>JAOPSE010000007.1:68866175-71366175 GCA_029449295.1 Zea luxurians | reverse complement strand
CAAGAAACATACGCATACTTAGAATAAACTGTTCCCCACAGGCTCAGGTGTCGGCAGGGGGAGGAGCAGCACCCTCGGCGTCGTTCCTACCCGTGGCAGAATCTAGCCTGACCTCGGACGGTGACACAGGCGGAAGGATCTCCAACTGAAAAAAGGAAGCCAACACCGCGCCTGGGCCCTCGGCAGCCGCATCGAGCCTTTGGACCTCCGCTAGGGCGGCCTCCTCTTCGTCGGGTAAGCAGTAGCCCTCGCTGACCCGCTCTAAATCCACGTCGTAGTGGGAAGCGAGGACAGCGAAGGCCCGCCTAACGCCGTATTGCAGCGCCCCATGGAGTCTGCTGCGCACGTGGCCGCCTAAGGCCCACAGGTGACTCTGGGGGGAGCTGCCCGAGGGGACGTCGTCGAGGTCAAAGGTCCGGTAGAAGGCCGAGATGGCCTCAGACATGGCCATGCGGTCGGCCTCTTTCTACTCAACCGCCTGGGCAAGCGCCTTGCAATTCTTGATGGACTCGTCGAGAGCCGTCTCGAACCCTGAAGACAACCGGATAATATTCTTCAGACACGAGAAAAAGAATGAAGCTAAAACAAAGTCACAAAGCAGGCAAAACATACCTTCGGCCCGAGCACGCTGCTGCGAGGCCATGGCTTGGGCGGACCAGGCAGACCCGACGGCCACGGCCAGGCCCTCCGCAAGGGTCCTGGCCCGAGCGATCGCCTCGGCTAGCCGCTCCGTAACCTTAGCCAGCTGTCCCCTAAGGGCCTCAGCCCGGCTCACGGCCTTGGCAGCTTGGCTTCAGAATTGGTCCCACTCGCTGGTGACCTGGTCGAGCTCCAGCTGCCGCTGCTACATCTCCTCGGCCTGGGAGGCCACCTGCTCCCGTGCTGACGAAGCCTTCGTTCGTGCCAACGCCGCCTCTATCCGTGCCGCCGCTGCCTCCGACTTCAGCTCATCACAGAGCAGCCAAAGGTCCGCCACCTCGGCACTCCGTTGGGCGAGGCGCTCATTAGCCATGGTAAGCGCGGCCCACTGGGACCACAGCGACTCCCAAACGTCGCTCTCGCAATGGATGAACAGCGACTTAGCGGTGCTCATGTTCGCGAGCTCCTGAGGGAGAAAAATAGGATATCACAAAGAATGCCGTGATCACGCGAGGTGTACGTCTAAATCCTTACCTGGAAGACCCTGGGAACGTCCCTAGAAAGGATTTCCATGGTCGTCCGAAGCGACCTCATCGCCGCCTCGGTATATTCACGGAAATTATCCTGGAACTGCTCCTCCAACTCATCATTAAGGGAAAGGAGGGGCTCCGAGGTGTCGTGGCTCCAGAACAGGAGCGGCTGCCCACACCACTCATTGGGATTGAGCTACATGGGGATAAGGCCGCTGCTTCCCAAGACGGGCCACAGTTCTGCACGCCCCGTGACCGAGGCGCCGGGTCCCCCTGTCGTCGATGCATTGGGTGCCACCACAGTCGACGTATCGGGCCTCTCCTCGGCCAAGGTGACAAGCCTCCACTCACCGACCTCGGCAACAACGGCCGCCCCTCCTCATGGTCGAAAATGGGGAGATCAGGGATGACCGAGGGCAGAGGCGCCTCAGCCATCTCAACATCGGCGGTGATGGGCGGCTCCGCGGGTGAATCAGCAACGGCCCCGGCACGAATCGATGCCAGCGCTGGCAACAAGACAGGCGGACTCGGGGCCGCAGCCACGTCAACGGCCTCCCCCGGCATGATGGCCGCTTCAACAGGGGGCTCGACCTGGGAGGCTTGCCCCATGATAGCCCGTGCCGCCTGGGCCCCCCACTGGAGGGCGCCTTGCGTGGAGGCCAGCCAACCAGCGTGGCGTGCCGCAACCCCGGCTGCAGAGGCCGGCCCTGTCTTAAGCGCCTTCGCCGGGGTCAGTCCAGCCGAGCCCTACCTCCGCTTGCTGAAAGGGAGAAGGGGCAAATTCAAGACACACAACAAAATAACTGAAATAGAGGTACCCTCAGATACTTACCCGGTCCGGGGCAAAGCCAATCGTGCCTGCAGGGAGACCCCTCGGGCCCCAGTCTCCGCAGGCGCTGTCGAGGGTTGTCCCGCAGTCGGCTTCGACGCTGCTTCCGCCTCGGACGCCCGAGGCGCCGAGGGGGCGGCCTGCCTAGGCGATGTCACGACAGCCGAGGGACCAACATCCCGTATGGCCGGCACGGGCACCTGCACTTGGGGGACGTGCGGTTCGGCCTGACCCCCGGAGTCACCCCAATTATCTCGACCAAGGGGTCAAGTACCCCCTTGGCCCGCCTCCGCTCCTCGGACCGGGACCCCAGCGTCTCGGCCCCGAACGCTGGCGACGCCAGCCCTCCTGGAAGCTGGCTTGACGACCTCTGGTCCAGCCTCAGATCCGGACTAAGGCCAAGCCAGGCCGCCATGTCATCGTCTTCATCATCATCATCATCATCGTCAGGCGTGTCCGGCGACGGCTCCAACGGGAGCCCATCCCTTGCTTGCCTCCGACGACGCTTCTCCAAGGCTTCCCGAGCTCGCATCCTCTCGCGAGCTCGGGCCTTTTCCACGTCCTTCCTCTCCTTATCCTTCTCCGCGGCGAGCCTACACGCGGTTCGGCCCGCCGCGTCCTCCAGGACCTGTGGCCGGGAGAGTTTAAAATTCCTCAACCCCTAGGGACGAACGAAAATCCCAACAGTAAGAACTGAAGACGTAAGAAACACGGCGCAACACAGAAGGAGGGTCGGACACTTACCAGGGACACATACCCATGGTCGGGACGCATCGAGGGCTGGCTAAGGACGCCAGCGTCCAGCCTCCCTACCGTGCCCGCTACCCGTCTGAGGAGGTCGTCGGTGGAGAGGGGGGTCGAGGACATCCGTGAACCCTCCAAATCAACCCCCGGCTTCATCTCCGAAAGCCACAATCGCCGCTCTGCCAATGGGAGCACCCTCTGGCGGTGGATAGCGGCGACGACCCCCGCAGCGGTAAGGCCCTTGGCTTGTAACTTCTGTAGGGCATGGAGAATGGGCTAGAGCTTCTCCTGGTTCTCGCGTGTGGCCCCCCAGCGCCAATTATCACCGGCGGCGGTCACCACTCATTGAGAACACGACGGAAGCATCCCGTCGTTGTTCCGGAGATAAAACCACTGGTTCTGCCACCCCTTGTTCGAAGATACAAGGGAGGCGGGGATGTACTGCTGTGCGCGCCTCGGCCTCAGCTGGAGGGTGCAGCCGCCAGCCCGCACCGCCATATGGACCTTCTTCACGTCCGTCGACGCGGCGAAGAACTCCGTGGAGAAGAGATGGATCCACAGGTCCCAGTGGGGGTCAATCCCCAGAAACCCCTCGTAGACCGCCACGAAAATAGCCGCCTGCGATGGAGTTGGGGTTGAAGTTGTGAAGCTCCACCCCGTAGTAATGCGGGAGCACCCGCATGAAGCGGCTCGCCGGCATCCCAAACCCCCGCTCATGAAAGGGGGTGAAACTGACCACGTACCCCGGCGGCGGAGTCGGTTCGGCCTTGCTCCCAGGGGCCAACCACTCAGGATGCGGCCCGCCGGAGAGAGGACGGAACAAACCCTCGGTAACAAGGGCCTGCAGATCCTCCATAGTGACGGTCGCCTTGTCAGCCATCGCCGAGCTAAAGCGGTGGAAGCGGAGGGGATGAGGTGCGCGGTTTCAAAGACAAAAGTAGAAGACAAAAGCAGAAGACAAGCGCAAATGGCAGGGTAAAGAACCATTGTCGGCCCCTCTTCCGGGTATATAAAGGCCCGGGTGAAATCCACCCAAAACTTCGCCTGAACCCTTCATGAATTTCAAACTCGAAGGCAAAATGGTTTTTCCGTTCCTCGAACGACTCGCGCACGCGCAACAGATACCCCGCGAGTCGCCCGTCCCGTCGCATTAACTCCCTGGCAGGACACATGTCTCCTCTGGCAGGCGGGCGGGCGCTGTTTCGCCTCGGTCATAATGACTGCCTCAAAAAAGTTGCGCCACACTGTTTCGAAATATCTCCTTTCTTCCTTTCCTCTCTCTTTCTCTCTCTCCGCAGGGATCAGGAAAAGGGACATTTCGAAGGAGTCCTTCGCAGCAAAGGAAACGGGCCCCGAGCCCTCCTACTGATCAGGGGTTCGAAGGTTGCACCTCGCGGGATTCGGCGACCGCCCTAGAGCACTCGGGCTCCGAGCCCTTTACTGATCAGGGGTTCGAAGGCTGGCCCCTCGAAGGGATTCGACAGCCGCCCCAGAACATGCAGAGTCAGGGATGACCCTGGGTACGTCCGTTACATGGCCAAGGCTGGGGCTATGCTCCCGAGGTACCCTAAGACATTTCCGAGACCAGCGGGAACGGTTTGTAATGGAATCCCATCGAAGGGAGGCACCGAGCCCTCGGACCCTATCGAATGGGTCTGGGTCCAGCAAATCACCTGCAGGTACTTTTGGAGCGCGCCTCTGGGCCACTAGCCAACCCTTATCGAATAGGGCTCGGGCATCCGCTCGGATTAGCCAATAGCAACTCATCGGAAACACCATGTTCAGCGCCCACCAAGGGTAGCATGGCACGTTCCCCCCTCCTCCTTGCGGAAAGGCGACGAAGGGGCGTACAATAAAAAGCCGAGACGGTCCTCGATCGTTCTCTCGCTCCATGAAGAGGCTCGGAGGCTGCTCTTGCACCAGGCTACGGCCAAATTGTTGACCACGTCGACAAACCAGCTTAAAAACTCGGAGCCTGACCATGCACCCGGGCTGCGGCTAGGCCGCATGAGGGAACAACAAGGCCGACTGAGGAATCACAAGAAGAATTAAGACCTCAGAGGAGTCAAACCACTCCTTCGAGGCCTCGGGGGCTACACATGACGGGTGCGCTCGCGCGCACCCATCGGAACAAAATATAACCGAGTAAGGCTAGTCCCCTTGCAAAAAATCTGACAGAACCTCCAAGCGAGTGCCTACACTCCCTTTAAGGCTTGGGGGCTACTGTCGGGTACCGCAATTAGGGGTACCCCCAATACTCCTAAGCATGGTTGAAAAACATCTTCAAAACAAACCGTAAAGGCTGGTAAGCACAGCGGAAAGTTAAAGCCTCATCTACCAAGGGACGCGATCTCGTCTCGCCCGAGCCCGACCTCGGGCAAGAACAGTAGTTCCAGACGGATTCACGCCTCGCCCGAGGGCCTCCTCAGGCAGCGGGCACACCCCCGGCTCGCCCGAGGCTAAGCTCGGGCAAACTTTGTCGTATAGCAACCTCGGTCAAATCGCCTCACCGCCGACCGTATCGCATGCGCATTTAATGCAAGGATCACCTGACACCTTATCCTGACACAGGCGCCTCAGTTGGTAAGGTCGAAATGGCTGCAGTCACTTTGCCCCTTTACTGATCGTTCTGACAGGAAAACAACACTATTCACCCTTGAAAGTCGCCTAGAGGGGGGGTGAATAGGGCGAAACTGAAATTTACAAAGTTAATCACAACTACAAGCCGGGTTAGCGTTAGAAATAATAATGAGTCCGAGAGAGAGGGCGCAAAACAAATCGCGAGCAAATAAAGAGTGAGACACGTGGATTTGTTTTACCGAGGTTCGGTTCTTACAAACCTACTCCCCGTTGAGGTGGTCACAAAGACCGGGTCTCTTTCAACCCTTTCCCTCTCTCAAACGGTCCCTCGGACCGAGTGAGCTTCTTCTTCTCAATCAAATGGGAACAAACTTCCCCACAAGGACCACCACACAATTGGTGTCTCTTGCCTTGGTTACAATTGAGTTGTTCGCAAGAAAGAATGAAAGAAAGAAGCAATCCAAGCACAAGAGCTCAAAAGAACACAACAAATCTCTCTCACTAATCACTAAAGCCTTGTGTGGAGTTGGGAGAGGATTTGATCACTTGGGTGTGTCTAGAATTGAATGCTAGAGCTCTTGTAAGTAGTTGGAAGGTGAAAACTTGGATGACTTGAATGTGGGGTGGTTGGGGGTATTTATAACCCCAACCACCAAACTAGCCGTTTGGTGAAGGCTGCTGTCGACGGGCGCACCGGACAGTCCGGTGCGCCACCGGACAGTGTCCGGTGCGCCAGCCACGTCACCCGGCCGTTAGGGTTCGACCGTTGGAGCTCTGATGTGTGGGCCCGCCTGGCTGTCCGGTGGTGCACCGGACATGCCCTGTAGGCTGTCCGGTGTGCCACCCGCGCGTGCTCTGCTCCTCTGCGCGCGCTGGCGCGCATTAAATGCTTCTGCAGGTGACCGTTGGCGCGAAGTAGCCGTTGCTCCGCCGTTACACCAGACAGTCCGGTGTGCACCGGACATGTCCGGTGAATTATAGCGGAGCGGATTCCCGAAGCTGGCGAGTTCAGAGTCGCTTGGTCTTGGGGCACTGGACACTGTCCGGTGGTGCATCGGACAGTCCGGTGAATTATAGCGAAGCATCTCTGAGAATTCCCGAAGGTGCGAAGTTCAGCTTGAAGTCCCCTGGTGCACCGGACACTATCCGGTGGCACACCGGACAGTCCGGTGCGCCAGACTAGGGTGCCTTCGGTTGTCCCTTTGCTCATTTGTTTGAACCCTTTTTCTTGGCCTTTTTATTGGCTTATTGTGAACCTTTGGCACCTGTAGAACTTATAAACTAGAGCAAAACTAGTTAGTCCAATTATTTGTGTTGGGCAATTCAACCACCAAAATCAATTAGGAAATAGGTGTAAGCCTAATTCCCTTTCAATCTCCCCCTTTTTGGTGATTGATGCCAACACAAACCAAAGCAAATATAGAAGTGCATAATTTGAACTAGTTTGCAAAATACAAGTGCAAAGGTTACTTAGAATTGAGCCAAAAAATATTACTTACTAGATATGCATGGATTGTTTCTTTATTTTTAACATTTTGGACCACGCTTGCACCACATGTTTTGTTTTTGCAAATTCTTTTTGTAAATACTTTTCAAAGTCCTTTTGCAAATAGTCAAAGATAAATGAGTGAGATTTTTGAGAAGCATTTTCAAGATTTGAAATTTTCTCCCACTGTTTCAAATGCTTTTCCTTTGACTTAAACAAAACTCCCCTTCAATAAAATTCTCCTCTTAGTGTTCAAGAGGGTTTTAAGATATCAATTTTGAAAATACTACTTTCTCCCCTTTTTGAACATAATGAGATACCAATTTGAAAATCATAAGTTTTTAAAATTAGGTGGTGGTGCGGTCCTTTTGCTTTGGGCTCATACTCTCTCCCCCTTTGGCATGAATCGCCAAAAACGGAATCAGTAGAGCCCTTCACTAACTACTTTCTCCCCTTTGGCAAATAAAACATATGAATGAAGATTATACCAGAGACGAAGAATTGCTTGGAGCGACGGTGAAGGATGAGTTATGGAGTGAAGTGGAAGCCTTTGTTTTCGCCGAAGACTCCAATTCCCTTTCAATATACCTATGACTTGGTTTGAAATGCACTTGAAAACACATTAGTCATAGCATATATAAAAGAGACATGATCAAAGGTATACTTATGAGCTATGTGTGCAAGACATCAAAAGAAATTTCTAGAATCAAGAATATTTAGCTCATGCCTAAGTTTGGTAAAAGTTTGTTCATCTAGTGGCTTGGTAAAAATATCGGCTAATTGATCTTTAGTGTTAATATATGCAATCTCGATATCCCCCTTTTGTTGGTGATCCCTAAGAAAATGATACCGAATGGCTATGTGTTTAGTGCGGCTATGCTCAACGGGATTATCCGCCATGCGGATTGCACTCTCATTATCACATAGAAGAGGAACTTTGGTTAATTTGTAACCATAGTCCCTAAGGGTTTGCCTCATCCAAAGCAATTGCGCACAACAATGGCCTGCGGCAATATACTCGGCTTCGGCGGTAGACAGAGCCACAGAATTTTGCTTCTTTGAAGCCTAAGACACCAAGGACCTTCCCAAGAACTGGCAAGTCCTCGATGTGCTCTTCCTATTAATCTCACACCTTGCCCAATCGGCATCCGAATAACCAATTAAATCAAATGTGGATCCCCGAGGGTACCAAAGCCCAAACTTAGGAGTATAAGCCAAATATCTCAAGATTCGTTTTACGGCCGTAAGGTGAGATTCCTTAGGGTCAACTTGGAATCTTGCACACATGTATACGGAAAGCATAATGTCCGGTCGAGATGCACATAAATAGAGTAATGAACCTATCATCGACCGGTATACCTTTTGATCTACGGATTTACCTTCCGTGTCGAGGTCGAGATGCCCATTTGTTCCCATGGGTGTCTTGATGGGCTTGGCATCCTTCATCCCAAACTTGTTTAGAATGTCTTGAGTATACTTCGTTTGGCTAATGAAGGTGCCCTCTTGGAGTTGCTTTACTTGAAATCCCAAGAAATACTTCAACTCCCCCATCATTAACATCTCGAATTTCTGTGTCATGATCCTACTAAATTCTCCACATGTAGATTCGTTAGTAGACCCAAATATAATATCATCAACATAAATTTGGCATACAAACAAATCATTGTCAAGAGTTTTAGTAAATAAAGTAGGATCGGCTTTGCCGACTTTGAAGCCATTAGCAATAAGGAAATCTCTTAGGCATTCATACCATGCTCTTGGGGCTTGCTTGAGCCCATAAAGCGCCTTAGAGAGCCTATAGACATGGTTAGGGTACTCACTGTCTTCAAAGCCGGGAGGTTGCTCAACATAGACCTCTTCCTTGATTGGTCCATTGAGGAAGGCACTCTTCACGTCCATTTGGTAAAGCTTGAAGCCATGGTAAGTAGCATAGGCTAATAATATACGAATTGACTCAAGCCTAGCTACGGGTGCATAGGTTTCATCGAAATCCAAACCTTCGACTTGTGAATACCCCTTGGCCACGAGTCGAGCTTTGTTCCTAGTCACCACACCATGCTCATCTTGCTTGTTGCGGAAGACCCATTTGGTTCCTACAACATTTTGATTAGGACGTGGAACTAAATGCCATACCTCGTTCCTAGTGAAATTGTTGAGCTCCTCTTGCATTGCCATCACCCAATCCGAATCTTGGAGTGCTTCCTCTACCCTGTGTGGCTCAATAGAGGAAACAAAAGAGTAATGCTCACAAAAATGTGCAACACGAGATCTAGTGGTTACCCCCTTATGAATGTCGCCGAGGATGGTGTCGACGAGGTGATCTCGTTGGATTGCTTGGTGGACTCTTGGGTGTGGCGGTCTTGGTTCTTCATCCTCCTTGTCTTGACCATTTGCATCTCCCCCTTGATCGTTGCCGTCATCTTGAGGTGGCTCATCATTTTGATTTTCTCCTTCATCAACTTGAGCCTCGTCCTTATTTTGAGTTGGTGGGGATGCTTGCGTGGAGGAGGATGGTTGATCTTGTGCTTGAGTGGGCTCTTCGGATTCCTTAGGACACACATCCCCAATGGACATGTTCCTTAGCGCGATGCACGGAGCCTCTTCATTTCCTATCTCATCAAGATCAACTTGCTCTACTTAAGAGCCGTTAGTTTCATCAAACACAACGTCACAAGAAACTTCAACTAGTCCTGAGGACTTGTTAAAGACTCTATATGCCCTTGTGTTTGAATCATATCCTAGTAAAAAGCCTTCTACTGTTTTAGGAGCAAATTTAGATTTTCTACCTCTTTTAACAAGAATAAAGCATTTGCTACCAAAGACTCTAAAATATGAAATGTTGGGCTTTTTACCGGTTAGGAGTTCGTATGATGTTTTCTTGAGGATTTGGTGTAGATACAACCTGTTGATGGCGTAGCAGGCGGTATTGACCGCCTCAGCCCAAAACCGATCCGGCGTCTTGTACTCATCAAGCATGGTTCTTGCCATGTCCAATAGAGTTCGATTCTTCCTCTCCACTACACCATTTTGTTGTGGCGTGTAGGGAGAAGAGAACTCATGCTTGATGCCCTCCTCCTCAAGGAAGCCTTCAATTTGTGAATTCTTGAACTCCGTCCTGTTGTCGCTTCTAATTTTCTTGATCCTTAAGCCGAACTCATTTTGAGCCCGTCTCAAGAATCCCTTTAAGGTCTCTTGGGTTTGAGATTTTTCCTGCAAAAAGAACACCCAAGTGAAGTGAGAATAATCATCCACAATAACTAGACAGTACTTACTCCCGCCGATGCTTATGTAAGCTATCGGGCCGAATAGGTCCATGTGTAGGAGCTCTAGTGGCCTGTCAGTTGTCATGATGTTCTTGTGTGGATGATGAGTGCCAACTTGCTTCCCTGCTTGGCATGCGCTACAGATCCTGTCTTTCTCAAAATGAACATTTGTTAATCCTAGAATGTGCTCCCCCTTTAGAAGCTTATGAAGATTCTTTATTCCAACATGGGCTAGTCGGCGGTGCCAAAGCCAACCCATGTTAGTCTTAGCAATTAAGCAAGTGTCGAGTTCAGCTCAATCAAAATCTACCAAGTATAGCTGACCCTCTAACACTCCCTTAAATGCTATTGAATCATCACTTCTTCTAAAGACAGTGACACCTACATCAGTAAATAGACAGTTGTAGCCCATTTGACATAATTGGGAAACGGAAAGCAAGTTATAATCTAAGGAATCTACAAGAAAAACATTTGAAATGGAATAGTCAGGAGATATAGCTATTTTACCCAAACCTTGGTTTCCATCCCCGAATGTGATAGCTCGTTGGGGATCTTGGTTTTTCTCGTAGGAGGAGAACATCTTCTTCTCCCCTATCATGTGGTTTGTGCACCCGTTATCGATGATCCAACTTGAGCCCCCGGATGCATAAACCTACAAAACAAATTTAGTTCTTGACTTTAGGTACCCAAACGATTTTGGGTCCTTTGGCATTAGACATAAGAACTTTGGGTACCCAAACACAAGTCTTGGAGCCCTTGTGTTTGCCCCCAACAAACTTGGCAACTACCTTGCCGGATTTGTTAGTCAAAACATAAGATGCATCAAAAGTTTTAAATGAAATGTCATGACCATTTGATGCATTAGGAGTTTTCTTCTTAGGCAACTTAGCACGGGTTGGTTGCCTAGAGCTAGATGTCTCACCCTTATACATAAAAGCATGATTAGGGCCAGAGTGAGACTTCCTAGAGTGAATTCTCCTAATCTTGCTCTCGGGATAACCGGCAGGGTACAAAATGTAACCCTCGTTATCTTGAGGCATGGGAGCCTTGCCCTTAACAAAATTAGACAATCTTTTAGGAGGGGCATTAAGTTTGACATTGTCTCCCCTTTGGAAGCCAATGCCATCCTTGATGTCAGGGCATCTCCCACTATAAAGCATACTTCTAGCAAATTTAAACTTTTCATTCTCTAAGTTATGCTCGGCAATTTTAGCATCTAATTTTGCTATATGATCATTTTGTTGTTTAATTAAGACCATATGATCATGAATAGCATTAATATCAACATCTCTACATCTAGTGCAAATAGAAACATGCTCAATGGTAGATGTAGAGGGTTTGCAAGAATTAAGTTCAACAATCTTAGCACGCAAAATATCATTGTTATCTCTAAGATCGGAAATTGTAACATTGCAAACATCTAAGTCTTTAGCCTTAGCATTCAATTTTTCATTTTCACATCTAAGGCTATCAAGAGAAATGTTTAATTCTTCAATCTTAGCGAGCAAATCACTATTATCATTTCTAAGATTGGGAATTGAAACATCACAAATATTTGAATCAACCTTAGCTAACAAATTAGCATTCTCATTTCTAAGGTTGTCAATAGTCTCATGGCAAGTGCTTAGCTCCCTAGATAATTTTTCACATTTCTCTACTTCTAGAGCATAAGCATTTTTAACCTTAACATGTTTTTTGTTTTCTTTAATAAGGAAGTCCTCTTGGGAATCCAAGAGATCATCCTTCTCATGAATAGCACTAATTAATTCATTTAACTTTTCTTTTTGTTGCATGTTTAGGTTGGCAAAAAGAATGCGCAAGTTATCCTCCTCATTACTAGCATTATCCTCATCACTAGAGGTTTCATATTTAGTGGAGGACCTTGATTTTACCTTCTTCCTTTTGCCGTCCTTTGCCATGAGGCACTTGTGGCCGATGTTGGGGAAAAGAAGTCCCTTGGTGACGGCGATGTTTGCGGCGTCCTCGTCGGAGGAGTTGGTGGAGCTCTCGTCGGAGTCCCATTCCCGGCAAACATGGGCATCGCCGCCCTTCTTCTTGTAGTACTTCTTCTTCTCCTTTCTTCTCCCCTTCTTGTCGTCGCCCCTGTCACTGTCACTTAAAATAGGACATTTTGCTATAAAGTGACCGGGCTTACCACACTTGTAGCAAACTCTCTTGGAGCGGGGCTTGTAATTTTTCCCCCTCCTTTGCTTGAGGATTTGACGGAAGCTCTTGATGATGAGCGCCATCTCCTCGTCGAGCTTGGAGGCGTCGATGGGTGTTCGACTTGGAGTAGATTCCTCCTTCTTTTCTTCCGTCGCCTTGAATGCGACTGGTTGTGCTTCGGATGTGGAGGGGCCGTCAAGCTTGTTGATCTTCTTTGAGCCTTTGATCATCAATTCAAAGCACACAAAATTCCCGATTACTTCCTCGGGAGTCATTAGTGTATATCTAGGATTACCACTAATTAATTGAACTTGAGTAGGGTTAAGGAAAACAAGTGATCTAAGAATAACCTTAACCACTTCGTGGTCATCCCATTTTTTGCTCCCGAGGTTGCGCACTTGGTTCACCAAGGTTTTGAGCCGGTTGTACATGTCTTGTGGCTCCTCCCCTTGGCGAAGACGGAAGCGACCGAGCTCCCCCTCGATCGTTTCCCGCTTGGTGATCTTGGTCACCTCATCTCCTTCGTGCGCGGTCTTTAGCACGTCCCAAATTTCCTTAGCGCTCTTCAACCCTTTCACCGTATTATACTCCTCTCGACTTAGAGAGGCGAGGAGTATAGTTGTGGCTTGGGAGTTGAAGTGTTGGATTTGGGCCACTTCATCCTCATCATAATCTTTATCCCCTACGGATGGTACCTGTACACCAAACTCAACAACATCCCATATACTTTTGTGGAGTGAGGTTAGATGAAATCACATCAAATCACTCCACCTAGCATAATCTTCACCATCAAACGTTGGTGGTTTGCCTAATGGGACGGAAAGTAAAGGCGTATGTTTAGGAATACGAGGATAGCGTAGGGGGATCTTACTAAACTTCTTGCGCTCATGGCGCTTAGAAGTTACGGACGGCGCGTCGGAGCCGGAGGTCGATGGTGATGAAGTGTCGGTCTCGTAGTAGACCACCTTCCTCATCTTCTTGTGTTTGTCGCCTCTCCGATGCGACTTGTGGGAAGAGGATTTCTTCTCCTTCCTCTTCCCTTTGTTGTGGGACTCTTCCGATGAAGTCTTCCCGTGGCTTGTAGCGGGCTTGTCGCTGGTCTCCATCTCCCTCTTGGCGTGATCTCCCGACATCACTTCGAGCGGTTAGGCTCTAATGAAGCACCGGGCTCTGATACCAATTGAAAGTCGCCTAGAGGGGGGTGAATAGGGCAAAACTGAAATTTACAAAGTTAATCACAACTACAAGCCGGGTTAGCGTTAGAAATAATAATGAGTCCGAGAGAGAGGGCGCAAAACAAATCGCGAGCGAATAAAGAGTGAGACACGTGGATTTGTTTTACCGAGGTTTGGTTCTTGCAAACCTACTCCCCGTTGAGGTGGTCACAAAGACCGGGTCTCTTTCAACCCTTTCCCTCTCTCAAATGGTCCCTCGGACCGAGTGAGCTTCTTCTTCTCAATCAAACGGGAACAAACTTCCCCGCAAGGACCACCACACAATTGGTGTCTCTTGCCTTGGTTACAATTGAGTTGTTCGCAAGAAAGAATGAAAGAAAGAAGCAATCCAAGCGCAAGAGCTCAAAAGAACACAACAAATCTCTCTCACTAATCACTAAAGCCTTGTGTGGAGTTGGGAGAGGATTTGATCACTTGGGTGTGTCTAGAATTGAATGCTAGAGCTCTTGTAAGTAGTTGGAAGGTGAAAACTTGGATGACTTGAATGTGGGGTGGTTGGGGGTATTTATAACCCCAACCACCAAACTAGCCATTTGGTGAAGGCTGCTGTCGACGGGCGCACCGGACAGTCCGGTGCGCCACCGGACAGTGTCCGGTGTGCCAGCCACGTCACCCGGCCGTTAGGGTTCGACCGTTGGAGCTCTGACGTGTGGGCCTGCCTGGCTGTCCGGTGGTGCACCGGACATGCCCTGTAGGCTGTCCGGTGTGCCACCCGCGCGTGCTCTGCTCCTCTGCGCGCGCTGGCACGCATTAAATGCTTCTGCAGGTGACCGTTGGCGCGAAGTAGCCGTTGCTCCGCCGTTACACCAGACAGTCCGGTGTGCACCGGACATGTCCGGTAAATTATAGCGGAGCGGATTCCCGAAGCTGGCGAGTTCAGAGTCGCTTGGTCTTGGGGCACCGGACACTGTCTGGTGGTGCATCGGACAGTCCGGTGAATTATAGCGAAGCGTCTCTGAGAATTCCCGAAGGTGCGAAGTTCAGCTTGAAGTCCCCTGGTGCACCGGACACTGTTCGGTGGTGCACCGGACACTGTCCGGTGCACCAGACCAGGGTGCCTTCGGTTGTCCCTTTGCTCATTTGTTTGAACCCTTTTTCTTGGCCTTTTTATTGGCTTATTGTGAACCTTTGGCACCTGTAGAACTTATAAACTAGAGCAAAACTAGTTAGTCCAATTATTTGTGTTGGGCAATTCAACCACCAAAATCAATTAGGAAATAGGTGTAAGCCTAATTCCCTTTCAATCTCCCCCTTTTTGGTGATTGATGCCAACACAAACCAAAGCAAATATAGAAGTGCATAATTTGAACTAGTTTGCAAAATGCAAGTGCAAAGGTTACTTAGAATTGAGCCAAAAAATATTACTTACTAGATATGCATGGATTGTTTCTTTATTTTTAACATTTTGGACCACGCTTGCACCACATGTTTTGTTTTTGCAAATTCTTTTTGTAAATCCTTTTCAAAGTCCTTTTGCAAATAGTCAAAGATAAATGAGTGAGATTTTTGAGAAGCATTTTCAAGATTTGAAATTTTCTCCCCCTGTTTCAAATGCTTTTCCTTTGACTTAAACAAAACTCCCCTTCAATAAAATTCTCCTCTTAGTGTTCAAGAGGGTTTTAAGATATCAATTTTGAAAATACTACTTTCTCCCCTTTTTGAACATAATGAGATACCAATTTGAAAATCATAAGTTTTTAAAATTAGGTGGTGGTGCGGTCCTTTTGCTTTGGGCTCATACTCTCTCCCCCTTTGGCATGAATCGCCAAAAACGGAATCAGTAGAGCCCTTCACTAACTACTTTCTCCCCTTTGGCAAATAAAACATATGAATGAAGATTATACCAGAGACGAAGAATTGCTTGGAGCGACGGTGAAGGATGAGTTATGGAGTGAAGTGGAAGCCTTTGTTTTCGCCGAAGACTCCAATTCCCTTTCAATATACCTATGACTTGGTTTGAAATGCACTTGAAAACACATTAGTCATAGCATATATAAAAGAGACATGATCAAAGGTATACTTATGAGCTATGTGTGCAAGACATCAAAAGAAATTTCTAGAATCAAGAATATTTAGCTCATGCCTAAGTTTGGTAAAAGTTTGTTCATCTAGTGGCTTGGTAAAAATATCGGCTAATTGATCTTTAGTGTTAATATATGCAATCTCGATATCCCCCTTTTGTTGGTGATCCCTAAGAAAATGATACCGAATGGCTATGTGTTTAGTGCGGCTATGCTCAACGGGATTATCCGCCATGCGGATTGCACTCTCATTATCACATAGAAGAGGAACTTTGGTTAATTTGTAACCATAGTACCTAAGGGTTTGCCTCATCCAAAGCAATTGCGCGCAACAATGGCCTGCGGCAATATACTCGGCTTCGGCGGTAGACAGAGCCACAGAATTTTGCTTCTTTGAAGCCTAAGACACCAAGGACCTTCCCAAGAACTGGCAAGTCCTCGATGTGCTCTTCCTATTAATCTCACACCTTGCCCAATCGGCATCCGAATAACCAATTAAATCGAATGTGGATCCCCGAGGGTACCAAAGCCCAAACTTAGGAGTATAAGCTAAATATCTCAAGATTCGTTTTACGGCCGTAAGGTGATATTCCTTAGGGTCGGCTTGGAATCTTGCACACATGCATACGGAAAGCATAATGTCCGGTCGAGATGCACATAAATAGAGTAATGAACCTATCATCGACCGGCATACCTTTTGATCTACGGATTTACCTTCCGTGTCGAGGTCGAGATGCCCATTTGTTCCCATGGGTGTCTTGATGGGCTTGGCATCCTTCATCCCAAACTTGTTTAGAATGTCTTGAGTATACTTCGTTTGGCTAATGAAGGTGCCCTCTTGGAGTTGCTTTACTTGAAATCCCATGAAATACTTCAACTCCCCCATCATTGACATCTCGAATTTCTGTGTCATGATCCTACTAAATTCTCCACATGTAGATTCGTTAGTAGACCCAAATATAATATCATCAACATAAATTTGGCATACAAACAAATCATTGTCAAGAGTTTTAGTAAATAAAGTAGGATCGGCTTTGCCGACTTTGAAGCCATTAGCAATAAGAAAATCTCTTAGGCATTCATACCATGCTCTTGGGGCTTGCTTGAGCCCATAAAGCGCCTTAGAGAGCCTATAGACATGGTTAGGGTACTCACTGTCTTCAAAGCCGGGAGGTTGCTCAACATAGACCTCTTCCTTGATTGGTCCATTGAGGAAGACACTCTTCACGTCCATTTGGTAAAGCTTGAAGCCATGGTAAGTAGCATAGGCTAATAATATACGAATTGACTCAAGCCTAGCTACAGGTGCATAGGTTTCATCGAAATCCAAACCTTCGACTTGTGAATACCCCTTGGCCACGAGTCGAGCTTTGTTCCTAGTCACCACACCATGCTCATCTTGCTTGTTGCGGAAGACACATTTGGTTCCTACAACATTTTGATTAGGACGTGGAACTAAATGCCATACCTCGTTCCTAGTGAAATTGTTGAGCTCCTCTTGCATTGCCATCACCCAATCCGAATCTTGGAGTGCTTCCTCTACCCTGTGTGGCTCAATAGAGGAAACAAAAGAGTAATGCTCACAAAAATGTGCAACACGAGATTTAGTGGTTACCCCCTTATGAATGTCGCCGAGGATGGTGTCGATGGGGTGATCTCGTTGGATTGCTTGGTGGACTCTTGGGGTGTGGCGGTCTTGGTTCTTCATCCTCCTTGTCTTGACCATTTGCATCTCCCCCTTGATCGTTGCCGTCATCTTGAGGTGGCTCATCATTTTGATTTTCTCCTTCATCAACTTGAGCCTCGTCCTTATTTTGAGTTGGTGGGGATGCTTGCATGGAGGAGGATGGTTGATCTTGTGCTTGAGTGGGCTCTTCGGATTCCTTAGGACACACATCCCCAATGGACATGTTAGCGCGATGCACGGAGCCTTTTCATTTCCTATCTCATCAAGATCAACTTGCTCTACTTAAGAGCCGTTAGTTTCATCAAACACAACGTCACATGTAGATTACTCCGGCAACAGGTAATGATGGTTCCCTGCATGCGTCCATGACATTGATTGTTCTCAAGCTCTCTACGAAGGCAAAGAAACGTCAGCAGGACCCAGGGCCGCACCGCCAGCTACGCTTCTACAGGGCTCAAGCACTTCTCCGTCGGACACGTTAGCACATAGCTACACCCCCATATGTACAGCTGGACCATCCCCTTGTATCTATAAAAGGGGATGCCCAGGGCCTTCTCAAGGGAGGGGCGGAGGTGGCAAGGACGACGGTGACGGACTCACTCAAACATCGAACTCCACTCCGCAACACTAGGCTTCTCAAGAGACCTGGGACCGGTTCCCTCTCTCACGAAGCTTATAGCCCCTACTGCAAGCACCCCGATGCAAGATAATATAAGCCCCATCCCTCCTCTTGTGTTTCATCTTGCATCAACCCATCTGGGCAAGGACACGCGGCACAAAATTCACTTGTCGGTTCGGTTGAGGGTCCCCCGGGTCCGAAACGCCGACAACCCTCTAAATTATATAATTCAGGTTAAATAAGTTAAGTGATAAACAAACAACACAGATTATTCGGTGGACTATATAATATAGATATCTAGATTATGATAATCTATAAGTAGATCATCATGTGCTTATATAATCCATAAGCTAGATTATATAATCTTGGAAGAAAACAAAACTAAATCCACTCTATTATCTACAACAATATTTAAAGACCGTTTGAATAAAAATTATTCCATGTATCTTTGTACCTTCTAATTATCGTTTTATATCTTATGTGCAACCTAAAAATCCAGTTTCACTCTTCAATTTTTTCGTCAACGAAGAATTTCAAAATAGAGGATGACAATATTTAAAGATCTAACCTAATTAAAAAGCTGCTGCAGGAAATTTTTCACCTATATAAAGATCCAAGCTTTTTACAATCCACATTCTGTTTTTCACAATCTCTAGTGGAAATAAACATGCCCTGAAGAAACAAAGCCCACGTCACCTGAACGAAGAAATAGAATGAAAGCCCACTCAATGACTCAACCGCTAGTCCAGCCCACACAACCACACCAACTCTCCCCAATCCAGCAGCCCTCGAGTCTGGTCCCCACCCCTCAGCGCTACGAAGGTGAGATGTTCCTGCGGAGGATCCTGACCGGCGGGGGCGGCCTGGCGGCCCTGAGGGCGGCGCGCGCCGTGAAGGAGACGACGGGGATCGTGGGCCTTGAAGTGGTGCCCAACGCGCGAGAGGTTCTGGTAGGGCTCTACGAGCGCACGCTCAAGGAGATCAAGGCCGTCCCCGAGGACGAGGGTTACCGCAAGGCCGTTGAATCCTTCACCGGTCACCGCCTCCAGATCTGCCAGGAGGAGGAGGACTGGAAGCGCATCGAGGACCGAATCGGATGCGGGCAGGTCGAGGAGCTCATCGAGGAGGCCGAGGACGAGCTCAAGCTCATCGCTAAAATGATTGGTATGTTATTCTAATCATTTTTATGGTTTTCTGATCGCCCCCATTGTTAGGTCAATTGATGTGTAAGTTTATGTAATAGCCTAATAGGTGGCTTCACTGACTTGGGGACATTGATAATACAATAAACCTAATATATTAGCTCATCTAGAACAAATGCTTTTATGATTTGATACTTTGATAATTGTTGGTGATAGATTTTTTTTGCAGTCGTTGTAATTGTAGATAGATGGAAGATTCGTGTGAGGTTACCTTATTATCCCTAGAAGTCTCCTTAATATTTCTCATTTAATCTGTGACTCTAGCAAAATGAGGGTAAGCTTTTATGGACTGGTCAGTGATCAGCACTTAAAAATACTACTGGTGACTGGAGTGTTTAAATCTTGCGTGCTTCTGGTCCTACTGTCCATGTTGCATGTGTAAATGGCCACCTATACTGCTTGTTTCCTCCCATTAGGAGCACTAAATCAGAGAATTAAACCGATGCCTTATCATCTGATATATCACACTGTATCCTTTGTACTATACCACTACATTTATTGTGCAACATTTAACTTCTTAGTTTGTGTTAGTTCTGATGAAGGTGACAGTCTGCCATGTTCTTATCTTTTGAGAAAAAATTGTAATGGGTTTAGTTAGTCTGTGTCTCTGAGTTAGCAGAGTGTAACTGAAATAAATCCCAGATATTTTACGTGCCCTTTAATCTTATTTCTTATTCTGCCTTTAATCTGTTAGCATTAGCAAGAATGCAAATCAAGCTGGTAATTATGTTCATGTACATGTAGCTGCAGAGTTTCTATCAGTGCGATAATCGAACAGACTTTTTAGTTTCAGAAATTATGTTGAGAGTGCATGGGTTTGAGGATACCTTCAACTTGTTACTTGCAAGTTATTTTTACTATTACGCTGGGTGGCCAACACTTACACCGGTTTACTTCTCATCTATTCATTTCGATTATCAACATGTGTCATGCTATATTGCGGTGCTGCTTGTCTGCAAACTGACGTCCTAGGCTTTCAGTTCCAGCATATATATCTGCGTGTATTTGATAGCTGATGCAAAGCTTTCAGTTTGTTTTAATGTGATTCTGTGTCTGAGTGAATGGCAGAATGGGATCCATGGGGTGTTCCCGATGACTACGAATGTGAGGTGATCGAAGACGACACCCCAATTCCTAAGCATGTTCCTCAGCACCGGCCTGTTGCTCTTCCTGAGGAGTTCTTCAAGGCACTAGATGCTGTCAAATCTGATCCTGCTCTTCAAGGCGATGCTCCTCCTCAAGTGAAGGCGTAAGGATGGCTGTTCCTGGCTAACGTCATTTCACATTTTGCCGCGGTGGGTAGGGACTGGTTTCTTGTGTCATTTGCCAGCAATGCGCTTGCTCTGAGCAGAATAAATTTCTGGTGAGTACCATCAAAGTGTGAATTTGAACTTAGTGATTCGGCACAGTAAACTTGTTGCCCATGAATACTCGATGCCCTGAACATCGTTTGTTTTGACGTTATAATCGATGTTGACGAAATATTTGATGCTAGCTGGAGTTCATTGCCTGGTGCTGGCTTGTGAATCAGGCCGTGGTGCAACGGCCGTGAGAGCCGTGGGTGGGTAGCATAAACTGGCGCACCACAAAATCGTTGTCCATGATTAGCGCCCAGTATACGGGTTACGCGGGCTGTGATCTGAACCGGGTTGCTACTTGCTAGTCCCGCAGCCTAGCTGCGTTCTTCGGTGGCAAATGGAATGCTGACGGTATCAAGGGAACAGATCAGGCGCTATCTCATCTTCTTGCGATGCAGACGATGTGCATAGTATTTCGACCTGCCGCGCAAACGTGCGCTTGCCACTACGAGTATTATCTGCATCGATACCCCTCGGTCACTGATAGCGGAACATCAAAACAATGTGCTTATAATGCTTCGTGTTCGAGAAGAATCCATCGATTAACAATCTTACTTCGTTCTAGACATTTCAGCTTTGCTGAATACATAGGTTTCACTAGATATATACTTATATAAAAAATAAAAGGTAAACGTAACATATTAAACAATCAAAATATCTTATAGTAACGTATCGAAAGTAAAAAAATGTCTCATAATTTAAAACCTAAAAGGAAAAAAACCAAAATGCTCATAATTTAAAATCTAAAAGGAGGCGAATGCTTTAAAGCCGTTAAAGAGTAACATATTTTTAAAAAAAATCATAATGTCTTACAATTAAAAACAAAATGTCTTTATCGGTACCCTGAATCAGGGGTACCCCTTACTACAATATGAAGACGCGATATCCACACGACTACCTCTAGTCACATGGTGAACAACACCCAACTCCACCACGTGGATGGCCCCAGGGTCGCCATGTGACCAGAGAAAACGATACACTCCAAGATGACAACAGTGGGTCCGGACCCCCAGGGAAAGTGTCGGACCCCTGTACATATAGACCGGACCTCCGGAGCAAGGTTCAGGACCCCCGCAAGTGCAACCCGGGCCTCCGGGTCACGTCCCGGACCCCTCTGCGTGGAGTCCGGACTACCCACAGCCGGGTCCCGGGACCCTGGGGCAGAGAATACCCAGGCCTTACTCAGGCAGGGGTCCGGTGCCGATATGTGTCCAGGCCCAGCCTGGTGCGGACCTATCCGCATAGCGCTACTGGTCCCCACCCAGGCGGAGACCCGATGCTGCCACGTGGCCTACCACGCGTGACGTAAGTGAAAGTCGCCTAGAGGGGGGGTGAATAGGGCGAAACTGAAATTCTCAAAAATAATCACAACTACAAGCCGGGTTAGCGTTAGAAATATAATCGAGTCCTCAAGAGAGGGCGCAAAACAAATCGCAAGCGAATAATGAAGTGAGACACGCGGATTTGTTTTACCGAGGTTCGGTTCTCTCAAACCTACTCCCCGTTGAGGAGGCCACAAAGACCGGGTCTCTTTCAACCCTTACCCTCTCTCAAACGGTCCCACGGACCGAGTGAGCTTTCTCTTCTCAATCACTTGGAACACAAAGTTCCCGCAAGGACCACCACACGATTGGTGTCTCTTGCCTCAATTACAAGTGAGTGTTTGATCACAAGAAAGAATCAAGAAAGAAGAAAGCAATCCAAGCGCAAGAGCTCGAAAGAACACAAGCAAATCACTCTCTCTAATCACTAGGGCGTTGTGTGGAATTTGGAGAGGATTTGATCTCTTTGGTGTGTCTAGAATTGAATGCTAGAGCTCTTGTAAGTGGTTGGGAAGTGGAAAACTTGGATGCCATGAATGGTGGGTGGTTGGGGGTATTTATAGCCCCAACCACCAAACTAGCCGTTTGGTGAGGCTGTCTGTTCGATGGCGCACCGGACAGTCCGGTGCACACCGGACATGTCCGGTGCGACAGCCACGTCACCAAAGCCGTTGCAATTTGACCGCTGGAGTTCTGACTTCCGGGCATGCCTGGATGTCCGGTGCACACCGGACATGAACTGTAGATTGTCCGGTGCACCTGCTCCCGCGTGCCTGACGACTGCGCGCTTCTGGCGCGCATTAAATGCGTCGCAGGTAGCCGTTGGCGCCGAAATAGCCGTTGCCCCGCTGTTACACCGGACAGTCTGGTGTACACCGGACAGTCCGGTGAATTTTAGCGGAGTAGCCGAAGTGAAAACCCGAGGCTGGCGAGTTCCTGAGGCCGCTCTTTTTGGAGCACCGGACATGTCCGGTGTACACCGGACAGTCCGGTGAATTATAGCGGAGTGGCCTTCGGAAATTCCCGAGAGTGAAGAGTTTGAAGTCGGAGTCCCCTGGTGCACCGGACATGTCCGGTGGCACACCGGACAGTCCGGTGCGCCAGACCAGAGGTGCTTTCGGTTGACCTTTGCTCCTTTATTTGAACCCAATACTTGGTCTTTTTATTGGCTAAGTGTGAACCTTTTGCACCTGTATAACTTACACACTAGAGCAAACTAGTTAGTCCAATATTTGTGTTGGGCAATTCAACCACCAAAATTATTTAGGAACTAGGTGTAAGCCTAATTCCCTTTCAATCTCCCCCTTTTTGGTGATTGATGCCAACACAACCAAAGCAAATGTAAAAGTGCATAATTGAACTAGTTTGCATAATGTAAGTGCAAAGGTTGCTTGGAATTGAGCCAATATAAATACTTACATGATGTGCATGGATTGTTTCTTTATTTTTAACATATTGGACCACATTTGCACCACATGTTTTGTTTTTGTGAATTCTTTTCAAAGTCCTTTTGCAAGATAGTCAAAGGTAAATGAATAAGAATTTTGAGAGGCATTTTCAAGATTTGAAATTTTCTCCTTTTGTTTGAAATGCTTTTCCTTTGACTAAACAAAACTCCCCCTAAATGAGATCCTCCTCTTAGTATTCAAGAGGGTTTTGATATACCATTTTTGAAATACTACTTCCTCCCCCTTTTGAACATAGTAAGATATTAATTTGAAATTGACCAATTGAAAATCTCCAAATTTTTAAAGTTAGGTGGTGGTGCGGCCCTTTTGCTTTGGGCTCATATTTTCTCCCCCTTTGGCATGAATCGCCAAAAACGGAATTATTAGAGCCCAACGTAGTACTTTCTCCTCCTTTGGTCACAAAATAAATGAGTGAAGATTATACCAAAGTTGGAGAGATGCTCGGAGTGACGGCGAAGGATGAGTAGTAGAGTGGAGTGGAAGCCTTTGTCTTCGCCGAAGACTCCAATTCCCTTTCAATATACCTATGACTTGATTTGAAATACACTTGAAAACACATTAGTCATAGCATATATAAAAGAGATATGATCAAAGGTATACTTGTGTGCTATGTGTGCAAATTAGCAAAAGAAATTCCTAGAATCAAGAATATTTAGCTCATGCCTAAGTTTGGTAAAAGTTTGTTCATCATGAGGCTTGGTAAAGATATCGGCTAATTGATCTTTAGTGTTAATGTAAGAAATCTCGATATCCCCCTTTTGTTGGTGATCCCGAAGAAAATGATACCGAATGGCTATGTGTTTAGTGCGGCTATGCTCAACGGGATTATCCGCCATGCGGATTGCACTCTCATTATCACATAGAAGGGGAACTTTGGTTAGTTTGTAACCGTAGTCCCGCAGGGTTTGCCTCATCCAAAGCAATTGCACGCAACAATGGCCTGCGGCAATGTACTCGGCTTCGGCGGTAGAAAGAGCGACCGAATTTTGCTTCTTTGAAGCCCAAGACACCAATGATCTTCCCAAGAACTGGCAAGTCCCCGATGTGCTCTTCCTATTAATCTTACACCCCGCCCAATCGGCATCCGAATAACCAATCAAATCAAATGTGGATCCCCGAGGGTACCAAAGCCCAAACTTAGGAGTATAAGCCAAATATCTCAAGATTCGTTTTACGGCCGTAAGGTGGGATTCCTTAGGGTCGGATTGGAATCTTGCACACATGCAAACGGAAAGCATAATGTCCGGTCGAGATGCACATAGATAAAGCAATGAACCAATCATCGACCGGTATACCTTTTGATCCACGGACTTACCTCCCGTGTCGAGGTCGAGATGCCCATTGGTTCCCATGGGTGTCTTGATAGGCTTGGCATCCTTCATTCCAAACTTGCTTAGAATGTCTTGAGTATACTTTGTTTGTCTAATGAAGGTGCCCTCTTGGAGTTGCTTGACTTGGAATCCTAGAAAATACTTCAACTCCCCCATCATCGACATCTCGAATTTCTTTGTCATGATCCTACTAAATTCTTCACATGTAGATTCGTTAGTAGACCCAAATATAATATCATCAACATAAATTTGGCATACAAACAAATCATTGTCAAGAGTTTTAGTGAATAGAGTAGGATCGGCTTTGCCGACTTTGAAGCCATTAGCAATAAGGAAATCTCTAAGGCATTCATACCATGCTCTTGGAGCTTGCTTGAGCCCATAAAGCGCCTTAGAGAGCCTATAAACATGGTTAGGGTACTCACTGTCTTCAAAGCCGGGAGGTTGCTCAACATAGACCTCCTCCTTGATCGGTCCATTGAGGAAGGCACTCTTCACGTCCATTTGATAAAGCTTGAAGCCATGGTAAGTAGCATAGGCTAATAATATGCGAATTGACTCAAGCCTAGCTACGGGTGCATAGGTTTCACCAAAATCCAAACCTTCGACTTGTGAATACCCCTTGGCCACGAGTCGAGCTTTGTTCCTAGTCACCACACCATGCTCATCTTGCTTGTTGCGGAAGATCCACTTGGTTCCTACAACATTTTGGTTAGGACGTGGAACTAAGTGCCATACCTCGTTCCTTGTGAAATTGTTGAGCTCCTCTTGCATCGCCATCACCCAATCCGAATCTTGTAGTGCTTCCTCTAACCTGTGTGGCTCAATAGAGGAAACAAAAGAGTAATGCTCACAAAAATGTGCAACACGAGATCGAGTGGTTACCCCCTTATGAATGTCGCCGAGGATGGTGTCGACGGGGTGATCTCGTTGTATTGCTTGGTGGACTCTTGGGTGTGGCGGCCTTGGTTCTTGCTCATCCTCCTTTTCTTGATCATTTGCATCCCCCCCTTGATTGTTGCCGTCATTTTGAGGTGGCTCATCTTATTGATCTTCTTGTTCAACATCTTGAGCCTCATCCTCAATTTGAGTTGGTGGAGATGCTTGCATGGAGGAGGATGGTTGATCTTGTGCATTTGGAGGCTCTTCGGATTCCTTAGGACACACATCTCCAATGGACATGTTCCTTAGCGCGATGCACGGAGCCTCTTCATTACCTATCTCATCAAGATCAACTTGCTCTACTTGAGAGCCGTTAGTCTCATCAAACACAACGTCACAAGAAACTTCAACAAGTCCTGAGGACTTGTTAAAGACTCTATATGCCCTTGTGTTTGAGTCATATCCTAGTAAAAAGCCTTCTACAGTTTTAGGAGCAAATTTAGATTTTCTCCCTCTCTTAACAAGAATAAAGCATTTGCTACCAAAAACTCTAAAATATGAAATATTGGGCTTTTTACCGATTAGGAGTTCATAGGATGTCTTCTTGAGGATTCGGTGTAGATATAACCGGTTGATAGCGTAGCAAGCGGTGTTGACCGCCTCAGCCCAAAACCGATCCGGTGTCTTGTACTCATCAAGCATGGTTCTTGCCATGTCCAATAGAGTTCGATTCTTCCTCTCCACTACACCATTTTGTTGTGGGGTGTAGGGAGAAGAGAACTCATGCTTGATGCCCTCCTCCTCAAGGAAGCCTTCAATTTGAGAGTTCTTGAACTCCGTCCCGTTGTCGCTTCTAATTTTCTTGATCCTTAAGCCGAACTCATTTTGAGCTCGTCTCAAGAATCCCTTTAAGGTCTCTTGGGTATGAGATTTTTCCTGCAAAAAGAACACCCAAGTGAAGCGAGAATAATCATCCACAATAACTAAACAGTACTTACTCCCGCCGATGCTTCTGTAAGCAATCGGGCCGAATAAATCCATGTGTAGGAGCTCCAGTGGCCTGTCACTAGTCATGATGTTCTTGTGTGGATGATGAGTGCCAACTTGCTTCCCGGCTTGGCATGCGCTACAAATCCTGTCTTTCTCAAAATGAACATTGGTTAGTCCTAAAATGTGTTCCCCCTTTAGAAGCTTATGAAGATTCTTCATTCCAACATGGGCTAGTCGGCGGTGCCAGAGCCAACCCAAGTTAGTCTTAGCAACCAAGCAAGTGTCGAGTTCAGCTCTATCAAAATCTACCAAGTATAGCTGACCCTCTAACACTCCCTTAAATGCTATTGAATCATCACTTCTTCTAAAGACAGTAACACCTATATCAGTAAATAGACAGTTGTAGCCCATTTGACATAATTGGGATACGGAAAGCAAATTGTAATCTAAAGAATCTACAAGAAAAACATTGGAAATAGTATGGTCAGGTGATATAGCAATTTTACCCAATCCTTTGACCAAACCTTGATTTCCATCCCCGAATGTGATAGCTCGTTGGGGATCTTGGTTTTTCTCATATGAGGAGAACATCTTTTTCTCCCCTGTCATATGGTTTGTGCACCCGCTGTCGAGTATCCAACTTGAGCCCCCGGATGCATAAACCTACAAAACAATTTTAGTTCTTGACTTTAGGTACCTAAACGGTTTTGGGTCCTTTGGCATTAGAAACAAGAACTTTGGGTACCCAAACACAAGTCTTGGAGCCCTTGTGTTTGCCCCCAACAAACTTGGCAACTACCTTGTCGGATTTGTTAGTCAAAACATAAGATGCATCAAAAGTTTTAAATGAAATAGCATGATCATTTGATGCATTAGGAGTTTTCTTCTTAGACAACTTAGCACGGGTTGGTTGCCTAGAGCTAGATGTCTCACCCTTATACATAAAAGCATGATTAGGGCCAGAGTGAGACTTCCTAGAGTGAATTCTCCTAATTTTGCTCTCGGGATAACCGGCAGGGTACAAAATGTAACCCTCGTTATCCTGAGGCATGGGAGCCTTGCCCTTAACAAAGTTAGACAAATTTTTAGGAGGGGCATTAAGTTTGACATTGTCTCCCCTTTGGAAGCCAATGCCATCCTTGATGCCCGGGCGTCTCCCATTATAGAGCATACTTCTAGCAAATTTAAACTTTTCATTTTCCAAGTTATGCTCGGCAATTTTAGCATCTAGTTTTGCTATATGATCATTTTGTTGTTTAATTAAAGCCATGTGTTCATGAATAGCATTGATATCAACATCTCTACATCTAGTACAAATAGAAACATGCTCAACATTAGATGTAGAGGGTTTGCAAGATTTTAATTCTACAACCTTAGCATGTAGTATATTATTTTCATTTCTAAGGTTAGAAATAGTGACATTGCAAACATCAAAATCTTTAGCCTTAGCAATTAATTTTTCATTTTCAATCCTAAGGCTAGCAAGAGAGATGTTTAATTCTTCAATCTTAGCAAGCAAATCATCATTATCATTTCTAAGATTGGGAATTGAAACATCACAAACATGAGAATCAACCTTAGCAATTAAACTAGCATTTTCATTTCTAAGGTTATCAATGGTTTTATGGCAAGTGCTTAGCTCACTAGACAATTTTTCACATTTTTCAACTTGTAGAGCATAAGCATTTTTAACCTTAACATGCTTTTTATTTTCCTTGATTAGGAAGTCCTCTTGGGAGTCCAAGAGATCATCCTTCTCATGGATGGCACTAATTAGCTCATTTAATTTTTCCTTTTGTTCCATGTTAAGGTTGGCAAAAAGGGTACGTAAATTATTCTCCTCATCACTAGCATTATCATAACTAGAAGATTCATATTTAGTGGAGGATTTAGATTTAACCTTCTTTCTTTTGCCATCCTTTGCCATGAGGCACTTGTGGCCGACGTTGGGGAAGAGGAGTCCCTTGGTGACGGCGATGTTGGCGGCGTCCTCGTCGTCGGAGGAGGAGTCGGTGGAGCTCTCGTCGGAGTTCCACTCGCGGCATACGTGGGCATCGCCGCTCTTCTTCTTGTGGTACCTCTTCTTTTCTCTCCTCTTGCCCTTCTTGTCGTTATCCCTGTCACTGTCACTTGATAATGGACATTTGGCAATAAAGTGACCGGGCTTACCACACTTGTAGCAAACCTTCTTGGAACGGGATTTGTAATCCTTCCCCTTCCGTTGCTTGAGGATTTGCCGAAAGCTTTTGATGATTAAGGCCATCTCCTCATTGTCGAGCTTGGAGGCGTCAATTGGTTGTCTACTCGGTGTAGACTCCTCCTTCTTCTCCTCCGTCGCCTTAAATGCCACCGGTTGCGCCTCGGACGTGGAGGGTTCGTCAAGCTCGTTGATCTTCTTTGATCCTTTAATCATACATTCAAAGCTCACAAAATTCCCGATAACTTCCTCGGGGGTCATTAGTGGGTATCTAGGATTACCACGAATTAATTGAACTTGAGTGGGGTTAAGGAAAATGAGAGCTCTTAGAATAACCTTAACCACCTCGTGGTCGTCCCACTTTTTGCTCCCGAGGTTGCGCACTTGGTTCACCAAGGTTTTGAGCCGGTTGTACATATCTTGTGGCTCCTCCCCTTGGCGAAGACGGAAGCGACCGAGCTCCCCCTCGATCGTTTCCCGCTTGGTGATCTTAGTGAGTTCATCACCCTCGTGTGCGGTCTTGAGTAGGTCCCAAATCTCCTTTGCATTCTTCAACCCTTGCACTTTGTTGTATTCCTCCTTGCTTAGAGAGGTGAGGAGAATGGTTGTGGCTTGGGAGTTGAAGTGCTCGATTTGGGCCACTTCGTCCGTATCATAATCCTCATCCCCTATGGATGGTACCTGTGCTCCAAACTCAACAACATTCCATATACTTTTGTGGAGTGAGGTTAGATGAAATTTCATTAAATCACTCCACCTAGCATAATCTTCGCCATCAAAAGTTGGCGGTTTGCCTAATGGAACGGAAAGTAATGGAGTATGTCTAGGTGTACGAGGATAGTGTAAAGGGATCTTACTAAACTTCTTGCGCTCTTGGCGCTTAGAAGTTACGGACGGCGCATCGGAGTCGGAGGTTGATGTTGATGAAGTGTCGGTCTCGTAGTAGACCACTTTCCTCATCCTCTTGTGCTTGTCGCCTTTCCGATGCGACTTGTGGGAAGAAGATTTTTCCTTCTTCTCCTTGTGGTGTGAGGAAGAAGATCTTTTCTCCTTCCGTTTGGAGGAGTCCTTCTTCTTCTCCTTCCTCTTGGTGCGGGACTCTTCCGATGAAGTGCTCCCTTGGCTCGTAGTGGGCTTGTCGCCGGTCTACATCTCCCTCTTGGTGTGATCTCCCGACATCACTTCGAGCGGTTAGGCTCTAATGAAGAACCGGGCTCTGATACCAATTGAAAGTCGCCTAGAGGGGGGGTGAATAGGGCGAAACTGAAATTCTCAAAAATAATCACAACTACAAGCCGGGTTAGCGTTAGAAATATAATCGAGTCCTAGAGAGAGGGCGCAAAACAAATCGCAAGCGAATAATGAAGTGAGACACGCGGATTTGTTTTACCGAGGTTCGGTTCTCTCAAACCTACTCCCCGTTGAGGAGGCCACAAAGGCCGGGTCTCTTTCAACCCTTACCCTCTCTCAAACGGTCCCACGGACCGAGTGAGCTTTCTCTTCTCAATCACTTGGAACACAAAGTTCCCGCAAGGACCACCACACGATTGGTGTCTCTTGCCTCAATTACAAGTGAGTGTTTGATCACAAGAAAGAATCAAGAAAGAAGAAAGCAATCCAAGCGCAAGAGCTCGAAAGAACACAAGCAAATCACTCTCTCTAATCACTAGGGCGTTGTGTGGAATTTGGAGAGGATTTGATCTCTTTGGTGTGTCTAGAATTGAATGCTAGAGCTCTTGTAAGTGGTTGGGAAGTGGAAAACTTGGATGCCATGAATGGTGGGTGGTTGGGGGTATTTATAGCCCCAACCACCAAACTAGCCGTTTGGTGAGGCTGTCTGTTCGATGGCGCACCGGACAGTCCGGTGCACACCGGACATGTCCAGTGCGACAGCCACGTCACCAAAGCCGTTGCAATTTGACCGTTGGAGTTCTGACTTCCGGGCCCGCCTGGATGTCCGGTGCACACCGGACATGAACTGTAGATTGTCCGGTGCACCTGCTCCCGCGTGCCTGACGACTGCGCGCTTCTGGCGCGCATTAAATGCGTCGCAGGTAGCCGTTGGCGCCGAAATAGCCGTTGCCCCGCTGTTACACCGGACAGTCCGGTGTACACCGGACAGTCCGGTGAATTTTAGCGGAGTAGCCGAAGTGAAAACCCGAGGCTGGCGAGTTCCTGAGGCCGCTCTTTCTTGGAGCACCGGACATGTCCGGTGTACACCGGACAGTCCGGTGAATTATAGCGGAGTGGCCTTCGGAAATTCCTGAGAGTGAAGAGTTTGAAGTCGGAGTCCCCTAGTGCACCGGACATGTCCGGTGGCACACCGGACAGTCCGGCACACCGGACAGTCCGGTGCGCCAGACCAGAGGTGCTTTCGGTTGACCTTTGCTCCTTTATTTGAACCCAATACTTGGTCTTTTTATTGGCTAAGTGTGAACCTTTTGCACCTGTATAACTTACACACTAGAGCAAACTAGTTAGTCCAATATTTGTGTTGGGCAATTCAACCACCAAAATTATTTAGGAACTAGGTGTAAGCCTAATTCCCTTTCAGTAAGCCAGCGGGCGGAGCCTGACGTAAGACCTCTGGGCCGTACTGTCTCCGCATTTATTGCGGAGAAGACGCGTCGCCTGACTATCCCGCTGACAGGCGATGTGCCCCTTTAGCATTTAATGTGTCCTGTCCGCTCAACTGGCAGGCGGCGTCCAGGCCATCCTACAGGCGGTGTGCCTGTCCATTCTATTGCCAAACAGTACGCCCATGCTGCAAGGTGCACTGTACCCATCCATCGTCACTCGTACGTTACCAGGGAAGCTTCCCCTGCACGCCAATTCTACGCAGATCGCGGATATCAGGGTGCATGAAAGATTACACTGGGAACGAGCATTAGTCGCTCCAAGTATTACATCTGTTATGTCCTTGGGCCCACCTATCGGGGCTCAGCACCCTTGTACGTGCCCCCCATAGACTATAAAAGGGAGGGCACACTGCGTTACAATGGGAGGACACACACTTAGACCCAGCTCAGGCTCACAAGTTCATACAAGCTTTCAAGCTCAATACATCACACAGTGGAGTAGGGTATTACGCTCCGGCGGCCCGAACCACTCTAAACCCTTGTGTGTTCTTGTGTTCGTTCATCGCTTAGCAGACAGGCAAAACGCTGAGGCCCCCTCCTCATCTTAGGATTTAGGGCGGGTGCATTCCGCCACCCGGCTGGAGATTTCCTCTCCGACATTTGGCGCGCCAGGTAGGGGGCCTGACATTAGGTTTTTGCTTGTTTTCCCGCTCGACACCATGGTCCACATCGTCGAGCACCAAGATTTCGTGCCTGAGGACTTTATGCCGGAGGAGGAGGCTGCCTCTTCCACTCCACGGGCCACCAACCTCCCGACGCCTGGTGCAGCGGCCGCTGTGCATTCCATACGGCAGCACACTCCCACACAAGCATCCAGGGCGTTTAGGGCTACGCCTGGGGCGCTGTCAGCAGCCAGGGAATTGCTGCGCCACCCTCCTAGCTCCACGGCCTCTCCAGCTGTGACACCCCAGTGTCACCTAGGGTTTCTCTCAAAGTGCTAACCCATGAACCATCATCTTATGTGAACCAAATTTAAGTATGAACATCAAATTGACTTAAGAATAAAGGATCCACCAAGCCTACTTAAAAGTATCATGCTCAAAACAAATGGGTTTTTCAAAAAGGCAAAATGTGCAACCCCAACAAAAACCCTAATTGAGCCCTATGAGCAAAATTCAAGAGAATGGGGAAAAGGGTATGAAAAAATTAAAATCATGGCTTGGACCAATTATAAACATTGAAATATATTTAATAAGCAACAATAAAGATTGAGGAATCTTGGCCAAAATAATTCAAATAAAACCCCAAGCAAGCTTCTCATGTGGGGACTCAATAGGAAATTCTGAATTTCAGACCTTGAGCCAAAGATCAAGCGTGTTCACCTTGATCCCTAACTCAAATCCTAATGACCCCATTAACAAAAACGTGCCTAACTAACCCCTCTGTCGCATGCCAGAAGATGACATTGGGACGCTGAAAGTAGCCTAGAGGGGGGGTGAATAAGGCGAAACTGAAATTCTCAAAAATAATCACAACTACAAGCCGGGTTAGCGTTAGAAATATAATAGAGTCCGCGAGAGAGGGTGCAAAACAAATCGCAAGCAAATAATGAAGTGAGACACGCGGATTTGTTTTACCGAGGTTCGGTTCTCTCAAACCTACTCCCCGTTGAGGAGGCCACAAAGGCCGGGTCTCTTTCAACCCTTACCCTCTCTCAAACGGTCCCTCGGACCGAGTGAGCTTTCTCTTCCCAATCACTTGGAACACAAAGTTCCCGCAAGGACCACCACACGATTGGTGTCTCTTGCCTCAATTACAAGTGAGTGTTTGATCACAAGAAAGAATCAAGAAAGAAGAAAGCAATCCAAGCGCAAGAGCTCGAAAGAACACAGGCAAATCACTCTCTCTAATCACTAGGGCGTTGTGTGGAATTTGGAGAGGATTTGATCTCTTGGGTGTGTCTAGAATTGAATGCTAGAGCTCTTGTAAGTAGTTGAGAAGTGGAAAACTTGGATACAATGAATGGTGGGTGGTTGGGGGTATTTATAGCCCCAACCACCAAACTAGCCGTTTGGTGAGGTTGTCTGTTCGATGGCGCACCGGACAGTCCGGTGCGACAGCCACGTCACCAAAAAGCCTTTGGGTCGACCGTTGGAGCTCTGTCTTCTAGGCCCGCCTGGATGTCCGGTGCACACCGGACATGAAATGTAGATTGTCCGGTGCGCCTGCTCCCGCGTGCCTGACGACTGCGCGCTTCTGGCGCGCATTAAATGCGTCGCAGGTAGCCGTTGGCGCCGAAATAGCCGTTACCCCGCTGTTACACCGGACAGTCCGGTGTACACCGGACAGTCCGGTGAATTTTAGCGGAGCAGCTGAAGTGAAAACCCGAGGCTGGCGAGTTCCGGAGGCCGCTCTTTCTTGGAGCACCGGACATGTCCGGTGTACACCGGACAGTCCGGTGAATTATAGCGGAGTGACCTTTGGAAATTCCCGAGAGTGAAGAGTTTGAAGTCGGAGTCCCCTGGTGCACCGGACATGTCCGGTGGCACACCGGACAGTCCGGTGCGCCAGACCAGAGGTGCCTTCGGTTGACCCTTGCTCCTTTATTTGAACCCAATACTTGGTCTTTTTATTGGCTATGTGTGAACCTTTTGCACCTGTATAACTTACACACTAGAGCAAACTAGTTAGTCCAATATTTGTGTTGGGCAATTCAACCACCAAAATTATTTAGGAACTAGGTGTAAGCCTAATTCCCTTTCAGACGCGAGCCCTAGACACGACAAAACCTTGGATTTGCCTCGGATTTGAGCAGGGAGACAAACCGGATTTCCAGGCTCCATATCTCTGCAACCAGTAGGCAAAATCCTATGACCCCCACACAAGATCGGTAGCTTGTAGGGAGGAGAAGAGGTTTTGTGCACTGACCAAGGCGAGAGCAGGCTCGGATGAGTGACCACACGTGCCAAAACTTGGGCAGAACGCGTGGGCACACGTGTTCAACCCTGGTCGGCACGCCGGCGCTCGCCCCGGCGTTCGGTCAAGTCCGCCGCGCGCCCTTGCCCTCGGTCGTGCCCGCCCGCGCCTATAAAGCCTCCCCGGGCGTGCCTCACTTCACCCCGCGTTCACCATCACCGGCCAGCCACCCCTCCTTAGCTTCGGCGAGCTCTTTTCCGCCCGCCATTGCCGCCAGAGCTTCGGCCACCGTGGCCAGCCCACTCCAGTCGCCCCCAAGTCACGCCAGTGCTTCGGTTAGCTCCGCCATAGGCCCGTGAAGCTCTCCAAGCCCTCGGACCCGGCAGAACTTCACCGGAAGCCCGAGATCACCCTCGCCGGACTTCGGTCGCCCACCTGCACGCGTGGACCGAGCTCTCCGGTGAGCCCTTCTTCAATTCCTCGTGCGCACACCTTCCTTGATCCCTGGTGAAGCTCTCTGACCCGTTTGATTGGTCGATTTCGCCCTGGATAGGCCGGACTCCTCGCCGCCGATGAGCTCTCCCGCCTGCGCACGCGGACCGGCCAACTCCGACCATCCCCGACGGCGACCCGCACATCGTCGTGACCGTCAGGACCTCCCCTGCACCCTCGGCCACCTCACCGGAGCAATCTCGCCGCCGGTAAGCCCCTCCGCCCTTTCTTCCGCCGCGGGCACTGTTCAAATTGGGGAATGGACCTCGGGTTAGGATTAGAAGAACCTAGGGGGTTTTCTGCAATGTCAGTGACTCATTTGAATAGTAGCCCAGGGACTAATCTGTGAGGAAAACTTAAAACACCCGCCAGGGACCTCGTTGCAAAGTAGTTTTCCATTTAATCAATTCTGTTTAATCCTTTTTAATAAACAGAGAACTTAGAAAGTTCATAACATGATGAATTCTTAAGCAAAAGTTGTCAAACCAATTTTGCTAGACCCTGAATAATATGAGCTATCATTTAAAAATAATGAACCCTATGCTTTCTGTTCTAATTTTTAGAGTTAAAATTAAAAACAGGAACTTACCAAACCTTGTTTAATTAAGAAAAACTAGTTTTGCTTCTGTGCTGAACCTAAGGAAATTTGTAGATGTTCAACCCTCATTTAAGCACTGTTTAAAAATAGTAAGAACCCCAGTATTGAAAAATATAGTGTAGATATCCATTAAAAGCCATTTCTACCCAAAACTTAGGAAAATCAGAAAGGCATTAGAAATTAATGAACAGTGAGTGAACTTATTTTTCCTAGTTTACTTAAGTAACAGAGAACCTAAGAAAAATAAATGGACCTCTAGTCCAGATCAGTTTTAAAGTGAAATGTGTTATTTAGCATTATTCCAACTAGAAATCAATTATTAGAATTACAAAACCAGACCCAAATTGATAATAAAAATCCAGTGGACTTATAACCACCAGAACCCCACTGCAAAAATAATGAACACCCCAGCCCATCATTTGAAGTAGGGAAAATAAATGTAATATGATAATGAGTCATTTTCCAAATAAATCATGAAAAACCCATAATAATGCAATAATGGACAAATAAAATTTTGCTAGGTCAATGATGAGATAGGCCACCAGAGAAAAATGCAAACCCATTAAAAAGATGCAAAATAATACCTATTGCTAATATTTTATAAGAAAAGCCATTTAATCCAATTAATGCATACCACCCCTTCCCTTAAGCAAAAATATGTCAAACTTCAGAATGATTGCTCTTGCACAAAATAGAAGCTAAGAAAAATTAGAAGTTTGTTGTTTGATATTTTTCAAATACAGTGGTAGTAGAAAGCACCCCTTTGGCCAAAAACTTTAGAAAATCCTAGTGAAATAACTAATAAGAATTAATGACTAGAATTTTGTGCCAAGTCATGTTATAGCATCTAAATGCCAGCAAAAATAAGTCTTAGAGAATTACCCACTATTAATTGATAGTTGTAGTTCAAATCACCCCTTCTGCCCTAAAACTTGGTAATTTTGTCCAAAGAAAACTATTCACTTTTTGAACCCCAAATTTTGAGACAGAGATTTATACACCAGTAATGAGCCACTGTAATTTCTACAGAATTTTTGGAAATTTATTAAAACAACTTGTAGTTCAAACCCACTCCAAAAACTTAAAGAGAATAAAGAAAAAGAAGGGAGAAATAAATCTCACTCCAATAAGTCCAACTTGAATTCTTGTCAAATTCCCACTAAGGCTTTAAAAAGAATTCAGTGGAACCCCAAAAATAAACCTACCACTTACCTTAGCTAAGTTTGATCCAATTTACCAAGTATACCACCCAAAAGTCTCACATAAGTAAGGTTTAACTCTATCTAACTTAAGTAGACCATACACCATCAAAAGTTGAAATTACTAAAGCACATATTATATCATGCATATATCTTACGCATTGCATTCATTAAATTGTAATCTCGCCGATGGAGAGTACATGCTCATCCCCGAGCAAGGATCTGTCCAAGAGGAGGACCAGGAGCAAGCTTCCGAGGCTGCTATCGAGGATCTCCCTGCAGCCCCAGCTATTGAAGGCAAGCCCCGGTTTTATGCATAACCGTTTATATATGCTATTTTACTACACTTAATGTTTGTAGGTTTGTAATGTGCACTTAAGTGTAGGAGTTGCTTGAAACCTCTAGATGCATGAACTTAGGATTCCTTTTTGAGATGAATACTAGTATGCTAGGTCGAATAGCTGCTTGCTAATCAGGATCTCGGTAGAAGTCGAGTGATTTTTCTAGCACTCGCGCGAGGTCAGGAATTGATTGTATTCATCTTGATAACGGGATCTATGTTAGTCTATGGACTTGGATCCAGGGAGGATGCCTTGTCCATGAGACGGGAAAAAGGAATTAAGGATTAATGTGTGGATACCTGAGTCAAGCGTTTGAACGTACTAAGCACATGCCGGGAAAAATGGTAACCGGTAAACCTAGTACCTGAGTGAAGCCGGGCGCGGACTTTATCCCTCATGCGACCTGAGACTGGGTCTCCCATGCTAGCTATGGTGGGTGCAAGTGCGGTCACTGCACGGCGGCAGCCGGGGTCAGTGGAGCATTGTATGCCAAGGCGGTGAGGCCTGGACGCGAACGGGGAATCGATGGGGACAGTTGTCATGTGCGGGGTCGGAGTACCCTGACATGCCGTGTGTTTAGGTTTACCTTGCAAGGATAAAACTCGATTCGAATCGTCTGCTTCTCGCAGCTAATGAGACTGCTTGACCCCTTGTACTGCATCGAGTAAGAAATGAAATGAGGTTACATAAGACAATTGGTTGATTGAACTAAATGCTTGTCACCATGTATGCTTAGAAGGAGCACACCTAGCTAAGATAATGATGTTAAAATTTGAAAAAGCTAAGAATTGATTTTAGAAACAGCTAGTGCTTTTGGCAAACCAAACCCCTCAGCCAAACAGCTGCATAGTCTAGAGGTAGAGGAGTAGACTCCTCACACCGGGTAAGTCTAGCTGAGTATTAGTATACTCAGCCTTGCTTGTGGCATAATTTTTGCATGTACCATTCAGGAAATGGTTGATGGTGTGACTTGGCCTACCACCCTGCCACCGGGTTGGACGGTCGAGTGGGATGCTGCTCCGGCAGGAGAGGAGCACGAGGAGTAGTGGGCTAGGCCTTGCCCATTACCTCATTACCGACGACAACGATTATCCGCTGCATTTTATTTCGTGAACTCTTATTTGCTACTCAAAACTCCGATCTATGTAATAATTCAGCACTTAATTTGAGGTTTCCTGTTTTATTGTATTTCTTCTGTGACTCACCTTCGAGTGAGATTGTGGAATTTGATTCTGGTTAAGTGGCTCTATCAGACTAGATCTGAGGGACTGACGGGTTATTCCGATTTAAGTGTGTTACGGCCCCTGAGGCGTGACTTAGGCACTTAAGCTGGAATAATTCGGGTGGTTCCGCCACACCAGGAGCCATGAAGCAGTGGCGGAACGACGTCGACCATCTGCTCGGCATGGCGCACTCTGGCTCAACCAGACCCAGGCCTCGGTCGTCCCGGCGCCAACATGAGGCATCGGCATCAGTGCGCTCACCTTCGGTGAAGGCAGCACCGGCTGAGGACCTGTGGGCAGAGCTCAACCGCCGGCGCGCGGCGGAGGATGCTCCAGCTGGAGAGGTCTAATGACCTGCGGGCAGAACTCAACCGCAGGCGTGCGGGCGAGGATGCCCGCGTCTCTCTGGAAAGGGCGCGAGAGTGCCGACAAAATATCGAGGGTCGCAACCTCGATCAAGACTTCGCTGTGGTAGCACCGCAAACCCTAGTGGGTGCCCGGTTCCAGGTGGGTGTCCCATTAGCCGGTGTGGGCTACGCCGCTCTCGCGAATCATCTCCGCGCGGCGTCCTGACCATCCAAGTTCCGGCCGCACCTGCCAGAGAAGTACGACGGTACATCAAATCCCTCGAAATTTCTACAGGTGTACGTCACCGCTATCACAACAGCAGGTGGGAACACCGCTGTGATGGCGACATATTTTTCATGTCGCCTTGTCTAGGCCCGTCTAGACTTGGCTCATGAACCTTGCCCCAGGATCGATCTAGTCCTGGGAAGAGCTCTGCGCGTGGTTCACAGCGAACTTTGCCAACGCTTACCAACAACACGGCGTGGAGGCCCACCTCCACACAGTGAGGCAGGAGCCCGGAGAAACCCTCCAGACGTTTATCTCCCGCTTCACCAAGGTGCGAGATACTATACCTCGCATCTTCGATGCTTCTATCATCACAGCCTTCCGCCAGGGAGTGCGTGATGAAAAGATGTTGGAAAAGTTTGCCACGCATGATGTGCAAACTGTCTCCACTCTCTTCGCTCTGGCCGACAAGTGCGCCAGGGCCGCCGAGGGTCGTGCGTGGCACTCGACGCCACAGACCGGGGATGCCCAGACAGGTGGCCCCGGTACCGTCGCCCGAGACGGTAAGAAAAAGAAGAAGAAGAACAACGGTCACGAGAAGCCGCATTCTACCGCTCTGGTCGCTGCAGCTGCGACTGAGGGCCGGGGCGACCGCAACAAACACCCACGGCCGTAGAGGGGCAACAGCGGCTCATGCCCTATGCACCCCAACGGTCGCCACAGCGCCGCAGAGTGTCACGAGATCATCGACCTCACGAAGCGCGTCAGCGCGCGGCGCGAGCAGTCTTCCGGGGATGACTCCCCACCTCGTCGCCGACCTGGCAAGGAAAGGGTCCACGATGACGAGGTGGCCGCGGCCGAACCAAACCTCGGGTATCAGTCACCCGAGGGGGTCCTGAAGGACGTTTTCTCCAGGGACTCCGACTCCGGTGACAACAACTAGACGGGCCACCGGAGGACCCCGTACTCCCTGGTCTACGGGGCCGAAGCCTGCCTTCCCCCGGAAACCCTTCTGGACTCCCCACGGGTCCAGTCTTTAGATGGGTCTATGCAGGAGCGGCTACAATGCAAGGATGTGGACCCCATCGACGAACTCAGATGTCAAGCGGTGACCCGAAATGCATGGGGCAACCAGGCGCCCAGTCGCTACTAACGGTTTGTGCATAGTAGGGAACCTAGGGTCGGGACCTAGTCCCACGACGAGTACTAAACCAAGAAGGGCCTCGCAAACTCTCCGCCAGCTGGGAAAAACCCATCAAGGTGACGGAAATATGCCGACCCAGGGGTAACCACCTCGCTACAACTGAAGGAGTACCTCTTTCTAACCCCTGGAGCGTCTCTGTAAGTTCTATCCATAGGAGCAAGTCCGAGGAGCTGAGTTTTCTCCCTTTTGTAACTAGGTTGTGCATACGTGAACGCCAGCCCGGTGAGGTCCGCCCTCATAAGCCCGACCTATTGGTCAGCACCCATGCATACCAAGTTATAAAGAGAAGATTTACCCCTTCGGATGTGCTCCTATGATAGCGTTATCCTCCTACTCCATGGCCTTACCCTGCAGTTTCCAGATATTAATTTTTATCTAACCCACCCATACAGTTCCCATCACGTCTGACATGATGGCATCCGAATTGAATAGCCAGGCTTACAGTTTAGGACCTCTCTGCGAAAGCGGGAAGGTCTGACAGCCTGGGGGCGGTTCTAAAGAACGGGAACCCGTTCCATGGGGTGGGGTGGTCCGGAGCTGTGTGGCCGCTTAGCCTAGTTTCGTACCCAAAGCCTGCACACTCCACCACTCCGTAACGGGTGCCCTAGTATTTGGAGCTATAGTCCTGTGGGTCCGACAACCTGAGGTCCGGCTCTAGAGAATGAACACTTATCTCCTGGAGTGGTTCGAAGCCGTGTAGCCACTCAGCCTGGTCCCGTACCATGAGCCTGCACGCTCCACCACTCTGCGACGGGTGTCCTAGTATTTAGAACCGCGGTCCAGGGGGTCCGAACGCACAACTTGGCTTCCTAGACTAGATCCTGCAGGTCCCGTGCATGTGTCAAAGGATGGCTAATGTCAGACGAAGGTTCCTATGGGTGTACTACTAACGTTCCCTAGCCGAAGCTGTGTACAGGTCCAGGTCCCAGTCGAGGCTACCTCCTAGGGGCCATTGCCAACTCTTTCTTAGGTATGCTGGTATACAACCTTGACACGTCGAGCCTGCATCCCAGGGGGGCCAGGTACCAGGGAGGAGTCAGCAACACCACACACAACAGGGATAAGTGGTACACAGATAAGTACTACTACTGCTTGATAAATAGTACTCAAAAGTACCTCACAGAAACAAAGTTATTACATTTGCCTTCAAGCGGAGTCCTAGCTCCATTTCTACAGGTACGAACTACTCTGCACCGACAGGGTCGCGTCGAAAGCCAACTCCAGGCGGCTTGCCAGTGACGGTGGCCACCTCAACGCGTGCGCCGTAGCGAAGAGGCCCTCGCCCCCGTCTTCCTACGGGGGGTGACGACGAGGCCATTAAAGCCAAAGAGTTGGATGCACGGCGGCAGACGACGCTTGTGGTCTGGCCGGTGCAGCGTAACCGGAGTTCGCCTCCTTCAAAAGGATGGTGAACATCCTTTCCTCCGAATGCTGGAGGAAGAGGCGGGCCACCAGCTCATGCGGAAGGCGGAACCTTAGCTCAGCTTGCTCTCCACCCCTACAAGGCTGATGAACATCCTTGAAGCTGAGGACAGGGGGGAGGCCACAGCCCGGCTCGCTTCCCGCCACCACAAGGCTGGTGATCATCCTTGAAGCCGAGCGCTGGTGGGAGACCATAGCCCGGCTCGCTTCCCACCACCGCGAGGCTGATGAACATCCTTAAAATTGAGCATCGGTGGAAGAGCGCCAACCCCCACGAGGTCGCGCTCCTCCAGCAATAGCAAGAAGAAGGCAAGATCGGCAGCGCCATCGCGCAAGAAACGAAGAGCGCAAGCTCCCCGGTGGCCAGATCGCCGAGGGGAAGGCGCTGACGCGGATCCTTCCACCGAACGCCGGCGTGCTCCATCCAGGCAGACGACGCGCCAGGTCAAGCGTCCACTCAGTCTAAAAGCGTGCGGGGTGAACTAACAAGGCTATGGCAACTGCAGCGGTGCAAAGCAGGGATTCCGCTTGGGGACAAAGGGGCGCAGAGAGCTCGGAGGCGAAAGGGCACAGTGAGTGGGAGAGAAGCGAAGGCATGGCTGCTACTCGAGGGATGAACCACTTTTTAAAGGCAGACTCCCCCGCTCGCGCCCCGAAATGCCACGGGAAGTCTCCGCCCGATGCACACCGGCGTACCCAACCAATGACGCGGGGGCCCAGCCCCACAAGTCATACAGCTGGTGCGCTGGTCTCCGAGTGCGGAGAAGGCGAACCGCCACGCAAGGAGCGAATCGCTGCGCCTCTTCGTCTCCGCCGAAAGCAGCAGCCCAGCCTTTGGCACGGGGGCCTGGGCCCACGAGTCATACTCTTCGGGCGTCGGCCTCCGTGTGCAGAGAAGGCGAACCGCCGCGTGAGGTGCACGCCACCGCCTGTGGTAGAGCGCCTCTTCACCTCCGCAGAAACCAATAGCCCAGTCTCTGACGCGGGGGCCCTGGCCCACGAGTCATCCTCCTTGGGCGCCAGTTCCTGGGTGCAGAGAAGTCAAACCGCCGCTCACGCTAGTACCATGCCTCCTCGGGGCCGCCGCAGAAGACAGAGAAGGCGATTTTTCAAAACCAAATGCAGCGGTATCGAGGCACCCCGCGCATGGCCCAATAAAGCCATCAAGTGCGGAGACCACGAGTCAGTCAGCCACGGGGACAGGCGTGGCAGTTGACGTGACCGAAGACAGACTGGCAGTAATTACGGCAGCAAGCGCATGGAAGTAGCGCGCCAATCGAGCTTTGCCCCCACCTGCAGGCTCGTATCCTCCCCTAAGGTGGGCCGGGGGCCACTGTCGGTACCCTGAATCAGGGGTACCCCTTTTTACAGTATGAAGACGCGGTACCCACACGACTACCTCTAGTCACGTGGTGAACAGCACCCGACTCCACGTGGATGGCCCCAGGGTCGCCATGTGACCAGAGAAAACAATACACTCCAAGATGACAACAGTGGGTCCGGACCCCCAGAGAAAGTGCCGAACCCCTGTACATATACTCATATAGACCGGACCTCCGGAGCAAGGTCCAGGACCCCCGCAAGTGCAACCCGCGAACCCGAGCCTTCGGGGCGGGTCCCGGACCCCTCTGCGTGGAGTCCGGACTACCCACAGCCGGGTCCCGGGACCTGGGGCAGAGAATACCCAGGCCTTGCTCAGGCAGGGGTCCGGTGTCGACATGTGTCCAGGCCCAGCCTGGTGCGGACCTGTCCGCATAGCGCTACTGCTCTCCACCCAGGCAGAGACCCGATGCTGCCACGTGGCCTACCGCGCGTGACGTAAGCCAGCGGGCGGAGCCTGATGTAAGACCTCTGGGCCACACTGTCTCTGCATTTATTGCGGAGAAGACGAGCCGCCTAACTATCCCACTAACAGGCGATGTGCCCCTTCAGCATTTAATGTGTCCTGTCCGCTCAGCTGGCAGGCGGCGTCCAGGCCATCCTGCAGGCGGCGTGCCTGTCCATTCTATTGCCAAACAGTACGCCCGTGCTGCAAGGTGCACTGTACCCATACATCGTCACTCGTACGTTACTAGGGAAGCTTCCCCTGCACGCCAATGCTACGCAGATCGCGGATATCAGGGCGCATGGAAGATTGTACTGGGGACGAGCAGTAGTCGCTTCAAGTGTTACATCCGTTATGTCCCTGGGCCCACATGTCGGGGCTCAGCACCCTTGTACGTGCCCCCCATAGACTATAAAAGGGAGGGCACACTGCGTTACAACGGGAGGACACACACTTAGACCCAGCTCAGGCTCACAAGTTCATACAAGCTCTCAAGCTCAATACATCACACAGTGGAGTAGAGTATTACGCTCCGGCGGCCCGAACCACTCTAAATCCTTGTGTGTTCTTGTGTTCGTTCATCGCTTAGCAGACAGACAAAACGCTGAGGCACTTTCTCATCTTAGGATTTAGGACGTGCGCATTCCGCCACCCGGCCGGAGATTTCCTCTCCGACAGTCTTATAGTTACGTATCTAAGAAAACCAAAACATCTCACAATTTAAAATCTAAACGGAGGTGAATGCTCATTACGGGAGAGACTAACCACACATCCAGTGTTGTTTCTCATTAACAATGTAGCACTTCGTCTGTGGTGAATGCCTTAAGCCATTCCGGTAGAGATCATACACCCGATAACATCATCTAGTTAGCTTGACTAGACTCTTGGATGCCTTTGTACACCAAAATACGACAAACAAACGGCACAATGTATGTTATACCCCGCTATCTTCAGGGCTCAGGCTATCAGTTCCATGAACGTACCTCCGACCCCGAGCCACACAAGCAAAACAACCGACATTTCAGATAGCACTGTCAGTTCGCAGCAGAGTTGGCCAGCTGCACGAGACCGTCCACGATTTCCAGCTTGCTGCCAAGCTGCACCTTCTGCTCCCCTGGGTCACCGCAGGGGCAGGGCCAGTACAAGCTGGGCTCCCCGAACCCCAAGTTGTTGTAGCTCGGCAGAGCCTGAGCTAGTGAGTGCTGCGACGGCAGCGGCTGCAGGAGGTTGGTGAGGAAATACGGTGGCAAGCTGTTGCTCGACTGCTGGGACTGGGAGAACGAACGAGCGCTCAGAGCGGCCTGGTCTTCTGCCTCCGGAGCTGGCTTCTGAATCAGCTTCCTCCCCAGGATGGGGATGTCTCGTTGAGCGATCGCTAGCAGGTTGTACCGGCTGGGCTCGAAGTTGGTCACGGCATTCTCGCCCCTGAACTTCAGTGCCGCGATGTCGTACGCCTCTGCAGCCTCTTGCTCGGTTGCTGCAAGGAGCAGGGTTTATGTTATTAGTGCAGATGAGTCACGAGTGAGACCAATCACTCATAAAAATAACCATTGCATTTGCATAATGAAACATGCGCGATTTATTTTTAAGGAAACTAAGAATATGACCATAGTTCTCCTGTACACAAGTCCACTTCCATGCCACGCTCCGGTTTAAAAAAGAACATAAAGCCTAAATTCATTCAGGATCTTTAGTATGAGGAGAAATCAAAATTACAGGCCCTTACCGAAAGTTCCAAGATACAGATCCTTGTTCCCTGCAACACGGCCGATTCTTGCCTGCCAGCGTCCATGTTGGTGGTGCCTGACAACAAATCAAGTGAAAATGACTGCCAAAAAAGATATCGATCACGATGGCCTACTGTAACTGAAACTTACTTTGTTACTCCTCTGTAGATTGATGCTCCTCTAGAAAAGCCACTGCTCTTCCTGAAGATTGACACGTTGAATTTGTAAGCATGCATGGAAGCAGCCATGGACGTGTAGCTGCAGAAGTATGAAGGTATAAAAATACCTCCTCAGTGATGCTACAACATCACGCCTGTTCATGTTCTGCATATCCTGTATCTCTCTGATGTAGTTCTCTCTCTGGAAAGAGATGCTTCATTTTCAGTCAATATGTCATGAGCAAAGATGTGAGTACACTTATAAAGTTCTGTTTGTGCTATATTATGGAAAATGAACATATGACATGTGTATATGCCCAGTTCACAGCCAGCATTTTTTTTGAAACAAAAGGCAGGAGATCTGCCAGATTTTATTGATAAGAAGAATAACAAGAAGTTTTACGACATTACAGAGACAGGAGCAATGACATAAGCCCAACCCTATCAGAAAAGAAAAGAAAAAGACCCTACTAAGGGCCTCTTTGGGAGGGGGCTCCAAAACACTCCAGCTCCAACTCTTTCGTATTGCTCCGGCTCTTTCTACGGAGTCACGCTCGTGCGGCTCTTTGGAGGGAGCTATTCTTGTGAGAGCGCGATTCACGCAACACACGGAGCCGGAGCCGCTGTCTTTGTTTGTCTGCTGTGCACGTGGGTTGTCGGGCGCTGGTCGACTAGGAGCCGGAGCACCATGGAGCTGTCCCAAAGAGGCCCTAAATGGCAGCTAAGGCGGCAACTAGGTGCCTAGCCGCCATTCTCCAGGCATAATTCAACGTGTCAATCATAATGTTGCTAAAACAGACCCTCACACTTAAGGATTGGTGTTTAAATCTGATTTTGGTAAATTAGATGGTATATAATCATAATGTTGCTACTGAGTTGATTTTCAGAGTGGAAACAAGAAATTTATGACCTGCAGGTTGAAACAAGAAATTGTATGCTCTTTTTATGCAAAAGAAAAGGTGAAGTGTGATGATGTTCAATGCAGGCCTGTATATTCTGACATAGCACCCGGATGCCTTATTATGTGAAATATCCAAACTGAACTGTGATGCTTGCTTTGTGGTTTATTGATACGCAGCTCACCTTAAGTGACACTGGAAAAACTGATGTGTTCGCTATTCAGAAACTAGAAGAATTAAAACACTTACAGGGAAGTTAGTAGTAGCATTATCACCCCAATACTTCAGAGCGGCAATGTCATATGCCCTTGCAGCCTTATCTTCTTTGTCGTAGCCACCTGAACCAAAGGTATTTTAAGTTTCTACTTAACAATATGCTAAAAGACTTGAAAAACAAAAGATATGAGATAACTGCTCGTACCCAAATAGACTGCAGAACATCCGCATATAGTCAGCAGGATAATGGATACAAAAAGAGTAGACGTGAGAAACCACAGCTAGTTAATTAGAACGAAAAGAGAACAGAAAATACACATTTTGCAAAGTTGAATACTATGAACTACTCCCTTCTATTCCAATTTATAGGTCGCCTTATCTTTTGTCCTAGCTCTTAAGTCAAATTTCTTTAATTTGACCAAGTTTTATAGAATAATGCACCAACACCTACAACATCATTAGTTTCGTTGAATCCACTATGATTTTTTTAGAAAACATTTATTTGGCATGATAAATATCAATGTATTTTCCCAAAATATTGGTCAAATTTACATATGTTGACTGAGGGAAAAGCTATATTGACTGTAATTTAGAACGGTGTGAGTACTTCACAGTTTGTATCTTATTTCTAAACAAGTCATAGGACATGTGTAACATTTGTAGTAAGCCCACAGAAGTTTAACAACAAAATTTTCAATATTCTTCACCTTCTACTCTAAACTCCTATTGTCATCTTGTCATACACAACAGCTGCAACAATAATTCAGCAACCAGGTGCAGCAATTCATTGTGAAATTATAGCACTAATTTTGCTGCAGTCAGTTATAGCACTAGTACATGATGTTCTAGCAAGGCACATCTGCATCATTGAATGCCTGTCATCCAACAAGTGCAAATGGTGAAGATGAACAGGGATACAAGAAAAGAAATGAAATAAAAACATGTAATTGCAAGCATTGCTAAGCTGTTGGTGCTCTAGCTAGCGTTACACCAAAAAAATGTCACTTAGGGTTATGTTCAGGTCAAACTTTGTTAAGTTTGACTAGATTTATAGAAAACGTATTATCAACCTTTGTATCTAAAAAATGTTTATTATGAAAAAATATTTAGTAATTATTATAATAATATTTACTCTCCGTCCCAAATTTAAATTCATTTTAGTAAATTAATACATTCATACAATACATAATGTATATGTTTGATATATATTTGTAAATTCATCATCATTCATTTGAATATAAACATAAAAACCAAGTGCTAAACGAATCTATTTTAGGACAGATGAAGTATTATTTATAAATATTAATAATTACTTGTATATATTTTGTTAATATTAAAAATATTCCAACTTCTCAAAAGTCGAAATAACACTCTTTGTGCGACTGGGATAGTATACACTTCCAAATTCAATTTCAATGCAAATTTAAAAAATCTATGTATGGCAGCTCCAAAAGATGGGAAACCTTGTTCGCCACTCGCCAAGAGCAGCAGTGTCTGTGGCGAGGTAATTATGCGGGATCTTATTCCGTGTTCATTTACTCTCTGTGCTACCAAGGCTGAGATGATATCAGAGTTAGATTACTCACGTATACACTGGATTTAAAGTGATCATATGAGCACGATGATATCAGAGCTAGATTACTCACGTATACACTGGATTTAAAGTGATCATATGAGCACGGAGCACAGAATATGTTTACTGTTATGCGTGCCTCTCACTATCAGTCTATCCAAAAGACACACGACTTCCGTGAACGTCAACTGAAAAACACGTCGCTGCAAGCGAATATGGGATTATGGACTGTTGTGAATTGGGATATTGGCACTCCAGCTAGCATTACAAAAGTGCCCAGGCATTTCCATTTTCTCAAAATGGAAATCCGTTTTAAAAAATGCAAAACACTGTGTACGGCCGGTCCAGCCAAAACAGAACGAGAAACTTGGGGTATTGGATTGCTACCTTTGACCTTCAAACCAAAAAAAGATGTTGACCGTTGGTAACTTACATGTTTGGATGGGTTCCAAATATTGGCCTCGTAAAGTCACGTGCCTAGCTTTCTAGTTATTTTGGCGTGCCAAAGTTGGCTAATTCTTGTCCAGCCAAAATAGACGCCAAAGTTTGGCCGGCCCATGCATTGACACAGGCAATTTGGGCACTATCAAACGCATCCTTGGCGTCGAAGAAAGACGCATGGAGGGCTGAAAAATAAGCTCGAGGCTCGCGAGCCGAGTCGAGCCAGCTTTTTAGGCTCGATGCCGTAGCGAGCCGAGCCGGTTCGCGAGTTGTGCCAAATTACTTGATATGTAAAATAGTGATAGATATTGACTAATTTTATAGAATGTCAGTTTGTTTTTTAGTGTTTCATGATAGATATATGATAATTAATGATTTAGATTACTCATAATGATGAATTTTATCTATATATTTCATATTTATATACTGATAATTCATTATATAATTTAATTATATATATCAGGGTGTGACTCTCAAGCCGAGCTCGGTCAGCCACTGAGCTGCAATGAGCCGAGCTTCCAACCCTAGATGCATGCACCAAAATCAAGTAAAGTGCAAAAGCTGTAGTTGGCTGTTTAAATTGCTGCATCTGCTATCTATAGACGGCGGTACGTTAAACCCTCGCTAGTTGAACTGCCATACGTGCTCGATCGCCCGCGGCGGGCTGATTCCGACGCCAGGCCCAGGAGATTACTTGCCCAACATTTCAAGATAGACTCACTCATAAACCCCGCAACAAAACTGATTTAACCCGAACAGGAGAAGTAAAAGAGGCATGTCTACCGTCTACCGGTCTACGTGCCTGACGCCTGCACTGCACGGTCAAAAGCCTCAAAAGGGAAGGCCCCGGTTCCGCAGAGAATCCGGGGACTGTGCGCGAGTGGTATGGTCTCCTGTGGTCATCATAGCTTTGCGGTTGCAAGGGATGCTGGTCGCTACGTCCTTTCCTGAGACGGCGGCGTCCCATCAAAAACGGGATCCCCATCAAGACCCTCTTTGTCCCCGTACAGAAAAGATGCAACAAGAGAAATCCCGCCCGTCCCGTCCCGGCCCGGCCCAGCACACATGTCACTGAACCCGCTCTTAAGCTGCTTAATAATAAATACTATTCAGAGAGGATTATTAGATGCAGGAATCAGGATGGGTTGACGGCGGGGCTAATTACCTTGGCGCCCCTTGCGCTTCTGGCCTTCCTTACGGCACGTGTTGTCCCACAGGTGCGCCTCGTACCGCCCTGTCCACCTGTGCCTGACGCACACGTGTGGAGCAGTGTTAATCACGTGACAGCCGTTAATTACACTTCCTAACCACGCTTACTCTAACTAAGAACATCTAGTAGTAGCTAGTCCACCTGCTACCGATGCGCTCATGCGCACGCATGCTGGTACCTGGTCACCCCGCGGTAGATGGAGGTCCTCTGGGACTGGGATGTGGTTTGCACGAGCGGCAGCGCCGGGGACGGTGGTGGTGAGGGCGCAGGGTCGCGCGCGCGCGAGAAGGTGTTGCGGTCCGCAGCGACGGCAGTCGTCACCTCCCACGAAACCTGCCCAGGGGCAGGCTGGCCCAAAAGCGATAAGGATCCGGCGGTCGTGACCTCACACGCTAGGGCTCCGAGACCCTGGTCGGAGCTACTGCCGCCGCAGCAGTTCGCCCCGGGGCACGAGGGCAGCAGGAGGAGGGTCTGGTCGGTGCCAGCCCCGCCAAGGAGAGCGGCGTCGGCGGAGGCGAGGAAGTCCTCATCCGCGAAGCCGTCGAAGGGGAGGAGCGGCGGGTTCGTCAGGGCGCCCGCCCCCAGCATCATGGACGGCGCGTAGGCGAGCGAGATGGCGCCGTTCGTCGGTGGCGACATCCACGATCGGCCGCAGACTCTTCCTCGTCCTGGGTTTGTGGTGGGTGTTTTTCTCCTTCGGCGGATAAGAAGAGAAGAGAAACAAACACGAGGAGCCGGGGGAAGAGGGCGGCGCGGCGCGGCGCGCGCGGAAGAAGCGGCGGAGAGGCGGGTGAAAGGAGGTGGAGGGGAGGACGGAGGACCGGATACTTATACGCGTGGGATGAAAATGATGGGGCAGGAGGTCAGGCGCTTCGGACGCGCTTCTTCTCCGGTCTTCAGGTCTGCCGTCTGCGGAAGCGGAACGCCGGAATCAGACAAAAATTATCGAAGCTGGGCCTGGGGGTGGTGGGGTAGGTGCCGGGCGGGGTGGTCTCCGCCTGCGCTGGGGCCGGGTCTTCCGCACTGCTGTGCTGTGCTGTTTTGGCTGCGGCTCGGCAATGCGGCGAAACAGCACAGCTACGGCGGTTTCGGTTTAAAAATATCTGAAAGGAATTGGCAGCGGAACGAGAAAACAGAAAAAAAAGATGGTCAGAAGGTAGGCGCGCGTGTGTCACAGACTCACAATTCAAAATCGAAGGAAGCTGTTGCGAAAATTTTGTCTCGCAAAACATGGAGTACACTATGTACACCAGAGCTATATTGGTTTTGCTTTATTGGTTAGGTACTTTTTTTATATATTTCAGGTGTCTATTTTTTTAGATGCAAACATCATTCTCGTATAAACGATTAGGATATGTAATTGTTGTTTTTATGATTTATCTGTGTATCAAAATATATTTTTCCTTTTTTGACTGTAGAAATAGTTGTTGATCATTTTGTGCCAAAACCAATCAGATTTTGTTGACTTTATGGTTTTAATAGTTTTTATTCTCAAAAAACGAAAATTGCAGATTATGTCTAAAAACTACGACAAATCGAATCTGTAATTTTAGTATAGAACTAGTCATATGCCTGTGTATTGCTATAGTTTATATATATATATATATATATATATATATATATATATATATATATATATGACATAGAACAAATTTTGTTTTAATAAATCACAAAATATATGTTTTCTATTGATTAGGTGGGTGTGAATGTTGAGCCGACAACCAAGGTTCAAACATTCACTTATACATAATTTCAACTTGTTTTTTTACATATCTTCCGTATTATAGTAGTAGAGAAGAAATTATATGAGTGCAGGTTGATTCTAAAAAATGTAGGGGTTTTTTAAAGAAAATATTGACGCGGGACGACCGTTAAAACTGATACTTTAATATAGTAAAGATATATGCAACAACTATCGTCTAATAAACTAAAATTCTGCACCTAAATTTTCGCAAATCTCATTGGTTAAGTCTAACGTTCTTCTTGGTCAGACCTTTTAGCAAAGCACGTGAGAGAATATCTGGCTTGGTTCTAATCTCTTTGTCCTAGATTGTAAGATATCTTGTTTTTTAGACCATCAAAACATATCAAATTTAACAAAACATATATACTAACATTGTGATACCAGATAAGTATTATTATATTATTTATTAGCTACATTTTGATCTTTATGTTTTTATAATTTTAGTCAAATTCAAGATGCTTTGACTTTTAACAAATTGAAATACCTTTTTTATTTTCGAATGGAAGGGGTAAGTTAATTTAGAACGGAGTAAGTTAGCTGACATCAAACATACAGCTAAGACCCGATGGCTTTTTGCGTGCTATACATATTAAGGGGGTGTTTGGTTGCTCATGCTAAAGTTTAGCCCGGGTCACATCAAGCGTTTGACTTTTAAATAGGAGTATGAAATATAGACCCAACCAACTGGACTAGATTCGTCTCGTCTTTTAATCTTCGGCTGACAAATTAGTTTTATAATCCGACTACATTTAATACCCGGAACGGAGGTTCAAACATTCGATGGGACATGGGCTAAATTTTAGCGGGGTGTAACCAAACACCCCCTAACTCACTGCAGCTTCCTACCAGTAAAGGTTATTGCATTATTGTAGGATATTTATCCCTACAGCTGTTATTTATCACCACGGTCATCCAAGAATATTGGACATGACCCATGAATATTAGCCAGTAGCGAACTAGACTCCGGCTTCTCCTCTATAGTGTTTACGGTACTCACATGGAGAAAGACGACAACCACGCTAGTTGATTCGGGTGTTGATGCAACGTAGTGTCTTTGAGTTGGCACTCGGATAGTGTCACGTATATGTGGATGTCATATTTCACCGGCGTGTGACTCATGGGATTGAAACATGTGTTTTTATATTTTTTTTCTTTTGCAATTAGAAGTCTAAAACTAATATTTAGTATAAGTTTGATAGTGTCCACGAAAAAGTAATGCTTCTACATGTTGGCGCTTTATATTAAAGCCAATTATTCAGACTCCTGCAATTAGACTAACAACGAGCTCTAAATTTTACACTATAAGATTTAAGAATCGAATCGGTTAGGATCAGGTCATATTTTTATTCATTTTTAATCTAAGTTTTATTTAGGGTCCTAATATTTTATGAAGAAGCATTTGAATCATGATCCATTACCGTCTCTACCTATAAATCTACATAGACACAATATTGTACAAATAGTAAAAACCGATATAAATTTAAACCAAACAAACAGTCTGCCTGATTGCTGCTAAAGCGCGTTCAAACATCTCGACATATATATTTTTTAGGGCTTCAGCTACTAGGACGTAGGACCATCGCTCTCAGAGCCCATTGGCCCAGGGCCATGTCTACTCCGGCCACGACAAAAGCTTGAAATCCTTTGAGCAACTTGAACTCATGACACTTCCAAAAACGACATCTACATCAAATCACGTTAACTAGTGATAAAAACGATCGAAAAAAGCTAAATTATTTTTGTTTTATATATTTTTGACTGGAACAAAAACAAAAACAAAAAAACCAACAGTCGCAATATGAGATCGAAATTATCGGTTATTCGAAAACGGTCAAAAACGATAAACTCTAGTCAGAACAATAAATATTTTATAGTTTCCACAAATACATAATAAAGTGACATATTGCCTATTTTTTAAGATAATAAAATACACAAACAACTCTTCTTTATCATTCATATTATTTAGAGTAATTATAACTTTTGTTTTCCTTTTTTCATTCATTTGAACACGACAAAAGCTTGTAACTTGAATAAATTATACGTTAGATGTATATCATATTATATAAAACGATAAAAGTTGTATCATCACGACTCGAAAAAAATACAAAAAACGACCAGAAAACTAGCTAAATCGTTTTTATACCGTTTCTAATCAGTTTTCGAACAATTCAAAAATGATCGAGAAAAAACGGTATTCGAAACAAAACGGTATGGAGTTTCCCCGTCTCGTTTTCATCTCTAATGTTAACTACTTAGAGCATCTCCAAGTGACTCTTTATTTTTAGCTCTCTATTTGACACTTTATTTACCATTTTATAAAGATTACACTTTATATGTATCATCTCACTCTAGTTTGGCTAGTGAGAGTGGCTGGCTAAGTTTGGCTACCAATTTGAAGAGTCTGATAGCTTGGCGAGTTCGATAGGAGTCTGCTGGAGAGATAATTTGTTATTGAATAGTAAAAACTTGGCTTTACAAGTCATTTGACTAGTCTATTGGAGATGCTATATGGGATGTAGATCTACTTAGAGTTGTCGGGATATAATTAGCTTTTGTACTTGTTTTTGTGAGGTTAACAGATCTATCCTCATGGTGGCATATATCTTCTTTAGATTGGCTTCAATTTATTTATTGTTGGCTGTGAATGCGAGTACTTTTCTAGATGGAACATCGAAAACATAATTTTTCGGATTGAGCTTCCATCAGTATGTCCTCAGATTATTAGCTTCACGACTACAACGACACTATAGCGGAGCCGGCGGATGGATGCTTAGGTCCCGTTTGGCATAGCCCTATCCTATGATTTTCTTCTTTAGTTTCAAAAGTTGATTCTTCATTAAAGTTATTCTAAATGATTCTCTAAGGAGAGTGAATCTATCTGTCGGGTACCGTAATTAGGGGTACCCCCAATACTCCTAAGCATGGCTGGAAAACATCTTCAAAACAGACCGTAAAGACTAGTAAGCACAGCTCAAAGCTAAAGCCTCGTGTACCAAGGGACGCGATCTCGTCTCGCCCGAGCCCGGCCTCGGGCAAGAACAGTAGTCCCGGACGGATTCACGCCTCGCCCGAGGGCCTCCTTAGGCAGTAGGTGCACCCACGGCTCGCCCGAGGCTAAGCTCGGGCAAACTTTGTCGTATAGCAACCTCAGCCAAATCGCCTTACCGCCGACCGTATCGCATGCGCATTTAATGCAGGGATCACCTGACACCTTATCCTAACACGCGCGCCTCAGTTGACAAGGTCGAAATGACCGCAGTCACTTCGCCCCTTTACTGATCGTTCTGACAGGAAAACAACACTATTCACCCCATTCCGACTACTGTGCCAACCACCAGGGTAAGACTAACAACAGTAAGTCATGGCCTCTACCGAGTTCAGCCTCGGGCGCAACAGGGAGCTCCGCCTCGCCTGACCCCAGGCCTTGGCCTCAGCCTCGGCCTCGGGAGAAGGTCTCCGCCTCACCCGACCCCAGGCCTCGGCCTCAGCCTCGGCCTCGGGAGAAGGTCCCCGCCTCGCCCGACCTCAGCCTCGGCCTCAGGAGAAGTCACCGCCTCGCCCGACCTCAGCCTCGGACCGACTACGCTACAAGGGATACATCATTACCCTACATCTAGCTAGCCGCCTCAGGCTATGAAGGAACAAGACCGGTGTCACATCTAGATTACTCCGGCAACAGGTAATGATGGTTCCCTGCATGTGTCCATGACGTCGATTGTTCTCAAGCTCTCTACGAAGGCAAAGAAACGTTAGCAGGACCCAGGGCCGCACCGCCAGCTACGCTTCTACAGGGCTCAAGCACTTCTCCACCGGCCACGTTAGCACATAGCTACACCCTCATATGTACAGCTGGACCATCCCCTTGTATCTATAAAAGGAGATGCCTAGGGCCTACCCACGACAGGCGGCAAGGACGACGGAGACGGACTCACTCAAACATCGAACTCCACTCCGCAACACTAGACTTCTCAAGAGACCTAGGACCGGTTCCCTCTCTCACGAAGCTTGTAGCCCTACTGCAAGCACCCCGGTGCAAGATAATATAAGCCTCATCCCTCCTCTTGTGTTCCATCTTGCATCAACTCATCTGGGCAGGGACACGCGGCACAAAATTCACTTATCGGTTCGATTGAGGGTCCCTCGAGTCCGAAACGCCGACAGTTGGCGCGCCAAGTAGGGGCTCGCTGCGTGTAAACAACACTTTCCTGTGAGGTTCCAGATGGACAATCTTCAGCAGCCTCTTCAGCCCGGGACGGTGCTTTGCTTTGGGAGTCTCGAGTTCATGTCCCTCGACGGCAGCTACGACATGGTACTCCTCCCCCCCCGCAGCACGACAACAATGACGGTCGTCGGCTCACCCGGTGGAGGCGAACTCGACGACGACATCTCCCCGTGGCGGAAGAGGAACACCCGAGTCAACCCCGCCACCCTCCTCGCCAAAGAAGACGGAGACGGGGCAACCATGGCCAGGCCAGGGGCAGCACCTCGTCGGCTGTCGGACCAGAGCGAGTCGACGACGCCGACACCCCTGCGGGGGACATGTCGGGTGTTATCCTCGCGCCTGGGACAACGACGGGTGTCGCTTCCCAGCAACATGCCAACCCCAGGCGGACTGATGACGCCGGCACCCTTGCGAGGGACTTGTCGGGCATTAGTCTCGCACTTGAGATAACGACACATTCCATCTCCGATGCAACTTCACTGTCATCCACCAACCAGGAGGTACCATCAATTTTCCATCCTGTTCCCTTTAGATTCAGCTTCGACCCGCCAAGCGACCCCACTTCGGCAAGCGCTTTCGCAAGGGCATATCCTGACCTTCTGGGGTACCATATGTGGTCAACTTGGGACCTACTGACGGCCGTCTCAACCTCCGGACCCGCGGGTTCCAAGGAAGAGGAAGACCCAGACTTCAGTTGGGATTTCTCCGGACTCCGTGATACCAGTGCCATGCGAGACCTCATATCCGCATGTGACCACTGCCTCTCCGGCTGCTCTGACGATGGCCACAGCCTCGACGACGAGGGTTACGACCTGACTCACGAGTGCTTCCACATCGATCAGGAAGTGTCGGCGTTTCGAGACCGGGGGGTCCCTCGGGCCGACGAGTGAGTGTCGCCGCGTGCCCCAGCCTAGATGGGTCGAGCGCGGGGGCGAGCGCGAAGGGGGGAAAGGAGTGAGGCGGCCGGAGACCGGCGTGAGAGAGGTGGCAATCTCGCGGCCTTCGTGTTCGTCCCGCGCCCAGGTCGGGTGCGCTTGCAGTAGGGGGTTACAAGCGTCCACGCGGGAGAGGGAAGCGAGCGGCCCCAAGAGAGCGCCTGTCCCGTCCTCGTCCCCGCGCGGCCAACCTTCTCTAAGAGGGCCCTGGTCCTTCCTTTTATAGGCGTAAGGAGAGGATCCAGGTGTACAATGGGGGTGTAGCAGAGTGCTACGTGTCTAGCGGGGGAGAGCTAGCGCCCTAAGTACATGCCGATGTGGCAGCCGGAGAGATTTTGGCACCCAGCTGGTGTGATGTCGTGGTCGTCGGAGGAGCGACGGAGCCTAGCGGAGGGACAGCTGTCGGAGCTGTTGAGTCCTTGCTGACGTCCTCCTGCTTCCGTAAGAGAGCTGAGAGCCGTCGTCGTCACAGAGCATGCGGGGCGCCATCATTGCCTATCCGGCGGAGCTAGCCAGATGGGACACCGGTCTTGTTCTCTGCGGCCCGAGTCAGCTCGGGGTAGGGTGATGATGGCGCTTCCTGTTGACGTGGCTGGCCTGCGCCCTAGGTTGGGCGACGTGGAGGCTCCTCCGAAGCCGAGGTCGAGTCTGTCTTCCATGGCCGAGGCCGAGTCCGAGCCCCTGGGTCGGGCGAGGCGAAGGTCGTTCGGCAGAGGCCAGGGCGGAGTCCGAGCCCTGGGGTCGGGCGAAGCGGAGTTCGTCGTCTTCTGGGGCTGAGCCCGAGTCCGAGCCCTAGGGTCGGGCGAAGCGGAGTTCGTCGTCTTCCGGGACTTAGCCCGAGTCCGAGCCCTGGGTCGGGCGGAGCGGAGTTCGCCGTCTTCCGGGACTTAGCCCGAGTCCGAGCCCTGGGTCGGGCGGAGCGGAGTTCGCCGTCTTCCGGGACTTAGCCCGAGTCCGAGCCCTGGGTCAGGCGGAGCGGAGTTCGCCGTCTTCCGGGACTTAGCCCGAGTCCGAGCCCTGGGTCGGGCGGAGCTTCCTATGGTGCCTTTGGCAGGGCCTGACTGCCCGTCAGTCTCACTCTGTCAAGTGGCACTGCGGTCGGAGTGGCGCAGGCGGCGCTGTCCTTCTGTCAGGCCGGTCAGTGGAGCGGTGAAGTGACGGCGGTCACTTCGGCTCTGCCGGGGGGCGCGCGTCAGGACAAAGGTGTTAGGTCACCTTTGCATTAAATGCTCCTGCGACTTGGTCGGTCGGTGCGGCGATTTAGTCAGGGTTGCTTCTTAGCGAAGGCAGGGCCTCGGGCGAGCCGGAAATATGTCCGCCGTTGGAGGGGGGCCTCGGGCGAGACGGAAATCCTCCGGGGTCGGCTGCCCTTGTCCGAGGCTAGGCTTGGGCGAGGCGTGATCAAGTCGCTCAAATGGACTGATCCCTGACTTAATCGCACCCATCAGGCCTTGTACTTGTTCTACTTGCCTTATGTTGTGTTGGCATAAATCACCAAAAAGGGGGAGATTGAAAGGGAAATGTGCCCTTGGGCCATTTCTAAGTATTTTGGTGATTTAGTACCCAACACAGGTGCCTAATTGTAAAATGGTGGACAAAGTACAAATCAAGGATAAAGGTATGTTTCTCAGACTTAGTACATTGTTTTATGGACTAATGTATTGTGTCTAAGTGCTGGAAACAGAAAAAATCGAGTTGGAGAAGAAATGGCTCGAGCAGCCAAAGTCTGCCCAGTCTGGGTGCACCGGACTGTCCGGTGGTGCACCGGACAGTGTCCGGTGCGCCAGGCTGGCTCGGCGTGAAGTGGCCGCTCTCGGGAATTCGCCGACGGCGTACGGCTAAAATTCACCGGACTGTCCGGTGTGCACCGGACTGTCCGGTGAGCCAACGGTCGGCCAGGCCAACGGTCGGCCGCGGAATCTGCGCGCGACACGTGGCCAGGCCAACGGTCGAAAGGGGGCACCGGACTGTCCGGTGTGCACCGGACATGTCCGGTGCGCCAACGTCTCCCAGATCTGCAACGGTCGGCAGCGCCATTTTAGGAAGGAAATCGGGCACCGGACAGTGTCCGGTGTGCACCGGACTGTCCGGTGCACCCGACGACAGAAGGCAAGATTGGCCTTCCAGATTTGCTCTCAACGGCTCCTAGCTGCCTTGGGGCTATAAAAGGGACCCCTAGGCGCATGGAGGAGATAACCAAGCAACCTTAGAGCATTCTTGATCATCCACACTAAGTCTTTGCGCATTCGTTTGTCATTCTCAGTGATTCGAGCTCCGTTCTAGTGAGAACTTTGAGATAGTCTTTTGAGCTCGATTCTTGGCCGTGTGTGTGCGCATTTTGCTGTGGATTTGTGTGTGTTGCTTTCCTCCCTTACTCCATATTTCTTGTGAATCTCAAGTGTAAGGGCGAGAGGCTCCAAGTTGTGGAGATTCCTCGCAAACGGGATATTGAAAGGCAAAACAAAACACCGTGGTATTCAAGTTGGTCTTTGGACCACTTGAGAGGGGTTGATTGCAACCCTCGTCCGTTGGGACGCCACAACGTGGAGTAGGCAAGCGTTGGTCTTGGTCGAACCACGGGATAAACCACTGTGTCATCTCTGTGTTTGATCTCTTGTGGTATTGTGTTTTGTTGAGACTCCTCTCTAGCCACTTGGCGATTATTGTGCTAACACTTAACAAGTTTTTGTGGCTATAAGTTTAAGTTTTCACAGGATCACCTATTCACCCCCCCTCTAGGTGCTCTCAATTGGTATCAGAGCCGTTCTCTTCAAGAAAGGGACTAACCGCCCGAAGAGATGGATCCTAAGGGGAAGGGAATCGTGATCAACGACAAGGAGAAGGAGTCCTTCGTCAACGAGCCAAAAGAAGACAAGACTACCGACTCAGGCTCGGGGCACAGATGCAAAGAAGGGAAGAAGAAGAAGACAAGACGCATCAAGGAGATCATCTACTACGACAGCGACGAATCTTCCTCTTCCCAAAAGGACGACGACAACGACTACAAAAAGACGGTCAATTCGAACTTTTCATTTGATTATTCTCGTATTCAACATAGTTCGAATTCGCATTTGCTTTCCATTCCTCTTGGCAAACCTCCACACTTCGATGGGGAGGACTACGGATTTTGGAGTCACAAAATGCGTAGTCACTTATTCTCTCTCCATCCAAGCATTTGGGAGAATGTAGAGAATGGAATGAAGTTTGATAGCTCGGATAACTCTATGCTCATAAATGAACAAATCCATAGAAATGCACAAGCTACTACTGTTCTCTTAGCGTCCTTGTGCAGGGAAGAGTACAACAAGGTGAGCGGCTTGGACAATGCCAAGCAAATATGGGACACCCTCAAGATCTCTCACGAGGGGAATGACATCACCATGCTCACCAAAATGGAGTTGGTGGAGGGCGAGCTTGGACGATTCGCCATGATAAGGGGAGAGGAGCCAACCCAAATGTACAACCGGCTCAAGACCCTCATCAACAAAATAAGGAGCTACGGAAGCACACGATGGACGGACCACGACGTCGTCCGCCTAATGCTAAGGTCTTTTACCGTTCTTGATCCTCATCTCGTAAACAATATTCGTGAGAATCCCAGGTACACGATGATGACGCCCGAGGAGGTACTCGGAAAATTCGTAAGCGGGCGGATGATGATCAAGGAGGCGAGATATGTGGACGACGCTCTAAACGGTCCAATCAATGAACCTCAACCCGTTGCTCTCAAGGCAACGAGGAGCAAGGAGGCGCTACCGAGCAAGGTGGCGCAAGTTGAGGCGGCCGGGCTAAATAATGAGGAGATGGCCCTCATCATTAAGCGCTTCAAGACGGCGCTTAAGGGTCGCAAGGGACAGCCAAGCAAGACCAAGACAAAGGAGAAGCGCTCGTGCTTCAAATGTGGTAAGATTGGTCATTTCATTGCTAACTGTCCCGATAATGAAAGTGACCAGGAAAAGGGGAACAAAAGGGAGAAGAAGAAGCATTACAAGAAGGCCAAGGGCGAGGCGCATATCGGAAAGGAGTGGGATTCAGATTGCTCCTCCTCCGACTCCGACAATGAAGGACTCGCCGCCACTGCCTTCAACAAATCGGCCCTCTTCCCAAACGAGCATCACACTTGCCTCATGGCAAGGGAGAAGAAGGTAATCAATCATAATGCTAATACTTATGATTCTTCTAGTGATGATGAGTCTAGTGAGGATGAAATAGATTACTCCAGTTTATTCAAGGGATTGGATAGAACTAAGATAGCTAAGATTAATGAATTGATTGATGCCTTGAATGAAAAGGATAGAATCTTAGAGAAACAAGAAGATCTTTTATATGAAGAGCATGATAAATTTGTTAGTGCACAAAATTCACTTGCTCTAGAAGTTAAAAGAAATGGAATGCTTTCTTGTGAACTTTCTACTTGTAACGAAACCATTTCTTCTTTAAAAGGTGAAATTAATGATTTAAATGCTAAGCTAGAAGTAGCAAGTAAATCTAACTCTTGTGTTGAACATGTTGAAATTTGCACTAAGTGTAAGGATGTTGATGCTTGTTGTGAACACTTAGTTTCAATTTCAAAACTAAATGATGAAGTGGCTAGTCTTAGTGCCCAACTTAAGACTAGCAAGAATGAATTTGATAAGCTGAAATTTGCAAGGGATGCCTACACGATTGGTAGACACCCCTCAATTAAGGATGGACTTGGCTACAAGAGGGAAGCCAAGGACTTAACAAGCCATAAGGCTCCCATCTCTGCCAAGGAGAAAGGGAAGGCCCCTATGGCAACTAGTGCTAAAAAGAACCATGCCTTTATGTACCATGGTAGGAGACAAACTAGAAATGCTTATAGGAGCTATAATGCTTATGATGTTTTTGATTCTCATGCCATGTTTGCTTCTAGTTCTTCCTATATGCATGGTAGAGATATGTCTAGAAGAAATGCTATCCATCATGTGCCAAGAAAGAATATTATTCATGCTCCTAGGAAAGTAATGAATGAACCTTCCACAATTTATCATGCTTTAAATGCTTCCTTTGCTATTTGTAGAAAGGATAGGAAAATAGTTGCTAGGAAGTTAGGGGCAAAATGCAAGGGAGACAAAACTTGCATTTGGGTCCCTAAGGATATTTGCACTAACCTTGTAGGACCCAACATGAGTTGGGTACCTAAGACCCAAGCCTAATTTTGCCTTGCAGGTTTATGCATCCGGGGGTACAAGCTGGATCATGGACAGCGGATGCACAAACCATATGACGGGGGAGAAGAAGATGTTCACCTCCTACGTCAAAAACAAAGATTCCCAGGATTCAATAATATTCGGTGATGGGAATCAAGGCAAGGTAAAAGGGTTAGGTAAAATTGCAATCTCAAATGAGCATTCTATATCTAATGTGTTTTTAGTAGAGTCTCTTGGATATAATTTGCTATCTGTTAGTCAATTATGCAATATGGGATATAATTGCTTATTTACAAATGTAGATGTGTCTGTCTTTAGAAGATGTGATGGTTCACTAGCGTTTAAGGGTGTACTAGACGGCAAGCTTTACTTAGTTGATTTTGCAAAAGAAGAGGCTGGTCTAGATGCATGCTTAATGGCTAAGACTTGCATGGGCTGGCTGTGGCATCGCCGCTTAGCACATGTGGGGATGAAGAACCTCCACAAGCTTCTAAAGGGAGAACACGTGATAGGTTTGACTAACGTACAATTCGAAAAAGATAGACCTTGTGCAGCTTGTCAGGCAGGTAAACAGGTGGGAGGAGCGCATCACAGCAAGAATGTGATGACCACATCAAGACCTCTGGAGCTGCTGCATATGGACCTCTTCGGACCCGTCGCCTATCTAAGCATAGGAGGAAGTAAGTATGGTCTAGTTATTGTTGATGACTTTTCCCGCTTCACTTGGGTGTTCTTTTTGCAGGATAAGTCTGAAACCCAAGGGACCCTCAAGCGCTTCCTCAGGAGAGCTCAAAATGAGTTTGAGCTCAAGGTGAAGAAGATAAGGAGCGACAACAGGTCCGAATTTAAGAACCTTCAAGTGGAGGAGTTTCTTGAGGAGGAAGGGATCAAGCACGAGTTCTCCGCTCCCTACACACCTCAGCAAAATGGTGTGGTAGAGAGGAAGAACAGGACGCTCATAGATATGGCGAGGACTATGCTTGGAGAATTCAAGACCCCCGAGTGCTTTTGGTCGGAAGCCGTGAATACGACTTGCCACGCCATCAACAGGGTCTACCTTCACCGCCTCCTCAAGAAGACGTCGTATGAGCTACTGACCGGTAACAAACCTAATGTATCGTATTTTCGTGTTTTTGGGAGTAAATGCTACATTCTAGTGAAGAAGGGTAGGAATTCCAAATTTGCTCCCAAAGCCGTAGAAGGATTTTTACTAGGTTATGATTCAAATACAAAGGCGTATAGGGTCTTCAACAAATCATCGGGTTTAGTTGAAGTCTCTAGCGACGTTGTATTTGATGAGACTAATGGCTCTCCAAGAGAGCAAGTTGTTGATTGTGATGATGTGGATGAAGAAGATGTTCCGACGACCGCTATACGAACCATGGCGACTGGAGAAGTGCGGCCACAGGAACAAGATGAACGAGATCAACCTTCTTCCTCAACAACGGTGCATCCCCCAACCCAAGACGATGAACAGGTCCATCAAAAGGAGGCGTGTGATCAAGGGGGAGCACAAGATGATCACGTGATGGAGGAAGAAGCGCAACAGGCACCTCCAACCCAAGTTCGAGCAACAATTCAAAGGGATCATCCCGTCGACCAGATATTGGGCGATATTAGCAAGGGAGTAACTACTCGTTCAAGATTAGTTAATTTTTGTGAGCATTACTCTTTTGTCTCTTCTATTGAGCCTTTCAGGGTAGAAGAGGCCTTGCTAGATCCGGACTGGGTGTTGGCCATGCAGGAGGAACTCAACAACTTCAAGCGCAACGAAGTTTGGACACTGGTGCCTCGTCCCAAGCAAAATGTTGTGGGAACCAAGTGGGTGTTCCGCAACAAACAGGACGAGCACGGGGTGGTGACGAGGAACAAGGCTCGACTTGTGGCAAAAGGTTATGCCCAAGTCGCAGGTTTGGACTTTGAGGAGACTTTTGCTCCTGTGGCTAGGCTAGAATCAATTCGTATCTTGCTAGCATATGCCGCTCACCATTCTTTCAGGTTATACCAAATGGATGTGAAGAGCGCTTTCCTCAACGGGCCGATCAAAGAGGAGGTGTACGTGGAGCAGCCCCCTGGCTTCGAGGATGAACGGTACCCCGACCACGTGTGTAAGCTCTCTAAGGCGCTCTATGGACTTAAGCAAGCCCCAAGAGCATGGTATGAATGCCTTAGAGACTTTTTAATTGCTAATGCTTTCAAGGTTGGGAAAGCCGATCCAACTCTTTTTACTAAGACTTGCGACGGTGATCTTTTTGTGTGCCAAATTTATGTCGATGACATAATATTTGGTTCTACTAACCAAACGTCTTGTGAAGAGTTTAGCAGGGTTATGATGCAGAAATTCGAGATGTCGATGATGGGCGAGTTGAACTACTTCCTTAAGTTTCAAGTGAAGCAACTCGAGGACGGCACTTTCATCTCCCAAACAAAGTACACGCAAGACTTGCTGAAGCGGTTTGGGATGAAGGACGCCAAGCCCGCAAAGACTCCGATGGGGACCGACGGACACACCGACCTCAACAAAGGAGGTAAGTCCGTTGATCAAAAAGCATACCGGTCAATGATAGGGTCTTTACTTTATTTATGTGCTAGTAGACCGGATATTATGCTTAGCGTATGCATGTGTGCTAGATTTCAATCCGATCCTAAGGAGTGTCACTTAGTGGCAGTGAAGCGAATTCTTAGATATTTGGTTGCTACGCCTTGCCTCGGGCTCTGGTATCCAAAGGGGTCTACCTTTGACTTGGTTGGATACTCAGATTCCGACTATGCTGGATGTAAGGTCGATAGGAAGAGTACATCAGGGACGTGCCAATTCTTAGGAAGGTCCCTGGTGTCGTGGAACTCTAAGAAACAAACCTCCGTTGCCCTATCCACCGCTGAGGCCGAGTACGTTGCCGCAGGACAGTGTTGCGCGCAACTACTTTGGATGAGGCAAACCCTTCGGGACTTTGGCTACAATCTGAGCAAAGTCCCACTCCTATGTGACAATGAGAGTGCTATCCGCATGGCGGAAAATCCTGTTGAGCACAGCCGCACAAAGCACATTGACATCCGGCATCACTTCTTGAGAGACCACCAGCAAAAGGGAGATATCGAAGTGTTTCATGTTAGCACCGAGAACCAGCTAGCCGATATCTTTACCAAGCCTTTAGATGATAAGACCTTTTGCAGGCTGCGTAGTGAGCTAAATGTCTTAGATTCGCGGAACTTGGATTGAATTGTAGCATACATGTATTTATGCTTTTGATCATGTTCCTTTTTTGCATTTTGTTGTTAAGTATGGTGCTCGAGTTGTACAAACACTCCCTAGACCTCACAAGTCCGTTGCAAAGTGATGCACAGTTTTAGGGGGAGATGTGTTACAACTTGACCCTTTGAAACTAACCATATGCTTGAGTTTGTTTGTTTTAGTCTCAAAGGAGAATTGAAAGGGAAAAGGTGGACTTGGACCATGAAAGACTTCCACTGCACTCCGATGAGAGGGTAACCTATTCCAAGTTCATCTAATGAACTCTTATTGCCATTTGCTCTTAATTGAAGATTTTGGTGAGGCAATGGGGTTAAAGAGCCAAGATTAATCCCGTTTTGGTGTTTGGTGCCAAAGGGGGAGAAAATAAAGGCCAAAGCGATAAATGGATCAGCTACCACTTGAGAGATTTTGAAAATAGTAGAATAGAGCTTTTGGTTTGTCAAAACTCTTTTGTTGTCTCTCTTATCAAAAGTTGGCTTCTTGTGGGGAGAAGTATTGATTATGGGAAAAAGGGGGAGTTTTTGAAATCTTTGATCAATCTCTTTTGGAATGACTCTCTTTATGTTTCAACATGTGTGTTTGACTTAGAGATAGAGACTTGAGTTTGATTTGCAAAAACAAACCAAGTGGTGGCATAGAGTGATCCATATATGTCAAAATTGAATCAAAATAATTTGAGTTCTTATTTGAAGTGTTTTTGTACTTGTTCTACTTGCCTTATGTTGTGTTGGCATAAATCACCAAAAAGGGGGAGATTGAAAGGGAAATGTGCCCTTGGGCCATTTCTAAGTATTTTGGTGATTTAGTATCCAACACAGGTGCCTAATTGTAAAATGGTGGACAAAGTACAAATCAAGGATAAAGGTATGTTTCTCAGACTTAGTACATTGTTTTATGGACTAATGTATTGTGTCTAAGTGCTGGAAACAGAAAAAATCGAGTTGGAGAAGAAATGGCTCGAGCAGCCAAAGTCTGCCCAGTCTGGGTGCACCGGACTGTCCGGTGGTGCACCGGACAGTGTCCGATGCGCCAGGCTGGCTCGGCGTGAAGTGGCCGCTCTCGGGAATTCGCCGACGGCGTACGGCTAAAATTCACCGGACTGTCCGGTGTGCACCGGACTGTCCGGTGAGCCAACGGTCGGCCAGGCCAACGGTCGGCCGCGGAATCTGCGCGCGACACGTGGCCAGGCCAACGGTCGGAAGGGGGCACCGGACTGTCCGGTGTGCACCGGACATGTCCGGTGCGCCAACGTCTCCCAGATCTGCAACGGTCGGCAGCGCCATTTTAGGAAGGAAATCGGGCACCGGACAGTGTCCGGTGTGCACCGGACTGTCCGGTGCACCCGACGACAGAAGGCAAGATTGGCCTTCCAGATTTGCTCTCAACGGCTCCTAGCTGCCTTGGGGCTATAAAAGGGACCCCTAGGCGCATGGAGGAGATAACCAAGCAACCTTAGAGCATTCTTGATCATCCACACTAAGTCTTTGCGCATTCGTTTGTCATTCTCAGTGATTCGAGCTCCGTTTTAGTGAGAACTTTGAGATAGTCTTTTGAGCTCGATTCTTGGCCGTGTGTGTGCGCATTTTGCTGTGGATTTGTGTGTGTTGCTTTCCTCCCTTACTCCATATTTCTTGTGAATCTCAAGTGTAAGGGCGAGAGGCTCCAAGTTGTGGAGATTCCTCGCAAACGGGATATTGAAAGGCAAAACAAAACACCGTGGTATTCAAGTTGGTCTTTGGACCACTTGAGAGGGGTTGATTGCAACCCTCGTCCGTTGGGACGCCACAACGTGGAGTAGGCAAGCGTTGGTCTTGGCCGAACCACGGGATAAACCACTGTGTCATCTCTGTGTTTGATCTCTTGTGGTATTGTGTTTTGTTGAGACTCCTCTCTAGCCACTTGGCGATTATTGTGCTAACACTTAACAAGTTTTTGTGGCTATAAGTTTAAGTTTTCACAGGATCACCTATTCACCCCCCCCCTCTAGGTGCTCTCAGTGACCGCTGCTCCCGCCCGCCTGCCACCGTCATTACTGTCGGCCCACTTTTGGCCGCATTGACCGCCGCGTCAGGCTGGCGCTGCTGGGTCGTGCGCCTGGTTGCCTCGAGTCACGGTATTGGTTCCGCAATCGAGGAGGCGCGGTGGTGGCGCAAGTGGCGGTGCAGTTGCTTGCACGCAACATCCGGCGCGCCGGTTGCGTGACGCGTGGGCCTGGGCCTCCACGCTGGCGTGTCAGGAGTCGGAGAAGCGCGTCCACTTGGCGCGGTTGCATGTCGCCTGCATGGCTGCCCGCCTCTTTCGCCCGTTGGTCTGGGCAAAAGTGGAGGGTCACTTGTAACCGCTGGGCGGTTGTGTGCACCACGCGCGGCGGTTTGGCTTCTTCTGCTCTGAGCCGGTTTGCATGACATGCGGGACCCAGCCCCCGCGCCGCAGGGGAGGGCCTTGGAGCGTGTTGGAGAAGACTCAGCCCGTGACGGTTGGGGGCGCAAGTAGGGAGAGTTGCCTTTAAAAGGAGGGTGACCCCCTTCGGAAGGCGACCATGTCCTCTCGCTCCCTTATGCATTGCGTCTTTCCACCTTCCAAGCCCCGGATGGGGGATACCCGCCGTCTTTTCGCCTCATCGTTGGAGGAACGCAACTCCGTAGGAGTTGGTACCTTTCAGCCATCGTTCGGCTTCAAGGATTTTCATCATGCAGCCCGGCTGCACCCCTCCACCGGCGGTCACCCAAGATGGTGACCTCCAGCTTGATGGTGGGGGAAAGCGAGCCGGGCCGCGGCCTCTGCCCCTCCCTCAGCCTCAAGGATTTTCGTCATCCAGGCCAAGATGGAGGATGAGGCGAGTCGGGGGGCTGCCTCCGCGTGGGTCGGTTACCCTTTTCTTCCCCTGGCGTCTGGGGGAGAATGGCATCCTCCAACTTCGCAGAGACTTCCTCCAGCCATGCCGGGATAGGCGGGCCGCCGTCACTCAGCCAGGACGCAGCACTACGTCCTCCGTCCGGACGACGGTTGCGCCGCATACCGCGAGGGCAGCGCCCGCGCTCTGGGCGGTTCTGGCTAGGGCGAAGACCTGCCGGCGCGCTTCGAGGCGTCGGCAGCCAGAGATGGCTTCTCTACCGATGAGATTGCCAACTCCGCCAGTAGCCCTGGGTCTCCGTCTCCCGGCCTGAATGGCTGGCTCTCGTCCTCGGTGGGTGAGAGTCCTTCTGCCGTAGCACCTGCCCCGAAGCCGCTGCTAAAGCTGCTTCGTCGCCCGGGGCGGGGGTGGTTGTCGCTGTTGCCGGATCGGGCGGCGGCGGGCCGCCCATCGGCCCGCGATCGCTCCGCGGGTTCCCCAATCTTGTGGGGTTGTTCGTACCCGCGGGGACGGAACCGGAGTTCCGTTTGTGATGGCACTTCGAATGCCAGGGTTTTTTTGTTCATTGCGGCTGTCGAGGCCTGAACATGTATGTAATTTTGGCACGGAGCCGTGTTTTTTCCTCATTTTCGGGCACTAAGACTCGCCTGTTGGTTGTCTGAACCGCTTCACCAAGCATGAGTCGCCCCGTGTCAAGGTGACGAGTGAGGCATCTGTATCCCGGAGGCGTAGGAGTCCCTCGGCTCAGTCGGCCTTGTTGTCTGAGGCTCCTCTAGCTCAGTTAAAGGGACCCCTTGGCCGCTCTTCGACGAGCCGAGGCCAGGGGTAGCGATATCAGCATGAACAGAGGCGGAGTTGGCTCGAAAATGAAACCTGGTTGGCCGGAGCCTAGTCGGGTTGTCCGTTAGCGGGACCGACGACGGAGTCGATCAGCCGAGGCCTCGGGTCGGGCTGGCGCCCTTGGAAGATGGTTGGCCGAGGCCCCAGGGGTAACCGGCTGAGCCGCCTGCTTGGGCCGGATTCCCGAAGAAGTCCCTGGCAGTGATTGTTCGGGCGTGACGATGACGTCGTCCTCCAGAGTGGGGATCCTTGGACCGCGTCACCGTCCGAGGCTAGGTCGGACCTTGCTGAAGGTGTCGTCGATGCCGAGGGTGTTACTGCCCCCTTCCAGCATCAAGACCCGAGCCTGCAGGATCAGAGTGTCTTGTAGCGTGTGCCTTCTGCAGCCGCTGAGGCCAGAATATACACACCCTCGCTGTGTTGTAAAGCTGCGTCTCCTTTCCTCTTGTTTCGAGTATCTGGACTTTTTTGTCGGTAACAGGGATGTTTGTGCGAGCGAGAGTTGCTTCTCGCGGAAGGTGACGAGTGAGGTATCCGTATCCCGGAGGCGTGGGAGTCCCTCGGCTCGGTCGGCCTTGCCGCTTACGCGCACTTTCACCCGTCCATGAGGCCCCGTCACCGACTCAGTCGAGAAGGCTCGAAGGATCGCTTCGGCAGAAGAGCTTCCGAACGTGAAGAGTTGTTCGGTCCATGGAATCACTTTATCCGAACGCGAGTTACTTATCACAGAAGGTGATGAGTGAGGTATCCGTATCCCGGAGGCGTAGGAGTCCCTCGGCTCGGTCAGCCTTGGCTGCTTACGTGTACTCCATCGTTTTCAGGATCCACTTTTCGAAGTAGTCAGAAAGCACGAAAGATATTCTGGCAGAAGAGATCTCTTTTTTTTCTTTTTTTTCGAGGAAAATTTGAACGCAGAGGGGGTTCCCCCCCTTTTAGCCCCCGAGGGAGGGTCAGGCTTTGCCGAGGCAAGGCCGACCCTTCCTTGATGACTAAACTTTGCGCGGGTGCGAGGTATATGAACAACTTGAAAACATCTTAAGGGTAGAAGCGACGTAGCTGTTGGATGTTCCAAGCGTTGCCGTAGACCTCGCCTTGACTGTTGGCCAGCTTGTACGTTCCGGGCTTCAGAACTTTGGCGATGGCGAATGGCCCCTCCCAGGGGGGCATGAGCTTGTGCCTCCCTCGGGCGTCTTGCCGCAGGCGAAGCACCAGGTCGCCCACCTGGAGGTCTCGGGGCCGGACCCCTCGGGCGTGGTAGCGTCGCAGGGACTGCTGGTACCGCGCTGAGTGTAGCAAGGCCTTGTCCCGAGCCTCTTCCAGCTGGTCCAGCGAGTCTTCTCGACTAGCTTGGTTGCTTTGATCGCTGTAGGCCCTCGTCCTCGGGGAGCCGTACTCTAGGTCAGTGGGCAAGACGGCCTCGGCCCCGTAGACCAGGAAGAACGGCGTGAAACCCGTGGCCCGGCTCGGCGTTGTCCTCAGGCTCCAGACCACCGAGGGGAGTTCCTTCATCCATCGCTTGCCGAACTTGTTGGGGTCGTTGTAGATCCGAGGCTTGAGCCCTTGTAGAATCATGCCGTTGGCACGCTCTACTTGCCCATTCGACATGGGATGAGCCACGACGGTCCAGTCCACCCGGATGTGGTGATCCTCGCAGAAGTCCAAGAATTTTCTGCCGGTGAACTGGGTACCGTTGTCGGTGATGATGGAGTTCGGGACCCCGAAGTGATGGATGATGTTGGTGAAGAACGTCACCGCCTGCTCGGACCTGATGCAGTTCAGAGGTCGGACCTCGACCCACTTGGAGAATTTGTCGATGGCGACCAGCAGGTGCGTGTAGCCCCCGGGCGCCTTCTGTAAGGGGCCGACGAGGTCCAGCCCCCACACAGCAAAGGGCCAGGTGATGGGTATCGTCTGCAGAGCCTGAGCGGGCAGGTGGGTTTGCTTCGCATAGAATTGACACCCTTCGCAGGTGCGGACAATTCTAGTGGCGTCAGCCACCGCCGTTGGCCAGTAGAAGCCTTGCCGGAAAGCATTCCCGACAAGGGCTCGAGGCGCTGCGTGATGGCCGCAAGCCCCCGAGTGTATCTCTTGCAGGAGTTCCTAACCTTCGGCGACGGAGATGCATCGCTGGAGGATGCCCGAGGGGCTGTGGTGGTAGAGCTCCTTCTCATCGCCCAGCAAGACGAACGACTTGGCGCGTCGCGCTACCCGCCGAGCCTCGGCTCGGTCGAGGGGTAGCTCTCCTTGGCGGAGATATTGCAGGTACGGGGTCTGCCAATTTCGATCAGGCGTGGCCCCGCTCCGCTCCTCCTCGATGCGCAGTGCCTCACCCTCGAAGGCCGAGGGTACCTCGGGTTGAACCGAGGCCGCCTCGGGCCGAGCTGAGGGTGCCTCCGGCTGTGCCGAGGGCACCTCGGGCTGGACCGAGGGCGCCTCAGGCTCGGGCGCGTCGTCGATCTTGACGGAGGGTTGATGCAGATCCCGGGAGAAGACGTCCGAGGGAACCGTTGTTCGCCCCGAGGCTATTTTTGCCAGCTCGTCCGCAGTCTCGTTGTAGCGCCGAGCGATGTGGTTAAGCTCGAGCCCGTAGAACTTGTCTTCCAGGCGCCGAACCTCATCGCAGTAGGCCTCCATCTTCGGGTCGCGGCAGTGGGAGTTCTTCATGACTTGGTCGATGATGAGCTGCGAGTCACCGCGAGCGTCGAGGCGCCTGACCCCTAGCTCGATGGTGATCCGCAACCCGTTGACTAGAGCCTCGTACTCAGCCACATTGTTGGACGCCGGGAAGTGGAGGCGTAGCACATAGCGTAGGTGTTTCCGAGGGGCGAGATGAAGAGTAGGCCCGCGCCGGCTCCCGTCTTCATCAGCGACCCGTCGAAAAACATGGTCCAGAGCTCTGGTTGGATCGGAGCCGTCGGTAGCTGGGTGTCGACCCATTCGGCTACGAAGTCCGCCAAGACCTGGGACTTGATGGCCTTCCGAGGGGCGAACGAGATTGTCTCGCCCATGATTTCCACTGCCCACTTTGCAATCCTGCCCGAGGCCTCTCGGCACTGGATGATCTCCCCCAGGGGGAAGGATGACACCACAATTACCGGATGAGACTCGAAGTAGTGTCGCAACTTCCGCTGCGTCATGATCACTGCATACAGCAGCTTATGAACTTGTGGGTAGCGGATCTTGGTTTCGGACAGTACCTCGCTGACGAAGTAAACTGGCCTCTGAACGGGCAATGCATGCCCCTCTTCTTGCCTCTCGACTACAATCGCGGCGCTAACCACCTGGGTGGTCGCGGCGACGTAGACCAAGAGGGCTTCTCCGTCAGTTGGGGGCACCAAGATACGCGCCTTTGTGAGGAGCGCCTTCAGGTTCCCGAGAGCTTCCTCGGCCTCAGGGGTCCAAGTGAAGCGCTCGGCCTTCCTTAAGAGGCGGTACAGAGGCAGGCCTCTTTCGCCGAGGCGTGAGATGAAGCGGCTCAGAGCCGCGAGACATCCCATGACCCTCTGTACGCCCTTTAAGTCCTTGATGGGACCCATGCTGGTGATGGCTGCGATCTTCTCGGGGTTGGCTTCGATGCCCCGCTCGGAGACGATGAACCCCAAGAGCATGCCCCGGGGCACCCCGAAGACACACTTCTCGGGATTGAGCTTGACGCCTTTCGCCTTGAGACATCAGAATGTCACTTCAAGGTCGGAGAGGAGGTCGGAAGCTTTCCTCGTCTTGACTACGATGTCATCGACGTAGGCCTCGACCGTGCGACCGATGTGTTCGCCGAACACATGGTTCATGCACCGCTGGTACGTCGCGCCCGCATTCCTCAAACCGAACGGCATGGTGACATAGCAGTACATGCCGAAGGGCGTGATGAAAGAAGTCGCGAGCTGGTCGGACTCTTTCATCCTGATTTGGTGATACCCTGAGTAGGCGTCGAGGAAAGACAGGGCTTCGCACCCAGCAGTGGAATCCACGATTTGATCGATGCGAGGCAGAGGGTAGGGAACCTTCGGACATGCTTTGTTGAGACCAGTGTAGTCTACACACATCCACCATTTCCCCCCTTTCTTTCTCACAAGCACAGGGTTGGCAAGCCATTCGGGATGGAATACCTCTTTGATGAACCCGGCTGCCATTAGCTTGTGGATCTCCTCGCCTATCGCTCTGCGCTTCTCCTCGTCGAATCGGCGCAGAGGCTGCTTGACGGGTCGGGCTCCGGCCCGAATATCCAGTGAGTGCTCGGCGACATCCCTCGGTATGCCGGGCATGTCTGAGGGACTCCACGCGAAGACGTCGGCGTTCGCGCGGAGAAAGTCGACGAGCACTGTTTCCTATTTGGGGTCGAGCCCGGAACCGATCCGGATCTGCTTGGAGGCGTCGCCACTGGGGTCGAGGGGGACGGCCTTAACCGTCTCCACTGGCTCGAAGTTGCCGGCATGACGCTTCACGTCTGGCACCTCTTTGGAGAGGCTTTCTAGGTCAACGATGAGGGCCTCGGACTCGGTGAGGGCCTCGGTGTACTCCACGCACTCCACGTCGCATTCGAACGCGTGTTTGTACGTGGGGCCGACGGTGATGACCCCGTTGGGGCCCGACATCTTGAGCTTCAGGTAGGTGTAGTTGGGGACGGCCATGAACTTCGCGTAGCATGGCCTTCCCAGTACCACGTGGTAGGTTCCTCGGAACCCAACCACCTCGAACGTCAGAGTCTCCCTTCGGAAGTTGGAGGGCGTTCCGAAGCAGACGGGAAGGTCGAGTCGCCCGAGGGGCTGGACGCGCTTCCCGGGAATGATCCCGTGGAAGGGCGCAGCGCCTGCTCGGACGGAGGACAGATCGATGCGCAGGAGCCTGAGGGTCTCGGCGTAGATGATGTTGAGGCTGCTGCCCCCGTCCATAAGGACCTTGGTGAGCCTGACGTCGCCGATGACGGGGTCGACGACGAGCGGGTATTTCCCCGGGCTCGGCACATGGTCGGGGTGATCGTCTTGGTCGAAGGTGATGGGCTTGTCGGACCAGTCTAGATAGACCGGCGCCGCCACCTTGACCGAGCAGACCTCCCGGCGCCCTTGCTTGCGGTGCCGAGCCGAGGCATTCGCCGCTTGCCCACCGTAGATCATGAAGCAGTCGCGAACCTCGGGGAACTCTCCTGCTTGGTGATCTTCCTTCTTGTCGTCGTCGCGGGCCCTGCCACCCTCCGCGGGTGGCCTGGCCCTGTGGAAGTGGCGCCGAAGCATGACGCACTCCTCAAGGGTGTGCTTGATGGGCCCCTGATGATAGGGGCACGGCTCCTTGAGCATCTTGTCGAAGAGGTTGGCACCTCCGGGGGGCTTCCGAGGGTTCTTGTGCTCGGCGGCGGCGACAAGGTCCGCGTCGGCGGCGTCGCGTTTCGCTTGCGACTTCTTCTTGCCTTTCTTCTTGGCGCCGCGCTGAGTAGACGCCTCGGGAGCATCTTCCGGTGGGCGGCCCTGGGGCTGCTTGTCCTTTCGGAAGATAGCCTCGACCGCCTCCTGGCCAGAGGCGAACTTGGTGGCGATGTCCATCAGCTAGCTCGCCCTGGTGGGGGTCTTGCGACCCAACTTGCTCACCAGGTCGCGGCAGGTGGTGCCGGCAAGGAACGCGCCGATGACATCCGAGTCGGTGATGTTGGGCAGCTCGGTGCGCTGCTTCGAGAATCGCCGGATGTAGTCCCGGAGAGACTCTCCCGGCTGCTGTCGGCAGCTTCGGAGGTCCCAGGAATTCCCGGGGCGCACATACGTGCCCTGGAAATTGCCGGCGAAGGCTTGGACCAGGTCATCCCAGTTGGAGATCTGCCCCGGAGGCAGGTGCTCCAACCAGGCGCGAGCGGTGTCGGAGAGGAACAGGGGGAGGTTGCGGTTGATGAGGTTGTCGTCGTCCGTTCCACCCAGCTGGCAGGCCAGGCGGTAGTCCGCGAGCCACAATTCCGGTCTCGTTTCCCCCGAGTACTTTGTGATAGTAGTCGGGGGTCGGAACCGGGTCGGGAACGACGCCCGCTGGATGGCCCGGCTAAAGGCCTGCGGACCGGGTGGTTCTGGCGAGGGACTCCGATCCTCCCCGCTGTCGTAGCGTCCCCCACGCCTGGGGTGATAGCCTCGGCGCACCCTCTCGTCGAGGTGGGCCCGACGGTCGCGATGATGGTGCTCGTTGCCGAGGTGGCCCGGGGCCGCAGGCACGGTGTTGCGCGTGCGCCCGGTGTAGACCGAGGCTTCCCGCATGAATCGGGAAGTCGCAGCATGAGGTTCCGAGGGGTATCCTTGCCTTCGGGAGGCAGAGCTCTCGGCCCGTCGGACCGCAGCGCCTTCCAGGAGATTCTTGAGCTCTCCTTGGATTCGCCGACCCTCGGTGGTTGATGGCTCCGGCATTGCGCGGAGAAGCATCGCTGCTGCAGCCAGGTTCTGACCGGCCCCACTGGATGCGGGTGGCGGCCTGACCCTGACGTCGTTGGCGACGCGGAGCGGGAGACCCTAGGGCAGGTGACGTATTTCTCCGGCCGGGGGTTGGCCCGCCCATGCCTGCCCGACGTCCCGGCGGATCGGCTCAAGCGCTCCTGCTCCCTCGTCGAGCCTGGCCTGCGCCCCGCGGACTTGCTCGAGCTGTGGGTCGTGACCCCCCGCCGGAACGGGGACCATAGCTAGCTCCCGCGGGATGTCAGCGCGGGGCACCGGCCTAGGGAGATCACCGTCCTCCGGCATGCTGAGATGATTGCCTTCGGAGGGACCCCCTAGATCGACGTGGAAACATTCGCGGCTTGGGCCGCAGTCCTCGTCGTCGAGGCTGCGGCTACTGTCGGAACAGTCGGAGAGGCAGTAGTCATATGTGGTCATGAAGTCCCGCATGGCACTAGGGTTGCCAAGTCCAGAGAAATCCCAACAGATGCTGGGGTCGTCGTCTTCCTCGGACCCGGAGGGCCCATAGGTCGAGACGTCCGTTAGCCGGTCCCAAGGCGACCGCGTGCGAAACCCCAGAGGGTTTGAACTCGCCTCTACGAGAGTGCCCGCCAAAGCAAGGTCGCTAGGCGGGTTGAGGCTGAATCTAAATGACGTAGGATGGGAATCGGTCGGTACCTTTTGGTCGATGAACGGCGATGAAGTCACGTCGGGGGCTGACTGCACCGTCATCTTAGGTACGAGGGTGACGCCCAGCAAGCCTTCCGCGAGCGTGCTGGCGTCGTCTGCTTGCTCGGGATTGGCGTGTCGCGGGGAGACGGCGCTCGCCTTTGTCTCAAACGCGAGGTCGATGCCCGACGCGCCCCCCGTTGGGGCGCTAGGGACGTCGATTCGCTCGACAGCCGACGAGGCGCGGCCTGCCGCTTGGCCTTGGTTGCCCCGCCTCCTCCTCCATTGGTGGGGGAGAGGACGTGGCGAGCTCGAATGTTGTTCTCCCACCACGCGGGGAAGACGTCGTCGATTCCGCTGCTGGCGGGTGGGCTGTCGGCCGCCATTGTCGTTGTCGCGCGGCGGTGGAAGGAGTATCATGTCGTAGCTTCCGTCGAAGGACATGAACTCAAGACTCCCGAAATGGAGCACCATCCCGGGTTGGAGAGGTTGCTGGAGACTGCCCATCTGGAGCTTGACGGGAAACTGTTCGTCAACACGCAGCAGGCCCCTACCTGGCGCGCCAACTGTCGGCGTTTTGAGACCGGGGGGTCCCTCGGGCCGACGAGTGAGTGTCGTCGCGTGCCCCAGCCCAGATGGGTCGAGCGCGGGGGCGAGCGCGAAGGGGGGAAAGGAGCGAGGCGGCTGGAGACCGGCGTGAGAGAGGTGGGAATCCCGCGGCCTTCGTGTTCGTCCCGCGCCCAGGTCGGGTGCGCTTGCAGTAGGGGGTTACAAGCGTCCACGCGGGAGAGGGAAGCGAGCGGCCCCAAGAGAGCGCCTGTCCCGTCCTCGTCCCCGCGCGGCCAACCTTCTCTAAGAGGGCCCTGGTCCTTCCTTTTATAGGCGTAAGGAGAGGATCCAGGTGTATAATGGGGGTGTAGCAGAGTGCTACGTGTCTAGCGGGGGAGAGCTAGCACCCTAAGTACATGCCGATGTGGCAGCCGGAGAGATTTTGGCACCCAGCTGGTGTGATGTCGTGGTCGTCGGAGGAGCGACGGAGCCTGGCGGAGGGACAGCTGTCAGAGCGGTTGAGTCCTTGCTGACGTCCTCCTGCTTCCGTAAGAGAGCTGAGAGCCGTCGTTGTCACAGAGCATGCGGGGCTCCATCATTGCCTATCCGGCGGAGCTAGCCAGATGGGACACCGGTCTTGTTCTCTGTGGCCCGAGTCAGCTCGGGGTAGGGTGATGATGGCGCTTCATGTTGACGTGGCTGGCCTGCGCCCTAGGTTGGGCGACGTGGAGGCTCCTCCGAAGATGAGGTCGAGTCTGTCTTCCATGGCCGAGGCCGAGTCCGAGCCCCTGGGTCGGGCGAGGCGGAGGTCGTTCGGCAGAGGCCAGGGCGGAGTCCAAGCCCTGGGGTCGGGCGAAGCGGAGTTCGTCGTCTTCTGGGGCTGAGCCCGAGTCCGAGCCCTGGGGTCGGGCGAAGCGGAGTTCGTCGTCTTCCGGGACTTAGCCCGAGTCCGAGCCCTAGGTCGGGCGGAGCGGAGTTCGCCGTCTTCCGGGACTTAGCCCGAGTCCGAGCCCTGGGTCGGGCGGAGCGGAGTTCGCCGTCTTCCGGGACTTAGCCCGAGTCCGAGCCCTGGGTCGGGCGGAGCGGAGTTCGCCGTCTTCCGGGACTTAGCCCGAGTCCGAGCCCTGGGTCGGGCGGAGCTTCCTATGGTGCCTTTGGCAGGGCCTGACAGCCCGTCAGTCTCACTCTGTCAAGTGGCACTGCGGTCGGAGTGGCGCAGGCGGCACTGTCCTTCTGTCAGGCCGGTCAGTGGAGCGGTGAAGTGACGGCGGTCACTTCGGCTCTGCCGGGGGGCGCGCGTCAGGACAAAGGTGTTAGGTCACCTTTGCATTAAATGCTCCTGTGACTTGGTCGGTCGGTGCGGCGATTTAGTCAGGGTTGCTTCTTAGCGAAGGCAGGGCCTCGGGCGAGCCGAAAATATGTCCGCCGTTGGAGGGGGGCCTCGGGCGAGACGGAAATCCTCCGGGGTCGGCTGCCCTTGTCCGAGGCTAGGCTTGGGCGAGGCGTGATCGAGTCGCTCGAATGTACTGATCCCTGACTTAATCGCACCCATCAGGCCTTAGCAGCTTTATGTTGATGGGGGTTACCAGCTGAGAATTAGGAGTCTTGAGGGTACCCCTAATTATGGTCCCCGACAGTAGCCCCCGAGCCTCGAAGGGAGTGTTAGCACTCGCTTGGAGGCTTTCGTCGCACTTTTTTGCAAGGGGACCAGCCTTTCTCGGTTGCATTTTGTTCCGGTGGGTGCACGCGAGCGCACCCGCCGGGTGTAGCCCCCGAGGCCTCGGAGGAGTGGTTTCACTCCTTCGAGGTCTTAATGCCTCGCGTAATGCTTCAGCTGGTCTGGTTGTTCCCTCATGCGAACTGGCCGTAGCTCGACGAAGAAACGGGACGACTTGTGCAGCTCCGACAAAACCTCGAGCAAGAGTGGGCAGGCCGAGCACTCGCCGGAGGAGCGCGTCATCGGGCCCAAGACGTCCAGCGTCGTATTATTTGTTAGAAATATGCCCTAGAGATAATCATAGAGATGAGCATATTTCTTTGTATCCATGATATATATATTGCTTAATTGAATATCCATGGAAGACACCTTGTATTGATTAGCAATTATGTGAATTGTTTGTGAGATTCTTTACTTATATGGTTATTCTAAATGATGTCCCTAGTCAGAGTCGATGACTAGCACATGTATTAGCTGATGACTATATTTCAAGTCATGAACATGGAGATGTTAAACTAATAATGTGGGCGCATGTATGACATGAGGCTGGACCGACCCAATGTGAGATATTGTAATATACTTCTCTTTTTGCAACATGAATACTGTATCCTTAGACCTGAGATTGTCGCATGTTCTCAAGATGTGAATTGACTTAATTAGGGACTATCAAACGCTATTTCGTAACTGGGTAGTTATAAAGGTAGTTTTGGGTTTGTCAGGAAGCATGCTGTGAGGCATGGTCAGTCAAGATGGAATTTGTCCCTCTCTTTGTGAGGGAGATATCTCTGAGCCCCTCGAGTGATTGGATCAAGAAATGCATGGCCGTGCTAGGGTTAAGAGTTAACCATTGAAAGGATTCCAATTCACAGTATCGAGAAAGAGAGGTCAGCTTAGAGCCAGACCAAATATCATGAGACAAAGGGAACAGCATGTACGTAATGTTGCAATGGTTCGTCTGATATGATCTTTACGTGCGCATAGGAGTTGACATGTCTTGCTAGAGGCTTGTAGGAAACGGGTGACGCCTAAGAGGGGGGGGGTGAATTAGGACTTCTAAAACTTTTACTAAACTAGGCCACAATTAAATCCCTAGAGCAAAACCTATGCAAATAATCAAAACTAGAATGTGCAAACTAGGTTTTGTCTAAGTGTTGCTATCTCTACCGCAAAAGGCTAAGTTTCAATCTATACTAAATAAGTATGACTACAAGATTGAAACTTAAATGCTTAATATAAATGCGGAATGTAAAGAGCTAAGTAGAGAAGCAAACTCTCGTGGATGACGCCGGTATTTTTACCGAGGTATCCGGAACCACGCAAGGTCCCGACTAATCCTCGTTGGTGCCCCTACGCAAAGGGAAGCCCGCGCGAGGGCCAAGCACCACGGTCGAGTAACTCCGTAGAGAGCCGCGGGCCTTCTCCACGCGCAAGTGGTGCTCCGCTTCCGGCTCCTCTCGGACGCTCCCCGCCGTCTCCACTATCGAGCTTCCGGCCGAAACGCCGCGGGCCTCGTTCCCTCCGGTACACGGTGGCGGCCATGACACAAACGCGGTTGTCACGGTCTCGCAAGACTCTCGCCCCACTCGGTACAATTACAACGACTCACACAAGAGCCGAGGGGTTGTGAGGTTTATCTAAACTCACTCAACTAACTAGGATTCACCTAGAGCAAGCGCTAAAGCGGTCTAACTAACCTAAGCACTTCGCAAAGCACCTACGCTAATCACCGAGTGATTCTATTAAGCACTTGGGTGTTTGAGCTCTTAGAAATGTGCACTATATGCCTTGGTATGTTGCTTGGGCTCTCACACTTGAGAATGGCCGGTTGGGGTGGTATTTATAGCCTCCACACCCCAAACTAGCCGTTGGACAGAAAGCAGCAGCTTTCTGTCGTCGGGTGCACCGGACAGTCCGGTGCACCACCGGACACTGCACAGTGGATGTCCGGTGCACGCCACGTCAGCCGACCGTTGGCGCCTGTAGCAGTCGACCGTTGGATCCGACCGTTGCCGTCTGCCCGTTGGCACACCGGACAGTCCGGTGCACACCGGACAGTCCGGTGCACACCGGACAGTCCGGTGCTACAGCCAGAGAGCGCCTGTCTGTGGCCTCTCTGCGCAGACTGTCCGGTGTCTCACCGGACAGTCCGGTGCACACCGGACACCGATGTCCGGTGCGCCACCAGGCGCTGGCTGACAGCCCTTGTCTTGGATTTCTTCGCTGATTTCTTCGGGCTTCTTTGTTCTTGAGTATTGGACTCCTATGCATCTTTTTATGTCTTCCTTTGAGGTGTTGCATCCTCATTGCCTTGGTCCAATTCTCTTCGCATCCTGTGAACTACAAACACAAACACTAGAAAACTTATTAGTTCACGGATTGTGTTGTTCATCAAACACCAAAACTCAATTAGCCAAATGGCCCGGGGTCCATTTTCCTTACAATCTCCCCCTTTTTGGTGATTGATGACAACACAACCAAAGCAAGCAAATAATACAAGTATTTGAGTGAAAATATGCAATCTACTTGCTAAGATGCATGATTGTCCCCACAATGTGAAATTATGGACTTAAGCCTCCCCCTAACTCCATAATTCACTTACTTCCTATTTTTGGACCAAATAACCAAAACCACTTAAAAAACCATTTGTAGATATAAAAATTTAAATTGGTGGTGTTTGGTGTTTGATATAGTTTTCATTGCTTTGGTCCCTAAACTTCTCCCCCTTTGGCATCAACCACCGAAAAGGAAGACATTAAAAGCATGTAGGAAGTAAATAAAAGCTTGCCCTCATCAAGAATTGTATCAAATGATATCACTAGAAGGATATTAAATTAAACTATGTGAATGATACCACTTGAAGGAGTCCTCAAAAGATCACTCCCCCTAAATGAGTATACTCCTTTAGAAAGAGTTTTTCTCCCCCTTTAGAGATGAAGAAATACTCCCCTTGACAGAGATCCTCTACTTAGGAAAAAGCATGTGAAAAATTTGAGGTGCAAGACATGATTTGAAAAGACTAACTTCCCTTATGCATAGGTAACAGAATAGGAGTTAACTACTTATGCATTTTTAGCAACATGGAAGCATATGATATGAATTATAGTCTAATCAAATTTTGGAGAAGACATGTAAATAATACTGAAAGTAGTCTAAAAAAAATACCAATTGAAAGTCAATGGTGAGCTTGAGAGACATGAGAGTTCTTGGAGATTTTGCAGTGGAAGATTGTTGTCTTTCTCCGGGGACTTCATTTTCCTTACAATGAGACTATCACATGAAATAGACTTGAAAAGGTGTTAGTCTCAAAGTGTTAGATTATAGAGTAACCTCCCCCTAAAGGTGTGCATACAAGTTTTGAATACTTGTAGGAGACATGCACTTTGATTTGATATCAAGAGGGGCAAATTATCCATAATCCAAACTTTGGCACATATAAGTTAAATGATACACTTTGTAGAAATCAAAATTTTCAATTTATGCATCATTTACTATGGAGTGATATAGAAGCTATGTGCCGTGCTTAAATAAACATTTTAAACCATGTAGGTTTGCTTAAGTATATGAATTGAAAGCAAGCAATCCTACCATGTGATTTACCTAGTATGCATGATTTTAAACAAAAGTACATAACACATGTAATACTAGGCAAGAAAGGTAAACTAGATACAAGGTAAATAGATACGCATATCTAAAAACGAGAAATACAATAAAACTAGTTACCTTAGTCATGGGTGGGAAATTTGGGTCCAAAATTTTCACTAACCCACTTGGCAATTAATTTGATCCAATATGATGTATCCCATGATATACATCCCAAATTTGCCAAGTCTCCAAATTTCCCGAAGACCTTTGGTCCACTCACTTCCCTTTCGGGATCCAAACCTTCTTGGTGCTTTTCATGGTTGAAATTATCTCCTTTGGCACCCAGATGCGTTTGGCCCCCTTTCCTTTGTTGGCTTGCTTGTTGGCCTTGATTGCTATCACCTTTCCGTTCTTTTTCTTCTTGATCAAATATGGTGTAGCATCCTTTTTGTTCACCTTTTTGATGTAGGTGTTGGAGATTTTGCTTGATGGCTTTTGCTTGAGCTTTTGCCTTTGTTTATCCCCGGTCATCGCCTTGCATTGGAAAGACTTGTGGCCTTCCTTGTGGCATAGCCTACAAATCACAGTTTCTCCCTCCATAGGCTTGTTCACTCCCGCAGTGGTGTTATCCTGTGGAGGTCGGATTTGTTTGGCTTTGCCTTTCTTGTCATACAAAGTCTTGCCAAGGCGAGCCACTTCTTGCTTTAATTGTTCATTTTCCTTTGCAACCTCATCCGAACATGTCTCTATAACAATATTCTCAACAACGACTTGATTGGAGGGGTTAGAATCATCAATTAAATCAAAGCAGGAAGTAGAAGCATCTTTCTTAATTATTTCAGGTATTTCAACTAAAGATGCTGCTGGGGTGCTACCAATGTTTTCTAGCTTAGTAGTTAGCTCATTATTGTGTATGCTAAGAATTTCCATTTTCTCTAGCAAATTTTCAATAGCTTCTTGGGAGCTAGCTAACTTAGCCTTAAGTTTTTCATTCTTTTTAATAAGGCTATCATCGGTAGCAGTGGATGGAGCACTAGATTCTAATAGCTCAATTTTAGTTGATAGCTCACTATTTAAGTTTGCAAAAGTTTCAAATTTTTCTAGCAAACCTTTGTAATCATTTTGAGAGCTAACCAACTTATTTTTCAAAGTTTTAAGTTGAGCTTTTTGCTTAGTGCAAACATCCTGGAAAAATTTTACGGCTTCCGCAAGCTCTTTTAGAGAGGCCTTTCCCTCACCTTCATCATCACTACTACTTTCATCACTAGAGGATGGAATGCTTTTGTTACCTCTTGCCATAAGGCATTTGTGTGATGACGGTGATGATCGTGACGAGGACCGGTGGATGCGCGTCCTTGGAGGTTCATCTTCACTTGAAGAATCATCCCAAGTTCTAACACTTGTGAGCGCCTTGCCTTTGCTCCTCTCCTTTTTGGGTTTGGCCATATTTGGACAGTTGTCCGTGAAGTGGCCCTTCTCCCCACATGCGAAGCATCCTCTCTTCCTTTGCTTTTTCCTGTCAATGTTAAAGAGAAGATCCTCGACCTGCAGGGGCACACCCATTAGATTAATCTTGCGGATCATCCTCATTACCTTTACGACGCGTCGGATTGTTTCTTCGTCCTCGGAGGATGATGTGCACGGTTGATTATCTTCATCATCATCACTTTCTTCTTCTACTTCCTCTTCTTCGCTTGAGGAACTTGGAGTGGGAGCCTTCTTTTTGCCCTTCCTTTCATCACATGCAAAAGCATATGGTCTTGAGGAAGTTGGCTCCTCTCCCCGACTCATTTTTCGCGACATTTCAAAGGCCGCGATTTTCCCAATCACAATGGTCGGGGTCATGTTGCTCAAATCCTCCATGTTGTGAAGGATGGTGATGATGCTCCCATATCTTTGTTGTGGTAGCAGGGAGATAATCTTCCTCACAATGTCCGCATCACCTAGCTTATTAATGCCAATAGAATTGAGCTCATTGATAATTAGATTCAAACGAGAATACATGTCTCTAACAAGCTCATCATCTTTCATGGCAAAAGAATTATACTCATTTAAGACTAGGCAATGTTTTTGCTCACGGACATTGGATGTGCCGTCATGGAGCTCATGCAATTTTAGCCAAATCTCATTAGCAGTTTTCAAGGTAAATACTTGATTAAAAATATCCATGCTAAGAGATTCATACAAGCAATTTTTGGCTCTAGCATTTAAATGAATTTCTTTTTCCTCACTCGTGGTGGGTTTCTCGGGATTCTTGAGGGGTTTCATCCCGTCACGAGTGACTCTCCAAACACCTAGATCAACGGCCTCTAGGTAACAAGCCATTCTAGCACTATAATATGGGAAGTTAGTGCCGTCAAAGTGTGGTGGCCTATGGGTATCTATCCCTTCCTCTAAAAAGCGTCGGCTCTTTTTAGCGGTGAAGCTAAAGCGTTTCAAATGAGCCAAACCGGGCTCTGATACCACTTGTAGGAAACGGGTGACGCCTAAGAGGGGGGGGGGGGGTGAATTAGGACTTCTAAAACTTTTACTAAACTAGGCCACAATTAAATCCCTAGAGCAAAACCTATGCAAATAATCAAAACTAGAATGTGCAAACTAGGTTTTGTCTAAGTGTTGCTATCTCTACCGCAAAAGGCTAAGTTTCAATCTATACTAAATAAGTATGACTACAAGATTGAAACTTAAATGCTTAATATAAATGCGGAATGTAAAGAGCTAAGTAGAGAAGCAAACTCTCGTGGATGACGCCGGTATTTTTACCGAGGTATCCGGAACCACGCAAGGTCCCGACTAATCCTCGTTGGTGCCCCTACGCAAAGGGAAGCCCGCGCGAGGGCCAAGCACCACGGTCGAGTAACTCCGTAGAGAGCCGCGGGCCTTCTCCACGCGCAAGTGGTGCTCCGCTTCCGGCTCCTCTCGGACGCTCCCCGCCGTCTCCACTATCGAGCTTCCGGCCGAAATGCCGCGGGCCTTGTTCCCTCCGGTACACGGTGGCGGCCGTGACACAAACGCGGTTGTCACGGTCTCGCAAGACTCTCGCCCCACTCGGTACAATTACAACGACTCACGCAAGAGCCGAGGGGTTGTGAGGTTTATCTAAACTCACTCAACTAACTAGGATTCACCTAGAGCAAGCGCTAAAGCGGTCTAACTAACCTAAGCACTTCGCAAAGCACCTACGCTAATCACCGAGTGATTCTATTAAGCACTTGGGTGTTTGAGCTCTTAGAAATGTGCACTATATGCCTTGGTATGTTGCTTGGGCTCTCACACTTGAGAATGGCCGGTTGGGGTGGTATTTATAGCCTCCACACCCCAAACTAGCCGTTGGACAGAAAGCAGCAGCTTTCTGTCGTCGGGTGCACCGGACAGTCCGGTGCACCACCGGACACTGCACAGTGGATGTCCGGTGCACGCCACGTCAGCCGACCGTTGGCGCCTGTAGCAGTCGACCGTTGGATCCGACCGTTGCCGTCTGCCCGTTGGCACACCGGACAATCCGGTGCACACCGGACAGTCCGGTGCTACAGCCAGAGAGCGCCTGTCTGTGGCCTCTCTGCGCAGACTGTCCGGTGTCTCACCGGACAGTCCGGTGCACACCGGACACCGATGTCCGGTGCGCCACCAGGCGCTGGCTGACAGCCCTTGTCTTGGATTTCTTCGCTGATTTCTTCGGGCTTCTTTGTTCTTGAGTATTGGACTCCTATGCATCTTTTTATGTCTTCCTTTGAGGTGTTGCATCCTCATTGCCTTGGTCCAATTCTCTTCGCATCCTGTGAACTACAAACACAAACACTAGAAAACTTATTAGTTCACGGATTGTGTTGTTCATCAAACACCAAAACTCAATTAGCCAAATGGCCCGGGGTCCATTTTCCTTACAAGGCTGTTGTCAATTATTGGGCCAAGTAAGAGTACTCGGGCTATGTCTATTTGTACGTGAACCTATAGGGTCACACACTTAAGGGGAAGGAAGCCTAACTCGGATTAGATCCGAAATTAGATTGGGCTTTAGGGTTACTGATGGGCCTCGGTGTCAGAAGCCCACCATAACGCCTATATAATGAGGGGCGGGGGCGCGGTTAGGTTTACCCTAATTCGCCACCAGCAAACGAGTAGCCGCTCGCCTCTCGCCCTCGCCAAGCCGCCGTCGCAAACCTAGCAGTTCGGTACGCGGCACTTCCTCCCTGTACGTGTGGATACCTCGGAGGTGCTACATCTGGAGCACTAGGACGAACCGTGCGAGGACGTGAAGGACGCCGACGACTGCACGGCACTGCTCGACGCGTTCGTCTACATCGAGACGTCTTCCGCTGCTCTGCGCGTCTAGTGGTAATTCCATGACCTATAACCGCAGTAGTTCTTGATTTATGGGGTTGAAAATTTTGTTTTGCGCTAGCGTAGCCTCCCCGTAATCCTTCATTATTGACGATGCCAGGGCAGGGCTGCCCCCGGCCTTCAATGGGGCCGGCCAGAACCTAGCTGCAGCGGCGATGTTACTTCGAACAATGCTGGAGCCATCCACCACCGAGGGGCGATGTATCCAGGGCAAACTCAAGGACCTCCTGGAAAATGTCGTAGCCCGATGAGCCGAGAGCTCTGCCTCTCGAAGGCGAGGATGCCCCTCGGAGCATCACGCAGCGTCCTCCCGACACATGAGCAAGGCCTCGGTCCACACCGAGCACACAGGAGACGAGACACCTGCAGCCCGGGATCGCCTCGGTGACGAGCAACACCGCCGCGACCGTCGAGCCCGCCTCGAGGAAAAGGTACGCCGAGGCTACCACCCCAGGCACGGGGGATGCTACGACAGTGAGGAGGATTGGAGCCCCTCGCCTGAACCACCAGGTCCGCGGGTCTTCAGCCGGGCCATACGACGGGCGCCGTTCCCGGCCCGGTCCCGAGCCCCGACTACCATTACCAAGTACTCAGGGGAGACGAGGCCGGAGTTGTGGCTCGTGGATTACCGGCTGGCGTGCCAGCTGGGAGGGACGGACGACGACAACCTCATCATCCGCAACCTCCCCCCTTTCCTCTTTGACGCTGCCCGGGCCTGGCTGGAGCATCTGCCTCCTGTGCAGATCTTCGACTGGGACAACCTAGTCAAGGCCTTCGCTGGAAATTTCCAAGGTACGTACGTGCGCCCTGGGAACTCATGGGATCTCCGGAGCTGCCGCCAGCAGCCAGGGGAATCCCTGCGAGAGTACATCCGGCAGTTTTCAAAGCAGTGCACCGAGTTGCCTAACATCACCGACTCGGACGTCATCGGAGCATTCCTCGCCGGCACCACTTGCCGGGACCTGGTAAGCAAACTAGGACGCAAGACACCCACCAAGGCGAGCGAATTGATGGACATAGCCACCAAGTTCGTCTCTGGTCAGGAGGCAGTCGAAGCCATCTTCCAGAAGGACAAGCAACCTCAGGGAAGGCAGAAGGAAGACGTCCCCGAGGCGTCCGTCCAGCATGGCACGAAGAAGAAGACCAGGAAGAAGGCGTAAGCAAAATGCAACGCCGTTGACGCGGGTCTCGTCGCTGCTGCCGAGCACAGGAATCCTCAGAAGCCTCCAGGAGGGGCCAACGTGTTCGACAAGATGCTCAAGGAGTCGTGCCCCTATCACAGGGGTCCCGTTAAGCACACCCTTGAAGAGTGTGACATGCTCCGGCGTTACTTCAATAAGGTTGGACCCTCGGCGGAGGGTGGCAAGGACCAAGGCAACAACAAGAAAGGAGGCAATAGGGAAGAAGAGTTCCCAGAGGTCCACAACTGCTTCATGATCTACGGTGGGCAAGTGGCGAATGCCTCGGCAAGACACCGCAAGCAAGAATGCTGGGAGGTCTACTCGGTGAAGGTAGCGATGCCAGTCTACCTAGATTGGTCCGACAAACCTATTACCTTCGACCAAGGCGACCACCCCGACTACGTACCAAGCCTAGGAAGGTACCCACTTGTCGTCGACCCTGTCATCGACAACGCTAGGCTCTCCAAGATCCTCATGGACGAAGGCAGCAGCCTCAACATCATCTATGCCAAGACCCTAGAGCTCCTGGGGGTTGATCGGTCCACGATCTGGACCGGTGCAGCACCCTTTCACGGGATTGTCCCGGCAAGCGTGTCCTGCCCCTTGGGCAACTTGATTTGCCCGTCTGCTTCGGAACTCCCTCCAACTTCCGAAAGGAAACCCTCACTTTCGAGGTAGTCGGGTGCGAGGGACCTATCACGTGGTGTTGGGAAGACCGTGCTACGCCAAGTTCATGGTTGTCCCCAACTACACGTACCTCAAGCTCAGGATGACGGGCCCCAAGGGAACCATCACCGTCGGATCCACATACCGCCACGCTTACGAGTGCGACGTGGAATGCGTGGAGTACGCCGAAGCCATCGCCGAATCCGAAGCCCCCATCACCGACCTGGATTGCCTCTCCAAAGAGGCGACCGACACGAAGCGGCACGCCGGCAACTTCGAACCAGCCGAGGCAGTTAAATCTGTCTCTCTCGACCCCAGCAACGATGCCAGCAAGAAAGTCAGGATCGACTCCGAGCTCGACCCCAAATAGGAAGCAGTGCTCGTCGACTTTCTCCGCGCAAACGCCGAAATTTTTGCGTGGAGTCCCTTGAACATGCCAGGCATACCGAGGGATGTCGCTGAGCACTCACTAGACATCCGAGCCGGTGCCCGACCCATGAAACAGCACCTGCGTCGTCTTAATGAAGAAAAGCGCAGAGCCATAGGCGAGGAGGTCCACAAGCTAATGGCCGCAGGGTTCATCAAAGAAGTATTCCATCCAGAATGGTTAGCTAACCCTGTACTTGTAAGGAAAAAAGGGGGGAAATGGAGGATGTGTGTAGATTACACTGGGCTAAATAAAGCATGTCCAAAAGTTCCCTACCCTCTGCCTCGCATTGATCAAATTGTGGACTCCACCGCTGGGTGCGAAACCCTGTCTTTCCTCGATGCCTATTCAGGCTATCACCAAATCAAGATGAAAGAATCTGACCAGCTCGCGACTTCTTTTATCACACCTTTTGGCATGTATTGTTATACTACTATGCCATTTGGTTTGAGGAATGCAGGTGCAACATACCAAAGGTGCGTGAACCATGTGTTCGGAGAGCACATCGGCAGAACGGTCGAGGCTTACGTTGATGACATCGTTGTCAAGACAAGGAAGGCCTCCGACCTCCTCTCTGACCTTGAGGTGACATTCAGGTGCCTAAAAGCGAAGAGCGTAAAACTAAATCCTAAGAAGTGTGTCTTTGGAGTCCCTCGAGGCATGCTCCTAGGGTTCATCGTCTCCGAACGAGACATCGAGGCCAACCCGAAGAAAATCGCGGCCATCACCAACATGGGACCTATCAAAGATTTAAAAGGAGTACAAAGGGTCATGGGATGCCTTGCGGCTCTGAGCCGCTTCATCTCGCGCCTTGGCGAGAAAGGATTGCCCTTGTACCGCCTCTTAAGGAAGGCTGAGTGCTTCACTTGGACTCCCGAGGCCGAAGAAGCCCTCGGAAACTTAAAGGCACTCCTTACTAATGCGCCCATCTTGGTGCCCCCGCTACGGGAGAAGCCCTCTTGATTTACGTAGCCACAACCACTCAGGTGGTCAGCGTCGCGGTTGTAGTCAAGAGACGAGAAGAGGGGCATGCACTGCTCATCCAGAGGCCAGTCTACTTCATCAGCGAGGTGCTATCCGAGACCAAAATCCGCTACCCGCAAATCCAGAAGCTACTCTACGCAGTGATTCTAACACGGTGAAAGCTGCGACACTACTTCGAGTCTCATCCGGTGACTGTGGTGTCATCCTTCCCCCTGGGAGAGATCATCCAGTGCCGAGAGGCATCGGGTAGGATAGCAAAATGGGCAGTGGAACTCATGGGGGAAACACTTTCATTTGCCCCTCAGAAGGCCATAAAATCCCAAGTCTTGGCCGACTTCCTGGCTGAATGGACCGACACCCAGTTGCCAACGGCTCCAATCCAGGCCGAACTTTGGACCATGTACTTCGATGGGTCGTTGATGAAAACCGGAGCAGGCGCGGGCTTGCTCTTCATCTCACCCCTCGGAGAACTTGTGCGTTATGTAATACGCCTCCATTTTCCGGCGTCAAACAACATAGCCGAATACGAGGTCTTGGTGAACGGGTTGCGCATCGCCATTGAGCTAGGGCTTCGGCGCCTCGACGCTCGTGGTGACTCGCAGCTCGTTATTGACCAAGCCATGAAGAACTCTCACTGCCACGACCAAAAAATGGAGGCCTACTGTGACGAAGTTCGGTGCTTGGAAGACAAGTTCTATGGGCTAGAACTCAATCATGTTGCTCGACAGTACAATGAGACTGCGGATGATGTAACACCCGGATTCTAGGGGTCCAAAACCCGGGGTTAACATGAACACCAGGTATGCTGGGACCAAGTCTCATACATATGATGTATAGTGGCACAGGATCGAATGTCACAACTTTATATATAACAGGAGTTCTATACAAAATAAATAATTACATTATAAGGAGACAACGGTCCAGCAACCCAAAGTTGACTGGGAAACGACGACCTAGACCTCTCACGAACTCATCGCAGCATCCTCCATGAGCATCATCCTGCAGTACCTGGTCTTGACCTGTGGTGTATGTGAGACAGCAAGAGTGAGCTCACATACGTTCATCGCTCAACAAGTTGTGGGGAATAATGTGCATGAACTCGCCAAAGGTGGGAGCTCACGTGAAGTGTAAGGCTTACCAAAGAAGATGGTTAGAGCTGAGCATTGCTTTTAAAGTTGGTCAAAATTTTATTAGTAGTTACTAAGTATAAGTAAATACCAACCCAGTTAAAGAGTAGAACAAAAGTAACAACTTCACCTGCAATGCAATGCATATGACAAATTGAGTTTAAGTTCCATAATTTAATCATGTGAGTGTCCGAGCTGCTCATGACCGTGAGCACGGCTAGTATACCAGTTTTACACTCTGCAGAGGTTGCGCATCTTTACCCACAAGTCGTGTATCCCATGTCGCCAGGGTTTGCAAAGCCCTTAGACACTTCCGAGGTGAATGGCTAGGGATCCACTACGAGGCCTTTACAAAGTTCCACTAGCTTCCGAAAACCCGCTACAGTTTATAGGAAGATCCAGTGCAGGAATCCCTTGCAGGACCGCCATCGCAGCAAAATCCTCCCGAGGGCCTCCCTACACTGACCTCTCCCCTACTGCCCTTGCCCCTTTCGGGTAAGGTAGTCTTCCACTAGCTTTCCTAATTAATCAGCCAAGGGGTCCCATTCCTCCCTTGTGGTAGCACTGTTTTCCCGGGTGGTCGCTCCATGTTCCAATTAACATAATGATCTTATCATGAACAGTAATAATAAACATATAATAAAAGTGTGATCATGAATAATGTATCTTCATACCCAAAACCACATAAAGCACTAGCAAGTACTACCCAGAAATTTAGTGGTGAACAAGGTATAAAGATAATCAAACTAGGTAACCTGTTGGGTCCCATCAAAATTAACCTATGCAGATCATTATGATTAATCAGAACATGGCTGGGTAAAAAGAAGTGATCAAGGGCACAACTTGCCTGGGCCTTGAGATTCCAGGTACCAGGATGATCTTCAGGTGACTCGTGACCTCACTGCTAGTCGTAGTAATACAAACAAACAGTGTAGGCAAAATTTAACATCACACCAAACAAGTAAACAAAATGCATAATAATAATCTACACATTAAAATAAGATTCTAGGAACAGGAATCATTAATTTTGGAGTTATAGATTTTAAGTTATGGATTTTCTAATGTTTTATGTGTTTAATACAAGATTAAGTATTAGATAAATTTAAATGAGCCTTTCATGCCAAAACAGAGGCACAAAATGATGAAGAATATTATTACAAAATTTTACAAACTGGAATGGTTCAATTTGGAGCTAAAATGGATTTTCTATGAATTATCTAAGTTTTAAGATTTGTTTTTGTATTAAAAACGAATTTCTAAATTTATTTCTCTGTTTTTAATTTCCTCTGGACTAGGCCTCAATTTATGCAAAGCGCAGGGGTCATCTTGCAAGTTTTCCCGAGACACATAGAACCCCGAGGGTGGACCGCGGGTTTATTTCATAAAAGTTCAGGGTCTCTTTTAGAAAATGGCCCCGGCGAAGGGGTATCGGGATCACAGGGCCGTTGGATCAGAGCCCAACGATCCAGATTAGATCGGGATTCAACCGAAGCGGTATGAAACGGGGACCAGCGGATCGTTGATCGATGGCCGTGATTTAAAATGAACAGAATTTGATCCCCACCGACCGAATCCGATCCAGCGGCTTGGATTTCTTCTGGCCGAACCGGCACCTGGGATCTAATCTGCGCCGTCCAACCATTGATCAACGGTCCCCGCGTTCATCTTCTCTCCCAGACACAAGCCACGGCGGCGCCGCCCCGGTCACGGTGGAGATCACGCCGGACTTCCTCAAATGCGAACTCCGTGCAAGCTACCCAAGTCTTAAACGAGCTACACGCAGAGGGGGAGAATACGGACGTGAGAGGGGGGTACCTTTTGGGTAAAAGCGGCAGGTACATAGCCGGCTGCGGTAGGAGGCGGACCACGGGGAAGGAGTAAGTCCGGTGACAAATTCCGGCCCCCCCCCACCGGTTCGCAGCAGCGAGGCCACCGCAATGTTCCACTTGGCACGACGGATCTCCCGAGCACGGATTCGAGCGCACGAAGTCAATGAGGCTCACAATTTGAAGCAGGCGGCTCCTCCGCGGCTCATCGCTCCGACGAGCGATTCGCGGAACCTCAGCGCACCAACCCGCTCGGGACCGCCACCAACACCCTCCCAGGATCAGTGGAAGGCGCCCGGACCAGCCGCCGAGGACTCATCGCCGGCGAGGGCGGATCGGTGGGTTCGGAACGAAAAAGGCGGCAACCCCCTATAATGCTCTGCTCGATACGCCGCTTGGCTTGGTTCCCATCGTGGCTCAGGGTCAGGAGGAGGTCGCGGCACTGTGTATTATAGCGCCGCCGAGAGGGCCACGGGTGGTTCGGAGTTTGCTCAGTTAAGCTCGCGTGAGATGCGTCGAGTTTGTTGCGGTCAACCAGCGAAGGAGACGGAGCTGACCGGGGTGGTCCACAGGTCAGTGAGCAGCGCGCAATGCGTGATCCCGAGAGGCTGACGGAAGGGGCCCGCGAGGCGGTGTCTAGGCGCGCACGCAGGAGACCGAGTCCCACGCGACGCCAGCTGACCAGGCGTCCCCACATGTCGGCGCCAGGCTTTTAAGTGGCCGCGCACAGGGGTGGGTTAGGTGGGCCGAAATCAGGTATTCCAGCCCAGGTAAGGGTTTTCTCCTTTTTCTTTTTATTTTGTATTTTCTTTTCTTTTATCTTTTCCTTCTTTCCAAATTCAAACTTCAATTTGAATTCAAACTTTGTGGCTCTTCATTCTCGACTATATTTGTGCAATAACAATACCAAGTCTGAAAATATTTATTTATATATTTTATTTATTTATATGTATCCTTTCTCTTTTTTCTTATTTCCAAACTCTAATTTCAATTTAGGGTTTAATCCATCTTCTAGTAATTATTATCTTATTATTATTATCCTTATTATTTTATGTAATGCACAAACACATAAAATTCCAACAAGATGCACTTTCTTTTTGTATCATTTGTTTTAGTTCATCTCTTAATTATAGGTATGTTCTTTTTCATGGGGCAAATAAGACACACAAAATGGGAATAACTCTCTATTATTATTTGTATATAATTTTGAGTATTACAAATCCTACCCCCCTTAAAAATAATCTCGTCCTCGAGATTTGTAAGAAAGAGGATATAGGAAGAGTGATTTAAAATCTAGCTTTTAGTTTCTAATTAGTTCAAAATCAAGAGTCTCTCTTTTTTTTTATTAGTTAGTTATTAGGAGAGCATAGGTATATATGGTTATAGACACTTTATTATGCAGGATAAAAGATATCTTTTAAAGCCTATATAGTTTTGGGCAAGAAAGAGTGGGGTAAAGGAAGACTCCATCCAAGATTGTGGATCTTGACTCATCTTGGTGACCTCACTTGATCCTTGAAGACTTGAGTTGGTGCTCATCCTTTCTTGATGAAGTTGATCATCTTCGGTCTCCAATCTTGGTGTCTTTATCTGAGCTAGGGAGATATAGTTAAGATAGTTGGGTCTATGAGCAGGACATTTTTTTAATCAATAGGTTCACATAAATGGATTGTGCAATTTATTGGGAGTGTATGGTTGAGTTGATCTATGACACTAACTTAGGCTTAAGTGACTTAAGAGTATGGCTTAATCCTTGTACCAGCATTAAGTAACTCACACTAGATTAGAACATATTTAGGTTAGATATGATCTAGATTAGACTAGTTTAAGTTAGATAAATTTATCAGGGTAAGATATATCTTGTTAGGATATGTTAAAATCTTTTGAGATAGGATGGGGTATACAGTGTAGGTAGGTCAGAAGCTCTATTAGGTTAACACAGAGGGATTATGCAACTATCGGATGGGTAAGGTGGTTGCATATGTATATGGTCAAGTTAATTTAGGGCAGCAATTTAGCTTAAATCATTTTTATAGGAGTGAGGTCTAATCCATCAGTACTATCTAACATGTTTGATAAGCCACTTTAGATTAGATCATATTAGGTTAGATGAGATCTAAGTTAGATTGGTATGACTGGTTTAACTAGATAAGGTCTAATTAATTTGCACTAGATCATGGTTGATAAACTAGGGTGGATAAGTATGCTTATTAGGATAAGATGGATCCATAAAGATAGGATAAAATCTTTTGAGACCAGTTAGATCTATTTAGGATGAGATATAATCTTTTCAAGATAGGATGAGTATCCTTTAAGATAAGATGGATCTGTTAAGATAAGGGAGAATCTTTTAAGATAAGATGAATTGGTTAGAATGAGATCTTTTAGGATAAGATAAATTTCTTAAGCTAGATATGTTCCAATGGGTATAATCTAGGTTGTCTAGTTATTTTATAAATATATTTTTATACCTATGTGTATATGCAGATGCAATTGTGGACATTACTCCACAACTCATCACACTCAAACAAAGATCCAAATCAGACAAGTGTCATAAGAACAAACATTCAAGTTCATAGGCACTTTATAAAAATAGTTTTGTTTTTGTTCCTAGGATTAGGTCTCCTATTCCTAAAGGTCACTTCAGTCACAGGATTTCAAAGTGTGAAATCCACCTTTGTCTTTAGAAAGAAAAGGTAAGAATAATCAGAGTAAAGCGGAAATAGATAAGAATAGATTAAGAAAAGTATAGAAAAGAATCAGAGTAAGGTAAGTAAAGAATGGTTGTCCAGTTCTATCTAGGTTTCGTCCTACAGTCAACATTCCTCTGATACCACTTCTGTAACACCCGGATTCTAGGGGTCCAAAACCCGGGGTTAACATGAACACCAGGTATGCTGGGACCAAGTCTCATACATATGATGTATAGTGGCACAGGATCGAATGTCACAACTTTATATATAACAGGAGTTCTATACAAAATAAATAATTACATTATAAGGAGACAACGGTCCAGCAACCCAAAGTTGACTGGGAAACGACGACCTAGACCTCTCACGAACTCATCGCAGCATCCTCCATGAGCATCATCCTGCAGTACCTGGTCTTGACCTGTGGTGTATGTGAGACAGCAAGAGTGAGCTCACATACGTTCATCGCTCAACAAGTTGTGGGGAATAATGTGCATGAACTCGCCAAAGGTGGGAGCTCACGTGAAGTGTAAGGCTTACCAAAGAAGATGGTTAGAGCTGAGCATTGCTTTTAAAGTTGGTCAAAATTTTATTAGCAGTTACTAAGTATAAGTAAATACCAACCCAGTTAAAGAGTAGAACAAAAGTAACAACTTCACCTGCAATGCAATGCATATGACAAATTGAGTTTAAGTTCCATAATTTAATCATGTGAGTGTCCGAGCTGCTCATGACCATGAGCACGGCTAGTATACCAGTTTTACACTCTGCAGAGGTTGCGCATCTTTACCCACAAGTCGTGTATCCCATGTCGCCAGGGTTTGCAAAGCCCTTAGACACTTCCGAGGTGAATGGCTAGGGATCCACTACGAGGCCTTTACAAAGTTCCACTAGCTTCCGAAAACCCGCTACAGTTTATAGGAAGATCCAGTGCAGGAATCCCTTGCAGGACCGCCATCGCAGCAAAATCCTCCCGAGGGCCTCCCTACACTGACCTCTCCCCTACTGCCCTTGCCCCTTTCGGGTAAGGTAGTCTTCCACTAGCTTTCCTAATTAATCAGCCAAGGGGTCCCATTCCTCCCTTGTGGTAGCACTGTTTTCCCGGGTGGTCGCTCCATGTTCCAATTAACATAATGATCTTATCATGAACAGTAATAATAAACATATAATAAAAGTGTGATCATGAATAATGTATCTTCATACCCAAAACCACATAAAGCACTAGCAAGTACTACCCAGAAATTTAGTGGTGAACAAGGTATAAAGATAATCAAACTAGGTAACCTGTTGGGTCCCATCAAAATTAACCTATGCAGATCATTATGATTAATCAGAACATGGCTGGGTAAAAAGAAGTGATCAAGGGCACAACTTGCCTGGGCCTTGAGATTCCAGGTACCAGGATGATCTTCAGGTGACTCGTGACCTCACTGCTAGTCGTAGTAATACAAACAAACAGTGTAGGCAAAATTTAACATCACACCAAACAAGTAAACAAAATGCATAATAATAATCTACACATTAAAATAAGATTCTAGGAACAGGAATCATTAATTTTGGAGTTATAGATTTTAAGTTATGGATTTTCTAATGTTTTATGTGTTTAATACAAGATTAAGTATTAGATAAATTTAAATGAGCCTTTCATGCCAAAACAGAGGCACAAAATGATGAAGAATATTATTACAAAATTTTACAAACTGGAATGGTTCAATTTGGAGCTAAAATGGATTTTCTATGAATTATCTAAGTTTTAAGATTTGTTTTTGTATTAAAAACGAATTTCTAAATTTATTTCTCTGTTTTTAATTTCCTCTGGACTAGGCCTCAATTTATGCAAAGCGCAGGGGTCATCTTGCAAGTTTTCCCGAGACACATAGAACCCCGAGGGTGGACCGCGGGTTTATTTCATAAAAGTTCAGGGTCTCTTTTAGAAAATGGCCCCGGCGAAGGGGTATCGGGATCACAGGGCCGTTGGATCAGAGCCCAACGATCCAGATTAGATCGGGATTCAACCGAAGCGGTATGAAACGGGGACCAGCGGATCGTTGATCGATGGCCGTGATTTAAAATGAACAGAATTTGATCCCCACCGACCGAATCCGATCCAGCGGCTTGGATTTCTTCTGGCCGAACCGGCACCTGGGATCTAATCTGCGCCGTCCAACCATTGATCAACGGTCCCCGCGTTCATCTTCTCTCCCAGACACAAGCCACGGCGGCGCCGCCCCGGTCACGGTGGAGATCACGCCGGACTTCCTCAAATGCGAACTCCGTGCAAGCTACCCAAGTCTTAAACGAGCTACACGCAGAGGGGGAGAATACGGACGTGAGAGGGGGGTACCTTTTGGGTAAAAGCGGCAGGTACATAGCCGGCCGCGGTAGGAGGCGGACCACGGGGAAGGAGTAAGTCCGGTGACAAATTCCGGCCCCCCCCCCCACCGGTTCGCAGCAGCGAGGCCACCGCAATGTTCCACTTGGCACGACGGATCTCCCGAGCACGGATTCGAGCGCACGAAGTCAATGAGGCTCACAATTTGAAGCAGGCGGCTCCTCCGCGGCTCATCGCTCCGACGAGCGATTCGCGGAACCTCAGCGCACCAACCCGCTCGGGACCGCCACCAACACCCTCCCAGGATCAGTGGAAGGCGCCCGGACCAGCCGCCGAGGACTCATCGCCGGCGAGGGCGGATCGGTGGGTTCGGAACGAAAAAGGCGGCAACCCCCTATAATGCTCTGCTCGATACGCCGCTTGGCTTGGTTCCCATCGTGGCTCAGGGTCAGGAGGAGGTCGCGGCACTGTGTATTATAGCGCCGCCGAGAGGGCCACGGGTGGTTCGGAGTTTGCTCAGTTAAGCTCGCGTGAGATGCGTCGAGTTTGTTGCGGTCAACCAGCGAAGGAGACGGAGCTGACCGGGGTGGTCCACAGGTCAGTGAGCAGCGCGCAATGCGTGATCCCGAGAGGCTGACGGAAGGGGCCCGCGAGGCGGTGTCTAGGCGCGCGCGCAGGAGACCGAGTCCCACGCGACGCCAGCTGACCAGGCGTCCCCACATGTCGGCGCCAGGCTTTTAAGTGGCCGCGCACAGGGGTGGGTTAGGTGGGCCGAAATCAGGTATTCCAGCCCAGGTAAGGGTTTTCTCCTTTTTCTTTTTATTTTGTATTTTCTTTTCTTTTATCTTTTCCTTCTTTCCAAATTCAAACTTCAATTTGAATTCAAACTTTGTGGCTCTTCATTCTCGACTATATTTGTGCAATAACAATACCAAGTCTGAAAATATTTATTTATATATTTTATTTATTTATATGTATCCTTTCTCTTTTTTTCTTATTTCCAAACTCTAATTTCAATTTAGGGTTTAATCCATCTTCTAGTAATTATTATCTTATTATTATTATCCTTATTATTTTATGTAATGCACAAACACATAAAATTCCAACAAGATGCACTTTCTTTTTGTATCATTTGTTTTAGTTCATCTCTTAATTATAGGTATGTTCTTTTTCATGGGGCAAATAAGACACACAAAATGGGAATAACTCTCTATTATTATTTGTATATAATTTTGAGTATTACAGATGAGCTGGCTAAAATAGCCTCGGGACGGACGACGGTTCCCTCGAATGTCTTCTCCAGGGACATATATCAGCCATCTGTCAAACTCAACGACGCACCCGAACACGAAGGGGCCTCAGCCCAGCTTGAGGTACCTTCGGCAGCCGAGGGAGAGGCCCTGCACGTTGAGGTGGAGCAGAATGGGGTCACACCAAACCTAAACTGACAGACCCCATACCTGGAATATCTCCTCTGAGGAGAGCTGCCCCTCGACAAGGCCGAAGCTCGGTGACTGCCTCGGCGCGCCAAGTCCTTCGTTTTACTGGGTGATGAAAAAGAGTTGTACCACCGTAGCCCCTCAGGCATTCTCCAACGATGCATATCCATCGCCCAAGGACAAGAGTTGTTACAAGAAATACACTCGGGGGCTTGCAGTCACCATGCAGCACCTCGAGCCCTCGTAGGAAATGCTTTCCGACAAGGTTTCTACTGGCCGACCGCAGTGGTCGACGCCACTAGGATTGTACGCTCCTGCCAAGGGTGTCAATTCTACACGAGACGGACGCACCTGCCCGCTCAGGCCCTACAGACAATACCCATCACTTGGTCGTTTGTCGTGTGGGGTCTGGACCTTGTCGGTCCCTTGCAGAAGGCACCCGAGGGCTTCATGCACCTGCTGGTCACCATCGACAAATTCTCCAAGTGGATCGAAGTCCGACCCTTAACCAGCATCAGGTCCGAACAGGCGGTGGCATTCTTTACAAATATCATCCACCGCTTTGGGATCCCAAACTCCATCATCACTGACAATGGCACGCAATTCACTGGGAAAAGTTCCTAGACTTCTGTGAAGGCCACCACATCCGTGTGGACTGGGCCGCCGTAGCTCACCCAATGACAAATGGGCAGGTGGAGCGCGCCAATGGCATGATTTTGCAGGGGCTAAAACCAAGGATCTACAATGACCTCAACAAGTTTGGCAAGCGGTGGATAAAATAGCTACCCTCAGTGGTTTGGAGTCTGAGGACGATGCCGAGCCGGGCCACGGGTTTCTCGCCGTTTTTCCTAGTCTATGGGGCCGAGGCCATCCTACCCACGGACTTAGAATACGGCTCCCCGAGGACAAAGGCATACGACGACCAAAACAACCAGACCAGCCGAGAGGATTCATTGGACCAGCTGGAAGAGGCCCGGGACGTAGCCTTACTACACTCAGCGCGGTATCAGCAGTCTCCACGACGCTACCACGCCCAAAGGATTCGGCCCCGAGGCTTCCAGGTCGGAGAGTTGGTGCTTCGGCTACGACAAGACGCCCGAGGGCGCCACAAGCTTACTCCTCCCTGGGAAGGGCAGTTCATCATTGCCAAAACTTTGAAGCCCGGGACATACAAGCTGGCCAACGATCAAGACAAGGTCTACAGCAACGCTTGGAACATCGAATAGCTACGTCGCTTTTACCCTTAAAATGTTTCAAGTCGTTCATGTATCTCGCTCCCTTTACATGTATAAATAAAAAGTCTAGCTGTCAAGGGAGGATTGGCCTTGCCTCAGCAAAAACCGACCCTCCCTCGGGGGCTAGAAGGGGGGAACCCCCTCTACGTCAAAATTTTCCTCGGAAAAGTTTTCTACCAAAATGACTTTCGTGCCTTTCGACTATATCGATAACAGAATCCTAAAAACGAGCGAGAGAGACTTTGAACGGCAAGGCCGACCGAGCCGAGGGCTCCTACGCCTCCGGGATACGGATACCTCACTCATCACCTTCCGCGAAAAGTAACTCGCGCCCGGATAAGTGATTCTGCTACCGAACAAGTGCTAACACTCGAAACAAGAGGAAAGAAAACGTAGCTTTATACTCTAACACTAAAAATGTTTAGGCCTCAGCGGCCGCAAGAAACATACACATACTTAGAATAAACTGTTCCCCACAGGCTCAGGTGTCAGCAGGGAGAGGAGCAGCACCCTCGGCGTCATTCCTACCCGCGGCGGAATCTAGCCCGGCCTCGGACGGTGACATAGGCGGAAGGATCTCCACCTCAAAAAAGGAAGCCAACGCCGCGCCTGGTCCCTCGATAGCCGCATCAAGCCTTTGGACCTCCGCCAGGGCGGCGTCCTTGTCATCAAGTAGGCAGTAGCCCTCGCTGACCCGCTCCAAATTCACGTTGTAGTGGGAGGCAAGGACGGCGAAGGCCCACCTAACGCCGTGGTGCAGCGCCCCGCGGAGTCTGCTGCGCACGTAGCCGCCCAAGGCCCGCAGGCGACTCTAGGGGGAGCTGCCCGAGGAGACGTCATCGAGGCCAAAGGTCCGGCAGAAGGCCGAGATGGCCTCGGACATGGCCATGCGGTCGGCCTCTTTCTGCTCAGCCGCCTGGGCAAGCGCCTTGCAGTTCTTGTCGGACTCGTCGAGAGCCGCCTCGAACCCTAAAGACAGCTAGACGATATTCTTCAGGGACGAGGAGAAGAATGAAGCTAAAACAAAATCACAAAGCAGGCAAAACATACCTTCAGCCCGGACACGCTACTGCGAGGCCATGGCTTGGGCGGACCAGTCAGACCCGACGGCCACGGCCAGGCCCTCCGCAAGGGTCCTGGCCCGAGCGGTCGCCTCGACTAGCCGCTTCGTAACCTCAGCCAGCTGTCCCCTAAGGGCCTCAGCCCGGCTCACGGCCTCGGCAGCTCGGCTCCGGAATTGGTCCTGCTCGCTGGTGACCTGGCCGAGCTCCAGTTGCCGCTGCTGCATCTCCTCGGCCTGGGAGGCCACCTGCTCCCGTGCCGACGAAGCCTCCGTTCGTGCCGACGCTGCCTCTGTTCGCGACACCGCTGCCTCCGACTTCAGCTCATCACAGAGTAGCCGAAGGTCTGCCACCTCGGCACTCCGTTGGGCGAGGCACTCATTAGCCTCGGTAAGCGCGGCCCACTGGGACCGCAACGACTCCCAAACGTCGCTCTCACGATGGATGAACAGTGACTTAGCGATGCTCATGTCCGCGAGCTCCTGAGGGAGAAAAATAGGATATCACAAAGAATGCCCTGATCACGCCAGGCATACGTCTAAATCCTTACCTAGAAGACCCTGGGAACGTCTCTAGAAAGGATTTCCATGGTCGTCCGAAGCGACCTCATCGCTGCCTCGGTATATTCACCGAAATTATCCCGGAACTGCTCCTCCAACTCATCGTTAAGGGAAAGGAGGGGCTTCGAGGTGTCGCGGCTCCATAACAGGAGCGGTTGCCCACACCACTCATTGGGATTGAGCTGCGTGGGGATAAGGCCGCTGCTCCCCAAGACGGGCCACGGTTCTGCGCGCCCCGCGACCGAGGCGTCGGGTCCCACTGCAGTCGATGCATCGGGTGCCACCGCAGTCGACGTATCGGGCCTCTCCTCGGCCAAGGTGACAAGCCTCCGCTCATCGACCTCAGCAACAACGGCCGCCCCCTCCTCATGGTCGAAAATGGGGAGATCAGGGATGACCGAGGGCAGAGGCGCCTTAGCCATCTCAACATTGGCGGTGACGGGTGGCTCCACGGGCGAATCAGCAACGGCCCCAGCAGGAATCGATACCGACGCCGACAACAAGACAGGCGGACTCGGGGCCGCGGCCGCGTCAACGGCCTCCCCCGGCATGATGGCCGCTCCAACAGGGGGCTCGACCTGGGAGGCTTGCCGCATGACAGCCCGTGCCGCTTGGGCCCCCCGCCGGAGGGCGCCTTGCACGGAGGCCAACCAACCAGCGTGGCGCGCCGCAACTCCGGCTGCAGAGGCCGGCCCCGTCTTAAGTGCCTTCGTGGGGGCCAGTCCAGCCAAGCCCTGCCTCCGCTTGCTGAAAGGGAGAAGGGGCAAATTCAAGACACACAGCGAAATAACTGAAACAGAGGTACCCTCAGATACTTACCCGCTCTGAGGCAAAGCCAATCGTGCCTGCGGGGAGACCCCTCGGGCCCCAGTCTCCGCAAGCGCTGCCGAGGGTTGTACCGCAGCCGGCTTCGATGTCGCTTCCGCCTCGGACGCCCGAGGCGCCGAGGGGGTGGCCTGCCCAGGCGATGTCACGATAGCCGAGGGACCAACATCCCGTACGGCCGGCACGGGCACCTGCTCTTGGGGGACATGCGGTTCGGCCTAACCCCCCGGAGTCACCCCAATTATCTCGGCCAAGGGGTCAAGTACCCCCTCGGCCTGCCTTCGCTCCTCGGACCGGGACCTCGGCGTCCTGGCCCCGAACGCTGGTGACGCCAGCCCTCCTGGAAGCTGGCTTGACGACCTCTAGTCCAGCCTCGGATCCGGACTGAGGCCAAGCCGGGCCGCCATGTCATCGTATTCGTCATCATCATCATCATCATCATCATCATCATCATCATCGTCAGGCGTGTCCGGCGACGGCTCCAACGGGAGCCCATCCCTTGCTTGCCTCTTACGACGCTTCTCCAAGGCTTCCCGAGCTCGCATCCTCTCACGAGCTCGGGCCTTTTCCGCGTCCTTCCTCTCCTTATCCTTCTCCGCGGTGAGCCTACGCGCGGTTTAGCCCGCCGCGTCCTCCGGGACCGGTGACCGGGAGAGTTTAAAATTCCTCAACCCCTGGGGACGAACAAAATTCCCAATAGTAAGAACTAAAGATGTAAGAAACACGGCAGAAAACAGAAGGAGGGTCGGACACTTACCAGGGACACATACCCATGGTCGGGACGCATCAGGGGCTGGCTAAGGACACCAGCGTCCAGCCTCCCTACCGTGCCCGCTACCCGTCTGAGGAGGTCGTCGGCGGAGAGGGGGGTCAAGGACATCCGTGAACCTTCTAAATCAACCCCCGGCTTCATCTCCGAAAGCCGCAACCGCCGCTCTGCCAATGGGAGCACCCTCCGATGGTGGATAGTGGCGACGACCCCCGCAGCGGTAAGGCCCTTGGCTTGTAACTTCTGCAGGGCACGGAGAATGGGCTGGAGCTTCTCCTGGTTCTCACGTGTGCCCCCCCAGTGCCAGTTATCACTGGCGGCGGTCACCACTCATTGAGAAAACGGCGGAAGCATCCCGTCATCATTCCGGAGATAAAACCACCGGTTCTACCACCCCTTGTTCGAAGATACAAGGGAGGCGGGGATGTACTGTTGTGCGCACCCCGGCCTCAGCTGGAGGGTGCAGCCACCAGCCCGCACCGCCATACGGACCTTCTTCACGTCCGTCGACGCGGCGAAGAACTACATGGAGAAGAGATGGATCCACAGGTCCCAGTGGGGGTCAATCCCCAGAAACCCCTCGCAAACCGCCACGAAAATAGCCGCCTACGCGATGGAGTTGGGGTTGAAGTTGTGAAGCTCCACCCCGTAGTAATGCGGGAGCGCCCGCATGAAGCGGTTCGCCGGCATCCCAAACCCCCGCTCATGCAAGGGGGTGAAACTGACCATGTACCCCGGCAGCGGAGTCGGGTCGGCCTCGCTCCTAGGGGCCAACCACTCAGGCTGCGGCCCGCCGGAGAGAGGATGGAGCAAGCCCTCGGTAACAAGGGCCTGCAGGTCCTCCACTGTGATGGTGGAGAAAGGCCACGGGCCGCGCGGCGGAATGACGATCGCCTTGTCAGCCATCGCCGAGCTGAAGCGGTGGAAGCGGAGGGGATGAGGTACACGGTTTTCTCTTCTCTGTCTACTCTCTTAGGTTGCAAAGACAAAAGTAGAAGACAAGCGCAAATGGCAGGGTAAAGAACCATTGTCGGCCCCTCTTCCGGGTATATAAAGACCTGGGCGAAATCCACCCAAAACTTTGCCCGAACCCTTCGTGAATTTCAAACTCGAAGGCAAAACGGTTTTTCCGTTCCTCGAACGACTCGCGCACGCGTGACAGATACCCTGCGAGTTGCCCGTCCCATCGCATTAACTCCCTGGCAGGACACACGTCTCCTCTGGCAGGCGGGCGGGCGCCGTTTCGCCTCTGTCATGATGACTGTCTCAAAAAAGTTGCGCCACACTGTTTCGAAATATCTCCTTTCTTCCTTTCCTCTCTCTTTCTCTCTTTCTCTGCAGGGATCGGGAAAAGGGACATTTTGAAGGAGTCCTTCGTAGCAAAGCAAACGGCCCCGGAGCCCTCCTACTGATCAGGGGTCGAAGGTTGCGCCCCGTGGGGTTCGGCGACCGCCCTAGAGCACTCGGGCTTCGAGCCCTTTACTGATCAGGGGCTCGAAGCCTGGCCCCTCGAAGGGATTCGACAGCCGCCCCAGAACATGCAGAGTCAGGGATGACCCTGGGTACGTCCGTTACATGGCCAAGGCTCGGGCTACGCTCCCGAGGTACCCTAAGACATTTTCGAGACCAGCGGGAACAGTTTGTAATGGAATCCCACCGAAGGGAGGCACTGAGCCCTCAGACCCTATCGAATGGGTCCGGGTCTAGCAAATCACCTGTAGGTACTTTTGGAGCGCGCCTCTGGGCCACTAGCCGAACCTTATCGAACAGGACTCGGGCGTCCACTCGGATTACCTGATAGCAACTCACCGGAAACACCATGTTCAGCGCCCACCGAGGGTAGCATGGCGCGCTCCCCCCTCCTTGCAGAAAGGCGACGAAGGGGCGTACAATAAAAAGCCGAGACGGTCCTCGATCGTCCTCTCACTCCGTGCAGAGGCTCGGAGGCTGCTCTCGCACCAGGCTACGGCCAGATTTTTGACCACGTCGACAAACCAGCTTAAAAACTTGGAGCCTGACCATGCACCCGGGCTGCGACCAGGCCGCATGAGGGAACGACAAGGCCGACCGAGGAATCACAAGAAGAATTAAGACCTCAGAGGAGTCAAACCACTCCTCCGAGGCCTCGGGGGCTACACCCGATGGGTGCGCTCGCGCGCACCCATTGGAACAAAATATAACCGAGAAAGGCTAGTCCCCTTGCAAAAAATCCAGCAGAACCACCAAGCGAGTGCCTACACTCCCTTTGAGGCTCGGGGGATACTGTCGGGTACCATAATTAGGGGTACCCCCAATACTCCTAAGCATGGCTGGAAAACATCTTCAAAACAGACCGTAAAGACTGGTAAGCACAGCTCAAAGTTAAAGCCTCGTGTACCAAGGGACGCGATCTTGTCCCGCCCGAGCCCGGCCTCGGGCAAGAACAATAGTCCCGGACGGATTCACACCTCGCCCGAGGGCCTCCTCAGGCAGTAGGCGCACCCCCGGCTCGCCCGAGGCTAAGCTCGGGCAAACTTTGTCGTATAGCAACCTCGACCAAATCGCCTTACCGCCGACCGTATCGCATGCGCATTTAATGCAGGGATCACCTGACACCTTATCCTAACACACGCGCCTCAGTTTGCAAGGTCGAAATGACCACAGTCACTTCGCCCCTTTACTGATCGTTCTGACAGGAAAACAACACTATTCACCCCATTCCGACTACTATGCCAACCACCAAGGTAAGACTAACAACAGTAAGTCACGGCCTCTCCCGAGTTCAGCCTTGGGTGCAACAGTGAGCTCCGCCTCGCCCGACCCTAGGCCTCGGCCTCAGCCTCGGCCTCGGGAGAAGGTCTCCGCCTCGCCCGACCTCAGGCCTCGGCCTCAGCCTCAGCCTCGGGAGAAGGTCCCCGCCTCGCCCGACCTCAGCCTCGGCCTCAGGAGAAGTCACCACCTCGCCCGACCTCGGCCTCGGACCGACTACTCTATAGGGGATACATCATTACCCTACCTCTAGCTAGCCACCTCAGGCTACGAAGGAATAAGACCGGTGTCACATCTAGATTACTCCGCAACAGGTAATGATGGTTCCCTGCATGCGTCCATGACGTCGATTGTTCTCAAGCTCTCTACGAAGGCAAAGAAACTGTCGGCGTTCCGAGACCGGGGGGTCCCCGAGCCGACGAGTGAGTGTGCCGCGTGCCCCAGCCCAGATGGGTCGAGCGCGTGGGCGAGCGCGAAGGGGGGGGAGAGAGAGAGCGAGAGCGAGGTGGCCGGAGCCGGGTCGTGAGGGAGTCGGAGAATTCCCGCGGCCTTCGTGTTTGTCCCGCGCCCAGGTCGGGTGCGCTTGCAGTAGGGGGTTACAAGCGTCCGCGCGAGGTGAGGGGAGCGAGCGGCCCCGAGAGAGCGCCTGCCCCTGCCCTTCGTCCCCGCGAGGCCAACCTTCTCTAAGAAGGCCCTGGTCCTTCCTTTTATAGGCGTAAGGAGAGGATCCAGGTGTACAAATGGGGGTGTAGCAAGGTGCTACGTGTCTAGCGGGGGAGAGCTAGTGCCCTAAGTACATGCCAAGGTGGCAGCCGGAGAGATCTTGGCACCCAGCTAGGGTGGCGTCGTGGCTGTCGGAGAAGCGATGGAGCCGGACGGAGGGACATCTGTCGGAGTGGCTGGGCCCTTGCTGACGTCCCCCTGCTTTCGTAAGGGAGCCGGGAGCCGCCGTCGTCATGGTCCAGCGGGGCGCCATCATTGCCTATCTGGCGGAGCTAGCCGGATGGGACGTTGGTCCTGTTCTCTGCGGCCCGAGTCGTCTCAGGGTAGGGTGATGATGGCGCTTCCTGTTGACGTGGCGGGCTTGTGTCCTAGGTCGGACGTCGTGGAGGCTCCTCCGAGGCCGAGGTCGAGTCCGTCCTGCATGGCCGAGGCCGAACCTGAGCTCCTGGGTCGGGCGAGGCGGAGGTCGTTCGGCAGAGGTCAGGGCGGAGTCCGAGCCCTGGGTCGGGCGAAGCGGAGTTCGCCGTCTTCCGGGGCCTTAGCCCGAGTCCGAGCCCTGGGTCGGGCGGAGCGGAGTTCGCCGTCTTCCGGGGCCTTAGCCCGAGTCCGAGCCCTGGGTCGGGCGGAGCGGAGTTCGCCGTCTTCCGGGGCCTTAGCCCGAGTCCGAGCCCTAGGTCGGGCGGAGCGGAGTTCGCCGTCTTCCGGGGCCTTAGCCCGGGTCCGAGCCCTGGGTCGGGCGGAGCTTCCTCTGGTGCTTTCGGTCAGGCTTGGCTACCCGTCAGTCTTACCTTTTGCGTTGAAGGCCCCAGTGATTTGGTCGGTCGGCGCGGTGATTTAGTCAGGGTTACTTCTTATCGAAGGCATGGCCTCGGGCGAGCCGGAGATGCGTCTGCCGTGAAAGAGGAGACCTCGGGCGAGACGGAACCATCTTAGGGTCGGCTGCCCTCGCCCGAGGCTAGGCTCGGGCGTGGCGTGATCAAGTCGCTCGTATGGACTGATCCCTGACTTAATCAAACCCATCAGGCCTTTGCAGCTTTATGCTGATGGGGGTTACCAGCTGAGAATTAGGCGTCTTGAGGGTACCCCTAATTATGGTCCCCGACAGTAGCCCCCGAGCCTCGAAGGGAGTGTTAACACTCGCTTGGAGGCTTTTGTTGCACTTTTTTGCAAGGGGACCAACCTTTCTCGGTAGTACTTTGTTCCGGTGGGTGCGCGCGAGCGCACCCACCGGGTGTAGCCCCCGAGGCCTCGGAGGAGTGGTTTCACTCCTTCGAGGTCTTAATGCCTTGCGTAATGCTTCGGCTGGTCTGGCGGTTCCCTCATGCGAACAGGCCGTAGCCCAGGTGCACTGTCGGGGCCCAAGTTCTCGGGCTGGTATGTTGACGCTGTCAACGGTTCGGCCGGAGCCGGGTTTGCGAGAGCAGCCCCCGAGCCTCCGCACAGAGCGAGAGGACGATCAGGGACAGACTCGGCTTTTTTACATACGCCCCTACGTCGCCTTTCCGCAAGGAGGAGGGGGGGAGTGCGCCATGTTACCCTCGATGGGCACCGAACATGGTGTCTCCGGTGAGCTGCAATCGGGTAATCCGAGTGGACGTCCGTGCCCCATTCGTTGGGGGTCGGCTAGGGGCCCGGAGGCACGCCCAAAAGTACCTGCGGGTGATCTGCCGGACCCGGTCCCCTGGCGACGGGGTCCGAGGGCTCGTTGCCTCCCTCCGATGGGATTCCGTTACAGAGTCGTTCCCGCTGGTCTCGGAAATGTCCTAGGGTACCTCGGGAGCGCAGCCCGAGCCTTGGTTATGTATCGAACGTACCCCTGGTCATCCCTCGCTCGGTGTCTGAGGCGACTGTGAACCCTTCGAGGGGCTAGCCTTCGAACCCCTGATCAGTAATGGGCGCGGAGCCCGAGTAGCCTGAGGCGGTCGTGGGACCTTTCGGGGGCCGACCTTCGAACCCCTGACCAGTAGTGGGTGTCGGGCCCACGCGATCTGAGGCGACTGTTGAACCCTTCGGGGGGCCAGCCTTCGAACCCCTGATCAGTAAGGAGGCTCGGAGCCTAGTTCCTTCACGGGGAAGGATCCCTTTGGGGTTATCCCCCTTCTCGGTCCCTGTTGCAAGAGATAGAGAAAGAGGAAAAAGGGAAAAAAGGATGCGAAATTGAACGTCGTGGCGTACCTTTTTCGGTGTGGTTGCGAAGCCGAAACGTCACCAGCTGCTCCTGCCAGAAGCGCTGCCCGTCGAGCCGCGGAGTTAATGCGCCGGGGCGAGCGGTCGGCGAGGCTGCCGTTGCGTGCGCGAGCCGTTCGAGGAACGGCTGTTTCGCTTTGCGTTTTTTGAACCCCGCGTCCGGTTCGGGCGGTACGTTGGAACCGCCGTCACCTTGGTCTTTATATCCCCCAGGGAGGGTCCGGTGACGGTTCTCGACTCCACTGCTTGTCTCCCTCTTAGGTTCTTTGCAATCTGAGAGATCTCGCCAGGGAAGAGAAAACCGCCCTCCCCTGTCCTTCGCGCCGCCACCCCTTTTGCTTCGGTGATGGCTGACCGGGGGACCATCATCCCACCGCGCGACCCGTGGCCCTTCTCCACGGTGACGGCGGGCGATCTGGAGGACCTCGTCGGCGAGGGTTTGCTCCGCCCCCTCACCGACGAGCGGCGGCCGGAATGGATTCCTCCCGCGGGTGGAGTCGCTCCATCCCCTCCGCCGGGGTACGTTGTGAGCTTCATCTCCTTCCATGAGCGGGGATTCGGTGTGCCGATGAGCCGCTTTATGCGGGCCATCTGTTCCATTACGGGGTGGAGTTGCACAACCTCACCCCCAACTCTATCGCGCAGGCCGCTATCTTCGTGGCGGTGTGCGAGGGGTATTTGGGGATCGCCCCCCACTGGGATTTGTGGACCCATCTCTTCTTCGCCGAGCTTTTTGCCTCGCCGACGGGGGAGAGGAAGGTCCGCGCAGCGGTGCGGGCCGGCGGCTGCACCCTTTTGTTGAGGCAGTCGCGGTCGTTGCAGTATATCCCTGCCGTCCTCGCATCCTCCAACAAGGGTTGGCAGCGCCGGTGGTTCTACCTCCGGAACGACGGAGAGTTGCTCCCGCCGTTCTCTCAGCGGGTTGTCACCGCCGCTCCCGACGCCTAGCGCCACGGGACTCCACACGAGAGGCAGAAGAACCTCGAGCCTCTTCTCCAGGCCCTGAAGGTGTTGCGGGAGGAAGGACTCACCGCCGCGGGAGTGGTTGCCGCCATCCACCGTCGGAGGGTGCTCCCCCTGGCGGAACAGCGGCTGTCGCTCTCGGAGATGACCCTGGAGGCCGACTGGGAGGGGTCACGGATGTCCCCTGATCCTCTTCCCCGTGACGCCCTCCAATGGCGGGTGTCGGCCGTGATGGGGAAGCCGGACCCCCACGCCCTCTCCCAACCTCGAATGCGCCCCGACCAGGGGTGCATCGTTCTGGTAAGTGTTCGCTCCTTCCTTCCTCATATACCGGGTTGCTCCCGGTTCTCATGATTGGGTTTCTTTTCCCCTCCCCCTCTTTTTAGGAGGTGGGACGGCACAAACCCTCCTTGCCGCGGGTCCCGGAGGACGCGGTGGGTCGGGCAGCGCGGCGGGTCGCCGCGGAGGAGGAGAAAAAGAAAAAGGACGCGGAGAAGGCCCGGGCCCGCAAGCGGAGGCGGGCTCGGGACGCCCTGGAGAAACGCCGTCGCCAGCAGGAGAGGGAAGGACTCCCCAGGGAGCTGTCGCCGGAGACATCCGATGACGACGACGATGATGAGGAGGAGGAGGACGACATGGCCGCCCGTCTCGGCCTCAGCCCTAGCTTGGGGTGTGGCCGAGAGCTGTCGAGTCAGCCCCCGAGCGGGCCGATGTCGTCGGTTCCTGGGGCCGAGACGCCGGATCCCCGACCTGAGGGGCGGGGACAACCTGAGAGGGTACTTGATCCCTCGGCTGGAGGAGCTGACGCGACTCCAGGGAGCCGGGTCGAGGGGTTCGTCCCTCGAGAGCCGTCCCCCGCGCCGGCAACGCGGGGGAGCGGTCCTCAGGTTGCCATGGCGGCGCCTGAGCAGTCCGCCTCCCGGGCGCCAGGGGCGCCCAAGGCGAGGGCGGTGCCAGGGCTGTCGGCGAGGCGGGCCCCGGCGGTGGTTCCAGGGAGCGGGAGCCAAGAGACCTCCCCCCAGGCACAGTGGATCATGGCCCGGAGCGGGTAAGTACCTTGGAATGTCTCCATCCCGGCGCTTCATTCGTACGTCTTGGCCGTGACTTTCCCTTTCTTCCTTTTTCTTTATTTTCAGCAAGCGGAGCCATGGCCCTACCGACCTGGCGCCTCGGAAGGCCCTTAAGACAGTGTCGGTCCAGGCGCCTGGCACCATCCCGGGCCCCGCCGCTCAGCCGACCCTTCCGCAGGGCGCCTTGCCGCATGGGGCTCAGGCGTCGCATGTCCCGGGGGAGCAGGTCCCCGAGGCGGGCTCCTCTGCCGAGGCGGCCATCGTGATCGGGGAGGCGGCCGGCGCCGACGCGGTCCCGAGCCCGCCGGCCGCATCGGCCATGCCGGCGCCTGCCGCCACCACAGTTGGCATCGCCCTAGTCGGAGAGCATATGGTTGCTGCCGGCGTCGAGACGGTCGCAGCGTCAGCGCCCGGGGCTTCGGAAGAGGTGGGCATGGACGCGCAGTTCATCCATGCGGGCAGCAGCCTTGTTGCTGTGCGGCGGAGCCCCGAGGCCCGGGGCCAGTTGCTCCGATTCCGGACCCGCGAGGCTCCGGACCCTATCTTCGTTCTCGACGACAAACTGGAGGACCGGTCCTGGGACGAGCTCCGCAATCGTGCGGAAGCAGCGGTGGGGTCGCTCCGATCGTCGCTGGAGGTTCTCTGCGGGGACGTCCCAAAAATCCTCCAGGTAACGGTTTCAGGCATACCTTCTCACTTCTGCGAGCGAGGCGTTCGCCGTGATGCCTTGTCTCCCTTTCCAGGATCTGACGGACCGGAGCGCCGCCAAGTCGTCGTTCATCCGCCGCGAGGTCGACGTCTGGGGCTCGCTGCGGTCCCTGAGGACTTCGCTCGCCGGGGCTACCTCGCGCCTTTCTCAGCAGGACGCCAAGATAGCGGACCTCCAGTTGCTCTGTGCTGACCTGAGGGCCGAGGCGGCGGCGGCGCGCACAGAGGTGCTGAGACAGCGGTCGGAGCTCGCCCAGGTTGCCGAGGAGCGGGACCAATCTCGGGGCCAGGCTGCCGAGGCCGAAAGCCGGGCCAAGACCCTCGCGGCCGATCTGGCCGCAGCCCAAGTCGCGGCCTCGGAGCAGCGCGTCCGAGCCGGAGGTATGGCTCGACCGTCCTCGGTTCTCGATCTTGTCCGTTTCTTCCGCTTGTGTTTGAGGTCTTTCTTCTGGTTGTTCGCAGAGCTCGAGTCTGCCCTCGACGAGTCTGCCAAAGCGCTCGCCGAGGCGCTCGACGGGGCTGCTGAGCAGAGGGAGGCCGATCTCGCGGCCATGTCCGAGGCCGTCTCGGATGTCTATCGGACCCTTGGTCCCGGCGATGTCCCTTAAGGGAGCTCCCCCCAAAGCCGTCTTCAAGCCCTAGGTGGTTACGCGCGCGGTAAAGTCCGCGGGGCGCTACACCACGGCGTCAGGCGGGCCTTCGCCGTGCTCGCTTCCCACTACGTCGTGGACCTGGAGCGGGTCAGTGAGGGGTATTGCCTTCCTGACGAAGACAAGGCGGCCCTGGTGGAAGTTCAGCGGCTCGACGCGGTCGCTGCGGGTCCGAGCGCGGCGCTGGCGACCATCTTCAAGGCGGAGATTCTTCCTCCTGTGTCGCCGCCGGAAGCGGAGGTGGACCCTACCGACGGCGGGAGTGGAGCTGGGGGCGCGGCGCCTTCCCAAGGCGACGCCTGACCTTTGTTGGAACAATTTCTGTTGGATGTGCGATTTGCCGCGGCCGCCGAGGCCTGGACATTTTACTTCTCTTGCGTGAAGTCATACTCCTTTCTGTTTCAATTTGCGTGCCTGGCCCGACTTGTCAATAACAGGGTGATTTCCCGAGCCGGGTCTTTTCTTCGTGGCAGGCGATGAGCGAGGTGTCCCTAGCCCGGAGGCATAGGCGTTCCTCGGCTCAGTCGGTCTCACCACTTATTTGTACCCAAGTTCGCTCCTCGAGACCCTGCTTCTGACACATCCGGGAGAACGCAAAAACCCCTTCTTGATCGAAAAAAGAATTTTTTGACGCGGAGAGGCGCGAGGCGCATCCAAACTCGTCGAGAGGGGTTCCCCCTTTCTAGCCCCCGAGGGAGGGTCGGGCTCTGCCGGGGCGAGGCCGACCCTTCCTTGATGACTGATTCTCGCATGTGAGTGGGGGAAGGGCGCAGCCCCCGGGCGTCGTCCGTGCAGAGGCCGTTTGACGAGTCGGGCCCTTGCCCGAATATCCGGCGAGCACTCGGTGACATCCCTTGGTATGCCGGGCATGTCCGAGGGACCCCGCACAAAAATGTCGGCGTTTGCGCGGGGAAAGTTGACGAGTACTGCTTCCTATTTGGGGCCGAGCCCGGAACTGATCCGGATCTGCTTGGAGGTGTCGCCACTGGGGTCGAGAGGGACGGCCTTAACCGTCTCCGCTGGCTCGAAGTTGCCGGCGTGTCGCTTCACGTCCGGCACCTCTCGGGAGAGGCTTTCCAGGTCGGCAATGAGGGCCTCGGACTCGGCGAGGGCCTCGGCGTACTCCACGCACTCCACATCGCATTCGAATGCGTGCTTGTACGTGGGGCCGACGGTGATGACCCCGTTGGGGCCCGGCATCTTGAGCTTCAGGTAGGTGTAGTTGGGGATGGCCATGAACTTCGCGTAGCATGGCCTTCCCAATACTGCGTGGTAGGTTCCTCGGAACCCGACCACCTCGAACGTCAAAGTCTCCCTTCGGAAGTTGGAGGGTGTTCCGAAGCAGACAGGAAGGTCGAGCTGTCCGAGGGGCTGGACGCGCTTCCCGGGAATGATCCCGTGGAAGGGCGCAGCGCCTGCTCGGACGGACGACAGATCGACGCGCAGGAGCCTGAGGGTCTCAGCGTAGATGATGTTGAGGCAGCTGCCCCCATCCATCAAGACCTTGGTGAGCCTGACGTCGCCGATGACGGGATCGACGACGAGCGGGTACTTCCCTGGGCTCGGCACGTGGTCGGGGTGGTCATCCTGGTCGAAGGTGATGGGCTTGTCGGACCAGTCTAGGTAGACTGGCGCCGCCATCTTCACCGAGCAGACCTCCCGACGCTCCTGCTTACGATGCCGAGCTGAGGCGTTCGCCGCATGCCCTCCATAGATCATGAAGCAGTCGCGGACCTCGGGGAACTCTCCTGCTTGGTGATCTTCCTTCTTGCCGTCGTCGCGGGCCTTGTCACCCTCTGCGGGTGGCCCGGCCCGGTGGAAGTGGCGCCGAAGCATGACGCATTCCTCGAGGGTGTGCTTGACGGGCCCCTGATGGTAGGGGCACGTCTCCTTTAGTGCCTTGTCGAAGAGGTTGGTGCCTTCGGGGGGCTTCCGAGGGTTCTTGTACTCGGCAGCGGCGACAAGGTCCGTGCTGGCGGCGTCGCGTTTCGCTTGCGACTTCCTCCTGCCTTTCTTCTTGGCGCCGGGCGGAGTAGACGCCTCGGGAGCATCTTCCGACGGGCGGCCCTGGGGCTGCTTGTCCTTTCGAAAGATGGCCTCGACCGCCTCCTGACCAGAGGCGAACTTGGTGGCGATGTCCATCAGCTCGCTCGCCCTGGTGGGGGTCTTGCGACCCAACTTGCTCACCAGGTCACGGCAGGTGGTGCCGGCAAGGAACGCACCGATGACATCGGAGTCGGTGATGTTGGGCAGCTCGGTGCGCTGCTTCGAGAATCGTCGGATGTAGTCCCGAAGAGACTCTCCCGGCTGCTGCCGACAGCTTCGGAGGTCCCAGGAATTCCCGGGGCGCACGTACGTGCCCTGGAAGTTGCCGGCGAAAGCCTGGACCAGATCTTCCCAGTTGGAAATCTGCCCCGGAGGCAGGTGTTCCAACCAAGCGCGAGCGGTGTCGGAAAGGAACAGGGGGAGGTTGCGGATGATGAGGTTGTCGTCGTCCGTCCCACCTAGTTGACAGGCCAGGCGGTAGTCCGCGAGCCACAATTCCGGTCTCGTTTCCCCCGAGTACTTTCTGATAGTAGTCGGGGGTCGGAATCGGGGCGGAAACGGCGCCCGCCGAATGGCTCGGCTGAAGACCTGCGGACCGGGTGGTTCGGGCGAGGGACTCCGATCCTCCCCGCTGTCGTAGCGTCCCCCACGCCTGGGGTGATAACCTCGGCGCACCCTTTCGTCGAGGCGGGCCCGACGGTCGCGATGAGGGTGCTCGTCGCCGAGGTGGCCCGGGGCCGCAGGCGCGGTGTTGCGCGTGCGCCCGGTGTAGACCGAGGCTTCCCGCGTGAGTCGGGAAGTCGCGGCACGAGGTTCCGAGGGGTACCCTTGCCTTCGGGAGGCAGAGCTCTCGGCCCGCCGGGCCGCAGCGCCTTCCAGGAGATGCTTGAGTTCTCCCTGGATTCGCCGACCCTCGGTGGTTGATGACTCCGGCATCGCGCGGAGGAGCATCGCTGCGGCGGCCAGGTCCTGACCGGTTCCGCCGGATGCGGGTGGCGGTCTGTCCCTGGCATCGTTGGCGATGCGGTGCTGGAGACCTTGGGGCAGGTGACGTATTCCTCCGGCCGGGGGCTGGCTCGCCCATACTTGCCCGATGTTCTAGCGGATTGCCTCGAGCGCTCCTGCTCCCTCATCGAGCCCGGCCTGCGCCCCGCGGACTTGCTCGAGCTGTGGGTCGTGACCCCCCGCCGGAACGGGGACCACAGCTAGCTCCCGCGGGATGTCGGCGCGAGGCGCCGGCCTAGGGGGATCACCATCCTCCGGCATGCCGAGACAGCCGCCTCCGGAGGGATCCCCTAGCTCGACGTGGAAACATTCGCGGCTCGGGCCGCAGTCCTTGTCGTCAAGGCTGCGGCTGCCGTCGGAACAGTCGGAGAGGCAGTAGTCACATGCGGTCATGAAGTCCCGCATGGCACTGGGGTTGCCAAATCCGGAGAAATCCCAGCAGATGCTGGGGTCGTCATCTTCCTCGGACCCAGAGGGTCCGTAGGTCGAGACACCCGTCAATCGGTCCCAAGGCGACCGCACACGAAACCCCCGAGAGGTTGCACTCGCCTCAGTGTGAGCGCCCGCCAAAGCGAGGTTGCTAGGCGGGTTGAGGCCGAGTCGAAATGACAAAGAATGGGAATCAGCCCGTACCTTTTGGTCGACGAGGATCGACGAAGTCGCATCGGGGGCTGATCGTGCTGTCGTCTTGGGTGCGAGGGCAACGTCCTGCAGGCCCTCCGTGAGCGTGCTGGCGTCGTCCACTTGCTCAGGATCGGCGTGACGCGGGGGGACGGCGCTCGCCTTCGCCTCAAACGTGGGGGTGATGCCCGACACGTCCTCCGTTGGGGCGCTAGGGATGTCGATTTGCTCGACAGTCGACTGAGCGCAGCCTCCCGCTCGGCCTTGGTTGCCCCGCCTCCTCCTCCGATGGCGAGGGAGAGGACGGAGCGAACTCGAAAGTTGTCCTTCCCCCACGCGGGAAAGGCGTCGTCGATTCCACCGCCGGCGGGCGGGCTGTCCGCCACCATTGTCGCTGTCGCGCGGCGGTGGAAGGAGTATCATGTCGTAGCTGCCGTCGAAAGACATGAACTCGAGACTCCCGAAACGGAGCACCGTCCCGGGTTGAAGAGGTCGTTGGAGACTGCCCATCTGGAGCTTGACGGGGATCTACTCGTCAACACGCAGCAGGCCCCTACCTGGCGCGCCAACTGTCGGTGTTCCGAGACCGGGGGGTCCCCGAGCCGATGAGTGAGTGTGCCGCGTGCCCCAGCCCAGATGGGTCGAGCGCGTGGGCGAGCGCGAAGGGGGGAGAGAGAGAGCGAGAGCGAGGTGGCCGGAGCCGGGTCGTGAGGGAGTCGGAGAATTCCCGCGGCCTTCGTGTTCGTCCCGCGCCCAGGTCGGGTGCGCTTGCAGTAGGGGGTTACAAGCGTCCGCACGAGGTGAGGGGAGCGAGCGGCCCCGAGAGAGCGCCTGCCCCTGCCCTTCGTCCCCGCGAGGCCAACCTTCTCTAAGAAGGCCCTGGTCCTTCCTTTTATAGGCGTAAGGAGAGGATCCAGGTGTACAAATGGGGGTGTAGCAAGGTGCTACGTGTCTAGCGGGGGAGAGCTAGTGCCCTAAGTACATGCCAAGGTGGCAGCCGGAGAGATCTTGGCACCGAGGCCGAGGCCGAGTCCGTCCTGCAAGACAGAGACAGAGTCCGAGCCCTGGGTCGGGCGAAGCGGAGTTCGCCGTCTTCCGGGGCCTTAGCCCGAGTCCGAGCCCTGGGTCGGGCGGAGCGGAGTTCGCCGTCTTCCGGGGCCTTAGCCCGAGTCCGAGCCCTGGGTCGGGCGGAGCGGAGTTCGCCGTCTTCCGGGGCCTTAGCCCGAGTCCGAGCCCTGGGTCGGGCGGAGCGGAGTTCGCCGTCTTCCGGGGCCTTAGCCCGGGTCCGAGCCCTGGGTCGGGCGGAGCTTCCTCTGGTGCTTTCGGTCAGGCTTGGCTACCCGTCAGTCTTACCTTTTGCGTTGAAGGCCCCAGTGATTTGGTCGGTCGGCGCGGTGATTTAGTCAGGGTTACTTCTTATCGAAGGCATGGCCTCGGGCGAGCCGGAGATGCGTCTGCCGTGAAAGAGGAGACCTCGGGCGAGACGGAACCATCTTAGGGTCGGCTGCCCTCGCCCGAGGCTAGGCTCGGGCGTGGCGTGATCAAGTCGCTCGTATGGACTGATCCCTGACTTAATCAAACCCATCAGGCCTTTGCAGCTTTATGCTGATGGGGGTTACCAGCTGAGAATTAGGCGTCTTGAGGGTACCCCTAATTATGGTCCCCGACAGAAACGTCAGCAGGACCCAGGACCGCACCGCCAGCTACGCTCCTACAGGGCTCAAGCACTTCTCCGCCGGCCACGTTAGCACATAGCTACACCCCCATATGTACAGCTGGACCATCCGCTTGTATCTATAAAAGGAGATGCCCAGGGCCTACCCACGATAGGCGGCAAGGACGACGGAGACGAACTCACTCAAACATCGAACTCCACTCCGCAACACTAGACTTCTCAAGAGACCTGGGACCGGTTCCCTCTCTCACGAAGCTTGTAGCCCCTACTGTAAGCACCCCGGTGCAAGATAATATAAGCCTTGTCGGGTACCATAATTAGGGGTACCCCCAACGCTCCTAATCATGGCTGGTAAACACCCTCAGACCAACTGACGAGTGCGGTTCAGGTCAATACTTCGCCTACCCGAGGGACGCGATCTCACCCGAGCCCAGCTTCGGGTTGGAACAGTAGTCCCAGACGAATTCACGCCTCGCCCGAGGGCCTTCTTAGGCAGCGGGCGCCCCCTCGGCTCTCCCGAGGCCTGGCTCGAGCAGGCTTCGTTGTGAAGCAACCTTGGCCAGACCGCCTCACCAACCGACCGCTTCGCAGACGCATTAAATGCAGGGGATGCCTGACGCCGTATCGTGACACACGCGCCTCAGACGGGCAAGCCGAAGTGACCGCAGTCACTCCGCCCCTCTTCTTTACTGTCCGATATGACAGGAAAACAGTGCCGCTCGCTCCGCTCCGACTGCCATGTCAGCCACCCCGGCGACGACTGACAACAAGTCACGATCAACCATCGAGTTCAGCCTCGGGCGCAACAGGAAGCTCCGCCTCGCCTGACCTCATGCTCCGGCCTCGGGAGGAGGTTTCCGCCTCGCCCGACCTCAGGCTCTAGCCTTGGGAGGAGGTCTCCGCCTCGCCCGACCCCCGGACTCGGCCTCGACCCCGGTCTCGGGAGGAATCGCCTCCTCGCCCGACCCTGGCCTCAGCCTCAACAGAAGTCTCAGCCTCGACCGACCCTAGGCTCGGACCAACCGCGCTGACAGGGGATACATCATTTCCCTATTCCTAGCCTGCTCAGGCTACAAGGAACAAGACCGGCGTCCCATCTGACTTACCCCGGCGACGGGTAATGATGGTGCCCCGCGTGCACCATGACGCCGGTGGCTCTCAGCCCCTTACGACAGCAAGGAGACGTCAGCAGGATCCTCGCCGCGCTGCTAGCTATGCTCCTACATGACTCAGGCGCTCCTCCGATGGCCACGCCATCACATGTACAGGGCCCAAGCTCTCCCCCAACGGCCACGTTGGCATGTACACAGGGCATAGGCACTCCACTGCCGGACATGTTAGCGCATAGCTACGCCCCTCGTTGTACGTCTAGACTCTCTCCTTGCCTCTATAAAAGGGAGGTCCAGGGCCACCCTGAGGGGGTTCGCGCGAGGGAAGCGGCGGACGAACTCTGTGTCTCTCTCTCCCTCACGCGACGCGCTTGTAACCCCTACTACGAGCGGCACCCCTGGTGCAGGATAATACAAGGCTTGTCCCACCTCTTGTGTTCCATCCCGCGCCAACCCATCTGGGCAGGGGCACGCAAAGATTTCACTGGTCGGTCCAAGGGACCCAACTCCGGGTCCGAGACGCCGACAGTTGGCGCGCCAGGTAGGGGCCTGATGTGTGTTAACGAACACCTCCCGTTGAGATCCAGATGGGGGGTCTTCAGCAACCTCTCCAGCCCGGGACGGTGCTCCGCTTCGGGAGTCTCGAGTTCATGTCCCTCGACGGCAGCTACGACATGGTACTCCTCCCCCCACGGCGTGACGACAACGATAGTCTCTGACTCGCCCGGTGGCGGCGAGCCTTACGACAGCATCTCCCCGCGGCAGAAGAGGAGCACTCTGGTCGTCCCTGCCACCCTCCTCATCGGAGGAGGCAGAGACGAGGCAACCATGGCCATGCAGGAGGCGGCACCTTGTCGGCTGTCGCACCAGAGCGAGTCGACGACGCCGGCACTCCCCCGGGGGACATGTTGGACATTGTCCTCGCACCTGTGACGACGACGGGTGTCACTTCCCCGCGACGTGTCAACCCCAAGCAGGCTGATGATGCCAGCACCCTCGCAAAGGACCTGCTGGGCGTTACCCTTGTACCTGAGATGACGCTGTGCTCCGCCCCCGACACGACTTCACCACCGTCCAACGACCAAGAGGTACTGTTCGTTTTCCATCCCGTACCTTTTCGGTTCAGTTTCGATCCACCTAGCGACCCCGCTATGGTGAGCGCCTTCGTAAAGGCGTATCCAAACCTTCCGGGGTACCACATGTGGTCGACCTGGGACCGACTGATAGCCGTCTCAACCTTTGGACCGGCGGGTTCTGAGGAAGAGGATGACCCCGACTCCGGTTGGGATTTCTATGCCCTCAATGACCCCAGTGCCATGCGGGGCTTCATGTCCGCATGTGACCACTGCCTCTCCGGTTGTTCTGACGACGGCCATGACCTTGACGACGAGGGTTACGGCCCAAGTCGCGAATGTTTCCACGTCGATCTGGGAGATCACAACAAAGGCAACCACCTCGGTATGCCAGAGGTTGACGATCCCCCTGGGCCCGCATCTCGCGTTGACATCCCGCGGGAGCTAGCTGTGGTCCCAGTCCCTGCGGGGGGTCAGGACATACAGCTCGAGCAAATCCGTGAGATGCAGGCTCGGTAGACGGGGAAGCAGGCCGGCTTGTACAGCTCCGATAGAACATCGAATAGGAGTGGGCAGGCCGAACACTCGCCGGAGAAGCCTGTCATCGGGCCCAAGACATCCGGCGCCGCATCGTCAACAATGCCAGGACAGCGCTGCCCCCGGCCGTCAGCGGGTCCGGTCAGGACCTAGCTGCAGCGGCGATGCTGCTTCGAGCCATGCCGGAGCCATCCACCACCGAGGGACGGCGTATCCAGGGCGAACTCAAGAATCTCCTAGAAGGCGCCGCGGTTCGACGAGCCGAGAGCTCCGCCTCCCGCAGGCGAGCTGACCCCTCGGAGCATCACACGGTGTCCTCTCGGCGCATTCGGGAAGCCTCGGTCCATCCCGAGCGTACGCGGGACGAGGCGCCCGCCACCCGGGAACGCCTCGGCAACGAGCACCACCATCTCGACCATCGAGCCCGCCTCGACGAGAAGGTGCTGAGAGCACCTAGAGGGGGGGTGAATAGGTGATCCTGTAAAAACTTACTTAAAGGCACAAAAACTTGATTAAGCGTTAGCACAATAAGGCCAAGTGGCTAGAGAGGAGTTCTTGCAAAACACAACCACAAGAGGATCAACACAGATAGACACAGTGGTTTATCCCGTGGTTCGGCCAAGTACAAAACTTGCCTACTCAATGTTGTTGCGTCCCAACGGGCGAGGGTTGCAATCAACCCCTCTCAAGCGGTCCAAAGACCCACTTGAATACCACGGTGTTTTGCTTTGCTTTACTATATCCCGCTTGCGAGGAATCTCCACAACTTGGAGCCTCTCGCCCTTACACTTTGATGTTCACAAAGAAGCACGGAGTAAGGGAGGGATGAGCAATGCACACAAGACACAAAATCAAAGCGACAACACGCACACAAGTCGCAACAAGAGCTCACAACACAACCCGACGAGTTCACAACTCAAATAGAGCTCTAGTTGCTCTCACAAAGAATCAAATGCGCGAAATCGAAGTCTTGGTGCTTAGGAATGCTTAGAGTATGCTTGGTGTGCTCCTCCATGCGCCTTGGGGTCCCTTTTATAGCCCCAAGGCAGCTAGGAGCCGTTGAGAGCATTCCAGGAAGGCAATTCTTGCCTTCAGTCGCCTGGCGCACCGGACAGTCCAGTGCACCACCGGACATTGTCCGGTGCGGATTCCTTTCCTTATTTGGCGAAGCCGACCATTGCAGATTAAGAGCCGTTGGCGCACCGGACAGTCCGGTGCCCCTTTCTAGCTGTTGGCTCGGCCACATGTCCCGCGCTGATCGCGTGGCCGACCGTTGGCCCGGCTGACCGTTGGCTCACCAGACAGTCCGGTGCACCACCGGACAATCCGGTTCTTTTTAGCCGTACGCCGTTAATCATCTCCCGAGAGCGACGAGTTCGCCTGTGAACGGCTTACCGGACAGTCCGGTGCACCACTGGACAGTCCGGTGATTTATAGCCGTACACCGCCATTGAAGTTAGCCAGAGCCAGCCTGGCGCACCGGACACTGTCCGGTGCACCACCGGACAGTCCGGTGCACCCAGACTGAGCAGACTTTGACTGTACAAAGCCATCTCTTTTCCAATTCGATTTCTCCTGTTTCCAGCACTTAGACACAGAGCATTAGTCTTCAAAACAATGTACTAAGTCTTAGAAACATACCTTTACTCTTGATTTGCACTTTGTCCAACATTTGGCATATATTTTCACTTAAGCACTTGTGTTGGCACTCAATCACCAAAATACTTAGAAATGGCCCAAGGGCACATTTCCCTTTCAATCTCCCCCTTTTTGGTGATTTATGCCAACACAACAAAAAACAACTAATAGAAGTGCAACATCAATACAAATGAGAACTCAAAATTGTTTTGATTCAAATTTGGCATATATGGATCACTCTTTGCCACCACTTGGTTTGTTTTTGCAAATCAAACTCAATTTCCTATCTCTAAGTCAAATTCACTTCTAGAGAAATAAAGAGAGGTATTCCAAGAGAAAGATTTCAAAAACTCCCCCTTTTTCCCATAATCAATCATTCTCCCCACAAGAGGCCAACTTTTGACAAGAGAAACAATAAGAGAGTTTTGACAAACCAAAAGCTCTATTCTACTATTTTCAAAATTTCTCAAGTGGTAGCTGATCCATTTATTGCTTTGGACTTATTTTCTCCCCCTTTGGCATCAAGCACCAAAACGGGATCAATCTTGGCCCTTGAACCCCATTGCCTCACCAAAATCTTCAAATAAGAATACAAAGGCAATAAGAGTACATGAGATGAACTTGGAATAAGTTACCCTCTCATCGGAGTGCAGTGGAAGTCTTTCATTGTCCAAGTCCACCTTTTCCCTTTCAAACCTCCTTTGAGACTAAATTAAGCAAACTCAAGCACACGGTTAGTCTCAAAGGGTCAAGTTGTAGCACATCTCCCCCTAAATATGTGCATCACTTGCAAAAGGACTTGTGAGGTCCGAGGAGTGTTTGTACAACTTGAGCACCACCGGTAAGCAACAAAATACATAAGGAACATGATCAAGGCATAAACACATGTATGCTATAAATCAATCCAAGTTCCGCGAATCTAAGACATTTAGCTCACTACGCAGCCTGCAAAAGGTCTTCTCATCTAAAGGCTTGGTAAAGATATCGGCTAGCTGGTTCACGGTGCTAATATAAAACACTTCGATATCTCCCTTTTGCTGGTGGTCTCTCAAAAAGTGATGCCGAATGTCAATGTGCTTTGTGCGGCTGTGGTCAACAGGATTTTCCGCTATGCGGATAGCACTCTCATTGTCACATAGGAGTGGGACTTTGCTCAGATTGTAGCCAAAGTCCCGGAGGGTTTGCCTCATCCAAAGTAGTTGTGCGCAACACTGTCCTGCGGCAACATACTTGGCCTCAGCGGTGGATAGGGCAACAGAAGTTTGTTTCTTAGAGTTCCATGACACCAGGGACCTTCCTAAGAATTGGCACGTCCCCGATGTACTCTTCCTATCGACCTTACATCGAGCATAGTTGGAGTCTGAATATCCAATTAAGTCAAAGGTAGACCCCTTTGGATACTAGATCCCGAAGCAAGGCGTAGCGACTAAATATCTAAGAATTCGCTTCACGGCCACTAAGTGACACTCCCTTGGATCGGATTGAAATCTAGCACATATGCATACACTAAGCATAATATCCGGTCTACTAGCACATAAATAAAGCAAAGAACCTATCATAGACCGGTATGCCTTTTGATCAACGGACTTACCTCCTTTGTTGAGGTCGGTGTGTCCGTCGGTTCCCATTGGAGTCTTCGCGGGCTTGGCGTCCTTCATCCCAAACCGCTTTAGCAAGTCTTGCTGTACTTCGTTTGGGAGATGAAAGTGCCGTCCTTGAGTTGCTTCACTTGGAACCCAAGGAAGTAGTTCAACTCGCTCATCATCGACATCTCGAATTTCTGCGTCATCACCCTGCTAAACTCTTCACAAGACTTTTGATTAGTAGAACCAAATATTATGTCATCGACATAAATTTGGCACACAAACAAATCACCATTACAAGTCTTAGTGAATAAAGTCGGATCGGCTTTCCCAACCTTGAAAGCATTAGCAATTAAAAAGTCTCTAAGGCATTCATACCATGCTCTTGGGGCTTGCTTAAGTCCATAGAGCGCCTTAGAGAGCTTACACACGTGGTCGGGGTACCGTTCATCCTCAAAGCCAGGGGGTTGCTCCACGTACACCTCCTCCTTGATTGACCCGTTGAGGAAAGCGCTCTTCACATCCATTTGGAACAACCTGAAAGAATGGTGAGCGGCATATGCTAGCAAGATACGAATGGACTCTAGCCTAGCCACAGGAGCAAAAGTCTCCTCAAAGTCCAAACCTGCGACTTGGGCATAACCTTTTGCCACAAGTCGAGCCTTGTTCCTCGTCACCACCCCGTGCTCGTCTTGTTTGTTGCGGAACACCCACTTGGTTCCCACAACATTTTGCTTAGGACGAGGCACCAGTGTCCAAACTTCATTTCTCTTGAAGTTGTTGAGCTCCTCCTGCATGGCCAACACCCAGTCCGGATCTAGCAAGGCCTCTTCTACCCTGAAAGGCTCAATAGAAGAGACAAAAGAGTAATGCTCACAGAAGTTAGCTAATCTAGAGCAAGTAGTTACTCCCTTGCTAATGTCACCCAAAATTTGGTCGACGGGATGATTCCTTTGAATCGTCGCTCGAACTTGGGTTGGAGGTGTCGGTTGTGCTTCTTCCTCCATCACATGATCATCTTGTGCTCCCCCTTGATCACACGCGTCCTTTTGATGAACCTGTTCATCATCTTGAGTTGGGGGATTCGCCATCGTTGAGGAAGAAGGTTGATCTTGCTCCTTTTGTTCCTGTGGCCGCACATCTCCAATCGCCATGGTGCGTATCACGGCCGTTGGAACGTCTTCTTCATCTACATCATCAAGATCAACAACTTGCTCTCTTGGAGAGCCATTAGTCTCATCAAATACAACATCGCTAGAGACTTCAACCAAACCCGATGATTTGTTGAAGACTCTATACGCCTTTGTATTTGAGTCATAACCTAACAAAAACCCTTCTACAGCTTTGGGAGCAAACTTAGAATTTCTACCCTTCTTTACTAGAATATAGCATTTGCTCCCAAATACATGAAAGTAAGACACATTGGGTTTGTTACCGGTTAGAAGCTCATACGAAGTCTTCTTGAGGAGGCGATGAAGATACACCCGGTTGATGGCGTGACAAACCATGTTCACGGCTTCCGGCCAAAAGCACTCGGGAGTCTTGAACTCTCCAAACATCGTCCTCGCCATATCGATGAGCATCCTGTTCTTCCTCTCTACCACACCATTTTGCTGTGGTGTGTAGGGAGCGGAGAACTCGTGCTTGATCCCTTCCTCCTCAAGATACTCCTCCACTTGAAGGTTCTTGAACTCGGACCCGTTGTCGCTCCTTATCTTCTTCACCTTGAGCTCAAACTCATTTTGAGCTCTCCTTAGGAAGGGCTTGAGGGTCCCTTGGGTTTTAGATTTATCCTGCAAAAAGAATACTCAAGTGAAGCGGGAAAAATCATCAACTATAACAAGACCATACTTACTTCCTCCTATGCTTAGATAGGCGACGGGTCCGAAGAGGTCCATATGCAGCAGCTCCAGGGGTCTCGACGTAGTCATCACGTTCTTGATGTGATGAGCACTTCCCACTTGTTTACCTGCTTGACAAGCTGCACAAGGTCTATCTTTTTCGAAATGCAGGTTAGTTAGACCTATCACGTGTTCTCCCTTTAGAAGCTTGTGAAAGTTCTTCATCCCCACATGTGCTAAACGACGATGCCACAGCCAGCCCATGCAGGTCTTAGCAATTAAGCATGCATCTAGACCGGCCTCCTCTTTTGCAAAATCAACTAAATAAAGTTTGTCGTCTAGTACACCCTTAAAAGCTAGTGAACCATCACACCTTCTAAAGACAGTCACATCTACATTTGTGAATAAACAATTATATCCCATATTGCATAATTGACTAACTGATAACAAATTATATCCAAGTGACTCAACTAAAAACACATTAGAAATAGAGTGCTCGGATGAAATAGCAATCTTCCCTAACCCTTTCACCTTGCCTTGGTTCCCATCACCGAATATGATTGAATCTTGGGAATCCTTGTTCTTGACGTAGGAGGTGAACATCTTCTTCTCCCCCGTCATGTGGTTTGTGCATCCGCTGTCGATAATCCAGCTTGAACCCCCGGATGCATAAACCTGCAAGGCAAATTTAGGCTTAGGTCTTAGGTACCCAACTCATGTTGGGTCCTACAAGGTTAGTTACAATAGTCTTAGGGACCCAAATGCAAGATTTGTCTCCCTTACATTTGGCCCCTAACTTCTTAGCAATTACCTTCTTACCCTTTCTACAAATAGCAAAGGAAGCATTGCAAGCATAATAAATTGTAGAAGGTTCATTCATTACTTTCCTAGGAACATGAACAACATTTTTTCTAGGCATAGCATTTTTTCTAGCAACATTTCTATCATGCGTAACAGAAGAACTAGAAGCAACCATGGCATGAGAATCAAAAGCATCATAACTTCTAAAAGCATTCCTAGAATGTCTCCTATCATGATACATGAAGGCATGGTTCTTATGAGCACTACTAGCCATAGGGGCCTTCCCTTTCTCCTTGGCGGAGATGGAAACCTTATGGCTTGTTAAGTTCTTGACCTCTCTCTTGAAGCCAAGACCATCCTTAATTGAGGGGTGTCTACCAATCGTGTAGGCATCCCTTGCAAATTTTATTTTATCAATCTCACTCTTGCTAGTCTTAAGTTGGGCATTAAGACTAGCCAATTTATCATTCAATTTAGAAATTGAAACTAGGTGTTCACTACAAGCATCAACATCAAAATCTTTACACCTATTACAAATTGTAACATGTTCTACACAAGATGTTGATTTATTTGCTATTTCTAACTTAGCATTCAAATCATCATTTATGCTCTTTAAGCTAGAATTAGAGTCATGGCATGTAGACAATTCGCTAGAAAGCATTTCATTCCTTTTAATTTCTAAAGCAAGGGATTTTTGTGCCTCTACAAATTTATCATGCTCTTCATACAAAAGATCCTCTTGCTTTTCTAGTAACCTATTATTATCATTCAAGGCATCAATTAATTCATTAATTTTATCAACCTTGGTTCTATCTAGGCCGTTGAATAAACATGAATAATCTATTTCATCATCATCACTAGACTCATCCTCACTTGAAGAAGCATAAGTAGTATTCCGAGCACATACCTTCTTCTCCTTCGCCATGAGGCATGTGTGATGCTCGTTGGGGAAGGGGGCCGATTTGTTGAAGGCGGTGGCGGCGAGTCCTTCGTTGTCGGAGTCGGACGACGAACAATCCGAGTCCCACTCCTTGCCAAGGTGTGCCTCGCCCTTAGCCTTCTTGTAAGCTTTCTTCTTTTCCCTCTTGTTCCCTTGTTCCTGGTCACTATCATTATCGGGACAGTTAGCGATAAAATGACCAACCTTACCACATTTGAAGCATGAGCGCTTCCCCTTCGTCTTGTTCTTGTTAGGCTGCCCCTTGCGTCCCTTTAGCGCCGTCTTGAAGTGCTTAATGATGAGGGCCATCTCTTCATCATTGAGCCCAGCCGCCTCAACTTGCGCCACCTTGCTAGGTAGGGCCTGCTTGCTCCTTGTTGCCTTGAGAGCAATGGGTTGAGGCTCTTGGATTGGACTGTTCAACGCGTCGTCCACGTATCTCGCCTCCTTGATCATCATTCTCCCGCTCACAAACTTCCCAAGTACTTCTTCGAGTGGCATCTTGGTGTACCTAGGATTTTCACGAATATTGTTCACATGATGTGGATCAAGGACAGTAAAAGACCTTAGCATTAGGCGAACGACGTCGTGGTCCGTCCATCGCGTGCTTCCGTAGCTCCTTATTTTGTTGATGAGGGTCTTGAGTCGGTTGTATGTTTGGGTTGGCTCCTCTCCCCTTATCATTGCAAATCTCCCAAGCTCGCCCTCCACCAACTCCATCTTGGTGATCATGGTGACGTCGTTCCCCTCATGTGAGATCCTGAGGGTGTCCCAGATCTGCTTGGCATTGTCTAAGCCGCTCACCTTATTGTACTCTTCCCTGCACAAAGATGCTAAAAGGACAGTAGTAGCTTGTGCATTTTTATGGATTTATTCATTTATAAACATGGGACTATCCGAGATATCAAATTTCATTCCATTCTCTACAATCTCCCATATGCTTGGACGGAGAGAGAACAAGTGACTACGCATTTTGTGACTCCAAAATCCGTAGTCCTCCCCATCAAAGTGTGGAGGTTTGCCAAGAGGAATGGAAAGCAAATGTGTATTTGAAATATGCGGAATACGAAAATAATCGAAAGACAAGTTTGAATTAACCGTCTTTCTTTTGTCGTAGTCGTTGTCGTCGTTGTCCTTTTGGGAAGAAGAGGATTCGTCGCTGTCGTCGTAGTAGACGATCTCCTTGATGCGCCTTGTCTTCTTCTTCTTCCCATCTTTCCATTTGTAGCCCGAGCCTGAGTCGGTAGGCTTGTCATCCTTCGGCTCGTTGACGAAAGACTCCTTCTCCTTATCATTGATCACAATCCCCTTGCCCTTAGGATCCATCTCTTCGGGCGGTTAGTCCCTTCGTGAAGAGAACGACTCTGATACCAATTGAGAGCACCTAGAGGGGGGTGAATAGGTGATCCTGTAAAAACTTACTTAAAGCCACAAAAACTTGATTAAACGTTAGCACAATAAGGCCAAGTGGCTAGAGAAGAGTTCTTGCAAAACACAACCACAAGAGGATCAACACAGATAGACACAGTGGTTTATCCCGTGGTTCGGCCAAGTACAAAACTTGCCTACTCCACGTTGTGGCGTCCCAACGGACGAGGGTTGCAATCAACCCCTCTCAAGCGGTCTAAAGACCCACTTGAATACCACGGTGTTTTGCTTTGCTTTACTATATCCCGCTTGTGAGGAATCTCCACAACTTGGAGCCTCTCGCCCTTACACTTTGATGTTCACAAAGAAGCACGGAGTACGGGAGGGATGAGCAATGCACACAAGACACAAAATCAGAGCGACAACACACACACAAGTCGCAACAAGAGCTCACAACACAACCCAACGAGTTCATAACTCAAATAGAGCTCTAGTTGCTCTCACAAAGAATCAAATGCGCAAAATCGAAGTCTTGGTGCTTAGGAATGCTTAGAGTATGCTTGGTGTGCTCCTCCATGCGCCTAGGGGTCCCTTTTATAGCCCCAAGGCAGCTAGGAGCCGTTGAGAGCATTCTAGGAAGGAAATTCTTGCCTTCAGTCGCCTGGCGCACCGGACAGTCCGGTGCACCACCGGACACTGTCCGGTCCGGATTCCTTTCCTTATTTGGCGAAGCCGACCGTTGCAGATTAAAGAGCCGTTGGCGCACCGGACACTGTCCGGTGCACACCGGACAGTCCGGTGCCCCTTTCTAGCCGTTGGCTCGGCCACGTGTCCCGCGCTGATCGCGCGGCCGACCGTTGGCCTGGCTGACCGTTGGCTCACCGGACAGTCCGGTGCACCACCGGACAGTCCGGTTATTTTTAGCCGTACGCCGTTAATCATCTCCCGAGAGCGACGAATTCGCCTGTGAAGGGCTCACCGGACAGTCCGGTGCACCACCGGACAGTCCGGTGATTTATAGCCGTACACCGTCGTCGAAGTCCCGAGAGCAGTAAGTTAGCCATAGCCAGCCTGGCGCACCGAACACTGTTCGGTGCACTACCGGACAGTCCGGTGCACCCAGACTGAGCAGACTTTGGCTGTACAAAGCCATCTCTTTTCCAATTCGATTTCTCCTGTTTCTAGCACTTAGACACAGAGCATTAGTCTTCAAAACAATGTACTAAGTCTTAGAAACATACCTTTACTCTTGATTTGCACTTTGTCCAACATTTGGCATATATTTTCACTTAAGCACTTGTGTTGGCACTCAATCACCAAAATACTTAGAAATGGCCCAAGGGCACATTTCCCTTTCAGGTGCGCCGAGGCTACCATCCCAGGCGTGGGGGACGCTGCAACAGTGAGGAGGATCGTAGTCCTTCGCCCGAACCACCCGGTCCGCGAGTCTTCAGCCGGGCCATACGACGAGCGCCGTTCCCTGCCCGTTTCTGAGCCCCGACTACCATCACCAAGTACTCGGGGGAGACGAGGCCGGAGCTGTGGCTCGCAGACTACCGACTGGCATGCCAGTTGGGAGCGGCGGATGATGACAACCTCATCATCCGTAATCTACCCCTTTTCCTCTCCGACGCCGCCCGAGACTGGCTGGAGCATCTGCCTCCTGCGCAGATCTTCGACTGGGATGATCTGGTCAAAGCTTTCGCGGGAAACTTCCAAGGCACGTACGTGCGCCCTGGGAACTCGTGGGACCTCCGAAGCTGCCGCCAGCAGCCAGGGGAGTCCCTCCGAGAGTACATCCGGCGGTTTTCAAAGCAGCACACCAAGCTGCCCAACGTTACCGACTCGGATGTCATCGGGGCTTTCCTTGCCGGCACCACTTGCTGAGACCTGGTGAGCAAACTAGGGCGCAAGACTCCCACCCGTGCGAGTGAACTGATGGACATCGCCACCAAGTTCGCCTCAGGTCAAGAGGCGGTCGAAGCCATCTTCCGAAAGGACAAGCAGCCTCAGGGAGAGCCGAAGACAGACGCCCCTGAGGCGTCCGCCCAGCGGGGCACAAAGAAGAAGGCTAAAAACAAGTCGCGAGCGGAGCGCGACGCTGCAGACACGAATCTCGTCGCTGCGGCCGAGCACAGGAACCCTCAAAAACCTCCTGGAGGGGCCGGCGCATTCGACAAGATGCTCAAAGAGCCGTGCCCCTATCACCAGGGGCCCGTCAAGCACACCCTCGAAGAATGTGTCATGCTCCGGCGCTACTTCCATAAGACCGGGCCCCCGGCTGAGGATGGCAAGGGCCATGAAAACGACAAGACGGAGGGCGGCAAGGAAGAAGGATTCCCAGAAGTCTATAACTGCTTCATGATCTACGGCGGGCAGGCGGCGAATGCCTCGGCTCGGCACCGCAAGCAGGAGCGCCGGGAAGTCTGCTTGGTGAAGGTGGCGGCGCCAGTCTACCTAGACTGGTCCGACAAGCCTATCACCTTCGACCAAGGCGACCACCCCGACTTCGTGCCAAGCCTAGGAAGGTACCCGCTCGTCGTCGATCCGATCATCGGCAACGTTAGGCTCTCCAAGGTCCTCATGGACGGAGGCAATAGCCTTAACATCATCTACGCCGAGACCGTGGAACTCTTAGGGGTTGATCGGTCCAAAGTCCGGGCCGGTGCGGCACCCTTCCACGGGATCGCGCCCGGGAAGCGGATCCTACCCCTCGGACGGATCGACTTACCCGTCTGCTTCGGAACTCCCTCTAACTTCCGAAAGGAAGCTCTCACCTTTGAGGTCGTCGGGTTCCGAGGAACCTACCATGCGGTGTTGGGAAGACCATGCTACACCAAGTTCATGGCCGTCCCCAACTACACCTACCTCAAGCTCAAGATGTCGGGCCCGAATGGGATCATCGCCGTCGGATCCATGTACCGCCACGTGTACGAATGCGACGTGGAGTGCGTGGAGTACGCTGAGGCTCTCACCGAGTCTGAGGCCCTCACCGCCGACCTGGAATGCCTCTCCAAGGAGGCACCCGACGCGAAGCGGCACACCGGCAACTTTGAACCAGTTGAGGCGGTCAAGTCTGTCTCTCTCGACCCCAGCAACGACGCCAGCAAGAAAGTTCGGATCGGCTCTGAGTTCGACCCCAAATAGGAAGCAGTGCTCGTCGACTTTCTCCGCGCAAACACCAAAGTCTTTGCGTGGAGTCCCTCGGACATGCCCGGCATACCGAGGGATGTCGCCGAGCACTCACTGGACATCAGAGCTAGAGCCCGACCCATGAAGCAAACCCTGCGCCGTTTTGATGAAGAAAAGCGCGGGGCCATAGGCGAGGAGATCCACAAGCTACTCGCGGCAGGGTTTATCAAAGTGGTATTCCATCTCGAATGGTTAGCTAACCCTGTTCTTGTAAGGAAGAAGGATGGGAAATGGAGGATGTGTGTAGACTACACTGGTCTAAACAAAGCATGTTCGAAAGTTCCCTACCCTCTACCTCGCATCGATCAAATCATGGACTCCACTGCTGGGTGTGAAACCCTGTCATTCCTCGATGCCTACTCAGGCTATCACCAAATCAAGATGAAAGAGCCCAACTAGCTCGCGACTTCTTTCATCACACCTTTTGGCATGTACTGTTACACTACAATGCCATTTGGGTTGAGAAATGCAGGTGCCACTTACCAGAGGTGCATGAACCACGTGTTCGGAGAACACATCGGCAGAACGGTCGAGGCTTATGTCGACGACATCGTTGTCAAGACGAAGAGAGCCTCCGACCTCCTCTCTGACCTTGAAACAACATTCAAGTGTATGAGAGCGAAAGGCGTGAAACTCAATCCCGAGAAGTGTGTCTTCGAAGTCCCCCGAGGCATGCTCCTTGGATTCATCGTCTCCGAGCGGGGCATCGAGGCCAACCCGGAGAAAATCGCGGCTATCACCAACATGGGACCGATCAAAGATTTGAAAGGAGTACAGAGGGTCATGGGATGCCTTGCGACTCTGAGCCGCTTCATCTCACGCCTTGGCGAGAGAGTCTTGCCTCTGTACCGCCTCTTAAGGAAGGCTGAGTGCTTCACTTGGACCCCCGAGGCCGAGGAAGCCCTCGGAAACCTTAAGGCGCTCCTTACGAACACACCCATCCTGGTGCCCCCTGCCGCAGGAGAAGCCCTCTTGATCTACATAGTCATGACTACTCAGGTGGTCAGCGCCGCGATCATAGTTGAGAGACGAGAAGAAGGGCATGCACTGCCCGTCCAGAGGCCAGTCGACTTCATCAGCGAAGTGCTTTCCGAGACCAAAGTCCGCTACTCATAGATCTAGAAGCTCCTCTACGCAGTGATCCTGACACGGCGAAAGTTGCGACACTACTTCGAGTCTCATCCGGTGACTGTGGTGTCATCCTTCCCCTTGGGGGAGATCATCCAGTGCCGCGAGGCCTCGGGTAGGATAGCAAAGTGGGTGGTGGAGCTTTTGGGCGAAACACTATCATTCGCTCCTCGGAAGGCCATAAAATCCCAGGTCTTGGCAGACTTCCTGGCTGAGTGGACTGACACCCAGTTACCAACAACTCCAATCCAGCCCGAGCTCTGGACCATGTACTTCGATGGGTCACTCCTGAAAATAGGAGCAGGCGTTGGCCTGCTCTTCATTTCACCCCTCGGAAAGCATCTCCGCTACGTCATTCGCCTCCATTTTCTGGCATCAAACAACGTGGCCGAGTACGAGGCACTGGTTAACGGGCTACGCATCGCCATCGAGCTAGGGGTCCGGTGCCTCGACGCTCGAGGCGACTCACAGCTTGTCATCGACCAAGTCATGAAGAACTCCCACTGCCGTGACGGGAGGATGGAAGCCTACTGCGACGAAGTCCGGCGCCTGGAAAACAAGTTCTACAGGCTGGAGCTCAACCACATCGCCCGACGGTACAACGAGACTGCGGACGAGCTGGCGAAAATAGCCTCGGGGCGAACGACGGTTCCCCCGGACGTCTTCTCCAGAGACCTACATCAACCATCCGTCAAGATCAATGACACGCCCGAGCCTGAGGAAGCCTCGGCCCAGCCCGAGGTACCCTCGGCCATCGAGGAAGAGGCCTTGCCCGTCGAGGAGGAACAGAATGGGGTCACGCCAGATCCGAACTAGCAGACCCCGTACCTGGAATATCTCCTCCGAGGAGAGCTTCCCATCGACAAGACCAAAGCTTGACGGCTGGCTCGGCGCGCTAAGTCATTCGTCTTGTTGGGTGATGAAAAAGAGCTCTATCACCGCTGCCCCTCGGGCATCCTCCAACGATGCATATCTATCACCCAAGGACAATAGTTGTTGCAAGAAATACACTCGGGGGCTTGCGGCCACCATGCAGCACCTCGAGCCCTCATGGGGAATGCCTTCCAACAAGGTTTCTACTGGCCAACCGCGGTGGCCGACGCCACTAGGATTGTGCGCTCCTGCTGGGGGTGTCAATTCTACGCAAAGCAGACGCATCTGCCCGCTCATGCCTTGCAGACGATACCCATCACCTGGCCATTTGCTGTGTGGGGTCTGTAAGGAAAATGGACCCCGAGCCATTTGGCTAATTGAGTTTTGGTGTTTGATGAACAACACAATCCGTGAACTAATATGTTCTCTAGTGTTTGTGTTTGTAGTTCACAGGATGCGAAGAGAATTGGACCAAGGCAATGAGGATGCAACACCTCAAAAGAAGACATAAAAAGATGCATAGGAGTCCAATACTCAAGAACAAAGAAGCCCGAAGAAATCAGCGAAGAAATCCAAAGATAAGGGCTGTCAGCCAGCGCCTGGTGGCGCACCGGACATCGGTGTCTGGTGTGCACCGGACTGTCCGGTGAGGCACCGGACAGTCTGCGTAGAGAGGCCGCAGACAGGCGCTCTTTGGCTGTAGCACCGGACTGTCCGGTGTGCACCGGACTGTCCGGTGTGCCAACGGGCAGAAGGCAACGGTCGGATCCAACGGTCGACTGCTACAGGCGCCAACGGTCGGCTGACGTGGCGTGCACCGGACACTGCACAGTGGATGTCCGGTGGTGCACTGGACTGTCCGGTGCACCCGACGACAGAAAGCTGCTGCTTTCTGTCCAACGGCTAGTTGGGGGTGTGGAGGCTATAAATACCACCCCAACTGGCCATTCTCATGTGTGAGAGCCCAAGCAACATACCAATACACATAGTGCATATTTCCAAGAGCTCAAACACCCAAGTGCTTAATAGAATCACTCGGTGATTAGCGTAGGTGCTTTGCGAAGTGCTTAGGTTAGTTAGACCGCTTTAGCGCTTGCTCTAGGTGAATCCTAGTTAGTTGAGTGAGTTTTGTAAAACCACACAACCCCTCGGCTCTTGCGTGAGTCGTTGTAATTGTACCGAGTGGGGCGAGAGTCTTGCGAGACCGTGACAACCGCGTTTGTGTCACGGCCGCCATCGTGTACCGGAGGGAACGAGGCCCGCGGCGTTTCGGCCGGAAGCTCGATAGTGGAGACGGCGGGGAGCGTCCGAGAGGAGCCGGAAGCGGAGCACCACTTGCGCGTGGAGAAGGCCCGCGGCTCTCTACGAAGTTAGTCGACCGTGGTGCTTGGCCCTCGCGTGGGCTTCCCTTTGCGTAGGGGCACCATCGAGGATTAGTCGGGACCTTGCGTGGTTCCGGATACCTCGGTAAAAATACCGGCGTCATCCACGAGAGTTTGCTTCTCTACTTAGCTCTTTACATTCCGCATTTATATTAAGCATTTAAGTTTCAATCTTGTAGTCATACTTATTTAGTATAGATTGAAACTTAGCCTTTTGCGGTAGAGATAGCAACACTTAGTAAAAACCTAGTTTGCACATTCTAGTTTTGATTATTTGCATAGGTTTTGCTCTAGGGATTTAATTGTGGCCTAGTTTAGTAAAAGTTTTAGAAGTCCTAATTCACCCCCCCCCCTCTTAGGCGTCACCCGTTTCCTACAAGTGGTATCAGAGCCCGGTTTGGCTCATTTGAAACGCTTTAGCTTCACCGCTAAAAGAGCCGACGCTTTTTAGAGGAAGGGATGGATACCCATAGGCCACCACACTTCGACGGCACTAACTTCCCATATTATAGTGCTAGAATGGCTTGTTACCTAGAGGCCGTTGATCTAGGTGTTTGGAGAGTCACTCGTGACGGGATGAAACCCCTCAAGAATCCCGAGAAACCCACCACGAGTGAGGAAAAAGAAATCCATTTAAATGCTAGAGCCAAAAATTGCTTGTTTGAATCTCTTAGCATGGATATTTTTAACCAAGTATTTACCTTGAAAACTGCTAATGAGATTTGGCTAAAATTGCATGAGCTCCATGACGGCACATCCAATGTCCGTGAGCAAAAACATTGCCTAGTCTTAAATGAGTATAATTCTTTTGCTATGAAAGATGATGAGCTTGTTAGAGACATGTATTCTCGTTTGAATCTAATTATCAATGAGCTCAATTCTATTGGCATTAATAAGCTAGGTGATGCGGACATTGTGAGGAAGATTATCTCCCTGCTACCACAACAAAGATATGGGAGCATCATCACCATCCTTCACAACATGGAGGATTTGAGCAACATGACCCCGACCATTGTGATTGGGAAAATCGCGGCCTTTGAGATGTCGCGAAAAATGAGTCGGGGAGAGGAGCCAACTTCCTCAAGACCATATGCTTTTGCATGTGATGAAAGGAAGGGCAAAAAGAAGGCTCCCACTCCAAGTTCCTCAAGCGAAGAAGAGGAAGAAGAAGAAGAAAGTGATGATGATGAAGATAATCAACCGTGCACATCATCCTCCGAGGACGAAGAAACAATCCGACGCGTCGGAAAGGTAATGAGGATGATCCGCAAGATTAATCTAATGGGTGTGCCCCTGCAGGTCGAGGATCTTCTCTTTAACATTGACAGGAAAAAGCAAAGAAAGAGAGGATGCTTCGCATGTGGGGAGAAGGGCCACTTCAGGGATAACTGTCCAAATATGGCCAAACCCAAAAAGGAGAGGAGCAAAGGCAAGGCACTCACAAGTGTTAGAACTTGGGATGATTCTTCAAGTGAAGATGAACCTCCAAGGACGCGCAGCCACCGGTCCTCGTCACGATCATCACGGTCATCACACAAATGCCTTATGGCAAGAGGTAACAAAAGCATTCCATCCTCTAGTGATGAAAGTAGTAGTGATGATGAAGGTGAGGGAAAGGCCTCTCTAGAAGAACTTGTGGAAGCCGTAAAATTTTTCCAGGATGTTTGCACTAAGCAAAAAGCTCAACTTAAAACTTTGAAAAATAAGTTGGTTAGCTCTCAAAATGATTACAAAGGTTTGCTAGAAAAATTTGAAACTTTTGCAAACTTAAATAGTGAGCTATCAACTAAAATTGAGCTATTAGAATCTAGTGCTCCATCCACTGCTACCGATGATAGCCTTATTAAAAAGAATGAAAAACTTAAGGCTAAGTTAGCTAGCTCCCAAGAAGCTATTGAAAATTTGCTAGAGAAAATGGAAATTCTTAGCATACACAATAATGAGCTAACTACTAAGCTAGAAAACATTGGTAGCACCCCAGCAGCATCTTTAGTTGAAATACCTGAAATAATTAAGAAAGATGCTTCTACTTCCTGCTTTGATTTAATTAATGATTCTAACCCCTGCAACCAAGTCGTTGTTGAGAATATTATTGTAGAGACATGTACGGATGAGGTTGCAAAGGAAAATGAACAATTAAAGCAAGAAGTGGCTCGCCTTGGCAAGGCTTTGTATGACAAGAAAGGCAAAGCCAAACAAATCCGACCTCCACAGGATAACACCACTGCGGGAGTGAACAAGCCTGTAGAGGGAGAAACTGTGATTTGTAGGCTATGTCACAAGGAAGGCCACAAGTCTTTCCAATGCAAGGCGATGACTGGGGATAAACAAAGGCAAAAGCTCAAGCAAAAGCCATCAAGCAAAATCTCCAACACCTACATCAAAAAGGTGAACAAAAAGGATGCTACACCATATTTGATCAAGAAGAAAAAGAACGGAAAGGTGATAGCAATCAAGGCCAACAAGCAAGCCAACAAAGGAAAAGGGGCCAAACGCATCTGGGTGCCAAAAGAGATAATTTCAACCATGAAAAGCATCAAGAAGGTTTGGATCCCGAAAGGGAAGTGAGTGGACCAAAGGTATTCAGGAAATTTGGAGACTTGGCTAAATTGGGATGTATATCATGGGATACATCATATTGGATCAAGTTTATTGCCAAGTGGGTTAGTGAAAATTTTGGACCCAAATTTCCCACCCATGACTAAGGTAACTAGCTTTATTGTATTCTTTGTCTTTAGATATGCGTATCTATTTATCTTTTATCTAGTTTACCCTTCTTGCCTAGTATTACATTTGTTATGTACTCTTGTTTAAAATCATACATACTAGGTAAATCATATGGTAGGATTGCCTGTTTTTAATTCATATACTTAAGCAAACCTACATGGCTTAAAATGTTTATTTAAGCACGGCACATAGCTTCTTATACATTCCATAGTAAATGATGCATCAATTGAAAATTTTGATTTCTACAAGTTGTATCATTTAACTTATATGTGCCAAAGTTTGGATTATGGATAATTTGCCCCTCTTGATATCAAATCAAAGTGCATGTCTCCTACAAGTATTCAAAACTTGTATGCACTCCTTTAGGGGGAGGTTACTCTATAATCTAACACTTTGAGACTAACACCTTTTCAAGTCTATTTCATGTGATAGTCTCATTGTAAGGAAAATGAAGTCCCCGGAGAAAGACAACAATCTTCCACTGCAAAATCTCCAAGAACTCTCTTGTCTCTCAAGCTCACCATTGACTTTCAATTGGTATCTTTTGAGACTACATTCAGTATCATTTACATGTCTTCTCCAATATTTGATTAGACTATATTTCATATCATATGCTTCCATGTTGCTAAAAATGCATAAGTAGTTAACTCATATTCTGTTACCTATGCATAAGGGAAGTTAGTCTTTTCAAACCATGACTTGCACCTCTAATTTTTTACATGCTTTTTCCTAAGTAGAGGATCTCTGTTAGGGGGAGTATTTCTTCATCTCTAAAGGGGGAGAAAAACTCTTTCTAAAGGAGAATACTCATTTAGGGGGAGTAATCTTTTGAGGACTCCTTCAAGTGGTATCATTCACATAATTTAATTTAATATCCTTCTAGTGATATCATTTGATACAATTCTTGATGAGGGCAAGCTTTTATTTACTTCCTACATGCTTTTAATGTCTTCCTTTTCGGTGGTTGATGCCAAAGGGGGAGAAGTTTAGAGACCAAAGCAATGAAAACTATATCAAACACCAAACACCACCAATTTAAAATTTTATATCTACAAATGGCTTTTCAAGTGGTTTTGGTTATTTGGTCCAAAAATAGGAAGTAAGTGAATTATGGAGTTAGGGGGAGGCTTAAGTCCATAATATCACATTGTGGGGACAATCATGCATCTTAGCAAGTAGATTGCATATTTTCACTCAAATACTTGTATTATTTGCTTGCTTTGGTTGTGTTGTCATCAATCACCAAAAAGGGGGAGATTGTAAGGAAAATGGACCCCGGGCCATTTGGCTAATTGAGTTTTGGTGTTTGATGAACAACACAATCCGTGAACTAATATGTTCTCTAGTGTTTGTGTTTGTAGTTCACAGGATGCGAAGAGAATTGGACCAAGGCAATGAGGATGCAACACCTCAAAAGAAGACATAAAAAGATGCATAGGAGTCCAATACTCAAGAACAAAGAAGCCCGAAGAAATCAGCGAAGAAATCCAAAGATAAGGGCTGTCAGCCAGCGCCTGTTGGCGCACCGGACATCGGTGTCCGGTGTGCACCGGACTGTCCGGTGAGGCACCGGACAGTCTGCGCAGAGAGGCCGCAGACAGGCGCTCTTTGGCTGTAGCACCGGACTGTCCGGTGTGCACCGGACTGTCCGGTGTGCACCGGACTGTCCGGTGTGCCAACGGGCAGAAGGCAACGGTCGGATCCAACGGTCGACTGCTACAGGCGCCAACGGTCGGCTGACATGGCGTGCACCGGACACTGCACAGTGGATGTCCGGTGGTGCACCGGACTGTCCGGTGCACCCGACGACAGAAAGCTGCTGCTTTCTGTCCAACGGCTAGTTGGGGGTGTGGAGGCTATAAATACCACCCCAACCGGCCATTCTCATGTGTGAGAGCCCAAGCAACATACCAATACACATAGTGCATATTTCCAAGAGCTCAAACACCCAAGTGCTTAATAGAATCACTTGGTGATTAGCGTAGGTGCTTTGCGAAGTGCTTAGGTTAGTTAGACCGCTTTAGCGCTTGCTCTAGGTGAATCCTAGTTAGTTGAGTGAGTTTTGTAAAACCACACAACCCCTCGGCTCTTGCGTGAGTCGTTGTAATTGTACCGAGTGGGGCGAGAGTCTTGCGAGACCGTGACAACCGCGTTTGTGTCACGGCCGCCATCGTGTACCGGAGGGAACGAGGCCCGCGGCGTTTCGGCCGGAAGCTCGATAGTGGAGACGGCGGGGAGCGTCCGAGAGGAGCCGGAAGCGGAGCACCACTTGCGCGTGGAGAAGGCCCGCGGCTCTCTACGGAGTTACTCGACCGTGGTGCTTGGCCCTCGCGTGGGCTTCCCTTTGCGTAGGGGCACCAACGAGGATTAGTCGGGACCTTGCGTGGTTCCGGATACCTCGGTAAAAATACCGGCGTCATCCACGAGAGTTTGCTTCTCTACTTAGCTCTTTACATTCCGCATTTATATTAAGCATTTAAGTTTCAATCTTGTAGTCATACTTATTTAGTATAGATTGAAACTTAGCCTTTTGCGGTAGAGATAGCAACACTTAGAAAAAACCTAGTTTGCACATTCTAGTTTTGATTATTTGCATAGGTTTTGCTCTAGGGATTTAATTGTGGCCTAGTTTAGTAAAAGTTTTAGAAGTCCTAATTCACCCCCCCTCTTAGGCGTCACCCGTTTCCTACAGGGTCTAGACCTCGTCGGTCCCTTGCAGAAGGCACCTGGGGGCTTCTCGCACCTTCTGGTCGCCATCGACAAATTCTCCAAGTGGATCGAGGTCCGACCCCTAAACAACATCAGGTCCGAGCAGACGATGGCGTTCTTCACCAACATCATCCATCGCTTTGGGGTCCCGAACTCCATCATCACCGACAACGGCACCTAGTTCACTGGTAGAAAGTTCCTAGACTTCTGCGAGGACCACCACATCCGTGTGGACTGGGCCGCCGTAGCCCACCCCATGACGAATGGGCAGGTAGAGCGTGCCAACGGTATGCTCCTACAAGGACTAAAACCAAGGATCTACAATGACCTCAACAAGTTCGGCAAGCGATGGATGAAGGAACTACCCTCGGTGGTCTGGAGTCTGAGGACGACGCCAAGCCGAGCCACGGGCTTCTCGCCGTTCTTTCTAGTCTATGGGGCCGAGGCTATCTTGCCCACAGACTTAGAATACGGTTCCCCGAGGACGCGGGCGTACGACGACCAAAGCAACCAGACCAGCCGAGAAGACTCACTGGACCAGCTGGAAGAGGCTCGGGACATGGTCTTACTACATTTGGCACGGTACCAGCAGTCGCTGCGGCGCTACCATGCCCGAAGCGTTCGGTCCCGAGGCTTCCAAGTGGGAGACTTGGTGCTTCACCTGCGACAGGACACCCGAGGGCGCCACAAGCTCACTCCTCCCTGGGAAGGGCCCTTCATCATCGCCAAGATCTTGAAGCCCGGAACATACAAGCTGGCCAATGACCAAGGCGAGGTCTACAACAATGCTTGGAACATCCAACAGCTACATCGCTTCTACCCTTAAGATGTTTTAAGTCATTCATGTACCTCGTTTACATACACAAAGTCTAACCATCAAGGAAGGGTTGGCCTTGCCTCAGCAAAGCCTGACCCTCCCTTGGGGACTAGAAGGGGGGAACCCCCTCTGCGTCAAAATTTTCCTCGAAAAAATTTTCTACCAAAACAACCTTTGTGCTTTCGACTTCCGTATCGATAGCGGGATCCTGAGAACGACGAGAGTACACGTAAGCTGCAAGGCCGACCGAGCCGAGGAACTCCTACGCCTCCGGGATACGGATACCTCACTCATCACCTTCCGCGAGAAGTAACTCACGCTCGGATAAGCGATCCTGCTACCGAACAAGTCCTAACACTCGGGTAGAAAACGACTTTCACGCCTTCTCGACTGTACCAATAATGGAATCCTTCGACCAAATGAGAGCGCACGTAAGCGGCAAGGTCGACCGAGCCGAGGGACTCCTACGCCTCCGGGATACGGATACCTCACTCATCACCTTCCGCGAAAAGTAACTCTCATTCGGATAGACGATTCTGCTATTGACAGACAAGTCATGATGCTCGAAACAAGAGGAGAGAAGACACATCTTTTTAAACACGACGATAAAGTGTTTAGGCCTCGGCGGCCGCGAAAAAGCATGCGCATGCTACAGACAAACTGTTCCTGCAGGTTCGGGCATCGGCAGGGGGAGCAGCAGCACCCTCGGCGTTGTTTCCACCCTCGACGGAACCAGGCCCGGCCTCGGAGGTGACCCGGGCAAAAGGACCTCCACCTAAGGGAGGACGCCAGCACCGCGCCAGCAGATGTCTTGTCCAAGCTCCAGTGGCTGCTACCACATCTTCCTCGGCCTAGGAAACCACCATCTCCTGGGCCGACGAAGTCTCTTTCTGAGCCGACTTCACGTCTGTCCGCGCTAACACCGCCGCCTCCGGCTCCGGCTCATCGCAGAGCAGCCGAGGGTTCCAAAAACCGAGCAAGAGAAGCCTAGAGCGGCAAGGCCGACAGAGCCGAGGGACTCCTACATCTCCGGGATACGGACACCTCACTCGTCACCTTCCGCGAAAGGCAACCGACGCTCGGTTAAGTGGTTCGGCTAGCCAACAGGCAAGTCCTAGCGCTCGGAATGAGGAAGACACACAGCTTCATTCTCGAATACCCAAATGTTCAGGCCTCGACAGCCACAAAGAACAAGCACATATACTTGGGGGTAACTATGCTACACAGACTTAGACGTCGGCAGAACCCTCGGCGGTTCTCCCGACCTACGACAAATGTCTAAGTACTTGAAGCGGTTACATTTTGCTCTGGCAAAAACCCGGTATATCTCCTTACAAATGGGACTCTGGTTCCATTCCCGCGGATACGAACAACCTCCACACCGGGGGGCCAGCGAGATGACGAACTCCAAGCGGCTTGCCGGCGACCCATGACAGCAGCGACAATGACCTCTGCCTCGGGCAGTCACACAGCTGCAGAACGGCTTCAGGGCGAACGCTGCTGTGAAGAGGCCCTCGCCCACGTCCCCACACGAGGGGCGAGGACAAGCCATTAAGGCCGAAGAGTCGGAGGGCGCCGACCGTGGGTTTGAACCCACCGACACCGCGCCGGCGAACAATGGTCGCCCCAAAGCGCACTGGCAGGTCCTCACTCCCGTCCTCGCTGAGGCCACCCCAGAACACGAGCACCGCCCTCGCAGCGTACGACGTGCTGGGCAACCCTCCGGCGTGGCTGACGGTGCGAGGAAGACCTGGATGTGGCCAGCCCGTGCGCGGCACGACCGCCGCCCGGACGAAGGACAGAAAGCTGCACCCTGTCCAGGGAGCAGCAGTTCGCCTTCCCCCGCATGGCTGGAGGATGCCTCCGCAGGGCTGGAGGATGCCTTTCTCCCCCAAACGCTGGGGGAAGAAAAGGGTTACCGGCCCACGCGGAGGCAACCCCCCACTCGGTGCCCTCCTCCGCCTCAGCCCGGATGACGAAGATCCTTGAAGCTGAGGGCGAGGCGGAGGCCGCAGCTCGACTTGCTTCTCCCCACCAAACTGCCCATTGGTGAGGGAATGCAGCCGGGCTGCACGACGAAAATCCTTGAGGCCGAGCGATGGCTAAAAGGTGCCGATCTCCACGAGGCCGCGCTCCTCCAACGACAGCAAGAGCAAGGCGGCGCTGGAGCACCCCATTCGGGGGCTCAAAAGGCGGAAGGGCGCAATGCATGAGGGGAGAACGAAGGCATGGCCACTGCCTAGGGGATCGATCCCCCTTTTATAGGCAGACCTCCTCACTTGCTCCCCTTAGCGTCACGGGCAAAATCCCTACTGACATCCTCCAGGGCTCTCCCCCTACAACACGGGGGCTGGGACCCACACGTCATACGAGCTGATCCGAAGCACGAAGAAGGCGAACCGCCGCACGCGAGGCATGTAACCGTCCCACGGTTACAAGCGCTCTCCCATCTTCGCAGAAACCGGTGGTCGAAAGGGTGGACTGCCACGCGACAGGCATCCAACTGCACCGCAACTATGCACCCCTTCGGCTCCGTCCACATCCGGCGGACCAGCGCAAAGGAAGCGGGCCCGCATGTCATGCAATCGGCGCGCCGATTACGACGTGCGAGAAGTTACACCGCCACTCACGCCAATGCTGCGCCTCCTTGACTGCGGAACCAGTACCGCGACTCGAGGTAGCCCTGTGCAGGACCCAACAGTGCCAGTTAAAGGTGACGGCCACAGGCCGGTCATCCGCGGGGTGGGCACGACGGTTGCATGGTCAAAAGTGGGCCGGCAGTAACTGTAGCGGCAGACGAGCGGAGGCAGCGGTCAAGTCGCCTGCAGGCTCGTGTCCCCTCCTGAAGCGACGAGAGAGCCCTCTCCCACGACGTGAAGACGACGTGCCCGTGCCCCATTCCTCGAACGGCTCGCACGCGCAACGGGCGCCACGCAAATCGCCTGTACCATCGCATTAACTTCCCGACGGAGCAAGCGACACCTCTGTCAGGCGAGGCGAGCGTCGCTTCGCCTTCGCCATAATGACCGCGTCAAAAAAAGGTGTGCCACCTTATTTAAATTCATATCCTTCCCCTCCTCCTCTCTCTCTCTCTTGCTACAGGGACCGGGAAAGGGGATGTTGTGGAAAGGATCCTTCTTGGCGAAGGAAGCGAGCCCCGAGCCCTCCTACTGATCAGGGGTTCAAAGGCTGGCCCCTCGGGAGGGTTTCGACAGCCACCCCAGAGCACTCGGACCTCAAGCCCATTACTGATCAGGGGTTCGAAGGCTGGCCCCTCGGAAGGGTTCGACAGCCGTCCTAAAGCGCTCGGGCTCCGCGCCCACTACTGATCAGGGGTTCGTAGGCTGGCCCCTCGGAAGGGTTCGATAGTCGCCCCAGAGCACGTAGAGTGAGGGATGACTCTGGGTACGTTCGATACATAGCCGAGGCTCGGGCTACGCTCCCGAGGTACCCTAGGACATTTTCGAGACCAACGGGGACGATTTGTAACGGAATCCCACCGGAGGGAGGCATCGAGCCCTCGGACCCTGTCGAAGGGGTCTGGGTCCGGCAAATCACCCGCAGGTACTTTTGGAGCGTGCCTCTGGGCCACCAGCCGACCCCTAACAAACGGGGCACGGGCGTCCACTCGGATCACCTATTAGCAGCTCGCTGGAAACACCATGTTCGGCGCCCTCCGAGGGCAACATGGCGCTTTCCCCCTTCTTCTTGCAGAAAGGCGACGCAGGGGCGTATAATAAAAGTCGGGAAAGTCCTTGATCGTCCTCTCGCTCCGTGCAGAGGCTCGGGGGCTGCTCTCGCACCCGGCTACGGCCAAAACTATTGACAGCGTCAACAAACCAGCTTGATAACTTGGAACCCGACCACGCACCCGGGCTACGGCCGGGCCGCATGAGGGAACGATCAGACCGGCCGAAGCACCACGAAAAGCATTCAGACCTCAGAGGAGTCAAACCACTCCTCCGAGGCATCGGGGGCTACACCCGGCGGGTGCGCTCGCGCGCACCCACCAGAACAAGGCAAAAACCGAGAAAGGCCAGTCCCCTCACCGAAAACGCGGCAAAAGCCTCCAAGCGAGTACCAACACTCCCTTCGAGGCTCGGGGGCTACTGTCGGGTACCGTAATTAGGGGTACCCCCAACGCTCCTAATCATGGCTGGTAAACACCCTCAGACCAACTGACGGGTGCGGTTCAGGTCAAGACTTTGCCTACCAGAGGGACACGATCTCACCCGAGCCCAGCTTCGGGTTGGAACAGTAGTCCCAGACGAATTCACGCCACGCCCGAGGGCCTCCTCAGGCAGCGGGCGCCCCCTCGGCTCTCCCGAGGCCCGGCTCGGGCAGGCTTCGTTGTGAAGCAACCTTGGCCAGACCGCCTCACCAACCGACCGCTTCGCAGGCGCATTAAATGCAGGGGATGTCTGACGCCGTATCCTGACACACGCGCCTCAGACGGGCAGGCCGAAGTGACTGCAGTCACTCCGCCCCTCTTCTTTATTGTCCGATATGACAGGAAAACAGCGTCGCTCGCTCCGCTCCGACTGCCGAGTCAGCCACCCCGGCGACGACTGACAACAAGTCACGATCAACCATCGAGTTCAACCTCGGGCGCAACAGGAAGCTCCGCCTCGCCCGACCTCATGCTCTGGCCTCGGGAGGAGGTTTCCGCCTCGCCCGACCTCAGGCTCCGGCCTCGGGAGGAGGTCTCCGCCTCACCCGACCCCCGGACTCGGCCTCGACCCCGGTCTCGGGAGTAATCGCGTCCTTGCCCGACCCCGGCCTCAGCCTCAAGAGAAGTCTCCGCCTCGACCGACCCTGGGCTCGGACCGACCGCGCTAACAGGGGATACATCATTTCCATATTCCTAGCCTGCTCAGGCTACAAGGAACAAGACCGGCGTCCCATCTGACTTACCCCGGCGACGGGTAATGATGGTGCCCCGCGTGCACCATGACGCCGGTGGCTCTCAGCCCCTTACGACAGCAAGGAGACGTCAGCAGGATCCTCACCACGCTGCCAGCTGTGCTCCTACAGGACTCAGGCGCTCCTCCGACGGCCACGCCATCACATGTATAGGGCCCAAGCTCTCCCCCAACGGCCACGTTGGCATGTACACAGGGCTTAGGCACTCCACTGCCGGACATGTTAGCGCATAGCTACGCCCCCCGTTGTACGTCTGGACTCTTTCCTTGCCTCTATAAAAGGGAGGTCCAGGGCCACCCTGAGGGGGATTCGCGCGAGGGAAGCGGCGGACGAACTCTGTGTCTCTCTCTCCCTCACGCGACGCGCTTGTAACCCCTACTACGAGCGGCACCCCTGGTGCAGGATAATACAAGGCTTGTCCCACCTCTTGTGTTCCATCCCGCGCCAACCCATCTGGGCAGGAGCACGCAGCGATTTCACTGGTCGGTCCAAGGGACCCTCCCGGATCTGAGACACCGACAAGCCTCATCCTTCCTCTTGTGTTCCATCTTACCTCAACTCATCTAGGCAGGGACACGCGGCACAAAATTCACTTGTCGGTTCGGTTGAGGGTCCCCGGGTCCGAAACGCCGACACTATCTGACAAAAAAACGTTTGCCAAATAGTCTATGATGTGATCCCTATGGGGACTGGGGAGCATGTTTTTTGGTTCCCACTCTCCGGTACAAAACATACACTAGATTCACTTATCTCCCATGATAAAAGAGGTCGGGGTTTTTTTTTTTTTTTGCTGTTTAGCTGCGCATAAGTGGTTCTTGCTGGAAGCGGAGCCACGGTAGGTTTGCTAAACGCCCCCTAAAATCGTGACCCTAACGGCTTCTCCTCTGTCCTTATTCTTTGGACGTCAGGTCGTTCAAAGAAATGTTGTCGTCTTTCGGGAATCTGTTCCCTCGCTTTCCTTTTGGAAATTTACTTCAACGACACGTTAAAGCTTTTCATGTTTAGATTGTGGCCTGATCTTAAGCTGCAAATATCCTTATCGCTGAACACCCTTTGATCTCTTTCTCTCCCCTAGCTAGTTTTTCTCCTTTTTCTGTTTTCTCTGTATTGTTCTCTGTGTTTTTCTTGTACAGACAATTTTTTTATTTAATACAATTTTCTATTGTAGGGGTACAGCCTTTCTCGAGAACAAAACAATGATCTACAATATCATACGGTACTTTGATGTATAGGGATGGTAATTTACACTGGTGGGTACCCGCGAGTGTCTTCGAGTCAAGCTGCAACGACGTAGCATATTTCGTCCGCAGAAGATTCACGGCATTGGAATATATGTTTTTCTATTTCTCTCTGGTTAGAGATCGATCTAAAACTAATATCTAGTTTAAGACAATAAGTCTACGTAAAACTTATAGAACTTAGGATGATTTTGAATGGATTATATTATCTACACAATATGTACTAGAGGATGTTGAAGCTGTTTTAAACGTCTAGTTCAATGATGACAATAGATTAAAAAATACATGTTATTTTCAATGAAACTTTTTTTTGCTACAGTTTGGTCATGTTCGGTTATTACTATCATATTTGGATTCGATAAGATTGAAAAATTATAAAAAATTTTGACTTCTTTGAGATTTAAACTCAATCAATTCCACCTAATCCATAGATTGAGAGCAAAACAAATAAACGCTTAGTTGTAAATAGATCCATCGATAATATGATACATGTGTGTGGGTACATGTCACATGTGTGACCCATGTCTCATTAATAATGAGTGTAACAAATATCGTAGGTATTATTGAGGATGGTTCTTTTACTCCACTCGCACCGTATGCGACCCATCGCCCATTGCCATCTCTCGCACCGTATGCGACCCATCGCCCATTGCCATCTCTGCACGTGCGGGAGATAAAGCCCTTCGATAATTACTAATGTCCTATTTAGATAGTCTCATATTCATCTTAATCCTTGTATATTAAGGCTTTGTTCGGTTATTTCCATTTCATGTGGATTGAAGGGGATTGAAATATATTGAGTTGGATTTTGACTTACTATGGATTTAAACTGACTCAATACCACCCAATCCACATGGATTAGCATCAAACCGAACAAGCTCTAAGATGGATTTTGTTGGGGACTTGTTCTTAAATGCTTCGGATTAAGAACAAGGCAACATAAAAAGTGTTAAACGTTAAGGCCCTTCGTCCTATCGAATCATTATTCCCCTTCGGGAATAATGAGTTCCGGACGAAGGTCACAAGAGACATACCTTCGTAAATTCAACAAGTAATAACGAAGGACTCATATAAAACATGGAATGTAGATCATAGAATCATTTCTATTTTATTAACACAAAGAAATAGAAATGATTACAAATTACAAATGTACCTTCGGTCCTGAGAGAAGGTAAAAAGTACAAGCGTGACGCAAATGCCAATGCCAAGTCAGCGTGAACAGTGCGGGAGTACTGTTCATCTATTTATAAGCGCGGGACGCAGCCCACGTAAAATTACATCCATGTCCATTACATTTGTTAATGGCTTATGGAAATTTGTCAAGGCCCACGCAGTCTTTTCATCTTTAAGTCGGTTCCCCCCTCTGCTGTCGCGACGAAGTTTCCCTGCGCACAGCTTCGGCTGCGCTCGTCCTTCGTCTAGTTCAGGCTTCGTCCTGGCCGTGCTTCATATTCATAGTTCTGAGTCCAAAAATACCTGTCCACATAATCCACTTGGAAAACATTGTCAAATCATGTTTTTGAGGACCTTCGGAGGACGAAGGCCCCCAACAGTAGCCCCTCGCAATATTAATTTGTTAATAATAAATTCAGATTGCGATATGGACGAAGGCCTTGAGCCGAAGGTCCGAAAAAACACCTTCCCTTTGCTAGAATAGCAACATTCACTGACAGGCGGGGCCTTTAAATTTTTAACGCCCTGGGCGTATAAATAAGATCGCACCGCAAACTCATTTGGTACGCACACTTGCCTTTTGCTTCGGCCTACTAAAATTTTTAGCTCTTGCGCACTAAGATTTACTGGTCTTTTTGATTTTGGAGCTCCGACCTCGGGAACAATTTTTTAGCGTTTCCGAAGATGTCTGAAGGCAAGAAGATCCCTGCTGAGACGAAGCTGAGTCTCGAGGAGGAGAAGAATCTGGGGTTCCTAATAGCGATGGCAGAGACGAATACAGAGAAAATCACCAAAGAGATTCTCGAAGGTTTGTCCGAAGACACTGGTGACAGCGACAGCTATGATGTAGAGAGTGGTGGAGAAGAGGCCGAAGATCGTCCATGGCGGCCAAGTCACACGGTTTTCGGGAAGACCACCATCAAGCAGAGTCATATTGATAATATGAGGGGGCGGTATTTCCGAGATATATCTATTGTGAGGGCTGACGCTGGAGAAAAGACCTCTCCCACCCCGGAAGAAGATGAAGTTGTAGTCTTCCGAAGCTTTCTCAAGGCTGGGCTTCGATTCCCCCTGAGCAACTTTATTGTTGAGGTACTGAAAACATTCCAAGTCTACCTTCATCAACTTACTCCCGAAGCTATCCTAAGAATGGGGATTTTTGTCTGGGCTGCGAGAAGCCAAGGTTTGGAACCAAACGCTAAAAGCTTCTGCAACATTCATGAATTGTTGTACGAGACGAAACCCTGGGGAAAAGAGCAATATCACAACAATTTTGGGTGCTACAGCTTCGGCGCCCGCTCCGGGTCAAGCTGCCCTGTGCCGACCTTTCGGAAGAGGTGGCCCGGAGCCTGGATGACTGAATGGTTTTATGTGAAAAATGACCTAACAGCGCAAGATAATGTCAAAAGTATTATTATGTGCCCCATCTGGCAACGCTTCGGACTACGAAGGCCGAAGGTTGAAATGGACGAAGCAGCCGAGGAGTGCCAAAGAGCCTTCGGTGTGGTCTGCTCTTTCATTGGGACAAGGGACTTGGTCCAAGAGCACATTGCCTTCAGGGTATGGCCACTTACAGAAAAATGGGAAATGCCGAAGGAAACTATTAAAGAATCCGACGAAGGCGGACTAGTTAGACTGAAATTCACGTTCAAATATGCAGATAAATTTGTTGAACCTGATGATGACTGGCTGAAGAGCATTGAAACTTTAAGTGATGAACTACTTGGGGCATATTCGAAGGCCGAAAATACTGCGCTATCAGCAGCCTTCGGAGGCCGAAAAAAGAAGAGACTCAACCGGGTGTTTGACGCAATCGGGTTCTTCTACCCCGATTATCGTTATCCCATTCGAGGGCAGAAGAGGAAGAACATAACCTCTGCAAAAGAAGAAGCTGCAGCTGCTCCTAGCGAGCCAGAACCGAAAGGAAAAAGGTTGAAGGTCCTCACACACCGGCCACGCCACATTGAACCAGCTTCGGTGCCTGAGTTCACCGGAGAAACTTCTTCGGCCGCCGAAGCTGAACAGCCAACCTTGTTGCCAGAAATTGCAGAGATGGCCGCAGCGCCATCCACAGAAAAAATGGAAGAAGCAAAAAATCCGACTAAGGAAAAAGCATCAGAAGTTTTGAGTCCTGTAGCAAATGTCGAAACAGCAAAAATCCAAAAGGGTCCAACGGTGACCCCAAAAAGGAAAAGAATGGTAAACGTACTAGATGTCTTGGAGACAATTAAGTCTTCAAGCACAACTCCAAAAAAGAGTGTTGAAGTTGCTGAAGCTTCTACTGAATCTTCGACGCAACAGGCTGAAGCTGAAGCTGGGCCTTCGGAGCCCTTGAAGGAGCAAACTTTGGAAGCCGAAGCAATAAAAATACCAGAACCAATTTTAGTTGAAGAAACTAGCACTGCCATCCCCGAAGCGCCTGCCAGCATATGTGATTACATCATTCGACATGCTTCGGGGAAAAAATTATCTGAAGAAGAAACTCATGAAGCTAACCATTATGCGAGGGAGCTAAAATATCCGAAGGGGGCAGTGATATTCAATGGGACAAACAAAGATGATTTCCTGTACTGCCTCCCAGACAATAAAGAATTATCCGTCTGCCGAGAGATGGCCAGGAGTATTGGTTTCCCGAAGCTTGAATCTGGATTAAGCGCCATGACGAAAGAAGATCTCGCAGACAGTCTTGCGTACAACAGCCTGAAGGTATGGGAATTAAACGCTTGAAAAACCCCCTTTTTTTTCTTTTAACTCATTTCTTTTGTCTTATACGGATTCTTTTTTCGTATAGGGCCTGATCCTAAGCAACGCACTAAGAGCCCAAAAGAGCGCCGAAGATGAAAGCTATGAAATTGCGTTTAATAATTTACGCTCCGAAGTTATCAAACTGAGAAACGAAGCTTTGGAAAAAGATAAAATTCTGCTTACACTGGTAGATAAAGTGAAGAAAGACGAAGTTGCTTCAAAGGCCCAGGCCGAAGCTCAAAAACGCGAGATTAAAGATCTTCAGAAACAGCTGGCTAGAGCTAAAGAGGAGCGCGTGCTTGAGGAAACAAAACGAGAACTCAGTGATCATATGGTCAACAAATTGGAGTTAAGAGTTAAAGAGCTTCGTGCATCTCAGGGAAAATGTTATGTTAAATCTATAGAGTGCGTGAATAAAATTAAGACCAGCTTCGCCAGCGTGGGTGCCTTTTCCAGCGAAGAGAATTTCTCTCGAGGCAATCCCGAAGGTCCATTGGAATGGATTAGTCACGAAGTAGAAGCCTTCGAGGAGATCCTGAGCAGTCGCGGTGATATCTGCGCTTTTTCGGGCGCCAGAGGAATTGCTTCTGTCTTAGAGAAAAAAGGTTGCGAGCATGTAAAATTTCTAGCTCAGTCCGAAGCTACCTTATCTTGCGAAGACATCAAGGACCCCTCGGCCGAAGCAAGCGTGGTTGGTGGCAAATTTTTTACTGATATCTGGAACGACGGCGGCCGAGGAATGGCACAAGAAATTATCCAAAGGAGCGAAAGAGGCACCCACGATGCTAGGAAAGTGGCAGAAGCTGCCGAAAAAAGTACGGAGCCCGAAAGGCAATTAGGTATTAATTAGTCGTTCTTATTATGTTGTAATTTTTGTTTCAAACTCTGCTCACAGTTTGTAATAATAATGAAGAAATGTTCTTTTGCCTCAGAAGCTGCTGAATCGACTGTCAATCCCCACACAAAAGGGGATGATGAAATTAAACAAATGGCCGAAGCTATCATGGACAAAGTTGTTGATCAACTTTTAAATGAAGTCGCCGAAGCAGTATTAAGAGAAGACTAGATGCTATTTAGAAAAACAGTTAAACTGTGATCTATGTAACATTTGTACATTTGAATGTAATATACAAGTTTCTTTCCATTATTCAATTCTTTACGATGCATGAAACTGTACATACATACCATTTTTGAGCCTTCGGCGAAAAAACACCTTCCCTTCTTTTCATGCTTCGTGAAGAAAACATTCTTCGTTAAAACTGTTCTGATAAGACACATCCATGCTTCGTGAAAGCACTCTCCGAAGCTAAACAATATTGATATTGCTCTGATGAAGCTCATCCATGCTTCGTAAAAACAGCCTCCGAAGCTATTTTCCGAAGATCATCATTATATTCCTTCGTGACTTTGCACGATTTGCACTTTCTCAAATCATTCTTTCGAAGGTTAATAGTGTGTGCCCTTCTTTTGCCGTATGCAACATGATGTATGATGCTTATGCTATGCGAAATGATGTGATGATGTTATGTTATGCAAATGACGTCTGTTCCGAAGATACACACAAAACACATTCGTAAGCTCTGCATTCCCTTAGGAACGTCTTTGGAGCTTCTTCGTCTTTTACTTAGACGATCTCAGCGTTGACTTTTCGCTGTAAGCCTCCCTTAGGAGCTTCTTCGCCCTTTACTTAGGCGGTATCAGCGTTGACTTTTCGCTGTAAGCCTCCCTTAGGAGCTTCTTCGCCCTTTACTTAGGCGGTATCAGCGTTGACTTTTCGCTGTAGGCTCTGCATTCCTTTAGGAACGACTTCTGAGCAGAAAACTTACACTGCGCTCCCTTTGGAACGGCTTTTTGTGACTTCACAAACTTACTCTGCGTTCCTTAGAACGACTTTCTGTTACTCCGAAGGATTTTTAATTCGAAGGTCCTCCTTGGTAACGGAAAAAATTTTAAGCTTCAGCAACTTAAGCTTGTGGAGCAAATAGATCTTCCTCGTGGAAAACAACGAAATTATTACATGAAAACTATCAATGTTTTTTGCTTCACAGAAAATAAAACTGAATAGGAAAGACTGCTATCAAAGGTAGGATACGTGTCAATAAATGTGCTTCGACTCTGGCACAGTGCTGTTGACTGTGCGAGCTTCGGACTGCTCTCTGAAGTCCCTCTGATGTGGAGCGTATTGACTCCCTTCTGGCTGTTGACCTTGCTGCAATGGAGGTGGGGGCGGAAGCTGTTGCCAGGAAGCTTGAGGTTGACTTGCCGAAGCTACAGAAGCTGCAGGGTGGTTGTCTATGTATTGTGGGATATAAGGCGGATGATACGAAGCAGTATGCATGACCTGCTTCGGCTGAGCTTGTTGAGATGCAGCTTCGGCAATTTCCTTTTGCTTCTGGATTGTAATATGGCACGACCTAGTGGTATGGCCCTTGCCTTCTCCACAGAACAAGCAAAACAGTCTCCTTGGCTGATCTCCGAATCTTCCGCCGAAGCCCCTGGCGCCTCTGCCTCTTGGAGCTGGTGGCCGGAAGGAAGTTTGTTGCTGCCCCGAAGCCTGTGAGGAGCATTGCGGTCTGTTCTGACTCCCCTTATCATCATTCTGAGTGTTGTGGATGGAACGGACATGTCTCGGGTAGTATCTTCCTCCGAAGCCCCTGGTCATTTCAGAAAATCTGAAGGCCTCCTCCCTTCTTTGACGAAAGTCATTGTCAGCACGAATGTACTCATCCATCTTTTGGAGCAATTTCTCCAAGGTCTGAGGAGGCTTTCTAGCAAAGTATTGAGCTGCAGGCCCAGGACGAAGCCCCTTGATCATGGCTTCGATAACAATTTCATTGGGCACCGTTGGTGCCTGCGCCCTCAATCGTAAAAACCTTCGGACATACGCCTGAAGGTACTCTTCGTGATCCTGAATACACTGGAACAGGGCTTGAGCTGTGACCGGCTTCGTCTGAAATCCTTGAAAGCTGGTCAGTAACATATCCTTCAGCTTCTGCCATGAAGTTATTGTTCCTGGCCGAAGGGAGGAATACCAGGTCTGAGCAACATTCCTGACGGCCATGACGAAAGACTTCGCCATGACTGCAGCATTGCCCCCGTACGAAGACACTGTTGCTTCGTAGCTCATCAAGAATTGCTTCGGGTCGGAGTGACCATCAAACATGGGAAGCTGGGGTGGCTTATAGGATGGAGGCCAAGGTGTAGCCTGCAGCTCAGCAGACAGAGGAGAAGCATCATCGAAAACAAAATTTCCCTGATGGAAATTATCATACCAGTCATCTTCGTTGACGAAGCCCTCCTGATGAAGGTCTTTCTGATGAGGCCTTCTGTTCTGCTCATCGTGAGTAAGATGGCGAACTTCCTCAGAGGCTTCGTCTATCTGCCTTTGCAACTCAGCTAGGCGGGCCATCTTCTCCTTCTTCCTTTGTACTTGTTGGTGTAGCATCTCCATATCCCTGATTTCTTGGTCTAGCTCTTCTTCCTGAAGTGTCGGGCTGACGGCCTTTCTCTTCTGGCTTCGGGCCTCCCGAAGAGAGACGGTCTCCTGGTTGTGGTCCAGCGGTTGTAGTGCTGCAGCCCCAGCCGCTGAAGCCTTCTTTGGCGCCATAGCGAAGGTCTATAGCTTCCGAAGGTGTTCACAAAACTCGAAGTGGAAGTAGGTTCACCGGAGGAGGGCTGACGCTGGAGAAAAGACCTCTCCCACCCCGGAAGAAGATGAAGTTGTAGTCTTCCGAAGCTTTCTCAAGGCTGGGCTTCGATTCCCCCTGAGCAACTTTATTGTTGAGGTACTGAAAACATTCCAAGTCTACCTTCATCAACTTACTCCCGAAGCTATCCTAAGAATGGGGATTTTTGTCTGGGCTGCGAGAAGCCAAGGTTTGGAACTCAGTTGGTAAAATACAAGGCTCTTAACCTTGTGGTCGTGAGTTCGAGCCCCACGGTGGGCGCCAATGTTGGGGACTTGTTCTTAAATGCTTCGGATTAAGAACAAGGCAACATAAAAAGTGTTAAACGTTAAGGCCCTTCGTCCTATCGAATCATTATTCCCCTTCGGGAATAATGAGTTCCGGACGAAGGTCACAAGAGACATACCTTCGTAAATTCAACAAGTAATAACGAAGGACTCATATAAAACATGGAATGTAGATCATAGAATCATTTCTATTTTATTAACACAAAGAAATAGAAATGATTACAAATTACAAATGTACCTTCGGTCCTGAGAGAAGGTAAAAAGTACAAGCGTGACGCAAATGCTAATGCCAAGTCAGCGTGAACAGTGCGGGAGTACTGTTCATCTATTTATAAGCGCGGGACGCAGCCCACGTAAAATTACATCCATGTCCATTACATTTGTTAATGGCTTATGGAAATTTGTCAAGGCCCACGCAGTCTTTTCATCTTTAAGTCGGTTCCCCCCTCTGCTGTCGCGACGAAGTTTCCCTGCGCACAGCTTCGGCTGCGCTCGTCCTTCGTCTAGTTCAGGCTTCGTCCTGGCCGTGCTTCATATTCATAGTTCTGAGTCCAAAAATACCTGTCCACATAATCCACTTGGAAAACATTGTCAAATCATGTTTTTGAGGACCTTCGGAGGACGAAGGCCCCCAACAGATTTGGAGTGTAATTACATTCCAATCCACTTTAATACATGTGGATTGATATGAATACGAGAGTATCTAAACAAGGTCTAAAGAAGTCCTAATTACTAAAGAGAAATATGTCCTTGGTCATTTCTAGTTGTTTTGGTGATTATATGTTGAACACATTACTATGAACTAACAACTCCTCATATGAGTATGAGCACAAGTATTTGTAAAGCAAATTAAGGAATATAAGAAAAAAAACACTTTTAGGCTTGAAAATGGTCATACTGCAAACCTCTTGTCACACCCGGTTCCAGGGGGTAGAACCGAGCGCATACCATATGTGTGCCAGGATCCATTTCCACACATATGTTGACGTCACAAGTGTAAAATATCAAAAGACAATGCAATAAAGGCGTAAAGAGAGTATAAAACTTTATTACATCATCCAAGACATTGTGTCTTAAACAAGTATCACATCAAAGTAGAGCGGAAATAAACAACTGGGCAATCTTCCACAGGAAGTTGACCGGCGCATCGTTAGACTTAGAATTCTTCGTCGATAAATTCTCCATCAAAATCTCCAGCATCACCCTCTGATCAAAATATTAGCAAGGGTGAGCTCACTTATGGTCGGGGCTCAGCAAGTGGGGGAAAAATTAATGCAGGTATAACAAGGTGAGGCTAAGGTTGAGCAGTAAGCATTTTAGTTGGTCAACATTTTATTATCAACACCTGCCTTACTAACAAGAGTGAATCCCAAATATCCCAATTAAACAAAGGAATATGAATATAACAAAAACACTTAAGTGAAACCACTTAAGCAAACTGTTGGCAGATCATCGGATCTCAATTTATGTCCATCTTTAAGTTCAATTATCATGTGAGGAGTCCAGGTCGCTCATAACCGGGAGCACGGCTGATATATCAGTTTTACACTCTGCAGAGGTGGTACAACTTTACCCACAAGCCATGTATCCCATCTAGCCCGGGTTGATCGGACCCTTAGACACTGCCGAGGTGAATGGCTAGGGATCCATTATGAGGTTTTCACAAAATACACTTAATACGAAGCAACCCGCTAAGGTTTCTAAGACGATGGTGGTGGCCCCCTGGGTGAAGTACCTTAGCCAAGAATACGACCCCATGTTAACGTGGGCTGCCAGCACCTACCGCTCCCCCTCTTGCCCATCTTTCAGGTAAGGTTGCTAGGCACTAAGCATATAGAGCTATTTACCAAAGCCAGAGCCATGATAGCACTCGTGGTTGCACTGTTATCCTGGGTGGTCACTCCATGTTCCAATTAAATTTGCAATAAAGTTATCTTAACCATCGGGTTAATGCCATAATTGCCAATTAAATCTTTGGAACATTAAAATCAATTAATGAGTGACATTAAGAAATTATTAGGTTGAGCAGTAGCGTAAATCTCGCACAGCTTAATTATTTCCCCAGGTTAAACAAGGAATACAGGTAATAAATCTAGGAAATCCTTAATTAGGTAAAACCCACCAAATTATGCAGTATATCAAAAGTAAACATTATTAAATGCAATGACTGGGTACAAAAAGAGTATGCAGAGGGAGAATCCACTTGCCTTGCACAAGCGAGTCCTGCGGATCGTCCTCGAACGAGTTCGGATCGTCTACCGCACAATCCGCTTCTAATAGGGTCGCATAGCGCACATACAAAAATAAAACATACACCAATAAATAAACATGCACCATTCATAAACATACACCAATACGTCATTAAGCACACGTTAACCTATCGCACTAATCATATCTTAATTACGTACTAATCGCGTAAATACTTATTATTTAGTTTCGAGAATACACTAGAGGAATTCATATGACAATTTGACTATGAAAGTATATACTATATGGATTCATTTAAAAAAATACATAAATATGGCGCTAATTAAAACTTTATAGAATCTAGAAAATTAACCAATTAATTATTGTATTCTACCGGAAAGGATGTGGGTAATATTTCCTTTTGAACTTTTCATTTGCAAATCTACATCGCGACACTATAATAATATTTAAAAGACATAATCTAAGGGTCATTAGATAACTTATTAATTCAATTATAGCTATTAATGTGATCCTAATGGTGAATTTATGAGTGGGTATAATAAATATAGTTTTAAACTAGTATTAATTTATTTTAACATCATCAATGAAGATAAATAATACTTATTGTCTATTAATACTAATAAATAAATTAATACCTTTTATTCCTTCTAACTCAAATTAGTTAGTATAGCAAGAATGAATTTAATAATATTAATATTCTAAAAATCTACATAAACTACTAATTGGATATTTTCTAACACAAGCGAGGTTATTTGGCATAAACTAGTACCCTAACAATTTTAAGTTCTAAATCTGTGAACATGTTTATTTGACTAGCAAAAACCTATTTTGCCATCTACTAATGATATTTTCTCCTTTCTTTATACAAAAAAAAATATGCTAATAAAATAATTAGATAAATCATCTAAAATCCTATATTACTCAAATGACATGAGTTCTATACCATTTTCTAATCCATAAAAAATGCACCTATAATTCTCCAAGTAGTTTCTAAAATTTATTGTGACCAAATTTAACTACAAAAATTCCTATCTAGCATTTTATTGCCAAAGTGACTACTAAATGTTGTCATATTTCTCTAATCCAAAAATTCAACGCCACGACTAACATGACATAACACGGTGCTAATAATCGCATGAATCTACCAAAAAATTCCATAACGCTCACATACACATAAATCGAAACCACATGTGTTCATATTACAACAAACAAAATATACAACTCATGAATCGAATCAAAAGTAATTTATAAAATATACAAAATAATTCGGGTCGCCAACAACCTCGGGTTCGTGCGTGTGACGGGGACGGATCGACGGAGAGCGGGGCTCGACTACGGACAGCGGATGGCGTAACTCCGGCGAACTCCGGCGACGAACGGCACGCTCCGGCGACGAACTATGGCAACGGCACTAGCGAGGAGCAGGGAGTGCTAGAGAGAGAGGAAAATTCGAGTGGACAGGAAGGGGAGACCTCTGCTGCCTTTTATAGAGAGAGGGAGGTAGATGGATGGTCGCTGGTTCTTCATGGAGGCTTCAATGGCGACGGTTACTAAGGAATTGATGGGGAGGGGAAGAAATGGTTCCATTAAACTCCATTACACACGAAGAAGTAACGCGCGCAGGGGCACTCGAGCGGTTGCGCAGAGAGCAGGCGCGGCTGGGAGCGCAGACGTCGCGCGGCTTCGGTCGGCGTTCGGTTTCGGGTCACGCGTCGGGCGTCGGTCGTGCGGGCGCTGCTCGGCCGGCTCGGCTTCGCGCGACTGCGCGCGCGCGGCAGAGAGCAAATGCGGCGCCCGGCTGGAGCTCGCGCGCGGCGCTGGAGCGTGCCAGGCACACGGCTGGGCGCTCGGCCGCAACCAGCTGCCTGCGCATTGGAGAGAGAAGGAAGCAGAGAGGGAGGAGAGATAGAAGGCAGAGGAGAGAGGGAGTGGGAGAGAGAGAGAATGGAGGGAGAGAGAGACGTGAGGTGAGGGAGGGACGTGAGGAGGCGGCGGCTGGGAATGGGATTTCCTGGCCGCGCGCGCGTGTAGTTTTGTTTAGGGTTTTGGGGCATGGGCCCCTAGTGGGCCGGTAGGTTTAGTTCTTCTTTTTTTTTTTAAATTCCGAAACGCTTATTTAAAGAGCTCAAAAATGTATAAAAATTCACCAAAAATGTTTATACACAAAATACTCATTTTTAGACTAATAATTATTATTTTTCTTAATTATTGATTAATTACTAAGATTTCTTTTTAAAAGGAAAACAACAATCATCCGATAATCAATCAAGTGCATGCAAATAAAACAATGCAAATGAATAATTAAACACTAAAAATTTTATTACCCTAATTAATATAATAACTAAATTTATTATTTTAATTGACGGTTTTTATGGTGTTACAAACCTACCCCTCTTAAAAAGAATCTCGTCCTCGAGATTAAGAAACTTCCGAGAATAACTGGGGAAATTCTGCTCTGAGTTCATCTTCTCTTTCCCAAGTGGCTTCATCTTCCGAATGATGACTCCACTGAACTTTGCACATGTTAATGACTTTACTCCGCGTAATTCTGCGAGATGTTTCCAGAATTCTGATTGGGTACTCCGAATAAGTCAAATCTTCATTAACATTCAGTTCTTCCATGGGTAACTGTTCTTCTGGTACCCTTAAGCACTTCTTGAGTTGTGATACGTGGAATACGTCATGCACATCGGATAATCTATCGGGTAGCTCTAACTGGTAGGCTACTTCGCCTTTTCTTTCCAAAATCTTGAATGGGCCAATATAGCGAGGTGATAATTTTCCTTTAACCTTAAACCTTTTCATTCCTCTCATCGGTGAAACTTTAAGGTAGACAAAGTCTCCTGCTTCAAACATCAATTCTCTTCTTCTATTATCAGCATAGCTCTTCTGTCTTGACTGTGCTGTCTTCAAATTTTCTCTGATAATTTGTACCTGCTTTTCCGCCTCTTGGAGAATTTCTGGACCAAATACTTGACTTTCTCCAGTCTGATTCCAATAAAGTGGTGTTCTACACTTTCGTCCATAAAGTGCTTCAAACGGTGCCATTTTGAGACTTGCTTGATAACTGTTGTTATATGAAAATTCTGCATAAGGCAAGCTTTTATCCCAGCTTCTACCATGCTTTAGAGCGCAAGCTCTTAGCATATCTTCCAACACTTGGTTTGTTCTTTCCGTTTGCCCATCCGTTTGAGGATGATAAGCTGAACTAAAGTTTAGCTTGGTATCCATGGACTCATGAAGTCTTTTCCAAAAGCGTGAGGTAAACTGGGTTCCTCGATCTGATACGATCTTCTTCGGTACTCCATGTAGACAAACAATCCTCGACATGTACAACTCTGCTAACTGGGCTCCTGAGTAGGTTGTCTTCACAGGTATAAAGTGTGCTACTTTAGTTAACCTGTCTACTATGACCCATATTGAATCATAGCCATCTCGAGTACGGGGTAGTCCAACTATGAAATCCATACTGATTTCTTCCCATTTCCATTCAGGTACCTTGAGAGGTTGTAGCAATCCTGCTGGTCTTTGGTGTTCGGCTTTAACTCGCTGACACACGTCACATAGTGCAACATGAGTAGCAACATCTCTCTTCAGACCGTACCACCAATACTTTTCCTTAAGATCCTGGTACATCTTTGTACTTCCAGGGTGAATAGAGTAAGCTGAATCATGAGCTTCTCTCAAAATAAGTTGGCGTAAGTGCTCGATTTCCGGTACACAGATTCTCTTCTTAAACCATATTGTGCCTTGTTCATCTTCCGTGAAATCTGGGGCTTTACCCAAACTAATCAAAGATTTAATTTCCTTAATCTTCTCATCGGACTCTTGTCCTTTACGGATCTCTTCTTCCAATGTAGATTCGACTTCCATCACTGTTGCTTCTACATTATTGAGAAATCCAAGGTTGAGTCGTTCCATTTCCCAGCACAATTCCTGTGACATCAAATGAGTAGTGATGTTGTTCACTTGACCCTTACGGCTCAAAGCATCAGCTACTACATTTGCCTTTCCGGGGTGATATTGTATCTCCAAATCATAATCTTTAATCAACTCTAGCCATCTTCTCTGTCTGAGGTTGAGTTCCTTCTGAGTGAATATATATTTCAAGCTTTTGTGATCCGTGAAGATTTTGCATTTGTTTCCAATCATATAGTGCCTCCAAATCTTCAAAGCATGCACTACGGCAGCTAGTTCCAAATCATGCGTAGGATAATTCTTCTCATGTTTCCTCAACTGTCTTGAAGCATAAGCAATCACCTTTCCTTCTTGCATTAGCACACATCCAAGTCCAAGGTGTGATGCATCGCAATACACATCAAATCCCTTGTGGATGTCTGGCATCACCAGTATTGGTGCAGTGGTTAACCTCTTCTTGAGTTCCTCAAAACAATTCTGACAAGCTTCATCCCATTTGAACTCTTTGCCTTTCTCCAGTAGAGAGGTAAGAGGCTTCACTAACTTGGAAAAACCTTCAATAAATCTTCTATAGTATCCTGCTAATCCAAGAAAACTTCTGATCTTGTACGCATCTGTGGGTTGCTTCCAATTTAGTATTTCACTTATCTTTCCTGGGTCCACTTTAATTCCACCATCGGTAACAATATGTCCTAAGAAAGCAACTTCTTTCAACCAAAAATCACACTTCGAGAGTTTTGCGTACAGTTGGTTGTCACGAAGCTTTTGTAGGACTAGCCTTAGATGATCTTCGTGTGTTTCTTCATTCGGAGAATATATCAGTATGTCGTCAATGAATACGACCACAAACTGATCCAGATATTCCATGAATACTTTATTCATCAAGTTCATAAAGTATGCTGGTGCATTAGTCAGTCCAAATGACATGACCAAAAACTCATATAATCCATATCTCGTCGTGAAGGCTGTCTTCGGTACATCTTCTGCTCGGATTTTTAACTGATGATATCCCGATCTCAGATCTATCTTCGAGAATATCTTAGCTCCCTTCATTTGATCGAATAAATCTTCAATTCGAGGTAGTGGGTATTTATTCTTGATGGTTACTTCATTCAAACTTCTATAATCAACGCACATTCTTCTCGAACCATCCTTCTTGTTCACAAACAGCACTGGGGCTCCCCAAGGGGATGAACTTGGGCGAATAAAACCTTTTTCTAGTAATTCTTCTATTTGTTTCTTCAGTTCTACTAAATCTTTGCCATCCATTCTATAAGGTCTTTTCGAGATAGGTGCGGTTCCAGGTACTAATTCAATAGAAAACTCTATATCACGGTCAGGTGGCATACCTGGTAATTCTTCCGGAAATACGTCTGGGTATTCGCACACTACTTTGATATTTTCCAAGGGCTTTTCTTCCAAGTGATTGATCACTGTCTTCCCTTTTTCATCTGTTGACTTGTCTATGTTGACTTGGATTCTTTCACCTTGAGGACTTGTCAACGTAATTGTTCCGTTGGCACACCGTATCACTCCATCACAACTTTTCAACCAGTTGCATCCAAGAATCACATCAATACCGTTGGATCCTAGGACCACTGGGTCGACTGTAAAATCTATTCCTTGAATCTTGATATTAACATGAGGGCATGAGTGTGTGGCCTTCATGTCACCTCCCGGTGAACTAATGTGTAATATCCTCTTTAGAGGGTACTTAGGTATGTTATGTTTTTCCACAAATGACTCAGTTATAAATGAATGTGATGCTCCAGAGTCAAATAAAACTGATGCAGGTATGGAGTTAACAAGGAACATACCATACACAATGTCGGCATCTTCAGGCACTGATTCCGCAGTGACGTGATTGACCCTTCCTCGGCTCTGGTTCTGCGGAGTCTTGTTCTGAGCAGATCCACGAGCGGGGGTGCTCTGGTCATTTCTCTGAGTGTTGCCTTTCTGGGGTGTCTGCTGGTTGCGCCTTGGGCAGTTGTTGGCATAGTGGCCTAATTCACCGCACTTGAAACAACCGTTGGGTTGGACAGGTGCGTTGTTTCTGGCCTGAGTGTTGTTGGTGCCTCCCTGACGGTTCTGTGGATTTCCACCAGACCTCTGGTTAGTCTGGGGGTTGCTTCTTTGTTGATTCTGATTCTGGTTGCTTCTCTGGCCTTGCTGTCCAGAGCGTTGCACTTGATAATTATTTCCACCCTGATTTCCAGAGCGGAACTGCGAACCTTGAGCATTATTCGGACGAGTGTTTCTGCTTGACTGACCCTGGAACTTCCTCTTGTGGTCAGATAGCTCCTTCCTTTTGCTCTCAAGGCCAATTGCCTTGTTCAGGAGTGTCTGGAAGTTGGGAAAGGTGTGACTCTGAAGTTGATAGTTCAGAGGTCCAATCAACCCTTCCAGAAAACGCTCTTGGCGCTTCTCATCAGTGTCCACTTCCTCAGGGGCATAACGTGAAAGCTGAGTGAAGCGATCACGATACTCACTGACAGACATATTCCCTTGAGTAAGGGAAAGAAACTCCTTCTTCTTCAGCTTCATGATTCCCGAAGGAATGTGGTGAGCGCGGAAGTTCTCTTGGAATTCCTGCCAGGTTATTGTGTCAGCATTGGGGTGTGCCGCTGTGAAGGCATCCCACCAATCGGACGCAGCTCCCTCGAGTCTTCCCGAGGCGTACAGGACCTTCTCCCGGTCGTTGCACTGAGTGATGTCCAACTTCTTTCCGATAACCTTAAGCCAGTCATCGGCATCCAAAGGGTCAACCGCATGAGAGAAAGTTGGTGGGTGATGACTCATGAAGTCCCGGTGCTTATCTCTAGCCGGGGGTGCATATTGCTGCTGCTGGGGTTGCTGATTCTGTTGGTTCTGCTGCAATTGTTGAACCGCAGCAGTGAGTCCTTGCAGAATCTGCATTTGGGCGGCGATGAACTGTTCCATGTTGGGATTAGGTGGTGGCGGTGGTGGTGGTGCTTGTTGTCCACGCTGGTTCCGATTGTTAGGTCCTTGACGTTGGTTCACCATCTGATTTGTTAGGAAGTGAAGTCCTTAGAAAAGTGAGGAGTAGAAAAGATTCAAGAGGGAAAATAGCTTAAGTTTTACAAATTTTATATGTTCTTATGGCCATCATTCCATAAGACCATAACACTCAAACAAAGATCCAAATCAGACATTTCAATCAATCACCATCACATGGTTGATATTTATTAATATGATAACATAAAGAGAGTATCATCGTCTAACGCGAAGTATAACTTATTACATCATGACTCAAAACTCCTAAAGCAGCCTAGTGACTGAACCGGCCTCTCCGTAGCGCAGCCTCTTGCGGGGAGGAGACAACGCTACGGCGGGAACCTGAGCTTCTGGCGGATTCAGTCCCTGCAGTTGGGCTTCCAGGGCTGCAATCCTGGCGTGGGCATTCTCCAGCTCCAAGTGCACACTGTAGAGGTCCAGAGTGGCACTGTCCAGGTCGGTGTTGAGACCGGCCACTACACCAGCTAGGGTGTTGAGGCGATCCTCACCAGGTTCACCTGGGACAATGTTGGTCTGGCTTTCTCCACGCAGGCGCTGAGGGAGATGCCTGAACCTTGTGTTCTGCAGCTGCTGCCGATAGGTGTGGCTAAGCGACCACAGGGTCCGACGGGCAGCGTCGCTGACAGAGGCAGCGTAGGTGGACAGCGGTATCAGGGACTCGTGAGCAGACAGAGTCCTGAATCCCCTGTCACCTGCATCCATCACCCTGACATGGATGCGAGTGATGTAATAGCAAGCCCGGGGAGGCTCGCTCACTCGCCTCGTCTCATACAGGGGGCGGACGTAGGCTCCTAGCTCGTGCAGCACTGCCTGCAGCAGGTTGGGGAAGTGCCCTGTTTCGAACATTGATGTGTAATGTTCGACAACTGGACCAATCCCCATGAAGTGGTCCTCCTGGGCGTAGTCAGCTTCCTCGTGGACGTGTTCGTCCTCTCCATCGTCGTCGCCGTCGTCATCCTCGTCGTCGCCGTCTCCGGAGTCATCGGGGTCGTCGCCTCCAGGTGCAGGTGCTTGGAAGGCTGGTGCCGGCGATGCTGACGTCGATGACGCAGCCGCGAAGGCCAGGGACTCGGCCAACGGGGTGGGGGTCGGCAGCTGCTCCTCCGAGCTGTCCTCCAGGTTGATGACGTTCTCCACTCGGACGGGAGGGAGGTTCGCTGGAGCATCCTCGACTACCACTGGGTAGGCCGGGATCTGCCGGGGCTGAGGGGCGTAGCTGGTGTTGACGCGAGTGGTTTGAAGAGTGCGAACCATCTACAAGAGAAGAGTCAACTTAGTTGAATTTCAAAGAGGTAAGACTGATAAAGGAATTTATAGGAATGAAATTAGCAAGTTTTGAACAACTAGGCTTTCCATTTCTAACTAATCTAACGACCTAGGGTCAGCATAGCTTTGATACCACTTCTGTCACACCCGGTTCCAGGGGGTAGAACCGAGCGCATACCATATGTGTGCCAGGATCCATTTCCACACATATGTTGACGTCACAAGTGTAAAATATCAAAAGACAATGCAATAAAGGCGTAAAGAGAGTATAAAACTTTATTACATCATCCAAGACATTGTGTCTTAAACAAGTATCACATCAAAGTAGAGCGGAAATAAACAACTGGGCAATCTTCCACAGGAAGTTGACCGGCGCATCGTTAGACTTAGAATTCTTCGTCGATAAATTCTCCATCAAAATCTCCAGCATCACCCTCTGATCAAAATATTAGCAAGGGTGAGCTCACTTATGGTCGGGGCTCAGCAAGTGGGGGAAAAATTAATGCAGGTATAACAAGGTGAGGCTAAGGTTGAGCAGTAAGCATTTTAGTTGGTCAACATTTTATTATCAACACCTGCCTTACTAACAAGAGTGAATCCCAAATATCCCAATTAAACAAAGGAATATGAATATAACAAAAACACTTAAGTGAAACCACTTAAGCAAACTGTTGGCAGATCATCGGATCTCAATTTATGTCCATCTTTAAGTTCAATTATCATGTGAGGAGTCCAGGTCGCTCATAACCGGGAGCACGGCTGATATATCAGTTTTACACTCTGCAGAGGTGGTACAACTTTACCCACAAGCCATGTATCCCATCTAGCCCGGGTTGATCGGACCCTTAGACACTGCCGAGGTGAATGGCTAGGGATCCATTATGAGGTTTTCACAAAATACACTTAATACGAAGCAACCCGCTAAGGTTTCTAAGACGATGGTGGTGGCCCCCTGGGTGAAGTACCTTAGCCAAGAATACGACCCCATGTTAACGTGGGCTGCCAGCACCTACCGCTCCCCCTCTTGCCCATCTTTCAGGTAAGGTTGCTAGGCACTAAGCATATAGAGCTATTTACCAAAGCCAGAGCCATGATAGCACTCGTGGTTGCACTGTTATCCTGGGTGGTCACTCCATGTTCCAATTAAATTTGCAATAAAGTTATCTTAACCATCGGGTTAATGCCATAATTGCCAATTAAATCTTTGGAACATTAAAATCAATTAATGAGTGACATTAAGAAATTATTAGGTTGAGCAGTAGCGTAAATCTCGCACAGCTTAATTATTTCCCCAGGTTAAACAAGGAATACAGGTAATAAATCTAGGAAATCCTTAATTAGGTAAAACCCACCAAATTATGCAGTATATTAAAAGTAAACATTATTAAATGCAATGACTGGGTACAAAAAGAGTATGCAGAGGGAGAATCCACTTGCCTTGCACAAGCGAGTCCTGCGGATCGTCCTCGAACGAGTTCGGATCGTCTACCGCACAATCCGCTTCTAATAGGGTCGCATAGCGCACATACAAAAATAAAACATACACCAATAAATAAACATGCACCATTCATAAACATACACCAATACGTCATTAAGCACACGTTAACCTATCGCACTAATCATATCTTAATTACGTACTAATCGCGTAAATACTTATTATTTAGTTTCGAGAATACACTAGAGGAATTCATATGACAATTTGACTATGAAAGTATATACTATATGGATTCATTTAAAAAAATACATAAATATGGCGCTAATTAAAACTTTATAGAATCTAGAAAATTAACCAATTAATTATTGTATTCTACCGGAAAGGATGTGGGTAATATTTCCTTTTGAACTTTTCATTTGCAAATCTACATCGCGGCACTATAATAATATTTAAAAGACATAATCTAAGGGTCATTAGATAACTTATTAATTCAATTATAGCTATTAATGTGATCCTAATGGTGAATTTATGAGTGGGTATAATAAATATAGTTTTAAACTAGTATTAATTTATTTTAACATCATCAATGAAGATAAATAATACTTATTGTCTATTAATAAGTATTAGATAAATCATCTAAAATCCTATATTACTCAAATGACATGAGTTCTATACCATTTTCTAATCCATAAAAAATGCACCTATAATTCTCCAAGTAGTTTCTAAAATTTATTGTGACCAAATTTAACTACAAAAATTCCTATCTAGCATTTTATTGCCAAAGTGACTACTAAATGTTGTCATATTTCTCTAATCCAAAAATTCAACGCCACGACTAACATGACATAACACGGTGCTAATAATCGCATGAATCTACCAAAAAATTCCATAACGCTCACATACACATAAATCGAAACCACATGTGTTCATATTACAACAAACAAAATATACAACTCATGAATCGAATCAAAAGTAATTTATAAAATATACAAAATAATTCGGGTCGCCAACAACCTCGGGTTCGTGCGTGTGACGGGGACGGATCGACGGAGAGCGGGGCTCGACTACGGACAGCGGATGGCGTAACTCCGGCGAACTCCGGCGACGAACGGCACGCTCCGGCGACGAACTATGGCAACGGCACTAGCGAGGAGCAGGGAGTGCTAGAGAGAGAGGAAAATTCGAGTGGACAGGAAGGGGAGACCTCTGCTGCCTTTTATAGAGAGAGGGAGGTAGATGGATGGTCGCTGGTTCGATTAAGCACACGTTAACCTATCGCACTAATCATATCTTAATTACGTACTAATCGCGTAAATACTTATTATTTAGTTTCGAGAATACACTAGAGGAATTCATATGACAATTTGACTATGAAAGTATATACTATATGGATTCATTTAAAAAAATACATAAATATGGCGCTAATTAAAACTTTATAGAATCTAGAAAATTAACCAATTAATTATTGTATTCTACCGGAAAGGATGTGGGTAATATTTCCTTTTGAACTTTTCATTTGCAAATCTACATCGCGGCACTATAATAATATTTAAAAGACATAATCTAAGGGTCATTAGATAACTTATTAATTCAATTATAGCTATTAATGTGATCCTAATGGTGAATTTATGAGTGGGTATAATAAATATAGTTTTAAACTGGTATTAATTTATTTATTAGTATTAATAGACAATAAGTATTATTTATCTTCATTGATGATGTTAAAATAAATTAATACTAGTTTAAAACTATATTTATTATACCCACTCATAAATTCACCATTAGGATCACATTAATAGCTATAATTGAATTAATAAGTTATCTAATGACCCTTAGATTATGTCTTTTAAATATTATTATAGTGCCGCGATGTAGATTTGCAAATGAAAAGTTCAAAAGGAAATATTACCCACATCCTTTCCGGTAGAATACAATAATTAATTGGTTAATTTTCTAGATTCTATAAAGTTTTAATTAGCGCCATATTTATGTATTTTTTTAAATGAATCCATATAGTATATACTTTCATAGTCAAATTGTCATATGAATTCCTCTAGTGTATTCTCGAAACTAAATAATAAGTATTTACGCGATTAGTACGTAATTAAGATATGATTAGTGCGATAGGTTAACGTGTGCTTAATGACGTATTGGTGTATGTTTATGAATGGTGCATGTTTATTTATTGGTGTATGTTTTATTTTTGTATGTGCGCTATGCGACCCTATTAGAAGCGGATTGTGCGGTAGACGATCCGAACTCGTTCGAGGACGATCCGCAGGACTCGCTTGTGCAAGGCAAGTGGATTCTCCCTCTGCATACTCTTTTTGTACCCAGTCATTGCATTTAATAATGTTTACTTTTGATATACTGCATAATTTGGTGGGTTTTACCTAATTAAGGATTTCCTAGATTTATTACCTGTATTCCTTGTTTAACCTGGGGAAATAATTAAGCTGTGCGAGATTTACGCTACTGCTCAACCTAATAATTTCTTAATGTCACTCATTAATTGATTTTAATGTTCCAAAGATTTAATTGGCAATTATGGCATTAACCCGATGGTTAAGATAACTTTATTGCAAATTTAATTGGAACATGGAGTGACCACCCAGGATAACAGTGCAACCACGAGTGCTATCATGGCTCTGGCTTTGGTAAATAGCTCTATATGCTTAGTGCCTAGCAACCTTACCTGAAAGATGGGCAAGAGGGGGAGCGGTAGGTGCTGGCAGCCCACGTTAACATGGGGTCGTATTCTTGGCTAAGGTACTTCACCCAGGGGGCCACCACCATCGTCTTAGAAACCTTAGCGGGTTGCTTCGTATTAAGTGTATTTTGTGAAAACCTCATAATGGATCCCTAGCCATTCACCTCGGCAGTGTCTAAGGGTCCGATCAACCCGGGCTAGATGGGATACATGGCTTGTGGGTAAAGTTGTACCACCTCTGCAGAGTGTAAAACTGATATATCAGCCGTGCTCCCGGTTATGAGCGACCTGGACTCCTCACATGATAATTGAACTTAAAGATGGACATAAATTGAGATCCGATGATCTGCCAACAGTTTGCTTAAGTGGTTTCACTTAAGTGTTTTTGTTATATTCATATTCCTTTGTTTAATTGGGATATTTGGGATTCACTCTTGTTATTAAGGCAGGTGTTGATAATAAAATGTTGACCAACTAAAATGCTTACTGCTCAACCTTAGCCTCACCTTGTTATACCTGCATTAATTTTTCCCCCACTTGCTGAGCCCCGACCATAAGTGAGCTCACCCTTGCTAATATTTTGATCAGAGGGTGATGCTGGAGATTTTGATGGAGAATTTATCGACGAAGAATTCTAAGTCTAACGATGCGCCGGTCAACTTCCTGTGGAAGATTGCCCAGTTGTTTATTTCCGCTCTACTTTGATGTGATACTTGTTTAAGACACAATGTCTTGGATGATGTAATAAAGTTTTATACTCTCTTTACGCCTTTATTGCATTGTCTTTTGATATTTTACACTTGTGACGTCAACATATGTGTGGAAATGGATCCTGGCACACATATGGTATGCGCTCGGTTCTAGCCCCTGGAACCGGGTGTGACACCTCTATGGATCAAAGAGATAAAAATATGTTTCTAGCACTAAGTCAATTGTTTTAGGTACTAATCATATTTGTCTAAATGCTAGGGATCATCTGAAATCAAGCCAAGAAAAGCCAAAGGAATTTAGCACAAAAAGGAAGAAAGCTGGACTGTATAGCACCAAACGCTCCGGTGCCACCCACCGGACAGTCCTATGTACGTACAGCCGAAATAGCCGCTCTCAGGCTCGACCAAGCTTTGCTGGCTATAATTTATCGGACAGCCTGGTGTGAAGACAACCAACAGCTATCATCCACGTTAGTCTGCTCCAACAGTCAGATGGAGCACCGGACAGCCTGGTGTTCCCCACCGGACAGTCTGGTGCCCGTTCGAAAGGGAAAGTGACCAATCAGGGATGTTTTGACTATTGTACTGTGCAGTGTCCAATGCGCAACCGGATAGTCTAGTACACCCGTAGATCGGGAAGGTTCTGAGCTTCCAAATGAAGTTCCAACGGCTCCTAGGTCACTTAAGGCTATAGAAGAACCCTCCTAGGCTCCATGAAGCAGTATCCAAGCATATTTTGAGCACTCTACAACTCCAAAACTCTGCGCCCATGCTTTTGATTTGTTAGAGAGAGATTTGTCGTTTTGATTCATGTGCTCTCTTCTTTGCTTGTGTGTGGTGTAGCTGCGATTGTGTTCTTGTGTGCGTTTCTACTCCCCTCATTACTCCAGATTTGATTGTGATCATTTGTGTCGGTGTTTCGAAACCCGGGGGATCCCTGGACCGACGAGTGAATTGTCGCCGCGTGCCCCAGCCCAGATGGGTCGACGCGAGGCGGAACGCGAAGGGGGGAAGAAAGCAGCCGGAGGGAGACAGGCGTGGGAGAGTGGAACCCGCGGCCTTCGTGTTAGCCCCGCGCCCAAGTCGGGTGCGCTTGCAGTAGGGGGTTACAAGCGTCCACGCGGGAGGGAGCGAGCGGCCTTGCGCGAGCGCCGTCCCGTCCTTCCCCGCGCGGCCAACCTTCTGTAAGAGGGCCCTGGTCCTCCCTTTTATAGGCGTAGGGAGAGGATCCAGGTGTACAATGGGGAGTGTAGCAATGTGCTAATGTGTCTAGCGGTGGAGAGCTAGTGCCCTAAGTACATGCCATCGTGGCAGCCGGAGAGGTCTTGGCACCCAGTTCGCGTGGTGTCGTGGCCGTCGGAGGAGCGCTGGAGCCTGGCGGAAGGACAACTGTCGGGGTTGTCGAGTCCTTACTGACGTCCTCTTGCTTCCGTAAGGGGGCTGAGAGCCGCCGTCGTCACAGGGCATGCGGGGCGCCATCATTACTCGTATGGTGGAGCGAGCCGGATGGGACGCCGGTCTTGTTCCCCGTAACCTGAGTCAGCTCGGGGTAGGGTAATGATGGCGCTTCCTGTTGACGTGGTCGGTCTGTGCCCTAGGTTGGGCGAGGTGGAGGCTCCTCCGAGGTCGAGGTCGAGTCCGTCTTCCAAGGTCAAGGTCGAGTCCGAGCCCCCGGGTCGGACGAGGCGGAGACCGTCGGCTGAGGCCAGGGCTGAGTCCGAGTCCGAGCCCTGTGGTCGGGCGAGGCGGAGTTCGTCGTCTTCTGGGGCTGAGCCTGAGTCCGAGCCCTAGGGTCGGGCGAAGCGGAGTTCGTCGTCTTCCGGGGCTGAGCCCGAGTCCGAGCCCTGAGGTCGGGCGGAGCGGAGTTCGCCGTCTTCCGGGGCTGAGCCCGAATCCGAGCCCTGGGGTCGGGCGGAGCGGAGTTCGTCGTCTTCCGGGGCTGAGCCCGAGTCCGAGCCCTGGGGTCGGGCGGAGCGGAGTTCGCCGTCTTCCGGGGCTGAGCCCGAGTCCGAGCCCTGGGGTCGGGCGGAGCGGAGTTCCCTATGACGCCTGAGACCGGACTTGGCTATTGTCAGCCTCACTCTGTCGAGTGGCTCAGCAGTCGGAGCGGCGCAGGCGGCGCTGTCCTCTTGTCAGACCGGTCAGTGGAGCGGCGAAGTGACTGCGGTCACTTTGGCTCTGTCGTCTGGAGGGCGTGCGTCAGGATAAAGGTGTTAGGCCACCTTTGCATTAAATGCCCCTGCGATTTGGTCGGTCGGTGTGGCGATTTGGCCAAGGTTGCTTCTTGGTGAAGACTGGGCCTCGGGCGAGCCGAAGGTGTGTCCGTTGCTGGAGGGGGGCCTCGGGCGAGACGTAGGTCCTCCGGGTTCGGCTGTCCTTGCCCGAGGCTAGGCTCGGGTGAGGCATGATCGCGTCCCTCGAATGGACCGATCCTTGACTTAATCGCACCCATCAGGCCTTTGCAGCTTTGTGCTGATGGGGGTTACCAGCTGAGATTTAGGAGCCTTGAGGGTACCCCTAATTATGGTCCCCAACAATAGCCCCCGAGCCTCGAAGGGAGTGTTAATACTCGCTTGGAGGCTTTTGCCGCACTTTTTTGCAAGGGGACCAGCCTTTTCTTGGTTGCATTTTGTTCCGGTGGGTGCGCGCGAGCGCACCCGCCGGGTGTAGCCCCCGAGGCCTCGGAGGAGTAGTTTTACTCCTTCAAGGTCTTAGTGCGTTTCGCAATACTTCGGCTGGTCTAGTTGTTCCCTCATGCGAGCTGGTCGTAGCCCGGGTGCACGGTCGGGTCCCAAGTTCTCGGGCTGGTATGTTGACGCTGTCAACGGGTCGGCCGGAGCCGAGTTTGCGAGAGCAGCCCCCGAGCCTCTGCACAGGGCGAGAGGACGGTCAAGGACAGACTCGACTTTTTTACATACGCCCCTGCGTCGCCTTTCCGCAAGGAGGAGGGGGGAAAGCGCCATGTTGCCCTCGGAGGGCGCCGAACATGGTATTTCCGGTGAGCTGCTGGCGGGTAATCCGAGCGGACGCCCGTGCCCCATTTGCTAGGGGTCGGCTAGAGGCCCGGAGGCGCGCTCCAAAAGTACCTGCGGGTGATCTGCCGGACCCGGTCCCCTTTGACGGGGTCCGAGGGCTCGATGCCTCCCTCTGGTGGGATTCCGTTACAAGATCGTTCCCACTGGTCTCGGAAATGTCCTAGGGTACCTCGGGAGCGTAGCCCGAGCCTTGGTTATGTATCGAACGTACCCAGGGTCATCCCTCGCTCTGTGTCTGAGGCGACTGTGAACCCTTCGAGGGCCAGCCTACGAACCCCTGATCAGTAGTGGGCGTGGAGCCCGAGTGGCCTGAGGCGGCCGTGGAACCCTTCCGAGGGGCCGACCATCGAACCTCTGACCAGTAGTGGGCGCAGAACCCAAGCGCTCTGAGGCGGCCGTTGAACCCCTCCGAGGGGCCAGCCTTTGAACCTCTGATCAGTAGGGAGGCTCAGGGCCTGTTTCCTTCACGGAGAAGGATCCTTTTCGGGGTATCCCCCTTTCCCGGTCCCTGTTGTAAGAGAGATAAAGAGGAAAAGGAAAAGGATACGAAATCGAACGACGTGGCGTACCTTTTTTGACGCGGTCATTATGGCGAAGGCGAAGCATCGCTTGCTTCTCCCGCCTGAGGCGCCGCCTGTCCCACCGCGGAGTTAATGCGACGGGGCGAGTGGTTTCCGAGGCGGTCGTTGCGCGTGTGCGGGCCGTTCGAGGAACGGATCACGGGCGCGCCGTCTTCACGCCGTGAGGGAGGGTTCCCTCGCTGCCCCTGGATGGGACGTAAGCTTGGCTGACGACGTGACCGCTGTTCCTGCCCGCCTGCCACCACCATTACTGCCGGCCCGTTTTTGACCGTATTTGACCGTCGCGCCTGGTTGGCGCTGCTGGGTCACATGCAGGGTTGCCTCGAGTCGCGGTATTGGCTCCGCAGTCGAGGAGGCACGGTAGTGGCGCGAGTGGCGGTGCAGTTGCTCGCACGTAGCAACTGGCGCGCCGGTTGCATGACGTGTGGGCCTGGGCCTCCACGCTGGGCGCGTTGGAGTCGAAGGGGCGCGCCCACTTGGCGCGGTTGCATGCCGACTGCATGGCTGTCCACCCTCTCACCCATTGGTCTGGGCGAAAGTGGAGGAATGCTTGTAACCACTGGGCAGTTGCATGCCCTGCGCGCGGCGGTTTGGCTCCTTCTGCCCTGGACCGGCTTGTATGACGCGTGGGGCCCAGCCCCCGCGCCGTAGGGGGAGGACCTTGGAGTGTGTTGGAGAAGACTCAGCCCGCAACGGCTGAGGACGCAAGTGGGGAGAGTTGCCTTTAAAAGGAGGGCGACCCCCTTGGAGGGCAACCATGTCTTCGCGCTCCCCTCATGAATCGTGTCTTTCCATCTTCTGAGCCCCCGGATGGGGGGACGCCCGCAATCCTTCCGTCTTATCGTCGGAGGAACGCAACTTCATGGAAGTTGGTACCTTTCAGCCATCGTTTGGCTTCAAGGATTTTCATCAGGCAGCCCGGCTGCATCCCTCGCCGGTGGTCACCCAAGACGGTGACCTCCAGCTTGACGGTGGGGAGAAGCGAACCGGGCTGCGGCCTCTTCCCCTCCCTCAGCTTCGAGGATCTTCATCATCAGCGCTGGGGAGGGGAGTGTGCCGAGTTGGGGTCGGTCCCTGCGTGGGCGGCGGCCCGCTCCTTCCCTCAGTGATCGGGAGGAAGGGCATTCGCCGTTCGTGGCGTTGGCAGCTGCCGCGTGCCTGGCCCTCTGAGCCAGGTGGCTTCGGAGCCACTCCCGGCGCCGCCTTCCGCCACGGCAGCCGGAAGAGGTTTCTCCGCCGACAAGCTAGCCGGTGCCACCCGCGGACTGACCTCCAACTCTACGGCCTTCTGCCCGTCCTTGCCTCTCGAGTTGGGGGCATGGGCGAGGGCCTCATGGCAGCAGCATCTGCCCTGAGGTCATCGCTGCTGCTGTTCGGCCCTCCGGAGCAGAAGTCATCGTCGTCGCCGCTGCTGGGCGGGCGACGACGAGCCGTTCGTCGGTCTTTTGTTGCTCCGCATGCCCCCCAATCGCGTGGGGTTGTTCGTACCTGCGGAGGTGGAACCGGAGTTCCGTTTGTAATGGCACTTTGAGTGCCGGTGTTTTGTTCATTGTGGCTGTCGAGGCCTGAACATGTATGTATCTTCGGCGCGGAGCCGTGTTTTTTCTTCATTTCGAGCACTAAGACTCGCCTGTTGGTTATCTGAACCGCTTCACCAAGCGTGAGTCGCCCCGTGCGAAGGTAACGAGTGAGGTATCCGTATCCCGGAGGAGTAGGAGTCCCTCGGCTCGGTCGGCCTTGCTGTCCGAGGCTTCTCTTGCTTAGTTAAAGGAACCCCTCGGCCGCCCTTCGATGAGCCGAAGCCAGAGGTAGCGGTGTCAGCACGGGTAGAGGCAGAGTTGGCTTCGAAAAAGAAGATGTGGTCGGCCAGAGCCTGGTCGGGTCGTCCACTGGCGGAACCGACGCCGGAGTTGAGCTGCCGAGGCCTCGGGGTGGCCGGCCGAGCCGTCTGCTCGAGCCGGATTCCTAGAGAAGACCCTGGCGGCGATGGCCCGGGTGTGGTGCTGATGTCGTCCTTCAGAGTGGGGATCCTCCGACCGCGTCGCCGTCCGAGGCTAGGTCAGACCTCGCCGAAGGTGTAGTTGACGCCGAGGGTGCTGCTGCCCCCTTCAACTGTCGATGTCCGAGCCTACAGGATCGGGTTGTCTTGTAGTGTGTGTATGCTTTCTGCGGCCGCCGAGGCCCAAACATACCGTCGTCGTGTTGTAAAGTTGTGTCCCTTTTCCTCTTGTTTCGAGTATCCGGACTTATTTGTCGGTAACAGAATTGTTTGTGCGGGCGAGAGTTGCTTTTCACGGAAGGTGATGAGTGAGGTATCCGTATCCCGGAGGCGTAGGAATCCCTCGGCTCGGTCGGCCTTGCCGCTTACGCGCACTCTTACTCGTCCATAGGATTCTGTCACCGACGCAGTCGAGAAGGCCCGAAAAATCGTTCCGGCAGAGGAGCTTTCGAGCGTGAAGACTTGTTCGGTCCGCAGAATCACTTATCCGAGCGCGAGTTACTTATCGCAGAAGGTGATGAGTGAGGTATCCGTATCCCGGAGGCGTAGGAGTCCCTCGGCTCGGTCAGCCTTGGCTGCTTACGTGTACTCCGTCGTTTTCAGGATCCACTTTCGAAGTAGTCGAAAAGCACAAAAGGCATTCTGGCAGGAAAGATTTTTTCTTTTTTCAAGGAAAATTTCGACGCAGAGGGGGTTGCCCCCTTCTAGCCCCTGAGGGAGGGTCGGGCTTTGCCGAGGCAAGGCTGACCCTTCCTTGACGACCAGACTTTGTGTGTGAATGAGGTATACGAACAACTTGAAAGCATCTTAAGGGTAGAAGCGATGTAGCTGTTGGATGTTCCAAGCGTTGTTGTAGACCTCGCCTTGGCTGTTGGCCAGCTTGTATGTTCCGGGCCTCAGAACCTTGGCGACGACGAACGGCCCCTCCCAGGGAGGCGTGAGCTTATGCCGCCCTCGGGCGTCTTGTCGCAGCCGAAGCACCAGGTCGCCCACCTGGAGGTCTCAGGACTGAACCCTCGGGCGTGGTAGCGTCGCAGGGACTGCTGGTACCGTGCCGAGTGTAGTAAGGCCATGTCCCGAGCCTCCTCCAGCTGGTCCAGTGAGTCTTCTCGATTAGCTCGATTGCTTCGGTCGGCGTAGGCCTTCGTCCTCGGGGAACCGTATTCTAAGTCTGTGGGCAAGATGGCCTCGGCCCCATAGACTAGAAAGAACGATGTGAAGCCCGTGGCTCGGCTCGGCGTTGTCCTCAGACTCCAGACCACCGAGGGGAGTTTCTTCATCCACCGCTTGCCGAACTTGTTGAGGTCGTTGTAGATCCGAGGCTTGAGTCCTTGTAGAATCATGTCGTTGGCACGTTCTACCTGCCCATTCGTCATGGGGTGAGCCACGGCGGCCCAGTCCACCCGGATGTGGTGATCCTCGCAGAAGTCTAGGAACTTTCTGCCGGTGAACTGGGTGCCGTTGTCGGTGATGATGGAGTTCGGGACCCCAAAGCGATGTATGATGTGGGTGAAGAACGCCACCGCCTGTTCGGACCTGATGCTGTTTAGGGGTCGGACCTCGATCCACTTGGAGAATTTGTCGATGGCGACCAGCAGGTGCGTGTAGCCCCTGGGTGCCTTCTGCAAGGGGCCGACTAGGTCCAGACCCCACACAACAAACGACTAGGTGATGGGTATGGTCTGCAGAGCCTGAGCGGGCAGGTGGGTCTTCCTTGCGTAGAACCGACACCCTTCGCAGGTGCGGACAATTCTAGTGGCGTCGGCCACCACCGTCGGCCAGTAGAATCCTTGTCGGAAGGCGTTTCCGACAAGGGTTCGGGGTGCTACGTGATGGCCGCAAGCCCCCGAGTGTATCTCTTGTAAGAGCTCCTGACCTTCGGCGATGGAAATGCATCGCTGGAGGATGCCCGAGGGGCCGCGGTGGTATAGCTCCTTCCCATCTCCCAGCAAGACGAAAGACTTGGCGCACCGCGCCAACCGCCGAGCCTCGGCTTGGTCGAGGGGCAGCTCTCCTCGGTGGAGATATTGCAGGTACGGGGTCTGCTAGTTTTGATTAGGCGTGACCTCGCTCTGCTCCTCCTCGACGCGCAGTGCCTCACCCTCGGGGGCCGAGGGTACCTCGGGCCGAGCCGAGGGTACCTCGGACCGTGTCGAGGGTACCTCGGACTGAGCCGAGGGTACCTCGGACTGAGCCGAGGGTGCCTCGGGCTAGGCCGAGGCCTTCTCGGGCTCGGGAGTGTCGTCGGTCTTGACGGAGGGTTGATGCAGGTCTCGGGAGAATACGTCCGGGGGAACCGTTGTTCACCCCGAGGTTATTTTAGCCAGCTCATCCGCAGTCTCGTTGTAGCGTCGGGCGATGTGGTTGAGCTCGAGCCCGTAGAACTTGTCTTCCAGGCGCCGAACCTCATCGCAGTAAGCTTCAATCTTCGGGTCGCGGCAGTGGGAATTCTTCATGACTTGGTCGATGACGAGCTGCGAGTCACCACGAGCGTCGAGGCGTCGGACCCCTAGCTCGATGGCGATTCGCAACCCCTTTACCAGAGCCTCGTACTCAGCCACGTTGTTGGACGCCGGGAAGTGGAGGCGTAGCACGTAGCGTAGGTGCTTCCCGAGGGGCGAGATGAAGAGCAGGCCCGCGCTGGCCCCCGTCTTCATCAGCGACCTGTCGAAAAACATGGTCCAGAGCTCCGGTTGGATCGGAGCTGTCGGGAGCTGGGTGTCGACCCATTCAGCCACGAAGTCCGCCAAGACCTGGGACTTGATGGCCTTTCGAGGGGCGAACGAGATTGTCTCGTCCATGATCTTCACCGCCCACTTTGCAATTCTACCCGAGGCCTCTCGGGACTGGATGATCTCCCCCAGGGGGAAGGATGACACCATAGTCACCGGATGAGACTCGAAGTAGTGTCGCAACTTCCGCCGCGTCAGGATCACTGTGTACAACAGCTTCTGAATTTGTGGGTAACGGATCTTGGTTTCAGACAGTACCTCACTGATGAAGTAGACTGGCCTCTGGACGGGCAATGCATGCCCCTCTTCTCGTCTCTCGACCACAATCGCGGCGCTAACCACCTGAGTGGTCGCGGCGACGTAGATCAAGAGGGCTTCTCCGGCAGCGGGGGGCACCAAGATGGGCGCATTCGTGAGGAGCGCCTTCAGGTTCCCGAGGGCTTCCTCGGCCTCAGGAGTCCAAGCGAAGCACTCGACCTTCCTTAAGAGGCGGTACAGAGGCAGGCCTCTTTCGCCGAGGCGCGAGATGAAACGGCTCAGAGCCGCAAGGCATCCCATGACCCTCTGTACGCCTTTCAAGTCCTTGATGGGCCACATGCTGGTAATGGCTGCGATCTTCTCCGGGTTGGCCTCGATGCCCCGCTTGGAGACGATGAACCTCAAGAGCATGCCTCGGGGGACCCCAAAGACACACTTTTCGGGATTGAGCTTCACGCCTTTCGCCTTGAGACATCGAAATGTCACTTCAAGGTCGGAAAGGAGGTCGGAGACCTTCCTCGTCTTGACTACGATGTCATCGATGTAGGCCTCGACCGTTCGGCCAATGTGTTCGCTGAACACATGGTTCATGCATCGCTGGTACGTCGCACCCGCATTCCTCAAACCAAACGGCATGGTAACATAGCAGTACATGCCGAAGTGTGTGATGAAAGAAGTCGCGAGCTGGTCGGACTCTTTCATCTTGATCTAGTGATACCCTGAGTAGGCATCGAGGAAAGACAGGGTTTCGCACCCAGCAGTGGAATCCACGATTTGATCGATGCGAGGCAGAGGGTAGGGAACTTTCGGACATGCTTTGTTTAGACCAGTGTAGTCTACACACATCCGCCATTTCCCCCCTTTCTTTCTCACAAGCACAGGGTTGGCAAGCCATTCGGGATGGAATACCTCTTTGATGAATCCTGCCGCCATTAGCTTGTGGATCTCCTCGCCTATGGCTCTGCGCTTTTCTTCGTCGAATCGGCGTAGAGGCTGCTTCACGGGTCGGGCTCCAGCTCGGATATCCAGCGAGTGCTCGGCGACTTCCCTCGGTATGTCGGGCATGTCCGAGGGACTCCACGCGAAAATGTCGGCGTTTGCGCGGAGAAAGTCGACGAGCACTGCTTCCTATTTAGGGTCGAGCTCGGAGCCGATCCGGATCTGCTTGGAAGCGTCGTTGCAGGGGTCGAGAGGAACGGACTTAACCGTCTCCGCTGGCTCGAAGTTGCCGGCGTGGCGCTTCATGTCGGGCGCCTCCCTAGAGAGGCTCTCTAGGTCGGCGATGAGGGCCTCGGCGTACTCCACGCACTCCATGTCGCATTCGTATGCGTGTCGGTACGTGGGCCCGACGGTGATGACCCCGTTGGGGCCCGGCATCTTGAGCTTGAGGTAGGTGTAGTTGGGGACGGCCATGAACTTGGCGTAGCATGGCCTCCCCAGCACTGCGTGGTAGGTTCCTCGAAACCCGACCACTTCGAACGTGAGGGTCTCCCTTCGAAAGTTGGAGGGTGTCCCAAAGCAGACGGGTAGATCGAGTTGTCCGAGGGGTTGGACACGCTTCCCGGGGATGATCCCGTGGAAAGGCGCAGCGCCCGTCCGGACCGAGGACAGATCGATCCGCAGGAGCCCGAGGGTCTCAGTGTAGATGATGTTGAGGCTGCTGCCTCCGTCCATGAGGACCTTGGTGAGCCTGACGTTGCCGATGATGGGGTCGACAACGAGTGGGTATCTCCCCGGGCTCGGCACGTGATCTGGATGGTCGGCCTGGTCGAAGGTGATGGGCTTGTCGGACCAGTCTAGGTAGACTGGCGCTGCCACCTTTACCGAGTAGACCTCCCGACGCTCTTGCTTGCGGTGCCGAGCCGAGGCGTTTGCCACTTGCCCGCCGTAGATCATGAAGCAGTCGCGGACCTCGGGGAACTCTCCTGCCTTGTGATCCTCCTTCTTAGCGTCATCGAGAGCCTTGCCACCCTCCGCGGGTGGCCCGGCCTTGTGAAAGTGGCATCGAAGCATGGCACACTCCTCAAGGGTGTGCTTGACGGGCCCCTGATGATAAGGGCACGGCTCCTTGAGCATCTTGTCGAAGAGGTTGGCACCTCCGGGAGGTTTCCGAGGGTTCTTGTACTCGGCGGCGGCGACAAGGTCCGCGTCGACGGCGTCGTGTTTCGCTTGCGACTTCTTCTTGCCTTTCTTCTTGGTGCCGCGCTGAGTTGACGCCTCGGGAGCATCTTCCGGTGGGCGGCCCTGGGGCTGCTTGTCCTTCCGGAAGATGGCCTCAACCGCCTCCTGCCCAGAGGCGAACTTGGTGGCGATGTCCATCAGCTCACTCGCCCTGGTGGGGGTCTTGCGACCCAGCTTGCTCACCAGGTCGCGGCAGGTGGTGCCGGCGAGGAACGCACCGATGACATCCGAATCGGTGACGTTGGGCAGCTCGGTGCACTGCTTCGAGAATCGCCGGATGTAGTCCCGGAGAGACTCTCCCGGCTGCTGGCGGCAGCTTCGGAGATCCCAGGAGTTCCCAGGGCGCACGTACGTGCCCTGGAAATTGCCGGCGAAGGCTTGGACCAGGTCGTCCCATTTGGAGATCTACCCCGGGGGCAGGTGCTCCAGCCAGGCTTGAGCGGTGTCAGAGAGGAACAGGGGGAGGTTGCGGATGATGAGATTATCATCGTCCGTTCCACCTAGTTGGCAGGCCAGCCGATAGTCCGTGAGCCACAGTTCCGATCTCGTCTCCCCCGAGTACTTCGTGATAGTAGTCGGGGTTCGGAACCGGGTCGAGAACGGCGCCCGTCGTATGGCGCGGCTGAAAGCCTGCGGACCGGGTGGTTCGGGCGAAGGACTCCGATCCTCCCCGCTATCGTAGCGTCCCCCACGCCTGGGGTGGTAGCCTCGGCGCACCCTCTCATCGAGGTGGGCCCGACGGCTGTGGTGATGGTGCTCGTGGCCGAGGCGACCCAGGGCCGCAGGCGCTGTGTTGCGCGTGCGCCCGGTGTGGACCGAGGCTTCCCGCACGAATCGGGAAGTCGCGGCGCGATGTTTCGAGGGGTACCCCTGCCTTCGGGAGGCGGAGCTTTCGGCCCGTCGGACCGCGGCGTCCTCCAGGAGATTCTTGAGCTCTCCCTGGATGCGCCGCCCCTCGGTGGTTGATGGCTCCGGCATCGCGCGGAGAAGTATTGCCGCTGCAGCCAGGTTCTGGCCAACTCCACTGGAATCCGGTGGCGACCTTACCCTGACGTCGTCGGCGATGCGGTGCTGGATGCCCTGGGGGAGATGACGTGCTTCTCCGGCCGGAGGTTGGCCTGCCCATTCCTGCCCGATGTCCTGGCGGATCGGCACAAGCGTTCCTGCTCCCTCGTCGAGCCTGGCCTGTCTCTCGCGGATTTGCTCGAGCTGTGGGTCAGGACCCCCGCCGGGACGGGGACCATAGCTAGCTCCCGAAGGATGTCAACGCGAGGCACGGGCCCAGGGGGATCACCGTTCTCCGGCATACCAAGATGGTTGCCTTCGCCGGGACCCCCTAGATCGACGTGGAAACATTCACGACTTGGGCCGCAGTCCTCGTCGTCGAGGCTGCGGCTACAGTCGGAAAGGCAGTAGTCGCATGTGGTCATGAAGTCCCGCATGGCACTGGGGTTACCAAGTCCGGAGAAATCCCAACAGAGGTCGGGCTCGCCATCTTCCTCGGACCCCGAGGGCTCGTAGGACGAGACGATCGTCAGCCGGTCCTAGGGTGACCGCACACGATACCCCGGAGGGTTTGGACTCGCCTCTAGGAGAGTGTCCACCGAAGCGGAGTTGCTTGGCGGGTCGAGGCCGAATCCAGAAGACGCGAGATGGGAATCGGTCGGTACCTTTTGGTCAACGGGCGGTGACGAAGTCACGTCAGGGACGGACTGCACCGTCGTCTCAGGTACGAGGGTGACGCCCAGCAAGTCCTTTGCGAGCGTGCTGGCATCGTCCGTTTGCTTGAGGTTGATGTGTTGCGAGGAGATGGCGCTCGTCTTCGTCTCAGACGCGAGGCCGATGTCCGACGCGCCCTCCGTTGGGGCGCCGGCGTCGTCGACTCGCTCGACAGCCAACGAGGTGCCGCCTCCTGCTTGGCCTTGGTTGCCCCGCCTCCTCCTCCGTCGGTGGGGGAGGGGACGGGACAAGCCCGAATGTCGTCCTTCCACCACGTGGGGAAGGCGTCGTCGATTTCCCCGCCGGCGAGCGGTTGTCGACCGCCATTGTCGCTGTCGCGCGGCGGGGGAAGGAATATCATGTCGTAGCTGCCGTCGAGGGACATGAACTCAAGACTCCCGAAACGGAACACCGTCCCGGGTTGGAGAGGTTGCTGGAGACTGCCCATCTGGAGCTTGACGGGAAGCTGTTCGTCAACACGCAGCAGGCCCCTACCTGGCGCGCTAACTATCGGTGTTTCGAAACCCGGGGGGTCCCTGGACCGAAGAGTGAATTGTCGGCGCGTGCCCCAGCCCAGATGGGTCGACGCGAGGCGGAACGCGAAGTGGGGAAGAAAGCAGCCGGAGGGAGACAGGCGTGAGAGAGTGGAACCCGCGGCCTTCGTGTTAGCCCTGCGCCCAGGTCGGATGCGCTTGCAGTAGGGGGTTACAAGCGTCCACGCGGGAGGGAGCGAGCGGCCTTGCGCGAGCGCCGTCCCGTCCTTCCCCGCGCGGCCAACCTTTTGTAAGAGGGCCCTGGTCCTCCCTTTTATAGGCGTAAGGAGAGGATCCAGGTGTACAATGGGGAGTGTAGCAATGTGCTAACGTGTCTAGCGGTGGAGAGCTAGCGCCCTAAGTACATGACATCGTGGCAGCTAGAGAGGTCTTGGCACCCAGTTCGCGTGGTGTCGTGGCCATCGGAGGAGCGCTGGAGCCTGGCGGAAGGACAGCTGTCGGGGCTGTCGAGTCCTTGCTGACGTCCTCTTGCTTCCGTAAGGGGGCTAAGAGCCGCCGTCGTCACAGGGCATGCGGGGCGCCATCATTACTTGTATGGTGGAGCGAGCCAGATGGGACGCCGGTCTTGTTCCCCGTAGCCTGAGTCAGCTCGGGGTAGGGTAATGGTGGCGCTTCCTGTTGACGTGGTCGGTCCGTGCCCTAGGTTGGGCGAGGTGGAGGCTCCTCCGAGGTCGAGGTCGAGTCCGTCTTCCAAGGTCGAGGTCGAGTCCGAGCCCCCGGGTCGGACGAGGCGGAGACCGTCGGCTGAGGCTAGGGCTGAGTCCGAGTCCGAGCCCTGTGGTCGGGCGAGGCGGAGTTCGTCGTCTTCCGGGGCTGAGCCTGAGTCCGAGCCCTGGGGTCGGGCGAAGCGGAGTTCGTCGTCTTCCGAGGCTGAGCCCGAGTCCGAGCCCTGGGGTCGGGCGGAGCGGAGTTCACCGTCTTCCGGGGCTGAGCCCGAGTCCGAGCCCTGGGGTCGGGCGGAGCGGAGTTCGTCGTCTTCCGGGGCTGAGCCCGAGTCCGAGCCCTGGGGTCGGGCGGAGCGGAGTTCGCCGTCTTCCGGGGTTGAGCCCGAGTCCGAGCCCTGGGGTCGGGCGGAGCAAAGTTCCCTATGACGCCTGAGACCGGACTTGGCTGCTGTCAGCCTCACTCTGTCGAGTGGCTCAGCAGTCGGAGCGGCGCAGGCGGCGCTGTTCTCTTGTCAGACCGGTCAGTGGAGCGGCAAAGTGACCGCGGTCACTTCGGCTCTGTCGTCTGGAGGGCGTGCGTCAGGATAAAGGTGTCAGGCCACCTTTGCATTAAATGCCCCTGCGATTTGGTCGGTCGGTGTGGCGATTTGGCCAAGGTTGCTTCTTGGTGAAGACTGGGCCTCGGGCGAGCCGAAGGTGTGTCCGTTGCTGGAGGAGGGCCTCGGGCGAGACGTAAGTCCTCCGGGGTCGGCTGCCCTTGCCCGAGGCTGGGCTCGGGCGAGGCGTGATCGCGTCCCTCGAATGGACCGATCCTTGACTTAATCGCACCCATCAGGCCTTTGCAGCTTTGTGCTGATGGGGGTTACCAGCTGAGATTTATGAGCCTTGAGGGTACCCCTAATTATGGTCCCCGACAGTTTGTGTAAGGCGTGAGAGACTCGAATTTGTGAAGATTCCTCAAAACGGGATATTGATATTCGAAAGACAACTATGACACTCAATTTTGATCTTTGGGTCACTTGAGAGGGATTGAGTGCAACCCTTAACCAAAAAAGTCACCACAACGTGGAGTAGACATTGTGTGAATCACGGTAAAAATTGTTGTCTCTTGTTCATTTTACTTATTATGATTACTGTATTGTTAGGTTCTCATACTCACTTGCAATATTGTTCATAAGTTTAATATTCATCTTAAAGGAGCAACCAAGTGAAGAGTTCGATGAAACTTAAAAGTTTGATTAAGACAAATCAAAGAATTAATTTATTCAAATATTTTATAGACCAAAGAGAAATTTAATAAGTAATAATATACTTCTTTGATTCTAAAATAAATATCACTATCGTATTTGTGCTGATTAAAATTTTAAAGTTTAACTATATTTATAAAAAAATATTAGTGGTATTTATATCTCTAGATAAATTATTACAAAAATAAACTTAACAATTTATCTAACAGTACTAACTACATTCTATAGGTAATAATAATGTGTTATATTTATATTTATATTTAGTTGAAGTTTAAAAAGTTTAACTGTTTTAAAAGCAGAACGATACTTTCTTTTTTGGTCGGAGTTGAGAACAGTATAACCAGTGAAGTGACATCGCCCCGCGAGCGGGGAAGGAAGCGGTAACCCGGTAGGCGTGATGATGCCCCTGCCCGGCTGCCGCCTCACCTCGTCTCGTCCCCTCGGTGTCAGACGGCCAGTCGTCGATGTCGTTGGTGTGCAGGGGCAACCGGCCGGCCATAGCCGGAGGCAGTGCAACCGCAGCCGCGTCCGCCGAACAGCGAGTGACGTGCCGTTCGCACGGCAGGCTGCGATGCCGCACGGACGTGACTGAGTTGCCAGATCGTACTACGACGTGCTAGCAGCTACCTGTAGTTGTAGCCTACAATACGCCGCTAGTACTGCGAGATGGATTCGAGTCGATTCGCTCCCTAGTCGCTTCCCCTTCCCGTTGTTCTTTCCATTGTTGCTCCGTGAGTCCGTGGGACGTAGCGCCGCACCGGTCGACGAGGCAGGGTCCTCGGTGGTCAGTGGGGCAATCGAGTGGACTCATGGTCTCACGCTCAGCGATAGGCCTCAATCCTCACGTCTGACGTCTCAATGCGGCGTGACTTGTGAACCGAGGACCGAGCGCTGTCCACGACTTCGGTCTAGCCTCGACTTGTTTTTTTTAAAAATCATGTCTTCTAGGATCTTGAAATGTTGCTCTTTAATCTTCGTTTGAAATATTGATTGTTTGGTCTTCGTCTTAGCCTAGTTTAAGTATGTCCTTACATTCTCGTAGGATTGAAATATCAGTCCTAATAGTTATATTGTCAATTATGGACACCATGCACTTTATAGATCCCATCTTTAATAAGTCAATTTCTGACAGACGATGGTAGCGTCTCCGACGACACTCCTTTTCCAAAGGCATCGCTTTTAAAGTTTGTCTCGGACACGTCATCACCTTCGATGGTTACTTTTATTTTTCGGCGTCCGGTTTGCGTGTGGAGGTGGGGGTTTGCATCGTGAAGTTGAAGCTGCTACGTTGGTGATGTGGCTTGGTAACAACGACGTGGGGCGAATCCTCCTCCCTCTTGTTGGCTGGTTTGCTGTGATGGTTTGGTGATTGCCGAGGGCGGTGTAGAGGATCAAGATTTGGAAGTCTCATTGATGAAAAATCGGAGCTATCTCGAGAGGATGTCTCAAGGCTTGGCACGACAGCGGACAGCGTATTGATGTCTTCCTTCTTCTGTGTCGATGTTTGTAGTCGTCGTTTTTACTTTAGTCATGTGCTACTCGTCTTAGGAAGTCGAAACTGCTCGTCTCTTGTGTTGAGCTCAGCAACAATGAGTCAGGATGGTTTGTGTGTGGTGTTGTTGTTGTGGTGTGGGTTTCTTGTGCACCATGCGTAGATTTTAGGTCCGATTTTCTTAAAATTGGATCAATTCCTTCTTGACGGAGAGGAAGAGCTCCCGTTATTACATTAAAAAAACCCTCTAATAAGTCTATTTCTTAAATTTAGTGAAATACCTTAATCTTAAATTATTATACTAATTAGTAAGTAATGAGAAAAGAGACGGCGATGAATTAACCAATTACTCCTCACAAACCAAATAAAAGAAGTTTAAAAGTAAATATAATACAATACAACGTATATAAATTTTCAATTTCTGCCTTTTTATACTGAAACAAGGTGGCGTAGTAAGAATTGCTGCATACAGAAACAGGTGTTCTGAGCATAAACTTTCCGTGCCAAAATTGAATTGCCTACATTTTAGTCTATGATTGTCCAACAATTGTTGTAAATACAAGCCGATGCGGATCTTTACAAAGAAAAAAGGAGTGTCCTGTAATGCATGAGGCCCAAACTATTTGCACTAACAGAATTCTGCCATCTATCCAAATGAGCCACAAAGGCCCAAACTATGGCGAAGTTGATTCAGCCACAAACCAAAAGGGCTGAATTCTAATCTTGCACCCTCAAAGTTTTTGTAAGAGAGATCGGAAAGAATATTCACCACAATTACATCAAAAGCTTCGCATGAGTAAACGTTTTTCTTCCACAAAGTCATACTCATTACCATAAGAATCCTTGGATTCTAGGACACAGTTTTTTTACAGCCTAAAAAACAAGTGGGTCGAATCGATCTAAAACACTTGCATTTGTATATTGGCCTGGAATATATAGCTTCCATTCATGGCCGCCATATCAACCTCAGTATCTGTGCCCAGAAGCAGCGCTAACAGGAAGCAATTTACACATTTCTGCTGCTGGGTACAAACATTACATCTACAGTTTACATACAGCTATACCGTACCTCCTCCTCACTTGTATACCAATTGCTATGATGTGTACATGAATATGCATGTACCTGCACACACACCTCATAACAGGAATAAGTCGCTTGAATGGTTCAAGAGATGCTTCCATCTCATTTTGCTGGATGCTTGAAGAGAGATCCAGCTATCGACATCCAGCTTCACAAGGAAAAAATCTCCCATATTCCTTGTTCCCGAGGCATGAACAAGCCCCTACGTCTAAAAAGGGCAGTAAAAAATTCAAATCTGATGTTGAAAACGACTTCAACAGCAGCTCTGCTGTTGTGATATTGACATGAAGCTCGCACGCAATATGACAGCTGAGCCTAACTGACTGCATTGTAGTTCTGCTTCATTAGTTGGTGCCCCATCATATGTTGTGGCAGCTTTTCAGAGTAAACTGAGAGATCAAAGACACTTTTTGGCAGCTGGGGAGGCCCAACAATGGACATTGTGATGTCTGAATGGGCACATTTTTCCTTTCCATAGATGTTATTGCAGACACTTTTCATGAAATCTTCTTTGAGAGAACTTATACATATTTGAATATTCCTTCTGTAGATGAGACCCCAGAAGAATACAACATTTGGATCAGTGATGGTATGATCAACTTGTTCTGAGGGATCAGGGTCACAGTAAACACCAAGACTCTCCAGCTGCAGAACATCATTGGAGAGTTCAAGATCAACATCAACACAACCCAGAAATGTGGAAAAGAAAAGCATGCATGCCCAAAGAAAAGATGAAATAACCTTGAGAAGAAGGTTGCGGAATCGTGATTTCACCCATCCAACCCAGTCACGCAATTCTTCTCCCATCGGAGCAGAGAGAACTATGCGGAGAAAGCATTTGTATCTTGCACCATATGGAAAAGGTGCAAAGAGCCAACTCCAATTAAAATCAGTACTTCTGGTATCCTATGGAAGAAGCAGATGAAATATTATCAACCTGGCACTTAGGGACACATGCAAGCCTTAATCCTACATTGCACGGTTGCACCAATAATAGAGGTGGGTGAAATGGAACTGTTGATATTTAGCATTTTAGAGAGGTTAACCTGGCTTTACCACATAACAGATTTGGAAAACTACCAGCAAGTAAAAATTTAAACCATAAACACGGCAACTGATCCAGATAGTTAATTTGGTGGGTTGGAGTTGGGTGCGTCCCATAGTGGGTGCAGGGAGTGTTTTCTGAGTAGTTATAAATGGTGAAAGGTTATAGTGCCTTGTTTGGAAAGGAAATAACTTGCAATATCAATTGACAAATATGCAACACGACAATTCAGCAAAAGAGAATAGGAGGAAGGTATTGAAGACAGCTCATGTCCCTCTGCTCTGCAACATTCGCATTCTAGCAATTTGTATAATAAATTTCAGCATGGTGTCATGGTGTGATAGTAGAGACATAGCAAGAATAGCTATACCTTGCTTAGAGCATAGCCACGCCAAAGTTCTTCTTTGATTTTGCTGAAAGTACTTTCTGTTGTACTAGAGGAGCAAAATTCTGGTGGAATAGATGGCAACATTATGGGCATGAGAGAGCACCCATCAGGACCCCGACAAGGAACAGGCGGATCAAGCAAACTCACTGGAAGAGGCCAAGGCCAGTGAACAAAAATGTCGAAGAACAAAGACAACAGAGTATTTATACTAGCATTCGGATGTCTGCGGCAAACATATGCAGCAAGGATAGCCAAATGAATTCCAGCGAAGAAGCCAAGTAGCTGAAATACCATCAGGCAATCATTAACAGCATAGTTATAGAAAATAAAGGACAACATTATGTTCAACTGTAGAGAAATCACTTACATGGCAATGAAGTCCTCTTTTTCTTGCCCATAGTTTGAGGCACCGCAACAGATATTGAAATTTCTGCATTCATATTCCATAAAAAGAGAAAATTAGAATAGGAAGAGCAGTAGCAAGAAAGGTTTGAAGTCATAAAAAGTGCAACAGACTTCAACAGTGCTAACCAAAAAAGGACATATGATTTGACATGACAAAACACATTAACCAGGACCAAACTGAGAAATATAAAATGTACATAACGAACAAAAGTGATATAATGGGAGACAACATTAGGTTTCAAAACTCAAATACAAAAAAGACAAGAGTAAAACAAAAAAAAATGAAGATAGCAGTACATGAATAAATCTAGTGAGGTGGTTGTTGGACCTTCATATTGGGAACTAATTGAATGATTTGTCTATTAGCACGGACCCCAGATAGACATCTCCAACTTGGCCCATCCACATTCTCTAGAACATGGGGATCAAATGCATGCATAGCCTGCACAGTGTACATCCCAAGAGAACTTAAAATAAGCAGAAGATATCATGTACAGCATCTCTATTATACAAGCTAAACAAGAGTTAAACAAATTCAAACTAATGGTAAAAAACACATGATGGACAAGGGAGGGCAGACTTATCATGTAGTATATGCATAAGGACATAAAAGACAGTTTCTCACAGATGTTACCATGCTTTGCTCAATCACTTGAAAGACCCAAACATGTTGAAAAAAATGTACTAATGTACAATTTTATTAAGGTGGTGAACTGAAATTTCTTGGTCTTAAGGATTAGGCACTCACTGAATGCTACCAAAAGTTGTAGGAACTAGGAAGCAATAGCTTATCAAGGTACAGCATGACCAAGATGAAAGCAGTGTTACAGGGTGTGCAGACAAAAAAAGATATTCTGAGAGTAGAAATACAAATTCCATGAATCAACAAATATAACATGTTTATTATATATGTAGTAAACAAACACTAATTGAAGACCGGATGCTTACCTCTGCAGCATTGATCACTGGGAGTTGAACATAAGGAAAGTCAACTAAAATCCCATTGAATTTAAAACGCATCAATGGAACCTTAGCTCCTTCAATTGAATGCAATTCTGATACTTCTGGCCTCCCTTCGAGCATTTGTCGCAGGACAACAAAAAAATGGTGCTGCAGTCAATACATGAACACATTATGAGTAAATTTTAAAAAACTCCAGCAAAAACCAAATACAAAATTCACACTTACTTGCAGTGATGCAATACAAGGACCAATACAGAGGACATCAATATCAGATTCAGGTCCATACGCCTTCAAAGTAGAAAACTTTTAGTCGAGGTTTGTCATAAAAAGATAAATCACAGTATTCAAAGGTGCAACTACAGAGGCAATATCATACAAAGTATAAACAAGCAAACTCATATTATAATTCTTCCATAGCCAGCTGCTTTACATGCAATTAAACTATCAAAAGCTAATCAAAACCTGCATATAGTTAGCACTTAGCAATACAAATTCATGTTTAGAAGCTCTTTCTAACTCCCTCATTATCTGCTGGATTAAACTTCTGTTAAGGCTTTAAGAACACATAGACTATACAAGCTCATGCATGCTATTAACCATAGAAGCAGACTTCAATTAAAAAAATTCTCCCATGCTCCTTAAAGCATAGTTATTAAGGCGGTAAGGCGACATAAGGCGCCCGACCCCCTTTTTACCTTTTAAGCGGTGAGGCGACGCCTTAATTATATAATAAAATAAAATAATTAGTATATCACTTAGATCAAATAGTATAGAATTTGTTGATAACTTTCCACATCTTTCCTAATCTGTCCCTCAGTCTATCACCTTCTCTGTTCCTTATTATTTTAAAATTGAAAAGAAAAGAAAAGAAAAGGAAATGAAAATAAGTTGAAGGCCCATCCAGCCCATGTAGACCACCAGGCACGGGCAAGTCACCACTTCTACTATACCCTAATTCCTCACAGCCGCACACAGTTGCACGCAGCCCGCCGCCCAGGAGGACACGCGCTCGCGCCACCCAGGAGGACGCATGCTCGCGCCACCAAGGAGGACGCATGCTCGCGCCACCGCGGAGGGAGGGCGGAGCCGCACCGCTGCGGAGGGAGAGCGGAGCAGAGCCGCCATGGAAGGGAGGACTGGCGGCGGAGCAGGATGGCCGCGCGACCGCCATCAGGAAAGTTACCGCCCCACAGTCCTTGTCTCCATCTGCACCTCTTCTCCAACCCTACCCAGGTTAAGGTGTCCGCGATCCAGCGCCTTACCGACGCCTTGCGCCCCAAAGGGCAACGCTCTAGGCAAAGGCCTTACGCCGACGAGTAAGGCGACAGCGACGCCTTGCCCTCCAGCCTCGCCTTACTGCTTTAGCGACGCCTTAATGACTATGCCTTAAAGTCATACGATTATGTTGTTTTTAGATGTGCACTGTTAAACTTATTAGACACATGACAGCTATCATTTTACACTGATATTCTGAAAACAGTACAAGTAGACTGTCTAAAAATCATCAAATTATCAAGAAACAAACTTGACCCCAACGAATAGCCTTCCCTGAGGCATTATCACTAGAAGGACTCTCAACCACACAAGCCCAAGAAAAGGCCCAAACCCTGGCTTCACCCGTACTGCCACACCATAACCCAGGCCAGCGTCCAAAATTACTATGTGGATTGCCAACGAGAGAACTTCTTTCAAGTGCAAAGTAGGGCTCGAACCCTGATCGGCAGCCTCCGTAATGGACGTCCTAGCACCTTGTTATCAGCGTGTTTGATATTGCTATGTTTTATATACATATCACAAAACAATTTTCCTGACAAAGTGTTTTAGAGACCATGTAGATGGACAAAATAGTGATTATTTCTGACTGGAGAGAACCTCCCTCATATGAGCAGTAACTCTCTTCTTAAAGTTATGACCACATGTTTTGATTAACCTAATTGGCAGATTCGTCAAAACAAGAGACACCGTTTACTAAACAGACCATGTTACATATGCAATTGCAACACATACTTGCACTAGAATGAATAACGTAACAAATAACAGTACTGCATGGCTAGCTGATAAACGTAATGCCTCGCCAGAAAATATCCAGGCAATTAAAGACAGGTGATATAAATTTCGGCAACAATTAATTTGTTTAAAGAGAACACAACATATAGAAAATGAAGTAAAAGCAACACAGACACTACAGACCATTCTAAATCAATTCCATGAACAACTAAACTGGGTGTTACATCACCATAAAGGTTTCTAAGAAATTGTGGACAAATTTGGCATCCTCCTTACCCCCAGGGCATAGGAGCCGAAGGTCAACACCGTGGCTGAAGCGATCCAGTGCTGGTTGCCCTGCTCGTAGGCCACCCTCTTTGCCCAATCCATTACTATCTGCAACATAGTCGCCACCAGATCAAATCATCAATTTCGACCGGCATCGCAAGCAGAAACCTTTTAAACCCGAAACCCTAACCCCCATTACCTTGCCGAGCTCGCGTACTACCCGCTCCCTCCTCCGCTCGTCCTCTAGCGAAGGCACAATCCCCGCGTCGGAAATGAACTAGACCACGTGAAACGTCAGTTCCAAAAATCAACCATGGAGTCAGACGAAATTACACCATAAGGGACAACCGTATGTGCGAGCTTTAAGCTCCAGAGCTCACCTTGAGGAGGGAGCGGCTCCGACACTCGTCCATGTAAATGATGACCTCACGCGGGAGCGCCATGTGCATCGGGTGCGGAAGGAGCGTCCCGGGGGGTGGGGGCCCCGGGAGGTACATCCCCGTCGTCGGTGGGATCGGCGGTGGAGGCGGCGGGCCCATGAGCAGCACGGGCGCTAGGGTTTGGGTCTCAGCCCTGCGGGCCGCCGAGCCCCTGATAGCGTGGTCCAGTACCATTGCTTCAGGAGCGGGGCGCTGGCGAGGGAAAGGCGGCGGCGGTCGCCGGCGAACGATTCGCCGCCGCGTTGTTGAGTGGGTGGCGGACGCGGAGGCGACGACGTGAGCAGAGCTTCACGCTTTGAAATTGGTCGGACTTGAGACAGCTTCGGGGTTTTAGTTACAAGGGGAATTTGGGAGGGTGCCTCAGGATGCTGGCTGGCGAGCAACGAAAGAGGATTATGGGCTTATGGCCTTATGGGTGCTGATTTGGTCTCTAGAATTTTATATACGGTTGTTTGCTCGCTTTAGAGCTGTCGGTACTTGATAGATTAAGAATACTGTATTGTTGTGGCCTTCTACAAGTTCCCTTTCCTAATTCCAAAGCTTTATGCTGTTGTTAGTTGCTTTTATGGGACCACTTTTGGTCGCCGAAATCCTCTTTATTTAGTGCATATAAACAAAAGTAAAAGAGACATCATGACAATTTAAAATCAAATCCATATCAAAACAAACATGCGGAAATAATAAAATTTTGACAGTAGCATCACGTGTCATATTATCTATAGAAAAACTGCATAGCGAAAGGAATTATTCCACACCAAGCAATGTGGCTTGATGGTGGACACTAAAAATTATTGGATGAAAATAAGGATATGTTTGGATCCTGTGCACTAAAATTTAGTTAAAAGTATAGTGTTAAATTTTAACAACATAGATCCAAACATATCCTAAGCCAACTCATTTGAAAGGCTAAAGAAAAAGGAAGGAGTACTCTTCTCCCCTTCATTCCATGAGTTACTCCCCTTCATCCTATGAGTTATAAAAATTTAAATATTTTTTACTTTAATCAAATGTACATAAAAATATTAATATTCATAGTCAAATAATAAGTATTATTGTATTAAATATTAAATTATTTATATAATAAATGTAACTAGATATATAAAATATTGTTGATTTTTAACTAAATCTAATCAAACTTAAAATGTTTTGACTATACAAAATCCTGCGTGACTTTCCTTTAACAACGAAGAGGATACTCTATATGCACTGTACATGTGAAAAGGTATAGCTTCACATTTAGATGGTATATCACAACTCACAAGGTTATTTAGGCCTTGTTTAGATCCACACTGTTTTTTTAGAAAACTGTTTTTGTAAATCTAGAACGTTTTCAAACAAGTCAAGTTTTTTTATCCCGTTTCGTTTCTAAAAACCAGTCTCCTGGTTTCTACGGTAAAGCTATAAACCTTTTTTAAAAAAAACTAGTAGATTCAAACGCTATCTAGTTTTTACTAGGTGAGTGTCCGTGCGTTGCAACGGGAACAAATAATAACATGATAACTTATATACAAAATATGTCTTATATTGTTATAAGAAAATGTTTCATAATTCATTTGTAATCCTAGTCATACATAAATTTTATTATTTTAATTTAGTCGTTTCACTACTACATTGCAACCATCAGTATTATGCAGACTTCGATATATGTCACGATTTGCATGGTCTCATCATTGAAGAGCACGTGTCACATCTACCGGTACTAGTTCCCTCGTACATTATCAGTCATCAGGTACGCACCACCATACACGCTTGCTTAAACAAAAAAGACAAGTGTATGTGTCTGCGAAGAGAATTAGAGGCAGGCCGACACAAAAGCTACCTTGACGATGGCAAGTGGTCATCTCTGTCGGTCCTCCTCTGCGTTACCTCTGGCGCCAAAGATGACGTCACATACCTTGATATAGTAGTCGTCGAACGTGCACGACATGCGAGTACCGATGACTCTTGGCTGGGCTGCCAAACGAATTGCACCACAGGCTCATCAGCAAGGTAGTACACCTAGTCATTGCACCACCGGATGTGCTACTCCTCTACATACATCTTGTTCGAGAACACTTACACAACGTCAGCAACGGCCGTCGTCCCAACGCACAAGAATTCATGGCCGGCCAGTAACGACTTACGTGGCAGGTTGAGCTTCAGATGGATGATGAGCTGAACGGCGTGACAGCACCGTCGTCGGATGTGGTGCCTAGAACAACTCGATAGTCGCCAGCGTTGGGGACGACCATGAGGTCCCCCTGTTTGAAGATGGACAATGTGGTGCAGCCGCTCTGGACCACGTCCAAGCGGCGGCTGCGCCGGAGCTTGCCGAACACAGCGGCGCATGCGGACACGTAGGACTGCTTCCAGAGGTCGAACTGGCAGTCACCAACACTACACCAAAATCATACACTTCCTATGGTTTTTTAACTTCCTACAGCTTTTATAACAAACCGTAGGAAATAAATAACTTCCGAGAGGCAACTGATACTTCTAGGAAATAAACATAACTTCCTCTCCACGCAAAGAATATGTGATAGGACAGTCCAGGTTCGATTTAGAGCACCAGGTTAATTATATTACCGATTTTGGTTTGATTATGTAAGATTTTGTTGTTCGTGCTACAACAGCAGCTCATATTATTAGTTCTACCGTTGTGAAGAAACTATCTAGTGGACTATATCGAGTATCTTGCCTAAGCAAAGTGAGCTATGTAAGTACTTCAAATGGATCTTTGCATTTTTGTTTATGAACTGCGTATTGCAATATATTCTGGTAAATTGATTCACTGAAATATATTTAATTTAATTCACTTTTTTAGAAATTGTTGTTTTCATGTGGGAACATGGTTGGTAAAGATCATCCTGTGCCTGCAATATCCAAATCAGAGTTCACTGTTATTTGTGACTTCCCATCAGAAATAACATTGATAGCAAATGAAAATGGTACTTTCTTGTTCTTTTTATTAAAATTCAGTTTAATAATCCTTAAAAGTACAACATGTCTGTGTTGACAGTTTTTGTACTGTTCCCAGCCTACTAAATGGTTTCCGTTGACTGTACAGAAAACCGACTTGATATATTGGAAGCTGCTAGAAAAGCTGACTGTGGTCCAGATAGATTGCAAGCATCACCAATTGTAATCTCCAACAGAAGAAATATACGTCTAGCTGCTGCGAGTATACATGTAAATGGAAGATTTTTCGCTAATTCATCTTCTCTTTGCTTGAATACTTTTTATCAATTTCACTAAAGTTCTTGTCTCACTCAGCTTATGTTTATACAGATTGTTTCTTCCTTAAGAGTCACCCCTGAATATGTCTTGTTAGTTTTCCATCCTGAAGCATAGGTGAACTTTTGCTCACTTCTTGTATATCCTGTTCATGGTCTGAAGTAATTTAAGCCCCCTTTGCTATTTATGCTCTTATACATTTGAGCCTCAGGAAAATCTGCTTGTAAGTGGTGGAACATGCTCCCTAGATGCTTCTACCAATGACACACATGTGGTGCAAATAGTTACACATCCAGGAAAAGCCTTATGTTCTCAATTGATTCTTGCGGAAGGTTTAGGCAAAACTATAATCATAATCCAGGATGTTGGCCTTTCTCCAAGAGCAACTACTCATTCTTTGGTACATCACTTTGGCGCTTATCTTCCTAATTCTCCTGATACTTTTTATACTTGTTACAATTCAATCAAGTGACTTCTATTGCATACTATGTTTATACTGTTCAAATGGTTGCCAACATCCCTTGAGTCATATCTTTGTATCTGTGCTTTGTCTAGCATTAATCTTGGGATAATGGTAACTTTTGAATTTTGATATATATCCGCCATCCCTAATTTACATTCAACTTCTATCAGACTATCCCTCATAATAAAGATGTGCTAATCTTCCTTTTGAGTAATAATAAGGGTTTCATTCCATGGCTAAATATACCCTTTTTCTGTTTTTTGTGTGTTTAGATTACTGAATTGGAACGGGAAAAAAATCCATAAAGTGTTGAATACTAAGTGGATCGAGCGCGCGCGAGGGTTGTCGTAAAATGTCCACCGTTATTAAGAGGGCTAATGAATTCCCAATCGATTGTAGCTACATGCATGAAGGAGTGCACACAGTGTCCGACGTCCATAGGATCGTCAGCTATTTCATGCAAGCATCCGCACAAGTGTCCTACTATATGTTATTGTGTTCTTATACTTGAGACTTTTATTATGACTATGTATGAGATATTGTCTCTTATTAGTACTGAATGAGATGTGTCTTATTATAACTATGGATGAGACTTTTGTAATGTAATTGATGAGACTATGAATTTAAATATTGTTATGTGATTGTGTATGAGATGTTTTATGTGAAAAATATGTTGTGCTATATATTTGTTATGATGTGGAATGTGGTGTAAAATAAAAATAAACAGCATTTGTAATGTTGGTCAAATTAACTTCCTAGAGGCTTATTGGGTCGTAGGAAGTTAGCTAGCTAACTTCTTAGGGTCTATAGTCAGCCGTAGGAAGCTAACTTTCTAGGGGCTACAGTCAGCCGTAGAAAGTTAGTCATAGGAAGTTAATCAACTGACGGCGCTGACGGCGTGAAGCTACTAACTTCTGAGAACCTACTAACTTCCGAGAGGCTTCTTTGGCTGTAGGAAGTTAGCTAACTTCCTAGAGGGCTCTATGAAGTTAAGCTAACTTCCGACAAAAATTTTCCGAGAGCCAAACTTCCGACGGGATGGCTTAACTTCCGAGAGTTTAGCTAACTTCCTAGAGTTTAGGGCTAACTTCCTAGGGTTTAGGCTCTAGGAAGTTTACTATTTTGGTGTAGTGCAAGCTTCTTCTCGTCGTCGATGAGTGAAAGTCGCCTAGAGGGGGGGTGGATAGGCGAAACCTGAAAATTAAAACTTTATCCCCCAACTAGATCCCTTGATTAGTGGTTAGAACAAGATATACAAAAATAAGAGTATACAAACTAAGTTCTTGCTTGAAAGAATATTGCTAAATAATGCGGGAGTGATAAATCAATACAATTAATAAGTTATAGAATAACAAAGCAAGAAGCCTTAGATGAGAAGAGCACTAGGTCAAGTTCTTTCTTGCAACGTGTTGCTTCACTAAATGGGAATTTAACTTGAAGCAACACCAAATGATATTAGCAAATAATGGTGCAAGAAAACTTAGAGCAAGGGAAAACAAACAAATCACAAGCAATAAACACAATGGACACGGGTGATTTGTTTTACCGAGGTTCGGCCCTCGAAGGCCTAGTCCCCGTTGAGGAGTCCACTTAAGGACGGGTCTTTTTTCAACCCTTTCCCTCTCTCCCCCGATCACACAAGGATCGGCGAGCTCTTCTTCTTCTCAAGGATCACTCTCGATCCCACAAGGACCACCACACTCTTTGGTGTCTCTTGCTAGCTTTTACAAGCCTCCAAAACTTTGGAGGAAGTTCGATGGGAGTCAATACTCCACGCACAAATGAACACAAGGGTGTAGCACACACTATCTCTCAATGAATCTCACAAGGCGCTAGGGCTAAACTCAATTGAGTAGCTCTCAATTGCTTGCTCTCTCTTTTGTGGCACTTGTGTTGGTTGTAGTGGACTAAATCTTGTGTATAGGATGGATCAATGAATATATGTGGTTGGGAGGGCTTGAGTATGTCAACTAGATGACTTGGAATGTTGCTTTGGCTCCCACACCATGAAGTGGCCGGTTGGGGTGGTATTTATAGCCACCATCCAAAATCTAGCCGTTGGTGAAGTTTGCTGGCGAAGGGCGCACCGGACAGTGTCCGGTGCGCCGCCACGTCATCCTCCCGTTAGGTCTTGGAGCTGGTCGACCGTTGGAGGCTTTGTCCTCATGTGACACCGGACAGTCCGGTGCGTCACCGGACAGTCCGGTGCCCCTCTGACCGTCTGCACTGACATCTGATTTGCACTGTACACTTTGCAGAGTCGACCGTTGCGTGCAGATAGCCGTTGCTCCGCTGGTACACCGGACAGTCCGGTGTGCACCGGACATGTCCGGTGAATTATAGCGGAGCGGCGCCTAGGAAACCCGAAGGTGAAGAGTTCGAGCTGAAGCACCCTGGTGCACCGGACACTGTCCGGTGGTGCACCGGACACTGTCCGGTGGCACATCGGACAGTCCGGTGCGCCAGACCAGGGCAGCCTTCGGTTTCCTTCTTGCTCCTTTCTCTTGAGACCTAACTTGTTCTTTTGATTGGTTTGTGTTGAACCTTTTGTACCTGTAGAATATAATCTTGAACAAACTAGTTAGTCCAATTATTTGTGTTGGGCAATTCAACCACCAAAATCAAATAGGAAAAGGTTTGACCATATTTCCCTTTCAATCTCCCCCTTTTTGGTGATTGATGCCAACACAAATCAAAGCAAATATATAAGTGCATAATTGAACTAGTTTACATAATATATGTGCAAAGGTTGCTTGGAGTTAAACCAATCTATATTTCATAAGATATGCATGGATTGTTTCCTTTTCATTTTCAACATTTTGGACCACGTTTGCACCACATGTTTTGTTTTTGCAAATTCTTTTTGTAAATCCTTTTCAAAGTCCTTTTGCAAAATAGTCAAAAGTAAATGAATAAAATTTTGCGAAGCATTTTCAAGATTTAAGATTTTCTCCCCTTGTTTCAAATGCTTTTCCTTTGACTAAACAAAACTCCCCCTCAATAAATTCTCCTCTTAGTGTTCAAGAGGGTTTTAAGACATCAATTTTTGAAAATACTACTTGCTCCCCCTTTTGAACACAATAAGATACCAATTTAAAATTTATCAATTGAAAATCATTTTAAAATTAGGGTGGTGGTGCGAGTGGTGGTGCGGTCCTTTTGCTTTGGGCTCATACGTTCTCCCCCTTTGGCATGAATCGCCAAAAGCGGATACTTTGAGTGAGATATAAGCCCTTTTCTTTCTCTCCCCCTTTGGCAAACAATTGAAATATTCAATTGAAATAGAGATATGAGTGAAGATTATACCAAAGTGGAGAATTATGCGAAATACTGACAAAGAGTGGATAATACCGATGGAGTTGAGTGGAAACGTCGTCTTTGCCAAATATTCCATTTCCCTTTCAATTCTATGACTAAGTATGAGAATACACTTGAAAATCCACTAGTCATAGACATAAAGGAGATATGATCAAAAGGATATATCAAATTAAGCATGATCATAGTTCTATACAACATAGATTGCTCCCCCTAAATATGTGCATGGAGAGGAAGAACACATATTTTGGCCTAAATGCCAATTGCACATAATTAGGTTAGTGAGAACATATCTATATCATACAGAAAGTGAAGTGCATTGTGTCATAGAATAAGTGTGATGCTCATGACAGTTTATGCACTTATGAAAGCATGTTGTAAACATTTTGAGCATTTTCCCTTAAGGTTTTCAAAGAGGCTTAAGGACCATCCACTTTTTGAACAAAGGTAGCTTATTTTCGTTACAAGGTTAAGCTTTAAGCTCTTTGACAAATAAATCACTTCATCTAGTTTCAACAAGGATGCATTAAAGCATGAATGAATTTTTGAGAAGTTAAACTAGATATGAAGCAGGGATAATGCATGGACATGCTTTCTCTTCCTTCTACACAAGATATGCAAGGAATGTATACAAAAGGAAGATTTAGGTACATATGTAAATGAATGGAAGTAGTTTTACCGTTTTGTACCTTCACATAGAGACACTCCCTTCATTGTGCCTTGTCCTTGGTTTTAGATGCTTAAGACCTATACTCAATGACAATATACGGAAATATTTTGCACAATAGAGAGTTCTACAACTAGTGATCCTTTTCTAAGTCATGATTAGCATATATCAAGTGGATCACAAATTGCATACATGAATCATGAATTCTCCTTTTAACTTAGTGCATATCAAGAGATATTGATTAATAGAATATGCGGCACTAAGAGGCATGATTGTTAATAGAAGTCATTCAATGATCAAACAAATAACAAATGTGATCAAGAGAACAACATACACAATAAATTATCAATTAAGCTTAGAGTAGGAGAATCCAGCACATATGCTACTTTAGAGTGAAAGATAATAATTGGAAAATAGTAGCATACTTCATGAGAAACTCATTCTCATGCATGAGACTATATGAAATTACTAAGATAAAGTAATAGTCTCAACATAATCAAGATATAGAAAGAGACTCCCCCTAGAGATATGCATCAAGAATTTGAATGAGATGAATAGATGCATTTAATTTAGAGATGTGTAGGGAGAAGCATTATACATCTTGATCAAGGCTTATAAAATTTTGCAATAAACAACTTAAGCCTAGCATTCTCATTATGAAAGGATTTAGAATACTCACAACCACACCATTGATTGTTTTGTAGATCTTACGATCCAAGTAAGTGGTGTTGTTCTTGATGTCCTCCTCTTTCATTTGAGAGTCCTCCCTTTGTAGTTGTTTCTTTTTCCTTTCAAACTAATTGAAAATACTCAAGAAAGATGTTAGTAACACAAGGGAGTATATAATGAAGGATGATTTCTTTAGATAGGAAATAAATACAATTCATCATTCATAAGTCACACAGACATGAAGTAAATTCCTTGACGTTAGAATACAACAATATGCATCCTTTAAGCATTTTGATCAAACATAGGAATTTTACTTCTTCATATTGAGTTTATGAAAGTGCATTCATCCCTTTTGTGAGTTTTGGTGATTTGGATAACAACACATTTAAAGGTCTAACGAGTTTGCTAAGTGTTGAACAGGAAATTCAGTATGATGAACATACCTGAATAGTGTATAATGATCAATGAACAAAGGTTCAACACGAGGTTATATAACCAGTGAGACAATGCAAATGGATATAATATGGTCTCTATATTGGTTTGAATATATGGACATGTCCTCAGAAATCACTATGCATAAATATGATCATAATAGAGGTTGAAGTGATTAAGAGGATTGGTCAAGCCAAAGTGAATAAGATATGAGGAATCGTGAATTGGCTTGACCATATTACTGTCAGTCCATATATGCTTCTATGAGAATCAAACTAGAGCTTGATTGATCTTGACAGTTATATCTAGAAGACATTCAAGCAAGGTTCACAATATTGAAGAAATGATTCTCTCAATGGATGCTCAATATGATGTGACTCAAGAATGGCTTGATAGGGTGAAGATAGCAAGGAAAGGGCTTCGAGGAACTAAGCGAAGGTGAAGGCCAAGCGATGGCTTGTAGACCGAGGTACCATGGCTAAGGTGAAGAAGAGAGTACTTGCACTAAGTCGATGAACTAATCAGCTATGAAGAGTTATAACATGTTGATGCATCAGTAAGGTGACTTGAAGCCATGATTTGAACTCATATATGGTGATATGGTACAAGTCACAGGGTTTGATTTGTGTTTGCTTCAAAAGGTGAGACAAAGATGTTTGTGATCCTTATGAAGCAATGCCATGGAGAAATCACACATGAGACACCAATGACTCAAGGAGTTTACTTCATTATATTTTATTTAACTTGAGTATAGGAATCGTCGTACTATAAAGGGGGATCCAAAAAGAAGGTTGGTGTTTGCCAAAGCTCAAACCTCTATATTCAAAAGCTATTGTTGAAAAGCAAAATTCTCTTTAACGTTCTATGGTTGACCGTGGTTAGGGTTGAGAAACCTAGAGTGTTCTTGCTGAAAAGCAGCTGAACTTCTTCAACTGCAGCTGAGCTTTCCAGCTGAACTTGACTTCAGCTGAGTTGAGCTTCTTCAGCTGCAGCTGAGCTTTTCAGCTGAGCTGGACTTCAGCTGAGTTGAGCTTTCTCAACCTCAGCTGAACTCAACTTCAGCTGTGAACCTCTTTGACCATACACCAGCTGAACTTGCCTCCGGGCAGTTGAGCTGGGGTTTTCTCTCCTAAACTCACTGGTCAAGACCGGTTGAACTGGTCCTGAGGGGCAGTTCAGCTGGTCTCTGACCCCTCTGACCTCTGATCTGCAGTCTGCCAGTCAGATTGGCAAACAAGTCGCCAGGAGCTATCAGGGGCGGTTCAACCGCCCCCTTGGGCGGTTCAACCGGTGTTGGTCAACTTTGACCAGTCTGCGGTCAGTCTGCGCGTCAGTCTGCCAGTCAGACTGGCAGACAGGCTGCCAGGCCTGCCAGGGGCGGTTCAACCGCCCTAGGGGGCGGTTCAACCGGTCTCAGGCAGAAAAATCTGCCCAAACGGCTAGTTTTGAGCTCCACCTATATATACTCCCTCCTACCTCTCTCCCCATAGCAGTGAGCACGATTTGAACTCCATTTCTAACCCAAGAAACCTCTCCCTCTCTCTCATACACATCTCTTGCCTCTCCCATTTCAAATCTTTGGAGAGAAATCTTTGAGTGAGCTTGAGAGCTGCGGTTTTTGTGCTCCATCTCTAAATCTCTCTTGCTCTTCTTCATTCGAGCTTTGGTACTACATCGAGTTCTTTGTGGATTCATTACTCTTAGAGCTTCTAGCTCCTAGACGACTAGGTGTCTCTTGTGAGTCTCCAAATCTTGTGGAAGACCACAAGAAAGTTTGTATTACCCGCTCGTTTGAGCAAAGATTATTGTGTGGGCTTGACCTTTGTGGTCGGCAAAGGGAGGATTAGGGTTGAAAGAGACCCGGCTCTTTGTGGGCGCCTCAACGAGGAAGTAGGGCACCTTGGTGGTGTGACCTAACCTCGGGATAAATCTTGTGTCTCTTGTGTTCTTGCTCATTGTGTTTGTTTGTGTTCTTTGTTCTCTTATCCTTCCGTGGAAGATTTGTTCATATCTTTTTGGTGTGTGGATTTTGAGAAGTGCCCTTCTCAGATCTACTACCTTGAACCCTGTGGATCATTTAGAACATCTCATTTCCAAAGTTAACTGGGTGAATTTCAAGATCAATTCAGTTTTACCCAGTTTGCTTCTAGTTTTTGTTGAAAAAGTTTTAACTTGCCTATTCACCCCCCCTCTAGGCAACTTTCAATTGGTATCAGAACCTAATCCTCGTTCTAACGCTTAACCGCGTGAGGAAAAGATCATGTCGGGGGGACTAAGAAACGAAAGCGGTTCTAAGCTTGAAAAAGTTGAGGTTGCCTCGACTTTATCTTTTGGTGCAGATGTTGATCCTAGGGCAATAGATCTTGCCATGAGAATCGCCGAAAGGATGTTCCTCAAAATGAAGGAAGATGAGGCGAAGAACAAAATTGAAGAAGAAAATGATCGATGGAGACCAAACGACGAATCCACCTCTTCACAAGGTTCGTCTTTCAAGTCCACTTCTCATATGTGCTTTATTGCTAATGGGAGTGACAGTGAAAGCAAAAGTGAGGATGAGGAGGAGCAAGAAAGTGATAGTGAAGATGAGGATGATCTTCAACAATTCTTCGCTCAGCTAAGCAAGAAACATCGGATGAGCTTGCTCAAACTCATGAAAAGAGCGGAAGAACAAAAAGAAATGCTTCATAAGCAAGAAGACTTCCTTATCAGAAAAATCGAAGACTTAGAGAAGTTGACCAAAGAGCATGAGAAGCTAAAGTGCTCTCATGATGATTTGGTCCAAAGGTATGAAGACATTTCAATTGAGCAAATTAAAGTTGTTAATCATTCATCATATATTGCTCAATTAGAAAATAAAAATGCTATGTTCAAGAACACGATAGAAAGACTAAATATTGAAAATCTAGCTTTGCAAGAAAAACATGATATGCTTGTGTGCTCTCATAATAAATTTATGGATTCACATATCATGTTAGAAATGGCTCATGAGGTTGTGTTAACTAATTTGAAATCATACCAACCTCACATATGCACATGTACTCAAATAGAAACTATATTATCATGTGCTAACAAATGTTGCTCTCAAGAAAGCCAATCTTCCATTGAGCTAGACATTTCAGGAATTAGTGATATTTCTATCACACAAGAAAATAAAGAGCTCAAGGAAGAAGTTGGAATGCTAAGAAGGAGTTTAACTCTTTTGAAGGGAAAGTGTCATGCTCAACCTTCTCAAGATAACCGTGATAATATGGTGAAAAAGCTTGAGAAGGGGACAACCGTAGCATGCACAAAACCCCTTCAAAAGAATACCAAGCTTTCCAAGAAAGTCATGAGCAAACATCAAGATAAAAAATCCAAAGCTCATGACAAGTGCCTCAACCACGTCTCCACATGCTCCACACAAGGTAACAAACAAGCCACTCTTCCAAATAAGAGAAGATGCACTAGAAAGTGTTATCAATGTCATGAGAAGGGACATGAGATTAAGTCATGTCCCTACATAAAAGATAGTGGCTTATCTTTAGAAAGAAAGAGGCTCACTAACCATGTAGCAAACAAGAAGCAAGGCAAGAAGGAGTCTTGCAAAATTAAAAATCAGATTTGCTACACTTGCCGAAGAAAGGGACACCTATGCAAGGATTGTCCCATGAGTAAGTATCCTAAGCCTACCATGTCAATTCATTCATATTCGCTTAGGAGACCCAAAAATGACATTTGTGCTAGAAAGGTAATTAGTTCACCTAAAACTAGCACAAAGGCCATTTAGGTGCCTAAGTACTTGTTAGCTAACCTTGGTGGACCCATCCAAAGATGGGTACCAAAATATACTTGATAAGTTTTGCAAGTACCCACAGATGATATGAAGCTTTGGGGTGCTTGAGCGGTTTAACTCAATTCTTATCTCAAGCTATCAATCTTACATTGTCTATCCTTTAAGATTGACCTGAAGATGAATTGAGTTGTTATATCACTAACTTCATATTCATCTCTAGCAAGAACTTGTGTTGTAGGGAATAAGGATTAACCTTTGTGGGAATCAAGCAAAAGGCCTACAACCAAGTGATATCCAAAGGATGGTAACAATTAATTCTTAAGTGCACATTGCTTTTAATTGATATATTCCTTTGTGTCTTTTGTAACCACATAGGAAAAATGAAGCACTTGAGAATGAACTTAAAAGATTTTACCTTGCTTTGGAAAGGATCTAATTATATGGTAGATTGCAAGTTCATATTTTTATATTATGACAATCTACATGCTTTAAATTGGTTGTATGTATCTTGTGGCATATTTCAAATTGATTATCGTATTATTGCCATGACCTAGACATAAATAGGATTATCCCATGTTCTTAAATGAATAGAGTGCTAAGTAAGAAATTTAAATTCTTAAAGCACTTACCAAAAGGGAAATTCTCTATATGACTAGAGTTGTGAGACTAATGTTTTTTTATCTAAGTGATTTATGTAGTTTCACAACATGAGAATGTGTTTCCCAAAAGGAGTGTGACATTCAACGTTCAAAGAAGATCTAACCAATACTATGTGATGTATTCATTCTCATTTAAATTGGTTTTGAGTCTTCTACATTAATCACTCACCATGTTATGAATGAAACTTGCCATGTAAACTTAATTAAATAATCATGTTTTTTACCTTGTTTAATTTTGGTGTTATGCATGATGCTTGTAAGGGCAATTTAGTTCATATCATGAAGTTTCCTTATTTTAGTAACCTTCTTGTCATTCATATACTAGAGGTTTCTAAATAGGAAACTATTGTTTGTGTTTCTAATGCAATCTCTTTAAAGCCATTTCATGGAAATTCATAAGTAGAGATTGTGCTCTTTCATTTGGTAAAATCACAAGCATTAAATGTTAATCTTCAAACAAAGAAAGATTAGGAATGCTCAAGGCAAAGGTATGGAACTAGTTGTTTCATTTGGTATGTGACCAATAATAGTTCCTTTCAAGTGACATTCTTTCAATTGGTAATAATCTATTTTATGGAAAGAAATGCCAATATGAAGGTTAAATTCCTTTTGGCTTAAATTTGTAAATTGGTGCATATTATTAATTCACTCATCCATGTGCATTAATTTAAAAGGAATTATTTTATGCCTTTATGCCTCATAAATGATGATTTGTTTGCCATTCATATATAGATATCATCATTCATTAAATACTTCCTTGTACTACTAATGCCTCTTTTCAAAGTGTTTTATCGACTAGTTTTAAAAGGAAAAGAGATAACAAAGAAGAAAGTCTCCACAAATGATGAAAAGAAGAATACTAAGGTGACACCACCACAGATAGTAAGATCTATCAAATTGGTATAACAAATGGTACGTTCTATATGGTGGTAAGTATTCTTAGGCATAAGTTAATTCATTGCAAATTTGTCATCCCTTGACCATGATATGTAATGTACTCCCCATGAGACTCTTAACTGAATTGAAAGTGCATGTGGCAAGTCATTCAAATACTTGATGCACATATCTAGTGGGAGAACATTATATATCTTGTATCATAGAGAATAAGTTTCCCTTGAGTAAGCTATACTAAGACAATCCAAAATGGTAAATTTGTATCTCATTAATATGGATTGTAATCTTTATTTTCTAAATAGCTACTCTTGATGCAGTTTAAAATTCCCTTATCGTTAATTCTAAAAGTGCATAAGAATATTTTTGTTAATATTCATCACATACATATGCACTAACATGGATATGATTTTTAAACTGTAAAAGGTACAATTAGTGATCCATACTCTCTAAATTTTGGAAACCCATATTTTGATATCTTAGAAATCTACTTCAATCAGTATCCATATGCTTCACATTGAATTGGATCACTAAGTTGTAAATTCCATGCATAACTTGTCTTCATGATATGAATGCTTGTGCGACTAACCTTGATAAGCTAGGTGCACCCAAGGTCAAGCTAGGTTCATCATCAAGAAGGCAACACAACGATGTATCAAGAAAAGGAGAAAAGGCTCTTATTCTTAACTCTAGTTTTTATCTATGTGATTAAATATTGAATTGAAACCATGTAAGATGGTTGTGATGTATATGTGGGTGCCTACACAAAGAGAAAGGCTACAATAAGGATTGTGTGGGTACTCAAGGCTTTTACTACTAATCTCAAAGGACCCAATTCAAATTGGGTACCAAGATATGAAGCTTAAACTTGTTTTGCAGGATCACACCTTCAATGGATCAAGTTCGATGCTCGATAATGAATGTATAAATCATATTTGGAGATAGTAGCTGTTGGGGGCCTTCGGCTCCCGAAGGTCCTCAAAAACACAGTTTGACAATGTTTTCCAAGTGTAAAATGTGAACAGGCACCTTCGGAGTCAGGTCGCGAATATATAAGGGCATGTTTAAGACGAAGCTGGAATGAAAAGCGGTCATGACGAAGGATAAGACGATCATGAAGCCATATGCAGAAAAGCTTCGGCATAACGACAGAAAAGAGGAACCGACTTAAAGATGAAAAGCCAAATTGGACCTCGAAGAATTACTATAGAGTTATTGATAAATGTAAAGGGCATCAATGTAATTTTACACGGGCTGCGTCCCGTGCCTATAAATAGGTGAACAGTACTCTCGTACTGTTCACGCTGACTGGGCACACATCTTTTTGCATCACAACTTGTACCTTTGCCTTACATCAGTCTGAAGGTACATTTGTAATTCGTTTTCATGAATTTAATAATGGAAATGTATTGATGATAATGCTGGTATTATTATTTTCACACTTTATATATATATGTTTATTCTGTTTACTCATTTACCAACTTAACGAAGGTCTTTTCCTTCGTAACCTTTGTTACATTATGTTTATATCCTTCGTCCGAAGTTCATTAAACCCTTGAGGAGATAATGCTTCAGCGGACGAAGGGTATTTAATACTTAACATCTTCATGTTGTCTTGTTCTTGATTTATAGCATTTGAGAACAAGTCCCCAACATTGGCGCCCACCTCCGGTCAACTCACTTCCACTTTTTGAGTTTTTAAAATCCTCGGCAAGCATCACCTTCGTCATACCACCGAAAAAAGCTTCAGCAACAGGGGCTGCTGCTCTACAGCCGCTAGACCACAATCAAGATGTCGTTTCTCTTAGGGAGGCCTGAAGCCAGAAGAGAAAGGCCACCAGTCCAGCGCCCCCGGAGGACGAATTGGATCAAGAAATCCAAAATTTGGAAATGCTCAATCAACAGGTCCAACGCAAGAAGGAGAAGATGGCTCGTCTAGCTGATCTTCAAAGGCAGATAGACGAAGCCTCTGAAGAGCTTCGACATCTCGCTCAAGATGACCAGAACCAAAGGCCCCCGCGCAGAGAGCTTCATCAAGAGGATTTCTACAACGAGGATGACTGGTATGAAGATTTCCATCACGGAAATTTTGCTTTTGATGATGCTTCTCCCTTGTCAACAGAACTGCAGGCTGTTCCTTGGCCACAGTCTTACAAGCCACCTCAGCTCCCCATGTACGACGGTCATTCAGACCCGAAACAATTCTTGATGAGCTACGAAGCAACTATATCTTCGTACGGTGGCAACACGGCGGTCATGGAAAAGTCCTTCGTCATGGCTGTCAGAAGCGTCGCACAAACTTGGTACTCTTCTCTTAGGCCAGGGACAATCACCTCATGGCAAAAGTTGAAGGACATGCTAATAACCAGCTTCCAGGGCTTTCAGACGAAGCCAGTCACTGCTCAAGCTTTATTCCAGTGCACCCAGGATCATGAAGAATATCTTCAAGCATATGTCCGAAGGTTCCTACGTCTGAGGGCGCAGGCACCAACAGTTCCCAATGAAATTGTCATTGAGGCCATGATCAAGGGGCTTCGGCCAGGACCTGCAGCTCAGTACTTTGCCAGGAAGCCTCCCCAAACTCTGGAGAAGCTGCTCCAGAAGATGGACGAGTACATTCGAGCTGACAATGATTTTCGCCAAAGAAGGGAAGAAGCCCTCAGGTTCTCTGAAATGACTAGGGGCTTCGGAGGAAGATTTTATCCAGGGCACGTCAGGTCAATTCACAATTCTACTCAAAATGACGACAAAGCGACTCAACAGCAAAGGCCACAGTGCTCCTCCCAAGCTTCGGGGCAGCAGCAAAGCTCCTTCCGGACGCCAGTGCCAAGGGGCAGAGGCGCCAGGGGCTTTGGGGGAAGATTTGGGGATCAACCAAGAAAAATATACTGCCTATTCTGTGGTGAAGGTAAGGGCCACACCACCAGGATGTGTCACATTACCATCCAAAAGCAAAAGGAACTAGCAGAAGCTGCTGCACAAGAGAATCAGCCGAAGCAGGTCCTGCATACTGCTTCGTACCATTCGCCTTACATTCCAGAATATATAGGCAATCACCCTGCAGCTTCTGTTGCTTCGGCAAGTCAACCCCAAGCATCCTAGCAGCAGCCTCCACCGCCGCCACCGACGCAGCCAGGGCTCCAGCCAGAAGGGAGTCACCACAATCAGAGGGATTTCAGAGAGGACTCCGAAGCTCGCACAGTCAATAGCACTGTGCCAGAGTCAAAGCACATTTACTGATAAATATCCTACCTCAACAGCAGTTTTTTCATATTTTTACATTCGGTATTACCTTTTTGTTAATAAGGAACAATTATGGGAAGATCAAGTGCCCTTTATCATTTTTTAATTCCTTGTAACACTTTAATAAAAATGTGTCTTTTTCATAGGCTTGAATTGTTGAAGCATACAAATTTATGGTGGCATGAAGGACCTTTGTATTATCAAAATTTTGTTTTAATAGACACAGAGCAAGTTGTTCGAAACAGTAAAAAGTCGTTCCTAAGCGAGCGCAGTGTAAGTTTTCTGAGCCTACAGCGAAAAGTCAGCGCTGATTCCGCCAAAAGTAAAAGGCGAAGAAGCTCCTAAGGGAGGCTTACAGCGAAAAATAAACGTTGATTCCGCTGAAAGTAAAAGGCGAAGAAGCTCCTAAGGGAGGCTTACAGCGAAAAGTCAACGCTGATATAAAAAGTGTGTATGCTCTATTACAGGGATATGTATCTGTGGCACAAACGTCATCTTGCATAACATAACATCATCACATCATTCTGCATAACATAAGCATCATACAGCATATTGCATATGGAACAAGAAGGGGATACAGTATTGATCTTCGGAGAATAATTCGGAAAAGAGAAAATCGTGCTAAAGCACAAGACAAGCCGAGAAGAAGTGTAGCTTCATTAGAGAGGCAACAAAAACTTTTCTATAGCTTCGGAGAATATTTCACGAAGCTTGGATAATCTTCACCACGAATGAATGCAACTTCTGGTGATATAAAATTTTCTTCACGAAGCATGAAAAGAAGGGAAGGTGTTTTTTCGCCGAAGGCTCAAAAAATGGTATGTACGCAAGATTTCATGCATCGTAAAGAATTAAAACTGTACATGGATTATATATTACATTCAAAGTTACAGTATATTACATGCGTTACGTTCCAAATGTTTTTACAGTAGCATTTAATCCTCTTTTAGAACTATTTCTGCAGCTTCGTTCAGTAGCTGGTCAACAACCTTGTCCATAATGGCTTCGGCCATTTTTCTAATTTCATCGTCCCCCTTCGGGTGGGGGCCCGGAGATGCCTCAGCAGGTTCTGAGCGAAGAGAAGATACGGCTATATTACTATTACAAACCGTGAGCAAAGTCTGGAATAAAAAATTACAACATAATAAAAATCACTAATTAATACCTATTTGCCCTTCGGGCTCAGTACTTTTTTCGGCAGCCGCCGCTACTTTTCTGGCATCATGGATGCCTTTTCGCTTTTTTGAATAATTTCTTGTGCCATTTCTCGGCCGCCGTTGTCCAAGATATCAGTAAAAAATTTTCCGCCGATCATGCTTGCTTCGGCTGAGGGGTCTTTAATGTCTTCGGAGGACAAAGTAGCTTCGGACTGCGGGGATTTTACATGCTCGCAGCCTTTCGTCTCCAAAACAGCAGCAATCCCCCTAGCACCCGAAAAAGCGCAAATGTCACCACGACTATTCAAAATTTCCTCGAAGGCCTCAGCTTCGTTACTAATCCATTCCATCGGACCTTCGGGATTGCCCCTTGAGAAATTCTCCTCGCTAGAGAATGCGCCAACGTTGGCAAAGCTGGATTTTATCTTCTTAACGCACTCTATGGATTTAACATAGCATTTTCTTTGAGAAGTACGAAGCTCTTTAACATTAACTTCCAAATGTTCTGCCCATTGTTTACTTAACTCTCGTTTTGTTTCTTCAAGAATACGTTCTTCTTTGGCTCGGGCTAGTTGTTTACGAAGATCTTCAATCTCACGCCTCTGTGCTTCGGCTTGACTTTTAGAGTTAGCTTCGTCCTCCTTCATTTTTTCTACTAATGTAAGCAGAATTCTGTCTTTCTCCAAGGCTTCGTTTCGTAGCCTAATAACCTCTTTTCGAAGGTTGTTGAGAGCAATGGTGCAGCTCTCGTCTTCAGCATTCTTTTGTGCCCTTAAGGCATTGCTGAGAATTAAGCCCTATTCAAAAAGAATGAATGGATTAACACAACAGTAAAGGATTCATTCAAAATCCACAAAATTCAAAGTTTACAATCTTCGTACCTTTAAACTGTTATATGCAAGACTATCCGCAAGATCCTCCTTCGTCATGGTGCAAAGGCCAGCTTCAAGCTTCGGGAATCCCATGCTTCTAGCCATTTCCCGGCACACGGATAATTCTTTATTGTCTGGGAGGCAATATAAGAAGTCATCTTCGTTTGTCCCGTTGAATACTACGGCCCCCTTCGGATATTTCAGTTCTCGGGCATAGTGATTGGCTTTAAAAATTTCTTCTTCAGATAGTTTCTTCCCTGAAGCATGTCGCACAATATAATCATGTATTTTGGAGGATGCTTCGGGGGTGGCAGTACCAATTTCCCCAATCAGAATCGGTTCTGTTATTGTTGCTTTTTCAAAACTTGCCTTTGATATTTTTTCGACCTCCAAAGGCAGTATCTTGGTGGATTCCGAAGGCCCAGCTTCAGTTTCAGATTGCTGCTTCGAAGTTTCAGCAGCAAAGGCTTCAATAGGCGCCTCAATAATTTTCATTGGAGTTGTGCTTGAAAATTTAATCGTCTCCAGGACATCCAGCACATTAACCATTCTTTTTCTTTTCGGGGTTGCTGCTGGCCCCTTCTGGCTTTTAGCTGTCTCAACTTTTGTTGAAGGACTTATAACATCTGGAGTTTCTCTTTCTTCAGATTTCTCCTTTCTTATTGCTGGTGCCTCGGCCATTTCTTCGGATTTTAGCGCTGCAGTTGGTTCTCTGGCTTCGGTGGCCGAAGAGGCCTCGCCAATAAACTCGGGCACTGTGGCCGGCTCAATACAACGTGGAGGGTGTGTGGACACTTTTACTTTCTTCCTCTTTGGTGCTGGCTTCCCGGGAGCAGCCGAAGTAGTGTCCTTTGCAGGAGCAGTATTTTTTCTCTTTTGACCTCGCATTGGATAACAGTAGTCGGGATAGATAAACCCAATAGCATCAAATACTCGGTTGAGCCTCTTCTTCTTTCGGCCTCCGAAAGCCGCTGATAATGCAGTGTTTTCAGCCTTTGAATAGGTCCCAAGCAATTCATCACTTACATTCTCAATACTTTTCAGCCAATCATCATCCGGTTCAACAAATTTATCTCCGTACTTGAATGTATATTTCAGTCTAATTAGTCCACCCTCGTCAGCTTCTTTGATGGTCTCCTTCGGCATTTCCCAGTCATCTACAAGTGGCCACACTCTGAAGGCAATGTGCTCTTGCATTAAATCTCTGGTCCCAATAAAGGAACAGACTACGCCGAAGGCCCTCTGACATTCTTCAGCTGCTTCGTCCATTTCTACCTTTGGTTTCCGAAGTCCGAAGCGCTGCCAGATAGGGCACATGATGATATCCTTGATATCTTCCCGAACCGTCAAATTGTTTCTCACATAGAACCATTCCTTCATCCATTCCCCGGGCCATCTCTTCCGAAAGGTTGGCACGGGACAGCTCGACCCAGAGCGGGCACCGAAGCTATAACAACCAAAATTATTATGATATTGTTCCTTGCCCCATGGTTTCGTCTCATATACTAGCTCGTGTATATTGCAAAAGCTTTTAGCACTAGGCTCCAAACCCTGGCTCCTCACGGCCCAGACGAAGATTCCCAATCTTATCACTGCTTCAGGGGTAAGTTGATGAAGGTAAATTTGATATATTTTCAGAACTTCTACTACAAACTTGCTTAGGGGGAATCGTAGCCCAGCCTTTAAAAAGCTTCGGAAGATCACAACCTCATTATCTTCGGGGGTCGGCGTAGTTTTTTCTCCGTCATCCGCCCTCACGATGCATATATCTCGGAAGTATCTCCCCCTCATGTTTTCAAGGTGACTCTGCTTTATAGTTGATTTTCCGAAGTTTGAGTGACTAGGCGGCCACGGGCGATCTTCGGAATCCTCTCCGCCACTATCCACATCATAGCTATCACTGTCGCCAGTATCTTCAGATAAACCCTCCAAAGTTTCCTTGACAATCTTTTCAGTATTGGTCTTCGACATTGACTCAAGAAAACCCAGATGCATCTCCTCCGAAAGGCTTAGCTTCGAAGCACCAGCAGCTGTCTTATCTTCAGACATTTTCGCGAATGCTGGCAAACTAGACTTGAAGCCGAAGCTTAAAAATTTAAGACCGAGCAAATGCTGTCGCGCGCAGGCTAAGGGCAGGGTGCGCAGGTTGAAAGCTGGTGAGTAAAAAGCAGGTGGCAAAAGGGCGTGTCAAATAAACACGCGGAGAGCTTGTATTTATACACCCAGTATGTCGAAAACTGGAGGGCCCCGCTTGTCAATGACTGTTGCTATTCTAGCAAAAGGAAGGTGTTTTTTCGGACCTTCGGCTTAAAGCCTTCGTCCATGTCGCAATATAAATTTATCTTTACAATAAATTGATATTGCGAGGGGCTACTGTTGGGGGCCTTCGGCTCCCGAAGGTCCTCAAAAACACAGTTTGACAATGTTTTCCAAGTGTAAAATGTGAACAGGCACCTTCAGAACAGGCACCTTCGGAGTCAGGTCGCGAATATATAAGGGCATGTTTAAGACGAAGCTGGAATGAAAAGCGGTCATGACGAAGGATAAGACGATCATGAAGCCATATGCAGAAAAGCTTCGGCATAACGACAGAAAAGAGGAACCGACTTAAAGATGAAAAGCCAAATTGGACCTCGAAGAATTACTATAGAGTTATTGATAAATGTAAAGGGCATCAATGTAATTTTACACGGGCTGCGTCCCGTGCCTATAAATAGGTGAACAGTACTCTCGTACTGTTCACGCTGACTGGGCACACATCTTTTTGCATCACAACTTGTACCTTTGCCTTGCATCAGTCTGAAGGTACATTTGTAATTCGTTTTCATGAATTTAATAATGGAAATGTATTGATGATAATGCTGGTATTATTATTTTCGCACTTTATATATCCTTCGTAACCTTTGTTACATTATGTTTATATCCTTCGTAACCTTTTACTCATTTACCAACTTAACGAAGGTCTTTTCCTTCGTAACCTTTGTTACATTATGTTTATATCCTTCGTCCGAAGTTCATTAAACCCTCGAGGAGATAATGCTTCAGCGGACGAAGGGTATTTAATACTTAACATCTTCGTGTTGTCTTGTTCTTGATTTATAGCATTTGAGAACAAGTCCCCAACAGTAGCAAGGGTGTAACAACTAAATCTCAAGTGCATATTATTTTCAAATCTTATCTTTTTGTGACTTTTGTAGCCACTAAGGAAAAAGAAGCACTTGAGGATATACATCAGTTGTTGATTATGAAATAAAGGTCTAATTGGAAGATGAATGAATATTATCATATGGTGAACAATCCAAAATTATGTGACGTATTCTCTATCTAGTTAATTTGGATTTGATTCTTCCTTATTAGACATTCACCATAATATGGATTAAGTCAGCCCTTTAGACTTCATTGAACAACCATGCATATTATCCATGTCAATCAAAATATATTGTGCATGAGGGTTCAAGGAAATTTAGTCCATATTATGATGTTTCTCTATTTTAGCAACACGCTTGTCTTCCACATATAAAGGGTTGCTAAATAAGAAACTAGTGCTTGTGCTACTAATGCCATCTCTTATGTTGAGTTTATCCATAGAAAATCTATGTTAAGAGATGGTGCTTGTTTTACATTGGATAAATCACAAGCTTAAAGGATACTATTCAACTAAAGTAAGATGAAGTTGATAAGAGGCCAAGGTATGAAAACTTCCTCTCCTTCAGTTGTTTTAGTATTCTATCCTTAGTGGGATGTACCATAGTATAGGTTGATTTCCTTGCAATATAAAATGTTTAATAGTGCATATAACTTTGACATCAACTATATGTGTGCACTAATTTAAAGGAATTTAATCTATCTTTTTGGGTTTCAAGAATGATGATTCATTTTCCATCCACATATAAGGATTATCATTTGTGAAACCCTCCCTTGTGTTTCTAATGCTCTCTTTTCTAAGTGTTTAAATAAGGTCCTTCCAAGTGCTTTCAAGATGGATTCAAAATCCACGGATATAAGAGTCTTGGTTATTTCAATCATTGAGTTTCAATGGGTCTCATATCAAGTATGATTGAACCAAGCCAAGATCAATGAAGTTCAAGATCGCCTGGTTGGATGAAATCATAAAGAGAAAAGAAATCATAGTGATTCAAGAAGGGAGTTACACTTTTTGTCAACCTAATAATGAAGATGTAGTGACATATTTATATGATATCCTTCATTATGAGTCTCACACCTTGGAGAACATCAAATGAGGATGAATGGTTCCATAGAAATGAAAATGAGTTTCTCTTGAACCTATCAAGAAAATGAGTTTCTCTTGATCGTTTGAAGAGGATGAGTTTCTCTTTGAAATGTCAAGCCTATCAAAAGCTAAGATGGAAATTCATGATTATAATGGAGACCATGTGGCGTAGAACAAAGGCGTGTCACTCCATGAACTATTGTATTACATTTGTGTATCTAGGCTCTTACATGCTAGTGTGTGCATGTATATGCAATATCTTAAGTCACATCATAAGGTTGCACTTGTGGTGACGATTAAAGAATCTCTAGATATTTGATTAATACCTCTTGTGGTGATATCATAAGTTAGTCTTAAGTCATCTTAGTGAGGTATGAGTCAAACATGCTAACTTCTCAAGAATCTTGGCTTAAAATATTGCATATCATGTCTATTAGTATACCTTTTGATTATGTGCAATTCCTTCAATTGGTGCAATTTCATATTTTCATACTTTATTTGTACCAAGGTTCAAATTGTAGAACTTAATCCCCTGGCCTCATAAGTCCAAGTGCATAAGCTAAACAAGTATTCATCACTTGTATGCACACATTTAGGGGGAGAAACCTATTCTCTATAAGTGAGACTACTTGAGTTAGTTAAATAAAATCATTAGTCTCACTATTCTAGTTATAGAGAGAGTTTTTCCTTTTATAAGTGTCCTAAGGATTTGAATTCCTTACATGACACCTTATTCTTTTAAGAACTTGAAATATCTCTCTATATCTAGAATCATGGCAATAATAGAATGACTAGCAAAAAACATGCCATGAGATACTTGCAACAAATTAAAGCATGTAGATTGCCATAGTATGGAAATGATAAGAGTGCAATCTACCATATGAGAGGAAATTCTTCAAAGAATGGTAATATAAATTTAAAGACATTTGAAGTGCTACATATTTCTATGTGACTACACAAGACACATAAGAAATGATAGTTTGAAATACTTGCACTTAAGAGCATAGAAGTTACCATCCTTTGACTTTCCTCCATGTTGTAGGCCTTTGAAAGGGAAATGTGCCCTTGGACCATTTCTAAGTATTTTGGTGGTTTAGTGTCCAACACAAGTGCCTAAGTGTAAAATGGTGGACAAAGTACAAATCAAGGATAAAGGTATGTTTCTCAGACTTAGTACATTGTTTTGTGGACTAATGTATTGTGTCTAAGTGCTGGAAACAGAAAAAATCGAGTTGGAGAAGAGATGGCTCATGCAGCCAAAGTCTGCTCAGTCTGGAGCACCGGACTGTCCGGTGGTGCACCGGACAGTGTTCGGTGTGCCAGGCTGGCTCGAGGGAAAAGGCTGCTCTCGGGAATTCATCGGCGACGTACGGCTATAATTCACCGGACTGTCCGGTGTGCACCGGACTGTCCGGTGAGCCAACGGTCGGCTGGGCCAACGGTCGGCCGCGCGATCTGCGCGGGACACGTGGCCGAGCCAACGGCTAGTAGGAGGCACTGGACTGTCCGGTGTGCATCGGACATGTCCGGTGCGCCAACGGCTCTCAGGCTATCAACGGTCGACTGCGCCATTTATGGAAGGAAATCGGGCACCGGACAGTGTCCGGTGTGCACCGGACTGTCCGGTGCACTAGTCGACAGAAGGCAAGATCAGCCTTCCTAGATTGCTCTCAACGGCTCCTAGCTGCCTTGGGGCTATAAAAGGGACCCCTAGGTGCATGGAGGAGTACACCAAGCATTCCTACAACATTCCTAAGCACCAAGACACCGATTTCGCGCATTCGTTTCATTGTGATAGCATATAGAGCTCTAGTGGAGTTGTGAACTCATTGAGTTGTGTTGCGAGCTCTTGTTGCGACTTGTGTGCGTGTTGACACTCTGATTCTTGTGTCTTGTGTGTGTTGCTAATCCCTCCCTTGCTCCGTGTTCTTTGTGAATTTCAAGTGTAAGGGCGAGAGGCTCCAAGTTGTAGAGATTCCTCGCAAACGGGATTGAGAAAAAGCAAGCAAAACACCGTGGTATTCAAGTGGGTCTTTGGACCGCTTGAGAGGGGTTGATTGCAACCCTCGTCCATTGGGACGCCACAACATGGAGTAGGCAAGCGTTGGTCTTGGCCGAACCACGGGATAACCACTGTGCCATCTCTGTGATTGATCCTTGTTGGTTATTGTGTTTTGTTGAGGATTCCTCTCTAGCCACTTGGCAATTATTGTGCTAACGATTAACCAAGTTTTGTGGCTTAAGTTTTCAAGTTTCACAGGATCACCTATTCACCCCCCCCCCTCTAGGTGCTCTCAATTGGTATCGGAGCCGTTCTCTTCACAAAGGGACTAACCGCCCGAAGAGATGGATCCTAAGGGGAAGGGTATCGTGATCAACGATAAAGAGAAGGAATCCTTCGTCAACGAGCCGAAGGACGACAAGCCTACTGACTCCGGCTCGGGCCATAGACGGAAAGAAGGGAAGAAGAAGAAGACGAGGCGCATCAAGGAGATCGTCTACTATGACGACAGCGATGAGTCCACTTCTTCCCACAAGGACAACGACGACAACGACTACGACAAACAAAAGACGGTTAACTCGAACTTTTCTTTCGATTATTCATGTATTCCTCAAAGTGCAAATGCTCATTTATTATCTATTCCACTTGGTAAACCTCCTCATTTTGATGGAGAGGACTACGGATTTTGGAGTCACAAAATGCGTAGTCACTTGTTCTCTCTCCATCCTAGTATATGGGAGATTGTAGAGAGTGGAATGCACTTTGATAGTTCGGATAGTCCCATGTTCATTAATGAGCAAATTCATAAGAATGCACAAGCTACTACTGTTCTTCTAGCTTCATTGTGCAGGGATGAATACCACAAAGTGAGCGGCTTGGATAATGCCAAGCAGATCTGGGACACCCTCAAGATTTCACATGAGGGGAACGATGTCACCTTGCTCACCAAGATGGAGTTGGTGGAGGGTGAGCTTGGACGATTCGCAATGATAAGGGGCGAGGAGCCGACACAAACATACAACCGGCTCAAGACCCTTATCAACAAAATAAGGAGCTACGGAAGCACGCGATGGACGGACCACAATGTCGTCCGACTGATGCTAAGGTCCTTTACCGTTCTTGATCCTCATTTGGTGAATAATATTCGTGAGAATCCCAGGTACACCAAAATGTCGCCTGAAGAAGTCCTTGGGAATTTCGTAAGCGGGCGAATGATGATCAAGGAGGCGAGGTACGTGGACGACGCTCTAAACGGTCCAATCAATGAGCCTCAACCCGTTGCTCTCAAGGCAACAAGGAGCAAGGAGGCGTTACCTAGCAAGGTAGCACAAATTGAGGCGGCCGGACTTAATGATGAAGAGATGGCCCTCATCATCAAAAGATTCAAGACAGCGCTAATGGGTCGCAAGGGACAGCCAAGCAAGACCAAGTCAAAGGGGAAGCGCTCATGCTTCAAATGTGGTAAGCTTGGTCATTTTATCGCTAACTGTCATGACAATGATAGTGACCAGGAAAAGGTAAACAAGAAGGAGAAGAAGAAGAGTTACAAGAAGGCCAAAGGCGAGGCACATATCGGGAAGGAGTGGGATTTGGATTGCTCCTCCTCCGACTCCGACAATGAAGGACTCGCCGCCACTGCCTTTAACAAGTCATTCCTCTTTCCCAACGAGCATCACACATGCCTCATGGCGAAGGAGAAGAAGGTATGTACTCGAGATACTGAAAGGGAATTAGGCTTACACCTAGTCCCTAATTAATTTTGGTGGTTGAATTGCCCAACACAAATATTGGACTAACTAGTTTGCTCTAGTGTATAAGTTATACAGGTGCCAAAGGTTCACACTTAGCCAATAAAAAGACCAAGTATTGGGTTCAAATAAAGGAGCAAGGGTCAACCGAAGGCACCTCTGGTCTGGCGCACCGGACTGTCCGGTGTGCCACCGGACATGTCCGGTGCACCAGAGGACTCCAACTCCAACTCGTCACCTTCGGGAAATTCCAGAGGCGACTCCGCTATAATTCACCGGACTGTCCGGTGTACACCGGACAGTGTCCGGTGCTCCAAGGAAGAGCGACCTCAGGAACTCGCCAGTCTCGGGAATTCGCTTCGGCCGCTCCGCTATAATTCACCGGACATGTCCGGTGTACACCGGACTGTCCTGTGTAACTGCGGGGCAACGGCTACTACGGCGCCAACGGCTACCTGCAGCGCAATTAATGCGCGCCAGCGCGCGCAGAGGTCAGACACGCCCATGCTGGCGCACCAGACAATCTACAGTGCATGTCCGGTGCGCCACCGGACATCCAGGCGGGCCCAGCAGTCAGAGCTCCAACGGTCAGAACCCTAACGGCCGGGTGACGTGGCTGTCGCACCGGACATGTCCGGTGTGCACCGGACTGTCCGGTGCACCATTCGACAGACAACCTTTTCCAACGGCTAGATTTTGGTTGGTGGCTTTAAATACCACCCCAACCGGCCACTTCAAGGTGTGGGAGCCCAAGCAACATTCCAAGTCATCTAGTTGACATACTCAAGCCCTCCCAACCACATATATTCATTGATCCATCCTATACACAAGATTTAGACCACTACAACCAACACAAGTGCCACAAAAGAGAGAGCAAGCAAAAGAGAGCTACTCATTTGAGTTTAGCACTAGTGCCTTGTGAGATTCATCGAGAGATAGTGTGTGCTTCATCTTTGTGTTCATTTGCGCGTGGAGTTTTGACTCCCATTGAACTTTCTCCAAAGTTTTGGAGGCTTGTAAAAGCTAGCAAGAGACACCAAAGTGTGTGGTGATCCTTGCGGGATCGAGAGTGATCCTTGAAGAGAAGAAGAGCTCGTCGATCCTTGTGTGATCGGGGGAGAGAGGGAAAGGGTTGAAAAAGACCCGTCCTTAAGTGGACTCCTCAACGGGGACTAGGCCTTCGAGGGCCGAACCTCGGTAAAACAAATCACCCGTGTCCATTGTGTTTATTGCTTGTGATTTGTTTGTTTTCCCTTGCTCTAAGTTTTTCTTGCACCATTATTTGCTTATATCATTTGGTGTTGCTTCAAGTTAAATTCTCATCTAGTGAAGCAACACGTTGTAAGAAAGAACTTGTCCTAGTGCTCTTCTCATCTAAGGCTTCTTGCTTTGTTATTCTATAACTTATTAATTGTATTGATTTATCACTCCCGCATTATTTAGCAATACTCTTTTCAAGCAAGAATTTAGTTTCTATTCTCCGATATTTGTATATCTTGTTCTAACCACTAATCAAGGGATCTAGTTGGGGGATAAAGTTTTAATTTTCAGGTTCCGCCTATTCACCCCCCTCTAGGCGACTTTCAATTGGTATCAGAGCTAGGCACTTCATCTTGAGTCTAACAACTCGAAGTGATGGCTCGTAGAAGATCCCAAAAGAACAAGAAGACCCAGGAGAACAAGGAGGTAACTCTTGAGATATTACTTTTCGATTGTTCTAATTATGATTCATGGTCTACTAGAGTGATAAATGCCTTTAGAGCGGTAGACCCACAATTAGAACAAATTTTAGACAAGAGTATTATTCCTCCTAACTATGCTAGGGAAAATGCCTCCGAAGAAGATTTAAGATGTATACGCTTAAACTATCTAGCTTATGACATCTTAAGTAAATCCCTTAGCAAAGAAGATTATCATGCCTTCATAATAAAATATGACAAACCCATTTGTGATGTGCATGATATTTGGATTAGAATTAAAAGCAAATTTAATAAGTCCAAACATGATAGTTCATTTTGTGCTTCTACTTCCTTTGGTATTTGTGATACTAACCCTTGCAAGGAAGAAGAAGAAAATGAACGGTGGAGACCAAACGATGAATCCACCTCTCCAAAAGGTTTGTCTTCCCATTTCAATTCCCACATGTGTTGTGTGGCCAATGCAAACGATAGCGGAAGCACAAGTGAGGATGAGGAGGAAGAAAGAAGCTTTGTGCAACTCTACGCTCGCCTAATCCAAGAAGATAAGGCGGTCATGCTTAAGCTTCTAGAAAGAGCAAGAGAGCAAGGTGAAGCTCGTCAAAGGCTAGAAAGTATTCTCTCAATGAAGATGCAAAGCTTTGACGAGTTGACTAAAGAACATGAGGAGCTAAAATGCTCTCATGTTGATTTGGTCCAAAGGTATGAAACTATTTCAATTGAGCAAGATAACGCTTTACATTGTATCGCTCAATTAGTAAATAGGAATACCTTGCTTAAAGACCAAGTAGAAAAGCTAAAAATTGAAAATCTAGCTTTTCAAGAAAAATATGATATGCTCCTATGCTCTCATGAAAATCTTAGAGATGATCATATCATATTAAACATTGCTCATGAGGTTGTGATAGAAAACTTAAAATCCCAACAACCTCACTCATGCACATGTATTCAAATTGATACTATATTACCATGTGCTAATGCTTGTTGTCCGTCAACAAGCATATCTTCTTTTGAGCTAGAACTTGCAGGAACAAAAGATGATACATATCAAAAGCTCAAAGAAGAGAATGAGAGGCTAAAGATGAGCTTGACACAACTAAAAGGGAAATGCATTGCCCAACCTTCTCAAGATAACCGTGATCACATGGTGAAGAAGCTTGAGACGGGAACAACCGTGGCATGCACTACATCCCTTGAAGAAAATGTCAAGGATTTGAGGATTGCTAAGAGGAAGAAACAAAAGATGAAATTCAACACCTCCTCCAAAAGCCTCAACCACGCCTCCACAAAAAGTAACATCCAAGGTAATGATCAAGCCACACTTCACATTAAGAGGTGTAGTGAATGCTTTGAAGAGGGGCACTTGATTAGGTCATGTCCCTACATTAAAAATGGCTTGATTATTAACAAGGATGATAGACTTTGTTTTAAATGCTCCAAGAAGGGACACTTGCTTAGATCTTGTCCCCATTTAAAACAAAAAGGCATAGGGTTAGAAAAGAAAGTTTTTACTAACCATGTAGCAAGCAACAAACAAGGAAAGAAGAAAACTTCAAAACTTGAAAAACGCCTATGCTACACATGCCGAAAGAAGGGACATCAATGCAAGGATTGTCCCATTGGTAACAATTCCACTCCTAGCTTGTCAATTAATTCTCATGTAACTAGGCAACCCAAAATTGCAACTTGTGCTAGAAAGGTAATGAGTTTACCTAGTGCTAACACAAAGGACTTTTGGGTTCCTAGATCTTTGTTGACTAACCGTGATGGACCCATCAAGCGATGGGTACCAAAATATGCTTGACAAGCTTTGTAGGAGAAGGAGATGATATGAAGTCTTTGGGGTGCTTGAGAGAATTCATTCAATTCGTATCAACTCAAGCTATCAATCTTCAATGATCTATATACATGATTGACCCAAGGTTATTTTTCAAATTGCTATGTCTTAAACTCATATCATCTCGAGGAAGAGATTATATGTTGTAGGAAGTGAACAGATATCATATGCGAAAAATCAAGGCCTACAGCATGGAGGAAAGCCAAAGGATGGTAACACTTATCTTTTAAGTGCAAGTATTTAAAATATCATTTCTTATGTGTCTTGTGTAGTCACATAGAAAAATTGAAGCACTTCAAATGTCTTTAAATTGATATTACCATTCTTTGAAGAATTTCCTCTCATATGGTAGATTGCATACCCATCATTTCCATCCTATGATAATCTACATGCTTTAATTTGTTGCAAGTTTCTCATGGCATGTTTCTTCGCTAAGTTATTCTATTATTGCCATGATTCTAGATATAGAGAGATATTTCAAGTTCTTAAAAGACTAAGGTGTCATGTAAGGAATTCAAATCCTTAGGACACTTATAAAAGGAAAACTCTCTCTCTAACTAGAATAGTGAGACTAATGATTTTATCTAAGTAACCCAAATAGTCTCACTTGTAGAGAATAAGTTTCTCTTTGGAAGCATGTAATCTAACATGAAAAGAAAAATCAATCCAAATGTTTTATGATGTATTTTTACTTGCTCAAATTGGATATGATTCTTTTACATTTATCACTTTCCAAATCATGAATTAGATTTATTCCTATAATCTCAAAGGATTATTTATGCTTGTTTTATGAGTTAAAATTGAGCATAACATCATCTATGGATAATCTAGTTCATGCTATGGAGTTTCCATGTTTTGGTAATCTAGCTTCTCATTCCTTATCAAAATGATTACAAAAATGGAAACTAGTGCTTGTGTTGCTACTAACATTTCTCTTGAGTTCAATTATGAAAATCTACAAGAGAGAAAATGCACAAGCCTCATGGGTTGATCTTCACCCAAAAGAAGAAAGGTAAAAGCAAAGGTATGGGAACTCATCTTCTTAAGTTTGGTTCCCATCTCAATGGGTATTTAATCTAAATTATCATATTCTACCCTTGTGAGGAATATATTCTTTATTAGACCGAAATTAACTAAGTATGCATTCAATATCATTTTCATAAATGCGCTTGTCCATTAGAATCTAATTCATGCCTTTGCTATATCCATTCTCATATTGATGCGCTTCTAAGTCATGATAATAAATTCAATATGAAAAAGTAAAATTCCTTTGATTGATCAAAAATGATTAAAAAGGTGCTCATTCCTCTTTTCTGTTAATGTACACTAACGTTAAGGAATTTACTTCATGTCTATGTGACTCATGGATGATGAATTATGCTTATTTCCTATCTAAAAGAAATCATCCATCACTATATACTCCCTTGCATTACTAACATTCTTCTTGAGTATTTTCAATAAGTTTGAAAGGAAAAAGAAGCCACTACAAAGGGAGGACTCTCAAATGAAAGAGGAGAACATAAAGAACAACACCACCTACTTCTACGAAACAATCAATGGTGTGGTTGTGAGTATTCTAAACCCTTTCATATTGAGAATACTAGGCTCAAGTTGTTCATTACAAATTTAATGAGCCTTGATCAAGATGTATAATGCTTCTCTCTATTTGTCTTTAAAGTAAATGCATCCATTCAATCCAGTCAAATACTTGATGCATATCTTTAGGGGGAGCCTTTTTATCTTGATTATGTTGAGACTATTGCTTTATCTCAGTAATTTCATATAGTCTCTTGCATGAGAATAAGTTCCTCACGAAGTATGCTACTACTTTAAATTCTTGTCTTTCACTCTAAGTAGCATAATTGCTGGATTCTCCTACTCTAAGCTTAATTGATAATCTAATGCGTATGTTGTTCTTTTGATCACATCTGTTATTTGTTTGATCATTGAATGACTTCAATCAACAATCATGCTTCTTAGTGACGTATATACTTTCAATCGATATCTCTCTTGATATGCACTAAGTTAAAAGGAGAATTCATGATACATTTATGCAACTTGTGATCCATTTGATATTTGCTAACATAACTTGAAAAGATCACTAGTTGTAGAACTCTCTCTTGTGCAAAATATTTCCATATATTGTCGTTAAGAATAGGTCTTAAGCATCTAAGACTAAGGACAAAGCACAATGAAGAGAGCGTCTCTACGTAAAGGTACAAAAAGGTAAAATTATCTCCTTTCATTTAAACTTGTACCTAAATCTTCCTTTTCTATACATTCTTTGCATATCTTGTATGAAAGGAAGAGAAAGCATGTCCATGTATTATCCCTGCTTCATATCTAGTTTAACTTCTCAAAAATTCATTCATGCTTTAATGCATCTTTGTTGAAACTAGATGAAGTGATTTTATTGTCAAAGAGCTTAAAGCTTAACCTTGTAACGAGGATAAGCTGCCTTTATTCCAAAGGTGGATGGTCCTTAAGCCTCTTTGAAATCCTTAAGGGAAAATGCTTGAAATGTTTACAAGATGCTTTCACAAGTGCATAAACTGTCATGAGCATCACACTTATAATATGACACAATGCACTTCACATTCCGTATAATATAGGTATGTTCTCATTAATCTAATTATGTGCAATTGGCATTTAAGGCCAAAATATACATTCCTCTCCATGCACATATTTAGGGGGAGCAATCTATGTTATATAGAATTATGATCATGCTTAATTTGACATATCCTTTTGATCATATCTCTTTTATGTCTATGACTAATGTGTTTTCAAGTATATTCTCATGCTTAGTCATAGGATTGAAAGAGAAATGGAGTATTCGGCAAAGACGACGCTTTCACTCAACTCCATCGGTATTATCCACTCTTTGCCGGTATTCCGCATAGTTCTTCACTTTGGTATAATCTTCACTCATATGTTTTATTTGCCAAAGGGGAGAAAATAGTTAGAAAAAGGGCCTATATTTCATTCTAAGTATCCTTTTTTGGCGATTCATGCCAAAGGGGGAGAAAGTATTGGCCCAAAGCAAAAGGACCGCACCACCACCCTAATTTTAAAACTTAATGGTTTTCAATTGGAAAATTTCAAATTGGTATCTCTTTGTGTTCAAAAAGGGGATCAAGTAGTATTTTCAAAAAAAACCCTCTTGAACACTAAGAGGAGAATTTATTTGAGGGGGAGTTTTGTTTAGTCAAAAGAAAAGCATTTGGAACAAAGGAAGAAAATTTCAAAACTTGAAAATGCTTTGCAAAATCTTATTCATTCACCTTTGACTATCTTGCAAAAGGACTTTGAAAAGAATTTACAAAAGAGTTTGCAAAAACAAAACTTGTGGTGCAAGCATGGTCCAAAATGTTAATTATAAAGAAACAATCCATGCATATCTTGTAAGTATTTATATTGGCTCAATTCCAAGCAATCTTTGCACTTACATTATGCAAACTAGTTCAATTATGCACTTTTATATTTGCTTTGGTTTGTGTTGGCATCAATCACCAAAAAGGGGGAGATTGAAAGGGAATTAGGCTTACACCTAGTTGAAAGGGAAATGTGCTCTTGGGCCATTTCTAAGTGTTTTGGTGATTTAGTGTCCAACACAAGTGCCTGAGTGTAAAATGATGGACAAAGTGCAAATCAAGGTTAAAGGTATGTTTCTCAGACTTAGTACATTGTTTTAGTGACTAATGTATTGTGTCTAAGTGCTGGAAACAGGAAAAATCCGATTGGAAAGGTCTTGGCTCGAGCAGCCAAGAATCTGCTCAGTCTGGGAGCACCGGACTGTCCGGTGTGCACCGGACAGTGTCCGGTGCGCTAGGCTGGCTTGAGCAAAGTGGCTGCTCTCGGGACTTCGACGGCGGTGTACGGCTATAATTCACCGGACTGTCCGGTGGGCCGTTCACAGGCGAACTAGTCGCTCTCGGGAATTCATCGGCGACGTACGACTATAATTCACCGGACTGTCCGGTGTGCACCGGACTGTCCGGTGAGCCAACGGTCGGCCGGGCCAACGGTCGGTCGCGTAATCTGTACGGGACACGTGGCCGAGCCAACGGCTAGAAGATGGCACCGGACTGTCCGGTGTGCACCGGACATGTCTGGTGTGCCAACGGCTCTCAGGCTGCCAACGGTCGGCTTCGCTATTTAAGGAAGGAAATCGGGCACCAGACAGTGTCCAATGTGCACCGGACTGTCCGGTGTGCCAGTCGACAGAAGGCAAGATCTGCCTTCCAAGATTGCTCCCAACGGCTCCTAGCTGCCTTGGGGCTATAAAAGGGACCCCTAGGCGCATGGAGGAGAACACCAAGCATTCCTACAACATTCTTAAGCACCAAGACATCGATTCCACGCATTCGTTTCATTGTGATAGCATATAGAGCTCTAGTGGAGTTGTGAACTCATTGAGTTGTGTTGCGAGCTCTTGTTGCGACTTGTGTGCGTATTGGCATTCTGATTCGTGTGTCTTGTTTTTACAGGATCACCTATTCACCCCCCCCCCTCTAGGTGCTCTCAATTGGTATCAAAGCCGTTCTCTTCAAGAAAGGGACTAACCGCCCGAAGAGATGGATCCTAAGGGCAAGGGGATGGTGATCAACGACAAGGAGAAGGAGTCCTTCGTCAACGAGCCTAATGATGACAGGCCCACCGACTCAGGCTCGGGCCACAAAAGAAAAGACGGGAGGAAGAAGAAGACAAGGCGCATCAAGGAAATTGTCTACTACGACAGCGACGAATCTTCCTCCTCCCAAAAGGACAACGACGACTACGACAGATGAAAGACGGTTAACTCAAACTTTTCTTTCGATTATTCGCGCATTCCGCATAGCTCAAATGCTCAATTGCTCCCCATTCCACTTGGCAAGCCCCCTCACTTTGATGGAGAGGACTACGGATTTTGGAGCCACAAAATGCGTACTCACCTGTTTTCTCTCCATCCAAGCATTTGGGAGATTGTGGAAAGTGGAATGAAATTTGATAGCTCGGATAGCCCTGTGTTTATTAATGAACAGATTCATAAAAATGCACAAGCTACTACTGTGTTGCTAGCCTCTTTGTGCAGGGACGAGTATCACAAGGTGAGCGGCTTGGACAATGCCAAGCAGATCTGGGACACCCTCAAGATCTCTCATGAGGGGAACGACGTCACCTTGCTCACCAAAATGGAGTTGGTGGAGGGCGAGCTTGGAAGGTTCGCGATGATAAGGGGCGAGGAGCCAACTCAAACATACAACCGGCTCAAGACCCTTATCAACAAAATAAGGAGCTACGGAAGCACACGATGGACGGACCACGACGTCGTCCGACTGATGCTAAGGTCCTTTACCGTTCTTGATCCTCATTTGGTGAATAATATTCGTGAGAATCCCAGGTACACCAAAATGTCACCCAAAGAAGTCCTCGGAAAATTCGTTAGCGGGCGAATGATGATCAAGGAGGCGAGGTACATGGACGACGCCTTGAATGGTCCGATCAACGAGCCGCAACCCCTTGCTCTCAAGGCAACAAGAAGTAAGGAGGCGCTACCTAGCAAGGTGGCACAGATTGAGGCGGCCGGACTTAATGATGAAGAGATGGCCCTAATTATCAAAAGATTCAAGACGGTGCTTAAGGGTCGCAAGGGACAGCCAAGCAAGACCAAAGCCAAGGGGAAGCGCTCATGCTTCAAATGCGGTAAGCTTGATCATTTTATTGCTAACTGTCCCGACAATGATAGTGAACAGGACCAAGGGAGCAAGAGGGAGAAGAAGAAGGCATACAAGAAGGCAAAGGGCGAGGCACATCTAGGCAAGGAGTAGGATTCGGATTGCTCCTCCTCCGACTCCGACAATGAGGGACTCGCCGCCACCGCTTTCAACAAGTCATCCCTCTTCCCAAACGAGCGTCACACTTGCCTCATGGCAAGGGAGAAGAAAGTAAGCACTCATGATACTAGTACTTATGCTTCTTCAAGTGAGGATGAGTCTAGTGATGATGAGATAGATTACTCATGCTTATTCAAAGGATTAGATAGATCTAAAATTGATAATATTAATGAGTTGATTGATGCCTTGAATGATAAGAATATGCTTTTAGAAAAGCAAGAGGATTTGTTGTATGAAGAACATGATAAATTTGTAGAAGCTCAAAAGTCTCTTGCTCTAGAAATTAAAAGGAATGAAATACTCTCTAGTGAATTATCTTCTTGTCATGAAACTATTGCTACATTAAAAGGTTTTAATGATGATTTAAATGCTAAACTAGAAGTAGCTATTAAATCTAATTCTTGTGTAGAAATTGTTGAAACTTGTAATAGGTGTAAAGATTTTGACATTGATGCTTGTAGTGATCATTTAGTTTCAATTTCCAAATTAAATGAGGAATTAGCTAGTCTTAATGCCCAACTTAAGACTAGCAAGAATGAATTTGACAAGCTAAAATTTGCAAGGGATGCCTACATAATTGGTAGACACCCCTCCATTAAGGTTGGACTTGGCTACAAGAGGGAAGCCAAGAACTTGACAAGCCATAAGGCTCCCATCTCCGCCAAGGAGAAAGGGAAGGCCCCTATGGCTAGTAGTGTGCAAAAGAACCATGCCTTTATGTACCATGATAGGAGACAATCTAGAAATGCTTATAGGAGTTGTAATGCATATAATGCCCTTGATTCTCATGCCATGTTTGCTTCTAGTTCTTCTTATGTGCATGATAGAAATGTTGGTAGGAGAAATATTGTTCATAATATGCCTAGGAGAAATGTTGTTAATGTTCCTAGGAAAGAAAATGAACCTTCTATAATATATCATGCTTTAAATGCTTCTTTTGCTATTTGTAGAAAGGATAGGAAGATAGTTGCTAGAAAATTAGGGGCAAGATGCAAGGGAGACAAAACTTGCATCTGGGTCCCTAAGGATATTTGTGCTAACCTTGTAGGACCCAACATGAGTTGGGTACCTAAGACCCAAGCCTAAATTTGCCTTGCAGGTTTATGCATCCGGGGGTTCAAGCTGGATTATCGACAGCGGATGCACAAACCATATGACGGGGGAGAAGAAGATGTTCACCTCCTACGTCAAGAATAAAGATTCCCAAGATTCAATAATATTCGGTGATGGGAATCAAGGCAAGGTAAAAGGGTTAGGTAAAATTGCAATCTCAAATGAGCACTCTATCTCTAATGTGTTTTTAGTAGAGTCTCTTGGATATAATTTGCTATCTGTTAGTCAATTATGCAATATGGGATATAACTGTCTATTTACAAATGTAGATGTGTCTGTCTTTAGAAGATGTGATGGTTCACTAGCTTTTAAGGGTGTACTAGACGGCAAACTTTACTTAGTTGATTTTGCAAAAGAAGAGGCCGGTCTAGATGCATGCTTAATGGCTAAGACTTGCATGGGCTGGTTGTGGCATCGCCGCTTAGCACATGTGGGGATGAAGAACCTCCACAAGCTTCTAAAGGGAGAACACGTGATAGGTCTAACCAATGTTCATTTCGAAAAAGATAGACCTTGTGCAGCTTGTCAAGCAGGGAAACAGGTGGGAGGCTCTCATCACACCAAAAATGTGATGACAACATCAAGACCTCTGGAGCTGCTGCATATGGACCTCTTCGGACCTGTCGCCTATCTGAGCATAGGAGGAAGTAAGTATGGTCTAATTATTGTTGATGACTTTTCCCGCTTCACTTGGGTGTTCTTTTTGCAGGATAAGTCTAAAACCCAAGGGACCCTCAAGCGCTTCCTAAGGAGAGCTCAAAATGAGTTTGAGCTCAAGGTGAAGAAAATAAGGAGCGACAACGAGTTCGAATTCAAGAACCTTCAAGTGGAGGAGTTCCTTGAGGAGGAGGGGATCAAGCACGAGTTCTCCGCTCCCTACACACCTCAGCAAAATGGTGTGGTAGAGAGGAAGAACAGGACACTCATAGATATGGCGAGGACTATGCTTGGAGAGTTCAAGACCCCCGAGTGCTTTTGGTCGGAAGACGTGAACACGGCTTGCCACGCCATCAACAGGGTCTACCTTCACCGCCTCCTCAAGAAGACTTCATATGAGCTGCTGACTGGTAACAAACCCAATGTATCGTACTTTCATGTATTTGGGAGTAAATGCTACATTCTAGTGAAGAAGGGTAGGAATTCCAAATTTGCTCCCAAAGCCGTAGAAGGGTTTTTATTAGGTTATGATTCAAATACAAAGGCGTATAGGGTCTTCAACAAATCAACGGGTTTGGTTGAAGTCTCTAGCGACGTTGTATTTGATGAGACTAATGGCTCTCCAAGAGAGCAAGTTGTTGATCTTGATGATGTAGATGAAGAAGACGTTCCAACGGCCGCGATACGCACCATGGCGATTGGAGATGTACGGCCTCAGGAACATTTGGAGCAAGATCAACCGTCTTCCTCAACTATGGTGCATCCCCCAACTCAGGATGACGAACAGGTACCTCAAGTGGAGGTGAATGATCAAGGGGGAACACAGGATGTTCAAATCGAAGAGGAAGAAGCACCTCAGGCACCTCCAACCCAAGTTCGAGCGACGATCCAAAGGGATCATCCCGTCGACCAAATTTTGGGTGATATTAGCAAGGGAGTAACTACTCGTTCAAGATTAGTTAATTTTTGTGAGCATTACTCTTTTGTCTCTTCTATTGAGCCTTTCAGGGTAGAAGAGGCCTTGCTAGATCCGGACTGGGTGTTGGCCATGCAGGAGGAACTCAACAACTTCAAGCGCAATGAAGTTTGGACGCTGGTGCCTCGCCCCAAGCAAAATGTTGTGGGAACCAAGTGGGTGTTTCGCAACAAACAGGACGAGCACGGGGTGGTGACAAGGAACAAGGCTCGACTTGTGGCAAAAGGTTATGCCCAAATCGCAGGTTTGGACTTTGAGGAGACTTTTGCTCCCGTGGCTAGGCTAGAATCAATTCGTATCTTGCTAGCATATGCCGCTCACCATTCCTTCAGGTTGTACCAAATGGATGTGAAGAGCGCTTTCCTCAACGGGCCGATCAAGGAGGAGGTGTACGTGGAGCAACCCCCTGGCTTTGAGGATGAACGGTATCCCGACCACGTGTGTAAGCTCTTTAAGGCGCTCTATGGACTTAAGCAAGCCCCAAGAGCATGGTATGAATGCCTTAGAGACTTTTTAATTGCTAATGCTTTCAAGGTTGGGAAAGCCGATCCAACTCTTTTTACTAAGACTTGCGATGGTGATCTTTTTGTATGCCAAATTTATATCGATGACATAATATTTGGTTCTACTAATCAAAAGTCTTGTGAAGAGTTTAGCAGGGTGATGACGCAGAAATTCGAGATGTCGATGATGGGCTAGTTGAACTATTTCCTTGGGTTCCAAGTGAAGCAACTCAAGGACGGCACTTTCATCTCCCAAACGAAGTACACGCAAGATTTGCTAAAGAGGTTTGGGATGAAGGACGCCAAGCCCGCGAAAACGCCGATGGGAACCGACGGACACACCGACCTCAACAAAGGAGGTAAGTCCGTTAATCAAAAAGCATACCGATCCATGATAGGTTCTTTGCTTTATTTATGTGCTAGTAGACCGGATATTATGCTTAGCGTATGCATGTGTGCTAGATTTCAATCCGATCCTAAGGAATGTCACTTAGTGGCTGTGAAGCGAATTCTTAGATATTTAGTCGCTACGCCTTGCTTCGGGATCTGGTATCCAAAGGGGTCTAACTTTGACTTGATTGGGTACTCAGATTCCGACTATGCTGGATGTAAGGTCGATAGGAAGAGTACATCAGGGACGTGCCAATTCTTAGGAAGGTCCCTGGTGTCATGGAACTCTAAGAAACAAACCTCTGTTGCCCTATCCACCGCTGAGGCCGAGTACGTTGCTGCAGGACAGTGTTGCGCGCAACTACTTTGGATGAGGCAAACCCTCCGGGACTTTGGCTACAATCTGAGCAAAGTCCCACTCCTATGTGATAATGAGAGTGCTATCCGAATAGCGGAAAATCCTGTTGAGCACAGCCGCACAAAGCACATTGACATCCGGCATCACTTTTTGAGAGACCACCAGCAAAAGGGAGATATCGAAGTGTTTCATGTTAGCACCGAGAACCAGCTAGCCGATATCTTCACTAAGCCTTTAGATGAAAAGACCTTTTGCAGGCTGCGTAGTGAGCTAAATGTCCTAGATTCGCGGAACTTGGATTGAATTGTAGCATACATGTGTTTATGCCTTTGATCATGTTCATTCTGCATATTGTTGCTTATTGTGGTGCTCAAGTTGTACAAACCCTCCCTGGAGATGCACATATTTAGGGGGAGCTGTGCTACAACTTGACCCTTTGAGACTAACCATATTCTTGAGTTTGGTTGTTTTAGTCTCAAAGGAGGATTGAAAGGGAAAAGGTGGACTTGGACCGTGCAAGACTTCCACTGCACTCCGATGAAAAGAGTAACTTTTCCAAGTTCATCTTTATACTCTTATTGCCTTTGTACTCTTAATTGAAGATTTTGGTGAGGCAATGGGGTTAAAGGGCCAAGATTGATCCCGTTTTGGTGCTTGATGCCAAAGGGGGAGAAAATAAAGGCCAAAGCAATAGATGGATCAGCTACCACTTGAGAAATTTTGAAAATAGTAGATTAGAGCTTTTGGTTTGGCAAAACTCTTTTATTGTCTCTTATGTCAAAAGTTGGTCTCTTGTGGGGAAAAGTGTTGATTATGGGAAAAGGGGGGAGTTTTTGAAATCCTTGATCAAATTTCTTTGGAAAACCTCTCTTTATGTCTCTACAAGTGGTTTTGACTTAGAGATAGGAATTTGGGTTTGATTTGCAAAAACAAACCAAGTGGTGGCATAGAGTGATCCATATATGTCAAATTGAATCAAAACAATATTGAGTTCTAATTTGAATTGTTTGTGTACTTGTTCTACTTGCTTTATGTTGTGTTGGCATAAATCACCAAAAAGGGGGAGATTGAAAGGGAAATGTGCTCTTGGGCCATTTCTAAGTGTTTTGGTGATTTAGTGTCCAACACAAGTGCCTGAGTGTAAAATGATGGACAAAGTGCAAATCAAGGTTAAAGGTATGTTTCTCAGACTTAGTACATTGTTTTAGTGACTAATATATTGTGTCTAAGTGCTGGAAACAGGAAAAATCCGATTGGAAAGGTCTTGGCTCGAGCAGCCAAGAATCTGCTCAGTCTGGGAGCACCGGACTGTCCGGTGTGCACCGGACAGTGTCCGGTGCGCCAGGCTGGCTTGAGCAAAGTGGCTGCTCTCGGGACTTCGACGACGGTGTACGGCTATAATTCACCGGACTGCCCGGTGGGCCGTTCACAGGCGAACTAGTCGCTCTCGGGAATTCATTGGCGACGTACGGCTATAATTCACCGGACTGTCTGGTGAGCCAACGGTCGGCCGGGCCAACGGTCGGCCGCGCAATCTGTGCGGGACACGTGGCCGAGCCAACGGCTAGAAGATGGCACCGGACTGTCCGGTGTGCACCGGACATGTCCGGTGTGCCAACGGCTCTCAGGCTGCCAACGGTCGGCTTCGCTATTTAAGGAAGGAAATCGGGCACCGACAGTGTCCGGTGTGCACCGGACTGTCCGGTGCGCCAGTCGACAGAAGGCAAGATCTGCCTTCCAAGATTGCTCCCAACGACTCCTAGCTGCCTTGGGGCTATAAAAGGGACCCCTAGGCGCATGGAGGAGAACACCAAGCATTCCTACAACATTCTTAAGCACCAAGACATCGATTCCACGCATTCGTTTCATTGTGATAGCATATAGAGCTCTAGTGGAGTTGTGAACTCATTGAGTTGTGTTGCGAGCTCTTGTTGCGACTTGTGTGCGTATTGACATTCTGATTCGTGTGTCTTGTTTTTACAGGATCACCTATTCACCCCCCTCTAGGTGCTCTCACTAGTCCCTAATTAATTTTGGTGGTTGAATTGCCCAACACAAATATTGGACTAACTAGTTTGCTCTAGTGTATAAGTTATACAGGTGTCAAAGGTTCACACTTAGCCAATAAAAAGACCAAGTATTGGGTTCAAATAAAGGAGCAAGGGTCAACCGAAGGCACCTCTGGTCTGGCGCACTGGACTGTCCGGTGTGCCACCGGACATGTCCGGTGCACCAGAGGACTCCAACTCCAACTCGTCACCTTCGGGAAATTCCAGAGGCGACTCCGCTATAATTCACCAGACTGTCCGGTGTACACCGGACAGTGTCCGGTGCTCCAAGGAAGAGCGACCTCAGGAACTCGCCAGTCTCGGGAATTCGCTTCGGCCGCTCCGCTATAATTCACCGGACATGTCCGGTGTACACCGGACTGTCCTGTGTAACTGCGGGGCAACGGCTACTACGGCGCCAATGGCTACCTGCAGCGCAATTAATGCGCGCCAGCGCGCGCAGAGGTCAGACACGCCCATGCTGGCGCACCGGACAATCTACAGTGCATGTCCGGTGCGCCACCGGACATCCAGGCGGGCCCAGCAGTCAGAGCTCCAACGGTCAGAACCCTAACGGTCGGGTGACGTGGCTGTCGCACCGGACATGTCCGGTGTGCACCGGACTGTCCGGTGTGCACCGGACTGTCCGGTGCACCATTCGACAGACAGCCTTTTCCAACGGCTAGATTTTGGTTGGTGGCTTTAAATACCACCCCAACCGGCCACTTCAATGTGTGGGAGCCCAAGCAACATTCCAAGTCATCTAGTTGACATACTCAAGCCCTCCCAACCACATATATTTATTGATCCATCCTATACACAAGATTTAGACCACTACAACCAACACAAGTGCCACAAAAGAGAGAGCAAGCAAAAGAGAGCTACTCATTTGAGTTTAGCACTAGTGCCTTGTGAGATTCATCGAGAGATAGTGTGTGCTTCATCTTTGTGTTCATTTGCGCGTGGAGTTTTGACTCCCATTGAACTTTCTCCAAAGTTTTGGAGGCTTGTAAAAGCTAGCAAGAGACACCAAAGTGTGTGGTGATCCTTGCGGGATCGAGAGTGATCCTTGAAGAGAAGAAGAGCTCGCCGATCCTTGTGTGATCGGGGGAGAGAGGGAAAGGGTTGAAAAAGACCCGTCCTTAAGTGGACTCCTCAACGGGGACTAGGCCTTCGAGGGCCGAACCTCGGTAAAACAAATCACCCGTGTCCATTGTGTTTATTGCTTGTGATTTGTTTGTTTTCCCTTGCTCTAAGTTTTTCTTGCACCATTATTTGCTTATATCATTTGGTGTTGCTTCAAGTTAAATTCTCATCTAGTGAAGCAACACGTTGCAAGAAAGAACTTGTCCTAGTGCTCTTCTCATCTAAGGCTTCTTGCTTTGTTATTCTATAACTTATTAATTGTATTGATTTATCACTCCCGCATTATTTAGCAATACTCTTTTCAAGCAAGAACTTAGTTTCTATTCTCCGATATTTGTATATCTTGTTCTAACCACTAATCAAGGGATCTAGTTGGGGGATAAAGTTTTAATTTTCAGGTTTTGCCTATTCACCCCCCCTCTAGGTGACTTTCAGATACTACTTACTCTTCTTCAAGTGATGATGATTCTAGCGATGAGGAAATAGATTACTCTAGCTTGTTCAAGGGATTGGATAGAAATAAAATTGATAAAATCAATGAATTGATTGATGCCTTGAATGAAAAGGATAGGCTTTTAGAAAAGCAAGAGGATTTGTTGTATGATGAACATGATAAATTTGTAGAGGCACAAAAATCCTATGCTTTAGAAGTTAAAAGAAATGAAATGCTTTCTTATGAACTATCTACTTGTCATGAAACCATTTCTACTTTACAAGGTGTTAACAATGATTTAAATGCTAAATTAGAAGTAGCAAATAAATCTAATTCTTGTGTAGAACATGTTATGATTTGCACTAGGTGTAAGGATTTTGATATTGATGCCTGTAGTGGACACCTAGTTTCAATTTCGAGATTAAATGATGAAGTAGCTAGTCTTAATGCCCAACTTAAGACTAGCAAAAGTGATTTCGATAAGCTAAAATTTGCAAGGGATGCCTACACGATTGGTAGACACCCCTCAATTAAGGATGGACTTGGCTTCAAGAGGGAAGCCAAGGACTTAACAAGCCATAAGGCTCCCATCTCCACCAAGGAGAAAGGGAAGGCCCCTATGGCTAGTAGTGCTAAAAGGAACTATGCTTTTATGTATCATGACAAGAGACAATATAGAAATGCTTATAGGAGTTATAATGCATATGATGCTTTTGATTCTCATGCCATGTCTGCTTCTAGTTCTTCCTATGTGCATGATAGAAATGTTGGTAGAAAAAATGTTGTTCATAATATGCCTAGGAGAAATGTTGTTAATGCTTCTGGGAAAGTTAATGAACCATCTACAATTTATCATGTTTTAAATGCTTCCTTTGCTATTTGTAGAAAGGATAGGAAGATAATTGCTAGGAAATTAGGGACAAAATGTAAGGGAGATAAAACTTGCATTTGGGTCCCTAAGACAATTTTGACTAACCTTGTAGGACCCAACAAGAGTTGGGTACCTAAGACCCAAGCCTAAATTTGCCTTGCAGGTTTATGCATCCGGGGGTTCAAGCTGGATTATCGACAGCGGATGCACAAACCATATGACGGGGGAGAAGAAGATGTTCACCTCCTACGTCAAGAATAAGGATTCCCAAGATTCAATCGTATTCGGTGATGGGAACCAAGGCAAGGTGAAAGGTTTAGGCAAGATTGCAATATCAAATGAGCACTCTATCTCTAATGTGTTTCTAGTTGAGTCTCTTGGTTATAATTTACTATCTGTTAGTCAATTATGTAATATGGGATATAATTGTTTATTTATAAATGTAGATGTGTCTGTCTTTAGAAGATGTGATGGTTCACTAGCATTTAAGGGTGTACTAGACGGCAAACTTTATTTAGTTGATTTTGCAAAAGAGGAGGCCGGGTCTAGATGCATGCTTAATTGCTAAGACTAGCATGGGCTGGCTGTGGCATCGCCGCTTAGCTCATGTGGGGATGAAGAACCTTCACAAGCTTCTAAAGGGAGGACACGTGATAGGTTTGACTAACGTGCAATTCGAAAAAGATAGACCTTGTGTAGCTTGTCAAGCAGAGAAACAAGTGGGAGGCTCTCATCACACCAAAAATGTGATGACAACATCAAGACCCCTGGAGCTGCTACATATGGACCTCTTCGGACCCGTCGCCTATCTGAGCATAGGAGGAAGTAAGTATGGTCTAGTTATTGTTGATGACTTTTCCCGCTTCACTTGGGTGTTCTTTTTGCAGGATAAGTCTGAAACCTAAGGGACCCTCAAGCGCTTCCTAAGGAGAGCTCAAAATGAGTTTGAGCTCAAAGTGAAGAAGATAAGAAGCGACAACGGGTCCGAATTCAAGAATCTTCAAGTGGAGGAATTCCTTGAGGAGGAGGGGATCAAGCACGAGTTCTCCGCTCCCTACACACCTCAGCAAAATGGTGTGGTAGAGAGGAAGAACAGGACGCTCATAGATATGGCGAGGACTATGCTTGGAGAGTTCAAGACCCCCAAGCGCTTTTGGTCGGAAGCCGTGAACACGGCTTGCCACGCCATCAACAGGGTCTACCTTCACCGCCTCCTCAAGAAGACCTCATACGAGCTGCTAACTGGTAACAAACCCAATGTATCGTACTTTCGTGTATTTGGGAGTAAATGCTACATTCTAGTGAAGAAGGGTAGGAATTCCAACACTACACCAAAATAGTAAACTTCCTAGAGCCTAAACTCTAGGAAGTTAGGCCTAAACTCTAGGAAGTTAGCTAAACTCTCGGAAGTTAAGCCATCCTGTCGAAAGTTTGCCTCTCGGAATTTTTTTGTCGGAAGTTAGCTTAACTTCCTAGAGCCCTCTTGGAAGTTAAGCTAACTTCCTACAGCCAAAAAAGCCTCTCGGAAGTTAGTAGATTCTCGAAAGTTAGTAGCTTCACGCCGTCAGCACCGTCAGCTGACTAACTTCCTACGGCTGACTGTAGCCCCTAGGAAGTTAGCTGGCTAACTTCCTAGGGCTTAATAAGCCTCTAGGAAGTTAATTTGACCAGCATTACAAATGCTGTTTATTTTTATTTTACACCACATTCATCAACATAACAAATATATCAATAGCTATATAGCACAACATATTTTCTCATAAAACATCTCACACACAATCACATAACAATATTTAAATCCATAGTATCATCAATTACATCACAAAAGTCTCATCCATAGTCATAATAAGACACATCTCATCATCCAGTACTAATAAGAGACAATATCTCATACATAGTCATAATAAAAGTCTCATTACAAATGCAGTTTGTACCAGGATTCACCTTTAGAGTATCTCCCTACAAAGGAGGAGGAGCGCTAACGTCAGTGGAACCAAACTAAAATGAAAGAGAGGACTGGAACTAGAGTATAAACCTTTTAAAAATTTTAGAACACAGTACCTTTGAAAAGATTCATTCTTGCGTCTGGTGGACCACAATTATCAGATAAGTGATACTTTCTTGAAAGTATACCCATTGCCATTGGGCTATAAGCCAGCAAGCTGATTCTGCAAATGCCATAGTTCAACAATGGAAGTTTAGAAGAAAAACAATTGTATAAATTGAGTCAAAACAGAATACAATTTGGAAAAATATCTTAACCAAGAGCAAATACGATATGACAATGCCATTCTTCTTTAAACTAAACAGATGTCAATATTTTTTCGAACATGCAGGAGAGCTATGTATCGTTGTATCATAGTCATAGAGAGTAAAAAAAGCCAATATGCATTACCAACTCATGCCAGGACCATACGTGAGAAGATTAGAGACACTGAAGACAACAGTCAGGGCTTCTGACCATGTCAAGCATACCTCTCATGATGGTAGCATTCTGCCAATCCAGAATCAAAATTTCGGCACAACAAATTATACAAGTTCTGCAAAAACACATGTGAAGAAATATGGAGAGCGATTACAGTACTACAGATTAGATCAAAATGTGCTACTTACCTACAGTGTCAGTAGCTTTGGAAGCAACTGAGAATCCTTACTCAGCTGAAGAAATTTCATCAAACCATATGGTGTCTCATTGCTAAGGCCAATGTACCTAATCTAACACCAACGATTCATAAATATGCAACCTGAACTTTTTCATTAAGATTGGAAAGTTAAAAACAACACCTCGACGACATTACCTTGCTAGCATCTATTGCTCTTCCAAGAGCCTCCAGTTGCTCTTCCATTGGAACAAACGTGTACTAGCAGTTCGGATCATACTCTGTCTCCCCAAACATTGGAACATACCTGCAAGTAGAAAAAAACAGTGGTTAAGACCTCAGGTTGCACAGACATGCAATAAAATGCGACGTAAGGACACAAGCTAAGTCAGAGACTGATCCGGCCAGTGTATCTGGTAGAGGTCGATGTAGTCCACACCCAGCCTGCGCAAACTGCACAAGATCAAAATGAACAAGTCACACATTAGGTATGAACAAAAAGAGCTCATAGCCGAAGCTAAGTACGCAACAATAATTATTCGAGGAAAAACTCTACTAACATCTATGTATCGTCATTAAGGGTGACTATTTATGCAATTTGTATTACAAAAACTTAGATCATGCCTAGAGCAAAAGTAACAAGCATTTGAATTAAATAATCAATTCCTAAAGACACAACCACACTAGCGAGCATCTGAGCATAAGAGCAAATATGAGGTTTTGTAGAGTGAACACAGAACAAAAAGGTCTACCAATTGACCACCTGCCATCGATTGCCGCTGTGATGTTCCGTGAATCGAGAGATGACGGCCCGCCGTGAATCCACGTCATCTGCCATGAAGGCCCCACGACCTGTTCTCCCAGCATAGCGTCACCAAACAAAGCACCAAGTTGAGTTCACCGCTCCGTCACAAAATTCACAATACATACAAGCAACCAAAGTACGGGCAGGATCTGAGGGCTGTTGCTCCATTTGGTTGCAAAGACGACGCTATCCCGTTGGGCCCGGTGGGCCCGCAACCAGCGGTCGAGGAGATCCTCGCTATGCCCATGCGTCTTGCTGCGCTGTGGAACCGGGTACCTGACGAGTATTTGGATTCGGGGCCAGGGGTGGTGGGCGGGGCCGGAGGTGGGCCGAGGCGGGGGCAGCCGCGGTGGATGGGGCTAGGGGCGGCGGCGTCGGGGGCGGCCACGGCGGGGGCGGGCAGGGGCGGCCGTGGCATGGGCGGCCGGTGGCATGGGCGGCGGGGGCGGCTGGCGAGGCTGGAGGCGGGCCTAGGCGTGGGCGGCCGCGGTGGATGGGGCTGAGAGCAGCGGCGTCTGCGGCGGCAGGGCCGGGGCATTCTCGGCGGACTGGGCCGGGGGCGGCCATGGTGGGTGCAGCCGGTGGCGTGGGCGGCGGGGGCGGCTGGCGGTGGGTGGCTCCATGGAAGGGGCAAACGCGAGAGAGATGGGGTTGAGAAAGGTGAGAGAAGAGACAAGGTTGAGGAGAGGTTTAAAATAAAAATAACTTCCTAGAGTAATGCCGTAGGAAGTTACGTAACTTCCTAGAGTTTGTACATTTACTCTAGGAAGTTAAGTAACTTCCTAGAGCCGGCCGTAGGAAGTTAGCTTTTCATTTGACTGGTCAAAAGCTGAAATCTAACTTCCTAGAGCTGGCCGTAGGAAGTTAGCTTTTTGTTTGACTAGTCAACAGCTGAAACCTAACTTCCTAGAGGAGGCCGTAGGAAGTTAGCTGGGCAGCTAACTTCCTAGAGCCAGGCGTAGGAAGTTAGCTTTTCGTTTGACTGGTCAACAACTGAAACCTAACTTCCTAGAGGAGGTCGTAGGAAGTTAGCTCGGCAGCTAACTTCCTAGAGCGAGCCGTAGGAAGTTAGCTTTTGTTTTGACTGGTCAACAGCTGAAACCTAACGTCCTAGAGGAGGCCGTAGGAAGTTAGCTAACTTCCTATGGTTTTTTAACTTCCAACAGCTTTTATAAAATACCGTAGGAAGTTATGTTTATTTCCTAGAGCTACCAGTTGCCACCCGGAAGTTATTTATTTCCTACGGTTTGTTATAAAAGCTGTAGGAAGTTAAAAAACCGTAGGAAGTGTATGATTTTGGTGTAGTGCAAATTTGCTCCCAAAGCCGTAGAAGGGTTTTTATTAGGTTATGATTCAAATACAAAGGCGTATAGGGTCTTCAACAAATCATCGGGTTTGGTTGAAGTCTCTAGCGACGTTGTATTTGACGAGACTAATGGCTCTCCAAGAGAGCAAGTTGTTGATCTTGATGATGTAGATGAAGAAGACGTTCCAACGGCCGCGTTACGCACCATGGCGATTGGAGATGTACGGCCTCAGGAACAATTGGAGCAAGATCAACCATCTTCCTCAACTATGGTGTATCCCCCAACCCAGGATGACGAACAGGTACCTCAAGTGGAGGCGCATGATCAAGGGGGAGCACAGGATGTTCAAGTTGAAGAGGAAGAAGCACCTCAGGCACCTCCAACCCAAGTTCGAGCGACGATCCAAAGGGATCATCCCGTCGACCAAATATTGGGTGATATTAGCAAGGGAGTAACTACTCATTCAAGATTAGTTAATTTTTGTGAGCATTACTCTTTTGTCTCTTCTATTGAGCCTTTCAGAGTAGAAGAGGCCTTGCTAGATCCGGACTGGGTGTTGGCCATGCAGGAGGAACTCAACAACTTCAAGCGCAATGAAGTTTGGACGCTGGTGCCTCGTCCCAAGCAAAATGTTGTGGGAACCAAGTGGGTGTTCTGCAACAAACAGGACGAGCACGGGGTGGTGACAAGGAACAAGGCTCGACTTGTGGCAAAAGGTTATGCCCAAGTCACATGTTTGGACTTTGAGGAGACTTTTGCTCCTGTGGCTAGGCTAGAATCAATTCGTATCTTGCTAGCATATGCCGCTCACCATTCTTTCAGGTTATACCAAATGGATGTGAAGAGCGCTTTCCTCAACGGGCCGATCAAGGAGGAGGTGTACGTGGAGCAACCCCCTGACTTTGAGGATGAACGGTACCCCGACCACGTGTGTAAGCTCTCTAAGGCGCTCTATGGACTTAAGCAAGCCCCAAGAGCATGGTATGAATGCCTTAGAGACTTTTTAATTGCTAATGCTTTCAAGGTTGGGAAAGCCGATCCAACTCTTTTTACTAAGACTTGCGATGGTGATCTTTTTGTGTGCCAAATTTATGTCGATGACATAATATTTGGTTCTACTAATCAAAAGTCTTGTGAAGAGTTTAGCAGGGTGATGACGCAGAAATTCGAGATGTCGATGATGGGCGAGTTGAACTACTTCCTTGGGTTCCAAGTGAAGCAACTCAAGGACGGCACTTTCATCTCCCAAACGAAGTACACGCAAGACTTGCTAAAGCGGTTTGGGATGAAGGACGCCAAGCCCGCAAAGACGCCGATGGGAACTGACGGACACACCAACCTCAACAAAGGAGGTAAGTCCATTGATCAAAAAGCATACCGGTCCATGATAGGTTCTTTGCTTTATTTATGTGCTAGTAGACCGGATATTATGCTTAGCGTATGCATGTGTGCTAGATTTCAATCTGATTCTAAGGAGTGTCACTTAGTGGCTGTGAAGCGAATTCTTAGATATTTAGTCGCTACGCCTTGCTTCGGGATCTGGTATCCAAAGGGGTCTAACTTTGACTTGATTGGGTACTCAGATTCCGACTATGCTGGATGTAAGGTCGATAGGAAGAGTACATCAGGGACGTGCCAATTCTTAGGAAGGTCCCTGGTGTCATGGAACTCTAAGAAACAAACCTCCGTTGCCCTATCCACCGCTGAGGCCGAGTACGTTGCCGCAGGACAGTGTTGCGTGCAACTACTTTGGATGAGGCAAACCCTCCGGGACTTTGGCTACAATCTGAGCAAAGTCCCACTCCTATGTGACAATGAGAGTGCTATCCGCATAGCAGAAAATCCTGTTGAGCACAGCCGCACAAAGCACATTGACATCCGGCATCACTTTTTGAGAGACCACCAGCAAAAGGGAGATATCGAAGTGTTTCATGTTAGCACCGAGAACCAGCTAGCCGATATCTTCACCAAGCCTCTAGATGAGAAGACCTTTTGCAGGCTGCGTAGTGAGCTCAATATCTTAGATTCGCGGAACTTGGATTGAATTATAGCATACATGTGTTTATGCCTTTGATCATGTTCATTCTGCATATTGTTGCTTATTGTGGTGCTCAAGTTGTACAAACACTCCCTGGACCTCACAAGTCCGTTTTGCAAGTGATGCACATATTTAGGGGGAGATGTGCTACAACTTGACCCTTTGAGACTAACCATGTACTTGAGTTTGGTTGTTCTAGTCTTCAAGGAGGATTGAAAGGGAAAAGGTGGACTTGGACCATGCAAGACTTCCACTGCACTCCGATGAAAAGAGTAACTTTTCCAAGTTCATCTTTATACTCTTATTGCCTTTGTGTTCTCATTTGAAGATTTTGGTGAGGCAATGGGGTTAAAGGGCCAAGATTGATCCCGTTTTGGTGCTTGATGCCAAAGGGGGAGAAAATAAAGGCCAAAGCGATAGATGGATCAGCTACCACTTGAGAAATTTTGAAAATAATAGATTAGAGCTTTTGGTTTGTCAAAACTCTTTTATTGTCTCTTGTGTCAAAAGTTGGCCTCTTGTGGGGAGAAGTGTTGATTATGAGAAAAAGGGGGAGTTTTTGAAATCCTTGATCAAATTTCTTTGGAAAACCTCTCTTTATGTCTCTACAAGTGGATTTGACTTAGAGATAGGAATTTGAGTTTGATTTGCAAAAACAAACCAAGTGGTGGCATAGAATGATCCATATATGTCAAATTTGAATCAAAACAATTTGAGTTTTTATTTGAAGTGATTTTGTACTTGTTCTACTTGCTTTATGTTGTGTTGGCATAAATCACCAAAAAGGGGAGATTGAAAGGGAAATGTGCCCTTGGGCCATTTCTAAGTATTTTGGTGGTTTAGTGTCCAACACAAGTGCCTAAGTGTAAAATGGTGGACAAAGTACAAATCAAGGATAAAGGTATGTTTCTCAGACTTAGTACATTGTTTTGTGGACTAATGTATTGTGTCTAAGTGCTGGAAACAGAAAAAATCGAGTTGGAGAAGAGATGGCTCGTGCAGCCAAAGTCTGCTCAGTCTGGAGCACCGGACTGTCCGGTGGTGCACCGGACAGTGTCCGGTGCGCCAGGCTGGCTCGAGGGAAAAGGGTGCTCTCGGGAATTCATCGGCGACGTACGGCTATAATTCACCGGACTGTCCGGTGTGCACCGGACTGTCCGGTGAGCCAACGGTCGGCCGGGCCAACGGTCGGCCGCGCGATCTGCGCGGGACACGTGGCCGAGCCAACGGCTAGTAGGAGGCACCGGACTGTCCGGTGTGCATCGGACATGTCCGGTGCGCCAACGGCTCTCAGGCTATCAACGGTCGACTGCGCCATTTATGGAAGGAAATCGGGCACCGGACAGTGTCCGGTGTGCACCGGACTGTCCGGTGCACCAGTCGACAGAAGGCAAGATCAGCCTTCCTAGATTGCTCTCAGCGGCTCCTAGCTGCCTTGGGGCTATAAAAGGGACCCCTAGGCGCATGGAGGAGTACACCAAGCATTCCTACAACATTCCTAAGCACCAAGACACCGATTTCGCGCATTCGTTTCATTGTGATAGCATATAGAGCTCTAGTGGAGTTGTGAACTCATTGAGTTGTGTTGCGAGCTCTTGTTGCGACTTGTGTGCGTGTTGACACTCTGATTCTTGTGTCTTGTGTGCGTTGCTAATCCCTCCCTTGCTTTGTGTTCTTTGTGAATTTCAAGTGTAAGGGTGAGAGGCTCCAAGTTGTGGAGATTCCTCGCAAACGGGATTGAGAGAAAGCAAGCAAAACACCGTGGTATTCAAGTGGGTCTTTGGACCGCTTGAGAGGGGTTGATTGCAACCCTCGTCCGTTGGGACGCCACAACGTGGAGTAGGCAAGCGTTGGTCTTGGCCGAACCACGGGATAACCACCGTGCCATCTCTGTGATTGATCCTTGTTGGTTATTGTGTTTTGTTGAGGATTCCTCTCTAGCCACTTGGCAATTATTGTGCTAACGATTAACCAAGTTTTGTGGCTTAAGTTTTCAAGTTTCACAGGATCACCTATGCACCCCCCTCTAGGTGCTCTCAGCCTTGATTTTTTTGTACATGATATTTCTTCATTTTCCTACAACATATATCTTCCCGAGATGATATGAATTTTAGATATAGTAATTTGAAATAACCTTTGGTCAATCATGGATATATAGATTATTGAAGATTGATAGCTTGAGTTATTGAGTATTGAATGGACTCTCTCAAGCACCCCAAAGCTTCATATCATCTCCTTCTCCTGCAAAGCTTGTCAAGCATATTTTGGTACCCATCGCTTGATGGGTCCATCAAGGTTAGTCAACAAAGATCTAGGAACCCAAATGTCCTTTGTGTTAGCACTAGGTAAACTCATTACCTTTCTAGCACAAGTTGCAATTTTTGGTTGCCTAGTTACATGAGAATTAATTGACAAGTTAGGAGTGGGATTGTTACCAATGGGACAATCCTTGCATTGATGTCCCTTCTTTCGGCATGTGTAGCACAGGCGTTTTTCACGTTTTGAAGATTTTTTCTTTCCTTTCTTGTTGCTTGCTACATGGTTAGTAAAAACTTTCTTTTCTAACCCTATGCCTTTTTGTTTTAAATGGGGACAAGATCTAAGTAAGTGTCCCTTCTTGGAGCATTTAAAACAAAGTCTATCATCCTTGTTAATAATCAAGACACTTTTAATGTAGGGACATGATCTAATCAAGTGCCCTTTTTCAAAGCATTCACTACACTTCTTATTTTCATTTGTATGAAGTGTAACTTGATTATTACCTTGGATGTTACCTTTTATGGAGGCATGGTTGAGGCTTTTGGAGGAGGTATTGAATTTCATCTTTTGTTTCCTCCTCATGGCAATCCTCAAATCCTTGACATTTTCTTCAAGGGATGTAGTGCATGCCACGGTTGTTCCCGTCTCAAGCTTCTTCACCATGTGATCACGGTTATCTTGAGAAGGTTGGGCAATGCATTTCCCTTTTAGTTGTGTCAAGCTCATCTTTAGCCTCTCATTCTCTTCTTTGAGCTTTTGATATGTATCATCTTTTGTTACTGCAAATTCTAGCTCAAAGAAGATATGCTTGTCGATGGACAACAAGCATTAGCACATGGTAATATAGTATCAATTTGAATACATGTGCATGACTGAGGTTGTTGGGATTTTAAGTTTTCTATCACAACCTCATGAGCAATGTTTAATATGATATGATCATCTCTAAGATTTTCATGAGAGCATAGAAGCATATCATATTTTTCTTGAAAAGCTAGATTTTCAATTTTTAGCTTTTCTACTTGGTCCTTAAGCAAGGTATTCTTATTTACTAATTGAGCTATACAATGTAAAGCGTTATCTTGCTCAATTGAAATAGTTTCATACCTTTGGACCAAATTAACATGAGAGCATTTTAGCTCCTCATGTTCTTTAGTCAACTCGTCAAAGTATTGCATCTTCATGGAGAGAATACTTTCTAGCCTTTGACGAGCTTCGCCTTGCTCTCTCGCTCTTTCTAAAAGTTTGAGCATGACCGCCTTATCTTCTTGGCTTAGGTGAGCGTAGAGATGCAAGAAGCTTCTTTCTTCCTCCTCATCCTCATTTGTCCTTCCGCTATCATTTTCATTAGCCACACAACATATGTGGGAATCGAAATGGGAAGACAAACCTTTTGGAGAGGTGGATTCATCGTTTGGTCTCCATCGTTCATTTTCTTCTTCTTCCTTGTAAGGGTTAGTATCACAAAGACCAAAGGAAGTAGAAGCACAAAATGAACTATCATGTTTGGACTCATCGAATTTTCTTTTGATTCTAGTCCAAATATCATGCGCATCACGAATAGATTCATTATAATTCATTATGAAGGCATGATAATCTTCTTCGCTAAGAGAATTACTTAAGATGTCATAAGCTAGGTAGTTTAAGCGTATACATCTTTGATCTTCCTCGGAGGCATTTTTCTTATCATAACTAGGAGGAATAATACTCTTTTCTAAAATTTGTTCTAATTGTGGATCTACGGTTCTAAAAGCATTTATCACCCTAGTAGACCAAGAAACAAAATTAGAACAATCGGAAAGTAATATCTCAAGAGTTAAATCCTTGTTCTCCTTCGGAGTTGTCTTCTTGTTCTTTTGGGATCTTTTACGAGCCATCACTTCGAGTTGTTAGACTCAAGATGAAGTGCCTAGCTCTGATACCAATTGAAAGTCGCCTAGAGGGGGGGGGGGGGTGGATAGGCGAAACCTGAAAATTAAAACTTTATCCCCCAACTAGATCCCTTGATTAGTGGTTAGAACAAGATATACAAAAATAAGAGTATACAAACTAAGTTCTTGCTTGAAAAGAATATTGCTAAATAATGCGGGAGTGATAAATCAATACAATTAATAAGTTATAGAATAACAAAGCAAGAAGCCTTAGATGAGAAGAGCACTAGGTCAAGTTCTTTCTTGCAACGTGTTGCTTCACTAAATGGGAATTTAACTTGAAGCAACACCAAATGATATTAGCAAATAATGGTGCAAGAAAACTTAGAGCAAGGGAAAACAAACAAATCACAAGCAATAAACACAATGGACACGGGTTATTTGTTTTACGAGGTTCGGCCCTCGAAGGCCTAGTCCCCGTTGAGGAGTCCACTTAAGGACGAGTCTTTTTCAACCCTTTCCCTCTCTCCCCCGATCACACAAGGATCGGCGAGCTCTTCTTCTTCTCAAGGATCACTCTCGATCCCACAAGGACCACCACACTCTTTGGTGTCTCTTGCTAGCTTTTACAAGCTTTCAAAACTTTGGAGGAAGTTCGATGGGAGTCAATACTCCACGCACAAATGAACACAAGGGTGTAGCACACACTATCTCTCAATGAATCTCACAAGGCGCTAGGGCTAAACTCAATTGAGTAGCTCTCAATTGCTTGCTCTCTCTTTTGTGGCACTTGTGTTGGCTGTAGTGGACTAAATCTTGTGTATAGGATGGATCAATGAATATATATGGTTGGGAGGGCTTGAGTATGTCAACTAGATGACTTGGAATGTTGCTTTGGCTCCCACACCATGAAGTGGCCGGTTGGGGTGGTATTTATAGTCACCATCCAAAATCTAGCCGTTGGTGAAGTTTGCTGGCGAAGGGCGCACCGGACAGTCCGGTGCGCCACCGAACAGTGTCTGGTGCGCCGCCATGTCATCCTCCCGTTAGGTCTTGGAGCTGGTCGACCGTTGGAGGCTTTGTCCTCATGTGACACCGGACAGTCCGGTGCGACACCAGACAGTCTGGTGCCCCTCTGACCGTCTGCACTGACATCTGATTTGCACTGTACACTTTGCAGAGTCGACCGTTGCGTGCAGATAGCCGTTGCTCCGCTGATACACCGGACAGTCCGGTGTGCACCGGACATGTCCGGTGAATTATAGCGGAGCGGCGCCTGAGAAACCCGAAGGTGAAGAGTTCGAGCTGAAGCACCCTGGTGCACCGGACACTGTCCGGTGGTGCACCGGATAGTCCGATGCGCCAGACCAGGGTAGCCTTCGGTTTCCTTCTTGCTCCTTTCTCTTGAGACCTAACTTGTTCTTTTGATTGGTTTGTGTTGAACCTTTTGTACCTGTAGAATATAAACTTGAACAAACTAGTTAGTCCAATTATTTGTGTTGAGCAATTCAACCACCAAAATCAAATAGGAAAAGGTTTGACCCTATTTCCCTTTCAATGAGCAACGCCAATGCGAGCGCCTCCTGCCAGTGGTGTTTGTTCGGGGTTTCCATGTAAGAAACATGGATTCATCTTTGGCGTTGGTTTATTAAAATGACTTACAAATCAGATCCATGAAAAAATATTATGGAGAATAAATGTCACGCATATAAAAAAAGAATTTAAGTTGAAAATATTATAAAAATAAAAGAAATTGCATGCAAGGCTCTTCTTTAAATACTAATGTCTCCGTCCAAAAATATAATTCAGTAATCTCGTTGATTGTGCAAGGGTAGCAGGTGGGATTTAGGAGAGATGTAGTAGATATTTTTACTGTAACAAATATTGACATAAACACATATATAGTGTAGTGGTAGCTACAAGCATATTTGCTTGAGGGGTCACGGGTTCGAATCCTATTAGAGCCACATTTGTGTTTTTTTTTAATTTAATTTTAGCTAGACGTGGGATGCACGTAAGAGTGAGAATGAGCTTTGTGAGAGTGGGAATGAGAAAGACACCGCGGGAAGGGCGGAATGAGAATGTCAGAGATTATAAAAGACAGATTTTAGAAATTAAATTTAGAAACGAGTTTTTAAAAGAAATTGGAGTGAAACCAAACAAGATAACTTATAACAACGACTAATATGCCAGCAATTATTAAGTGGAAGCGTGTAAACAGTCTTTTTGTTTCGTTGATTTAGATCCAATCGTATGTGTAATCGTAGTTTGTTAGGGGCTTTTCTATAAAGTTATATGAGGTGATGGTGGAAGAATTTAAATGCTAAATATAATATACAGTTGGATATAAATTTAATAGATCAAAACACCTACTTGCACGCTTGCGTATAATGGTCGCTTGTATATTAATCGTTACCATAACTAATAGACTCTCAAATAAAATAGAATTGAACAAATCCTGCTCTTAAACCCCTACACTCTGTCTGCTGACATTTTTATCCCTTGCTATTCCGTCATCAAGCACGCCCGCCCGCAGCTCGCATCGTCTCACCTGCGCGGCTGCGCCTAGGGTTTAACCACTCACAGCAGCCGCCGTGACTCTCGAACCATGTCAGCGCCGCCGTCGCTCAAGCCCCCAGCAACCTCCGCAGCGGCCTATCCGCGCGCGGCCGCTGCCCCGAGAGCCACCGGGATTCGCGGCGCCTGTGCTCTTCCGACTCGGCGCCTCCAATGCTCGGCCTCCGCCGCCGTCGCCGGAGCTTCCACTGAGGTGACGATTGACACATCTTTCACGTGGAACTTCCAGAACCCTGCTACGGGTATTGGTTGCTTGTGATTTTACGGGTTCTGCCGTGTCGTTCAGATGGCTGATGCCCCGCTGGACTGGGCTGGAAGGTCGCTGGAGGAGTTGCGCAGCTTGCCGGACCACGACACGTTCTGCCTGATGGCGCTCTCGCCGCTGGACGGGCGGTACGACCGCTTCGTTAAAGAGCTGATGCCTTTCTTCAGCGAGTTCGGCCTAATCAGATATCGCGTTCTCATCGAGGTATCTGACATTTGGGACATTTTCAGCCCTTTGCAAACACTGTATTTGCTTACAATTTTGATTGGAGATTGGGCGTTTGAGAGCCTGTTGCTGGTGTTATTGTCAATGTTGCTTATCAGACGTGCCTTTCTTGTTCTTCAGATCAAGTGGTTATTGAAACTTTCTCAAATTCCTGAGATCACTGAGGTGCCTCAGTTCAGCAAGGAAGCCCAAGCCTTCTTGATTGCTATTATTGAGAATTTTTGCATTGATGATGCAAAAGAAATAAAGAAAATCGAGAAAGTAACCAACCATGATGTGAAAGCCGTCGAGTACTTTCTGAAGCAAAGGTGCAGCTCCAATCCAGAGATTGCTAAGGTGGCAACTAGGAATTCGATGTGTCTAGGAGTAATTATTTATGGTTAGACTTTAAGCTGAGTGACACCTTGAACTTGTTTCCAGGTTTCGGAGTTCTTCCATTTTGGCTGTACCTCTGAAGATATCAACAATTTGTCACATGCATTGGCTCTGAAAGAGGGGGTAAATAGAGTTATGTTCCCTGCCATGATTGACATATGCACAGCATTGTGTTCCTTGGCGACACAAAATTCAGGCTACCCTATGTTGGCTCGAACTCATGGGCAGGTATGACATATGAAGCCACCTTCACCGTAATATTTTACTACCCTGCTATACAACAAAAAAACTCGACCTGCGTGGGTAAGACCGCCCCCATGGCATTATATTAAGAAGAACTCATACATGTCGAGAAAACCTCCGAACCCTTTCCCCACCCATACACAGCGGCACAGTAGCCCATGTGAGAACGACCGCGACCGTGGCTGGGCCTTGGACCTGTGCTTTGGCGTGGGACAGACGAGGGGATTTTTTAACCACAACCTGAAAATTCGCTCCCACGGGAGTCGAAATTCAGGACCTAAGGAGTGCTACTCAGATCACCTAATCAACTCGGAGCATAGCTTCTCCATAGACACCTCTCAACAGCCTTGTATGTGAGATATACGATATAAAATGACTACTCGTCGGTGCCTCATGTTTTGTAAGTTTGCTCGGTTGATGCAGCAAGGTGATTTTGAGTGATAGTAAATTGGTAAGTTCATAATGAAAAGAATGGAATTGAATGATTGATCAACTCATTCAGCTATTTCCAAGGCAACATGGATGGAGGAAATGACAAACTTGCATTATTTATCAACACAATCTAGGATTTTTTTAAGTATTATACTCTTCTAGCAGATAACCTTCAACCTTTTGATTTGTACAAGGGAAAAAAATTTCTATAAATGTTCCATGTGTCTGAACTTTGACTTATGGTTTCTGTTGGGTTTCAACTTTAGCCTACCACCTGAACTTGCTTGAGACTAAAAGACTTTGATGTTGTTGTTGTTGCTGTTATAAGTAAAAAAATGTTCTTCAGCAGTGTTGCATTGTGGAGTAGAGCTCAGTAACTCTTCCAATGCAATAGCGAACACAGTTGTCTGCTCAATTGCTTGTATGTTTGTGGAATGTGCTTGCTTTGCCAAGAAAAACTTCATTTGGAAGCCTGTCTTAAATTGTTTTCAATTCTTGCTTGTAGCCAGCATCACCAACAACTGTGGGAAAGGAGATGGCAAACTTCGCGGCCAGATTATCTGATATAGGAAAGAGTTTCTCAGAGGTGAAGATACTAGGGAAATTTGCTGGCGCTGTTGGCAATTACAATGCTGATGTGGTTGCATATCCTGAAGTTGACTGGCCTAAGGTGGCAGAAGAGTTTGTTAGGTCCTTGGGTTTGCAGCTTAATCCCTATGTTACTCAGGTGATCTATATTTTTTGTTTTGACATTTAGTTTCTTCTCTAGTCTTCGATTTTGTGCAGAATTAGGGGGCTTCTCAAATTTTAGGGTGATCATAACCATCAATTTTGTTGGTTCTGATGCAATTTTATCCCTTTTACAGATCGAGCCTCATGATTACATATCAAAGCTCTTCAATCTATTCACCCAGTTCAACAATGTGTTGACTGATTTTGATAGAGACATGTGGTCCTATATATCATTAGGCTACTTCAAGCAGGTAAACTAAAAAGGGTTGACACTGCAGTTTTGGAGGATTAAACTTGTACCGCAAGGAAACAAATTGATTTTTTATTTCCCATTTATTAACTTGCAACATCTTTCAAAATTCTTTTTCAGATACCAAAGGCTGGTGAAGTTGGTTCTTCCACCATGCCTCATAAAATCAACCCCATTGATTTTGAAAATAGTGACGGTAATTTATCTCTGGCGAATTCTGTATTATCTGGTATAAGCATGAAACTGCCAATATCCCGGATGCAGGTATTGTCGGTAATCTAATTTTATGCCTCAATTTGAGTTTTTCTAACATGAGGTGTTAGGATAAAATCTGGTGCCTCTATCATGACACCTATGTGTGATTGGACCTTAAATTATATTTACCATTTCATTAGTATATATGTATATATTAATGAACCACCATGTTCTTGTATCATTGTCATTGACAGCGTGACCTGACAGACTCAACTGTTTTGAGAAACTTGGGTATGGGATTGGGTCATTCTCTATTGGCTTACAAAGCCACCATACGTGGAATCAGCAAGGTTCAGGTAGGTGGCACAGAGCTTGTCCTTTGTCTCGTTACAGATGATATAGTTGTACCTTGAGATTAGTTGATTTATGTTTAATTTATGATTATTGAGAATCCTTGATGATCAGGCGGACAGACCTACCTCACCACTTGCTCTTTTCATAAGTTTTGGCCTGACTGGGGGAAATTACACTAAATTAATGGTGGCTCCTAGGCATAGGTGTTCACCCAACTAAAAGTTCACACCACTTAAACCAGCAAAGGATAATTGACTTAGTAGGATAAGGATTTTTTTTTGTGCAGTGCTCAACTTCACATACTTGCATTCTTGGACCGTTGCATGGGAATATCAGACATTTACTCTTTACTATTGACCTGAGATAACTTGGTTAATTTTTTGCACGCGTTTTAAGTAATTATGATCAGGCTAGATCTTCTATGCTGAATTGGTGCTTATACAGGTGAATGAAGCGCGTTTAGCTGAAGACTTGGAGCAAACTTGGGAGGTCCTTGCTGAGCCAATACAGACAGTAAGGCATCTTTTTTCTCCTGTCTATTTTCCCTCGAATCCTATTCTGGTTGCTGTCAGAAAGGGCTTATTGTGTGCGCACCAGGCATTTATCCCGTTAATGTGGTTACTCTTTGTAGGTGATGCGAAGATATGGAATACCTGAACCTTATGAGAAGCTGAAGGAACTTACGAGAGGCCAAGCTGTCACCAAGGACAGCATGCAGCAATTCATTGATGGTCTAGACATACCGGAGGAGGTTCGAGCAAATCTTTCGAAGCTAACCCCTCATTCTTATACTGGGCTAGCGGAGGATTTGGCAAGATACATCGAGAAGTGGGTTGATCTTGAATCTGGATTTCAAATCAAGTGACCTTCCATTTTAAAATGATAATCTTCTTCACATTTTGTTTTCTTTTTGACAACGACGGAGAAAAAATAATAATAGACGGGTGCGTCGTGGCCTCTAATTGTCGACCAAGATGATTTACGTGGTTCTCATTAATGATATTTTTGGCACATGTAAAATGCGCCTCAAGGAATTATGCTAACTGTATGTTGGCGGAAAATTAACGAGCTAAAAAAGGTTGCTTGCTGGATTTCTTATGAGTACGGAGTTCTTTTGCAACGCCTAGGATTTCTTTTGCAACGCCTAGTGCGAGAAGCTAAAAAAATGCTTGTATTGTGCTGTTTTTATTTGGTTGCCGCATGCAATAAACAATGAGTTTCTCTTTGGAAGTGAGAAAGCGGGCTTCTTTATTACGTTGCTTTGTTGAGGTTATCGGAAGCACTGGAATGATGTAAAGCCAGACTTTGGTTATCGTTCGATACTCGCATTGACTCGTATACGAAGCAACAACAGACTTTGGTTATCGTCGGATGTACACTCACGTTGGTTGCATACGCATTGATTCGTATGAAAAGCTAATTATGCTCGATAGCGACGGAAAAGGAGGTTTACGAAGTTCCTACTAGCCAGGCAGCCACCCTTTGGGGATTGACACCAGAGGTTGTGCCCCTGAAACGGCGTTTCATCATTATCCGGGCCCGTCCAGCTTCGACTGCCACTACCAGCAGCTCAGGGAGGAGTTTTTTGCTGCACGGCACGGAAGACGGCGGGGGTTGAATGTGAATCCTTGCGTGTGTTTTGCTTGCCGGCGACAAACACCAGCGGCGTGTTGGCCGGACTCTGGATTCTCGGAGCCTGGTTAATAGCAGTTGGGGAGATCCGGCGTTGCTGCCGAGTGCCGACGCCCCGTCGACGAGCGGCGTCTCTTTGTATTTCGCTTGCCGCCGTGGCGGCCTGGCACTATGGGGGAGCATGATTGCTGCTTGCTTGGCTGGCAGCTGGAGCAGTTACTACTAGTAGTACTAGGCTGGCCCGATGATTTTGGCAGGAACGCGAATGCGATGCGACTCGAGCCGTGTACTCGTGTGTGGTGTGGAGACGTTTGGAGCTGGCCCTTTGGATATTATTTCTTATATACTTGTGCGCTGTGTTTTCATGCTGTGCTGAGCTTTCCCGCCGCAACGTAGGCTGGCAGTGGCACATACAATGGCAGTCGACTTTACTGCCAACAACAATGATCGAAGCCACGACCTAGCTGAGTAGTAGCGGCAAAATACCGGAAGAGAGAAGATGTACGGTTGAGAGTGTGCATTGCAGGCCCAGAGGCTGAACCAACCCGTGGCAGAGGATCTTCCCAGGAATTTGGGCGACGGCGAGTATATGATCCAGCTTCCAAGGAGAACGGGATAGGAATAGAACAGGACGGTACCACGAGGCCTTTATTACTGCACTGCTACAAACTACTACAAAGTCGGTTCCAGAGGAAATGCCAATGGCCCAATGCCAGAGGTTCAGGAGTAGTACGCTGGTACGCAACTGACTGACTCGATACTTAGATATTTTCGCGTTCCCACCACGCACCTACTTCCAATTTATTAGCAATCCCCTTCCCGCACTATCGCTACAGCACCCTGCTTCAAGTCAGATCTCAAAATGGCGGAGAACTGGCGCCCAAATACAATCACAGATCACATCCTAGTTACCATTGCCATGACAGTAACTCCACCTAGCCACAGCTGATCCAACACGCAGTAAAAAAAAAAAAACCCGAAGAGATCGGACGCCATGGGGACGGACGGAGGAATCATCACCCATACTGGCAGGCGGCAGCAGTACTTGCTTTGCTTGGCAGGCGGCGGCACTGCGGAGCCCATCGTCAGAGCGTGCAGCCGCAGCAGAGGAAGAAGCAGCACATCATGGAGACGAGCGCGACGGACTCGACGGCCGTGACGACGCCCCACAGCGCGGCGTCCACCAGGACCGGGACGTCCCGCACGAGCTCGGGCCACCGCCGCGCCGCCGCGCCCAGCTGCTCGGGCCGCGACCGCTGCCACTGCCACTGCCACCACTCCTGGACCTGGACCCGGAGGTGCGCGGGCGGCGCGGGGAGCAGCGCGGCCAGGCTGGGCAGGCCCAGGTCCGGCGGCCACCGGAGCATGGACACCAGGCGTCCCCCCATGGGCCCGCCGGGGGCGAGCTCCAGCCTCCAAGCGAGCCGGCTGGTCCCCTTCCCTTTCCCCTCTCGATCCCGCCGCAGGGCGCGCAGCCTCGGCGTCGGTCGGCCGGTCGCCGCCGCGGCGGCTTGCTCTGTTTAAGTGGCTCGAGGCGCCTTGTGCTGTGTTGCTTGCTTGGTTTGGGTTTTGACACTTTGTTTCGTCTTGACCGGGGCGATGATGTGATGGCGCTGTAACGTGTTCTGCTGCTACTTCCGTCTCCTTGTGTTCCTTCTGCCACGAGGACGAGGGGCGCATCGCATTTACGGTGGTGGGCCGGTGGGGAGGTGCAAGGCCTGGCGCGCTCGGACGGGTGGTTGATGAGGGATCGCAGGAAGGAGGCCCATCCATTGCATGATACTATGATAGGGTTGTCCTGTCAACATGAAATAAACAAGTTGTTGGTTTAACTTTAATCTAAAACAATTTCTACTGTTTTTATAGTGTTTTGCCTCTATAGATTAGAGTCACAGTAGTTTAAACAACTGGAATTAACCTAAAACGAACAGCCTGAAATGTAGGATAATTTTTCGAAACTATGTGCTTCATTTACAAACAAAAGTGAGGACCACATCGGTTTCGGCAACATTTTACCATGCCACGTTTCAGTGGAGCAAACACTTGAGAAACAAACCAAGCTCGGGAGTACCTTATCTCCGCATCTTCTTATATCTATAAACACTTAAAAAACCCTTCGCTGAAAGAAAACAAACCTTTTTAAAAATAAAAATAAATTAGTCATGTTTATTATAATCGAACAGTTGTGGATGTGATCTTTAAATCTATTCTCAATAAGAATTTCTTAGCACTCTTTTCCAACACTACCACATCATCAAAAGTACTATAAAATTAGGAGTTACACAATAACTCTAAATGAAACTTTTCACTTCACTATTTATAGATCGACATACCAATTAAATGCTGCAACTCAGTCATCAATACAAGTTAGTAAAATGTCGAGGATAAGATCTTCGGTACCTAGTGCCCATCAGTCAACGAGCGCACTAGGGAAAAGCATCTAGCAACTGGGGCTCGTCGATCAGCTGGAGAAAGGAAATATCTACCTGGAAGCACCCGCCCCCGGACGAACCTCGTGGCACCGAGCCCGGGGTCGGGCGTTGAGAAACTAGACAGGGGGGTGGGCGAACCGAGAATGACCCACTGGCCGCGTTAACTACGTCTGGCACCGAGCCATGACAGAGGCGCCGGTCCGCCTCCCACTCATGGCCTACGAGCCCCTCGGGCTGCAGCGCACTCATGACCTACGAACCCCTTGGACTATGATGCATATATAACCCTCGCACCTCCCCCCCCCCGCCCGCCATGCGGCGCACTCATGACCTATCGGGACAAGGCCTGAGTGAGCAGACCGCTTGCACGACACAACAAGACAAGTCGCGCCGAGCCACAAGCTACAGAGACTAGGGGTCGGCATAGTTCGAATGATGGCACTCAGGCCCCACGTTGCATGGGTCGTCTGCTATAAAGGATATGAGACAACCAGACAATCTTGAGGCCCATGAGCGCGCGTGGCTTCACCCCCGTGGTAGAACGCTTGGTTTTACCCTCGTCAAATGACTCTGTCTTGAGGAAGCCATCATTGGTTGACCCTCTCCTTGGCTTATAAAAAGAGGTCGGTCCCCATACACAAAGGAGGACAACCTGGGGCGGACAACCTAAGAGATAGGCATACGAGGAGACGCCCAGATGGACACCTAGATGTAAAGACGACAGTCCGACAGTAGGAAGGAGGACGCATCGACGAGGACCCAAAGGTTGGAGCTCTGCCTCCAAGCCAAGACTTAGTTAGGACTCCACTCTGTAGCCCTTAGCTCCACCTCCTCCACCATAAGAGACTTGGGAGCCTCTCATCCCTCTCTCACCCGCTTGTAACCCCTACTACGAGCATTGATCAGCAATGGTGCCAGTAGCACAAGCCACCAATGACTGGATGTAGGGACATTCTGCTCGAATCAGTATAAATCTTGCGCCCACCGCGCACACCGTTCGAAGCCCGGAATGTGCACAGAGAAATTTACTTGTTAGAGCGAGGTTCAAAACACCAACAATTGACGCACCAGGTAGGGGTATTGTATGTTCCCGACGAAGTTCTTTAAGCTCCGGATGGCCAGTAACGATAGCGACGCAGTTTGGACTCCCGAAATGACCATTCCTTTTGGGAGTCTCAACTTCATCATCAATGGCGAGGGAACAATGGACAGGGCCCTGGAAGCCTTGGTTTCCCCAACGAGCGACTCGCTCGACATTACCAAAGGCCTTGGCAGCCTCTGGCTTGGTCCCCCAAGAGGAGGCAACGGGTGGCGGCGTGTGCCGCGACTCACTTTCGCAGAGGTCGTGGGAATGCAAGACCCCATCTAGGACTCGTTCCACGACCTCTTCCTGTCAGAAAGCAGACTTAGCTCCTCGTTAAGTAGGACCACCACAACCTAGCCCAAAATTGCCTCATGCTCAACGATGCCTCGATGTACGCCACGGCGTTCATCTGGCCTCAATTCGACCTGCCTTCTCAAAAACCACCACCGAGACAATGCTCCTCCTGGGGCGGTCGAGACCCCATAGCCAGGAGGCGGGGATTACTACAATGGGGACAAGGCGGCTATGCCAGGACGCTTGGCAAGCGCGCGCTATAACAACTGGCGTCCACCGCCATCTAACCTATGGCAGGCCGGCCCGCAACGATTCCCACGGGCAAACCAAAACGTCGCGGTCGCTAGACGCTCTTGGACAAAGTCCCCAAGGCGGAAACTCCAAGCGAACGAAAGACCCACCAAGAAATCTGAGGCCTCCCAGCCTCGTCATGCAACAGCAGGCCGAAAGTCATGGCATCGTGAGCTGGGGGGCTTACTAGCATACCACATCTACACCAGCGGGAAACTACACCTTGATGGGGCAAAACCCAAGAAATACACGACATGGACTTCACCCCATCGGTAGTTCGGCACCCTGGGTCAGGCGGAAGAGCACTTAGCAGACTTGACCTAGGGAACAATGAGGGAATGCGGAAGGAAATGGACATGGCCATCAGTACAACCATTGTTCGAAGAGCCATCGCATCATGATCGACCTGAGAACCTCTATATACGCAGCTCCTCTACCACCCTTTCCCCTTTTGGGTAAGGTAGTCCTCCACTAACTTTCCTAATTAGTTAGCCAAGGGCGTCCCATTCCACCCTTGTGGTAGGATGGATATCTCAAGTTAAGCTCCATGTTCCAATTAACACAATGATCTTGTCATGAATAATAATTAAAACAACAACATAACTAGAACATGACCATAATATAAAATTATATTTCTCAAAACTAGGTAGAGCAATAGCAAAACTACCCAAAAGTTTAGTGGTAAATAAGGTGTGGGATAAACAAATCTAGGAAAACCTATATGGTCCCATCAAATTAACCTGAGCATGTCACAGTGATTAACAAAAACATTATTGGGTAAAGAGAAAAGTGACCAAGGGCACAACTTGCCTTAGACCCGAGATTCCCAAGTACCAACTTGGTCTTCAAGTGACTCGTAATCTCGCTGCTACTCGTAGCAATACAAACAAACATGGTATAGAAAAAATTAACATCATACCAAACATAAGAACAAACTTCATAATAATGTTCTATGTATCATAACGAGATCGTAGGTTCGATAATCACTAAATTCGGAGTTACGGTTATAAAGTTATGATTTTCCGAAGGTTTAAGTGTCTACTATAAAAGAAATGAGATACAAGATTTTAATCACAGGTTTCATGGTAATACAAGGTTACTAGATGATAAACAATATCAATGTGAGATTAATGTAACTGGAATGAATCAAAAAGGAGTTAAATTGAATTACTTATGAATTAAACAAGGTTCTGGAATTATTTTTATACTAGAAATCCTTTTCTTTATTAATTTTACTCATTTTATTTAATCCTTGGACTGCGACCACTATTTCAAAAGAGTTTAGGGTTTATTTGTAAATTCCAGGACTTCTTTGTAACACTCTCGCAAAAGGGATGGACGACAGGTTTATTTGTAATAACTCGAGGGCTTATTTGCAAAAAGACGTGCGAACGGGAAATGGGCTTAATCATTTCCTATAATTGATTTTGGTGTTTGACGTCCATCACAAATCATGTGGACTAACCAGTTTGCCTAGTTGTCATTTATCTCAAGTGCATAAAGTTCAACATAAACCAACAAAGAAAATGAGTTGGGGAACTCAACAAAGTTTGGAGCAAAGACAAGCATTGGTGCTGCCAGTGGCGCACCAGACAGTGTCCGGTGCACACTGGACAGTGTCCGGTGCCCAAGCCAAGGCACCCATGAACTGGCCGCTCTTAGGTTTTTCCCAGAGTCACTCCGCTATAATTCAACGGACTGTCCGGTGTGCACCAGACATGTCCGGTGAGCCAATGGAGCAACGGTCACCTGCGCCCAACGGGCGACTGCGATGTCAGATGAACAGTGAACAGTGCACAAGTCAGAAGTCAGAGCAGCGAAGTCAGAACACACCGGACTGTCCGGTATGCCACGGGACTGTTCGGTGCCACAAGAGGACAAAGGACCTTGAAGCGTCCCAATCCTCTAGGACACAAATGTGATACAATTACTAGTCCTAGGAGGCTAGTAAACACATTTATACATCAGATGATTCCAGATCTGCTTAAACGAGACAAACCTATAAAGGTGGCGATCAACTTTAAGAGTTGGTCCACAACTCGGGATATATCATTAGAGTGGGGCTGAAGCAGCCTGATATACGCAGCGAAGCAAATCAGAGGTCCAATAGCCATAAGCAAGGTTGGGAACAAAAGTAACTCTTACCCGATCAGCGATCTCCTTCTCTGAAAACAACAAATAAGCAAGGGTGAGTACTTACGTACTCAGCAGCCCACCTTCACCCACGGAATGGGGAAATCAGATATAATGCATGGAGTATGTGGAGCTCAGGATATTTTGCAGAAATAGCAATATTTGATGCAGGGTTATTTTGTAAAACATTTTATATTTTTCAAAGCTCATCCTCTCCCAAAGGAGCAGGAAGTTTTTCAATATAGAACAAAATCCCCTAGACTAAACCATCTAGGTATCTCAGTAGTTTCCCACTGGTTTTCATTTTCAAAAATAGCTACTGGACTTCCCGTCCACCATAGCTCACGGCTCAACCGTCGGACCTTTTAAAACCACTTTTCAAAAGCATTTTTGGAAAACAAAACACTAATTGTCAAATCCATGCCATGACTCATCCATATCCATGGACGCAGACTATTCGAATAGGTTTTTAAACTCTGTGCGTAGGTGTACACTTTACCCACTAGTCCAGTTTCTGCAATCTCACCGTCGTGAGATCCGAATGCCGAATCTCTCTCTTTTCTTGCACGTCCTTACCTTAGCGATTATACTGGAAGGAACAATGCCACCACCATGCCCAAACCGGACAAAACATTCCCCTTCTTTATCCTCCCGGTGCTCCCCAACCGTCATAATCCTGGGGTTTGGACCATGCAAGTTCAGATCAAGCGACTGCCCTTACAGTCTCGAGTGGTTGTACTTGATAAGAGTATAGGTAAGGAGTGATGACAAACCGGTCCTTAGCCGAGAGGGACAATCCTTCATGCTCACACCTAAACCAGCTGAGCCATCACCTTAGGCCCTCCCCTAAACCAGGGAGTCCCTGATCATCCCGCTCAAAGGTGATAAGGGTGACAACCCTTCACCATACCCATTTTGAAAAACATTTTCTTTTGAAAACTCACACCTTTTCTCAAATCATTTATAACAAATATGTCAAGGAGTATAAAGATTGATTGCGGCAAGTTCTAACGCTGAGTGGCCATAATAACTTGTCTCTTAGCAAAATCATATCATGCATAAAATAACAGGCTGAGGGTTGTGGTTGAAAATCATAGGTAATTTATGCATCAAAGGGATCCAGTGAGCTTGTCGTTGCTTTAACCGGCGAAAGGGTGAGAGCTCGCGGAACTGGCTTCTAGCTCCACCGCCTGGCGTAGACTTGCAGATCTGGCCTCCATGAGACGACATGAATGCTCCGATAACTATGCAACATGAACAAGCAAACATATAAACCAACAAGTATATCATCAAATATTTAGTATAGTGGTCAGAATGGTGATATATGGATGAATAGAGTCTTGAGCAGAATTTGTGTCATGTGGTGTTGTGATATTACTAGTCGTGGAGTGGAGGTGCTTACCAGGAGGGTGGATTGGAGGCGAAGCGACACTATGCGGTAGCCGGCAAAGCGGGGTAACTGAGAGGGTGAGGGTTTGTCTTGGCTGAGAGTGTTGAGTGTGTGGAGAGGGAGAGGGTAGCTAGGTGTATTTATAGCTGGGTGTATGTGGTGTAGTACAGTAGAGTTCACTGTTGGTAAGAATGGTGGCGAATGAATCATCTGACTTAGTCTGAACAGGGAAATTATAGGTAGAATATGGGACATGAGTATTTTGGGAGTTTTCTGGAATATGAACTATGCTTAAGGGATGACATGGTTGGATAGAGAATAATTTGATAAGAATTTAGAAACAACAATTATTGGAATCTGAGTTTGGAAGCCTGGCTCGAAAGAATCCCAAAGTTAAACGTGCTCAACTTAGAGAAATATGAGATGGGTGACCCGATGGGAAGTTCTTACTGGAAGAAAAATCACAGTCACCGGAGTTCGTATGATTGGAATATTGGTCTGGCAGGTCTTAGGTGAGCTGGACAGCATGATGGATGAGTAGTTGAAATTTGGGGTGATCGGATGATCGATGAATAGTAACGATGAATAGTGACGGTGAAATAATAGCGATAGATATCATCGATGAATAGTAACGATGATGAACAATAATCGTGAATAGTAATGATGAATAGTAAAGATGATGAATAGTAACGACAAATAGTAACAACGAATAGTAACGATAATGAATAGTACTGACGATGAATAGGGGCTATGAACGAACGATGAATAGGGACTATGAACGATGAATAGGGACTATGAACGAACGATGAACGATGAATAGGAACTATGAACGATGAATAAAGACTATGATGAACGATGAATAGGAACTATGAACGAACAGACGAACTATCGAATGATCGAACGAACGAACGATCGGAATTTCGGCAGCATAACGGCGAAACAGAGATTATTTGGACGAACGGACGGACGAAAGATCGAATGATCAGACGAATGAATGATCGGAATTTCAGCAGCATAATGGCTGAACAAAGATTATTTGGACGAACGAACGGTCGAACGATCGAACGAACGGATGAACGAACCATGAACGATCGGACGAACGAATGAATAAACTAAGAACAGGTGGACGAACGATCGAAGAACGACCGAACGATCATTGTGCTAGTGGTGTGCTTGTGTGGGACTTGGAGTGGGCATGTGTGGGGGAAGAGTTGCCATGAAATGGCTTGGGGTGGCTTGAGAGGAGGCCTTTGCCCCTCTATTTATAGGCTAGGCGAGGGGATTAGGTGGAGGAAGCGAGGATTAGTGGGAGGATGCGGGGATTAGTGGGAGATAAACATGTATTAGTCATGTATAAGTGGAATTAGCTTGTAGAGCTCATTGTATGACACCGGAGGCGTACTTATACGTATGAGCATGAGGAAAATTATGGAGAAAATCTTTGTAGGGACTTTAAAAATGATTCTAAAGGTATTTATGAGGAGGAAAATATTTGGAGAATTATCGGTTGAATATTTGGGCAGTATTTCTGGAAAGAATCAGAGGGGATCACTAGGGAAATATTTGAAGGATATAGACCACTATATTTTATTTGTTGATATCAACTCGCAAACAACATTTTGAAATGAAATTTAAAATTCATTTTTGAATTTAGAGCGAATTTGAGAAATTTTCAAGATTTGAATTTTTGGGGTGCTACAGATCTACCCCACTTAAAATGAATCTTGTCCTCGAGATTTGGCTTAGAAGGGTTATGGGTATAGCTTTACTTCAGCTACATATCTTCACTTTGCAGACTCTTCGAGGAGATGGAGCTTCAACAAAATCTAGCCTTTGAGGAGCATCCGGTTGCCGATTGCAACACTGATTCTGGCTACGCAAAGATCATCTTCAGGCTTCTAGCTTTCACTTGGCAGCTAGCTTATTGAAGAAGCATCAATGCCAACACGTAAACCTTCCTCTTGCGAACTCCTTCCTTGATTGGTCTTCGGGTGCTTCATCAACGGAACTTGGGTGACCGCTTCTCATCCAGAAACTTATATGCTTGGATGATTTGGTCCTCCACAAGCTTGCTACATGCCTTCTTCTTTTTCTCCATAGCAGGAACGTTACTGGAACACTACCCCACTTAAAATGAATGAGGGTAGAACTCTTGAATCTTAGGGATTTGAACTCCTTGAAGTACCTTATAACAAGAGTGTTACGAGGCCTTCTTCTGCCACTTCTGCTTGAGCAGGCTGCGGAGAGATGACTGACACAGGGTTGATTTTAGGAGAACCTTCTTCTCATCTTCTCTTCACTTTCTTTTCACTTTTCACTGCCTCTTTCTTTCTCTTTGTTCTTCCCACTAGAGGATTCTATCAAAGAGTATTACCTTCATATAGAGGATGAATTTAAAGACTATGAACCATGTACAACAGTCTTCAACCCAAGAATCACCAAGCATTGTGATCTTAGGGGCGAGGGAGTGGGAAATGGAGTTTCTTGCGATTTGGCAGAGGGGATTTTATCGGGAGTGTTTTACTTTCAGTGGAATAGGAACTGCGGGAGCTGGTGGGGGGTTTTATAGGTGAGTGGGGGTGCTCGGGTGTGGAGTGGTGGTGATGGATCAGGTGTCAGGATGCAACAAGTGCGAGAAGAGGAGGGGGCTATTGCCGGCGATGATGGCGGCGGTGGGTGCATTGCAAAGGGGGTGGGAAGCGGTAGTGCGCTACAAAGGGGGGTGTGGGCGATGGTTGGAGGCAGGGCACGCATGCAGGGGGCACGGGTGAGTGGTGGGGTCGATGACCCAGATGTTTGTGGTCTCTAGTTCCAAGAATCTTTGCCTCTTTCTATGGTAATAACTCCTTTTGTCCTCTTTTTCTGTTTACTTTGACTCAAGGGCAGTGCTTTGATTCTCATGGTCGGTCCTTTTGACTGAGCGGCTGGACAAGTTCCTTCTATAGCTTATTGCAGGCTTCAAGGGTAAGCTTTCCGGTATCTTCTTGGGTAAGGTGCTTTTCTCTTGAGATGGGTTAAGATGAGAATGGAAGCATAAGGTGAGGATTAGCTCTAATTTGTGATCTATGTTTTTAGAGAAAACTTTTCTTAAAAAGAAAGAAAACACATAAGCTCAGCAATGATAAGCACAAACAAATCAAATGTTTTGAATAGGGGAAGAATAGAGTTTTCCCAAAGCACGGACTACTCAGATTCGGGGGGCTAAGCATAACTACTATTGCTCGGCTCCTGAACTGAGAACTATGATTAAATGCGACTTATGAGCACTAATGTTAAAGCATCACATATACACTCAAAAGGGGAGAAAACATCAAGCAAAATTCATTTTGAAATGCCCTAGGGGGCCACACAATTAGAGTTTTCAAAACACGAGACTACACGGTTACCTCTCATACATGCAGGGCTCCGACCAAAGTGAAGAAAAACTTCACTACCCAATGCATGCCAAGGACTGGGCATAACTAACTTTAGACTAGGCAGCTTCTCTTCTAGCAAGGCTGGCGCAAAACTTCAATCTGAGATATCTCATGGTTGGGTCAAGAGGGATTTGAGGCGGCGACTGAGATGACAAGACGGGGTCGAACTCTTCTTCAAGCGGGACTGGCTCTTGTAGCTCCTCAGAGGGCGATGGTGCTGGTGGGGTGCTTGCGGCTTCTTCCTTGACCTCAAGGGATGGTGCTGGAATCTTCATCATGGTGAGGGGCTCAAAAAACTCTGGCGAGGGATCTTGGGAGGACTTGGGGTGCTCTTGCTTATCCATAGCCTGAGGGAAGACTGGCATTCCTTCTAAGACTATGGCTCCTTCTGGGAGTTCCTAAGTCTTCTTCTCTCCTCTGATAGAGACCGAGTGACCTTCAAGAATCTCGAGATCTTTAGCTCTCATGGTTGAACTGGGTTGGATGAAGTGGGCTCTTGGATCCGCAGGGCTCTACGTTGGTTATGGGTGACCAAGTAGGCCTCAACCAACTTCTGGATGTGCTCATCCTTGGCTTGCTTTAGGGCTTTAACAACAATGACTTCATGACTTTCCAAGGCAGTTGCATAGGCTTGAGCTGTGGTGAGAACCACATGGAGCGGACGGTTGCGCTTCAATGCATCTTCTGCTAGGGCAATCATCTGACGGTGGTGCTGAGCCAAGAAATCATACTGTGCATCTAGGGTGAGCAGGTATGCAGTGAGGTACACGACTGTGGGTCGTCCTCAAGCAGCTGCTCTCCTTCTAATGCATGCATCCTGGCCATCCAAACGGGACAGTTTCTCTGAAAGGGCGGAAAGAATCTGAGCGGGGTGTCGGCCACTTCTTCTTCATAGATTTAACATAGGGCCCTCAATGCCTTGCGAGCGATGACTTGGCAGGTTTCTTTGAATCTGTGCCCCGTAGCAGTGACACTCCATTCCACATGGTGCATACTGGATCCAATGTATACAGTCACGACACACTTCTCTGTGCCATGCTCGATGAATTCATGACCATCATGCTCTGGCTGGCTCCTGATTCCGAGGCGAACTATGCATGCTCCCAACAACTTTGGGAAACCATCTTCATTCTGGCAAAAGCTGGTTTGGCGGCAGACCTCCATCTGACTTCAGAGAGAAGGAAAGGGGAAAGCATTTTTGAAATGGAGGGATGAGAGCAAGAATTTTTTTTAAGAAAATAGTTTTGACTCAAAAACTTTTCGATCAAGCCTAAGGGTTATGTCCTGCGGCCAACCTAACAGCTCTAATACCACCTGAAGCGTCTCAATCCTCTAGGACTCAAATGTGATACAATTACTAGTCCCAGGAGGCTAGTAAACACATTTATACATCAGATGATTTTAGATCTGCTTAAACGAGACAAACCTATAAAGGTGGCGATCAACTTTAAGAGTTGGTCCACAACTTGGGACATATCATCAGAGTGGGGCTGAAGTAGCCCGATATACGCATCGAAGCAAATCAGTGGTCCAACAGCCACATGCAAGGTTGGGAACAGGCATAACTCTTACCCGATCAGCGATCTCCTTCTCTAAAAACAACAAATAAGCAAGGGTGAGTACTTACGTACTCAGCAGCCCACCTTCACCAATGGAATGGGGAAATCAGATATAATGCATGGAGTATGTGGAGCTCAGGATATTTTGCAGAAATAGCAATATTTGATGCAAGGTTATTTTGTAAAACATTTTATATTTTTTAAAGATCATCCTCTCCCAAAGGAGAAGGAAGTTTTTTCAATATAGAACAAAATCCCCTAGACTAAACTATCTAGGTATCTCAGCAGTTTCCCACTGGTTTTTATTTTCAAAAATAGCTACTGGACTTCCTGTCCACCATAGCTCACGACTCAACCACCAGACCTTTTAAAACCACTTTTCAAAAGCATTTTTTGGAAAACAAAACACTAATTTTCAAATCCATGCCATGACTCATCCATATCCGTGGACACACACTATTCGAATAGGTTTTTAAACTCTGTGCAGAGGTGTACACTTTACTCACTAGTCTGATTTCTGCAATCTCACCGTCGTGAGATCCGAATGCTGAATCTCTCTCTTTCCTTGCACGTCCTTACGTTAGCGATTATACATGAAGGAACAAGGCCACCACCATGCCCAAACCAGACAAAACATTCTCCCTCCTTATCCTCCCGGTGCTCCCTAGCCATCATAATCCTGGGGTTCGGACCGTGCAAGTTCAGATCAAGCGACTGCCCATACAGTCTCGAGTGGTTGTACTTGATAAGAGTATAGGTAAGGAGTGATTACAAACCGGTCCTTAGGCGAGAGGGACAATCCTTCATGCTCACACCTAAACCAGCTGAGCCATCACCTTAGGCCCTCCCCTAAACCAGGGAGTCCTTGATCATCCCGCTCAAAGGTGATAAGGGTGACAACCCTTCATCATACCCATTTTGAAAAACATTTTCTTTTGAAAACTCACACCTTTGTTACAAATGATTTGAGAAAAGGTGTGAGTTTTCAAAAGAAAATGTTTTTCAAAATGGGTATGATGAAGGGTTATCACCCTTGAGTGGGATGATTAGGGACTCCCTGGTTTAGGGGAGGGCCTAAGGTGATTGGTCAGCTGGTTTAGGTGTGAGCATGAAGGATTGTCCCTCTCGCCTAAGGACTAGTTTGTCATCACTCCTTACCTATACTCTTGTCAAGTACAACCACTCGATACTCTATGGGCGGTCACTCAATCTAAACTTGTACGGTCCGAACCCCAGGGTTATGATGACTAGGGAGCACCGGGAGGATAAGGAGGGGGAATGTTTTGTCCGGTTTGGGCATGGTGGTGGCCTGACTCCTTCCGGTATAATCGTTAAGGTAAGGACGTGGAAGGAAAGAGAGAGATTCGGCATTCGGGTCTCACGACGGTGAGATTGCAGAAACTGGACTAGTGGGTAAAGTGTACACCTATGCGCAGAGTTTGAAAACCTATTCGAATAGTCCGCTTCCACAGATATGGATGAGTCATGGCTTGGATTTGACAATTAGTGTTTTGTTTTCCAAAAATGCTTTTGAAAAGTGGTTTTAAAAGGTCCGGCAGTTGAGCCATGAGCTATGGCGGACGGGAAGTCCAGTAGCTGTTTTTGAAAATGAAAACCAGTGGGAAACTGCTGAGATACCTAGATGGTTTAGTCCAGGGGATTTTGTTCTATATTGAAAAACTTCGTGCTCCTTTGGAAGAGGATGCGCTTTGAAAAATATAAAATGTTTTACAAAATAACCCTGCATCAAATATTGCTATTTCTCCAAATATCCTGAGCTCCACATACTCCATGCATTATATCTGATTTCCCATTCCACGAGTGAAGGTGGGCTGCTGAGTACGTAAGTACTCACCCTTGTTTATTTGTTGTTTCTTAGAAAAGAAGATCGTTGATCGGGTAAGAGTTACGCCTGTTCCCAACCTTGCATGTGGCTATTGGACCACTGATTTGCTTCGCTGCGTATATCAGGCTGCTTCAGCCCCACTCTGATGATATGTCCCGAGTTGTGGACCAGCTCTTAAAGTTGATCTCTACCTTTATAGGTTTGTCTCGTTTAAGCAAATCTGGAATCATCTGATGTGTAAATGTGTTTACTAGCCTCCTGGGACTAGTAATTGTATCACATTTGAGTCCCAGAGGATTGGGGCGCTTCATCCTTGCGGGGTCTTAGTGACCCAAGTGATTAAGAAGAAGCACTTGACCGGTCTGTGTGATCGATTGGGAGAGGGAAATGGTTGAAATAGTGTCGGGGACCATAATTAGGGGTACCCTCAAGACGCCTAATTCTCAGCTGGTAACCCCCATCAGCATAAAGCTGCAGAGGCCTGATGGGTGCGATTAAGTCAGGGATCAGTCCATACGAGCGACTCGATCACGCCTCGCCCGAGCCTAGCCTCGGGCAAGGGCAGCCGACCCTGAGGTGTTTCCGTCTCGCCCGAGGCCCCCTTTTTTACGGCAGACGCATCTCCGGCTCGCCCGAGGCCTTGCCTTCGTTAAGAAGCAACCCTGACTAAATCGCCGCGCCGACCGACCAAGTCACAGGGGGATTTAACGCAAAGGTAGCCTGGCACCTTTATCCTGACGCGCGCCCCCCGGCAGAGCCGAAGTGACCGCCGTCACTTCGCCGCTCCACTGACCGGTCTGACAAAAGGACAGCGCCGCCTGCGCCGTCCCGACTGCGGTGCCACTTGACAGAGTGAGACTGACAGGCAGCCAGGCCTTGCCAAAGGCGCCATAGGAAGCTCCGCCCGACCCAGGGCTCGGACTCGGGCTAAGGCCCCGGAAGACGGCGAACTCCGCTCCGCCCGACCCAGGGCTCGGACTCGGGCTAAGGCCCCGGAAGACGGCGAACTCCGCTCCGCCCGACCCAGGGCTCGGACTCAGGCTAAGGCCTCGGAAGACGGCGAACTCTGCTCCGCCCGACCCAGGGCTCGGACTCGGGCTAAGGCCCCAGAAGACGGCGAACTCTGCTCCGCCCGACCCAGGGCTCGGACTCGGGCTAAGGCCCCGGAAGACGGTGAACTCCGCTCCGCCCGACCCAGGGCTCGGACTCGGGCTAAGGCCCCGGAAGACGGCAAACTCCGCTTCGCCCGACCACTGGGGTCGGACTCCGCCCTGACCTCTGCCGAACGACCTCCGCCTCGCCCGACCCAGGAGCTCGGGCTCGGCCTCGGCCATGGAAGACAGACTCGACCTCGGCCTCGGAAGAGCCTCCACATCGCCCGACCTAGGGCACCCGTCCGCCACGTCAACAGGAAGCGCCATCATCACCCTACCCCGAGCCGACTTGGGCCGCAGAGAACAAGACCGACGTCCCATCTGGCTAGCTCCGCCAGATAGGCAATGATGGCGCCCCGCTAGACCCATGACGACGGCGGCTCTCAGCTCCCTTACGGAAGCAGGGGGACGTCAGCAAGAGCCCAACTGTTCCGACAGCTGTCCCTCCACCAGGCTCCGTTACTCCTCCGACAGCCACGACACCACACCAGCTGGGTGCCAAGTTCTCTCCGGCTGCCACATTGGCATGTACCTAGGGCGCTAGCTCTCCCCCGCTAGACACGTAGCACTTCGCTGCACCCCCATTGTACACCTGGATCCTCTCCTTACGCCTATAAAAGGAAGGACCAGGGCCTTCTTAGAGAAGGTTGGCCCCGCGGGAACGAGGGCAGGGGCAGGCGCTCTCTTGGGGCCGCTCGCTTCCCTCACCCGCGTGGACGCTTGTAACCCCCTACTGCAAGCGCACCCGACCTGGGCGCGGGACGAACATGAAGGCCGCGGGATCTCCACCTCCCTCACGACTCGGCTCCGGCCACCTCGCTTTCCCCCCTTCACGCTCGCCCACGCGCTCGACCCATCTGGGCTGGGGCACGCGGCACACTCACTCGTCGGCTTAGGGACCCCCCGGTCTCGAAACGCCGACAGTTGGCACGCCAGGTAGGGGCCTGCTGCGTGTTGATGAGCAGTTTCCCGTCAAGCTCCAGATGGGCAGTCTCCAACGACCTCTCCAACCCGGGACGGTGCTCCGTTTCAGGAGCCTCGAGTTCATGCCTTTCGACGGCAGCTACGACATGATACTCCTTCCACCGCCGCACGACGGCGACAATGGTGGCCGACAGCCCGCCCGCCGGCGGCGGAATCGACGACGTCTTCCCCGCGTGGGGGAAGAACAACATTCGAGCTCGCCCCATCCTCTCCCTCGCCATCGGAGGAGGAGGCGGGGCAACCAGGGCCGAGCGGGAGGCTGCGCTCCGTCGGCTGTCGAGCGAATCGACATCCCCAGCGCCCCAACGGAGGACGCGTCGGGCGTCACCCTCGCGTTTGAGGCGGAGGACGTCGCCCTCGTACCCAAGACGACGGCGCGATCAGTCCCCGACATGACTTCATCGCTCCTCGTCGACCAAAAGGTACCGACTGATTCCCATCCTTCGTCATTTCGACTCGACCTCAACCCGCCTAGCGACCTCGCTCTGGCGGGCGCTCACGTTGAGGCGAGTGCAACCTCTCTTGGGTTTCGTGTGCGGTCGCCTTGGGACCGATTGGTGGGTGTCTCGACCTACGGGCCCTCTGGGTCCGAGGAAGATGACGACCCCAGCATCTGCTGGGATTTCTCTAGATCTGGCAACCCCAGTGCCATGCGGGACTTCATGACCGCATGCAACTACTGCCTCTCCGACTGTTCCGACGGCAGCCGCAGCCTTGACGACAAGAACTACGGCCCGAGCCACGAATGTTTCCACGTCGAGCTAGGGGATCCCTCCGGAGGCAACCGTCTCGGCATGCCGGAGGATGGTGATCTCCCTAGGCCAGTGCCTCGCGCCGACATCCCGCGGGAGCTAGCTGTGGTCCCCGTTCCGGCGGGGGGTCACGACCCACAGCTCGAGCAAGTCCGCGGGGCGCAGGCCGGGCTCGACGAGGGGGCAGGAGCGCTCGAGTCGATCCGCCGGGACGTCGGGCAGGTATGGGCGGGACAGCCCCCGGCCGGAGAAATACGTCACCTGCCCCAGGGTCTCCAGCACCGCATCGCCAACGATGCTAGGGACAGGCCGCCACCCGCATCCAGCGGGACCGGTCAGGACCTGGCAGCCGCAGCGATGCTCCTCCGCGCGATGCCGGAGTCATCAACCACCGAGGGTCGGCGAATCCAGGGAGAGCTCAAGCATCTCCTGGAAGGCGCTGCAGCCCGGCGGGCCGAGAGCTCTGCCTCTCGAAGGCAGGGGTACCCCTCGGAACCTCGTGCCGCGACTTCCCGACTCATGCGGGAAGCCTCGGTCTACACCGGGCGCACGCGCAACACCGCGCCTGCGGCCCCGGGCCACCTCGGCGACGAGCACCCTCATCGCGACCGTCGGGCCCGCCTCGACGAAAGGGTGCGCCGAGGCTATCACCCCAGGCGTGGGGGACGCTACGACAGCGGGGGGGATCGGAGTCCCTCGCCCGAACCACCCGGTCCGCAGGTCTTCAGCCGGGCCATTCGGCGGGCGCCGTTTCCGGCCCGATTCCGACCCCCGACTACTATCACAAAGTACTCGGGGGAAACAAGACCGGAATTGTGGCTCGCGGACTACCGCCTGGCCTGTCAACTGGGTGGAACGGACGACAACCTCATCATCCGCAACCTCCCCCTGTTCCTCTCCGACACTGCTCGCGCTTGGTTGGAGCACCTGCCTCCGGGGCAGATTTCCAACTGGGAGGATTTGGTCCAAGCTTTCGCCGGCAACTTCCAGGGCACGTACGTGCGCCCCGGGAATTCCTGGGACCTCCGAAGCTACCGGCAACAGCCAGGAGAGTCTCTTCGGGACTACATCCAGCGATTCTCGAAGCAGCGCACCGAGCTGCCCAACATCACCGACTCAGATGTCATCGGCGCGTTCCTTGCCGGCACCACTTGCCGTGACCTGGTGAGCGAGTTGGGTCGCAAGACCCCCACCAGGGCGAGCGAGCTGATGGACATCGCCACCAAGTTCGCCTCTCGCCAGGAGGCGGTCGAGGCCATCTTCCGAAAGGACAAGCAGCCCCAGGGCCGCCCGTCGGAGGATGCTCCCGAGGCGTCTACTCCGCTCGGCACCAAGAAGGAAGGCAGGAGGAAGTCGCAAGCGAAACGCGACGCCGCCAGCACGGACCTTGTCGCCGCCACCGAGTATAAGAACCCTCGGAAGCCCCCCGGAGGGGCTAACCTCTTCGACAAGATGCTCAAGGAGACGTGCCCTTACCATCAGGGGCCCGTCAAGCACACCCTCGAGGAGTGCGTCATGCTTCGGCGCCACTTCCACAAGGCCGAGCCACCCGCAGAGGGTGGCAGGGCCCGCGACGACGACAAAAAGGAAGATCACCAAGCAGGAGAGTTCCCCGAGGTCCGCAACTGCTTCATGATCTACGGAGGGCATGCGGCGAATGCCTCGGCTCGGCATCGCAAGCGAGAGCGTCGGGAGGTCTGCTCGGTGAAGGTGGCGGCGCCAGTCTACCTAGACTGGTCCGACAAGCCCATCACCTTCGACCAAGCTGACCACCCCGACCACGTGCCGAGCCCGGGGAAATACCCGCTCGTCGTCGATCCCATCATCGGCGACGTCAGGCTCACCAAGGTCCTGATGGATGGGGGCAGCTGCCTCAATATCATCTACGCCGAGACCCTCAGGCTCCTGCGCGTCGATCTGTCCTCCGTCCGAGCAGGCGCTGCGCCCTTCCACGGGATCATTCCTGGGAAGCGCGTCCGGCCCCTCGGACGGCTCGACCTTCCTGTCTGCTTCGGAACACCCTCCAACTTCCGAAGGGAGACTTTGACGTTCGAGGTGGTCGGTTTCCGAGGAACCTACCACGCAGTATTGGGGAGGCCATGCTACGCGAAGTTCATGGCCATCCCCAACTACACCTACCTGAAGCTCAAGATGCCGGGCCCCAACGGGGTCATCACCTTCGGCCCCACGTACAAACACGCGTTCGAATGCGACGTGGAGTGCGTGGAGTACGCCGAGGCCCTCGCCGAGTCCGAGGCCCTCATCGCCGACCTGGAAAACCTCTCCCGAGAGGTGCCGGACGTGAAGCGACACGCCGGCAACTTCGAGCCAGCGGAGACGGTTAAGGCCGTCCCTCTCGACCCCAGTGGCGACACCTCCAAGCAGATCCGGATCGGTTCCGGGTTCGACCCCAAATAGGAAGCAGTGCTCGTCGACTTTCTCCGTGCAAACGCCGACGTCTTTGCGTGGAGTCCCTCGGACATGCCCGACACACCGAGGGATGTCGCCGAGCACTCGCTGGATATTCGGGCCGGAGCCCGACCGGTCAGGCAGCCTCTGCGCCGATTCGACGAGGAAAGGCGCAGGGTGATAGGCGAGGAGATCCACAAGCTGATGGCAGCAGGGTTCATCAAAGAGGTATTCCATCCCGAATGGCTTGCCAACCCTGTGCTTGTGAGGAAGAAAGGGGGGAAATGGCGGATGTGTGTAGACTACACTGGTCTCAACAAAGCATGTCCGAAGGTTCCCTACCCTCTACCTCGCATCGATCAAATCGTGGATTCCACTGCTGGGTGCGAAACCCTGTCTTTCCTCGATGCCTACTCAGGGTATCATCAAATCAAGATGAAAGAGTCCGACCAGCTCGCGACTTCTTTCATCACGCCCTTCGGCATGTACTGCTATGTCACCATGCCGTTCGGTTTGAGGAACGCGGGTGCAACATACCAGCGGTGCATGAACCATGTGTTCGGCGAACACATCGGTCGCACGGTCGAGGCCTACGTCGATGACATCGTAGTCAAGACAAGGAAAGCCTCCGACCTTCTCTCCGACCTTGAAGTGACATTCCGGTGTCTCAAGGCAAAGGACGTCAAGCTCAATCCCGAGAAGTGTGTCTTCGGGGTGCCCCGAGGCATGCTCCTGGGATTCATCGTCTCCGAGCGGGGCATCGAAGCCAACCCGGAGAAGATCGCAGCCATCACCAGCATGGGGCCCATCAAGGACTTAAAAGGCGTACAGAGGGTCATGGGATGTCTCGTGGCCTTGAGCCGTTTCATCTCGCGCCTCGGCGAAAGAGGCCTGCCTCTGTACCGTCTCTTAAGGAAGGCCGAGTGCTTCACTTGGACCCCCGAGGTCGAGGAAGCTCTCGGGAACCTGAAGGCGCTCCTCACCCAGGCGCCCGCCTTGGTACCCCCAGCTGATGGAGAAGCCCTCTTGGTCTACGTCGCCGCTACCACTCAGGTGGTTAGCGCCGCGATCGTGGTCGAAAGGCAAGAAGAGGGGCATGCATTGCCCATTCAGAGGCCAGTTTACTTCGTCAGCGAGGTGCTGTCCGAAACCAAGATCCGCTACCCACAAGTTCAGAAGCTGCTGTATGCAGTGATCCTGACGAGGCGAAAGTCGCGACATTACTTCGAGTCTCATCCGGTAACTGTGGTGTCATCCTTCCCCCTGGGGGAGATCATCCAGTGCCGGGAGGCCTCGGGACGGATCGCAAAGTGGGCGGTGGAAATCATGGGCGAGACAATCTCGTTCGCCCCTCGGAAGGCCATCAAGTCCCAGGTACTGGCGGACTTCGTAGCCGAATGGGTCGACACCCAGTTGCCGATGGCTCCGATCCAACCGGAGCTCTGGACCATGTTTTTCAATGGGTCGCTGATGAAGACGGGAGCCGGCGCGGGCCTGCTCTTCGTCTCGCCCCTCGGGAAACACCTGCGCTACGTGCTGCGCCTCCATTTCCTGGCGTCCAACAATGTGGCTGAGTACGAAGCTCTGATCAACGGATTGCGAATCGCCATCGAGCTAGGGGTCCGACGCCTCGATGCTCGCGGCGACTCACAGCTCATCATCGACCAGGTCATGAAGAACTCCCACTGCCGCGACCCGAAGATGGAGGCCTACTGTGATGAGGTTCGACGCCTGGAAGACAAGTTCTACGGGCTCGAGCTTAACCACATCGCCCGGCGCTACAACGAGACTGCGGACGAGCTGGCAAAGATAGCCTCGGGGCGAACGACGGTTCCCCCGGACGTCTTCTCCCGGGATCTGCACCAACCCTCCGTCAAGATCAGCGACACGCCCGAGCCCGAGGAGCCCTCGGCCTAGCCCGAGCCGTCCTCGGTTCAGCCCGAGGAACCCTCGGCTCCCGAGGGCGAGGCGCTGCGCATCGAGGAGGAGCGGAGCGGGGTCACGCCTGATCAAGATTGGTAGGCCCCGTACCTGCAATATCTCCGCCAAGGAGAGCTACCCCTCGACCAGGCCGAGGCACGGCGGGTAGCGCGACGCGCCAAGTCGTTCGTCCTGCTGGGCGATGAGAAGGACCTCTACCACCGCAGCCCCTCGGGCATCCTCCAGCGGTGCATCTCCATCGCCGAAGGTCAGGAACTCCTGCAAGAGGTACACTCGGGGGCTTGCGGCCATCACGCAGCGCCTCGAGCCCTCGTCGGGAACGCTTTCCGGCAAGGCTTCTACTGGCTGACGGCGGTGGCTGACGCCACTAGAATTGTCCGCACCTGCGAAGGGTGTCAATTCTATGCGAAGCAGACCCACCTGCCCGCTCAGGCTCTGCAGACGATACCCATCACCTGGCCCTTCGCTGTGTGGGGTCTGGACCTCATCGGCCCTCTGCAGAAGGCGCCCGAGGGCTACACGCACCTGCTGGTCGCCGTCGACAAATTCTCCAAGTGGATCGAGGTCCGACCCCTGAACAGCATCAGGTCCGAGCAGGCGGGTGGCGTTCTTCACCAACATCATCCATCGCTTGGGGGTCCCAAACTCCATCATCATCGACAACGGCACCCAGTTCACCGGCAGAAAATTCTTGGATTTTTGCGAGGATCACCACATCCGGGTGGACTGGGCTGCCGTAGCTCATCCCATGTCGAATGGGCAAGTAGAGCGTGCCAACGGCATGATTCTACAAGGGCTCAAGCCTCGGATTTACAATGACCTCAACAAGTTCGGCAAGCGATGGATGAAGGAACTCCCCTCGGTGGTCTGGAGCCTGAGGACGACGCCGAGCCGAGCCATGGGTTTCACGCCGTTCTTCCTGGTCTACTGTAACACCCAAAGTCTGGATTGGGAATTAGTAGAAGAAATTTGAACCAAATATCATAATACTTTGGAAAATTAGGAAATGAGAAAATGAGGAGAAAAAGGAATTTTTCTTTTAAAGGAAACCATTTATACATCTCATGAAATAAATAAACAAGGAGAATAAAACTTAAACTAGTAATAATAAAATAGTAGGGTTTATATTCACCCTTAGATTTCAATTGATACATTTGAAAAATCTGAAAACTAAAATAGAAGTATAAATTTGAATTTGGAATAGAAAATAGAAAATAAAAGAAAAGGGGAGAACTAAGAAAAATACTACATAAAATAAAATAAAATCAGAATAAAAATTCTTCACACTTATATTATTAAATTATACTATTCAAAATGAGGACAAGTTATTCACAAAGTTTGAACTCAAACTTGAATTCAAATTGGATTTGAATTGGATTTGAAAATGGGGAAAAGAAAATAGAAAAGAAAAAGAAAAAGGATACTATACCTAACTGGGCCGCAGAACACCATTTCGGCCCAGTATGCGAACCCACCCGTGCAGCCCGCAGCTCACCACTGGCGCCGACACGCGGGGCCCGCAAGTCAGCCGTCCATCCGCGCGCGCCCGGCAACTGACAGGTGGGGCCCGCTGCCCAGCCTCCCTTACGCCGCGCTTCGCTCTCTCGCTGGCGCGCGGGACCCGCCCGGTCAGCCACTCTGCGCCCCGCTCGCCCTCTCTATCACTGCTGCGCTGGCCCCACTGGTCATGCTTTGGGGCTCCTCTCACGCGCGCGTATGTCGCTGTGCGGTGGGCCCGTTTTGTCAGCTCGGTCTTCCCCCTTTCAACCGAACGCGAGTTCGCCGCGCGCGCGTGGAGCTCGACGGACCGCGCGGACTCCGCGAGCTCGCCGGCGATCTCGGTAACCATATAACAACCGCAAAGCGCTCCTGAGTATAAATACGTAGCCGCGACCCCCCCTCCTTCACATCTCTCTCCTCGGACCGTGCTTTCTCCCCGCATCTCCGCCCGCCGCCGGTGATCTCCGCCCACGGTGGCGAATCATCCTCGGTGTGTGGACCTGGGGCTTCGGGGTGATACACTGGTGGTGCACGGAGACATCCCAGGCTCGATTAGGGGCCAACTGTGCCGCGATTTCTCACCGGAGTACACGCTCCGCCGCGGATCCGCACACCTCCGTGGGCAGTGACCTTGCCGCCGAGAAACAAGGTAATTTACCACCCGCACGCGTTCGTCATGTCCTTCACATGGTTTAGCGATGGTCAATTTTGGGATTCGGGCTCGGGAGCGTCGAGCGATGCGCACCGGCGACCATCTCCGCCGTGGTGATGTCTCGGCGGCGCTCCCCGTTGAGCTGAGGTTGGGGGCGATTCGTGGACCGTCCGATCGATTTTTGACGATCCCGATTAGATCAAAGACACCCCTTCGTTCAATCGAGTTTCGACCGTAGATTCATGATCCGAGGGTTGCGCGTCGATCTCGGTTACGTTGAGCGCGGGCCGTTGATCGCCGATCGAACGGCTGTGGATGTGTACCGGTTCGGTTTATACTAAGTCTAATCCGAGCCGTCCGTGGGTGATCCAACGGTCCAGATTAGATGTTACCCCTTCGCGGGTCGATTTTGTTAAAGAACCCCTCGGGTTTCACTAAATCAACCCGCCGTCCTGTGCGGGTGTAATCTGAGTCTAGGCAATCTTATAGATTAAACCCTGAGCTTCTCTGGTTTTGTGTGCCCAGTCCAGAGAATTAGAAAATCCAGTAAAAATAATTAGAAAATGATTTTTATGCAAAAATAAATGCTAGAACTTGTTTAAATCATAGAAAATCCATTTTTAGTCCAAATTAATCCATTCCACTTTCTAAAATTTTGTAATTTTATTCTCTACCACCTAGAGCCTCTGTTTTGTCATGAAAACAATTAGAAATTTAATCTCTCACTTAATCCACTTTAAACACATAAAACCTTTGAAAATTCAAAACTTAAATTCTATAACTCCAAAATTAATAATTCTTTTTCCTGTGGTTTTATTTTAATATGTAGAATATTAATATGTATTTTGCATATATGTTTGGTGTAATGTTAATTTTGCCTATACCATGTATGTTTGTATTGCTACGACTAGCAGTGAGGTCACGAGGATCTGAAGATCATCCTGGTACCTGGAATCTCAAGGCCCAGGCAAGTTGTGCCCTTGATCACTTCTTTTCACCTATTCATGTTCTAATTAATCATAATGATCTGCATAGGTTAATTTTGATGGGACCCAATAGGTTACCCTAGTTTGTCTATCTTTATACCTTGAACTTTCTGGGTAGTACTTGCTAGTGCTATATATGGTTTTGGGTATGAAGATTACACCATTCATGATTATACTTTTGTTATCAGTTGTTATTTATGGTTCATGTTAAGATCATTATGTTAATTGGAACATGGAGAACCACCCGGGAAAACAGTGCTACCACGAGGGTGGAATGGGACGCCCTTGGCTGATTAATTAGGAAAGCTAGTGGAAGACTACCTTACCCGAAAGGGGCAAGGGCAGTAGGGGAGAGGTCAGTGTAGGGAGGCCCTCGGGAGGATTTTGCTGCGATGGCGGTCCTGCAAGGGATTCCTGCACTGGATCTTCCTATAAACTGTAGCGGGTTTTCGGAAGCTAGTGGAACTTTGTAAAGGCCTCGTAGTGGATCCCTAGCCATTCACCTCGGAAGTGTCTAAGGGCCTTGCAAACCCTGGCGACATGGGATACACGACTTGTGGGTAAAGATGCGCAACCTCTGCAGAGTGTAAAACTGGTATACTAGCCGTGCTCACGGTCATGAGCAGCTCGGACCCTCACATGATTAATTTATGGAACCAAATTCAATTTGTCATATGCATTGCATCGCGGGTGAAGTTGTTATTACTTTTGTTCTATTACTTAATTGGGTTTGGTATTTACTTATACTTAGTAATTGCTAATAAAATTTTGACCAACTTTAAAAGCAATGCTCAGCTCTAACCATCTTCTTTGGTAAGCCTTACACTTCACATGAGCTCCCATCTTTGGCGAGTTCATGCACATTATTCCCCACAACTTGTTGAGCGATGAACGTATGTGAGCTCACTCTTGCTGTCTCACATACACCACAGGTCAAGGCCAGGTACTGCAGGATGATGCGCTTGGAGGATGCTACGATGTGTTCGTGAGAGGTCTAGGCCGTCGTCTCCCAGTCAACTTTGGGTTGCTGGACCGTTGTCTCCCTATAATGTAATTATATATATTTTGTATAGAACTCCTGTTATATATAAAGTTGTGACATTCGATCCTGTGCCACTATACATCATATGTTTGAGACTTGGTCCCAGCATACCTGGTGTTTATGTTAACCCCGGGTTTTGGACCCCTAAAATCCGGGTGTTACAGAAGTGGTATCAGAGGAATGTTGACTGTAGGACGAAACCTAGATAGAACTGGACAACCAATACTTACTTACCTTTGCTACTCTGATTCTTTCTAAACTTTTCTTAATCTTTTCTCATCTATTTCCGCTTTACTCTGATTATCCTTACCTTTTCTTCTTCTAAAGACAAATGTGGATTTCACACTTTGAAATCCTGTGCCTAAAGTGACTTTAGGGATAGGAGACCTAATCCTAGGAACAAAAACAAAACTATTTTTATAAGTGTTTATGTATTTGAATGTTTGTTCTTATGATATCTGTCTGATTTGGATCTTTGATTGAGTGTGATGGGTTGTGGAGTAATGTCCACAATTACATTTACATATACGTATAGACATAAATATAAATAAATAAATCATAAGATGACTATACAAACTAAGAATGTTTCCCATTAAAAGTATATCTAGCCTAATAGCTCCATCTTGTCTTGAAAGATTCTTTCTTATCTCAATAGACTCATCTTATCTTGAAAAGATTCTATCTTAGCCTAATAGATCCAACTAATCTCAAAAGATTATATCTTATCTTTATGGATCCATATTATCCTAATAAGCATACTTATCCACCCTAGTTTAAACAACCATGATCTAATGCAAATCAATTAGATCTTACCTAGTCAAACCAGTCACACCAATCTAACCTGGATCTGATCAAATCTAAAGTGACTTATCAAACATGCTAGATAATACTGATGAAATAGATTAGACTCTACTCCTATAAAACATGTCTTAACTTAGTTCACCCCGCACTAAATTAAAGAAAGACAAGACCAACTTGGCCTCATGCAACTGTCCTAACCATCCGATGGTTGCATAATCCCTCTGTGTTAACCTAATAGAGCTTCTAACTTACCTACCCCATATGATCCATACTATCCCAACAGATTCTAACAGATTCTAATAAGACATATCCTACCCTAGTGGATTTATATAAATTAAACTAGTCTAACCTAGTTATATACAACCTAATCTAGATTTTATCTAATCTATTATGATCCAACCTAGTGTGAGTTACTTAATGCTGGTACCAGGATTAAGCCATACTCTTAAGTCACTTAAGCCTAAGTTAGTGTCATAGATCAACTCAACCATACACTCCCAATAAGTTGCACAATCCATTTATGTGAACCTATTGATTAAAAAAAAATGTCCTACTCATATACCCAACTATCTTAACTATATCTCCCTAGCTCAAATGAAGACACCAAGATTGGAGACCGAAGATGATCAACTTCATCAAGAAAGGATGAACACCAACTCAAGTCTTCAAGGATCAAGTAAGGTCACCAAGATGAGTCAAGATCCATAATCTTGGATGGAGTCTTTCCTTACCCTACACTTTCTTACCTAAACCCATCTATGCTTTAAAGACATCTTCTATCCTACATGATTATGTGGACATACATATATATACCCATGCTCTCCTAATCACTTACTAATGAAAAGAAAGAGAGACTCTTGATTTTGAACTAATTAGAAATTAAAAGCTAAATTGCAAACCACTTTTCCTATATCCTCTTTCTTACTAATCTCGAGGACGAGATTATTTTTAAGGGGGGTAGGATTTGTAACACCCAAAGTCTGGATTGGGAATTAGTAGAAGAAATTTGAACCAAATATCATAATACTTTGGAAAATTAGGAAATGAGAAAATGAGGAGAAAAAGGAATTTTTCTTTTAAAGGAAACCATTTATACATCTCATGAAATAAATAAACAAGGAGAATAAAACTTAAACTAGTAATAATAAAATAGTAGGGTTTATATTCACCCTTAGATTTCAATTGATACATTTGAAAAATCTGAAAACTAAAATAGAAGTATAAATTTGAATTTGGAATAGAAAATAGAAAATAAAAGAAAAGGGGAGAACTAAGAAAAATACTACATAAAATAAAATAAAATCAGAATAAAAATTCTTCACACTTATATTATTAAATTATACTATTCAAAATGAGGACAAGTTATTCACAAAGTTTGAACTCAAACTTGAATTCAAATTGGATTTGAATTGGATTTGAAAATGGGGAAAAGAAAATAGAAAAGAAAAAGAAAAAGGATACTATACCTAACTGGGCCGCAGAACACCATTTCGGCCCAGTATGCGAACCCACCCGTGCAGCCCGCAGCTCACCACTGGCGCCGACACGCGGGGCCCGCAAGTCAGCCGTCCATCCGCGCGCGCCCGGCAACTGACAGGTGGGGCCCGCTGCCCAGCCTCCCTTACGCCGCGCTTCGCTCTCTCGCTGGCGCGCGGGACCCGCCCGGTCAGCCACTCTGCGCCCCGCTCGCCCTCTCTATCACTGCTGCGCTGGCCCCACTGGTCATGCTTTGGGGCTCCTCTCACGCGCGCGTATGTCGCTGTGCGGTGGGCCCGTTTTGTCAGCTCGGTCTTCCCCCTTTCAACCGAACGCGAGTTCGCCGCGCGCGCGTGGAGCTCGACGGACCGCGCGGACTCCGCGAGCTCGCCGGCGATCTCGGTAACCATATAACAACCGCAAAGCGCTCCTGAGTATAAATACGTAGCCGCGACCCCCCCCCTCCTTCACATCTCTCTCCTCGGACCGTGCTTTCTCCCCGCATCTCCGCCCGCCGCCGGTGATCTCCGCCCACGGTGGCGAATCATCCTCGGTGTGTGGACCTGGGGCTTCGGGGTGATACACTGGTGGTGCACGGAGACATCCCAGGCTCGATTAGGGGCCAACTGTGCCGCGATTTCTCACCGGAGTACACGCTCCGCCGCGGATCCGCACACCTCCGTGGGCAGTGACCTTGCCGCCGAGAAACAAGGTAATTTACCACCCGCACGCGTTCGTCATGTCCTTCACATGGTTTAGCGATGGTCAATTTTGGGATTCGGGCTCGGGAGCGTCGAGCGATGCGCACCGGCGACCATCTCCGCCGTGGTGATGTCTCGGCGGCGCTCCCCGTTGAGCTGAGGTTGGGGGCGATTCGTGGACCGTCCGATCGATTTTTGACGATCCCGATTAGATCAAAGACACCCCTTCGTTCAATCGAGTTTCGACCGTAGATTCATGATCCGAGGGTTGCGCGTCGATCTCGGTTACGTTGAGCGCGGGCCGTTGATCGCCGATCGAACGGCTGTGGATGTGTACCGGTTCGGTTTATACTAAGTCTAATCCGAGCCGTCCGTGGGTGATCCAACGGTCCAGATTAGATGTTACCCCTTCGCGGGTCGATTTTGTTAAAGAACCCCTCGGGTTTCACTAAATCAACCCGCCGTCCTGTGCGGGTGTAATCTGAGTCTAGGCAATCTTATAGATTAAACCCTGAGCTTCTCTGGTTTTGTGTGCCCAGTCCAGAGAATTAGAAAATCCAGTAAAAATAATTAGAAAATGATTTTTATGCAAAAATAAATGCTAGAACTTGTTTAAATCATAGAAAATCCATTTTTAGTCCAAATTAATCCATTCCACTTTCTAAAATTTTGTAATTTTATTCTCTACCACCTAGAGCCTCTGTTTTGTCATGAAAACAATTAGAAATTTAATCTCTCACTTAATCCACTTTAAACACATAAAACCTTTGAAAATTCAAAACTTAAATTCTATAACTCCAAAATTAATAATTCTTTTTCCTGTGGTTTTATTTTAATATGTAGAATATTAATATGTATTTTGCATATATGTTTGGTGTAATGTTAATTTTGCCTATACCATGTATGTTTGTATTGCTACGACTAGCAGTGAGGTCACGAGGATCTGAAGATCATCCTGGTACCTGGAATCTCAAGGCCCAGGCAAGTTGTGCCCTTGATCACTTCTTTTCACCTATTCATGTTCTAATTAATCATAATGATCTACATAGGTTAATTTTGATGGGACCCAATAGGTTACCCTAGTTTGTCTATCTTTATACCTTGAACTTTCTGGGTAGTACTTGCTAGTGCTATATATGGTTTTGGGTATGAAGATTACACCATTCATGATTATACTTTTGTTATCAGTTGTTATTTATGGTTCATGTTAAGATCATTATGTTAATTGGAACATGGAGAACCACCCGGGAAAACAGTGCTACCACGAGGGTGGAATGGGACGCCCTTGGCTGATTAATTAGGAAAGCTAGTGGAAGACTACCTTACCCGAAAGGGGCAAGGGCAGTAGGGGAGAGGTCAGTGTAGGGAGGCCCTCGGGAGGATTTTGCTGCGATGGCGGTCCTGCAAGGGATTCCTGCACTGGATCTTCCTATAAACTGTAGCGGGTTTTCGGAAGCTAGTGGAACTTTGTAAAGGCCTCGTAGTGGATCCCTAGCCATTCACCTCGGAAGTGTCTAAGGGCCTTGCAAACCCTGGCGACATGGGATACACGACTTGTGGGTAAAGATGCGCAACCTCTGCAGAGTGTAAAACTGGTATACTAGCCGTGCTCACGGTCATGAGCAGCTCGGACCCTCACATGATTAATTTATGGAACCAAATTCAATTTGTCATATGCATTGCATCGCGGGTGAAGTTGTTATTACTTTTGTTCTATTACTTAATTGGGTTTGGTATTTACTTATACTTAGTAATTGCTAATAAAATTTTGACCAACTTTAAAAGCAATGCTCAGCTCTAACCATCTTCTTTGGTAAGCCTTACACTTCACATGAGCTCCCATCTTTGGCGAGTTCATGCACATTATTCCCCACAACTTGTTGAGCGATGAACGTATGTGAGCTCACTCTTGTTGTCTCACATACACCACAGGTCAAGGCCAGGTACTGCAGGATGATGCGCTTGGAGGATGCTACGATGTGTTCGTGAGAGGTCTAGGCCGTCGTCTCCCAGTCAACTTTGGGTTGCTGGACCGTTGTCTCCCTATAATGTAATTATATATATTTTGTATAGAACTCCTGTTATATATAAAGTTGTGACATTCGATCCTGTGCCACTATACATCATATGTTTGAGACTTGGTCCCAGCATACCTGGTGTTTATGTTAACCCCGGGTTTTGGACCCCTAAAATCCGGGTGTTACATCTACGGGGCCGAGGCCGTCTTGCCCACTGACCTGGAATACGGCTCCCCAAGGACGAAGGCCTACGACGATCAAAGCAACCAAGCTAGCCGAGAAGACTCGCTGGCCCAGCTGGAAGAGGCTCGGGACAGGGCCTTACTACACTCGGCACGGTATCAGCAGTCCCTGCGACGCTACCACGCCCGAGGGGTCCGACCCCGAGACCTCCAGGTGGGCGACCTGGTGCTTCGGCTGCGGCAAGACGCCCGAGGGAGACACAAGCTCACGCCCCCCTGGGAGGGGCCATTCGTCATCGCCAAAGTTCTGAAGCCCGGAACGTACAAGCTGGCCAACAGTCAAGGCGAGGTCTACGGCAATGCTTGGAACATCCAACAGCTACGTCGCTTCTACCCTTAAGATGTTTCCAAGTTGTTCATATACCTCACACCCACGCAAAGTTTAGTCAACAAGGAAGGGTCGGCCTCGCCTCGGCAAAGCCCGACCCTCCCTCGGGGCTAAAAGGGGGGAAACCCCCTCTGCGTCAAAATTTTCCTCGAAAAAAATCCCTTTTACCAGAACATCTTTCGTGCTTTTTGACTACTTCGAAAAGTGGGTCCTGGAAACGACGGAGTACACGTAAGCAGCCAAGGCTGACCGAGCCGAGGGACTCCTACGCCTCCGGGATACGGATACCTCACTCATCACCTTCTGCGATAAGTAACTCGCGTTCGGATAAAGTGGCTCCGCGGATCGAACAAGTCTTTACGTTCGGAAGCCCTTCTGCCGAAGCGATCCTTCGAGCCTTCTCGACCGAGTCGGCGACAGGGCCTCACGGACGGGTGAAAGTACGCGTAAGCGGCAAGGCTGACCGAGCCGAGGGACTCCCACGCCTCCGGGATACGGATACCTCACTCATCACCTTCCACGAGAAGCAACTCTCGCTCGCACTAACATCCCTGTTACCGACAAAAAGTCCAGATACTCGAAACAAGAGGAAAAGAGACACAGCCTTAAAACGCAGCGAGGGCGTGTGTTCTGGCCTCGACGGCCGCACAAGGCACACGCTACAAGACAATCTGATCCTGCAGGCTTGGATCTTGACGCTGGAAGGGGGCAGCAACACCCTCGGCATCGACGGCACCCTCGGCGAGGCCCGACCTAGCCTCGGACGGCGACGCGGTCCGAGGGTCTCCGCTCTGAAGGACGACGTCATCACCACGCCCGGGCAATCGCTGTCAGGGACTTCTCCGGGAATCCGGCCCGAGCAGGCGGCTCGGCCAGCCACCTCCGGGGCCTCGGCCAACCATCTTCCAAGGGCGCCGGCCCGGTCCGAAGCCTCGGCTGATCAACTCCGACGCCGATCCGGCCAACGGACAACCAGGCTAGGCTCCGGCCAACCAGACGACAACAGCCCCCCGCTGCGGATGGCCGAACTGCAGCAGCGCAGGCCTCAGGGTAGGCGCCGCTGCAATCTCGCCCTCGCCCACGCCGACGCTCGAGGGGCGAGGACAAGTACAAAGGGCCGGAGGCCCGAAGCGCGGATGGTGGCGGTAATCCCGTCGGCAACGGGGACTTCTCGAGCCGCCTCCACCTCGGCACCGACAGCAGGAGCCATCAGCCTACCGGCAGATCCCCACTCAAGTCCTCCCAGATGAGTGGGGCACCGGCCTCCGCGTAAAGGCGCCGCCCCGGCGCAAAGGCAGGACCACCCCAGAACACGAACGCCGCCCTAGCAGCGCACGGTGTCTAGGGTGGTCCTCCCGTGTACACGGTGCGGCAGCCGCCCCCCCAACAGAAGGGGCCGCCGGGAGCCAAGCCAGCGGACCCGACACGCTGGAGGTGACGACGCCCGCCGTCGATCCACCCCGCGTTGTCGAAGTCCGGGCCGCCCGTAGGGCCAGTGAGCGCCCTCTCCCTCGAATGTTGCGGGAGAGGATGACCCACGAACCCGTGCGGGAGGTAGAGCGCCGGCTCAGCCCGGCACCCACCCCAGCGAGGATGATGAACATCCTTGAAGCTGAGGGTGGGACCAAGATCGCAGCCCGGTTTGCTCCTCCCCACCCAGGAGCTGGTGGTCACCGTCTCGGGTGGCCCCCAGCGGAGGGGAGCAACCAGGCTGCCTGATGAAAATCCTTGAAGCCGAACGATGGCTGAAAGGTACCAACTCCCACGGAGTTGCGTTCCTCCAACGATGAGACGAAAAGACGGCGGTTTCCCCCATCCAGGGGCTCGGAAGGTGGAAAGACACAGTGCATAAGGGAGAAAGAAGACGTGGTCGCCTTACGGAAGGGGTCGCCCTCCTTTTAAAGGCGACTCTCCCTGCTTGCGCCCCCAACCGTCACGGGCTGAGTCTTCTCCAACACGCCTCCAAAGCCCTCCCCTACGACGCGGGGGCTGGGTCCCGCATGTCATGCAGACCGGCTCCGAGCAGAAGAAGGCAAACCGCCGCGCACGGCGCACGCAACCACCCAGCGGTTACAAGTGACCCTCCACTTTTGCCCAGACCAACGGGCGAAAGGGGCAGGCAGCCATGCAGGCGGCATGCAACCGCGCCAAGTGGACGCGCCTCTCTGACTCCTGACATGCCAGCACGGAGGCCCAAGCCCATGCGTCGCGAGACCGGCGCGCCGGATGCTGCATGCAAGCAACTGTACCACTTGCGCCACCACCGCACCTCCTCGATTGCGGAACCAATACCGCGACCCGAGGCGACCCAGCGCACGACCCAGCAGCGCTAGCCTGACGCAGCGGTCAGACGCGGTCAGAAGTGGGCCGGCAGTAATGACGGTGGCAGGCACGCGGGAGCAGCGGTCACGCCGTCAGCCAAGCTCACGTCCCATCCGGAGGCAGCGAGAGAACCCCCTCTCACGACGTGAAGACGACGCGCCCGTGACCCGTTCCTCGAACGGCTCGCGCACGCGCAACGGCAGCCTCGCCAACTACTCGCCCCGTCGCATTAACTCCGCGGCTGGACAGGCGGCGCTTCTGGCAGGAGCAGCTGGCGACGCTTCGCCTTCGCCAAAACAACCGCGCCAAAAAAGGTACGCCACGTCGTTCAATTTCGTATCCTTTTTCCTTTTTCCTCTTTTCTCTATCTCTTGCAACAGGGACCGGGAAAGAGGATACCCCTAAAGGGATCCTTCCCCGTGAAGGAACTAGGCTCCGAGCCTCATTACTGATCAGAGGTTCGAAGGCTGGCCCCCCGAAGGGTTCAACAGCCGCCTCAGATCGCGTGGGCCCGACACCCACTACTGGTCAGAGGTTCGAAGGCCGGCCTCCCGAAAGGTTCCACGGCCGCCTCAGGCTACTCGGGCTCCGCGCCCATTACTGATCAGGGGTTCGAAGGCTGGCCCCCCGAAGGGTTCACAGTCGCCTCAGACACCGAGCGAGGGATGACCAGGGGTACGTTCGATACATAACCGAGGCTCGGGCTGCGCTCCCGAGGTACCCTAGGACATTTCTGAGACCAGCGGGAACGATCCTGTAACGGAATCCCATCGGAGGGAGGCATCGAGCCCTCGGACCCCGTCGCCAGGGGACCGGGTCTGGCAGATCACCCGCAGGTACTTTTGGGCGTGCCTCCGGGCCCCTAGCCGACCCCCAACGAACGGGGCACGGACGTCCACTCGGATTACCCGCTTGCAGCTCACCGGAGACACCATGTTCGGTGCCCATCGAGGGTAACATGGCGCTCTCCCCCCCTCCTCCTTGCGGAAAGGCGACGTAGGGGCATATGTAAAAAAGCCGAGTCTGTCCCTGATCGCCCTCTCGCCCTGTGCGGAGGCTCGAGGGCTGCTCTCGCAAACCCGGCTCCGGCCAAACCGTTGACAGCGTCAACATACCAGCCCGAGAACTTGGGCCCCGACAGTGCACCCGGGCTACGGCCAGTTCGCATGAGGGAACCACCAGACCAACCGAAGCATTACGCAAGGCATTAAGACCTCGAAGGAGTGAAACCACTCCTCCGAGGCCTCGGGGGCTACACCCGACGGGTGCGCTCGCGCGCACCCACCGGAACAAAATGCAACCGAGAAAGGCTGGTCCCCTTGCAAAAAAGTGCGACGAAAGCCTCCAAGCGAGTGCTAACACTCCCTTCGAGGCTCGGGGGCTACTGTCGGGGACCATAATTAGGGGTACCCTCAAGACGCCTAATTCTCAGCTGGTAACCCCCATCAGCATAAAGCTGCAGAGGCCTGATGGGTGCGATTAAGTCAGGGATCAGTCCATACGAGCGACTCGATCACGCCTCGCCCGAGCCTAGCCTTGGGGAAGGGCAGCCGACCCTGAGGTGTTTCCGTCTCGCCCGAGGCCCCCTTTTTTACGGCAGACGCATCTCCGGCTCGCCCGAGGCCTTGCCTTCGTTAAGAAGCAACCCTGACTAAATCGCCGCGCCGACCGACCAAGTCACAGGGGGATTTAACGCAAAGGTAGCCTGGCACCTTTATCCTGACGCGCGCCCCCCGGCAGAGCCGAAGTGACCGCCGTCACTTCGCCGCTCCACTGACCGGTCTGACAAAAGGACAGCGCCGCCTGCGCCGTCCCGACTGCGGTGCCACTTGACAGAGTGAGACTGACAGGCAGCCAGGCCTTGCCAAAGGCGCCATAGGAAGCTCCGCCCGACCCAGGGCTCGGACTCGGGCTAAGGCCCCGGAAGACGGCGAACTCCGCTCCGCCCGACCCAGGGCTCGGACTCGGGCTAAGGCCCCGGAAGACGGCGAACTCCGCTCCGCCCGACCCAGGGCTCGGACTCGGGCTAAGGCCCCGGAAGATGGCGAACTCCGCTCCGCCCGACCCAGGGCTTAGACTCGGGCTAAGGCCCCGGAAGACGGCGAACTCCGCTCCGCCCGACCCAGGGCTCGGACTCAGGCTAAGGCCCCGGAAGACGGCGAACTCCGCTCCGCCCGACCCAGGGCTCGGACTCGGGCTAAGGCCCCGGAAGACGGCGAACTCTGCTCCGCCCGACCCAGGGCTCGGACTCGGGCTAAGGCCCCGGAAGACGGTGAACTCCGCTCCGCCCGACCCAGGGCTCGGACTCGGGCTAAGGCCCCGGAAGACGGCGAACTCCGCTTCGCCCGACCCCTGGGGTCGGACTCCGCCCTGACCTCTGCCGAACGACCTCCGCCTCGCTCGACCCAGGAGCTCGGGCTTGGCCTCGGCCATGGAAGACAGACTCGACCTCGGCCTCGGAAGAGCCTCTACGTCGCCCGACCTAGGGCACCCGTCTGCCACGTCAACAGGAAGCGCCATCATCACCCTACCCCAAGCCGACTTGGGCCGCAGAGAACAAGACCGACGTCCCATCTGGCTAGCTCCGCCAGATAGGCAATGATGGCGCCCCGCTAGACCCATGACGACGGCGGCTCTCAGCTCCCTTACGGAAGCAGGGGGACGTCAGCAAGAGCCCAACTGTTCCGACAGCTGTCCCTCCACCAGGCTCCGTTACTCCTCCGACAGCCACGACACCACACCAGCTGGGTGCCAAGTTCTCTACGGCTGCCACATTGGCATGTACCTAGGGCGCTAGCTCTCCCCCGCTAGACACGTAGCACTCTGCTGCACCCCCATTGTACACCTGGATCCTCTCCTTACACCTATAAAAGGAAGGACCAGGGCCTTCTTAGAGAAGGTTGGCCCCGCGGGAACGAGGGCAGGGGCAGGCGCTCTCTTGGGGCCGCTCGCTCCCCTCACCCGCGTGGACGCTTGTAACCCCCTACTGCAAGCGCACCCGACCTGGGCGCGGGACGAACACGAAGGCCGCGGGATCTCCACCTCCCTCATGACTCGGCTCCGGCCACCTCGCTTTCCCCCCTTCGCGCTCGCCCACGCGCTCGACCCATCTGGGCTGGGGCACGCGGCACACTCACTCGTCGGCTTAGGGACCCCCCGGTCTCGAAACGCCGACAAATAAACACAACCTTTGTGGCCTCCTCAACAGGGACTAGGGTCTTTGGAACCGAACCTCAGTAAACAAATCACCATGTTCATTTGTGTTGATCTCCACTTGATTTGTTTTCCCTTCTTTCCTCTCTCTAAAGTTCCCTTGCTCATATTGATTTGAGTTTGCTCCCAAAGTTATCTGCATCGATTGAGCAACTCTTGGCAAGGAGAACTATCTTCCGCACTTTGAATTATTTCTAACACTAACCCCGGGCATAGTGCGTGTTCAAAGTTTATAATTTTCAGGTTTTGCCTATTCACCCCCCTCTAGGCAACTTTCAATTGGTATCAGAGCCTGATGCTTCATTGGAGTCTAACAACTCGAAGTGATGTCGGGAGAACACGCCAAGAGGGAGATGGTCACCGACGAAAAACCCGAAGGCTCGGGAAGGAAGAACGATGAACGGACTCCGTCAAAGGAGGCCGACAACAAGCACAAGGAGGAATCTGCTTCCTCCATCAAGTCACATAGGAAGGGTGACAATAAGAAAAAGGAAATGAAGAAGGTGGTCTACTACAAGACCGACTCATCATCACCTTCCACATCTAGCGTCAAGTCTACCACTTCGAAGCGCCAAGAGCGCAAGAAGTATAGTAAGATGTCTCTACGCTATCCTCGCATTCCTAAACACGCTCCTCTACTTTTCGTACCCCTAAGCAAACCACCATATTTTGATGGTGAAGATTATTGTATGTTGAGTGATAAAATGAGGCACCATCTAACCTCACTCCACGAAAGCATATGAGATTGTTGAGTTTGGAGTGTAGGCACCATAGGTGGGGACGAGGACTACGACTACGGTGAGGCCGCCCAAATAAGGCATTTTAATTCCCAAGCAACTTTTATACTCCTCACCTCCTTGTGTCGAGAGGAGTATAATAAGGTGCAAGGGTTGAAAAATATCAAGGAAATTTGGGATGTCCTCAAAACTGTGCATGAAGGGGATGAGGTGACCAAAATCACCAAGCAGGAAACGATCGAGGGAGAACTCGGTTGATTCGTCCTCAACAAAGGAGAGGAGCCACAAGCAAAGTACAATCGGCTCAAAACAATGGTCAACCAAGCGCGCAACCTCAGGAGCACCAAGTGGGATGACCATGAAGTAATTGGCAAGTTTGTGAGCTTTGAACTAATGGTCAACCAAGTGCGCAACCTCGGGCTCTAAGGTTATTCTTAGATCTCTTGTTTTTCGTAATCCCACTCAAGTGCAACTAATCCATGGAGATCCTAGATATAAATAGATGTCTCCCGAGGAAGTAATTGGCAAGTTTGTGAGCTTTGAACTAATGATCAAAGGCTCCAAACATATTGTCAACTTGGAGCAAGGTGCCACCTCCAAGCCCGAGGTGCAACCGTTGCATTCAAAGCAATGGAAGAGAAGAAGGAAGAGTCTACACCAAGTAGACTCCCAATTGATCTTTCCAAGCTCGACAATGAGGAGATGGCTCTTATCATCAAGAGCTTTCGGCAAATCCTCAAGCAAAGGATGGGCAAGAACTAATAACCCCATTCCCAGAGGGTTTGCTACAAGTGTGCTAAGTCCGGTCACTTTATTGCTAAATGTACATACACAAGTGACAGTGACAGGGACGACGATGAGAAAGAGAAGAAGATGAAGAAGAAGAGATACTACAAGAAGAAGGGTGGCGAGGCGCACATGGGGCGGGATTGGGACTCTAACGAGAGCTCCACCGACTCCTCCTCCGACAAGGACATCGCCAACATCGCCATCAACAAGGGCCTTCTCTTCCCCAACATCAGCCACAAATTTCTCATGGCTAAGGATGACATAAAGAAGGTACATTCTAGAGATACCTCCAAATATACTACTTCCGATGATGAGGGTAGCTCTAGTGATAATGAAGATGATTTAACTTCTCTTTTTGCAAACCTTACTAAGGATCAAAAGAAAAAGATAAATGAATTGATAGAAACCATTAACGAGAACGATGATCTCTTGGAATGCCAAGAGAACTTGCTCATTAAGAAAAATGAAAAATTTGTTAAGTTGAAAAATGCTTATGCTCTGAAAGTAGAAAAATGTGAGAATTTGTCTAGAGAGCTTAACGTTTGCAATGATTCAAATTCTTATCTTAGAACTGAGAATGATAGTTTAAATGCTAAGATAAAAGAATTGAATGCTTGCAATGTTTCTACATTTACTGTTGAGCATGTCACCATTTGCACTAGATGTAGAGATGTTAATATTGATGCTATGAATAATCACCTTGTCATGATTAAAGAACAAAATGATCACATAGCCAAATAAAATGCTAAAATTGCCGAGCATGAGTTAGAAAATGAAAATTTAAATTTGCTCATAGCATGCTCTACAATGGGAGACACCCTAGCATTAAGGATGGCATTGGTTTCAAACAAGGGAGCCAAAGCAACTTCAAACTTAATGCCCCCAAGAATAGGCTTTCAAATTTTGTTAAGGGTAAGGCTCCCATGGTTCATGATAGAGAGGGTTACATTTTATATCCTGAGAACTATCTTGAGCACAAAATTAGGAAAATTCATGCTAAAAAATCTCATACTGTTTCTCATCATGCTTACATGTAGAGTAATGAGGCTTCTAGCTCTAGGCATTCAACTCATATCAAAATGCTTAAAAAGAAAATTGTCAATGCATCAAATGAACATAGCATTTCATTTAAAACTTTTGATGCATCTTTTGTGCTAACTAACAAATCAGGCAAAGTAGTTGCCAAATATGTTGGGGGCAAACACAAGAGTCCTAAGACTTGTGTTTGGGTACTCAAAGTGCTTGTTTCTAATGTTAGAGGACCCAAGACCATTTGGGTACCTAAGAATAAGGCCTAAATTTGTTTTGTAGGTTTATGCATCTGGTGGGACAAGTTGGATAATCGATAGCGGGTGCACAAACCATATGACAGGGAAGAAAACGATGTTCTCCTCATTTGAGAAAAATGAAGATCCCCAAAGAGCGTTTACATTCGGGGATGGAAATCAAGGTTTGGTCAATGGTTTGGGTAAAATTGCTATATCCCCTGACCATTTCATTTCTAATGTTTTCCTTGTAGATTCTTTATATTACAACTTGCTTTTAGTTTTTCAATTATGTAAAATGGGCTACAACTGTCTCTTTAGTGATGTTGGTGTTACTGTCTTTAGAAGAAGTGATGTGTGATACCTGAATTTTTTTTATGAAAAGAAGTTAATTTCTTTTCCCCTCTTCTTTCGCGCTCTGTGTCTCTATAGTTTGGAGTTCTGGGAGGCGAATACCTCCGTTGAACGGTAGTTTTTCGGGCTTTATTTGCTGGGGTCGAGAGCTCAGTGGGGAGCAGGGGCTATGAGCCGTCGATCTGCATCTAGTGGTTGGGAGTCCCTCCTAGTTTCCCCCTAACCCTAGTCGACCCCCCCTATTCTTGCAGCCGACCCCCTCCCTCTCTCCCTCTCTTCCCCATTGTTACAGCCCCCCATCACAACAAACCCTAGCCGCCCCTCACCATTTCCTCCTCCCCAAGGTGTAGCCACCTCTTCCCCTTTGGACCCCTTTTGAGTTGGTGCAAGTCTCCATTAGAAGTTGGTGGGAGGGAGAAGAAATGGGTGAAGGAAGAACTCAAGGTGATCTTGTGTTTTATTTTGTATTTGTGTTGCAATTACATTTGTGTCTGGTACCATAATTAGGGGTACCCCCAGTACTCCTAAACATGGCTGAGAACATCCTTTTAATCAAACCATAAAGACTGGTAAGCACGGTTCAGGTCAAGGTCTTGTCTACCAAGGGACACGGTCCCAACTCACTCGAGCCCAACCTCGGGCAAGAACAGTAAGTCCCATACGGATTCACGGCTCGCCCGAGGGTCCCCTCAGGCAGGGGGTGCACCCCCGGCTCGCCCGAGGCAGAACTTGGGTAAACTTTGTCGGGTAGCAGCCTCGGCCAAACCGCCTTGCCACCGACTGTATCACGTGCGCATTTAATGCAAGGATCACCTGACACCTTATCCTGATACACGCGCCATGGTTGGCAAGGTCGAAATGACCGCAGTCACTTCACCCTTTTATTGATCGTTCTGATAGGATGACGACACTATTCACCTTATTCCGACCATTGTGCCAACCACCAGGGTAAGACTAACAACAGTAAGTTACCGCCTCTCCCGAGTTTAGCCTCGGGCGCGATAGGGAGCTCCGCCTCGCCCGACCCCAGCCTCGGCCTCGGGAGGAGTCGTCACCGCGTCCGACCCAGACCTCGGCCTCAGCTTCGGCCTCGGGAGGAGGTCTCCGCCTCGCTCGACCTAGGCCTCGGCCTCAGCCTCGGCCTCGGGAGGAGACACCGCCTCGCCCGACCTCAGCCTCGGCCTCAGGAGAAGTCACCGCCTCGCCCGAGATGGCCTCGGACCGACTACGCGAACAGGGAATATGACATTATCCTACCCCTAGCTAGCCACCTCAGGCTATGAAGGAACAAGACTGGTGTCACATCAAATTACTCCAGTAACATGTAATGATGATCCTTGGCATGCGCCCATGACGTCGACTGTCCTCAAGCTCTCTACGAAGTCAAAGAAACGTCAGCAGGACCTGGGACCGCACCGCCAGCCACGCTTCTACAGGCCTCAAGCACTTCTCCACTAGCCACGTTAGCGCATAGCTACACCCCCATATGTATAGCTGGATCACCTCCTTGTACCTATAAAAGGAGATGCCCAAGGCCTTCCCAAGGGAGGCTGGAGGAGCTGACCCTTACGGCTCACACAACACCAATGAAGAGCTCTTCAGTGCAACCTTCACAACACTAGATCTCTCAAGAGACCTGGGATCCGTTCCCTCTCTCGCAAGGCTTGTATCCCCTACTACAAACACCCTGGTGCAAGATAATATAAGCCTCATCCTCCCTCTGTTGGAAGTAGGGTCCTCTTAGCCTGAACCAGGATAAATCTTGTGTTTCATCTTGTATCAATCCATCCGGACAGGGACACGCGGCACAAAAATCACTAGTTGGTTCGGTTGAGGGTCCCCCGGATCCGAAACACCGACAGTTGGCGTGCTAGGTAGGGGACCGCTGCGTGGTTACAATACTTTCCCGTGAAGTTCCAGATGGACAATCTTCAGCAGCCTCTTCAGCCCGGGACGGTGCTCCGCTTCAGGAGTCTCGAGTTCATGTCCCTCGACGGCAGCTACAACATGATACTCCTCCCACCACAGCGCGACAGCAACGACGGTCGTCGGCTCGTCCGGTGGAGGCAAACCCGACGACAACCTCTCCCCAGGGCGGAAGAGGAACACTCGGGTCTACCCCGCCACCCTCCTCGCCGAAGGAGACGGAGACGGGGCAACCAGGGCTAGGCAAGGGGTAGCACCTCGTTGGCTGTCGGACCAGAGCGAGCTGACGGCACCGGCACCCCTGCGGGGGACATGTCGGGCGTTAGCCTCGCACCTGACACAACGACGGGCGTCGCTTCCCGACAACGTGTCAACCCCAGGCGGACTGATGACGCCGACACCCTTGCGAGAGACTTGTCGGGCATTAGTCTCGCGCCAGAGGTGGCGACACATTTCATCTCCACTACAACTTCACCACCGTCCACCAACTAGGAGGTACCATCGGTTTTCCATCCTGTTCTTTTTAGATTCAGCTTCGATCCGCCAGGCGACCCCGCTTCGGCGTACGCTTCCGCGAGGACATATCCTGACCTCCCGGGGTACCATATGTGGTCAACTTGGGACCTACTAACAGTCGCCTCTACCTCCAAACCCGCGGGTCCCGAGGAAGAGGACGACCCCGACTTCAGTTGGGATTTCTCCGAACTCTGCGATCCCAGCGCTATGCGAGACTTCATGCCGCATGTGACTACTGCCTCTCCGGCGACTCTGACGATGGCCATAGCCTCGACGATGAGGGTTATGACCCAACTCGCGAGTGCTTCCATATCGATCAGAAGGATCACGACGGAGACAACCACCTCAGCGTGCCAAGAAATAACGACGCCTCTGCACCTGCGTCTCGCGTCGAGATCCCGCGGGAGCTAGCAGAGGCCCGGACCCCTACGGGGGGTCAGGGCACGCTGCTTGAGCAACTCCGTGAGATGCAGGCCAAGCTCGATGAAGAAACAGAGCGACTTGTGCAGCTCCGACAAAACCTCGAGCAAGAGTGGGCAGGCCGAGCCCTCGCCGGAGGAGCGCGTCATCGAGCCCGGGACGTCCAATGCCGTATTATTGACGACGCCAGGGCAGGGCAGCCCCGACTTTCAACGGGGCCAGCCAGAACCTAGCTGCAGCAGCGATGTTACTTCGAACGATGCCGGAGCCATCCGCCACCGAGGGACGACGTGTCCAGGGCGAACTTAAGAACCTCCTGGAAAATGCCGCAGTCCAACAAGCCGAGAGCTCTACCTCCCGAAGGAGGGGATGCCCCTCGGTGCATCATGACGAGCCCTCCCGACATGTGCGAGAAGCCTCAGTCCATACCGAGCCCACAGGAGACAGGACCCCTGTGGTCCTAGACCGCCTCGACAATGAGCAACATCGCCGCGACCGTCGAGCCCGCCTCGAGGAAAGGGTGCACCGAGGCTATCACCCTAGGCGCGGAGGACGCTATGACAGTGAGGAGGATCTAAAAGGGAAATGTGCCCTTGGGCCATTTCTAAGTATTTTGGTGATTGAGTGCCAACACAAGTGCTTTTGTGTTAATCTATGCAAAGTGGTGGACAAAGTGCAAATCATGTCAAAAGGTATGTTCCTAGACTTAGTACATTGTTTTATGGACTAATGTATTGTGTCTAAGTGCTGGAAACAGGAAAAATCAAGTTAGAGAGAGATGGCTTTGTTCTGCCAAAGTCTGCTCAGTCTGGGTGCACCGGACTGTCCGGTGGTGCACCGGACAGTGTCCGGTGCGCCAGACTGACTCTGGCGAACTTGCTGCTCTCGGGACTTTGACGGCGGTGTACGGCTATAATTCACCGGACTGTCCGGTGGCGCACCGGACTGTCCGGTGAGCCGTTCACAGGCGAACTCGTCGCTCTCGGGAGATGATTAACGGCGTACGGCTAAAATTCACCGGACTGTCCGGTGGTGCACCGGACTGTCCGGTGAGCCAACGGTCGACCGGGCCAACGGTCGGCCACATGATCTGCGTGGGACACGTGGCCGAGCCAACGGCTAGAAGGAGGCACCAGACTGTCCGGTGTTGTCGGGGACCATAATTAGGGGTACCCTCAAGACGCCTAATTCTCAGCTGGTAACCCCCATCAGCATAAAGCTGCAGAGGCCTGATGGGTGCGATTAAGTCAGGGATCAGTCCATGCGAGCGACTCGATCACGCCTCGCCCGAGCCTAGCCTCGGGCAAGGGCAGCCGACCCTGAGGTGTTTCCGTCTCGCCCGAGGCCCCCTTTTTTACGGCAGACGCATCTCCGGCTCGCCCGAGGCCTTGCCTTCGTTAAGAAGCAACCGTGACTAAATCGCCGCGCCGACCGACCAAGTCACAGGGGCATTTAACGCAAAGAGTGAGACTGACAGGCAGCCAGGCCTTGCCAAAGGCGCCATAGGAAACTCCGCCCGACCCAGGGCTCGGACTCGGGCTAAGGCCCCGGAAGACGGCGAACTCCGCTCCGCCCGACCTAGGGCTCGGACTCGGGCTAAGGCCCCGGAAGACGGTGAACTCCGCTCCGCCCGACCCAGGGCTCGGACTTGGGCTAAGGCCCCGGAAGACGGCGAACTCCGCTCCGCCCGACCCAGGGCTCGGACTCGGGCTAAGGCCCCGGAAGACGGCGAACTCCGGTCCGCCCGACCCAGGGCTCGGACTCGGGCTAAGGCCCCAGAAGACGGCGAACTCCGCTCCGCCCGACCCAGGGCTCGGACTCGGGCTAAGGCCTCGGAAGACGGTGAACTCCGCTCCGCCCGACCCAGGGCTCGGACTCGGGCTAAGGCCCCGGAAGACGGTGAACTCCGCTTCGCCCGACCCCTGGGGTCGAACTCCGCCCTGGCCTCTGCCGAATGACCTCCGCCTCGCCCGACCCAGGAGCTCGGGCTCGGCCTCGGCCATGGAAGACAGACTCGACCTCGGCCTCGGAGGAGCCTCCACGTCGCTCGACCTAGGGCACAAGTCCGCCACGTCAACAGGAAGCGCCATCATCACCCTACCCCAAGCCGACTTGGGCCGCAGAGAACAAGACCGACGTCCCATCTGGCTAGCTCCGCCAGATAGGCAATGATGGCGCCCCGCTAGACCCATGACGACGGCGGCTCTCAGCTCCCTTACGGAAGCAGGGGGACGTCAGCAAGAGCCCAACTGTTCCGACAGCTGTCCCTCCACCAGGCTCCGTTACTCCTCCGACAGCCACGACACCACACCAGCTGGGTGCCAAGTTCTCTCCGGCTGCCACATTGGCATGTACCTAGGGCGCTAGCTCTCCCCCGCTAGACACGTAGCACTCTGCTGCACCCCCATTGTACACCTGGATCCTCTCCTTACGCCTATAAAAGGAAGGACCAGGGCCTTCTTAGAGAAGGTTGGCCCCGCGGGAACGAGGGCAGGGGCAGGCGCTCTCTTGGGGCCGCTCGCTTCCCTCACCCGCGTGGACGCTTGTAACCCCCTACTGCAAGCGCACCCGACCTGGGCGTGGGACGAACACGAAGGCCGCGGGATCTCCACCTCCCTCACGACTCGGCTCCGGCCACCTCGCTTTCCCCCCTTCACGCTCGCCCACGCGCTCGACCCATCTGGGCTGGGGCACACGGCACACTCACTCGTCGGCTTAGGGACCCCCCGGTCTCGAAACGCCGACAGTTGGCACGCCAGGTAGGGGCCTGCTGCGTGTTGACGAGCAGTTTCCCGTCAAGCTCCAGATGGGCAGTCTCCAACGACCTCTCCAACCCGGGACGGTGCTCCGTTTCAGGAGCCTCGAGTACATGTCTTTCGACGGCAGCTACGACATGATACTCCTTCCACCGCCGCGCGACGGCGACAATGGTGTCCGACAGCCCGCCCACCGGCGGTGGAATCGACGACGTCTTCCCCGCGTGGGGGAAGAACAACATTCGAGCTCGCCCCATCCTCTCTCTCGCCATCGGAGGAGGAGGCGGGGCAACCAGGGCCGAGCGGGAGGCTGCGCTCCGTCGGCTGTCGAGCGAATCGACATCCCCAGCGCCCCAACGGAGGACGCGTCGGGCGTCACCCTCGCGTTTGAGGCGGAGGACGTCGCCCTCGTACCCAAGACGACGGCGCGATCAGTCCCCGACATGACTTCGTCGCTCCTCGTCGACCAAAAGGTACCGACTGATTCCCATCCTTCGTCATTTCGACTCGACCTCAACCCGCCTAGCGACCTCGCTCTGGCGGGCGCTCACGTTGAGGCGAGTGCAACCTCTCTTGGGTTTCGTGTGCGGTCGCCTTGGGACCGATTGGCGGGCGTCTCGACCTACGGGCCCTCTGGGTCCGAGGAAGATGACGACCCCAGCATCTGCTGGGATTTCTCTGGATCTGGCAACCCCAGTGCCATGCGGGACTTCATGACCGCATGCAACTACTGCCTCTCCGACTGTTCCGACGGCAGCCGCAGCCTTGACAACAAGGACTGCGGCCCGAGCCGCGAATGTTTCCACGTCGAGCTAGGGGATCCCTCCGGAGGCAACCGTCTCGGCATGCCGGAGGATGGTGATCTCCCTAGGCCAGTGCCTCGCGCCGACATCCCGCGGGAGCTAGCTGTGGTCCCCGTTCCGGCGGGGGGTCACGACCCACAGCTCTAGCAAGTCCGCGGGGCGCAGGCCGGGCTCGACGAGGGGGCAGGAGCGCTCGAGTCGATCCGCCGGGACGTCGGGCAGGTATGGGCGGGCCAGCCCCCGGCCGGAGAAATACGTCACCTGCCCCAGGGTCTCCAGCACCGCATCGCCAACGATGCCAGGGACAGGCCGCCACCCGCATCCAGCGGGACCGGTCAGGACCTGGCAGCCGCAGCGATGCTCCTCCGCGCGATGCCGGAGTCATCAACCACCGAGGGTCGGCGAATCCAGGGAGAGCTCAAGCATCTCCTGGAAGGCGCTGCGGCCCGGCGGGCCGAGAGCTCTGCCTCTCGAAGGCAGGGGTACCCCTCGGAACCTCGTGCCGTGACTTCCCGACTCATGCGGGAAGCCTCGGTCTACACCGGGCGCACGCGCAACACCGTGCCTGCGGCCCCGGGCCACCTCGGCGACGAGCACCCTCATCGCGACCGTCGGGCCCGCCTCGACGAAAGGGTGCGCCGAGGCTATCACCCCAGGCGTGGGGGACGCTACGACAGCAGGGGGGATCGGAGTCCCTCGCCCGAACCACCCGGTCCGCAGGTCTTCAGCCGGGCCATTCGGCGGGCGCCGTTTCCGGCCCGATTCCGACCCCCGACTACTATCACAAAGTACTCGGGGGAAACAAGACCAGAATTGTGGCTCGCGGACTACCGCCTGGCCTGTCAACTGGGTGGAACGGACGACGACAACCTCATCATCCGCAACCTCCCCCTGTTCCTCTCCGACACTGCTCGCGCTTGGTTGGAGCACCTGCCTCCGGGGCAGATTTCCAACTGGGAGGATTTGGTCCAAGCTTTCACCGGCAACTTCCAGGGCACGTACGTGCGCCCCGGGAATTCCTGGGACCTCCGAAGCTGCCGGCAACAGCCGGGAGAGTCTCTTCGGGACTACATCCGGCGATTCTCGAAGCAGCGCACCGAGCTGCCCAACATCACCGACTCAGATGTCATCGGCGCGTTCCTTGCCGGCACCACTTGCCGTGACCTGGTGAGCGAGTTGGGTCGCAAGACCCCCACCAGGGCGAGCGAGCTGATGGACATCGCCACCAAGTTCGCCTCTCGCCAGGAGGCGGTCGAGGCCATCTTCCGAAAGGACAAGCAGCCCCAGGGCCGCCCGTCGGAGGATGCTCCCGAGGCGTCTACTCCGCTCGGCGCCAAGAAGGAAGGCAGGAGGAAGTCGCAAGCGAAACGCGACGCCGCCAGCACGGACCTTGTCGCAGCCACCGAGTACAAGAACCCTCGGAAGCCCCCCGGAGGGGCTAACCTCTTCGACAAGATGCTCAAGGAGACGAGCCCTTACCATCAGGGGCCCGTCAAGCACACCCTCGAGGAGTGCGTCATGCTTCGGCGCCACTTCCACAAGGCCGGGCCACCCGCAGAGGGTGGCAGGGCCCGCGACGACGACAAAAAGGAAGATCACCAAGCAGGAGAGTTCCCCGAGGTCCGTGACTGCTTCATGATCTACGGAGGGCATGCGGCGAATGCCTCGGCTCGGCATCGCAAGCGAGAGAGTCGGGAGGTCAGCTCGGTGAAGGTGGCGGCGCCAGTCTACCTAGACTGGTCCGACAAGCCCATCACCTTCGACCAAGCTGACCACCCCGACCACGTGCCGAGCCCGGGGAAATACCCGCTCGTCGTCGATCCCATCATCGGCGACGTCAGGCTCACCAAGGTCCTGATGGATGGGGGCAGCTGCCTCTATATCATCTACGCCGAGACCCTCAGGCTCCTGCGCGTCGATCTGTCCTCCGTCCGAGCAGGCGCTGCGCCCTTCCACGAGATCATTCCTGGGAAGCGCGTCCAGCCCCTCGGACGGCTCGACCTTCCTGTCTGCTTCGGAACACCCTCCAACTTCCGAAGGGAGACTTTGACGTTCGAGGTGGTCGGGTTCCGAGGAACCTACCACGCAGTATTGGGGAGGCCATGCTACGCGAAGTTCATGGCCATCCCCAACTACACCTACCTGAAGCTCAAGATGCCGGGCCCCAACGGGGTCATCACCGTCGGCCCCACGTACAAACACGCGTTCGAATGCGACGTGGAGTGCATGGAGTACGCCGAGGCCCTCGCCAAGTCCGAGGCCCTCATCGCCGACCTGGAAAACCTCTCCTGAGAGGTGCCGGACGTGAAGCGACACGCCGGCAACTTCGAGCCAGCGGAGACGGTTAAGGCCGTCCCTCTCGACCCCAGTGGCGACACCTCCAAGCAGATCCGGATCGGTTCCGGGTTCGACCCCAAATAGGAAGCAGTGCTCGTCGACTTTCTCCGCGCAAACGCCGACGTCTTTGCGTGGAGTCCCTCGGACATGCCCGGCATACCGAGGGATGTCGCCGAGCACTCGCTGGATATTCGGGCCGAAGCCCGACCGGTCAGGCAGCCTCTGCGCCGATTCGACGAGGAAAGGCGCAGGGTGATAGGCGAGGAGATCCACAAGCTGATGGCAGCAGGGTTCATCAAAGAGGTATTCCATCCCGAATGGCTTGCCAACCCTGTGCTTGTGAGGAAGAAAGGGGGGAAATGGCGGATGTGTGTAGACTACACTGGTCTCAACAAAGCATGTCCGAAGGTTCCCTACCCTCTACCTCGCATCGATCAAATCGTGGATTCCACTGCTGGGTGCGAAACCCTGTCTTTCCTCGATGCCTACTCAGGGTATCATCAAATCAAGATGAAAGAGTCCGACCAGCTCACGACTTCTTTCATCACGCCCTTCGGCATGTACTGCTATGTCACCATGCCGTTCGGTTTGAGGAACGCGGGTGCAACGTACCAGCGGTGCATGAACCATGTGTTCGGCGAACACATCGGTCGCACGGTCGAGGCCTACGTCGATGACATCGTAGTCAAGACAAGGAAAGCCTCTGACCTTCTCTCCGACCTTGAAGTGACATTCCGGTGTCTCAAGGCAAGGGACGTCAAGCTCAATCCCGAGAAGTGTGTCTTCGAGGTGCCCCAAGGCATGCTCCTGGGATTCATCGTCTCCGAGCGGGGCATCAAAGCCAACCCGGAGAAGATCGCAGCCATCACCAGCATGGGGCCCATCAAGGACTTAAAAGGCGTACAGAGGGTCATGGGATGTCTCGCGGCCTTGAGCCGTTTCATCTCGCGCCTCGGCGAAAGAGGCCTGCCTCTGTACCGTCTCTTAAGGAAGGCCGAGTGCTTCACTTGGACCCCTGAGGCCGAGGAAGCTCTCGGGAACCTGAAGGCGCTCCTCACCCAGGCGCCCGTCTTGGTACCCCCTGCTGATGGAGAAGCCCTCTTGGTCTACGTCGCCGCTACCACTCAGGTGGTTAGCGCCGCGATCGTGGTCGAAAGGCAAGAAGAGGGGCATGCATTGCCCATTCAGAGGCCAGTTTACTTCGTCAGCGAGGTGCTGTCCGAAACCAAGATCCGCTACCCACAAGTTTAGAAGCTGCTGTATGCAGTGATCCTGACGAGGCGAAAGTTGCGACATTACTTCGAGTCTCATCCGGTAACTGTGGTGTCATCCTTCCCCCTGGGGGAGATCATCCAGTGCCGAGAGGCCTCGGGACGGATCGCAAAGTGGGCGGTGGAAATCATGGGCGAGACAATCTCGTTCGCCCCTCGGAAGGCCATCAAGTCCCAGGTACTGGCGGACTTCGTAGCCGAATGGGTCGACACACAGTTGCCGACGGCTCCGATCCAACCGGAGCTCTGGACCATGTTTTTCGACGGGTCGCAGATGAAGATGGGAGCCGGCGCGGGCCTGCTCTTCGTCTCGCCCCTCGGGAAACACCTGCGCTACGTGCTGCGCCTCCATTTCCCGGCGTCCAACAATGTGGCTGAGTACGAAGCTCTGATCAACGGATTGCGAATCGCCATCGAGCTAGGGGTCCGACGCCTCGACGCTCGCGGCGACTCGCAGCTCGTCATCGACCAGGTCATGAAGAACTCCCACGGCCGCGACCCGAAGATGGAGGCCTACTGTGATGAGGTTCGACGCCTGGAAGACAAGTTCTACGGACTCGAGCTTAACCACATCGCCCGGCGCTACAACGAGACTGCGGACGAGCTGGCAAAGATAGCCTCGGGGCGAACGACGGTTCCCCTGGACGTCTTCTCCCGGGATCTGCACCAACCCTCCGTCAAGATCAGCGACACGCCCGAGCCCGAGGAGCCCTCGGCCCCGTCCGAGGTAACCTCGGCCCAGCCCGAGCCGTCCTCGGTTCAGCCCGAGGAACCCTCGGCTCCCGAGGGCGAGGCGCTGCGCATCGAGGAGGAGCGGGGCGGGGTCACGCCTGATCAAGATTGGCAGGCCCCGTACCTGCAATATCTCCGCCAAGGAGAGCTACCCCTCGACCAGGCCGAGGCACGGTGGGTAGCGCGACGCGCCAAGTCATTCGTCTTGCTGGGCGATGAGAAGGAGCTCTACCACCGTAGCCCCTCGGGCATCCTCCAGCGATGCATCTCCATCGCCGAAGGTCAGGAACTCCTGCAAGAGATACACTCGGGGGCTTGCGGCCATCATGCAGCGCCTCGAGCCCTCGTCGGGAACGCTTTCCGGCAAGGCTTCTACTGGCCGACGGCGGTGGCTGACGCCACTAGAATTGTCCGCACCTGCGAAGGGTGTCAATTCTATGCGAAGCAGACCCACCTGCCCGCTCAGGCTCTGCAGACGATACCCATCACCTGGCCCTTCGCTGTGTGGGGTCTGGACCTCGTCGGCCCTCTGCAGAAGGCGCCCGGGGGCTACACGCACCTGCTGGTCGCCGTCGACAAATTCTCCAAGTGGATCGAGGTCCGACCCCTGAACAGCATCAGGTCCGAGCAGGCGGTGGCGTTCTTCACCAACATCATCCATCGCTTCGGGGTCCCAAACTCCATCATCACCGACAACGGCACCCAGTTCACCGGCAGAAAATTCTTGGATTTTTGCGAGGATCACCACATCCAGGTGGACTGGGCTGCCGTAGCTCATCCCATGTCGAATGGGCAAGTAGAGCGTGCCAACGGCATGATTCTACAAGGGCTCAAGCCTCGAATTTATAATGACCTCAACAAGTTCGGCAAGCGATGGATGAAGGAACTCCCCTCGGTGGTCTGGAGCCTGAGGACGACGCCGAGCCGAGCCACGGGTTTCACGCCGTTCTTCCTGGTCTACGGGGCCGAGGCCGTCTTGCCCACTGACCTGGAATACGGCTCCCCAAGGACGAAGGCCTACGACGATCAAAGCAACCAAGCTAGCCAAGAAGACTCGCTGGACCAGCTGGAAGAGGCTCGGGACAGGGCCTTACTACACTCGGCGCGGTATCAGCAGTCCCTGCGACGCTACCACGCCCGAGGGGTCCGACCCCGAGACCTCCAGGTGGGCGACCTGGTGCTTCGGCTGCGGCAAGACGCCCGAGGGAGGCACAAGCTCACGCCCCCCTGGGAGGGGCCATTCGTCATCGCCAAAGTTATGAAGCCCGGAACGTACAAGCTGGCCAACAGTCAAGGCGAGGTCTACGGCAACGCTTGGAACATCCAACAGCTACGTCGCTTCTACCCTTAAGATGTTTCCAAGTTGTTCATATACCTCGCACCCACGCAAAGTTTAGTCAACAAGGAAGGGTCGGCCTCGCCTCGACAAAGCCCGACCCTCCCTCGGGGGCTAAAAAGGGGGAAACCCCCTCTGCGTCAAAATTTTCCTCGAAAAAAAATCTCTTTTACCAGAATATCTTTCGTGCTTTTTGACTACTTCGAAAAGTGGGTCCTGGAAACGACGGAGTACACGTAAGCAGTCAAGGCTGACCGAGCCGAGGGACTCCTACGCCTCCGGGATACGGATACCTCACTCATCACCTTCTGCGATAAGTAACTCGCGTTCGGATAAAGTGGCTCCGCGGATCGAACAAGTCTTTACGTTCGGAAGCCCTTCTGCCGAAGCGATCCTTCGAGCCTTCTCGACCGAGTCGGCGACAGGGCCTCACGGACGGGTGAAAGTACGCGTAAGCGGCAAGGCTGACCGAGCCGAGGGACTCCCACGCCTCCGGGATACGGATACCTCACTCATCACCTTCCGCGAGAAGCAACTCTCGCTCGCACTAACATCCCTGTTACCGACAAAAAGTCCAGATACTCGAAACAAGAGGAAAAGACACGCAGCTTTAAAACGCAGCGAGGGTGTGTGTTCTGGCCTCGACGGCCGCACAAGGCACACGCTACTAGACAATCTGATCCTGCAGGCTCGGGTCTTGACGCTGGAAGGGGGCAGCAACACCCTCGGCATCGACGGCACCTTCGGCGAGGCCCGACCTAGCCTCGGACGGCGACGCGGTCCGAGGGTCTCCGCTCCGAAGGACGACGTCATCACCACGCCCGGGCAATCGCTGTCAGGGACTTCTCCGGGAATCCGGCCCGAGCAGGCGGCTCAGCCGGTCACCCCTGGGGCCTCGGCCAACCATCTTCCGAGGGCGCCAGCCCGGTCCGAAGCCTCGGCTGATCAACTCCGACGTCGATCCTGCCAACGGACAACCCGGCTAGGCTCCGGCCAACCAGGTTTCATTTTCGAGCCAACTCCGCCTCTGTTCATACTGATATCGCTACCGCTGGCCTCGGCTCGTCGAAGAGCGGCCGAGGGGTCTCTTTAACTAGGCTAGAGGAGCCTCGGACAGCAGGGCCGACCGAGCCGAGGGACTCCTACGCCTCCGGGATACGGATACCTCACTCGTCACCTTGACACGGGGCGACTCATGCTTGGTGAAGCGGTTCAGATAGTCAACGGACGAGTCTTAGTGCTCAAGAATGAGGAAAAAACACGGCTCCATGCCGAAGTTACATACATGTTCAGGCCTCGAAAGCCGTAATGAACAGAAAATCCTAGCATTCGAAGTGCCATTACGAACGGAACTCCGGTTCCCCCTCCGCAGGTACGAACAACCCCACTCGATAGGGGTGAGCCTGCGGAGCAACAGAAGACCGACGAACGGCATGTCATCGCCCGCCCCGACAGCAGCGGCGATGAAGACTTCTGTCTCGGGGGGCCGAACAGCAGCAGTGATGACCTCGGGGCGGATGCTGCTGTTGGGAGGCCCCCGCCCATGCCCGAACTCGAGAGGCAAGGACGGGCAGAAGGCCGTAGAGTTGGAGGTCGGTCCGTGGCCAGCCCTGGCTATCGCGCCGGCGGAAGAACCTCTTCCAGCTGCCGTGGCAGACGCCGGCGCCGCGAGTGGCTCCGAAGCCACTCGCGTCCGAAGGCCAGGCACGCTGCAGATGCCAGCGCCACGGACGACGACCGCTCCTCCCTCCGATCACTGAGCAAAGGAGCGGGCCGCCGACCACACGGGGGCCGACCTCAACTCGGCACACTCCCCTCCCCAGCCCTGGTGATGAAAATCCTTGAGGCTGAGGGAGGGGCAGAGGCCGCAGCCCGGCTCGCTTTCCCCCACCATCAAGCCGGAGGTCACCATCTTGGGTGACCGCCGGTGGAGGGGTGCAACCGGGCTGCATGATGAAAATCCTTGAAGCCAAACGATGGCTGAAAGGTACCAACTCCCACGGAGTTGCGTTCCTCCAACGATGAGGCGAAAAGACGGCGGTTTCCCCCATCCGGGGGCTTGGAAGGTGGAAAGACACGGTGCATCAGGGAGGAAGAAGACATGGTCGCCTTACGGAAGGGGTCACCCTCCTTTTAAAGGCGACTCTCCCTGCTTGCGCCCCCAACCGTCACGGGCTGAGTCTTCTCCAACACGCTCCAAAGCCCTCCCCTGCGGCGCGGGGGCTGGGTCCCGCATGTCATGCAGACCGGCTCCGAGCAGAAGAAGCCAAACCGCCGCGCACGGCGCACGCAACCACCCAGCGGTTACAAGTGACCCTCCACTTTTGCCCAGACCAACGGGCGAAAGGGGCAGGCAGCCATGCAGGCGGCATGCAACCGCGCCAAGTGGACGCGCCTCTCCGACTCCTGACATGCCAGCACGGAGGCCCAAGCCCACGCGTCGCGAGACCGGCGCGTCGGATGCTGCATGCAAGCAACTGTACCACTTGCGCCACCACTGCACCTCCTCGATTGCGGAACCAATACCACGACCCGAGGCGACCCAGCGCGCGACCCAGCAGCGCCAGCCTGACGCAGCGGTCAGACGCGGTCAAAAGTGGGCCGGCAGTAATGACGGTGGCAGGCACGCAGGAGCAGCGGTCACGCCGTCAGCCAAGCTCACGTCCCATCCGGAGGCAGCGAGAGAACCCCCTCTCACGGCGTGAAGACGACGCGCCCGTGACCCGTTCCTCGAACGGCTCGCGCACGCGCAACGGCAGCCTCGCCAACTACTCGCCCCGTCGCATTAACTCCGCGGCTGGACAGGCGGCGCTTCTGGCAGGAGCAGCTGGCGACGCTTCACCTTCGCCAAAACAACCGCGCCAAAAAAGGTACGCCGCGTCGTTCAATTTCGTATCCTTTTTCCTTTTTCCTCTTTCTCTATCTCTTGCAACAGGGAACGGGAAAGGGGATACCCCTAAAGGGATCCTTCCCCATGAAGGAACTAGGCTCCGAGCCTCCTTACTGATCAGGGGTTCGAAGGCTGGCCCCCCGAAGGGTTCAACAGCCGCCTCAGATCGCGTGGGCCCGACACCCACTACTGGTCAGAGGTTCGAAGGTCGGCCTCCCGAAAGGTTCCACGGCCGCCTCAGGCTACTCGGGCTCCGCGCCCATTACTGATCAGGGGTTCGAAGGCTGGCCCCCCGAAGGGTTCACAGTCGCCTCAGACACCGAGCGAGGGATGACCAGGGGTACGTTCGATACATAACCGAGGCTCGGGCTGCGCTCCCGAGGTACCCTAGGACATTTCCGAGACCAGCGGGAACGATTCTGTAACGGAATCCCATCGGAGGGAGGCATCGAGCCCTCGGACCCCGTCGCCAGGGGACCGGGTCCGGCAGATCACCCGCAGGTACTTTTGGGCGTGCCTCCGGGCCCCTAGCCGACCCCCAACGAACGGGGCACGGACGTCCACTCGGATTACCCGCTTGCAGCTCACCGGAGACACCATGTTCAGTGCCCATCGAGGGTAACATGGCGCTCTCCCCCCCTCCTCCTTGTGGAAAGGCGACGTAGGGGCGTATGTAAAAAAGCCGAGTCTGTCCCTGATCGCCCTCTCGCCCTGTGCGGAGGCTCGGGGGCTGCTCTCGCAAACCCGGCTCCGGCCAAACCGTTGACAGCGTCAACATACCAGCCCGAGAACTTGGGCCCCGACAGTGCACCCGGGCTACGGCCAGTTCGCATGAGGGAACCACCAGACCAGCCGAAGCATTACACAAGGCATTAAGACCTCGAAGGAGTGAAACCACTCCTCCGAGGCCTCGGGGGCTACACCCGGCGGGTGCGCTCGCGCGCACCCACCGGAACAAAATGCAACCGAGAAAGGCTGGTCCCCTTGCAAAAAAGTGCGACGAAAGCCTCCAAGCGAGTGCTAACACTCCCTTCGAGGCTCGGGGCTACTGTCGGGGACCATAATTAGGGGTACCCTCAAGACGCCTAATTCTCAGCTGGTAACCCCCATCAGCATAAAGCTGCAGAGGCCTGATGGGTGCGATTAAGTCAGGGATCAGTCCATGCGAGCGACTCGATCACGCCTCGCCCGAGCCTAGCCTCGGGCAAGGGCAGCCAACCCTGAGGTGTTTCCGTCTCGCCCGAGGCCCCCTTTTTTACGGCAGACGCATCTCCGGCTCGCCCGAGGCCTTGCCTTCGTTAAGAAGCAACCCTGACTAAATTGCCGCGCCGACCGACCAAGTCACAGGGGCATTTAACGCAAAGAGTGAGACTGGCAGGCAGCCAGGCCTTGCCAAAGGCGCCATAGGAAGCTCCGCCCGACCCAGGGCTCGGACTCGGGCTAAGGCCCCGGAAGACGGCGAACTCCGCTCCGCCCGACCCAGGGCTCGGACTCGGGCTAAGGCCCCGGAAGACGGCGAACTCCGCTCCGCCCGACCCAGGGCTCGGACTCGGGCTAAGGCCCCGGAAGACGGCGAACTCCGCTCCGCCCGACCCAGGGCTCGGACTCGGGCTAAGGCCCCGGAAGACGGCGAACTCCGCTCCGCCCGACCCAGGGCTCGGACTCGGGCTAAGGCCCCGGAAGACGGCGAACTCCGCTCCGCCTGACCCAGGGCTCGGACTCGGGCTAAGGCCTCGGAAGACGGCGAACTCCGCTCCGCCCGACCCAGGGCTCGGACTCGGGCTAAGGCCCCGGAAGACGGCGAACTCCGCTTCGCCCGACCCCTGGGGTCGGACTCCGCCCTGGCCTCTGCCGAACGACCTCCGCCTCGCCCGACCCAGGAGCTCGGGCTCGGCCTCGGCCATGGAAGACAGACTCGACCTCGGCCTCAGAGGAGCCTCCACGTCGCCCGACCTAGGGCACAAGTCCGCCACGTCAACAGGATGCGCCATCATCACCCTACCCCAAGCCGACTTGGGCCGCAGAGAACAAGACCGACGTCCCATCTGGCTAGCTCCGCCAGATAGGCAATGATGGCGCCCCGCTAGACCCATGACGACGGCGGCTCTCAGCTCCCTTACGGAAGCAGGGGAACGTCAGCAAGAGCCCAACTGTTCCGACAGCTGTCCCTCCACCAGGCTCCGTTACTCCTCCGACAGCCACGACACCACACCAGCTGGGTGCCAAGTTCTCTCCGGCTGCCACATTGGCATGTACCTAGGGCGCTAGCTCTCCCCCGCTAGACACGTAGCACTCCGCTGCACCCCCATTGTACACCTGGATCCTCTCCTTACGCCTATAAAAGGAAGGACCAGGGCCTTCTTAGAGAAGGTTGGCCCCGCGGGAACGAGGGCAGGGGCAGGGGCTCTCTTGGGGCCGCTCGCTTCCCTCACCCGCGTGGACGCTTGTAACCCCCTACTGCAAGCGCACCCGACCTGGGCGCGGGACGAACACGAAGGCCGCGGGATCTCCACCTCCCTCACGACTCGGCTCCGGCCACCTCGCTTTCCCCCCTTCGCGCTCGCCCACGCGCTCGACCCATCTGGGCTGGGGCACGCGGCACACTCACTCGTCGGCTTAGGGACCCCCCGGTCTCGAAACGCCGACAGGTGTGCACCGGACAGTGTCCGGTGCGCCAACGGGTCTCAAACCCCAACGGTCGGCTTCGCCAAATAAGGAAGGATATCCGCACCGGACAGTGTCCGGTGGTGCACCGGACTGTCCGGTGCACCAAGCGACAGAAGGCAAGATCAGCCTTCCTGGAATGCTCTCAACGGCTCCTAGCTGCCTTGGGGCTATAAAAGGGACCCCTAGGCGCATGGAGGAACACACCAAGCATACTCAAAGCATTCCTAAGCACCAAGACTTCGATTCCACGCATTTGTTTCTTCGTGATAGCATCTAGAGCTCTAGTTGAGTTGTGAACTCGTCGGGTTGTGTTGCGAGCTCTTGTTGCGACTGTGTGCGTGTTGACATTCTGATTTTGTGTCTTGTGTGCGTTGCTCATCCCTCCCTTACTCCGTGCTTCTTTGTGAACTTCAAGTGTAAGGGCGAGAGGCTCCAAGCTATGGAGTTTCCTCGCAAACGGGATATAGTAAAGCAAGCAAAACACCGTGGTATTCAAGTGGGTCTTTGGACCGCTAGAGAGGGGTTGATTGCAACCCTCGTCCGTTGGGATGCCACAACGTGGAGGTAGGCAAGCGTTGGTCTTGGCCGAACCACGGGATAAACCACTGTGCCATTTCTGTGATTGATCTCTTGTGGTTATTGTGTTTTGTTGAGACTCCTCTCTAGCCACTTGGCGATCATTGTGCTAACGCTTAACCAAGTTTTTGTGGCTTAAGTTTCAAGTTGTACAGGATCACCTATTCACCCCCCTCTAGGTGCTCTCAATTGGTATCAGAGCCGTTCTCTTCACAAAGGGACTAATCGCCCGAAGAGATGGATCCTAAGGGGAAGGGAATCGTGATGAATGATAAGGAGAAGGAGTCCTTCGTCAACGAGCCGAAGGATGACAAGCCTACCGAAAGATAGGAAGAAGAAGAAGACAATACGCATCAAGGAGATCGTCTACTACGATGACAGCGACGAATCCACTTCTTCCCTAAAGGACGACTACGACTACGAGAAACGAAAGACGGTTAATTCGAACTTTTCTTTCGATTACTCTCGTATTCCGCAGAGTTCAAATGCGCATTTGCTTTCCATCCCTCTTGGCAAACCTTCACACTTTGATGGGGAGGACTATGGATTTTGGAGTCACAAAATGCGTAGTCACTTATTCTCTCTCCATCCAAGCATATGGGAGATTGTTGAGAATGGAATGAAATTTGATAGCTCGGATAGTCCTATATTTATTAATGAACAGATTCATAAAAATGCACAAGCCACTACTGTGTTGTTAGCCTCTTTGTGCAGGGACGAGTACCATAAGGTGAGCGGCTTGGACAATGCCAAGCAGATCTGGGATGCCCTCAAGATCTCTCATGAGGGGAACGATGTCACCTTGCTCACCAAGATGGAGTTGGTAGAGGGCGAGCTTGGAAGATTCGCGATGATAAGGGGCGAGGAGCCAACCCAAACATACAACCGGCTCAAGACCCTTATCAACAAAATAAGGAGCTACGGAAGCACGCGATGGATGGACCACGACGTCGTTCGCCTGATGCTAAGGTCCTTTACTGTACTTGATCCACATTTGGTGAACAATATTCATGAAAATCCTAGGTACACCAAGATGTCGCCCGAAGAAGTCCTTGGGAAGTTCGTGAGCGGGCGAATGATGATCAAGGAGGCGAGATACGTGGACGACGCGTTGAACGGTCCAATCCATGAGCCTCAACCCATTGCTCTCAAGGCAACGAGGAGCAAGGAGGCGCTACCTAGCAAGGTGGCGCAAGTTGAGGCGGCAGGGCTCAACGATGAAGAGATGGCTCTCATCATCAAGCGTTTCAAGACGGCGCTAAAGGGTCGCAAGGGACAGCCAAGCAAAACCAAGACAAAGGGGAAGCGCTCATGCTTCAAATGTGGTAAGATTGGTCATTTTATTGCTAACTGTCCCGATAATGAAAGTGACCAGAAAAAAGGGAACAAAAGGGAAAAGAAGAAGAATTACAAGAAGGCCAAGGGCGAGGCACATATCGGAAAGGAGTGGGATTCAGATTGCTCCTCCTCCGACTCCAACAATGAAGGACTCGCCGCCACCACCTTCAACAAGTCATCCCTCTTCCCCAACGAGCGTCACACATGCCTCATGGCGAAGGAGAAGAAGGTATGTACTCGAGACAGTACTACTTATGATTCTTCTAGTGATGATGAGTCTAGTGATGAAGAAATAGATTACTCTAGTTTGTTCAAGGGATTGGATAGAACCAAAATAGATAAGATTAATGAATTAATTGATGCCTTGAATGAAAAGGATAAACTTTTAGAGAAACAAGAGGACCTTTTATATGAAGAGCATGATAAATTTGTTAGTGCACAAAATTCACTTGCTCTAGAAGTTAAAAGGAATGAAATACTTTCTAGTGAATTGTCTACATGTCATGACTCTATCTTTAGCTTAAAGAGAATTAACAATGATTTAAATGCTAAACTAGAAGTAGCAAATAAAACTAACTCTTGTGTAGAACATGTTATGATTTGCACTAGGTGTAAAGATTTTGACATTGATGCTTGTAGTGAACACCTAGCTTGCATTTCTAAATTAAATGATGAAGTGGCTAGTCTTAATGCCCAACTTAAGACTAGCAAGAGTGAATTTGACAAGCTAAAATTTGCAAGGGATGCCTACACGATTGGTAGACACCCCTCAATTGAGGATGGTCTTGGCTTCAAGAGAGAAGTCAAGAACTTAACAAGCCATAAGGCTTCCATCTCCGCCAAGGAGAAAGGGAAGGCCCCTATGGCTAGTAGTGTTAAAAAGAACCATGCTTTTATGTACCATGATAGGAGACAGTCTAGAAATGCTTATAGGAGTTGTAATGCTTATGATGCTTTTGATTCCCATGCCATGTTTGCTTCTAGTTCTTCCTATATGCATGGTAGAGATATGTCTAGGAGAAATGTTATTCATCATATGCCCAGGAGAAATGTTGTTAATGTTCCTAGGAAAGTTAATGAACCTTCTACAATATATCATGCTTGCAATGCTTCATTTGCCATTTGTAGATAGAATAAGAAGGTGATTGCTAGGAAGTTAGGGGCAAGATGCAAGGGAGACAAAACTTGCATTTGGGTCCCTAAGACAATTGTGACTAACCTTGTAGGACCCAACAAGAGTTGGGTACCTAAGACCCAAGCCTAAATTTGCCTTGCAGGTTTATGCATCCGGGGGTTCAAGCTGGATTATCGACAGCGGATGCACAAACCATATGACGGGGGAGAAGAAGATGTTCACCTCCTACGTCAAAAACAAGGATTCCCAAGATTCAATAATATTCGGTGATGGGAACCAAGGCAAGGTAAAAGGGTTAGGTAAAATTGCTATTTCATCTGAGCACTCTATATCTAATGTGTTTTTAGTTGAGTCTCTTGGATATAATTTGCTATCTGTTAGTCAATTATGCAATATGGGATATAATTGTCTATTCACAAATGTAGATGTGTCTGTCTTTAGAAGGTGTGATGGTTCACTAGCTTTTAAGGGTGTACTAGACGACAAACTTTATTTGGTTGATTTTGCAAAAGAAGAGGCTGGTCTAGATGCATGCTTAATTGCTAAGACTTGCATGGGCTGGCTGTGGCATCGCCGCTTAGCACATGTGGGGATGAAGAACCTCCACAAGCTTCTAAAGGGAGAACACGTGATAGGTCTAACTAATGTGCATTTCGAAAAAGATAGACCTTGTGCAGCTTGTCAAGCAGGGAAACAGGTGGGAAGCTCTCATCACACCAAAAATGTGATGACCACATCAAGACCCTTGGAGATGCTTCATATGTACCTCTTCGGACCCGTCGCCTATCTAAGCATAGGAGGAAGTAAGTATGGTCTTGTTATAGTTGATGATTTTTCCCGCTTCACTTGGGTATTCTTTTTGCAGGACAAATCTGAAACCCAAGGGACCCTCAAGCGCTTCCTCAGGAGAGCTCAAAATGAGTTTGAGCTCAAGGTGAAGAAGATAAGGAGCGACAACGGGTCTGAGTTCAAGAACCTTCAAGTGGAGGAGTTCCTTGAGGAGGAGGGGATCAAGCACGAGTTCTCCGCTCCCTACACACCACAACAAAATGGTGTGGTAGAGAGGAAGAACAGGACGCTCATCGATATGACAAGGACTATGCTTGGAGAGTTCAAGACCCCCGAGCGCTTTTGGTCGGAAGCCGTGAACACGGCTTGCCATGCCATCAACCGGGTCTACCTTCACCGCCTCCTCAAGAAGACTTCGTATGAGCTGCTAACTGGTAACAAACCCAATGTGTCTTATTTTCATGTATTTGGGAGCAAGTGTTATATTCTTGTGAAGAAAGGTAGAACTTCTAAATTTGCTCCCAAAGCAGTAGAAGGGTTTTTATTAGGTTATGACTCAAATACAAAGGCGTATAGGGTCTTCAACAAATCATCGGGTTTGGTTGAAGTCTCTAGCGATGTTGTATTTGATGAGACTAATGGCTCTCCAAGAGAGCAAGTTGTTGATCTTGATGATGTAGATGAAGAAGACGTTCCAACGGCCGCTATGCGCACCATGGCGATTGGCGATGTGCGACCTCAGGAACAATTGGAGCAAGATCAACCTTCTTCCTCAACAATGGTGCATCCCCCAACCCAAGATGACGAACAGGTACCTCAAGTGGAGGCGCATGATCAAGGGGGAGCACAGGATGTTCAAGTTGAAGAGGAAGAAGCACCTCAGACACCTCCAACCCAAGTTCGAGCGACAATTCAAAGGGATCATCCCGTCGACCAAATATTAGGGGATATTAGCAAGGGAGTAACTACTCGTTCTAGATTAGTTAATTTTTGTGAGCATTACTCTTTTGTCTCTTCTATTGAGCCTTTCAGGGTAGAAGAGGCCTTGCCAGATCCGGACTGGGTGTTGTCCATGCAGGAAGAACTCAACAACTTCAAGCGTAATGAAATTTGGACACTGGTGCCTCGTCCCAAGCAAAACATTGTGGGAACCAAGTGGGTGTTCCGCAACAAACAGGACGAGCACGGGGTGGTGACGAGGAACAAGGCTCGACTTGTGGCAAAAGGTTATGCCCAAGTCGCAGGTTTGGACTTTGAGGAGACTTTCGCTCCTGTGGCTAGGCTAGAATCAATTCGTATTTTGCTAGCATATGCCACTCACCATTCTTTCAGGTTGTTCCAAATGGATGTGAAGAGCGCTTTCCTCAACGGGCCAATCAAGGAGGAGGTGTACATGGAGCAACCCCTGGCTTCGAGGATGAACGGTACCCCGACCACGTGTGTAAGCTCTCTAAGGCGCTCTATGGACTTAAGCAAGCCCCAAGAGCATGGTATGAATGCCTTAGAGACTTTTTAATTGCTAATGCTTTCAAGGTTGGGAAAGCCGATCCAACTCTTTTTACTAACACTTGCGATGGTGATCTTTTTGTGTGCCAAATTTATGTCGATGACATAATATTTGGTTCTACTAATCAAAAGTATTGTGAAGAGTTTAGCAGGGTGATGACGCAAAAATTCGAGATGTCGATGATGGGCGAGTTGAACTACTTCCTTGGGTTCCAAGTCAAGCAACTCAAGGACGGCACCTTCATCTCCCAAACGAGTACACGCAAGACTTGCTAAAGTGGTTTGGGATGAAGGACGCCAAGCCCGCAAAGACACCGATGGGAACCGACGGACACACCGACCTCAATAAAGGAGGTAAGTCCGTTGATCAAAAGGCATACCGGTCAATGATAGGTTCCTTGCTTTATTTATGTGCTAGTAGACCGGATATTATGCTTAGCGTATGCATGTGTGCTAGATTTCAATCCGATCCAAGGGAATGTCACTTGGTGGCCGTGAAGCGAATTCTTAGATATTTAGTCGCTACGCCTTGCTTCGGGATCTGGTATCCAAAGGGGTCTACCTTTGACTTGATTGGATATTTAGATTCCGACTATGCTGGATGTAAGGTCGATAGGAAGAGTACATCGGGGACGTGCCAATTCTTAGGAAGGTCCCTAGTGTCATGGAACTCTAAGAAACAAACTTCCGTTGCCCTATCCACCGCTGAGGCCGAGTATGTTGCCGCAGGACAGTGTTGCGCGCAACTACTTTGGATGAGGCAAACCCTCCGGGACTTTGGCTACAATCTGAGCAAAGTCCCACTCCTATGTGATAATGAGAGTGCTATCCGAATAGCGGAAAATCCTGTTGAGCACAGCCGCACAAAGCACATTGACATCCAACATCACTTTTTGAGAGACCACCAGCAAAAGGGAGATATCGAAGTGTTTTATGTTAGCACCGAGAACCAGCTAGCCGATATCTTTACCAAGCCTTTAGATGAGAAGACCTTTTGCAGGCTGCGAAGTGAGCTAAATATTCTAGATTCGCGGAACTTGGATTGATTTATAGCATACATGTATTTATGCCTTTGATCATGTTCCTTATGCTTTTTGTTGCTTACTATGGTGCTCAAGTTGTATAATCACTCCCCGGACCTCACAAGTCCTTTTGCAAGTGATGCACATATTTAGGGGGAGTTGTGCTACAACTTGACCCTTTGAGACTAACCGTGTGCTTGAGTTTGCTTAATTTAGTCTCAAAGGAGGTTTGAAAGGGAAAAGGTGGACTTGGACCATGAAAGACTTCCACTGCACTCCGATGAGAGGGTAACTTATTCCAAGTTCATCTCATGTACTCTTATTGCCTTTGTATTCTTATTGAAGATTTTGGTGAGGCAATGGGGTTCTAGGGCCAAGATTGATCCCGTTTTGGTGCTTGATGCCAAAGGGGGAGAAAATAAAGGCCAAAGCAACAAATGGATCAGCTACCACTTGAGAAATTTTGAAAATAGTAGAATAGAACTTTTGGTTTGTCAAAACTCTTTTATTGTCTCTTTTGTCAAAAGTTGGCCTCTTGTGGGGAGAAGTGTTGATTATGGGAAAAAGGGGGAGTTTTTGAAATCCTTGATCAATTTCATTTGGAATATCTCTCTTTATGTCTCTACAAGTGAATTTGACTTAGAGATAGGAAATTGAGTTTGATTTGCAAAAACAAACCAAGTGGTGGCAAAGAATGATCCATATATGCCAAATATGAATCAAAACTATATTGAGTTTTCATTTGCATTGATATTGCATGTGTTCTAGTTGCTTTATGTTGTGTTGGCATAAATCACCAAAAAGGGGGAGATTGAAAGGGAAATGTGCCCTTGGGCCATTTCTAAGTATTTTGGTGATTGAGTGCCAACACAAGTGCTTTTGTGTTAATCTATGCAAAGTGGTGGACAAAGTGCAAATCATGTCAAAAGGTATGTTTCTAGACTTAGTACATTGTTTTATGGACTAATGTATTGTGTCTAAGTGCTGGAAACAGGAAACATCAAGTTAGAGAGAGATGGCTTTGTTCTGCCAAAGTCTGCTCAGTCTGGGTGCACCGGACAGTGTCTGGTGCGCCAGACTGACTCTGGCGAACTTGCTGCTCTCGGGACTTCGACAGCGGTGTACGGCTATAATTCACCGGACTGTCCGGTGGCGCACCAGACTGTCCGGTGAGCCGTTCACAGGTGAACTCGTCGCTCTCGGGAGATGATTAACGGCGTACGGCTAAAATTCACCGGACTGTCTGGTGGTGCACCGGACTGTCCGGTGAGCCAACGGTCGACCGGGCCAACGGTCGGCCGCGTGATCTGCGGGGCACACGTGGCCGAGCCAACGGCTAGAAGGAGGCACCGGACTGTCCGGTGTGCACCGAACAGTGTCCGGTGCGCCAACGGCTCTCAAACCCCAACGGTCAGCTTCGCCAAATAAGGAAGGATATCCGCACCGGACAGTGTCCGGTGGTGCACCGGACTGTCCGGTGCGCCAGGCGACAGAAGGGAAGATCAGCCTTCCTGGAATGCTCTCAACGGCTCCTAGCTGCCTTAGGGCTATAAAAGGGACCCCTAGGCGCATGGAGGAACACACCAAGCATAGTCAAAGCATTCCTAAGCACCAAGACTTCGATTCCACGGATTTGTTTCTTCGTGATAGCATCTAGAGCTCTAGTTGAGTTGTGAACTCATCGGGTTGTGTTGCGAGCTCTTGTTGCGACTGTGTGCATGTTGACATTCTGATTTTGTGTCTTGTGTGCGTTGCTCATCCCTCCCTTACTCCGTGCTTCTTTGTGAACTTCAAGTGTAAGGGCGAGAGGCTCCAAGCTGTGGAGATTCCTCGCAAACGGGATATAGTAAAGCAAGCAAAACACCGTGGTATTCAAGTGGGTCTTTGGACCGCTTGAGAGGGGTTGATTGCAACCCTCGTCCGTTGGGACGCCACAACGTGGAGTAGGCAAGCGTTGGTCTTGCCGAACCACGGGATAAACCACTGTGCCATTTCTATGATTGATCTCTTGTGGTTATTGTGTTTTGTTGAGACTCCTCTCTAGTCACTTGGCGATCATTGTGCTAACGCTTAACCAAGTTTTTGTGGCTTAAGTTTCAAGTTGTACAGGATCACCTATTCACCCCCCCTCTAGGTGCTCTCAGGATCGGAGCCCCTCACCCGAACCACCAGTCCTGCGGGTCTTCAGCCGAGCCATACGACGGGCACTGTTCTCGGCCCGGTTCCGAGCTTCGACTACCATCACCAAATACTCAGGGGAGACAAAGCCGGAGTTATGGCTCACGGATTACCGGCTGGCGTGCCAGTTGGGAGGGACGGACGACGACAACCTCATCATCCGCAACCTCCCCCTCTTCCTCTCCGATGCTACCCGAGCCTAGCTGGAGCATCTGCCTCCTGCATAGATCTTCGACTGAGACGACCTAGTCAGGGCCTTTGCCGGTAATTTCCAAGGTACATACATGCGCCCTGGGAACTCATGGGATCTCCGGAGCTACCGGCAACAGCCAGGGGAATCCCTGCGAGAATACATCCGACGGTTCTGAAAGCCGCGTGTTGGGGACTTGTTCTCAGATACTTCGTCTTAAGAACAAGGCAACACAGAAAATGTTAAATGGTAAAGTCCTTCGTCCTTCGAAGCATTATTTCCCTTAGGATATAATAGCTTTTGGACGAAGGTTATGAAGGGTATGCCTTCATAAACACAACATACGAGGATGAAGAAAGAACCATATGAAATATAAAGAATAACATAGGCAATTATATGTTATTAACAGTTTATTTTTGCATTATTATTATGAAGAAATAGAAATGACATTCAATCATAAATGTACCTTCGGCTTGGAAGGAGATGAAAATACAAATGTGACGCAAAAGCAAATGCCAAGTCAGCGTGTCCAGTACGGGAGTACTGTTCACCTATTTATAGGCACGGGACACAGCCCATATAAAATTACATTCATGCCCTTTACACTTGGTAGTAATTCTATAGTAATCCACCGAGGTCTGAATAGCCTTTTCATATTTAAGTCGGTTTCTTTTTCCGCTATCACGCCGAAGCTTTCCCGCTCACATCTTCGGCGTTGTATCAACCTTCGTATTACTTGGACTTCTCCTACTGTGATATCGACTCGAGTCCGAAGATACCTGTTCACACATTATACTCCAGAAACACTGTTAAATCCTGTTTTTGAGGACCTTCGGATGCCGAAGGCCCCCAACAGTAGCCCCTCGCAATATTAATTTGTTAAAATAATAAATTTAGATTGCGACATGGACGAAGGCTTTAAGCCGAAGGTCCGAAAAAAACACCTTCCCTTTGCTAGAATAGCAACATTCACTGACAGGCGGGGTCTTTCAATTTTTAACGCACTGGGCGTATAAATAAGAGCATACCGCGAGCTCATTTGGCACGCTCTCTTGCCATTTGTTCTCGCTCACTCAATTTTTAGCTCTTGCGCACCAAGATTTGCTTAGCATTTTAAGTTTTTAAGCTTCGGCGTTGAAAACAGTTTTTTAGTGGTTCCGAAGATGTCTGAAGATAAGAAGGCTGCTCCCGAGATGAAGCTGAGTCTTTCTGAAGAGAAGAACCTAGGGTTTCTTATAGCAACGTCGAAGACCAACACAGAAAAAATCACCAAAGAGATTTTAGAAGGTTTGTCTGAAGATACTGATGACAGCGACAGTTATGACGTGGATAGTGGTGGTGAAGACTCCGAAGATCGCCCCTGGCGACCAAGCCATTCAGTTTTTGGCAAATCAGGTATCAAAGAAAATCATCTTGTCAACATGAGGGGAAGATACTTCCGGGATTTATCCATTGTGAGGGTTGACGAAGGAGAGAAAACTTGCCCGACCCCTGAGGAAAATGAAGTCGTAGTGTTCCGAAGCTTTTTGAAAGCTGGACTACGGTTTCCCCTGAGCAGCTTTGTCGTAGAAGTACTGAAAATGTTTGAAATCTATCTTCATCAACTTACCCCCGAAGCAATTATAAGGCTGAATATCTTCGTGTGGGCCGTGAGAAGCCAAGGTCTGGAACCTGATGCGAAAAGTTTCTGCAACATACACGAATTATCATACGAGACAAAACCCTGGGGTAAGGAACAGTATCACAATAATTTTGGCTGCTACAGTTTCGTTTCTCGGTCTGGGTCAAGCTGTCCCGTACCAACCTTTCGGAAGAGATGGCCCGGCGACTGGATGACAGAATGGTTTTATGTGAAAAATGACCTGAAAGCACGGGAAGATATTAAAGGTATAATTATGCGCCCTATTTGGCAAAGCTTCGGCCTGCGAAAGCCGAAGGTTGAAATGAATGATGCTGCCGAAGAATGCCGGAGAGCCTTCGGAGTTATTTGTTCTTTTATTGGAACAAGAGATTTGGTCCAAGAGCATATTGCCTTCAGAGTATGGCCGCTCGCGGAAAGATGGGAAATGCCACAAGAGACCATAAAGGAGGCTGACGAAGGTGGACTTATCAGACTGAAGTATACTTTCAAGTTCGGAGATAAATTCGTTGAGCCAGATGATGACTGGCTGAAAGGTATTGAAAATTTAAGTGACGAACTACTTGGGGCTTACTCGAAGGCCGAAGATACTGCATTGTCAGCAGCCTTCGGAGGCCGAAAAAAGAAAAGACTAAACCGAGTGTTTGACGCAATCGGATTCGTCTATCCTGACTATCGTTATCCCATTCGAGGGCAGAAAAGAAAAGGCGCGACCTCTGCGAAAGAAGAAGCTGCAGCTGCTCCTAGTGAGCCAGCACCGAAAAGAAAAAGGATAAAGGTCCTCACACATCGGCCACGCTACATTGAACCAGCCTCGGTGCCTGAATTCACCGGAGAGACTTCTTCGGCCACCGAAGCTGAACAGCCAACCTTGCTGCCAGAAATCGCAGAAATAGCCGAAGCGCCAACAAGAACGGAATTGGAAGAACCAAAGATTTCGCTATCAGAAACCAAAGAAATGGCCGAAGCGCCATTAACAGAAAAAATGGAAGAAACAAAAGGATCAGCTGAGGGATCAAAAATATCAGAAGTTTTAAGTCCTTCAGCAAATGTTGACACAACAAAAATCAAAAAGGGGCCAGCGGTGACTCCGAAAAGAAAAAGAATGGTCAACGTGCTAGATGTTCTAGAAACAATTAAGTCCTCAAGCACAACTCCGAAGAAGACTGTTGAAACCTCCGAAGCGAAAACTGAGATTTTTGATACTAAAGCTCCAGAGCAAGAAACTGAAGCTGAAGCTGGTCCTTCGGAGCCCACGAAGGTAAAATCCCTGGAAACCGAGGAAGAAAAAGTGACAGAGCCAATTCTTGTTGAAGAAATCAGTGCTGCTGCCCCCGAAGCATCCCCCAAAGTCCCTGATTATATTGTTCGACATGCTTCGGGGAAAAAGTTGTCTGAAAAAGAAAAGCAAGAGGCCCAGTTTTACGCCCAAAAACTAAAATATCCAAAGGGGGCGTTGATATTCAACGACAGCGGAGAAGAAGATTTCTTGTACTGTCTCCCTGACAGCAAGGAGATTTCTGTCTGCCGGGAGATGAGCAAGAGCTTCGGATTCCCAACACTAGAAGACGGACTCTCGGTGCTGTCGAAAGACGAGTTGGCCGACAGCTTGGCGTATAATAGTTTAAAGGTACAAAATTTGAGACCTTCGCATTGTTTCTTGAAAACAAAAAATTTTCATTTGCTTAGATTTATTAACACACACACATTCTTCTTTGCAGGGCCTTATACTTAGCAATGCCCTCAGGGCCCAAAAAGATGCCGAAGATGAAGGATGTGTGATGGCCCTGAGCAATCTTCGTTCCGAAGTAATTGAACTACGGAAGGAAGGTCTCGAAAAAGACAAAATATTGCATTCATTGATAAGCAGAATAAAAGAAGACGAAGCTACTTTTAAAGGTCAAGCTGAAGCTCAGAAACGTGAAATTGAAGATCTTCGAAAACAACTAGCCAGAGCTAGAGAAGAACGCATACTTGAAGAAACAAAGCGAGAACTTAGCGACCAATGGGCAAATCATTTAGAAGGAACTGTTGAAGAGCTTCTTGCGTCCAAGAAGAGATGCTATAACAAATCTATTGAATGTGTTAAGAAAATGAAAACTAGCTTCGCCAGCGTTGGCGCATTTTCGAGTGAGGAAAACTTTACGAGAGGCAACCCCGAAGGCCCCATTGAATGGATTAGCCACGAAGCTGAGGCCTTCGAAGAAATTTTAAATAGCCGCGGAGATATATGTGCTTTTTCGGGTGCCAGGGGAATTGCCACCATTTTGGAGAAAAAGGGCTGTGAGCATGTAAAGATTTTAGCGCAATCCGAAGCTACCTTGCCCTTCGAAGATACAAAGGATCCTTCAGCCGAAGCTAGCATGGTTGGAGGAAATTTTTTTACCGATGTCTGGGACAATGGTGGCCGAGAAATGGCCCGAGAAATTATCCAAAAAAGCGAAAAGGGCATCCACGATGCTAGAAAAGTAGCAGAGGCTGCTGAGAAGAGCGTGGAGCCCGAAGGGCAAATAGGTATTAACTAGTGGTTTTTATTGTGTTGTAATTTTTAATTTTAAACTTCGTTCGCAATTTGTAATAGCAAGGTAGCTGTATCCTGTCCTCCCTCAGATCCTACTAAAGCGTCTCCGGGTCCTCCCCCGAAAGATGACGATGAAATTAAAAAGATGGCTGAAGCTATCATGGATCAAGTTGTCAATCAACTCCTGAACGAAGCTGCAGAAGTAGTACTTAGGGAAGACTAAGTGCTACTGTAAAAACTTCTGAAGTGTACTATGTGTAATATCTTGTAACCCTGAATGTAATAAACTTTTTTTTATAATTCAATATCTTGTAACCCTAAATTTTACATACGTACCGTTTTTGAGTCTTTGAAGAAAAAACACCTTCCCTTCTTTTCATGCTTCGTGAAGAAGAATTTTCATTTATCACAACAATACCCATAGTGTTCTGATGAAGAACATCCAAACTTCGTGAAAATATTTTCCGAAGCTACATTCCGAAGATCAATATTGTATCCCCTTCTTGTGCCATATGCGGAATGATGTATGATGCTTATGCTATGCAAAATGATGTGATGATGTTATGCTATGAGAAAAGGTATTCGTTCCGAAGCTACAGGTATTCGTTCCGAAATTACACACACATCCCTGCAATAAAATACATAAACTTTTTTGAATCAGTGTTGACTTTTCGCTGTAAGCCTCCCTTAGGAGCTTCTTCGCCTTTTACTTCAGCGGAATCAGCGTTGACTTTTCGCTGTAAGCTCTGCATTCCCTTAGGAACGACTTTGGAGCTTCTTCGCCTTTTACTTTCGGCGGAATCAGCGTTGACTTTTCGCTGTAAGCTCTGCATTTCCTTAGGAACGACTTTGGAGCAAAAACTTACACTGCGCTCCTTTTGGAACGACTTTTTGTTGCTTCAAAGAATTCATACCGTGTCTTCTTTTTTAAAATAAATTTAATAACCCGAAGGTCCTCCTTGCTATTGCAAATTTTCAAGCTCCGACAACTTAAGCCTGTGTAGAAGATATGTTTTCCTTGTGGCAAACAACAAAACTATTACTTGAAATTTAAAAAGTGTCCTTTATTACACAGAAAATAAAACTGAATGGAAAAGACTGCTGTCAAGGTAGGATATTTGTCAATAGATGTGCTTCGACTCTGGCACAGTGCTATTGACTGTGCGAGCTTCGGATTGTTCTCTGAAGTCCCTTTGATGTGGAGCATATTGGCTCCCTTCTGGCTGTTGACCTTGTTGCAGCGGTGGTGGAGGCGGAGGCTGTTGCCAAGAAGCTTGAGGTTGACTCGCCGAAGCAACAGAAACTGCAGGGTGGTTGCCTACGTATTCTGGGATGTAAGGCGAATGGTACGAAGCAGTATGCATGACCTGCTTCGGCTGAGCTTGTTGTACTGCAGCTTCGGCTATCTCCTTTTGTTTCTGGATGGTAACATGGCACGTCCTGGTGGTATGGCCCTTGTTTTCACCACAGAACAAGCAAAATATTCTCCTTGGTTGATCTCCAAATCTTCCGCCGAAGCCCCTGGCGCCTCTGCCTCTTGGAGCTGGTGGCCGGAAGAAGCTTTGCTGTTGCCCCGAAGCCTGTGAGGAGCACTGTGGCCTTTGCTGCTGACTCCCCTTATCATCATTTTGAGTAGAGTTGTGGATTGACCTGACATGCCTCGGATAGAATCTTCCTCCGAAGCCCCTGGTCATTTCGGAAAACCTGAAAGCCTCCTCCCTTCTTTGGCGAAAATCATTATCGGCACGAATATACTCGTCCATCTTCTGGAGCAGCTTCTCCAAAGTTTGAGGAGGCTTCCTAGCAAAGTACTGAGCTAAAGGTCCAGGCCGAAGTCCCTTGATCATGGCCTCAATGACAATTTCGTTGGGCACCGTTGGCGCCTGCGCCCTCAAATGCAAGAACCTCCTGACATACGCCTGAAGGTATTCTTCGTGATCCTGTGTGCACTGGAACAGGGCCTGAGCAGTGACCGGCTTCGTCTGAAACCCTTGGAAGCTGGTTAACAACATGTCCTTCAGTTTTTGCCATGAAGTGATCGTTCCTGGTCGAAGGGAGGAATACCAGGTTTGAGCAACACTCCTGACAGCCATAACAAAAGACTTTGCCATGACTGCAGCATTGCCACCATACGAAGATACTGTTGCTTCGTAGCTCATCAAAAACTGCTTCGGGTCTGAATGGCCATCGAATATGGGAAGCTGGGGCGGCTTGTAGGATGGAGGCCAAGGTGTAGCCTGCAGCTCAGCGGACAGAGGAGAAGCATCATCAAAAACAAAATTTCCATGATGGAAGTTGTTATACCAGTCATCTTCGTTGAGGAAACCCTCCTGATGAAGGTTTTGGTTCTGAGGTCTTCGGTTCTGCTCATCGTGAGTAAGATGGCGAACTTCTTCAGAAGCTTCGTCTATTTGCCTTTGTAGTTCAGCTAGCCTGGCCATCTTTTCCTTCTTCCTCTGCACCTGTTGATGAAGCATCTCCATGTCTCTGATCTCTTGATCTAGCTCATCCTCTTGCGGTGTCGGGCTGACAGCCTTCCTCTTCTGGCTTCGGGCCTCCCAAAGAGAGAGAGTCTCCTGATTGGGGTCCAGCGGTTGCAGAGGTGCAGCCCCAGTTGCTCAAGCTTTCTTCGGCGCCATAGCGAAGGTTTATGATCGCCGAAGGTGTTAAAAAACTCAAAGGGTGGTAGTGAGTTCACCGGAGGTGGGCGCCAATGTTGGGGACTTGTTCTCAGATACTTCGTCTTAAGAACAAGGCAACACAGAAAATGTTAAATGGTAAAGTCCTTCGTCCTTCGAAGCATTATTTCCCTTAGGATATAATAGCTTTTGGACGAAGGTTATGAAGGGTATGCCTTCATAAACACAACATACGAGGATGAAGAAAGAACCATATGAAATATAAAGAATAACATAGGCAATTATATGTTATTAACAGTTTATTTTTGCATTATTATTATGAAGAAATAGAAATGACATTCAATCATAAATGTACCTTCGGCTTGGAAGGAGATGAAAATACAAATGTGACGCAAAAGCAAATGCCAAGTCAGCGTGTCCAGTACGGGAGTACTGTTCACCTATTTATAGGCACGGGACACAGCCCATATAAAATTACATTCATGCCCTTTACACTTGGTAGTAATTCTATAGTAATCCACCGAGGTCCGAATAGCCTTTTCATCTTTAAGTCGGTTTCTTTTTCCGCTATCATGCCGAAGCTTTCCCGCTCACATCTTCGGCGTTGTATCAACCTTCGTATTACTTGGACTTCTCCTACTGTGATATCGACTCGAGTTCGAAGATACCTGTTCACACATTATACTCCAGAAATACTATTAAATCCTGTTTTTGAGGACCTTCGGATGCCGAAGGCCCCCAACACCGTGCACCGAGTTGCCTAACATCACCGACTCGGACGTCATCGGAGCATTCTTTGCTGGCACCACTTGCCGGGATCTGGTAAGCAAACTAGGATGCAAAACTCCCACCAAGGCAAGCGAATTGGTGGACATAGCCACCAAGTTTGCCTCTGGTCAGGAGGCGGTCGAAGCCATCTTCCGGAAAGACAAGCAGCCTCAAGGAAGGCAGAAGGAAGACGTCCCCGGGGCGTCCGTCCAGCACGGCACAAAGAATAAAAGCAAGAAGAAGGCGCAAGAAAAACACAACGCCGTTGACGCAGATCTCGTCGCTAGTGCCGAGCGCAGGAACCCTTGGAGACCTCCCAGAGGGGCCAACATGTTCGACAAGATGCTCAAGGAGTCGTGCCCCTATCACAAGGGTCCCGTCAAGCACACCCTTGAAGAGTGCGACGTGCTCCGGCGTTACTTCAATAAGGCTAGGCCCTCGGCGGAGGATGGCAAGGACCAAGGCAACAACAATAATGGGGGCGACAAGGAAGAAGAGTTCTCGGAGGTCCACAACTGCTTCATGATCTACGGTGGGCAAGTGGCGAATACCTCGGCTCGACGCCGCAAGCAAGAGCGCCGGGAGGTCTGCACGGTGAAGGTAGCAACGCCAGTCTACCTAGACTGGTCCGACAAGCCCATTACCTTCGATCAAGACAACCACCCCGACTACATACCAAACCCAGGAAGGTACCCGCTCGTCGTCGACCCTGTCTTCGGCAACGCTAGGCTCTCCATGGTCCTCATGGACGGAGGCAGCAGCCTCAACATCATCTATGCCAAGACCCTAGGGCTCTTGGGGGTCGATCGGTCCGAGATCCGAGCCGATGTAGCACCTTTTCACGGGATTGCACCCGGCAAACGTATCCTGCCCCTTGGGCAGATTGACTTGCCCATCTACTTCGGAACTCCCTCCAACTTCCGAAAGGAAACCCTCACTTTCAAGGTAGTCGGGTTCCGAGGGACCTATCACGCGGTGTTGGGAAGACCATGCTACGCCAAGTTCATGGACCTCCCCAACTACACTTACCTCAAACTCAAGATGTCAGGCCCCAAGGGAGTCATCACCATCGGATCCACGTACCGCCACGCTTACGAGTGTGACATGGAATGCATTGAGTACGCCGAAGCCCTCGTCGAGTCCGAGGCCCTCATCGCCGACCTAGATAGCCTCTCCAAAGAGGTGCCCAACCCGAAGCGGCATGCCGGCAACTTCGAGCCAGCCGAGGCGGTTAAGTCTATCTCCCTCGACCCCAGCAACGACACCGACAAAAAAGTCAGGATTGGCTCCAAGCTCGACCCCAAATAGGAAGCAGCGCTCGTCGACTTTCTCCGTGCAAATGCCGAGATTTTTGCGTGGAGTCCCTCGGACATGCCAGGCATACCGAGGGATGTCGCCGAGCACTCACTGGACATCCGAGCTGGTGCCCGACCCGTGAAACAACACCTGCGCCGTTTTGATGAAGAAAAACGCAGGGCCATAGGCGAGGAGGTCCACAAGCTAATGGCTGCAGGGTTCATCAAAGAGGTATTCCATCCAGAATGGTTAGCTAACCCTGTACTTGTAAAGAAAAAAGGGGGGAAATGGAGGATGTGTGTAGATTACACTGGGTTGAATGAAGCATGTCCAAAAGTTACCTACCCTCTGCCTCGCATTGATCAAATTGTGGACTCCACTGCTGGGTGTGAAATCCTGTCTTTCCTCGATGCCTATTCAGGCTATCACCAAATCAAGATGAAAGAATCCGACCAGCTTGCGACTTCTTTTATCACACCTTTCGGCATGTATTGTTATACTACTATGCCATTTGGCTTGAGGAATGCAGGTGCTACATACCAAAGGTGCATGAACCATGTGTTTGGAGAGCACATCGGCAGAACGGTTGAGGCTTATGTCGATGACATCGTTGTCAAAACAAGAAAAGCCTCCGACCTTGAATTAACATTGAGGTGCCTACGAGCAAAGGGCATAAAACTCAATCCCGAGAAGTGTGTCTTCGGAGTCCCTCGAGGCATGCTCCTAGGATTCATCGTCCCCGAATGAGGCATCGAGGCCAACCTGGAGAAAATCACAGCCATCACCAACATGGGACCCATCAAAGATTTAAAGGGAGTATAAAGGGTCATGGGATGCCTTACGGCTCTGAGCCGCTTCATCTTGCGCCTCGGCGAGAAAGGATTACCCTTGTACCGCCTCTTAAGGAAGACCGAACGCTTCACTTGGACTCCTGAGGCCGAAGAAGCCCTCGGAAACCTTAAGGCACTCCTTACTAATGCACCCATCTTAGTGCCCCCCGCTGCGGGAGAAGCCCTCTTGATTTACGTAGCCGCAACCACTCAGGTGGTCAGCGCTGTGGTCGTAGTCGAGAGACGAGAAGAAGGGCATACGCTACCCATCCAGAGGCAAGTCTACTTCATCAGCGAGGTGCTATCCGAGACCAAAATCCGCTACCCGCAAATCCAGAAGCTACTGTACGCAGTGATTCTGACACGACGAAAGCTACGACACTACTTCGAGTCTCATCCGGTGACTGTGGTGTCATCCTTCCCCCTAGGGGAGATCATCCAGTGCCGAGAGGCCTTGGGTAGGATAGCAAAATGGGTAGTGGGACTCATGGGGGAAACACTTTCATTTGCCCCTCGAAAGGCCATAAAATCCCAAGTCTTGGTCGACTTCCTGGCAGAATGGACCGACACCCAATTGCCAACAGCTCCAATCCAGGCCGAACTTTGGACCATGTACTTTGATGGGTCGCTTATGAAAACCGGAGCAGGCGCTGGCCTGCTCTTCATCTCACCCCCCGGAGAACATGTGCGTTATGTAGTCAAACAACATGGCCGAATACGAGGCCTTGGTAAATGGGTTGCACATCGCCATTGAGCTAGGGGTTCGGCGCCTTGACGCTCGTGGCGACTCGCAGCTCGTTATTGACCAAGTCATGAAGAACTCCCACTGCCGCGACCAAAAAATGGAGGCCTACTGTGACGAAGTTCGGCGCTTGGAAGATAAGTTCTATGGGTTGGAACTCAACCATATTGCTCGACGGTACAACGAGACCGCAGATGAGCTGGCTAAGATAGCCTTGGGGCGGACAACGGTTCCCCCGAATGTCTTCTCCAGAGATGTATATCAACCATCCGTAAAACTCAACGATGCACCCGAACCCGAAGGGACCTCGGCCCAGCTCGAGGTACCTTCGGCCGCCGAGGGTGAGGCCCTGCACATCGAGGTAGAGCGGAATAGGGTCGCACCAGTCCTAAACTGGCAGACCCCGTACCTAGAATATCTCCTCCGGGGAGAGCTGCCCCTTGACAAGGTCGAAGCTTGGCGACTGGCTCGGCACGCCAAATTGTTCGTTTTACTGGGTGATGAAAAAGAGTTGTACCATCGCAGCCCCTCGGGCATTCTCCAACGATGCATATCCATCACCCAAGGACAAGAGTTGTTACATGAAATACACTCAGGGGCTTGCGGTCACCATGCAGCACCTTGGACCCTTGTAGGGAATGCTTTCTGACAAGACTTCTACTGGCCAACCGCGGTGGCCGACGTCACTAGGATTATACGCTCCTGCCAAGGGTGTTAATTCTACACGAGACGGACACACTTGCCTGCTTAGGCTCTACAGACAATACCTATCACTTGGTCATTTGCTGTGTGGGGTCTGGACCTTGTCGGTCCCTTGCAGAAGGCACCCGGGGGCTTCACGCACCTGCTGGTCGCCATCGACAAATTCTCCAAGTGGATCGAAGTCCGACCCTTAACCAGCATCAGGTCCAAGCAGGCGGTGGCGTTCTTTACAAATATCATCCACTGCTTCGGGATCCCAAACTCCATCATCACCAACAACGGCACGCAGTTCATGGGAAAAAAGTTCCTAGACTTCTGCACGGACCACCACATCCGTGTGGACTGGGCCACCGTAGCTCACCCGATGACAAATGGACAGGTGGAGCGCGCCAATGGCATGATTTTGCAGGGACTAAAACCAAGGATCTACAACGATCTCAACAAGTTTGGCAAGTGGTGATAAAAGAGCTACCCTCGGTGGTTTGGAGTTTGAGGACAACACCGAGCTGAGCCACGAGTTTCTCGCTGTTTTTCCTAGTCTATGGGGCCGAGGCCATCCTACCCACAGACTTAGAATACGGTTCCCCGAGGGCAAAGGCGTACGACGACCAAAACAACCAAACTAGCCGAGAGGATTTATTGGACCAGCTGGAAGAGGCTCGGGACGTAGCCTTACTGCACTCAGCGCGGTATCAGCAGTCTCTGCGACGCTACCACGCCCGAAGGATTCGGCCCCGAGGCTTCCAAGTTGGAGACTTGGTGCTTCGGCTACGACAAGACACCCGAGGGTGCCACAAGCTTACTCCTCCCTGGGAAGGGCCATTCATCATCGCTAAAGTATTGAAGCCCGGGACATACAAGCTGGCCAACGATCAAGGTGAGGTCTACAGCAACGCTTGGAACATCGAACATCTATGTCGCTTTTACCCTTAAATGTTTCAAGCCGTTCATGTATCTCGATTCCTTTACATGTATAAATAAAGTCTAACCGTCAAGGAAGGATCAGCCTTGCCTCGGCAAAGACCGACCCTCCCTCGGGGGCTAGAAGGGGCTCTGCGTCAAAATTTTCCTCGGAAAAGTTTTCTACCAAAACGACTTTCGTGCCTTTCGACTATATCGATAATGGAATCCTAAAAACAAACGAGAGAGACCTCGAACGGCAAGGCCGACCGAGCCAAGGGACTCCTACGCCTCCGGGATACGGATACCTCACTCACCACCTTCTGCGAAAGGTAACTCACGTTTGGATAAGTGATTCTGCTACCGAACAAGTCCTAACGCTCGAAACGAGAGGAAAGAAATGCGGCTTTATACCCAAACATCCAAATGTTAAGGCCTCAGCAGCCACAGAAAACATACACGTACTTAAAATAACCATTCTACACAGGCTCAGGCATCGACAGGAGGAGGAGCAGCACCCTCGGCGGTGTTTCCACCTGTGACATACGAAGCAGCCTCGCTGGCAGGGGTGGCAGAATGTGGGCCAGCCTCGGACGGCGACACGGGTGGAAGAATCTCCACCTCAAAAAAGGAAGCCAGCGCCGCGCCTGGACCCTCGGCAACCGAATTAAGCCTTTCGGCCTCGGCCAGGGCGGCATCCTCGTCATCGGGTAGGCAGTAGCCCTCGCTGGCCCGCTCTAAATCTATGTCGTAGTGGGAAGCAAGGACAGCGAAGGCCCGCCTAACACCATGATGCAGCGCCCCGCGGAGTCTGCTGCGCACGTGGCCGCCCAAGGCCCGTAGGCGACTCTAGGGGGAGCTGCCTGAGGGGACATCATCAAGGCCAAAGGTCCAGCAAAAGGCCAAGATGGCCTCGGACATAGCCATGCGGTCAGCCTCCTTCTGCTCGGCCACCCGGGCAAGCGCCTTGCAGTTCTTAATGGACTCGTTAAGAGCTGTCTTGAACCCTGAAGACAACCAGACAATATTCAGACATGATGAGAAGAGTTATGCTAAAGCAAAATCACGAAGCAGGCAAAACATACCTTTGGCCCGGGCACGCTGCTGTGTAGCCATGGCTTGGGCAGACCAGGCTGACCCGACGGCTACGGCCAGGCCCTTCGAGAGGATCTCGGCCCGAGCAGTCGCCTCTGCTAGCCGCACCATGACCTCAGCCAGCTATACCTTAAAGTCTCAGCCTAGCTCACGGCCTCGGAAACTTGGCCTCGGAGTTGGTCCCGCCCGCTAGTGACCTGGCCAAGCTCCAACTGCCGCTGCTGCATCTCCTCGGCCTGGGAAGCCACCTGCTCCCGAGCCGATGAAGCCTCCATCCGTGCCAACGCCGCCTCTGTCCGCGCCGTTGCTGCCTCCGACTTCAGCTCCTCACAGAGCAGCCGAAGGTCTGCCGCCTCAGCGCTCTGTTGGGCGAGACGCTCGTTGGCCTCAGCAAGCATGACCCCCTGCTGCCGCAGCGATTCCCAAATACTGCTCTCACGGCGGAGAAATAGCGACTTAGCGGTGCTCATGTCCACGAGATCCTGAAAAGAAAAATAGAATATCACAAAGAATGCTCTGACCACACGAGGTATGCGTCTAAATCCTTACCTGGAAGACCCTGGGAATGTCTTGGGAAAGGACATCTATGGCCGTCTTAAGCGACCTCATCACCGCATCGCTATAGTCATAGAAAACTTTCCGCAACTTTTCTTCTCCCTCATCGTTGAGGGCAAGGAGAGGCTCTGAGGTATCACAGCCCTAGAACATGAGCGGCTGCCCTCCCCACTCATTGGGATTGAGCTGCATGGGGATGAGGCCGCTGCTCCCCACGACGGGCCAAGGATTTGTGCGCCCCATGACCGAGGCATCAGGTCCCTCTGCAGCCGACGCATCGGGCCTCTCCTCGGTCAAGGCAACGGGCCTCTGCTCACCAACCTCGGCGACAACGGCCGCCCCCTCCCCATGGTCAAAAACAGGAGAGTCAGGGACGACCAGGACCGAAGGAGCCAGGGGCGGAGGCACCTCAGCCATCTTGACATCGGTGGCGGCGGGCAGCTTCGTGGGCGCACCAGCGGCGGCCCCGGCAGGAATCAACGTCGGTGGCGTCGGCAACGAGAAAGGCAGGCTCAAGGCCGCAGCCATGTCAACCACCTCCCCTGGCACGATGGCCGCTCCAATAGGGGGGTCGACCTGGGAGGCTTGCCCCATGGCAGCCGTGCCTCCTGGCCCCCCCACCGGAGGGCGCCTTGCGCGGAGGCCAACCAGCCAGCGTGGCGTGCCGCAGCTCCGCCTGAAGAGGCCGGCCCTGTCTTAAGGGCCTTCGTGGGGGCCAGACCAGCCGAGCCCTGCCTCCGCTTGCTAAAAAGAAGAAAAAAAAATCAAGATACACAGAAAAACGGCTAAAACAAGGGTGCCCTCAGATACTCACCCACTCCGGGGCAAGGCCAATCGTGCCTGTAGGGAGACCTCTAGACCTCGGCCTCCGAAGACGCTGTCAAGGGTTGGCCAGTGGCCGGTTTTAACACCGCCTTTGCCTCGGACGCCCGAGGCACCGAGGGGGCGGCCTGCCCGGGCGAGGTCACAACAGCCGAGGGAACAACTTCCCGCATGGCTAGCACAAGCACTTGCTCTCAGGGCCATGCGGGTCGGCCTGACCCCCCGGAGTCACCCCAATTATCTCGGCCAAGGGGTCGAGTACCCCCTCGGCCCACCTCCGCTCCTCGGGCCGGGACCCTGGCGTCCAGGCCCCAAACACTGGTGGTGCCAGCCCACCTGGAGGCTGGCTTGATGACCCCTGGCCCAGCCTCGGATCCAGACTGAGGCCAAGTCGGGCCGCCATGTCGTCGTCTTCATCATCATCGTCGTTGTCATCGTCGGGCGTGTCCAGCGACGGCTCCAACGGGAGCCCATCCCTTTCCAGCCTCCGACGATGCTTCTCCAAGGCTTCTCGAGCCTGCATCCTCTCGTGAGCTCGGGCCTTTTCCATGTCTTTTTTCTGCTTGTCCTTCTCTACGGCAAGCCTACGCGCGGTTTGGCCCGCCGCGTCCTCCGGGACCGGTGGCTGGGAGGTTTTAAAGTTCCTCAACCCCTGAGGACGAACAAAAATCCCAAGGGTAAGGGCTAAAAACGTAAGAAACACAACACAAAACAGAAGAAGGGTTGGACACTTACTAGGGACACATACCCGTGGTCGGGACGCATTGGGGCTGGTTAAGGACGCCGGTGTCCAGCCTCCCTACCATGCCCGCTACCCGTCTGAGGAGGTCGTCGGTAGAGAGGGGGGTCGAGGACATCCGTGAACCCTCCAAATCGACCCCCGGCTTCATTTCCGAAAGCCGCAACCACCGCTCTGCAAATGGGAGCACCCTCCGACGATGGATAGCGGCGACGACCCCCGCGGCAGTAAGGCCTTCGGCTTGGAGCTTCTGCCGGGCACATAGAGGGTCTGTTTGGTTCAGCTTTTTTCTGACCAGCTTTTCTGAAAATCTGGCTGTGGAGAAAATCTGGCTGTGAGAAGAATCTGAGTATCATTACGATTACGTGTGTAGGAAGATAAAGTTGTTCATAGGGCTCAGGATCTAAAAAGTGATGGATTTCTACTATTACAACGACTCAACCGATTATGTGTTTATGTCGATTTTGGATGGTTTTTGCCTCAACAAATTTTATATAAGCTGGCTGAAAAGCTGAGCGTTTGGCAGTCCGCAGCAGCTTTTGGTGGCCAGAAGCTGTCAGAAGCCGAAACAAACAGGCCCAGAATGGGCTGGAGCTTCTCCTGGTTCTCGCGTGTGGCCCCCAGCGCCAGTTATCACCGGCGGCGGTCACCACTCGTTGAGAAAAAGGCGGTAGCACCCCATCGTCATTCCGGAGATAAAACCACCGGTTCTGCCACCCCTTGTTCGAAGACACAAGGGAGGCCGGGATGTACTGTTGTGCGCGCCCCAACCTCAGCTGGAGGGTGCAGCCGCCATACGGACCTTCTTCACGTCCGTCGACGCGGCGAAAAACTCCACGAAGAAGAGATGGGTCCACAGGTCCCAGTGGGGGTCAATCCCCAAAAACCCCTCGCAAACTGCCATGAAAATGGCCGCCTGCGTGATGGAGTTGGGGTTGAAGTTGTGAAGCTCCACCCCATAGTAGTGCGGGAGCGCCTGCATGAAGCGGCTCGCTGGCATCCCAAACCCCCGCTCATGAAAAGGGGTGAAGCTGACCACGTACCCCGGTGGCGGAGTCGGGTCGGCCGCGCTCCCGGGGGCCAACCACTCAGGCCGCGGCCCGCCGAAGAGAGGACGGAGCAGACCCTCGGCAACGAGGGTCTGCAGATCCTCCGCAGTGACGGTGGAGAAGGGCCACGGGTCGCGCGGCGGAATGACGGTCGGTTTGTCAGCCATTGCCAAGCGGAAGCGGTGGAAGAAGAGGGGACGAGGTGCGCGGTTTTCTCTTCTCTCTGTCTACTCTCTTAGGTTGAGGAAGCGAAGGCAGAAGGCAAGGACGAAAGCACAAATGGCAAGGTAAAGAACCACTGCCGGTCCCTCTCCCAGGTATATAAAGGCCTGGGGAAAATCCACCCAAAACTTCGCCCGAGCCCCTCATAAATTTTAAATTCGAAGTCAAAACGGTTTTTCCCATTCCTCGAATGGCTTGCGCACGAGCAACGGACACCCCGCGAGTCGCTCGTCCCGTCGCATTAACTCTCTGGCAGGACACGCGTCACCCCTGGCAGGCGAGCGGGCGCCGTTTTGCCTCCATCATGATGACCACCCCAAAAAGGTGCGCCACACTGCTTTAGTTTATTCCCTTTCTTCGTTTCCCCTCTCTCTCTCCGCAGGGATCGGGAAAGGAGACATCTCGAAAGAGTCCCTCTCAGTAAAGGAAACGGGCCCCGAGCCCTCCTACTGATCAGGGGTTCGAAGGTTGCGTCCTACGGGGTTCGACAACCGCCCCAGAGCACTCGGGCTCCGAGCCCTCAACTGATTAGGGGGTTCGAAGGCTGGCCCCTCGGAAGGCTTCGACAGCCGCCCCAGAACATGCAGAGTCAGGGATGACCCTGGGTACATCAATTACATGGCCGAGGCTTGGGCTACGCTCCCGAGGTACTCTTGGACATTTCCGAGACCGGCGGGAACGATTTATAATGGAATCCCACCGGAGGGAGGCACCGAGCCCTCGGACCCTATCAGATGGGCCCGGGTCTAGCGAATCACCTGCAGGTACTTTTGGAGCGCGCCTCTGGGCCACTAGCCGACCCTTATCGAACAGGGCTCGGGTGTCCACTCGGATTACCCATTAGCAACTCACTGGAAACACCATGTTCGGTGCCCACCGAGGGTAACATAGCACGTTCCCCCTTCCTCCTTGCGGAAAGGTGATGAAGGGGCGTACTATAAAAAGCCGAGACGGTCCTTGATCGTCCTCTTGCACCATGCAGAGGCTCGAGGGCTGCTCTCGCACCAGGCTACGACAAAATTATTGACAGAGTCGACAATTTAGAAACTCGGAGCCTGACTATGCACCCAGGGCTACGGCCAGGCCGCATGAGAGAACAACAAGGCCGACCAAGGAATCACAGGAAGAGCGTTAAGACCTCAGAGGAGTCAAACCACTCCTCCGAGGCCTCGGGGGCTACACCCGACGGGTGCGCTCGCGCGCACCCATCAGAACAAAATGCTACTAAAGAAGACCAGTCACCTCGCAAGAATCCGGTAGAACCTCCAAGCGAGTGCCTACACTCCCTTTGAGGCTCAGGGGCTACTGTTGGGTACCATAATTAGGGGTACCCCCAGTACTCCTAAACATGGCTGAGAACATCCTTTAAATCAAGCCATAAAGACTGGTAAGCACGGTTCAGGTCAAGGTCTTGTCTACCAAGGGATGCCGTCCCGACTCACCCAAGCCTAGCCTCGGGCAAGAACAGTAAGTCCTATACGGATTCACGGCTCGCCCGAGGGTCCCCTCAGGCTGGGGGCGCACCCCCAGCTCGCCCGAGGCAGAACTCGGGTAAACTTTGTTGGGTAGCGGCCTCGGCCAAACCGCCTTGCCACCGACCGTATCACGTGTGCATTTAATGCAAGGATCACCTGACACCTTATCCTAACACACGCGCCGCGGTTGGCAAGGTCGAAATGACCGCAGTCACTTCACCCTTTTACTGATCGTTCTGACAGGATGACGACACTATTCACCCTGTTTCGACCACTGTGCCAACCACCAGGGTAAGACTAACAACAGTAAGTTACCGCCTCTCCCGAGTTCAGCCTCGGGCACGACAGGGAGCTCCGCCTCGCCCAACCCCAGCCTTGGCCTCGGGAGGAGTCGTCACCGCGTCCGACCCAGACCTCAGCCTCAGCCTCGGCCTCGGGAGGAGGTCTCCGCCTCGCCCGACCTAGGCCTCGACCTCAGCCTCGGCCTCGGGAGGAGACACCGCCTCGCCCGACCTCAGCCTCGGCCTCGGGAGAAGTCACCGCCTCGCTCGATACGGCCTCGGACCGACTACACGAATATGAAATATGACATTATCCTACCCCTAGCTAGCCACCTCAGGCTATGAAGGAACAAGACTGGTGTCACATCAAATTACTCCAGTAACAGGTAATGATGATCCCCGGCATGCGCCCATGACATCGACTGTCCTCAAGCTCTCTACGAAGTCAAAGAAACGTCAGCAGGACCCGGGACCGCACCGCCAGCCACGCTTCTACAGGGCTCAAGCACTTCTCCGCCGGCCATGTTAGCGCATAGCTACACCCCCATATGTACAGCTGGATCACCTCCTTGTACCTATAAAAGGAGATGCTCAGGGCCTTCCCAAGGGAGGCTGGAGGAGCTGACCCTTACGGCTCACACAACACCAACGAAGAGCTCTTCAGTGCAACCTTCACAACACTAGATCTCTCAAGAGACCTGGGATCCGTTCCCTCTCTCGCAAGGCTTGTATCCCCTACTACAAGCACCCCGGTGCAAGATAATATAAGCCTCATCCTCTCTCTGCTGGAAGTAGGGTCCTCTTAGCCCGAACCAGGATAAATCTTGTGTTTCATCTTGCATCAATCCATCCGGGTAGGGACACGCGGCACAAAATTCACTAGTCGGTTCGGTTGAGGGTCCCCCGGATCTGAAACACCGACAATTTGATTATCCGTTCACCTAGGCGAATTGGTAGTAGTGCTGTCCTGATTTTTAGTGGCGGGCGGACATCAGTAGTGTTGGTAGTTTCTGGAATTTTGCGGGGGGGGGCAATTAGCTATAATCACTATGAAAATCATGTAGAGCTTTGTCATATCTTTCCACAAATATCTTATGCGTTCGATTCGATGGAATATTTTAGGAAATATCGCATTTTGAACTCAGCTAGGTTGTTGTCCAAAAAACTGAACGCATGGTGTACTTTGTCGGCTATTTGGGGCCATCAGGGTTTTGGAATTTAATTATCTTTTGAATATGAAACTTATAGGGATTGTTATGTAGATGTTTTTGGAGTTTTTTTGATATCACAGCTGTTATAATTTTAAAGTTATGAAATTAACAAACAGCGCTGCTGTAGTTTGGTGGGTGATGGGGAGAGTTGTTGCTCGCGACGGGTTGGGATTGTGTGTAGGTGCGGCGTTAATTATTAGCGATTGTTATGTGAATATGTGCACTAAGTTGTGTGTAAAAACAGGTGGTGGATCTCCGGATCGTACTTAGTACCATTCCAAATTCCTGGTGAAGGCAATTAAAAACAATGATGGTTTATACCATTCGGTTGTATTATGTGTCTTGTTCTTGATTTATATAAGTATCAAATGTGTTTATCATCCAATTCCATTATAAGAATTGTTGTTTGAAGTTATTCATGTTCTACTGTTTTAAATATGTTGAGGGCATTGTTCGAGCATGTTATATGTGTTGATTCTTATCTTAAGGAAGTGGAAGTATCTATTTAACACATGTTAAATAGGGTGGACTTATGTTGGTTTATCATGCATAGTGCATCCATCATTCTTTGCATTGAAGTTTCGTCGTGATCATATGGTACGACTGTACCGGTACAATAAGCATCGTACGTTGCCCGAGGAGGGGTACGATGCAGCTTCATATCCCTAGAGGTATGAAGGCAGAAGTCATTACTGCATTTGTAGTCATATGCACTCATGAGGAATATGTGGAACATATCATGGATATGTTAATATTGTGGATCTCCTCTTTGTGATTTGGGAACTAGGTGTTTGGTACTTTGTATACTTGCTGCACTCTAATGTTTAAGAAGGGAGTTGTGAACTGCTTGGTTGGTAAAACACTTTTACGTTGTCTAACTGTTGCTTGATCATTTTACTTGCTGAGATGTGTCATCTCACTCTTGCATTGTTTGATGCAAGCACTTGAACCTTGCTTGGGGAAAGGAGGAAAGTAGCAGCACGATCACTACACTTCCAAACAACTTTACCACTGCTTAGTAATGATTTTAATCGAGGGCTTCGGGTCAAGGATGTTGGTCATTTTTAAATAATGTGTGCAAGTGGTCTACTATGTTCTGGTCATTATGGTGGTCGTATTTTTGGTTAGTTGAATTAATCATGTTCTGAATGTTTACTTTTCTCTTGCATCATGTTTATACACTGTGGATTACTTTTCTTTTACATCATGTGTATAAACTATGGTTTCCTTGTTATGCAACTTTCAAGTGAGGTGCTGCCGAATTTTTTTCTTTCCGTCTTCATCTTTTTATACATAGCAATTTGTGGGAAGGGTATTTGGTGGCATCCATTGTGTTTGGGAAAATGGGGTGTTACATGATGATTCAATAGCTTATAAGGGAGTGTTAGATGGTCAGCTATACTTAGTTGATTTTAAAGATAACAATGCTGAACTAGACACTTGCTTAATTGCTAAGACTAATATGGGCTGACTCTGGTATCGCCGACTTGCCCATATTGGGATGAAGAATCTTCACAAGCTTCTAAAGGGATAACACATTTTAGGACTAACAAATGTTCACTTTGAGAAAGACAAGATTTATAGCGCATGTCAAGCACGGAAGCAAGTTGGAGCTCATCATCCACACAAGAACATCATGACGACCAATAGGCCACTTGAGCTACTCCACATGGATCTATTCGGTCCAATCGCTTATATAAGCATCGGCAGGAGTAAGTATTGTCTTGTTATTGTGGATGATTATTCTCGCTTCACTTGGGTATTCTTTTTGCAAGAAAAATCTCAAACCCAAGAGACCTTAAAGAGATTCTTAAGACAGGCTCAAAATGAGTTCAGATTGAGGATAAAAAAGATTACAAGTGACAATGGAACAGAGTTCAAGAACTCTCAAATTGAAGGATTTCTTGAGGAGGAGGGCATCAAGCATGAGTTCTATTCTCCCTACACACCTCAACAAAATGGTGTAGTGAAGAGGAAGAATAGAACTCTTTTGGATATGGCAAGGACCATGCTTGATGAGTACAAGACACCGAATCGGTTTTGGGCGGAGGCGATTAACGCCACTTGCTACTCCATCAACCGACTCTACCTTCACCGAATCCTCAAGAAAACATCATATGAACTCCTCACCGGTAAAAATCTCAATGTTTCTTATTTTAGAGTTTTTGAGAGCAAATGCTTTATTCTTATTAAGAGAGGTAGAAATTCTAAATTTGCTCATAAAGCAGTAGAAGGCTTTTTACTTGGTTATGACTCAAACACAAAGGCATATAGAGTCTTCAACAAGTCCACTGGATTAGTTGAAGTTTCTTGTGACATTGTGTTTGATGAGACTAATGGCTCTCAAGAAGAGCAAGTTGATCTTGATGAATTAGATGATGAAGAGGCTCCATGCGTCGCACTAAGGAACATGTCCATTTGGGATGTGTGTCCAAAAGAATCCGAGGAGCCTTCATAAGCACAAGATCAACCATCATCTTCCAACAAGAATCTCCACCAACTCAAGATGAGGAAATGGCTCAAGAGGAAGAGGATCAAGATCAAGATGATGAGCCACCTCAAGGGGAGGACATTGATAAAGGGGAGATGATTAGATGAAGATGATCAAGACAAGGAAGATGATCAAGAAACTCAAGACCAAAGACCACGGCACCCAAGAGTCCACCAAGCAATTCAAAGAGATCACCCGTTAACTCCATTCTTGGTGACATTCGCAAGGGGTAACCACTATGTAAGGCCCAAAATTTGTATAAAATAATAAAAAATAGTGAATTCAGATATCTCAAATTATATTTGAGAATTGAAAATTGAGGATTGAATTTAAAAAAACCAAGAATCGTTTTAGAAAAGAAGCAATAGAAAGGTTTTCTATGCAACCAAATGATTATGCATATCATCAAACGATGCACCATAAGCATTTATTTACATAAATATTTAATTTTCAAGTAACTTTTACTTCTTGTCCCACATTCAAAATACTATTTTTCTAAAAAGAAAGAAAACTGTATGAGTGTTTTTCATATTTCAAACACTCACCAAACAAATAAAATAATTAAAATAAACATATATCTATTGCTTCATAATTATTTTTGAGTATGTATAAAAAATTTGAATTCCTAAACTTTATATGGGATTTGAATTCTAAATTTGTAAACCAAAAGGGAATAGAAAATAGGAGAGGAAGGACAACTCTATATAAAATGCAAAGAAATTTTTATAAATAAATATACCATGTCATAGTGGTAATTCGTTTATTTTAATTATGCACTTAACCTCTAGGATGGATCCACAACTCAATATGAAATTCAAACAATGAAATTTAAATTTGGAAAGAAATCAAAAGAAAATAAACAGAAAAAATATAAACCTATCAGCCTACCTAGGCCGATTTTCTCCCCTCGACCCAACTAATCGTGCGGCCCACAGTGCACAGCTGAAAGCCCCCAGCGCACCTACAAACCCTAGCCGCCACCACGCGCGCCTCCAGCATTGGATGTGTAGCTGTATGGCTAGGACCCCCTGGTCAGTCGCAGCCACAAATTACCTTCCTAGCTTTCGCAGTGACCTACATGTGGGTCCTCATGGGCGCTCCTGTAGATCGTCTTCTCCGTGCCGCCTTTGTCGCGTTGACTGGCGCATCGAACCGGCAACGGCGGAGCTAACCACCTGACGCACCGGAGCAACTGAGTCTCCATAATCCGATGGATCCGCCTGGGTTTTCGGCCACCAACCCTGTAGCCGCAACAAACTCCACTGCGATTCATGGGCTACCCGAGCGAATCGCGTAACCACCGTGGGCTCCCCTCAGATAGCGCAGCAATTCGTGGGCTGCCGCGACCTCCCTGACTCGCACTCACCTGGCTAAAAAAAGGAATCAAAGTCGCACTTGTCCCTGTGCCCAGTGCCATTTCTCGCGCCTATATACGACCTTTGAGCACCACACCCCCTGCGACTCGTCTGGTCGAGCTCAACCATGAACTCAATAGCTAGCCATGTCGCTGAGCGCAGAGAGAGAAATGAAGAGATAGAACCGCAGGTTCTGGCGTAGGAGGCGTATTGCGGGGCAATGGTGACCCACCCTGATCGTGCGGTGAAGCGGCGTCGTGGTTCCAGGCAGCGGTCGGGTGCCCTCATCTCAGTCGCGTGTCATAGCGGATTTACCGTCGACCCGTGTTCATCCTCGCGTGTGGACTTTGACCCTAGGCGCTTAACCGAAGAACCTGCGGCTCGGGCGCAGGACGATGGGCAAGCCTGGGCCTGGCCACCACCGAGTCGCATAGCTACCTTCCCCTCTTCGTCGAGCTTCGTCGCAAGGTCAGAACACCCTGCTCATGGATGTAATGTATTCCCTGCGCGAACTCTTTGTGGATCTCGGTCATGCGTCCTGGGCAAGCTCATCGCCTAACTCCAGCGGGGGCGGAACCGTGGCTAGGCTCCCCCTCGGTGTTATCCCGGCGGTCCTCGCTTGCGCGACCGTGCAGTTCATCGGAGGACTTACGGGTGCCTGTGTGACGCGCGGTCGTCCTAGACCTGAGCGATAGGAGGAAGACGATCGCTGACGCGTTGGATGGGTTGCACACGGCGGGGATTGATGTGAGTTGTCAACCATTGGATCTTTAGCGAACAGGTCGGATTAGAAGTAGCGTACCCCTTCGGCTAAAGTTGATCTCGGCCATTTGGTGTTGATCCAACGGCTCAGGCGTGGGCAGGATTATTGATCTAATTTGGATCGGACGGTCCAAACATCATTGTACCCCTTCGGCTTGGCCATTTTGCATAAGAGACCCTATAGTTAATTGAAAATAACCCGCCGTCCTTTGCAACAGTAGGCTGGGTCTTGGAAACATTTGTGCAATAGCCCCTGATCTTCCCAAAAATTAGTGCACAGTCCCGAGGTCATGGAAAATCATATAATTAATTATAGAAATTGATTATTGTGCAAAAATAAATTTAGAAACTTGATTAATTCATAGAAAATTTATATGAACTCTAAATAGATACATTCCAGTTCCTATAATTTTATAATATTGTTGTTTATCATCTAGTGCCACTGTTTGGACATGAAAATTGTATTAAAATTAATCTCTTGGTTAATCTTGTATTGAATACATAAAACCTTAGGAATTTCATAACTTCTCCGTTTTAAATCCGAATGGACTCGTTCCAGTTGCGTTAGGATCATATAAATATTTACTATGCAGTAACAATAATGATTATACCATGTCTCATACTTTTATAACTAGATATTTATTTATCCTATGTTAATTGGATTAATCTAGGTCCATTGGATTAACTTCTGATCTTATGGTTATAATTTGACTAAATGATCTCTAATCAAATAATGACTTAGATTAAAGTTGAGATAATTATTTATGGAATAATTTCTAATATGATTTATATTAACCAATTTATGATATAGTTTAATATTTTAATCACACAGATCTTTTATAAAATCATAACACCTTAATCGTAACTCCGATCTTAGTAGTTCTCGATCCCGCGATCTCGTAACTTCGTGTAGATCGTTATTATTCAGCTTGTACTTATGTTTGGTGTGATGTTAATTTTGTCTATACCATGTTTGTTTGTATTGCTACGACTAGCAGTGCGGTCACGAGGATCTGAAGAATCACCCTAGTAGCTGGAATCTCAAGTGCCAGGCAAGTTGTGCCCTTGATTCACTTTTGTTACCCAATAATATTCTTTATTATCACTATTCAATGCATAGGTTTAATTTTGATGGGACCCAATAGGTCACCCTAGTCTGTTTATCCTTTTTGCCTTGTTTTACCCCTGAATCATATGGGTAGTTTTTGCTATTGCTTTATATGGTTTTCGGATTAATACTATATTATGTCCATATTCCAATTATTATGTTATTTTATTTATGTTCATGACAAGATCATTATATTATTGTTAATTGGAACATAGAGCTTAACTTGAGAAACACGTGCCACCACAAGGGAGGAATGGGACCCCTTGGCTAACTAATTAGGAAAGCTAGTGGAAGACTACCTTACCCGAAAGGGGCAAGGGCAGTAGTGGAGTTGCATGCAAGGAGGTTCTCGGGTTGATTTTGCTGTGATGGCGGTCAGATGAGGGATTCTTGCAAGTGCTCTTCCCATAAACTGTAGCGGGTTTTCGGAAGCTAGTGGAACTTTGTAAAGGCCTCGTAGTGGATCCCTAGCCATTCACCTTGGTAGTGTCTAAGGGCCTTGCAAACCCTGGCGACATGGGAAACATGGCTTGTGGGTAAAGGGTACAACCTTTGTAGAGTGTAAAACTGGTATACTAGCCGAGCTCACGGTCATGAGCAGCTCAGGACTCTCGCATGATTAATTTATAGAACTTAAATTCAATTTGTCATTTGCATTTGCATGGGTTTATTATTAACTTTGTTCTATTATTTATTTATTATGGTTTGGTATTTTTTTTACATTTAATAATTGCTAATAAAATTTGACCAACTAATTAAAAGCAACGCTCAGCTTTAACCATTCTCTTTGATAAGCCTTACACTTCATGAGCTCCCACCTTTGGTGAGTTCATACACATTATTTCCCACAACTTGTTGAGCGATGAACATGTGTGAGCTCTGAAAGTTGCCTAGAGGGGGGTGAATAGGCGGAATTTGAAAATTATAAACTTAAGCACAACTACAAGCCGGGGTTAGCGTTAGAAATATAAACGAGTCTGAAAGAGAGGGCGAAAACAAATCACAAGCAAATGAAGAGTGGTGATTTGTTTTACCTAGGTTCGGTTCTTGCAAACCTACTCCCCGTTGAGGTGGTCACAAAGACCGGGTCTCTTTCAACCCTTTCCCTCTCTCAAACGCTCACTTAGACCGAGTGAGCTTCCTTCCTTGATTTCCCGGGTCACTTAGACCCCGCAAGGACCACCACACAATTGGTGTCTCTTGCTTTGCTTACAAGGTTTTGAGAGTAAGAATGAGAGAAAGAAGAAAGCCAACCAAGCAACAAGAGCAACAAAAGAACACAAGTCGATCTCCTCACAAGTCCTAAGAACTAGAGTTGAATTGGGGACTTTGATTCGATCGAAGGCTTTGATTTGTGTCTTGGAGTGTTGTGTATTGCTCTTGTATTGAATGAGGTGTAGTGAATGCTTGGATTTCTTGAAGAGTGGTGGTTGGGGGGTATTTATAGCCCCAACCACCAATATGGCCATTGGTGAAGGCTTCTGTCGAATGACGCACCGGACAGTCCGGTGCGCCACCGGACACTGTCCGGTGCGCCAGCCACGTCACCAGGCCATTGGGTTCCGACCGTTGGAGCTCTGACTTGTGGGGCCACCGGACAGTCCGGTGGTGCACCGGACAGGTCCTGTAGACTGTCCGGTGCATCTTCTGGCGCCTGCTCTGACTTCTGCGCGCGCAGGTGCGCACTGTTTGCTTTTACTGTTCACTTGTAGACGACCATTGGCGCGAAGTAGCCGTTGCTCTGCTGGCACACCGGACAATCCGGTGTTACACCGGACAGTCCGGTGAATTATAGCAGAGCGGCCTCCTAAATTCCCGAAGCTGGCAAGTTTGATTTGATTCTCCCTGGTGCACCGGACACTGTCCGATGGTGCACTGGACACTGTCCGGTGGCACATCGGACAGTTCGGTGCGCCAGACCAGGGCTGCCTTCGGTATACTTTGCTCCTTTGTTTTGAATCCTTTCTTTTGACTTTGTATTGGTTTGTTGTGAACCTTTGGCACCTGTAGAACTCATAATCTAGAGCAAACTAGTTAGTCCAATAATTTGTGTTGGGCAATTCAACCACCAAAATTCATATTGGAAAAGGTTTGACCCTATTTCCCTTTCAATCTCCCCCTTTTTGGTGATTGATGCCAACACAAACCAAAGAAAATATAAGAGTGCAGAATTGAACTAGTTTGCATAAGGTAAGTGCAAAGATTGCTTGGAATTGAAACAAATAATTATTTCTACTGGATATGCATGGATGGTTTTCTTCTTATTTAAAATTTTGGACCACGCTTAAACCACGAGTTTTGTTTTTGCAAATCCTTTGTAAAATTCTTTTCAAAACATTTTGCAAATAGTCAGAGGTATATGAATAAGATTGAAAGAAGCATTTTCAAGATTTGAAATTTTATCCCCCTGTTTCAAATGCTTTTCCTTTGACTTAACCAAAACTCCCCCTAAAGGAAATTCTCCTCTTAGTGTTCAAGAGGGTTTTAGAAATTTTTGAAGATACTACTTTCTCCCCTTTTTGAACACAAGAAGATATCAATTTGTAGACTTCATTTTAAAATTCGGTGGTGGTGCGGTCCTTTTGCTTTGGGCTCATACTTTCTCCCCCTTTGGCTTGAATCGCCAAAAACGGATACTTGTGTGTGAAATACAAGCCCTTACAGCTTTCGTCCCCAATGGCAAATAGATAGATATGGGTGAAGATTATACCAAAGTGGAGAACGATGCGGAATACCGGCAAATATCAATGAAGTTGAGTGGAAGCGCCTTCTTTACCGAATACTCCATTTCCCTTTCAATTCTATGACTAGGCTTGGGAATACACTTGAAAACATATTAGTCATAGACATAAAAGAGATATGATCAAAGGTATATAAATGAGCTATGTGTGCAAAGAATCAATTAAAATTCCTAGAATCAAGAATATTTAGCTCATTCCTAAGTTTGGTAAAGGTTTGCTCATCTAAAGGCTTGGTAAAGATATCGGCCAATTGATCTTTGGTGTTAATGTAGGCTATCTCGATATCCCCCTTTTGTTGGTGATCTCTCAAAAAGTGATACCGAATGGCTATGTGCTTAGTGCGGCTGTGTTCAACAGGATTATCCGCCATGCAGATTGCACTCTCATTATCACATAGGAGTGGGACTCTGCTAAATTTGTAGCCATAGTCCCTAAGGGTTTGCCTCATCCAAAGCAATTGCGCGCAACAATGGCCTGCAGCAATGTACTCGGCTTCGGCGGTAGAAAGAGCTACTGGGTTTTGTTTCTTTGAAGCCCAAGACACCAGGGATCTTCCCAGAAACTGACAAGTCCCTGATGTGCTCTTCCTATCAATCTTACACCCTGCCCAATCAGCATCAGAATATCCTAATAAATCAAAAGAGGATCCCTTGGGGTACCAAAGACCAAACTTAGGTGTTTGAACTAAATATCACAAGATTCGCTTCACGGCCCTAAGGTGAACTTCCTTAAGATCAGCTTGGAACCTTGCACACATGCATACGGAAAGCATAATATCCGGTCGAGATGCACATAAATAGAGTAAAGATCCTATCATCGACCGGTATACCTTTTGATATATGGATTTACCTCCCGTGTAGAGGTCGAGATGCCCATTGGTTCCCATGGGTGTCTTGATGGGCTTGGCATCCTTCATTCCAAACTTGGTGAGAATATCTTGAATGTACTTCGTTTGGCTAATGAAGGTGCCCTCTTGGAGTTGCTTCACTTGAAATCCTAGAAAATACTTCAACTCCCCCATCATAGACATCTCGAATTTTTGAATCATAATCCTACTAAACTCTTCACAAATAGATTTGTTAGTAGACCCAAATATGATATCATCAACATAAATTTGGCATACAAACAAATCATTCTCAATTGTCTTAGTAAAGAGAGTAGGATCGGCCTTTCTGACTTTGAAGCCATTAGTGATAAGAAAATCTCGAAGGCATTCATACCATGCTCTTGGGGCTTGCTTGAGCCTATAAAGCGCCTTTGAGAGTTTGAAAATATAGTTAGGATACTCACTATCTTCAAAGCCGGGAGGTTGCTCAACATAGACCTCTTCCTTGATGGGTCTGTTGAGGAAGGCACTCTTCACGTCCATTTGATAGAGCTTAAAGTCATGGTATGTAGCATAGGCAAGTAATATACGAATTGACTCAAGCCTAGCTACGAGTGCATAGGTTTCACCAAAATCCAAACCTTTGACTTGTGAATACCCCTTGGCCACAAATCGTGCCTTGTTCCTAGTCACCACACCATGCTCATCTTGTTTGTTGCAGAAGACCCACTTGGTTCCTACAACATTTTAGTTAGGACGTGGGACCAAATGCCATACCTCATTCCTTGTGAAGTTGTTGAGCTCCTCTTGCATCGCCAACACCCAATCCGAATCTTGAAGTGCTTCCTCTACCCTGTGTGGCTCAATAGAGGAAACAAAAGAGTAATGTTCACAAAAATGAGCAACACGAGATCGAGTGGTTACCCCCTTATGAATGTCTCCTAGGATGGTGTTCACAGGGTGATCTCGTTGGATTGCTTGGTGGACTCTTGGGTGTCACGGCCTTAGATCTTGCTCATCTTCCTTGTCTTTATCATTGGCATCTCCCCCTTGATCATTGCCGTCCACTTGAGGTGGCTCATCTTCTTGATCTTCTCCTTCATCATCTTGAGCCTCATCCTCATCTTGGATTGGTGGAGATGCTTGCATAGAGGAAGATGGTTGATCTTGTGCTTGTGGAGGCTCTTCGGATTCCTTAGGACACACATCCCTAATGGACATGTTCCTTAGCGCGACGCATGGAGCCTCTTCGTCATCTAATTCATCAAGATCAACTTGCTCTACTTGAGAGCCGTTAGTCTCATCAAACACAATGTCACAAGAAACTTCAACTAGTCCAGTGGACTTGTTAAAGACTCTATATGCCCTTGTGTTTGAGTCATAACCAAGTAAAAAGCCTTCTACAGCCTTAGGAGCAAATTTAGATTTTCTACCTCTTTTAACAAGAATAAAACATTTGCTACCAAAGACTCTAAAATATGAAACATTGGGCTTTTTACCGGTGAGGAGTTCATAGGATGTCTTCTTGAGGATTCGGTGTAGATATAACCGGTTGATGGCGTAGCAGGCGGTGTTGACCGCCTCAGCCCAAAACCGATCCGAAGTCTTGTACTCATCAAGCATGGTCCTTGCCATGTCCAATAGAGTCCTATTCTTCCTCTCCACTACACCATTTTGTTGTGGCGTGTAGGGAGAAGAGAACTCATGCTTGATGCCCTCCTCATCAAGAAAGCCTTCAATTTGAGAGTTCTTGAACTCCGTTCCATTGTCGCTTCTTATTTTCTTGATCCTCAAGCCGAACTCATTTTGAGCTCGTCTCAAGAATCCTTTCAAAGTCTCTTGGGTTTGAGATTTTTCTTGTAAAAAGAATACCCAAGTGAAGCGAGAATAATCATCCACAATAACTAGACAGTACTTACTCCCGCCGATGCTTATGTAAGTTATCGGGCCGAATAGGTCCATGTGAAGGAGCTGGAGTGGCCTGTCCGTGGTCATGATGTTCTTGTGTGGATGATGAACACCAACTTGCTTCCCTGCTTGGCATGCGCTACAAATCCTGTCTTTCTCAAAATGAACATTGGTTAGTCCCAAAATGTGCTCTCCCTTTAGAAGCTTGTGAAGATTCTTCATTCCAACGTGGGCTAGTCGGTGATGCCAGAGCCAACCCATGTTAGTATTAGCAATTAAGCAAGTATCGAGTTCAGCTCTATTGAAATCAACTAAGTATAGCTGACCCTCTAATACTCCCTTAAAATCTACTGAATCATCACTTCTTATAAAGACAGTAACACCTGTATCCGTAAAAAGACAGTTGTAACCCATTTTGCATATTGAGAAACAGAAAGCAAGTTGTAATCTAAAGAGTCTACAAGAAAAACATTGGAAATAGAATGGTCAGGTGATATAGCAATTTTACCCAATCCTTTGACCAAACCTTGATTTCCATCCCCGAATGTGATAGCTCTTTGGGGATCTTGGTTTTTCTCATAGGAGGAGAACATCCTTTTCTCCCCGGTCATGTGGTTTGTGCACCCGCTGTCGATGATCCAACTTGAGCCCCCGGATGCATAAACCTACAAAACAAATGTAGGCCTTGTTCTTAGGTACCCAAACGGCCTTGGGTCCTTTTACATTAGAAACAAGCACCTTGGGTACCCAAACACAAGTCTTGGAGCCCTTGTGTTTGCCCCCAACATATTTGGCAACTACCTTGCCTGATTTGTTAGTTAGCACATAAGAAGCATCAAAAGTTTTGAATGAAACATTATGATCATTTGATGCAATAGGAGATTTCTTCTTAGGCATTTTAACATGTGTAGAACGCCTAGAGCTAGAAGCCTCATTCTTATAAATAAAAGCATGGTGAGAATGAGTCTTCTTGGCATGAATTCTCCTAATCTTATCCTCAGGATAACCAGCAGGATACTAAATATAACCCTCATTATCCTGAGGCATGGGAGCTTTGCCCTTAACAAAATTGGACAATCTTTTAGGAGGGGCATTAAGCTTGACATTGTCCCCCTGTTGGAAGCCAATGCCATCCTTAATGCCAGGGCGTCTCCCACTATAAAGCATGCTACAAGCAAATTTAAATTTCTCATTTTCTAGTTCATGCTCGGCAATTTTAACATCTAATTTAGCTATATGATCATTTTGTTGTTTAATCATAGCAAGGTGATCATGAATAGCATCTACATTAACATCTCTACATCTAGTGCAAATAGAAACATGTTCAACAGTAGATGTAGAGGGTTTGCAATCATTTAATTCAACAATCTTAGCATGTAAAATAGCATTCTCATCTCTAAGATTGGAAATAGAAGCATTGCAAACATCTAAGTCTTTAGCCTTAGCAATTAATTTTTCATTCTCATTACTAAGGCTAGCAAGAGAGGCATTCAATTTATCAATCTTAGCAATTAAACTAGCATTACCATTTCTAAGATTGGCAATTGAATCATCACAAATATTTGACTTCTCAACCTTAGCAATCAAATTAGCATTCTCAATTCTAAGGTTGGAAATAGTGTCATGGCAAATGCTTAGCTCACTAGTTAATTTTTCACATTTTTCTACCTCTAGAGCGTAAGCATTTTTAGTCTTAACATGCTTTTTGTTTTCCTTTATAAGGAAGTCCTCTTGGCTATCCAAGAGTTCATCCTTCTCATGAATAGCACTAATTATTTCATTCAATTTCTCCTTTTGTTGCATGTTAAGGTTGGCAAAAAGAGTAAGCAAGTTGTCCTCATCATCACTAGAATTTTCCTCATCACTAGAAGTTGCATACTTAGTGGAGGATCTTGATTTTACCTTCTTCTTGCCATCCTTTGCCATGAGGCACTTGTGGTTGATGTTGGGGAAGAGGAGTCCCTTGTTGACGGCGATGTTGGCGGCGTCCTTGTCGGAGGAGGAGTCAGTGGAGCTCTCGTCGGAGTCCCACTCCCAGCAAACATGAGCATCGCCGCCCTTCTTCTTGTAATATCTCATTTTCTCCTTCTTCTTCCCCCTCTTGTCATTATCCCTATCACTATCACTAGACAAAGGGCATTTAGCGATAAAATGACTGGGCTTACCACATTTGTAACAAACCTTCTTGGAATGGGGCTTGTAATCTTTCCCCTTCCTTTGCTTGAGGATTTGGCGAAAGCTCTTGATGATGAGTGCCATTTCCTCATTGTCGAGCTTGGAGGCATCGATGGGGACCCTACTCGGTGTAGAGTCTTCTTTCTTCTCCTCTGTTGCCTTGAATGCAACGGGTTGTGCCTCGGGTATGGAGGAGGAGGCGCCTTGCTCGATGATCTTCTTGGAGCCTTTGATCATCAACTCAAAGCTCATAAATTTTCCTATTACTTCCTCGGGAGACATTAGTTTGTATCTAGGATCACCACGAATTAATTGTACTTGAGTAGGATTAAGAAAAACTAGTGATCTTAGAATAACCTTGACCATCTCATGGTCATCTCATTTGGTGCTCCCGAGGTTGCGCACTTGATTTACCAAGGTCTCTAGCCTGTTGTACATGGCTTATGGGTCTTCTCCTTGGTTGAGCATGAAATGACCGAGCTCCCTCTCGATCGTTTCCCTCTTGGTGATTCTTGTCACCTCATCTCCTTCGTACGCGGTCTTGAGCACGTCCCAAATCTCCTTGGTGGACTCCAACCCATGTACTTTGTTATACTCCTCTCGACTTAAAAAAGAGAGAAGTATAGTTGTTGCTTGGGAGTTAAGGTGTCGGATTTGGTCGGCCTCATCCGAGTCATAGTCTTTATCCCCCACCTGTGGTACCTGCACTCCATACTCAACAATATCCCATATGCTTTTGTGGAGTGAAGTTAGATGACCTTTCATTTTAGCACTCCACATAGAATAATCTTCACCTTCAAAAACCGGTGGTTTGCCTAATGGGACGGAAAGTAAAGGAGTATGTTTAGGAATGCAAGGATAGCGTAGGGGGATCTTACTAAACTTCTTGCGCTCATGGCGCTTAGAAGTTATGGATGGCGCGTTGGAGCCGGAGGTGGATGGCGACGAAGAATCGGTCTCGTAGTAGACCACCTTCTTCATCTTCTTCTTCTTGTCGCCACTCCGATGCGACTTGTTGTGGGAGGTTGACTCTCCCTTTCCTTTGGAGCCGGACTCCCTTGATGGAGCCTTCCCGAGACTTGTAGTGGGCTTCTCGCTGGTCACCATCTCCTTCTTGGCGTGATCTCCCGACATCACTTCGAGCAGTTAGGCTCTAATGAAGCACCGGGCTCTAATACCAATTGAAAGTTGCCTAGAGGGGGGTGAATAGGCGAAATCTGAAAATTATAAACTTAAGCACAACTACAAGCCGGGGTTAGCGTTAGAAATATAAACGAGTCCGAAAGAGAGGGCGAAAACAAATCACAAGCAAATGAAGAGTGAGACGCGGTGATTTGTTTTACCGAGGTTCGGTTCTTGCAAGCCTACTCCCCGTTGAGGTGGTCACAAAGACCGGGTCTCTTTCAACCCTTTCCCTCTCTCAAACGGTCACTTAGACCGAGTGAGCTTCCTTCCTTGATTTCCCGAGTCACTTAGACCCCGCAAGGACCACCACACAATTTGTGTCTCTTGCTTTGCTTATAAGGTTTTGAGAGTAAGAATGAGAGAAAGAAGAAAGCCAACCAAGCAACAAGAGCAACAAAAGAACATAAGTCGATCTCCTCACAAGTCCTAAGAACTAGAGTTGAATTGGGGACTTCGATTCGATCGAAGGCTTTGATTTGTGTCTTGGAGTGTTGTGTATTGCTCTTGTATTGAATGAGGTGTAGTGAATGCTTGGATTTCTTGAAAAGTGGTGGTTGGGGGGTATTTATAGCCCCAACCACCAATATGGCCGTTGGTGAAGGCTTCTGTCGAATGGCGCACCGTCCGGTGCGCCAGCCATGTCAACAGGTCGTTGGGTTCCGACCGTTGGAGCTCTGACTTGTGGGGCCATCGAACAGTCCGGTGGTGCACCGGACAGGTTCTGTAGACTGTCCGTTGCATCTTCTGGCGCCTGCTCTGACTTCTGCGCGCGCAGGCGCACACTGTTTGCTTTTATTGTTCACTTGCAGACGACCGTTGGCGCGAAGTAGCCGTTGCTCCGCTGGCACACCTGACAGTCCGATGAATTATAGCGGAGGGGCCTCCTAAATTCCCGAAGCTGGCAAGTTTGATTTGATTCTCCCTGGTGCACCGGACACTGTCCGGTGCGCCAGACCAGGCTGCCTTCGGTATACTTTGCTCCTTTGTTTTGAACCCTTTCTTTTGACTTTGTATTGGTTTGTTGTGAACCTTTGGCACCTGTAGAACTCATAATCTAGAGCAAACTAGTTAGTCCAATAATCTGTGTTGGGCAATTCAACCACCAAAATTCATGTTGGAAAAGGTTTGACCCTATTTCCCTTTCAAGCTCACCCTTGCTGTCTCACACCCCCCACAGGAGAAGAACAAGTGGTTAAAGAGGAGCCACGCATCGAGGAGTTCGATTCGATCTAGGTGGTGTCTCCCAGTTGACTTTCTGGCACCAAGGATGGATTTTAGATCCTGCTATATTTATCTTTTATTTTGTAAGACTTACGCTATGTAATAAGTACTCTGATTATATTGTGACATTTATCTCTGTTGGGGACTTGTTCTCAAATGCTTCGGATTAAGAACAAGGCAACACAAAAAGTGTTAAACGTTAAGGCCCTTCGTCCTATCGAACATTACTCCCCTTCGGGAATAATGAGTTCCGGACGAAGGTCACAAGACACATACCTTCGTAAATTCAACAAGTAATAACGAAGGACTCATATAAAACATAGAATGTAAATCATAGAATCATTTCTATTTTATTAACACAAAGAAATAGAAATGATTACAAATTACAAATGTACCTTCGGTCCTGAGAGAAGGTAAAAAGTACAAGCGTGACGCAAATGCCAATGCCAAGTCAGCGTGAACAGTACGGGAGTACTGTTCATCTATTTATAGACGCGGGACGCAGCCCACATAAAATTACATCCATGTCCATTACATTTGTTAATGGCCTACGGAAATCAGTCAAGGCCCACGTAGTCTTTTCATCTTTAAGTCGGTTCCCCCCTCAGCTATTGCGCCGAAGCTCCCCTGCGCACAGCTTCGGCTGCGCTCGTCCTTCGTCCTGGCCGTGCTTCATATTCATAGTTCTGAGCCCGAAAATACCTGTTCACATAATCCACTTGGAAAACATTGTCAAATCATGTTTTTGAGGACCTTCGGAGGACGAAGGCCCCAACAGTAGCCCCTCGCAATATTAATTTGTTTGACAATAAATTCAGATTGCGATATGGACGAAGGCCTTAAGCCGAAGGTCCGAAAAAACACCTTCCCTTTGCTAGAATAGCAATATTCACTGACAAGCGGGGTCATTCAATTTTCAACGCCCTGGGCGTATAAATAAGAGCACACCGCCAACTCATTTGGTACGCACACTTGCCATCTGCTTCGGTCCACTAAATTTTTAGCTCTTGTGCATTAAGATTGGTGACCTTTTTGATTTTGAAGCTTCGGCCCTGAAAACAGTTTTTTAGCATTTCCGAAGATGTCTGAAGGCAAGAAGATCCCCGCTGAAACGAAGCTGAGTCTCGAGGAAGAGAAGAATCTGGGGTTCCTAATTGCGATGGCGGAAACCAATACAGAGAAAATTACCAAGGAGATTCTCGAAGGTTTATCCGAAGATACTGATGACAGCGACAGCTATGATGTAGAAAGTGGTGGGGAAGAGGCCGAAGATCGTCCATGGCGGCCAAGTCACACGGTTTTCGGGAAAACCACTATCAGGCAGGGCCATATTGATAATATGAGGGGGCGGTATTTTCGAGATATAACTATTGTGAGGGCTGACGCTGGAGAAAAGACTTCTCCTACCCCCGAAGAAGATGAAGTTGTGATTTTCCGAAGCTTTCTCAAGGCTGGGCTTCGATTCCCTCTGAGCAACTTTGTTGTTGAGGTACTGAAAACATTCCAAGTCTACCTTCATCAACTCACTCCCGAAGCTATTATAAGAATGGGGATTTTTGTCTGGGCTGTGAGAAGCCAAGGTTTGGAACCAAACGCTAAAAGCTTCTGCAACATACATGAGTTATTGTACGAGACGAAGCCCTGGGGAAAAGAGCAATATCACAACAATTTTGGGTGCTACAGCTTCGGCGCCCGCTCCGGGTCAAGCTACCCTGTGCCGACCTTTCGGAAGAGGTGGCCCGGAGCCTGGATGACTGAATGGTTTTATGTGAAAAATGATCTAACAGCGCAAGATAATGTCAAAAGTATCATTATGCACCCAATTTGGCAACGCTTCGGACTTCGAAGGCCGAAGGTTGAAATGGATGAGGCAGCCGAAGAATGCCAAAGAGCCTTCGGCGCAGTCTGCTCCTTCATTGGGACAAGGGACTTGGTCCAGGAGCACATTGCCTTCAGGGTATGGCCGCTTGCAGAAAAGTGGGAAATGCCGAAAGAAACCATTAAAGAGTCCGACGAAGGCGGACTAGTTAGACTAAAATACACATTCAAGTATGCAGATAAATTTGTGGAACCTGATGACGACTGGCTGAAAAGCATTGAAACTTTAAGTGATGAATTACTTGGGGCCTACTCGAAGGCTGAGAACACTGCATTATCAGCAGCCTTCGGAGGTCGAAAAAAGAAAAGGCTCAACCGGGTATTCGACGCAGTCGGGTTTGTCTACCCCGATTATCATTATCCGGTACTGAATCGCAAAAGGAAAAATGCTTCTCCTGCAACAGAGGCTACTACAAGTGCCACTATTGAACCAGCACCTCAAAGGAAAAAGATGAAGGTGCTCACCCATCGGACACGTTTTATTGAGCCGGCCACAGTGCCCGAATTCATTGGTGAAGCTTCTTTGGCCTCTGAAGCTACAGAACCAGCTCCAGTGCCGAAGACAGAAGAAAAAACTGAAGCGCCTTCAGTGATAGAAAAATCGAAGACTGAAGGGCTAAAAACATCAGAAATCTTAAGTCCTTCAGCAAACACTGAATCAACAAAAAATCAAAAGGGCTCATTGGTGACTCCAAGAAGAAAAAGAATGGTGAATGTACTGGATGTCTTGGAGACAATTAAGTCTTCAAGCACGACTCCAAAAAAGAATGTTGAAGTTGCCGAAGCTTCTACTGAAACTTCGAAACGACAAGCTGAAGCTCCGACACCACAAGCCGAAGCTTCGACACAACAAGCCGAAGCTTCTACTGAAGCTGGGCCTTCAGAGCCCTACAAGGACCAACCTTTGGAAGCCGAAGCAATAAAAATATCAGAACCAGTTGTAGTTGAAGAAGTTGACACTGCCATCCCCGAAGCTCCTACCAGCATATGCGATTACATTATACGACACGCTTCGGGGAAGAAACTATCTGCAGAAGAAACTTATGAAGCCAATCATTATGCGAAAGAGCTGAAATATCCGAAGGGGGCAGTAGTATTCAATGGGACAAATGAAGACGACTTCCTATACTGCCTACCTGATAATAAGGAACTATCTGTCTGCCGAGAGATGGCCAGGAGTATAGGCTTCCCGAAGCTCGAAGTTGGATTAAGCGCCATGACGAAAGAGGATCTCGCAGACAGTCTTGCATATAATAGCCTGAAGGTTTGGGAATTAGACTTTTTGAAAAATCCTTACAATACTTAATTCATTCCTTTATTCTTATATAGACTCTCTTTTTTATAGGGTTTAATCCTGAGCAACGCATTGAGAGCACAAAAAAGTGCCGAAGATGAGAGTTATGAGATTGCGTTCAACAATTTGCGCTCCGAAGTTATCAAATTGAGAAACGAAGCTCTAGAAAAGGATAAAATTCTTCTTACGCTGATAGACAAAGTAAAAAAGGATGAAGCTGCTTCAAAAACCCAGGCCGAAGCCCACAAGCGTGAAATTAAAGATCTTCAGAAACAGCTGACTAGAGCTAGAGAGGAGCGCGTCCTTGAGGAAACAAAACGAGAACTCAGTGATCATATGGTCAACAAATTGGAGTTAAGAGTTAAAGAGCTTCGTACATCTCAGGGAAAATGTTATGTCAAATCTATAGAATGTGTGAATAAAATTAAAACCAGCTTTGCCAGCGTGGGCGCCTTCTCCAGCGAAGAGAATTTCTCTCGAGGCAATCCCGAAGGTCCACTGGAATGGATTAGCCACGAAGCAGAGGCCTTCGAGGAGATCCTGAGCAGTCGTGGCGATATCTGCGCTTTTTCGGGCGCCAGAGGAATTGCTTCTGTCTTAGAGAAGAAAGGTTGCGATCATGTAAAATTTCTAGCTCAGTCCGAAGCTGCCTTATCTTCCGAAGACATCAAGGACCCCTCGGCCGAAGCAAGCGTGGTTGGCGGCAAATTTTTTACGGATATCTGGAACGACGGCGGCCGAGGAATGGCGCAAGAGATCATCCAAAGGAGCGAAAAAGGCATCCACGATGCTAGAAAAGTGGCGGAAGCTGCTGAAAAAAGTACGGAGCCCGAAAGGCAATTAGGTATTAATTAGTTGTTCTTATTGTGTTGTAATTTTTGTTTCAAACTCTGCACATAGTTTGTAATAGTGATGAAGAAATGTTCTCTTCCCTCAGAAGCTGCTGGGTCGACTGCCGACCCCCACACAAAAGGAGATGAAGAAATCAAACAAATGGCCGAAGCTATCATGGACAAAGTTGTTGATCAACTTCTAAATGAAGTCGCCGAAGCTGTATTAAGAGAGGACTAGATGCTATTAGAAGAAACATTTAAATTGTGATCTATGTAATATTTTGTACATTTGGATGTAATATACAAGTTTCTTTTCATTATTCAATTCTTTACGATGCATGAAACTCTATATACATACCTTTTTGAGCCTTCGGCGAAAAAAACACCTTCCCTTCTTTTCATGCTTCGTGAAGAAGACATTCTTCGTTAAAATTATTCTGATGAATCACATCCATGCTTCGTGAAATCATTATCTGAAGCTATACTCCGAAGCTATACAATCTCAATATTGATCTGATAAAGCTCACCCATGTTCCATAAAAATATTCTCCGAAGCTGTATTCCGAAGCTATACAATTTTGATGTCACTTTCTCAAAGCATCCTTTCGAAGGTTGAGAGTGTCACCTTCTTTTGCCAAATGCAATATGATGTATGATGCTTATGCTATGCAAAATGATGTGATGATGTTATGCTATGCATGTGACATTTGTTCCGAAGATACACATAAAATATATTCGTAAGCTCTGCATTCCCTTAGGAACGTCTTTGGAGCTTCTTCGTCTTTTACTTAGACGATCTCAGCGTTGACTTTTCGCTGTAAGCCTCCCTTAGGAGCTTCTTCGCCCTTTACTTAGGCGGTATCAGCGTTGACTTTTCGCTGTAAGCCTCCCTTAGGAGCTTCTTCGCCTTTTACTTAGGCGGTATCAGCGTTGACTTTTCGCTGTAGGCTCTGCATTCCTTTAGGAACGACTTCTGAGCAGAAAACTTACACTGCGCTCCCTTTGGAACGGCTTTTTGTGACTTCACAAACTTACTCTGCGTTCCTTAGAACGACTTTCTGTTACTCCGAAGGATTTTTAATTCGAAGGTCCTCCTTGGTAACGGAAAAAATTTTAAGCTTCAGCAACTTAAGCTTGTGGAGCAAAAAGATCTTCCTCGCGGAAAACAACGAAATTATTACATGAAAACTATCAATGTTTTTTGCTTCACAGAAAATAAAACTGAATAGGAAAGACTGCTATCAAAGGTAGGATATGTGTCAATAAATGTGCTTCGACTCTGGCACAGTGCTGTTAACTGTGCGAGCTTCGGACTGCTCTCTGAAGTCCCTCTGATGTGGAGCGTATTGACTCCCTTCTGGCTGTTGACCTTGCTGCAATGGAGGTGGGGGCGGAAGCTGTTGCCAGGAAGCTTGAGGTTGACTTGCCGAAGCTACAGAAGCTGCAGGGTGGTTGTCTATGTATTGTGGGATATAAGGCGGATGATACGAAGCAGTATGCATGACCTGCTTCGGCTGAGCTTGTTGAGATGCAGCTTCGGCAATTTCCTTTTGCTTCTGGATTGTAATATGGCACGACCTAGTGGTATGGCCCTTGCCTTCTCCACAGAACAAGCAAAACAGTCTCCTTGGCTGATCTCCGAATCTTCCGCCGAAGCCCCTGGCGCCTCTGCCTCTTGGAGCTGGTGGCCGGAAGGAAGTTTGTTGTTGCCCCGAAGCCTGTGAGGAGCACTGCGGTCTGTTCTGCTGACTCCCCTTATCATCATTCTGAGTGTTGTGGATGGACCGGACATGCCTCGGGTAGTATCTCCCTCCGAAGCCCCTGGTCATTTCAGAAAATCTGAAGGCCTCCTCCCTTCTTTGGCGAAAGTCATTATCAGCCCGAATGTACTCGTCCATCTTTTGGAGTAGCTTCTCCAGAGTCTGAGGAGGCTTCCTAGCAAAGTATTGGGCTGCAGGTCCAGGACGAAGCCCCTTGATCATAGCTTCGATAACAATTTCATTGGGCACCGTTGGTGCCTGTGCCCTCAATCGCAAGAACCTTCTGACATATGCCTGAAGGTATTCTTCATGATCCTGGGTGCACTGAAATAAAGCTTGTGCAGTGACCGGCTTCGTCTGAAATCCTTGAAAGCTGGTTAACAGCATATCCTTCAGCTTCTGCCATGAGGTGATTGTCCCTGGTCGAAGGGAGGAATACCAGGTCTGAGCAACATTTCTGACGGTCATGACGAAAGACTTTGCCATGACTGCAGCATTGCCCCCATACGAAGACACTGTTGCTTCGTAGCTCATCAGGAACTGCTTCGGGTCTGAGTGACCGTCGAACATGGGAAGCTGAGGTGGCTTATAGGATGGAGGCCAAGGCGTAGCCTGCAGCTCAGCGGACAAAGGAGAAGCATCATCGAAAACAAAATTTCCCTGATGGAAATTGTCATACCAGTCATCTTCGTTGACGAAGCCCTCCTGATGAAGGTCTTTCTGCTGAGGCCTTCTGTTTTGCTCATCATGGGTGAGGTGGCGGACTTCCTCAGAGGCTTCATCTATCTGCCGTTGCAACTCGGCTAGCCGGGCCATCTTCTCCTTCTTCCTTTGCACCTGTTGATGTAGGATCTCCATATCCCTGATTTCTTGGTCTAGCTCTTCCTCCTGAAGCGTCGGGCTGACAGCCTTTCTCTTCTGGCTTCGGGCCTCCCGAAGAGAAACGGTCTCCTGGTTGTGATCCAGCGGTTGCAGTGCTGAAGCCCCAGTCGCTGAAGCTTTCTTCGGCGCCATAGCTTCCGAAGGTGTTCAAAAAAGCTCGAAGTGGAAGTGAGTTCACCGGAGGTGGGCGCCAATGTTGGGGACTTGTTCTCAAATGCTTCGGATTAAGAACAAGGCAACACAAAAAGTGTTAAACGTTAAGGCCCTTCGTCCTATCGAACATTACTCCCCTTCGGGAATAATGAGTTCCGGACGAAGGTCACAAGACACATACCTTCGTAAATTCAACAAGTAATAACGAAGGACTCATATAAAACATAGAATGTAAATCATAGAATCATTTCTATTTTATTAACACAAAGAAATAGAAATGATTACAAATTACAAATGTACCTTCGGTCCTGAGAGAAGGTAAAAAGTACAAGCGTGACGCAAATGCCAATGCCAAGTCAGCGTGAACAGTACGGGAGTACTGTTCATCTATTTATAGACGCGGGACGCAGCCCACATAAAATTACATCCATGTCCATTACATTTGTTAATGGCCTACGGAAATCAGTCAAGGCCCACGTAGTCTTTTCATCTTTAAGTCGGTTCCCCCCTCAGCTATTGCGCCGAAGCTCCCCTGCGCACAGCTTCGGCTGCGCTCGTCCTTCGTCCTGGCCGTGCTTCATATTCATAGTTCTGAGCCCGAAAATACCTGTTCACATAATCCACTTGGAAAACATTGTCAAATCATGTTTTTGAGGACCTTCGGAGGACGAAGGCCCCAACAATCTCTATACACTCTATTATTATATATGTTGTCTTCTTTGGTGCATGTATGAGACGCACCCGGCTTTGTCCCTTAAAGTCCGGGTGTGACACACTAGATCTCGAGTTGCTCATTTTTGTGAACATTACTCTTTTGTATCTTCTATTGAGCCATACAGGATAGAGGATGCACTAAGAGATCCGGATTGGGTGGTGGCAATGCAAGAGGAGCTCAACAACTTCACGAGGAATGAGGTATGGCATCTAGTTCCATGTACTAACCAAAATATTGTAGGTACCAAGTGGGTATTCCACAACAAGCAAGATGAGCATGGTGTGGTGACTAGGAACAAAGCCCGACTTGTTGCCAAAGGTTATTCACAAGTCGAAGGTTTGGATTTTGATGAAACCTATGCACCCGTAGCTAGGCTTAAGTCAATTCATATATTACTTGCCTATGCTACTTGCCATGGCTTTAAGTTATATCAAATGGACGTGAAAAGTGCCTTCCTAAATGGCCCTATCAAGGAAGAGGTATATGTTGAGCAACCTCCCGGCTTTGAAGATAGTGAGTATCCTTCTCATGTTTATAAGCTCTCAAAGGCATTTTATGGGCTCAAGCAAGCCCCAAGAGCATGGTATGAATGCCTGAGAGACTTTCTTATCACTAATGGCTTCAAAGTTGGTAAAGCTGGCCCTACTCTCTTCACTAAAACAATTACTAAAGACTCGTTCATATGGCAAATTTATGTTGATGATATTATCTTTGGGTCTACTAACAAGTCATCTTGTGAAGAGTTTAGTAGAATTATGATACTAAAATTCGAGATGTCTATGATAGGGAAGTTGAAGTATTTCCTTGGATTTCAAATCAAGCAACTCTAAGAGGGCACCTCCATCTGCCAAACTAAGTACATTCAAGACATACTCAAGAAGTTTGGAATGAAGAATGCCAAACCCATCAAGACACCCATGGGAACAATGGGCATCTCGACCTCGACACGGGAGGTAAATCCATAGATCAAAACGTATACCGGTCGATGATAGGATCTTTACTCTATTTATGTGCATCACAACCAGATATTATGCTTTATGTATGCATGTGTGCAAGGTTCCAAGCAAATCATAAGGAAGTTCACCTTAGGGTCGTGAAAAGAATCATGGGATATTTAGTTTACACTCCTAAGTTTGGGCTATGGTACCCTAAGGGATCTACCTTTGATCTAATTGGGTATTTCAATGCCGATTATGCCGGATGTAAAATTGACAGGAAGAGCACATCATGGACTTGTCAGTTTCTGGGAAGATCCCTGGTGTCTTAGGCTTCAAAGAAACAAAACTCAGTAGCTCTATCCACCGCCAAGGCCGAGTATATTGCAGCAGGCCATTGTTGTGCACAACTACTCTAGATGAGGCAAACACTTAGGGAGTATGGCTACAAATTGAGCAAAGTCCCTCTCCTATGTGATAATGAGAGTGCAATCCATATGGCGGATAATCCCGTTGAACACAGCCAGACTAAGCACATAGACATCCGGTATCACTTTTTGAGAGATCACCCACAAAAGGGGGATACCGAAATTGCTTATGTTAGCACCCACAACCAATTAGTCGATATCTTTACCAAGCCCCTAGATGAAAAGACTTTCAGCAAGCTTAGGAATGAGCTAAACATCTTAGATTCTCGGAACTTTGATTGAAACATTGCACACATAGCTCATTTATATATCTTTGATCATGTCTCTTTTATTTGGTACAAATGCATATTTCTTATTCTTCTTGTGCCAAAGCTAAGACTAATGTGCTTCCATGAGTATCTCTATGATTAGTCTTAAATTGAAAGGGAAATGGAGTATTTGGCAAAGGCAAGGCTTCCACTACAACTCTGTCGGTATCATTTATCCTTTGCCCTCCTAACTTTCACTCGTATCTTTTTTACCAAAGGGGAAGAAAATAGGCCCAAAGGGGATAATTATATGGCCTCTCAAGTTCTTTGTTTTTGGCGATTAATGCCAAAGGGGGAGAATTAAATGCCCAAAGCAAAAGGACCGCACCACTACTCATTTTCAAATTTTCAAAAACTATTTCAAAAGGGGAAGAAATGATTTCAATTGCAAAAACCCTCTAGACAGCTAAGGGGAGAACGTCTTCAGGAGGAGTTTTTATTTAGCCAAAGGAAAAGCATTTGAAACAGGGGGAGAATTTTCAAAATCTTGAAAATGCTTTTTTGAAATCATATTCGTATACCATTGGCTATTTGCAAAAGAATTTGAAAAAACTTTTACAAAAGATTTGCAAAAACAACCTAAGTGGTGTAAATGTGGTCCAAAATATTAAACTAGAAGAAAGCAATCATATATACTTAAAAATACTTTCAGTTGGTTTAAATTCAAAAGTAACTTATGCACAACTGTCAAACTGCAAACTAGTTATATTCCTTCACTTTGTATTTGCTTTGATTTGTGTTGTCATCAACCAGCAAAAAGGGGGAGATTGAAAGAGAAATGGGTTTAATCATTTCCTATGTTTGACGTCCATCACAAACCACGTGGACTAACAAGTTTGCTTAGTTGTCATTTATCTCAGGTGCATAAAGTTCAACATAAACCAACAAAGAAATTGAGTTGGGGAACTCAACAAAGTTTTGAGCAAAGACAAGCAATGGTGCTGCCAGTGGCGCACCGGACACTGTCTGGTGCCCAGGCCAAGGCACCCACGAACTGGCCGCTCTCGGGGTTTTTCCAGAGCCACTCCGCTATAATTCACCGGACTGTCCGGTGTGTACCAGACATGTCCGGTGAGCCAACGGAGCAACGGTCAACTGCGCCCAATGGTCGACTGTGATGTCAGATGAACAATGAACATTGCGCAAGTCAGAAGTTAGAGCAGCAAAGTTAGAACGCTGAGAGCACCTAGAGGGGGGTGAATAGGTGATCCTGTAAAACTTGAAACTTAAGCCACAAAAACTTGGTTAAGTGTTAGCACAATAATCGCCAAGTGGCTAGAGAGGAGTCTCAACAAAACACAGTAACCACAAAGATATCAATCACAGAGATGGCACGGTGGTTATCCCGTGGTTCGGCCAAGACCAACGCTTGCCTACTCCACATTGTGGCGTCCCAACAGACGAGGGTTGCAATCAACCCCTCTCAAGCAGTCCAAAGACCCACTTGAATACCACGGTGTTTTGCTTTGCTTTTCTTAATCCCGTTCGCGAGGAATCTCCACAACTTGGAGCCTCTCGCCCTTACACTTGAAGTTCACAAAGAAGCACGGAGTAAGGGAGGGATGAGCAACGCACACAAGACACAAAATCAGAATGTCAACACGCACACAAGTCGCAACAAGAGCTCGCAACACAACCCGACGAGTTCACAACTCAACAAGAGCTCTAGATGCTATCACGAAGAAACAAATGCGTGGAATCGAAGTCTTGGTGCTTAGGAATGCTTTGAGTATGCTTGGTGTCCTCCTCCATGCGCCTAGGGGTCTTTTTTATAGCCCCAAGGCAGCTAGGAGCCGTTGAAAGCATTCCAAGAAGGCAGATCTTGCCTTCTGTCGTCTGGCGCACCGGACAGTCTGGTGCACCACCGGACACTGTCCGGTGCAGATATCCTTCCTTATCTGGCGAAGCCGACCGTTGGAGTCTGAGAGCCGTTGGCGCACCGGACACTGTCCGGTGCACACCGAACAGTCCGGTGCACCAATGTGACCGTTGGCTCAGCCACGCGTCACGCGCGGAATCCTCGGCCGACCGTTGCCCCGGCTGACCGTTGGCTCACCAGACAGTCCGGTGCACCACCGAACAGACCGGTGAATTTTAGCCGTACGCCGTTGATGGTTTCCCGAGAGCGACGAGTTCGCCTGTGAACGGCCCACCGGACAGTCCGGTGATCTATAGCCGTACACCACCGTCGAACTCCTGAGAGTAGCAAGTTCGCCAGAACCAGTCTAGCGCATCGGACACTGTCCGGTGCACCACCGGACAGTCCGGTGCACCCAGACCGAGCAGACTTTGGCTGAACCGAGCTATTTCATTTCCAATTCAATTTTTCCTGTTTCCAGCACTTAGACACAATACATTAGTCCATAAAACAATGTACTAAGTATAGAAACATACCTTTTGACATGATTTGCACTTTGTCCACCACTTTGCATAGATTAACACAAAAGCACTTGTGTTGGCACTCAATCACCAAAATACTTAGAAATGGCCCAAGGGCACATTTCCCTTTCAATCTCCCCCTTTTTGGTGATTTATGCCAACACAACATAAAGCAACTAGAACAAGTGCAATATCAATGCAAATGAGAACTCAAAATTGTTTTGATTCATATTTGGTATATATGGATCACTCTTTGCCACCACTTGGTTTGTTTTTGCAAATCAAACTCAAATTCCTATCTCTAAGTCAAATTCACTTGTAGAGACATAAAGAGAGGTATTCCAAAGAAAATTGATCAAGGATTTCAAAAACTCCCCCTTTTTCCCATAATCAACACTTCTCCCCACAAGAGGCCAACTTTTGACAAAAGAGACAATAAAAGAGTTTTGACAAACCAAAAGCTCTAATCTACTATTTTCAAAATTTCTCAAGTGGTAGCTGATCCATCTATTGCTTTGGCCTTTATTTTCTCCCCCTTTGGCATCAAGCACCAAAACGGGATCAATCTTGGCCTTTGAACACCATTGCCTCACCAAAATCTTCAAATAAGAATACAAAGGCAATAAGGGTACATGAGATGAACTTGGAATAAGTTACCCTCTCATCGAAGTGCAGTGGAAGTCTTTCATGATCCAAGTCCACCTTTTCCCTTTCAAACCTCCTTTGAGACTAAGGGCGTGTTTGGTGTGGCGCCTAAGCCGCCACACTAAACACGCCCTAAAACAAGCAAACTCAAGTACACAGTTAGTCTCAAAGGGTCAAGTCGTAGCACAGCTCCCCCTAAATATATGCATCACTTGCAAAAAGGACTTGTGAGGTCCAGGGAGTGTTTGTACAACTTGAGCACCACAAGTAAGCAACAAAATGCAGAAGGAACATGATCAAAGGCATAAACACATGTATGCTATAAATCAATCCAAGTTCCGCGAATCTAGGACATTTAGCTCACTACGCAGCCTGCAAAAGGTCTTCTCATCTAAAGGCTTAGTGAAGATATCGGCTAGCTGGTTCTCGGTGCTAACATGAAACACTTCGATATCTCCCTTTTGCTGGTGGTCTCTCAAAAAGTGATCCCGGATGTCAATGTGCTTTGTGCGGCTGTGCTCAACAGGATTTTCCGCTATTCAGATAGCACTCTCATTATCACATAGGAGTGGGACTTTGCTCAGATTGTAGCCAGTCCCGGAGGGTTTGCCTCATCCAAAGTAGTTGCGCGCAACACTGTCCTGCGGCAACGTACTCGGCCTCAGCGGTGGAAAGGGCAACGGAAGTTTGTTTCTTAGAGTTCCACGACACCAAGGACCTTCCTAAGAATTGGCACGTCCCCGATGTACTCTTCCTATCGACCTTACATCCAGCATAGTCGGAGTCTGAGTATCCAATCAAGTCAAAGTTAGACCCCTTTGGATACCAGATCTCGAAGCAAGGCGTAGCGACTAAATATCTAAGAATTCGCTTCACGGCCACTAAGTGACACTCCCTTGGATCGGATTGAAATCTAGCACACATGCATACGCTAAGCATAATATCCGGTCTACTAGCACATAAATAAAGCAAAGAACCTATCATTGACCGGTATGCTTTTTGATCAACGGACTTACCTCCTTTGTTGAGGTCGGTGTGTCCGTCGGTTCCCATCGGAGTCTTTGCGGGCTTGGCGTCCTTCATTCCAAACCGCTTTAGCAAATCTTGTGTGTACTTCATTTGGGAGATGAAGGTGCCGTCCTTGAGTTGCTTCACTTGGGACCCAAGGAAGTAGTTCAACTCGCCCATCATCGACATCTCAAATTTTTGAGTCATCACCCTGCTAAACTCTTCACAAGACTTTTGGTTAGTAGAACCAAATATTATGTCATCGACATAAATTTGGCACACAAAAAGATCGCCATCGCAAGTCTTAGTGAAAAGAGTTGGATCGGCTTTCCCAACCTTGAAAGCATTAGCAAGTAGAAAGTCTCTAAGGCATTCATACCATGCTCTTGGGGCTTGCTTAAGTCCATAGAGCGCCTTAGAGAGCTTACACACGTGGTCAGGGTACCGTTCATCCTCGAAGCCAGGGGGTTGCTCCACGTACACCTCCTCCTTGATCGGCCCGTTGAGGAAAGCGCTCTTCACATCCATTTGAAACAACCTGAAAGAATGGTGAGCGGCATATGCTAGCAATATACGAATAGATTCTAGCCTAGCCACAGGAGCAAAAGTCTCCTCAAAGTCCAAACCTGCGACTTGGGCATAACCTTTTGCCACAAGTCGAGCCTTGTTCCTTGTCACCACCCCGTGCTCGTCCTGTTTATTGCGGAACACCCACTTGGTTCCCACAACGTTTTGCTTAGGGCGAGGCACCAGTGTCCAAACTTCATTGCGCTTGAAGTTGTTGAGTTCCTCCTGCATGGCCAACACCCAGTCCGGATCTAGCAAGGCCTCTTCCACCCTGAAAGGCTCAATAGAAGAGACAAAGGAGTAATGCTCACAAAAATTAACTAATCTAGAACGAGTAGTTACTCCCTTGCTAATATCACCCAAAATTTGGTCGATGGGATGATTCCTTTGAATCGTTGCTTGAACTTGGGTTGGAGGTGCCTGAGGTGCTTCTTCCTCTTCAACTTGAACATCCTGTGCTCCCCCTTGATCATGCGCCTCTACTTGAGGTACCTGTTCGTCATCTTGGGTTGGAGGATGCACCATTGTTGAGGAAGAAGGTTGATCTTGCTCCTTTTGTTCCAGTGGCCTCACATCTCCAATCGCCATGGTGCGCATTGCGGCCGTTGGAACGTCTTCTTCTTTTACATCATCAAGATCAACAACTTGCTCTCTTGGAGAGCCATTAGTCTCATCAAATACAACGTCGCTAGAGACTTCAACCAAACCTAATGATTTGTTGAAGACCCTATACGCCTTTGTATTTGAGTCATAACCTAATAAAAACCCTTCTACAGCTTTGGGAGCAAATTTAGAAGTTCTACCTTTCTTCACAAGAATATAACACTTGCTCCCAAATACACAAAAATAAGACACATTGGGTTTGTTACCAGTTAGCAGCTCATACAAAGTCTTCTTGAGGAGGCGGTGAAGGTAGACCCGGTTGATGGCGTGGCAAGCCGTGTTCACGGCTTCCGACCAAAAGCGCTCGGGGGTCTTGAACTCTCCAAGCATAGTCCTCGCCATATCGATGAGCGTCCTATTCTTCCTCTCTACCACACCATTTTGTTGTGGTGTGTAGGGAGCGGAGAACTCGTGCTTGATCCCTTCCTCCTCAAGGAACTCCTCCACTTGAAGGTTCTTGAACTCGGACCCGTTGTCGCTCCTTATCTTCTTCACTTTGAGCTCAAACTCATTTTGAGCTCTCCTAAGGAAGCGCTTGAGGGTCCCTTAGGTTTCAGATTTATCCTGCAAAAAGAATACCCAAGTGAAGCGGGAAAAATCATCAACTATAACAAGACCATACTTACTTCCTCCTATACTTAGATAGGCGACGGGTCCGAAGAGGTCCATATGAAGCATCTCCAAGGGTCTTGATGTGGTCATCACATTTTTGGTGTGATGAGAGCCTCCCACCTGTTTCCCTGCTTGACAAGCTGCACAAGGTCTATCTTTTTCGAAATGTACATTGGTTAGACCTATCACGTGTTCTCCCTTTAGAAGCTTGTGGAGGTTCTTCATCCCCACATGTGCTAAGCGGCGATGCCACAGCCAGCCCATGCAAGTCTTAGCAATTAAGCATGCATCTAGACCGACCTCTTCTTTTGCAAAATCAACCAAATAAAGTTTGCCGTCTAGTACACCCTTAAAAGCTAGTGAACCATCACACCTTCTAAAGACAGACACATCTACATTTGTGAATAGACAATTATATCCCATATTGCATAATTGACTAACAGATAACAAATTATATCCAAGCGACTCAACTAAAAACACATTAGAAATAGAGTGCTCGGATGAAATAGCAATTTTACCTAACCCTTTTACCTTGCCTTGGTTCCCATCACCGAATATGATTGAATCTTGGGGATCCTTGTTCTTGACGTAGGAAGAGAACATCCTCTTTTTCCCCGTCATGTGGTTTGTGTAGGATTACGGGGAGGCTACGCTAGCGCAAAACAAAATTTTCATCCCCATAATACCAAGAACTACTGCGGTTATAGGTCATAGAATTACCACTAGACGCGCAGAGCAGCGGAAGACGTCTCGATGTAGACGAACGCGTCGAGCAGTGACGTGCAGTCGTCGGCGTCCTTCACGTCCTCGCACGGTTCGTCCAAGTGCTCCAGATGCAGCACCTCCGAGGTATCCACACGTACAGGGAGGAAGCGCCGCGTACCGAACTGCTAGGTTCGCGACGGCGGCTTGGCGAGGGCGAGAGAGGAGCGGCGGCTGCTGATTTGCAGGTGGCGAATTAGGTTATCCCTTAACCGCGCCCCCGCCCCTCATTATATAGGCGTTATGGTGGGCTTCTGACGCCGAGGCCCATCATTAACCCTAAAGCCCAGTCTAATTTCGGATCTAATCCGAATTAGGCTTCCTTCCCCTTAAGTGTGTGACCCTATAGGTTCACGTACAAATAGACATAGCCCGAGTACTCTTACTTGGCCCAATAATTGACAGCGGCCTCTAGCAAGACATGTCAACTCCTATGTGTACGTAAAGATCATATCAGACGAACCATTGCGACATTAAGTACATGCTGTTCCCTTTGTCTCACGATATTTGGTCTGGCTCTAAGCTGACCTCTCTTTCTCGATACTGTGAATTGGAATCCTTTCAATGGTTAACTCTTAACCCTAGCACGGCCATGCATTTCTTGATCCAATCACTCGAGGGGCTGTAACACCCAAATTCTGAATTTGGGATTGGAAGAAGAAATCTGAGCAAAGTACCCTTGATAAATAATTAAACTTTATAATTCATTTTTATTTTTTTTTAAAAAGGTAAATGATCATAATAAAATAACTATGGTTAAAATAAATCATAATAAAGATTAGACATTGGAAAAATGTTCCTATCAAAACAAAGGGAGAATTTTTGAATATACCTTTAACTCTACTACACACTCAAATAATAATATATTGCTATAATGTGGTGTGTGTACTTCATGTTGAAAACATTACTTAGTTAATATAATAATAAAATAAATGAAGAAATACTATGTAGTAATTGTGCATCATGTGAAAGTTTATCTTGTGCATAAATTTGAAATTTAGAATTTAAAACTTGGTTTGATTTGAAATTGAAATAGGAAAGGAAATTTTAATAAAGTTATTCTTTCCCTCCATATTTACACAATAAAGAGAATAATAAATAAATAATTTCAGTGCAGGTAATAGAATAATTAGAATTTGATTTGATGTTTGAATTCTGGAAATTAAAAACCATAATTTGAATTTAGATTGAGTTTTGATTTGGAAATAAAGCAGAAATTATAAAAGAAAAAGAAAAACAAAAATGGAAAAAAACGCACCTGGGCCAAATCTCCTTTGCTCGGCCCATCTCACCCTCCCCGCACCAGCCCACTAACCGGCTTGCCCAAACCCCCTCGCGTGCGCGCCGCTGGCACTGACGACCGGGCCCCACCGGGCAGCCTCTCACGCGCGCTTGCCTGCCCTCCCCTTTGCACCGACATGTGGGCCGCATCGTCAGCCACCGTTCCCCCGTCACACGCGCTTGGTCACTGACCGGTGGGCCACGCATGTCAGCTCCGCCTCTCCCACCAGATCCCCAACTGAACGCTCGCGAAATCCGCGGCGATGCTCGCCGGTAACCTCGGACTCCGTTACCGGGACCTGCGTACCATCTCGCCGTATAAAAGGGCCCTAGCCGCAACCCGTTTCTCCCCGTGCTCTCGCAGTTCATTCTAGACACCGCCATCGCCACTGTCGGGCGCACCGTGTGTGAGGAATCGATCCGCCGTGGTTGAAGTCACGCATACACCCTCGTCGGGATCTTGTTCTCGGGTTTGGGAGCATCATCAAGCGTCGCTGAGACTTTACAGTGGACATCGGAGCTCGGGGCGTAACCAAGTCTCGGTGAATTGCTCGCCGTAGCTCAAGCTCCGCCGCGGGTCCGCTCCTCTCCGTGGCCAGCTCCCTCCATTGCCCTCCATCTGCGGTACGTACTCTAATCGAGTTCGCCATCATCCCCTCTAGGTTTAGCACCGGTCAATTTTAGGTTAGGAGCGTCCGGGCATCGGATTGCGCGTCCGCCGGCGAAGCTCCACCGTGGGGAGGAGTTCGCGCCGCCGCCGTCTGGTGGCCCTGTTGGGGGAAGAAGACAACACACGTCGCGACCGTCGGATCGCGCACGGGCGATCGGGATTAGACGCCGAGTTACCGGTTCGGGTAGTTTGATCCTGACCATTGGATCTGGATCGGTCGACATCGGTCAGATCAGGGATAATAAAATCTGGGCCGCTTGTTCCGGATCGTGCGATTGGAAATCGGGAAGGCTAGGTTCTAATCTGGGACGTGCATCGTTGATCCAACGGCCAGGGTTTCTGGATACCCCTTCGGCTGGACTGTTTAGCTATTAGGCCCCTCCGTTCTATAGTAATCAACCCGCCGTCCTCGCTCACTATTCGTTGAGTCAGGGGAAACTTACACTGTGGCCCCTGAGTTTCTTTTTTATTTGACGCGCAGTCCAGTAAATAATAAAAACAGAGAAAATAATTTATAAATGGATTTTTAATAGATAAATAAATGCTAGAACTTGTTTAAATCATAGAAAATCCATTTTTAGTCCAAATTAATCCATTCCACTTTCTAAAATTTTGTAATTTTATTCTCTACCACCTAGAACCTCTGTTTTGTCATGAAAACAATTAGAAATTTAATCTCTCACTTAATCCATTTTAAACACATAAAACCTTTGAAAATTCATAACTTAAAATCTATAACTCCAAAATTAATGATTCCTGTTCCTATGATCTTATTTTAATATGTATATTATCAATATGTATTTTGCACATATGTTTGGTGTAATGTTAATTTTGCCTATACACTGTTTGTTTGTAATGCTACGACTAGCGTGAGGACACGTGTCATCTGAAGATCATCCTGGTACCTGGAATCTCAAGTCCCAGGCAAGTTGTGCCCTTGATCACTTCTTTTACCCAGTCATATTCTGATTAATCATAATGATCTGCATAGGTTAATTTTGATGGGACCCAATAGGATACCCCAGTTTGTCTATCTTTATACCTTGTTTACCACTGAACCTTCGGGGTAGTACTAGCTAGTGCTATATGTGGTTTTGGGTATGGAGATACATTATACATGATTACACTTTTGTTATCAGTTGTTATTTACTGTTCATGATAAGATCATTATGTTAATTGGAACATGGAGAACCACCCGGGAAAACAGTGCTACCACAAGGGTGGAATGGGACGCCCTTGGCCGATTAATTAGGAAAGCTAGTGGAAGACTACCTTACCCGAAAGGGGCAAGGGCAGTAGGGGAGTGGTCAGTGTAGGGAGGCCCTCGGGAGGATTTTGCTGCGATGGCGGTCCTGCAAGGGATTCCTGCATTGGAACTTCCTATAAACTGTAGCGGGTTTTCTGAAGCTAGTGGAACTTTGTAAAGGCCTCGTAGTGTTACCCTGCCTCGCCTCCTCGGTAGAGGTGTATGGGATTGGCCGTCTCTTGGCAGATGGGTAACATGACTTGTGGGTAAAGATGCGCAACCTCTGCAGAGTGTAAAACTGGTATACTAGCCGTGCTCACGGTCATGAGCGGCTCGGACACTCACATGATTAAATTATGGAACTAAATTCAATTTGTCATATGCATTGCATCGCAGGTGAAGTTGTTATTTTTGTTCTACTACTTAATTGGGTTTGGTATTTACTTATACTTAGTAATTGCTAATAAAATTTTGACCAACATTAAAAGCAATGCTCAGCTCTAACCATCCTCTTTGGTAAGCCTTACACTTCACGTGAGCTCCCACCTTTGGCGAGTTCATTTCACATTATTCCCCACAACTTGTTGAGCGATGAACGTATGTGAGCTCACTCTTGCTGTCTCACACCCCCCCCACAGGTCAAGAACAGGTACCACAGGATGAGGCGCTTGGAGGATGCTGTGATGTGTTCGTGAGAGGTCTAGGCCGTCGTCTCCCAGTCAACTTTGGGTTGCTGGACCGTTGTCTCCTTATAATGTAATTATTTATTTTGTATAGAACTCCTGTTATATATAAAGATGTGACATTCGATCCTGTGCCACTATACATCATATGTGTGAGACTTGGTCCCAGCATACCTGGTGTTTATGTTCGCGCCCGGGTCTTGGTGCCCCTAAAACCCGGGTGTGACAGAAGTGGTATCAGAGGAATGTTGACTGTAGGACGAAACCTAGATAGAACTGGACAACCAATACTTACTTACCTTGGCTACTCCGATCCTTTCTAAACTTTTCTTAATCTTTTCTCATCTATTTCCGCTTTACTCTGATTATTCTTACCTTTTTCCTTCTAAAGACAAATGTGGATTTCACACTTTGAAATCCTGTGCCTAAAGTGACCTTTGGGAATAGGAGACCTACTCTTAGGAACAAAAGCAAAACTAATTTTGTAAATATTTATATGCTTGAATGTTTGTTCTTATAATACTTGTCTGATTTGGATCTTTGTTTGAGTGTGATGAGTTGTGGAGTAATGTCCACAATTGCATCTGCATATACACATAGGTATAAAAATATATTTATAAAATAACTAGACAAACTAAATTATCCTTCAATAAAGTATCTAGCCTAACAATACCCATCTTATCTTAAAGATTCTCCCTTATCTTAATAGATCCATCTCATCTTAAAAGATACTCATCCTATCTTGAAAAGATTGTATCTCATCCTAATAGATCTAACTGGTCTCAAAAGATTCTATCTTATCTTTATGGATCCATCTTATCCTAATAAGCATACTTATTCACCCTAGTTTAAACAACCATGATCTAATGCAAATTAATTATATCTTATCTAGTCAAACTAGTCATACCGGTCTAATCTAGATCCCATCTAATCTAATATGATCTAATCTAATGTGGTCCACTTAAACATATTAGTGATACTGGTAGAAGTGATTAAACCCTACTAGCCATGTATTAACCTAACCTAGAACCATGATGAATGGTATAACCTTTCTATTCCCACCTAACAACAAACAAACTTGTAACCTACATTTTGTAGTCTATCTCACCCATACATATCTCTCATCTTGACAGATTCTATCCTACCCTTAGATATTCACCTAATACGACTGGTTACCTCAATCTGAACATAAAACAAAGATTAAGCCCTACTAAAGAATCTTCAGATTATAACCAGCTACTAGCTTATTTATTCCGCTTATTGAATAATTTCCTTTGCAAAACTATTACCATATGCTTCTAACTTTCATGGTCAATACCAGGAAAGGAAAGATTATCACGCAACAGCAAACAGAAATGAATTCTCCAAATCCTCCACCTATTGAAACCGAACAAGTGGTTGCTGCCCAAAGACTGGTAATACAACAATTAACAGACCTGGTGACCGAGATGCAAAATCAGATAAGACAAGAACGCGAGGAAATACGTCAGGTCCGCCAAGAAATAAGGCAAGCACGGTTGGAGAGACAACAACAACAACCTCCACCACCACCACCAGCTCCACCAAGCTACATAGATATAAATTATGATGATTTGTAAGATCTAGATGTTGCTATAGTTAGTAGGTGATATGATATTGTTTTAGAGGGAACAATAAGGTCTATTGACCCTATGTTTTGTTAAAGAATTATGCCTCATGCCGAGATTCCTTTGTTTGTGCATATGTTCCGAGAACAAAATGAGTATACATCCCTTTTCTTACAAATCTCGAGGACGAGATTATTTTTAAGGGGGGTAGGATTTGTAACACCCAAATTCTGAATTTGGGATTGGAAGAAGAAATCTGAGCAAAGTACCCTTGATAAATAATTAAACTTTATAATTCATTTTTATTTTTTTTAAAAAGGTAAATGATCATAATAAAATAACTATGGTTAAAATAAATCATAATAAAGATTAGACATTGGAAAAATGTTCCTATCAAAACAAAGGGAGAATTTTTGAATATACCTTTAACTCTACTACACACTCAAATAATAATATATTGCTATAATGTGGTGTGTGTACTTCATGTTGAAAACATTACTTAGTTAATATAATAATAAAATAAATGAAGAAATACTATGTAGTAATTGTGCATCATGTGAAAGTTTATCTTGTGCATAAATTTGAAATTTAGAATTTAAAACTTGGTTTGATTTGAAATTGAAATAGGAAAGGAAATTTTAATAAAGTTATTCTTTCCCTCCATATTTACACAATAAAGAGAATAATAAATAAACAATTTCAGTGCAGGTAATAGAATAATTAGAATTTGATTTGATGTTTGAATTCTGGAAATTAAAAACCATAATTTGAATTTAGATTGAGTTTTGATTTGGAAATAAAGCAGAAATTATAAAAGAAAAAGAAAAACAAAAATGGAAAAAACGCACCTGGGCCAAATCTCCTTTGCTCGGCCCATCTCACCCTCCCCGCACCAGCCCACTAACCGGCTTGCCCAAACCCCCTCGCGTGCGCGCCGCTGGCACTGACGACCGGGCCCCACCGGGCAGCCTCTCACGCGCGCTTGCCTGCCCTCCCCTTTGCACCGACATGTGGGCCACATCGTCAGCCACCGTTCCCCCGTCACACGCGCTTGGTCACTGACCGGTGGGCCACGCATGTCAGCTCCGCCTCTCCCACCAGATCCCCAACTGAACGCTCGCGAAATCCGCGGCGATGCTCGCCGGTAACCTCGGACTCCGTTACCGGGACCTGCGTACCATCTCGCCGTATAAAAGGGCCCTAGCCGCAACCCGTTTCTCCCCGTGCTCTCGCAGTTCATTCTAGACACCGCCATCGCCACTGTCGGGCGCACCGTGTGTGAGGAATCGATCCGCCGTGGTTGAAGTCACGCATACACCCTCGTCGGGATCTTGTTCTCGGGTTTGGGAGCATCATCAAGCGTCGCTGAGACTTTACAGTGGACATCGGAGCTCGGGGCGTAACCAAGTCTCGGTGAATTGCTCGCCGTAGCTCAAGCTCCGCCGCGGGTCCGCTCCTCTCCGTGGCCAGCTCCCTCCATTGCCCTCCATCTGCGGTACGTACTCTAATCGAGTTCGCCATCATCCCCTCTAGGTTTAGCACCGGCCAATTTTAGGTTAGGAGCGTCCGGGCATCGGATTGCGCGTCCGCCGGCGAAGCTCCACCGTGGGGAGGAGTTCGCGCCGCCGCCGTCTGGTGGCCCTGTTGGGGGAAGAAGACAACACACGTCGCGACCGTCGGATCGCGCACGGGCGATCGGGATTAGACGCCGAGTTACCGGTTCGGGTAGTTTGATCCTGACCATTGGATCTGGATCGGTCGACATCGGTCAGATCAGGGATAATAAAATCTGGGCCGCTTGTTCCGGATCGTGCGATTGGAAATCGGGAAGGCTAGGTTCTAATCTGGGACGTGCATCGTTGATCCAACGGCCAGGGTTTCTGGATACCCCTTCGGCTGGACTGTTTAGCTATTAGGCCCCTCCGTTCTATAGTAATCAACCCGCCGTCCTCGCTCACTATTCGTTGAGTCAGGGGAAACTTACACTGTGGCCCCTGAGTTTCTTTTTTATTTGACGCGCAGTCCAGTAAATAATAAAAACAGAGAAAATAATTTATAAATGGATTTTTAATAGATAAATAAATGCTAGAACTTGTTTAAATCATAGAAAATCCATTTTTAGTCCAAATTAATCCATTCCACTTTCTAAAATTTTGTAATTTTATTCTCTACCACCTAGAACCTCTGTTTTGTCATGAAAACAATTAGAAATTTAATCTCTCACTTAATCCATTTTAAACACATAAAACCTTTGAAAATTCATAACTTAAAATCTATAACTCCAAAATTAATGATTCCTGTTCCTATGATCTTATTTTAATATGTATATTATCAATATGTATTTTGCACATATGTTTGGTGTAATGTTAATTTTGCCTATACACTGTTTGTTTGTAATGCTACGACTAGCGTGAGGACACGTGTCATCTGAAGATCATCCTGGTACCTGGAATCTCAAGTCCCAGGCAAGTTGTGCCCTTGATCACTTCTTTTACCCAGTCATATTCTGATTAATCATAATGATCTGCATAGGTTAATTTTGATGGGACCCAATAGGATACCCCAGTTTGTCTATCTTTATACCTTGTTTACCACTGAACCTTCGGGGTAGTACTAGCTAGTGCTATATGTGGTTTTGGGTATGGAGATACATTATACATGATTACACTTTTGTTATCAGTTGTTATTTACTGTTCATGATAAGATCATTATGTTAATTGGAACATGGAGAACCACCCGGGAAAACAGTGCTACCACAAGGGTGGAATGGGACGCCCTTGGCCGATTAATTAGGAAAGCTAGTGGAAGACTACCTTACCCGAAAGGGGCAAGGGCAGTAGGGGAGTGGTCAGTGTAGGGAGGCCCTCGGGAGGATTTTGCTGCGATGGCGGTCCTGCAAGGGATTCCTGCATTGGAACTTCCTATAAACTGTAGCGGGTTTTCTGAAGCTAGTGGAACTTTGTAAAGGCCTCGTAGTGTTACCCTGCCTCGCCTCCTCGGTAGAGGTGTATGGGATTGGCCGTCTCTTGGCAGATGGGTAACATGACTTGTGGGTAAAGATGCGCAACCTCTGCAGAGTGTAAAACTGGTATACTAGCCGTGCTCACGGTCATGAGCGGCTCGGACACTCACATGATTAAATTATGGAACTAAATTCAATTTGTCATATGCATTGCATCGCAGGTGAAGTTGTTATTTTTGTTCTACTACTTAATTGGGTTTGGTATTTACTTATACTTAGTAATTGCTAATAAAATTTTGACCAACATTAAAAGCAATGCTCAGCTCTAACCATCCTCTTTGGTAAGCCTTACACTTCACGTGAGCTCCCACCTTTGGCGAGTTCATTTCACATTATTCCCCACAACTTGTTGAGCGATGAACGTATGTGAGCTCACTCTTGCTGTCTCACACCCCCCCCACAGGTCAAGAACAGGTACCACAGGATGAGGCGCTTGGAGGATGCTGTGATGTGTTCGTGAGAGGTCTAGGCCGTCGTCTCCCAGTCAACTTTGGGTTGCTGGACCGTTGTCTCCTTATAATGTAATTATTTATTTTGTATAGAACTCCTGTTATATATAAAGATGTGACATTCGATCCTGTGCCACTATACATCATATGTGTGAGACTTGGTCCCAGCATACCTGGTGTTTATGTTCGCGCCCGGGTCTTGGTGCCCCTAAAACCCGGGTGTGACAGGGGCCCAGAGATATCTCTCTCACAAAGAGAGGGACAAATTCCATCTTGACTGACCATGCCTCATAGCATGCTTCCTGACAAACCCAAAACTACCTTTATAACTACCCAGTTACGGGATAGCGTTTGATAGTCCCTAAGTAAGTCAATTCACATCTTGAGAACATGCGACAATCTCAGGTCTAAGGATACAGTATTCATGTTGCAAGAAGAGAACTATATTACAATATCTCACGTTGGGTTGGTCCAGCCTCATGTCATACATGCGCCCACATTATCAATTTAACATCTCCATGTTCATGACTTGTGAAATGTAGTCATCAACTAATACATGTGCTAGTCATCGACTCTGACTAGGGACATCATTTAGAATAACCATATAAGTAAAGAATCTCACAAACAATTCACATAATTGCTAATCAATACAAGGTGCCTTCCATGGATATTCAATTAAGCAATATATATATCATGGATACAAAGAAATATGCTCATCTCTATGATTATCTCTAGGGCATATTTCTAACAGTTTGTGCATCCGCTGTCGATAATCCAGCTTGAACCCCCGGATGCATAAACCTGCAAGGCAAATTTAGGCTTGGGTCTTAGGTACCCAACTCTTGTTGGGTCCTACAAGGTTAGTCACAATTGTCTTAGGGACCCAAATGCAAGTTTTATCGCCCTTGCATCTTGCCCCTAACTTCCTAGCAATCACCTTCTTATTCTTTCTACAAATGGCAAATGAAGCATTGCAAGCATGATATATTGTAGAAGGTTCATTAACTTTCCTAGGAATATTAACAACATTTCTCCTAGGCATATTATGAACAACATTTCTCCTAGCAACATTTCTATCATGGATAACATGGGAACTAGAAGCAGTCATAGCATGAAAATCAAAAGCATCATAAGCATTACAACACCTATAAGCATTTCTAGATTGTCTCCTATCATGGTACATAAAAGCATGGTTCTTTTTAGTACTACTAGCCATAGGGGCCTTCCCTTTCTCCTTGGCGGAGATGGGAGCCTTATGGCTTGTCAAGTTCTTGGCTTCCCTCTTGAAGCCAAGTCCATCCTTAATTGAGGGGTGTCTACCAATCGTGTAGGCATCCCTTGCAAATTTTAGCTTGTCAAATTCACTTTTGCTAGTCTTAAGTTGGGCATTAAGACTAGCCAATTCATCATTCAATTTTGAAATTGAAACTAGGTGTTCACTACAAGCATCAATGTCAAAATCTTTACACCTATTGCAAATCCTAACATGTTCTACACAAGAGTTAGATTTACTTGCTACTTCTAGTTTAGCATTTAAATCATCATTTACACCTTTTAAAGTAGAAATGGTTTCATGACAAGTAGATAGTTCACAAGAAAGCATTTCATTCCTTTTAACCTCTAAAGCAAGTGAATTTTGTGCACTAACAAATTTATCATGCTCTTCATATAAAAGGTCTTCTTGTTTCTCCAAGAGTCTATCCTTTTCATTCAAGGCATCAATTAACTCATTAATTTTGTCAATTTTAATTCTATCTAAACCTTTAAATAAACTAGAATAGTCTATTTCATCACTAGAATCATCATCACTTGAAGAAGTATAAGTGGTATCCCGAGTGCATACCTTCTTCTCCTTCGCCATGAGGCACGTGTGATGCTCGTTTGGGAAGAGGGATGACTTGTTGAAGGCGGTGGCGGCGAGTCCTTCATTGTCAGAGTCGGAAGAGGAGCAATCCGAATCCCACTCCTTTCCGATATGTGCCTCGCCCTTGGCCTTCTTGTAATTCTTTTTCTTCTCCCTTTTGTTCCCTTTTTCCTGGTCACTTTCATTATCGGGACAGTTAGCAATGAAATGACCAATCTTACCACATTTGAAGCATGAGCGCTTCCCCTTTGTCTTGGTCTTGCTTGGATGTCCCTTGCGACCCTTTAGCGCCGTCTTGAAGCGCTTGATGATGAGGGCCATCTCTTCATCATTGAGCCCGGCCGCCTCAACTTGCGCCACCTTGCTAGGTAGCGCCTCCTTGCTCCTTGTTGCCTTGAGAGCAATGGGTTGAGGCTCATGGATTGGACCGTTCAACGCATCGTCCACGTACCTCGCCTCCTTGATCATCATTCGCCCGCTTACGAACTTTCCAAGGACTTCTTCGGGCGACACCTTGGTGTACCTAGGATTTTCACGAATATTGTTCACCAAATGTGGATCAAGTACAGTGAAGGACCTTAACATTAGGCGGACGACGTCGTGGTCCGTCCATCGCATGCTTCCGTAGCTCCTTATTTTGTTGATAAGGGTCTTGAGCCGGTTGTATGTTTGGGTTGGCTCCTCGCCCCTTATCATCGCGAATCTTCCAAGCTCGCCCTCCACCAACTCCATCTTGGTGAGTAAGGTGACGTCGTTCCCCTCATGAGAGATCTTGAGGGTGTCCCAGATCTGCTTGGCATTGTCCAAGCCGCTCACCTTATGGTACTCGTCCCTGCACAAAGAGGCTAACAACACAGTAGTAGCTTGTGCATTTTTATGAATCTGTTCATTAATAAATATGGGACTATCCGAGCTATCAAATTTCATTCCATTCTCAACAATCTCCCATATGCTTGGATGGAGAGAGAACAAGTGACTACGCATTTTGTGACTCCAAAATCTGTAGTCCTCCCCATCAAAGTGTGGAGGTTTGCCAAGAGGAATGGAAAGCAAATGTGTATTTGAGCTATGCGGGATACGCGAATAATCGAAAGAAAAGTTTGAGTTAACCGTCTTTCGTTTGTCGTAGTCGTTGTCGTCGTTGTCCTTTTGGGAAGAAGTAGACTCATCGCTGTCGTCGTAGTAGACGATCTCCTTGATGCGTCTCGTCTTCTTCTTCTTCCCATCTTTGCGTCTGTGGCCCGAGCCCGAGTCGGTAGGCTTGTCATCCTTCGGCTCGTTGACGAAGGACTCCTTCTCCTTATCGTTGATCACGATTCCCTTCCCCTTAGGATCCATCTCTTCGGGTGATTAGTCCCTTTGTGAAGAGAACGGCCCCGATACCAATTGAGAGCACCTAGAGGGGGGTGAATAGGTGATCCTGTAAAACTTGAAACTTAAGCCACAAAAACTTGGTTAAGTGTTAGCACAATAATCGCCAAGTGGCTAGAGAGGAGTCTCAACAAAACACAGTAACCACAAAGATATCAATCACAGAGATGGCACGGTGGTTATCCCGTGGTTCGGCCAAGACCAACGCTTGCCTACTCCACGTTGTGGCGTCCCAACGGACGAGGGTTGCAATCAACCCCTCTCAAGCGGTCCAAAGAACCACTTGAATACCACGGTGTTTTGCTTTGCTTTTCTTAATCCCGTTCGCGAGGAATCTCCACAACTTGGAGCCTCTCGCCCTTACACTTGAAGTTCACAAAGAAGCACGGAGTAAGGGAGGGATGAGCAACGCACACAAGACACAAAATCAGAATGTCAACACGCACACAAGTCGCAACAAGAGCTTGCAACACAACCCGACGAGTTCACAACTCAACAAGAGCTCTAGATGCTATCACGAAGAAACAAATGCGTGGAATCGAAGTCTTGGTGCTTAGGAATGCTTTGAGTATGCTTGGTGTCCTCCTCCATGCGCCTAGGGGTCCCTTTTATAGCCCCAAGGCAGCTAGGAGTCGTTGAGAGCATTCCAGGAAGGCAGATCTTGCCTTCTGTCGTCTGGCGCACCGGACACTGTCCGGTGCAGATATCCTTCCTTATCTGGCGAAGCCGACCGTTGGAGTCTGAGAGCCGTTGGCGCACTGGACACTGTCCGGTGCACCAATGTGACCGTTGGCTCGGCCACGCGTCACGCGCGGAATCCTCGGCCGACCGTTGTCCCGACTGACCGTTGGCTCACCGGACAGTCCGGTGCACCACCGGACAGACCGGTGAATTTTAGCCGTACACCGTTGATGGTTTCCTGAGAGCGACGAGTTCGCCTGTGAACGGCCCACCGGACAGTCCGGTGCACCACCGGACAGTCCGGTGATTTATAGCCGTACACCGTCGTCGAACTCCCGAGAGCACCAAGTTCGCCAGAGCCAGTCTGGCGCACCGGACACTGTCCGGTGCACCACCGGACAGTCCGGTGCACCCAGACCGAGCAGACTTTGGCTGAACCGAGCCATCTCATTTCCAATTCAATTTTTCCTGTTTCCAGCACTTAGACACAATACATTAGTCCATAAAACAATGTACTAAGTCTAGAAACATACCTTTTGACATGATTTGCACTTTGTCCACCACTTTGCATAGATTAACACAAAAGCACTTGTGTTGGCACTCAATCACCAAAATACTTAGAAATGGCCCAAGGGCACATTTCCCTTTCAAACACACCGGACTGTCCGGTGCCGCAAGAGGACATCGGACTTCAACGGTCAACCGCTCCAAACCCCAACGAGCAGCTGACGTGGCACACACTGGACAATGAGCAGTGTCATGTCCGGTGCACCACTGGACTGTCCGGTATGCCTGTCAACAGCAAAGTCAGCCAACGGCTAGGAAGTGGCTGGAGGCTATAAATACCCAACGACCACCTCCATTCAAGCCATCCAAGTTTTTCTGAACTCCACATTCAATACAAGAGCAAAAGCATTCACTCTAAGACACATTCAAAAGATCAAATCCTCTCCAAGCCTCAAAATCAACTCAATTGATTAGTGACTTGAGAAGGTTGTTTAGTGTTTCTTTTGTTGCTCTTGTTGCTTGAATTGCTTCCTCCTTCCCATTCTAATTCTTCTAAGTGTTTTGTAAAGCTAGCAAGAGACACCTAAGTGTGTGGTGATCTTTGCGGGGTCTTAGTGACCCAAGTGATTAAAGAGAAGCACTCGACTGGTCTGCGTGACCGATTTAGAGAGGCAAAGGGTTGAAATAGACTTGGCCTTTGTGGCCTCCTCAATGGGGACTAGGTTGAATCGAACCTCGGTAAACAAATCATCGTGTTCATTCGTGTTGATCTCCACTTGATTTGTTTTCCCTTCTTTCCTCTCTCTAAAGTTCCCTTGCTCATATTGATTTGAGTTTGCTCCCAAAGTTATCCGTATTGATTGAACAACTCTTGGCAAGGAGAACTATCTTCTGCACTCTGAATTATTTCTAACACTAACCCTGGGCATAGAGCATGTTCAAAGTTTATAATTTTCAGGTTTCGCCTATTCACCCCCCCCCCCCCTCTAGGCGATTTTCAACGTGGCCAAAGGCGTATCTTCAATCTTGAGCCATCCGATCAAATCCAACGGCCCAGATTAGATCGTGTAAGGTTATGAACCAGTACGCAACCTGACACATCAGATCAGGGATACGTGGTCCAGATATCTATACCCGAAGGGGTAAGTAGTAAGTTGGATCCCATCCAGACCGACCATCAGGAAATCAACGCTCCGCATTTAATTAACCTAGAACCAACTCTCGCCTGATCGATCTGAATCGGATGACACATGCTAGCCCAGGACGAAACGATATCGTCATCTAATCCTAGCCCTCCATTTAAATCCGACGGTCAGCGCATCTTCTCCTTCGCTCGACGGCCGCCGGTGACTACAGCACCCGTCCACGGTGGAGGTTCCTCGGCGAGCCCACTGAAAGCCACACCAGAGATTTCTTTGCTATATTGAAAACACCTACCCGTAGTACACAACAACGCGAACGACATGGGAGTGTTATTACCAAAATCTGTGCAGTGAAGCGCTCTTGCCACAATGAAGGGCGGATCCGCGGTGGAGATGCCACTCCGGTGAACAATTGTGTTTGCTCCGGTTACCCTTGTAGCTCGATTATGCGATGAAGACGTGTGTATGGGTCCAAGGCTCCTTCCCACTCTCTTCATTGGATCTCCACGCCGGTGAATGCCTGATTCGAGGGACGCAGCTAGGGTTTCAATGGCGAGATGATGGGAGGGGATTGCGGTGGCCGAGGCCTTTATACCCATGAAGTCCATGCATGAGCGAGGAACGGCAGGCGAGTATTCAGGGGAGTCCGTTTGAGCTAGCTCTGGTCAACAACAGAGAAATCGGTCGTCTGTTTGAGGAGGATGAAGCTGACCGCTGGGTCCCACGTGGTGGTGACCAGGCCGAAGCAGCCCGTGCGCATGTTTGATTGACAGGTGGGGCCCCCATGTCGACGCCAGCGCCCAAGGCGGGTTGGGCCAAAGGCACTCCTAGAAAACGGGAAGTGGGCCGAATTTGGTCCTTGTGGCCCAATACTAGTGCTTTCCCCTTTTCTTTTTCTTTTGTATTTTCCTTTCTTTTTCCCAAGGACTCAATTAAATTTAAATTTCTGGTTTGAATTTCATATTCTAAAATATCAAACATAATCCTAATGTGATTATAAATCCTACTATTTTCAATATTATTATTTATTCTCCTTCCCATTATTTAATTCTAAAAGTAATAAATGACTTTATTACAATTTCCTTTATCATTTTCTGTTTTATATTTTTATTTATAATTTGAGGTCAACATTAAGTTATGATTCCTTTATTTCAATAAAATGCATCACAACAAAATCATCAGCATGAGATGCACATTTTCTTATTCATCAGCATGTTGATTCCTAGCTTTCCAACCTCTCTAGAAGTGTTGAATAGGTTCCTTAGGGTATTTAGAACTTATCCAAAGAGTAGAACTATTGGTAGTTCATCTATTCCATGTTTTACCCCTATTTGGTTGGATCCCGAGCTGATTGTGACTTAGAAACTAAATTGTTGATCTTATGAACCTGTGAATCAAAGACTAGGCAAACTAGTTAGTCCGAATGGTTGTGAAGGTCATCAAGTACCAAAATATAAGGAATGGTTTAAGGCCATTTCCCTTTCAGGAGGTCCGCGCTCTCTTGTTCCAAGACGAGGCCATGTGTGTGTCATGGCTCTCCGTGCCGGTGTGTTGCCGCCGATCGACCTCAGCTTGTTGTACTGTGACTCTCTCCACTAGGTTGCAAAGGTTCTGATACATCGCCTTTGCCTTGAGCTCGTTCGAGCACCATGGTCGCCGCAACCATGTTTTGCCCATGGTTGAGAAAGTATTGCGCGTCATCGCTGCTTTCAGCGATTTGGTCACAGATCTTCCTCGCCCGATGCTTTTTGGCTTCGAGGTGTCTCTGCTCAATGTTGCCATAAACTTGATCGAGCCTCTCGCTGAGTGCGTAGAGCTCATCCTGTTGCTGCCGGAGGGTGGCTTCACGGGCGAGGATGCATGCCTGAAGCTGGTGCTAGTATCAGTCAGCAAACACACTAGGGAAAAGCCTCTGGCAACTAGGGCCTGAAAGTCGCCTAGAGGGGTGGGGTGAATAGGTGAAACCTAGAAATTATAAACTTTGAACACGCACTATGTCCGGGGTTAGTGTAATAAATAATTCGGAGTGCGAAAGATAGTTCTCCTTGCTAGGAGTTGCTCAATCAATGTGGATAACTTTGGGAGCCAACTCAAATCAATATGAGCAAGGGAACTTTTAGAGAGAGGAGAGGGGATAAACAAATCGAATGGAGATCAACATAAATGAACACGATGATTTTTTTACCGAGGTTCGGTTCCAAAGAACCTAGTCCCCGTTGAGGAGGCCACAAAGACCGAGTCTATTCCAACCCTTTCCCTCTCTCAATTCTTCACTTAGACCGATCGAGTGCTTCTTCTTAATCACACGGGTAACTAAGACCCCACAAGGATCACCACACAATTAGGTGTCTCTTGCTTGCTTTACAATTCACTTAGAAGGTGGAGAAAGAGATGAAGAAAGCACGATTGCGAAAGCCAAGCAACAAGAGCGACAAATAACATACAGATCACACTCTCTCAAGCCACTAAGCACTAGTGATCACTTGTCTTAATTGTGGGACTTGGAGAGTTTGGGAGCTTTGAATGTGTCTTGGAATGGATTGCTAGCTCTTGTATTGAGTATGAATGAGTAGAGTGCTTGGATGAAGTGAATGGAGGTGGTTGGCGTTGTATTTATAGCCTCCAACCACTTCCTAGCCATTGCTCCTTTTCTGCCGACCGCGGACGATCCACGCCCCTGGTCTGGACGATCTGCCCCTGCACATCAACGACTGAAATCGCAAAGGTCAGCAGTAACGACTATATCAACGGCTATAGTGCATTTAATGCGTCGTCAGATGTCAGAAAAAACAGTCGCGGATGGTCCGGCCGTGCATCCCGGACAGTCCGCGAGGACGCTAAAAATGAATTTTACCGAACCCATCACATTCGGGTTTTTCTGGTTTTTCAACATCCGGACGGTCCACGCCTGAGGCCGGACGGTCCGCGCTTGGTCTCGAATGGTGCTCGCTTCTCCATCGAACGGTCCGTAGTGTTGACGTATGTTTTTGCAGTGTTCCTGTCTGAGGCTCACCCTGGTGTCGCGGACAGTCCGCCGCAAGGGCCCGGACGGTCCGCGCATAGGTGTTTTCCAAAAAGCTATTCCGGACAGTCGACTGAGATAGTTGTAGATGAACTTATGCACCTGAGAAATGATCAACTAGGCAAACTAGTTAGTCCATAAGGTTTGTGATGGTTGTCAAACACCAAAATCGATTATGGGAAATGTTTAAGTCCATTTTCCTTTCAGGTCCCGTCAGTCAACTGGAGGAGAAAGGAAACGTCTACCCTAGAAGCACCTGCCCCCAGACGAACCCCACGGTACCGAGCCCGGGGTTGGTCGTCGCAGAACTAGATAGGGGGGTTGGGCGAACCGAAGGGAAATCAATTTTGTGGATCCCTCACCCGGCTCGAGACCGAAACACCATAAGTGATCGACCGAGTTAACTATGCCTGAAACCGAGCCATGGTAGAGGCGCCAATCCGCCTCCACTCTTGGTCTACGAGCCCCTCAGGCTGCATCGCCCTCATGACCTATAAATATCTCAGACTGCAACACATTTAGGACTCGCGCACCCCTTGGTCTGCGGCACACTCATGAGCTATCGAGTCGAGGTCTAAGAGCGCAGACCGCTTGCACGACATAACAAGACAAGTTATGCCATGCCCCAGGCTAAGAAGACCATGAGTCGGCGTAGCTCAAATGATGGCGCTCGGGCCCCACACTGCCCGTGTCGTCCGCTATAAAGAATACGAGACAACCAGATGGCCCTGGGGCCCACGAACGCATGTGGCTTCATCCCATGGTAGAACGCTCAGATTTACCGTCGTCCGGTGACTCCTTCTTGAGGAAGCCACCGCTGGACGATCCCTTCCTTGGCTTATAAAAGGAGGAGGTCGGTCCCCATACACAAAGGAGGACAACCTAGGTGTGGACAACTTGGGAGACAAGCATACGAGAAGACGCCCAAACAGACACCTAGACACAAAGACGACGGATCGATGGGAGGAAGGAGGACGCACTAACGAGGACCTAGAGGCTGTAGCCCCCCGCTAAGTCAAGACTTAGTTAGGACTCCACTCTGTAGCCCTTAGCCCCACCTCCTTCACCCCAAGAGACTTGGGAGACTCTCCTCTATCTCATCCACTTGTAAGACCGTCTGCAGCAGTCAACCCAAAGTTTACCCAAAAGCACTGTTTTGCGTTGTTCCGCACTATAGACTATCTTGTTTGCAGAGTGAAGTTTGAATATGGGTATGGGTATAGGTATGCTACTGGGGATAGCCTAACCCCTACTACGAGCATTGATCAGCAATGATACCGATAGCGTAAGCCGCTGATGACTTGATGTAGGGATGTTCTGCTCGAATTAGTATAAATCTTGCGCCCACCACCCACATCGTCTAGAGCCCAGAATGCGCACACATAATTTACTTGTCTGAGCGAGGTTCGAAACACCGACAAATATATAAAGAAAAATAAATCATTATCAATGGGGGTTCATACGGTTCACGTGACCTGGAAAAGGAGTTGACATAGTTCCATCCCCATGAAACTCAATCATTTTAAATACTATGTTATGTCATCAAAAAATCTGATGTACTATAGTACACCATTAAATATACATGAAACCACTATAAACTATAGTTAAAAATAATATTAGAGAGGCGCACCGCTTCTGCATGTCTAAGGTTTTCCTAGTTATTCAAACAAATTCAATTTTGTTATTAGGACGTAAGAAAAGCACAATCGGATAACAGAAGTAACCTGCTTTCAATAGCTCCAAGAAAGTTCCTTCGCACTATCCTACTGGGCTACTACTATTGTTAACATATAGTGTGTGTTAACGTCACGTCCCTAGAGAGGGAAATAGGGTCACAAGGGAGAGGGAAATAGGGTCACAAGGGAGGAAGAGAAGGAGGGGTGAGGGATAAACCAAATAATACTGTCCATTGGACTTGAGTGATTAAGGGGGAGTAGATTATATAACAATCTAAATCATTGATCTTGATGGTGTGTTAAGTTAAAGTGAAATTTGTTTTGTGGTTTTAGTGGATGTTATAGATACGAGAGTAATTTAGTTGGTTTAAACCGGTAGATTATATCGTGGTAGTAGCTTACTCCTTATCATACCTATATTCAAAATCTACTCTACAAATAGTGTAGTTTACAACATAAAATAGTGTAAAATAATGTTTTGGATGACCAAGTGAAGGATTAGCCATTAGGCGCCTCGACCTCACACTCTCCTTCTCATGGACCTAGAGATGTCAATGCGGAATTCCCCATCGGGTTATAGTGTAACACCCGGATTTTAGGGGTCCAAAACCCGGGCGCTAACATAAACACCAGGTATGCTGGGACCAAGTCTCATACATATGATGTATAGTGGCACAGGATCGAATGTCACATCTTTATATATAACAGGAGTTCTATACAAAATAAATAATTACATTATAAGGAGACAACGGTCCAGCAACCCAAAGTTGACTGGGAGACGACGGCCTAGATCTCTCACGAACTCATCACAGCATCCTCCAAGCGCCTCATCCAGTGGTACCTGTTCTTGACCTGTGGTGTATGTGAGACAGCAAGAGTGAGCTCACATACGTTCATCGCTCAACAAGTTGTGGGGAATAATGCGCATGAACTCGCCAAAGGTGGGAGCTCACGTGAAGTGTAAGGCTTACCAAAGAAGATGGTTAGAGCTGAGCATTGCTTTTAAAGTTGGTCAAAATTTTATTAGCAGTTACTAAGTATAAGTAAATACCAACCCAGTTAAATAGTAGAACAGAAGTAACAACATCACCTGCGATGCAATGCATATGACAAATTGAATTTAGTTCCATAAATTAATCATGTGAGGGTCCGAGCTGCTCATGACCGTGAGCACGGCTAGTATACCAGTTTTACACTCTGCAGAGGTTGCGCATCTTTACCCACAAGTCGTGTATCCCATGTCGCCAGGGTTTGCAAAGCCCTTAGACACTTCCGAGGTGAATGGCTAGGGATCCACTACGAGGCCTTTACAAAGTTCCACTAGCTTCCGAAAACCCGCTACAGTTTATAGGAAGATCCAGTGCAGGAATCCCTTGCAGGACCGCCATCGCAGCAAAATCCTCCCGAGGGCCTCCCTACACTGACCTCTCCCCTACTGCCCTTGCCCCTTTCGGGTAAGGTAGTCTTCCACTAGCTTTCCTAATTAATCAGCCAAGGGCGTCCCATACCACCCTTGTGGTAGCACTGTTTTCCCGGGTGGTCGCTCCATGTTCCAATTAACATAATGATCTTATCATGAACCATAAATAACAACTGATAACAAAAGTATAATCATGAATAGTGTAATCTTTATACCCAAAACCACATATAGCACTAGCAAGTACTACCCAGAAAGTTCAGTGGTAAACAAGGTATAAAGATAGACAAACTAGGGTAACCTATTGGGTCCCATCAAAATTAACCTATGCAGATCATTATGATTAATTAGAACATGAGTGGGTAAAAAGAAGTGATCAAGGGCACAACTTGCCTGGGCCTTGAGATTCCAGGTAGCAGGATGATCTTCTGATGACTCGTGACCTCACTGCTAGTCGTAGCAATACAAACATACATGGTATAGGCAAAATTAACATTACACCAAACATATATGCAAAATACATATTAATAATCTACATATTAAAATAAGATCACAGGAAAAAGAATTATTAATTTTGGTGTTGTAGAATTCAAGTTATGATTTTCCTAAGGTTTAATGTGATTAAGATATGATTAAATGATAAATAAATTTTCTGACAGAGTTCATGTCAAAACAAAGACACTAAATGATGAAGAATATTATTACAAAATTTTAGAAACTGGAATGGTTCAATTTGGAGCTAAAATAAATTTTCTATGAATTATCTAAGTTCTAGCAATTATTTTCATATTAAAAATCTATTTTCTATTTTATTTATTCAATTTAAACGCTCACTGGACTGGGCCTCATTTTCCAGAAAACCCAGGGGCTGGCGCGTAAAACTTCCTAAGACTCAGAAAATCCCAAGGTGGACGGCGGGTTGATTCACTGAAACCCGAGGGTCTCATTAGTAAAACGCAACGGCCGAAGGGGTATGGCGCATTCAGGACCGTCAGATCAATGATCGATGCCCCCGATTAGATCCTCCTTTAAGTGAACCGTTACGCAACATGGACCGCCCGATCTGAATCCAAGGGTTAGGATTCAATCTCCCCTCAGCCCAAACCGGTGCGGAGCGAGGGCCGGACGATTCAAATCCGACGCTCCAAATCTAATATCGCAACGCTCAATTTGAATCATACGATCCCGATCGTACGCTGCATCTCGATTGCGCGCAGTAAACTTCAGCTTCTAATCTCTACCGTCCATATCGGATCCTACGGTCACAGGGATTCATCCCCAACCTTACGCACACGGCGACGGCGCCGCGCAAAAGCACGGTGGAGCATCACCGGTGTTCATGCGGTCGGCACACAGAGCCTTAAAACCTAATTGGACGAAGCTACGCGATGCACAGCGAGAGGCGAAACTGGTCAGGGGTCGCTTACCAGGAATGGCGGGGCCACTGAAGCTGTCCACGGCGCGGTGGCGCCTTGATGTCTCCGGTGAGAAATCGTCAGCGGTCCAATGATCCTCCCCACCGAAGACGGCTACAGGAGCGTTCCTGGCGACTGGGCGAAGCTTCTTGGCCTGTCAGCGGAGCACCGATAGTGGTGGTTGTGGAACCGGGCCGAGCGGCGCACGATCCCACCAGGGTCTGGGCGAAGACGCGCGTGTTTGCAGTGAAGATCAGGCCCGCGGCGGCGCAATCCCTCCTCGATTCACTCCGCGGCGGCGGTGGTAAGGCACTGCACGCACGGTAATACGGCCTCGAATCGGTAGGTGGAGGGAGGGGGTCGCGGAGCATCGGTTTTTATGAACCATGGTGAAGTCCGAGCATGGTCAAGAGGCGATATCTTCGCGCGCGGATTCAGCGTTTGCGAACGGAATTAGAGCTGGGAGAAGACCTTGCCGGTGGGCCCGCCAGCAAGTGACCAAGTACGACCCGGGAAGATTAGTTGCGGTCGCGGCGAACTCGGGGGGGTTGAGAGCCAGCTCCGCGCGGATTCTGTTCAGGTGCGGATGAAAACGATGACAAGCGGGACCCACTTGTCAACCACTGGATGTGTATACGCGTGAGGAGCCAGCTGATTTTGGGCCGGCCAAGTGCAGTTGAAGGATTGGGCCCAGGCGCGGTTTCTCTGTTTTTTTTTTCTTTTATCTTTTCTTTTCAAATTCAGTTCAAATTCAAACATGTTTTGAACTTCAATTTTTTTAAGTGTCACAATAATTCCTAATATAAAATCTATTGTTTACAATATTATTATTATTATTTTTCCATCCTTTTTCTTGTCATCTATTTACCAAAGGAATAAATGGTTTCATAAATTATTTTCTTTCCCATTTAGAAAAAAAAATAGTACTTTGAATGTGGAATGAGAAATAAAAATTACTTCAAAATTGGATATATAAATAAATACTTATGGTGCATTATTTAATGATATGCACAATCATTTAGTTGAATAGAAACCTTTCTATTATTATATTTTTTTTCTTTTATAATTTAATTCTCAGTTTCAAAATTCAGTTCTCAACATTCATTACTCAAGTATGAGTTGAGATATTTGAACTTACTATTTTATTTATATATTTATTTATTGTCTTATGCAAATTTTGGGCTTTACAAATCCTACCCCCCTTAAAAATAATCTCGTCCCCGAGATTTGTAAGGACAGGGATGTAAAGAGCTTTATTTATAGTTTGGCCTTTAACTTCTAATTATTTTATGAATACGAGGTTTCATGTCATTTAGAAAGTAGTTATGGAAGCACGGGTATGTATATCCACTTTATTGTGTATGGTAAAAGATGTCTTTAAAGCATAGAGAGGTTTGGGTAAGAAAGAGTACGGTAAAGAAAAGACTCCATTCCCGGATTGTGGATCTTGATTCCTTTGAAGATCTGGCTTGAATCTTATCCTTCCTTGATTGATGAGGTCGATCATCTTCGATCTTCGTTCTTGAAGTTGTTATCCGAATTAGGGACATGTAGTTAAGATGAAGTAGTAGGTGGAGTAGCTAGTTTAGTAGGTGGCTATGAGTTAAATGAGATTATTCAGAATTTAGTTTGATTGATTAGTTGGACAGATCATGTATCCTATTATGTAGGTCAAGTTGTTGGGGTATGGCCGAGTTAATCCCAGTCACCAATTTAGGCTTAAATGAGTTAGGAGTATGGCCTTATTCTTTATACCAGCATTAAGTAGCTCACTCTAGATTATATCGTAATAGATTAGATAGAACCCAGATTAGGTTGGTATGACTAGATTAAACTAGTTAAGATCTGATAAATCTACCAAGGTAGGATATATATTATTAGGATATGTTATTTTTTTTTGAGATATGATAGATTATATGGTGTAGGTAGGTCAGAATCTTGAGTGGGTTAAAACAGAGGGATTATGCAACTATCGGATGGATAAGGTAGTTGCATATGATCAGGTAGTTGTATATGGTCAAGTTAATCTAGGGCACCAATTTAGCTTAAAACACTTTATAGAAGTGAGGTCTAATCCATTTAACTAGTACTAACCAATCTGTTAAATAACTTAGTTTAGATTGGATCATATTAGATTAGATGGGATCTAGATCGGTATCACCAGATTAGTCTAGACAATATCTAATTACTTTGGATTTGATCATGGTTGATATTCTAGACTGGGATAAATATGCTAATTAGAGCAGGATGAATTCATAAGGATAAGGTAGAATCTTTTGAGGTCAATTAGATCCATTAGGATGACAAAATCTTTTCAAGATATGATGAATCTACTAAGATAATAGAGTATCTATTAAGATAAGATGGATCTATGAGGATAGATATATTTTTAACGAGGGATAATCTAGTTTATCTAGTTATTTTTATAAACATTTTTTTTCTATATGCAGATTACTCAACAACTCATCCCACTCAATCAAAGATCCAAATCAGACAAGTATCATAAGAACAATCATTCAAGCATATAGAAAAAAAATAGTTTTGTTTTTGTTCCTAAGATTAGGTCTCCTATTCCTAAAAGTCATTTTAGGCACAAGATTTCAAAGTGTGAAATCCACATTTGTCTTTAGAAAGAAAAGATAAGAATAATCAGAGTAGAGCGGAATTAGATGAGGAAAGATTAAGAAAAGTTTAGAAAGAATCAGAGTAAGGTAAGTAAAGAATGGTTGTCCAGTTCTATCTAGGTTTCGTCCTACAGTCAACATTCCTCTGATACCACTTCTGTAACACCCGGATTTTAGGGGTCCAAAACCCGGGCGCTAACATAAACACCAGGTATGCTGGGACCAAGTCTCATACATATGATGTATAGTGGCACAGGATCGAATGTCACATCTTTATATATAACAGGAGTTCTATACAAAATAAATAATTACATTATAAGGAGACAACGGTCCAGCAACCCAAAGTTGACTGGGAGACGACGGCCTAGATCTCTCACGAACTCATCACAGCATCCTCCAAGCGCCTCATCCAGTGGTACCTGTTCTTGACCTGTGGTGTATGTGAGACAGCAAGAGTGAGCTCACATACGTTCATCGCTCAACAAGTTGTGGGGAATAATGCGCATGAACTCGCCAAAGGTGGGAGCTCACGTGAAGTGTAAGGCTTACCAAAGAAGATGGTTAGAGCTGAGCATTGCTTTTAAAGTTGGTCAAAATTTTATTAGCAGTTACTAAGTATAAGTAAATACCAACCCAGTTAAATAGTAGAACAGAAGTAACAACATCACCTGCGATGCAATGCATATGACAAATTGAATTTAGTTCCATAAATTAATCATGTGAGGGTCCGAGCTGCTCATGACCGTGAGCACGGCTAGTATACCAGTTTTACACTCTGCAGAGGTTGCGCATCTTTACCCACAAGTCGTGTATCCCATGTCGCCAGGGTTTGCAAAGCCCTTAGACACTTCCGAGGTGAATGGCTAGGGATCCACTACGAGGCCTTTACAAAGTTCCACTAGCTTCCGAAAACCCGCTACAGTTTATAGGAAGATCCAGTGCAGGAATCCCTTGCAGGACCGCCATCGCAGCAAAATCCTCCCGAGGGCCTCCCTACACTGACCTCTCCCCTACTGCCCTTGCCCCTTTCGGGTAAGGTAGTCTTCCACTAGCTTTCCTAATTAATCAGCCAAGGGCGTCCCATACCACCCTTGTGGTAGCACTGTTTTCCCGGGTGGTCGCTCCATGTTCCAATTAACATAATGATCTTATCATGAACCATAAATAACAACTGATAACAAAAGTATAATCATGAATAGTGTAATCTTTATACCCAAAACCACATATAGCACTAGCAAGTACTACCCAGAAAGTTCAGTGGTAAACAAGGTATAAAGATAGACAAACTAGGGTAACCTATTGGGTCCCATCAAAATTAACCTATGCAGATCATTATGATTAATTAGAACATGAGTGGGTAAAAAGAAGTGATCAAGGGCACAACTTGCCTGGGCCTTGAGATTCCAGGTAGCAGGATGATCTTCTGATGACTCGTGACCTCACTGCTAGTCGTAGCAATACAAACATACATGGTATAGGCAAAATTAACATTACACCAAACATATATGCAAAATACATATTAATAATCTACATATTAAAATAAGATCACAGGAAAAAGAATTATTAATTTTGGAGTTGTAGAATTCAAGTTATGATTTTCCTAAGGTTTAATGTGATTAAGATATGATTAAATGATAAATAAATTTTCTGACAGAGTTCATGTCAAAACAAAGACACTAAATGATGAAGAATATTATTACAAAATTTTAGAAACTGAAATGGTTCAATTTGGAGCTAAAATAAATTTTCTATGAATTATCTAAGTTCTAGCAATTATTTTCATATTAAAAATCTATTTTCTATTTTATTTATTCAATTTAAACGCTCACTGGACTGGGCCTCATTTTCCAGAAAACCCAGGGGCTGGCGCGTAAAACTTCCTAAGACTCAGAAAATCCCAAGGTGGACGGCGGGTTGATTCACTAAAACCCGAGGGTCTCATTAGTAAAACGCAACGGCCGAAGGGGTATGGCGCATTCAGGACCGTCAGATCAATGATCGATGCCCCCGATTAGATCCTCCTTTAAGTGAACCGTTACGCAACATGGACCGCCCGATCTGAATCCAAGGGTTAGGATTAAATCTCCCCTCAGCCCAAACCGGTGCGGAGCGAGGGCCGGACGATTCAAATCCGACGCTCCAAATCTAATATCGCAACGCTCAATTTGAATCATACGATCCCGATCGTACGCTGCATCTCGATTGCGCGCAGTAAACTTCAGCTTCTAATCTCTACCGTCCATATCGGATCCTACGGTCACAGGGATTCATCCCCAACCTTACGCACACGGCGACGGCGCCGCGCAAAAGCACGGTGGAGCATCACCGGTGTTCATGCGGTCGGCACACAGAGCCTTAAAACCTAATTGGACGAAGCTACGCGATGCACAGCGAGAGGCGAAACTGGTCAGGGGTCGCTTACCAGGAATGGCGGGGCCACTGAAGCTGTCCACGGCGCGGTGGCGCCTTGATGTCTCCGGTGAGAAATCGTCAGCGGTCCAATGATCCTCCCCACCGAAGACGGCTACAGGAGCGTTCCTGGCGACTGGGCGAAGCTTCTTGGCCTGTCAGCGGAGCACCGATAGTGGTGGTTGTGGAACCGGGCCGAGCGGCGCACGATCCCACCAGGGTCTGGGCGAAGACGCGCGTGTTTGCAGTGAAGATCAGGCCCGCGGTGGCACAATCCCTCCTCGATTCACTCCGCGGCGGCGGTGGTAAGGCACTGCACGCACGGTAATACGGCCTCGAATCGGTAGGTGGAGGGAGGGGGTCGCGGAGCATCGGTTTTTATGAACCATGGTGAAGTCCGAGCATGGTCAAGAGGCGATATCTTCGCGCGCGGATTCAGCGTTTGCGAACGGAATTAGAGCTGGGAGAAGACCTTGCCGGTGGGCCCGCCAGCAAGTGACCAAGTACGACCCGGGAAGATTAGTTGCGGTCGCGGCGAACTCGGGGGGGTTGAGAGCCAGCTCCGCGCGGATTCTGTTCAGGTGCGGATGAAAACGATGACAAGCGGGACCCACTTGTCAACCACTGGATGTGTATACGCGTGAGGAGCCAGCTGATTTTGGGCCGGCCAAGTGCAGTTGAAGGATTGGGCCCAGGCGCGGTTTCTCTGTTTTTTTTTTCTTTTATCTTTTCTTTTCAAATTCAGTTCAAATTCAAACATGTTTTGAACTTCAATTTTTTTAAGTGTCACAATAATTCCTAATATAAAATCTATTGTTTACAATATTATTATTATTTTTTTTCCATCCTTTTTCTTGTCATCTATTTACCAAAGGAATAAATGGTTTCATAAATTATTTTCTTTCCCATTTAGAAAAAAAAATAGTACTTTGAATGTGGAATGAGAAATAAAAATTACTTCAAAATTGGATATATAAATAAATACTTATGGTGCATTATTTAATGATATGCACAATCATTTAGTTGAATAGAAACCTTTCTATTATTATATTTTTTTTTCTTTTATAATTTAATTCTCAGTTTCAAAATTCAGTTCTCAACATTCATTACTCAAGTATGAGTTGAGATATTTGAACTTACTATTTTATTTATATATTTATTTATTGTCTTATGCAAATTTTGGGCTTTACATATAGCATCCCAGACCCATCCCCATATCCATCATGGGTGCTAAACTCATCCCATACACATCCCATTTAGATTTCGGGGTCCCCAATGGGTCTCCATCCTCAATTAAGGGATAACTAGGTACTAACAGCTAGCACAAACTATCTAAATTTTAGACATCACAACATCGACAAGCACTCATCCATGAACCATGATCTATTCATCCATTTATCAGAAAAGAAATTAGTACTTCAGGCCTGATAGAAGAAATGGAGAAATGGAATCTGTTCACCTTCCTTGGTCACCATGTGAGTTCATTGGTGCCTCATAATCCATGGTCGTCACCGTCATCTAGGCTCCTAATAGTCGGCGGTGCTCCTCGTCGCTGGTGAAGTTGCCAGTGTGCAGTGCCAGCGCAACGTCCAGGCGTGCGACGGTTGACCGGCTGGGCAGGGTGTAGCATATGGCTGGTTATTTTAGGATTTTTTTACTAGTCTGCTAGTTACCTTGCTGTGTTGCCTTGTTAGGCTAGGACTTAGGCCTGGTGCACTTTCGTGCTGGTTTTGGTGGCCGACTCGGCCTCAACTTATTCATACAAACAGGACAGATGTACACGTATGAAATACCCATGTGTAATCGGGTTCGGATTATTGCTTACCAAACTCATACCTGTTTACTCAATGGGTTGAGATTTTGTCCTATATCCATACATATGAGGACAATTTTTGTGCTATACCCGACTCTAATAGAGAAATTTCCACGGGTTAGCGGATATCGGGTTCCAATGACATCTCTGCGTGGACCTGCACCTACTATACAAAATCTCTACTACTTATTAAGACTACAATAGTAGTCAGCCATTTCGCCTGTTCTGCCCATTCCATGTTCTGCCTTTCCAATTCCTTCCTCCCCGCGCACAGTCCATTCCCATGTTCTCCTACCATTCTATATCTATCATTCTCATTCCCCATCCCCACAAAGCTCATTCCCATTCCCCTGTACAACCGACGCCTATCTAAAATTAAAAAAATACACATGGCCCCAAGGAGATTCGAACCCACAACCTCTCAAACAAATGCTAGCAGTAGCTACCACTACACCACATGTGTGTTTATGTCTACATCTATAACAGAAAACATATCTACTATATCTCTCCCCAAGTCTGCCTGCTACTCTTGCACAATGTGTGGTAGTAGATAAGTATCACCGAGATTCTTGAATTATATTTTTGGATGGAGGGTGTCGGGGACCGTAATTAGGGGTACCCCCGATGGTCCTTAATCCGGCTGGAAAACATCTTCAGAACAAACCGTACATGGCTGATAAGGCATGGTTCAAGTCAAGGCCACGTCTACCGAGGGACGCGACCTCATCCGAGCCTAGCCTCGGGCGGGAACAGTAGTCCCCGGACGAATTCACGCCTCGCCCGAGGGCCTCCCTAGGCAGTGGGCGCACCCCCAGCTCGCCCGAAGCACAGCTCAGGCAGACTTTGTTGTGCAGCGACCTCCACCAAATTGCCTTACCAACCGACCGTATCGCATGCGCATTTAATGCGGGGATCGCCTGACACCTTATCCTGACACGCGTGCCTCAGTCGGCAAGGTCAAAGTGACCGCAGTCACTTCGCCCCTTTACTGACCGTTCTGACAGGAAAACAGCGTTGTTCACCTCGCTCCGGCAACTGTGCCAGCCACCAGGAAAAGACTAATGACAGTCACGGCCTTTCCCGAGTATGGCCTCGGGCGCAACAGGGAGCTCCACCTCGCCCGATCCCGGGCCTCGGCCTCAGCTTTGGTCTCAGGAGAAGGTCTCCGCCTCGACCGAGCCCGACCTCGGCCTCAGCCTCGGCCTCGGGAGAAGGACTCCGCCTCGCCTGACCTCGGCCTCGGGGAAGGACTCCGCCTCGCCCGACCTCAGCCTCGGCCTTGGAGGAGTCGCCGCCTCGCCCGACCTCGGCCTCGGACCGACTACGCTGCAGGGGATGCGTCATTACCCTACTCCTAGCTAGCTGCCTTAGGCTATGAAGGAACAAGACCGGTGTCCCATCCAAGGTTACTCCAGAAATAGGCAATGATGGTTCCCCGCATGCGCCCACGATGTCGGATTGCTCTCAACCTCTACGGAAGCAAGGAAACGTCAGCGGCATCCATGCCGCACCGCCAGCTATGCTTCTACAGGGCTCAAGGCACTTCTCTGACTGCCACGTTAGTACATGTACAGGGCTCAAGGCACCTCTCCGCCAGCCACGTTAGCGCATGGCTACACCCCATTGTACAACTGGGCATCTCCTTGTATCTATAAAAGGGGATGTCTAGGGCCTTCCTAAGGTAGGGGGCATAGGTTGACACACGTTGACACACGTGGACACACGTTGACACACGTTCATGGGGAAAAAGACACATGCAGACGAGCGGAGGCAGGCAGAGTAGGAGAGACGCGGTAGAGGCAGCCTTAGACAGCTCGCCTCAAGGCCAAACCCTCTCTCTCTCTCTCTCATTCTCGCTCTCCCGCAACGCTTGTAACCCCTACTACGAGCACCCCGGTGCAAGATAACATAAGCCTTATTTCCCTCTTGTGTTCCATCTTGCATCAACCCATCTGGGCAGGGACACACAGCAACAAATTCACTAGTCGGCCCGGTTGAGGGTCCCCCGGGTCCAAAACACCGACAGTTGGCGCGCCAGGTAGGGGCTCGCTGCATGTTAACGAATACTTTCCCGTTGAGTTCCAGATGGGTAGCTTTCAGCAGCCTCTTCAGCTCGGGATGGTGCTCCACTTCGGAAGTCTCGAGTTCATGTCCCTCAACGGCGGCTACGACATGGTACTGCTCCCCTTGCAGCACGACGATGGTCGTCGGCCCGCCCAGTGGAGGCGAACTCGACGACGGCATCTTCTCGTGGTAGAAGAGGAACACCTAGGTTTGCCCCACCACCCTCCTCACTGGAGGAGGAGGAGACGGGGCAACCATGACCAAGCAGGAGGCAGCACCTCATCGGCTGTCGAACCAGAGCGAGTCGATGACGCCGGCACCCCTGCGGGGGACATGTCGGATGTTGTCCTTGCACCTGAGACGACAGTGGGTGTCGCTTCCCAGAAATGTGCCAACCCCAAGCGAACTGATGACGTTAGCGCCCTCGCGAAGGACTTGCTAGACGTTAGCCTCGTACCTGAGATAACGGTGCAGTCCATCCCGATGCGACTTCGCCACCGTCCATCAACCAAGAGGTACCATCCGTTTTTCACCCTGTTCCTTTTAGATTTAGTTTCGATCCACCAAGCGACCCCGCTTCGGTGAGCGCTTTCACTAGGGCGTATCCTGACCTTCCGGGGTACCATATGTGGTCAACTTGGGACCGACTGACGGCCGTCTCAACCTCCGGACCCACGGGTTCCGAGGAAGAGGACGACCCCGATGTCAGTTGGGATTTCTCCGAACTCCGAGATCCTAGTGCCATGCGCGACTTCATGTCTGCATGTGACCACTGCCTCTCCGGCTGTTCCGATGATGGTCACAGCCTTGACGACGAGGGTTGCGACCCAACTCGCGAGTGCTACCACATCGATCAGGAGGATCACGACGAAGAAAACCACCTTGGCATGCTAGGAAGTGACGGCGCCCTTGCACCTGCGACTCGCGTTGAGATCCCGCGGGAGCTAGCTGTGGTCCAAGTCCCGACGGGGGGTCAGGACACAGCTTGAGCAACTCCACGAGATGCAGGCCAAGCTCGACGAAGAAGCGGGGCGACTTGTGCAGTTCCGGCAAAACATCGAGCAGGAATGGGCAGGCCAAGCGCTCACTGAAGGAGCGCATCATCGGGCCCAGGACGTCCAGCGCTGCATTGTTGATGATGCCAGGGCAATGCCGCCCCCAGCCTTCAACGGGGCCGACCAGAGCCTAGCCGCAGCAGCAATGTTGCTTCGAACGATGCTGGAGCCATCCACCACCGAAGGGCGACGTATCCAGGGCGAGCTCAAGGGCCTCCTGGAAGACGCCGCTGTCTGGCAAGCCGAGAGCTCTTCCTCCTGGAGGCGAGGAGACCCCTCGGAGCATCGCGCAACGCCCTCCCGACACATGCGGGAGGCCTTGGTCCACACCGAGCGCACACGGGACGGGACGCCTGTGGCCCCGGATCGCCTCGGCGACAATTAGCGCCACCGCGACCGTCGAGCCCGCCTCGAGGAAAAGGTGTGCCGAGGCTACCACCCCAGGCGCGGGGGACGTTACGACAGCGAGGAGGATCGAAGTCCCTCGCCCGAGCCACCAGGTCCGCGAGTCTTCAGCCGGGCCATACGACGAGCACCGTTCCCGGCCCGGTTCCGAGCCCCGACTACCATCGCCAAGTACTCAGGGGAGACAAGGCTGGAGTTGTGGCTTACGGACTACCGGCTGGCGTGCCAGTTGGGAGGGGCGGACGACGACAACCTCATCATCCACAACCTCCCCCTTTTCTTCTCCGACGCTGCCCGGGCCTGGCTGGAGCATCTGCCTCCTGCGCAGATCTCCGACTGGGACGACCTAGTCAAGGCTTTCGCTGGAAATTTCTAGGGTACGTACGTGCGCCCTGGGAACTCATGGGATCTCCGAAGTTGCCGCTAGTAGCCCGGGGAATCCCTGCGAGAGTACATCCGGCGGTTTTCAAAGCAGCGCACCGAGCTGCCCAACATCACCGACTCAGATGTCATCGAGCCTTTCCTCGCTGGCACCACTTTGCCGAGACCTGGTGAGCAAACTAGGACGCAAGACACCTACCAAGGCAAGCGAATTGATGGACATCACCACCAAGTTCACCTCTGGTCAGGAGGTGGTCGAAGCCATCTTCTGGAAGGACAAGCAGCCTCAGGGAGGGTAGAAGGAAGACGCCCCCGAGGCGACCGCCCAGCGTGGCACAAAGAAGAAGGCCAAGAAGAAGGCGCAGGCGAAGCGCAACGTCGTCAACGCGGATCTTGTCGCTGCTGCCGAGCACAGGAACCCTCGGAAGCCTCCCGGAGGGGCTAACGCGTTTGACAAGATGCTCAAGGAGTCGTGCCCCTATCACCGGGATCCCGTCAAGAGTGCGACATGCTCCAGCGCTACTTCAACAAGGCTGAACCCTCGGCAGAAGGTGGCAAAGACCAAGGCAACAACCAGGGGGGCAACAAGGAAGAGGAGTTCCCAGAGGTCCACAACTACTTCATGATCTACGGCGGACAGGTGGTGAACGCCTCGGCTCGGCACCGCAAGCAGGAGCACCGGGAGGTCTGCTCGGTGAAGGTAGCGGCGCCGGTCTACCTAGACTGGTCCGACAAGCCCATCACCTTCGACCAAGGCGACCACCCCGACTATGTGCCGAGCCCAGGAAGGTACCCGCTCGTCGTCGACCCGATCATCGGCTCTCCAAGGTCCTCATGGACGGAGGCAGCAGCCTCAACATCATCTACGCCGAGACCCTGGAGCTCTAGGGGGTTGATCGGTCCGAGATCCGGGCTGGTGCAGCACCCTTCCACGGGATTGCACCCGGAAAGCGTATCCTGCCCCTCGAACAGGTCGACTTGCCCGTCAGCTTCGGAACTCCCCCCAACTTCCGAAAGGAAACCCTCACCTTCGAGGTAGTTGGGTTCCGAGGGACCTATCACGCGGTGCTAGGAAGACCGTGCTACGCCAAGTTCATGGCCATCCCCAACTACACTTACCTCAAGCTCAAGATAACTGGCCCTAAGGGAGTCATCACCGTCGGACCCACGTACCGCCACGCTTACGAGTGCGACATGGAATGCGTGGAATACGCCGAGGCCCTCGTCGAGTCCGAAGCCCTCATCGCCTACCTGGATTGCCTCTCCAAAGAGGCGCCCGACGCGAAGCGGCACGCCGCCAACTTTGAGCCGGCCGAGGCGGTCAAGTCCGTCTCTCTCAACCCCAGCAATGACGTCGACAAGAAAGTCAGGATCGGCTCCGAGCTTGACCCCAAATAGGAAGCAGTGCTCGTTGACTTTCTCCGCGCAAACGCTGAAGTTTTTGCGTGGAGTCCCTCGGACATGCCAGGCATACCGAGGGATGTCGTCGAGCACTCACTGGACATCCGAGCTAGAGCCCGACCCGTGAAGCAGCACCTGCGCCGTTTTGATGACGAAAAGAGTAGGGCCATAGGCGAGGAGGTCCACAAGCTAATGGTTGTAGGGTTCATCAAAGAGGTATTCCATCCCGAATGGTTAGCTAACCCTGTTCTTGTAAAGAAAAAGGTGGGAAGTGGAGGATGTGCGTAGACTACACTGGTTTAAACAAAGCATGTCCGAAGGTTCCCTACCCTCTGCCCTGCATCGATCAAATTGTGGACTCCACTGCTAGGTGCAAAACTCTATCATTCCTCGACGCCTATTCAGGCTATCACCAAATCAAGATGAAAGAGTCCGACCAGCTCGCGACTTCTTTTATCACACCTTTTGGCATGTATTGTTACACTACAATGCCATTTGGCTTGAGGAATGCAGGGGCCACTTACCAGAGGTGCATGAACCATGTGTTCGGAGAACACATCGGCAGAACGGTCGAGGCTTACGTCGATGACATCATCGTCAAAACAAGGAAAGCCTCCGACCTCCTCTCTGACCTTGAGGTAACATTTAGTTGCCTAAAAGCAAAGAGCGTAAAACTCAATCCTGATAAGTGTGTCTTCGGAGTCCCCCGAGGCATGCTCTTAGGGTTCATCCTCTCCGAACGAGGCATTGAAGCCAACCCGGAGAAAATCACGGCCATCACCAACATGGGGCCAATCAAAGATTTGAAAGGAGTACAAAGGGTCATGGGATGCCTTGCGGCTCTGAGCCGCTTCATCTCGTGCCTCAGTGAGAAGGGATTGCCCTTGTACCGCCTCTTAAGGAAGGCCGAGCGCTTCACTTGGACCCCCGAGGCCGAGGAAGCCCTCGGAAACTTAAAGGCGCTCCTTACAAATGCGTCCATCTCGGTGCCCCCCGCTGCGGAAGAAGCCCTCTTGATTTACGTCGCCGCAACCACTCAGGTGGTCAGCGCTGCGGTCGTAGTCGAGAGACGAGAAGAAGGGCACGCACTGCTTGTCCAGAGGCCAGTCTACTTCATCAGCGAAGTGCTATCCGAGACCAAAGTCCGCTACCCGCAAATCCAGAAGCTGCTCTACGCAGTGATTCTGACACGGCGGAAGCTGCGACACTACTTCGAGTCTCATACGGTTACTGTGGTGTCATCTTTCCCCGTGGGAGAAATCATCCAGAGCCGAGAGGCCTCGGGTAGGATAGCGAAATGGGCAGTGGAACTCATGGGCGAAACACTTTCATTTGCCCCTCGGAAGGCCATAAAATCCCAAGTCTTGGCCGACTTCCTGGCTGAATGGACTAACACCCAGTTGCCGACGGCCCCAATACAGCCCGAACTTTGGACCATGTACTTCGATGGGTCGCTGATGAAAACAGGAGCAGATGCTGGCTTGCTCTTCATCTCACCCCTCGGGAAACATGTGTGCTACGTACTGCGCCTCCATTTTCCGGTGTCAAACAACATGGCCGAGTACGAAGACTTGGTTAATGGACTACGCATCGCCATCGAGCTAGGGGTTCGGCGCCTCGACGCTCGTGGCGACTCGTAGCTCATCATTGACCAGGTCATGAAGAACTCCCACTGTCGCGACCAAAAAATGGAGGCCTACTGCGACGAAGTTCGGCGCTTGGAAGATAAGTTCTACGGGCTGGAACTCAACCATGTTGCTCGACGGTACAATGAGACCGCAGATGAGCTGGCGGAAATAGCCTCGGGGCGAACGACGGTTCCCCCGAACGTCTTCTCCAAGGATATATATCAACCATCCGTCAAAATTGACGACGCGCCCGAACCCGAGGAGGCCTCGGCCCAGCCCGAGGTACCCTCGGCCGCCGAGGGTGAGGCCCGGCGCATTGAGGGGGAGCGGAATGGGGTCACACCAGTTCCAAACTGGCAGACCCCATACCTGGAATATCTCCTTCGAGGAGAGCTGCCCCTCGATAAGGCCGAAGCTCGGTGTCTGGCTCGGCACGCCAAGTCATTCATTTTACTGGGTGATGAAAAAGAGTTATACCACCACAGCCCCTCAGGCATCCTCCAATGATGCATATCCATTGCCCAAGGACAGGAGCTGTTACAAGAAATACACTCGGGGGCTTGCGGTCACCTGCGGTGCCTCGGGCCCTCATGAGAAACGCTTTCCGACAAGGATTCTACTGGCCAACCGCAGTAGCCAACGCCACTAGGATTGTACGCTCCTGCCGAGGGTGTCAATTCTACGCGAGACAGACGCACCTGCCCGCTCAAGCCCTACAGACAATACCTATCACTTGGCCTTTCACTGTGTGGGGTCTGGACCTCGTCGGTCCCTTTCAGAAGGCACATAGGGGCTTCACGCACCTGCTGGTCGCCATCGACAAATTCTCCAAGTGGATCGAAGTCCGACCCTTAACCAGCATCAGGTCCGAGCAGGCGGTGGCGTTCTTCACAAATATCATCCATAGCTTTGGGGTCTCAAACTCAATCATCACCGACAATGGCACGCAGTTCACTAGGAAAAAGTTCCTGGACTTCTGCGAGGACCACCACATCCGTGTGAACTGGGCCGTCGTAGCGCACCTAATGACAAATGGGCAGGTGGAACGCGCCAACGGTATTATTTTGCAGGGACTAAAGCTAAGGATCTACAATGACCTCAACAAGTTTGGCAAGTGATGGATAAAAGAACTACCCTTGGTGGTTTGGAGTCTGAGGATGACGCCGAGCCAGGCCACAGGCTTCACGCCGTTTTTCCTAGTATATGGGGCCGAGGCTATCTTACCCTCGGACTTGGAATATGGTTCCCCGAGAACAAAGGCTTACGACGACCAAAGCAACCAGACCAGCCGAGAGGATTCATTGGACCAGCTGGAAGAGGCTCGGGACATGGCGTTACTACACTCGGCGCGATATCAGCAGTCTCTGCGACGCTACCACGCCCGAAGGGTTCGGCCCCGAGACCTCCAAGTGGGAGACTTGGTACTTCGGCTGCGACAAGATGCCCGAGGGCACCACAAACTTACCCCTCCCTGGGAAGGGCCCTTCATCATCGCCAAGATTTTGAAGCCCGGGACATACAAGCTGGCCAACGATCAAGGCAAGGTCTACAGCAACGCTTGGAACATCGAACAGCTACGTCGCTTTTACCCTTAAAATGTTTCAAGTCGTTCATGTTGTCGGCGTTTCGAGACCGGGGGGTCCCCGAGCCGACGAGTGAAGTGTCGCCACGTGCCCCAGCCCAGATGGGTCGACGCGAGGCCGAGCACGAAGGGGGGAAAGCGAGGAGGCAGGAGATGGGTCATGAGAGAGGTGGAAATCCCGCGGCCTTCGTGTTCGTCCCATGCCCAGGTCGGGTGCGCTTGCAGTAGGGGGTTACAAGCGAGCAGCCTTACGCGAGCGTCCGTCTCATCCTCGTTCCCGCGCGGCCGACCCTCTCTAAGAGGGCCCTGGTCCTTCCTTTTATAGGCATAAGGAGAGGATCCAGATGTACAATGGGGGGTGTAGCAGAGTGCTACGTGTCTAGCGGGGGAGAGCTAGTGCCCTAAGTACACGCCATCGTGGCGGCCGGAGAGATTTTGGCGCCCGGTTCGTGTGATGTCATGGCCGTCGGAGGAGCGCCGGAGCCTGGTGGAGGGACAGCTATCGGGGCCGTCGAGTCCTTGCTGACGTCCTCTTGCTTCCGTAAGGGGGCCGAGAGTCTCCATCGTCAGGGAGCGTGCGGGACGCCATCATCGCCTATCTGGCGGAGTGAGCCAGATGGGACGCCGGTCTTGTTCCCCGTGGCCTGAGTCAGCTTGGAGTAGGGTAATGATGGCGCCTCCTGTTGATGTGGCCGGTTCACGCCCTGGGTTGGGCGATGTGGATGCTCCTCCGAGGTCGAGGTCGAGTCTGTCTTCCGTGGCTGAGGCTGAGTCCGAGCCCCCGGGTCGGGCGAGGCGGAGTTCGTCGTCTTCTGGGGCTGAGCCCGAGTCCGAGCCCTAGGTCGGGCGAAGCGGAGTTCACCGTCTTCTGGGGCTTAGCCCGAGTCCGAGCCCTGGGTCGGGCGGAGCGGAGTTCGCTGTCTTCCGGGGCTTAGCCCGAGTCTGAGCCCTAGGTCGGGCGGAGCGGAGTTCGCCGTCTTCCGGGGCTTAGCCCGAGTCCGAGCCCTGGGTCGGGCGGAGCGGAGTTCGCCGTCTTCCGGGGCTTAGCCCGAGTCCGAGCCCTGGGTCGGGCGGAGCGGAGTTCGCCGTCTTCCGGGGCTTAGCCCGAGTCCGAGCCCTGGGTCGGGCGGAGATTCCTATGGCGTGCGGCCGGGCCTGACTACCTGTCAGCCTCACTCTGTCAAGTGGCACCGCAGTCGGAGTGGCGCAGGCGGCGTTGTCTCTCTATCAGACTGGTTAGTGGAGCGGCAAAGTGACGGCGGTCACTTCGGCTCTGTCAGCTGAGGGGCGCGTGTCAGGATAAAGGTGTCAGGCCACCTTTGCATTAAATGCTCCTGCGATTTGGTCGGGGTTGCTTCTTGGCGAAGACAGGGCCTCGGGCGAGCCGGGAACGCATTCGCCGCTGGAGTGGGGGCCTCAGGCGAGGCGGAGATCCTTCGGGGTCGGCTGCCCTTGTCCGAGGCTAGGCTCGGGCGAGGCGTGATCGAGCCCTTCGAATGGACTGATCCCTGACTTGATCGCACCCATCAGGCCTTTGCAGCTTTATGCTGATGGGGGTTACCAGCTGAGAATTAGGAGCCTTGAGGGTACCCCTAATTATGGTCCCCGACAGTAGCCCCTGAGCCTCGAAGGGAGTGTTAGCACTCGCTTGGAGGCTTTCGTCGCACTTTTTTGCAAGGGGACCAGCCTTTCTCGGTTGCATTTTTGTTCCGGTGGGTGCGCGCGAGCGCACCCGCCGGGTGTAGCCCCCGAGGCCTCGGAGGAGTGGTTTGACTCCTTCGAGGTCTTAACGCCTCGCGCAATGCTTCGACTGGTCTGGTCGTTCCCTCATGCGAGCTGGCCGTAGCCCGGGTGTACGGTCGGGTCCCAAGTTCTCGGGCTGGTATGTTGACGCTGTCAACGGTCTGGCCGGAGCCGGGTTTGCGAGAGCAGCCCCCGAGCCTCTGCACAGGGCGAGAGGGCGATCAGGGACAGACTCGACTTCTTTATATACGCCCCTGCGTCGCCTTTCCGCAAGGAGGAGGGGGGAGAGCGCCATGTTGCCCTCGGTGGGCACCGAACATGGTGTCTCCGGTGAGCTGCAAGCGGGTGATCCGAGCGGACGCCCGTGCCCCATTCGTTAGGGGTCGGCTAGGGGCCCAGAGGTGCGCCCAAAAGTACCTGCGGGTGATCTGCCAGACCCGGTCCCCTGGTGATGGGGTCCGAGGGCTCGATGCCTCCCTCTGATGGGACTCTGTTACAAGATCGTTCCCGCTGGTCTCGGAAATGTCCTAGGGTACCTCGGGAGCGCAGCCCGAGCCTTGGTTATGTATCGAACGTACCCATGGTCATCCCTCGCTCTGTGTCTGAGGCGGCTGTGAACCCTTCAGGGGCCAGCCTTCGAACCCCTCATCAGTAGTGGGCGCGGAGCCCGAGTAGCCTGAGGCGGCCGTTGAACCCTTCCGAGGGGCCGGCCTTTGAACCTCTGACCAGTAGTGGGTGTGGAGCCCACGTGCTCTGAGGCGGCTGTTGATCCCTTCCGAGGGGCCAGCCTTCGAACCTCTGATCAGTAGGGAGGCTCGGAGCCTGGTTCCTTCACAGGGAAGGATCCTTTCTGGGGTATCCCCCTTTCCCGATCCCTGTTGCAAGAGAGAGAAAGAGGAAAAAAGGAAAAGGATACGAAATCGAATGACGCGGCGTACCTTTTTTGACGTGGTCGTTATGGCGAAGGTGAAGCGTCGCTCGCTTCTCCTGCCAGAGGCGCCGCCTGTCCTGCCGCGGAGTTAATGCGACGGGGCGAGTGGTTCGCGGGGCAGCAGTTGCGTGTGCGTGAGCCGTTCGAGGAACGGAACACGGGCGCGTTGTCTTCACGCCGTGAGAGAGGGTTCTCTCGCTGCCCCCGGATGGGATGTAAGCTTGGCTGACGACGTGACCGCTGCTTCTGCCTGCCTGCCACCGCCATCACTGCCGGCCCAATTTTGACCGCATTTGACCATTGCGCTTGGCTGGCATTGTAGGGTTGCCTCGAGTCGCGGTATTGTCTCCGCAGTCGAGGAGGCGTGGTAGTGGTGTGAGTGGTGGTGCAGTTACTCACACGTAGCAACCGGCGCACCAGTTGCATGACGTGTGGGCCTGGTCCTCCAAGCTGGGCGCGTTGGAAGTCAGAGAGGTGCGCCCACCTGGCGCGGTTGCATGCCGCCTGCATGGCCGCCCGCCCTTTCGCCCGCTGGTCTGGGCAAAAGTGGAGAGCCACTTGTAACCGCTGGGCGGTTTTACGCACCGCGCGCGGCGGTTTGGCTTCTTCTGCCCTGGGCCGGCTTGCATGACGCGTGGGACCCAGCCCCCGCGCCGTGGGGGGACCTTGGAGCGTGTTGGAGAAGACTCAGCCCACAATGGCTGGGGACGCAAGTAGGGAGAGTCGCCTTTAAAAGGAGGGTGAGCCTCTTGGAAGGCGACCGTGTCTTCGCGCTCCCTTATGCATCGTGTCTTTCCACCTTCCAATCCCCCGGATGGGGGACATCCGCCGTCTTTCTGCTTCGTCGTCGGAGGAACGCAACTCTGCGGGACTTGGTACCTTTCAGCCGTCGTTCGGCTTCAAGGATTTTCATCATGCAGCCCGGCTGCACCCCTCCGCCGGCGGTCACCCAAGACGGTGACCTCCAGTTCGATGGAGGGGGAAAGCGAGCTGGGCTGCGGCCTCTGCCCCTCCCTCAGCCTCAAGGATTTTCATCACCAGGGCTGGGGAGGGGAGTGCGCCGAGTTGGGGTTGGCCCCTGCGTGGGCAGTGGTCCGCTCCTTCCCTCAGTGATCGGGGGGAAGGGCGTCCGCCGTTCACGGCATGGGCAGCTGCAGCGTGCCCGGCTCTCTGAGCCGAGCGGCTTCGGAGCTGCTCCCGGTGTCGCCTTCCGCCACGGCAGCTGGAAGAGGTTCCGCCGCCGACGAGCTTGTCGGCGGCACCCGCGGACTGACCTCCAACTCTACGGCCTTCTGCCCGTCCTTGCCTCTCGAGTTGGGGGCATGGGCGAGAGCCTCCTTGCAGCAGCATCCGCCCTGAGGTCATCGCTGCTGCTGTTCGGCCCCCCGGAGCAGAAGTCTTCATCGTCGCCGCTGCTGGGGCGGGCGACGGCGAACCGTTCGTCGGTCTTCTGTTGCTCCGCAGGCCCCTCCCCCATCGAGTGGGGTTGTTCGTACCTGCGGAGGTGGAACCGGAGTTCCATTTGTAATGGCACTTCGAATGCCAGTGTTTTTGTTCATTGTGGCTGTCGAGGCCTGAACATGTATGTAATTTCGGCACGGAGCCGTGCTTTTTCCTCATTTTCGAGCACTAAGACTCGCCTGTTGGTTGTCTGAACCGCTTCACCAAGCGCGAGTCGCCTCGTGTAAAGGCGACGAGTGAGGTATCCGTATCCCGGAGGCGTAGGAGTCCCTCGGCTCGGCCAGCCTTATTGTCTGAGGCTTCCCTCGCTTAGTTAGAGGAAAGCCCTCGGCCGCTCTTCGATGAGCCGAGGCCAGGGGTAGCGGTGCCAACGCAAACAGAGGCGGAGTTGGCTCGAAAAGAAGACCAGGTCGGCCGGAGCCTGGCTGGGTCGTCCGTTAGCGGGACCAACACCGGAATCGACCTGCCGAGGCCTTGGGCCGGGCTGATGTCCTTGGGGGACAGCTAGCCGAGGCCCCGGGGTGACCGGCCGAGCCGCCTGCTCGGGCCGGATTCTTGGAGAAGACCCTGGCGGCGATGGCCCGGGCTTGGTGATGACGTTGTCCTTCAGAGCGGAGACCCTTGGACTGCGTCGCCGTCCGAGGCTAGGTCGGACCTCGCCAAAGGTGTTGTCGATGCCGAGGGTGCTGCCGCTCCCTTTAGCCGCCAAGATCCGAGCCTGCAGGATCGGATTATCTTGTAGCGCGTGTTTTCTGCGGCCGCCGAGGCCGAAACACACCCTCTCCGTATTGTAAAGCCGCGTCTTCTTTCCTCTTGTTTCGAGTATCTGAACTTTTTTGTTGGTAACAGAACTGTTTGTGCGAGCGAAAGTTGCTTCTCACGGAAGGTGATGAGTGAGGTATCCGTATCCCGGAGGCGTAGGAGTCCCTCGGCTCGGTCGGCCTTGCCGCTTACGCGCACTCTTACCCGTCCATGGGGTTCTGTCACCGACGCAGTCGAGAAGGCTCGAAGAATCGCTCCGGCGGAAGAGCTTCCGAACATGAAGACTTGTTCGGTCCGCGGAATCACTTATCCGAACGTGAGTTACTTATGGCAGAAGGTGATGAGTGAGGTATCCATATCCCGGAGGCGTAGGAGTCCCTCGGCTCGGTCATCCTTGGCTGCTTACGTGTACTTCGTCGTTTTCAGGATCCACTTTCGAAGTAGTCGAAAAGCACGAAAGACATTCCGGCGGAAAAGATCTTTTTTCGAGGAAAATTTCGACGCAGAGGGGGTTCCCCCCTTTTAGCCCCCGAGGAAGGGTCGGGCTTTGCCGAGGCAAGGCTGACCCTTCCTTGATGACTAAACTTTGCGTGGGAGCGAGATATATGAACAACTTGAAAACATCTTAAGGGTAGAAGCGACGTAGCTGTTGGATGTTCCAAGCGTTGCTGTAGACCTCGCCTTGACTGTTGGCCAGCTTGTAGGTTCCAGGCTTTAGAACTTTGGCGATGACGAACGGCCCCTCCCAGGGGGGCGTGAGCTTGTGTCGACCTCGGTCGTCTTGTCGCAGCCGAAGCACCAGGTCACCCACCTGGAAGTCTCGAGATCGGACCCCTCGGGCGTGGTAGCGTCGCATGGACTGCTGGTACCGCGCCGAGTGTAGTAAGGCCTTGTCCCGAGCCTCTTCCAGCTGGTCCAGCGAGTCTTCTCGACTAGCTTGGTTGCTTTGGTCATCATAGGCCCTCGTCCTCGGGGAACCGTATTCCAGGTCTGTGGGCAAGACGGCCTCGGCCCTATAGACTAGAAAGAACGGCGTGAAGCCCGTGGCTCGGCTCGGTGTCGTTCTCAGGCTCTAGATGTGGCAGAACCTCCCAAGTTATTGGGCCCACATGCACCTGTCCTTGTCTCAAAGACCTTAGACAGCTATGCATGTGCACCAGATAACTTAACAGGATCCGTCCGATTGCCCAAGGACATCGGATAAACCACTTACAACCAGAACCGCGGGATTAAGTAACACAAATCACACACACCAATATTGTTGCAGCGGAAATCTTACTACCAAATTTTACAGGTTACAAAAATTTTACATTAGTTTATCGGAGTGATTACAAAAGTATAAGTTTGAAATATATACTAGCTCAAGTGACCATCCTCATTAAGAAGTATAGAAGAAGTACTTAGACTTATAAGAAGGCCGAGCCCACCGGCACTTAACACCATCACAGCAGCACAAAGTTATATCCTGAAAAACAACAGGGAATAAAACCCTGAGTATGGAATTACTCAGCAAGACTTACCCGACTAAAGAAAAGACTCTCAAGGATATGCTGGATTTGGGAATCAAGGAGAGGCTTTAGCAAGAATCAACTTAGATACTTTTGCAGAAATAGCTTACTACAGTGAGTCCTTACTTTCAATATTTTAACGCCAGATTAAATATTAATAGACTCTATTTGCATCTAGTCTAATTTCACCATCTCATCAATACAACATCATTTTTATTCATGAGGTTCACATCCTGACTTAGGTTGTAGGGCAGTGACCAAGTCTTCATAACCGCGAAGGTACGGCGATCCGAATCGATTATACTCAGCTGAGGATCTCCAATCACACGACATATGTAGCACTTAACCCTTGCATATGTCAACCCGCCACCGGGGTTCTTAAGACCAGATCAGGTTCACGCGAACCGAGAGCACAGCTACACCACCGTCCAGCCTCTTGCCACGGAGGGTACACGCTACTCTCGCCACCGCTCCACGCCCATTCCGTGTTATCTTATTCTGGCCTTAGTCTGCCTGAGGCAAAGCTTACCCATGACGAGGCATGTGACCAGTTAAAGGGTCCTCGATCATCAAGCCTACATACGCATCCAATCCTTAATCAACCTGGGTAGAACATCACCTGTTCCTAGCCCAAGTTCCGATTTAAGTATTTCCACCCTTAGGATTGTTTGTGTTCCTTAGGATGAAAAGAGCATCACAGGGAACTTTGCAGTAAGATCCCACCATGCTCCCAATGAAAATATATTCTTGCAGGTAGAAGTCATCTTTCCTCAGGATAACCCCTGAGCAAGGCCTTAACGCAAAAGACAACCTCTATCCACAAGATCTGAGCAGGGCTAAGCATTTTTGTAAATCATATTTTGATACTTCACCAGAAGTATCTAATAAGGTATGGATATCAAAGAAGGCAATGCATCAAAGGGTTTCAAGCAACTCCTATAAACCTAATGCACATTTCACTAGACTTAAAGTGTGCGAAAATTATTTAAAAACACAAGGAAGGGGTTGCATGCACCGGGGCTTGCCTGGGTAACACTAGGTTAGTGTTGTTAGGTGACGTCGATCACTTGACGATCATCCTTGTCCTAGCACTTGATCAGGCAAGTTCGTTCATCAGCATCACCCTGCGGAGTAGCCCGCACTTGGGGTCGACTTGAGTCATCTTCCGTATCACGTGATTAATTATCGCACCTGAATGAAATGCATTATGCATATGAATGCATATAGACAGGAATATCAAAAACCCTAAATAGTGCTACGCGATGACGAATTTAAACACCTAGCGGCGAGGCGTTGTACTATTTTATACGAAAACACTAGTTATCGACGTACGACTAAGCGCAATAATTACGCTTCTCGAACCTAACACAAACATCACGAACAACAAACTATACACAAGAAATACAATTAGCCTAATCACAACTTATTAGTTAATTAATTAAATTCTGAACTAATCCCTTGCCTTCTAAATTATACTACATCTTTATAAGTGATTAAAATATTTTATCATCACACATGCCTACCAAATTCTACTCGGTCCACTAATTCAGCTAAGTGACCGGAATAGCGAAATAACTCGCTATAACTGAATCTGGCTCGATAATCGCAAGAACTGCGAAGTCGACGAGAGTTTCGTGACTCACGCAATTTACCGAGCACCTTAATGCGCCTCGCACTAGCACATTAATTTATTCAACGATCGAACTATTTTGAATAATTTATCAGCTTACCGTTTTAACAGCTGACACGAATCCACGAGATTGGTAGCGATTTCCCGACCCAAGCAATTTGTCGAGCGCTTGGTGAATATCGCGCTGCTAACTTCGTCTTCACCCGATTCTTGAGATTGCTTGATGACGCACGGATTGACGACAACCTTTGATTGTAGTCTTGAGCGGGCTGGTGAGGTGGGGTTGAGCAGAAGATGATGGGTTTGACGACTGGACTGTGAATGACACAACGACGAGCTGGGACAGGATCCGAGCTAATAGGCACAATATGGAATAGTGACCAGCATGACGGACGAACTAAGTCGTGGCGAGGTCGACGACGAGGGAAAGCAAGGAATATGACGGTCAGTCGGCGAGCTGAAGATTGGGAGCGACAGCCGGTGAGGAGCTTATCTCCAGAGAACTACGCGAGAGAGGCTGAAAATTAATCCGACAGTGATTCCGCGGCAAACAATAGCCGGGTCCGAGGGGCCAGCAATTACTTGAACATGGTTGACGGCGAGGTCTGCCGGTAGAGAATATCGGCACACATCGCGACACGACGAACGCGCAGAGTTTCAAAATCACGCGCGCGAGACCAGGCCGGAACTGAGGACAAGCGAACAGAGAGGAACATGTCTGGGAGTTCAACGGCGATGGGGATGCTGATGCCGCGGATGTGAACACGACCGCCACATACCGTGCGAGGACACGGAAGTCAGAGCGACAACGACGCAGCGACCTCGACACTAAACACCGGAGCTCGACGATGTCACGGTGTAGCAGGAAATAACAACGCCACGATGATCGGCGAGACAAGTCCGGCGATGACGAGACACTCTATGCCGTTGGGCCGAGCTGTGCTGCGCGACGCCGGGCATCGAGCAGAGATCGAGCTAGAGCTAGGCGTGACACGGAAGGACAGACGGCCATCTGGGCAGCGCGCAGGCGCACGCAACGAGGGGAGCAGCAGCCAGGGACACGACAGCAGGGAGGAGCAGGAAGGTTGGGCGACCAAGCGTCGTCTCCCGCGGCGAGCACCGACGAGCAGCAGGGCATGGCCATGGATGGAGGAGCTGGAGCGCCGGCAGAGGGCAGAGATGGAGCAGGGAACTCGACTAGGAAAGGGACTCGGAACCGGGCGCGGCGGCTGGAGCAGACGCGCGAGAGAGAGAGCTCGCGGCAGGGGAACTCGCGGCTAGCTGGGCGTGCGCAGGGAGGAGCACCATTGGAGCTTCACGACGCCGGAGCTGGAGGAGAGGAGTGCGACGGAAGAGAGATGGAGGGAGGAGAGAGAGAACAGCGTGGAGGAGCCGCTCGGCTACTTGCAGCGAGCAGGGGAAGATGAGTTTGGCGAGTGCATGGCATGAGGGGGCATAGTTGAGGAGATGCTGGGGAGGAGCCCAGCACCAGTCACCGAAGCAAGGAGAAGCTACGGCCAGCGCCATGGAGAAGAAGAGGATTTGGGTGCGGTAGAATTCTAGGAGATGTGCTCACCGTGTAGTAGATAAGACCAGGGTCGTACACAGCAATAAAATAGAAGACAAGGGCGGTGGAAACGATGAGGATTGAAGATTTTTTTTAATAAAATTCTCAGATATTTCTAAATCCAGATTTTAGCGAAAAATGAATCGAGTCAAATGAGATTGATAGACATAGATGAGACATGATTTTTATTTATTGAGTACTTTCGAATTAGATAGATTTGCATCCGTTATTTATATCCAAAGTTTTGGATCGGGGTGAGACGTCGTCGGAACAAATCCGAACGGTGTTAACAACAATACTTCAGACTGTAATCTATTTGATTTAGAATAAAATAATTTTATCCATATCTGAACACCTAATTCCACAGCCACGGATAATTTACCAGTGAATTGGAGCTCAATTAAAATTTCTCGGGTGAGCTGTCTCGGTTGACGAGTGGGAACCAAATTATTTAATAATTGTTTATATCTGAAGATTTGGATCCGACTAGAAACAACAGACCGAAATTAGCCGAAACCAGATCCGCAATGTATACGCGATTTCGTCGTCAAAACAACGTGCTGAAGGATAAATCAAATTATATCCTCGCGCACGATTTTACTCAGACGACGCACGATTCGGATTATTTTGCACCGAGTATTTTAGTCGTCGAGTTCACATTAATCTGTCCGGGATAAAAAGCGTAAAAGGAGGTCAAGCTTCCGAGTTCGGATTCGCGCGGCGATGAATTTTAAATAATCATCGGACGCACCAATTTTTAAAACAGCTGTGTTCCGAACATCACGAAAATTTAGGAAGAGCCCGGACAAATAAAAATAAAAACGATGTCGCGCTCGCGACAAATGAAACAGATGCGATATTAAAATCGCGATAGGCGAAAATAATTAGACCTTAGTGTCAGTATTATTCACTGATATCACGTGCTTAAATTCGTACTCGTTGTCGAGCGGAATATAAACACCTGGGGTGTTACACTAGACCACCGAGGGGAGTTCCTTCATCCATCGCTTGCCGAACTTGTTGAGGTCATTGTAGATCCGAGGCTTGAGCCCTTGCAGAATCATGCCGTTGGCGCGCTCTACTTGCCCATTCGTCATGGGATGAGCTACGGCGGCCCAGTCTACCCGGATGTGGTGATCCTCGCAGAAGTCCAGGAACTTTCTGCCGGTGAACTGGGTGCCGTTGTCGGTGATGATGGAGTTCAGGACCCCGAAACGATGGATGATGTTGGTGAAGAACGCCACCGCCTGCTCGGACCTGATGCTGTTCAGGGGTCAGACCTCGATCCACTTGGAAAATTTGTCGATGGCGACCAACAGGTGCGTGTAGCCCCCGGGTGCCTTCTGCAAGTGGCCGACGAGGTCCAGACCCCACACAGCAAAAGGCCATGTGATGGAGGCTGTTCGCTGCGGCTTGCTGCGGCTGCAATCCGGCTGCGGCTACGGCTTCTACAGTATTTTTCTCTCTATGGATTGCAGCTGCAGCAGTCCAAACAGCTGCAACAGTGTCGGCTACAAGCCAGCCGAACACGCCCATGGGTACCGTCTGCAGAGCCTGAGCGGGCAGGTGGGTCCGCCTTGCGTAGAACTGACACCCTTCGCAGGCGCGGACAATTCTAGTGGCGTCGGCTACCGCCGTTGGCCAGTAGAAACCTTGTCGGAAAGCATTTCCGACGAGGGCTCGAGGTGCTGCGTGGTGGCCGCAAGCCCCCGAGTGTATTTCTTGGAGGAGTTCCTGACCTTCGGTGGTGGAGATGCATCGCTGGAGGATGCCTGAAGGGCTGCGGTGGTAGAGCTCCTTCCCTTCTCCCAGCAAGACGAACGACTTGGCGCGCCGCGCCAACCGCCGAGCATCGGCTCGGTCAAGGGGTAGCTCTCCTTGGTGGAGATATTGCAGGTACGGGGTCTGCCAGTTTAGATCAGGCGTGACTCCGCTTTGCTCCCCCTCGACGCGCAGCGTTTCGCCCTTGGGGGCCGAGGGTACCTCGGGCCGAACCGAGGGTGCCTCGGGCGGAGCCGAGGTTGCCTCGGGCTGAGCCGAGGGTGCCTCGGAAGGTGCCGAGGGTACCTCGGGCTGGGCCGAGGGTGCCTCGGGCTCGGGCGCATCGTCGATCTTGACGGAGGGTTGATGCAGATCTCTGGAGAAGACGTCCGGGGGAACCGTCGTTCGCCCCGAGGCTATTTTTGCCAGCTCGTCCGCAGTCTCGTTGTAGCGCCGAGCGATGTGGTTGAGCTCAAGCCCGTAGAACTTGTCTTCCAGGCGCCGAACCTCATCGCAGTAGGCCTCCATCTTTGGGTCGCGGTAGTGGGAGTTCTTCATGACTTGGTCGATGACGAGCTACGAGTCACCGCGAGCGTCGAGGCGTCGGACCCCTAGCTCGACGGCAATCCGCAACCCGTTGACCAGGGCCTCGTACTCAGCTACATTGTTGGACGCCGGGAAGTGGAGGCGTAACACGTAGCGTAGGTGCTTCCCGAGGGGCGAGGCGAAGAGTAGGCCCGCGCCGGCTCCTGTCTTCATCAGCGACCCATCGAAGAACATGGTCCAGAGCTCCGGTTGGATCGGGGTTGTTGGTAGCTGGGTGTCGACCCATTCAGCCACGAAGTCCGCCAAGACCTGGGATTTGATGGCCTTCCGAGGGGCAAACGAGATTGTTTCGCCCATGATTTCCACCGCCCACTTCGCAATTCTACCCGAAGCCTCTCGGCATTGGATGATCTCCCCCAGGGGGAAGGATGACACCACAGTCACCGGATGAGACTCGAAGTAGTGTCGCAACTTCCGTCGTGTCAGGATCACCGCGTACAACAGCTTCTGAACTTGTGGGTAGCGGATTTTGGTTTCGGACAGTACCTCGCTAACGAAGTAGACTGGCCTCTGAACGGGCAATGCATGCCCCTCTTCTTGTCTCTCGACCACAATCGCGGCGCTAACCACCTGAGTGGTCGCGGCGACGTAGACCAAGAGGGTTTCTCCGGCAGCTGGGGGCACCAAGATAGGCGCCTTCGTGAGGAGCGCCTTCAGGTTCCCGAGGGCTTCCTCGGCCTCAGGGGTCCAAGTGAAGCGCTCGGCCTTCCTTAAGAGGCGGTACAGGGGTAGACCTCTTTCGCCGAGGCGTGAGATGAAGCGGCTCAGAGCCGCGAGACATCCCATGACCCTCTGTACGCCTTTCAAGTCCTGGATGGGCCCCATGCTGGTGATGGTTGCGATCTTCTCCGGGTTGGCTTCGATGCCTCGCTCGGAGACGATGAACCCCAAGAGCATGCCTCGGGGCACCCCGAAGACACACTTTTCGGGATTGAGCTTGACACCTTTCGCCTTGAGACACCGGAATGTCACTTCAAGGTCGGAAAGGAGGTCGGAGGCTTTCCTCGTCTTGACTACGATGTCATCAACGTAGGCCTCGACCGTGCGGCCAATGTGCTCGCCGAACACATGGTTCATGCACCGCTGGTACGTCGCGCCCGCATTCCTCAAGCCGAACGGCATGGTGACATAGCAGTACATGCCGAAGGGTGTGATGAAGGAAGTCGCAAGCTGGTCGGACTCTTTCATCCTGATTTGGTGATACCCTGAGTAGGCGTCGAGGAAAGACAGGGTTTCGCACCCAGCAGTGGAATCCACGATCTGATCGATGCGAGGCAGAGGGTAGGGAACCTTCGGACATGCTTTGTTCAGACCAGTGTAGTCTACACACATCCGCCATTTCCCCCCTTTCTTTCTCACAAGCATAGGGTTGGCAAGCCATTCGGGATGGAATACCTCTTTGATGAACCCTGCCGCCATTAGCTTGTGGATCTTCTCGCCTATGGCTCTGCGCTTCTCCTCGTCGAATCGGCGCAGAGGCTGCTTGACGGGTCGGGCTCCGGCCCGGATGTCCAGCGAGTGCTCGGTGACTTCCCTCGGTATGCCGGGCATGTCCGAGGGACTCCACGCGAAGACGTCGGCGTTCGCGCGGAGAAAGTCGATGAGCACTGCTTCCTATTTGGGATCGAGCCCGGAGCCGATCCGGACTTGCTTGGAGGCGTCGCTGCTGGGGTCGAGGGGGACGGACTTAACCGTCTCCGCTGGCTCGAAGTTGCCGGCATGACGCTTCACGTCGGGCACCTCCTTAGAGAGGCTCTCCAGGTCGGCGATGAGGGCCTCGGACTCGGCGAGGGCCTCGGCGTACTCCACGCACTCCACGTCGCATTCGAACGCGTGTTTGTACGTGGGGCCGACGGTGATGACCCCGTTGGGGCCCGACATCTTGAGCTTGAGGTAGGTGTAGTTGGGGATGGCCATGAACTTCGCGTAGCAGGGCCTCCCCAATACCGCGTGGTAGTTTCCTCGGAACCCGACCACCTCGAACGTCAGGGTCTCCCTTCGGAAGTTGGAGGGTGTTCCGAAGCAGACGGGAAGATCGAGTTGTCCGAGGGGCTGGACGCGCTTCCCAGGGATGATCCCATGGAAAGGCGCAGCGCCCGCCCGGACCGAGGACAGATCGATACGCAGAAGCCCGAGGGTCTCGGCGTAGATGATGTTGAGGCTGCTGCCTCCGTCCATGAGGACCTTGGTGAGCCTGACGTCGCCGATGACGGGGTCGACGACGAGCGGGTATTTCCCCGGGCTCGGCACATGGTAGGGGTGGTCGGCTTGGTCGAAGGTGATGGGCCTGTCAGACCAGTCTAGGTAGACTAGCGCCGCCACCTTCACCGAACAGACCTCCCGGCGCTCTTGCTTGCGGTGCCGAGCTGAGGCGTTCGCCACTTGCCCGCCGTAGATCATGAAGCAGTCGCGGACCTCGGGGAACTCTCCTGCCTGGTGATCTTCCATCTTGTCGTCGTCGCGGGCCCTGCCACCCTCCGCGGGTGGCCTGGCCCTGTGGAAGTGGCGCCGAAGCATGACGCACTCCTCAAGGGTGTGCTTGACAGGCCCCTGGTGATAGGGGCACGGCTCCTTGAGCATCTTGTCGAAGAGGTTGGGACCTCCGGGGGGTTTCCGAGGGTTCTTTTACTCGGCGGCGGCGACAAGGTCCGCGTCGGCGGCGTCGCGTTTCGCTTGCGACTTCTTCTTGCCCTTCTTCTTGGCGCCGCGCTGTGCCGACGCCTCGGGGGCATCTTCTGATGGGCAGCCCTGGGGCTGCTTGTCCTTCTGGAACATAGCCTCGACTGCCTCCTGACCGGAGGCGAACTTGGTGGCGATGTCCATCAGCTCGCTCGCCCTGGTGGGGGTCTTGCGACCCAGTTTGCTAACCAGGTCGCGGCAGGTGGTGCTGGCGAGGAACGCGCCGATGACATTCGAGTCAGTGATGTTGGGCAGCTCGGTGCGCTGCTTCGAAAATTGCCGGATGTAGTCTCGGAGAGACTCTCCCGGCTGCTGTCGGCAGCTTCGGAGGTCCCAGGAATTCCCGGGGCGCACGTACGTGCCCTAGAAATTGCCGGCGAAAGCTTGGACTAGGTGTCCCAGTCGGAGATCTGCCCCGGAGGTAGGTGCTCCAACCAGGCGCGAGTGGTGTCGGAGAGGAACAGGGGAGGTTGCGGATGATGAGGTTGTCATCGTCCGTTCCACCCAGTTGGCAGGCCAGACGGTAGTCCGTGAGCCACAGTTCTAGTTTCGTCTCCCCCGAGTACTTTGTGATAGTAGTCGGGGGTCGGAACCGGGTCGGGAACGGCGGCCGTCGTATGGCCCGGCTGAAGGCCTGCGGACCGGGTGGTTCAGGCGAGGGACTCCGATCCTCCCCGCTGTCGTAGCGTCCCCCACGCCTGGGGTGGTAGCCTCGGCGCACCCTCTCGTCGAGGTGGGCCCGACGATCGCAGTGATGGTGCTCGTTGCCGAGGCGACCCGAGGCCGTAGGCGCTGTGTTGTGCGTGCGCCCGGTGCAGACCGAGGCTTCCCGCATGAATCGGGAAGTCACGGCACGATGTTCTGAGGGGTACCCCTGCCTCCAGGAGGCTGAGCTCTCGGCCCGCCGGACCGCGGCGCCTTCCAGGAGATCCTTGAGCTCTCCCTGGATTCGCCGCCCCTCGGTGGTTGATGGCTCCGGCATCGTGCGGAGGAGCATTGCCACTGCAGCCAGGTTCTGGCCGACCCCACTGGATGCGGGTGGCGGCCTGACCCTGACATCATCGGCGATGCGGTGCTGGAAGCCCTGGGGTAGATGACGCATTTCTCCGGCCGGAGGTTGGCCCGCCCATACCTGCCCGGCGTCCCGGCGGATTGGCTCAAGCGCTCCTGCTCCCTCGTCGAGCCTGGCCTGCACCCCGCGGATTTGCTCGAGTTGTGGGTCGCTACCCCCCGCCAGAACGGGGACCATAGCTAGCTCCCGTGGGATGTCGACGCGAGGTACTGGCCTAGGGAGATCACCGTCCTCCGGCATGTCGAGATGGTTGCCTTCGGAGGGACCCCCTAGATCGACGTGGAAACATTCATGGCTCGGGCCGCAGTCCTCGTCACCGAGGCTACGGCTACCGTCGGAACAGTCGAAAAGGCAGTAGTTGCATGCGGTCATGAGGTCTCGCATGGCGCCGGGGTTGCCAAGTCCAGAGAAATCCCAATGGAAACTGGGCTCGTCGTCTTCCTTGGACCCATAGGGCCCGCAGGTCGAGACGTCCGTCAGCCGGTCCTAAGGTGACCGCATTCGAAACCCCAGGGGGTTCGGATTCGCCTCTACGAGAGCGTACGCCAAAGCGGAGCCGCTAGGCGGGTCGAGGCTAAATTTGAAAGGCGTGGGATGGGAATCGATCGGTACCTCTTGGTCGACGGGCGGTGATGAGGTCACGTCGTGGGCTGACTGCACCGTCGTCTCAGGTACGAGGGCGACATCCAGCAAGCCTTTCGCGAGCGCGCTGGCGTCGTCCGTTTGCTCGGGGTTGACGTGCCGCGGGGAGACAGCGCTCGTCTTTGTCGCAGGCGCGAGGCCAATGCCCGGCACACCCCCCGTTGAAGTGCTAGCGTTGTGGTCTCGCTCGACGGTCGACGAAGCGCCGCCTCCTGCTTGGCCTTGGTTGCCTCGCCTCCTCCTCCTCCATCGACGGGGAAGAGGACGGGGCGAGCTCGAGGGTTGTTCTTCCACCACGCGGGGAAGACGTCGTCGATCCCGCCGCCGGCGGGCGGACTGTCGGCCGCCATTGTCGCTGTCGACCGGCGGTGGAAAGAGTATCATGTCGTAGCTGCCGTCGAGGGACATGAACTCAAGGCTCCCGAGACGGAGCACCGTCCCGGGCCGAAGAGGTTGCTGGAGACTACCCATCTGGAGCTTGACGGGAAGCTGTTCATCAACACGCAGCAGGCCCCTACCTGGCGCGCCAGCTGTCGGCGTTTCGAGACCGGGGGGTCCTCGGGCCGACGAGTGAAGTGTCGCCGCGTGCCCCAGCCCAGATGGGTCGACGCGAGGCCGAGCGTGAAGGGGGGAAAGCGAGGAGGCAGGAGATGGGTCGTGAGAGAGGTGGAAATCCCGCGGCCTTCGTGTTCGTCCCGCGCCCAGGTCGGGTGCGCTTGCAGTAGGGGGTTATAAGCGTCCACACGGGGGAAGGAGCGAGCGGCCTTACGCGAGCGTCCGTCTCGTCCTCGTTCCCGCGCGGCCGACCCTCTCTAAGAGGGCCCTGGTCCTTCCTTTTATAGGCATAAGGAGAGGATCCAGATGTACAATGGGGGTGTAGCAGAGTGCTACGTGTCTAGCGGGGGAGAGCTAGTGCCCTAAGTACACTCCATCGTGGCGGCCGGAGAGATTTTGGCGCCGGGTTTGTGTGATGTCATGGCCGTCGGAGGAGCGCCGGAGCCTGGTGGAGGGACAGCTGTCGGGGCCGTCGAGTCCTTGCTGACGTCCTCTTGCTTCCGTAAGGGGGCCGAGAGTCGCCATCGTCAGGGAGCGTGCGGGACGCCATCATCGCCTATCTGGCGGAGTGAGCCAGATGGGACGCCGGTCTTGTTCCCCGTAGCCTGAGTCAGCTTGGAGTAGGGTAATGATGGCGCCTCCTGTTGATGTGGCCGGTTCGCGCCCTGGGTTGGGCGATGTGGATGCTCCTCCGAGGTCGAGGTCGAGTCCGTCTTCCGTGGCTGAGGCTGAGTCCGAGCCCCCGGGTCGGGCGAGGCGGAGTTCGTCGTCTTCTGGGGCTGAGCCCGAGTCCGAGCCCTGGGTCGGGCGAAGTGGAGTTCGCCGTCTTCTGGAGCTTAGCCCGAGTCCGAGCCCTGGGTCGGGCGGAGCGGAGTTCGCCGTCTTCCGGGGCTTAGCCCGAGTCCGAGCCCTGGGTCGGGCGGAGCGGAGTTCGCCGTCTTCCGGGGCTTAGCCCGAGTCCGAGCCCTGGGTCGGGCAGAGCGGAGTTCGCCGTCTTCCGGGGCTTAGCCCGAGTCCGAGCCCTGGGTCGGGCGGAGCGGAGTTCGCCGTCTTCCGGGGCTTAGCCCGAGTCCGAGCCCTGGGTCAGGCGGAGCTTCCTATGGCGTGCGGCCGGGCCTGACTACCTGTCAGCCTCACTCTGTCAAGTGGCACCGCAGTCGGAGTGGCGCAGGCGGCGCTGTCTCTCTATCAGACTGGTTAGTGGAGCGGCAAAGTGACGGCGGTCACTTCGGCTCTGTCAGCTGAGGGGCGCGTGTCAGGATAAAGGTGTCAGGCCACCTTTGCATTAAATGCTCCTGCGATTTGGTCGGGGTTGCTTCTTAGCGAAGACAGGGCCTTGGGCGAGCCGGGAACGCATTCGCCGCTAGAGGGGGGGCCTCAGGCGAGGCGGAGATCCTTTGGGGTCGGCTGCCCTTGTCCGAGGCTAGGCTCGGGCGAGGCGTGATCGAGCCCTTCGAATGGACTGATCCCTGACTTGATCGCACCCATCAGGCCTTTGCAGCTTTATGTTGATGGGGGTTACCAGCTGAGAATTAGGAGCCTTGAGGGTACCCCTAATTATGGTCCCCGACACATGTATCTCGCTTTCTTTACATGCATAAATAAAGTCTCACCATCAAGGGAGGATCAGCCTTGCCTCGGCAAAGCCCAACCCTCCCTCGGGGGCTAGAAGGGGGGAACCCCCTCTGCGTCAAAATTTTCCTCGAAAACTTTTCTGCCAGAACGTCTTTCGCGCTTTTCGACTGCGTCGATAACAGAATCCTAAAGACGAGCGAGAGAGACCTTGAACGGCAAGGCCGATCGAGCCGAGGGACTCCTACGCCTCCGGGATACGGATACCTCACTCATCACCTTCCGCGAAAAGTAGCTCACGCTCGGATAAGCGATTCTGCTACCGAACAAGTCCTAACGCTCAAAAACTTTTCTGCCAGAACGACTTTCGTGCCTTTTCGCCTACGTCGCTAACAGAATCCTAAAAACGACGCGAGAACACGTAAGCGGCAAGGCCTACTGAGCCGAGGGACTCCTACGCCTCCGGGATACGGATACCTCACTCATCACCTTCGGCAAAAAGTAACTCACGCTCAGATAAGCGATTCTGCTATCGAACAGGTCCTAACACACGAAACGAGAGGAAAGAAAACGCAGCTTTATAATCCAACATTAAAAATGTTTAGGCCTCAGCGGCCGCAAAAAACATACGCATACTTAGAACAAACTGTTCCTACAGGCTCAGACATCGGCAGGGGGAGGAGCAGCACGCTCGGCGTCATTACCACCCTCGGCAGAATCTGGCCCGGCCTCAGACGGCGACACGGGCGAAAGGATCTCCACCTCAAAGGAGGAAGCCAGCACCGCACTTGGGCCCTCGACAGCCGCGTCAAGCCTCTGGACCTCGGCTAAGGCAGCCTCCTCCTCGTCGGGTAAGCAGTACCCCTCGCTGACCCGCTCCAGATCCTCGTCGTAGTGGGAAGCGAGCACGGCGAAGGCCCGCCTAATGCCGTGGTGCAGCGCCCCGCGGAGTCTGTTGCGTACATGGCCACCCAAGGCCCATAGATGACTCTAGGGAAGCTACCCGAGGGGACGCCGTCGAGGCCAAAGGCCTGGTAGAAAGCCAAGATGGCCTCGGACATGGCCACGCGCTCGGCCTCCTTCTGCTCAGCCGCCTCGGCAAGCGCCTTGCAGTTCTTGACAGACTCGTTAAGAGCCGTCTCGAACCCTGCAGGCAGCAGGACAACATTCTTTAGACGCAAGGAGAAGAATGGAGACAAAAATAAAGTCACAAAACGGGCAAAACATACCTTCGGCCCGGGCACGCTGCTGCGAGGCCTCGGCTAGCGCGGACTAGGCAGATCCGACGGCCTCGGCCAGGCTCTCCGCAAGGGCCTCAGCCCGGCTCACGGCCTCGGCAGCTTGGCTCCGAGATTGGTCCCTCTCGCCGATAGCCTGGCCAAGCTCCAGCTGCCGCTGCCGCATCTCCTCGGCCTGGGAAGCCACCTGCTCCCGGGCTGACAAAGCCTCCGCTCGTGCCAATGCTGCCTCTGTCCGCGCCGCTGCTGCCTCCGACTTCAGCTCATCGCAGAGCAACCGAAGGTCCACCACCTCGGCGCTCCGTTGGGCAAGGCGCTCGTTGGCCTCGGCAAGCGCGGCCCACTAGATCGCAGCGACTCCCAAACGTCGCTTTCGCGGCGGATGAACAGCGACTTGGCGATGCTCGCGTCCGTGAGCTCCTGAGAAAGGAAAACAAGATGTCACAAAGAATGCCCTGGTCACGCGAGGTGAACGTCTAAATCCTTACCTATAAAACCCTGGGAACGTCCCTAGAAAGGGTCTCCATGGTCGACCGCAGCGACCTCATCGCCGCCTCGGTGTACCCACGGAAACTATCCCGAGCCTTCTCCTCCAACTCATCGTTGAGGAAGAGGAGGGGCTTCGAGGTGCCATGGCCCCAGAACCGGAGCGGCTGCCCACACCACTCATTGGGATTGAGCTGCGCAGGAGTAAGGCCGCTGCTCCCCAGGACAGGCCACGATTCTGCACGCCCCTCCACCAAGGCATCGGGTCCCTCTACAGCCGACGCATCGGGTACCACCGTCGTCGACGTGCTGGGCCTCTCCTTGGCTAAGGTGGCGAGCCTCCGATCACCAACCTTGGCAACGACGACCGCCACCTCCTCATGGCCGATAACGGGGAGGTCGGGGATGACCACGGGCGGCGGCGCCTCGACCATCTCGATGTCGGCGGCGACGGGCGGCTCCACGAGCGAATTAGCAATGGCCCCGGCAGGAGTCGATGCTGGCGCCGATGACAAGTCAGGAGGACGCGGGGCTGCGGCCGCGTCAGCAGCTTCCACCGGCATGATGCCGCTCCAACGGGGGGGTCATCCTGAGAGGCTTGCCCCATGGCAACTCACGCCGCCTAGGCCCCCCGCTGGAGGGCGCCTTGAGCGGAGGCCAACCAACCGGCATGGCGCGCCGCAGCACCAGCCGCCGAGGCCGGCTTCGTCTTAAGGGCCTTCGTGGGGGCCAAACCAGCCAAGCCCTGCCTTCGCTTGCTGAAAGAGAGAGACGACAAGTTCAAGACACACAATGAAAGAACCAAAACAGAGGTATCCTCAGATACTTACCCGCTCCGGGGCAAGGCCAATCGTGCCTGTGGGGAGGCCCCTCGGGCCCCTATCCCCGCAGGCGCTGATGAAGGTTGCCCCGCCGCTGGCTTCGGCACCATTTCCGCCTCGGACGCCCGAGGCGCCGAGGGAGCGGCCGGCCCAGGCATCGTCACAACGGCCGAGGGACCTGCCTCCTGTGCAGCCAGCGCATGCACCTGCTCTTGGGGGACAGGCGGATCGGCCTGACCCCCCGGAGTCACAACTACTGTCTCGGCCAAGGGGTCAAGTACCCCCTCGGCCTGCCTCCGCTCCTCGGATTGGGACCTTGGTGTCCTGGCCCTAGGCACTGATGGTGCTAGCCCACCTGGGGGCTGGCTTTGCGACCCCTGGCCCAGCCTCGGGTCCAGGCTGAGGCCAAGTCGGGCTGCCATGTCGTCGTCTTCGTCGTCATCGTCATCATCGTCGTCGTCAGGCGTCTCCGGCGACGACTCCCTCGGGAGCCCGTCCCTCGCCTGCCTCCGACGACGCTTCTCCAAAGCTTCCCAAGCTAGCATCCTCTCGCGAGCTCGGGCCTTTTCCGCGTCCTTCTTCTCCTTCTCCTTCTCCGCGGCAAGCCTCCGCGCGGCTCGGTCCGCCGCGTCCTCCGGGACCGGTGACCGGACGAGTTTATAAATCCTCAACCCCTAGGGACGAACAAAAATCCCAACAGTAAGAATCAAAGGCGTAGAGAACTCGGCGCAAAACAGAGGGAGGATCGGACACTAACTAGGGACACATACCCGCGGTCGGGACGCATCGCAGGCTGGCTAAGGGCGCCGGCATCCAGCCTCCCTACCGTACTTGTTACCCGCTTGAGGGGGTCGTCGGCGAAGAGGGAGGTTGAGGACATCCGCGAGTCCTCCGAATTGACCCCCGCTTCATCTCCGCGAGCCGCAACCGCCGCTCGGCCAAAGGGAGCACCCTCCGACGATGGATAGCGGCGACGACCCCCGCAGCGGTAAGGCCTGCATCTCGTAACTTCTGCAAGGCCTGCAGAATAGGCTGGAGCTTCTCCTGGTTCTCGCGCGTGGCCCCCCAGCGCTAGTTAGTGCCGGTGGCGGTCACCACTCGTTGAGAAAACGGCGGAAGCATCCCGCCATCGTTCCGGAGATAAAACCACCGGTTCTGCCACCCCTTGTTCGAAGATGCAAGGGAGGCATGGATGTACTGCTGCACGCGCCCCGGCCTCAGCTGGAGGGTGCAGCCACCGGCCCGCACCGCCATATGGACTTTCTTCGCCTCCGTCGTTGCGGCGAAGAACTCCACGAAAAAGAGATGGGTCCACAGGTCCTAGTGAGGGTCAATCCCCAAAAACCCCTCGCAAACCACCGCGAAGATGGCTGCTTGCACAATAGAGTTAGGGTTGAGGTTATGCAGCTCCACCCCGTAGTGGTGCAGGAGCGCCCGCATGAAGCGGCTCGCTGGCACTCCAAACCCCCGCTCGTGGAAGGGGATGAAACTTACCACATACCCCGGCGGCGGAGTCGGGTCAGCCTCGCTCGCGGGGGCCATCCACTCCGGCTGCGGCCCATCGGAGAGGGGATGGAGCAGACCATCGGCAACGAGGGCCTCTAGATCATCCACAGCGACAGTGGAGAAAGGCCACGGGTCGCGTGGCGGAATGACGGTCACCTTGTCAGCCATCGCCGAACGGAGGTGGAGACTAAAGGGATGAGGTGCACGGTTTCCTTTTCTCTGGCGATTCTCTTAGGTTGCGGAAACCAAAGCAGAAGGCAAGCGCAAATGGCAAGGTAAAGAACCACCACCAGCCCCTCTTCCAGGTATATAAAGGCCCGGGCGAGATCCACCCAGAGCCTCGCCCGAACCCGTCGCAAAATTCAAACTCGAAGGTGAAACAGTCTTTCTGTTCCTCGAACGACTCGCGCACGCGCAACAGACGCCCCGTGAATCGCCCGTCCCGTCGCATTAATTCCTTGGCAGGGCAAGCGACGCCTCCGGCAGGAGAAGCGGGCGCCGTTTCGTCTCTGTCATGATGACCGCGTCAAAAAAGGTGCGCCGCATTATTTAAATTCATATCCTTTTCCTTTCTCTCTCTCTCTCTCTCTCTCTCTTGCCATAGGGACCGGGAAAGGGGATATTGCGAAAGGGATCCTTCTCGGCGAAGGAAATGGGCCCCGAGCCCTCCTACTGATTAAGGGTTCAAAGGTTGCGCCCTCCGGGGTTCGGCAACCGCCCCAGAGCACTTGGGCTCCAAGCCCTTTACTGATCAGGGGTTCGAAGGCTGGCCCCTCGGAAGGGTTCGACAGCCGCCCTAGAGCATGCAGAGTCAGGGATGACCCTGGGTACATCCATTACATGGCCGAGGCTCGGGCTACGCTCCCGAGGTACCCTAGGACATTTCCGAGACCAGCGGGAACGATTTGTAACGGAATCCCACCGGAGGGAGGCATCGAGCCCTCAGACCCTATCGAATGGGTCCGGGTCCGGCAAATCACCTGTAGGTACTTTTGGAGCGCGCCTCTGGGCCACTAGCCGACCCTTATCGAAAGGGGCTCGAGCGTCCACTCAGATCACCCGCTAGCAACTCACTGGAAACACCAAGTTCGGTGCCCCCCGAGGGTAACATGGCGCTTTCCCCCCCCCTTCCTCCTCGCGGAGAGGCGACGAAGGGGCGTACAATAAAAGTCGAGATGGTCCTTGATCGTCCTCTTGCTCCGTGTAGAGGCTTGGGGGCTGCTCTCGCGCCAGGCTACGGCCAAACTGTTGACCACGTCAACAAACCAGCTCAAAAACTCGGAGCCTGACCGTGCACCCGGCTGCAGCCAGGTCGCATGAGGGAACAATAAGGTTGACCGAGGCATCACCAAAAGGATTAAGACCTCAGAGGAGTCAAACCACTCCTCCGAGGCCTCGGGGGCTACACCCAGCGGGTGCGCTCGCGCGCACCCACCGGAACAAAGCATAAACGAGAAGGGCCGGTCCCCTTGTAAAAAATCTGGCAGAACCTCCAAGCGAGTACCAACACTCCCTTCGAGGCTCGGGGGCTACTGTCGGGGACCGTAATTAGGGGTACCCCCGATGATCCTTAATCCGGCTGGAAAATATCTTCAGAACAAACCGTACACGGCTGATAAGGCATGGTTCAAGTCAAGGCCACGTCTACCGAGGGACACAACCTCATCCGAACCCAGCCTCGGGCGGGAACAGTAGTCCCCGGACAAATTCACGCCTCGCCTGAGGGCCTCCCCAGGCAGTGGGCGCACCCCCGGCTCGCCCGAAGCACAGCTCGGGCAAACTTTTTCGTGCAGCGACCTCGACCAAATCGCCTTACCAACCGACCGTATCGCATGCGCATTTAATGCGGGGATCGCTTGACACCTTATCCTGACACGCGTGCCTCAGTCGGCAAGGTCGAAGTGACCGCAGTCACTTCGGCCCTTTACTGACCGTTCTAACAGGAAAACAACGTTGTTCACCCCGCTCCGGCAACTGTGCTAGCCACCAGGGAAAGACTAACGACAGTCACGGCCTTTTCCGAGTACGACCTCGGGCGCAACAGGGAGCTCCGCCTCGCCCGACCCCGGGCCTTGGCCTCAGCTTCGGTCTCGGGAGAAGGTCTCCGCCTCGACTGAGCCCGACCTCGGCCTTAGCCTCGGCCTCGGGAGAAGGACTCCGCCTCGCCCGACCTCGACCTCGAGGAAGGACTCCGCCTCGCCCGACCTCAGCCTCGGCCTCGGAGGAGTCGCCGCCTCGCCCGACCTTGGCCTCGGACTGACTACGCTGCAGGGGATGCATCATTACCCTACTCCTAGCTAGCTGCCTCTGGCTATGAAGGAACAAGACCGGTGTCCCATCCAAGGTTACTCCGGCAACAGACAATGATGGTTCCCCGCATGCGCCCGTGACGTCGGATTGCTCTCAACCTCCTACGGAAGCAAGGAAACGTTAGCGGCATCCATGCCGCAGCGCCAGCTGTGCTTCTACAGGGCTCAAGGCACTTCTCCGACGACCACGTTAGTACATGTACAGGGCTCAAGCACCTCTCCGCCAGCCACGTTAGCGCATGGCTACACCCCATTGTACAGCTGGGCATCTCCTTGTATCTATAAAAGGGGATGTCCAGAGCCTTCCTAAGGCAGGGGGACATAGGTTGACACACGTTGACACACGTGGACACACGTTGACACACGTTCACAGGGAAAAAGACACACGCAGACGAGCGAAGGCAGGCAAAGTAGGAGAGACGCGGTAGAGGCAGCCTCAGACAGCTCGCCTCAAGGCCGAACCCTCTCTCTCTCTCTCTCTCTCTCTCTCTCTCGTTCTCGCTCTCCCGCAACGCTTGTAACCCCTACTACGAGCACCCCGGTGCAAGATAACATAAGCCTTATTTCCCTCTTGTGTTCCATCTTGTACCAACCCATCTGGGTAGGGACACGCAGCAACAAATTCACTAGTCGGTTCGGTTGAGGGTCCCCCGGGTCCGAAACACCAACAGAGGGAGTAGTATTTAAAGAAGAGCCTTGCATGCAATTTCTTTTGTTTGAATAATGTTTTCAACGTAAATTCCTTTTTTTCATGCGTGACATTTATTCTTCGTAATATTTTTTCTATGGATCTGACTTGTGAACCATTTTTATAAACCAACGCCAAACATGAATCAATGTTTTTTACTTGAAAACCCCGAACAAACACCATTAGCAGGAGGCACTCGCGTTGGGGTCGCTCATCGACGACAAGAAGAAACTTGGTGACTGCCAGTTCGACCTCTAGAAACAGTCCTATGTGGCCGCATGTGCCGCTATGTACGACAAGCTCTAGTGCAGCCGCCGCTTGGACGCGATGCAGAACGGCTGCTCCGCGCTGTCCATCGTCAAGCAGGGGGGCCTCATGGTCGTCGTCAACGTCGGCGACTCTCGGGTTGTTCTGGGCACCGCATTCGACGACGCCGCCATCACGTCGTCCAGCTCATCGTCCACCTGAAGCCCAACCTGCCACGTAAGTCGCTACTGACTGGCCATGAATTCTTGTGCCTTGAGATGATGGCCGTTGCTGATGTTGTATGAGTGCCCTCGAACACGATGTATGTAGAGGAGTAGCGCATCTGGTGGTGCAACGGTTAGGGGTACTACCTTGCTGATGAGCCCGAGGTGCACTTCGTTTTACAGCCCAGCCAAGAGTCATCAGTACTCGGTATGTCGCGCGCGTTCGACGACTACTATATCGAGGACTGTGGCGTCATCTTGGTGCCAGAGGTGACGCAGAGGAAGATCGACAACAATGACCAGTTCGTCATCCTCGTCACTGTTGGGGTAGCTTTTGTGCCGACCTGCCTTTAATTCTCTTCACAAACACACACTTGCCTTTTTGTTTAAGCAAAAGCATATGGTGGTACGTGTCCGATGACTAACGATGTATGAGGAAATTTCTTCCGGTATATGTGAAACGTGCTCTCCAATAATGAGACCATGCAAATCGTGACATATATCGAAGTCTGCATGATACTGATGGTTGCAATGTACTGGTGAAACAGATAGATTATAAATAACAAAATTTATATATGGCCAGAATCACAAATTTATTATGAAACATTTTCTCACAACGGTATAACACACATTTTGTAAAAGCTATCGTAGTATACTGATATTATATATTCTCGTTACATGCACGGTTAGCTAGTTCCCAAATATAGATCGAACGACCCCTGCGGCCCTGCCCCCAGAAACAAAGCTAGGGTTTGCCTCCGCACCCTCTCCTGTGAACCGCGCGAGCCAAGGACCGCCCGTCGCCGCTCGCCGCTCGCCGCCATGGGGACGGAGCGGAAGCGGAAGGTGAGCCTGTTCGACGTGGTCGACGAGACGTCCGTCTCCGCCAAGCTGCGCGCCGCCTCCAACGGTGCCGCCGCCACCGCTACTGGGGGCAACCCGTCTGTCAATCGGTGGAACGGGCGGCCCTACACGGCACGGTACTTCGATATCCTCGAGAAGCGCCGTACGCTCCCCGTGTGGCAGCAGAAGGAGGAGTTCCTCCGCTCCCTCCGCGACAACCAGACCCTCATTCTCGTCGGCGAAACTGGAAGCGGGAAGACAACTCAGGTATCGCACACACTACAATACCCATACGCCTTCTCCTAGTCGGCTATACCCTGCAGATTAGGCAGGTTACTGTAATGTTTGATTTTCTTATTTATATCGTTTGTAGCTAAGGGTTAGGACTTAGGAGATAGTGCTATATCGTTTGTAGCTAATGTTAGGAGATTGTGCTATATAGATTGCCCAGTCGTTCCTTTGGTAGAGTGGTCAGACATATTTATGCACTTGTTTGCATAACTGAGGCCAGATTATTTTTTTATAGGACTGAGGCCAGGCTATAGATGATTTTGTTTGTGTGAAAGGTTGATGGCCGCTATTCTTGCTCGACACTTGTGATGGTTTATTTGGCTTGCTGGATGGTTTGATTTTCTTAATTTTATCTATTGTTTATGGCCATGGTTAGGGGATAGGTGTTTTAGGGGCTACCCACTTATGGACAAGGAAAATTGGTCAAGTTTGTTTGTGTAACGAAGGAAAGACTATGCTTATTATGTTCTTATTAGTTCTTCTATAGATTGATTTGAACCTGTTATTCTTGTATGTCATTCTCGCTCAATTAAGTTGTGATGATTGATTTGTGTTATGTTGAACAGATCCCCCAATTTGTTCTTGAGACGGAAGGCTTGGGTAACCGTTCCATGGTTGCCTGCACTCAGCCTCGGAGGGTCGCAGCAATGTCAGTCTCCAGGCGTGTGGCGGAGGAGATGGATGTTACTATTGGGGAAGAAGTGGGTTATAGCATTCGATTTGAGGATTGCAGCAGCCACAAAACTGTTCTCAAGTAAGCCTTTTTATGTCTTCATCTTTTGTTTAAGAACATGGTTAGCTGCACTATCCTTTTGGCAGATTGATATGGAGTTTATGTTTCTTTTCTTTTTAGGTATTCTGATCTAATCCTGTTCTGTTGAACACTATTGCTTCCTATCAGATATTTGACAGATGGTATGCTTCTGAGAGAAGCAATGGCAGACCCACTTTTAGAGAAGTACAAGGTGATTGTTCTTGATGAGGCTCATGAGAGGACTTTAGCAACAGATGTTCTGTTTGGGCTTCTGAAGGAAGTTCTAAAAAATAGACCAGATTTGAAGCTTGTTGTTATGAGCGCTACCCTCGAAGCAGAGAAATTCCAGGGTTACTTCAGTGGTGCACCCTTGATGAAGGTGCCTGGGAGACTTCATCCAGTTGAGATATTTTACACCCAAGAACCAGAGAGGGACTACCTAGAGGCTGCTATCAGGACGGTTATGCAAATACATATGTGTGAACCTGCTGGTGATATCCTTGTATTCCTTACTGGAGAAGAGGAGATTGAGGATGCATGCCGGAAAATAAACAAGGAAACTAATAATATGGGAGATCAGGTTGGCCCAGTTAAAGTTGTGCCTTTGTACTCCACACTGCCCCCAGCCATGCAGCAGAAGATTTTTGAACCTGCTCCTGCCCCATTGAAGGAAGGAGGTCCTCCTGGAAGGAAAATTGTTGTGTCCACCAACATTGCTGAAACATCCTTAACTATAGATGGCATAGTTTATGTGATAGACCCGGGGTTTTCCAAACAGAAAGTTTACAACCCAAGAATAAGGGTGGAATCCCTTCTGGTGTCACCCATTTCTAAGGCAAGTGCTCATCAGAGAGCTGGTCGTGCTGGACGAACACAACCCGGGAAGTGTTTTAGGCTATACACAGAGAAGAGTTTTAATGAGGATTTGCAACCACAGACATACCCAGAAATTCTTCGGTCGAACCTGGCAAATACAGTTCTTACCTTGAAGAAACTTGGAATTGATGATTTAGTGCATTTTGACTTTATGGATCCTCCAGCACCAGAAACTCTAATGAGGGCCTTAGAAGTTTTGAACTATTTGGGTGCACTAGATGATGAAGGTAATCTGACACAGTTAGGTGAGATGATGAGTGAGTTTCCCCTGGATCCACAAATGTCGAAGATGCTTGTCATCAGTCCAAAATACAACTGTTCAAATGAAATCTTATCAGTATCTGCCATGCTGTCAGGTATGTTAGTTGTCACAGAAGGTTAACTGATTGCATTTCTACAAATTATCTTATCTATATGTTTATCTGGACTACTTTGCTTGTCAGTTCTGTTCAAGTGAAGTGCCAGGTTTCTATTATACTCCCTCCGTTCTTTTTTATTTGTCGCTGTTTAGTTCAAAAACGAACTAGCGGGCGCCAAATTTTCGAGAACGGAGGTAGTAGCATGTGAGCTTGCATGCATGCTACTGCATGTGCACGTAGCATCATTTTCTTGTGCATTTCTTTAATGTGCTGTCATCAGCAACTGTCATTCACCTGGCTTCATGAGCTATTGGTTGAAATGATCATACAGTTTAGGCTGATGCTGTAGCATCATTTTCTTGTGCATTTCTTTAATGTGCTGTCATCAGCAACTGTCATTCACCTGGCTTCATGAGCTATTGGTCGAAATGATCATACAGTTTAGGCTGATGCAGATAATTGCTGTTTGTTGAATTATTCTGACAAAGCAAACGGTATCGTCTCGCCCCTTTGCATCTGCTGACCACCGTGGACCTCGTCTGTTATTACCATATTCTTTCTCTAGTACCCAATTGCTTCCTCCGGCCTAGGGACGCTCAAAAGGCTGCTGATGAGGCGAAGGCTCGATTTGGCCACATTGACGGGGACCATCTGACGCTTCTGAATGTATACCATGCATACAAACAAAACAGTAAGTCCATAAGCCTCATTCAATTAGGGATGCATGTGGCTATGGGTTGGGGTAATGGATCCATCCTTGTTGAAACAATGTTGAAAGTTAAAGTGAACCACTAATTTCAGTGGAGGTTTTGTGTTGGCTCCCATCCTTTTCCCTTCCTAATAGTTACTTTATTTATTGGCGATGCAGATGAAGATCCCCAGTGGTGTTACGAGAACTTTATCAATTCAAGAGCACTTAAGTCTGCAGACAATGTCAGACAACAGCTTGTTCGCATCATGACTAGATTTAACCTCAAGATGTGCAGCACGGATTTCAATAGCCGTGAGTACTATGTCAATATCAGGAAAGCCATGCTTGCGGGGTATTTCATGCAGGTCGCTCACCTGGAACGAACTGGACATTACCTGACTGTAAAAGATAACCAGGTTTGTATTTTCCATATTCAAAGAATCTTAAGTTTCTTGGTTAGGGCGTGGTATTGAAGTCTTTTAACTCATCCTTACTAGGTCGTCCATCTTCATCCCTCCAATTGTATGGACCATAAGCCAGAGTGGGTCATCTATAATGAATACGTCTTGACCACCAGGAATTTCATTCGCACAGTCACCGATATCCGTGGGGACTGGTGAGTTACTACTATCTGAACAAAGCTGGTCACTTTTTAGTTTGACCATTTGAAGATCGATTGATATTCTCTGTGACCTAATGTGCAGGCTAATTGATATTGCGCCACATTACTATGATCTGAGCAATTTCCCGTCATGTGAGGCCAAGCGTGTTCTTGAGAGGCTGTATAACAAGCGGGAGAGGGAAAGAACTGCAAATAGAGGCTGAGGTTGATACTTCCAGAAACCTGGTGCTCCATAATTCCACCGCAGGTCTATCCAGAGCACTTATACGAGCTTTGGTTATCACAGATAGCTGTCCCATTTGTCTTAGGCAAATGCGTTAGCATGATGTCTCCTACACACCCTAATATCTATTGTCTCATCAGCATGATCATTATGTAGGCAACCTCGAAAAATTCTGTAGCATCTCAATTAGTTGTGATTCAGATTAATTGTGTGACAGTCTGTTTTTGTATGCATCAGACGTTTATGTTTTGTGTTTCTATGTGGTTAAATGGTTACCCTTTGGAATGAAAATCCACTGATTTTGGTTTATTAGCTTACCTGGGGTTAAGCCTACGTCCTGTTGTAGGAGGAAGGGTTAGAGGAGGTTGTTAATGAAGAAAAGAAATCAGACCCCCCCCCTCCCTTCTGTTTTTATGTATAGTTTGTGGCTTGCTTGATACGCCAAGCATAAGGCGATATAGCTGGTTTAGGAATAAAGAAATTGTATTGCGTTTATCTATTGTGTACGAAAGCAGAAACTTTTATCGTGGCTGAGGCGTTTTTTAGGCAACGACTGATATGCAAGCGGTCCTTCTGTGCAAGTGTGCAAGCAAACCATCTAATCTATTATATCGTGATCCAACCGTAGGTCATATTTAACACTTAAACCCTTCCATCACCAGCTCAATAATCTTTATAAAAAAACCCTAACAAACCATGATTGTATCTGTGGTTGGATCGTAATCTAATAGATCAAATGGTTTGCTTGCACGCTTACACAGAATGACTGCTTGCATAGCAGTCGTTACCCGTTTTCTAATACCTAAAAAATCATAGATGTATTTTATTATGTAATTTATTGTGCGGCTCAGTTATCTACTCTACGTCCGGTTGTTTTTTCACTGATTTCCTTTGTTTTATTTGTTGTATTGTGCGGTTATGCAGTAGCCTTTATTCTATGTTTTTTCTCCAAAAATGTCGTTAAAACATGTTGAAACAAAATACTATCACAAAATTTCAGTCTGTCAATTAGGGTCAATTAGGACCCGTTTGTTTCTTTGGAATTAAATTCCATTTTAATAATTATAATTTAAACAAAACTAATTAAGTTTATATATTTATATATGCAATATATTTGTATATTATCCTAAATCATATGAGAGAGATAGTTATATACTACATTTATGTTATAGCAAAGCAAATAAAAGAGTGTGTTATAAGTTGTACATCAGAAAAATAGCATGTAAATCTATAGAATTAATTTTTATCTCCCACCCCATGAATTTGACATATGCTTATATGATAACTTTGGAAAGTGGTGAAATGTCACATTCTAAAAAAATAGCCTATTTTATTAGTAAAATTCTAATTCCTCAAAATAAAAGAAAACAAATGGGACATTATAGATTTTGCACTCATACAGAGGATTTTGCAACTCTTAGCGGCCTTAAATGTAAAAACTCATAGCAATAGAATTATAGTTCTACATTTTCTATTTAGTTTGGATATAGGGAAAGCCCTTTTTGATGAAGGAAGATAGAGATATTTGCCTTCAAATAGTATATCTAGAAAATTCTAGATCACGAATTTTTTTATTTTCAACGCAGATTACATTTTGATAATGATGTTTTCTACAAACCTTGTTATTGAAAAAGCATTGAATTGGACAAAAACTAATCTAACAAAAAACATAATGAAAAAGGACACAACCTAGACCAACAATAAGATACGACTATAGATGGCCAATAAGCACGAGGCCCGCGAGCCCGGCACGAAGCCCGCTGTTTGGGCCCAGTTTGAGCCCGGCACGGCTCGATTCTATGCGAGCCCGTGCCGATCCGGCACGAACAAGCGGGCCAGGCTCGGACAGGAAACTAGACACAATGGGCTAGACCGACACAGTCCGTTTACCTCTAAGCCTATTAAGCCCGCGTTTTTTACACTAAAACATGCTTACAGCCCGCATAGCCTACTTTTCAGCCCGCTTTTTTCATGCTAAACGGGCCGGTCCGGCCCGTTGCAGGCCGGACTTTGATTGAAAATTGAGCCTGCGTGCTTAGACGGCTCGGCCCGGTTTTCTAACCGTGCCTGGCGGACCGGGCTTCACCGGATCCGGGTCGGGCGGCCCGTTTGGCCATCTCTAGGTATGACGATAGGCATAAACTTAACAAAGCGAATTAAAAATGAAATTACAGGCAGGAAGCAGAAGCATCAAACTAAATTTACGATTCATGACAATCCCATTTTTGAAGCGAAAAAACTTCTTCTTCCACTTAGGAGAGGCGGCAGAGTAGGTGCGAATACCCAGAAGGGTACTCGCTCCTCGTGCTCCCGCTCTCGGCCCGTTGATTGCTGTTCTTTTTTGCCTCACAGTTTTCGTGATCGAATTACGAAATAGATATACGAGCAGCCGTAAAGGATCATTCGCTGGGATGGTAAAAGTGAATCTTTTATGGGACGGGATCGTGGAATCCACTAAGTATGCAATCGGTATTTGTGATCGATCAGCTTCCAGTATGACCGATGACTTTCTATCTGGATGAAGAATAACCACACAATCAGGTTGTCGGTTCAACCCAAAATAGATTTTCTTGTTTCTTGAACGGAATTTCTTAGGATTAGCATAAGAATTGGTCAAAAAAGCCCCGATCTTCCATTGAGAATCATTGATACAGCTCCACATTTTTGCCATTATCGAATATATAAATAAATTCTTCGTCTTTAAAAAGAAGGAACGGCTTTTTTGACAAATGAGATATCCTACAAAATCAAGAGCGTTTCGTAAACAAATCAGTGTCTTGTCTGAATCGAGAATAGCAATTTCATTTCTGAAACAACGGATATAGACTTTGAAATGGTGAGCAGCTACCCGACGGCCGAGATGTGCATTAAGACACAAAGGGGTTATATGACAGGAGATAGGAGATATATGTCGGTGTTTTTTTTGGCCTTTTGCGGATTCTAAAAAATAGATCCAATCTAAAAGAAATAACAAAAATATACTTAACACTAGCTCACGATATGATACCACTTGAAATAGACAATCTAAGGTTGCCCGCAGTGGGCAGCTCTAAACAATACGCTATGTGGATAGCGCTACGTATAGAGTAAAAACCCACTGCAGTGGATCACCTCAACGGCTACTCTAAATGCATGGAAGAGAGAGAGAACGCCATATATAGAGTATATACACCTCTACTCCAAATCTCTCTCCGCTTGGCGGCAGCATGTGGCAGCCGGAAGCAGCAGGTGGCAGTTGGGATGGGAAATGAAAGAGAAATTGTAAAGAAATAATATAATATGTGATAGTTGGTATAGAGTTGAGATATAGAGTAAACATGACTGCAGAGGATTGTGGTATAGAGTAGATAATCTTGCTGACGGGGATAGAATATTCCTTTTAGAGTAGAAATTTAGAGTAGTATGAGTGCGGATAGCCTAATATTCCAATAGATGCAGTAATTTCAATGGGTGGAGAATTCGAGGTCCACGATCTAGACTTCGAATCAAGTCTGTTTCAAACCCTCACAATTGTTACACTATTGCTTTATTGGTTATCAACCAGCAACCACACACAATACAATTAACCTCAGCGAGAAGGCTTTTCCACAGGTAAATAAAAAATACAAGCAAGAATACGATAAATGCAATCTAAAATGGCAAATATAAATGTTTCAATACAATAAGAGATTCAAGACTTGTTTGGAAAGGAGCAGTTGCTACAAGCGAATAAGATGAAGATCAGGCGAACTTGGTGATTTATGTGGAGCAAACAATGTATATTTCATGAGAAAAATAAGAACACACCTTGACGCGCACAAACGCGCACGCTCATACGCAAACCACACAACCCATGGAAGCGTCCGTTGCCGCCGCCGCCGTCGGCTTGTTCCCTCCGCCGCGAATCCGCATCCGAATCACCAAATCGAGTCCCCTCCCACGCCCTCGGTGCCTCCAATCCGGACCCTCCAAGATCTGGACCTCCGGCTCGCGGGCATGCCTGGTCGCGGCCTCCGCGTCCACACCGCCGGCGCCGGGAGGCGGCCTCTACTCGGCGGCGACGTACGAGCTGACCCCGGAAAACGTCGACCGCGTCCTGAACGACGTCCGGCCGTACCTCATCTCTGACGGGGGCAACGTCACCGTCGTTGCCGTCGAGGACGGTGTCATCTCCCTCAAGCTCGAAGGTAAATAAGCCTGGTTTGCAACTTCGGTAGGAGCGAAATCTTGTACTAGTCGATTTCCCTGGTTTGCAACTTGTAGGAGCTTGCGGCAGCTGCCCCAGCTCGACGACGACGATGAATATGGGCATCGAGCGTGTGCTGAAGGAGAAGTTCGGCGACGCTTTCAAGGAAATCCGTCAGGTGTTCGACGGGGACCAGCCGGCGGCGGAGACAACGGCCGAGGTCAGTGAACGGACTCCACCACCGTAGACATAGCACCGTCGTCGCAGTACACTGGTGGTAGTCTAAGCAATACTATCACTGATTGGCAAGCGGATCCTTTTGTGCTGCTGCAGGCGGTGAACCGGCACCTGGACATACTGCGGCCAGCGATCGCGAACTACGGCGGGAGCGTGGATGTGTTGGCCGTCGATGGCGAGGACTGCCTGGTGAGGTACGACGGGCCGGAATCCATCGGCAGCGGTATCAAGGCGGCCATCAAGGAGAAATTCCCGGACATCACCAGTGTGGTGTTTACCCTGTAAAACACCGACTGGGGCTATGCATATCGGGGCAGTCCACAGCAAATGAACATGCTGATCGAACCTCATACTTGTAATTTGCAAAGTTTTTTGTGTTGTGGGCGGGCGTCTCATCCTTGCATTTGCGCTGGTGCGGTAATTGCACTGCGGATGTTTCCCTTCCCGTCACCTGAATTCAGTTGATTAGGAATTTCGTTTCATCTCGACCTGACAATGATATTGTGCAGTTGAGGTCGTGTAATAATAATCTCTACTCTCATGAGTTTCTTTCGACCTGATATTTCCAAAATGCTCTTCCATGTTTAAGTTGTATATCTAGGAGGACTCGGAAGAGACAATTTGTTCATGTTCGAGGAGAATACCTGAACTTCGACGTTTTGTACGAAAAAAGTGTCTTTTTTCCTTATTATGACAAACATGTACAGCACAGCCGCACAGGCAGGCATTAAGGCATTTTGTACTGAACTCTTATTTGGGCCGTTTGTAGGGATATCCAGTCGAGAGAGCCAACGCAACAGCTAGTCCTTAGAAAGCCCAACTAGTCTGGGCTTCGTCTGACGGACGACCCATTTCGTCCGGGCCATTGCTTCCACCATTCACTGTCACTAGTGGGGGAATCATATGCTCAACTTAAGAACTAATTTGGTAACTCTATCAAAAGAAAAATAAACTATTTTTTAAAAAAATAGGATTGTCAAACTAGCCCTAAGAATATGTGATAGCTTAAAATCAGAGTTATTATTTGGGAGCTCTAATTTGGATATGGGATCCCAATGGCTGAGAAAAACATTTAGAAGACCTCTGATTTGAATTTCTGGGCGTTTCACATTTTATGGAGCTGATATCATACTGAGAAGGTGGAATCTCGATCTGTTTTTCCCCCTGGACCGAAGCAACTGAAGCTGCGCTAAATACTCCCTAAATTATATTATGTAAATTTATTTTTTTAAAAAAACCCCACTAGTTTTCACTAGGTGGTGGGCCAGTAGTATAACAGCCCGTATGCACGACCTCCAAAAACCCTAGCGTGTCAGTGTCACTCAATCGTGCAGACAGTGCAGCTCTATTGTGATGAGCAAATGTACACCCTCCTGCGGAACAGTAGTAGTAGCACTGCAGTCCTAGCTAGGCACTGGCATCCTAAAGTAATCAGAAACAGCAAGCATCACTGCATCATCATCCCAGCTCCCGGCTCGTGGAACGGGACGGGAGGGCGCGACCACACAATGGTGAGATTCAAATTCTACGTGCGAGTGTCAACGTGACTACGACGGAGATAATGTTGGGGGGTTTGAGTACATTCCCCATGTTCTTCTACATCTATGGCGGCGGCGGCCAAAGCCAACAGCCTCCAAATCCTTCTCAAGATGAGATCTCAGCTGCAGTACCAAGTACACAGCTGACAAACTCCATTGCTAGTCACACGCTCAGTACTAGTAGAGCACTAGAACAAGGCCAGCTATTGCGCATCGATCTGTTGAAAAGCCTGGAGAGATCAAATCCCCCTGTAACTCCCCCAAAAGATCTCCTGACCCCAAATCTCGACGATCTGCTGCAGCTTCTGCATACACACACTGCCGCGCCCCCCTGAGCCTGCTCCTGCTCTCTTCCTTTTTTTCTCTCCCTCCGACCTCCGACCCCCGCCCCCCGCCCGGCCGCCCCCCGGTCCTCCTTTGGCCTTTTTATTCACCGCAGCACCCCATACAAACACACACACACAAAGGCGACCAGTACTGGAGTTGGGAGAAGCTGAGGCGTTTTTCGTGCCGCTGGCTGACCGGCCGGCTGGTGGCTTACATAGCCAGCTAGTTCGATTCGATCGGTGTGTGCTCTGCTTTCTTGCGGTCTCTCTTCCTCGTCCTGAGCTTGACAGGCTACTTTCTATTAGCATCTTCTGTGTGCGCCGCTGATGTTTGACGCCACTTTCTCGCAGTGTAATCTCGCACAAAGCTAGCTTGGAGCCGAATAATGGAAGCCACGATGAAGCTCTGCAACGTTGCGGTAAGCTCATAAACACTTCAAGAGGTTCTCTCTTCATATACGTAGCGTAGCCTTCTTGTCCCGTGTGTGTTTGATCTTGCACTTATATGACACTCTTCCTGCTCTCTCTCTCTCGTCAGACGGTGAGGAGCTCTGTCACCGGCAAGCCCCGCGAGCAGGAGGAAGTGTCCTCTCGGCATGAAGACCCCAGAGAGCCTGCAGTTATTATGCCACACGTGATTCATGTCTAGTATTAGCATGGTGTTATCCTGATTGAGCTTTTTTTTTAATTTAAAATTTTTATTTTTCTTCGTATCTCTATATCTTCGGATCTTCTTGACCTTGCAAGACCTTTTCTTGACCTTGTAAGACCCAACTCTACCGTCTTTCTTTCCTTCAACTCAACCTTGACAGTCTTCCACCTCTCTCTTTATCCTTGCTTCTTCTCTAGCTCTATCCCTTCTGAGCTGCGGGTTCAACTATATGTTTACATGTTTAGATATTAGATTATCCCTAGATTAATTGTTCTATGATATAATTAAGCTGGGTGTGAGTAAATAGGTGGCCTGGTCCTTTTCATATATGTGATGTAATGCTGTGAACTCATTGTCAAACAAGCATATTTTGTTTTGATGGTAGAGTGCCATCGATGAGACGCACAGAAGCATGTTCCTGTTGGGCCATGATGCTCAGGCAATGTGAAGTAGACGCCTACCTGTAAGCAAGCTACTTCGTATGTATCACATCAATGGAATAAGTTGGCTATGTGAAACATTTTGGATCCATGTGCTTTTTAACTATTGAGAACTGATCATTTGACACTGCAGACGCAATGCGAGACTCGTGTATTGTCGTTTCGTTTAGTTTAGTTAAGCTGTGTACCATCATCGCTACAAACACAGCCCAATCCTAGGTTTCCTCCCTAGCTTCTGTATTCGATGCAAGTAATTCAAATTAAGCCGACAAGCACGAGTCGGTGAGGCCTATTAGGCTTGGCATTTCTTGTTCAATTAGGTTATTAGGCGTATTGGAACAGTTAAATCTTGAAAATAGGTAGAGCTCGTGACGAGTGTAAACGTCCATGGCAGGAAAGAACTGAAATAGCTAGCTCCAAGAGAGTAGTACGGTCCTGACCTTGCAGAACAGTTCCAGTTAGAGTCTGAGAGATAAAAAGCTAACGCTTTCGGTCAGAGTCCAGGATAGAAATCACTACAAATGTCAATCGTAGCTCCGGTCGAACTGACAGAATAAGCAAATACAGTATCTATCACACGCTCCATCTTTGCACACTCAATTTGAGAATGGTAATAGCTGAAATGTGGTAGCTTAATTAAGCAAGAACAAAAGACTCGAGGAGCATTACTGTACTGACTAGCAATTAAGGAGGACAAACGCCAGGCACCAACTTGACAGATCTTTCGATAAAGATGAGCAAAAGGTTGTCACTAGCTATGTTGCTCCACAAGGCATGGAGAGTCAATTCATAAATCATCGCGAGCGGACTTTCAGTCATGGATCGACAATCTCTTCAAAGCTGAATATGTGGCCACAGGAAACTATGTGGCCACAGGAAACTCTAGAATGCGGTGCTAACCTCGTCGCAGGTCACCTATCTGCTTTGAACCCTTAAACCGTCTAAAAGGGTGACGAATTCGATAGACTTAAAACGTAAGCAATTTCTTTGGGCTGGTTCAGATAGATTAACCGGCGGTAAGTGCAAAACCAGCTGGATCTGTGGTGTAAGGCCAAAACAGTATGGTGGATTAGGCATTCTTACCTCAGATGGTTGTGGCAGGAATCCAAGCTGCTGGCTAATCAAAGGATGGCGAAAGATATACCTTGCACCACTTTGGACAAGCGTTTGTTCACATTAGCAACCTCAGTTATGGTGGGGGGATGGTAAGTCTTCTTTGTTCTGGAAAAGTGTTTGGCTAAGGGTACGACACCGAGAGTCACCTACCCTTTGATCTACTCTATTTCTAAAGGGAAAAAAATATTTCCATCCATGAGGCTCTCTCAAATAACCGATAGATACAAGATCTAAATTTTAACCACGATGTTTTTTTGATGCGCACATACATGAATTCTGTCAATTATGGTCTGATGTAAATCAGCTCCGCTTAGTGGAAAATATCCCTGATCTTATTAAGTGAAAGTTTACTCTGAGTGGCCTATACACAGCTCATTCAGCCTACCAAACGCAATTATGTGGCTCCACTCACACAAACTTTAATAACATAATTTGGAGAGCATGGGCACCACCAAAGTGCAAATTCTTCAGTTGGCTTGCTGTTCAGAATAGAGTTTGGACAATAGTCAAGTTGGCGAGGAGGGGATGGCCTCACAATCCGCGTTGTGTCCTGTGCGACCTATGCGCAAAATCTGTACTACATCTTTTTGTTGAATGTTGCTTCACCTGATGCATTTGGGCCGAATTGAGCCCGTGGACTTTAATTACGGAGATCCACCACTCTTCTTGGCAACTTGTAGGTTCGGTACATCAATGGTGGTCGAATCTTGGGGCATCCACAGTGATAAGCATGAGGGGTTTGCAAACCCTCATCATCCTCGTCTCTTAGACAATGTGGCGTGGGAAAAACTCGTGAATCTTTGAGCTCAAAGAGGCAACCGTGCCACATGCTTTAGTGAAGATTAAGGAGCAAAACCGTTGTGGATCCTGGGTGGAGCAAAGCATTTAGCCAAGCTTTTGTAAGTTTGGGGTTTTGGGTGTATAACAATTATGCCACCATAATTAGTGTTTCCTTTCCTAGAGCGGTGGTTTTGGTACTACATCCCTCTCGGACGCTCACCTTCTTTTTAATATAACATGCAATTCTCTTGCGGGTTTCAAAAAAAAAATCATTGATACCAGTGACCTTTATAGGAAATGGGAACCTAGCAAAATGTCAAAAAGAAAAGGTCCCTTTTACATGCAAATCGTAGCTCCGGTCGAACTGACAGAATGAGCAAATAGAGTATATATCACACTCACTCCATCTTACTAATAAAGAGGTTAAACGCTACTAGCTAAAACAATACCATTCTTGCCCAGTCAACTTGAGAATGGTAAATAGCTGAAATGTGTAGTTTATTAATTAAGCAAGAACAAAAGACTCTCGAGGAGCATTGCTGACCAGCAATTAGGAGGACAAACGCCAGACACTAACTAGACAGATCTTTCGGTAAAGAGGAGGACAAGGTTGTGACTAGCTAGGTTGCTCCACGAGGCATGGACAGTCAATTCACAAATCATTGATACCACTGACCTTTATAGGAATTGGGGACGTACAGCAAAACGCCAAAAGAGAAAAAAAAGAACATCCCTTTTACATGCAAATATTCTTGAATTCATCCAAATCAAAGTAAATTAATACCACTGCAATACATCTCCATTTGTAACAGTAGTACGTACAGGTCCACTGAAGCCCCCTATCACATAGTGCCAGGCCATGTAGTGTACGTACGTACGTCGTGCACTTACACACATTAATCCTCTGTGTACAGTAAATTAATGAGCCATTGAAAGACATCAAATGGAGCAACCTAACCTACTACCCTTCTTGCACGACACAACACAGCACAGATGTAAGCATGCATGCATGAACGATCGTTGTAGCGGGCAGGATTTCGGAGGCAGCAGTATGCCCTAACACTAACCCGGCTTTACGGCCTGCATGGACTGATGATCTATCTAGTATAGTAGCTGGTTGGGGTGCTCTCCACATGGGCGAGCTGAGAGAGAGAGAGAGAGAGAGAGAGAGAGAGAGAGAGAGAGAGAGAGAGAGAGAGAGAGAGAGAGAGAGGCTAAAAGGACAATGGAGCTCAAAGGCTATACGGGAATATCATTGCCTTAGGCCTCGCTTTCCTTTGTGGAAGGCACCAACCACCAAGCGCTGTCCAGACGAGAATTCAGGCAAAAATCTGGTGAAAAGAATGGAGAGGGGAACAGAAAGGAAGGGACTACAAACGCGACAAAGCCAAAAAGCCGGGGCTCCGCTCCATTGAAGCGTAACCAGCGGTGCCACTGAGTGTAGAGTGTATAGACACACGTGCTAGCTATGGTCAAGCCGTCAAGGTAGCTAGTGCAAAAGAGATTTTCTATAGTCACCATGTGAAGAAACTAGGATGGAATGCATGCTACCCATGTTCTTTCATCTTCATCATCAATGTCGCTAATATTTCGATAAATGGATCGCTTCAGGAATGTTAAGACGTGATTATAAATCTCAAGCGCATACTTCCTCTCTGGAAGAGTACACGCATGGTGATTATTTACATTGGTTCATCGACAGAAAGAGTGGGTGTATCTTAATAGACAATCAGAATGGATCTAATATGTGAGTATGCTGCAGAACTCGCCCAAAAGTACAGATATTTCAAATAAAAGGCATGTAGAGAGCAAGAATATATATAAATGATGACAGGCTAGCTCTATCATATGCAAGGATCATCAGTTTGTGCATCTGGTTTATTATATTGCTAAGATGCATTGATGGTGTACTAGCATCTATATATCAATCAACGCCTCCCTAATTAATATTTGTATTTCCCCTTGTACAATTCCAACTATTCACAAATGCCTTTGAGATAGACGTTTACGAGGCGCCCATCACTTCCATCTGTCCCCTCCAGTGCAAAAGAGAGAGACAGAAAAAAAAAAAACTATCCATTGTCACAATTGGACAACTGCTTCACAGTTCATACACGAGGGGGTATAGTTTTGTTCTTAAATGCTTTCCCTCTGTATCTCTCCAGTCTCCACAGAGTGCAGCATTTGTGCTCAACGACCCCGTCTCACGGCGGTCATGCGTGCATGCATGCATGCTTGCAAAGTTAATTTTCAGCTCAGAAGTTAGTGGTGAGTGGACAAAATGGATTCAATTCCAAATAGTGAAGCGAAACGGCCACTGTGCACACCAGCAATAGAGATGTGCAGGAAGGAGGAATCCATGCCATGTCCAGGAACAGTAGCAGCAACAAGCACCGAAAAACAAAACAGCATTACCATTGCCCAACAGGGGTGCCTCAGCTCAGAACAGCACAGCGCATTGATTGATCAAGCATGCAAGACTGTGCTGCGTGTTACTGCTGCAGCAACCCGACTAGTCGAAATCTAATGCGCGCATGCATATGGATGCAAGCGGTTCCCGAGTTAATGGCTGCATATCTCTTTGCATCTTCCTTGAAAAAGGGAACTTTACTAGCCACAGCAGTTTTTTTTCCCAGAGGATGGGTTGTAGTAGCCCTTCTCTTGTCAGTAGAAATCAATAGGGTAGGTACACACTACACGGCGTGCGTTGCTTAGACAGGAATGGAATACAAGTTATCATTTTTTTCAATTACAGGCCGTGTATTTCATCAATGAGAAGATAGTACCCAAAAACAACTTATATAAGTTTATCTCCACTAGCTTACTCATCCCATTCTTAGTTCCCAACCTTCCATCACACTTATTTCAAACTTCACTCTATAAACAGTGCAGCCTATAATACAAAGTGGTGTTTTGTACGACTATATATACGGTCTGTTGGTCATAACTAACGTCTGGAAAATATAGTTATGACTTATGAGATATCTTATAGCCAGGGGAAGTGGTAATAAACTTGACAACAACGACAACATAACATAAAAAGGTGTTAAGGGACGCCCTCCACCATAAATCTTGACGACTAGATTTGGAAGGAAATAAACATCCATACAAAGGATGCTAAGGCTGTCTCCAGCAACCTTTGTAGCCCACCCCTATCCCACCCCCTATTTCAAACTCCACTCTATAAGCATTGCGGTCTATAGTGCTAAACAGTGTTTTACACGACTATATACACGCTCTGCTAAGCATGATCTAACAGAATAGTTGAAACCATGGAGGCAAAATATCCACTAAAACAGTACAATACTACGTCATTCAAGTATCCATTCAAGCAAGGACATCGGAGTACGATGACAACATCCACTAGTGATGAGACGTGACAAAGTATCCGCAAGCAGGGGATGTCGACGATAAAGTATCATAGTAGCGACAATGGCAAAGCATCCGCTAAGAGGGCGCTAGTGGCCAAGTATCCACTGTGAAGAAGCAAATGACTAAGCTGGATTGGCAACTGGATCAGGGCCACGAGATGGTTGTATGCACATGTAGAATTTATAGAGGTTTGACTACCTGAGCGTAATACTATATCCTATGTATAGTTGATGTTTAGATGCAAGCGTAGATAAAAAATTTACATGCTCAGATAATGTTTAAACTAGCGAGCGAGGAGAGCCTTAACTACCCCTTGCCATATCTACTAGCGAGCTGAGCGAGAGCTCTTTTTTATGTGCTAGCTCCTAGCCAGCAAGGGAGTGGAGTCCATAAAGCTGAAGACTCAAAAGTCAAGAGAGGAAAAGACCCTTTCTATGCTACTCTACACCGTTCTTATCTAGCACAAGGGATGATAGAGTTATATTCCTACATGGATAGTGTGTCCTACCAAACATAGGCCCAACTACTATCTTATTATAGTTGTTGCACCGTACACAAAGCATGCCTTTGACGTGCCATAACAGTGAGTGTGACCTACCACAATGGCTAGAATGGGTGCCCATGCCATCAAGCAGAAGGTAGTTGGTAGCTACTAAAGCCACACACCGCATAATACCGCGGATATACTTGTATTATGATATGTGGCTACAATGATGCCATTCAACCTCTATGTAAGCCTGATTCTCAGCATCACATGCGAACGACCTGGTCAAGAGCGCAAGTAGTGTCGACACCATGCTTCCTGGGCCCGTCCTACCCTAGGTGTGTCTTAGGAATGCATGTGGATCTTGTGTAAGGCTCTTGGCTAATAGGGCCCCGAGAAAGCGTTTTGTAGCACCGGGGGTATGTCTTTTCTCAAGATGTTAATAGTGGCCCCTGTAAGGAAAATGGACCCGGGCCTTTTGGCTAATTGAGTTTTGGTGTTTGATGAACAACACAATCCGTGAACTAATAAGTTTTCTAGTGTCTGTGTTTGTAGTTCACAGGATGCGAAGAGAATTGGACCAAGGCAATGAGGATGCAACACCTCAAAAGAAGACATAAAAAGATGCATAGGAGTCCAATACTCAAGAACAAAGAAGCCCGAAGAAATCAGCGAAGAAATCCAAGACAAGGGCTGTCAGCCAGCGCCTGGTGGCGCACCGGACATCGGTGTCCGGTGTGCACCGGACTGTCCGATGAGGCACTGGACAGTCTGCGCAGAGAGGCCACGGACAGGCGCTCTCTGGCTGTAGCACCGGACTGTCCGGTGTGCACCGGACTGTCCGGTGTGCCAACGGGCAGAAGGCAACGGTCGGATCCAACGGTCGACTGCTACAGGCGCGCAACGGTCGGCTGACGTGGCGTGCACCGGACATCTACTGTGCAGTGTCCGGTGTGCACCGGACTGTCCGGTGCACCCGTCGACAAAAAGCTGCTGCTTTCTGTCCAACGGCTAGTTGGGGGCTTGGAGGCTATAAATACCACCCCAACCGGCCATTCTCAAGTGTGAGAGCCCAAGCAACATACCAATACACATAGTGCATATTTCCAAGAGCTCAAACACCCAAGTGCTTAATAGAATCACTCGGTGATTAGCGTAGGTGCTTTGCGAAGTGCTTAGGTTAGTTAGACCGCTTTAGCGCTTGCTCTAGGTGAATCCTAGTTAGTTGAGTGAGTTTTGTAAAACCACACAACCCCTCAGCTCTTGCGCGAGCCGTTGTAATTGTACCGAGTGGGGCGAGAGTCTTGCGAGACCGTGACAACCGCGTTTGTGTCACGGCCGCCACCGTGTACCGGAGGGAACGAGGCCCGCGACGTTTCGGCCGGAAGCTCGATAGTGGAGACGGCGGAGAGCGTCCGAGAGGAGCCGAAAGCGGAGCACCACTTGCGCGTGGAGAAGGCCCGCGGCTCTCTACGGAGTTACTCGACCGTGGTGCTTGGCCCTCGCGTGGGCTTCCCTTTGCGTAGGGGCACCAACGAGGATTAGTCGGGACCTTGCGTGGTTCCGGATACCTCGGTAAAAATACCGGCGTCATCCACGAGAGTTTGCTTCTCTACTTAGCTCTTTACATTCCGCATTTATATTAAGCATTTAAGTTTCAATCTTGTAGTCATACTTATTTAGTATAGATTGAAACTTAGCCTTTTGCGGTAGAGATAGCAACACTTAGACAAAACCTAGTTTGCACATTCTAGTTTTGATTATTTGCATAGGTTTTGCTCTAGGGATTTAATTGTGGCCTAGTTTAGTAAAAGTTTTAGAAGTCCTAATTCACCCTCCCTCTTAGGCGTCACCCGTTTCCTACAAGTGGTATCAGAGCCGGTTTGGCTCATTTGAAACGCTTTAGCTTCACCGCTAAAAGAGCCGACACTTTTTAGAGGAAGGGATGGATACCCATAGGCCACCACACTTCGACGACACTAACTTCCCATATTATAGTGCTAGAATGGCTTGTTACCTAGAGGCCGTTGATCTAGGTGTTTGGAGAGTCACTCGTGACGGGATGAAACCTCTCAAGAATCCCGAGAAACCCACCACGAGTGAGGAAAAAGAAATCCATTTAAATGCTAGAGCCAAAAATTGCTTGTATGAATCTCTTAGCATGGATATTTTCAATCAAGTATTTACCCTGAAAACTGCTAATGAGATTTGGCTAAAATTGCATGAGCTCCATGACGGCACATCCAATGTCCGTGAGCAAAAACATTGCCTAGTCTTAAATGAGTACAATTCTTTTGCTATGAAAGATGATGAGCTTGTTAGAGACATGTACTCTCGTTTGAATCTAATAATCAATGAGCTCAACTCTATTGGCATTAATAAGCTAGGTGATGCGGACATTGTGAGGAAGATTATCTCCCTGCTACCACAACAAAGATATGGGAGCATCATCACCATCCTTCACAACATGGAGGACTTGAGCAACATGACCCCGACCATTGTGATTGGGAAAATCGCGGCCTTTGAGATGTCGCGAAAAATGAGTCGGGGAGAGGAGCCAACTTCCTCAAGACCATATGCTTTTGCATGTGATGAAAGGAAGGGCAAAAAGAAGGCTCCCACTCCAAGTTCCTCAAGCGAAGAAGAGGAAGAAGAAGAAGAAAGTGATGATGATGAAGATAATCAACCGTGCACATCATCCTCTGAGGACGAAGAAACAATCCGACGCGTCGGAAAGGTAATGAGGATGATCCGCAAGATTAATCTAATGGGTGTGCCCCTGCAGGTCGAGGATCTTCTCTTTAACATTGACAGGAAAAAGCAAAGGAAGAGAGGATGCTTCGCATGTGGGGAGAAGGGCCACTTCAGGGACAACTGTCCAAATATGGCCAAGCCCAAAAAGGAGAGGAGCAAAGGCAAGGCACTAACAAGTGTTAGAACTTGGGATGATTCTTCAAGTGAAGATGAACCTCCAAGGACGCGCAGCCACCGGTCCTCGTCACGATCATCACGGTCATCACACAAATGCCTTATGGCAAGAGGTAACAAAAGCACTCCATCCTCTAGTGATGAAAGTTGTAGTGATGATGAAGGTGAGGGAAAGGCCTCTCTAGAAGAGCTTGCGGAAGCCGTTAATTTTTTTCAGGATGTGTGCACTAAGCAAAAAGCTCAACTTAAAACTTTGAAAAATAAGTTGGTTAGCTCTCAAAATGATTACAAAGGTTTGCTAGAAAAATTTGAAACTTTTGCAAACTTAAATAGTGAGCTGTCAACTAAAATTGAGCTATTAGAATCTAGTGCTCCATCCACTGCTACCGATAATAGCCTTATTAAAAAGAATGAAAAACTTAAGGCTAAGTTAGCTAGCTCCCAAGAAGCTATTGAAAATTTGCTAGAGAAAATGGAAATTCTTAGCATACACAATAATGAGCTAACTACTAAGCTAGAAAACATTGGTAGCACCCCAGCAGCATCTTTAGTTGAAATACCTGAAATAATTAAGAAAGATGCTTCTACTTCCTGCTTTGATTTAATTGATGATTCTAACTCCTGCAATCAAGTCGTTGTTGAGAATATTGTTGTAGAGACATGTTCGGATGAGGTTGCAAAGGAAAATGAACAATTAAAGCAAGAAGTGGCTCGCCTTGGAAAGGCTTTGTATGACAAGAAAGGCAAAGCCAAACAAATCCGACCTCCACAGGATAACACCACTGCGGGAGTGAACAAGCCTGTAGAGGGAGAAACTGTGATTTGTAGGCTATGTCACAAGGAAGGCCACAAGTCTTTCCAATGCAAGGCAATGACCGGGGATAAACAAAGGCAAAAGCTCAAGCAAAAGCCATCAAGCAAAATCTCCAACACCTACATCAAAAAGGTGAACAAAAAGGATGCTACACCATATTTGATCAAGAAGAAAAAGAACGGAAAGGTGATAGCAATCAAGGCCAACAAGCAAGCCAACAAAGGAAAAGTGACCAAACGCATCTGGGTGCCAAAGGAAATAATTTCAACCATGAAAAGCACCAAGAAGGTTTGGATCCCGAAAGGGAAGTGAGTGGACCAAAGGTCATCGGGAAATTTGGAGACTTGGCTAAATTGGGATGTATATCATGGGATACATCATATTGGATCAAGTTTATTGCCAAGTGGGTTAGTGAAAATTTTGGACCCAAATTTCCCACCCATGACTAAGGTAACTAGTTTTATTGTATTTCTCGTTTTTAGATATGCGTATCTATTTATCTTTTATCTAGTTTACCTTTCTTGCCTAGTATTACATTTGTTATGTACTTTTGTCCATAATCATGCATACTAGGTAAATCATATGGTAGGATTGCTAGTTTTTAAATTCATATACTTAAGCAAACCTACATGGCTTAAAATGTTTAGTTAAAGCACGGCACATAGCTTTTACATCACTCCATAGTAAATGATGCATCAATTGAAAATTTTGATTTCTACAAAGTGTATCATTTAACTTATATGTGCCAAAGTTTGGATTATGGATAATTTGCCCCTCTTGATATCAAATCAAAGTGCATGTCTCCTACAAGTATTCAAAACTTGTATGCACACCTTTAGGGGGAGGTTACTCTATAATCTAACACTTTGAGACTAACACCTTTTCAAGTCTATTTCATGTGATAGTCTCATTGTAAGGAAAATGAAGTCCCCGGAGAAAGACAACAATCTTCCACTGCAAAATCTCCAAGAACTCTCATGTCTCTCAAGCTCGCCATTGATCTTCAATTGGTATCTTTTGAGACTACATTTAGTATCATCTACATGTCTTCTCCAATATTTGATTAGACTATATTTCATATCATATGCTTCCATGTTGCAAAATGCATAAGTAGTTAACTCATATTCTGTTACCTATGCATAAGGGAAGTTAGTCTTTTCAAATCATGTCTTGCACCTCTAATTTTCACATGCTTTTTCCTAAGTAGAGGATCTCTGTCAGGAGGAGTATTTCTTCATCTCTAAAGGGGGAGAAAAACTCTTTCTAAAAGAGACAACTCATTTAGGGGGAGTAATCTTTTGAGGATCCCTACAAGGAGTATTTTTCATATGCTTCCAGTCTTGATGAGGGCAAGCTTTTATTTACTTCCTACATGCTTTTAATGTCTTCCTTTTCGGTGGTTGATGCCAAAGGGGGAGAAGTTTAGGGACCAAAGCAATGAAAACTATATCAAACACCAAACACCACCAATTTAAAATTTTATATCTACAAATGGTTTTTTAAGTGGTTTTGGTTATTTGGTCCAAAAATAGGAAGTAAGTGAATTATGGAGTTAGGGGGAGGCTTAAGTCCATAATATCACATTGTGGGGACAATCATGCATCTTAGCAAGTAGATTGCATATTTTCACTCAAATTCTTGTATTATTTGCTTGCTTTGGTTGTGTTGTCATCAATCACCAATAAGGGGGAGATTGTAAGGAAAATGGACCCCGGGCCTTTTGGCTAATTGAGTTTTGGTGTTTGATGAACAACACAATCCGTGAACTAATAAGTTTTCTAGTGTCTGTGTTTGTAGTTCACAGGATGCGAAGAGAATTGGACCAAGGCAATGAGGATGCAACACCTCAAAGGAAGACATAAAAAGATGCATAGGAGTCCAATACTCAAGAACAAAGAAGCCCGAAGAAATCAGCGAAGAAATCCAAGACAAGGGCTGTCAGCCAGCGCCTGGTGGCGCACCGGACATCGGTGTCCGGTGTGCACCGGACTGTCCGGTGAGGCACTGGACAGTCTGCGCAGAGAGGCCACGGACAGGCGCTCTCTGGCTGTAGCACCGGACTGTCCGATGTGCACCGGACTGTCCGGTGTGCCAACGGGCAGAAGGCAACGGTCGGATCCAACGGTCGACTGCTATAGGCGCGCAACGGTCGGCTGACGTGGCGTGCACCGGACATCTACTGTGCAGTGTCCGGTGTGCACCGGACTGTCCGGTGCACCCGTCGACAGAAAGCTGCTGCTTTCTGTCCAACGGCTAGTTGGGGGCTTGGAGGCTATAAATACCACCCCAACCGGCCATTCTCAAGTGTGAGAGCCCAAGCAACATACCAATACACATAGTGCATATTTCCAAGAGCTCAAACACCCAAGTGCTTAATAGAATCACTCGGTGATTAGCGTAGGTGCTTTGCGAAGTGCTTAGTTTAGTTAGACCGCTTTAGCGCTTGCTCTAGGTGAATCCTAGTTAGTTGAGTGAGTTTTGTAAAACCACACAACCCCTCGGCTCTTGCGCGAGCCGTTGTAATTGTACCGAGTGGGGCGAGAGTCTTGCGAGACCGTGACAACCGCGTTTGTGTCACGGCCGCCACCGTGTACCGGAGGGAACGAGGCCCGCGGCGTTTCGGCCGAAAGCTCGATAGTGGAGACGGCGGGGAGCGTCCGAGAGGAGCCGGAAGCGGAGCACCACTTGCGCGTGGAGAAGGCCCACGGCTCTCTACGGAGTTACTCGACCGTGGTGCTTGGCCCTCGCGTGGGCTTCCCTTTGCGTAGGGGCACCAACGAGGATTAGTCGGGACCTTGCGTGGTTCCGGATACCTCGGTAAAAATACCGGTGTCATCCACGAGAGTTTGCTTCTCTACTTAGCTCTTTACATTCCGCATTTATATTAAGCATTTAAGTTTCAATCTTGTAGTCATACTTATTTAGTATAGATTGAAACTTAGCCTTTTGCGGTAGAGATAGCAACACTTAGACAAAACCTAGTTTGCACATTCTAGTTTTGATTATTTGCATAGGTTTTGCTCTAGGGATTTAATTGTGGCCTAGTTTAGTAAAAGTTTTAGAAGTCCTAATTCACCCCCCCTCTTAGGCGTCACCCGTTTCCTACAGCCCCAAGCCAACCACAAGCCCAAGGAGACCTATAGGTGGGACCATCCTTCCCGCAAACGCGTGACACAATATGTTTACCATTATCGAAGAATGTTCGATAGTGAATATATGGGATATGTCACGAGATCGAGAGTAAAGTTTAGGCCACAAGAGACACGAGGATTTTAAAAAAACCTCGGTCGAGGAGGGAATAATCTTCCTCTCGGTATAATACTAAGAATAACCTGAACCATTGGTCCCAGGCTCCTAGCTGAGAAAACCCCGAACCTTGGCCCCCATCACTAATGGGCCGAGTACAACTGGCCACTCTGCAACGGTCCAGTCGGAGGGTGACATACAGGACATCGATCCCCGAGAGCGAGCGAGGCACAACAATGGGATTTTTTAAGGGTGCGGAACCAGGGGTCAAACCCCTGACCTAGTGAAAGGGACAACACCGCCTTCACCACTGGGCTATCAACCCAACTACACGCGAGGATTTATACATGTTCAAGCTCTCAATGTGAGATAATGTCCAATGTCCTATATGTGGTGGATCTCTTATTGTATCCCCTGATGATTTGGAGGTTCCCCCGTCCCCCCTATATTCTAAGGAGGGACAATGGTTATATAGGAGGCACTAAGTTAGTTACCAAGTTTGACATAATCGAGTTGGTTACCGAATTGTATATGAGTCCAACTCTATATTTGCAAGCTTATCTCTTATTCCGTTAAGATCTTTGCCATATCCGTGCTTATAGGAACCTTTTGCCTATGGGCTCCCTCTAGGACCTATCGTCGAGTCCCTAGGCTCGTCACCAAGCCCATGGGCCCTTCTTGCTTAGACTCTTCTTCATGAAGCTTGGCTTGGTATCCATGATATATATTGAAAGGGAAATAGGGTCAAACCTTTTCCAATAAGATTTTTGGTGGTTGAATTGCCCAACACAAATTATTGGACTAACTAGTTTGCTCTAGAAAATGTGTTCTACAGGTGCCAAAGGTTCACAACAAACCAATACAAGTCAAAAGAAAGGGTTCAAACAAAGGGAGCAAAATACAACCGAAGTGTGCCCTGGTCTGGCGCACCGGACTGTCCGGTGTGCCACCGGACAGTGTCCGGTGCACCAGGAAATCCAACTCCGAACTTGCCACCTTCGGGAATTCTGGAAGCCACTCCGCTATAATTCACCGGACTGTCCGGTGCTACACCGGACTGTCCGATGTGCCAGCGGAGCAACGGCTACTTCGCGCCAACGGTCGACTGCAAAACGCATTCAATGCGCTACAGTGCGCGCCAGAGTCAGAGCAGCGCCAGAAGGCGCACCGGACAGTGTACAGTGACTGTCCGGTGCAACACCGGACTGTCCGGTGACCTAGAAGACAGAAGCTCCAACGGTCAAACCCTAACGGTCGGGTGACGTGGCTGGCGCACCGGACAGTGTCTGGTGGCGCACCGGACTGTCCGGTGCGCCATGCGACAGACAGCCTCCCGACAGCCACTTTTGGTGGGTGGAGCTATAAATACCCCAACCACCCCACCATTTATTGCATCCAAGTGTTCAGACTTCCTACACCTTACAAGAGCTATAGCATTCAATACAAGACACACCCAAGAGATCAAATCCTCTCCCAAGTCCAAAGATCATTCCAAAACAAATTAGTGACTAGAGAGAGTGACTTGTGTTCATTTGAGCTCTTGCGCTTGGATTGCTTCTTTTCTTTCTCATCCTTTCTTGTGATCAACTCAATTGTAACCGAGGCAAGAGACACCAATTGTGTGGTGGTCCTTGCGGGGACTTAGTGTCCCGTTTGATTGAGAAGAGAAGCTCACTCGGTCTAAGTGACCGTTTGAGTGAGGGAAAGGGTTGAAAGAGACCCGGTCTTTGTGACCACCTCAACGGGGAGTAGGTTTGCAAGAACCGAACCTCGGTAAAACAAATCACCGTGTCTCACTCTTTGTTTGCTTGTGATTTGTTTTCACCCGCTCTCTCGGACCCGTTTATATTTCTAACGCTAACCCCGGCTTGTAGTTGTGCTTAAACTTTGTAAATTTCAGATTCGCCCTATTCACCCCCCTCTAGGCGACTTTTAATTGGTATCAAAGCCCGGTGCTTCATTAGAGCCTAACCGCTCGAAGTGATGTCGGGAGATCACGCCAAGAAGGAGATGGTGACCGGCGACAAGCCCGCTACAAGCCACGGGAAGGCTCCATCGGGAGAGTCCCGCAACAAGGGGAAGTAGAAGGAATCCCCTTCACACAAGTCACATCGGAGTGGCGAAAAGAAGAAGATGAGGAAGGTGGTCTACTACGAGACCGACTCCTCATCGCCATCGACCTCCGGCTCCGACGCGCCGTCCGTAACTTCTAAGAGCCATGAGCGCAAGAAGTTTAGTAAGATTCCTCTACACTACCCTCGAATTTCTAAACGTACTCCATTACTTTCCGTTCCATTAGGCAAACCACCGGTTTTTGACGGTGAAGGTTATAACATGTGGAGTGACAAAATGAAGCATCACCTAACCTCACTCCACACTAGCATTTGGAACGTTGTTGAGTTTGGTGTACAGATACCATCCGTAGGGGATGAGGACTACGATTCAGACGAAGTTGCCCAAATCCGGCACTTCAACTCCCAAGCCACCACTATACTCCTCACCTCTCTAAGTCGAGAGGAGTATAACAAGGTGCAAGGGTTGAAGAGCGCCAAAGAGATTTGGGATGTACTCAAAACGGCGCACGAAGGAGATGAGGTGACCAAGATCACCAAAAGGGAGACGATCGAGGGGGAGCTCGGTCGATTCATGCTTCACCAAGGGGAGGAGCCACAAGCAATGTACAACCAGCTCAAGACCTTGGTGAACCAAGTGCGCAACCTCGGGAGCACCAAATGGGATGACCATGAGATGGTCAAGGTTATTCTAAGATCACTAGTTTTTCTTAATCCTACTCAAGTACAATTAATTCGTGGTGATCGTAGATACAAAATAATGTCTCCCAAGGAAGTGATAGGTAAATTTGTGAGCTTTGAGCTAATGATCAAAGGCTACAAAAAGATCATTGAGCAAGGCACATCCTCCTCCGTACCCGAAGCACAACCCGTTGCATTCAAAGCAACGGAGGAGAAGAAAGAAGATTCTACTCCAAGTAGAATCCCCATCGACGCCTCCAAGCTCGACAATGAGGAGATGGCGCTTATTATCAAAAGCTTCCGTCAAATCCTCAAACAAAGGAAGGGGAAGGATTACAAGCCCTGTTCCAAGAAAGTGTGCTACAAATGTGGTAAGCCCGGTCATTTCATTGCTAAATGTCTATTATCTAGTGATAGTGACAGGGGCGACGACAAGAAGGGAAAGAGGAGAGAAAAGAAGAGGTACTACAAGAAGAAGGGCGGTGATGCCCATGTTTGCCGGGAGTGGGACTCCGACGAGAGCTCCACCGACTCCTCCTTCGACGAGGACGCCACCAACATCGCCGTCAACAAAAGGCTCCTCTTTCCCAACGTCGGCCACAAGTGCCTCATGGCAAAGGACGGCAAAAGGAAGAAGGTAAAATCAAAATCCTCAACTAAATATGCAACATCTAGCGATGAGGCTAATTCTAGTGATAATGAGGATGACTTGTTTACTCTTTTTGCCAACTTAAACATGCAACAAAAAGAAAAATTAAATGAATTAATTAGTGTTATTCATGATAAGGATGAACTCTTGGATAGCCAAGAGGACTTCCTAATTAAAGAAAACAAGAAGCATGTTAAAGTGAAAAATGCTTATGCTCTAGAAGTTGAAAATGTGAAAAATTAACTAGTGAGCTAAGCACTTGCCATGATATTATTTCCAACCTTAGAAATGAGAATGCCAATTTAATTGCTAAGGTTGGGAAGCTTGATGATTGTGATGATTCAATTATTAGTCTTAGAAATGATAATGCCAACTTAATTGCTAAGATTGATCAATTGAATACCTCTCTTGCTAGCCTTAGGAATGAGAATAAAAAATTGATTGCTAAGGCTAAGGAACTAGATGTTTGCAATGTTACTATTTCCAATCTTAGAGATGAGAATGATATTTTGCATGCTAAGATTGTTGAATTTAATACTTGCAAACCCTCTACATCTTCCGTTGAGCATGTTACTATTTGCACTAGATGTAGAGATATTAATGTTGATGCTATTCATGATCACGTAGCTTTAATTAAACAACAAAATGATCACATAGCTCAACTTAATGTCAAAATCAATGAGCATGACTTAGAAAATGAAAAATTTAAATTTGCTAGAAGCATGCTCTATAGTGGGAGGCGCCCTGGCATTAAGGATGGCATTGGCTTCCAACAGGGAGACAATGTCAAGCTTGATGCCCCACCTAAAAGATTGTCCAATTTTGTTAAGGGCAAGGCTCCCATGGTTCAGGATAACGAGGGTTACATTTTATACCCTGCCGGTTATCCCGAACACAAAATTAGGAGAATTCACTCTAGGAAGTCTCACTCTGGCCCTAATCATGCTTTTATGTATAAGAGTGAGGCATCTAGTTCTAGGCAATCAACCCATGCTAAATTGCCTAAGAAGAAAACTCCTGCTGCATCAAATGATCACAATGTTTCATTTAAAACTTTTGATGCTTCTTATGTGCTTACTAACAAATCCAGCAAGGTAGTTGTCAAATATGTTGGGGGCAAACACAAGAGATCAAAGACTTGTGTTTGGGTACCCAAAGTTCTTGTATCTAATGTCAAAGGACCCAAAACTGTTTGGGTACCTAAAATCAAGAACTAAATTTGTTTTGTAGGTTTATGCATCCGGGGGCTTGTTGGGGTCATGCTTCGTCGCCGAAGGTCCTGCAGGAAGAAACAACTTTGGCTAAAGCTGCTTATACATGATGACCGAAGCTACCACTCATAAAGCTTCGATGTTGCAGCATGCCCGAAGACGAAGGATCGAACCGACTTAAAGATAGGATGACATTTTAGCCCATAAGGGTCTGAGTCAATGTTGTAAACTTTTAGGAGGGACATGATTGTAATTCCTCACAGGCTGTGTCCTATGCCTATAAATAGTGAACAATATTCCTTTACTGTTCACGATTTCCTGTAATTGCAAACGCATTGCTCGGGAATTATCATCTGTCAAGGAGAAGGTATAATTGTACTCAAACTTTACGTTCTGACATTTTTATGATCAGATAATAAAATATGCGGATAATGTTGCTTATTTCTGATACATTTATCTTTAATGCTTCATGTTTGATATATTAATTCATTTTATTTTGTAAGTTTGCTCACGAAGGTACGACCTTCGTAACATTTCACTCATGGTCTTCGTCCGAAGTTCATTAAATCCTTGGGGATATAATGCTTCAACGGACGAAGGGCATTAATATTTAACATTTTATGTTGCCTTGTTCTTGATTCATAGCATTTGAGAACAAGTCCCCAACATTGGCGCCCACCTCCGGTCAACTCACTTCCACTTGTTTGAGCTGATGGCTTCGGTCAAGAATCAAGCTGGAACTGCTTCGGCCCCGAAGCTAGTTCTCCCGATAATAGGTGGTTCATGTTTAGAGCCGGCCAACAAGAAGCAGAAGAAGGAGGCACAGCGAAGAGTACATCATGTAGGGGTACAAGGACCCTTCATCAAATCAAGATGGTCTCACATCCTAATTACCTTTTCTCAAGAGGATCTTCAGCTCAAGGATTACCCACACAATGATGCTATGGTTATCTCTTGTGTGATCAAAGGATTTCTGGTCCATAATGTTTTGGTTGATACAGGCAGTGCAACAGATATCATATTTGCTAAGGCTTTCAGACAAATGCAAGAGCCCGAAGACAAGATCCATGATGCTACGCACCCTCTTTGTGGCTTCGGAGGGCGGCAGATTGTAGCACTTGGGAAGATTACCATGCCAGTAACCTTCGGATTTGTCAACAACACAAGGACTGAGCAAATTGTGTTTGACATTGTTGACATGGAGTATCCTTACAATGCTATCATTGGTCGCGGAACACTCAATGCTTTCGAAGCAATACTTCATCCAGCATATCTTTGCATGAAGATACCTTCGGATCAGGGACCTATTGCTATTTATGGGAGTCAGGAAGCCGCCAGAAAGGCCAAAGGGAATTGGACTGATTCAAAGGCAATCCATAACATAGATGAAGCCGAAGCTTATGAGCAGTACAAGCATAGAAGGGAGAAGGCTGCTTCGGCCGATCAGCCGAAACCCATGCTTTTATGCGAAGATATCGCAGAGCAGAAGGTGCTGCTAGGATCTCAATTGTCTGAGGAACAAGAGAAAACCTTGATAAGATTCTTGTTCAACAACAAAGATGTCTTTGCATGGTCGGCTAATGATCTTTGTGGAGTTAACAGGGATGTTATTGAGCATTCGCTTAATGTTGATCCATCCTTCAGACCCAGAAAGCAGAGGCTTCGGAAGATGTCTGATGACAAGGCTGAAGGTGCTCGAAATGAAGTGAAAAGACTTCTCAGTGCTGGAGTTATCAGAGAGGTAAAATACCCAGAATGGCTGGCTAACACTGTCATGGTAAAAAAGGCCAATGGTAAATGGAGGATGTGTATCGATTTTACTGATCTCAACAAGGCCTGTCCGAAGGACGAGTTTCCATTGCCAAGGATAGATTCCTTAGTTGATGCAGTAGCTTCATCAGAGCTTATGAGTCTGTTGGATTGTTATTCAGGCTATCATCAAATCTGGATGAAGAAGGAGGATGAGCAGAAGACCAGCTTCATAACCCCTAGTGGAACATATTGTTACCTTCGGATGCCTGAGGGGCTCAAGAATGCTGGAGGAAGCTTCAGCAGAATGACAGTGAAGGTTCTTCAGTCTCAGATAGGCAGAAATGTGTTAACTTATGTTGATGATATCATTGTAAAAAGCACGAAGCAAGAGAACCACATTACTGACCTCCAGGAAACCTTCGCTAATTTCAGACAGGCCGGTTTAAAGTTGAATCCAGAAAAATGTGTCTTCGGAGTGAAGAAAGGGAAGTTTCTTGGCTGCTTAGTTTCAACAAAAGGGATTGAGGCTAATCCAAATAAAATCGAAGCTATCCTTCGAATGGAACCACCCAGTACAAAGAAGGGGGCTCAAAGATTGACAGGAAGACTGGCATCTCTCAACAGATTCATATCTAGATTAGCAGAGAGAAATTTACCATTCTTCGAAGTGTTGAAGACAGCCGAAGTTTTTCAATGGGGACCGGTCCAGCAGAAAGCCTTCGAAGAGCTGAAGCAATATTTGATAGACCTAACAACGCTAACTCCACCAGCGCTAGGGGCTCCTCTGTTGTTATATGTGGCAGCTTCGCACTCAGCGGTAAGTGCGACACTTGTCCAAGAGAAGCTTGAAGGGCAAATCAAGAAGCAAGCTCCAATATACTTTGTATCTGAAGTTCTTAGTTTATCAAAGAAAAATTATACAGAATTGGAGAAGGTGCTATATGCTGTTTTGATGGCTTCTAGAAAGCTTCGGCATTATTTCCAAGCATACAATATAATTGTCCTTTCTTCACAACCATTGAAGGACATTATGAGAAATAAAGAAGCTACTGGAAGGATTGGAAAGTGGGCTACGGAACTCAATGAATTCTGCATTGATTATGTACACAGATCTTCGATTCAATCCCAAGCGTTAGCTGACTTCATTGCCGATTGGACGCCAGGGGCTCAAATAGAAGAGGCAAATAAAGATGCCGAAGCATGGACAGTATTCTGCGATGGTTCTTGGGGAACCTTCGGAGCAGGAGCAGCAGCTGTTTTGGTCGCACCCTCCAAAGTTAAAACTTGCTACGCACCAAGACTTGATTTTAGCTGCACAAATAACATTGCTGAGTACGAAGCTTTACTTTTGGGTCTTCGGAAGTTAAAGGCATTGGGAATCAGAAGGGCGGTTCTTAAAACTGATTCCCAGGTTATCTCTAGTCATATTGACAAAAGTTGTAGGGCAAGAGACCCGAAGCTTGAGAAGTATCTGGATACTGTCCGAAGGATTGAAGCTTCCTTTGAAGGGTTTTCTGTAAAAAATATTCCTCGAGGAGAAAATGAGTATGCTGATTTGTTAGCCAAGTCAGCAGCACAGGGGCTGCCTTTACCTTCGGAAGTATTTTTTGAAACAATAAAAGCACCTTCGGTTGAACTTCTTGAAAGAGCGGTCCTCAACATATCTCCTGTTTATAGTGAAGACTGGAGAACTGAAATCATCTCTTACTTTAAGGGTAATTTCCTTTCAGATGACGAAGCTTATAACAAGAGAATAGAGGCAAGAGCCCGTCCATATGTAATAATAGAAGGGGAGCTATACAAGCATGGTGTCTGCTCTCCCTTACTCAAATGTTTATCCAGAGCCGAAGGTGTAGAGTTGATGAAGGAAATACATGCAGGCTTGTGTGGATCTCATATTGGATCTAGGCCTTTGCTGGGAAAAGTCTTTCGCCAAGGATTTTATTGGCCAAAAGTAGCTTCGGATGCAGCGGAACTAGTTCAAAAGTGCGAAGGTTGTCAGAAATGTGCAAAAGATCAAAAACAACCTTCGTCTCTAACTCAGTTAATACAACCCACTTGGCCGTTATAAAGGTGGGGTCTTGATTTGTTAGGTCCGCTACCACCAGCACAAGGAAATTTAAGATATGTTGTAGTGGCAGTGGAATATTTTTCTAAGTGGATTGAGGCAAAGCCTTTAGCCACAATAACTTCGGTTACTGTCCAAAAGTTTTTCTGGCAAAACATTGTTTGTCGCTTCGGAGTGCCGAAGGCTATCACTGTGGACAATGGAACGTAGTTTGACTCCGAAGCTTTTAAAGAATTTTGTGACCAAATTGGCACAAAGATCCATTTTGCGTCAGTTCGACATCCCGAGTCAAATGGACTAGTTGAAAGGGCTAATGGCATCATAATAACAGGAATAATGAAGTTAATATTCAATCAACCAAGGGGAAAGTGGCCAGAAGAATTAATTAAAGTGGTGTGGAGCCACAACACAACAGTGTCAAGGTCAACATGTTTTACACCATTCAAATTGCTGTTTGGTGATGAAGCAATAACCCCAGAAGAGGCTAAGGCAGGATCAATAAGAACAGTGGCTTCGGCGATAGACGAAACTGATTGTTCTGTGGACAAAGATGCTATAGAGGGGATTAGGCTTCAGGCTGTGGAAAATATCAATAAATATCAAGCCGAAACAATAAAATAGCGTGATAGAAAGGTTCGGTTGAAGAACATTAAGCCAGGACATTTGGTGCTTCGAAGAGTGGCCAACCCAGACACAGTGGGCAAACTACAACTAAAATGGGAAGGCCCCTTTCTGGTAGTATCTTCGTCAAGACCCGGTTCCTACAGATTAAAGGATATGGACGGCAATGACATTCCTAGATCGTGGAATGCGGATGAGCTTCGGCGGTATTATGTGTAATTTGATGTAATCTTTTCTATTTTTTTTGTTGTTTTAGTTTTTCCTTATGGCACCATTTTCCTTTCCAAAGGGGGAGAAAGGTTTTTAATGGGGCCACAACATGTAATTTTTCTTTTCCATATTTCAATTCTATTGGAGTGATATCCCCCAAAAATGTAAATGTAAAGGCTGACGACGCACCATCGAGTGCAATGGAAAAAGAAAAGAAGAAGCTCAAAAGTCGTTCCCAAGGGAATGCAGAGCTTACAGCGAAAAATAAACGCTGATTCCGCCGAAAGTAAAAGGCGAAGAAGCTCCTAAGGGAGGCTTGCAGCGAAAAATAAACGCTGATTCCGCCGAAAGTAAAAGGCGTGAAAGTTCCCTTTGCCCGCGAACAGGATCTGGATGTCGCCTAGAGGGGGGGGGGGGTGAATAGGCGAATAAAAATTATCACTTTATAACTGGAAATTCTTACTCTACTCGAAGGCTGGATCGTAGTGGAATGAAGGACCCTTCGAGTAGGTTGCAGCGGAATTGAAGTTCCTGTCTTAAAATACCCTGCACTTCGAAGACAGCTTATAGCACATATAAATATTGAAGTGCAAGTATAAACAACAAATAAGACAGAGAAACAGCACACAGCACAGAGCAGAGCACACAGACACAGGGATTTATCCCGAGGTTCGGCCAAGCCTGAAATGCTTGCCTAGTCCTCATTGGATTTAGCCACACCTTGGCTTGGAGTCTATTTCAACTCCTTTCTCCGTTTGCTCAGATCTGTCGGGCGATAGATAGAGCCTTCCACTATGTTGATATCAGTTACAACGATGTCGTGGCTGCTTACAATCTTCTCAACAGCACTCCGACAGAGTAACAATGCGCTCAAGATTTTGCTCTAGCTCTCAGCAGCACTTCCCCTCTCTCTAAAGGCTTATAACTTCGCCTCTACACAAACTAGAGAGATACACAAGAGAGGGAGAGAAAGAATTGATCCAAATGGTGTATGGACTTGTTGGCTGCACTTGTGTACTTGTTTGAGGCGCCTAGGGGTCCCTTTTATAGCCCCAAATGGCCTAGGAGCCGTTGGAGCTTCATTTGGAAGCTCCCAGCCTTCCCTGGTTGCGGGTGCACCGGACTGTCCGGTGGCGCACCAGACAGTGAACAGTAACGGATCTGATTGGCAGTTTCCTTCTCTGGAACAACTAGCCGTTGGTGCACCGGACAGGTACTATTCACTGTCCTGTGCACCAGACACAACTACTATTCACTGTCCTGTGCACTGGACACAGCGACTATTCACTGTCATGTGCACCGGACAGGGACTATTCACTGTCCTGTGCACCGGGCAGGTTACTATTCACTGTCCTGTGCACCAGACAGAGTTACTATTCACTGTCCTGTGCACCGGACAGCTACTATTCACTGTCCTGTGCACCAGCCAATAACACACTAAGTGATTTTTCCTCCGTTCTTTCTCCGTTTGACTTCAACTTTTGAGAGGATTTTCCTGAGACTTAAACAAACACATTTAGAGTAAAATCCAATTGATTTAGTCCTAGAAACTTACATCTATCTTGTTCTTCTCCTTGCTTTTCTGTTTCTCCTCCAACAGAGCTCAGAATGGTACTTTCTCTACAGAAAGAGTTAGAGAGCAAACCAAAGCACCAAATTTGTAGTAAGAGGTGTATGCAACATGGTTGAACACTCAAACCTTACATACTTAACCTTTTTCACCATTTTACCCAATTTGGCATGTTTGAGGTCGATGTTGGACTCTAAACCATTAAGTCAACTTGACTTGATCTAGATTGACATATCTGAGCTCCAACTCCCTTGTTCATTTCTCAAGCTTGATCTTGAGCCTTATGACTTACACCACATAACTGTAGCTGTTGCCTCATTGGTTGTAAGTCACGTCCTTATGTAGTGATCCTTGATGTGCCGTAGCTGTTCTCAACTCGATCACCCTTGACTTTGCAAGCCTTCTTCTTCACCCTTGGCTTTGGGTTCCTCAGCCTTCTTGACCTTCTCCCATGCACTTGGTACCTCGAAGCTCTTCTTGCCTCCGTCCTTGGCTTGATCAGTTGTCTCCGAGCTACGCACCCGAGTATCACTTTTGCAATGTCCATCTTACTTGTGATGCCCATTATCTATCATCATCTAGTCCTTGGACCATCACACTTGTTCACTTGTTGAACCTTGTTAGCTTTACCTTAAGCACCTGTTCAACACTTAGTACACTTGTTAGTCCTTTAATTGAGTTGTCATCCAAACACCAAAACTCACAAGAGAGCTTTCAATCTCCCCCTTTTTGGTGATTGATGGCAACACAATTAAAGCTTACATAAGAATAAGATTTGAAGCACAAATTTTGAATTCTAAGTTTATAGAATGCTCCCCCTAAATATGTGCTTACTTCAAAAACATAATTTTGGCCTCAGACGCCAATTTGCACATACTTAGGCAATTCGAAACATTTCTACACCTTAGCACTTTTTGGGATGCTTTGTGTCAAGAATCAAACCATGATGCTATAACACACAAATGCATGTAATCAGAGTTAAACATCATTCAATTTAGTGGATATATCACAGGAATATCAACCTACCACTATTCACCATTAAGATACCAATTCAAACTAATACCAATTTAAACTAAGATACTAATTTAAAACAATCTTAAAGCACCATTAACCACATGACTATCTATTTCAGAAAGAACACAATAGATGCCAATTAATTCATAGCAGCGCAAGCACTAGTCCATATGATGCAACACATATAATACTGCAAGAAGAAGCATATGAATATCACACTGGCAAGGCTCAAACTAACACATCACCCCTTAGGATAAGCTTTCCTCTCAGGTTGAGATAAGCTTTAATGCACAACTTCTCCCCCTTTGACATCAAACACCAAAAACCATACTCAAGCAAGAACATAGGATGATGTCAAGGGACAGCGGGGTGTTTTAGGAGGAAAAACACACTATCAACACTCCCCCTTACTTATTGAACATATGTACCACCAACATTTAAGTAAGATACGTATACGCAAAAAGATTAATACTTCCTTTGAACCTTTACCATGTTGTAGTGCACTTCCCATCTTGAAAGTATTTAATCTCTCGAGAGCTTCTCCACCCATGTGCCTGATTCTTTATCCTAACCTTTTCTTGTTGCTAAGACACCAAACTTAGAACAAGTTATAGTATTGTACACAAGAAGAAACTTCTATTCTAATGATTATCAAAAGATGTCAATTGAAGCAAACTATCACGGCTACCAATTGAAAGATACCAATTTGCAAGATCATTTATTATCGTAGCTTCATGATATTTAAGGATAGGCATAGAGTATCACCGAATATTATAGAGCATGAGCAATCTAAGGATATACAATTACTCATGACTTAAGATACCAATTACTTGACTTACAGAGGTACCCAAGTCCTGATTGCTCCATTTCATGCTCATCTTCTCTTTTCCACCTTGAGATTGTACAAGATTGCTCAAGAAACAGTTAGTCTCAAAAGACACAAGTTATGTATGCTCCCCCTCAAGTTGTGCATCAAGTATTTGAATGACTTGCACTTTGCACATTCTAGCTTCCTCAGAACTAGAGGGGATCACAACATACCTTGGTCAAGGCATACTCTATCACTTTCATCCCAAAGAGATATCAATTAAATACCAAAAGCCACTTAATACAAATTGAAGGCTAAATGAAAGGTTGACTAAATACAACAATGCATGCCTCAGGAGCACCTAAGCCAATTGAATACTCACAGGAAGTCTAACTTTTACACGCAACTTAGACATGCTTCATACTTAACTATCATTGCATTACATAAACCAATTGAAAAACAACATGATCATGTCTTAAGCATAGTTAAGAAGGTTCTTTAGGTACACCAGAACACAGCTATGATCACAATCATTGGTGCACCGGAAGAAAAAAACATTTTAAGGCATAAGTCTCCTAAGCCATGGTACTACCAGTGAAATGCAAGAACACAGCTATGATCACAATCAATAAAACTTCAAGATATTCAATAAAATTACACAGTTCCATTTTCCATACCTTTGCCTTTTACCAGTATGGCCATGAGAGCACCAGTTATTACCACAAACCAACTGAAAGTTCCCTATTATTTATGCACTTCATAGCTCGAGAGAATGCATTAGAGACATAACACATAGTGCCACAATAGGGTCATCATATAAACTAAGCAATATGTCATATTTTCACACAGACTAATCATAAAACCATATAGCATAACTCACAACGGGATGCAGGTTTATTCACGAACACAACAAGAGTTAATCATGGAGGATATCTCAAATGATAAGTTACCCAAAGAATGATTAAGCAATGATAAGATACCAATTGAGAGTACCTAATCATGATTAAGCACGCATGGTTATGATCTTGGAAATCACTAATCATTGATTGAAAGATACTTAACACAGGCAATCAAGAGACATAACTACTCCAAGGACAGGTAACACACCGAGCAATACTGATTATCAACAAAGTACTTACGATACAAGGGTACCATCCTATGGAGAGCAAGTTGAAGAATCTCATCAAGGTCCTTTGTTTGATTCACCAATAATGATTAAGGACCTATACACCTTATTTCACTTGAGATGAACATGGGATTAGTGTCTCACAATAATTCAACCTTGGGTCAATAAACATCAAAACAATTAACAGCTTAAGCATAGAGTTTTAGATAACCGTCTTAAGCTCTCCCATGGTCTCCAGTCCATCTCAAGGCACCTGCATGGTCTAGTTAGCACAGTTTGGTACCCATCTCGGGATGGGTCCATAATGATCATCTAAATGTGCCTTTGGTACCCAAATTGCCTTTGTGCTAGTTCTAGGTGATCTCGTTATAGATCTAGCACAAGTGTATGATTTGGGTCTCCTACGCGAATAAAATTGAGACAAATTCACTTGCTTAGGAATCTTACCTTTATAACATACCTTGGATAGATGACCCTGCTCACCACACTTGTAGCAGAAGCGTCGCTCAACCTGACATGACGCTTGCTGTTTGTCATTTTCCTTGGTGAGGGTCACCTTGGAGGATGCACATCATTGATTCTTCATGACCGGACATGAAGTGATCATGTGGTCCTGATTGTTGCATCCAAAACAACTCCTTGTCCCTTCATTCTTGTCTTGGTACGGACAAGACGCGATGAGGTGGCCTAACTTCTTGCACTTGAAGCACCTCCTTTTTTCTTTTCCCTTTTTGTACTTAAATGACATGGAGAGATGATCAGTGCAAACAACATGATTAATTGATTTTTTACCTTTTCCCTTGTTCATGTTGATTTCTTTATTTATTGCTTTGGGAACATCCTTCTCATGGAGTTTGACCCTTGCTGCGGTTTCTCCTTCCTCAAGCTTCTTCACCACGTGTTCATAGATATCTTGCGGAAGTCGAGCAAGGCATCTTCTCCTTAATTGTCTTTGTTTCTTGTTCCCAAGCAATTTCCTTTTTGATCCTGCAACTTGTTTCTCAAACAAAGATTGGCCTTTCTTGGGGCGGTGGAGGTCAGCACATGATAATATTTTGACCAATTGATTACTGGTGCAAGAATGAGGTTCATATGAGTTTAAACTAGTAATTACTACCTCATGAGCAATATCGAGCATGATATGATCATCAACTAGTTTACTATGAGAGTATGACAACGTATCATACTTTTCACTAAGAGCAAGCTTTTCTAAATTCATTGTTTCTACTTGACTTCTAAGCATAGAATTTTCAGTTTTAAGTTGAGCAACATTAGATAGAGCGTCATCATTATTACTTTGCTCAATTAACATTGAATCATACCGTTGGACCAAGACATCATGAGAGCACCTTAGCTCCTCATGTTCTTTGGTCATCTTCTTCAGGCTGTTGTTTGTTTTGATGAGAGTTTCCTCTAGCCTGAGAAGCGTCTCGCCTTGTTCCTTGTTCCTTCTCAACAACTTAACCAAGAGAGCTTTGTCCGCTTTGTTGAGATGGTTGTAGAAACGGCGAATCTCCTCTTCTTCCACATCATCGGTCTCATTTTCCCTGTCATTAATGTCAGTGGAAGCAATATAGGAAAACGTACCTTGTGATGATGAAGATTCATCCTCGCTATCATCCTCATATTCCTTCTCATCATGGCTTTCGTCTCCACCGTCATTGTTAGCAATAAAACATTTATCACTAGTGGAGAACAAACCTGTCGACGAGGTGGATTCATCGTTTGGGTGCCATCGTTCTTGTTCTTCTCCCTTTGAATGGTTAGTATCACAAGTAATACAGTTTGCCACAAAATATTTTTCTTTAATCCTATTCCATAAATCATGAGCATCAACAAATAGATCACTATCACTACTCATGATGGCAAAATAGGCACCTCTAGAAAGAGAATCAACTAAGATGTTGCAAGCACGGTGATTGAGAGATAAACATCTTAGTTCATCATTAGAGGGATTTTTACTAATATCAGATGGAAAAATACTTCTACTAAAGATCTGTCTCAAATCAGGATCAACACTCATGAAAGCATTATAAATAGAGACAGACCAAGATTTGTAATTAGAGCCATCGCCTAAAAGAAGTTCTACAGTTACCTCTTGTGACGACATCGTTATCTCCGGACGGCTAAGCCCACACTGGAGAGGCCTAGCTCCGATACCAATTGAAAGTTCCCTTTGCCCGGGAACAGGATCTGGATGTCGCCTAGACGGGGGGTGAATAGGCGAATAAAAATTATCACTTTATAACTGGAAATTCTTACTCTACTCGAAGGCTGGATCACAGTGGAATGAAGGACCCTTCGAGTAGGTTGCAGCGGAATTGAAGTTCCTGTCTTAAAATACCCTGCACTTCGAAGACAGCTTATATCACATACAAATATTGAAGTGCAAGTATAAACAACAAATAAGACAGAGAAACAACACACAGCACAGAGCAGAGCACATAGACACAGGGATTTATCCCGAGGTTCGGCCAAGCCTGAAATGCTTGCCTAGTCCTCGTTGGAGTTAGCCACACCTTGGCTTGGAGTCTATTTCAACTCCTTCCTCCATTTGCTCAGATCTGTCGGGCGATAGATAGAGCCTTCCACTATGTTGATATCAGTTACAACGATGTCGTGGCTGCTTACAATCTTCTCAACAGCACTCCGACAGAGTAACAATGCGCTTAAGATTTTGCTCTAGCTCTCAGCAGCACTTCCCCTCTCTCTAAAGGCTTATAACTTCGCCTCTACACAAACTAGAGAGATACACAAGAGAGGGAGAGAAAGAATTGATCCAAATGGTGTATGGACTTATTGGCTGCACTTGTGTACTTGTTTGAGGCGCCCAGGGGTCCCTTTTATAGCCCCAAATGGCCTAGGAGCCGTTGGAGCTTCATTTGGAAGCTCTCAGCCTTCCCTGGTTGCAGGTGCACCGGACTGTCCGGTGGCGCACCAGACAGTGAACAGTAACGGATCTGATTGGCAGTTTCCTTCTCTGGAACAGCTAGCTGTTGGTGCACCGGACAGGTACTATTCACTGTCCTGTGCACCGGACACAGCTACTATTCACTGTCCTGTGCATCGGACACAGCGACTATTCACTGTCATGTGCACCGGACAGGGACTATTCACTGTCCTGTGCACCGGACAGGTTACTATTCACTGTCCTGTGCACCGGACAGAGTTACTATTCACTGTCCTGTGCACCGGACAGCTACTATTCACTGTCCTGTGCACCAGCCAATAACACACTAAGTGATTTTCCTCCGTTCTTTCTCCGTTTGACTTCAACTTTTGAGAGGATTTTCCTGAGACTTAAACAAACACATTTAGAGTAAAATCCAATTGATTTAGTCCTAGAAACTTACATCTTTCTTGTTCTTCTCCTTGCTTTTCTGTTTCTCCTCCAACAGAGCTCAGAATGGTACTTTCTCTACAGAAAGAGTTAGAGAGCAAACCAAAGCACCAAATTTGTAGTAAGAGGTGTATGCAACATGGTTGAACACTCAAACCTTACATACTTAACCTTTTTCACCATTTTACCCAATTTGGCATGTTTGAGGTCGATGTTGGACTCTAAACCATTAAGTCAACTTGACTTGATCTAGATTGACATATCTGAGCTCCAACTCCCTTGTTCATTTCTCGAGCTTGATCTTGAGCCTTATGACTTACACCACATAACTGTAGTTGTTGCCTCATTGGTTGTAAGTCACGTCCTTATGTAGTGATCCTTGATGTGCCGTAGCTGTTCTCAACTCGATCACCCTTGACTTTGCAAGCCTTCTTCTTCACCCTTGGCTTTGGGTTCCTCAGCCTTCTTGACCTTCTCCCATGCACTTGGTACCTCGAAGCTCTTCTTGCCTCCGTCCTTGGCTTGATCAGTTGTCTCCGAGCTACGCACCCGAGTATCACTTTTGCAATGTCCATCTTACTTGTAATGCCCATTATCTATCATCATCTAGTCCTTGGACCATCACACTTGTTCACTTGTTGAACCTTGTTAGCTTTACCTTAAGCACCTGTTCAACACTTAGTACACTTGTTAGTCCTTTAATTGAGTTGTCATCCAAACACCAAAACTCACAAGAGAGCTTTCAAGGCGAAGAAGCTCCTAAGGGAGGCTTACAGCGAAAAGTCAGCGCTGATACACCGAAAAGTAAACGGTGAAGCCGAAAAATAAACGACAAAAAGATTTGAGTCATTCTCAAGGGAATGAGGGCTATGATTATGGTTTGCACAATGCATTACATCATGTCATTTGCATTCATAAACATTCATTTAGACATGTATAGAATCATCATCATCATACCACACAAAAAAGACAGATGCTTTGGCAATGAGGAAAAACTCTGAAGAAAGAGGAAAATTTTCATGCTTCGTTGTGTACGAAAAGAAGGGAAGGTGTTTTTCGCCTTCGGCTCAAAAGTGTAGTTTCGTTCACAGCAAAGCAGATTGTACACGGATAAAGGAGACAAGATATATTACAAGGTATGTACAAATTTACATAAGTTTTTTTTATAATTATATTACAAAGATCTCTCCAGAATTTTTTGCAGGAAAGTCTATTATAGCAACTATTAAGCTTCAGGCCGTCATACTTCAGCTTCGTCATACTTCAGCTTCGTCAAACTTCAGCTTCGTCATCCTGCACATATTAAAGAAACAGAATAAGAAAGGTGCAAATTGCAAGAAGAAGGTAAAAGTAACAAATATAAGTTTTTCACTGGCTTAAGGTGGCTTCGAGCTTCGTCACCAGCCATTTTTCGCCCGCCATTTACCCAAATCTGGGTCATAAATCTATTTCCGATGCTTCGGGCTAGGCCTGGTATATCAACCAAATCTGCTGCTGACAAGCTGAAGTTTGGCCTATTTACAATTTTTCCGTGCGCACAGCCAGCCTTCAGAAAAGCGGCAGCTGTGCCTCGAGAAGCTACCAGAGCGCAGAAGTCAGCATGCCCAGCAATAACCTCGTCAAGAGCATCAACCTCGCCTTCAATATATTCCAAGGTGCTGGGCAGGTTTTCAGCTGAAGGTGAAAATTTTTCAGAACTGGCTCTGATAGAGTGAAACACATCCTTCAGCCGCTGCACGCATCGGCTGCCGAAATTTAGGCATTTGTCTTGAAGTTCCTTCAATGATTTTTGCAAATTTGAATTTTTCTCGATCTCAGTCTTGAGATTTGTTTCAAGGTTCTTCTTTTCTTCCTCAGATTTTTCTGACCTTTGGAGTAATTCATTGTTTAACCTGATATTTTCGGCTTGGGCTTCCGCCAACGAACCTTCCAAAGATTGAATGACGAAGTCTTTCTTTTCCACGGCAGCTTCGTAATCTTTAACTTTGATTTTAAGATCCTGAATAACGGAGTCTTTTTCCGTCAGAGCAGCTTCGTAATTTTTGACTTTGCTTTCTAGATCTTTGATAGTAACTTCGTTCTTTTCATCCTCAAGATCTTGTTGCATTCTTAGCACTTTACTTAGAAGTATACTCTGCCAAAACAACCTTCGTCAGAAAACAACTTAATTCAAAAGAAGAAATATATAATAATAAAAAATCGATACTTTTTTACCTTGAAATTAGCATAGAGCAAACTACCAGCGATATGTTGTCGCTGGTACCTACAAAGGTCCGCTTCTATCTTCGGCAGGCCAACGCTTTTGGAGAAGGTCCTAACAATTTTGGCCTCGGTGCGATTCCGAAGGCATCTTAGCTTCCCTTCGTTGACCCCACTGTCGGGGACCATAATTAGGAGTACCCTCAAGGCTCCTAATTCTCAGCTGGTAACCCCCATCAGCATAAAGCTGCAAAGGCCTGATGGGTGCGATTAAGTCAGGGATCAGTCCCTTCGAGGGACTCGATCACGCCTCGCCCGAGCCTAGCCTCGGACAAGGGCAGCCGACCCTGGGGGATTTCCGTCTCGCCCGAGGCCCCCCTTCAACGGCGAACATATTCCCGGCTCGCCCGAGGCCCTGCCTTCGCCAAGAAGCAACCCTGACCAAATCGCCGCACCGACCGACCAAATCGCAGGAGCATTTATTGCAAAGGTGGCCTGACACCTTTATCCTGACGCGTGCCCCCCAGCCGGCAGAGCCGAAGTGACCACCGTCACTTCGCCGCTCCACTGACCGGCCTGACAGAAGGACAGCGTCGCCTGCGCCACTCCGGCTGCGGTGCCACTTGACAGAGTGAGACTGACAGGCAGTCAGGCCCGGCCGTAGGCTCCATAGGAAACTCCGCTCCGCCCGACCCAGGGCTTGGACACGGGCAAAGACCCGGAAGACGGCGAACTCCGCTCCGCCCGACCCAGGGCTCGGACATGGGCTAAGTCCCGGAAGATGGCGAACTCCGCTCCGCCTGACCCAGTGCTCGGACACGGGTTAAGACCCGGAAGACGGCGAACTCCGCTCCGCCCGACCCAGGGCTCGGACACGGGCTAAGTCCTAGAAGACGGCGAACTCCGCTCCGCCCGACCCAGGGCTCGGACACGTGCTACGTCCCGGAAGACAGCGAACTCCGCTCCGCCCGACCCAGGGCTCGGACACGGGCTAAGACCAGGAAGACGGCAAACTCCGCTCCGCCCGACCCAGGGCTCGGACACGGGCTAAGACCCGGAAGACGGCGAACTCCGCTCCGCCCGACCCAGGGCTCGGACACGGGCTAAGTCCCGGAAGACGACGAACCCCGCTTCGCCCGACCCCATGGCTCGGACTACGCCCTGGCCTCAGCCGACGGTCTCCGCCACGCCCGACCCGGGGGCTCGGACTCGACCTCGGCCACGGAAGACAGACTCGACCTCGGCTTCGGAGGAGCTTCCACATCGCCCAACCTAGGGCGCAGACCAGCCACGTCAACAGGAGGCGCCATCATCACCCTACCCCGAGTTGACTCGGGCCGCAGGGAACAAGACCGGCGTCCCATCTGGCTCGCTCCACCAGATAGGCAATGATGGCGCCCCGCATACTCTGTGACGACGGCGGCTCTCAGCCCCCCTACGGAAGCAAGAGGACGTCAGCAAGGACTCAACCGCTCCGACAGCTGTCCCTCCGCCAAGCTCCATCGCTCCTCCGTCGACCACGACATCACACCAGCTGGGTGCCAAGATCTCTCCGGCTGCCACAACGGCATGTACTTAGGGTGCTAGCTCTCCTCCGCTAGACACGTAGCACTCTGCTATACCCCCCATTGTACACCTGGATCCTCTCCTTACGCCTATAAAAGGAAGGACCAGGGCCCTCTTAGAGAGGGTTGGCCGCGCGGGGACGAGGACGAGACACGCGCTCGCCCGAAGCCACTCGCTCCCTCTCCCGCGTGGACGCTTGTAACCCCCTACTGCAAGCGCACCCGACCTGGGCGCGGGACGAACACGAAGGCCGCGGGATTCCCACCTCTCTCACGTCGGTCTCCGGCCGCCTCGCTCTCCCCCCTTCGCGCTCGCCCTCGCGCTCGACCCATCTGGGCTGGGGCACGCGGCGACATTCACTCGTCGACTCAGGGACCCCCCAGTCTCGGAACGCCGACAGTTGGCGCGCCAGGTAGGGGCTTGCTGTGTGTTGACGAACAGCTTCCCGTCAAGCTCCAGATGGGCAGTCTCCAGCAATCTCTCCAACCCGGGACGGTGCTCCGTTTCGGGAGTCTTGAGTTCATGTCCCTCGACGGCAGCTACGACATGATACTCCTTCCACCGCCGCGCGACAATGACAGTGGCGGCCGACAGCCCGCCCGCCGGCGACGGAATCGACGACGTCTTCCCCGCATGGTGGAAGAACAACCTTCGAGCTCACCCCATCCTCTCCCCCGCCGACGGAGGAGGAGGCGGGGCAAACAAGGCCAAGCAGGAGACAGCGCCTCGTCGGGTGTCGAGCGAGTCGACGGCCCAGCGCCCCAATGGGGGGCGCACCGGGCGTCGACCTCGCGTTTGAGACGAAGGCGAGCGCCGTCTCCCCGCGACACGCTAATCCCGAGCAAGCGGACAACGCCAGCACGCTCGCGAAAAGCTTGCTGGACGTCACCCTCGTACCTGAGACGACGGCGCAGTCAGTCCCCGACGTGACCTCATCGCCGCCTGTCGACCAAAAGGTACCAACCGATTCCCATCCCACGTCTTTCGGATTCAGCCTCGACCCGCCTAGCGGCCCCGCTTTGGCGGGCGCTCTTGTAGAGGCGAGTCCAAACCCTCTGGGGTTTCGTATGCGGTCACCTTGGGACCGGCTGACGGACGTCTCGACCTACGGGCCCTCTGGGTCCGAGGAAGACGGCAAACCCAGCGTCTGTTGGGATTTCTCTGGACTTGGCAACCCTAGTGCCATGCGGGACTTCATGACCGCATGCGACTGCTGCCTTTCCGACTGTTCCGAAGGTAGCCGTAGCCTCGGCGACGAGGACTGCGGCCCAAGTCACGAATGCTTCCACGTCGATCTAGGGGATCCCTCCGAAGGCAACCATCTCGGCATGCCGGAGGAAGGTGACCTCCCTAGGCCGGTGCCTCGCGTTGACATCCCACGGGAGCTAGTTGTGGTCCCCGTTCAGGCGGGGGGCCATGACCCGCAGCTCGAGCAAATCCGCGGGGTGCAGGCCAGGCTCGACGTGGGAGCAGGAGCGCTTGAGCCGATCCGTCGGGACGTCTGGCAGGCATGGGCGGGCCAACCTCCGGCCGGGGAAATACGTCATCTACCCTAGGGCTTCCAGCACCGCATCACCGACGACGTCAGGGTCAGGCCACCACCCGCATCCAGTGGGGTCGGCCAGAACCTGGCGGCAGCAGCAATGCTTCTTTGCGCGATGCCGGAGCCATCAACCACCGAGGGGCGACGAATCCAGGGAGAGCTCAAGAATCTCCTGGAAGGCGCCGCGGTCCGACGGGCCGAGAGCTCCGCCTCCCGAAGGCAGGGGTACCCCTCAGAACCTCATGCCGCGACTTCCCGATTCATGCGGGAAGCCTCGGTCTACACCGGGCGCACGCGCAACACCGCGCCTGCGGCCCCGGGTCGCCTCGGCAACGAGCACCATCACCGCGACCGTCGGGCCCACCTCGATGAGAGGGTGCGCCGAGGCTACCACCCCAGGCGTGGGGACGCTACGACAGCGGGGAGGATCGGAGTCCCTCGCCCGAACCACCCGGTCCGCAAGCCTTCAGCCGAGCCATCCGACGGGCGCCGTTCCCGACCCGGTTCCGACCCCCGACCACTATCACAAAGTACTCGGGGGAGACAAGACCGGAACTGTGGCTCGCGGACTACCGTCTGGCCTGCCAACTGGGTGGAACGGACGATGACAACCTCATCATCCGCAACCTCCCCCTGTTCCTCTCCGACACCGCTCGCGCCTGGTTGGAGCACCTACCTCCGGGGCAGATCTCCAACTGGGACGACCTAGTCCAAGCTTTCACCGGCAATTTCCAGGGCACGTACGTGCGCCCTGGGAATTCCTGGGACCTCCGAAGCTGCCGACAGCAGCCGGGAGAGTCTCTCCGAGACTACATCCGGCGATTCTCGAAGCAGCGCACCGAGCTACCCAACATCACCGACTCGGATGTCATCGGCGCGTTCCTCGCTGGCACCACCTGCCGCGACCTGGTGAGCAAGCTGGGTCGCAAGACCCCCACCAGGGCGAGCGAGCTGATGGACATCGCCACCAAGTTCGCCTCCGGCCAGGAGGCGGTCGAGGCTATCTTCCGAAAGGACAAGTAGCCCCAGGGCCACCCATCGGAAGATACTCCCGAGGCGTCAACTCAGCGCGGCGCCAAGAAGAAGGGCAAGAAGAAGTCGCAAGCGAAACGCGACGCCGCCAACGCGGACCTTGTCGCCGCCGCCGAGTACAAGAACCCTCGGAAGCCCCCCGGAGGTGCCAACCTCTTCGACAAGATGCTCAAGGAGCCGTGCCCCTATCACCAGGGGCCCGTCAAGCACACCCTTGAGGAGTGCGTCATGCTTCGGCGCCACTTTCACAGGGCCGGGCCACCCGCGGAGGGTGGCAAGGCCCGCGATGACGACAAGAAGGAAGATCACCAGGCAGGAGAGTTCCCCGAGGTCCGCGACTGCTTCATGATCTATGGTGGGCAAGCGGCGAACGCCTCGGCTCGGCACCGCAAGCAAGAGCGCCGGGAGGTCTGCTCGGTGAAGGTGGCGGCGCCAGTCTATCTAGACTGGTCCGACAAGCCCATCACCTTCGACCGAGACGATCACCCCGACCATGTGCCGAGCCCGGGGAAATACCCGCTCGTCGTCGACCCCGTCATCGGCGACGTCAGGCTCACCAAGGTCCTCATGGACGGAGTCAGCAGCCTCAACATCATCTACGCCGAGACCCTCGGACTCCTGCGTGTCGATCTGTCCTCCGTCCGAGCAGGCGTTGCGCCCTTCCATGGGATCATTCCCGGGAAGCGTGTCCAGTCCCTCGGACAACTCGACCTTCCTGTCTGCTTCGGAACACCCTCCAACTTCCGAAGGGAGACCCTGACGTTCGAGGTGGTTGGGTTCCGAGGAACCTACCACGCGGTACTGGGGAGGCCACGCTACGCAAAGTTCATGGCCGTCCCCAACTACACCTACCTGAAGCTCAAGATGCCGGGCCCCAACGGGGTCATCACCGTCGGCCCCACGTACAAACACGCGTTCGAATGCGACGTGGAGTGCGTGGAGTACGCCGAGGCCCTCGCCGAGTCCGAGGCCCTCATCGCCAACCTAGAGAGCCTCTCTAAGGAGGTGCCAGACGTGAAGCGTCATGCCGGCAACTTTGAGCCAGAGGAGACGGTTAAGTCCGTCCCCCTCGACCCCAGCGGCGACGCCTCCAAGCAGATCCGAATCGGCTCCGGGCTCGATCCCAAATAGGAAGCAGTGCTCGTCGACTTTCTCCGCGCGAACACCGACGTGTTCGCGTGGAGTCCCTCGGACATGCCCGGCATACCGAGGGATGTCGCCGAGCACTCGCTGGACATCCGAGCCGGAGCCCGACCCGTCAAGCAGCCACTGCGCCGATTCGACGAGGAGAAGCGCAGAGCCATAGGCGAGGAGATCCACAAGCTAATGGCGGCAGGGTTCATCAAAGAGGTATTCCATCCCGAATGGCTTGCCAACCCTGTGCTTGTGAGAAAGAAAGGGGGGAAATGGCAGATGTGTGTAGACTACACTGGTCTCAACAAAGCATGTCCGAAGGTTCCCTACCCTCTGCCTCACATCGACCAAATCGTGGATTCCACTGCTGGGTGCGAAACCCTATCTTTCCTCGATGCCTACTCAGGGTATCATCAAATCAGGATGAAAGAGTCCGATCAGCTCGCGACTTCTTTCATCACACCCTTCGGCATGTACTGCTATGTCACCATGCCGTTCGGCTTGAGGAATGCGGGCGCGACGTACCAGCGGTGCATGAACCATGTGTTCGGCGAACACATTGGCCGCACGGTCGAGGCCTACGTCGATGACATCGTAGTCAAGACGAGGAAAGCCTCCGACCTCCTTTCCGACCTTGAAGCGACATTCCGATGTCTCAAGGCGAAAGGCGTCAAGCTAAATCCCGATAAGTGTGTCTTCGGGGTGCCCCGAGGCATGCTCTTGGGGTTCATCGTCTCCGAGCGGGGCATCGAAGCCAACCCGGAGAAGATCGCAGCCATCACCAGCATGGGGCCCATCAAGGACTTGAAAGGCGTACAGAGAGTCATGGGATGTCTCGCGGCTCTGAGCTGCTTCATCTCACGCCTCGGCGAAAGAGGTCTACCTCTGTACCGCCTCTTGAGGAAGGCCGAGTGCTTCACTTGGACCCCTGAGGCCGAGGAAGCCCTCGGGAACCTGAAGGCGCTCCTCACAAAGGCGCCTATCTTGGTGCCCCCAGCTGCCGGAGAAGCCCTCCTGGTCTACATCGCCGCGACCACTCAGGTGGTTAGCGCCGCGATTGTGGTCGAGAGGTAAGAAGAGGGGCATGCATTGCCCGTTCAGAGGCCAGTCTACTTCGTCAGCGAGGTACTGTCCGAGACCAAGATCCGCTACCCACAAGTTCAGAAGCTGCTGTACGCGGTGATCCTAACGCGGCGGAAGCTGCGACACTACTTCGAGTCTCATCCGGTAACTGTGGTGTCATCCTTCCCCCTGGGGGAGATCATCCAGTGCCGTGAGGCCTCGGGTAGGATTGCAAAGTGGGCGGTGGAAATCATGGGCGAAACAATCTCGTTCGCTCCCTGGAAGGCCATCAAGTCCTAGGTCTTGGCGGACTTCGTAGCTGAATGGGTCGACACCCAGCTACCGACGGCTCCGATCCAACCGGAGCTCTGGACCATGTTCTTGACGGGTCGCTGATGAAGACAGGAGCCAGCGCAGGCCTACTCTTCATCTCACCCCTCTTAAAGCATCTACGCTACGTGCTACGCCTCCACTTCCTGGCGTCCAACAATGTGGCCGAGTATGAGGCTCTGGTCAACGGGTTGCGGATCGCCATCGAGCTAGGGGTCTGACGCCTCGACGCTCGCGGTGACTCGCAGCTCGTCTTCGCCCAAGTCATGAAGAACTCCCATTGCCGCGACCCGAAGATGGAGGCCTACTGCGATGAGGTTCGGTGCCTGGAAGACAAGTTCTATGGGCTCGAGCTCAACCACATCGCCCGGCGCTGCAACGAGACTGCGGACGAGCTGGCTGAAATAGCCTCGGGGCGAACAACGGTTCCCCCAGACGTCTTCTCCCGAGACCTGCATCAACCCTCCGTCAAGATCGACGACACGTCTGAGCCCGAGGTACCCTCGGCTCAGTCCGAGGTACCCTCGGCTCAGTCCGAGGTACCCTCGGCTCAGTCCGAGGCACCCTCGGCTCAACCCGAGGCGCCCTCGGCTCAGTCCGAGGCACCCTCAGCTCAACCCGAGGCAACCTCAGCTCGGCCCGAGGCGCCCTCGGTTCAGTCTGAGGTACCCTCGGTCCCCAAGGGTGAGGCACTGCGCGTCGAGGAGGAGCGAAGCGGGGTCACGCCTAATCGAAACTGGCAGACCCCGTACCTGCAATATCTCCACCGAGGAGAGCTACTGTAACACCCTGAATTTGGGGGTATAAAATTTCTTTGCTCATATTCACAAATTCAGGTGTTACTTCCCTTTTCTCATCCTTCTCCAATCTTCTCTTTCTCATTTCTATAGGAGAAAAGTGGTTATTTTATTTGTAATTATAATCTATTAGCTCAAACTCCAAGGGAGTATGAATTGTTGCATCATGTTGAACCCTAGATTTCACTTTTGTTTGGTGCATAATTCTTAGAAAGTCTAATTTGAATTTGTGGCTTATTTGAATTTGAATCAAATAGAGAAAATAAAAAGAAAAGGGAAAACAAATACCAGAATAAAAGAAAAGGGAAAGAAGCCCAACCCTGCCTGCCCCCTCGGCCTTTCGGCCCACTAGGCCCATTCCGCGCGCGCGCCTCTTCCCCCCCGCTCTCTCTGCCCTGGCGGGCCCGCCCGTCAGCGCGGCCGCCTTCTCCGCGCCCGCGCCCGCTTTCCCCTCTCTCTGCTCGCGGGCCCGGCCTGTCAGCCCCGTCTTCCCCGCGTAACCGCCGCCCGAGCTGCGCGCTGCCGCGGACTCCGCGCCCACGTCGCGCGTGGAGCTCGCAACCGCCCCGCCCCCGGCCACTTGAGCCCAGAACCCCACTCGCCCTCTCCCCCTCCCTCATTTGCGCACCAACAGACCCCTCTCTCACCTCCCCCTCGCTGCGCGCACGCCAGAGCGCCGCCGTCACGAACCATCGCCGGCCGAGCCCGTTTCCCCGTCGTCGTTGGAGCTCCGCCGTGCTCTCTGCCACGGTGAGCTTCGCCTCGACGTCCGCAACCCGGGACGCGCCCCAGTTTCCCCTCCCCCTCCCTATTTCCCTCTGCCCGCGCTCACCCGCCGTCCTCCGTGCAGCCGCGGAGGTCCGCCACCGCCGACCCGGGCCGTCGTCGCGCCATTGCCGCCACCGAGGAGTCCCCGGAGTCCGCCTTGAGGTAAGGAACCTCCCCTGCCCTCTCCCTTCCTCTCTATTGCTCTCTGCTGCGCTTAATTCCTCGTCGGAGTTGATTAACGCCGCCACCGAGTCGCTTCGCCGTGAACCGCCCCCTCCGGTGCCCCTGCCCCGACCCAGTCCCCACCGGACGATTCCCCGCGCCCTCCCCAACCTTCCCGGCCGCTCAGGTCACCCCAAAGACCCGCAGAGCGCCCGCGCCCCTCGTCTCCGGCGAGTTCTCCGCCGCGGAGACGAGCGCCGCCGCCTCTGCTAGCCGTAGGAAAGGCCAAGGCCGGCCACCCGACCCCCCCCGCCGTTCATCCCAGATCGGGCGGCCCTGATTCAATTAGCCCAGGCCCAATCCTGGCCGTCCGCCGGAGATCCAACGGCCCAGGGCCGCTTCCCTCACACCCCGCGCCCGCTCTGCCCGCTGGCCCCGCCTGTCAGCCCGCCCGCGCCCGCTCTGCCCGCTGGCCCCGCCTGTCAGCCCGCCCGCGCCCGCTCTGCTCGCTGGCCCCGCCTGTCAGCCGCTCAGGCCGCCGCGCGCTCGCGCGCCCGCCCGCGGATCTAATCCTTCGCGTTAATCTGAGATCCGACGGCCGTAGGAGCCCGATACCCCTTCGCCCGCGCGTTTTCTTAAAGAGACCCCCGGTTTTCTGAAATTTAACCCGCCATCCCTGGATTCTCGCAGTTAGGTCCTCGGACCTTTTATTTAATTCAAAATAAGTATTTAGGGTATATTTTTAATCCCTAAACTTGTAAAATTCATAACTTTGTCATATGAACTCCAAATTAGGTGCTTCAAATTGCAAAATGCTCATAGTATTTTTGTCTACCTATTTAACCAATGTTTCCCTGCTGTTTTTATGTCCCAATTAATAGTTGATCATTAGGATAAGATTAAGGTTATTGGAACCCCTATTTGAGATAAATAAAAGATAGGAGACTTTAATAAAAGTGGGAGCACCTAAGTTTATGAATTAAAACCATGTAATGATTTAACCCCACCACTGACTTAAACCTGATTAGTGGATAATGAATCACTTTGTATAGTCCTCTACCCTAGACCTAGGGAATACTAGAGTACCAATCCTTTTCTATTGTGAACTTGTGATCTCTCTGCTGCATATGTTTGGTATATTGCTTTTGTTTGTTACTTCCCAAGTGCATAGTGTGAATGATTACTTTACGTAGACAACGAGCAGTCTGTGTTTCCCGAGGAAGTTGCAGAGGAAGTTCCTGATCAACAGTTTGGTGAAGGCAAGTGTCCTCTGACCCATTATGTCCCATTCACTTTTAATGCACTGTCCCGCATTACTTAATTGAAACCTAAGGATTGACTAGCTTTCTATTTACCTTATCCTTGTTTACCTTTTGGGTTATCATGGTTAGCATTATGCTATTGCTTTACTTTAATCAATGAACATGATGTGAATACTTATGATACTATGATGTTATCCCGATGATGTACCTGTGATACTTTAGGGGGCTCAGGCTGTTTCCTGAGTGCCTCTCCGTAAGGACCTGTTTGGGGAGTGACAACCCGGGATAACAGTGCAACCATGAGGGTGAAATGGGATGCCCTTAGCTAATTAATTAGAGGAACTAGAGGTGTAGTTGCTTCGCCGTCGTGCCGTCAATGGGGTCTAGGCATAGTGCTTGCTCTGCCGAGGCTGAGTGCCGAGGTTCTTTCGTTTTGCTTTTGTTAGTCACTCTCCTGCGGGGAGGGGTACTGTGTTTATCAAACTGGAGAAACCTAACGGGCGGCTATGACCTCTAGGGAATCTTTGTAAAGGCTTCGTAGTGAATCTCTGGCCATTCACCTTGGGAGTGGATAAGGGTCTTGCAAGCTCGGGCAGAAAGGGAATCACGACTCATGGGTAAAGTGTGCGACCTCTGCAGAGGGTAGTGAAACTGATATATCAGCCGTGCTCACGGTTAAGAGCAGCCTTGGGATCCTCTTTGATTAGAGATACAGATGGTTCGAGATACAAGGGTTATGTTATGGTTTTGGTTCGAATATGATGATGTTGTTCCTCGATGAGGAAATGGTTCATGGGTTGGTTAATGCTAAAATCTGGCTTCTACTAATGATAAATACCTGACCAACTAAAAGCAACTGCTTGAGCCTAACCCCACATAAAGCTAGTCCACTTCAGCCAAACGGGACATTTGCTGAGTACGTTGATGTGTACTCATCCTTGCCTTACCACAAAACACTAGGTTGTCCGCATTGTAACCACTGCTCAGGAGAAGGCGAAGTCGTGGAAGGAGACTTCCAGGAGTTCCAAGACTACGACGAGTTCTAGGTGTGGGTTGGCGGCAAACCTCCCAGTCAGCTGCCTGTGAAGGCCCTATCTTTACTGCGTTTCGCTTAGCACTTTGATTTATCCGTTAAGTTGATGACTATGTGGATGTCTATGACTTTGTGATGTAATAAGTTAATACTCTTTTATGTTATTATTCAAGCATTGTGCGATGATGTTCATTTATGTAATAGCTGTGTACGTGAGTTCTGATCCTGGCACGTACATAGTTCGCATTCGGTTTGCCTTCCAAACCGGGTGTGACATAAGTGGTATCAAAGCCGTGCTGACTGTAGGACCGCTGACCTAGAGTAGCACTGGTCGTACTAAGGACTATTGACCTTCCCTCTCACCTTGACCTCTGATGTCACTTCAAAAGTCGGTCACCTCGACCAACCCTATGTTTTACTACATATATATACACTATATTATACCTTGTTAAAATTTTTATCTTGTTCTGTCTATGGTTTATTGTAACACCCGGATTTTAGGGGTCCAAAACCCGGGGTTAACATAAACACCAGGTATGCTGGGACCAAGTCTCATACATATGATATATAGTGGCACAGGATCGAATGTCACATCTTTATATATAACAGGAGTTCTATACAAAATAAATAATTACATTATAAGGAGACAACGGTCCAGCAACCCAAAGTTGACTGGGAGACGACGACCTAGACCTCTCACGAACTCATCACAGCATCCTCCATGAGCATCATCCTGCAGTACCTGGTCTTGACCTGTGGTGTATGTGAGACAGCAAGAGTGAGCTCACATACGTTCATCGCTCAACAAGTTGTGGGGAATAATGTGCATGAACTCGCCAAAGGTGGGAGCTCACGTGAAGTGTAAGGCTTACCAAAGAAGATGGTTAGAGCTGAGCATTGCTTTTAAAGTTGGTCAAAATTTTATTAGCAGTTACTAAGTATAAGTAAATACCAAACCCAATTAAGTAATAGAACAAAAGTAACAACTTCACCTGCAATGCAATGCATATGACAAATTGAGTTTAAGTTCCATAATTTAATCATGTGAGTGTCCGAGCTGCTCTTGACCGTGAGCACGGCTAGTATACCAGTTTTACACTCTGCAGAGGTTGCGCATCTTTACCCACAAGTCGTGTATCCCATGTCGCCAGGGTTTGCAAAGCCCTTAGACACTTCCGAGGTGAATGGCTAGGGATCCACTACGAGGCCTTTACAAAGTTCCACTAGCTTCCGAAAACCCGCTACAGTTTATAGGAAGATCCAGTGCAGGAATCCCTTGCAGGACCGCCATCGCAGCAAAATCCTCCCGAGGGCCTCCCTACACTGACCTCTCCCCTACTGCCCTTGCCCCTTTCGGGTAAGGTAGTCTTCCACTAGCTTTCCTAATTAATCAGCCAAGGGCGTCCCATACCACCCTTGTGGTAGCACTGTTTTCCCGGGTGGTTCTCCATGTTCCAATTAACATAATGATCTTAACATGAACCATAAATAACAACTGATAACAAAAGTATAATCATGAATAGTGTAATCTTCATACCCAAAACCACATATAGCACTAGCAAGTACTACCCAGAAAGTTCAGTGGTAAACAAGGTATAAAGATAATCAAACTAGGGTAACCTATTGGGTCCCATCAAAATTAACCTATGCAGATCATTATGATTAATTAGAACATGAGTGGGTAAAAAGAAGTGATCAAGGGCACAACTTGCCTGGGCCTTGAGAATCCAGGTACCAGGATGATCTTCAGGTGACTCGTGACCTCGCACTAGTCGTAGTAATACAAACAAACAGTGTATAGGCAAAATTAACATTACACCAAACATGTATGTCAAAATACATATTAATCATCTACATATTGAAATAAGATCACAGGAACAAGAATTACTGAATTTGGAGTTATAGAATTCAAGTTATGAATTTCTGAAGTTATTAAGCACCTAGAACAGAGTAATTCAAATGAACAATTTTGCTTCAAGTTTCTTGGCTAAACAAAGGTACTAGGTGATAAATAATATTAAAACAAAATTATTGCAACTGGAATGGGTCAAAAAGGAGCTAAAATGAATTAGTTATGAATTAAATAAGTTTCTGGATTTATTTTAACACTAAAAATCATTTTCTAAATCATTTTCTATGATTTTCCTATCCACTGGACTGCGCCTCAATTAAACAGAAGCGCAGGGGGCTAACTCGAAATATTTCCCAGACTCAGGCCTCCCACAGTGTGGACTGCGGGTTGATTTGTGGAAAGTGTAAGGGCTCTTTTACAAAAGTGAACGGCTGAAGGGGTATGGAGTAACCAGAGCCATTGGATTAAAAGGATACGGTCCAGATTAGATTTTTATAACTCCGAACCGGTATGCAACACAGACCGTTGGATCGAAGATCGACGTCCACTATTTAATGAAGGTGCGATCCATTCTTACGCGCGAGATCTCGATCCAAGGGTCCATATTCCCCCGCGCCTTTCCCCCAATCCCATCCTACCAATTTTGATCGGACGGCCAGGGACTCATCTTCCACCCGACGGCCAGGGAATCTCGTCTACCTCCACACCCAGCCGCCGCTATCCCCCCATTGCTCGACACCTGGGCGCAGAGTCCAGCACGGCCGCACGGGGGGGAAAGAAAGCTCGCCGGCGCTGCCACCGTAGCACAGCGCACGACGGAGAGGGAGCGCCTGAGGAGGGAGAAGTGTCGGTTGCTCTCATCCCTACGACCAGCAATGATAAGTGCAGAGGAGTACACGACCAAGTGATTCAGGTTCACTCACCACCGGTGGACCGAGCTCCGAAGAACGCCGAGCACGGAGGTCAGTGACACGGCGACGACGAGGATTACCAGGGAGGGGGAAATGGTAAGCGGGGCACGGCTCTGCAGTATGGAGGGGATTTCAGTGAGCGATTGGCCATGGTCGGGACCAAACCCGCACAACCATCGAGCACGGAGGGATCCCCAGTCCACGATGAAGCCCCCGATAGCCCAATCGATGTCGAAGATGAAGCACCCCAACGGCGGCAATCCCATCCCCCACGGCGCCCACCCCGCATGCTTGGCGCGGCGCTGGACAATCCCGGGGCGGATGCACCCATTGCTGAGAGGGTCGCAGGTGGCCAGACTATATAGCCTACAGAGGAATCCGCGCGAAAGATGCGGCGCGAAGGTGGCGATTGATTCGGCTCGAGATACCCGGCGGTGGCGCGACAATTCTGTTGAGGTCCGATGCCGTCGGCGGAGGCGAGTCTGCCACGCGGGACCCACTGGTCTATGGCATAGAAGCGAGGGGGGGGGGGGGGCTGGAAAAGCGAAGCAGGCCGCGCGCGGGTGAAGTAGTTAGTGGGCCGGCCAGTGAAAATTGGTCCGGTTGCATCTTTCTCCCATTTATTTTCTTTCTCCTATTTTGTATTCCCATTTTGAATTCAAATTCAAATCCTGAAATAATTGCGAATAGAGTTCAAATTTAAATTATATTTAAGTGCTCAAACAGAAGCTCCAACTTGTTATACATGGTCTATTTTATTTTATATATCCATTATTTACTTAGCCCAAATGAGATATTCCTTTATTATTCCCAAATCAAAGATTCAAACTAAATTCAAATTCTAGATTTTAATTTTCCAGATTTCAAGCACCAAGTCCAATTCTAATTATTCTATTACTTGCACTGAAATTATTTATTTATTATTCTCTATATTGTGTAAATATGGAAGAAAAGAATAACTTTATTAAAATTTCCTTTCTCAAGTTTTAGGTTTCAAATCTAAATTCATACTTGTGGTGAAATTCATACTTTAGGTTAAAATGCCTAAATTCATATACCAATATGAACTGAACCTAATAAATTTCCATTTAAATCTCAAATTTAAAGTTTAGGGTTTTCTCTAAACCTTCCACTTACTGTAATATATTTTTTTTATTCATGTTATTATTGTTTTAAATGCACACACAAACAAAGTCCAATATGATGCACAAATTATTTTAGCTATTATTAGTTAATTACTGGCTTTTCAATGTGGTGTTCACATGTTTAATTGAACAATGGCAAAACACATAAGAGAATTCTCTCTTTTAATATAGCTTACAGTTTTGGGTGTTACATTTATGCACTTGTCATATTAGTTCTGTTCTTACTCTTGTGCTTACGGTGTCTTTTGTAGATGGCTCGTCTTAGACACACAGCACGTAAGTCGGTGATTCCTTTCCTGCCGTCTCGACTTGCGGAGCGTCCTCTGCGCCGCACCGTGTCCGGTCAGTCGAGTCACCTGGAGAGACTGCACCACCGCCTGCGTGAGGAGCAGGAACGCCGGCGCCAGCACAGAGAGCAGCAGGGCTCTTCCTCCCCACCCCAGCAGGAGGTGGAGTCCGTGAGGCCCCGTTCCTCTGTTACCCAGCTGGAGGCGCCCCCTGCACCACCGCAGGACGCCTCGGCTGTTGGAGGAGCTACCGGAGGAAGTCCTGGAGGAGACCCCGACGACGACGACTCAGACCACAGCACGGAGTCCTCTGAGCCGCAGGAGGCGGAAGGATGGGTCGCCCGACCCATCACTCGTGACGCCGCTCGCGGTTGTCACTTCCACGACGCACTCGACACCTTGCTGCGCCAGGCTTTCGACCGGCACACCTGGTCGATCGAGTATCGTTGTGTAGTCTACCAGCACAGCCGCGGGAGGTACCCGGACCGCTGGGAGGCTACCTGCCTAGTTCGCCGTCCGGAGGATGACCTCCGGGGTGCGGAGGCCGTTTCGGAGCACTATTCCATCTCCGAGAGGGACACTGCAGAGGCAGCTATGCAGGATGCAGCACGACGTGCACTCTCTCAGTACTGTTCTTTGTTCGGTGGCGTGGCCGACGGTCTTAACCTTCGGTACTACCCCCGTCGCCCTACTGGCAGCACAGAGAGTGTGGTTGTCTCACCTGTTGGTGAGGCTAACCCTAGGTTGAGCAGCGCAGTCAACCTAGCCGCAGTGCTTAACACTGAGCTGGATCACTCTCTGGATGAGCTAAGCAGGGCTCGAACGGAGATTGCGGAGTTGCGTGCTGAGCTGGCAGAGCGCCATCACCAGGAGGGTGGTTCTCCCGCTCCTGTTGGGACTCAACACCCATACCGCTCACCGCCACGAGGTCACCACACTTATGGTTCCCCTGCCTGTAAGACCAGGATAGATCTGGATCCTTAGATCGTTAGCGTCGGAGTTTGTAATAATTCTTAAGTCAGATGTCTCAGTCTTAGATAGTTAGTTTAGTTTGCTTATCAGTTGTTTCCAATTAGTTTAGTTTGCTTATCAGTTGCTTGCATGCTTGTTATGATGAACTTGTGCTGGATTTGAATCTTTGTAATGATTGTTGCCAACCTGTGGGTTTCTCCTGCAGTTTGGCCTAGCTATAATGTTAATAAAGTCAGTTATTTAGTCGGGAAGCCATTTACTTCTACTTTCCTTTCTATCTGAGAAGCTGTGTTGAATCATAATGAGGATCAGTGAAGCTCTTTGTTCACTCAGTGTCATGAAGAATTCTGTATTTCCTTTTCTTATGCTGAAGGGTTGTAAGATCAACGCTGATGTATGAATGTCTTCCACAGATGTCTGACAACAGGCGCCGATGAAACAGGCGTGCTCAGCAAGAGCAGCATGACCAGCAGGAGGAACATCAGAGGCAACCTCCCCCACCACCCCCGATGTCAGTGGAGCAGATGTTCTTGATGCAGACTCAGGCAGTGCAGGCCATTGGGCAGACTCTGGCAGCCATGCAGCAGGCTCAACAGCAACCCCAACCCCAATTGCAAGTGCAGATGCCCCAGATGCCACGGGATAAGCGTGGTGAGTTCATGAGAGGGCACCCTCCTACCTTCGCCCATTCTGCTGACCCCATGGATGCAGAAGACTGGCTGCGCGCAGTGGAAAGGGAACTGCGCACCGCCCAATGTGACGACAGGGAGAAGGTTCTGTATGGTCCCCACCAGCTAAGGGGAGCAGCCCAGTCCTGGTGGGAGTCCTACCTCGCCACCCATGCTGACCCCGAAGCCATCACCTGGGAAGAATTCAGCGAGAGTTTCCGCAGGTACCATGTGCCGGAGGGACTGATGATCGTGAAGAAGGAGGAGTTTCTGGCTCTGAAGCAGGGACCCCTGTCTGTTAGTGAATACAGAGACAAGTTTCTGCAGCTATCTCGTTATGCACCTGAGGATGTCAACACTGATGCTAAAAGGCAGCACAGGTTCATGAGGGGTTTGGTGGATCCCCTGCATTACCAGCTGATGAATCACACCTTCCCCACCTTCCAGCACCTGATCGATAGGGCAGTTATGACTGAGAAGAAGCGTAAGGATATGGAAGATCGGAAGCGTAAGATGAGTGGACCCCAGTCCGGAAGCATCAGCCGTCCACGTTTCTCAGGCAGTTCATCTCAGCAAGGCAGGCCTGGTCACCCACAGGGATATCAAAATCAGAATCAGCGTCCGCATCAGCAGCAGTTTCAGAGACAGTACCCACAGCAGCAGCAGTATCGTCAGAACAGCCAGCAAGGAGGTAACCAGTATCAGAAGCAGAACAACCAGGCACCTCGCCTTCCTGCCCCAGCAGCAAATCAGAACAATCAAGCAGCCCCAGCACAAGGAGGAGGCAGAGGATGTTTCCACTGTGGAGAACAAGGCCTCTGGGCGATGCAGTGCCCAAAGAAGATGGCGCAGCAGCAGACCAACCCCAATGCTCCAACAAGGCAAAGTGTACTGCAGCCGGCAGTAGGCAATCGTAGCCAAGCGTACAACCGTGGAAAGGTGAACCACTTGGAGGCCGAAGCGATCCAGGATGCACCAGATGTGGCAGTAGGTATGTTCTCAGTCGAATCTCATCCCACGAAAGTGCTATTTGATACTGGTGCAACTCATTCATTTGTCACTGCAACCTGGGTAGAATTGCATAACATCTCAGTAGAGGCAATGATGCCGCCCATGAGGATTAATTCGGTTGGTGGCAAGGTGCAAACAGATAAAACATGTTCAAATATAATGGTGGAAATAAGGGGGATAGGATTCCCCAGTGACTTAATAGTAATAGACACCCCTGGGATAGATGTTATTCTAGGGATGAATTGGTTAATGAAGTATGAAGCAAATGTTAGTTGTGACAAGAGGACCGTAACATTGAAGTCCCCGTCAGGAGAAGAGGTAGTGGCCGAGCAAAGGATGCCTAAATCAGCGGAGGGAGTCTGTCACCAGATTTCAGTTGATAGTAAGGAGCCCAATCCGCTCGAGGCTATCAAGGTCGTGTCGGACTTTCCGGACGTGTTTCCCGAGGAGCTAACGGGCATGCCACCCGAGAGAAAAGTTGAATTTGCCATAGAGCTTATCCCTGGTACCGCCCCCATTTCCAAAAGAGCCTACCGAGTGTCTGGACCAGAATTGGTGGAACTCAAGAAGCAGATAGATGAGATGTTAGAGAAGGGTTACATCAGACCAAGTACCTCGCCTTGGGCCGCTCCGGTGTTGTTTGTAGAGAAGAAAGATGGTACCAAAAGGATGTGCATAGACTACAGAGCCTTGAATGAAGTCACTGTCAAAAACAAGTACCCCCTGCCAAGGATAGAAGATTTGTTCGACCAGCTCAGAGGTGCCAGCGTATTCTCGAAGATAGATCTGAGGTCAGGCTACCATCAACTCAGAATCCGACCCTCGGACATACCGAAGACAGCATTCATCACCAAGTACGGGTTATATGAATTCACAGTTATGTCCTTCGGTTTGACCAATGCGCCAGCTTTCTTTATGTATCTGATGAACAGCGTGTTCATGGACTATCTAGACAAGTTTGTGGTAGTGTTCATCGATGATATTCTCATATACTCTCAAAGTGAGGAAGATCATGTAGAGCATTTGAAAATGGTATTGCAAAGACTTCGAGAGCATCAGTTGTATGCCAAGCTGGGCAAATGCGAGTTCTGGATTCATGAAGTCTTATTTCTGGGTCACATCATAAACCAAGATGGGTTGGCAGTGGATCCAAAGAAAGTAGCAGATATCCTGAAATGGAAAGCACCAAAGGATGTTCGTGGGATCAAGAGCTTCATCGGAATGGCCGGATACTATAGACGTTTCATTGAAGGCTTCTCAAAGATTGCTAGACCAATGACAGCGTTACTAGCGAAGAAAGTTGAGTTTAAGTGGACCCAAAAGTGTCAGGAAGCATTTGAAGAACTGAAAAATAGATTGACTACAGCTCCTGTGCTAGTCCTGCCTGATGTTCACAAGTCATTCTCAGTGTATTGCGATGCTTCTTACACCGGATTGGGATGTGTGCTAATGCAAGAAGGAAGAGTTGTAGCATATTCATCTCGGCAGCTGAAGATTCATGAGAAAAATTACCCCACACACGACCTAGAGTTGGCAGCAGTGGTTCATGCTCTAAAGACATGGAGACATTACCTGTATGGACAGAAATGCGACATCTACACAGATCATAAAAGTCTGAAGTACATATTCACCCAGTCCGAGCTAAACATGAGGCAGCGAAGATGGTTGGAATTGATCAAAGACTACGAGTTGTAGATACATTACCATCCAGGCAAAGCCAATGTTGTTGCAGATGCTCTGAGCAGGAAGAGTCAAGTCAATATGTTGGCCACGTATCCGATGCCGTATGAGTTAGCCAAGGAGTTCGACAGACTAAGTCTCGGTTTCCTGAACAGTACACAAGGAGTAACAGTGGAGTTAGAGCCCACCCTAGAGCGGGAGATCAAAGAAGGGCAGAAGGATGATGAAAGCATCAACAAGATCCGGCAGCTGATCTTAGAAGGAAGAGGTAAAGACTTTCGAGAGGATGAAGAGGGGGTAATATGGTTCAAGGACCGATTGTGTGTCCCCGACCTCAAACCTATTCGGGAGCTGATCCTAAAGGAAGCTCATGAGACAGCCTACTCCATACACCCGGGAAGTGAAAAGATGTACCAGGATTTAAAAAGGAGGTTTTGGTGGTATGGCATGAAAAGAGAAATCGCAGAATATGTCGCCATCTGTGATAGCTGTCAAAGAACCAAAGCAGAGCATCAAAGGCCCGCCGGATTGTTGCAGCCATTGCGGATTCCTTAGTGGAAGTGGGATGAGATCGGGATGGATTTTATAGTTGGCCTACCTCGTACCCGGGCCGGTTATGATTCCATCTGGGTGGTTGTGGACCGCTTAACAAAGGTGGCCCATTTCATACCTGTGAAGACAACATACACCGGAGTAACGTTAGCTGAGTTATACATGTCACGGATAGTCTTCCTTCATGGTGTGCCGAAGAAGATAGTGTCAGATCGAGGAACGCAGTTCACCTCTCATTTTTGGCAGCAGCTACAAGAAGCTTTGGGCACCCATTTGAACTTCAGCTCGGCTTATCATCCACAGACAGACGGTCAGACTGAAAGAACTAACCAGATCCTAGAAGATATGCTGAGAGCCTGTGCGTTGCAAGACAAGTCAGGATGGGACAAAAGGTTACCTTATGCAGAATTCTCCTACAACAATAGCTATCAGGCTAGCTTGAAGATGTCACCGTTTCAGGCACTCTATGGACGGAGTTGTAGGACTCCGCTGCATTGGGACCAGCCTGGAGAGAGACAGGTGTTTGGCCCTGACATCCTGCTTGAAGCCGAAGAGAATATCAAAATGGTTCGGGAGAACCTGAAGATAGCCCAGTTAAGACAGCGAAGCTATGCGGACCGAAGGAGAAGAGAACTGAGTTTCGAAGTGGGGGATTACGTCTATCTGAAGGTGTCACCTATCAGGGGAGTCAGAAGGTTCGGAGTTAAAGGCAAGTTAGCACCCCGGTACGTCGGACCATATCAGATCCAAGCCAAGCAAGAGAAGTGGCCTACCAGCTCAACCTACCAGAGAGCTTGTCAGCAGTGCACAATGTGTTCCACGTGTCGCAATTGAAGAAGTGTCTGCGAGTACTAGAAGAGCAGTTGCCAGTGGAGGGTTTGGAGGTCCAGGAGGATCTGACATACATAGAGAAGCCAACGCAGATTCTGGAGTTTGCAGACAGAGTCACCCGGAGGAATACCATCAGAATGTGCAAAGTCAGATGGGGTCACCACTCCGAGGAAGAAGCAACCTAGGAACGAGAAGATGATCTGAAGGCCAAATACCCTGAACTCTTTGCTGACCAACCCTGAATCTCGGGGCGAGATTCTTTTAAGGGGGATAGGTTTGTAACACCCTGAATTTGGGGGTATAAAATTTCTTTGCTCATATTCACAAATTCAGGTGTTACATCCCTTTTCTCATCCTTCTCCAATCTTCTCTTTCTCATTTCTATAGGAGAAAAGTGGTTATTTTATTTGTAATTATAGTCTATTAGCTCAAACTCCAAGGGAGTATGAATTGTTGCATCATGTTGAACCCTAGATTTCACTTTTGTTTGGTGCATAATTCTTAGAAAGTCTAATTTGAATTTGTGGCTTATTTGAATTTGAATCAAATAGAGAAAATAAAAAGAAAAGGGAAAACAAATACCAGAACAAAAGAAAAGGGAAAGAAGCCCAACCCTGCCTGCCCCCTCGGCCTTTCGGCCCACTAGGCCCATTCCGCGCGCGCGCCTCTTCCCCCCCGCTCTCTCTGCCCTGGCGGGCCCGCCCGTCAGCGCGGCCGCCTTCTCCGCGCCCGCGCCCGCTTTCCCCTCTCTCTGCTCGCGGGCCCGGCCTGTCAGCCCCGTCTTCCCCGCGTAACCGCCGCCCGAGCTGCGCGCTGCCGCGGACTCCGCGCCCACGTCGCGCGTGGAGCTCGCAACCGCCCCGCCCCCGGCCACTTGAGCCCAGAACCCCACTCGCCCTCTCCCCCTCCCTCATTTGCGCACCAACAGACCCCTCTCTCACCTCCCCCTCGCTGCGCGCATGCCAGAGCGCCGCCGTCATGAACCATCGCCGCCCGAGCCCGTTTCCCCGTCGTCGTTGGAGCTCCGCCGTGCTCTCTGCCACGGTGAGCTTCGCCTCGACGTCCGCAACCCGGGACGCGCCCCAGTTTCCCCTCCCCCTCCCTATTTCCCTCTGCCCGCGCTCACCCGCCGTCCTCCGTGCAGCCGCGGAGGTCCGCCACCGCCGACCCGGGCCGTCGTCGCGCCATTGCCGCCACCGAGGAGTCCCCGGAGTCCGCCTTGAGGTAAGGAACCTCCCCTGCCCTCTCCCTTCCTCTCTATTGCTCTCTGCTGCGCTTAATTCCTCGTCGGAGTTGATTAACGCCGCCACCGAGTCGCTTCGCCGTGAACCGCCCCCCTCCGGTGCCCCTGCCCCGACCCAGTCCCCACCGGACGATTCCCCGCGCCCTCCCCAACCTTCCCGGCCGCTCAGGTCACCCCAAAGACCCGCAGAGCGCCCGCGCCCCTCGTCTCCGGCGAGTTCTCCGCCGCGGAGACGAGCGCCGCCGCCTCTGCTAGCCGTAGGAAAGGCCAAGGCCGGCCACCCGACCCCCCCGCCGTTCATCCCAGATCGGGCGACCCTGATTCAATTAGCCCGGGCCCAATCCTGGCCGTCCGCCGGAGATCCAACGGCCCAGGGCCGCTTCCCTCACACCCCGCGCCCGCTCTGCCCGCTGGCCCCGCCTGTCAGCCCGCCCGCGCCCGCTCTGCCCGCTGGCCCCGCCTGTCAGCCCGCCCGCGCCCGCTCTGCTCGCTGGCCCCGCCTGTCAGCCGCTCAGGCTGCCGCGCGCTCGCGTGCCCGCCCGCGGATCTAATCCTGCGCGTTAATCTGAGATCCGACGGCCGTAGGAGCCCGATACCCCTTCGCCCGCGCGTTTTCTTAAAGAGACCCCCGGTTTTCTGAAATTTAACCCGCCATCCCTGGATTCTCGCAGTTAGGTCCTCGGACCTTTTATTTAATTCAAAATAAGTATTTAGGGTATATTTTTAATCCCTAAACTTGTAAAATTCATAACTTTGTCATATGAACTCCAAATTAGGTGCTTCAAATTGCAAAATGCTCATAGTATTTTTGTCTACCTATTTAACCAATGTTTCCCTGCTGTTTTTATGTCCCAATTAATAGTTGATCGTTAGGATAAGATTAAGGTTATTGGAACCCCTATTTGAGATAAATAAAAGATAGGAGACTTTAATAAAAGTGGGAGCACCTAAGTTTATGGACTTAAAACCATGTAATGATTTAACCCCACCACTGACTTAAACCTGATTAGTGGATAATGAATCACTTTGTATAGTCCTCTACCCTAGACCTAGGGAATACTAGAGTACCAATCCTTTTCTATTGTGAACTTGTGATCTCTCTGCTGCATATGTTTGGTATATTGCTTTTGTTTGTTACTTCCCAAGTGCATAGTGTGAATGATTACTTTATGTAGACAACGAGCAGTTTGTGTTTCCCGAGGAAGTTGCAGAGGAAGTTCCTGATCAACAGTTTGGTGAAGGCAAGTGTCCTCTGACCCATTATGTCCCATTCACTTTTAATGCACTGTCCCGCATTACTTAATTGAAACCTAAGGATTGACTAGCTTTCTATTTACCTTATCCTTGTTTACCTTTTGGGTTATCATGGTTAGCATTATGCTATTGCTTTACTTTAATCAATGAACATGATGTGAATACTTATGATACTATGATGTTATCCCGATGATGTACCTGTGATACTTTAGGGGGCTCAGGCTGTTTCCTGAGTGCCTCTCCGTAAGGACCTGTTTGGGGAGTGACAACCCGGGATAACAGTGCAACCATGAGGGTGAAATGGGATGCCCTTAGCTAATTAATTAGAGGAACTAGAGGTGTAGTTGCTTCGCCGTCGTGCCATCAATGGGGTCCAGGCATAGTGCTTGCTCTGCCGAGGCTGAGTGCCGAGGTTCTTTCGTTTTGCTTTTGTTAGTCACTCTCCTGCGGGGAGGGGTACTGTGTTTATCAAACTGGAGAAACCTAACGGGCGGCTATGACCTCTAGGGAATCTTTGTAAAGGCTTCGTAGTGAATCCCTGGCCATTCACCTTGGGAGTGGATAAGGGTCTTGCAAGCCCGGGCAGAAAGGGAATCACGACTCATGGGTAAAGTGTGCGACCTCTGCAGAGGGTAGTGAAACTAATATATCAGCCGTGCTCACGGTTAAGAGCAGCCTTGGGATCCTCTTTGATTAGAGATACAGATGGTTCGAGATACAAGGGTTATGTTATGGTTTTGGTTCGAATATGATGATGTTGTTCCTCGATGAGGAAATGGTTCATGGGTTGGTTAATGCTAAAATCTGGCTTCTACTAATGATAAATACCTGACCAACTAAAAGCAACTGCTTGAGCCTAACCCCACATAAAGCTAGTCCACTTCAGCCAAACGGGACATTTGCTGAGTACGTTGATGTGTACTCATCCTTGCCTTACCACAAAACACCAGGTTGTCCGCATTGTAACCACTGCTCAGGAGAAGGCGAAGTCGTGGAAGGAGACTTCCAGGAGTTCCAAGACTACGACGAGTTCTAGGTGTGGGTTGGCGGCAAACCTCCCAGTCAGCTGCCTGTGAAGGCCCTATCTTTACTGCGTTTCGCTTAGCACTTTGATTTATCCGTTAAGTTGATGACTATGTGGATGTCTATGACTTTGTGATGTAATAAGTTAATACTCTTTTATGTTATTATTCGAGCATTGTGCGATGATGTTCATTTATGTAATAGCTGTGTACGTGAGTTCTGATCCTGGCACGTACATAGTTCGCATTCGGTTTGCCTTCCAAACCGGGTGTGATAGCTACCCCTCGACCGAGCCGAGGCTCGGCGATTGGCGCGGCGCGCCAAGTCGTTCGTCTTGCTGGGAGATGGAAAGGAGCTCTACCACCGCAGCCCCTCCGGCATCCTCCAGCGATGCATCTCCATCGCCGAAGGTCAGGAACTCCTGCGAGAGATACACTCGGGGGCTTGCGGCCATCACGCAGTGCCTCGAGCCCTTGTCGGGAATGCTTTCCGGCAAGGCTTCTACTGGCCGACGGCGGTGGCCGACGCCACTAGAATTGTCCGCACCTGCGAAGGGTGTCAGTTCTACGCAAGGCAGACCCACCTGCCCGCTTAGGCTTTGCAGACGATACCCATCACCTGGCCTTTTGCTGTGTGGGGTCTGGATCTCGTCGGCCCCTTGCAGAAGGCGCCCGGGGGCTACATGCACCTGCTGGTCGCCATCGACAAATTCTCCAAGTGGATCGAGGTCCGACCCCTGAACAGCATCAGGTCCGAGCAGGCGGTGGCGTTCTTCACCAACATCATCCATCGCTTCGGGGTCCCGAACTCCATCATCACCGAAACGGCACCCAGTTCACCGGTAAAAAGTTCCTGGACTTCTGCGAGGACCACCACATCCGGGTGGACTGGGCCGCCGTAGCTCATCCCATGACGAATGGGCAGGTAGAGCGTGCCAACAGCATGATTCTCCAAGGGCTCAAGCCTCGGATCTACAACGACCTCAACAAGTTCGGCAAGCGGTGGATGAAGGAACTCCCCTCGGTGGTCTGGAGTCTGAGGACAACGCCGAGCCGAGCCACGGGCTTCACGCCGTTCTTTCTAGTCTATGGGGTCGAAGCCATCTTGCCCACAGACTTAGAATACGGTTCCCCGAGGACGAGGGCCTACACCGACCAAAGCAACCAAGTTAGCCGAGAAGACTCGCTAGACCAGCTGGAGGAGGCTCGGGACAAGGCCTTGCTACACTCGGCGCGGTACCAGCAGTCCCTGAGACGCTACCACGCCCGAGGGGTCCGGTCCCGAGACCTCCAGGTGGGCGACCTGGTGCTTCGGCTACGACAAGACGCCCATGGGCGGCACAAGCTCGCGCCCCCCTGGGAGGGGCCATTCGTCATCGCCAAAGTTCTGAAGCCCGGAACGTACAAGCTCGCCAACAGTCAAGGCGAGGTCTACGACAACGTCTGGAACATCCAACAGCTACGTCGCTTCTACCCTTAAGATGTTTTCAAGTTGATCATATACCTCGCACCCACGTAAAGTTTAGTCATCAAGGAAGGGTCGGCCTCGCCTCGGCAAAGCCCGACCCTCCCTCGGGGGCTAAAAGGGGGGAACCCCCTCTGCGTCGAAATTTTCCTCGAAAAAAGATCTTTTCTGCCAGAATGTCTTTCGCGCTTTTTGGCTACTTCGAAAGTGGATCCTAAAAACGACGGAGTACACGTAAGCAGCCAAGGCTGACCGAGCCGAGGGACTCCTACGCCTCCGGGATACGGATACCTCACTCATCACCTTCTACGATAAGTAACTCACGTTCGGATAAGTGATTCTGCGGACCGAACAAGTCTTCACGTTCGAAAGCTCTTCTGCCGAAGCGATCCTTCGAGCCTTCTCGACTGCGTCGGTGAAAGAGCCCCATGGACGGGTAAGAGTGCGCGTAAGCGACAAGGCCGATCGAGCCGAGGGACTCCTACGCCTCCGGGATACGGATACCTCACTCATCACCTTCCGCGAGAAGCAACTCTCGCTCGCACGAACATTTCTGTTACCGACAAAAAAGTCCAGATACTCGAAACAAGAGGAAAAGAGACGCAGCTTTACAACACGGCGAGGGTGTGTTTTGGCCTCGGCGGCCGCAGGAAACACACGCTACAAGACAATCCGATCCTGCAGGCTCGGATCTTGACAGCTGAAGGGAGCAGCAGCACCCTCGGCATCGACGACACCTTTGGCGAGGTCCGACCTAGCCTCGAACGGCGACGCGGTCCGAGGATCTCCACTCTGAAGGACGACGTCATCGCCACGCCCGGGCCATCGCCGCCAGGGTCTTCTCCGGGAATCCGGCCCGAGCAGGTGGCTCGGCCAGTCACCCCGGGGCCTCGGCCAGTTGCCCTCCAAGGACGTCAGCCCGACCCGAGGCCTCGGCTGGTCAATTCCGGCGTCGGCCCCGCTAACAAACGACCCGGCCAGGCTCAGGCCAACCAGGTTTTCTTTTCGAGCCAACTCTGCCTCTGTTCATGTTGATGCCGCTACCCCTGGCCTCGGCTCATCGAAGAGCGGCCGAGGGGTTCCTTTAATTAAGCTAGAGAAGCCTCGGACAACAAGGCCGACCGAGCCGAGGGACTCCTACGCCTCCGGGATACGGATACCTCACTCGTCACCTTTACACGGGGCGACTCACGCTTGGTGAAGCGGTTCGGACAACCAACAGGCGAGTCTTAGTGCTCGAAAAGGAGGAAAAAACACGGCTCCGTGCCAAAATTACATACATGTTCAGGCCCCGACAGCCACAATGAACAAAAACACTGGCATTCAAATGCCATTACAAACGGAACTCCGGTTCCATCTCCATAGGTATGAACAACCCCACTCGATGGGGGGGGGGGGGGGCCTGCGGAGCAACAGAAGGCCAACGAACGGCGCGCCGTCGCCCGCTCCAGCAGCGGTGACAACGACGACTTCTGCTCCGGGGGGGCCGAACAGCGGCAGCACTGACCTCAGGGCAGATGCTGCTGCCAAGAGGCCCCCGCCCATGCCCAAACTCGTGAGGCAAGGACGGGCAGAAGGCCGTGGAGTTGGAGGTCGGTCCACGGGTGGCGCCGGCAAGCTCGTCGGTGGCGGAACCTCTTCCAGCTGCCGTGGCGGGAGGCGGCACCGGGAGCGGCACCGAAGCCGCTCGGCTTAGAGAGCCGGGCACGGTGCAGCTGCCAGCACCACGGACGGCTCCCGCCCTTCCCCCCGATCACTGAGGGAAGGAGCGGGCCACCGCACACGCAGGGGCCGACCCCAACTCGGCTCACTCCCCTCCCTAGCCCTGGTGATGAAAATCCTTGAGGCTGAGGGAGGGGCAGAGGCCGCAGCCCGGCTCGCTTTCCCCCACCATCAAACTGGAGGTCACCATCTTGGGTGACCGCCGGCGGAGGGGTGCAGCCGGGCTGCATGATGAAAATCCTTGAAGCCGAACGATGGCTGAAAGGTACCAACTCCCGCGGAGTTGTGATTCCTCCAACGACGAGGCGGAAAGACGGCGGATATCCCCCATCCGGGGGCTTGGAAGGCGGAAAGACGCGATGCATAAGGGAGCGCGAAGACATGGTCGCCTTCCAAGGGGGTCACCCTCCTTTTTAAAGGCGGCTCTCCCTACTTGCGTCCCCAGCCGTCATGGGCTGAGTCTTCTCCAACACACTCCAAGGTCCTCCCCTACGGCGCGGGGGCTGGGTTCCACACGTCATGCAAACCGACTCAGAGCAGAAGAAGCCAAACCGCCGCGCGCGGTGCGTACAACCGCCCAGCGGTTACAAGCGACCCTCCACTTTTGCCCAGACCAGCGAGCGAAAGGGTGGGCAGCCATGCAGGCGGCATGAAACCGCGCCAATTGGGCGCACTTCTCCGACTCCCAACACGCCCGACATGGAGGCCCAGGCCCACGCGTCATGCAACCGGCGCGCCGAATGCATCGTGCATGCAACTGCACCGCCACTTGTGCCACCACCGCGCCTCCTCGACTGCGGAACCAATGCCGCAACTCGAGGTGGCCCAGTGCACGACCCAGCAGCGCCAGCCTGGCGCGACGGTCAATGCGGCCAAGAATGGGCCGGCAGTAATGGAGGTGGCAGGCGGGCAGGAGCAGCGGCCACGTCGTCAGCCAAGCTCACGTCCCGTCCGGGGGCAGCGAGAGAATCCTCTTGCATGGCGTGAAGACAGCGCGCCCGTGATCCGTCCCTCGAACGGCTCGCGCACTCGCAACGGCCGCCCCTCCAACCACTCGCCCCGTCGCATTAACTCCGCGGCGGGACAGGCGGCGCCTCTGGCAGGAGAAGCGAGCGACGCTTCGCCTTCGCCATAATGACCGCGTCAAAAGAGGTACGCCGCGTCGCTCGATTTCGTATCCTTTTCCTTTTTTCCTCTTTCTCTCTCTTGCAACAGGGACCGGGAAAGGGGGATACCCCGAAAAGGATCCTTCCCCGTGAAGGAACCATGCTCCGAGCCTCCCTACTGATCAGAGGTTCGAAGGCTGGCCCCTCGGAAGGGTTCGACAGCCGCCTCAGATCACGTGGGCCCTACACCCACTACTGGTCAGAGGTTCGAAGGCCGGCCCCTTGGAAGGGTTCAACGACCGCCTCAGGCTACTCGGGCTCCGCGCCCACTACTGATCAGGGGTTCGAAGGCTGGCCCCCGAAGGGTTCACAGCCGCCTCAGACGCCGAGCGAGGGATGACCATGGGTACGTTCGATACATAACCAAGGCTCGGGCTGCGCTCCCGAGGTACCCTAGGACATTTCCGAGACCGGCGGGAACGATCTTGTAACGGAATCCCATCAGAGGGAGGCATCGAGCCCTCGAACCCCGTCGCCAGGGGACCGGGTCCGACAGATCACCCGCAGGTACTTTTGGGCGTGCCTCTGGGCCCCTAGCCGACCCCTAACGAACGGGGCACGGACGTCCACTCAGATCACCCGCTTGCAGCTCACCGGAGACACCATGTTCGGTGCCCATCGAGGGCAACATGGCGCTTTCCCCCCTCCTCCTTGCGGAAAGGCGACGCAGGGGTGTATGTAAAAAAGCCGAGTCTGTCCCTGATCGCCCTCTCGCCCTGTGCAGAGGCTCGGGGGCTGCTCTCGCAAACTCGGCTCCGGCCGAACCGTTGACAGCGTCAACATACCAGCCCGAGAACTTGGGACCCGACCGTACACCCGGGCTACGGCCAGCTTGCATGAGGGAACGACCAGACCAGCCGAAGCGTTACGCGAGGCATTAAGACCTTGAAGGAGTGAAATCACTCCTCCGAGGCCTCGGGGGTTACACCCGGCGGGTGCGCTCGCGCGCACCCACCGGAACAAAACGCAACCGAGAAAGGCTGGTCCCCTTGCAAAAAAGTGCGATGAAAGCCTCCAAGCGAGTGCTAACACTCCCTTCGAGGCTCGGGGGCTACTGTCGGGGACCATAATTAGGGGTACCCTCAAGGCTCCTAATTCTCAGCTGGTAACCCCCATCAGCATAAAGCTGCAAAGGCCTGATGGGTGCGATTAAGTCAGGGATCAGTCCCTTCGAGGGACTCGATCACGCCTCGCCCGAGCCTAGCCTCGGACAAGGGCAGCCGACCCCGGGGGATTTCCGTCTCGCCCGAGGCCCCCCTTCAGCGGCGAACATATTCCCGGCTCGCCCGAGGCCCTGCCTTCGCCAAGAAGCAACCCTGACCAAATCGCCGCACCGACCGACCAAATCGCAGGAGCATTTAATGCAAAGGTGGCCTGACACCTTTATCCTGACGCGCGCTCCCCAGCCGGCAGAGCCGAAGTGACTGCCGTCACTTCGCCGCTCCACTGACCGGCCTGACAGAAGGACAGCGCCGCCTGCGCCACTCCGGCTGCGGTGCCACTTGACAGAGTGAGACTGACAGGCAGTCAGACCCGGCCAAAGGCTCCATAGGAAACTCCGCTCCGCCCGACCCAGGGCTTGGACACGGGCAAAGACCCGGAAGACGGTGAACTCCGCTCCGCCCGACCCAGGGCTCGGACACGGGCTAAGTCCCGGAAGACGGGGAACTCCGCTCCGCCCGACCCAGGGCTCGGACACGGGTTAAGACCCAGAAGACGGCGAACTCTGCTCCGCCCGACCTAGGGCTCGGACACGGGCTAAGTCCCGGAAGACGGCGAACTCCGCTCCGCCCGACCCAGGGCTCGGACACGGGCTAAGTCCCGGAAGACGGTGAACTCCGCTCCGCCCGACCCAGGGCTCGGACACGGGCTAAGACCCAGAAGATGGCGAACTCCGCTCCGCCCGACCCAGGGCTCGGACACGGGCTAAGACCCGGAAGACGGCGAACTCCACTCCGCCCGACCCAGGGCTCGGACACGGGCTAAGTCCCGGAAGACGACGAACCCCGCTTCGCCCGACCCCATGGCTCGGACTACGCCCTGGCCTCAGCCGACGGTCTCCGCCTCGCCCGACCCGGGGGCTCAGACTCGACCTCGGCCACGGAAGACAGACTCGACCTCGGCTTCGGAGGAGCTTCCACATCGCCCAACCTAGGGCACAGACCAGCCACGTCAACAGGAGGCGCCATCATCACCCTACCCCAAGCTGACTCGGGCCGCAGGGAACAAGACCGGCGTCCCATCTGGCTCGCTCCGCCAGATAGGCAATGATGGCGCCCCGCATACTCTGTGACGACGACGGCTCTCAGCCCCTACGGAAGCAAGAGGACGTCAGCAAGGACTCAACCGCTCCTACAGCTGTCCCTCCGCCAAGCTCCATCGCTCCTCCGACGGCCACGACATCACACCAGCTGGGTGCCAAGATCTCTCCGGCTGCCACAACGGCATGTACTTAGGGCGCTAGCTCTCCTCCGCTAGACACGTAGCACTCTGCTATACCCCCCATTGTACACCTGGATCCTCTCCTTATGCCTATAAAAGGAAGGACCAGGGCCCTCTTAGAGAGGGTTAGCCGCGCGGGGACGAGGACGAGACACGCGCTCGCTCGAAGCCGCTCGCTCCCTCTCCCGCGTGGACGCTTGTAACCCCCTACTGCAAGCGCAACCGACCTGGGCGCGGGACGAACACAAAGGCCGCGGGATTCCCACCTCTCTCACGCCGGTCTCCGACCGCCTCGCTCTCCCCCCTTCGCGCTCGCCCTCGCGCTCGACCCATCTGGGCTGGGGCACGCGGCGATATTCACTCGTCGGCTCAGGAACCCCCCGGTCTCGGAACGTCGACACCCACCAAATAGCATAGACCCTGGTTTATATCCACATGATATGGCATATTTTTTCAGCTCTTCTTTTTCAGCACCTGTTAATTCTTGTCCAAGTAAATCTTGAAAGTTAAAATTTCCTTCCTCCAAAATGTCTTCAACTTGCTCTTTTCCTTTTTCAGTAGCCGTGCTCACCGCAGCCACAGCAGTTTCTTCTTCAGCCATTTTCAGAAGTATATTGTCAATAACTTCAAGTGTGGTTTCCAGGTTTGAATCTTCGGTGGTCCCGGCTTCGGCTCCGGTAGCTTCGGCTCCGGTAGTTTCGACGGCTTCGTCTGCGGTGGCTTCGGCTTTGGCGGTCTTGGCAGTAACAATTTTTGACGCCGATACCGGTGGCGGTGTCTGATGAATCACATCTGTCACTTGGATAATTCTTCGTTTTTTCGGCTTTGCAGGACTTTCTGCTGCCGAAGCTTCTTTGTCCTTCTGTAAAAACTTCGTCAGTTCCGGCGCCAGCGGACTTAGCTTGACAGGCAAAGATTCAGTCATTACCTTCATAATCTCTTCCACTTCGGTAGCAGAAGGTGTCGAAGGAGTTTCCTCCTCCTGGCCCGACGTCTTGGGTTTTGGAGATGCAGGTTTTGGAGATATACCTTTTCTTTTACTTGAAACAGCTACCCTCGGTTCTTCAGAAATTTCTTTTTCCTTTCTGGCCAACTTGATGCTTTCTTTCTCTAGGGCGCTAGCAATCCTCTTTCTCTTCGGGCCTTCGGCATCTCCGCCCAGTTGCTCGTAATCAGGGTAATCAAAATTCAAAGCATCTAGCACACGGTTCAATCTTCGCTTCGGACGAGTGCCGAAGGCTACAGTCATCAACTGATCTTCTTTCTTAGAGTAATTTCCGAGGATATCGTTGCACATAATCTCGATTGAGTCCAGCCACTCTTGGCAAGGTTTTTTAAAGTGTTTTTTAAACTTGTAGTAATACGGCAATCGAACAAATTCTCCCTTTTTCTTTTCTCCCTCCAGCTTTGGCATTTCCCAATCCCTCATTGTTGGAAACACTTTAAAAGCCAGAAATTCCTGCACCAAATCTCTAGTGCCAATGTGATCTGAAATCACGCGAAATTCAGCTAAAGCAATTTGGCTCGGGCTTCCACTTATCATGTTGCATCGGGGCCTCGTTTCTCCGAAGGTTAGCTCTAGTGGACTCTGGACCAATTTATCTTCATCTTTATCAACTTTAACATAAAACCACTCAGACTTCCATCCGACTGGCCATTTGCTTCGGTAGCTTATCACTGGAAACTTTGAAGTTTTACGATAAGCAAAGTTGTAACATCCAAAATTCTCATGAAAACCATCTCCTCTGGCTTTAGTCTGATAGTGTAGTTCATGGACTCGACAGAAACCTTCACCGAACGGTTCCACTCCCTGGCTACGAAGGGCCCAAATATAAACACTTAATCTAACAATAGCGTTAGGGGTCAGCTGATGAAGGTAAACCCCAAACTTCTTCAACACATCAGCAATCATTCCATTCAAAGGAAATCTTAATCCTGCTTTAAAGAAGCTTTTGAACACAACCACTTCATTCTTTTCCGGCTTCGGAGTAATCTCCTCTCCGCTGAAACGAACCAGCTCCTTTTTTGTTTCACTAAAGTAGCCCAGCTTCACCATTTTTGGAAGATCAGCTTCAGAGATGGTGGACTTTCCAAAGTCCAAATGACTAGGTTTGCTTGGCATCCCGCAGTTGTACTCATCTTCGGAACCAACTTCTTCAACATCAGCTTGCGTTGCTTCGGCAGCAGGTGTGTCTTCTGATGGAGCCAGCCCGGAACGCCTCATCGCTTCAGAAATCGGAACAGTTTCAACGACTTCGGTCTCGTCTTCACCACGCTCAACCCTAGCAGTGGAGCGTATTCTGGCCATTTGATTTTAAATTTTCTTGAAATTTTTTTTTTCTTTGGAAGTCAATAACCTTTTTTCCGAAGCTATCCTCGTAACGAAGCACACACCAAACTGGAGCTTCGTTTGAATGCGAAAATCAAGCTTCGGCTATGATTAAAATTTTGGCAGCAAAACAGTGCAATAGCAATGAATGCCGTGGTAACTTCACACCTACCTGTCTGTTTATATAGTGCTGCAGGTAAGAAGGTGAATCGTCAGGATTTTTTCATCGGGTAAACAGTCACTCGCACTCACTGCACGGTGGGCCGCAACAACCAAGAAGGTGCACCTGCATGGTAGGACTGCTCCACGCTCGAAAACTGTATCGTTTCTCGGCAACGAGCTCAGGGAAGGTGTTTTTCGGACCTTCAGCTTCCCGAAGCCTAAGAGACTTTTTTCACGGATCAAGCTCGTTACGAAAAACGATCTAGCACCGCGAAGGGGCTACTGTTGGGGTCATGCTTCGTCGCCGAAGGTCCTGCAGGAAGAAACAGCTTCGGCTAAAGCTGCTTATACATGATGACCGAAGCTACCACTCATAAAGCTTCGATGTTGCAGCATGCCCGAAGACGAAGGATCGAACCGACTTAAAGATAGGATGACATTTTAGCCCATAAGGGTCTGAGTCAATGTTGTAAACTTTTAGGAGGGACATGATTGTAATTCCTCACAGGCTGTGTCCTGTGCCTATAAATAGTGAACAATATTCCTTTACTGTTCACGATTTCCTATAATTGCAAACGCATTGCTCGGGAATTATCATCTGTCAAGGAGAAGGTATAATTGTACTCAAACTTTACGTTCTGACATTTTTATGATCAGATAATAAAATATGCGGATAATGTTGCTTATTTCTGATACATTTATCTTTAATGCTTCATGTTTGATATATTAATTCATTTTATTTTGTAAGTTTGCTCACGAAGGTACGACCTTCGTAACATTTCACTCATGGTCTTCGTCCGAAGTTCATTAAATCCTTGGGGATATAATGCTTCAACGGACGAAGGGCATTAATATTTAACATTTTATGTTGCCTTGTTCTTGATTCATAGCATTTGAGAACAAGTCCCCAACAGGGCTCAAGTTGGATCATTGACAGCGGGTGCACAAACCATATGACTGGGGAGAAAAAGATGTTCTCCTCCTATGAAAAAAACCAAGATCCCCAACGATCCATCACATTCGGGGATAGAAATCAAGGTTTGGTCAAAGGATTGGGTAAAATAGCTATATCACCTGACCATTCTATTTCCAATGTTTTTCTTGTAGATTCATTAGATTACAACTTGCTTTCCGTTTCCCAATTATGTAAAATGGGTTACAACTGTCTTTTTACGGATACAGGTGTTACTGTCTTTAGAAGAAGTGATGATTCAATAGCTTTTAAGGGAGTATTAGAGGGTCAGCTATACTTAGTTGATTTCAATAGAGCTGAACTCGATACTTTCTTAATAGCTAAGACTAACATGGGTTGGCTCTGGCATTGCCGACTAGCCCATGTTGGGATGAAGAATCTTCACAAGCTTCTAAAGGGAGAGCACATTTTGGTACTAACAAATGTGCATTTTGAGAAAGACCGGATTTGTAGCGCATGCCAAGCAGGGAAGCAAGTTGGTGTTCATCATCCACATAAGAACATCATGACGACTGACAGGCCACTTGAACTCCTCCACATGGACCTATTCGGCCCGATAGCTTACATAAGCATCGGTGGGAGTAAGTACTGTCTAGTTATTATGGATGACTATTCTCGCTTCACTTGGGTATTCTTTTTATAGGAAAAATCTCAAACCCAAGAGACGTTAAAGGGATTCTTGAGACGGGCTCAAAATGAGTTCGGCTTGAGGATCAAGAAAATTAGAAGCGACAATGGGACGGAGTTCAAGAACTCACAAATAGAAGGCTTTCTTGAGGAGGAGGGCATCAAGCATGAATTCTCTTCTCCCTACACGCCACAACAAAATGGTGTAGTGGAGAGGAAGAATAGAACTCTACTGGACATGGCAAGGACCATGCTTGATGAGTACAAGACTTCGGATCGGTTTTGGGTCGAGGCGGTCAACACCGCTTGCTACGCCATCAACCGGTTGTATCTACACCGAATCCTCAAGAAGACATCATACGAACTCCTCACCGGTAAAAAGCCAAATGTTTCATATTTTAGAGTCTTTGGTAGCAAATGCTTTATTCTTGTTAAAAGAGGTAGAAAATCCAAATTTGCTCCTAAGGCTGTAGAAGGCTTTTTACTAGGATATGATTCAAACACAAGGGCATATAGAGTCTTTAACAAGTCCACTGGACTAGTTGAAGTTTCTTGTGACATTGTGTTTGATGAGACTAACGGCTCCCAAGTGGAGCAAGTTGATCTTGATGAATTAGATGATGAAGAGGCTCCATGCGTCGCGCTAAGGAACATGTCCATTGGGGAGGTGTGTCCTAAGGAATCCGAAGAGCCCGTTCAAGCACAAGATCAACCATCCTCCTCCATGCAAGCATCTCTACCAACTAAAGATGAGGATGAGGCTCAAGATGAAGAAGATCAAGAAGATGAGCCACCTCAAGAATACGACAATGATCAAGGGGGAGATGCAAATGATCAAGACAAGGAGGATGAGCAAGTTCCAAGGCTGCCACACCCAAGAGTCCACCAAGCAATCCAACGAGATCACCCCGTGAACACCATCCTAGGAGATATTCATAAGGGGGTAACCACTCGATCTCGTGTTGCTCATTTTTGTGAACATTACTCTTTTGTTTCCTCTATTGAGCCACACAGAGTAGAGGAAGCACTTCAAGATTCGGATTGGGTGATGGTAATGCAAGAGGAGCTCAACAATTTCAAAAGGAATGAGGTATGGCACTTAGTTCCACGTCCTAACCAAAATGTTGTAGGAACCAAGTGGGTCTTCCGTAACAAACAAGATGAGAATGGTGTGGTGACAAGGAACAAGGCACGACTTGTGGCCAAAGGGTATTCACAAGTCGAAGGTTTAGATTTCGGTGAAACCTATGCACCCGTAGCTAGGCTTGAGTCAATTCGAATTTTACTTGCCTATGCTACTCACCATGACTTTAAGCTTTACCAAATGGACGTGAAGAGTGCCTTCCTCAACGGACCTATCAAGGAAGAGGTCTATGTTGAGCAACCTCCCGACTTTGAAGATAGTGAGTATCCTAACCATGTTTACAAACTCTCTAAGGCGCTTTATGGGCTCAAGCAAGCCCCAAGAGCATGGTATGAATGCCTAAAAGATTTTCTTATCACTAATGGCTTCAAAGTCGGAAAGACCGATCCTACTTTATTCACTAAAACCATTGAGAATGATTTGTTTGTATGCCAAATTTATGTTGATGATATCATATTTGGGTCTACTAACAAATTTATTTGTGAAGAATTTAGTAGGATCATGATTCAAAAATTCAAGATGTCTATGATGGGGGAGTTAAAGTATTTTCTAGGCTTTCAAGTGAAGCAACTCCAAGAGGGCACCTTCATCAGCCAAACAAAGTATATTCAAGATATTCTCACCAAGTTTGGAATGAAGGATGCCAAGCCTGAAAGTCGCCTAGGGGGGGGTGAATAGGGCGAAACTGAAATTTACAAAGTTAATCACAACTACAAGCCGGGTTAGCGTTAGAAATATGAGCGAGTCCGAGAGAGAGAGGGTGAAAAACAAATTGCAAGCAAATAACGAGTGAGACACAAGGATTTGTTTTACCGAGGTTCGGTTCTTGCAAACCTACTCCCCGTTGAGGTGGTCACAAAGACCGGGTCTCTTTCAACCCTTTCCCTCTCTCAAACGGTCACTTAGACCGAGTGAGCTTCTCTTCTCAATCACACGGGACACTAAGTCCCCACAAGGATCACCACACAATTGGTGTCTCTTGCCTCAGTTACAATTGAGTTTATCACAAGAAAGAATGAGAAAGAAAAGAAGCAATCCAAGCGCAAGAGCTCAAATGAACACAAATGTCACTCTCTCTAGTCACTATTTGATTTGGAGTGATTCCGGACTTGGGAGAGGATTTGATCTCTTTGGCTGTGTCTAGAATTGAATGCTATAGCTCTTGTATAAGGTGTGAATGCTGAAAACTTGGATGCAATGAATGGTGGGGTGGTTGGGGTATTTATAGCCCCAACCACCAAACTAGCCGTTTAGTGGAGGCTGCTGTCGACGGGCGCAACGGACAGTCCAGTGCGCCACCGGACACTGTCCGGTGCGCCAGCCACGTCACCTGACCGTTAGGGCTCGACCGTTGGAGCTCTGACAGGTGGGGTCTTCTGGCTGTCCAGTGGTGCATCGGACAAGTCCTGTAGACTGTCCGGTGCACTTGCTGCTGAAAGGGAAATGTGCCCTTGGGCCATTTCTAAGTATTTTGGTGATTGAGTGCCAACACAAGTGCTTTTGTGTTAATCTATGCAAAGTGGTGGACAAAGTGCAAATCAAAAGTAAAGGTATGTTTCTAGACTTAGTACATTGTTTTATGGACTAATGTATTGTGTCTAAGTGCTGAAAACAGGAAAAATCAAGTTAGAAAAGAGATGGCTTTGTTCAGCCAAAGTCTGCTCAGTCTGGGTGCACCGGACTGTCCGGTGGTGCACCGAACAGTGTCCGATGGTGCACCGGACAGTGTCCGGTGCGCCAGGCTGGCTCTGGCAAACTTGCTGCTCTCGGGACTTCGACGGTGGTGTACGGCTATAAATCACCGGATTGTCCGGTGGTGCACTGGACTGTCCGGTGAGCCGTTCACAGGCGAACTCGTCGCTCTAGGAGATGATTAACGGCGTACGACTAAAATTCACCGGACTGTCTGGTGAGCCAACGGTCAGCCGGGGCAACGGTCGGCCAAGGATTCCGCGCGTGACGCGTGGCCGAGCCAACGGTCACATTGGAGCACCGGACTGTCCGGTGTGCACCGGACAGTGTCCGGTGCGCCAACGGCTCTTAATCTGCAACGGTCGGCTTCGCCAAATAAGAAAGGAGATCCGCACCGGACAGTGTCCGGTGGTGCACCCGACTGTCCGGTGCGCCAGTCGACAGAAGGTAAGATCTGCCTTCCTGGAATGCTCTCAACGGCTCCTAGCTGCCTTGGGGCTATAAAAGGGACCCCTAGGCGCATGGAGGAGCACACCAAGCATACTCAAAGCATTCCTAAGCACCAAGACTTCGATTCCACGCATTTGTTTCTTCGTGATAGCATCTAGAGCTCTATTTGAGTTGTGAACTCGTCGGGTTGTGTTGCGAGCTCTTGTTGCGACTTGTGTGCGTGTTGTCACTGTGTTTTTATGTCTTGTGTGCGTTGCTCTTCCCTCCCTTACTCCGTGCTTCTTTGTGAACTTCAAGTGTAAGGGCGAGAGACTCCAAGTTGTGGAGATTCCTCGCAAGCGGGATAAAGAAAAGCAAAGCAAAACACCGTGGTATTCAAGTGGGTCTTTGGACCGCTTGAGAGGGGTTGATTGCAACCCTCGTCCGTTGGGACGCCACAACGTGGAGTAGGCAAGCGTTGGTCTTGGCCGAACCACGGGATAAACCACTGTGCCATCTCTGTGTTGAAATCTTTGTGGTTATTGTGTTTTGTTGAGACTCCTCTCTAGCCACTTGGCATTTGTCGGGGACCATAATTAGGGGTACCCTCAAGGCTCCTAATTCTCAGCTGGTAACCCCCATCAGAATAAAGCTACAAAGGCCTGATGGGTGCGATTAAGTCAGGGATCAGTCCATTCGAGGGACTCGATCACGCCTCGCCCGAGCCTAGCCTCGGACAAGGGCAGCCGACCCCGGAGGATTTCCGTCTCGCCCGAGGCCCCCCTCCAGCGGCGAACATATTTCCGGCTTGCCCGAGGCCCTGTCTTCGCCAAGAAGCAACCCTGACCAAATCGCCGCACCGACCGACCAAACTGCAGGAGCATTTAATGCAAAGGTGGCCTGACACCTTTATCCTGACGCGCGCCCCCTAGCCGGCAGAGCCGAAGTGACCGCCGTCACTTCGCCGCTCCACTGACCGGCCTGACAGAAGGACAGCGCCGCCTGCGCCACTCCGACTGCGGTGCCACTTGACAGAGTGAGACTAACAGGCGGTCAGGCCCGGCCGAAGGCTCCATAGGAAACTCCACTCCGCCCGACCCAGGGCTCGGACACGGGCTAAGACCCGGAAGACGGCGAACTCCGCTCCGCCCGACACAGGGCTCGGACACGGGCTAAGACCCGGAAGACGGCGAACTCCGCTCCGCCCGACCCAGGGCTCGGACACGGGCTAAGACCCGGAAGACGGCGAACTCCGCTCCGCCCGACCCAGGGCTCGGACACGGGCTAAGACCCGGAAGACGGCGAACTCTGCTCCACCCGACCTAGGGCTCGGTCACGGGCTAAGTCCCGGAAGACGGCGAACTCCGCTCCGCCCGACCTAGGGCTCGGACACGGGCTAAATCCCGAAAGACGATGAACCCCGCTTCACCCGACACCAGGGCTCGGACTACGCCCTGGCCTCAGACGACGATCTCCGCCTCGCCCGACCCAGGGCTCAGACTTGGGCTCGGCCCCAGAAGACGACGAACTCCGCTTCGCCCGACCCCAGGGCTCGGACTCCGCCCCGGCACCAGCCGGCAATCTCCGCCTCGCCCGAACCTGGGGCTCGGACCCGACCTCGGCCATGGAAGACGGACTCGACCTCGGCTTCGGAGGAGCTTCCACATCGCCCAACCTAGGGCGCAGACCAGCCACGTCAACAGGAGGCGCCATCATCACCCTACCCCGAGCTGACTCGGGCCACAGGGAACAAGACCGGTGTCCCATCTGGCTCACTCCGCCAGATAGGCAATGATGGCGCCCCGCATACTCTATGACGACGGCGGCTCTCAGCCCCCTTACGGAAGCAAGAGGACGTCAGCAAGGACTCAACCACCCTGACAGCTGTCCCTCCGCCAGGCTCCATCGCTCCTCCGACGGCCACGACATCACACCAGCTGGGTGCCAAGATCTCTCCGGCTGCCACAACGGCATGTACTTAGGGCGCTAGCTCTCCTCCGCTAGACACGTAGCACTCTGCTATACCCCCCATTGTACACCTGGATCCTCTCCTTGCGCCTATAAAAGGAAGGACCGGGGCCCTCTTAGAGAGGGTTGGCCGCGCGGGGACGAGGACGAGACAGGCGCTCGCTGGAGGCCGCTCACTCCCTCTCCCGCGTGGACGCTTGTAACCCCCTACTGCAAGCGCACCCGACCTGGGCGCGGGATGAACACGAAGGCCGCGGGACTCCCACCTCTCTCACGCCGGTCTCCGGCCGCCTCGCTCTCCCCCCTTCGCGCTCGCCCTCGCGCTCGACCCATCTGGGCTGGGGCACGCGACGACATTCACTCGTCGGCTCAGGGACCCCCCGGTCTCGGAACACCGATAGTTGGCGCGCCAGGTAGGGGCCTGCTGCGTGTTGATGAACAACTTCCCGTCAAGCTCTAGATGGGCAGTCTCCAGCAACCTCTCCAACCCGGGACGGTGCTCCGTTTCGGGAGTCTTGAGTTCATGTCACTCGACGGCAGCTACGACGTGATACTCCTTCCACCGCCGCGCGACAACGACAGTGGCGGCCGACAGCCCGCCCGCCGGCGGCGGAATCGACGACGTCTTCCCCGCATGGTGGAAGAACAACCTTCGAGCTCACCCCGTCCTCTCCCCCGCCGACGGAGTAGGAGGCGGGGCAACCAAGGCCAAGCAGGAGACAGCGCCTCGTCGGCTGTCGAGCGAGTCGATGGCCCCAGCGCCCCAACGGGGGGCGCACCGGGCGTCGACCTCGCGTTTGAGACGAAGGCGAGCGCCGTCTCCCCGCGACACGCCAATCCCGAGCAAGCGGACGACGCCAGCACGCTCGCGAAAAGCTTGCTGGACGTCACCCTCGTACTTGAGACGACGGCGCAGTCAGTCCCCGACGTGACCTCATCGCCGCCCGTCGACCAAAAGGTACCGACCGATTCCCATCCCACGTCTTTCAGATTCAGCCTCGACCCGCCTAGCGGCCCCGCTTTGGCGGGCGCTCTTGTAGAGGCGAGTCCAAACCCTCTGGGGTTTCGTATGCGGTCACCTTGGGACCGGCTGACGGACGTCTCGACCTATGGGCCCTCTGGGTCCGAGGAAGACGGCGAACCCAGCGTCTGTTGGGATTTCTCTGGACTTGGCAACCCCAGTGCCATGCGGGACTTCATGACCGCATGCGACTGCTGCCTTTCCGACTGTTCCGACGGTAGCCGTAGCCTCGGCGACGAGGACTGCGGCCCAAGTCGCGAATGCTTCCACGTCGATCTAGGGGATCCCTCCGAAGGCAACCATCTCGGCATGCCGGAGGAAGGTGACCTCCCTAGGCTGGTGCCTCGCGTTGACATCCCACGGGAGCTAGCTGTGGTCCCCGTTCAGGCGGGGGGCCATGACCCGCAGCTCGAGCAAATCCGCGGGGTGCAGGCCAGGCTCGACGTGGGAGCAGGAGCGCTTGAGCCGATCCGTCGGGACGTCGGGCAGGCATGGGCGGGCCAACCTCCGGCCGGGGAAATACGTCATCTACCCCAGGGCTTCCAGCACCGCATCACCGACGACGTCAGGGTCAGGCCACCACCCACATCCAGTGGTGTCGGCAAGAACCTGGCGGCAGCAGCAATGCTTCTTCGCGCGATGCCGGAGCCATCAACCACCGAGGGGCGGCGAATCCAAGGAGAGCTCAAGAATCTCTTGGAAGGCGCCGCGGTCCAACGGGCCGAGAGCTCTGCCTCCCGAAGGCAGGGGTACCCCTCGGAACCTCATGCCGCGACTTCCCGATTCATGCGGGAAGCCTCGGTCTACACCGGGCGCACGCGCAACACCGCGCCTGCGGCCCCGGGTCGCCTTGGCAACGAGCACCATCACCGCGACCGTCGGGCCCACCTTGATGAGAGGGTGCGCCGAGGCTACCACCCCAGGCGTGGGGGACGCTACGACAGCGGGGAGGATCGGAGTCCCTCGCCCGAACCACCCGGTCCGCAAGCCTTCAGCCGAGCCATCCAACGGGCGCCGTTCCCGACCCGGTTCCGACCCCCGACCACTATCACAAAGTACTCGGGGGAGACGAGACCGGAACTGTGGCTCGCGGACTACCGTCTGGCCTGCCAACTGGGTGGAACGGACGATGACAACCTCATCATCCGCAACCTCCCCCTGTTCCTCTCCGACACCGCTCGCGCCTGGTTGGAGCACCTGCCTCCGGGGCAGATCTCCAACTGGGACGACCTAGTCCAAGCTTTCGCCGGCAATTTCCAGGGCACGTACGTGCGCCCCGGGAATTCCTGGGACCTCTGAAGCTGCCGACAACAGCCGGGAGAGTCTCTCCGAGACTACATTCGGCGATTCTCGAAGCAGCGCACCGAGCTGCCCAACATCACCGACTCGGATGTCATCGGCGCGTTCCTCACTGGCACCACCTGCCGCGACCTGGTGAGCAAGCTGGGTCGCAAGACCCCCACCAGGGCGAGCGAGCTGATGGACATCGCCACCAAGTTCGCCTCCGGACAGGAGGCGGTCGAGGCTATCTTCCGAAAGGACAAGCAGCCCCAGGGCCGCCCATCGGAAGATACTCCCGAGGCGTCAACTCAGCGCGGCGCCAAGAAGAAGGGCAAGAAGAAGTCGCAAGCGAAACGCGACGCCGCCGACGTGGACCTTGTCGCCGCCGCCGAGTACAAGAACCCTCGGAAGCCCCCCGGAGGTGCCAACCTCTTCGACAAGATGCTCAAGGAGCAGTGCCCCTATCACCAGGGGCCCGTCAAGCACACCCTTGAGGAGTGCGTCATGCTTCGGCGCCACTTTCACAGGGCTGGGCCACCCGTGGAGGGTGGCAAGGCCCGCGACGACGACAAGAAGGAAGATCACCAGGCAGGAGAGTTCCCCGAGGTCCGCGACTGCTTCATGATCTATGGTGGGCAAGCGGCGAACGCCTCGGCTCGGCACCGCAAGCAAGAGCGCCAGGAGGTCTGCTCGGTGAAGGTGGCGGCGCCAGTCTATCTAGACTGGTCCGACAAGCCCATCACCTTCGACCGAGACGATCACCCCGACCATGTGCCGAGCCCGGGGAAATATCCGCTCGTCGTCGACCCCGTCATCAGCGACGTCAGGCTCACCAAGGTCCTCATGGACGGAGGCAGCAGCCTCAACATCATCTACGCCAAGACCCTCGGACTCCTGCGTGTCGATCTGTCCTCCGTCCGAGCAGGCGCTGCGCCCTTCCATGGAATCATTCCCGGGAAGCGTGTCCAGCCCCTCGGACAACTCGACCTTCCCGTCTGCTTCGGAACACCCTCCAACTTCCGAAGGGAGACCCTGACGTTCGAGGTGGTTGGTTTCCGAGGAACCTACCACGCGGTACTGGGGAGGCCACGCTACGCGAAGTTCATGGCCGTCCCCAACTACACCTACCTGAAGCTCAAGATGCCGAGCCCCAACGGGGTCATCACCGTCGGCCCCACGTACAAACACGCGTTCGAATGCGATGTGGAGTGCGTGGAGTACGCCGAGGCCCTCGCCGAGTCCGAGGCCCTCATCGCCGACCTGGAGAGCCTCTCTAAGGAGGTGCCAGACGTGAAGCGTCATGCCGGCAACTTTGAGCCAGCGGAGACGGTTAAGTCCGTCCCCCTCGACCCCAGCGGCGACGCCTACAAGCAGATCCGGATCGACTCCGGGCTCGATCCCAAATAGGAAGCAGTGCTCGTCGACTTTCTCCGCGCGAACGCCGACGTGTTCGCGTGGAGTCCCTCGGACATGCCCGGCATACCGAGGGATGTCGCCGAGCACTCGTTGGACATCCGAGCCGGAGCCCGACCCGTCAAGCAGCCACTGCGCCGATTCGATGAGGAGAAGCGCAGAGCCATAGGCGAGGAGATCCACAAGCTAATGGCGGCAGGGTTCATCAAAGAGGTATTCCATCCCGAATGGCTTGCCACCCCTGTGCTTGTGAGAAAGAAAGGGGGGAAATGGCGGATGTGTGTAGACTACACTGGTCTCAACAAAGCATGTCCGAAGGTTCCCTACCCTCTGCCTCGCATCGACCAAATCGTGGATTCCACTGCTGGGTGCGAAACCCTGTCTTTCCTCGATGCCTACTCAGGGTATCATCAAATCAGGATGAAAGAGTCCGATCAGCTCGCGACTTCTTTCATCACACCCTTCGGCATGTACTGCTATGTCACCATGCCGTTCGGCTTGAGGAATGCGGGCGCGACGTACCAGTGGTGCATGAACCATGTGTTAGGCGAACACATTGGCCGCACGGTCGAGGCCTACGTCGATGACATCGTAGTCAAGACGAGGAAAGCCTCCGACCTCCTTTCCGACCTTGAAGCGACATTTCGATGTCTCAAGGCGAAAGGCGTCAAGCTAAATCCCGAGAAGTGTGTCTTCGGGGTGCCCCGAGGCATGCTCTTGGGATTCATCGTCTCCGAGCGGGGCATCGAAGCCAACCCAGAGAAGATCGCAGCCATCACCAGCATGGGGCCCATCAAGGACTTAAAAGGCGTACAGAGAGTCATGGGATGTCTCGCGGCTCTGAGCCGCTTCATCTCACGCCTCGGTGAAAGAGGTCTACCTCTGTACCGCCTCTTGAGGAAGGCCGAGTGCTTCACTTGGACCCCTGAGGCCGAGGAAGCCCTCGGGAACCTGAAGGCGCTCCTCACAAAGGCGCCTATCTTGGTGCCCCCAGCTGCCGGAGAAGCCCTCCTGGTCTACGTCGCCGCGACCACTCAGGTGGTTAGCGCCGCGATTGTGGTCGAGAGGCAAGAAGAGGGGCATGCATTTCCCGTTCAGAGGCTAGTCTTATGGCGAAACTGCCGAATTATTCCAACTTAAGTGCCTAAGTCCTGCCTTAGAGGCTAGACTTCACTTAAATAGGAATAACCCGTCAATTCCTCGGATCTAGTCCGACACGGCCACTGACAGGATCAAGTACCACAATCTCACTCGATGGTGAGTCACAGAGCAAATACAATAAAGCATAAAACCATGCATGTGAGAGTATTAAATTATTACATCATCATCATCGGAGTTTTTGCAAAAGTAACCATCATTGTTCGAAGTGCAGCGGAATAAAACTAACGGCAAATAAACAGAGAGACGGGGAAGCCTGTCCCATCACTCCTCATGCTCCTCCTCAGTCGAGGCGGGGTCCCACTCGACAGTCCAACCCGGTGGTAAGGTGGACGGCCAAGTCACTCCAGCAACCATGTCCTCCAGAGAACCTGTAAAATTATGCCACAAGCAAGGCTGAGTATACTAATACTCAGCTAGACTTACCCGGTGTGAGGAGTCTACTCCTCTACCTCTAGACATGCAGCTGTTTGGCTGTGGGGTTTGGTTTGCCAAAAGCACTAGCTGAGTTTCTAAATCAAGTTTTAACTTTGTCAAATTTAAGTGTGACTCTCTTAAGGCTAAATGTGTACTGTCTACTCATACATAGTAGCAAACATTTTTAGCAATCAACATCTTGTATCAACTCATCATATTTCCACTTGTTACTCAATGTTGCAGCATGGATCAAGCAGTCTCATTAGCTGCGAGAAGCAGACGATTCGAATCGAGTTTTTAAACCTTGCAAGGTAAACCTAAACACACGACGGGGCGAGGCACTCCGTCCCCACACACATCAACCGTCCCCATCGATTCCCTGGCAGCAGATCAGGGCTCACCGCCTTGGCGTACAATGCCTCACTGACCCCGACTGCCGTCGTGCAGTGACCGCACTTGTACCCACCATAACCGGAATGGGAGACCACGTCTCAGGTCGCGTGAGGGGATATGTCCGCTGGCAGGTTCAATCAGGTACTAGGCTTACCGATTTACCATATTTATCGGCATGTGCTTAGTACGTTCAAACGCTTGACTCACGGTACCACACCTTAATCCTTATTCCAATTTCCGTCTTGTAGACAACCAATCCCCATGGATTGTTGTCCACAGACCAACATCATTATGATAATAAAGTGGAGACAATCAATTCCTGACCTCGCGCGAGTGCTAGAAAAATCACTCGACTTCTACCGAGATCCTATTTAAGAAAGCAACTACTCGACCTAGCATACTAGTATTCATCTCAAAAGGAATCCTGAGTTCATGCAACTAAGGTTCCAAACAACTCCTACACTTAAGTGCACAGTACGCTACAAACATTAAGTGTAGTAAAATAGCATATATAAACGGTTATGCATAAAACCGGAGCTTGCCTTCCAAAGCTGGGGCAGGCAGATCCTCTGGTGCAGGCTCGGGTGCTGGATCTGGGGCTACCTCCTGAGCAGCTCCTTGTTCCGGCACGAGGATGTACTCTCCGTCAGCGAGGTTACAGTCTATCGAAATGCAATGAACATGTATGTCATGATTATGCAGGATTTAAAAACGTTATACTGAGAGAAGAATACTAAATTAATGAGTAACTTAGGGTTTCCGGGTCATATGTGGCTTTTAATGGTTTATGCTTATCACTTCTAGGTCTAGGTTTTGTTAGGGATAGGCATAGGTAATTGGTATTGCCTTTATGTATCTCAGTGGACAATTTATAAAGAGTTTTGGGAGGACACTAATTTCCTATTTTTCATATTTCCTTTTCTTTATTCTCTATTCATTGTTTCTAGTGTAGGTTTGAATTACGACAGTGGTTTAACATTTTCCAAAATTTCTGTAAAATTTACAGTGGATTGCCATTGGTCACTATAGCCCATTCTAGGAAATTGAAGTTCAAAAATAAAAAGGCTAAGCTTTAGACAAAAATAACAAAGGTGGTGTAAAATGGGTCACTTTACACTACACCTCTCCATTAGAGTTGAGTTCCTTCCTAAGGGTTATTTTTGTTGGGATCTAACAGTAATACTAAACCTCTGTGCCAAAATTCACAGAAAGTTAATTGGTGATTATTTAGTTGTGATTTTCTAAAGTTTTATGCCAAAAAGGTGCCTATAACTAACTTGTCATTTGAAAAATATCAAACAACAGATTTTATATTTTTCCTATGTTCATAATAACCAAACATTAGTTATCCTAAGGTTTGAGGGGTTTTCACCTTAGGGTTATTTTTGTAGGGTTTTTCTAAGTTTTCCTTGTTTTCTTAAAATAAAAGGGATCCTACTTATTTTATACTTCACCAGGGTATGATAGATTTTTCCAGTGAACTTCATTGAATAAGTACCCTAATAAAAATAGAGGTGCCCTCTGTTTCATTATTTAAATTACATTTTCTATTTTTCTTAACCTTAAGTATATTGTAAAATAAGTGGTAAAAACTAACTTAATGGAGTGGATAGAGATGTTTAACATTTTTAAACAGGTTAGTAGGTAGATACAAACTTCTCCAATTTTTCCTAACCCTAGTCAAATAATATAACTATTTTTCTTTCTATTATTGAGCTTTTGGCCAAAACTATAATTAAATCAGAGCCTTAAAGTTTTCTATAGTACATAGGGGGTTTTATATTTTTCTTAAGTAGGCTACATTATTTAGGGTCTGACAAAATTGGTTTGACCAAATTTGGATGAACTAAACAATAGTTATGAATTTTTAAAGTCTCTGTTCAATTCAAAAACAGATTTATTAAGAGTTTCCTGGAAAAACAATTTACACCGAGGTCCCTGGGTTTAAACTGAATCAACCCACTCAAATCTACCCCTGAGCCACTATTCCCCTGAGTCGCTGATAGTTCAAAAAGCCCCCTGACCTTTTCTTCCTCTCACCCGCAGTCCTTCCCCCAATGTAAACAGTACCCGCGGGAAAGAAAAGGGTGGCGCGGCTTACTGGCGGCGAGATAGGTCCGGCGAAGGGCAGGATTGGCTCGGGGAGGCTCTGGTGGTCACAGCGAGGTGCGGCTCGACGGCGGGGATGGCCGGAATCGCACGGTCCACGCACTCAGGCGGGTGTTCTCGTCGGCGGCGAGTGTACCGGCCAAACCACGGCGAGCTAGTTCAATCCGAGGGCAAGGTGAGTTTCATGGGGTCACGTAGTGACTGTGTGCACCAGGAATTGGAAAAAGATTGAGCGGATTACCCTGTCCACGTACTCCGGCGAGGGTGTGAGCTCCGGCGACCGTGGACTGGCCTCTCCGGCGAAGCAGGCTTCGATTCCTCGCTCAGGGAGCTTCACTGAGTCGTGCACACACGTTTCCGAGGGTTGGACGGGGCTGGGAAACGCTGGGCTGGCCGGTCTACGGCGGCAGTGGGTTGGGTGGCCGCGAACACGCCGCGCACGGGCAAACGGCGGTGAGCTAAGCTCCGGTGAGGCTTGAGGGTGCGCGGAGGAGTGTGTTCGATGCCTCAGTGGGTTTTATAGGCGCGGGCGCACACAGGGGACACGGGCGCGGCTCAGCGCGGCGCGGGGTCGGGCGCGGGCGTGCTCTGGCGCGGCAGAGCGCGTCGAACACGTGGAGCTTTTCTTCTGCCCTTGTTCCACAGCTCACCCAAGTCGCAAACGTGCGAATCTTGGCATAAATCCGGCGCGAATCTTTTCCTGGCACCTAGGGCTATCACTCAACTGTGAGACGCCATGGCAGATATGGCCTAGGGAGGGAGATCTTGGGTCGCCAAATCGGGTGTGTCACACTGCCCACCTCGCGACAAAAACCATGCCAAGGCATGTCAAACGTCCAAGTCTCGGGCTCAGCTTTTTCCAGTGGGTGCCCTAGGTGGTATGCCACATTTTTGGTATAGAACACAGATGGATTTGGTGCCAGCTTCGAGGTGAACACGACTGATCTTTAGTGTAGGTGTAGTTTTTAATTTAGAGAGAAATAGAGAGCTCTAGCTCTCTCCACTTGGAGATTGGATTTGGGGTTTCTCCAGGGGTCTTTTTGCAATATTTCCCTCCCCTAATTGCTGGTTATGAGGTTACTTAAGGTTTGGTTAAAAATTACCCATGTTTTGCACATTTGCTCACTCTCTTTCCCCTTTTAACCATGGTTTTGGAAGATAGGGTTTAAGAGAGGTCTAGGGTTCTTCCCCCTCTTGTCCAAGGTAGTAAGTGCATAAAGATTTGAGTAATACCTCTGAAGTCATTAACAAACTTTGATTAACACATGAGCTCCAAAGTTCTTATGTAGTTCCTTAAGTCTCTACCACATATGATCACAGCCCTTAATGCCAAGGTGGGTTCTAACCATGGTAACACCTGAGGTGTTACAGCCCTCCCCCCTTAAGGGAATCTCATCCCGAGATTTTAGGTAGAGTCCTTAGGAGGGTACCAAGAAGGTGTGCTGGTGTGTGGTTTCTGCTTTCCTTTAAGTTTTCTTTGGTTAACTGTTCTTCGAATGTCATCCTTTTTGCAACTTCAGAAGGAAGTCCTTTTTAAGTTAAAACCACAGCTTAGACTACCCTTACTATCTAAGTTTTTCTTATATTTGTTTTCAAAGGGCAGGTGGGGGCGGGGTTTCGGGGTTACGTACCGACTCCTTTGGGTAGAAAGTCGGGGAAGCGAGAGCGTAGAAAATCCTCAGTCTCCCACGTAGCTTCCTCTGCTGAATGGTGAGTCCACTGAACTTTATACATTTTAATTGATCTTGCCCGTGATGATCTCTCCTTCTGATCTAGTATCTTGACGGGGTACTCTTGATAGGACAAGTCTGGTTCTATCTCAATCTCTGGTTCCGGTAGCACTTCAGTGGGTAGGCGGACACATTTCCGCAGCTGAGATACATGGAATACATCATGAATAGCTGACATGCTAGGTGGCAACTTCAATTGATATGCTACAGGTCCACAAGCCTCCTGGATCTCATAAGGTCCAATGTATCGAGGAGCTAACTTGCCCTTGATCCCGAATCTCTGGACACCCTTGGTGGGTGATATCTTAAGATAAACATGATCTCCCACCTCGAACTGTAGAGGCTTCCGCCTTTTATCATGATAGCTCTTTTGCCTGGCTTGAGCAGCTTTTAAGTTTTTCTTGATGACTCTGACCTTTTCCTCTGCTTCCAGAACCAAATCTGGCCCAAATATTTCCATTTCTCCTGCTTGAGACCAATTCAGCGGGGTTCTACATCTCCTCCCATATAAGGCTTCAAAAGGTGCCATCATCAGACTGGACCGATAGCTGTTATTGTAAGAAAACTCTGCCAAAGAAAGACACTTGTCCCAATCCTTTCCGTAGTGCAGTGCACATGCTCGCAACATGTCTTCCAAAATCTGATTCACCCTTTCAGTCTGGCCATCAGTTTGGGGATGGTATGCTGAGCTTCGTATCACATGGGTCCCAAGTGATTCCTGCAATTGTTCCCAAAATCGTGCCACAAACAGTGCTCCTCTGTCTGACATTATAGTCCTTGGTATCCCATGCAAACGAACTATCTGGTCAATGTAGATTTCCGCATACTTCTCCGTCCTGTGGGTGGTATGTACGGGCAAGAAATGAGCGGTCTTGGTCAATCTGTCCACAATAACCCAAATTGAATCATGGTGCCTGGAGGTGTTTAGCAACCCCACAATAAAGTCCATGCAAATGTCCTCCCATTTCCAAGATGGTATGGGAAGGGGTTGTAGAGGACCTGCTGCCTTCAAATGACTAGCCTTGATCCTTTGGCAGGTGTCACACTCGGATATGTACTTGGCAATTTCCCTCTTCATCCTGGTCCACCAGTATAAAGATCTGAGATCATGGTACATCTTGTTGCTACCAGGGTGCATGGAGAACTTGGAAAGGTGAGCTTCATCCAGTATCTTCTTTCTGAGCTCAGGGTCCTTGGGAACAACCAATCGATCTCCAAACCACAAAATTCCCTTGCTGTCCTGACGAAAACACTTATATTTTTCCGCCTTCTGCTTGAGCATGTTTTTGATAATCTGAACACCTTTATCCCCAATTTGTGCCTGGACTATCTGCTCTTGCAATGTGGGTTCCACCGAGATATAACTTAATTCACCGGAAGGAACAACTTCCAGGTTCAGCTTACACAACTCATCACACAGGGTGGTAACTCTTGCATCCATGCTCATACAGTTACACTGGGCCTTTCTGCTCAAGGCATCTGCCACAACATTGGCCTTGCCCGGATGGTAATGCACCTCCAAATCATAATCCTTGATTAATTCTAACCATCTTCTCTGCCTCATGTTTAGATCTGCCTGAGTGAAGATGTATTTGAGACTCTTGTGATCGGTGTACATGTTACAGTGAGCTCCCATCAAGTAGTGTCTCCATATCTTAAGAGCATGAACCACAGCTGCCAACTCCAGATCATGTGTAGGGTAGTTCTGCTCATGGGGCCTGAGTGCTCGGGAAGCATAAGCAATCACTCTGTTCTCTTGCATCAAGACACACCCCAATCCCGTACCAGAAGCATCACAATAAACTTCAAAAGGCTTGGTATTGTCAGGTTGAGCCAGCACTGGGGCTGTTGTCAAATGCTGCCTCAAAGTATGAAAGGCATCTTCACACCTTTGGCTCCAATCATACTTGGCTCCCTTCTTCAATAACTCAGTCATTGGCTTGGCAATTCTGGAGAAATCCGGAATAAATCGTCGATAATACCCGGCCAATCCTAGAAAACTCCGAATCTGCTTCACTGTACTTGGGGGTTTCCAGTCCATCACCTCCTGTACCTTCTCAGGATCAACTGATATTCCTTCCTGAGAAATTGTGTGACCCAAGAATTTAATCTCCTTCAGCCAAAATTCACATTTAGACAACTTGGCATACAACCGATGGTCACGTAGTCTCTGAAGTACAGTATGCAAATGCTTAGTGTGCTCGGCTTCATTCTTGGAATAGACTAGGATATCATCGATGAAAACGACCACGAACTTGTCCAACTCTGGCATGAATACCGAGTTCATCAAGTACATGAAATAAGCCGGGGCATTGGTCAGCCCAAAAGACATCACCAAAAACTCGTAAAGCCCATATATGGTTGAGAAAGCCGTCTTGGGAATATCACTGGCACAGATCTTGATCTGATGGTAGCCCGAGCGAAGATCTATCTTGGAAAATACCTTGGCTCCTACCAACTGATCAAACAGAACATCAATGCAAGGCAGTGGGTATTTGTTCTTGACGGTCACCGCATTGAGAGGGCGGTAGTCAACACACATCCTCAAACTTTCATCCTTTTTCTTCACAAATAATGCTGGACATCCCCATGGTGAAGTACTTGGGCGAATAAACCCCTTGTCCAACAGTTCTTGCAGTTGCTTCTTCAGTTCTGCCAGTTCCGCGGGAGGCATCCTATAGGGTCTCTTGGAGATAGGAGCAGTCCCGGGTTGCAATTCGATTGCGAACTCGATGTCTCGGTCAGGTGGCATCCCTGGCAACTCATCTGGAAACACATCCGGGTAGTCACAGACCACTGGGATCTTTTCCACTGAGGATTCTATCATAACGAAGGCACAAGAACGGGTGCAACCCTGATCGGGCAAAAATAGTGTGGTTTCACCACAGGTTGGTGAGTGCACTTCAATGGCCCTAGCTGCAATGTCAATCACTGCCTGATGTTTGGTCAACCAGTCAGTTCCCAATATGATATCCACACTATCCAATCCCAAAATAAGAAGGTTGGTTTTAATTATCAGACTACCAAACTTTATAGGCACATTCTTGCTGATTTGATTGGTGGCAATCCTGCCTCCTGGTGTTGAAATTGTGATACCCCTGTTGGTGTGGTGAAAAGGCAACTGGCACTTGGCACTAAACTTGGCACAAATAAAGCTATGTGATGCACCAGAATCAAAAAGAATAACAGCAGGATAATTCAAAACTGTAAAGATACCAGTCATGACGGGTGCTCCCTTTGGAATATCAGCCATGGTGGTGAAGTTCAGCTTGCCCTGCCTCACTTGCACCTTCTGCCTCTTGCCCTGGTTTTGATTAACATTCTGCCCCTGCCTCTGCTGGTTCCTGGGGTAATTCTTGGCATAATGTCCGGTGTTGCCACAGGTGAAACACCTGTTGTCATTTGTCTGGCGATACTGCTGCTGCTGCTGATTGTTCCTCTGGGCTAGAAACTAGGTGCGGTTGGGTGCCGGCTGCTGCTGCTGCGGTGGTCGGATCACCCATCTCCCTTGCTGCTGCTGGGGTCCCCTGTTCTGCGTGTCGGACACAATCCTGAAGCGCTGTGGCTGAGCTGAGGGTCCTGCCACAGGGGTCTTCCTCTTCTTTTCTGCCTGTCGAGCTGTAATGCAGTCTTCCTAGGAGATAGCTATGTTGACCAACTCATTATAGCTGTTGGCCCTGACGGTGTTGAGACGATCACGGAGCTTAGTGCTGAGCCCCCGTCTGAACCTATCCCTCTTCTTCTCGTCCGTGTCTGCATGGTACCCAGCATACTGGCACAAGTCATTAAAGGCCTGGGCATACTGCAACACTGTCCTGTTGCCCTGAGTGAGTGCCAGAAACTCGTTGAGCTTTTGGTCCATGATGCCTGCGGGTATGTGTTGTCCCCTGAAAGCTGCCTTAAACTCCCTCCATTCCACTTCATGGTCAGCCGGTTGCATAGCAAGATAGTGGTCCCACCATGTCCGCGCGGGTCCGCGAAGCTGCTGAGTAGCGAACCGGACCTTAGTGACTTCTGAGCAAGCTCCATGGAGTAGCGGGAATTTGGATTCCACTACTCGCAACCACACATCTGCATCAAGTGGATCCTCTGCCCTTGTGAACAATGGGGGCTGGGTACTGAGGAACTCTTGGTAGGTAGCTGCCGCGGGGTGACGCTGATGGTCTCCACCACCATAGTGCTGAGGTGGTGGTTGACGCTGAGCTAGCTGCCTCAAAATCTCGTTCTGCTGGGCCATCAGCTCCTGCAGAGTGGGAGGCGGTGGTGGCGGTGGAGGAACGCGCTCATTCTGACCACGACGCTGCCTCCCGGCCATCTGAAAAACCACATATAAACTTAACACCATATCTCCAAGTTTAAGATTTAATCGCGACGAAAAGAGTCACAGCAAAACGATAGACTCCAATTTCACAAAAGATTTATAAAGGCATAACTTTTTCCTTCCAAATTTAAAACTGGTAACAGCATTCATCCAACATGCTTCCAAAAGAGTTTATCACGATTACATCATTGCCCCAAAAAGACTCAACTCTATCCAGCCTAGTACCCCAAGGGTGCAAAAGCTAAGCTAGCTGCGAGGAGTCCTACATTACCGATCTCTATTCCTACTCTGGCAACTAATGAGCGAAAGAGGCGACACTCGACTCCGGGGAAGGTGGCCTCCCTGAGCCAGCAGTGTCTACGCTAGAAGCAGGCTCCTCCCCTCCCTCAATGTCGACGTCCTCGTCAGCCTCCCCATCATGGATCTCCTGATGATGCATATCTAGGTGCTCATTAGCCTCTGCGAGCTGCTGCTGGGTGTTGAGAAGCTGATCTTCGAGAACCTCGATGGTGTTCTCCCTCGTTCCCACCAATTCCTCCAACTCATGGATCTCATCAGACAGCTGCTCCACTTGTAAATCTTTTTCTACCAGCTCCTGGGACAAGTCAACCACGAGCTCCTCCTTGTTGTCCAGGGTGATCTTGGTTGCCTCCAATAATGCCATTAGATGAGACATTGCCTCTCCACGCATCACTTGCAGACGATACAGGGCGTTCATGCATCGCACCGACAAGTGAGCCGTGTGGCCTGGGTAGAGAGCCCAGATGTCCTTGGCATGCTCCACCCGATCTTTCCACATCGGGTCGTCCTCCTTTTCCGCGGGGAACAAACCAATGGGGTGGGTAGAGAGCTCCAAGGGATGGAACCCACAAAAAGTCGTCAACCCGTGCAGAGCGATCGCCTCGATCGTGTCCTCCGCCCGGTATCCGAAAGACTCGGAGTCCAGTGAGCGCCATCCTGGCTGCAGGGGATGAGGCTCCAAGGTCATCCTCACCCTACAGCGGGGCACCCGGTGCTTCTCGAACTGCTGCACCGTGTACTGAGGGGGTGTCAAGTACCCGGCTCCCTGGAGTACCTCCCACAAAATACGGGGGAAGCCCTCTCGTGCAAGCCCGTCAGTGTGGGTTAGTGCATTTCCGTCCTCTGAGGATCCGTGGGAAGTCATCTGTGTACGGTTAAGCGTAAGTAAAAGAAAAAGAATTATAAAAAGAACAAGAGAAATAAAACTCAACCTTTCTTTAGTTAGATAAAAAGGTACTGGAGACTTAGTTGGTTATCACCTTGTTTTTAAGTCTTTACTCAATTGTTTAATTTAGCAATGCATGCATGCTCGTCCTGAACGACCTCACCAACATAAGGGGATAGGGAAGGACTCCCATCCCTTAAAGTGGCCTATAGGGCCTAATTATTTAGCCACCTAGCTACCCTTCTATCACCCTAAGGCTTCACGTCCTAGGTCTATCCTGCTCGTCCTACGATCTATCCAACATTGTTTCTATCAAGTTTTATTTTGAAAAGGGATGGTATTCATATTTTATTGATTCCTCTGTGGTGGTACAAGCTCCGATACCAGCTGTGGCGGAACTGCCCGAATTATTCCAACTTAAGTGCCCAAGTCCTGCCTTAGAGGCTAGACTTCACTTAAATAGGAATAACCCGTCAATTCCTCGGATCTAGTCCGACACGGCCACTGACAGGATCAAGTACCACAATCTCACTCGATGGTGAGTCACAGAGCAAATACAATAAAGCATAAAACCATGCATGTGAGAGTATTAAATTATTACATCATCATCATCGAAGTTTTTGCAAAAGTAACCATCATTGTTCGAAGTGCAGCGGAATAAAACTAACGGCAAATAAACAGAGAGACGGGGAAGCCTGTCCCATCACTCCTCATGCTCCTCCTCAGTCGAGGCGGGGTCCCACTCGACAGTCCAACCCGGTGGTAAGGTGGACGGCCAAGTCACTCCAGCAACCATGTCCTCCAGAGAACCTGTAAAATTATGCCACAAGCAAGGCTGAGTATACTAATACTCAGCTAGACTTACCCGGTGTGAGGAGTCTACTCCTCTACCTCTAGACATGCAGCTGTTTGGCTGTGGGGTTTGGTTTGCCAAAAGCACTAGCTGAGTTTCTAAATCAAGTTTTAACTTTGTCAAATTTAAGTGTGACTCTCTTAAGGCTAAATGTGTACTGTCTACTCATACATAGTAGCAAACATTTTTAGCAATCAACATCTTGTATCAACTCATCATATTTCCACTTGTTACTCAATGTTGCAGCATGGATCAAGCAGTCTCATTAGCTGCGAGAAGCAGACGATTCGAATCGAGTTTTTAAACCTTGCAAGGTAAACCTAAACACACGACGGGGCGAGGCACTCCGTCCCCACACACATCAACCGTCCCCATCGATTCCCTGGCAGCAGATCAGGGCTCACCGCCTTGGCGTACAATGCCTCACTGACCCCGACTGCCGTCGTGCAGTGACCGCACTTGTACCCACCATAACCGGAATGGGAGACCACGTCTCAGGTCGCGTGAGGGGATATGTCCGCTGGCAGGTTCAATCAGGTACTAGGCTTACCGATTTACCATATTTCTCGGCATGTGCTTAGTACGTTCAAACGCTTGACTCACGGTACCACACCTTAATCCTTATTCCAATTTCCGTCTTGTAGACAACCAATCCCCATGGATTGTTGTCCACAGACCAACATCATTATGATAATAAAGTGGAGACAATCAATTCCTGACCTCGCGCGAGTGCTAGAAAAATCACTCGACTTCTACCGAGATCCTATTTAAGAAAGCAACTACTCGACCTAGCATACTAGTATTCATCTCAAAAGGAATCCTGAGTTCATGCAACTAAGGTTCCAAACAACTCCTACACTTAAGTGCACAGTACAAGCCTACAAACATTAAGTGTAGTAAAATAGCATATATAAACGGTTATGCATAAAACCGGGGCTTGCCTTCCAAAGCTGGGGCAGGCAGATCCTCTGGTGCAGGCTCGGGTGCTGGATCTGGGGCTACCTCCTGAGCAGCTCCTTGTTCCGGCACGAGGATGTACTCTCCGTCAGCGAGGTTACAGTCTATCGAAATGCAATGAACATGTATGTCATGATTATGCAGGATTTAAAAACATTATACTGAGAGAAGAATACTAAATTAATGAGTAACTTAGGGTTTCCGGGTCATATGTGGCTTTTAATGGTTTATGCTTATCACTTCTAGGTCTAGGTTTTGTTAGGGATAGGCATAGGTAATTGGTATTGCCTTTATATATCTCAGTGGACAATTTATAAAGAGTTTTGGGAGGACACTAATTTCCTATTTTTCATATTTCCTTTTCTTTATTCTCTATTCATAGTTTCTAGTGTAGGTTTGAATTACGACAGTGGTTTAACATTTTCCAAAATTTCTGTAAAATTTACAGTGGATTGCCATTGGTCACTATGGCCCATTCTAGGAAATTGAGGTTCAAAAATAAAAAGGCTAAGCTTTATACAAAAATAACAAAGGTGGTGTAAAATGGGTCACTTTACACTACACCTCTCCATTAGAGTTGAGTTCCTTCCTAAGGGTTATTTTTGTTGGGATCTAACAGTAATACTAAACCTCTGTGCCAAAATTCACAGAAAGTTAATTGGTGATTATTTAGTTGTGATTTTCTAAAGTTTTATGCCAAAAAGGTGTCTATAACTAACTTGTCATTTGAAAAATATCAAACAACAGATTTTATATTTTTCCTATGTTCATAATAACCAAACATTAGTTATCCTAAGGTTTGAGGGGTTTTCACCTTAGGGTTATTTTTGTAGGGTTTTTCTAAGTTTTCCTTGTTTTCTTAAAATAAAAGGGATCCTACTTATTTTATACTTTACCAGGGTATGATAGATTTTTCCAGTGAACTTCATTGAATAAGTACCCTAATAAAAATAGAGGTGCCCTCTGTTTCATTATTTAAATTACATTTTCTATTTTTCTTAACCTTAAGTATATTGTAAAATAAGTGGTAAAAACTAACTTAATGGAGTGGACAGAGAGGTTTAACATTTTTAAACAGGTTAGTAGGTAGATACAAACTTCTCCAATTTTTCCTAACCCTAGTCAAATAATATAACTATTTTTCTTTCTATTATTGAGCTTTTGGCCAAAACTATAATTAAATCAGAGCCTTAAAGTTTTCTATAGTACATAGGGGGTTTTATATTTTTCTTAAGTAGGCTACATTATTTAGGGTCTGACAAAATTGGTTTGACCAAATTTGGATGAACTAAACAGAAGTTATGAATTTTTAAAGTCTCTGTTCAATTCAAAAACAGATTTATTAAGAGTTTCCTGGAAAAAACAATTTACACCGAGGTCCCTGGGTTTAAACTGAATCAACCCACTCAAATCTACCCCTGAGCCACTATTCCCCTGAGTCGCTGACAGTTCAAAAAGCCCCCTAACCTTTTCTTCCTCTCACCCGCAGTCCTTCCCCCAATGTAAACAGTACCCGCGGGAAAGAAAAGGGTGGCGCGGCTTACTGGCGGCGAGATAGGTCCGGCGAAGGGCAAGGTTGGCTCGGGGAGGCTCTGGTGGTCACAGCGAGGTGTGGCTCGACGGCGGGGATGGCCGGAATCGCACGGTCCACGCACGCAGGTGGGTGTTCTCGTCGGCGGCGAGTGTACCGGCCAAACCACGGCGAGCTGGTTCAATCCGAGGGCAAGGTGAGTTTCATGGGGTCACGTAGTGACTGTGTGCACCAAGAATTGGAAAAAGATTGAGCGGATTACCCGGTCCACGTACTCCGGCGAGGGTGTGAGCTCCGGCGACCGTGGACTGGCCTCTCCGGCGAAGCAGGCTTCGATTCCTCGCTCGGCGAGCTTCACTGAGTCGTGCACACACGTTTCCGAGGGTTGGACGGGGCTGGGAAACGCTGGGCTGGCCGGTCTACGGCGGCAGTGGGTCGGGTGGCCGCGAACACGCCGCGCACGGGCAAACGACGGTGAGCTAAGCTCCGGTGAGGCTTGAGGGCGCGCGGAGGAGTGTGTTCGATGCCTCAGTGGGTTTTATAGGCGCGGGCGCACACAGGGGACACGGGCGCGGCTCGGCGCGGCGCGAGGTCGGGCGCGGGCGTGCTCTAGCGCGGCAGAGCGCGTCGAACACGTGGAGCTTTTCTTTTGCCCTTGTTCCACAGCTCACCCAAGTCACAAACGTGCGAATCTTGGCATAAATCCGGCGCGAGTCTTTTCCTGGCACCTAGGGCTATCACTCAACTGTGAGACGCCATGGCAGATATGGCCTAGGGAGGGAGATCTTGGGTTGCCAAATCGGGTGTGTCACACTGCCCACCTCGCGACAAAAACCATGCCAAGGCATGTCAAACGTCCAAGTCTCGGGCTCAGCTTTTTCCAGTGGGTGCCCTAGGTGGTATGCCACATTTTTGGTATAGAACACAAGTGGATTTGGTGCCAGCTTCGAGGTGAACACGACTGATCTTTAGTGTAGGTGTAGTTTTTAATTTAGAGAGAAATAGATAGCTCTAGCTCTCTCTCCACTTGGAGATTGGATTTGGGGTTTCTCCAGGGGTCTTTTTGCAATATTTCCCTCCCCTAATTGCTGGTTATGAGGTTACTTAAGGTTTGGTTAAAAATTACCCATGTTTTGCACATTTGCTCACTCTCTTTCCCCTTTTAACCATGGTTTTGGAAGATAGGGTTTAAGAGAGGTCTAGGGTTCTTCCCCCTCTTGTCCAAGGTAGTAAGTGCATAAAGATTTGAGTAATACCTCTGAAGTCATTAACAAACTTTGATTAACACATGAGCTCCAAAGTTCTTATGTAGTTCCTTAAGTCTCTACCACATATGATCACAGCCCTTAATGCCAAGGTGGGTTCTAACCATGGTAACACCTGAGGTGTTACAAGTCTACTTCGTCAGCGAGGTACTGTCCGAGACCAAAATCCGCTACCCACAAGTGCAGAAACTGCTGTATGCGGTGATCCTGACACGGCGAAAGTTGCGACACTACTTCGAGTCTCATCCGGTAACTGTGGTGTCATCCTTCCTCCTGGGGGAGATCATCCAGTGCCGTGAGGCCTCGGGTAGGATTGCAAAGTGGGCGGTGGAAATCATGGGCGAAACAATCTCGTTCGCTCCCCGGAAGGCCATCAAGTCCCAGGTCTTGGCGGACTTCATGGCTGAATGGGTCGACACTCAGCTCCCAACAGTTCCGATCCAGCCGGAACTCTGGACTATGTTCTTCGACGGGTCGCTGATGAAGACAGGAGCCGGCGCAGGCCTACTCTTCATCTTACCCCTCGGAAAGCATCTATGCTACGTGCTACGCCTTCGTTTCCCGGCATCCAACAATGTGGCCGAGTATGATGCTCTGGTCAACGGGTTGCGGATCGCCATCGAGCTAGGGGTCCGACGCCTCGACGCTCACGGTGACTCGCGGCTCGTCATCGACCAAGTCATGAAGAACTCCCATTGCCGCGACCCGAAGATGGAGGCCTACTGCGATGAGGTTCGGCGCCTGGAAGACAAGTTCTACGGGCTCGAGCTCAACCACATCGCCCGGCGCTACAACGAGACTGCGGACGAGCTGGCTAAAATAGCCTCGGGGCGAACAACGGTTCCCCCGGACGTCTTCTCCCGAGACCTGCATCAACCCTCCGTCAAGATCGACGACACGTCCGAGCCCGAGGTACCCTCGGCTCAGTCCGAGGCACCCTCGGCTCAACCCGAGGCGCCCTCGGCTCAGTCTGAGGCACCCTCGGCTCATCCCGAGGCACCCTCAGCTCGGCCCGAGGCGCCCTCGGTTCAGTCCGAGGTACCCTCGGCCCCCGAGGGTGAGGCACTGCGCGTCGAGGAGGAGCAAAGCGGGGTCACGCCTAATCGAAGCTGGCAGACCCCGTACCTGCAATATCTCCACCGAGGAGAGCTACCCCTCGACCGAGCCGAGGCTCGGCGGGTGGCGCGGCGCGCCAAGTCGTTCGTCTTGCTGGGTGATGAGAAGGAGCTCTACCACCGCAGCCCCTCTGGCATCCTCCAGCGATGCATCTCCATCGCCGAAGGTCAGGAACTCCTGCGAGAGATACACTCGGGGGCTTGCGGCCATCACGCAGCGTCTCGAGCCCTTGTCGGGAATGCTTTTCGGCAAGGCTTCTACTGGCCGACGGCGGTGGCCGACGCCACTAGAATTGTCCGCACCTGCGAAGGGTGTCAGTTCTACGCGAGCAGACCCACCTGCTCGCTTAGGCTCTGCAAACGATACCCATCACCTGGCCTTTTGCTGTGTGGGGTCTGGATCTCGTCGGCCCCTTGCAGAAGGCGCCCAGGGGCTACACGCACCTGCTGGTCGCCATCGACAAATTCTCCAAGTGGATCGAGGTCCGACCCCTGAACAGCATCAGGTCCGAGCAGGCGGTGGCGTTCTTCACCAACATCATCCGTCGCTTCGGGGTCCCGAACTCCATCATCACCGACAATGGCACCCAGTTCACCGGCAGAAAGTTCCTAGACTTCTGCGAGGATCACCACATCCGGGTGGACTGGGCCGCCGTGGCTCATCCCATGACGAATGGGCAGGTAGAGCGTGCCAACGGCATGATTTTACAAGGGCTCAAGCCTCGGATCTACAACGACCTCAACAAGTTCGGCAAGCGGTGGATGAAGGAACTCTCCTCGGTGGTCTGGAGTCTGAGGACAACGCCGAGCCGAGCCACGGGCTTCACGCCGTTCTTTCTAGTCTATGGGGCCGAAGCCATCTTGCCCACAGACTTAGAATACGGTTCCCCGAGGACGAGGGCCTACACCGACCAAAGCAACCAAGTTAGCCGAGAAGACTCGCTGGACCAGCTGGAGGAGGCTCGGGACAAGGCCTTGCTACACTCGGCGCGGTACCAGCAGTCCCTGCGACGCTACCACGCCCGAGGGGTCCGGTCCCGAGACCTCCAGGTGGGCGACCTGGTGCTTCGGCTGCGAGAAAACGCCCGTGGGCGGCACAAGCTCGCGCCCCCCTGGGAGGGGCCATTCGTCATCGCCAAAGTTCTGAAGCCCGGAACGTACAAGCTGGCCAACAGTCAAGGCGAGGTCTACGCCAACGCCTGGAACATCCAACAGCTACGTCGCTTCTACCCTTAAAATGTTTTCAAGTTGATCATATACCTCGCACCCACACAAAGTTTAGTCATCAAGGAAGGGTCGGCCTCGCCTCGGCAAAGCCCGACCCTCCCTCGGGGGCTAAAAGGGGGGAACCCCCTCTGCGTCGAAATTTTCCTCGAAAAAAGATCTTTTCTGCCAGAATGTCTTTCGCGCTTTTTGGCTACTTCGAAAGTGGATCCTGAAAACGACAGAGTACACGTAAGCAGCCAAGGCTGACCGAGCCGAGGGACTCCTACGCCTCCGGGATATGGATACCTCACTCATCACCTTCTGCGATAAGTAACTCACGTTCGGATAAGTGATTCTGCGGATCGAACAAGTCTTCACATTCGAAATCTCTTCTGCCGAAGCGATCCTTCGAGCCTTCTCGACTGCGTCGGTGACAGAGCCCCATGGACGGGTAAGAGTGCGTGTAAGCGGCAAGGCCGATCGAGCCGAGGGACTCCTACGCCTCCGGGATACGGATACCTCACTCATCACCTTCCGCGAGAAGCAACTCTCGCTCGCACGAACATTTCTGTTACCGACAAAAAAGTCCAGATACTCGAAACAAGAGGAAAAGAGACGCAGCTTTACAACACGGCGAGGGTGTGTTTAGGCCTCGGCGGCCGCAGAAAACACACGCTACAAGACAATCCGATCCTGCAGGCTCAGATCTTGACGGCTGAAGGGAGCAGCAGCACCCTCGGCATCGACGACACCTTCGGCGAGGTCCGACCTAGCCTCGGACGGCGACGCGGTCTGAAGATCTCCACTCCGAAGGACGACGTCATCGCCACGCCCGGGCCATCGCTGCCAGGGTCTTCTCAGGAATCCGGCCCGAGCAGGCGGCTCGGCCGGTCACCCCGGGGCCTCGGCCAGCTGCACTCCAAGGACGTCATCCCGACCCGAGGCCTCGGCTGGTCAATTCCGGTGTCGGTCCCGCTAACAGACGACCCGGCCAGGCTCTGGCCGACCTGGTCTTCTTTTCAAGCCAACTCTGCCTTTGTTCGCGTTGACACCGCTACCCCTGGCCTTGGCTCATCGGAGAGCGGCCGAGGGGTTCCTTTAACTAAGCTAGAAAAGCCTCGGACAACAAGGCTGACCGAGTCGAGGGACTCCTACGCCTCCGGGATACGGATACCTCACTCGTCACCTTTACACGGGGCGACTCACGCCTGGTGAAGCGGTTCAGACAACCAACAGGCGAGTCTTAGTGCTCGAAAATGAGGAAAAAACACGGCTCCGTGCCGAAAATACATACATGTTCAGGCCCCGACAGCCACAATGAACAAAAACACTGGCATTCAAAGTGCCATTACAAACGGAACTCCGGTTCCACCTCCGCAGGTACGAACAACCCCACTCAATGGGGGGGGGCCTGTAGAGCAACAGAAGACCGACGAACGGCTCACCGTCGCCCGCCCCAGCAGCGGCGACGATGAAGACTTCTGCTCCAGGGGGCTGAACAGCAGCAGCGATGGCCTCAGGGCGGATGCTGCTACCAGGAGGCCCCCGCCCATGCCCAAACTCGTGAGGCAAGGACGGGCAGAAGGCCGTGGAGTTGGAGGTCGGTCCGCGGGTGGCGCCGGCAAGCTCGTCGGCGGCGGAACCTCTTCCAGCTGCCGTGGCGGGAGGCGGCACCGGGAGCGGCACTGAAGCCGCTCGACTCAAAGAGCCAGGCACGGTGCAGCTGCCAGCACCACGGACGGCTCCCGCCCTTCCCCCGATCACTGAGGGAAGGAGCGGGCCACCGCACACGCAGGGGCCGACCCCAACTCGGCACACTCCCCTCCCCAGCCTTGGTGATGAAAATCCTTGAGGCTGAGGGAGGGGCAGAGGCCACGGCCCGGTTCGCTCTCCCCCGCCATCGAACTGGAGGTCACCGACTTGGGTGACCGCCGGCGGAGGGGTGCAACCGGGCTGCATGATGAAAATCCTTGAAGCCGAACGATGGCTGAAAGGTACCAACTCCTGCAGAGTTGCGTTCCTCCAACGACGAGGCGGAAAGACGGCGGATATCCCCCATCCGGGGGCTTGGAAGGTGGAAAGACACGATGCATAAGGGAGCGCGAAGACATGGTCGCCTTCCAAGGGGGTCACCCTCCTTTTAAAGGCAGCTCTCCCTACTTGCGTCCCCAGCCGTCATGGGCTGAATCTTCTCCAACACACTCCAAGGTCCTCCCCTACAGCGCGGGGGCTGGGTCCCACGCGTCATGCAAGCCGACTCAGAGCAGAAGAAGCCAAACCGCCGCGCGCGGTGCGTACAACTGCCCAGCGGTTACAAGTGACCCTCCACTTTTGCCCAGACCAGCGGGCGAAAGGGTGGGCAGCCGTGCAGGCGGCATGCAACCGCGCCAAGTGGGCGCACTTCTCCGACTCCCAACACGCCCAGTATGGGGCCCCAGGCCCACGCGTCATGCAACCGGCGCGCCGAATGCTTCGTGCATGCAACTGCACCGCCACTTGCGCCACTACCGCGTCTCCTCGACTGCGGAACCAATACCGCGACTCGAGGCGACCCAGCGCGCGACCCAGCAGCGCTAGCCTGGCGCAACAGTCAATGCGACCAAAAATGGGTCGGCAGTAATGGCAGTGGCAGGCGGGCAGGAGCAGCGCCACGTCGTCAGCCAAGCTCACGTCCCATCCAGGGACAGCGAGGGAGCCCTCTCTCACGGCGTGAAAACAACGCGCCCGTGTTCCGTTCCTCGAACGGCTCGCGCACGCGCAACGGCCGCCCCTCCAACCACTCGCCCCGTCGCATTAACTCCGCGGCGGGACAGGCGGTGTCTTTGGCAGGAGAAGCGAGCGACGCTTCGCCTTCGCCATAATGACCGCGTCAAAAGAGGTACGCCGCGGCGTTCGATTTCGTATCCTTTTCCTTTTTTCCTCTTTCTCTCTCTTGCAACAGGGACCGGGAAAGGGGGATACCCCGAAAAGGATCCTTCCCCGAGAAGGAACCAGGATCCGAGCCCCCCTACTGATCAGAGGTTCGAAGGCTGGCCCCCCGGAAGGGTTCGACAGCCGCCTCAGATCGCGTGGGCCCTACACCCACTACTGGTCAGAGGTTCGAAGGCCGGCCCCTCGAAAGGGTTCAACGACCGCCTCAGGCTACTCGGGCTCCGCGCCCACTACTGACCAGGGGTTCGAAGGCTGGCCCCCGAAGGGTTCACAGCCGCCTCAGACGCCGAGCGAGGGATGACCATGGGTACGTTCGATACATAGCCAAGGCTCGGGCTACGCTCCCAAGGTACCCTAGGACATTTCCGAGACCGGCGGGAACGATCTTGTAACGGAATCCCATCAGAGGGAGGCATCGAGCCCTCAGACCCCGTCGCCAGGGGACCGGGTCCGGCAGATCACCCGCAGGTACTTTTGGGCGTGCCTCTGGGCCCCTAGCCGACCCCTAACGAATGGGGCACGGATGTCCACTCGGATCTCCCGCTTGCAGCTCACCGGAGACACCATGTTCGGCGCCCATCGAGGGCAACATGGCGCTTCCCCCCCTCCTCCTTGCGGAAAGGCGACGTAGGGGCGTATGTAAAAAAGCCGAGTCTGTCCCTGATCGCCCTCTCGCCCTGTGCAGAGGCTTGGGGGCTGCTCTCGCAAACCTGGCTCCGGCCGAACCGTTGACAGCGTCAACATACCAGCCCGAGAACTTGGGACCCGACCGTACACCCGGGCTACGGCCAGCTCGCATGAGGGAACGACCAGACCAGCCGAAGCGTTACGTGAGGCATTAAGACCTCGAAGGAGTGAAACCACTCCTCCGAGGCCTCGGGGGCTACACCCGGCGGGTGCGCTCGCGCGCACCCACCGGAACAAAACGCAACCGAGAAAGGCTGGTCCCCTTGCAAAAAAGTGCGACGAAAGCCTCCAAGCGAGTGCTAACACTCCCTTCGAGGCTCGGGGGCTACTGTCGGGGACCATAATTAGGGGTACCCTCAAGGCTCATAATTCTCAGCTGGTAACCCCCATCAGCATAAAGCTGCAAAGGCCTGATGGGTGCGATTAAGTCAGGGATCAGTCCATTCGAGGGACTCGATCACGCCTCGCCCGAGCCTAGCCTTGGACAAGGGCAGCCGACCCCGGAGGATTTCCGCCTCGCCCGAGGCCCCCCTCTAGCGGCGAACATATTTTCCGGCTTGCCCGAGGCCCTGTCTTCGCCAAGAAGCAACCCTGACCAAATCGCCGCACCGACCGACCAAACCGCAGGAGCATTTAATGCAAAGGTGGCCTGACACCTTTATCCTGACGCGCACCCCCCAGCCGGCAGAGCCGAAGTGACCGCCGTCACTTCGCCGCTCCACTGACCGGCCTGACAGAAGGACAGCGCCGCTTGCGCCACTCTGACTGCGGTGCCACTTGACAGAGTGAGACTGACAGGCGGTCAGGCCCGGCCGAAGGCTCCATTGGAAACTCCGCTCCGCCCGACCTAGGGCTCGGACACGGGCTAAGACCCGGAAGACGGCAAACTCCGCTCCGCCCGACCTAGGGCTCGGACACGGGCTAAGACCCGGAAGACGACAAACTCCGCTCCGCCCGACCCAGGGCTCGGACACGGGCTAAGACCCGGAAGACGGCGAACTTCGCTCCGCCCGACCTAAAGCTCAGACACGGGCTAAGACCCGGAAGACGGTGAACTCCGCTCCGCCCGACCCAGGGCTCGGACACGGGCTAAGTCCCGGAAGACGGCGAACTCCGCTCCGCCCGACCTAGGGCTCGGACACGGGCTAAATCCTGGAAGACGATGAACCCTGCTTCGCCCGACCCCAGGGCTCGGACTACGCCCTGGCCTCAGACAACGATCTCCGCCTCGCCCGACCCAGGGCTCGGACTTGGGCTCGGCCCCAGAAGACGACGAACTCCGCTTCGCCCGACCCTAGGGCTCGGACTCCGCCCTGGCACCAGCCGGCAATCTCCGCCTCGCCCGAACCTGGGGCTCGGACCCGACCTCGGCCATGGAAGACGGACTCGACCTCGGCTTCGGAGGAGCTTCCACATCGCCCAACCTAGGGCGCAGACCAGCCACGTCAACAGGAGGCGCCATCATCACCCTACCCCGAGCTGACTCGGGCCGCAGGGAACAAGACCGGTGTCCCATCTGGCTCGCTCCGCCAGATAGGCAATGATGGCGCCCCGCATACTCTGTGACGACGGCGGCTCTCAGCCCCCTTACGGAAGCAAGAGGACGTCAGCAAGGACTCAACCACCCTGACAGCTGTCCCTCCGCCAGGCTCCATCGCTCCTCCGACGGCCACGACATCACACCAGCTGGGTGCCAAGATCTCTCCGGCTGCCACAACGGCATGTACTTAGGGCGCTAGCTCTCCTCTGCTAGACACGTAGCACTCTGCTATACCCCCATTGTACACCTGGATCCTCTCCTTGCGCCTATAAAAGGAAGGACCGGGGCCCTCTTAGAGAGGGTTGGCCGCGCGGGGACGAGGACGAGACAGGCGCTCGCTGGAGGCCGCTCGCTCCCTCTCCCACGTGGACGCTTGTAACCCCCTACTACTAGCGCACCCGACCTGGGCGTGGGACGAACACGAAGGCCGCGGGACTCCCACCTCTCTCACGCCGGTCTCCGGCCGCCTCGCTCTCCCCCCTTCGCGCTCGCCCTCGCGCTCGACCCATCTGGGCTGGGGCACGCGGCGACATTCACTCGTCGGCTCAGGGACCCCCGGTCTCGGAACGCCGACAACATTATTGTGCTAACGCTTAACCAAGTTTTTGTGGCATTAAGTTTAAGTTTTACAGGATCACCTATTCGCCCCCCCTCTAGGTGCTCTCAATTGGTATCAGAGCCGTTCTCTTCACGAAGGGACTAATCGCCCGAAGAGATGGATCCTAAGGGGAAGGGAATTGTGATCAACGATAAGGAGAAGGAGTCCTTCGTCAATGAGCCGAAGGATGACAAGCCTACCGACTCGGGCTTGGGCCATAAACGGAAAGATGGGAAGAAGAAGAAGACAAGGCGCATCAAGGAGATCGTCTACTACGACGACAGCGACGAGTCCACTTCTTCCCAAAAGGACGACTACGACTACGAGAAACGGAAAACGGTCAATTCGAACTTTTCTTTCGATTAATCTCGTATTCCGCAAAGTACAAATGCTCATTTGCTCTCCATTCCACTTGGCAAACCTCCTCACTTTGATGGAGAGGACTACGGATTTTGGAGTCACAAAATGCGTAGTCACTTGTTCTCTCTCCATCCGAGCATATGGGAGATAGTTGAGAGTGGAATGAAATTTGATAGTACTGATAGTCCCATGTTCATTAACGAGCAAATCCACAAAAATGCACAAGCAACTACTGTTCTTCTAGCTTCATTATGCAGGGATGAATACAATAAGGTGAGCGGCTTGGACAATGCCAAGCAGATCTGGGACACCCTCAAGATCTCTCATGAGGGGAACGACGTCATCATGCTCACCAAAATGGAGTTGGTGGAAGGCAAACTTGGGAGATTCGCGATGATAAGGGGTGAGGAGCCAACCCAAACGTACAACCGGCTCAAGACCCTTACCAACAAAATAAGGAGCTACGGAAGCACGCGATGGACGGACCACGACGTCGTCCGCCTAATGCTAAGGTCCTTTACTGTACTTGATCCACATCTAGTGAACAATATTCGTGAAAATCCTAGGTACACCAAGATGTCGCCCGAAGAAGTTCTTGGGAAGTTCGTAAGCGGGCGAATGATGATCAAGGAGGCGAGATACATGGACGATGCGTTGAATGGTCCAATCAATGAGCCTCAACCCATTGCTCTCAAGGCAACGAGAAGCAAGGAGGCGCTACCTAGCAAGGTGGCGCAAGTTGAGGCGGCAGGGCTCAATGATGAAGAGATGGCCCTCATCATCAAGCGCTTCAAGATGGCGCTAAAGGGTCGCAAGGGACAGCCAAGCAAGACCAAGACAAAGGGGAAGCGCTCATGCTTCAAATGTGGTAAGATTGGTCATTTTATTGCTAACTGTCCCGATAATGATAGTGACCAGGAAAAAAGGAACAAAAGGAAAAAGAAGAAGAATTACAAGAAGGCCAAGGGCGAGGCACATCTCGGAAAGGAGTGGGATTCGGATTGCTCCTCTTCCGACTCCGACAATGAAGGACTCGCCGCCACCGCCTTTAACAAGTCATCCCTCTTCCCAAACGAGAAGGAGAAGAAGGTATGCACTCGGAATACCACTTATACTTCTTCAAGTGATGAGGAGTCTAGTGATGACGATGAAATAGACTATTCTAGTTTATTTAAAGGTTTAGATAGAAATAAAATTGATAAAATCAATGAATTGATTGATGCTTTAAATGATAAGAATAAATTATTAGAAAAGCAAGAGGATCTTTTGTACGAAGAACATGATAAGTTTGTAGAGGCTCAAAAATCCCTTGCTTTAGAAATTAAAAGAAATGAAATGCTTTCTAGTGAACTATCTACTTGTCATGAAACCATTTCTACTTTAAAAGGTGTTAATGATAATTTAAATGCTAAACTAGAAGTAGCAAGTAAATCTAACTCTTGTGTAGAACATGTTATGATTTGCAATAGGTGCAAAGATTTTAATGTTGATGCTTGTAGTGAACACCTAGTTTGCATTTCTAAATTAAATGATGAAGTGGCTAGTCTTAATGCCCAACTTAAGACTAGCAAGAATGAATTTGACAAGCTAAAATTTGCAAGGGATGCCTACACGATTGGTAGACACCCCTCAATTAAGGATGGACTTGGCTTTAAGAGGGAAGCCAAGGACTTAACAAGCCATAAGGCTCCCATCTCCGCCAAGGAGAAAGGGAAGGCCCCTATGGCTAGTAGTGCTAAAAAGAACCATGCTTTTATGTATCATGATAGGAGACATTCTAGGAATGCCTATAGAAGTTATGATGCTTTTGATTCTCATGCCATGTTTGCTTCTAGTTCTTCCTATATGCATGGTAGAGATATGACTAGGAGAAATGTTGTTCATCATATGCCTAGGAGAAATGTTGTTAATGTTCCTAGGAAAAGTAATGAACCTTCTACAATTTATTATGCTTGCAATGCTTCCTTTGCTATTTGTAGAAAGGATAAGAAGGTAATTGCTAGGAAGTTAGAGGCCAAATGTAAGGGAGACAAAACTTGCATTTGGGTCCCTAAGACCATTGTCACTAACCTTGTAGACCCAACAAGAGTTGGGTACCTAAGACCCAAGCCTAAATTTGCCTTGCAGGTTTATGCATCCGGGGGTACAAGCTGGATTATCGACAGCGGATGCACAAACCACATGACGGGGGGAAAGAGGATGTTCTCTTCCTACGTCAAGAACAAGGACCCCCAAGATTCAATAATATTCGGTGATGGGAACCAAGGCAAGGTGAAAGGGTTAGGTAAAATTGCTATTTCGTCCGAGCACTCTATTTCTAATGTGTTTTTAGTTGAGTCGCTTGGATATAATCTGTTATCCGTTAGCCAACTTTGCAATATGGGATATAATTGTTTATTCACTAATGTAGATGTGTCTGTCTTTAGAAGGAGTGATGGTTCACTAGCTTTTAAGGGTGTACTAGATGGCAAACTTTATTTGGTTGATTTTGCAAAAGAAGAGGCCGGTCTAGATGCATGCTTAATTGCTAAGACTTGCATGGGCTGGCTGTGGCATCGCCGCTTAGCACATGTGGGGATGAAGAACCTTCACAAGCTTCTAAAGGGAGAACACGTGATAGGTCTAACTAATGTGCATTTCGAAAAGGATAGACCTTGTGCAGCTTGTTAAGCAGGGAAACAGGTGGGAAGCTCTCATCACACCAAAAATGTGATGACCACATCAAGACCTTTGGAGATGCTTCATATGGACCTCTTCGAACCCGTCGCCTATCTAAGTATAGGAGGAAGTAAGTATGGTCTTGTTATAGTTGATGATTTTTCCCGCTTCACTTGGGTATTCTTTTTGCAGGATAAATCTGAAACCCAAGGGACCCTCAAGCGCTTCCTCAGGAGAGCTCAAAAAGAGTTTGAGCTCAAGGTGAAGAAGATAAGGAGCGACAACGGGTCCGAGTTCAAGAACCTTCAAGTAGAGGAGTTCCTTGAGGAGGAGGGGATCAAGCACGAGTTCTCCGCTCCCTACACACCACAGCAAAATGGTGTGGAAGAGAGGAAGAACAGGACGCTCATCGATATGGCGAGGACAATGCTTGGAGAGTTCAAGACCCCCGAGCGCTTTTGGTCGGAAGCCGTGAACACGGCTTGCCACGCCATCAACCGGGTCTACCTTCACCGCCTCCTCAAGAAGACTTCGTATGAGCTTCTAACCAGTAACAAACCCAATGTGTCTTACTTTCGTGTATTTGGGAGCAAGTGTTATATTCTTGTGAAGAAAGGTAGAACTTCTAAATTTGCTCCCAAAGCTGTAGAAGGGTTTTTATTAGGGTATGACTCAAATACAAAGGCGTATAGGGTCTTCAACAAATCATCGGGTTTGGTTGAAGTCTCTAGCGACGTTGTATTTGATGAGACTAATGGCTCTCCAAGAGAGCAAGTTGTTGATCTTGATGATGTAGATGAAGAAGACGTTCCAACGGCCGCAATGCACACCATGGCAATTGGCGATGTGCGACCACAGGAACAATTGGAGCAAGATCAACCTTCTTCCTCAACAATGGTGCATCCCCCAACTCAAGACGATGAACAGGTTCATCAGGAGGAGGCGTGTGATCAAGGGGGAGCACAAGGTGATCATGTGAGGGAGGAAGAAGCACAACCAGCACCTCCAACCCAAGTTCGAGTGACGATTCAAAGGAATCATCCCGTCGACCAAATATTGGGTGATATTAGCAAGGGAGTAACTACTCGTTCTAGATTAGTTAATTTTTGTGAGCATTACTCCTTTGTCTCTTCTATTGAGCCTTTTAGGGTAGAAGAGGCCTTGCTAGATCCGGACTGGGTGTTGGCCCTGCATGAGGAGCTCAACAACTTCAAGCGTAATGAAGTTTGGACACTGGTGCCTCGTCCCAAGCAAAATGTTGTGGGAACCAAGTGGGTGTTCCGCAACAAACAGGACGAGCACGGGGTGGTGACAAGGAACAAGGCTCGACTTGTGGCAAAAGGTTATGCCCAAGTCGCAGGTTTGGACTTTGAGGAGACTTTCGCTCCTGTGGCTAGGCTAGAATCAATTTGTATTTTGCTAGCATATGCCGCTCACCATTCTTTCAGGTTGTTCCAAATGGATGTAAAGAGCACTTTCCTTAATGGGCCGATCAAGGAGGAGGTGTACGTGGAGCAACCCCCTGGCTTCGAGGATGAACGGTACCCCGACCACGTGTGTAAGCTCTCTAAGGCGCTCTATGGACTTAAGCAAGCCCCAAGAGCATGGTATAAATGCCTTAGAGACTTTTTAATTGCTAATGCTTTTAAGGTTGGGAAAGCCGATCCAACTCTTTTCACTAAGACTTGCGATGGTGATCTTTTTGTGTGCCAAATTTATGTCGATGACATAATATTTGGTTCTACTAATCAAAAGTCTTGTGAAAAGTTTAGCAGGGTGATGACGTAGAAATTCGAGATGTCGATGATGGGCGAGTTGAACTACTTCCTTGGGTTCCAAGTGAAGCAACTCAAGGACGGCACCTTCATCTCCCAAACGAAGTACACGCAAGACTTGCTAAAGCGGTTTGGGATGAAGGACGCCAAGCCCGCAAAGACTCCGATGGGAACCGACGGACACACCGACCTCAACAAAAGAGGTAAGTCCGTTGATCAAAAGGCATACCGGTTGTGGGGGACAGATATCCCTCGGGTCCACTAAAAGAGTAAAAGACCTCATGAAAGGCCCAAGGGCCCAATAAATCGTGAGGCCATTCTTTCGTGGGCCTGGGGAAGAATAATCAGCAGAGCAGGTTGACACGAGGCCGGATCGGTGTAAACCTGGACGGTCCACAATGTCGAGCGAGCGATCGCAACAGAGATCCGACTTTCCCGCGCTGGAGCTCTCATGCAATGGAGCCACGCGGGGATAGGTCGGCAGAATCATAGGGAGATAGACTCGAGCAGTTCACTATCTTTTAGGCGCACGTTGTTATCATATCCACTTGTATTGCCCCACGGTCGAGTATATAAGGCCTAGGGGGCACCCCTTCAGAACAATCGACGCTATTACTTAGCCACCCACTTCAACTCTCGGCATTCTCAATTCAGAGAGCTCTCTTGTAACCTCATTCACCCAGCATACTCACCAGGACGTAGGGTGTTACGCATCTCTAAGCGGCCTGAACCTGTAAATCTTGTCCACTGTCCCTCGTGCAATCGGCACGAACCATTTTGCTACAGTTGTTGACACCGTCCTACTCCTAAAAACACCTCGAGGGGCAACCCTGGGTGTGCGGTCGGACCCAAAACACCGACACCGGTCAATGATAGGGTCTTTACTTTATTTATGTGCTAGTAGACCGGATATTATGCTTAGCGTATGCATGTGTGCTAGATTTCAATCTGATCCAAGGGAGTGTCACTTAGTGGCCGTGAAGCGAATTCTTAGATATTTAGTTGCTACGCCTTGCTTCGGGATCTGGTATCCAAAGGGGTCTAACTTTGACTTGATTGGATATTCAGATTCCGACTATGCTGGATGTAAGGTCGATAGGAAGAGTACATCGGGGACGTGCCAATTCTTAGGAAGGTCCCTGGTGTCGTGGAACTCTAAGAAACAAACTTCCATTGCCCTATCCACCGCTGAGGCCGAGTACGTTGCCGCAGGACAATGTTGCGCGCAACTACTTTGGATGAGGCAAACCCTCCAGGACTTTGGCTACAATCTGAGCAAAGTCCCACTCCTATGTGATAATGAGAGTGCTATCCGAATAGCGGAAAATCCTATTGAGCACAGCCGCACAAAGCACATTGACATCCGGCATCACTTTTTGAGAGACCACCAGCAAAAGGGAGATATCGAAGTGTTTTATGTTAGCACCGAGAACCAGCTAGCCGATATCTTTACCAAGCCTTTAGATGAGAAGACCTTTTGCAGGCTGCGTAGTGAGCTAAATGTCTTAGATTCGCGGAACTTGGATTGATTTATAGCATACATGTGTTTATGCCTTGATCATGTTCCTTATGCATTTTGTTGCTTACTTGTGGTGATCAAGTTGTATAAACACTCCTCGGACCTCACAAGTCCTTTTGCAAGTGATGCACATATTTAGGGAGAGATGTGCTACAACTTGACCCTTTGAGACTAACCGTGTGCTTGAGTTTGCTTGATTTAGTCTCAAAGGAGGTTTGAAAGGGAAAGGTGGACTTGGACCATGAAAGACTTCCACTGCACTCCGATGAGAGGGTAACATATTCCAAGTTCATCTCATGTACTCTTATTGCCTTTGTATACTTATTTGAAGATTTTGATGAGGCAATGGGGTTCAAGGGCCAAGATTGATCCCGTTTTGGTGCTTGATGCCAAAGGGGGAGAAAATAAAGGCCAAAGCAATAAATGGATTAGCTACCACTTGAGAAATTTTGAAAATAGTAGAATAGAGCTTTTGGTTTGTCAAAACTCTCTTGTTGTCTCTTTTGTCAAAAGTTGGCCTCTTGTGGGAAAATAGTCGATTATGGGAAAAAGGGGGAGTTTTTGAAATCTTGAACCAATTTATCTTGGAACAACTCTCTTTATGTCTCTACAAGTGTGTTTGACTTAGAGATAGGAAATTGAGTTTGATTTGCAAAAACAAACCAAGTGGTGGCAAAGAGTGATCCATATATGCCAAATTTGAATCAAAACAATATTGAGTTTTCATTTGCATTGATATTGCACTTGTTCTAGTTGCTTTATGTTGTGTTGGCATAAATCACCAAAAAGGGGGAGATTGAAAGGGAAATGTGCCCTTGGGCCATTTCTAAGTATTTTGGTGATTGAGTGCCAACACAAGTGCTTTTGTGTTAATCTATGCAAAGTGGTGGACAAAGTGCAAATCAAAAGTAAAGGTATGTTTCTAGACTTAGTACATTGTTTTATGGACTAATGTATTGTGTCTAAGTGCTGGAAACAGGAAAAATCAAGTTAGAAAAGAGATGGCTTTGTTCAGCCAAAGTCTGCTTGGTCTGGGTGCACCGGACTGTCCGGTGGTGCACCGGACAGTGTCTGGTGCGCCAGGCTGGCTCTGGCGAACTTGCTACTCTCGGGACTTCGACGGCGGTGTACGGCTATAAATCACCGGACTGTCCGGTGGTGCACCGGACTGTCCGGTGAGCCGTTCATAGGCGAACTCGTCGCTCTCGGGAGATGATTAACGGCGTACGGCAAAAATTCACCGGACTGTCCGGTGGTGCACTGGACTATCCGGTGAGCCAACGGTCAACCGGGGCAATGGTCGGCCGAGGATTCCGCGCGTGACGCGTGGCCGAGCCAACGGTCACATTGGTGCACCGGACTGTCCGGTGTGCACCGGACTGTCCGGTGTGCACCGGACAGTGTCCGGTGCGCCAATGGCTCTTAATCTGCAACGGTCGGCTTCGCCAAATAAGGAAGGAGATCCGCACCGGACAGTGTCCGGTGGTGCACCGGACTGTCTGGTGCGCCAGTCGACAGAAGGCAAGATCTGCCTTTCTGGAATGCTCTCAACGGCTCCTAGCTGCCTTGGGGCTATAAAAGGGACCCCTAGGCGCATGGAGGAGCACACCAAGCATACTCAAAGCATTCCTAAGCACCAAGACTTCGATTCCACACATTTGTTTCTTTGTGATAGCATCTAGAGCTCTATTTGAGTTGTGAACTCGTCGGGTTGTGTTGCGAGCTCTTGTTGCGACTTGTGTGCGTGTTGTCACTGTGTTTTTTGTGTCTTGTGTGCGTTGCTTATCCCTCCCTTACTCCGTGCTTCTTTGTGAACTTCAAGTGTAAGGGCGAGAGACTCCAAGTTGTGGAGATTCCTCGCAAGCGGGATAAAGAAAAGCAAAGCAAAACACCGTGGTATTCAAGTGGGTCTTTGGACCGCTTGAGAGGGGTTGATTGCAACCCTCGTCCGTTGGGACGCCACAACGTGGAGTAGGCAAGCGTTGGTCTTGGCCGAACCACGGTATAAACCACTGTGCCATCTCTATGTTGATATCTTTGTGGTTATTGTGTTTTGTTGAGACTCCTCTCTAGCCACTTGGCATTATTGTGCTAACGCTTAACCAAGTTTTTGTGGCATTAAGTTTAAGTTTTACAGGATCACCTATTCACCCCCCCCCCCTCTAGGTGCTCTCAGCTGCGCGTGCTCTGACCTCTGCGCGCGCAGGCGCGCATTAAATGCGTTGCAGTCGACCGTTGCGCGCGAAGTAGCCGTTGCTCCACTGGCACACCAGACAGTCCGTGTTCCTCTGACACTGTCTAGTGCATACACCGGACGGTCCGGTGAATTATAGCGGAGCGGCCTCCATTTTCCCGAAGGTAGCGAGTTCAGCGTCGAGTTCCCTGGTGCACCGGACACTGTCCGGTGGCACACGGGACAGTCCGGTGCGCTAGACCAGGGCACACTTCGGTTGTCTTTGGCTCTCTTTGTTTGAACCCTTTCTTGGTCATTTTATTGGTCTATTGTGAACCTTTGGCACCTGTAAAACTTATAATCTAGAGCAAACTAGTTAGTCCAATTATTTGTGTTGGGCAATTCAACCACCAAAATCAATTAGGAAAAGGTGTAAGCCTATTTCCCTTTCAATCTCCCCCTTTTTGGTGATTGATGCCAACACAAACCAAAGCAAATATAGAAGTGCAGAATTGAACTAGTTTGCATAATGTAAGTGCAAAGGTTGCTTGGAATAAAACCAATAAATATTACTTACTAGATGCGCATGGATGGCTTTTCTTCTTATTAACATTTTGGACCACGCTTGCACCACATGTTTTGTTTTGCAAAATGTTTTGGAAATTCTTTTCAAAGTTCTTTTGCACATAGTCAAAGGTAAATGAATAAGATTTTGAGAAGCATTTTTAAGTTTTGAAATTTTCTCCCCCTGTCTCAAATGCTTTTCCTTTGACTAAACAAAACTCCCCCTTAATGAAATCCTCCTCTTAGTGTTCAAGAGGGTTTTAGATATTAATTTTGAAGAGGATATACCAATTTGAAATTATATCAAAATAAGATACCAATTGAAAAACTTCTTTTAATACCAATTAAAAGACTACATTTTTTTGAAATTGGTGGTGGTGCGGTCCTTCTGCTTTGGGCTAATACTCTCTCCCCCTTTGGCATGAATCGCCAAAAACGGATGCTTGAGTGAAATATAAGCCCTTTGAAACTACTTTCTCCCCCTTTGGATAGAAGTATAGAAGTGAAGATTATACCAAAGTTGGAGAGTTGTGCGGAGCGACGACGAAGGATGAATGATTCGATGGAGCGGAGTGGAAGCCTTGTCTTCGCCGAAGACTCCTTTTCCCTTTCAATCTATGACTTGTCATAAAATGGACTTGAAAGAACACATTAGTCATAGCACATGAAAGAGATGATCAAAGGTATACATATGAGCTATGTGTGCAAAAATATCAATAAAAGTTTCTAGAATCAAGAATATTTAGCTCATGCCTAAGTTTGGTAAAAGTTTGTTCATCCAATGGCTTGGTAAAGATATCGGCTAATTGTTCTTTGGTGCTAACATATGCAATCTCGATATCCCCCTTTTGTTACTGATCCCTTAGAAAATGATACCGACTGGCTATGTGTTTAGTGCGGCTATGCTCAACGGGATTATCTGCCATATGGATTGCACTCTCATTATCACATAGAAGAGGAACTTTGGTTAATTTGTAACCATAGTCCCTAAGGGTTTGCCTCATCCAAAGCAATTGCGCGCAACAATGGCCTGCGGCAATATACTCGGCTTCAGCGGTTGAAAGAGCCACAGAATTTTGCTTCTTTGAAGCCCAAGACACCAGAGACCTTCCCAAGAACTGGCAAGTCCACGATGTGCTCTTTCTATTAATTTTGCACCCTGCCCAATCGGCATCGGAATAACCAATTAAATCAAATGTGGATCCCCTAGGGTACCAAAGGCCAAACTTAGGAGTATAAACTAAATATCTCAAGATTTGTTTTATGGCCCTAAGGTGAGCTTCCTTAGGATCGGCTTGGAATCTTGCACACATGCATACGGAAAGCATAATATCCAGTCGAGAAGCACATAAATAGAGTAAGGAACCTATCATCGACCGGTATACCTTTTGATCTACGGATTTACCTCCCGTGTCGAGGTCGAGATGCCCATTAGTTCCCATGGGTGTCTTGATGGGCTTGGCATCCTTCATCCCAAACTTGGTTAGAATGTCTTGAATGTACTTTGTTTGGCTAATGAAGGTGCCCTCTTGGAGTTGCTTCACTTGAAATCCTAAGAAATACTTCAACTCCCCCATCATAGACATCTCGAATTTTTGTGTCATGATCCTACTAAACTCTTCACATGTAGATTCGTTAGTAGACCCAAATATGATATCATCAACATAAATTTGGCATACAAACAAATCATTTTCAAGTGTTTTAGTAAAGAGTGTAGGATCGGCCTTTCCGACTTTGAAGCCATTAGCAATAAGAAAATCTCTTAGGCATTCATACCATGCTCTTGGAGCTTGCTTGAGCCCATAAAGCACCTTAGAGAGTCTATAAACATGGTTATGATACTCACTATCTTCATAGCCGGGAGGTTGCTCAACATAGACCTCTTCCTTGATTGGTCTATTGAGGAAGGCACTTTTCACGTCCATTTGATAAAGCTTGAAGCCATGGTAAGTAGCATAGGCAAGTAAAATGCGAATTGATTCAAGCCTAGCTACAGGTGCATAGGTTTCACCGAAATCCAAACCTTCGACTTGTGAATATCCCTTGGCCACAAGTCGGGCTTTGTTTCTTGTCACCATACCATGCTCGTCTTGTTTGTTGCCGAAGACCCACTTGGTTCCTACAACATTTTGGTTAGGACATGGAACTAAATGCCATACCTCATTCCTCGTGAAGTTGTTGAGCTCCTCTTGCATCGCCATCACCCAATCCGAATCTTGAAGTGCTTCCTCTACCCTGTGTGGCTCAATAGAGGAAACAAAAGAGTAATGCTCACAAAAATGTGCAACACGAGATCTAGTGGTTACCCCCTTATGAATGTCGCCGAGGATGGTGTTCACGGGGTGATCTCGTTGGATTGCTTGGTGGACTCTTAGGTGTGGCGGCCTTGGAACTTGCTCATCCTCCTTGTCTTGATCATTTGCATCTTCCCCTTGATCATTGCCGTTGTCTTGAGGTGGCTCATCTTCTTGATCTTCTTCTTCATCATCTTGAGCATCATCCTCATCTTGAGTTGGTGGAGATCCTTGCATGGAGGAGGATGGTTGATCTTGTGCTTGAATGGGCTCTTCGGATTCCTTAGGACACACATCCCCAATGAACATGTTCCTTAGCGCGATGCACGGAGCCTCTTCGTCATCTAATTCATCAAGATCAACTTGCTCCACTTGGGAGCCGTTAGTCTCATCAAACACAATGTCACAAGAAACTTCAACTAGTCCAGTGGACTTGTTAAAGACTCTATATGCCCTTGTGTTTGAATCATATCCTAGTAAAAAGCCTTCTACAGCCTTAGGAGCAAATTTGGATTTTCTACCTCTTTTAACAAGAATGAAGCATTTGCTACCAAAGACTCTAAAATATGAAACATTGGGCTTTTTACCGGTGAGGAGTTCGTAGGATGTCTTCTTGAGGATTCGGTGTAGATACAACCGGTTGATGGCGTAGCACGCGGTGTTGACCGCCTCGGCCCAAAACCGATCCGAAGTCTTGTACTCATCAAGCATGGTTCTTGCCATGTCCAATAGAGTTCTATTCTTCCTCTCCACTACACCATTTTGTTGTGGCGTGTAGGGAGAAGAGAACTCATGCTTGATGCCCTCCTCCTCAAGGAAGCCTTCAATTTGTGAATTCTTGAACTCCGTCCCATTATCGCTTCTAATTTTCTTGATCCTTAAGCCGAACTCATTTTGAGCTCGTCTCAAGAATCCCTTTAAGGTCTCTTGGGTTTGAGATTTTTCCTGTAAAAAGAATACCCAAGTGAAGCGAGAATAGTCATCCACAATAACTAGACAGTACTTACTCCTGCCGATGCTTATGTAAGCGATCGGGCCGAATAGGTCCATGTGGAGGAGCTCGAGTGGCCTGTCAGTCGTCAAGATGTTCTTATGTGGATGATTGTCACACCCGGTTTTGGAAGGCAAACCAAGTGCGAACTATGTACGTGCCAGGATCAGAACTCACGTACACAGCGATTACATAAATGAACATCGTCGCACAATGCTCGAATAATAACATAAAAGAGTATTAACTTATTACATCACAGAGTCATAGACATCCACATAGTCATCAAGTTAACAGTTAAATCAAAGTGCTAGCGAAACGCAGTAAAGATAAGGCCTTCACAGGCAGCTGACTGGGGGTTGCCGCCAACCCACACCTAGAATTCGTCGTAGTCTTGGAACTCCTAGAAGTCTCCTCCCACGGCTTCACCTTCTCCTGAGCAGTGGTTACAATGCGGACAACCTGGTGTTTGGTGGTAACGCAAGGATGAGTACACATCAACGTACTCAGCAAATGTCCTGTTTGGCTGAAGTGGTCTAGCTTTATGTGGGGTTAGGCTCAAGCAGTTGCTTTTAGTTGGTCAGGTATTTATCATTAGTAGAAGCCAGGTTTTAGCATTACTCAACCCATGAACCATTTCCTCATCGAGGAACAACATCATCATATTCGAACCAAAACCATAACATAATCCTTGTATCTCGAACCATCTGTATCTCTAATCAAAGAGGATCCCAAGGCTGCTCTTAACCGTGAGCACGGCTGATATATCAGTTTCACTACCCTCTGCAGAGGTCGCACACTTTACCCATGAGTCATGATTCCCTTTCTGCCCGGGGAGAGCTAATCCCCATTGACCACTACCTAGGTGGTTCGGCAGGGTATCACTACGTAGCTGTTACAAAGATTCCCTAGAGATCATAGCTGCCCGTTAGGTTTCTCCAGTTTGATAAACACAGTACTCCTCCCCGCAGGAGAGTGACTAACAAAAGCAAAACGAAAGAACCTCGGCACTCAGCCTCGGCAGAGCAAGCACTGTGCCTGGACCCCATTGACGGCACGACGGCGAAGCAACTACACCTCTAGTTCCTCTAATTAACTAGCTAAGGGCACCCCATTTCACCCTCATGGTTGCACTGTTATCCCGGGTTGTCTCTCAACGAACAGGTCCTTACGGAGAGGTACTCAGGAAACAGCCTGAGCCCCCTAGAGTATCACAAGATCATCGACATCATCAGGATAACAGTATCATAAATAGTCACATCATGTTCATTGATTAAGTTAAGGCAATAGCAGAATGCTAACCATAACAGCCCATAAGGTCATCAAGGATAAAGTAAAGTGTAAAGCTAGTCAATCCTTAGGTTTCAAGTAAGTAATGCGGGGTAGTAAGTTATAAATGAATAGGACATAATGGGTCAGAGGACACTAGCCTTCACCAAACTGCTGATCAGGGACTTCCTCTGCAACTTCCTCGGGAAACACAGACTGCTCGTTGTCTACGTAAAGTAATCATTCACACTATGCATTTGGGAAGATAACAAACAAAAGCAACATACCAGACATATGCAGCAGAGAGATCACAAGTTCATAATAGAAAAGGGATAGGCACTCTGGTATTCCCTAGGTCTAGGGTAGAGGACTATACAAAATGATTCATTATCCACTAATCAGGTTTAAGTCAGTGGTGGGGTTTAATCATTACATAGTGTTAAGTCCATAAACTTAAGTGCTCCAACTTTTATTAAAGTCTACCAACTTCTAATTATCTCAAATAAGGTTCCAATAACCTTAATCCTATCCTAATGATTAACCATTAATTGGGACATGGAAACAGCAGGGAAACATTGTTTAAATAGATAGACAAAAACATCATGAGCATTTTGCAATTTGAAGCACCTAATTTGGAGTTCATATGGCAAAGTTATGAATTTTACAAGTTTAGGGGTTAAAAAATATACCCTAAGGACCTATTTTGAATTAAATAAAAGGTCCGAGGACCTAACTGTAAGAAACCAGGGACGGCGGGTTCAAATTCCAGAAAACCGGGGGGCTCTTTAAGAAAACGCGCGGGCGAAGGGGTATCGGACTCCTACGGCCGTTGGATCTCAGGCGGACGGCCAGGATTAGATCCTGCGGGCAGGCGCGCGAGCGCGCGGCGGCCTGGGTGGCTGACAGGCGGGACCGGCGGGCAGCGCGAGCGCGCAGGCGGGCTGACAGGCGGGGCCGGCGGGCAGCGCGAGCGCGCGGGCGGGCTGACAGGCGGGACCCAAACGGCAGGGAGACGGGGTGTGGGGGAAGCGGGCCTAGGCCGCTGGATCCCCGGCGGACGGCCAGGATTAGGTTTGGCCTAATTAAAACGGGACCGCCCGATCTGGGACGGACGGTGAGGATTGGGTGGCCGGCCTGGGCTTCTCCTACGGCTAGCTGGGGCGGCGGCGCTCGTCCCCGCGGCGGAGGACTCGCCGGAGACGAGGGGCGCGGGCGCTTGGCGGGTCTCTGGGGCGACCTGAGTGGCCGGGAAGGTTGGGAAGGGCACGGGGAATCCTTTGGTGGGGTCTGGGTCGGGGCAGGGGCACCGGAGGGGGGCGGTTCACGGCGGAGCGGCTCGGCGGCGGCGTTGAACAACTCCGGCGAGTAATCAAACGCGATAGAGAGCAAAACAAGGGTCAATAGGGGCGGGAGAGGTTCTTTACCTCAAGGTGGGCTCCGGGGACTCCTCGGTGGCGGCGATGGCGCGACGGTGACCCGGGTCGGCGGTGGCGGACCCCCGCGGCTACACGGAGGATGGCGGGTGAGCGCGGGCAGAGAGAAATAGGGAGGGGGAGAGGGAATTGGGGCGCGTCCCGGGTTGCGGACGCCGGGGCGAAGCTCACCGTGGCAAAAGGCACGGCGGAGCTCCAACGACGACGGGGAAACGAGCTCGGGACGGCGGCGGTTCGCGGCGATGGTGCTCTGGCGTGCGCGCAGCGAGGGGGAGGTGAGAGTGGGGTCGGCAGGTGCGCAAATGAGGGAGGGGGAGAGGGCGGGTGGGGCTCTGGGCTCTAGTGGCCGAGGCGAGGTGGGGGCGAGCTCCACGCGCGACGTGGGCGCGGAGTCCGCGGCACGCGCGGCGGCGGTTACGCGGGGACGACGGGGCTGACAGCCCGGGTCCGCGAGCAGAGAAAGAGAGGAAAGCGGGCGCGGGCGCAGAGGACGGTTGCCTGACGGGCGGGCCCGCCAGGGCAGAGAGAGCGGGGGAAGCGGGCGCGCGCGCGGGGAACACGGCTGCGCTGACGGGTGGGCCCGCCAGGGCAGAGAGAGGAGGGGGGGAGAAGGCGCGCGCGGGATGGGCCGAGCTGGGCCGAAAGGCCGAGAGGGGCGGGGGGAGTGGGCTTCTTTTCCTTTTTCTTTTAATCTGGAATTGTTTTCCCTTTTCTTTTTATTTTCTCTATTTGATTCAAATTCAAATAAGCCACAAATTCAAATTAGACTTTCTAAGAATTATGCACCAAACAAAAGTGAAATCTAGGGTTCAACATGATGCAACAATTCATACTCCCTTGGAGTTTGAGCTAATAGACTATAGTTACAAATAAAATAACCACTTTTCTCCTATAGAAATGAGAAAGAGAAGATTGGGGAAGGATGAGAAAAGGGAAGTAACACCTGAATTTGTGAATATGAGCAAAGAAATTTTATACCCCCAAATTCAGGGTGTTACAAACCTATCCCCCTTAAAAGAATCTCGCCCCGAGATTCAGGGTTGGTCAGCAAAGAGTTCAGGGTATTTGGCCTTCAGATCATCTTCTCGTTCCCAGGTTGCTTCTTCCTCCGAGTGGTGACCCCATCTGACTTTGCACATTCTGATGGTGTTCCTCCGGGTGACTCTGTCCGCAAACTCCAGAATCTGCGTTGGCTTCTCTATGTATGTCAGGTCCTCCTGGACTTCCAAACCCTCCACTGGCAACTGTTCTTCTGGTACTCGCAGACACTTCTTCAATTGCGACACGTGGAACACATTGTGCACTGCCGACAAACTTTCTGGTAGGTTGAGTTGGTAAGCCACTTCTCCACGCTTTGCTTGAATCTGATATGGTCCAACATACCGGGGTGCTAACTTGCCTTTAACTCCGAACCTTCTGACTCCCCTGATAGGTGACACCTTCAGATAGACGAAATCCCCCACTTCGAAACTCAGTTCCCTTCTCCTTCGGTCCGCATAGCTTCGCTGTCTTGACTGGGCTATCTTCAGGTTCTCCCGAACCATTTTGATATTCTCTTCGGCTTCAAGCAGGATGTCGGGGCCAAACACCTGTCTCTCTCCAGGCTGGTCCCAATGCAGCGGAGTCCTACAACTCCGCCCATAGAGTGCCTGAAACGGCGACATCTTCAAGCTGGCCTGGTAGCTATTGTTATAGGAGAATTCTGCATAAGGTAACCTTTTGTCCCATCCTGACTTGTCTTGCAACGCACAGGCTCTCAGCATATCTTCTAGGATCTGGTTAGTTCTTTCAGTCTGACCGTCTGTCTGCGGATGCCGAGCTGAAGTTCAAATGGGTGCCCAAAGCTTCTTGTAGCTGCTGCCAAAAATGAGAGGTGAACTGCGTTCCTCGATCTGACACTATCTTCTTCGGCACACCATGAAGGCAAACTATCCGTGACATGTATAACTCAGCTAACGTTGCTCCGGTATATGTGGTCTTCACAGGTATGAAATGGGCCACCTTTGTTAAGCGGTCCACAACCACCCAGATGGAATCATAGCCGGCCCGGGTACGAGGTAGGCCAACTATAAAATCCATCCCGATCTCATCCCACTTCCACTGAGGAATCCGCAATGGCTGCAACAATCCGGCGGGCCTTTGATGCTCTGCTTTGGTTCTTTGACAGCTATCACAGATGGCAACATATTCTGCGATTTCTCTTTTCATGCCATACCACCAAAACCTCCTTTTTAAATCCTGGTACATCTTTTCACTTCCCGGGTGTATGGAGTAGGCTGTCTCATGAGCTTCCTTTAGGATCAGCTCCCGAATAGGTTTGAGGTCGGGGACACACAATCGGTCCTTGAACCATATTACCCCCTCTTCATCCTCTCGAAAGTCTTTGCCTCTTCCTTCTAAGATTAGCTGCCGGATCTTGTTGATGCTTTCATCATCCTTCTGCCCTTCTTTGATTTCCCGCTCTAGGGTGGGCTCTAATTCCACTGTTACTCCTTGCGTACTGTTCAGGAAACCGAGACTCAGTCTGTCGAACTCCTTGGCTAACTCATATGGCATTGGGTACGTGGCCAACATATTGACTTGACTCTTCCTGCTCAGAGCATCTGCAACCACATTGGCTTTGCCTGGATGGTAATGTATCTCCAACTCATAGTCCTTGATCAATTCCAACCATCTTCGCTGTCTCATGTTTAACTCTGACTGGGTGAATATGTACTTCAGACTTTTATGATCTGTGTAAATGTCGCACTTCTGCCCATACAGGTAATGTCTCTAGGTCTTCAAAGCATGAACTACTGCTGCCAACTCCAGGTCATGTGTGGGATAATTTTTCTCATGGATCTTCAGCTGCCGAGATGAATATGCTACAACTCTTCCTTCTTGCATTAGCACACATCCCAATCCGGTGTAAGAAGCATCGCAATACACTGAGAATGGCTTGTGAACATCAGGCAGGACTAACACCGGAGCTGTAGTCAATCTATTTTTCAGTTCTTCAAATGCTTCCTGACACTTTTGGGTCCACTTAAACTCAACTTTCTTCGCTAGCAACGCTGTCATTGGTCTAGCAATCTTTGAGAAGCCTTCGATGAAACGCCTGTAATACCCAGCCATTCCAATGAAGCTCTTGATCCCACGAACATCCTTTGGTGCTTTCCAGTTTAGGATATCTGCTACTTTCTTTGGATCCACTGCCAACCCATCTTGATTTATGATATGACCCAGAAATAAGACTTCATGAATCCAGAACTCGCATTTACTCAGTTTGGCATACAACTGATGCTCTCGAAGTCTTTGCAATACCATCTTCAAATGCTCTACATGATCTTCCTCACTTCGAGAGTATATGAGAATATCATCAATAAACACTACCACAAACTTGTCCAGATAATCCATGAACACACTGTTCATCAGGTACATAAAGAAGGCTGGCGCATTTGTCAAACCAAAGGACATAACTGTGAATTCATATAACCCGTACTTGGTGATGAATGCCGTCTTCGGTATGTCCGAGGGTCGGATTCTGAGTTGATGGTAACCTGACCTCAGATCTATCTTCGAGAATACGCTGGCACCTCTGAGCTGGTCGAACAAATCTTCTATCCTTGGCAGGGGGTACTTGTTCTTGACAGTGACTTCATTCAAGGCTCTGTAATCTATGCACATCCTTTTGGTACCATCTTTCTTCTCTACAAACAACACCGGAGCGGCCCAAGGCGAGGTACTTGGTCTGATGTAACCCTTCTCTAACATCTCATCTATCTGCTTCTTGAGTTCCACCAATTCTGGTCCAGACACTCGATAGGCTCTTTTGGAAATGGGGGCGGTACCAGGGATAAGCTCTATGGCAAATTCGACTTTTCTCTCGGGTGGCATGCCCGTTAGCTCCTCGGGAAATACGTCCGGAAAGTCCGACACAACCTTGATAGCCTCGAGCGAGTTGGGCTCCTTACTATCAACTGAAATCTGGTGACAGACACCCTCCGCTGATTTAGGCATCCTTAGCTCGGCCACTACCTCTTCTCCTGACGGGGACTTCAATGTTACGGTCCTCTTGTCACAGCTAACATTCGCTTCATACTTCATTAACCAATTCATCCCTAGAATGACATCTATCCCATGGGTGTCTATTACTATTAGATCACTGGGGAACCCTATCCCCCTTATTTCCACCCTTATATTTGAGCATATTTTATCTGTTTGCACCTTGCCACCAACCGAATTAATCCTCATGGGCGGCATCATTGCCTCTACTGACATGTTATGCAATTCTACCCAGGTTGCAGTGACAAATGAATGAGTTGCACCAGTATCAAATAGCACTTTCGTGGGATGAGATTCGACTGAGAACATACCTACTGCCACATCTGGTGCATCCTGGATCGCTTCGGCCTCCAAGTGGTTCACCTTTCCACGGTTGTACGCTTGGTTACGATTGCCTGCTGTCGGCTGCAGTACACCTTGCCTTGTTGGAGCATTGGGGTTGGTCTGCTGCTGCGCCGCCTTCTTCGGGCACTGCATCGCCCAGTGGCCTTGTTCTCCACAGTGGAAACATCCTCTGCCTCCTCCTTGTGCTGGGGCTGCTTGGTTGCTCTGGTTTGCTGCTGGGGCAGGAAGGCGAGGTGCCTGGTTGTTCTGCTTCTGATACTGATTACCTCCCTGCTGGCTGTGCTGACGATACTGCTGCTGCTGCTGTTGATACTGCCTCTGAAACTGCTGCTGATGCGGACGCTGATTCTGATTCTGATATCCCTGTGGGTGACCAGGCCTGCCTTGCTGAGATGAACTGCCTGAGAAACGTGGACGGCTGATGCTTCCGGACTGGGGTCCACTCATCTTGCGCTTCCGATCTTCCATATCCTTACGCTTCTTCTCAGTCATAACTGCCCTATCGATCAGGTGCTGGAAGGTGGGGAAGGTGTGATTCATCAGCTGGTAATGCAGGGGATCCACTAAACCCCTCATGAACCTGTACTGCCTTTTAGCATCAGTGTTGACATCCTCAGGTGCATACCGAGATAGCTGCAGAAACTTGTCTCTGTATTCACTAACAGACAGGGGTCCCTGCTTCAGAGCCAGAAACTCCTCCTTCTTTACGATCATCAGTCCCTCCGGCACATGGTACCTGCGGAAACTCTCGCTGAATTCTTCCCAGGTGATGGCTTCGGGGTCAGCATGGGTGGCGAGGTAGGACTCCCACCAGGACTGGGCTGCTCCCCTTAGCTGACGGGGACCATACAAAACCTTCTCCCTGTCGTTACATTGAGCGGTGTGCAGTTCTCTTTCCACTGCACGCAGCCAGTCTTCTGCATCCATGGGGTCGGCAGAATGGGCGAAGGTAGGAGGGTGCCCTCTCATGAACTCACCACGCTTATCCCGTGGCATCTGGGGCATCTGCACTTGCAACTGGGGTTGGGGTTGCTGTTGAGCCTGCTGCATGGCTGCCAGAGTCTGCCCAATGGCCTGCACTGCCTGAGTCTGCATCAAGAACATCTGCTCCACTGTCATCGGGGGTGGTGGGTGAGGCTGCCTCTGTTGTTCCTCCTGGTGGTCCTGCTGCTCTTGCTGAGCACGCCTGTTGCATCGGCGCCTGTTGTCAGACATCTGTGGAAGACATTCATACATCAGCGTTGATCTTACAACCCTCCAGCATAAGAAAAGAGAATACAGAATCCTTCATGACACTGAGTGAACAAAGAGCTTCACTGATCCTCATTACGATTCAACACAGCTTCTCAGATAAGAAGGAAAGTAGGAGTAAATGGCTTCCCAACTAAATAACTGACTTTATTAACATTATAGCTAGGCCAAACTGCAGGAGAAACCCACAGGTTGGCAACAGTCATTACAAAGATTCAAATCCAGCACAAGTTCATCATAACAAGCATGCAAGCAACTGATAAGCAAACTAAACTAACTATCTAAGACTGAGACATCTGACTTAAGAATTATTACAGACTTCGACGCTAACGATCTAAGGATCCAGATCTATCCTGGTCTTATAGGCAGGGGAACCATAAGTGTGGTGACCACGTGGCGGCGAGCGGTATGGGTGCTGAGTCCCAACAGGAGCGGGAGAACCACCCTCCTGGTGATGGCGCTCTGCCAGCTCAGCACGCAACTCCGCAATCTCCGTTCGAGCCCTGCTCAGCTCGTCCAGAGAGTGATCCAGCTCAGTGTTAAGCACTGCGACTAGGTTGACTGTGCTGCTCAACCTAGGGTTAGCCTCTCCAACAGGTGAGACAACCACACTCTCTGTGCTGCCAGTAGGGCGGCGGGGGTAGTACCGAAGGTTAAGACCGTCGGCCACGCCACCGAACAAAGAACAGTACTGGGAGAGTGCACGTCGTGCTGCATCCTGCATAGCCGCCTCTGCAGTGTCCCTCTCGGAGATGGAATAGTGCTCCGAAACGGCCTCCGCACCCCGGAGGTCATCCTCCGGACGGCGAACTAGGCAGGTAGCCTCCCAGCGGTCCGGGTACCTCCCGCGACTGTGCTGGTAGACTACACAACGGTACTCGATCGACCAGGTGTGCCGGTCAAAAGCCTGGCGCAGCAAGGTGTCGAGTGCGTCGTGGAAGTGACAACCGCGAGCGGCGTCACGGGTGATGGGTCGGGCGACCCATCCTTCCGCCTCCTGCGGCTCAGAAGACTCCGTGCTGTGGTCTGAGTCGTCGTCGTCGGGGTCTCCTCCAAGACCTCCTCCAACAGCCGGGGCGTCCCGCGGTGGTGCAGGGGGCGCCTCCAGCTGGGCAACAGAGGAACGGGGCCTCACGGACTCCACCTCTTGCTGGGATGGGGAGGAAGAGCCCTGCTGCTCTCTGTGCTGGCGCCAGCGTTCCTGCTCCTCACGCAGGCGGTGGTGCAGTCTCTCCAGGTGACTCGACTGACCGGACACGGTGCGTTGCAGAGGATGCTCCGCAAGTCGAGACGGCAAGAAAGGAATCACCGACTTACGTGCAGTGTGTCTAAGACGAGCCATCTACAAAAGACACCGTAAGCATAAGAGTAAGAGCAGAACTAACATGACAAGTGAATAAACCATAGACAGAATAAGATAAAAATTTTAACAAGGTATAATATAGGATATATATATGTAGTAAAACATAGGGTTGGTCGAGGTGATCGACTTTTGAAGTAACATCAGAGGTCAAGGTGAGGGGGAAGGTCAATAGTCCTTAGTACGACCAGTGCTACTCTAGGTCAGCGGTCCTACAGTCAGCATGGCTTTGATACCACTTATGTCACACCCGGTTTTGGAAGGCAAACCAAGTGCGAACTATGTACGTGCCAGGATCAGAACTCACGTACACAGCGATTACATAAATGAACATCGTCGCACAATGCTCGAATAATAACATAAAAGAGTATTAACTTATTACATCACAGAGTCATAGACATCCACATAGTCATCAAGTTAACAGTTAAATCAAAGTGCTAGCGAAACGCAGTAAAGATAAGGCCTTCACAGGCAGCTGACTGGGGGTTGCCGCCAACCCACACCTAGAATTCGTCGTAGTCTTGGAACTCCTGGAAGTCTCCTCCCACGGCTTCACCTTCTCCTGAGCAGTGGTTACAATGCGGACAACCTGGTGTTTGGTGGTAAAGCAAGGATGAGTACACATCAACGTACTCAGCAAATGTCCTGTTTGGCTGAAGTGGTCTAGCTTTATGTGGGGTTAGGCTCAAGCAGTTGCTTTTAGTTGGTCAGGTATTTATCATTAGTAGAAGCCAGGTTTTAGCATTACTCAACCCATGAACCATTTCCTCATCGAGGAACAACATCATCATATTCGAACCAAAACCATAACATAATCCTTGTATCTCGAACCATCTGTATCTCTAATCAAAGAGGATCCCAAGGCTGCTCTTAACCGTGAGCACGGCTGATATATCAGTTTCACTACCCTCTGCAGAGGTCGCACACTTTACCCATGAGTCATGATTCCCTTTCTGCCCGGGGAGAGCTAATCCCCATTGACCACTACCTAGGTGGTCCGGCAGGGTATCACTACGTAGCTGTTACAAAGATTCCCTAGAGATCATAGCTGCCCGTTAGGTTTCTCCAGTTTGATAAACACAGTACTCCTCCCCGCAGGAGAGTGACTAACAAAAGCAAAACGAAAGAACCTCGGCACTCAGCCTCGGCAGAGCAAGCACTGTGCCTGGACCCCATTGACGGCACGACGACGAAGCAACTACACCTCTAGTTCCTCTAATTAACTAGCTAAGGGCACCCCATTTCACCCTCATGGTTGCACTGTTATCCCAGGTTGTCTCTCAACGAACAGGTCCTTACGGAGAGGTACTCAGGAAACAGCCTGAGCCCCCTAGAGTATCACAAGATCATCGACATCATCAGGATAACAGTATCATAAATAGTCACATCATGTTCATTGATTAAGTTAAGGCAATAGCAGAATGCTAACCATAACAGCCCATAAGGTCATCAAGGATAAAGTAAAGTGTAAAGCTAGTCAATCCTTAGGTTTCAAGTAAGTAATGCGGGGTAGTAAGTTATAAATGAATAGGACATAATGGGTCAGAGGACACTTGCCTTCACCAAACTGCTGATCAGGGACTTCCTCTGCAACTTCCTCGGGAAACATAGACTGCTCGTTGTCTACGTAAAGTAATCATTCACACTATGCATTTGGGAAGATAACAAACAAAAGCAACATACCAGACATATGCAGCAGAGAGATCACAAGTTCATAATAGAAAAGGGATAGGCACTCTGGTATTCCCTAGGTCTAGGGTAGAGGACTATACAAAATGATTCATTATCCACTAATCAGGTTTAAGTCAGTGGTGGGGTTTAATCATTACATAGTGTTAAGTCCATAAACTTAAGTGCTCCAACTTTTATTAAAGTCTACCAACTTCTAATTATCTCAAATAAGGTTCCAATAACCTTAATCCTATCCTAATGATTAACCATTAATTGGGACATGGAAACAGCAGGGAAACATTGTTTAAATAGATAGACAAAAACATCATGAGCATTTTGCAATTTGAAGCACCTAATTTGGAGTTCATATGGCAAAGTTATGAATTTTACAAGTTTAGGGGTTAAAAAATATACCCTAAGGACCTATTTTGAATTAAATAAAAGGTCTGAGGACCTAACTGTAAGAAACCAGGGACGGCGGGTTCAAATTCCAGAAAACCAGGGGGCTCTTTAAGAAAACGCGCGGGCGAAGGGGTATCGGACTCCTACGGCCGTTGGATCTCAGGCGGACGGCCAGGATTAGATCCTGCGGGCGGGCGCGCGAGCGCGCGGCGGCCTGGGTGGCTGACAGGCGGGACCGGCGGGCAGCGCGAGTGCGCAGGCGGGCTGACAGGCGGGGCCGGCGGGCAGCGCGAGCGCGCGGGCGGGCTGACAGGCGGGGCCGGCGGGCAGCGCGAGCGCGCGGGCGGGCTGACAGGCGGGACCCAAACGGCAGGGAGACGGGGTGTGGGGGAAGCGGGCCTGGGCCGCTGGATCCCCGGCGGACGGCCAGGATTAGGTTTGGCCTAATTAAAACGGGACCGCCCGATCTGGGACGGACGGTGGGGATTGGGTGGCCGGCCTGGGCTTCTCCTACGGCTAGCTGGGGCGGCGGCGCTCGTCCCCGCGGCGGAGGACTCGCCGGAGACGAGGGGCGCGGGCGCTTGGCGGGTCTCTGGGGCGACCTGAGTGGCCGGGAAGGTTGGGAAGGGCACGGGGAATCCTTTGGTGGGGTCTGGGTCGGGGCAGGGGCACCGGAGGGGGGCGGTTCACGGCGGAGCGGCTCGGCGGCGGCGTTGAACAACTCCGGCGAGGAATCAAACGCGATAGAGAGCAAAACAAGGGTCAATAGGGGCGGGAGAGGTTCTTTACCTCAAGGCGGGCTCCGGGGACCCCTCGGTGGCGGCGATGGCGCGACGGTGACCCGGGTCGGCGGTGGCGGACCCCCGCGGCTACACGGAGGACGGCGGGTGAGCGCGGGCAGAGAGAAATAGGGAGGGGGAGAGGGAATTGGGGCGCGTCCCGGGTTGCGGACGCCGGGGCGAAGCTCACCGTGGCAAAAGGCACGGCGGAGCTCCAACGACGACGGGGAAACGAGCTCGGGACGGCGGCGGTTCGCGGCGATGGCGCTCTGGCGTGCGCGCAGCGAGGGGGAGGTGAGAGAGGGGTCGGCAGGTGCGCAAATGAGGGAGGGGGAGAGGGCGAGTGGGGCTCTGGGCTCTAGTGGCCGAGGCGAGGTGGGGGCGAGCTCCACGCGCGACGTGGGCGTGGAGTCCGCGGCACGCGCGGCGGCGGTTACGCGGGGACGACGGGGCTGACAGCCCGGGTCCGCGAGCAGAGAGAGAGAAGAAAGCGGGCGCGGGCGCGGAGGACGGTTGCCTGACGGGCGGGCCCGCCAGGGCAGAAAGAGCGGGGGAAGCGGGCGCGCGCGCGGGGAACGCGGCTGTGCTGACGGGTGGGCCCGCCAGGGCAGAGAGAGGAGGGGGGGAGAAGGCGCGCGCGGGATGGGCCGAGCTGGGCCGAAAGGCCGAGAGGGGCGGGGGATTGGGCTTCTTTTCCTTTTTCTTTTAATCTGGAATTGTTTTCCCTTTTCTTTTTATTTTCTCTATTTGATTCAAATTCAAATAAGCCACAAATTCAAATTAGACTTTCTAAGAATTATGCACCAAACAAAAGTGAAATCTAGGGTTCAACATGATGCAACAATTCATACTCCCTTGGAGTTTGAGCTAATAGACTATAGTTACAAATAAAATAACCACTTTTCTCCTATAGAAATGAGAAAGAGAAGATTGGGGAAGGATGAGAAAAGGGAAGTAACACCTGAATTTGTGAATATGAGCAAAGAAATTTTATACCCCCAAATTCAGGGTGTTACAATGATGAATGCCAACTTACTTCCCGGCTTGGCATGCGCTACAAATCCTGTGTTTCTCAAAATGAACATTGGTTAGTCCTAAAATGTGTTCTCCCTTTAGAAGTTTGTTAAGATTCCTCATCCAAACATGTGCTAATCGGCGATGCCAGAGCCAGCCCATGTTAGTCTTAGCAATTAAGCAAGTGTCGAGTTCAGCTCTATTGAAATCAACTAAGTATAGCTGACCCTCTAACACTCCCTTAAATGCTACTGAATCATCACTTCTTCTGAAGACAGTGACACCTACATCAGCAAATAGACAGTTGTAGCCCATTTTGCATAGTTGAGAAACAGAAAGCAAGTTGTAATCTAAAGAATCTACAAGAAAAACATTGGAAATAGAATAGTCAGGTGATATAGCAATTTTACCCAATCCTTTGACCAAACCTTGATTTCCATCCCCGAATGTGATAGCTCGTTGGGGATCTTGGTTTTTCTCATAGGAGGAGAACATCTTTTTCTCCCCTGTCATGTGGTTTGTGCACCCGCTATCGATGATCCAACTTGAGCCCCCGGATGCATAAACCTACAAAACAAATTTAGTTCTTGATTTTAGGTACCCAAATAGTTTTGGGTCCTTTGACATTAGATACAAGAACTTTGGGTACCCAAACACAAGTCTTTGATCCCTTGTGTTTGTCCCCAACATACTTGGCAACTACTTTGCCAGATTTATTAGTCAAAACATAAGATGCATCAAAAGTTTTAAATGAAATGCTAGGTTCATTTGATGCACTAGGAGTTTTCTTCTTAGGCAATTTAGCACGAGTTGATTGCCTATAACTAGATGTCTCACCCTTATACATAAAAGCATGATTAGGGCCAGAGTGAGACTTCCTAGAATGAATTCTCCTAATCTTATGCTCGGGATAACTGGCAGGGTACAAAATGTAACCCTCGTTATCCTGAGGCATGGGAGCCTTGCCCTTAACAAAGTTATATAATTTTTTAGGAGGGGCATTAAGTTTGAAATTGTCTCCCCTTTGGAAGCCAATGCCATCCTTGATGCGAGGGTGTCTCCCACTATAAAGCATACTACGAGCAAATTTAAAATTTTCATTTTCTAGCTCATGCTCGGCAATTTTAGCATCTAATTTTGCTATATGATCATTTTGTTGTTTAATTAATACCATATGATCATGAATAGCATCAATGTCAACATCTCTACATCTAGTGTAAATAGAAACATGCTCAATGGTAGATGTAGAGGGTTTGCAAGAATTTAATTCAACAATCTTAGCATGTAATATGTCATTTCCATCTCTAAGATTGGAAATGGAAGCATTGCAAACATCTAAGTCTTTAGCCTTAGCAATCAATTTTTCATTTTCAATTCTAAGGCTAGCAAGAGTGGCATTTAATTCTTCAATCTTAGCAGTAGAAATAGCATGATCATTTCTAAGATTGGCATATGAATCATCACAAACATTTGAATCAACCTTAGCAATTAATCTAGCATTTTCATTTCTAAGGTTGGCAATAACATCATGACACGTGCTTAGCTCACTAGTTAATTTTTCACATTTTTCCATCTCTAGAGCATAAGCATTCTTAACCTTAACATGCTTCTTATTTTCCTTAATTAGGAAGTCCTCTTGGCTATCCAAGAGATCATCCTTATCATGAATAGTGCTAATCAATTCATTTAACTTCTCCTTTTGTTGCATGTTAAGGTTGGCAAAAAGAGTAAATAAATCATCCTCGTTATCACTAGAATTAGCCTCATCACTAGAGGTGGCATATTTAGTGGAGGATTTAGATTTAACCTTTTTCTTTTTGCCGTCCTTTGCCATGAGGCACTTGTGGCCAACATTGGGGAAGAGAAGTCCCTTGTTGACGGCGATGTTGGCGGCGTCCTCGTCGGAGGAGGAGTCGGTGGAGCTCTCGTCGGAGTCCCACTCACGGCACACATGGGCATCGCCGCCCTTCTTCTTGTGGTACCTCTTCTTTTCCTTTCTTCTCCCCTTCTTGTCGTCGCCCCTGTCACTAGAAATAGGACATTTTGCTATAAAGTGACCGGGCTTACCACACTTGTAGCAAACTTTCTTGGAGCGGGGCTTGTAGTCCTTCCCCCTCCTTTGCTTGAGGATTTGTCGAAAGCTTTTGATGATCAAAGCCATCTCCTCATTGTCGAGCTTTGAGGCGTCGATGGGGAGCCTACTTGATGTAGATTCTTCCTTCTTCTCCTCTGTTGCCTTGAATGCGACGGGTTGTGCCTCGGGCGTGGAGGAGGTGCCTTGCTCGATGATTTTCTTTGAGCCTTTAATCATTAGCTCAAATCTCACAAATTTCCCTATAACCTCCTCGGGAGACATTAGCTTGTATCTAGGATCACCTCGAATTAATTGAACTTGCGTAGGGTTAAGAAAAATGAGGGATCTAAGAATAACCTTGACCATCTCATGGTCATCCCATTTGGTACTCCCGAGGTTGCGCACTTGGTTCACCAAGGTCTTCAACCAATTGTACATGGCTTGTGGATCCTCCCCTTGGTGAAGCATGAACCGACCGAGCTCCCCCTCGATCGTCTCCCACTTGGTGATCTTGGTCACCTCGTCTCCTTCGTGCGCGGTCTTGAGCACGTCCCAAACCTCTTTGGCGCTCTTTAATCCTTGCACCTTGTTATACTCCTCACGACTTAGAGATTGGAGGAGTATAGTGGCGGCTTGGGAGTTGAAGTGCTCGATTTGGGCCACCTCGTCCTCATCGTAATCCTCATCCCCTACGGATGATACCTGCACTCCAAACTCAACAATATCCCATATACTTTTGTGGAGTGAGGTTAGGTGATATTTCATCATATCACTCCACCTAGCATAATCTTCACCGTCAAATGTTGGTGGCTTGCCTAATGGAACGGAAAGTAATGAAGTATGTTTAGAAATATGAGGGTAGCATAGGGGAATCTTACTATACTTCTTGCGCTCATGGCGCTTAGAAGTTATGGATGGCGCGTCGGAGCCGGAGGTGGATGGCGATGAAGAATCGGTCTCGTAGTAGACCACCTTCCTCATCTTCTTTTTCTTGTTGCCACTCCGATGCAACTTGTGGGAAGAGGATTCCTTCTCCTTCCCTTTGTTGCGGGACTCTCCCGATGGAGCCTTCCCGTGGCTTGTAGCGGGCTTGTCGCCGGTCACCATTTCCTTCTTGGCGTGATCTCCCGACATCACTTCGAGCTGTTAGGCTCTAATGAAGCACCGGGTTCTGATACCAATTGAAAGTCGCCTAGAGGGGGGGTGAATAGGGCGAAACTGAAATTTACAAAGTTAATCACAACTACAAGCTGGGTTAGCGTTAGAAATATGAGCGAGTCCGAGAGAGAGGGTGAAAAACAAATCGCAAGCAAATAACGAGTGAGACACAATGATTTGTTTTACCGAGGTTCAGTTCTTGCAAACCTACTCCCCGTTGAGGTGGTCACAAAGACCGGGTCTCTTTCAACTCTTTCCCTCTCTCAAACGGTCACTTAGACCGAGTGAGCTTCTCTTCTTAATCACACGGGACACTAAGTCCCCACAAGGATCACCACACAATTGGTGTCTCTTGCCTCGGTTACAATTGAGTTTGTCACAAGAAAGAATGAGAAAGAAAAGAAGCAATCCAAGCGTAAGAGCTCAAATGAACACAAATGTCACTCTCTCTAGTCACAATTTGATTTGTAGTGATTCCGGACTTGGGAGAGGATTTGATCTCTTTGGTTGTGTCTAGAATTGAATGCTATAGCTCTTGTATGAGGTGTGAATGCTGAAAACTTGGATGCAATGAATGGTGGGGTGGTTGGGGTATTTATAGCCCCAACCACCAAACTAGCCGTTTGGTGGAGGCTGCTGTCGACGGGTGCACTGGACAGTCCGGTGCGCCAGCCACGTCACCCGGCCGTTAGGGCTCGACCGTTGGAGTTCTGACAGGTAGGGTCTTCTGGCTGTCCGGTGGTGCATCGGACAAGTCCTGTAGACTGTCCGGTGCGCCTGCTACGCGTGCTCTGACCTTTGCGCGCGCAACCGCGCATTAAATGCGTTGCAGTCGACCGTGGCGCGCGAAGTAGTCGTTGCTCCGCTGGCACACCGGACAGTCCGGTGTGCCACCGGACACTGTCCGGTGCATACACCGGACGGTCTGGTGAATTATAGCGGAGCGGCCTCCATTTTCCCGAAGGTAGCGAGTTCAGCGTCGAGTTCCCTGGTGCACCGGTCACTGTCCGGTGGCACACCGGACAGTCAGGTGCGCCAGACCAGGGCACACTTCGGTTGTCTTTGGCTCTCTTTGTTTGAACCCTTTCTTGGTCATTTTATTGGTCTATTGTGAACCTTTGGCACCTGTAAAACTTATAATCTAGAGCAAACTAGTTAGTCCAATTATTTGTGTTGGGCAATTCAACCACCAAAATCAATTAGGAAAAGGTGTAAGCCTATTTCCCTTTCAAAGCCCATCAAGACACCCTTGGGAACCAATGGACATCTCGACCTCGACACGGGAGGTAAATCCGTAGATCAAAAGGTATACCGGTCGATGATAGGTTCTTTACTCTATTTGTGTGCATCTCGACCGGACATTATGCTTTCTGTATGCATGTGTGTAAGGTTCCAAGCCGACCCTAAGGAAGTTCACCTTAGGGCCGTGAAGCGAACTTTGAGATATTTAGTTCAAACACCTAAGTTTGGTCTTTGGTACCCCAAGGTGTCCTCATTTGATTTATTAGGATATTCCGATGCTGATTGGGCAGGGTGTAAGATTAATAGGAAGAGCACATCAGGGACTTATCAATTTCTGGGAAGATCCCTGGTGTCTTGGGCTTCAAAGAAACAAAACTCAGTAGCTCTTTCTACCGCCGAAGCCGAGTACATTGCCGCAGGCCATTGTTGCGTGCAATTGCTTTGGATGAGGCAAACCCTTAGGGACTATGGCTACTAGTTTAGCAAAGTCCCTCTCCTATGTGACAATGAGAGTGCTATCCGCATGGCGGATAATCCCATTGAAAACAGCCACACTAAGCACATAGCCATTTGGTATCACTTTCTGAGAGATCACCAACAAAAGGGGGATATCGAGATAGCCTATATAAATACTAAAGATCAATTGGCCGATATCTTTACCAAGCCTTTAGATGAGCAATCCTTTACCAAACTTAGAAATGAGCTAAATATTCTTGATTCTAGGAATTTTGATTGATTCTTTGCACACATTGCTCCTTTATATGCCTTTGATCACATCTCTTTTTACGTCTATGACTAATGTGTTTTCAAGTATCATCTTATGCATAGTCATAAATATTGAAAGGAAAATGGGGTATTCGGCAAAGAAGGCGCTTCCACTCAACTCCAATTATATTTACCGATACTCCGCATCGTTCTCCACATTGGTATAATCTTCACTTTTCTTTATGTGTTTGCCAAAGGAGGAGAAAGTTTGGAAAAAGGGCTTATATCTCACTCACAAGTATCCGTTTTTGGCGATTCATGCCAAAGGGGAGAAAGTATGAGCCCAAAGCAAAAGGACCGCACCACCACCAAATTTTAAAAATGAAGTTTTTCAAATTGATATCTTATTGTGTTCAAAAGGGGGAGAAAGTAGTATCTTCAAAACTTGCAAAACCTTCTTGAACACTAAGAGGAGATTTTTACTTAGGGGGAGTTTTGTTTTAGCCAAAGGAAAAGCATTTGAGTCAGGGGGAGAGAATTTTAAATCACTGAAAATGCTTTCTTCAATCTTATTCTTATACCTTTGACTATTTGCAAAAGGCTTTTGAAATGATTTTTTACAAAGAATTTGCAAAACAAAACCCGTGGTGCAAATGTGGTCCAAAATTTTAATAAAGAAGAAAACCATCCAAGCACATCTTTTAAAATAAATATATTGGTTTCAACTCTAAGCAACCTTTACACTTACATTATGCAAACTAGTTTAATTCTGCACTTTTATATTTGCTTTGATTTGTGTTGGCATCAATCACCAAAAGGGGGAGATTGAAAGGGAAATAGGGTCAAACCTTTTCCAATAAGAATTTTGGTGGTTGAATTGCCCAACACAAATTATTGGACTAACTAGTTTGCTCTAGAAAATATGTTCTACAGGTGCTAAAGGTTCACAACAAACCAATACAAGTCAAAAGAAAGGGTTCAAACAAAGGGAGCAAAAGACAACCGAAGTGTGCCCTGGTCTGGCGCACCGGACTGTCCGATGCACCACTGGACAGTGTCCGATGCACCACCGGACAGTGTCCGGTGCACCAGGAAATCCAACTCCAAACTTGCCACCTTCGGGAATTCTGGAAGCCGCTCCGCTATAATTCACCGGACTGTCCGATGCTACACAGGACTGTCCGGTGTGCTAGCGGAGCAACGACTACTTCGCGCCAACGGTCGACTGCAAAACGCATTTAGTGCACTACAGTGCGCGCCAGAGTTAGAGCAGCGCCAGAAGGAGCACCGGACAGTGTACAGTGACTGTCGGGTGCAACACCGGACTGTCCGGTGACCCAGAAGACAGAAGCTCCAACGGTCAAACCCTAACGGTCGGGTGACGTGGCTGGCGCACCGGACAGTGTCTGGTGGCGCACCGGACTGTCCGGTGCACCATGCGACAGACAGCCTCCCAACGGCCACTTTTGGTGGGTGGGGCTATAAATACCCCAACCACCCCACCATTCATTGCATCCAAGTGTTCAGACTTCCTACACCTTACAAGAGCTACAGCATTCAATACAAGACACACCCAAGAGATCAAATCCTCTCCCAAGTCCAAAGATCATTCCAAAACAAATTACTGACTAGAGAGAGTGACTTGTGTTCATTTGAGCTCTTGCGCTTGGATTGCTTCTTTTCTTTCTCATCCTTTCTTGTGATCAACTCAATTGTAACCGAGGCAAGAGACACCAATTGTGTGGTGGTCCTTGCGGGGACTTAGTGTCCCGTTTGATTGAGAAGAGAAGCTCACTCGGTCTAAGTGACCGTTTGAGAGAGGGAAAGGGTTGAAAGAGACCCGGTCTTTGTGACCACCTCAACGGGGAGTAGGTTTGCAAGAACCGAACCTCGGTAAAACAAATCATCGTGTCTCACTCTTTGTTTGCTTGTGATTTGTTTTCACCCGCTCTCTCGGACCCGTTTATATTTCTAACGCTAACCCCGGCTTGTAGTTGTGCTTAAACTTTGTAAATTTCAGATTCGCCCTATTCACCCCCCTATATATATATATATATATTTCACTATAGTCCCTAAGTCCTATTTGGTCGAGTCATAGATTCAGACAAATAAGACTCCTTTTGTGTATCTTCTGTAATGACTTGAATTAAGATGATCGTGTAAATTTGTCTTTGGCTGAGTCCCTGACTCATTCCTGCAGTCCCCAAGTCTATAGACATGGCTTAGGGCTCAAGACTCGGTCTATTTATTAATCCATTGTTTCAAATTTTATGATCTTGCGCCACCTCAACTTCTTCGGACTTCTATACAAGGAAAGCCCCATGTCGCCAACAACTTCTATTCCTCGCTTCCAAACGCTCCTCTAGGCAACCCTTCATCTTCCTCAAGAAAACCTTTGCCCGCTTCCGTCGCCATTAATTCTTGAAGGTTCTCCAAATTCATTGCTCTCAATGGTTGCCGCTCATTCGCACGAGTTTGAGCCTTCCTCCATGCTGGGGGATTGTTGTAGGAGACAGAGAGGTGATTCAAAAGCAACTCCATGTCAAGGGGCCCTACCCGATGCCGAACCAAGAGGAGATTGTGGCCTAGCTCAATGTCCAGCTTCATAAGACTAACTTCAACGGTCACCGCAGCACTCCCCCTCCCCTAACACTGTAGCCGATATAGGGGCTATAGTGCGCCCCCTTCCCCTTCACCGGCATCCTCCTCCTCCTCCTCTCCCTTCCCGATTCTTTCTCTCTCACGCTAAATGGATGGGCACGCTACGTTGCATTCCTCCCCAGCAGCCGCTTCCTTCGCCCACACGCCCGCATGCTCGGAATACTCCGAGGAGGGTGCTCGAGGAGAACCAAGGGCGACGGTTCCGTCGCCGGAGAAGGTACCCGTCGATCCGCCCTCTCCCGCGATTTGGTTTTCTTGCGCCGGGCGATGACCACCAGTGGGGTCCTCGACGCGGATCCGCCTTCCAGCTTCGCGGACCACCGACCCAGCCGATCCGTGCGAAGACGCCACCGCCGTTGCTCTCTGTCCGTCGGCACGTCGCCTGCAGGGTCTAGGGCAAAGGGAGGTCATCGATTCGGCGATAGATCTACGTTGAGCCGATCTGCTTCATTCAAGCTTCAAGGTCCAAGGTACGATTCGTGACTTCTCTAATTTCTGCACCTACGATTGAATCCGTGTCCCAAATAAACGTAGGTTCGATTAAGACTAGGGTGTAGCTGTACTTGAACTTGTTTGACGGGTACAGTTTATGTGTTCTTCGACTTATTTGACAGTTAGGGTTTAGGTTATCTCGGATCTCCGATTCCGCCATTCTGTAGGTACAACAACCAAGTTGGATATTATGCTAGAGTTAGACATCAACCTATACTGAATCCACGTTTGCTAAGTGATCCGTGCTAATCATCTAGAACATTTAAGCTACTTTTACTATGCTACATAGGAAACACCATTCAGACAGTTCTGACATTTGCATATCCCTGCTCCTCGTGCGCTCAATTTTGTGTAGCCAGCAAATCCCATTTCGGGCATCAACAGTTTCCAGGCACCATTTTCTGGCATGTCAATTTTATTGCCATAATGTGGTTTGTATGTTCTGTGGTCAAGGTAGGTGGTACACAAATGCATGTTAATCTTGCAATTGCAACAACTAAAAAGCAATGTCGTTCCATTCCCCAGCAGAACCCCTTCGACCTTCCATAGCCATATCTATGAATTGGACTCAGTAACTCTGTCTATGAATTCGACTCAGTCAACCTAGAATTTCCAGTAGTCTTTCCTTACATGACTAACCATTGCATGCAACTAACAAACACCTTTACTTATTATACAGCTTCAAAAAATTGTTTGATTATTTGACGTCCACTTCAAGTAATTGAGGTTTTAAATCCTTTTTCGCTATAGTTCATTGTTTTTAATCAATTGCATAAGTCTACTTTCCATGTATACTGTCTGTGCTTTAATGTTTATTGTGTAATATTAGTTTATTATATGCAACCAACAGATTTACCAACCCATGGTCAAAGTGTTTATATAATGTGTATAAATTGTTTAGCATTTTAGGCCCAACACTTCCTGGTGTTTGGTAGCTGCCATGAACACTTTAATTTCACTAATTAGTAACAACAGTGGGCCTAATTTTTTCATGTATGCACCTTGTCTAGCTAAGGAGATACTGCTTGAGGATAGGAATCAAGATGAGTAGCCATGATGCCAAAGTGCTGCAAAACTTGGTCCTCAATCTTGCATCCTCAGTGGAAACTGGTGCATTCAATATTAGAAGCTTTCTAGAAGAGGCTTTCCTGCATTTGGGTGATGAGCATTACCTTCTGAATGCACTACTTGCAATTGGAAAGGAGGTAGACCTGATGGAGCAGGATGCAGTAGAGAGCAAAGCAAGGTCAGACCCAGAGAAGGAGAGGATGGAGGAAGAAATTAAACTTGTGGAGCATGTGAACCCAATGGCTAGACAATTTCCTTTCACCCCCCTTCCTCATCAGAATTGTATGAGGCCAATGACAATGACTCGTACGACTCCGACAGGTCCACTAGGTATAGCATTTGTGTCGGCGTTTCGAGACCGGGGGATCCCTTAGGCCGACGAGTGAGTGACGCGTGTCCCAGCCCAGATGGGTCGAGCGCGTGGGCGAGCATGAAGGGGGGAAAGGAGCGAGGCGGCCGGTGACCGGCGTGAGAGAGGTGGGAATCCCGCGGCCTTCGTGTTCGTCCCGCGCCCAGGTCGGGTGCGCTTGCAGTAGGGGGTTACAAGCGTCCACGCGGGTGAGGGAAGCGAGCGGCCCCAAGAGAGCGCCTGTCCCGTCCTCGTCCCGCGCGGCCAACCCTCTCTAAGAGGGCCCTGGTCCTTCCTTTTATAGATGCAAGGAGAGGATCCAGGTGTACAATGGGGGTGTAGCAGAGTGCTACGTGTCTAGCGAGGGAGAGCTAGTGCCCTGAGTACATGCCAATGTGGCAGCCGGAGAGATCTTGGAACCCAACTAGTGTGATGTCGTGGCCGTCGGAGGAGCGGCGGAGCCTGGCGGAGGGACAGCTGTCGGAGCGGTTGTGTCCTTGCTGACGTCCTCCTGCTTCCGTAAGAGAGCTGAGAGCCGCCGTCGTCACAGGGCATGCGGGGCGCCATCATTGCCTATCTGGTGGAGACAGCCAGATGGGACACCGGTCTTGTTCTCTGCGGCCCGAATCAGCTCGGGGTAGGGTGATGATGGCGCTTCCTGTTGATGTGGCTGGCCTGCGCCCTAGGTTGGGCAACGTGGAGGCTCCTCCGAAGCTGAAGTCGAGTCTGTCTTCCATGGCCGAGGCCGAGTCCGAGCCCCTGGGTCGGGCGAGGCGGAGGTCGTCGGCAGAGGCCAGGGCGGTGTCCGAGCCCTGGGGTCGGGCGAAGCGGAGTTCGTCGTCTTCCGGGTCTTAGCCCGAGTCCGAGCCCTAGGTCGGGCGGAGCGGAGTTCGCCGTCTTCCGGGTCTTAGCCCGAGTCCGAGCCCTGGGGTCGGGCGAAGCGGAGTTCGTCGTCTTCCGGGTCTTAGCCCGAGTCCGAGCCCTGGGTCGGGCGGAGCGGAGTTCGCCGTCTTCCGGGTCTTAGCCCGAGTCCGAGCCTTGGGTCGGGCGGAGCGGAGTTCGCCGTCTCCCGGGGCTGAGCCCGAGTCCGAGCCCTGGGTCGGGCGGAGCGGAGTTCGCCGTCTTCCGGGGCTGAGCCCGAGTCCGAGCCCTGGGTCGGGCGGAGCTTCCTATGGTGCCTTTGGCAGGGCCTGTCTTCCTGTCAGCATCACTCTGTCAAGTGGCGCTGCAGTCGGAGTGGCGCAGGCGGCGCTGTCCTTCTGTCAGACCGGTCAGTGGAGCGGCGAAGTGACGGCGGTCACTTCGGCTCTGCCGGAGGGCGCGCGTCAGGATAAAGGTGTCAGGTCACCTTTGCGTTAAATGCTCCTGCGATTTGGTCGGTCGGTGCGGCGATTTAGTCAGGGTTGCTTCTTAGCGAAGGCAGGGCCTCGGGCGAGCCGAAGATGTGTCCGCCGTTGGAGGGGGGCCTCGGGCGAGACGGAAATCCTCCGGGGTCGGCTGCCCTTGTCCGAGGCTAGGCTCGGGCGAGGCGTGATCGAGTCGCTCGAATGGACTGATCCCTGACTTAATCGCACCCATCAGGCCTTTGCAGCTTTATGCTGATGGGGGTTACCAGCTGAGAATTAGGAGTCTTGAGGGTACCCCTAATTATGGTCCCCGACAGTAGCCCCCGAGCCTCGAAGGGAGTGTTTGCACTCGCTTGGAGGCTTTCGTCGCACTTTTTTGCAAGGGGACCAGCCTTTCTCGGTTGCATTTTGTTCCGATGGGTGCGCGCGAGCGCACCCGCCGGGTGTAGCCCCCGAGGCCTCGGAGGAGTGGTTTCACTCCTTCGAGGTCTTAATGCCTTGCGTAATGCTTCGGCTGGTCTGGTTGTTCCCTCATGCGAGCTGGCCGTAGCCCGGGTGTACGGTCGGGGCCCAAGTTCTCGGGCTGGTATGTTGACGCTGTCAACGGTTTGGCCGGAGCCGGGTTTGTGAGAGCAGCCCCCGAGCCTCTGCACAGGGCAAGAGGGCGATCAGGGACAGACTCGGCTTTTTTACATACGCCCCTGTGTCGCCTTTCCGCAAGGAGGAGGGGGGAGAGCGCCATGTTACCCTCGATGGGCGCCGAACATGGTGTCTCCGGTGAGCTGCAAGCGGGTAATCCGAGTGGACGTCCGTGCCCCGTTTGTTAGGGGTCAGCTAGGGGCCCAGAGGCACGCCCAAAAGTACCTGCGAGTGATCTGCCGGACCCGGTCCCCTGGCGACGGGGTCCGAGGGCTTGATGCCTCCCTCCGATGGGATTCCGTTACAAGATCGCTCCCGCTGGTCTCGGAAATGTCCTAGGGTACCTCGGGAGCGCAGCCCGAGCCTTGGTTATGTATCGAACGTACCCCTGGTCATCCCTCGCTCGGCGTCTGAGGCGGCTGTGAACCCTTCGGGGGCCAGCCTTCGAACCCCTGATCAGTAATGGGCGTGGAGCCCGAGTAGCCTGAGGCGGCCGTGGAACCCTTCGGGGGGCCGGCCTTCGAACCTCTGACCAGTAGTGGGTGTGGGGCCCACGCGATCTGAGGCGGCTGTTGAACCCTTCGAGGGGCCAGCCTTCGAACCTCTGATCAGTAAGGAGGCTCGGAGCCTGGTTCCTTCATGGGGAAGGATCCCTTTCGGAGTATCCCCCTTCCCCGGTCCCTGTCGCAAGAGATAGAGAAAGAGGAAAAAGGGAAAAGGATACGAAACCGAACGACGCGGCGTACCTTTTTTGGCGCGGTTGTTTCGGCGAAGGCGAAGCGTCGCCTGCTGCTCCTGCCAGAAGCGCCGCCTGTCCAGCCGCGGAGTTAACGCGACGGGGCGAGTAGTTGGCGGGGCAGCCGTTGCGCGTGCGCGAGCCGTTCGAGGAATGGATCACGGGCGCGTTGTCTTCATGCCGTGAGAGGGGGTTCTCTTGCTGCCCCAGGATGGGACGTGAGCTTGGCTGACGACGTGACCGCTGCTCCCGCGCGCCTGCCACCGTCATTACTGCCGGCCCACTTTTGGCCGCGTTGACCGCCGCGTCAGGCTGGCGCTGCTGGGTCGCGCGCTGGGTCGCCTCGAGTCGCGGTATTGGCTCCGCAATCGAGGAGGCGCGGTGGTGGCGCAAGTGGCGGTGCAGTTGCTTGCATGCAGCATCCGGCGCACCGGTTGTGCGACGCGTGGGCCTGGGCCTCCATGCTGGCGTGTCGGGAGTCGGAGAAGCGCGTCCACTTGGCGCGGTTGCATGCCGCCTGCATGGCTGCCCACCTCTTTCGCCCGTTGGTCTGGGCAAAAGTGGAGGGTCACTTGTAACCGCTGGGCGGTTGCGTGCACCATGCGCGGCGGTTTGGCTTCTTCTGCTCGGAGCCGATCTGCATGACATGCGGGACCTAGCCCCCGCGCCGCAGGGGAGGGCTTTGGAGCGTGTTGGAGAAGACTCAGCCCGTGACGGTTGGGGGTGCAAGCAGGGAGAGTTGCCTTTAAAAGGAGGGTGACCCCTTTCGAAAGGTGATCGTGTCTTCTCGCTCCCTCATGCACCGCGTCTTTCCACCTTCCAAGCCCCCGGATGGGGGATACCCGCCGTCTTTTTGCCTCGTCGTTGGAGGGACGCAACTCCGTGGGAGTTGGTACCTTTCAGCCATCGTTCGGCTTCAAGGATTTTCATCATGCAGCCCGGCTGCACCCCTCCACTGGTGGTCACCCGAGAGGCCGAGACGGTGACCACCAGCTCCTGGGTGGGGAGAAGCAAGCCGGGCTGCGATCTTGGTCCCACCCTCAGCTTCAAGGATGTTCATCATCCTCGCTGAGGTGGGGGCCGGGCTGAGCCGGCGCTCTACCTCCCACGCGGGTTCGTGGGTCGCCCTCTCCCGTGGTGTTCGCGGGAGAGGGCGCTCACTGGCCCTGCGGGCGGCCTAGACTTCGACAACGCGGGGCTGGTCGACGGCGGACGTCGTCATCCCCAGCGTGTCGGGCTTGCTGGCTTGGCTCCCGGCGGCCTCTTCTGCCGGGGGGTGGCTGCCGCGCCGTGTACACGGGAGGACCGCCCCAGATGTCGTGCGCTGCTAGGGCGGCGTTCGTGTTCTGGGGTGGTTCTGCCTTTGCACCGGGATGGCACCTTCGCGCAGAGGCCGGTCCCCCACTCATCCGGGAGGATTTGAGTGGGGATCTACCGGGGGGCTGATGGCCCCTACCGTTGGTGCCGAGGTGGAAACGGCTCGAGAAGTCCCCGACGCCGATGGGATCGCCGCCACCATCCGCGCTTCGGGCCTCCGGTTCTTCGTACTTGTCCTCGCCCCTTGAGCGTCGTCGTGGGCGGGGGCAAGCTCGCAGCAGCGCCCACCCTGAGGCCTGCGCTGCTGCAGCTCGGCCATCCGGAGCGGGGGCCGTTGTCGCCGTAGTCAGAGCGGGCGGCGGCGAGCCGCTCGTCAGTCTTCTGTTGCTCCGCAGGCCCACCCCTATCGAGTGGGGCTGTTCGTACCTGCGGAGGGGGGAACTGGAGTTCCGTTTGTGACGGCACTTCGAATGCCGGTGTTTTTTGTTCATTTCGGCTTTCGGGGCCTGAACATGTATGTAATTTCGGCACGGAGCCGTGTTTTTTCCTCATTTTTGAGCGCTAAGACTCATCTGTTGATTATCTGAACCGCTTCACCAAGCATGAGTCGCCCCGTGTCAAGGTGACGAGTGAGGTATCCGTATCCCGGAGGCGTAGGAGTCCCTCGGCTCAGTCGGCCTTGCTGTCCGAGGCTCCTCTAGCTTAGTTAAAGGGACCCCTCGGCCGCTCTTCGACGAGCCGAGGCCAGGGGTAGCGATATCAGTATGAACAGAGGCAGAGTCGGCTCGAAAATGAAACCTGGTTGGCCGGAGCCTAGCCGGGTTGTCCGTTGGCGGGACCGACGTCGGAGTTGATCAGCCGAGGCCTCAAGTCAGGCTGGCGCCCTTGGGAGATGGTCGGCCGAGGCCCCAGGGGCAACCGGCCGAGCCGCCTGCTCGGGCCGGATTCCTGGAGAAGTCCCTGGCAGCGATTGCCCGGGCGTGGTGATGACGTCGTCCTTCGGAGCGGAGATCCTCGGACCGCGTCGCCGTCCGAGGCTAGGTCGGGCCTTGCCGAAGGTGTCGTCGATGCCGAGGGTGTTGCTGCCCCCTTTCAGCGTCAAGACCCAAGCCTGCAGGGTCAGAGTGTCTTGTAGCGTGTGCCTTCCGCAGCCGCCGAGGCCAGAATACACGCCCTCGCTGTGTTGTAAAGCTGCGTCTCCTTTCCTCTTGTTTCGAGTATCTGGACTTTTTTTGTCGGTAACAGGGATGTTTGTGTGAGTGGGAGTTGCTTCTCGCGGAAGGTGATGAGTGAGGTATCCGTATCCCGGAGGCATGGGAGTCCCTCTGCTCGGTCGGCCTTGCCGCTTACGCGTACTTTCACCCGTCCATGAGGCCCTGCCACCGACTCAGTCGAGAAGGCTCGAAGGATTGCTTCGGCAGAAGAACTTCCGAACATGAAGACTTGTTCGGTCCACGGCATCACTTTATCCGAACGCGAGTTACTTATCGCAGAAGGTGATGAGTGAGGTATCCGTATCCCGGAGGCGTAGGAGTCCCTCGGCTCGATCAGCCTTGGCTGCTTACATGTACTCTGTCGTTTTCAGGACCCACTTTTCGAAGTAGTCAAAAAGCACGAAAGATATTCTGGCAGAAGAGACCTTTTTTCGAGGAAAATTTCGACGCAGAGGGGGGTCCCCCCCTTTTAGCCCCCGAGGGAGGGTCGGGCTTTGCCGAGGCGAGGCCGACCCTTCCTTGATGACTAAACTTTGCGTGGGTGCGAGGTATATGAACGACTTGAAAACATCTTAAGGGTAGAAGCGACGTAGCTGTTGGATGTTCCAAGCGTTGTCGTAGACCTCGCCTTGACTGTTGGCCAGCTTGTACGTTCCGGGCTTCAGAACTTTGGCGATGACGAATGGCCCCTCCCAGGGGGCGTGAGCTTGTGCCTCCCTCGGGCGTCTTGCCGCAGCCGAAGCACCAGGTCGCCCACCTGGAGGTCTCGGGGTCGGACCCCTCGGGCGTGGTAGCGCCGCAGGGACTGCTGATACCGCGCCGAGTGTAGTAAGGCCTTGTCCCGAGCCTCTTCCAGCTGGTCCAGCGAGTCTTCTCGGCTAGCTTGGTTGCTTTGATCGTCGTAGGCCCTCGTTCTCAGGGAGCCGTATTCTAGGTCAGTGGGCAAGACGGCCTCGGCCCCGTAGACCAGGAAGAACAGCGTGAAACCCGTGGCCCGGCTTGGCGTCGTCCTCAGGCTCCAGACCACCGAGGGGAGTTCCTTCATCCATCGCTTGCCGAACTTGTTGAGGTCGTTGTAAATCCGAGGCTTGAGCCCTTGTAGAATCGTGCCGTTGGCACGCTCTACTTTCCCATTCGACATGGGATGAGCTACGGCGGCCCAGTCCACCCGGATGTGGTGATCCTCGCAGAAGTCCAAGAATTTTTTGCCGGTGAACTGGGTGCCGTTGTCGGTGATGATGGAGTTCGGGACCCCAAAGCGATGGATGATGTTGGTGAAGAACGTCACCGCCTGCTCGGACCTGATGTTGTTCAGAGGTCGGACCTCGACCCACTTGGAGAATTTGTCGATGGCGACCAGCAGGTGCGTGTAGCCCCCGGGCGCCTTCTGCAAAGGGCCGACGAGGTCCAGACCCCACACAGCGAAGGGCCAGGTGATGGGTATCGTCTGCAGAGCCTGAGCGGGCAGGTGGGTCTGCTTCGCATAGAATTGACACCCTTCGCAGGTGCGGACAATTCTAGTGGCGTCAGCCACCGCCGTTGGCCAGTAGAAGCCTTGCCGGAAAGCATTCCCGACGAGGGCTCGAGGCGCTGCGTGATGGCCGCAAGCCCCCGAGTGTATCTCTTGCAGGAGTTCCTGACCTTCGGCGATGGAGATGCATCGCTGGAGGATGCCCGAGGGGCTGCAGTGGTAGAGCTCCTTCTCATCGCCCAGCAGGACGAACGACTTGGCGCGTCGCGCTATCCGCCGAGCCTCGGCTCGGTCGAGAGGTAGCTCTCCTTGGCGGAGATATTGCAGGTACGGGGTCTGCCAATTTCGATCAGGCGTGGCCCCGCTTCGCTCCTCGTCGACGCGCAATGCCTCGCCCTCGGAGACCGAGGGTACCTCGGGTTGAGCTGAGGGTGCCTCGGGCCGTGCCGAGGGTACCTCGGGCTGGACCGAGGGCGCCTCGGGCTCGGGAGGGTCGTCGATCTTGACGGAGGGCTGATGCAGATCCCAGGAGAAGACGTCCGGGGGAACCGTTGTTCGCCCCGAGGCTATTTTTGCCAGCTCGTCCGCAGTCTCGTTGTAGCGCCGAGCGATGTGGTTAAACTCGAGCCCGTAGAACTTGTCTTCCAGGCGCCGAACCTCACCGTAGTAGGCCTCCATCTTCGAGTCGCGGCAGTGGGAGTTCTTCATGACTTGGTTGATGACGAGCTGCGAGTCGCCGCGAGCGTCGAGGCGTCGGACCCCTAGCTCGATGGCGATTCGCAATCCGTTGATCAGAGCTTCGTACTCAGCCACATTGTTGGACGCCGGGAAATGGAGGCGTAGCACATAGCGTAGGTGTTTCCCGAAGGGTGAGACGAAGAGTAGGCCCGCGCCGGCTCCCGTCTTCATCAACGACCCGTCGAAAAACATGGTCCAGAGCTCCGGTTGGATCGGAGCCGTCGGTAGCTGGGTGTCGACCCATTCGGCTACGAAGTCCGCCAAGACCTGGGACTTGATGGCCTTCCGAGGCGCGAACGAGATGGTCTCGCCCATGATTTCCACCGCCCACTTCGCAATCCTGCCCGAGGCCTCTCGGCACTGGATGATCTCCCCCAGGGGGAAGGATGACACCACAGTTACTGGGTGAGACTCGAAGTAGTGTCGCAACTTCCGCCTTGTCAGGATCACTGCATACAGCAGCTTCTGAACTTGTGGGTAGCGGATCTTGGTTTCGGACAGTACCTCGCTGACGAAGTAAACCGGCCTCTGAACGGGCAATGCATGCCCCTCTTCTTGCCTCTCGACCACAATCGCGGCGCTAACCACCTGAGTGGTCGCGGCGACGTAGACCAAGAGGGCTTCTCCATCAGCCGGGGGCACCAAGATAGGCGCCTTGGTGAGGAGCGCCTTCAGGTCCCCGAGAGCTTCCTCGGCCTCAGGGGTCCAAGTGAAGCACTCGGCCTTCCTTAAGAGGCGGTACAGAGGCAGGCCTCTTTCGCCGAGGCGCGAGATGAAGCGGCTCAGGGCCGCGAGACATCCCATGACCCTCTGTACACCTTTTAAGTCCTTGATGGGCCCCATGCTGGTGATGGCTGCGATCTTCTCCGGGTTGGCTTCGATGCCCCGCTCGGAGACGATGAACCCCAAGAGCATGCCCTGGGGCACCCCGAAGACACACTTCTCAGGATTGAGCTTGACGCCTTTTGCCTTGAGACACCGGAATGTCACTTCAAGGTCGGAGAGGAGGTCGGAAGCTTTCCTTGTCTTGACTACGATGTCATCGACGTAGGCCTCGACCGTGCGACCGATGTGTTCGCCGAACACATGGTTCATGCACCGCTGGTACGTCGCACCCGCATTGCTCAAACCGAACGGCATGGTGACATAGCAGTACATGCCGAAGGGCGTGATGAAAGAAGTCGCGAGCTGGTCGGACTCTTTCATCCTGATTTGATGATACCCTGAGTAGGCATCGAGGAAAGACAGGGTTTCGCACCCAGCAGTGGAATCCACGATTTGATCGATGCGAGGCAGAGGGTAGGGAACCTTCGGACATGCTTTGTTGAGACCAGTGTAGTCTACACACATCCGCCATTTCCCCCCTTTCTTTCTCATAAGCACAGGGTTGGCGAGCCATTCGGGATGGAATACCTCTTTGATGAACCCGGCTGCCATTAGCTTGTGGATCTCCTCGCCTATTGCTCTGCGCTTCTACTCGTCGAATCGGCGCAGAGGCTGCTTGACCGGTCAGGCTCCGGCCCGAATATCCAGCGAGTGCTCGGCGACATCCCTCGGTATGCCGGGCATGTCCGAGGGACTCCACGCGAAGACGTCGGCGTTCGCGCGGAGAAAGTCGACGAGCACTGCTTCCTATTTGGGCTCGAGCCCGGAACCGATCCGGATCTGCTTGGAGGCGTCGCCACTGGGGTCGAGGGGGACGGTCTTAGCCGTCTCCACTGGCTCGAAGTTGCCGGCATGACGCTTCACGTCTGGCACCTCTTTGGAGAGGCTCTCCAGGTCGGCGATGAGGGCCTCGGACTCGGCGAGGGCCTCGGCGTACTCCATGCACTCCACGTCGCATTCGAACGCGTGTTTGTACGTGGGGCCGACGGTGATGACCCCGTTGGGGCCCGACATCTTGAGCTTCAGGTAGGTGTAGTTGGGGACGGCCATGAACTTCGCGTAGCATGACCTCCCCAGCACCGCGTGGTAGGTTCCTCGGAACCCGACCACCTCGAACGTCAGAATCTCCCTTCGGAAGTTGGAGGGTGTTTCGAAACAGACAGGGAGGTCGAGTCGTCCGAGGGGCTGGACGCGCTTCCCGGGAATGATCCCGTGGAAGGGCGCAGCGCCTGCTCGGACGGAGGACAGATCGACGCGCAGGAGCCCGAGGGTCTCGGCGTAGATGATGTTGAGGCTGCTGCCCCCGTCCATAAGGACCTTGGTGAGCCTGACGTCACCGATGACAGGGTCGACGACGAGCGGGTATTTCCCCGGGCTCGGCACGTGGTCGGGGTGATCAGCTTGGTCGAAGGTGATGGGCTTGTCGGACCAGTCTAAGTAGGCTGGCGCCGCCACCTTCACCGAGCAGACCTCCCGGCGCTCTTGCTTGCGATGCCGAGCCGAGGCATTCGCCGCGTGCCCGTCGTAGATCATGAAGCAGTCGCGGACCTCGGGGAACTCTCCTGCTTGGTGATCTTCCTTCTTGTCGTCGTCGCGGGCCCTGCCACCCTCCGCGGGTGGCCCGGCCCTGTGGAAGTGGCGCCGAAGCATGACGCACTCCTCAAGGGTGTGCTTGACGGGCCCCTGATGATAGGGGCACGGCTCCTTGAGCATCTTGTCAAAGAGGTTGGCACCTCCGGGGGGCTTCCGAGGGTTCTTGTACTCGGCGGCGGCGACAAGGTCCGCGTCGGTGGCGTCGCGTTTCGCTTGCGACTTCTTCTTGCCTTTCTTCTTGGCACCGCACGGAGTAGACGCCTCGGGAGCATCTTCCGACGGGCGGCCCTGGGGCCGCTTGTCCTTTCAGAAGATAGCCTCGACCGCCTCCTGGCCAGAGGCGAACTTGGTGGCGATGTCCATTAGCTCGCTCGCCCTGGTGGGGGTCTTGCGACCCAACTTGCTCACCAGGTCGCGGCAGGTGGTGCCGGCAAGGAACGCGCCGATGACATCTGAGTCGGTGATGTTGGGCAGCTCGGTGCGCTGCTTCGAGAATCGCCGGATGTAGTCCCGAAGACTCTCCCGGCTGCTGTCGGCAGCTTCGGAGGTCCCAGGAATTCCCAGGGCGCACATACGTGCCCTGGAAATTTCCGGCGAAGGCTTGGACCAGGTCATCCCAGTTGGAGATCTGCCCTGGAGGCAGGTGCTCCAACCAGGCGCGAGCGGTGTCGGAGAGGAACAGGGGGAGGTTGCGGATGATGAGGTTGTCGTCGTCTGTTCCACCCAGTTGGCAGGCCAGGCGGTAGTCCGCGAGCCACAATTCCGGCCTCGTTTCCCCCGAGTACTTTGTGATAGTAGTCGGGGGTCGGAACCGGGTCGGGAACGGTGCCCGCCGGATGGCCCGGCTGAAGGCCTGCGGACCGGGTGGTTCGGGCGAGGGACTCCAATCCTCCCCGCTGTCGTAGCGTCCCCCATGCCTGGGGTAATAGCCTCGGCGCACCCTCTCGTCGAGGTGGGCTCGACGGTCGCGGTGATGGCGCTCGTTGCCGAGGTGGCCCGGGGCCACAGGCGCGGTGTTGCGCGTGCGCCCGGTGTAGACCGAGGCTTCCCGCATGAATCGGGAGGTCGCGGCATGAGGTTCTGAGGGGTATCCTTGCCTTTGGGAGGCAGTGCTCTCGGCCCGTCGGACCGCGGCGCCTTCCAGGAGATTTTTGAGTTCTCCCTGGATTCGCCGACCCTCGGTGGTGGATGGCTCCGGCATCGCGCGGAGGAGCATCGCTGCTGTGGCCAGGTTCTGACCAACCCCGCTGGATGCAGGTGGTGGCCTGACCCTGACGACATCGGCGATGCAGTGCTGGAGACCCTGGGGCAGGTGACGTATTTCTCCGGCCGGGGGTTGGCCCGCCCATGCCTGCCCGACGTCCCGGCGGATCGGCTCAAGCGCTCCTGCTCCCTCGTCGATCCTGGCCTGCGCCCTGCGGACTTGCTCAAGCTGTGGGTCGTAACCCCCCGCCGGAACGGGGACCACAGCTAGCTCCCGCGGGATGTCAGCGCGAGGCACCGGCCCAGGGGGAGCACCGTCCTCCGGCATGCCGAGATGGTTGCCTTGGGAGGGACCCCCCCAGATCGACGTGGAAACATTCGCGGCTTGGGCCGCAGTCCTCGTCGTCGAGGCTGCGGCTACCGTCGGAACAGTCGGAGAGGCAGTAGTCACATGCGGTCATGAAGTTCCGCATGGCACTGGGGTTGCCAAATCCAGAGAAATCCCAACCGATGTTGGGGTCGTCATCTTCCTCGGACCCAGAGGGCCCGTAGGTCGAGACGTCCGTCAGCCGGTCTCAAGGCGACCGCAAGCGAAACCCCAGAGGGTTTGTACTCGCCTCTACAAGGGCGCCCGCCAAAGCAAGATTGCTAGGCGGGTTGAGGCTGAGTACAAATGACGTAGGATGGGAATCGGTTGGTACCTTTTGGTCGTCGAGCGGCGATGAAGTCACGTCGAGGACTGACCGCATCGTCGCCTCCGGTACGAGGGCGACGTCCTGCAAGCTTTTCGCAAGCGCGCTGGCGTCGTCCACTTGCTCGGGATTGGCGTGTCGCGGGGAGACGGCGCTCGCCTTCGTCTCAAACGCGAGGTCGACGCCCAACGCGCCCCCCGTTGGGGTGTTAGGGACGTCGACTCGCTCGACAGCCGACGAGACGCGGCCTCCTGCTTAGCCTTGGTTGCCCCGTCTCCTCCTCCGTTGGCGGGGGAGAGGACGGGGCGAGCTCGAATGTTGTTCTTCCGCCATGCGGGGAAGACGTCGTCGATTCCGCCGCCGGCGGGCGGGCTGTCGGCCGCCATTGTCGTTGTCGCGCGGCGGTGGAAGGAGTATCATGTCGTAGCTGCTGTCGAGGGACATGAACTCAAGACTCCCGAAACGAAGCACCGTCCCGGGTTGGAGAGGTTGTTGGAGACTGCCCATCTGGAGCTTGACGGGAAGCTGTTCGTCAACACGCAGCAGGCCCCTACCTGGCGCGCCAACTGTCGGCGTTTCGAGACCGGGGGGTCCCTCAGGCCGACGAGTGAGTGCCGCATGTCCCAGCCTAGATGGGTCGAGCGCGTGGGCGAGCGCGAAGGGGGGAAAGGAGCGAGGCGGCCGGTGACCGGCGTGAGAGAGGTGGGAATCCCGCGGCCTTCGTGTTCGTCCCGCGCCCAGGTCGGGTGCGCTTGCAGTAGGGGGTTACAAGCGTCCACGCGGGTGAGGGAAGCGAGCGGCCCCAAGAGAGCGCCTGTCCCGTCCTCGTTCCGCGCGGCCAACCCTCTCTAAGAGGGCCCTGGTCCTTCCTTTTATAGATGCAAGGAGAGGATCCAGGTGTACAATGGGGGTGTAGCAGAGTGCTACGTGTCTAGCGAGGGAGAGCTAGTGCCCTGAGTACATGCCAATGTGGCAGCCGGAGAGATCTTGGAACCCAACTAGTGTGATGTCGTGGCCGTCGGAGGAGCGGCGGAGCCTGGCGGAGGGACAGCTGTCGGAGCGGTTGTGTCCTTGCTGACGTCCTCCTGCTTCCGTAAGAGAGCTGAGAGCCGCCGTCGTCACAGGGCATGCGGGGCGCCATCATTGCCTATCTGGTGGAGACAGCCAGATGGGACACCAGTCTTGTTCTCTGTGGCCCGAGTCAGCTCGGGGTAGGGTGATGATGGCGCTTCCTGTTGACGTGGCTGGCCTGCGCCCTAGGTTGGGCAACGTGGAGGCTCCTCCGAAGCCGAAGTCGAGTCTGTCTTCCATGGCCGAGGCCGAGTCCGAGCCCCTGAGTCGGGCGAGGCGGAGGTCGTCGGCAGAGGCCACGGCGGTGTCCGAGCCCTGGGGTCGGGCGAAGCGGAGTTCGTCGTCTTCCGGGTCTTAGCCCGAGTCCGAGCCCTGGGTCGGGCGGAGCGGAGTTCGCCGTCTTCCGGGTCTTAGCCCGAGTCCGAGCCCTGGGGTCGGGCGAAGCGGAGTTCGTCGTCTTCCGGGTCTTAGCCCGAGTCCGAGCCCTGGGTCGGGCGGAGCGGAGTTCGCCGTCTTCCGGGTCTTAGCCCGAGTCCGAGCCCTGGGTCGGGCGGAGCGGAGTTCGCCGTCTCCCGGGGCTGAGCCCGAGTCCGAGCCCTGGGTCGGGCGGAGCGGAGTTCGCCGTCTTCCGGGGCTGAGCCCGAGTCCGAGCCCTGGGTCGGGCGGAGCTTCCTATGGTGCCTTTGGCAGGGCCTGGCTTCCTGTCAGCATCACTCTGTCAAGTGGCGCTGCAGTCGGAGTGGCGCAGGCGGCGCTGTCCTTCTGTCAGACCGGTCAGTGGAGCGGCGAAGTGACGGCGGTCACTTCGGCTCTGCCGGAGGGCGCGCGTCAGGATAAAGGTGTCAGGTCACCTTTGCGTTAAATGCTCCTGCGATTTGGTTGGTCGGTGCGGCGATTTAGTCAGGGTTGCTTCTTAGCGAAGGCAGGGCCTCGAGCGAGCCGAAGATGTGTCCGCCGTTGGAGGGGGGCCTCGGGCGAGACGGAAATCCTCCGGGGTCGGCTGCCCTTGTCCGAGGCTAGGCTCGGGCGAGGCGTGATCGAGTCGCTCGAATGGACTGATCCCTGACTTAATCGTACCCATCAGGCCTTTGCAGCTTTATGCTGATGGGGGTTACCAGCTGAGAATTAGGAGTCTTGAGGGTACCCCTAATTATGGTCCCCGACAATTTGAAACCTGTAATTGTGGTACCTAGACCAAGGTCTTAGTGCTAGTAATGCATCGAAATAAATACAAACTTCTGTGTGATGTCTGTGATGCATGGGTAACCGATGTAGGAATGCTTGAACCTTATGTCCTTTTGTATGAACCTTATGTCGAATGCATGAAACTTGCTACTTTTTATTACAAGTGTGTTATCTGTTGTCCAAATTAGTTGATTCGTGTATTTTAATCCCAGAATGGCTGACAACCCAGAATTGTCTGTTGTTTTTTTTCTTGAAAGCTCGTTTGCTCTGGACCACTGTATTTACCTGAACTCTGCAGGGCAGGCCAGTGACGCATCATCGAATGACCATAAATGGGTAGCCTATGGTCATAAAATTGCACCATAAATATTGCAGCTCCTAGAGCTGCTGTCATTCAATCAAAATGACCGGTTGTCAAGCCAAAGATCTCCCCTGGATCTCATTCGCCCTGCGTGGGAGACCTCGCAGTTCCAGGGTACGGGCCCACCAGTTATGTTTACAAGACGCAAAGCGGAAGGCTACAGGCTAGAGAAGGTGTCAAGCAGGGCAGCAGCCAGCAGCTGAGCCGCCCAGTGCATGTTGATGTTGTGACGGGGCAGTGAAAGCTAGAGATGGAGCTGGATTGGATACAAGGATAACAGTGATCCTGTATGTATTTTGTTCCATATTCTATATTTTATCCCATATTCCATATTTTATTTCATATCTCTAAAACCGGACACGAATCATTCGGATACTGATATCTATCTCATATACATATCAAATCCTGATTTTGAGTATTCAGGTTCGGACACGGTCGGATATTAAATTTTCAGATTCAGATATGAACTATGTATATAGGGTTTTGACCCTTTGGGAACGAACGGAAATTAGAAAATATCCACCCTTGTTCATCATCCCTAGTGAAAAACCCTATAGCTAAAGCGCATGAATGCACGATTATGTCCTGGAATTCTGATCAGAAAACAGTAACAAAACACCTCCACGATAAGTAAAAACTGTACAACTGAAGCGCATTAAAAAGTGGCCAGGCAGACCCAGTGGTCACAACTAGTATTGTCAAGACAGTTCTCCCAGAAGTTAAATGCTCTCAATATGTGCAACAGAACAGAAATTCAAACTCATCACGCAGATACTTTTTTTTTTCGAATACGCAGGAGAGCTGCGTATCATTGAATTAAAATAGAGGAAAAAACGGCCTGAGGCCCAGGACAAAACAGAACACACACAAAACAAAAACAAAAACACACACTCACACCCACAAAACACACACAATACAGACACATACAACCCACTAACACCCCAGTCTTTCAATAGGCTTCAAGACTCTCCTTTATCCAGGGTTGAAAAGAGAGTGCAGGTTCCTGGCTCCAGCAGCAACCCACAATCTCATCTCGTCCTTAAATCCGTCTTCTAAGGTTGAAAGGCAGGGTCGAGCACCATCAAAAACACACCTGTTTCGCTGCTTCCAAATATTCCAAGCCCCAAGTATTACCATACTATTAAATCCCTTTCTTTTGCTCTTAGGAATCCTGGATGAAGCCTTTCTCCACCATTCAGCAAAGTCTGAATCTCTTCTTTTAGGACCCACAGAAGTGAGACCAATTGGAGTTAAGATACTATGCCAAAACTGTCTTGTGAAGACGCAATTAGATAAAATATGCTGCACAGTTTCATCCTCTTGGTCACATAAAACACAATTTTCAGGATGATCACGCAGATACTCATTCCATCTCTAAATTATGTCTCTCTAACACTTTCTTGGAAAGTTAAAAACAGCTTAAGTTTTACTAAATTTATATTATAAAATAATTATGTTTATGGTACCAAATAAGTATCTTAGATTCTTTATTAATTATATTTGTATAGTATATCTATTTGATGTCATAAAATTATTATAGTTCTCTATGTAATATTGGTTAAATTTGAGATATTTTGACTCTTTGTTTTATAATTTTAAACGGAAGGAGTACATAACAAATAGTTTTATAACTTTAAACGGCGGGAGTGCATAACAAGTTACAAGCAAGAACTGCAGAGATAAAATTTCACCTGTTCTTGCCGGCGCCAGAGGATGCATGAATGGACCAAATCAGCAGGGTGTTGAAGATGGTGCATCAGTACAAAAATCAATTTCAGATCTTGACTGCTCACGGTTGCACGGGAAAGCACACAAGATCTGGCCATGATGAAAACCCTGAATATCAACAGTTTGGCTCACGAGTCATGACTGTTTGCTGCTAGAACTAGCTGGGTTGGGTATCTATATGTCTTCATTCTGCGACGTACCGAGGTCCAGTCCTCTGAACTGAACCTGAAATGAGAACGACAGGCATTGTCGGGTCACAAGAGCATGACTCTTTTAGTACACTTGTAACGAGCGGTGATATTTACATGCTGTCTGCTTACATAAAAAAAACTACCAATCAACTTGAGTTGACCAGCAGGATACATAAAATCCATTAGATAAAATGTACAGACAACAACATATACTCCTGTATAAATGGATCAACCACGAACTCGCCAAAAAAATCGGCATAGGTGGTTTGTGATCATTCTGCTTAAGTAACTAGTAACTAGTGCCAGCTTCTGTGACGAACAATTACAACAAGTTGAAGAGCGTTGCAGCTTTTGGGTCAAGAACAGGCATGGAACTACACAAGAACCTGCGACTTGGCCGCACGACGTGAGCATTTGGTGCGAGCATTCTTATTCAAGCTGCAAGCACAACCTTCCAGCAGCTCGAAGTCTTCATCGCATACTAGTATGGATGCCATCTCCGGACAGTCCAATAACATCTTAGAGCTAAGATACCCAGCAATGCTCCAAGTTTGATATAGCCGCGATTGCTTCCCAATGAACCTTCCTGTCCTGGTGTCATAATACTCTGGCCACTTGTCATCTGAGAGCCTCTTTTCTGCCACCTCAACTGCCCTCCGTGCCAAGTCACGCCTACCCATTTTGATACAAGCCAAGGTGAACTGAAAAAACCAAGACAAGATATTGAACATCAATCTAATAGGGCCAACTTTATGGAGCATCATGGACAGAGAATGTCATGTCCCAAAAAGTGACGAGTAACTTAAGTATACCTGCCATAACAATGTAGGCCAAGATCCACCATTATGATACGACCAGGGCCTGAAAATAAAGGCAATGCAAGTCAACCTGGTTAATGCATCTGGCCTTGCTTTTGGTGAGTATTAAGAGAGAGAAATGAGGTGCTATTTCACCACATTTTAGGGTCTCATAGAGCTATTGAAGTTCTTAAATGTTAGGATGTACTGGATTTTTCACATTCCTATTCCCTAAGTACTGGACTATCTATATCCCCATAAAACATTCGATAATATAAATATACAGAAGAAAATCAAAAGAATATAAAATGTTCAGTTGCTCACGTGTTTTTGGGATCACTGCCAGTGATGATACGCCATTCCTCATACTCTAGTGCAGGGTAACATATTTTAAGAGGCATGTTGGCTACTATGTCATCCCATTTGGCTTCAATAAGGTTCAGAATACCCTCTGCTTGCCTTTGAGTAGCAAGAGATGAGACAATCGCCCACAGATTCCCTAGGGAGAAAAACCTGAAATCCATGTGAGCTGGCTGCAGATTGCCTATAAGGTAACCGCCTTTCACAGGAATCCAGTCTGCAAGCCAAGATGGAATTTGCTCTGGGTAGATGTTGAATTTGTTAATAGCATCATGGGAATACTCCTCAGTCTTATAGCGATAAATCTCATTTATCTTCTTCATATCAACCCAATAATACTCCCTGATGTGAAATGACAGAGCACTGAGCCTGTTGTTAATAGCACGGATCAAGTTCTTGGATCCATCGGTTACCCCAATCATTTCTCGGGCACAGCGTAAAGCAGAATAGAACAGAGCCTGTGAAACAGATCCCATAAGATGTTTATGAGAGTTATTTTCCATATATACTGACTTTATCTAATATATGGAGCCTCATGCAATTTCAAAAACATTTAAAGGTCTTATAGGTACTAGATAGCAAATAACAGTTACAAAGTCAAATGGACAACCTAAACATATGGCGATTCAAGCACCAACCAAAAAAGTCAAATTGAAGTATTGAATAGAGACTAGATAGCAAGAAATTCCAAAGCCTCAACAATATCATCATGCAAAACCTAACCAAACATATCGTAAGTTAAATGCTATTCGGCCAACAACACATTGACTACATATAGATCATGGGTTTGACCTTATGATCAAGGCCGACCATAACATCATCCAAAAGTTACCTAACATGATTGAGAATGTAAGGAGAAGGGTTCATCAGCTTGCCTGGATCTCCAGAGGATGACCATGGATTCCCATCCGCCGATCAATCATACATGATCCATCAGTTACAAGCAATGTAGGAAACATGTCAAATCCATCAGACAAGCACAAATTCAGTATTAGCCTGATGCCTGTCTGCACATCAACCCTTTCTTGTAGAGCATAGTCTCCAGTAATTTTTCCATATGCCCTTAACAGAATTATCCACCAAAGACCTTAGAAAAAGAGAGCTTATCATTTAAAACAGATGAAAACAGGCCCTCTGGTCTTCATGACTATAATATGATTCGACAGAAATACTCACCAGAGTCAACAGGTGCTACACGTCCAATAGCTGACTCTCCAAAATCTGGGTCAAGAACCTCCTCAAATGCTTCGCTATTGCCATCTAAAGGCACAGATCTAACTTTGAAACTAGCAGGCATCAACCCTTGACCAGGACTATAGCAATCCACAGTCTTCTCCCAACTCTAATGGACCAAGAGAAAGAGAACTGTTACTTTTCCTACTAATTTGATATTTAGAGCGCGCGAAAACATTCATGAGATAGCAGCGAGATGCCATGATGCAAAGAAACATGTTAAAATGCAGCGTCCTATGCTACGCAATAATCAACCAGAAAAGCACCCCAACAATAGATCAGTGGAGCTAGGATTTTGGTATTGGTTAAGTTAAACATTTCAGCAGAAGATTCCAATTACTTCCTCCTTTTTTTAAAAAATACTAACAATTTTTTACCAAACGTGCATAACGAAGCACAAAGATTTTGGAAAAAAAATTTGACCGAAGTACCACTCAATAATATCTCAAGCACACATGAAAAGGTAAAATATATCTAGATAGACCAATCCACAGGTATTCATTGGGATCATAAAAGACTTTGTTGTTGCATTCATTGGGAATAAAAAAGTACCAAGTATATTTGTGAAAACAAAATAGGTAAATTATTTGGAAACAGAGGCTGTACATGTATTAAAAATTAAATGGGGGCAAAGTATGTATCGCTTGTACATCAAAGAGCATCATGAAATAATACAAAGTCACGCAATCAGATTAGTCAATAGTCCTCACATAGAGGATATACCAGTATAGTAGCCAAGACATCACAGAATAATGCTAGGCAATCTGATTACACTGTCCCTTCACCCACACAAACTCTGGCATCATTTCTCCCAGTAGACAATTGAGGCAGGATGCAGCTAATGCAAAGGCTCAAGTACTCGATAAGTTGATGGGGGACATAGCTTCACAAGGTCGGGCATGTTGCTCCACTGCCGTGTTGGTTGCTGGTCTGCTGCTCCAGCTAACTAGTATGAGGGAATCAAAGGTTCAGAATTGGGGTGATAAGCTAGCCTGACTGGTGAGCCAGTAAAGCAGTGCATTTATCTATGTACCCCTTGTGTGTGTACTGTGTAGTATTATTTTACAGGGGTTTCAAAAATAAATTGCGGTATAGCTGTACTTCCATGCATACCACTTGGAACGATGAAAAAAAGGATAGGCTTCCCGATATCATGTATCCTCAATAACATGAGTCAAAATCAAGTACCAAATTGCTTTTAAAACAATCCAAGTCACCAATGCATGTGACAAAGCATGCGGTAAAACTAGATCGAGTAGATTCCCTTCTCTAACAACTTTACCTGAGAACATCAGTTTATATATATATATATATATATATATATATATATATATATATATATATATATATATATATATATATATATAATTGTAAATAATCAACAAACATAAATATTCATAAACTAAATGCTGACATATGATCCTGGTTTTGCAAGGCAATATTCTAATGATCTGATCATGGAGGGAATAGCTATTGCATGAAACAAAACCTCAACGATGACCACCATTGAATTCTAAACTGATGATATAATCTTTCTATAACTTTGTTTATCTTAACCTTATGCCCAGAGACAACCAAGAGTACCACTTATGGTAGGTCAAACCAACAGACTCTTACACTTATCTGGTTCATAGTATGTGGGCTATTTTTTAAGAATGTGGAAGCGCCCTTTTTACACTTAGCATTGTAATGTTTGCCTAGGGATTGCATATGACTACAAGCTTCAGTTCATAACTAACACCAAATATCCAAAGGCAATCAGCTATATTGGCCATATCACTAATGCTACATGATAACCTTAATAACCTAATAAAAAAAGCTAAAGAGATGAAATAGCTCAAATTAGCTTAGTCCAAAAGAATCATGGATCACTCTCAAACTAGTTCCATGCCAAAAGACATTCAAATCCCTCAAAACTGTAAGGATCTTAAGTGAACAATTGTGCAACAACCCTGCCAAAAAAGTTCTGATAAAAAAATGCTGCGATGAAATTGCAGGTACCCCTGTTTTTTTATGTGATTTTGGCTCAGCATTTGAATCCTCCTGGCAGCTGCTGGAATGGTCACTATGATCAATGCATCCCTCTTCTGACAGAAATGGCACTTGAGCAGTTTTCAGTATTGCTGGACTAGATGCAGGTGAGAATATGAAGTCAGAGAACTTTTTGTTTTCTTAATCAAACTGTCCAATACTCCAGTGTTTTCAACCGTTAAATTTTCTGGTAGGGTGTCTTAACCCTAGAGATAGCATATAGCTATAATGTAAATGATTGTTCACCAGAGATTAAAATTCTCAGGTTCTAAATTGATTACTCAAGTAAATAATCCAGAGCAATCAAACATCGCCAACTTTACAAAGAGAATTATACCTTCACCAAAACTACATTTCAAGTAAAAAAGCACAGTATGCCAATACACCACAAGTGAAGTGTCATTTCTGTCAGAAGAGGCATTTAAAAGTCGTTCGAGGTTTGCACGGCTCACCTGGAGCTGCAACGTGTGGAGCAGGAAGTTCTTCACAATATCGCTCTCACCCTTGAGGAGGAACGCGATGGCCGACGGCACGAAGTCCCTAATGAACACCTGGTCATAATTGAGCATCTGGCTGGTGGACGGATCGTTCGCGGCCACCGTCCCGACGGCGCTACCGCAGTAGTTGACGACCGCTCGGCTGAGCAGCCACCACGCCTCCTTCTCCTCCGGCGACTCCTCCCTGCTCTTCACCGCCTCCACCCCCGCCTTGAGGCCCTCCAATTCCAGCTCCTGGCAGGCCAGCGTCGCCTGCTCGTGCGCCGCCACGGACGCGGTCGCCTCATCCTGCGGCGGCGGACTGCTCGGGGGCTCATCCTCGAGCCGGGCCGACTCTAGCGGCGGAGCAGAGGGCGATAGGGTGGCGGCGCGGAAGGGGTCGAAGGGCGGCGGCTTGTAGTGCTCCCCCGACGTGGACGCGGTGGCGGAGTCTGCCGTCGTGGAGAGGAGGCGGCGCGCGGCTGCGGCGAGCGGGGAGGCCGCGGCCACGGCGGAGGAGGAGAAGCGGCGGCGCGACAGCGAGATGCATAGCACTGCGTGGCGCTGCGCGCCGCGGCGGAGGTGAGAGATGGCGGCGGCCGCCATTGGCGCCGGCTTCGGGGCCCGCCGGATTGAATTGCGGAGGAAGAAAGGTTTCCGGCTTCCTGATTGGGATCGGCGCTTGCGAATTTTGGGATGAGGAGGAACAAGGAAGCACGGAAAGGAAATGGGTTTGAGGCTGGTTCGGTTCGATCGCTGCGGTAATTATCAGCTAACAGCGGTTGGAACGGGATTAAGACAGACAGGATAATTTTTGGTTTGGGAAAGTGTAAAATATAGGCTACTGTGGCATCGTACGGCGCAGGGCGCGCCACGTTTGTGGGCTCGTGGCAGTTAATAAACACGAGCTCCGGATGTGGTGAAGGGAAGATGTGGCGGGTGATTTCTAGTTCACGTGGCCGAAATTTTCTTTTGCCCTCTTTCACATTTGATTTTTTTTTTCAAAAAACCATTATCCCTTGGCTCTTGGTTCAGGCAAGGATATCACAGCAGACAAGCTTGAAGATACAAAAAGTAGCAATACAATCCAACGTATGCTTTGTGTGATTAATAGCGATTAACGACGGTGCATTTTTGTGCCGATTTGCAAAGGAGGTTTGGATGCAGCTTTGGAAATTAAGTTGGAAAGGGGATTCGGTTGCCTCAAACCGAGAATGCAAACGGTATACGACTACTGGCTAGCTTCCTTGTAAAATCACAGCACTAGACAAAGGAGAAGGATCGCGACATCATGCATACAAGTGAAATATATAGAGGAATTTTATGGTAAATTAAACTGGCCAGACTGCAAGTATTCAATCTAGTAAAGAAGAAATGGCCCTCAAAAGTGTGGCTTGTGAGTCCTTGTATTAATGACAGCAGCTAGTTGGAACTTGGAAGCAGGCCTGCAGAGCTGGTGTTCTTCGGTTTTCCATGTAATATAATCTTGTAGTATCGAACTTGCTTTCTCTTCTTAAATGATATATAGTGCTCCTGTGAACTTTCAAAAAAGTTGAATTTATTTGAATACACTCGTGACTCGTCGTATCCACTCAATCCTTGTCCGCGTGCGTTGAATAGATTAAAGTAAAAAATAAAGAAAGGCAGATGAACTAGGACGGATATAAATACATCCAAATAAGCTCCTGTAGCGAATGAATCCAAACACCAAACCAAATAGAGAAATAAAATGTATTAGATAAAATTTCTCGTGCCCGTAAACAGTATAGATTAGAGGTATTTATAGACGTCCCCATTTCGTAATTTATATAAAACTATTTTTACCTTTCAACTTTTATATTACAACAGTTCGTTTACATTAAAACAGTTCATTTACATTAGGTTAGTATGATCATTTTTATCTTTCATCTGTCTCCATTAACCAGCTCTTGGCGGTGATTAATCTTCACGAGCATGTTCATGTGTTTACACATAGATTCTCTTACTATCACTTGATGTCTTCAAGTAGTCCCCTTTATCAAGACTTCCTCCTCCTTGCTGGAATCTAGATCTCGTCCTCTGGGGGAAAAGATCTTAAGGTGCTCCGGGTCGACAGGTCACCCGGGCACGTCCCCAGACGACGTAGAGTCGCCTAGGAATTAAGAGATCAATTCGAGGAAGAGGTCTCGAGTGGACAACTAGATCTTGCCCCCTGGAGTGGTGAGATCCTAGGGTCGTCTTGGGATCGGCAGGCCACCCAAGACGGATCTAGACGACGTAGAGTCGAATAGGGATGGAGGTGGATATGCGGAAGGCTACAACTATAACTATGCTACATCTACTCCTAAGGCAGGAAAAGTAAATAAGGTAATTGGTTCGATTGGAATGTGTTCGGGGGTTCTCAATCGGCCGTACCCTTTTATATTTATAGGGGAGGAGGTCTGGACCTTTTCCTAAGAGATAGCCAACAAACTCCCACGTGATTAGATGGATAACCACGCACGAGATAAGGATAAACATCTGAGTTAATCTTATCTCGGGACACGCGGACCGTCCGGGCCCAAGGGCCGGACCGTCCGCTCATTTTGGTGTCCAACATATGCCCCCCTGCCTTTTGGTGAAGCTTGGCGAACCAAAAGCATCAGCGAAAACTTCGGAAACAATTGACCTCATAAGCTTTTGTTCCCGAAGTAAGGACTCAGCTCGATGCAAGTCATCGGCTCTTGCGATCAGATAATATAAATACTTGATGGAACTTTAATGCACAGAGGCCGTTTTGGATCGCATCCTCTTCGACCATGTCTACCTGATCAACCTGACAATAGGCAAAAACTTGTAGTGCCCCCCAGCCGAAATAAGCAAACAGATTGGGCCAGTAATACGAATTCATCACCGTACCACCCCACACATGAGCAGGACAACACATCGGCGATGGATAGAACGGGACGCACCATGCTATCCCCGGAGGAGGATGACAAGGCGATCTTGGTTGTGCTACCTTTTGGGTCCGTTTAGTCGGCTTTTGCTTTTGCACAGATCGCCCTTTTGACTTCGTCTGCTTTATTGGCCGGTTGTGTGGAACGGCTTTCTTAGTATATTTGGCAAGCAACCTACCAAAAGTAGGACCGACTCTACTGAGTCGTCCAGACGTCTTAGTAGTATTTTGTTTCCTAACACTTGTTTTGGAACCTTGTGGTCTGGTGATCTGAGGTTGCTGCTTCTGACTGTCTGCGGACCGTCCGACCATTATAGCCAGACCGTCCGCTCTTGTCTCGGACTGTTCGGTCTTAGTACCCGGATCGTCCCGCGTACGTAGGACAGGTGACCGTGATCGGGTGTCCGATCGTGCTTGCCCCCCGGTGCCTCCGGTCTTTCTTTTGTCCGGAGTCTTCCGAGTAACCATTCTACGTGACATATTTGGTGTGCGGGGATCACCAATGACGATATTTTTATCTTTGCTTTTATCGGCCGCACAGGGCTGAACTATGACTTTTTTGCTTGTCGGCTCTAATGTGGTGGCAGGGACAGGTGGTCTGTCAATCCTCACCTCCTTTTGAAACCTCAACCGGCCTTCGTTTATAGTCGATTGTATTTGCCGACGAAAGACAACACAATCATTGGTGTTATGAAGAAAGGAGTCATGCCATTTACAATATATACACCCTTTTAATTCTTCAACCGGAGGAATTATATGTGATAATTTAATATTACCATGTTTAAGCAACTCATCAAATATTTTATCACACTTAGTAATATTAAATGTGAACTTAACCTTTTCCTTTTGTGTCGAGTGCAGGTGAGAGTGAACAGAAGGTTTGGCCTTAGTGGGCCAAACAAGCTCAGGGACATGTGACTTTTTTGGTTCTTGGGGCTTGGGTGGCCGGTTATATTTATGCCGGCCTTCCGCACTAGGCAGATCATAGGTGACTTCTGGTGCTCCGGACGGTCCGACCTGCACAGTCGAACGGTCTGCGGGTGGATCGGACGGTCCGGTACTATCCTCGGACGGTCTGATCACGTTAGGCAACACCTGTGACCCTTGTGGTGGGCTCTGTGTAACTCCGGATTGTCCGGCATAGGGTGCCGGACGGTCTGACGAAGGGCCGGACGGTCCGCGATTGTGTGCGGACGGTCCGGCCGTGCTCAGAGTTGACTCACCATTTAGCGAAGATGGTGGTGACGGTCGTCCTGGATATGAGTCCATCGGCATACCAGAATATGGCTGGGGAAACCCATTTGTTGCCGATGTGTTTGGCGCAATTGTTTTGGCTCCTAATTTATGTGATAAAAAACTAGGCATGTGAGTTTTTCCTAATGCATGTGCCATCCTTTCTATATCCTCTGTGATACTTTTAATCCAATTATCAAAAGAAATTTTAATAGATGGAATATCATCGACTGACCTGACATCACCTATCGTGGGGAGTTGTTGCAGCACGGATGACATGTAATCGACGTCTATTTCCCTCTCCTTTACGACCTTCTGGTGGCGATCTACCTTGAAGTGCGAGAGGTACCACTTTTTCGCCACCTTGAGCATCTGATCTTGTTGTCGTTGGATCTCCTCATCCATCTTCTTCATGTCATCTTTTAAGTTTTCATGCTCTGCGGCCGATAAATTAGTCATCCTTGTGTCGCTGTTTGGAGAAGCACTGTTGAGATCTTTAGAATCGGCCATATAAGCCTGATTTTGTAGATCTGCAACCTCGTCCCCAGCGGAGTCGCCAAAAAGTATGTTGGTGCCTTTTTGGTCACCAAACACTATAATGAACCGCTTGGCGGTACTTGGCACCTTTAGATGATGTAGGGTCAAATAAAGTGGTTATCCTAAATGCGGGGCAACACCTCTATGATGGTCACCACCTATTTGGGACCAAATAGCAACGAACCCTATGACCTTCTCGTGATGAGCAATACCTTGGGTTCGGCTCCGCGAGGTGAACAGTGGTGGCGGCCTGCGACAGGTCGCCGGGTTGCCTGATAGTGCCCTCTGCGGTAGCGCGGACGGTCCGCGGCCTTAGGCCGGACGGTCCACGACCTGGGCGCAGGAGCGGTGTCTTCCCTGTGTCACACCGGACGGTCCGCAGCTCTGGGCCGGACGGTCCGCGACCTAGCGACAGGGTCGTCTTCCTCCTCCTTGCTGGAATCTAGATCTCGTCCCCTGGGGGAAAAGATCTTAAGGTGCTCCGGGTCGACAGGTCACCCGGGCGCGTCCCCAGACGACGTGGAGTCGCCTAGGAATTAAGAGATCAATTCGAGGAAGAGGTCTCGAGTGGACAACTAGATCTTGCCCCCCTGGAGGGGTGAGATCCTAGGGTCGTCTTGGGATCGGCAGGCCACCCAAGACGGATCTAGACGACGTAGAGTCGAATAGGGATGGAGGTGGATATGCGGAAGGCTACAACTATAACTATGCTACATCTACTCCTAAGGCAGGAAAAGTAAATAAGGTAATTGGTTCGATTGGAATGTGTTCGGGGGTTCTCAATCGGCCGTACCCCTTTATATTTATAGGGGAGGAGGTCTGGACCTTTTCCTAAGAGATAGCCAACAAACTCCCACGTGATTAGATGGATAACCACGCATGAGATAAGGATAAACATCTGAGTTAATCTTATCTCGGGACACGCGGACCGTCCGAGCCCAAGGGCTGGACCGTCCGCTCATTTTGGTGTCCAACATGTATTTAGTCTTTGTGATAGAAGCTTCGGACCGAAGTCTTTACATCCAGAAGTTTCTCACTTTTCATTACTTCGTTTGGTGTGAAGTATATTATGCAATTCTATGTTGATAAGGAATGATTGTTAGTTAACTCTGGATTATTGAAGGACATGTTTAATTGTCATGAAATCCTCAACAGTAGCCCCTAGTGGGTGAAGGCCTACTCTGAAAGTCTAAACACCACGAACTCGTGATTTCCTATAAAGGATGTAACGTCGTCCTAGAACTTCACAACTAGTTGTTACATTGAAGTTTGACCGTCATGATTGAATAGTTGTTTGGGCTAAAACTTGCTTATAAATACCATACTTCGAGGGTTGCATATTGCATTGTTCTCCTTGTGTCCTAGTGATCTTGTTGTTGTAGACCTTGGTATTATAAAACTTTGGGAGAAGTCTTTTACTCGCTTTGTTGATTGTATTCAGAAAGTCCAGGGAAGAGCTAACCTTTTTCACTTCTACGAGTTTTTATGAAGATTTAGCATATGTTGAGGTCTCGGAGTCTAAATTGGTTGACAATGAAGCAAAGCCTCTATAATTAGTTGTGTTCCTAATGGATGAGGTCGTCCTTGCTCCATTTTTTAGAGGATGTCCGTTGGGGACTTGTTCTCAAATGCTATGAATTAAGAACAAGACAACATAAAAGTGTTAAATATTAAACTCCTTCGTCCTTAAAAACAGTATATCCTTTCGGATATAATGAATTTCGGACGAAGGTTACCAAAGGAAAGATCTTCGTAGGGTTGACAAATGGTAAAACATAGCATCTATATATAATACGCGAGTACTAATACCAGTATTATTATTAATGTATTTCCATCATTAAATTCATAAAATAGAATTACAAATGTACCTTCAGATCGATGTAAAGTAAAGGTATAGGCGTGATGTGAAAAACGTATGTAAAGTCAGCGTGAACAGTACGGGAGTACTGTTCACCTATTTATAGCCACGGGACGCAGCCCTTGTAAAATTACATTGATACCCCTTACATTTATCAATAACTCTATAGTAATTCTTCAAGGTCCAATTTGGCTTTTCATCTTTAAGTCGGTTCCTCTTTTCTGTCGTTACGCCGAAGCTTTTCTGCACATAGCTTCGTGATCGTCTTATCCTTCGTCATGATCGTTTTTCGTTCCAGTCAAGCTTCGTCTTAACCCTGCCCTTGTATATCCGTGACCTGACTCCGAAGGTGCCTGTTCACATATTACACTCGGAAAACATTGTCAGACTATGTTTTTGAGGACCTTCGGGAGCCGAAGGCCCCCAACAGTAGCCCCTCGCAATATTAATTTACTGTAATGATAAATTCATATTGCGAAATGGACGAAGGCTTTATGCCGAAGGTCCGAAAAAACACCTTCCTTTTGCTAGAATAGCAACAGTCATTGACAAGCGGGGCCCTCCAGTTTTCGACACACCGGGTGTATAAATATGAGCTCACCACGAGTTTATTTAGCACGCTCTTTTACCATCTGCTCTTTACTCACCCAGCTTTTCAGCCTGCACGCGACAGCATTTGCTCGGTTTTAAATTTTTAAGCTTCGGTCTCAAGTCTGGTTTGCCAGTATTCGCGAAGATGTCTGAGGATAAGAAAGTTGCTGGTGCTTCGAAGCTAAGTCTTTCTGAGGAAATGCACCTGGGTTTTCTTGAATCAATGTCGAAGACCAATACGGAGAAGATTGTCAGGGAGACTTTAGATGGTTTATCTGAAGATACTGGCGACAGTGACAGTTATGATGTGGATAGTGGTGGGGAGGATTCCGAAGATCGCCCGTGGCGGCCTAGTCACTCAAATTTCGGAAAATCAACTATAAAGCAGAGTCACCTTGAAAATATGAGGGGGAGATATTTCCGAGATATATCCATTGTGAGGGCAGATGACGGAGAGAAAACTACGCCGACTCCTGAAGATAATGAAGTCGTGATCTTCCGAAGCTTTTTTAAAGCTGGGCTACGATTCCCTCTAAGCAGATTTGTGGTAGAAGTTCTAAAAATATATCAGGTTTACCTTCATCAACTTACCCCTGAAGCAGTGATAAGATTGGGAGTCTTCGTCTGGGCCGTGAGGAGCCAGGGCCTGGAGCCAAGTGCAAAAAGCTTTTGCAATATACACGAGCTAGTATATGAGACGAAGCCCTGGGGTAAGGAGCAATATCATAATAATTTTGGTTGTTATAGCTTCGGTGCCCGCTCTGGGTCAAGCTGTCCCGTGCCAACTTTTCGGAAGGGATGGCCCGGGGAATGGATGAAGGAATGGTTCTATGTGAAGAACGATTTGAAGGTTCGAGAAGATATTAAAGATATCATCATGCGCCCTATCTGGCAGCGCTTCGGACTCCAGAAACCGAAGGTAGAAATGGACGAAGCAGCTGAAGAATGTCAGAGAGCCTTCGGTGTAGTCTGCTCTTTTATTGGGACCAGGGACTTAATGCAAGAGCACGTTGCCTTCAGAGTGTGGCCACTTGCAGATAACTGGGAAATGCCGAAGGAGACCGTTAAAGAAGCTGACGAGGGTGGGCTAATCAGGCTGAAATATACATTCAAGTATGGAGATAAGTTCGTTGAACCAGATGATGATTGGCTAAAAAGCATTGAGAATGTAAGTGATGAATTGCTTGGGGCATACTCAAAGGCCGAAAATACTGCATTGTCAGCAGCTTTCGGAGGCCGAAAAAAGAAGAGACTCAACCGAGTATTTGATGCAATTGGGTTTATCTACCCCGACTACCATTGTCCAATGCGAGGCCAAAAAAGGAAAAATACTTCTCCTGCAAAGGAAATTGCTTCGGCTGCTGCTAGGGAACCAACTCCGAAGAGGAAGAAGGTAAAAGTGCTCACCCACCCTCCATGCTGTATTGAACTAGCCATAGTGCCTGAGTTTATTGGTGGGGCCTCTTCGGCCAGCGAAGCCAGAGAACCAACTCTAGCGCCAAAATCCGTAGAGATGGTCGAAACACCAGCAATAGAGAAAACGGAAGAACCGAGAACTGAAGAAGGAAAAATATTAGATAGTTTAAGTCCTTCATCAAAAGCTGAGGCAGCTAAAAGCCAAAAGGGGCCAGCAGCGACTCCGAAAAGAAAAAGGATGGTTAATGTGCTGGATGTTTTGGAGACAATTAAATCTTCAAGCATAACTCCAAAGAAAACCGTTGAAACTTCTGAAGTGTCTACTGAAGGCTTTGTTGCTGAAACTTCGAAGCAACAATTTGAAACTGAAGCTGGGCCTCAGAGCCCACCAAGATACAACCTTTGGAAGCCGAAAAAATGTCAGAGGCAAGTTTAGAAGCTGAAAAAACAAAAACAACAGAGCCGATTTTGATTGAGGAAATCGACACTGCCACCCCCGAAGCATCTTCCAAAATATGTGATTATATTGTGCGACATGCTTCAGGGAAGAAACTATCCGAAGAAGAGATTTTTGAAGCCAATCACTATGCCCGAGAATTGAAGTATCCGAGGGGGGCCGTAGTGTTCAATGGAACAAACGAAGATGACTTCCTATACTGTCTCCCAGACAATAAAGAATTATCCGTTTGCCGGGAGATGGCTAGAAGCATGGGGTTCCCGAAACTCGAAGCTGGCCTTTGCGCCATGACGAAGGACGATCTTGCGGATAGCTTGACATACAATAGTCTGAAGGTACAAAAATTGTGAATTTTGAAGTTTATGAATTTTGAATTAGTCTTTTGTTCTTATGTTAACTCATTCATTCTTTTGAATAGGGCTTAATACTCAGCAATGCTTTAAGGGCACAAAAGAATGCCGAAGATGAGAGCTGCACCATTGCTCTTAACAACCTTCGAACAGAGGTCATCAGGCTAAGAAACGAAGCCTTGGAGAAGGACAAAATTCTGCTTACGTTGGTGGAAAAATGAAGGAAGACGAAGCTAACTCTAAAACTCAAGCCGAAGCTCAGAAGCGCGAAATCGAAGATCTTCGGAAACAACTAGCCCGAGCTAAAGAAGAACGCATTCTTGAAGAAACAAAGAGAGAACTAAGTGATCAATGGGCAAATCATTTGGAAATAAATGTCAAAGAGCTTCGTGCTTCGAAGAAAAGGTATTATGATAAATCCATAAAGTGTGTTAAAAAGATAAAATCCAGCTTCGCCAGCGTCGGCGCATTTTCTAGTGAAGAAAATTTCACAAGAGGGAATCCAGAAGGCTCGATTGAATGGATCAGTCACGAAGCTGAGGCCTTCGAGGAAATCTTGAATAGTCGCGGGGACATTTGTGCTTTTTCAGGCGCCAGAGGAATTGTTACTATTTTGGAAAAGAAAGGATGCGAACATGTGAAGTCTTTAGCACAGTCTGGAACTGCTTTATCCTCTGAAGATATCAAAGACCCTTCAGCCGAAGCAAGCCAGGTCGGTGGAAAATTTTTCACAGACATTTGGGACAATGGCGGTCGAGAAATGGCTCAAGAAATTATTCAGAGAAGCGAAAAAGGCATCCATGATGCTAGAAAAGTAGCGGAGGCTGTTGAAGGGGGCACAGGGCCCGAAGGGCAAATAGGTATTAGTTAGTGGTTTTGATTCTGTTGCGATTTTTGATTTTAAACTTTGTTCGCGATTCTGTAATAGTAATATAGTCGTATCCTCTCCTCCCTCAGAATCTGCTGGGGCAGCTCCGGACCCCCCCCCCCGAAGGGGGACGACGAAATTAGATAAATGGCCGAAGCCATTATGGACAAAGTTGTCAATCAGCTATTAAACGAAGCTGCGGAAGTAGTTCTTAGGGAAGATTAAGTGTTAATGTAAAAAACACTTGGAACATGACATGTGTAAAACTTTGCAACTTTGAATGTAATATATAATCTACTTATGGTTCAATTCTTTACGATGCATGAAATTTTACATACATACCGCTTTTGAGCCTTTGGCGAAAAAAACACCTTCCCTTCTTTTCATGCTTCGTGAAGAAAAATCTTTTATGTATCATAATAATTTTCATACTTCTCTTGATGAAGAATATCCAAGCTTCGCGCAAACATTCTTCGAAGCTGTAAAAGAATTTTATGTTGCCTCTTTGACGAAGCTATACTTCTTCTTAATACATTCTTCAAAACATTCTTCGAAGATTAATATTGTGTCGCCTTCTCATTTTTCATGCAATATGATGTATGATGCTTATGTTATGCAAAATGGTGGGATGATGTTATGCTATGCGAAATGATATTTATGCTGAAGATACACACATCTCTGCAATGGAGCACATAATCTTTTTATCTCAGCGCTGACTTTTCGCTGTAAGCCTCCCTTAGGAGCTTCTTCGCCTTTTACTTTCAGCGGAATCAGCGTTTATTTCTCGCTGTAAGCCTCCCTTAGGAGCTTCTTCGCCTTTTACTTTCAGCGGAATCAGCGTTTATTTCTCGCTGTAAGCCTCCCTTAGGAGCTTCTTCGCCTTTTACTTTCAGCGAAATCAGCGTTTATTTTTCGCTGTAAGCTCTGCATTCCCTTCGGAACGACTTTTGAGCAGAAAACTTACACTGCGCTCCCTTAGGAATGACTTTTTTACTACTTTGAAGAAATTGCACTGCGTTCCTTAGAACAATTTTTTGATAATTCGAAGGTTCTCCGTGCCACCATAGATTCTTATGCCTCGGCAATTCAAACCGACGGAGAAGATATATTTTCATTATGATAATAAGCTAAACTGTTACAAGAATTTGAAAAACGACAACAATCACTTAAACTTCCCATAATTGTTCTTTACTACGAAGAAAGTAAAACTGAACGCGAAAGTGTAAAAAGTTGGTGTCGAGGTAAGATATTTTGTCAGTAAATGTGCTTCGACTCTGGCACAGTGCTATTGACTGTGCGGGCTTCGGATTCTTCTCTGAAGTCCCTCTGGGGTGAGAGTGCTGGCTCCCTTCTGGCTGCGGAGCTCGTTGTATTGGTGGTGGCGGTGGAAGCTGTTGCCAGGAAGCTTGGGGTTGGCTTGCCGAAGCAACAGAGGCTGCAGGGTGATTACCTACATATTCTGGAATGTAAGGTGAATGGTACGAAGCAGTATGCATAACCTGCTTCGGCTGACTCTGTTGCGCTGCAGCCTCTGCTAGTTCCTTTTGCTTTTGAATGGTAATATGGCACATTCTGGTGGTATGGCCCTTGCCTTCACCGCAGAATAAGCAGTAAATTTTTCTTGGTTGATCTACAAATCTTCCTCTGAAGCCCCTGGCGCCTCTACCTCTTGGCGCTGGCGGCCGAAAAGAGCTTTGCTGTTGCCCCGAAGCTTGCGAGGAACACTGTGGCCTTTGCTGGTGACTCCCTTTATCATCATTTTGAGTAGAATTGTGAATTGACCTGACATGCCTCGGATAAAACCTTCCTCCGAAGCCCCTGGTCATTTCAGAGAACCTGAGAGCTTCCTCCCTTCTTTGGCGAAAATCATTGTCAGCTCGAATATACTCGTCCATCTTCTGGAGCAGCTTCTCCAAAGTTTGAGGAGGCTTCCTGGCAAAGTACTGAGCTGAAGGTCCTGGCCGAAGCCCCTTGATCATGGCCTCAATGACAATTTCATTGGGCACTGTTGGTGCCTGTGCCCTCAGACGTAGGAACCTTCGGACATATGCCTGAAGGTACTCTTCGTGATCCTGGGTGCACTGGAATAAAGCTTGAGCAGTGACTGGCTTCGTCTGAAAGCCTTGGAAGCTGGTTATCAACATATCCTTCAGCTTTTGCCATGAAGTGATTGTTCCTGGCCTAAGGGAAGAATACCAGGTTTGTGCCACGCTCCTGACAGCCATGACAAAGGACTTTGCCATGACCGCTGTGTTGCCACCATATGAAGATATAGTTGCCTCATAGCTCATCAAGAATTGCTTTGGGTCTGAATGACCGTCGTACATGGGGAGCTGAGGTGGCTTATAAGACTGTGGCCAAGGTGTAGCCTGCAGTTCTGTTGACAGAGGAGAAGTATCATCAAAAGCAAAATTTCCATGATGGAAATCTTCATACCAGTCGTCCTCGTTGTAGAAACCCTCTTGATGAAGCTCTCTGTGCGGGGGCCTTTGATTCTGGTCATCTTGAGCGAGGTGTCGAAGCTCTTCAGAGGCTTCATCTATCTGCCTTTGAAGATCAGCTAGACGAGCCATCTTCTCCTTCTTCCGTTGGACCTGTTGATGGAGCACCTCCATTTTTTGGATTTCTTGGTCCAAGTCGTCTTCCGGAGGCGTTGGACTGGTGGCTTTCCTCTTCTGGCTTCGGGCCTCCCTAAGAGAAACGACATCCTGATTGGGGTCCAGCGGCTGCAGAGTGGCAGCCCTTGTCGCTGAAGCTTTTTTCGGCGGCATGACGAAGGTGATGCTTGCCGAAGGTTTTCAAAACTCAAAAAGTGGAAGTGAGTTCACTGGAGGTGGGCGCCAATGTTGGGGACTTGTTCTCAAATGCTATGAATTAAGAACAAGACAACATAAAAGTGTTAAATATTAAACTCCTTCGTCCTTAAAAATAGTATATCCTTTCGGATATAATGAATTTCGGACGAAGGTTACCAAAGGAAAGATCTTCGTAGGGTTGACAAATGGTAAAACATAGCATCTATATATAATATGCGAGTACTAATACCAGTATTATTATTAATGTATTTCCATCATTAAATTCATAAAATAGAATTACAAATGTACCTTCAGATCGATGTAAAGTAAAGGTACAGGCGTGATGTGAAAAACGTATGTAAAGTCAGCGTGAACAGTACGGGAGTACTGTTCACCTATTTATAGCCACGGGACACAGCCCTTGTAAAATTACATTGATACCCCTTACATTTATCAATAACTCTATAGTAATTCTTCAAGGTCCAATTTGGATTTTCATCTTTAAGTCGGTTCCTCTTTTCTGTCGTTACGCCGAAGCTTTTCTGCACATAGCTTCGTGATCGTCTTATCCTTCGTCATGATCGTTTTTCGTTCCAGTCAAGCTTCGTCTTAACCCTGCCCTTATATATCCGCGACCTGACTCCGAAGGTGCCTGTTCACATATTACACTCGAAAAACATTGTCAGACTATGTTTTTGAGGACCTTCGGGAGCCGAAGGCCCCCAACAATGTCCTTGGCCCTTGACCAAGTTTGCTTACTTAGGAACAAAGTGGTTCCCAAGCCTAAAGTGGATGAGCGTGTTGTGTTTAAAGATTTCTTTACTACTGGGCTTTGTATCCCTATTTAAGATATCATAGAAGAAATTCTTGGTGCATACAACATACAGATGCATGAATTAACTCATAATGGTATATCAAAGATATCACTTTTTTGTTTTGGTTGTGAAGCCACAATGCAAAAGAAGTTGAATACATGTACTATCAGCGTACCATTCTACAACATTGCCATGCTACACATAATTTATTGATCAATACATACTTTATAAAATCCATGCAATCAGGTTTGTATAGCATTCCTTAATTTTTTTTTTGTTAAATACATCTAGCACATTTTTGTCAAGCATGACAGTACGACATGAAACGTTATCACAGAGCTATCTCTAATTGTTTGCTCTATCGTGAGCCAACACCTAATCTAACCTCATTTTTTATACCATAATATACTTGGTAGCCAAATCCATTGTATTACTACACATAACCCATCTATAAACCTTCAAACACTGAATTATGCTGCATAGCATTTGCATTGAATATGTTAGAAGACTAGAATTGAGCCTTTTGTGTTGTTCGAGCTTGCCTTTCCTTTTCAGTGTCAGCCCATTTGACAACCAAGAGAACACTTGAACCCTAAAAAATGATTAAGGGATGTTAGATTTGTGTGGTCATGAAATTTTGGAAGAACTGGAGTGATCAATATCATAAGGCTGTCTTCAGCAACTTACTCATCCCCATACCCATATTCAAACTACACTTTTCAAATAGTGTAGTTTACAGTGTAAAACAATGTATTGGATGACCATATGGGTAAACTGTTGGACACAGTCTAAAGGTCAAGGTATCAATGATCTATTACATACATTGATATCATCAAATATAAGACAAAATGCCATAAATATCTTTTATTTAAGAAATAGTGCAAGTAACTACTCTCAAAACCAGAGTCTTGTGTTTGAATTATTTTACTTCACATGAGTCTACCGGATTATGTTCAATTAATAAAAGCAGAGAATTCCATAATTACTACTACAATGTTGTGGAAAATAGCTCAGGTCCATTAGGATAATATTTAAATTGGAAGTATCATCAAACGTGTGGCTAATAGGTGATGTTTGCACATTGCAATCATACATATTGAGCATGTTTTGTTTGAAACATTTAAATGCAATGATATTAGTTCTTGTTAAAAGACACACGAAAATGCTCGATTCCCCGCGTTTCACGGAACCTTTTGGTCTCGCGCTGTGCTGCCCATGCTCGCGTCCGCAGCAGCAGTCAACAGAAGACTCGCTCGCGTCCGCAGATGGCTCTCTCGCGTCTGTGGCACGCTTCCCGAGCTCCACACAATGGCCTCCTGTGCGCTGCGGTGAGCGTGGCGGTCGTCCATGGAGGGGACGGCTCTGTTGCTCGTCAGCACCGCCAGCCACGGCCCAGCGTGGTTCTCCAGGCGCAGAGGTTCTCGATCCAACGGCGGGGCTCTCGAGGATGCCCGGGCCGATCGCCGAGCCGTTGCAGTTGGCGGACCTGGGGGCCTCCGCCTGGATCTTTGTTGCTACGGCTCGGGCTAGGGCCAGCGCGTCCGTGGCGGCCGTCCGTCGCGGCCGGCGCGTCCGTGGCCGCCGGCGCTTCGCCGTTTATCCCGGTGAGTTCATCTCCTCAGTTCTCGCCTGTATAGCTCGGCATCCGACATACGCCGTTGTGGTCCGGTGCCCGTGCCCATACCGGCATGTGAGGATTGTTCACCAGATTTCAAAATCCGATAAATCCGCGCTTTGCCGTGCCTCTGACCGTGCTCCGTGTCTGTCGCCTCACGAGTGCTTTCTCAAATGCGCCGACCCACTGTTTATTCGTCCTTCTTCGAACAGCGTCGGTCTACTGTGTTCCTGTCCTTCCACCACAACGCCCATGCCACTGCTTTCTCCCAATCCCCTTATATGAAGTCCCTCTGCTGTTGTCTTCCTTTTTTCCCCTAACTGGCAGGCGCTCCTTTCTTCTCGTCGACTCCGTCGCCGTCGTCTGTTCCTTTTCTTCGGATCCCTATTTCTTTTGTTTCGATTCCTTTCCATCTCTGCACCGGATTCATGTGCATTTGATTCATCTGCTATTTCATTTACTGTAGATCTGCCACGTTGGAGACCTGGCGAACACGCGCAGGTCCTGAAATCGTTCAGTCTGTCCCTTCTTCAGCGATTTGAGGTAATCCTTGGTTCCACCGTTCCTCGCTTTCTTATGTTGCTTTGGTTTTTTGGTTCATTGCAGTTTCTTGGTTGATTGTGTTCGTCATGTTTTCACGCTCCTTCCTGTGCCCCCTACATGCGTAGAATTTTTTCCCTACCTAGGAGGTAAAGAACGATGCCCAGATAAGATATGATGAAACAACAACTAGAAAAGTAATAAAGATCTGGCTGATCTTTGGAACCTGATATGGCGATGTTCCACTTACAATCTATGTGTTACATGGTTTCCGTTAGTAATTTGAAGTAGACTGTAGAGTAGAACATTTGCTGCCTAATCATTTTGTGTATGGTTTGCTTCCTAATCCTAGCTGAACTGAAATGTGTTGCTTCAAAGTGTCCCCATACTTGCAAATTAATTTTTATTTTACCCTTTTTAATTTATGGTTTCCAATTTATGACGTGACAAGTTGAAGCATATTAATTCTTGTTCGGACATTTTCAGAATATGAAATTACTCCACGTTTTTTCCTTGATTGGTGTAACATGTAAATATTGTTGTTTTTTGCACTTCATGAACTGATAGGTTATGTTCTTGTGTTCATTCTGCAACTCTCTAATAAGTGAGCACTTAAGGACTCTATGGACTCCGAAATTTGGTTACTAAAGTATACAATAAGTAATGGTTTTTTTGCACTTCATGAAATTATAGGTTATGTTCTTATTTTCAGTCTGCAACTCTCTAATAAGTGAGCGCTTAGGGTCTCTGTAGACTCTGAGATTTGGTTACTAAGGTATAAAACTCTACAATTGAAGCGCCCCAGATCCTCTGGGACTCAAATGTGATACAATTACTAGTCCTAGGAGGCTAGTAAACACATTTATACAACAAATGATTCCAGATTTGCTTAAACGAGACAAACCTATAAAGGTGGCGATCAACTTTAAGAGTTGGTCCACAACTCGGGACATATCCTCAGAGTGGGGCTGAAGCAGCCCGATATACGCAGCGAAGCAAATCAGCAGTCCAACAGCCACAAGCAAGGTTGGGAATAGTCGTAACTCTTACTCGATCTCCTTTTTCTGAAAAACAATAAATAAACAAGGGTGAGTACAAACGTACTCAGCAGCCCACCTTCACCCGCGGAATGGGGGAAATCAGATATAATGCATGGAATATGTGGAGCTCGGGATATTTTGCAGAAACAACAATATTTTATGCAGGGTTGTTTTGTAAAACATTTTGTATTTTTCAAAGCGCATCCTCTCCCAAAGGAGCAGGAAGTTTTTCAATATAGAATAAAATCCCCTGGACTAAACCATCCAGGTATCTCAGCAGTTTCCCATAGCTCACGGCTCAACCGCCGGACCTTTTTAAAAACCACTTTTCTCAAATGCACCCTTTTTTTGAACAAAACACTAATTGCCATACCACACCAGACTCGTCCATTCCCGTGGACACAGACTATTCGAATAGGTTTTCAAACTCTGCGTAGAGGTGTACACTTTACCCACTAGTCCGGCTCTGCGATCTCATAGCTAGTGAGATCCGAATCCGAATCTCTTTCTTTCCTCGCACGTCCTTACCTTAACGGTTATACTGGAAGGAGTCAGGCCACCGCCATGCCCAAACCAGACAAAACATTCCCCCTCCTTATCCTCCCGGTGCTCCCCAGCCTTCATAACCCTAGGGTTTGAACCGTACGAGTTCAGATTGAGTGACTGCCCACACAGTCTCGAGTGGTTGTACTTATCATGAGTACAGGTAGTGAAGGATGACAAACCGGTCCTTATATGAGGGGACAATCCTTCTGCTCATGCCTAAACCAGCTGAGCCATCACCTTAGGCCCTCCCCTAAACCAGGGAGTCCCTGATCATCCCTACTCAAAGGTGATAAGGGTGAAAACCCTTCATCATACACATTTTGAAAAGCATTTTCTTTTGAAAACTCACACCTTTCCCCAAATCATCTGTAACAAATATATCAGGGATTGATTGCGGCAAGCGGCTGGGTGGCCATAATTACTTGTCTCAAAATCATATCATGCATAAAATAATAGGCTGAGGGTTGTGGTTGAAAAATCATAGGTAATTTATGCATCAAAGAGATCCAGTGAGCTTGCCGTGCTTATCCGGCGAAAAAGGGGGGAGAGCTTGCGGAACTGGCTTCTAGCTCCACTGCCTGGCGTAGACTTGCAGATTTGGCCTCCACGAGATGGTATGAACGCTCCGATAACTGTGCAACATGAACAAGCAAACATACAAACCAGCAAGTATACCAACAAATATTTAGTATAGTGGTCAGAATAGCGATATATGGATGGGTAGAGTCTTGAGTAGAGTCTGTGTCATGTGGTGTTGAGATACTACTAGTGGTGGAGCGGAGGTGCTTACCAGGAGGGTGGACTGGAGGCGAAGCGACACTATGCGTGTAGCCGGTGGAGCGGGGTAACTAAGTGGGTGGGGTGTTTGCCTTGGCTAAGGGTGTTGAGTGTGAGTGGAGAGGGAGAGGGTAGCTGGGTGTATTTATAGCTGGGTGTATGTGGTGTAGCACAGTGAAGTTCACTGTTGGAGAGAATAGTGACGAATGAATCGTCTGACTTAGTATGAACAGGAGAGTTATAGGCAGAATATGGGACAAGAGTATTTTGGGAGTTTTCTGGAATATGAACCATGCTTAAGGAATGACATGGTTGGATAGGGAATAGTTTGATAAGAATTTAGAAACAAGAATTATTGGAATCTGAGTTTGGAAGCCTGGTTCACAGGAATCTCAAAGTTAAGCATGCTCAACTTGGAGAAACCTGGGATGGGTGACCAGATGGGAAGTTCCCACTAGAAGGAAAATCATAGTCACCGGAGTTCGTATGACTGGAATATGGGTCTGGCTGGTCTTAGGTGGACTGGACAACATGATGGATTAGTAGTTGAAATTTGGGGGTGATCGGATGAACGAAGAATAGTAACGATGAATAGTAATGATAATGAATAGTAATGATAAATAGTAATGGTAATAGTGATGTGAATAGTTCATATGAACGAACGATGAATAGTGGCTATGAACGAACGATGAACGATGAATAGGAACTATGAACGAACGGACGAACGAACGATCGAAATTTTGGCAGCATAACGACAGGACAAAGATTATCTGGAAGAACGATGAATAGGGACTATGAACGAACGATGAACGATGAATAGGAACTATGAATGAACGATGAACGATGAATAGGAACTATGAACGGACGGACGAACGATCGAATGATCGGACGAACGAATGATCGGAATTTCGGCAGCATAACGGCAGGATAAAGATTATCTGGATGAACTATGAATAGGGACTATGAACGAACGATGAATAGGAACTATGAACGAACGATGAACGATCGAATGATCGAGCGAACAAACGATCGGAATTTCGGCAGCATAACGGCAGGAAAAAGATTATTTGGACGAACGAACGGACGAACGATCGAATGATCGGACGATCGGACGAACGAACCATGAACGATCGGACGAACGAACGAACAAACTAAGAATAGGGGGACGAACGATCGAAGAATGACCGAACGATCCTTGTGCTAGTGTGTGCTTGTGTGGAACATGGAGTGGGTGTGTGTGTGGGGCGGGGAGAGTTGCCATGAAATGGCTTGGGGTGGGATGAGAGGAGGCCCTTGCCCCTCTATTTATAGCCATGGTGGGGGGATTAGGGGGAGGGATGAGAGGATTAGTGGGAGGATGAGAGGATTAGTGGGAGATTAGCATGTATTTGTCTTGTATAAGTGAGATTAGCTTGTAAAGCTCACCGTATGACACCGGAGGCATACGTATACGTATGAGCATGAGGAAAGTTATGAAGAAAATATTTGTAGGGACTTGAAAAATGATTCTGAAGGTATTTCTCAAGAGGAAAAATACTTGGAGATATATCGGTGGAATATTTGGACAGTATTTCTGGAAAGAAATTTGAGGGGGGTCACTGGGAAAATATTTGTAGGATATTTTAAGGAGGATTTTGGAGATAATATAGACCACTATATTTTATTTGTTGATATCAACTTGCAAACAAACATTTTGAAATGAAATTTGAAATTCATTTTGAATTTAGAGCGAGTTTGAGAAAATTTCAAGATTTGAATTTTTGGGATGCTACAACAATTTAGTTACTGAACATACACTGCAAAAGTATGAAACAGACTAGAAAAAGCTACACATTGTGCAATTCGTGAATCCAGTGCCACCTGACATTAAGCATATTTGATTCATGTTAATAAAGAACTTACTACAAACTATAGACATTACCTCAACTGTTATTGGTTTTCTTCCATACAGTTGTGACAGCACCAACAACTAATTACTGAAGTTATTCATGGTTCCATGGCTCTAAATATGTGTCATCAACTCCAGTTCTTTAAAATTGGGAAACCACTAGCCATACAGTTCTTGTAAACCAGCTTGACTCCCCTGCAAGCTTCAGTCTTCTCATTGCTTGGTGCTTGCTGCTTTTGCTATTTATAGTGTGAACAAGGCTGTTTGTTGCTACCTCATTGCTTGGTGATGCTTCTTGCTGCTTTTGCTATTTTACCCTATACCTGCATTTTTTGTTATATGGAAAACTTACACAGCTAGCTTTGTTTTAGGTTCCATATCTTCCTATGTGAAAGGCTGGACCAGGAAATACGCATAAATACTGTCATACATTAATAGTGGTGTCTACAGATTGGTTGATTGTGGAACACTTGTGCACCTATTTTTGATTTAGGGCCCATAGCTTACTCTCTGAAAAATTGGATCTGCCCATGTAAACCTTTGAGAACCCTTAGATGTCACTGAAACTAGATGCTCCTCTGCCCTGAATCCCCATTCTTGTTTAGCCTTTATATGCTTCTAGCTTTCCAAACTAGGTAACAACAACGCGTTAGAATAAATAGGCTAGCTTTGGTTAGCAGCAAAGAAAACTATCTTTTGGTATGCAGTATTTTCTTATCGGTTCCATTCCTTCCCATCAAACACGTTGTACTACCAATATCATCAGATGGGGTGTACTCAGGTGGCACTTCCTTAGCTATGACTATATGGCTAATCAATCCCTTCAAACTGGAATTTTTGTGGAGAAACAGATTTGACAAACAGGAAACGTTGCCTCTATTACATGCATAATTATATTACACATGTAGGAAACGATTGTCTTCAGACTGGACCTCATTTGACAAATAGGAAACGTTACACTCCTTCATTGTGCTCATTACGGACCTCCCTTCTATTACATGCGTACTTGGTTTATGTATCTGTCACCTCTGTAGCAGTGAAGCAGTTTGTCTTTTCTATGTGGTTCGCGTAGCGCAGTGCGCAGTGAACAGTTAGTCATATATGCTGTTGCGTGCTTATTGCTTTCTCATTGGTTCTATTGCCGCACTTGCTACCTCCTTTCTCGTGGAGATGTGGCAGTAGTATTTTCCCTTCCATACGACCCTGTTAGTTTGGCGTTCCTGTTGTTGTGTGTGTTGCCGCTAATAGATGGGGGTACATGTGAGAACATGGTGTGTTGCCGTCGAGACCCAATTACCCAACGTTCTGCGATTTCGCAAAGTCTATACTGATATTATGCGTTCTTTGGGTTGAATATGGCCTTAATTTAAGCCAATCTGTCTCTTTCCCTCTCGCATAGACAACCAAACATTCATTGTGTCTTTGAACAGCTACTATCAAACACATGAACACAATTGATCAGCCATTCGCTTCGACGCCGGCACATGCGTCGCGTTACGCAATTCCATTCCACTCTCAGCGGGTACGTCGAAAGCGGCCAGGTTAGTGGCTCTCGAGCTTTTGTTGCTGCCTTTATCTGCTCCATCTCTATGCGCATACTAAGACGTGTGCGCACGCCGGTTGCAGGCGACAAGTCCTTACTCGACTTTCCTGCGACGGTTGCCACCGCTAACAGATAGCATCGCATACAGAAGATGCGTCATACGCTTGCGTCTACTAAACAAGGTGCCAACAACGGCTATTCCCTACCGCCTGCCTTTTTGAAAAACATCTTTAGGTTTCATATGTGATGGGCGTTAAAAAATCCTATGAATTTATGCCCGACTTGCTGCTTATAGTTAGCACGGATGCAGCCTCACCGCCTCTTGAACGATCATATATCGAGTTGCTTAAAGGTGCTTATGTTCCACCTGCCTACATTATTTTATCTACGTATTCCTAAAGTAATCCATGTAGCCTGGACCCATCTTTGCATGTAGAGACCTACAAAGATCGCTCATACTATGGTGGCACATCAGACGAGTGCCCACATTGTGGCATAGTTTTCTGGTTTCAGGAACGGGTCAAAAGCGTGTCTGTTGTTGCGCAGCGCAGGCTTGTGTACAACCTTTGTTGCAGAGGAGGTAAGATTGTTTTGGAGCCTTACAAATGTCCACCGGCTCCCTTATGTGACCTACTGCGATTCGATGGTGATAATCGTGCCAGAAGGTTCCTTAGGCAAATTCGCTCATACAATTCCCTTTTCGCGTTTACCTCACTGGGTGCCGTCGTTGATAGATCGATAAATAACGGTACAACACCTTATGTTTTCAAAATCAATGGTGTCGTACACCATCGCATTAGCTCGCTGCTACCCAGTCATGGATTGCGACCACAGTTTGCGCAGCTTTACATATACGACATTGAACACGAGATGCAAAATAGGTTGGGCATGTTCGAGAATGAGGCTGACGTCCATGATCGTCCGGACCGAGAGGTGGCCCGTTTATTGCTTAACATGCTAGATGAGCATAACAAGTTGGTCACGGCATTTCGCTTTGCTAAAGAATGTTTAGACGAAGAAGGCAACCAAAAGGTGACGTTGTGATTGTTAGGCTATAACACACGACATGACGCACAGTACAACTTACCAACCAATGGTGAGCTTGCTGCTGTAATAGTGGGCGATTGCTCATCTTCACAGTACAAGTACGATGTCCTCGTGCACGCTACAGAGGGTGGCCTCAAACATGTTTCGTGCTTGCACCCGTCCTACATGGCCTTGCAGTACCCGCTTCTTTTCCCTTACGGTGATCGTGGATACCACCTTGGAATAAAATATTCTGACGTGGGAGGAGGCGATGTCTCATGCCGCAAGTATGTTACAATGCTTGAATTTGTTAGACATCGTTCCCATTACAGGCTCAACGAACCAAACCCATTCACTTGCTACGACAGGCTGAGCAACCAACTAGCGGTTGATGCATATTCTACGATCGAAGCGTCTCGATTGCAATTCATAGCGGACCACCAAAAGGAATTGCGTTGTGAATCTATTTAGGGGATAACTGACGCCATTGGCAGGGGTCTCACTAGTGCAGATTCAGTTGGTGGAATGGTAATTGTGCCTGCATCTTTTATGGGCGGTCGAAGGTACCATGTAATGAACTACCAGGACGCGATGGCCATCTGCAGAGTATATGGCCCACTAGATCTCTTTGTCACATTCACATGCAACCCTAAATGGAAGGAGATAGTCGATACGCTGCGCTTCGAGCCTGGTCAGCAGCCATGCGATCGTTCTGATATCGTTATAAGGGTCTTCCATATGAAGGTCGATGAATTCATAGCAAACATTAGAGAAAATAAAGTTTTTGGTCCTATACGTGCTGGTGAGCTTCATCTTAACTTGTCGCGTTGAGTGGTTCCTTAATATTTATTTGCATGCTCTCATCTATAGTCTGACCTATGCAGTGATTTACACCGTAGAATTCCAAAAAAGGGGCCTACCGCACATACACTGCCTTCTATGGTTACTTGGTGGTCATTCGGAGACCGACGCATGTGCCATCGATGCTTTTATATGTGCTGAGATACCTGACGTTGCCATTGATCCCTTGGGCTATGCTCTGGTTGATGAATTCATGATACATGGTCCGTGCGGTGATTACAACAAGCGGTGTCCATGCATGAAAAACGATAGATGCTCTAAGAAATTCTCTAAGACGTACCAAGATGAGACTGTCATCGATGCTTTTGGCTATACCCTTTATAGAAGACGAAACAATGGTCGATTCGTAGTAAAAGGTGGAGTCAAATTGGACAGTAGGAGCGTGGTGCCATACAATATCCAGTTGCTCAAAAAATACAACGCACATAATAATGTCGAGTGGTGCAACAAAACACACATGATCAAGTACTTGTTTAAATATGTTATGAAGGGAAGTGATCGAGCTAGGATATATTTTGAGTTGACTGCGAACACAAGTAATGCATCTCCAGGTCCTCAAATAGCCCCACCAAATGAGATCCGCGAATACATAGATGCCAGATACCTATCAACATGTGAGGCTCTATGGCGAATCTTTGAGTTCGACATTCACTTTAGAGTACCTTCTATGGAACGCCTGGCGGTACACTTACCTGCAAAAAACATTGTACGATATGAGCCTAGGGCAGACCTACAAATGTTGCTTTTGAGCCATGCAGCAAAGAAGACAATGTTAACTGAATGGTTTGAAACAAACTCGAAATACAGTGATGCGCGTCGCCTGACTTATTGTGATTTCCCAAAAGAGTGGTTGTGGGACGCTTCTGTTAGGTGTTGGCATAGAAGGAGGTTGTCGTCTGCCAAGATTGGACGCATGTACTACGTGCACCCAACAGCTAGGGAGCTATACTATCTACGCATGCTCTTGATGTTTGTTTCTGGCGCAACGAGCTTCGTTGATATAAGGACCTTCCAAAATATTGTGTACGAAACGTTTAGAGAGGCGTGCAAAGCCCGTGGTTTGCTCGAAGGTGACAACGAGTGGAACCTTCTATTTGATGAGGCAATAGTCTCTGCGTCGGCGTCTCAACTTAGTCAGCTGTTCGTTACCATTGTCGTTCATTGTCCTGTTTGCAATATTCGTGCTTTGTTCGATAAATATTGGATCTACTTTACCGATGACATACATCGTGGACTTAAAGAAGCCCTTGGCAACCCACACTACATAGCTCCACATGAACAACTCCTCATGTTGCTTTCGAGGAAACTAGCAGACACGTTTGCTAACAGTGGTGCCAACATAGCTGATTATGACCTGCCGATCTTATCGGCCCGTGGTGATGAAGTGTTTGGCAACCGACTGATAGACGACGAACTAAGGCCTGAACCATTACTATTGTGTGACCATGCTGCCGCTGCTGCTGTCTCGCAGCTAAATGCTGACCAACGATTCATTTTTGAAATGCTTATTGAATCTGTGCTCTCCTGCTCACCAGGCCTATTTTTTGTATGTGGACATGGTGGGACGGGTAAAACTTTCTTGTGGAACGCTATACTCACGCATTTGAGGTCCTGACAAAAAATAGTGCTTGTTGTGGCGTCCTCTGGTGTGGCTTCGCTGCTATTACCAAAAGGACGTACTGCTCATTCACGTTTCAAAATACCCTTTGATCTAGATGAGAGTAGTGTTTGTGGTGTCAAGAGAGGTACCATGCTGTCTGAACTTATACAACGGACTTCTCTTGTCATATGGGATGAGGCGCCGATGACCCATAGGCATTGCTTTGAGGCTCTAGATAGGACTATGCGTGATATTCTATCAGAACATAAAGCAGAAAATGCGAACATACCATTTGGTGGCAAACCTATTGTGCTTGGAGGAGACTTTCGCTAAATTTTACCCGTTGTGCGCAAAGGCTCACGATCTGCCATAGTGAACGCATCAATTACAAGCTCACCACTGTGGCAACATGCAACTGTTTTGAAACTATGAACAAATATGAGGCTCTCCAACCCTTCTTTACATGGGAAGGAACGTGAAGACATGGAACAATTTAGCAAATGGGTCTTAGATATCGGCGATGGTGCTCTGTCGGCCGTGACAAGAGGAGACGAGTCCGAACCTACATGGGTTACGATTCCTGAAGATTTGTTGATACACACCGATGGTGATGCAGCTGCGTCCCTCATATCTGAGGTCTACCCAAATTTGTTAGAGAAATATATGGACCCTACATACTTATCTACACGCACCATTGTATGTCCTAATAACCTTACAACTGATAAAATAAATGACTACATTGTCTCAATGCTCCCTAGACATGGTGTACAATGCCTTAGCTGCGACACAATCTCAAAGTCGTCTGAACGCATACCTGATTTTGACATGCTATATCCTACTGAATTCCTAAACTCTATTAATGCGACAAATTTCCCCTGCCACAAACTCATGCTAAAAAGAGGCGTAACAGTCATGCTGCTACGTAACTTGAACCAGAACGTAGGACTTTGTAATGGAACAAGGATGCTTGTAACTGAGATCGGCCATCGTGTTCTTGGATGCATGGTGTTAACGCCCTCCGGAGTCGGTGAAGAGGTTTTCATACCAAGGATTGCGCTTAACACTACTGACGTCAAATGGCCCTTCACACTGCAAAGAAGACAATTTCCAATACGAATATGCTATGCCATGACGATTAACAAGAGCCAAGGTCAGACCCTCTTAACGGTTGGCCTATACCTCGACAAACATGTGTTTACGCATGGCCAGCTTTACGTCGTTGTTTCAAGGGTTACATCTAGAAGTGGTCTTAGAATTTTGATTGAAAATCCTGATGGTTCATGCGGATCACAGACTCAAAATGTTGTTTACCGGGAAGTGTTGCAGGCCATAGATGCGGACCCCCATTCGACTTCTTAGTTCATGATCGACTCAGACTTGTACATAAGCTATGTGTAAAATAAAAAAACTTATACCAGCAACGTGTTTAGTTTTCATACCTACTCCACTGTGCAACTATTTCCTCATCAAAAGAGTTTTTCGTCTCCTATACCATTCGCCTAGCAACCTGCTGGCATGAAAACACTATACGTGGTAGGTTTACGAAGGGAAACAGCTATGTCTACATACTCCAATAAATCATGTCATATAACATCTGTGGTAGATGCCTACTAAATGATGTTACACTAACTTTACCTGGCATGTTTCTCCTATCCTAAATAGTTTTTTGATAAACATACTGCCCTTATCAGCATTAGGTGTAACGTTTATTGTTTTATGGTGGTTGCTTTTTTTGCTAGAAATGACTGACCTCTACTTCATTACTACAGATGGGGGACATACTCATTCCTAGCCTTATGGTTGGAGACTGCTCTCACAGCTTGTGTGTGCGTGTCTAGACTTTGGGAGTTCCTTGATCCTCAGGATGACAGTAGGCTCCTGCATACTGATCTTGTTTTGCTTGATGAAGAGGTAGATGCAACCTTAAACTGGTCTTATACTTGCACATGCATAATAACCATCAGCTCATAGAACATGATAGACAATATTCCATGCAGTTTTTGCGTGTTGTTTAAAATGTTACCTCCTTTTGCAGGGAAACAACATACATGCCCAGATCTATCCTCCGTTATGCCAACAGTTTAGTGCTCTACTTGATGAGGGAGGGGTATACAACTTGAAGTATTTCTACAAACCGGTAGAAAACTGTAGCATGATCAGCTTTACAAAGTGGACTACAGTTGAAGTTGTCCTCCAGACCCCCCTTGCTTTTCTGGTTTGCACGTATAACCTCACTCCCATAGAATAGCTCTAGCCGCGCGTGGACTACAAGGAATATTTCACTGGTAACCTTCTAGGTATAGTGGTTTACATGTTACAAGTAACATAAATACAGTACTAATGCCCTCGCCATCTCTATGGTAGATGTTCTCGGTGTTGTCAGTGTGATCTCCCATGTTTCGTCACTACGCACAAGGGGACGACAAGCTGAAGTTATGAAGAGAACAGTCACTATAAGAAATGCAAGGTATCTGTCGGCGTTTCGAACCCGGGGGGTCCCTGGACCGACGAGTGAAATCGATGCGTGCCCCTACCCAGATGGGTTGGCGCGGGATGGAACACAAGAGGTGGGGGAAGCCTTGTATTATCCTCCACCAGGGGTGCCGCTCGTAGTAGGGGTTACAAGTGCGTCGTGTGAGGGAGAGTGAGGTAGAGAGTGGGAGCCTGTTCGTCCGCTCCTTCCCTCACGCGAACCCCCCTCTAGGATGGGCCTAGACCTCCCTTTTATAGACGTAAGGAGAGGGTCCAGACGTACAATGGGGGGTGTAGCTATGCGCTAACGTGTCCGGCAGAGAGATGCCCTAGCCGTGTGTACATGCCATCATGGCTGTCGGGGAGAGCTTGAGCCCTATACACGTGATAGTGTGGCCGTCGGAGAAGCGCCTGAGCCCTGTAGAAGCACAGCTGGCAGCGCGACTGTTGGGGGCCTTCGTCCTCCGAAGGTCCTCAAAAACATGATTTGACAATGTTTTCCAAGTGGATTATGTGAACAGGTATCTTCGGTCTCAGAATTGTAAAGCACGGTCAGGACGAAGCCTGAACCAGACGAAGGGCGAGCTGATTACCAAGCTCTACGAAGGTGCACAGCCGAAGCTGTGTGCAAGGAAGCTTCGTCACGGTAGCAAAAAGGGGAACCGACTTAAAGATGAAAAGACTGCGTGGGCCTCGACAGATTTCCATAAGTCATTAACAAATGTAATGGACATGGATGTAATTTTACGTGGGCTGCGTCCCGCGTCTATAAATAGATGAACAGTACTCTCGTACTGTTCACGCTGACTTGGCATTCGCTTTTGCGTCACGCTTGTACCTTCTACCTTCTCTCAGGACCGAAGGTATTTTTGTAATTTGAAATCATTTCTATTTTTCCATGTTAATAAAATAGAAATGATTTTATGATGATGTCTAAATTATATTCCATGTTTTATATGAATCCTTCGTCATTATTTGTTATATTTACGAAGGTATGTTTCTTATGACCTTCGTCCGAAACTCATTATTCCCGAAGGGGCATAATGTCTCGAAGGACGAAGGGCTTTAGCACTTAACATTTTTTATGTTGCCTTGTTCTTAATTCGAAGCATTTGAGAACAAGTCCCCAACATTGGCGCCCACCTCCGGTGAACTCACTTCCACTTCGAGCTTTTTTGAACACCTTCGGAAGGTATAGACCTTCACTATGGCGCCGAAGAAAGCTTCAGCGATTGGGGCTTCAGCACTGCAACCGCTGGACCACAACCAGGAGACCGTCTCTCTTCGGGAGGCCCGAAGCCAGAAGAGAAAGGCCGTAAGCCCGACGCTTCAGGAGGAAGAGCTAGACCAAGAAATCAGGGATATGGAGATCCTACATCAACAAGTGCAAAGGAAGAAGGAGAAGATGGCCCGGCTAGCTGAGTTGCAACGGCAGATAGACGAAGCCTCTGAGGAAGTCCGCCACCTCACCCATGATGAGCAAAACAGAAGGCCTCAGCAGAAAGACCTTCGTCAGGAGGGCTTCGTCAACGAAGATGACTGGTATGACAATTTCCATCAGGGAAATTTTGTTTTCGATGATGCTTCTCCTTTGTCCGCTGAGCTGCAGGCTACACCTTGGCCTCCATCCTATAAGCCACCTCAGCTTCCCATGTTCGACGGCCACTCAGACCGAAGCAGTTCCTGATGAGCTACGAAGCAACAGTGTCTTCGTATTGGGGCAATGCTGCAGTCATGGCGAAGTCTTTCGTTATGGCCGTCAGGAGTGTTGCTCAGACCTGGTATTCCTCCCTTCGGCCAGGAACGATCACTTCATGGCAAAAGCTGAAGGATATGTTACTGACCAGCTTTCAAGGATTTCAGACGAAGCCGGTCACAGCTCAAGCCTTGTTCCAGTGCATTCAGGATCATGAAGAATACCTTCAGGCTTATGTCCGAAGGTTCTTACGTTTGAGGGCGCAGGCACCAACGGTGCCCAATGAAATTGTTATTGAAGCCATGATTAAGGGGCTTCGTCCGGGGCCTGCAGCTCAATACTTTGCTAGAAAGCCGCCTCAGACCCTGGAGAAACTGCTCCAAAAGATGGATGAGTACATTCGTGCTGACAATGACTTTCGCCAAAGAAGGGAGGAGGCCTTCAGATTTTCTGAAATGACCAGGGGCTTCGGAGGAAGATACTACCCGAGGCATGTCCGGTCCATCCACAGCTCCACTCAGAATGATGATAAGGGGAGTCAGCAGAGCAGACCGCAGTGCTCCTCACAGGCTTCGGGGCAACAACAAGCTTTCTTCCGGCCACCAGCTCCGAGAGGCAGAGGCGCCAGGGGCTTCGGCGGAAGATTCGGAGATCAACCAAGGAAATTGTTTTGCTTGTTCTGTGGAGAAGGCAAGGGCCATACCACCAGGACGTGCCATATTACAATCCAGAAGCAAAAGGAAATAGCCGAAGCTACATCTCAACAAGTTCAGCCGAAGCAGGTCATGCATACTGCTTCGTATCATCCGCCTTACATCCCACAGTACATAGACAACCATCCTGCAGCTTCTGTAGCTTCGGCAAGTCAACCTCAAGCTTCCTGGCAACAGCCCCCGCCTCCACCTCCACTGCAACAGGGTCAACAGCCAGAAGGGAGTCAATATGCTCCACATCAAAGGGACTTCAGAGAACAATCCGAAGCTCGCACAGTCAATAGCACTGTGCCAGAGTCGAAGCACATTTATTGACACATATCCTACCTTTGATAGTAGTCTTTTCCATTCAGTTCTATTTTCTGTAGCAAAAAACATTGATCGTTTCCATGTAATAATTTCGCTGTTTCCCACGAGGAAAATCTATTTTCTCCACAGGATTAAGTTGATGAAGTTTTTGTGTTAACAAGGAAGACCTTCGAAATATTAAAAATCCTTCGGATTAACAGAAAGTCGTTCTAAGGAACGCAGAGTAAGTTCATGAAGTCACAAAAAGCCGTTCCAAAGGGAGCGCAGTGTAAGTTTTCTGCTCAAAAGTCGTTCCTAAAGGAATGCAGAGCTTACAGCGAAAAGTCAACGCTGATACCGTCTAAGTAAAAGACGAAGAAGCTCCTAAGGGAGGCTTACAGCGAAAAGTCAATGCTGATACCGTCTAAGTAAAAGACGAAGAAGCTCCTAAGGGAGGCTTACAGCGAAAAGTCAACGCTGATACCGTCTAACTAAAAGACGAAGAAGCTCCAAAGACGTTCCTAAGGGAATGCAGAGCTTACGAATAAATTTTGTGTGTATCTTCGGAACAAAGGTCATTTGCATAACATAACATCATCACATCATCTTGCATAGCATAAGCATCATACATCATATTGCATTTTGCAAGAGAAGGGTACACAGTATCGACCTTCGGAAGAATGCTTTGAGAAAGCAATATCGAAATTGTATAAATTCGGAATACAGCTTCGGAGAATATTTTTACGAAGCATGGACAAGCTTCGTCAGAGCAATATCGAAATTGTATAGCTTCGGAGAATATTTTTACGAAGCATGGACAAGCTTCGTCAGAGCAATATCGAAATTGTATAGCTTCGGAGAATGCTTTCACGAAGCATGGATGTGACTTATCAGAACAGTTTTAACGGAGAATATTTTCTTTACGAAGCATGAAAAGAAGGGAAGGTGTTTTTTCGCCGAAGGCTCAAAAATGGTATGTATGTACAGTTTCATGCATCGTAAAGAATTGAATAATGAAAAGAAACTTGTATATTACATTCAAATGTACAAAATGTTACATAGATCACAATTTAAATGTTTTTTCTAAATAGCATCTAGTCTTCTCTTAAATACTGCTTCGGCGGCTTCATTTAGAAGCTGATCAACAACTTTGTCCATGATAGCTTCGGCCATTTGTTTAATTTCATCATCACCTTTTGTGTGCGGGTCGGCAGTCGATTCAGCAGCTTCTGAGGCAAAAGAATATTTCTTCATTACTATTACAAATCGTGAGCAAAGTTTGAAACAAAAATTACAACACAATAAGAACGACTAATTAATACCTAATTGCCTTTCGGGCTCTGTACTTTTTTCGGCAGCTTCTGCCACTTTCCTAGCATCATGGATGCCTTTTTCGCTTCTTTGGATGATTTCTTGCGCCATTCCTCGGCCGCCGTCGTTCCAGATATCAGTAAAAAATTTGCCACCAACCACGCTTGCTTCGGCCGAGGGGTCCTTGATGTCTTCGGAAGATAAGGTAGCTTCGGACTGAGCTAAAACTTTTACATGCCCGCAACCTTTTTTCTCTAAGACAGAAGCAATTCCTCTGGCGCCCGAAAAAGCGCAGATATCGCCGCGACTGCTCAGGATCTCCTCGAAGGCCTCTGCTTCGTGACTAATCCATTCCAGTGGACCTTCGGGATTGCCTCGAGAGAAATTCTCTTCGCTGGAAAAGGCGCCCACGCTGGCGAAGCTGGCTTTAATTTTATTCACGCATTCTATAGATTTAACATAACATTTCCTCTGAGATGCACGAAGCTCTTTAACTCTTAACTCCAATTTGTTGACCATATGATCACTGAGTTCTCGTTTTGTTTCCTCAAGCACGCGCTCCTCTTTAGCTCTAGCCAGTTGTTTCTGAAGATCTTTAATATCACGCTTTTGGGCTTCGGCCTGGGTTTTTGAAGCAGCTTCGTCCTTCTTTACTTTGTCTACCAGCGTAAGCAGAATTTTATCCTTTTCCAGAGCTTCGTTTCTCAGTTTGATAACTTCGGAGCGCATGTTGTTGAACGCAATCTCATAGCTTTCATCTTCGGCGCTTTTTTGGGCTCTTAATGCGTTGCTTAGAATTAAGCCCTGTACGAAAAAAGAATCCATATAAGAATGTAGGAATGGATTACGTATTAAAAAAGTTTTTTCAAACGCTTAATTCCCAAACCTTTAGGCTATTGTATGCAAGACTGTCTGCGAGATCCTCTTTCGTCATGGCGCTTAGTCCAGCTTCGAGCTTCGGAAAGCCTATACTCCTGGCCATCTCTCGGCAGACAGATAGTTCTTTATTATCAGGTAGGCAGTATAGGAAGTCATCTTCATTTGTCCCATTGAATATTACTGCCCCCTTCGGATATTTTAGCTCTTTCGCATAATGGTTGGCTTCATAAGTTTCCTCTGCAGATAGTTTCTTCCCCGAAGCGTGTCGTATAATGTAATCGCATATGCTGGCAGGAGCTTCGGGGATGGCAGTGTCAATTTCTTCAACTACAACTGGTTCTGATATTTTTATTGCTTCGGCTTCCAAAGGTTGCTCCTTGTAGGGCTCTGAAGGCCCAGCTTCAGCTTCAGCTTGTTGCGTCGAAGCTTCAGTAGAAGCTTCAGCAGCTTCAACACTCTTTTTTGGAGTTATGCTTGAAGACTTAATTGTCTCCAAGACATCTAGTACGTTTACCATTCTTTTCCTTTTTGGGGTCATCGATGGCCCTTTTTGGTTTTTTATTGCTTCGACATTTACCGAAGGACTTAAGATTTCAGACATTTTTGGCTCGTCAATCTTCGGCTTTTCTACTGCTGAAGGCGCTTCAGTCTTCTCTTCCATCTTCGGCACTGGAGCTGGTTCTGTAGCTTCAGAGGCCAAAGAAGCTTCACCAATGAATTCTGGCACTGTGGCCGGCTCAATAAAGCGTGTCCGATGGGTGAGCACCTTCATCTTTTTTCTTTGAGGCGCTGGCTCACTAGGGGCACTTGTGGTAGCTTCTGTCGCAGGAGAAGTATTTTTCCTTTTGCGACCCAATACCGGATAGTGATAGTCGGGGTACATAAACCTGACTGCGTCAAACACACGGTTGAGCCTTTTCTTCTTTCGGCCTCCGAAGGCTGCTGATAGCGCAGTATTTTCGGCCTTCGAATATGCCCCAAGTAGTTCATCACTTAAAGTTTCAATGCTCTTCAGCCAGTCATCATCAGGTTCAACAAATTTATCTGCATATTTGAATGTGTATTTCAGTCTAACTAGTCCGCCTTCGTCAGACTCTTTAATGGTTTCCTTCGGCATTTCCCACTTTTCTGCAAGTGGCCATACCCTGAAGGCAATGTGCTCTTGGACCAAGTCCCTTGTTCCAATGAAGGAGCAGACTACGCCGAAGGCTCTTTGGCACTCCTCGGCTGCTTCGTCCATTTCAACCTTCGGCCTTCGAAGTCCGAAGCGTTGCCAGATGGGGCACATAATAATACTCTTAACATTTTCTTGCGCTGATAAGTTATTCTTCACATAAAACCACTCTGTCATCCAGGCTCCGGGCCATCTCTTTCGAAAGGTCGGCACAGGGCAGCTTGACCCGGAGCAGGCACCGAAGCTATAGCACCCAAAATTGTTGTGATATTGTTCTTTTCCCCAGGGTTTCGTTTCATATAACAATTCGTGAATGTTGCAGAAGCTTTTAGCGTTTGGTTCCAAACCTTGGCTTCTCACAGCCCAGACAAAAATCCCCATTCTTATGATAGCTTCGGGAGTGAGTTGATGAAGGTAGACTTGAAATGTTTTCAGTACCTCAACAACAAAATTGCTCAGGGGGAATCGAAGCCCAGCCTTGAGAAAGCTTCGGAAGATTACAACTTCATCTTCTTCGGGAGTGGGAGAAGTCTTTTCTCCAGCGTCAGCCCTCACAGTAGATATATCTCGAAAATACCGCCCCCTCATATTATCAATATGGCTCTGCTTGATAGTGGTTTTCCCGAAAACCGTGTGACTTGGCCGCCATGGACGATCCTCGGCCTCTTCCCCACCACTCTCTACATCATAGCTGTCGCTGTCACCAGTATCTTCGGACAAACCTTCGAGAATCTCCTTGGTGATTTTTTCTGTATTAGTCTCTGCCATCGCTATCAGGAACCCCAGATTCTTCTCCTCCTCGAGACTCAGCTTCGTCTCAGCAGGGATCTTCTTGCCTTCAGACATCTTCGGAAACGCTAAAAAATTGTTCCCGAGGCCGAAGCTTCAAAATCAAAAAGACCAGCAAATCTTAGTGCACAAGAGCTAAAAATTTCAGTGGGCCGAAGCAGATGGCAAGTGTGCGTACCAAATGAGTTTGCGGTGCGATCTTATTTATACGCCCAGGGCGTTGAAAATTGAAAGGCCCCGCTTGTCAGTGAATGTTGCTATTCTAGCAAAGGGAAGGTGTTTTTTCGGACCTTCGGCTCAAGGCCTTCGTCCATATCGCAATCTGAATTTATTATTAACAAATTAATATTGCGAGGGGCTACTGTTGGGGGCCTTCGTCCTCCGAAGGTCCTCAAAAACATGATTTGACAATGTTTTCCAAGTGGATTATGTGAACAGGTATCTTCGGTCTCAGAATTGTAAAGCACGGTCAGGACGAAGCCTGAACCAGACGAAGGGCGAGCTGATTACCAAGCTCTACGAAGGTGCACAGCCGAAGCTGTGTGCAAGGAAGCTTCGTCACGGTAGCAAAAAGGGGAACCGACTTAAAGATGAAAAGACTGCGTGGGCCTCGACAGATTTCCATAAGTCATTAACAAATGTAATGGACATGGATGTAATTTTACGTGGGCTGCGTCCCGCGTCTATAAATAGATGAACAGTACTCCCGTACTGTTCACGCTGACTTGGCATTCGCTTTTGCGTCACGCTTGTACCTTCTACCTTCTCTCAGGACCGAAGGTATTTTTGTAATTTGAAATCATTTCTATTTTTCCATGTTAATAAAATAGAAATGATTTTATGATGATGTCTAAATTATATTCCATGTTTTATATGAATCCTTCGTCATTATTTGTTATATTTACGAAGGTATGTTTCTTATGACCTTCGTCCGAAACTCATTATTCCCGAAGGGGCATAATGTCTCGAAGGACGAAGGGCTTTAGCACTTAACATTTTTTATGTTGCCTTGTTCTTAATTCGAAGCATTTGAGAACAAGTCCCCAACAGCGGCAAGGATCCTGCTGACGTCTCCTTGCTGCCGTAAGGGGCTGGGAGCCACCGGCGTCATGGTTGCACGCGCGACACCATCATTACCCGTCGCAGAGGTAAGCCAGATGGGACGCCGGTCTTGTTCCTTGTAGCCTGAGCTAGCTAGGGATAGGGTAATGATGTATCCCCTGTTGGCGCGGTCGGTCCGAGCCCAAGGTCGGGCGAGGCGGAGACTTCTCTTGAGGCCAAGGCCGGGGTCGGGCGAGGCGGAGACCTCCTCCCGAGGCTGGAGCCTGAGGTCGAGGCCGAGTCCGGGGGTCGGGCAAGGCGGAGACCTCCTCCCGAGGCTGGAGCCTGAGGTCGGGCGAGGCGGAGCTTCCTGTTGCGCCCGAGGTCGAACTCGATGGTTGATCGTGACTTGTTGTCAGTCTTCGCCTGGGTGGTTGGCACGGCAGTCAGAGCGAGGCGAGCGGCGCTGTTTTCCTGTCACATCGGGCAGTAAAAGAGAGGGGCGAAGTGACTGCAGTCACTTCGGCCTGGCCGACTGAGGCGCGTGTGTCAGGATACGGCGTCAGGCGTCCCCTGCATTGAATGCACCTGCGAAGCAGTCGGTTGGTGAGGCGGTCTGGCCAAGGTTGCTTCACAATGAAGCCTGCCCGAGCCGGGCTTCAGGAGAGCCGAGGAGGTGCCTGCTGCCTGAGGAGGCCCTCGAGCGAGGCGTGAACTTGTCTGGGACTACTGCTCCAGCCTAAGGCTGGGCTCGAGTGAGGTCGCGTCCCTTGGGTAGACGAAGCCTTGACTTGAACCGCGCCCGTCAGTTGGTCTGAGGGTGTTTACCAGCCGTGATTAGGAGTGTTGGGGGTACCCCTAATTATGGTACCCGACTGTAGCCCCCAAGCCTCGAAGGGAGTGTTGGTACTCGCTTGGAGGCTTTTGCCGCATTTTCGGTGAGGGGATCGGCCTTTCTCGGTTTTGCTTTGTTCTGGTGGGTGCGCGCGAGCGCACCCACCGGGTGTAGCCCCTGAGGCCTCGGAGTGGTTTGACTCCTCTGAGGTCTGAACGCTTTTCGTGGTGCCTCGGCCAGTCTGATCGTTCCCTCATGCGGCCTGGCCGTAGCCCGGGTGCATGGTCAGGTTCCAAGTTTCTAAGCTGGTTTGTTGACGCTGTCAACAGTTTTGGCCGTAGCTAGGTGCAAGAGCAGCCCCCGAGCTTCTGCACGGAGCGAGAGGACGATCAAGGACTTTCCCGACTTTTATCATACGCCCCTGCGTCGCCTTTCCACAAGGAGGAGGGGGGAAGCGCCATGTTGCCCTCGGAGGGCGCCGAACATGGTGTTTCCAGTGAGCTGCTAACGGGTGATCCGAGTGGACGCCCGTGCCCCGTTCATTAGGGGTCGGCTGGTGGCCCAGAGGCACGCTCCAAATGTACCTGTGGGTGATTCGCCGGACCCAGACCCCTTCGACAGGGTCCGAGGGCTCGATGCCTCCCTCCGGTGGGATTCTGTTACAAATCGTTCCCGCTGGTCTCGGAAATGTCCTAGGGTACCTCGGGAGTGTAGCCCGAGCCTCGGCCATGTATCGGACGTACCCAGAGTCATCCCTCACTCTACGTGCTCTGGGGCGGCTGTCGAACCCTTTCGAGGGGCCAGCCTATGAACCCCTGATCAGTAGTGGGCGTGGAGCCCGAGTGCTCTGGGGTGGCTGTCAAAACCCTTCTGAGGGGCCAGCCTTCGAACCCCTATTGAGTAGGAGGGCTTGGGGCCTGCTTCCTTCGCCGAGAAGGATCCTTTCTGAAACATCCCCTTTCCTGGTCCCTGTAGCGAGAGAGAGAGAGAGAGAGAGGAGGGGAAGGATATGTATTTAAATAAGGTGGCACACCTTTTCTGACGCGGTCATCATGGCGGAGGCGAAGCAATGCCCGCCTTGCCTGCCAGAGGTGTCGCCTGCTCCGCCGGGGAGTTAATGCGATGGGACGGGCGATTCGCGTGGCGCCCGTTGCGCGTGCGAGCCGTTCGAGGAACGGGACACGGGTGCGTCGTCTTCACGCCGTGGGAGAGGGCTCTCCTATCACTTCAGGAGGGGACGCGAGCCTACGGGTGATTTGACCGCTGCTTCCGCTCGTCTGCCGCTGCAGTTACTGTCGGCCCACTTTTGGCCATGCCAACCGTCTTGCCTACCCCCACGGCTGACTGACCCGTGGCCGTCGCCTTTAATTGGCACTGTTGGGTCATGCGCAGGGCTGCCCCGAGTCACGGTACTGGTTCCGTAGTCGAGGAGGCATGACATTCGGCGCAAGTGGCGGTGCGGCTCTTTGCACGTCATGACCGGCGTGCCGGTTACATGACACGCGGGCTCGCTTCCTTTGCGCTGGTCCACCGGGTGTGGTCGAAGCCGAAAGGGCGCACAATTGCGGTGCAGTTGGATGCCTGTCGTGTGGCAGTCCACCCTTTCGACCACCGGTTTCTGCGAAGATGGGAGAGCGCTTGTAACCGCGGGACGGTTACATGCCTCGCGTGCGGCGGTTCGCCTTCTTCGCGCTTCGGATCAGCTCGTATGACGTGTGGGTCCCAGCCCCCGTGTCGTAGGGGGAGAACCCTGGAGTATGTGAGAGCACCTAGAGGGGGGGGTGAATAGGTGATCCTGTAAAAACTTCAAACTTAAGCCACAAACTTGTTAAGTGTTAGCACGATTATTGCCAAGTGGCTAAGGTGAAGTCTCAACAAAACACAATACCACAAGAGATCAAGACAGAGGTGACACGGTGGTTTATCCCGTGGTTCGGCCAAGCCAATGCTTGCCTACTTCCACGTTGTGGCGTCCCAACGGACGAGGGTTGCAATCAACCCCTCTCAAGCGGTCCAAAGACCCACTTGAATACCACGGTGTTTTGTTGTTCCTTTCACTATCCCTTTTGCAAGGAATCTCCACAAATTGGAGTCTCTTGCCCTTACAAGTATATGATCACAAAGAAGCACAGAGTAAGGGAGGGAAGCAACACACACAAATCCACAGCAAAAACGCGCACACACACGGCCAAGAATCGAGCTCACAAGAGTATCACACAGTTCTCACTAGAACAGAGCTCGAAACACTTAGAATGACAATCAAATGCGCAGAGACTGAGTGTGGATGATCAGGAATGCCCAAGAGTTGCTTGTGTGTCTCCTCCATGCGCCTAGGGGCTCCTTTTATAGCCCCAAGGCAGCTAGGAGCCGTTGAGAGCAAATCCGGAAGGCCATCCTTGCCTTCTGTCGTCGGGGGCACCGGACAGTCCGGTGCACACCGGACACTGTCCGGTGCCCGATTTGTTTCCTTATCTGGCGCTGCCGACCGTTGCAGCCCGTTGGAGATCTGCGAGCCGTTGGCGCACCGGACAGTCCGGTGCACACCGGACAGTCCGGTGCCGTCTTCCGACCGTTGGCTCGGCCACGTGTCTCGCGCGGATTGCGCGGCCGACCGTTGGCCCTGGCCGACCGTTGGCTCACCGGACAGTCCGGTGCACACCGGACAGTCTGGTGAATTTTAGCCGTACGCCGTCGGCGAATTCCCGAGAGCAGCCAGTTCGAGTTGAGGCAGCCTGGCGCACCGGACACTGTCCGGTGCACACCGGACAGTCCGGTGCTCCAGACCGAGCTGAGACTTGGCAGCCCACAGCCAAGTCTTTTCTCCTCTTCTCTCTTCCTGTTTCTAACACTTAGACAAATATGTTAGTCCACAAAACCAATGTACTACGGATTAGAAACATACCTTTACTCCATGATTTGTACTTTGTTCCATTTTACAATTAGGCACCTGTGTTGGTCACTAAATCACCAAAATACTTAGAAATGGCCCAAGGGCACATTTCCCTTTCAATCTCCCCCTTTTTGGTGATTTATGCCAACACAACATAAAGCAAGTTTAACAAGTACAAAAACACTTCAAATAATAACTCAAATTATTTTGAATCGATTTTGGCATATATGGATCATCCTTTGCCACCACTTGGTTTGTTTTTGCAAATCAAACTCAAATCTCTATCTCTAAGTTAAACACACATGTTGAAGCATAAAGAGAGTCATTCAAAAAGAGATTGATCAAGGATTTCAAAAACTCCCCCTTTTTCCCATAATCAATACTTCTCCCCACAAGAAGCCAACTTTTGACAAGAGAGACAACTTAAGAATTTTGACAAACCAAAAACTCTATTCTACTATTTTCAAAATCTCTCAAGTGGTAGCTGATCCATTTATTGCTTTGGCCTTTATTTTCTCCCCCTTTGGCATCAAGCACCAAAACGGGATCAATCTTGGCCCCTTTAACCCCATTGCCTCACCAAAATCTTCACTTAAGAGCAAATGGCAATAAGAGTTAATGAGATGGACTTGGAGTAAGTTACCCCTCATCGGAGTGCAGTGGAAGTCTTGCATGGTCCAAGTCCACCTTTTCCCTTTCAATTCTCCTTTGAGACTAAATCAGACAAACTCAACATATGGTTAGTCTCAAAGGGTCAAGTTGTAACACATCTCCCCCTAAACATGTGCATCACTTTGCAACGGACTTGTGAGGTCCAGGGAGTGTTTGTACAACTTGAGCACCATAATAAGCAACAATATGCAGAAGGGAACATGATCAAAAGCATGAATACAGTATGCTACAATTCAATCCAAGTTCCGCGAATCTAAGACATTTAGCTCACTACGCAGCCTGCAAAAGGTCTTCTCATCTAAAGGCTTGGTGAAGATATCGGCTAGCTGGTTCTCGGTGCTAACATAAAACACTTCGATATCTCCCTTTTGCTGGTGGTCTCTCAAAAAGTGATGCCGGATGTCGATGTGCTTTGTGCGGCTGTGCTCAACAGGATTTTCCGCTATTCGGATAGCACTCTCATTATCACATAGGAGTGGGACTTTGCTCAGATTGTAGCCAAAGTCCCTGAGGGTTTGCCTCATCCAAAGTAGTTGCGCGCAACACTGACCTGCGGCAACGTACTCGGCCTCAGCGGTGGATAGGGCAACGGAGGTTTGTTTCTTAGAGTTCCATGACACCAGGGACCTTCCTAAGAATTGGCACGTCCCCGATGTACTCTTCCTATCGACCTTACATCCAGCATAGTCGGAATCTGAGTACCCAATTAAGTCAAAGTTAGACCCCTTTGGATACCAGATCCCGAAGCAAGGCGTAGCGACTAAATATCTAAGAATTCGCTTCACCGCCACCAAGTGACACTCCTTAGGATCGGATTGAAATCTAGCACACATGCATACGCTAAGCATAATATCCGGTCTACTAGCACATAAATAAAGTAAAGACCCTATCATTGACCGGTATGCCTTTTGATCAACGGACTTACCTCCTTTGTTGAGGTCGGTGTGTCCGTCGGTTCCCATCGGTGTCTTTGCGGGCTTGGCGTCCTTCATCCCAAACCGCTTTAGCAGATCTTGCGTGTACTTCGTTTGGGAGATGAAGGTGCCGTCCTTGAGTTGCTTCACTTGAAACCCAAGGAAGTAGTTCAACTCGCCCATCATCGACATCTCGAATTTCTGCGTCATCACCCTGCTAAACTCTTCACAAGACTTTTGATTAGTAGAACCAAATATTATGTCATCGACATAAATTTGGCACACAAACAAATCACCATTACAAGTCTTAGTGAAAAGAGTTGGATCGGCTTTCCCAACCTTGAAAGCATTAGCAATTAAAAAATCTCTAAGACATTCATACCATGCTCTTGGGGCTTGCTTAAGTCCATAGAGCGCCTTAGAGAGCTTACACACGTGGTCGGGGTACCGCTCATCCTCGAAGCCAGGGGGTTGCTCCACGTACACCTCCTCCTTTATTGGCCCGTTGAGGAAAGCGCTCTTCACATCCATTTGGTACAACCTGAAAGAATGGTGAGCAGCATATGCTAGCAAGATACGAATGGACTCTAGCCTAGCCACAGGAGCAAAAGTCTCCTCAAAGTCCAAACCTGCGACTTGGGCATAACCTTTTGCCACAAGTCGAGCCTTGTTCCTCGTCACCACTCCGTGCTCGTCCTGTTTGTTGCGGAACACCCACTTGGTTCCCACAACATTTTGCTTGGGACGAGGCACCAGCGTCCAAACTTCATTGCGCTTGAAGTTGTTGAGTTCCTCCTGCATGGCCAACACCCAATCCGGATCTAGCAAGGCCTCCTCTACCCTGAAAGGCTCAATAGAGGAGACAAAAGAGTAATGCTCACAAAAATTAACTGATCGAGATCGAGTAGTTACTCCCTTGCTAATGTCACCCAAAATTTGGTCGACGGGATGATCCCTTTGAATCATCGCTCGAACTTGGGTTGGAGGTGCCGGTTGCGCTTCTTCCTCCATCACTTGATCGTCTTGTGCTCCCCCTTGATCACACGCCTCCTTTTGATGAACCTGTTCATCGTCTTGAGTTGGGGGATGCACCGTCGTTGAGGAAGAAGGTTGATCTCGTTCATCTTGTTCCTGTGGCCGAACGTCTCCAATCGCCATGGTTCGTATAGCGGCCGTTGGAACATCTTCTTCATCTACATCATCACAATCAACAACTTGCTCTCTTGGAGAGCCATTAGTCTCATCAAATACAATGTCGCTAGAGACTTCAACCAAACCCGATGATTTGTTGAAGACCCTATACGCCTTTGTATTTGAATCATAACCTAATAAAAACCCTTCTACAGCTTTGGGAGCAAACTTAGAATTTCTACCCTTCTTCACTAGAATGTAGCACTTGCTCCCAAAAACACGAAAGTACGATACATTGGGTTTGTTACCGGTTAGTAGCTCATATGACGTCTTCTTGAGGAGGCGGTGAAGGTAGACCCTGTTGATGGCGTGGCAAGCCGTGTTCACGGCTTCCGACCAAAAGCACTCGGGGGTCTTGAACTCTCCAAGCATCGTCCTCGCCATATCGATTAGCGTCCTGTTCTTCCTTTCTACCACACCATTTTGTTGTGGTGTGTAGGGAGCGGAGAACTCGTGCTTGATCCCTTCCTCCTCAAGAAACTCCTCCACTTGAAGGTTCTTGAACTCGGACCCGTTGTCGCTCCTAATCTTCTTCACCTTGAGCTCAAACTCATTTTGAGCTCTCCTGAGGAAGCGCTTGAGGGTCCCTTGGGTTTCAGACTTATCCTGCAAAAAGAACACCCAAGTGAAGCGGGAAAAGTCATCAACAATAACTAAACCATACTTACTTCCTCCTATGCTTAGATAGGCGACGGGTCCGAAGAGGTCCATATGCAGCAGCTCCAGAGGTCTTGACGTGGTCATCACATTCTTGCTGTGATGTGCTCCTCCAACTTGTTTACCTGCCTGACAAGCTGCACAAGGTCTATCTTTTTCGAAATAAACATTGGTTAGACCTATCACGTGTTCTCCCTTTAGAAGCTTGTGGAGATTCTTCATCCCCACATGTGCTAAGCGGCGATGCCACAGCCAGCCCATGCAAGTCTTAGCCATTAAGCATGCATCTAGACCGGCCTCTTCTTTTGCAAAATCAACTAAGTAAAGCTTGCCGTCTAGTACACCCTTAAAAGCTAGTGAACCATCACATCTTCTAAAGACAGACACATCTACATTTGTAAATAAACAATTATATCCCATTTGACATAATTGACTAACAGATAGCAAATTATATCCAAGACTCTCCACTAGGAATACATTTGATATAGAATGCTCATTAGAAATTGCAATTTTACCTAACCCTTTTACCTTGCCTTGATTCCCATCACCGAATATAATTGAATCTTGGGAATCCTTATTTTTGACGTAGGAGGTGAACATCTTCTTCTCCCCCGTCATATGGTTTGTGCATCCGCTGTCGATAATCCAGCTTGAACCCCCGGATGCATAAACCTGCAAGGCAAATTTAGGCTTGGGTCTTAGGTACCCAACTCATGTTGGGTCCTGCAAGGTTAGCACAAATATCTTTAGGGACCCAAATGCAAGATTTATCTCCCTTGCATCTAGCCCCTAATTTCCTAGCAACTACCTTCTTACCCTTTCTACAAATAGCAAAGGGAGCATTACAAGCATAATAAATGGTAGAAGGTTCATTCACTACTTTCCTAGGAGCATGAATAACATTCTTTCTAGGTACATGAGCAATATCTCTCCTAGGCATATGTACAACATTTCTCCTACACATATCTCTACCATGATTATAAGAAGAACTAGAAGCAAACATTGCATGAGAATCATAAACATGTGAATCAAAATGATTATAAGCATTTCTAGCATGTCTCCTATCATAATACATAAAAGCATGATTCTTTTTAGCATTACTAGCCATAGGGGCCTTCCCCTTCTCCTTGACGAAGGTGGGAGCCTTATGGCTTGTTAAGTTCTTGGCTTCCCTCTTGAAGCCAAGCCCATCCTTAATTGAGGGATGTCTTCCAATTGTATAGGCATCCCTTGCAAATTTTATCTTTTCAACTTCACTCTTGCTAGTCTTAAGTTGAGCATTAAGACTAGCCACTTCATCTTTTAGTTTTGAAATTGAAACTAAGTGTTTGCTACAAGTGTTAACATCAAAATCTTTACACCTAGTGCAAATTGTAACATTTTCAACACAAGACTTAGATTTATTTGTTACTTCTAATTTAGCATTTAAATCATGGTTAACACTTTGTAAAGTAGCAATGGTTTCATGACAAGAAGATATTTCACTAGAAAGCACTTCATTTCTTTTCACTTCTAAAGCATATGATTTTTGTGCCTCTATAAACTTATCATGTTCATCATACAATAAATCCTCTTGCTTCTCTAAAAGCCTATCCTTTTCATTCAAAGCATCAATCAATTCATTGATTTTATCTATCTTAGATCTATCTAAGCCTTTGAACAAGCAAGAATAATCTATGTCATCATCGTCACTAGACTCACTATCACTAGAAGAAGCATAAGTGGAGTCTTGAGTACTCACCTTCTTCTCCCTTGCCATAAGGCAAGTGAGACGCTCGTTTGGGAAGAGAGCCGATTTGTTGAAGGCAGTGGCGGCGAGTCCTTCGTTGTCGGAGTCGGAGGAGGAGCAATCCGAGTCCCACTCCTTTCCTAGATGCGCCTCGCCCTTTGCCTTCTTGTATTGCTTCTTCTTCTCTCTTTTGTTCCCCTTTTCCTGGTCACTTTCATTATCGGGACAGTTAGCGATAAAATGACCAAGCTTACCGCATTTGAAGCATGAGCGCTTCCCCTTGGTCTTGGTCTTGCTTGACTGCCCCTTGCGACCATTTAGCGCCGTCTTGAATCTCTTGATGATGAGAGCCATCTCTTCATCATTGAGCCCGGCCGCCTCGACTTGCGCCACCTTGCTAGGTAGCGACTCCTTGCTCCTCGTTGCTTTTAGAGCAATGGGTTGAGGCTCGTGGAGTGGTCCGTTCAACGCGTCGTCGACGTATCTTGCCTCCTTGATCATCATCCGCCCGCTCACGAATTTTCCAAGTACTTCCTCGGGCGTCGTCATCGTGTACCTGGGATTCTCACGAATATTGTTCACGAGATGAGGATCAAGTACGGTAAAGGACCTGAGCATTAGGCGGACGACGTCGTGATCCGTCCAACGCGTGCTTCCGTAGCTCCTTATTTTGTTGATAAGGGTCTTGAGCCGGTTGTACGTCTGAGTTGGCTCCTCTCCCCTTATCATGGCGAATCGTCCAAGCTCGCCCTCCACCAACTCCATCTTGGTGAGCATGGTGATGTCGTTCCCCTCGTGAGAGATCTTGAGGGTGTCCCATATCTGCTTGGCATTGTCCAAGCCGCTCACCTTATTATACTCTTCCCTGCACAAAGATGCTAAGAGAACAGTAGTAGCCTGTGCATTTTTATGAATCTGTTCATTTATAAGCATAGGGCTATCCGAGCTATCGAATTTCATTCCGTTCTCCACAATCTCCCATATGCTAGGATGGAGAGAGAATAAGTGACTACGCATTTTGTGACTCCAAAATCCGTAGTCCTCCCCATCGAAGTGTGGAGGTTTGCCAAGAGGAATGGAAAGCAAATGCGAATTCGAACTATGTTGAATACGGGAATAATCAAATGAAAAGTTCGAATTGACCGTCTTCCTGTAGTCGTTGTCGTCGTCCTTTTGGGAAGAAGTGGATTCATCACTATCGTCGTAGTAGATGATCTCCTTGATACGCCTCGTCTTCTTCTTCTTCCCTTCCTTTCGTCTATGGCCCGAGCCGGAGTCGGTAGGCTTGTCGTCCTTCGGCTCGTTGACGAAGGTCTCCTTTTCTTTGTCGTTGATCACAATACCCTTCCCCTTAGGATCCATCTATTCGGGCGGTTAGTCCCTTTGTGAATAGAACGGCTCCGATACCAATTGAGAGCACCTAGAGGGGGGGGGGTGAATAGGTGATCCTGTAAAAACTTCAAACTTAAGCCACAAACTTGTTAAGTGTTAGCACGATTATTGCCAAGTGGCTAAGGTGAAGTCTCAACAAAACACAATACCACAAGAGATCAAGACAGAGGTGACACGGTGGTTTATCCCGTGGTTCGGCCAAGCCAATGCTTGCCTACTTCCACGTTGTGGCGTCCCAACGGACGAGGGTTGCAATCAACCCCTCTCAAGCGGTCCAAAGACCCACTTGAATACCACGGTGTTTTGTTGTTCCTTTCACTATCCCTTTTGCAAGGAATCTCCACAAATTGGAGTCTCTTGCCCTTACAAGTATATGATCACAAAGAAGCACAGAGTAAGGGAGGGAAGCAACACACACAAATCCACAGCAAAAACGCGCACACACACGGCCAAGAATCGAGCTCACAAGAGTATCACACAGTTCTCACTAGAACAGAGCTCGAAACACTTAGAATGACAATCAAATGCGCAGAGACTGAGTGTGGATGATCAGGAATGCCCAAGAGTTGCTTGTGTGTCTCCTCCATGCGCCTAGGGGCTCCTTTTATAGCCCCAAGGCAGCTAGGAGCCGTTGAGAGCAAATCCGGAAGGCCATCCTTGCCTTCTGTCGTCGGGGGCACCGGACAGTCCGGTGCACACCGGACACTGTCCGGTGCCCGATTTGTTTCCTTATCTGGCGCTGCCGACCGTTGCAGCCCGTTGGAGATCTGCGAGCCGTTGGCGCACCGGACAGTCCGGTGCACACCGGACAGTCCGGTGCCGTCTTCCGACCGTTGGCTCGGCCACGTGTCTCGCGCGGATTGCGCGGCCGACCGTTGGCCCTGGCCGACCGTTGGCTCACCGGACAGTCCGGTGCACACCGGACAGTCCGGTGAATTTTAGCCGTACGCCGTCGGCGAATTCCCGAGAGCAGCCAGTTCGAGTTGAGGCAGCCTGGCGCACCGGACACTGTCCGGTGCACACCGGACAGTCCGGTGCTCCAGACCGAGCTGAGACTTGGCAGCCCACAGCCAAGTCTTTTCTCCTCTTCTCTCTTCCTGTTTCTAACACTTAGACAAATATGTTAGTCCACAAAACCAATGTACTACGGATTAGAAACATACCTTTACTCCATGATTTGTACTTTGTTCCATTTTACAATTAGGCACCTGTGTTGGTCACTAAATCACCAAAATACTTAGAAATGGCCCAAGGGCACATTTCCCTTTCAGTATGTCAGTGGAGACTTCGCCTGTGACGCTACGGGGTGCAAGTGAGGAGGTCTACCTATAAAAGGGGATCGATCCCCCAGGCAGTGGCCATGCCTTCGTTCTCCCCTCATGCATTGCGCCCTTCCACCTTCCGAGCCCCCGGATGGGGCGCACCAGCGTCGCCTTGCTCTTGCTGTCATTGGAGGAGCGTGGCCTCGTGGAGATCGGCGTTCTTCAACCACCGCTCGGCTTCAAGGATTTTCTTCGTGCAGCCCGACTGCATTCCCTCACCAATGGTCAGTTTGGTGGGGAGAAGCAAGCCAGGCTGTGGCCTTCGCCCCGCCCTCAGCTTCAAGGATCTTTGTCATCCGGGCTGAGGCGGAGGAGCGCACCGAGTGGGGGGTTGCCTCTGCGTGGGTCGGTGACCCTTTTCTTCCCCCAGCGTTTGGGGGAGAAAGGCATCCTCTAGCCCTGCGGAGGCGTCCTCCAGCCTTGCGGGGGAAGGCGAACTGCTGCTCCCTGGATAGGGTGCAGCTTTCCGTCCTTTATCCGGGCGGCGGTCGTGCCGCGCGCGGGCCGGTCACGTCCAGGTCCTCCTCGCACCGTCAGCCGTGCCGGGGGGTCATTCAACACGTCGTACGCCGCGAGGGTGGTACTCATGTTCTGGGACGGCCTCGGCGAGGACGGGGGTGAGGACCTGCCGGTGCGCTTTGGGGCGGCCGCTGTTCGCCAGCGCGGCGTCGGTGGGTTCGATCCCATGGTCGGCGCCCTCCGACTCTTCGGCCTTAATGGCTTGTCCTCGCCCCTCGTGTGGGGACGTGGGCGAGGGCCTCTTCGCAGCAGCGTCTGTCCTGAGGTCATCGCTGTTGCTGTTTAGCCGCCCAAGGTGGAGGTCGTTGTCTCTGCTGCTGCAGAGGTCACCGGCGAGCCGCTTAGAGTTCGTCATCCCGTGGGCCCCTGGTGTGGAGGTTGTTCATACCCGCAGGAGCGGAACCGGAGTCCCGTTTGTAAGGGGATATACTGGGTTTTTGCCGGAGCAAAATGTAACCGCTTCAAGTACTTAGACATTTGCCGTAGGTCGGGAGAACCGCCGAGGGTTCTGCCGACGTCTAAGTCTGTGTAGCATAGTTACCCCAAGTATATGTGTTTGTTCTTTGTGGCTGTTGGGGCCTGAACATTTGGGTATTCGAGTATAAAGCTGTGTTTTTCCTCATTCCGAGCGCTGGGACTTGCCTGTTGGCTAGCCAAACCACTTAACCGAGCGTGAGTTGCCTTTCGCGGAAGGTGACGAGTGAGGTATCTGTTTCCCGGAGGCGTAGGAGTCCCTCGGCTCGGTCGGCCTTGCCGCTCTAGGCCTCTCTTGCTTAGTTTTTTAGAACCTTTGGCTGCTCTGCGATGACTGGAGTCGGAGGCAGCGGTGTTGGCGCGGATAGAGGCTGAGTCGGCTCGAAAAGAGACTTCTTTGGCCCAGGAGCTGGCGGCTTCCTAGGCCGAGGAAGATGTGGTAGTAGCAGCTGGAGCTTGGCCGAGACATCCGCTGGCGTGGTGCTGGCGTCCTCCCTTGGGTGGAGGTCCCTTCGCCCGGGTCGCCGTCCGAGACCGGGCCAGGTTCCGCCGAGGGTGGAAACAACGCCGAGGGTGCTGCTGCTCCCCCTGCCGATGCCTGAACCTGCAGGAACAGTTTGTCTGTAGCATGCGCATGTTTTTCGTGGCCGCTGAGGCCTAAACACTTTATCGTCGTGTCTAAAAAGCTGCGTTTTCTTTCCTCTCGTTTCGAGCATCATGACTTGTCTGTCAATAGCAGAATCGTTTATCCAAGCGAGAGTTACTTTTCACGGAAGGTGATGAGTGAGGTATCCGTATCCCGGAGGCGTAGGAGTTCCTCGGCTCGGTCGGCCTTGCCGCTTACGTGCACTCTCATTTGGTCGTAGGATTCTGTTATTGATACGGTCGAGAAGGCACGAAAGTCATTTTCTACCCGAGTGTTTGGACTTGTTCGGTAGCAGGATCGCTTATCCGAGCTAGAGTTACTTCTCTCGGAAGGTGATGAGTGAGGTATCCGTATCCCGGAGGCGTAGAAGTCCCTCGGCTCGGTCGGCCTTGCCGCCTACGTGTACTCTCGTCGTTCTCAGGATCCTGCTATTGATACAGAAGTCGAAAGCACAAAGGTCGTTTTGGTAGAAAATTTTTTCCGAGGAAAATTTTGACGCAGAGGGGGTTCCCCCTTCTAGCCCCCGAGGGAGGGTCGGGCTTTGCTGAGGCAAGGCCGACCCTTCCTTGACGGTTAGACTTTGTGTATGTAAAGAAAACGAGGTACATGAATGACTTAAAACATCTTAAGGGTAGAAGCGACGTAGCTGTTGGATGTTCCAAGCGTTGCTGTAGACCTCGCCCTGGTCGTTGGCCAGCTTGTATGTTCCGGGCTTCAAAATCTTAGCGATCATGAAGGGCCCTTCCCAGGGAGGAGTGAGCTTGTGGCGCCCTCGGGCGTCCTGTTGCAGACGAAGCACCAAGTCTCCCACTTGGAAGCCTCGGGGCCGAACGCTTCGGGCGTGGTAGCGTCGCAGCGACTGCTGGTACCGTGCCGAATGTAGTAAGGCAACGTCCCGAGCCTCTTCGAGCTGGTCCAGCGAGTCCTCTCGCTGGTCTGGTTGCTTCGGTCGTCGTACGCCCTGGTCCTCGGGGAGCCGTATTCTAAGTCCGTGGGGAGGACGACCTCGGCCCCATAGACTAGAAAAAACGGCGAGAAACCCATGGCGTGGCTCGGCGTCGTCCTTAGACTCCAGACTACCGAGGGTAGTTCTTTCATCCACCACTTGCTGAACTTGTTGAGGTCGTTGTAGATCCTCGATTTGAGTCCCTGCAAAATCATACCGTTGGCACGCTCCACCTGCCCATTCATCATGGGGTGAGCTACGGCGGCCCAGTCCACATGGATGTGGTGGTCGTCGCAGAAGTCCAGGAACTTTTTCCGATGAACTGCGTGCCATTGTCGGTGATCATGGAGTTTGGGACCTCGAATCGATGGATGATGTTGGTGAAGAACGCCACCACCTGCTCGGACCTGATGCTGGTCAATGGTCGGACCTTGATCCACTTGGAGAATTTGTCGATGGCGACCAGCAGGTGCGAGAAGCCCCCAGGTGCCTTCTGCAAGGGACCGACAAGGTCTAGACCCCACACGGCAAACGGCCAGGTGATGGGTATCGTCTGCAGGGCCTGAGCGGGCAGGCGTGTCTGCTTCGCATAGAATTGACACCCCCGACAGGAGCGAACAATCCTAGTGGCGTCGGCCACCGCGGTTGGCCAGTAGAAACCTTGTCGGAAGGCATTCCTCATGAGGGCTCGAGGTGCTGCATGGTGGCCGCAAGCCCCCGAGTGTATTTCTTGCAACAGCTCTTGTCCTTGGGCGATAGATATGCATCGTTGGAGGATGCCCGAGGGGCTGCGATGGTAGAGCTCCTTTTCATCACCCAGCAAGACGAACGACTTGGAGCGCCGAGCCAGTCGCCGAGCTTTGGCCTTGTCGAGGGGAAGTTCTCCTCGGAGGAGATATTTCAGGTACGGGGTCTACCAGTTCGGATCTGGTGTGACCCCATTCTGTTCCCCCTCAACAGGCAAGGCCTCCTCCTCGATGGCCGAGGGTACCTCGGACTCGGCCGAGACCTCCTCGGGCTCGGCCGAGGCTTCCTCGGGCTCGGGCATGTCGTCGATCTTGATGGATGGTTGATGTAGGTCTCTGGAGAAGACGTCCGGGGGAACCGTCGCCCGCCCCAAGGCTATCTTTGCCAGCTCTTCCACAGTCTCGTTGTACCGTCGGGCGATGTGGTTGATCTCCAGCCCGTAGAACTTTTCTTCCAGGCACCGGACTTCGTCGCAGTAGGCTTCCATCCTCCGGTCGCGACAGTGGGAGTTCTTCATGACTTGGTCGATGACAAGCTGCGAGTCGCCACAAGCGTCGAGGCGTCGGACCCCTAGCTCAATGGCGATGCGCAACCCGTTAACCAGAGCCTCGTACTCGGCCACGTTGTTTGATGCCGGAAAATGGAGGCGTATGACGTAGCGAAGATGCTTTCCGAGGGGTGAAACGAAGAGCAAGCCAGCGCCTGCCCCTGTTTTCATGAGTGACCCATCGAAGTACATGGTCCAAAGATCGGGTTGGATTGGAGTTGTCGGCAACTGGGTGTCAGTCCACTCAGCCAGGAAGTCTGCCAAGACCTGGGATTTTATGGCCTTCCAAGGGGCGAATGATAGCGTCTCGCCCATGAGCTCCACTACCCACTTCGCTATCCTACCCGAGGCCTCACGGCACTGGATGATCTCCCCCAGGGGGAAGGATGACACCACAGTCACCGGATGAGACTCGAAGTAGTGTCGCAACTTTCGCCGTGTCAGAATCACTGCGTAGAGCAGCTTCTGGATCTGTGGGTAGCGGATCTTGGTCTCGGAAAGCACTTTGCTGATGAAGTAGACTGGCCTCTGGACGAGCAGTGCATGCCCTTCTTCTCGTCTCTCGACTACAATCACGGCGCTGACCACCTGAGTGGTCGCGGCTACGTAGATCAAGAGGGCTTCTCCTGCAGCGGGGGCACCAGGATGGGTGCGTTTGTAAGGAGCGCCTTAAGGTTTCCGAGGGCTTCCTTGGCCTCGGGGGTCCAAGTGAAGCGCTCGGACTTCCTTAAGAGGCGGTACAGAGGCAAGCCTTTCACGCCAAGGCGTGAGATGAAACGGCTCAGAGCCGCAAGGCATCCCATGACCCTCTGTACTCCTTTCAAATCCTGGATCAGTCCCATGTTGGTGATGGCCGCAATTTTCTCCGGATTGGCCTCGATGCCCCGCTCGGAGACGATGAATCCAAGGAGCATGCCTCGGGGGACTCCGAAGACACACTTCTCAGGATTGAGTTTCATGCCTTTCGCTCTCAGACACTTGAATGTCGTTTCAAGGTCAGAGAGGAGGTCGGAGGCTCTCTTCATCTTGACAACGATGTCATCGACGCAAGCCTTGACTGTTCTGCCGATGTGTTCTCTGAACACATGGTTCATGCACCTCTGGTCGGTGGTGCCTGCATTCCTCAAACCAAATGGCATTGTAGTGTAGCAGTACATGCCAAAAGGTGTGATAAAAGAAGTCGCGAGCTGGTCGGACTCTTTCATCTTGATTTGGTGATAGCCTGAGTAGGCATCAAGGAATGACAGGGTTTCGCACCCAGCAGTGGAGTCCACAATTTGATCGATGCGAGGTAGAGGGTAGGGAACTTTCAGACATGCTTTGTTTAGACCAGTGTAGTCTACACACATCCTCCATTTCCCATCCTTCTTCCTTATAAGAACAGGGTTAGCTAACCATTCGGGATGGAATACCTCTTTGATGAACCCTGCCGTGAGTAGCTTGTGGATCTCCTCGCTTATGGCCCTACTCTTTTCTTCGTCAAAACGGCGCAGGGTTTGCTTCACGGGTCAGGCTCCAGCTCTAATGTCCAGTGAGTGCTCGGTGACATCCCTCGGTATGCCGGGCATGTCCGAGGGACTCCACACAAAGACTTCGGAGTTTGCGTGGAGAAAGTCGACGAGCACTACTTCCTATTTGGGGTCGAGCTCGGAGCCGATCCGGACTTTCTTGCTGGCGTCGTTGCTGGGGTCGAGAGTGACGGACTTGACCGCCTCGACTGGTTCGAAGTTGCCGGCGTGCCGCTTCGCGTCGGGTGCCTCCTTGGAGAGGCGTTCCAGGTCAGCGATGAGGGCCTCGGACTCGGCGAGGGCCTTAGCGTACTCCATGCACTCCACGTCGCATTCATACGCGTGGCGGTACGTGGATCCAACGGTGATGATCCCGTTCGGGCCCAGCATCTTTAGCTTGAGGTAGGTGTAGTTGGGGACAGCCATGAACTTGGCGTAGCACGGCCTTCCCAACACCGCATGGTAGGTTCCTCGGAACCCGACGACCTCAAAGGTGAGAGCTTCCTTTCGGAAGTTGGAGGGAGTCCCGAAGCAGACGGGTAAGTCGATCCGTCCGAGGGGCAGGATCCGCTTCCCGGGCGCGATCCCGTGGAAGGGTGCCGCACCGGCCCAGACCTCGGACTTATCAACCCCAAGAGTTCGAGGGTCTCGGCATAGATGATGTTAAGGCTGATGCATCCATCCATGAGGACTTTGGAGAGCCTAACGTTGCCGATGATCGGATCGACGACGAGCGGGTACCTCCCTGGGCTTGGCACGAAGTCGGGGTGGTCGCCTCGGTTGAAGGTGATAGGCTTGTTGGACCAGTCTAGGTAGACTGGCGCTGCCACCTTCACCAAGCAGACCTCCCAGTGCTCCTGCTTGCGGTGCCGAGCCGAGGCGTTCGTCGCCTACCCGTCGTAGGTCATGAAGCAGTTGTGGACCTCCGGGAACTCCTCTTCCTTGCTGCCCCCTTCTTGTCATTGTCATGGCCTTTGCTATCCTTCGCCGGGGGCCCGGTCTTATGGAAGTAGCGCCGGAGCATGACACATTCTTCGAGGGTGTGCTTGACGGGCCCCTGGTGATAGGGGCATGGCTCTTTGAGCATCTTGTCGAACGCGCCGGCCCCTCCAGGAGGTTTCCGAGGGTTCCTATGCTCGGCCGCAGCGACGAGATTCGCGTCAGCGGCGTCGCGCTTTGCTTGCGACTTGTTCTTGGCCTTTTTCTTCGTGCCCCGCTGGGCGGACGCCTCAGGGGCGTCTTTCTTCGGCTCTCCCTGAGGCTGCTTGTCTTTTCGGAAGAAAGCTTCGACCGCCTCTTGACTCGAGGCAAACTTGGTGGCGACGTCCATCAGTTCGCTCGCACGGGTGGGAGTTGCGCCCCAGTTTGCTCACCAGGTCTCGGCAAGTGGTGCCGGCAAGGAAAGCCCTGATGACATCCGAGTCGGTAACGTTGGGCAGCTCGGTGCGCTGCTTCGAAAACCGCCGGATGTACTCTTGGAGGGACTCCCCTGGCTGCTGGCGGTAGCTTCGGAGATCCCACAAGTTCCCAGGGCGCACGTACGTGCCTTAGAAGTTTCCCGCGAAAGCCTTGACCAGATCGTCCCAGTCGGAGATCTGCGCAGGAGGCAGATGCTCCAGCTAGGCTCGGGCGGCGTCGGAGAGGAAAAGGGGTAGATTACGGATGATGAGGTTGTCATCATCCGCCCCTCCCAACTGGCATGCCAGTCGGTAGTCCGCGAGCCACAGCTCCGGCCTCGTCTCCCCCGAGTACTTGGTGATAGTAGTCAGTGCTTGGAAACGGGCAGGGAACGTCGCTCGTCGTATGGCCCGGCTGAAGACTCACGGACCGGGTGGTTCGAGCGAGGGGCTGCGCTCCTCCTCGCTGTCACAGCGTCCCCCATGCCTGGGATGGTAGCCTCGGCGCACCTTCTCATCGAGACAGGCTCGACGGTCGAGATGGTGGTGCTCGTTGCCGAGGCGACCCCGGGCGGCAGGCGCCTCGTCCCGCATGCGCTCGGGGTGGACCGAGGCTTCCCGCATGCGTCTTCCTCGGAACCCGCCGGCCCAAAGGTTGAGACAGCTGTCAGTCAGTCCCAGGTCGACCACATATGGTACCCCATAAGGTTTGGATGCCTTTATGAAGACGCTCACCGTAGCGGGGTCGCTAGGTGAATCGAAGCTAAATCGAAAGGGTACGGGATGGAAAACGGACGGTACCTCTCGGTCGATGGACGGTGGTGAAGTCGCGTCAGGGGCGGAGCACACCATCATCTTAGGTACGAGGGCAACGCCTAGTAGATCCTTTGCGGGGGTGCTGGCATCATCAGTCCGCTTGGGGCTGACTCGTTGCGGGGAAGTGACACCCGCTGTCGTCTCAGGTGCAAGGACAATGCCTGACATGTCCCCCGGGGGAGTGCCGGCGTCGTCGACTCGCTCTGGTGCGACAACCGAGAAGGTGCCGCCTCCTGCGTGGCCATGGTTGCCCCGTCTCTGCCTTCTCCGGCGAGGAGGGTGGCAGGGACAACTGGAGTGCTCCTCTTCTGCCGTGGGGAGATGTTGTCGTCGAGCTCACCGCCGCCGGGAGAGTCGAAGACCGTCGTTGTCGTCACACCGTGAGGGGAGGAGTACCATGTCGTAGTTGCCGTCGAGGGACATGAACTCGAGGCTCCAGAAGCGGAGCACCGTCCCGAGCTGAAGAGGTTGCTGAAGACTCCCCATCTGGAACTCAACGGGAAGGTGTTCGTTAGCACGCAGCAGGCCCCTACCTGGCGCGCCAACTGTCGGCGTTTCGGACCTACGGGGTCCCTGGACCAACGAGTGAAATCGCTGTGTGCCCCTGCCCAGATGGGTTGGCGCGGGATGGAACACAAGAGGTGGGGGAAGCCTTATATTATCCTGCACCAGGGGTGCCGCTCGTAGTAGGGGTTACAAGCACGTCGCGTGAGGGAGAGTGAGGTAGAGAGTGGGAGCCTGTTCGTCTGCTCCTTCCCTCGCGCGAACCCCCCTCCAGGATGGGCCTGGACCTCCCTTTTATAGACGTAAGAAGAGGGTCCATACGTATAATGGGGGGTGTAGCTATGCGCTAACGTGTCCGGCAGAGAGATGCCCTAGCCGTGTGTACATGCCATCGTGGCTGTCGGGGGAGAGCTTGAGCCCTGTACACGTGATAGTGTGGCCGTCGGAGAAGCGCCTGAGCCCTGTAGAAGCACAGCTGGCAGCGCGGCAAGGATCCTGCTGACGTCTCCTTGCTGCCGTAAGGGGCTGAGAGCCACCGGCGTCATGGTTGCACGCGCGACACCATCATTACCCGTCGCCGAGGTAAGCCAGATGGGACGCTGGTCTTGTTTCTTGTAGCCTGAGCTGGCTAGGGATAGGGTAATGATGTATCCCCTGTTGGCGCGGTCGGTCCGAGCCCAAGGTCGGGTGAGGCGGAGACTTCTCTTGAGGCCGAGGCCGGGGTCAGGCGAGGCGGAGACCTCCTCCCAAGGCTGGAGCCTGAGGTCGAGGCCGAGTCCGGGGGTCGGGCGAGGCGAAGACCTCCTCCCGAGGCCGGAGCCTGAGGTCGGGCGAGGCGGAGCTTCCTGTTGCGCCCGAGGCCGAACTCGGTGGTTGACCGTGACTTGTTGTCAGTCTTCGCCTGGGTGGTTGGCACGGCAGTCGGAGCGGGGCGAGCGGCGCTGTTTTCCTATCACATCGAACAGTAAAAGAGAGGGGCGAAGTGACTGCAGTCACTTCGGCCTGGCCGACTGAGGCGCGTGTGTCAGGATACGGCGTCAGTCGTCCCCTGCATTGAATGCGCCTGCGAAGCGGTCGGTTGGTGAGGCGGTCTGGCCAAGGTTGCTTCACAACGAAGCCTGCCCGAGCCGGGCTTCAGGAGAGCCAAGGAGGTGCCTGCTGCCTGAGGAGGCCCTCGGGCGAGGCGTGAACTTGTCTGGGACTACTGCTCCAGCCCGAGGCTGGGCTCGGGTGAGGTCGCGTCCCTTGGGTAGACGAAGCCTTGACTTGAACCGCGCCCGTCAGTTGGTCTGAGGGTGTTTACCAGCCGTGATTAGGAGTGTTGGGGGTACCCCTAATTATGGTACCTGACAGTATCCTATGCATTTCTGTCCTGCTATACATTCCTTTTGGTTGCCACATATGTGTATGTAGTCCAGTTTTATTTGCCATAACATAGCAAGGGACCTGTGAACAGCCTGCAACCTGAACCACATATTACCATCCGTGTGGGGGCTACCACTTTTTATTCTCTACGTTAGCAAAATTATCCATACGCTCAAGGAAATAGATAAAAGGAAAATGCATCGAGACACTAGGAACGTCATTAGATCACGCGGGGGTCAATTTGCGTCCAAAAACTTAGCAGGACTATATTGACAACTCATGCAGGGTTATGCTGCAAACAAGTTGGCCATAGTGGGAAATAAAAAATGCCATCTTCCTTGCAAAGCAAAACTGGTTCTAAACTACCTATGTCTCCAACCGACCGTACTTCGTTGCAATGTACCTTAGAAGAGACCCTTTTTCCTGCTCAGTCAATCCTCCATGCCTAATATTATCCATTGCCTGGACAGACTTTCTTTTACTACATGGGCCTACCATGCAAACTCTACTCATATAGAAGATTACTAAACAACTTCAGCTGCCATCGAGCATTTAAACAAGCAGCTATTTTGAAGCCTAACATTTAGTGTTCTACATACCTCGCACGTAATTTGCAATATGAGATAGCACTCTAGATATACAGTTTACAACTTTTGTTTCTTTGCGATGTCCACACCTAACACGATACGCTGAGCAATTTATTTGTACATTTACTGTTCTGCACTCCAATAGGGATGCTAGCCCGACTGTTGATGTCGTACTTTGGGGCGAGCGGGCCACATCTTTCCCAGCTGAACAGGTGCACAGGGATAGTGGCTCCTCGCCACAGATCATTATATTTGTTGGCACTCTCGTGAGGAGTTACGCTGGTAAGTCTACCACAACCCTTTGGTTGCACAGCTAATATACATGTGCATCTGAAAGGTTTTATTGTTTTTTAGATAATGTGTCTTTATCGGGTGGATCATCATGCAAGTGGTACATAAATGCACCGGTCCCAGAAGTAAATGCTCTCAGAGCTAGGTAGCTTACTCATCCTAGGTTTACATACATACAGTTTTCAGTCATCTTTCTCACCAAATCTGATTACTGTCATTCGTAAACTGACATGGATAAATAGTGCTGAACCAAACCACCGCCCTGTCATTTGGGATCAGGGAAAAGTGGCTGCTGAGTGTACAATAGTCGCAGTCCCTGAACACAAGAAACTCAAGGATATTAAGTACCTCCATCCTTTTGAAAATAAGGTCCCGCTACTCGGCTAAACCTTTCAGTACTAAGATTTATTGCGGGTTCAAATCTGTTTACTTCAATTACATTGTTTACAGAAGAAGGAATGGCTTGTCATAGTAAAGGTGCTCAAGATTGATAGATCGTGGTGGTACAACGCATGCAAAAAATGCCTTCGGACAACCAAACCACACGGTGACACATACAAGTGCACCAATAATTCCTGTGACAGCATCGGATCGCCTACCCCAAGGTCAGCTCTTACATGTCTCTCCCTGTTTTTGTTAAAGTCCTGCTAGACACCTTCTGTTTTAATCTAAATATGTTGACTCATACATGTTCCAGGTTAAACACACTATAAGCATGATTGACACGTACCAACTCTACCCCTTTCAGTTGCATATTGCAATTTGCAAGAAAATAATGAAAAAGAAGTAAAAAAATCACCATACACATTTCCTATCTGTCTTTGATTCTTGCACCCATCAATTTTGACAATGCAAAGATTCATAGATACCCAGCTGATGTCAGGAATGTAAATATGCCCTAGAAATTTGTTTTGAGGTATGCACAACATTGAGACATGGGAAACATCCCAGTGCATGGCTTGCTTACCAATCGAGTAAATAGTAGATATGGCTGCTTGAGTTGCAGCTACTGCCACAAGGGTTGCTATGATGGAGGCTGCCCAGTATATGGCCTCTGCAGTTAGAGTATCTCGACTTTAGTGTAGTTTAGTGTGCAACGTATTAACATACCGTAGCGATGGTCAGATAAGCCTATGTCAGTTTGTGCATAGTGTGCTTGTTTTTGTGATATAGCTCAAAGAAAACTTGTGAAAGCAAACTATGGCAACTAGAGGAGATATTTAGTGTCTAGGCCAAAATTTAGATCTAAATTGAACTAAGGCTTTCACTGTCTACAGATTCCATGTTTAGTGATGTCTACCAATCAAACCACTCTGTGCAGGTACAAGATATGCCTCACCGCTGAAGACGACACTGACACCGCCGAGTTTATCTTCTTTGGCCGGATGGCGCAGCGGCTCATTAAAAAAAATGTGGACACCCTCATATCGACTAATCCACCTGGTTTCATTCCAAGCGAAATTACAAACCTACTAGAAAAGTCTTTCAAGTGGAATGTTAGCTTCACCGAAAGCACAATTATTAATAGCAGTGTTTCCTTCCAAGTGAATGCTATAAATGCAGAAATGGATGGCGGCAGCACACTTCCAGCTACATCGCCCTCACAACCATCGTCGACCATACTATCTCAAGGTAAAGCTTATCGTATTTGTTTAGTCGAGCTATGTACATTAGTTTGTGCCAAGTTAGGAATGAAAATTATGGTTCCTTTTCTCTGATTGTTTATTTGATGTTCCATTCCGTTCTACCTGTGTATGGTGGGTCACCTAGGGCTAAAATGAAACAGACTACAGCATCTGCCCAATAGACACAGACTGTAGAATGCTCACCTGAAACTAACCTGGTTGAAACTCAAATTATCAAATTGGGAATGATTTTTGTGGCTCATACACTGCAGCTTTTTGTGGCTCTAACCTGCTTTTTTGGCTACCTGCTAACTCTGCAGCAGGACAAGGATCAGGTGTCACACAAAACAAGGGGGTTGCCTTCATCCGCGAGTCGTCACTAACACCGGAGAGTCGCAAAGTTTCTTCTAGCGCCAAGGTGTATTGTTGTACTCAGTTAAAAAAATAGCTATCTACAATATAAAACCTCATTCTCCTTCTGTATACACTGAGAAACAAGCCCTACACATGTCTTTTGTTTGCATTGTATCATACAGACAACCCCACATCAGGGAGACAGCCTGCTGCTAGGAACAAAAATTATCCCTGCTCCGCCTAACGTGCAAGCGCCATCAGGAGCCCACAACACCCCTGGTGCCAACACTCTTCGCCCAGTACGAACTCCGCGTCACAGTCATGAATATTGGTAGCCTATGCTCAATAATGGTATCTTATCCTCTTGCTGAATTAACATGAAAAAACATTTTTCGGCAGGGGCGAAGCTAGGTTCAACATTATGGATGCAAATGCACCCCCCACAAAATACCAATCCTATAGATTTAGTTAAAATTTCACCATATATGCATCCCTAGAAAAAAATTTATGCACCCACAAGGCTAAATGCACCCTCCTTAGTTTTGCTCTAGCTTCGCCACTGTTTTTCGGTGGTGCGTATGCTTACAGGCAGCTTCCATTGCCACAACTAAATGTCTAAATATGCTTCATCTATGCATCCATTTACCTTACCATGCATGTTGTGCCCTCTGCATTGTTTCAGCTGTCTCTAAAACTAGCAAATTCGCAGGCTGACGCTTACAGTGTGCTAGATGAATCTACAAACAAGACTCACAAAAGTGTTACTGGAAAAAGGTTAGCTTCATGCCAAAAAATTTGCCTACACTATTATTCCCATATCATGACATCGCTCTTACATGCATGCCATGGGAACAAAATTTACATAGTGTTGGGACCACGCTTCGTCGCCGAAGGTCCTGCAGAAAGAAACAGCTTTGCCTAAAGCTGCTTGTACGTGACGCCGAAGGCATCATTCATGAAGTTTCGGTATTATAACATATCCGAAGATGAAGGGTCGTACCGACTTAAAGATGGAATGACCTTTTAGCTCATAGGGGTCTGAGTCATTGTTGTAAACTTTTATGAGGGGCATGATTGTAATTCTTCACAGGTTGTGTCCTGTGCCTATAAATAGTGAACAATATTCCTTTACTGTTCACGGATTCCTGTAATTGCAATCAGATCACTCGGAAATTGTCATTTGTCAAGGCAAAGGTATAAATGTATTTAAATATTATGTTCAAACATCTAAGATTTACAAAATGTATAAATGATGTCATTTATTTTCAATTTACTTATCTTTAATACTTTATATCCTGCGTTATCTCGTATTACTTTTAAGAGTTTAATTACGAAGGTAGTACCTTCGTAATTCTATCATTGTAACCTTCGTCCGAAGTTCATTAAATCCTTGGGGAAATAATGCTTCAGCGGACGAAGGACATCGATATTTAACATTTTATATTGCCTTATTCTTAATTCATAGCATTTGAGAACAAGTCCCCAACATTGGCGCCCACCTCCGGTCAACACACTTCCACTTTCTTGAGTTGATGGCTTCGTTCAACGATCAAGCTGGAGCTGCTTCGGCCCCGAAGCTGGTACTCCCGATAACAGGCGGTTCATGCTTAGAGCCAGCCAACAAGAAGCAGAAGAAGGAAGCACAGAGGAGGGTACAGCACGTCGGGGTGCAAGGACCCTTCATCAAGTCAAGATGGTCTCACATTCCAATTACCTTCTCCCAAGAGGATCTTCAACTCAAGGATTACCCACACAATGATGCTATGGTTATCTCTTGTGTGATCAAAGGATTTCTGGTCCATAATGTTTTGGTTGATACAGGCAGCGTAGCTGATATCATATTTGCTAAAGCTTTCAGACAAATGCAAGAGCCCGAAGACAAGATCCATGATGCTACGCACCCTCTTTGTGGCTTCGGAGGACGACAAATTGTAGCACTTGGGAAGATCACCATGCCAGTAACCTTTGGATTTGTTAACAATACAAGGACTGAGCAAATTGTGTTTGACATTGTTGACATGGAGTATCCTTACAATGCTATCATTGGTCGTGGTACTCTCAATGCCTTCGAAGCAATTCTTCATCCAGCTTACCTTTGCATGAAGATACCTTCGGACCAAGGGCCCATCGCTATTCATGGAAGTCAGGAAGCTGCCAGAAGGGCCGAAGGAAATTGGACAGATTCAAAAGCGATCCATAACATAGATGGAGCTGAAGCTTGTGAGCAGTACAAGTTCAGAAGGGAAAAAGCTGCTTCGGCTGATCAGCCAAAACCCATGCTCTTATGTGAGGACATAGCAGAGCAGAAGGTGCTATTGGGATCTCAATTGTCCGAAGAACAGGAGAAAACCTTGATACGGTTTTTGTTCAACAATAAAGATGTTTTTGCTTGGTCAGCTAATGATCTTTGCGGAGTTAACAGGGATGTCATTGAGCACTCGCTCAATGTTGACCCATCCTTCAGACCCAGAAAGCAGAGACTTCGGAAGATGTCTGATGACAAGGCCGAAGGTGCTCGGAATGAAGTGAAAAGACTCCTCAGTGCTGGAGTTATTAGAGAGGTAAAATACCCAGAATGGTTGGCTAACACTGTTATGGTGAAGAAGGCCAATGGTAAATGGAGAATGTGTATCGATTTTACTGATCTCAATAAGGCCTGTCCGAAGGACGAGTTTCCATTGCCAAGGATAGATTCCTTGGTTGACGCAACAGCTTCTTCAGAGCTTATGAGTCTGCTGGATTGTTATTTAGGCTATCATCAAATCTGGATGAAGAAGGAGGATGAATCGAAGACCAGCTTCATAACCCCCAGTGGAACATATTGTTACCTTCGGATGCCTGAGGGGCTTAAGAATGCTGGAGGAAGCTTCAGCAGAATGACAGCGAAGGTTCTCCATTCTCAGATAGGCAGGAATGTGCTAACTTATGTTGATGATATCATTGTAAAAAGCACAAAGCAAGATAATCACATTGCTGATCTGCAGGAGACCTTCGCTAATTTTAGACAGGCTGGTTTAAAGCTAAATCCAGAAAAATGTGTCTTCGGAGTGAAGAAGGGGAAATTTCTTGGTTGCCTAGTTTCAACAAAAGGAATTGAGGCTAATCCAAACAAAATCGAAGCTATCCTTCGAATGGAACCACCAAGTACAAAGAAAGGGGCTCAAAGATTGACAGGAAGACTGGCATCTCTCAACAGATTCATATCCAGATCAGCAGAGAGAAATTTGCCATTTTTCGAAGTGCTGAAGTCAGCCGAAGTTTTTCAGTGGGGACCAGTCTAGCAGAAAGCCTTCGAAGAGTTGAAGCAATATTTAATAGATCTAACAACACAAACTCCACCAACGCCAGGGGCTCCTTTGTTATTATATGTGGTAGCTTCGCACTCAGCGGTAAGTGCAGCACTTGTTCAGGAGAAGCTTGAAGGCCAAGTCAAAAAGCAGGCCCCAATATACTTTGTGTCCGAAGTTCTTAGTTTATCAAAGAAAAATTATACAGAATTGGAGAAGGTACTGTATGCTGTTTTGATGGCTTCCCGAAAGCTTCGGCATTATTTTCAAGCTTACAACATAATTGTTCCTTCTTCACAACCTTTGAAGGATATTATAAGAAACCGAGAAGCTACTGGAAGGATTGGAAAATGGGTTGCAGAGCTCAATGAATTTTGTATTGATTATGTCCATAGATCTTCGATTCAGTCCCAAGCGTTGGCAGACTTCATTGATGACTGGACGCCAGGGGCTCAGGAAGAAGAAATGAATAAAGATGTCGAAGCATGGACAGTGTTCTGCGATGGGTCTTGGGGAACCTTCGGAGCAGGAGCAGCTGCTGTGTTGGTTTCACCTTCCAAAGTTAGAACTTGTTATGCGGCAAGACTTGATTTCAGTTGCACAAATAATATTTCTGAGTACGAAGCTCTGCTCTTGGGACTTCAGAAATTAAAGGCAATGGGAATCAGAAGGGCTACTCTTAAAACTGACTCCCAAGTTATTTCTGGTCATATTGACAAGAGCTATAAAGCAAGAGATCCGAAGATTGAAAAATATCTAGATACAATCCGAAGGATTGAGGCTTCCTTTGAAGGATTCTCTGTCAAAAATATTCCTCGCGGAGAAAATGAATATGCTGATCTACTAGCCAAGTCAGCGGCACAGGGGCTGCCTTTACCTTCGGATGTATTTTTTGAAACAATAAAAGCACCTTCGGTTGAGCTTCTTGAAAGAGCGGTCCTCAACATATCCCCTGTCTATAGTGAAGATTGGAGAACTGAAATCATCTCTTTCCTTCAGGGTAATTTTCTTTCAGATGACGAAGCTTACAACAAAAGGATAGAAGCAAGAGCTCGACCATATGTTATTATAGAAGGGGAATTATACAAGCGTGGGGTTTGTTCCCCGTTGCTCAAGTGTTTGTCTAGAGCTGAAGGTATAGAAATGATGAAGGAAATACATGCAGGCCTGTGTGGATCTCATATCGGATCTAGGCCTTTGTTGGGAAAAGTTTTTCACCAAGGATTTTATTGGCCAAAAGCAGCTTCGGATGCAGCGGAACTAGTGCAAAAGTGCGAAGGTTGTCAGAAATGTGCAAGAGATCAAAAACAACCTTCGTCTCTAACTCAGTTAATACAACCCTCTTGGCCGTTACAAAGGTGGGGCCTTGATTTGTTAGGTCCGCTACCACCAGCACAAGGAAATTTAAGATATGTTGTAGTGGCAGTGGAATATTTTTCTAAGTGGATTGAGGCGAAGCCTTTAGCCACAATAACTTCGGTCACCGTCCAAAAGTTTTTCTGGCAAAACATTGTTTGTCGCTTCGGAGTGCCGAAGGCCATTACTGTGGACAATGGAACGCAGTTTGACTCTGAAGTTTTCAAAGAGTTTTGTGACCAAATTGGCACGAAGATCCATTTTGCGTCAGTTCGGCATCCAGAATCAAATGGACTAGTCGAAAGAGCCAATGGGATCATAATGACAGGAATAATGAAGTCAATCTTCAATCAGCCTAGGGGAAAGTGGCCAGAAGAATTAATCAAAGTGGTGTGGAGCCATAACACAACAGCGTCAAGATCAACAGGCTTTACGCCATTTAAACTATTGTTCGGTGACGAAGCAATAACACCGGAAGAAGCCAAAGCAGGATCTATAAGAACAATAGCTTTGGCAGAAGGCGAAGATGAAGCTGATTGCTCTGTGGAAAAGGATGCTATAGAGGGGATCAGGCTTCAGGCTGTGGAAAACATTAATAAATACCAAGCCGAAACAATAAAATGGCGTGACAGAAAGGTTCGGTTGAAGAACATTAAGCCAGGACATTTGGTGCTTCGGAGAGTGGCCAACCCAGACACAGTAGGCAAACTACAGCTGAAGTGGGAAAGCCCTTTCTTGGTAGTATCTTCGTCAAGACCCGGTTCCTATAGATTAAAGGATATGGACGGCAGCGACATCCCTAGATCGTGGAACGCGGATAAGCTTCGGCGATATTATGTTTAGCTTGATGTAGTTTTTTCTATTCCTTTTTCTGGCACCCTTTTCCTTTCCAAAGGGGGAGAAAGGTTTTTAATGGGGCCACAACATGTAATTTTCCTTATTTCAATTCTATAAGAATTATATCCCCCAAAAATGTAAATGTAAATGCAAAGGAAAAAAGAAAAGAAAACAGGGAAAAGCTCAAAAGTCGTTCCTAAGGGAATGCAGAGCTTACAGCGAAAAGTCAACGCTGATTCCGCCGAAAGTAAAAGGCAAAGAAGCTCCTAAGGGAGGCTTACAGCGAAAAATAAACGTTGATTCTGCTGAAAGTAAAAGCGAAGAAGCTCCCAAGGGAGGCTTACAGCGAAAAGTCAATGCTTATACACCAAAAAGTAAACGGTGAAGCCGAAAAGTAAACGGCAAAAAGATTCGAATCGTTCTTAACGGGATGAAAGGGCTGTGATCATGATTTTTGAACATGTGTCTCAATATTCATTTGCACAATACATTCCATCATGTCATTTGCATTCATAAACATTCATTTAGACATCTATAGAATCATCATCATACCACACAAAAAAGACAGGTGCTTCGGCAATGAGAAAAGACTTCGAAGGAAAAAATTTTTATGCTTCGTTGTGTACGAAAAGAAGGGAAGGTGTTTTTCGCCTTCGGCTCAAAAGAGGAGTTTCGTCCACAGCAAAGCAGATTGGATGAAGATAACGGAAACAAAATATATTACAAGGTATGTACAAATTTACATCAGTTGTTCCATAATTATATTACAAAAGTCTCTCCAGAATTTTTGCAGGAAAGTATGGTGAAGCAACTATCAAGCTTCAGGCTATATTTCGTCAAAATTTCAGCTTCGTCATACTTCAGCTTCGTCATCCTGCGTATATCAAAGATCAGAATAAGAAAGGTACAAATTTCAAGGAGAAGGTAAAAGTAACAAATATAAGTTTCTTACCGGCTTAAGATGACTTCGAGCTTCGTCACCTGCCATTTTTCGCCCCCCATTTACCCAGATCTGGGTCATGAATCTATTTCCAATGCTTCGGGCTAGGCTTGGGATATCTATCAGATCTGACGCTGATAAGCTGAAGTTTGGTCAATTCACAATATTTCCATGCGTACAGCTGGCCTTCAGAAAAGCGGCAGCTGTGCCCCGAGAAGCTACCATGGCGCAGAAGTCGGCGTGCCCACCAATAACTTCGTCAAGAGCATCAACCTCGCCTTCAATATATTCTAATGTGCTGGGCAGGTTTGCAGCCGGAGGTGTAATTTTTTCAGAGCTGGCTCCGATAGAATGAAACACATCCTTCAACCGCTGCACGCATCGGCTGCCGAAGCTTAGGCATTTCTCTTGGAGTTCATTCAAGGATGTTTGCAGATTTGAATTTTTGTCCATCTCAGTTTTAAGACTTGTTTCAAGGTGTTTCTTTTCCTGCTCAAATTTTTCTGATTGTTTAAGCAATTCATTCTTTAAGCTATCATTCTCGGCTTGGACTTTAGCCAGGGAGCCTTCCATAGACTGAATAACAAAGTCCTTCTTTTCCAATGCACCTTCGTGCTCTTTAGCCATGATTTCAAAATCTTGGATGGCGAAGTCCTTCTTTTTCAGAGTAGCTTCGTAATTTTCAACTTTTTCTTCCAAATCTTTGATGATAATCTTGTTCTTCTCCTCTTCGAGATCTTGTTGCATTTTTAGAACCTTACTTAATAGTATACTCTGTCAAAACAGTCTTCATTAGAAAACGACCTAAAAAATTAATAATAATAATAAACTGGTAATAATGTTTTTTACCTTAAAATTAGCATAAAGCAAGCTTCCAGCGATATGGTGTCGCTGGTAGCGGCAGAGGTCCGCTTCTAGCTTCGGCAGGCCAATGCTTTTCGAGAGGGTTTTAGTAATTTTAGCCTCGCTGCGGTTTCGAAGACATCTCAGTTTCCCTTCGTTAACTCCACCAAATAGCATAGCCCCATGCTTATATCCACAGGATACAGCATATTTTTTAAGCTCTTCTTTTTCAGCATCTGTTAATTCTTGTCCAAGTAAATCTTGAAATTTAAAATCTCCTTCTTCCAAAATGTCTTCAACTTGCTTTTTCTCCTTTTCAGTAGCTGCGCTTGCTGCGACCGCAGCAGCTTCTTCTTCAGCATTTTTAGGAGTATATTATCAATAACTTCAAGTGTGTCTTCCAGGTTCGGATCTTCTGTGGCCCCGGCTTCGGCCCCGGCAGTTTCGGCTCCGCCGGTTTCAGCTTCGGGGGTTTCCACTCTGGTGGCTTCGGCTGCGGCACCTTTGGCGGTTTCGGCGGTCTTGGCAACAACAATTTTTGATACCGATGTCGGTGACGGTGTCCCATGGATCACATCTGTCACTTGAATGATTCTTCGTTTTTTCGGCTTCGCAGGACTTTCTACTGCCGAAGTCTCTTTGTCCTTCTGAAAAAACTTTGTCAGTTCCGGTGCCAGCGGACTTAGCTTGACAGGCAAAGATTCAGTCATTACCTTCAAAATTTCCTCCACTTCGGCAGCAGAAGGTGCCACAGACACTTCTTCATCTCGGGCCAATATCTCTGGTTCTGGAGATGCTGGCTTCGGAGATGCAGGCTTTGGAGACGTAGCTTTTCTCTTTCTTGGAGCAATTACTTTCGGCTCAAGTTTTTCTTTCTTCTTTTCTGGTTGATCTTCGTCGTCTTTAGTTAAAACGCTGGCCACTCGTTTTCTTTTTTGCCCTTCGGCACCCTTGTCTAGCCGCTCATAGTCAGGGTATTCAAAACCTATAGCATCAAGCACTCTATTTAGCCTTCGTTTCGGCCGGGTGCCGAAGGCTGCTGTCATCAATTGATCTTCTTTTTTAGAATAATTTCCAAGAATTTCAGTACTCATTACTTCAATTGTTTTGAACCATTTTTGGCAGGGTTCTTTAAAATATTTCTTGAACTTGTAATGGTAGGGCAGGCGGACAAGTTCTCCTTCTTTCTTCTCTTTTTTGAGCTTCGGCATATCCCATTCCTTCATAGTTGGAAATATTTTGAACGACAGAAATTCCTGCACAAGATCTCTAGTGCCAATGTGCTCAGCAATAATCCTGAATTCAGCCAATGAGATTTGAGTTGGACCTTCTGGTGTCATATTGCAGTGGGGTCTGGTCTCTCCGAATATCAATTCAAGCGGGCTCTGTACTAGCTTCTTCTTGTCATCGTCAACTTTGATGTAGAACCATTCTGACTTCCAGCCCGCCGGCCACTTGCTTCGATAGCTGATTACAGGAAACTTCGTAGTCTTCCGATAGGCAAAATTATAACAACCAAAATTTTCATGTAACCCATCTTTTCTGGCCTTAGTTTGATAATGTAGCTCATGTACCCGGCAGAAACCTTCGGCAAATGGCTCCACCCCCTGGCTTCGGAGAGCCCAAATATAAACACTAAGCCTAACAATAGCATTAGGAGTTAATTGATGAAAATAGATACCAAACTTTCTTAGCACATCGACAATCATCCTATTCAAAGGAAATCTCAAACCAGCTTTGAGGAAACTCTTGAAAATCACTATTTCATCCTTCTCTGGCTTCGGGGTAGTTTCCTCTCCTCCGAAGCGAATAAGCTTCTTCTCATCTTCGCTAAAATAGCCCGATTTTACCATCTTCGGGAAATCAGCCTTGGAGATTGTTGACTTTCCGAAGTCCAGGTGGCTAGGCTTGCTTGGTATTGCGATAGTGTGATCATCTTCAGAATCAGTTTCTTCAATATCTGCTTGTTCTGCTTCGGCAGCAGGGGCGATCTCCGATGTCACCAATCCACTTCGCCTCATCGCTTCCGAGATAGGGATAGTTTCCGCAGCTTTGGCTTCGTCTCCTTCGCGCTCAGCCCTAGCAGTAGAGCGCACTCTGGCCATTTGATTTTGAGTATCTTGAAAATTGCTCAGAAATTAATAACCTCTTTCCCGAAGCCCTTCTTCTGATGAAGCAGACGCCAAACTAGAGCTTCGTTCGAATGCGAAAGTCAAGCTTCGGCTATGGTTAAAAATTTTGGCAGCAAAACAGTGCAGTAGCAATGAATGCTGTGGTAACTTCACACCTACCCGTCTGTTTATATAGTCTTGCAGGAAGGAAGGTGAATCGTCAGGATTTTTACACCAAGCAAACGATTGCTCGCACCCGCTGAACGGTGGACCGCAAAAACCAGAATAGTGAACCCGCATGGTGGAATCACTACGCGCTCGAAAATTGTATCGTTTCTCGACAACGAGCTCAGGGAAGGTGTTTTTCGGACCTTCGGCTTCCTGAAGCCTAAGAGACTTTTTTCACGGATCAAGCTCGTTACGAAAAACGATCTAGCACCGTGAAGGGGCTACTGTTGGGACCACGCTTCGTCGCCGAAGGTCCTGCAGAAAGAAACAGCTTCGGCTGAAGCTGCTTGTACGTGACGCCGAAGGCATCATTCATGAAGTTTCGGTATTATAACATATCCGAAGATGAAGGGTCGTACCGACTTAAAGATGGAATGACCTTTTAGCTCATAGGGGTCTGAGTCATTGTTGTAAACTTTTATGAGGGGCATGATTGTAATTCTTCACAGGCTGTGTCCTGTGCCTATAAATAGTGAACAGTATTCCTTTACTGTTCACGGATTCCTGTAATTGCAATCAGATCACTCGGAAATTGTCATTTGTCAAGGCAGAGGTATAAATGTATTTAAATATTATGTTCAAACATCTAAGATTTACAAAATGTATAAATGATGTCATTTATTTTCAATTTACTTATCTTTAATACTTTATATCCTGCGTTATCTCGTATTACTTTTAAGAGTTTAATTACGAAGGTAGTACCTTCATAATTCTATCATTGTAACCTTCGTCCGAAGTTCATTAAATCCTTGGGGAAATAATGCTTCAGCGGACGAAGGACATCGATATTTAACATTTTATGTTGCCTTGTTCTTAATTCATAGCATTTGAGAACAAGTCCCCAACACATAGGTCTCGCACATCCCTTTCCAAGAAGGCTGCCAAGAAACTTTTTAGAGATGAAGACATAACAGATGATGATGCTGCTGGTTCCACAGAAGTTGATGCTGAGTAACGGTATGTCCAATTCTCCCCTACAATTCATGAGCTATATGCTTCCAAGCGTTCCAATTGTATATAGTATAATATAAGGTAGTGGGCACTGGGTACATCAAAATCCAAATGATCAGTATTAACTACTTTTAGACAACTAAAACACTATGATGCATAGGAACAACATTCAAAGCATGCTCCAAGGTCATCAGATATCTCAAACAAGCATTCTAAAACTAACAGTAGGTCCATATGGGGTCCTTTGAACTAATAAATAAACAAAAAGAGAAAGTGGTGTCACCTACCAATACAGATCAAAATAGAAATTAGCAAGTTTTCTGGAAAGATGTCAATAGGCTGAAACATCAACAAGTCAACAAATCGATAGTCAAATGATTTCAGATGGATTCCCTTCATATATAACTTCTTTGGTCAAAATCTACAGAGAAAAAATTAGGCATTACATTTGAGATTGCAATGCTTGCCAAAACTTCTTAATTGACTGTTACCCTTTTTTAGTTGCAGTGGTTCTGGACACGAGCACCACCAGCTATGGAAGCTCGCTTTTGGGAACTGAGGCTCGCTTTTGGGAACTGTCCTAGTTCGTCTAGGTTACTCTTAGAACTTGCCACCCTGTTATGCAAGGAGTATCGTTTTATGCTTGTAAGATATCAGCAGCACTATGATGTGTGCTTGGCTGCAAGATATGTCTTTTGGTGCTTCTAGGGTAGTGACTGGTTATAGCTATGCTATGCGTGCAATCTTGCGAGGACCATACTCGTGATATGTAAAGCATGCCTATGTAGTCTAGGCCTGAACAAACCAGACACATTGCTTTCCTTGGTACTTCTACTATTTCGCTTTGTCGTTTTGTGCTACTACTAGCTATCTGTTTGTCGTTCCACTCCCTTTAACATGTAACTATTATCTGGTCACCAATCAGACGCACCCGTTTCAGGTTTTTCCTTAGTTTCTATTGAAATTTTTGTTCTTCATTGGTGGATGTCGAGGCTGGCAAGAATGGGAAAGGTTCCAGTGTTTATCAACAAAGGCTTCAGCCAACAAAGCTCTCAGAGGTCAGAATTGTTCTTTGATTTGACAAGTGAAATTATGGATCCTTTCTTTACCATCTGTTACTTAATAAAAAAAAGATTTTGTTATAATGCTAATTTGATATGCCTCATCACAGCCATGGTTAGTGTTGGGCGCACGAAGTGCGCCGCCTGATCAATCTTTTGATAATAAATTGTCATCCACACACTTTTATATGCGCACGAAGTGCTGGTCTTTTGAATATACCATCGACACTTTTATATGTGCTGAGATACCTGCTGCGACTTCTTTTTCCTTTTGATAATAAATTGTATAGTATTTTGTTCAGATAGCATATTCAAAGTTGTAGGTAAGCTCTACTCACCAAGCTGCTGGTCAATCTTGATAGTGTGCCTAATTTTACTCTGAAAGGTGGCTCATCAGGTACAAGGGTAACCTCTGGTTGGGATCCACCAATATAATCTTGATAGTATCCTGGGCGTCAAGCTAAGTATCCTAGGCTGTTACAGCCACTAGAAGTACTTTTTTTAGGGAAGAATAGCATGTTTATAGCTAAACTTGAAACAAGTAACAAGGAGCCAAGGCGTGAGTCTATTCTAAAATGAAAAGAAGCTAGATCCCAGACTTTTACAGGTCTCATCAATATTATATTAGTTTGATTCAACGACACACTCTAATACCTTGGATGCTCTTTTTCACTTGTCTTCCTACTAGATTAGATTCTGGGACCTGAGTCAATGTTTGTGAGACTAATATGTCAGGTCAGTTGCATCTCATAAGTTCCTGTCAAAGTGCCCATCAAGAACAAAGCCATAAAAATTCCCTTATGGGGACAATGATCAACAACCATGGCTCATATAAGCGCCTTTGAACAATGAAGGCTGCTATGGGTACCAAACCGGAGCCCTCTCTCCTCTCCTGGGAACCTTTTCAGTTATGTCCTAATGATAGTGGTTTTGTCCCGGGATGGTCATGCCATTCCGTGTGTGATAACCATGGTGGGTCCGCTTATAGTATTAGGACAAGTTGATCCGGTGTTAAGGGATGGTGGGGTTACCAGTTAAATGATTGAGCAAAGGCGAAGCTGAGCCCCCTACCAACACACACAATGAAAAGGGAAGAAGAAAACACATTATGATGTATCTACACTTCTTTTGTTGAGTATCTTGTTGCCCCATGTTTTCTTTCCTAACCTAAATATTTTATGACTCCATAAGTTCTGTTGCGTTTGTGTAACACACCAATCGTTTACCTTTGGATTCTTTTCATTAGTAGATTGAGACGGTCTTTAGTTTCTGACATTGGTTCTCTTAAATTTGTTGGCGATATCATTGTTTTGCTTGATGGATACTTTCTGATAATTTTGTTAATCCAGATTTTATTCCAGAAATTTCACAAGTTATGTCTCAGTACTGTTGGAGCTGGGTGACTTTGGACTTAGGAGAGCATTGTGTTTTAGCAGTTACTTCCTCTAGGCCATCACAACTATTATAGCCTTGCAAGGTGCAGCATTGCTCCATTTTGGTAGTTCCTATGCATTCCTTTGTTTTCTAGATATTTTGTTGTCACTTGTCTGTTGATTTTCTTTTCTTATTTGGAACTATTCTTCAGTGGCTGAGATCTCAAATTCCCTTGCCCCATAGAGCTGTTGCAATTTAGCGCCCTAAATTGTTTAGGGCTTAAGATGTAGGGTTTGGTACTCAATACTCTATTAAACTTGGATCGCACTCTACCTTTCAAGTAGTAATTATGCTAAATAATTTATCACATCCTTAGAACTATATATATATCTAGCAAGGGCAAAAGCTTTTGTCTTCAAATCATTACAGAGGGAGCAGGACCGGATCTGTAGAGAGATAGAGACAAAAAATAAAGTAGAAGCAACAAATTTGCTAGAAGACTTGAAGAAGGTAGGGGGAACATGTTGTTGTTGAAGAGGTAAGAAACAATTATTGCCTTACCATAAATAGCACTGCTTTCTATCTATGTCTGTGCAAATAATGGTCTATTACTTATAAGTTTCCATACAGATTCTTTAAGATGGCCAGTAGGAGAAAGGTGTTGTAGATGTAGACATAGACATGACCAAGGTTTTTGATTTCGAATACCTGGATTGAACAAAGAAGCGGACTCCACGCTTATATTTCCCGCAATCCAGTTAAATAGCCCACATCATTTTCAGGACTGAGTTTTGAGACCCGACTTCGAGGCAACAACATAAACATGAGCTGGCTGATACCTATGTTCCCAACAGCTTGGCCTTAAAACAAAATCCTTAATTCCTACTAATAGTTCTACAATAATCTTTTTAAGAATTTTCTGCAAGAAAATCTGTCAGCAATGGAATTATCTATGTTTTCACCTCCCTTTTATGTTGCCTGATAACATTCTTTGCATTATCACATTGTTAAGGTCTATGAGAAATACCAAGAAGCTACTGATGCTTTTCTTAATGAGAGGTGGGCTGCTTCTAGAAAGGATAGGTTATTATGCTTGCTGCTGTCTCTAAATTGGTACCCTATCAACTGCCCATCTTCATTTTACTTAAGTGATCACTGCCTAAATTTTTTTGAGCCACTGGAATATCAATATTTTCCCTGGAAAAGATTGGAAGTTTTTTAGCATCAAAGGCAACTATGCACATAAGTGAAAAATTATAGGAAAAATTACAGTGTCAGATCCTATGCAAGATCAGAAGCTCACAAAATAAATAGTACTATTAATGATTAAATGATTTATCAAATAATTGCATGACTTGGGAAGTGCTCTATACATAACACCTTTTCCACCTTTTTAATGATACGAACAGTTCTTAGCATCTTTTAAAATGTGTACCTAAGCTTGCATGCACGATTGTTAATGGCCAGAATTTTGGGAAGGTCTTTGCTACTGGTAATTGTAAGTACAATCTTGAATATCAGTTTGAACCATGTTTAGGCTGCATTATGTGCTATGAATTCCCGTCGAAATATATTGGAAAGAACTACATATTACTTCTAACACAAACCTAAATAGTAAAGTAGATCTGTTTACAAAGCAGAAATTTTGAAGTGTCATAGATAGGCTGAGAATATGTAGTCACGAGCAGCACATTACTACTTGAGGCCATCAATGCTGTTTTTCCTTCTCCAACCTATATAATTGTGTTATTCTTTTCCTCCTTAAATGCAATGCAAACCTCTTGTTCTTTTTCTTTCAAATTCTTTGCGTTAACTGAGTGGCTTTTACATGTAGAAATGAAGTTGGAGCAAGAGGCTTCGTGCAGAACTGAAAATTTGTTAGTCTTTAAATCATTAGAGGGCGCCTGAAGGGCACCAAATGTTCTAGTTGAGTTCATGTCACACCCAGTTTTAAGGCCAAACAAAATCAACACATACAGTGACTCAGTGTATAGAGACGAATGTCATAATCTTTATTACATAACAAAAATATCTTACAAAATAACTGATAATAAATAAATCGAACTAAGATAATTATTCCTCGGCGCCAACAGCTGACTAGGAGACAACACCAAGATCTCACCGAACTCATCGTAGTAGTTCTCCTTCGGAGGTACCCGCTCTTCACCGATGGGGGGTTTATTGCAAGGGTGAGCTCACAGATGTTCATCACTCAACAAGTGTGGGGAATAATATGCATGAGCTGACTTACGGTGGGGGCTCATGTATAGTGTAAGGCTAATCAACAAATAATGGTTAATGCTGAGCATTGTTTTTAATAAGTTGGTTAAAAGTTTATTAGCAGTGACTAAGTATAAGTGTATATCAACCCAATTAAGTAAGATATCACAATTAATAATAAATTCCACAGTGCAATGCAAATGACAGATTAAGTTTAATTTCATAAGTTACTCATGTGAGGGTCCGGGTCACTCATGACTGTGAGCACGACTGATATACCACTTTTACACTCTATAGAGGTTGCGCATTTTTACCCACAAGATGTGTTCCTTTTATCGCCTAGGGTTGATCAGACCATTAAACACTACCAAGGTGAGTAGACGAGGGTACACTGTGAGGCCTTTACAAAGTTCCACTAGAGCAAGAACCCGCTATGGATTCTAGGATGAAGGCGATATAGGAATCCCTCATCCTAAAAGCTAAAAAGACAGTCTGACTCGAGGACCTCCCTACACCTGCACTCCTTCACCCTGCTTGCCCCTCTTGGGAAAGGATTAACTCACACTAGCTTTCCTAATTATTCAGGCAAGGGCGTCCCATTCCACCCTTATGGTAGCACTGTTTTTCTGGGTGGTTGCTGTAGGAAACGGGTGACGCCTAAGAGGGGGGTGAATTAGGACTTCTAAAACTTTCGCTAAACTAGGCCACAAATAAATCCCTAGAGCAAAACCTATGCAAATAATTAAACTAGAATGAGCAAACTAGGTTTTGTCTAAGTGTTGCTATCTCTATCGCAAAGGCTAAGTTTCAATCTACACTATATAAGAATGAATACAAGATTGAAACTCAAATGCTTAATGTAAATGCGGAAACTTAAAGAGCAAAGTAGAGAAGCAAACTCTCGTGGATGACGCCGATATTTTTACCAAGGTATCCGGAACCGCGCAAGGTCTCGACTAATCCTCGTTGGTGCCCCTACGCAAAGGGAAACCCACGCGAGGGCTAAGCACCTCGGTCGAGTAACTCCATAGATAGCCACGGGCCTTCTCCACGCGCAAGTGGTGCTCCGCTTCCGACTCCTCTCGGACGCTCCCCGCCGTCTCCACTATCGAGCTTCCGGTCGAAACGCCGCGGGCCTCGTTCCCTCCGGTACACGGTGGCAGCCGTGACACAAACACGGTTGTCGCGGTCTTGCAAGACTCTCGCCCCACTCGGTACAATTACAACGGCTCGCTCAAGAGCCGAGGGGTTGTGTGGTTTTACAAAACTCACTCAACTAACTAGGGTTCACCTAGAGCAAGCGCTAATGCAGTCTAACTAACCTAAGCACTTTGCAAAGCACCTACGCTAATCACCGAGTGATTCTATTAAGCACTTGGGTGTTTGAGCACTTGGAAATGTCTACAATATGCCTTGGTATGTTGCTTGGGATCCCACACCTAGAAATGGCCGGTTGGGGGTGTATTTATAGCCCCCAACACAAAAGTAGCCGTTGGAGGAAAGCTGCTGCTTTCTGCGGTCACACCGGACAGTCCGGTGGTGCACCGGACAGCCTACTATTCCTTGTCTGGTGCGCCTAGCCGTTGGTCTGTCAGAGCAGGTGACCGTTGGCGCGCAGACCTTTTCACACCAGACAGTCCGGACTTCACACCGGACAGTCCGGTGGTCTTCCCTTCGGGTGCCACCTAGAACTAGCCGTTGGGCCGAGGTTCCCAGGTGCACCGGACAGTCCGCAGGCAACACACATCTTCATTCTTGGACTTTTCTTGGATCTTCTTAATGTCTTCTTTTGAGGTGTTGCTTTCCTCAATTCCTTAGTCCAAGTAACTCTAGCATCCTGTGAACTACAAACACAAACACTAGAAAACTTATTAGTTCACAGATTGTGTTGATCAATAAATACCAAAACTCAATTAGCCAAATGGCCCGGGGTCCATTTTCCTTACAGTCGCTCCATGTTTCAATTAACATAATAGTCTTATCATGAACAGTAAATAATCCATTGATAGTAAATAGCATGATCATGGATAATATGTATCATAACACTCAAAACCACATAGAGCAATAACAGATACTACCCAATAGTTCATTGGTAAGCAAGGCATAGAGTAAACCAAACTAGGGTAGCCTATTAGGTTCCATCAAATTAACCGGAGCATGTCACAATGATTAACTGGAACATTATTAGGTAAACAAGAGTGATCAATGGCACAACTTGCCTTCAACGAGCTCCTGCTCAGGATCTTCAACTTGCTGTGGTCCGGGCTCCTTGGTCACTAGCTCGTCTACTCGCAACAATACAAACAAACAATATGCATAAAAGAAATTAACATCACACCAAATGTCGGGTGCAATAATTAGAGACACCTGAATTACCCCCTAACAAACGCACCTAGAGAGATAAGAACTAAAACTCCCGAGGGGTGACAGTCGAGCACCTATAAAAAATCGAAACATCACCCCAAGTCTCCCACCTCGAGCAGGGCTCCGCCTCACCCGATGTCACCTCAGCTCAGTCCGTCTCGCCCGAGCCAGCCTCAGGCAGATAGGACAAGGGCACCCGAAAACTGGCAGGGGACAGACGCATTTACTGTGTGTGCCAACCTCCACTATGGCAGCGGAGCATAGTGATGGGCAAGACAGTGTGTGCATGCCGCCTAACACCCTCCGATGGGACGCCAAATACGACAAGCCACACAGACAAGCCTTCGGGCGCAACTTTTCTGCCTTGCCCGACCCTAGGGCTAGCCTTTGGGCAATTTCTCCGCCTCACCCGACGTCAAGCTCAGCCCTTGAGCGAGTTCTCTACCTCGCCCGAGCTTGGCCTCAGCCACCGACTACGCCGCGAATCCCGTAGACAGCCACTCCACCCAACTATAGCACACGTCGAGGGACGTCTCGGCTAATGCCTCGAGAAGACTTCTGCATCAACTAAACAGGGGCTCTGATCTCGATGAGTGCTACAGTGAATCTCGATGTCATCACACACCATAACGATGACACACCCCGTAAGCAGCCTTTGACCCATACCCCGGCGCTGTTACAACCACTACGGCATGGCGGCTTCTCCCTTGGGGGCTCGGGCGTACAAACGACCCCTCTGTCTCGGCATAGGCTCTCTACGGGAAGTCAGCAGGCACAAAATCTACCGCACAGTACGCCGTCACGTCAGACGTCAGGCATCTCTTCTTCGAATACAAGACCCGGCTTCCCTAAGGACGCTCCCTTTGGTGTATAAATAGGGCTGTGTTCCCTCCACTGGGAGGGGGACATCAACGACATCGACGCCCACACATCGACACACGTAGACGAACGCTCATTCTTTCACTCTGTCTTAGATATTGGCACTTGACTCAATCATCTCTAGGGACTTGGGGATTTCCCCTCTCCCGTTGTGCTTGTAAACCCCTACTACAGGCACCACGGTGCGAGTAATGTACGCATCATCCTCTCTGCTGGAAGTAGGGCCTTGAGTAGCCCAAACCAGGATAATTGCTTGTGTCTCCTCGCACACCATCTAGAGTCGACCACGTGGCACATTTACTTGTTGGTTTAGGACCAGCGGTCCAAACACCAGCACTAAACATGAGAACAAATTGCATAATAATGATCTACGCGTTGCTACGAGATCCTAGGTTCGAGAATCACTAAAATTTGAGTCATGGTTATAATGATATGATTTTCTGAAGCTCCAGGTGATTAAATAGTGAAAATATACATTCTATGTTAATTAATATAATTCATGTGAGAAAAGATTACAAGAAATAGCTAATTCAACTTTAAACTAAGTTATAACTTGGTTAGAGATCATCTTTTAGTCAAATTATAGATGGATCAAGTTAATCATATTGACTGTGATTGGAAAAGTAGATCCAACATTGTGTTAACCAAATATTTAATTATCTTTTAAAACACTAAACAAATATTGTTAATGTGTAGCCAATTTTAATACGAAGCTAATGCAAATGGAACAGACTAAAACGGAGTTAAAACGAATTAGTTATGAACTTTCTAAGATTCGAAAATTATATTTATACTAAAAATCATTTTCTTTATTTATTTCATAAATTTTTGAATTCCAAAATTGCGGTTAGAAATATGCTAAAGCACAGGGTCCCAATTGTTAATTTTAGGACTAGTCTGTAAGGTTCCTTGTATAGTTATGGAGTGTGGGTTCATTTGTTAATTGACCAGGGGATCTTCTGCAAACAATGCACGACGAAGGGTACGATGCTCTCTAAGCCATCCGATCTAAAAGCTGGGGTCTGGATCAGATCAATTTCTTAAATGAATTGGTACGCGCGAGCCGCCCTCGGATCGGAATCCGATGGCCAGGATTTTAATATTTCAGACCTGATCTTATCCACCTGCTACCCGATCGACGCTCCAGATCTCACTAGCGAAGGGGTACGATATCCTCTAATCTCAGTCGTTCGTCCATGCCTCAACGGTCAGGGTGTTGTCTTGCTACCTGGACACCACTGCCGCGACGGCGCCATGCCAATGGCGGTGGACATCGCCGGCGTGCAACGATCCAGCGGCCCTGAGCCCAAAAACTCCTACCAATAGCCCCTACCCAATGCCCAGAACACAGCAAATTCGATGGGGGCTTACTCAACGGAGACAAGGGTAGGGCGAAGCCGACCACGTCGTGCGACGGTCCAGTGTCGATGAAGGTATTCCGACGAGCAATTGCCAGAGACGTGGTGATCTTTCGCTCCAACGGTGATCACCCGTGCTCCCGCGATGCCTTGGCGAATGTCCCAAGCAGTGCGCTGAGGCGAGATGACGACGACAGCTTTGGTCCCTCTCTGATCTCACTCGGCACACGATGATGGCTAGTTTTCACGAGGTATGGGTGGCGGCAAGGTATCTGAGGGGCTTATATAGACTACGAGGATGGCGATCGGGTGGTTAGGAGGCCACTAAGCTAGCTGGGAAGCTAGCTGGGACTAGGTAATCTGATAAGTACCAAGTTATATTCGGTACGAGGATGGCCCGATCTTCACGGCAATAGGTCGATAAATAAGATGGTTCACTATAAATGTAACATAATAACAAGGTAAATTTGCTGAAGAACATCGGGTATTTGACTTTCTACCTGATCAAGGTCGGAGGTGACGAAGCGACTGGGAGAGAGACATCGAAACCGTGTAGACTTCGACTCGATCTCCAAATGACCACAGAACCACAGCTGGAGCTAATTCACACAATGTGAGGCAGCCGTACTGGAACTCGCAAGACATGAACTAGTGGATCCTAGAGGAATCTCTTCACAAATCCAGGAAGAACAAGGAAGAACATGGGTAGAGTAAGCAGTCAACGGCTCAGATGCGCTAATCACTTGGATTATCAAATCATCGAAGGTTATCAAAAGTTGTCTTACATCATAGACATACGAGTATTTATACTAGCAACAACCAGCCTTAGATAGATATAAACGTGAAAAGAAATTATTTTAACGTGCTAATGTGAAGGGGCCTCTTTGGGAGACCTCCAGAGCTGATTCTGCGTGGTTGTTTGACTTCTACGCAACCTTCAGTATTTTGATAATAACTTCTGTTAGGAGTCTCCAAATGGCGTTGGGATGGATGCGTTGGAAAGCTGACTTGATAAGCTTTCTCACCATGTATATCATGCCTAATGAAACTTCGTAGAATGATGTAGTTTAATACGGAAACTTGGTCATCAATCTGACTGTTGACCTTCTGACCAGTTAGAACTAAAGTAGGTCTGCCGCCTTGCTGGGAGATCCAATTATGTCGGCCTTACAAGCATTGGAAACTATATTTCAAGATATTTCCAAAAAGTACTTATGAGCCTTCATAACTTTTGGGAATCAAAAGATATGATTGTTTTTTCTGGACGGTTCTGTCACGCTGGACTGACTCGAACATAGCTTTTCTCTCTGATTCGCACTTGATATTGTATTGTCCTTCCTATTTGGTGAACCTAAGCAATAACAACATACACGACTTAGGTAGCATAAAGTTCTCATTAATGTTTAATTGAAATTCATAAAGTAGCACGTGCACCTCTTATTGTATCTTTTTCGCTCAGCTCCGAGTGATAGGTCCAGTAGGAATGGTCAGTAAGGTTGATGATGCTGGTATGGTCACATCGGAATTGGGCACGCGAGGTGAGCTGCGGCCGTGGCGGTGATGACGGTAAGAGGGGCCCTACCGTGTAGACAGCAGGCATCACACGCGATCCAGAGGCGTGCGGTGCGTGCGCTCCGACTGCGAGGCCCACCTGTCGATGGCCAACCTTCAACCACGCTGACGGGGGAGGGGGAGGTAAATGGGTCGGGTGAGTGGTCGCCCAGTTGAAACCAGTGACCTTAATTATTATTTTTTCTTTTCTCTTGTTTTGAATTTCTTCTCTAATTCCAATTTCCAGAATTCAAACTAAATTTGAATTTTAATTTTGAACTTCAGATTTAAAATATACAATAAAATTCCAATATGAATGTAGCTCTTACTGTTACATTTATATAATTTATTTTACTTCTTATTGTTTACTTATGGAAGGTACAATTTACTTAATCAAAGTTTTCTTCTTAGATTTCGATTTCCAATTTCAAATCCAACTAATGTTCAACTTCAAAATTACATCTCCCAAATAAGTGCACAGACAAATAAACTTAAGCATGATTCATAATTTCACATATTCATTTAGTATGTATTTTTAAGAAAATAAATAAGCTTCAGTAGTAACACACATAACCAAAGTATCTCTATTATTATTTCTTGAATGACTCAAGTCCCAAGAAAATAATACCATCATTAAGAAAAAGATTCTTTTTGAATCTTTTATTTATACAAACCTCTATTTTGTGTGTTCCATTTAGAGCTTCTATAACAGCCATAGCTTTCTCTTTTGTTTCTTATTTTAGAAAGGCACAACCAGCTGTAACATCCACAATTGATAAGCAAGTTAGAAAGAAGAAGCTAAAAGTGATTACGGTGATGCTCCGTTCCTAATATGAACCAAGATGATTTAACTTTGCTCATTCGCTGAGAACCTCTCAAAATCTGCAAATCCTTTATACTACCATATTTTGAAAATAAATTCATCATTTCAGCATGTGTCCTGTTTTTGGGCATTTCAAAAAAGAGTTTGTGCTCTGGAAGTAAGAATATAACACATATTAGTGAAGATTCTAAAAACCGAGCCAAACGTCAACCTGCAAATGCATTAAAAATGACGACACGATTTTGAGGAGCCTCATACCCAATCTTTCCAACTCCATATAGGCATATTTTACTTGCAATGGACTTAAGACCTATTTAAAACAGAGAAAAAATAGGAAAGGAAAATGTTAATTTTAGTTCCTCTCTTCTTTCTTCTTGTTAGAGTCCATGCCCAATATTTTTCTTATAGCTTCCGCCTGCAGTTGATGACTCCTGAAAACAGAAACATTGCCAAATATATACAGAAATCTTGCGTCCCTGATCAACTTCATCCATCGTTGCAATCATTTCCTCTTTAGAAAGCCTATCATTCTTGCCTAGTCCAACATAAATATGTTTAGGATGAATTTAGCAGAAGAACCAAGTTTGATGTTTTAATCAAATTGAAATGCACAAAACAATGACAAAGTATAGTATGTACTTCTCGAAGGAGCTAGAGGTACACCATCTGGGAGGTCAACAGTACTATCGCTGCTACTGCTGCCATCCATCCACGATTGAAGGGCACAACGACGTGTTGTAAGAGGTTCACTTCTAACATTGACATGTGACTCATTTATTGTTTTTTGTTCGGTCCCTTCGAAGTCAGGCTCACTATCTGAGTTTTCTAGAAAGAAACAATACATCATAACGTCGCAACAATCCATCATAGTATTGTGTTTAAAGGGGCAAATACATTTGAATGACACAAAATCTGAAGATTTTAGACTTATAGCCAGTAGCTCATTGACACCTTCCATCACAGGCAAATCTAAGGTGCTGAGGTCTACATGAAGCACCATAAACAATTGAGTTCAACACTTCCATGCCCAAATGAACTCATAGAAGGGGAAAAGGAAGGTAAAGTTTAGCTCACAACCAACTACCTTCATGTTTCAGACTATCTTGTGTGATCTCGTTCCCTACTTGGGCCAGAGACATGTGATGCATTTTGTATATCGATCGTGTTAGATCGTCAGTCCACCAAACCAAAAGTTTAACCTCATGATTGATTGTCAGATGCACCAGCTATGGCTAATGCATATGATGGGTCGAACCTACATTGCTATGAAAAACTCGACGAATCTGAGGTACCCATGCAGCTTGGAATCCGCTTCGCCCACACCTCCTCACGCAAATCCCCAATCAGGGAAACATCACTATCCATTCGTCAACGATAATCCTAGTTCCTAGATGATATCACCCAGACCAGGAGAGGAGTAGGAGGAGACCAGTGGCCCCACGCTCACCTACTTGAGATCGGCCCATGAAAGCACAAACTTGATGATAAAACTGGTGGCGTTAGTACCCGTGATGCGGTCCATCACCATCTGCATAGAGCCCCTACCGAAGCAATAAGCCTCAATCCTCTGTTGATTTTGGGGTGGCATGGGACTTGGAAGCGAAGGGGCAGGATCACCTTACCTGAGTCGGCGAGGGCGAACCACTCAGTGTAGATCCTCTGGTGCTCCTTGCAACAGACCACGCTAGCGGTCGCTTAAGGCGGTGGTGGCAGCAATGGGCTCTCTCTATGACGGTGATGGCAGTGACTGCTCAGGAATTGGGCCTCCGATGTAGGCATACTTGGATGCGACGCCGCCAACTCCATGGTTTCTCCCTACGCTGCAGGTGTTGGTTTGATGGGGACTTGGGGAGCAAGGAGCGTGGTTGGTTGGGAGAAAGGGGCAAGAGGGGGCACAATGAGGAGAGAGGGGAGGATCGCGAGTGGTTGAAGGAAAATTAAAGGAAGGGTTTTGTAAAATCACGATAGTGGAAGACAGTGAACTAGGAAAGCTGTCACACAGACGAGCGGACAGTGAACTAGGAAAGCTGTGACACAGGCGAGCGGATGGCACGACGCACGAAAGCCACGACCGTCGACTGTTGAAAATGGTGCATTAAAGGAGTAGCGAAGATATTTCTACAATGGTTTCAATAAAAAACCAAATTAAGAAAATAAGGCAGGAGCTTGTGTTTTGATGATTGTATAATTATTTTATTAACATGGATATTTTCTTTAAAGTTGATGAAAATGATATATCCAAGACATTCATGTTCCCTCGAAAGCGTCTAATAAAACAGTTAGAAAAATAATATTATAGAATTATAAAATAAACTTATCAAATTATGCATGAAAACCTTTTGAATGACACACCCTTAAAATCCTAGATCCATAGTGATTTTTGGATGGCATGCCCTTAAATAAATCCTAGATTCGCTACCGTGCATCGCCGGCGGCAGCGTCCCTGCTCATCTCCCTCAGTTGTTCCTGCCCCGCTGTCTAAAAGACGCATGGCAACGGAGAGTCACAACAGCGGTTCAAGGGTGCTTGCCGATGGGGTAAGATCTATGAGCGAGGAAGAGAGAGAGAAACACTGGTGGTGGTTATATTGTAACAGATAAGACTTATCTAGTTGTTAGATGATACTTGGAGAGAAAAATAGATCTATGAGCTTCGCGCGCAACACAGGACATACGAAGCTCACGATTTTAAAAGAGTAGAGACTATAACCCGACCACGACAATACAAAAGAGTGATACATCTTATTTCAAATCTATATGTCGGTGCCCCCGCCTGAGGCCGCGACACAGATTCCGCCCACATAGCGCCCCCCGCCTCCACCCTACCGCCGCAGATCCCACCCCCTCCCTACCCCCGTCGCCACCACGCGCGCACCTACGGGCGCCGCCCCCGCACCTCCTTCTCCCACACGTCGTGATCGCCCCCGAAGCGGAGACCCCTGCTTTGACGACGCTGAGGCCCTCTTGCTCATCCTCGCCACCACCTCGATGTCACGCCTAAGACTGCTTTCAACCGTTCCCGCCGACCTCCCCCTCCCCTACCCCTGTAGCAATTTAGGGGCTACAGTGTCACGCCAAAGCATGCACCGCTTCCCCCTACCTCCTCCCCTACTGTGCAACAGTGATAGCGCTTGCACAGGACAGCACCAGATGTGGAGGTGCGGCAACCAAACCCCTTCCCTCGATGCGCGTGCATGGCAGTGTTTGTTAGTGGATGAAAAATTGGTAATGGATAATAAATAGGTATTTAAAATGATATTTTATGTTGTAGTGGGGTATAGGGGAAGGATTTAGGGGGAACCGTTGTACAAGGTAGAGATATAGGGGGGAAGAGAACGCTGACGTGGCACGTGAGTGGGATATAGGGGGAGAAATTTAGGGGTAACCGCTGAAGACAGTCTAAGCACCTCGGCAGCCGCCACATGTGCCTCGCCCTACCACGGCGCTGCAGCCAGAGCCAGGCGCTCCTGCACGGAATTCAGGGGATGGAGGCCACTAATGCAAGTGCCACTCACCGCCACCAAGATGGACGCTGGGGAGATGGAGGATGTGCAGGCCCCCACGGCCGTCCAGGTTGTCAAACCAGTTGATTCCTTCAGCATCAAGGGACGTTGAAGACACCTAGATCATACTAGCGACAGAAAAAATAATTACAGATGAAGCAAGGTTCGTGTGTCAATTCTCTTGAAGCAAGGTTCTTGTGTCAATTCTCTAGCAGCATTACAAACTAACAACTCATAACAATGTTTGTGTTATGAAATATGGAAGTGAGCTTACTGTACAAATTGTGGAGGCGATGGACTCTGGTGCCAATTCGTACATTTGCTATGGTTGTGCTTCAAATTGCTAACAATATTTGTTATTTCAGTAAACCAGAAATACTTCAAGACGTGCCCAAGGAAACAAAAAAGGTATAAAATAACCTATGAAAGGATTGCGTTATTACATTCCTTGAATATAGGCATTGGCAAGTTAGATCTTACATGTAAATAATATCAAAACTGTTGATTCTGAATGGACATATTGTTTTTTATTACCCGTGGCAGCTTCTTGGCTGATTTATTATTTACAAAGGATCATCACGTGTTGATCTCACTACTAAAGATAATCGAGATTCTCATGCAAAAGCTCCCTAATGTATATATTGGCTTCTTTATCAAGGAAGGTGTCGTCAATGCTGTTGAGGCGCTTCTTAATCAAGAGGACTATTCAAAATCCACCCATATGCCTGATAACATGCAACAACCAAAGACTCAAAATTGTCATAAGAAATAAGACTACATGTTTCTGCTATGCATTTAATGCCTATAGATCTGAAGCTGCCGAAAAAGGACTTGTAGGATTGGGAAGGACAGTCTTTTTACTTTTGCTAGGCATGTGAAGACAACCTATGAGATGGGGTTAACTGATATTTTGCAGAAACTCAAAAGGCTATGAATTGCAGTTTTGGCCATTTTTTGGCTATGGTGAAAAGATTTTAGTCATTTTCTCAGGTGTCTTTCTCAAGAATGGGCCAAGGTTGCGGTGACTTGCTCTTGACACTTTTAGTAAGGAAGCTGCAGAATGCTCTTACTTCTCTTGACAATTTTCCAGTTATAATGAGCCACCACTTCAAGCTAAGGAGCGGTATTGTTGATATCTACAAGGCACTCAACAATTACTCCATGTATCCGAGTAGGATTCAAGAAATACGAAGATGAAATTAAATTGTCAATCTATGATAGTGTTGTGAATGTGGTGTAATACCTTTTCTTAATCATGGTTCATAGCCGATAATAATTTTTGTTATATTATGAGGACTTTATAGGTACTTATTTTAATTACAGTTACATTTTATTGTATTTTATATCCTTTTGTATTTAGGAGCTTTTTATAATTGTGGCAAGGGGCAGAGACAACTCTATTATCTGCTATCTTGTTGTGGAAACAATTCATAAGTAAGACTATTTTTTATTATGATAATTTGTTACTTATTCTTGTTTCTTTTTAAATTACAGTTTTCTCTATACTTTTAATTTCGAAAATACAAAGAATGTTTGTGAACCTTCAAGGAAAACATATGCCATATTGTTGAAACTCCTACTGAGGTATCTGGCAAAATAAAGAAGTTAGCTACTATCGTTCATGGTCTGGTTCTTGTTTCACTACTATTGCTTTTGTTGATGGTCGTGATGGACACGCTAATTTATTTACAATTTACACCTGTCGCTATGAAACTATTCACGCTTTTGACCTAATTTCACATCTTTATTTGAAACATCACTTTATTTTTCATTTCAGCTGATTTGTTGAGATGCTGAAATGATGTAATCTTTGCTGCAGTTAGACCTCATGTTGCTATTATAATGGGATCTCAGACTGATCTTCCTGTGATGAAAGTTGCTGAGAGGGTTTCAAAAGAGTTCAACATACCTTGTGAGGTTTAATATCTGAAATCTCTGCTCATGTGCCAAGTCAAGCTTGAGAAGAGGGTAACGTTGTGAAATGCCTAAATTTTTCAGCAAACTATTGTTTTTGCACACTGTACCACAGAGCGGATGTATGATTATGCAAACTATTGTTTCTGCACACTGTCCAGTTACATAATAAAAAATGATAGTTCTCTTATATCTTTGTGTGCAGGATGTAGTCTTCGTGGAAAATTTGTGATCGATCTCTTAAGTTATGAGGATAATTTATATCGATATATCATCCTCCAAACATACAACGGAGACTATCAATATCGCTAAAAAGGATTAAATTAGTGTATGGTTGTCGACTATCATTAAAAAATTTATATTGACTCTTTAGAAATAATTTGCCTGATATTGGTAATGTTTGTTCGACATCAGTTCGATCTATTTGGGTCGACGTATTTATAATAATATTACATATTTATATCATCAATATAATATTAGTGTTACGGTGCTATTTTATCAATGGATTTTGCATATCATAGTAATATTTGTTGTTCTATATTTATGTTTTATACTAATTTTTTACTCACGTCTCATTTCAAATAAAAACAGAAAGTTGATGTGTGAATGCTCTCCTCTATCCAAGAATAGAGGTGGGACTTGATCATGCTATCTGAGCGCATCGGATCGTGCCATTATGGTACTAGAAGTCTGTTTGATTCAACTGTAGATTCCTGAAAATCCAATTTGAGCTAACAATTGTGAAAAAACTAAAATTTATTTAATTCAAATAAGTGCCAACTATAGATTTTGTAAGAGCATGATAACTTATAACATGGATGACAGGAATATGAAAAATATAGGGTAGATGATGATTCTAAATTGAAATAGAAGAATTTATATGTTTCCTGGAATCTATTCTCCTCTTGTATTTTTTTGGTTGAGATTTCAGAATTCTAGCAGCAAATCAGGTACAAAAAGCTCAACAAACACACCTTATATGTATTTGCTTCGTCTCAAGCGCGTTCCATGAAACGTCTTCATATTATGTTGGTCCAAGCATTGCCCTCAGTATATCTTTACTTGTTCTCTTTCTCCGCTCATGACATAAAAAGTATTGTTTACCATTTCCAAGAAAAGTTTCAATGATTTTCACAATTCTTTAAAGGGTAGTTTGAATTTGATATTCCACCACTTTTCAAAGTTTGGATATAAGTTTATCCTAAATTTATAGGACGGATGATAAAAATTGATTTTATGCATCACTAGTTTATGTTTCTGTTTCTACTTTGCAACTTATAACATGCTCTTTGACTCGCTTTTTTATAGTAGAAATATAATATATAAATATCTTCCCCCATATGACCAATGATGATGATTTTATGCATCACTAGTCTATGTTTCTGTTTCTACTTTGCAACTTATAACATGCTCTTTGACTCGCTTTTTTATAGTAGAAATATAATATATAAATATCTTCCCCCATATGATCAATGATGATATATCTCTACTACTTATTAAGGCTGCAAAGAGTAGTCTGTCATTCCGTATTCTGCCATCATTCTCTGTTCTGCCATTCCCATTCCATGTTCTGTCTTTCTCATTCCCTCCTTCCCGCACAACCCATTCTCATTTCTGTCATTCCCATTCCCCCTTCCCGCAAAGCCCATTCCCATTCTCATTCCCACGTACATCCCACGTCTAGCTAAAATTAAAAACACAAATGACCCAAGGGGATTCAAACCCACGACCTCTCAAACAAAAGCAAGAAGTAGCTACCGCTACACCACATGTGTGTTTATGTCAATATCTATGACAAGAAAAATATCTACTACATCTCTACCCAAGCCCACCTGTTACCCTTACACAATGCGTAGTTTTTAGATAAGTATCACCGAGATTCTTAAATTATATTTTTGGATAGAGAGAGTAGTATTTAAAGAAGAGTCTTACATGCAATTTCTTTTATTTGAATAATATTTTCAACTTAAATTCCTTTTTTAGATGCGTGACATTTATTCTCTGTATTATTTTTCCATGGATCTGGCTTAAGAGTTATTTTCATAAACCATCGTCAAGGATGAATCCATGTTTCTTGCTTGGAAACCCCGAACAAACGCCACTAGCAGGAGGCGCTCGTGTTGGCGTCGCTCATCAACGACGAGAAGAAGCTTGACGACTGTCAGTTCGACCTCTGGAAGAAGTCCTACGTGGCCGCATGAGCCGTTGTGTATGATAAGCTCTGACGCAGCCGCCGCTTGGACACGGTCCAGAGCGACTGCACCGCGTTGTCCATCGTCAAGCAAGGAGACCTCATGGTCGTTACCAACATCGGCTACTCTCGGGTTGTTCTGGGCAACGCATCCAACGACAGCGCCATCACGTCGTCCAACTCACCGTCCATCTGAAGCCTAACCTACCATGTAAGTTGCTACTGACCGGCCATGAATTCTTATGCGCTGGGACAACGGTCGTTGCTGACATTGTGTGAATGTCCTCGAATATGATGTATGTAGAGGAGTAGCGCATCCGGTGGTGCAACGGCCAGGAGTATTACCTTGCTGATGAGCCCGAGGTGCATTTCGTCTGGCAGTCCAGCCAAGAGTCATCATTACTCGCCATGTCGTGCGCGTTCGACGACTACTATATCATGGACTGTGACGTCATCTCGACGCCGGAGGTGACGCAGAGGAGGACCGACAGCAATGATCAGTTCGTCATCCTCGCTACCGTAAGGGTAGCTTTTGTGTTGGCCTGCCTTTAATTCTCTTCGTAAACACACACTTACTTTTTTGTTTGAGCAAACACGTATGGTGGTGCGTGCTTGACGACTGACGATGTACGAGGGAACTTCTTCTGACAGGCGTGGTACGGCTCTCCAATGATGAGACCATGGAAATCGTGGTATATATCGAGGTCTGTATGATACTGATGGTTGCAATGTAGTGGTGAAATAGCTAGATTAAAATAACAAAATTTATATATGGCCAGGATCACAAATGGATTATGAAACATTTTCTCATAACAATATAACACATTTTGTATATATAAGTTAGTGTGGTATTATATGTCCCTGTTTGTCGGGTACCGTACTTAGGGGTACCCCCAACACTCCTAAACACGGCTGGAAAACGTCTTCAGAACAAACCATAAAGACTGATAAGCACGGTTCAAGTCAAGGCCTTGTTTGCCAAGGGACGCGATCTCGGCTCGCCCGAGCCCGGCCTCGGGTGGGAACAGTAGTCCCGGGCGGATTCACGCCTCGCCCGAGGGCCTCCACAGGCAGTGGGCGCACCCTCGACTCGCCCGAAGCCAAGCTCGGGCAAACTTTGTCGTGCAGCGACCTCGGCCAAATCGCCTTACCAACCGACCGTATCGCATGCGCATTTAATGCGGGGATCGCCTGACACCTTATCCTGACACGCGCGCCTCAGTCGGCAAGGTCGAAGTGACCGCAGTCACTTCACCCTTTCACTGACCATTCTGACAGGAAACAACACTGTTCGCCCCGCTCCGACTACTGTGCCAACCACCAGGGTAAGACTAACAACAGTAAGTCACGGTCTCTCCCGAGTTCAGCCTCGGGCACAACAGGGAGCTCCGCCTCGCCCGACCCCAGGCCTCGGTCTCAGCCTCGGCCTCGGGGGAAGTTCTCCGCCTCGCCCGACCTCGGCCTCGGGAGGAGTCGCCGCCTCACCCGAGCTCGGCCTCGGACCGACTACGCTACAGGGGATACATCATTACCCTACCTCTAGCTAGCCACCTCAGGCTACGAAGGAACAAGACCGGAGTCACATCTAGATTACTCCGGTAACAGGTAATGATGGTTCCCCGCATGCGTCCATGACGTCAATAATCCACAAGCTCTCTACGAAGGCAAAGTGTTGGGGCGAAGGCAAAGGCGCCACCCTTCGCTCGAAGCCTTCGCTGCAGCAGCTGAACTGACAGAAACAAAGCAGGCGGGGACACCCTTCGCTTCCTCCGTTCCAGGCGAAGACTGGCGACGAAGGGCATCCCACGACGCGGCCTCGGCCAGCTCGGAGGCCCACGTACAATCCGGCCCGTCGTGACGGGCCCCGCCTGGCCGCCCTGTGTTACGGGCCTATTTTGTAAAAGCATTCCTGTAATTACGGTCTGTAACCCCGCTTTATGGGAATATTCTTGGCATAACCTAGGTACCTGAGGGCACATGCGTCCTTAGCTCGAGGTGCTGCGCGCTCAGGTACCTATAAATACCCCTGTACAGTGCCCGTGAGAGGCCAGATTAACAGAGCTTTTGCCATCTAGCGCGAGTGCCCTGTTGTCATCACTGTTCACCCTTGTTGGACCCCCTTGCACCTGAGAGCAAGTTCCAACATTTGGCGCCCACCGTTCGTGCTACGAGAAAACCACCCGCGATGGCACCCAAGAGAGCTAACCCGAAGGCTGACGAGGCTGCGAAGGCAGCACTGCTCGCCGCAAGAAAGGGCAAGGCCCTCGCCCTCACCCAATCCACCCACCAAGAGGCCACTGAAGACGACACCCTCCGCACCTGCGACCCTGAGGGACAACCCTCAGGCTTCGCACCACCCTCAGACTTCGCACCACCGGAGGGCGCGGACCTCGCCGAGGACGGTGAGGTCCTCGGCGTCTCAGCAGAAGAACAGCTACAGCTGCGCGCCCTGCGCCTCAAGAACCGCAACCTCCAGAGGCAGAAGGAGATACTGGAGGCCAAGCGCCAACGTGTGTCCGCACTCGCCAAAGTGCGGCAGATGATACGCGACGAAGAGCACAAGGCTCAGGAACTCGAGCGGGAGATTGCGCTGATGCAGCGCGAAGGCCACCTCGGCCTGCAGCACGAGTCACCCCTCCAGCAGCGCGCACAAGACGAAGACACGCGCGAAGGCCACCCCGGCCTGCAGCATGGGCCACCCCTGCAACACCGCGCGCAACCGGAGGACCCGCGTTTCCCTCAGCGCGACTACACCTTCCCGCACGCCGCGCCATTCCAAGGGGTCAACTATCTCGATGAGCGAAGTCCCCTGGCGCCTTACCTGCAAGTGACGCCGTGGCCAGCCAACTTCCGGGCAGGGACCTATCCCAAGTACAACGGCAGCACCGACCCGGCTCAATACATAATGAGCTACCAGGTCGCCGTTGCATCGTCCGGGGGGGACGACGCCACAATGGCGAAGTCTTTCATCATCGCCCTCGAGGGCCCCGCACTCACCTGGTTCACCAGGTTGCCTCCGCTGTCCATTGATTCCTGGAGAAGCCTCCGGGACAAGTTCCTGCTCAACTTCCAAGGGTACCGCCCAGACACCGACGCCTTGGCCGAACTTTCGCTCTGCAAGCAGCTGGAAAAGGAGACCCTGAGGGAGTATTACCGCAAATTTCTAACACTCAAGTCACAGCTACCCTCAGTCGATGACCAGATTGCCATCCACTATGCTATCAGTGGTCTTCGCGCCGGCGTACTTTACAGCCACTGCATCAGAGATCTGCCAAAGAACCTCCAAGAGTTATATCAGCTGTTTGAAAAGTACGCCAGATCCGAAGACCTCCACCAGCGCAAGATTGAGTCCCAGCGGAAGCCAAAAGATGCTCCACAGTCCAGCCGCACGTGGACAAGGACTCCGCAGCCAGACTCCGGTCGAGACGGAGGCCGCAATCAGCAGCAGGTGCACAACATCGCCAACCAGCATCCCGCTGCCGACCCCCCTCGTCGCCAGGACTATCCCCTCCAGGGCCGCGGAAACGACACTCGTGGCAGGGGCTGAGGGCGTGCGCAGCAGCCGCGCCGATTCTACTGCCTTTTCCATGGCGAAGACTGCGCCCACCCAACCAAAGACTGCCCCGAAACAAAGGCTACCAGAGACAGAATGGCACGAGCGCAGCCAGCCGACAACCCCAGAATTGTCGCGCACAATTACCAGCAACCCCCTCCGCCATATATCAACGCTCCTGCCCCGCATCCACCGCACCACGCTTACCAACACCATCAGGAAGTACAAATCGTACCTCCTCCACCCCACCACCACACCAACAACACCAAAACATCCCTCATGCCCCAAAGCAGGAAGACTTCGCCGATCAACCATATCGCGGAGTCATCCACATGATAACTGGGGGGTCCAGCACCGACTTCGACACCAAGCGGCAGAAGCGGGACCACTACCGCAGCATCAACCATGTCGCCGTCACGGGCCCAGTTGTGCAGACAAAGTGGTCCCATATACCGCTAACCTTCGACGCACGGGACGTCGACTTGCGCAGCGCCCCCCATTGCGATGCCATGGTCATCAATTGCAGCGTGGCAGGCTGGGACCTGCACAAGGTCCTCGTTGACAACGGCAGCCAGGCGGACATCATCTTCCTCCACGCCTTCGACCGCATGGGCATAAGCCACAGCCTGCTTAAGCCTTCGGACAACCCATTGTATGGCTTCGGCGGCAAAGGCACCTTCCCCGTCGGCAAAATAGAGCTGCCTCTCTCCTTTGGTGTAGCGTCCAATGCCCGAAGCGAGCAAATAACCTTTGACATTGTGGATATGGTATACCCTTACAATGCCATCATGGGCCGGGGCTCCATCAATAAGTTCGAAGCAGCCATTCACGGACTGTATCTATGTATGAAGATACCAGGTCCGTTAGGCGTTATCACAGTCTTCGGCAATCAACAGACTGCGCGTAACATAGAGCGGGACTTCGTGCCCGGTCAAAGAAACGTGCACTGCCTCACGGCCCAACGCGAAGCCCCCGCGCCTGCCAGCCCAACCAATAAGCAACATGACAAGGCGCAGCTGCAGAGCCACGACGGGACCAAGACCGTCCCCCTCGACCAGGCCACGCCCAGGCAGACAGTCATTATCAGCAAAGACCTTACTTCGCATGAAGAAGAAAAGCTCCTCTGCTGCCTGTCCAAGAACAAAGATGTCTTCGCCTGGTCGGCCCTCGATCTGGTCGGGGTCAGCCGTTCAATAATTGAGCACAGTCTGGGAATCGACCCTTCGGTACGGCCAAAAAAGCAGCGGCTTCGCAAGATGTCCGACGAAAAGACGGAGGCCGCCAAGGCAGAGGTGCACCGCCTCCTGGAGGCCAAATTCATCGAGCCGGTGGCTTACCCCACATGGCTCTCCAATGTCGTAATGGTGCAGAAAAAGAGCGGGAAGTGGCGAATGTGCATCGACTTCACCAGTCTCAATAAAGCCTGCCCAAAGGACAATTTCCCGTTGCCGCGGATCGACAAAATAGTCGATAGCGCGGCCGGATGCGAGGTCATGTCCCTCCTCGATTGCTTCTCCGGTTACCACCTGTCGGCGTTCCGAGACCGGGGGGTCCCCGAGCCGACGAGTGAGAGTGCCGCGTGCCCCAGCCTAGATGGGTCGAGCGCGTGGGCGAGCGCGAAGGGGGGAGTAGAGCGAGAGGTCGGTGGCCGGAGCCGGGTCGCGACGAGGGAGTCGGAGAATTCCCGCGGCCTTCGTGTTCATCCCGCGCCCAGGTCGGGTGCGCTTGCAGTAGGGGGTTACAAGCGTCCGCGCGAGGTGAGGGGAGCGAGCGGCCCCGAGGGAGCGCCTGCCCCTGCCCTTCGTCCCCGCGAGGCCAACCTCCTCCAAGAAGGCCCTGGTCCTTCCTTTTATAGTCGTAAGGAGAGGATCCAGGTGTACAAAATGGGGGTGTAGCAAGGTGCTACGTGTCTAGCGAGGGAGAGCTAGCGCCCTAAGTACATGCCAAGGTGGCAGCCGGAGAGATCTTGGCACCCTGTTGGTGTGGCGTCGTGGCTGTTGGAGGAGTAACGGAGCCGGACGGAGGGACAGCTGTCGGAGTGGCTGAGCCCTTGCCGACGTCCTCCTGCTTTCGTAAGGGAGCTGGGAGCCGCCGTCGTCATGGTCTAGTGAGGCGCCATCATTGCCTATCTGGCGGAGCTGGTCAGATGGGACGCCGGTCTTGTTCTCTGTGACCCAAGTCGGCTCAGGGCAGGGTGATGATGAAGCTTCCTGTTGACGTGGCGGTCTTGTGTCCTAGGTCGGGCGTCGTGGAGGCTCCTCCGAAGTCGAGGTCGAGTCCGTCCTGCAAGACAGAGGCCGAGCCCGAACTCCTGGGTCGGGCGAGGCGGAGGTCGTTCGGCAGAGGCCGAGGCGGAGTCCGAGCCCTGGGTCGGGCGAGGCGGAGTTCGTCGTCTTCCGGGGCCTTAGCCCGAGTCCGAGCCCTGGGTCGGGCGGAGCGGAGTTCGCCGTCTTCCGGGGCCTTAGCCCGAGTCCGAGCCCTGGGTCGGGCGGAGCGGAGTTCGCCGTCTTCCGGGGCCTTAGCCCGAGTCCGAGCCCTGGGTCGGGCGGAGCGGAGTTCGCCGTCTTCCGGGGCCTTAGCCCGAGTCCGAGCCCTGGGTCGGGCGGAGCGGAGTTTGGTCGCCCGTCGGTCTTACCTTTTGCGTTAAACGCCCCGGTGACTCGGTCGGTTGGCGCGGTGATTTAGTCAGGGTTACTTCTTATCGAAGGCAGGGCCTCGGGCGAGCCGGTGATGCGTCTGCCGTGAAAGAGGAGACCTCAGGCGAGACGGAGTCATCTTAGGGTCGGCTGCCCTCGCCCGAGGCTAGGCTCGGGCGTGGCGTGATCGAGTCACTCGTATGGACTGATCCCTGACTTAATCAAACCCATCAGGCCTTTGCAGCTTTATGCTGATGGGGGTTACCAGCTGAGAATTAGGCGTCTTGAGGGTACCCCTAATTATGGTCCCCGACAGTAGCCCCCGAGCCTCGAAGAGAGTGTTAACACTCGCTTGGAGGCTTGCGTCGCACTTTTTTGCAAGGGGACCAGCCTTTCTCGGAGGTACTTTGTTCCGGTGGGTGCGCGCGAGCGCACCCGCCGGGTGTAGCCCCCGAGGCCTCGGAGGAGTGGTTTCACTCCTTCGAGGTCTTAATGCCTTGCGTAATGCCTCGGCTGGTCTGGCGGTTCCCTCATGCGAGCAGGGCGTAGCCCAGGTGCACTGTCGGGGCCCAAGTTCTCGGGCTGGTATGTTGACGCTGTCAACGGTTTGGCCGGAGCCGGGTTTGCGAGAGCAGCCCCCGAGCCTCCGCACGGAGCGAGAGGACGATCAGGGACAGACTCGGCTTTTTTATATACGCCCCTACGTCGCCTTTCCGCAAGGAGGAGGGGGGGAGTGCACCATGTTACCCTCGATGGGCACCGAACATGGTGTCTCCGGTGAGCTGCAATCGGGTAATCCGAGTGGACGTCCGTGCCCCGTTCGTTGGGGGTCGGCTAGGGGCCCGGAGGCACGCCCAAAAGTACCTGCGGGTGATCTGCAGGACCCGGTCCCCTAGCGACGGGGTCCGAGGGCTCGTTGCCTCCCTCCGATGGGATTCCGTTACAGAGTCGTTCCCGCTGGTCTCGGAAATGTCCTAGGGTACCTCGGGAGCGCAGCCCGAGCCTTGGTTATGTATCGAACGTACCCCTGGTCATCCCTCGCTCGGCGTCTGAGGCGACTGTGAACCCTTCGACAGGCCAGCCTTCGAACCCCTGATCAGTAGGGGGCACGGAGCCCGAGTAGCCTGAGGCGGTCGTGGGACCTTTCGGGGGCCGACCTTCGAACCCCTGACCAGTAGTGGGTGTCGGGCCCACGCGATCTGAGGCGGCTGTTGAACCCTTCGGGGGGCCAGCCTTCGAACCCCTGATCAGTAAGGAGGCTCGGAGCCTAGTTCCTTCACGGGGAAGGATCCCTTTGGGGTTATCCCCCTTCTCGGTCCCTGTTGCAAGAGATAGAGAAAGAGGAAAAGGGAAAAAGGATGCGAAATTGAACGTCGTGGCGTACCTTTTTTGATGTGGTCGTTTTGGCGAAGGCGAAGCGTCGCCAGCTGCCCCTGCCAGAAACGTCACCTGTCCCGCCGCGGAGTTAATGCGCCAGGGTAAGCGGTCGGCGAGGCTGCCGTTGCGTGCGCGAGCCGTTCGAGGAACGGCTGTTTCGCTTCGCGTTTTTCGAACCCCGCGTCCGGTTCGGGCGGTACGTTGGAACCGTCTTGACCTTGGTCTTTATGTACCTCGGAGAGGGTCCGGTGACGGTTCTCGACTTCGCTTCTCGCCTCCTTCTCAGGTCCTTTGCAGCCTGAGAGATCTAGTCAGGGAAGGAAAACCGCCCTCCCCTGCTCTTCGCGCCGCCAACCTTTCTGCCTGAGCGATGGCTGACCGGGTGACCATCATCTCGCCGCGCGACCCGTGGCCCTTTTCCACGGTGACGGCGGGTGATCTGGAGGACCTCGTCGGCGAGGGTTTGCTCCGCCCCCTCACCGATAAGGAGCGGCCGGAATGGATTCCTCCCGCGGGCGGAGTCGCTCCATCCCCTCCGCCGGGGTATGTCGTGAGTTTCATCTCCTTCCATGAGCGGGGATTTGGTGTGCCGTCGAGCCGCTTCATGCGGGCCATCCTGCTCCACTACGGGGTGGAACTGCACAACCTCACTCCCAACTCCATCGCGCAAGCCGCTATCTTTGTAGCGGTGTGCGAGGGGTATCTGGGGATCGCCCCCCATTGGGATTTGTGGACTCACCTCTTCTTTGCCGAGCTTTTTGCTTCGTCGACGGGGGAGAGGAAGGTCCGTGCGGCGGTGCGGGCCGGCGGCTGCACCCTCTTGCTGAGGCAGTCGCGGTCGTTGCAGTATATCCCTGCTGTCCTCTCATCCTCAAACAAGGGTTGGCAGCGCCGGTGGTTCTACCTCCGGAATGACGGAGGGTCGCTCCCGCCGTTCTCCCAGCGGGTTGTCACCGCCGCCCCCGACGCCTGGCGCCACGGGACTCCACACGAGAGGCAGAAGAAACTCGAACCTCTTCTCCAGGCCCTGAAAGCGTTGCGGGAGGAAGGGCTCACCGCCGCGGGAGTGGTTGCCGCCATCCACCGCCGGAGGGTGCTCCCCCTGGCGGAGCGGCGGCTGTCGCTTTGGGAGATGACCCAGGAGGCCGACTGGGAGGGGTCACGGATGTCCCCTGATCCTCTTCCCCACGATGCCCTCTACCGGCGGGTGTCGGCCGCGATGGGGAAGCCGGACACCCACGCCTTCTCCCAGCCTCGAATGCGCCCCGACCAGGGGTGCGTCGCTCTGGTGAGTGTTCGTCTCTTCCTTCTTCACATACCGGGTTACTTCTGATTCTCACGATCGGGTTTCTTTCTCCCCCCTTTTTAGGAGGTGGGGCGGCACAAACCCTCCCTGCCGCCGGTCCCGGAGGACGCGGTGGGTCGGGCGGCGCGGCGGGTCGCCGCGGAGGAGGAGAAGAAGAAAAAGGATGCGGAGAAGGCCCGGGCCCGCAGGCGGAGGCGGGCTCGGGACGCCCTGGAGAAACGCCGTCGCCAGCAGGAGAGGGAAGGACTGCCTAGGGAGCCGTCGCCGGAGACGTCCGATGATGACGACGACGACGACGACGAAGAGGAGGAGGACGACATGGCCGCTCGTCTCGGCCTCAGCCCTAACTTGGGATGTGGCCGGGAGTCATCGAGTCAGCCCCCGAGCGGGCCTACGTCGTCGGTCCCTGGAGCCGAGGCGCCGGATCCCCGACCTGAGGGGCGGGGGCAACCCGAGAGGGTTCTCGACCCTTCGGCTAGAGGAGCCGACGCGACTCCAGGGGCCGGGCCGAGGGGTCCGTTCCTCGGGAACCGTCGCCCGCGCCGGCAGCATGGGGGAGCGATCCTCAGGTTGCCACGGCGGCGCCTGGGCAGTCCGCCTCCCGGGCCTCAGGGGCGTCCGAGGCGAGGGCGGCACCGGGGCTGTTGGTGAGGCGGACCTCAGCGGTGGTCCCAGGAAGCGGGAGCCAAGAGACCTCCCCCCAGACACCGTGGATCATGGTCCGGAGCGGGTAGGTACCTTGGAATGTCTCCGTCCCGGCGCTTCATTCATATGTCTGGGCCGTGATTTTCCCTTTCTTGTTTTCTCCAGCAAACGGAGCCATGGCCCTACTGACCTGGCGCCTCGGAAGGCCCTCAAGACGGCGTTGGTCCAGGCAGCTGGCGCCACCTCGGGCCCTGCCGCTCGGCCGACCCTTTCGCAGGGTGCTCCGCCGCACGGGGCTCAGGCGTCGCATGTTCCGGGGGAGCAGGTCCCCGAGGCGGGCTCCTCTGCCGAGGTGGCCATCGTGATCGGGGAGGCGGCCGGCGCCGATGCGGTCCCGAGCTCGCCCGCCATGTCGGCCATGCCGGCGTCTGCCGCTACCGCAGTTGGCACCGTCCCAGTCGGAGAGCGTACGGTTGCCGCCGGCGTCAAGACGGCCGCAGCGTCGGCGCCCGGAGCCTCGGAAGAGGTGGGCGCGGACACGCAGTGCTTCCGGGCGGGCGGCAGCCTTGTCGCTGTGCAGCGGAGCCCCGAGGCCCGGGGCCAGTTGCTCCGATTCCGGACCCGTGAGGCTTCGGGCCCTATCTTCGTTCTAGACGACGAAGAGGAGGACCAGTCCTGGGACGAGCTCCGCAAGCGTGCGGAGGCGACAGTGGGGTTGCTCCGATCGTCGCTGGAGGTTCTCTGCGGGGACGTCCCCAAAATCCTTCAGGTGATGGTTTCAGGCATACCTTCTTGCTTCTACGAGTGAGGCGTTCGTCGTGACATCTTGTTTTCCTTTCCAGGATCTGACGGACCGGAGCGCTGCCAAGTCGTCGTTCATCCGCCGCGAGGCCGTCGTCTGGGGCTCGCTGCGGTCCCTGAGGACATCGCTCGCCGGGGCTACCGCGCGCCTTTCTCAGCAGGACGCTAAGATAACGGACCTCCAGTTGCTCTGTGCTGACCTGAAGGCCGAGGCGGCGGCAGCGCGCACGGAGGTGCTACAACGGCGGTCGGAGCTCGCCCAGGTTGCCGAGGAGCGGGACCAAACTCGGGGCCAGGCTGCCGAGGCCGAGAGCCGGGCCAAGATCCTTGCGGCCGATCTGACCGCAGCCCAAGTCGCAGCCTCGGAGCAGCGCGTCCGAGCCAGAGGTATGGCTCGACCGTCCTCGGTTCTCGATCTTGTCCGTTTCTTCCGCTTGTGTTTGAGGTCTTTCTTCTGGTTGTTCGCAGAGCTCGAGTCTGCCCTCGACGAGTCTGCCAAGGCACTTGCCGAGGCGCTCGACGGGGCGGCTGAGCAGAGGGAGGCCGATCTCGCGGCCATGTCCGAGGCCGTCTCGGAGGTCTATCAGAAACTCGGTCCCGGCGACGTCCCTTCAGGAAGCTCTCCCCAAAGCCGTCTTCAAGCCCTAGGTGATTACGCGCGCGGTAAAGTCCGCGGGGCGCTGCACCACGGCGTCAGGCGGGCCTTCGCCGTGCTCGCTTCCCACTACGTCGTGGACTTGGAGCGGGTCAGCGAGGGGTACTGCCTGCCTGACGAAGACGAGGCGGCCCTGGCGGAGGTTCAGCGGCTCGACGCGGTCGCTGCGGGTCCGAGCGCGGCGCTGGCGACCGTCTTCGAAGCGGAGATTCTTCCTCCTGCGCTGCCGCCGGAAGCGGAGGCGGACCTTACCGACGGCGGGGGTGGAGTTGAGGGCGCGGCTCCTGCCCGAGGCGACGCCTGATTTTTGTTGGGACAATTTCTGTTGGATGTGTGATTTGCCGCGGCCACCGAGGCCTGGACATTTTACTTCTCTTCCGTGAAGTCATGCTCCTTTTCGTTTCGATTTTCGCGCCTGGCCCGTAGTGTCGACAACAGGGTGATTTCCCGAGCTGGGCCCTTTTTCGTGGCAGGCGACGAGTGAGGTTTCCCTAGCCCGGAGGCATAGGTGTTCCCCAGCTCGGTCGGTCTCGCCATTTACTCGTACCCAAGTTCGCTCCTCAGGACCCTGCTTCTGACGCATCCGGGAGAACGCAAAAAACCCTTCTTGACCGAAAAAAGAGTTTTTCTGATGCGGAACGGTACGTCCAAACTCGACGAGAGGGGTTCCCCCTTTTTAGCCCCCGAGGGAGGGTCGGGCTCTGCCGGGGCGAGGCCGACCCTTCCTTGATGACTGATTCTTATGTGTGAGTGGGGAAAGGGCGCAGCCCCCGGGCGTTGTTCGCGTAGAGGCCGTTTGGCGAGTCAGGCTCCTGCCCAAATATCCGGCGAGTGCTCGGTGACATCCCTCGGCATGCCGGGCAGGCCCGAGGGACCCCACGCAAAAATGTCGACGTTTGCGCGAGGAAAGTTGACGAGTACTGCTTCTTATTTGGGGCCGAGCCCAGAACTGATCCGGACATGCTTGGAGGTGTCGCCACTGGGGTCGAGAGGGACGGCCTTAACCGTCTCCGCTGGCTCGAAGTTGCCGGCATGTTGCTTCACGTCCGGTACCTCTCGGGAGAGGCTTTCCAGGTCGGCAATGAGGGCCTCGGACTCGGCGAGGGCCTCGGCGTACTCCACGCACTCCACATCGCATTCGAATGTGTGCTTGTACGTGGGGCCGACGGTGATGACCCCGTTGGGGCCCGGCATCTTGAGCTTTAGGTAGGTGTAGTTGGGGATGGCCATGAACTTCGCGTAGCATGGCCTTCCCAACACTGCGTGGTAGGTTCCTCGGAACCCGACCACCTCGAACGTCAAGGTCTCCCTTCGGAAGTTGGAGGGCGTTCCGAAGCAGACAGGAAGGTCGATCTGCCCGAGGGGCTGGACGCGCTTCCCGGGGATGATCCCATGGAAGGGCGCAGCGCCTGCTCGGACGGATGACAGACCGACGCGCAGGAGCCTGAGGGTCTCGGCGTAGATGATGTTGAGGCAGCTGCCCCCATCCATCAAGACCTTGGTGAGCCTGACGTTGCCGATGACGGGGTCGACGACGAGCGGGTACTTCCCCGGGCTCGGCACGTGGTCGGGGTGGTCGTCCCGGTCGAAGGTGATGGGCTTGTCGGACCAGTCTAGATAGACTGGCGCCGCCACCTTCACCGAGCAGACCTCCCGACGCTCTTGCTTACGATGCCGAGCCGAGGCATTCGCCGCATGCCCTCCGTAGATCATGAAGCAGTCGCGGACCTCTGGGAACTCTCCTGCTTGGCGATCTTCCTTCTTGCCGTCGTCGTGAGCCCTACCACCCTCTGCGGGTGGCCCGGCCCTGTGGAAGTGGCACCGAAGCATGACGCATTCCTCGAGGGTGTGCTTGACAGGCCCCTGATGGTAGGGGCACGTCTCCTTGAGTGCCTTGTCGAAGAGGTTAGCACCTCCGGGGGGCTTCCGAGGGTTCTTGTGCTCGGCGGCGGCGACAAGGTCTGCATCGGGAACGTCGCGTTTCGCTTGCGACTTCCTCCTGCCTTTCTTCTTGGCGCCGCGTGGAGCAGACGCCTCGGGAGCATCTTCCGACGGGCGGCCCTGGGGCTGCTTGTCCTTTCGGAAGATGGCCTCTACCGCCTCCTGGCCGGAGGCGAACTTGGTGGCGATGTCCATCAGCTCACTCGCCCTGGTGGGGGTCTTGCGACCCAACTTGCTCACCAGGTCACGGCAGGTGGTGCCGGTGAGGAACGCGCCGATGACATCGGAGTCGGTGATGTTGGGCAGCTCGGTGCGCTGCTTCGAGAACCACCGGATGTAGTCCCGGAGAGACTCTCCCGGCAGTTGCCGACAGCTTCGGAGATCCTAGGAATTCCCGGGGCGCACGTATGTGCCCTGGAAGTTGCCGGCGAAAGCCTGGACCAGATCCTCCCAGTTGGAAATCTGCCCCGGAGGCAGGTGCTCCAACCAGGCACGAGCGGTATCGGAGAGGAACAGGGGGAGGTTTCGGATGATGAGGTTGTCATCGTCCGTCCCACCCAGTTGACAGGCCAGGCGGTAGTCCGCGAGCCATAATTCCGGTCTTGTTTCCCCCGAGTACTTCGTGATAGTAGTCGGGGGTCGGAATCGGGGCGGAAACGGCGCCCGCCGAATGGCTCGACTGAAGACCTGCGGACCGGGTGGTTCGGGCGAGGGACTCCGATCCTCCCCGCTGTCGTAGCGTCCCCCACGCCTGGGGTGATAGCCTCGGCGCACCCTTTCGTCGAGACGTGCCCGACGGTCGCGATGAGGGTGCTCGTCGCCGAGGTGGCCCGGGGCCGCAGGCGCGGTGTTGCGCGTGTGCCCGGTGTAGACCGAGGCTTCCCGCGTGAGTCGGGAAGTCGCGGCACGAGGTTCCGAGGGGTATCCCTGCCTTCGGGAGGCAGAGCTCTCGGCCCGCCGGGCCGCAGCGCCTTCCAGGAGATGCTTGAGTTCTCCCTGGATTCGCCGACCCTCGGTGGTTGATGACTCCGGCATCGCGCGGAGGAGCATCGCTGCAGCGGCCAGGTCCTGACCGGTTCCGCCGGATGCGGGTGGCGGTCTGTCCCTGGCATCGTTGGCGATGCGGTGCTGGAGACCTTGGGGTAGGTGACGTATTCCTCCAGCCGGGGGCTGGCTCGCCCATACCTGCCCGATGTTCTGGCGGATCGCCTCGAGCGCTCCTGCTCCCTCATCGAGCCCGGCCTGCGCCCCACGGACTTGCTCGAGCTGTGGGTCGTAACCCCCCGCCGGAACGGGGACCACAGCTAGCTCCCGCGGGATGTCGGCGCGAGGCGCCGGCCTAGGGGGATCACCGTCCTCCGGCATGCCGAGACAGCCGCCTCCGGAGGGATCCCCTAGCTCGATATGGAAACATTCGCGGCTCGGGCCGCAGTCCTTGTCGTCAAGGCTGCGGCTGCCGTCGGAACAGTCGGAGAGGCAGTAGTCACATGCGGTCATGAAGTCCCGCATGGTACTAGGGTTGCCAGATCCGGAGAAATCCCAGCAGATGCTGGGGTCGTCATCTTCCTCGGACCCAGAGGGTCCGTAGGTCGAGACACCCGTCAATCGGTCCCAAGGCGACCGCACACGAAACCCCAGAGAGGTTGCACTCGCCTCAACGTGAGCGCCCGCCAAAGCGAGGTCGCCAGGCGGGTTGAGGCCGAGTCGAAATGACGAAAGATGGGTAGCAGTCGGTACCTTTTTGTCGACGAGGAGCGATGAAGTCACGTCGGGGGCTGATCGCGCCGTCGTCCTGGGTATGAGGGCGACGTCCTGCAGGCCCTTCGCGAGCGTGTTGGCATCGTCCGCCTGCTCGGGGTCGACGTGCTGCGGGGGGATGGCGCTCGCCTTTGCCTCGAACGCGAGGGCGACGCTTGGCGTGTCCTCCGTCGGGGCGCCGGGGATGTCGATTTGCTCGACAGCCGTCGGAGCGCGGCCTCCCGCTCGGCCCTGGTTGCCCCGCCTCCTCCTCCTCCGATGGCGAGGGAGAGGATGGGGCGAGCTCGAAAGTTGTCCTTCCCCCACGCGGGAAAGACGTCGTCGATTCCGCCGCCGGCGAGCGGGCTGTCTGCCACCATTGTCGCTGTCGCGCGGCGGTGGAAGGAGTATCATGTCGTAGCCGCTGTCGAGAGACATGAACTCGAGACTCCCGAAACGGAGCACCGATCCGGGTTGAAGAGGTCGTTGGAGACTGCCCATCTGGAGCTTGACGGGAATCTACTCGTCAACACGCAGCAGGCCCCTACCTGGCGCGCCAACTGTCGGCGTTCCGAGACCGGGGGGTCCCCGAGCCGACGAGTGAGAGTGCCGCGTGCCCCAGCCCAGATGGGTCGAGCGCGTGGGCGAGCGCGAAGGGGGGAGTAGAGCGAGAGGTCGGTGGCCGGAGCCGGGTCGCGACGAGGGAGTCGGAGAATTCCCGCGGCCTTCGTGTTCGTCCCGCGCCCAGGTCGGGTGCGCTTGCAGTAGGGGGTTACAAGCGTCCGCGCAAGGTGAGGGGAGCGAGCGGCCCCGAGAGAGCGCCTGCCCCTGCCCTTCGTCCCCGCAAGGCCAACCTCCTCCAAGAAGGCCCTGGTCCTTCCTTTTATAGTCGTAAGGAGAGGATCCAGGTGTACAAAATGGGGGTGTAGCAAGGTGCTACGTGTCTAGCGAGGGAGAGCTAGCGCCCTAAGTACATGCCAAGGTGGCAGCCGGAGAGATCTTGGCACCCTGTTGGTGTGGCGTCGTGGCTGTTGGAGGAGTAACGGAGCCGGACGGAGGGACAGCTGTCGGAGTGGCTGGGCCCTTGCTGACGTCCTCCTGCTTTCGTAAGGGAGCTGGGAGCCGCCGTCGTCATGGTCTAGTGAGGCGCCATCATTGCCTATCTGGCGGAGCTGGTCAGATGGGACGCCGGTCTTGTTCTCTGTGACCCAAGTCGGCTCAGGGCAGGGTGATGATGACGCTTCCTGTTGACGTGGCGGTCTTGTGTCCTAGGTCGGGCGTCGTGGAGGCTCCTCCGAAGTCGAGGTCGAGTCCGTCCTGCAAGACAGAGGCCGAGCCCGAACTCCTGGGTCGGGCGAGGCGGAGGTCGTTCGGCAGAGGCCGAGGCGGAGTCCGAGCCCTGGGTCGGGCGAGGCGGAGTTCGTCGTCTTCCGGGGCCTTAGCCCGAGTCCGAGCCCTGGGTCGGGCGGAGCGGAGTTCGCCGTCTTCCGGGGCCTTAGCCCGAGTCCGAGCCCTGGGTCGGGCGGAGCGGAGTTCGCCGTCTTCCGGGGCCTTAGCCCGAGTCCGAGCCCTGGGTCGGGCGGAGCGGAGTTCGCCGTCTTCCGGGGCCTTAGCCCGAGTCCGAGCCCTGGGTCGGGCGGAGCGGAGTTTGGTCGCCCGTCGGTCTTACCTTTTGCATTAAACGCCCCGGTGACTCGGTCGGTTGGCGCGGTGATTTAGTCAGGGTTACTTCTTATCGAAGGCGGGGCCTCGGGCGAGCCGGTGATGCGTCTGCCGTGAAAGAGGAGACCTCAGGCGAGACGGAGTCATCTTAGGGTCGGCTGCCCTCGCCCGAGGCTAGGCTCGGGCGTGGCGTGATCGAGTCACTCGTATGGACTGATCCCTGACTTAATCAAACCCATCAGGCCTTTGCAGCTTTATGCTGATGGGGGTTACCAGCTGAGAATTAGGCGTCTTGAGGGTACCCCTAATTATGGTCCCCGACACCACCAAATATACATGAAGGAAGAGGACAAGGCTAGCACCAGCTTCATAACACCCTTCGGCACATATTGCTTCATCAGAATGCCGGAGGGACTCAAGAACGTCGGGTCCACCTTCTCCAGGCTCACCAAAACAGTGCTCGAGGGGCAGGTTGGCAGAAACATATTCACATATGTAGACGACATTGTCGTCGCCAGCAAGAGCAAGGAGGACCACCTCGCCGACCTCGCCGAAACATTCGCGAACATGCGGGACGCACAGCTCCGCCTAAACCCGGAAAAGTGTGTCTTCGGCGTTCGCCAGGGCAAAATATTGGGCTACCTGGTATCCCACCGCGGCATCGAGGCCAACCCAACCAAGATTCAGGCTATCTTGGACATGACACCTCCGCAGTCCGTCAGGGATGTCCAGCGCCTGACAGGCAGATTGGCCGCTCTCAACAGATTCATATCCAGGTCCGCCGAGCGAAGTCTCCCCTTCCTCAAGACACTCCGTGGTGCAAAAGACTTCGCCTGGGGACCAGAGCAGGCGGCGGCCTTCGCCTCATTAAAACAGTACCTTGACAGAGTTGGCCGTCCTTACCAGCCCCGACCCCTCGCTCCCCCTGCTGCTCTACGTCGCGGCTTCGCCACATGCGGTCAGCGCGGCACTAGTGCAGGAGCAGACTGTCGAGGGCGTGGTCCGACAGTGCCCCGTGTATTATGTCTCCGAAGTGCTGACACCGTCCAAGTGCAACATGACAGAGCTGGAGAAGATTGCCTACGCAGTCGTCATGTCGTCGCGCAAACTGCGCCATTACTTCGAAGCATTCAAGGTCCGAGTCACCTCAAACAGGGGGCTCGGTGAATTATTCAGAAACCCGGAGGCGTCGGTGAGGATTGCCAAGTGGGCGGCCGAACTCTCCGGCTACCACATATGCTTCGAGCCCAGGACAGCTATCAAGTCTCAAGTCCTGGCAGACTTCGTCATCGACTGGACTGGGCCAACAACACAGCCAGATCCGTCCGCAGAGAACACTTGGACGATCCATTGCGACGGCGCATGGTGCCATGCGGGGGCAGGCGTCGTTGCAGTCATAACCTCACCAGTCGGGGTCAAGCACAGATATGCAGCACGACTCCGCTTCAATCTGGAATCCGACAGATGCACAAATAATATAGCAGAATACGAAGCAGTCATCCTCGGCCTCCGCAAGCTAAGGGCCCTCGGAGTCACCACCTGCATCATCAAAACAGACTCCAAGGTAGTTGCCGGCCAAGTTGAGAAAGACTATGCAGCCAAGGACCCCGCACTCATGCAGTACCTCGCGGCCATCCGAAGTCTCGAGAGGCAGTTCAAGGGGTTCACCTTGCAGCATGTGGATCAGGCCAAGAATGAGGAGGCCGACGCATTGGCCAAGGCTGCGGCCAGGGGCGAAACTCTGCCCTCCGACGTGTTCTTTCATGTCATCGGCACGCCAGCAGTCCGCAACCCCGAAGGGCTCCAAATAACCAATGACAGCGAGGGCCACCGCACAGTCAACCTCATCATGACCGAAGACTGGCGGGCACCCATAACCCTGTTCCTGCAGGGGTATTATCATCCAGCCGACATCAGTGAGGCCAAGCGTCTCAGACTTCGAAGCCGAGACTTCGCTCTGATTGAAGGCCAACTCTACAAAAAAGGGGTCAGTCAGCCAATGCTTAAGTGCGTCACCGAGGCCGAAGGCATGCAGATTCTACGTGAAGTCCACAGTGGCACGTGCGGCTCACACGCGGGGCCGAGGGCCCTAGCTGCTAAGGTGATCCGCCAGGGTTTTTACTGGCCCGCAATGATCTACGCCGCAAATCGGGTCACTCGGTCCTGCGAAGCCTGCCAGAAGTTCTCTCCTCGGTCAGGCGGCCCTTCGCAGTATACAAAGCTGATCGCCCATACATGGCCTCTCCAGCGCTGGGGTCTCGACATTGTCGGACCCCTGCCCACCGCTCAGGGGAACCTTAAGTTCGCCTTCGTCGCGGTCGAGTACTTCACCAAATGGATCGAGGCACGGGCTGTTTCTACAATAACATCAAAGACTGCCCAAAAATTCTTCTGGCAGAACATCGTTTGCCGCTTCGGAGTACCGTCCGAACTAACCGTCGACAATGGCAAGCAGTTTGACAACCAAGACTTCAAGGATTTTTGTTTCTCCATTGGCACCAAGCTTGCCTTCGCCTCAGTCTATCACCCGCAGTCCAACGGGGTCGTGGAGCGCGCCAACGGGAAAATCTTCACAGCTATCAAGAAAATGCTCCTTGATGAAAAGAAGGGCAGATGGACCGATTTCTTACCTGAGGCAGTCTGGGCACTAAACACGACTGAGTGCAGGGCGACCGGGTTTACCCCCTTCCGACTTCTATACGGATCGGAGGCCATGACCCCGCAAGAACTAAAGCACGGGTCCCCGCGAACAGTTCCGTCAGCCGTCCCTGAGGTGGACGAGCCAACTTCAAAGGATCTCATCGACGGAGACCGTGTCTTCGCCCTACAGGCCCTGAACAAATATCAAGCCCAGACCAAAGCATGGCGCGACCACTCAGTCATCCCGAGGGAGTTCAGCGAGGGGGACCTCGTACTCATTCGAACAGCTCGGACGGAGTCCAAGGGCAAGCTGGAGCCCAGGTGGGAGGGCCCTTTCATTGTCAAGACAAAAGCTTCCCCCAACGCTTACAGGCTCACAACGCCAAACGGCGAGGACCTGGAGCACTCCTGGAACATCGACAACCTCCGCAAATTTTTTGTTTGATTCCTCAGGGCTGTCTTCGCCCTTGTAATTCGCAAAAACAATCTTGCACCGGCCCGCACTCTTTTCCTCCCGGGGGGTGAGGTTTTTAACGAGGCGGAGCCATGTAATATATGCGTGAAAAATCCCCCGCAAAGACATGCGTCGAAAAAGACCGCGATGACGGTCTTCGACATTCGACCACCACGAGGTCACCGCGAGGCTAAGCGCTAGCTACCCTCGCGTGCGACAAATCCGCGCAGAAGTCGCCTAACGGTGCAGCCGGATTAGCACAACAAGTGCGGAAAAAAAAATCTAAGTCTATCGCGAAGACTATCCGCGCAGAAGTCGCCTAACGGTGCAGCCGGATTAGCACAACAAGTGCGGAAAAAAATCTAAGTCTATCGCGAAGACTATCCGCGCAGAAGTCGCCTAAGGGTGCAGCCGGATTAGCACAACAAGTGCGGAAAAAAATCTAAGTCTATCGCGAAGACTATCCGCGCAGAAGTCGCCTAAGGGTGCAGCCGGATTAGCACAACAAGTGCGGAAAAAAATCTAAGTCTATCGCGAAGACTATCCGCACAGAAGTCGCCTAAGGGTGCAGCCGGATTAGCACAACAAGTGCGGAAAAAAATCTAAGTCTATCGCGAAGACTATCCGCGCAGAAGTCGCCTAAGGGTGCAGCCGGATTAGCACAACAAGTGCGGAAAAAAAATCTAAGTCTATCGCGAAGACTATCCGCGCAGAAGTCGCCTAACGGTGCAGCCGGATTAGCACAACAAGTGCGGAAAAAAATCTAAGTCTGTCGCGAAGACTATCCGCGCAGAAGTCGCCTAAGGGTGCAGCCGGATTAGCACAACAAGTGCGAAAAAACCAAAGACTATCTGTGCAGAAGACACCTAAGGGTACACCCGGACTAGCACAACAACGGCTGAAACGACAACATCAAACCATCCACGCCAAGACCAACTATAATCACGCCAACACAGCGCAACAAAACAAACCAGACAGAGTACACAACGCCTTCGCACACACATATGCACGCGAGGGCACACAATTTCATCATACAAGCCCCTACATATACAAGCGAGGGCACCACACTCTACATCGGCTCAACCTTAGGAATAATTCCCATCTCCCTATAATTAAATAACATTATCCTGAGCTCCTCACCCGCAAAAAGACTTCGCAGTTCCCCTTCACCTATACTCTCGGCGGTCGGCAAAGACAACAGTTCCTGCCGACCAGCCCCACTCACACGAAGCCGAGCCCCCTCCGCCCCACTAACCATACGTTTCGCAACTGCCCTTCGCCGCCGTCGCCCGGTGCAAGGACCAGGCACATCTCCTGCATCCGCGGCGTGCGGCGAGGCCTCCGTCGCAGCCACATCCAAGGCCGCAAAGTAGTCCAAGTCCTCCGACGACTCCGTCCACTCAACCGAGCTCCCAGAGTCAGCACAATCAAAAAACCCAGATGAAGAACCACCACATTCATTACCATCTTCCGCGGTCGTAGCCGCCAAAAATTTAGTAGTAGCGGTTGCGTGCGCAGGCCCAAAATCTTGAACCTGCGCAGCAACCAAAATTCAGTAACATGTACAAACTTCCCCAACCCTCTACACCTACTACGCCACCTGCGACGGCCCTGACGTTGCGAGTGCCTCCGCTGTTGGCTCTGCCGCTGCCTCCGTTGTTATCTCCACCGCTACTGCTGCGAGAACCTCAGCACTCGGCGCGGCAGCTGCAGACGCATCAGGCGCGCCTTCGGCGACTTCTGGGGGCAGGCCTTCGCCGGCCGCAGCGGATGCGGCCGGGGTCGGCGCCAGGGCGACCTCGGACACAGCCTCCGCCGGGGCCGACTCCGGGTCAGCCAACATGCTGTTCAGCGCCCCGAAGTCGTCGACCCTCTCGCCACGCGCCGCCTAGGCCAAAACACACAAAATTCATCAAACACACACACAGCCCACGTCCAACAAATACCAAACAAGCGAAAACGTTACCTGAGCCCTCGCCGTCGCGGCGCGCTCCCTGACCACCTCGCGACCGTATGGACCCCACAGCCGGTCGAAAATAGCTCCAGCGGATTCCTTCACAACGGGGTCCTCAACCTTGAAGATATCTTGCTCAAAATCTTCTTCCATTTGGTCGAAGACCTCGAAGTGCCGGCACCCTTCGCGGGAGAGCGCGTTCATCACCCCCTCGCAGGTGACCAGGGAGGCATACGCCATAAAGCCCTCCACGACAGTGGGGAGTGCCTGCAACTCCTCCTGCACCCACTCCAGGCACCGAAGTCCGGGCTCTCGGTCCGGTACTTCAAATTCACCAGTCCCCGCGCCCAGACCACGGTATGTATCTACGAGCAGTTGGCGCGTCCGCTCTGCCTCCGCCCGTGCCGCGGCCTCGGCCCCCTTCACGCGGCTCTCCAGGGCGGTGAGCCGCTCCTGCAACTGCTCGGCGCGCTCCCTGGCAAGATTGCCCTCCGCCCGTGCCAGGCTGGCCTCCGCCTGCGCGGCCTGCGCCTTAACAAGGGCTTCGTTGGTCTCCCTCCTTTCCCCCGCCAGCTGGCGACGGAGGGCGGCCTTCTCGTCCTCCAGTGTGGCCACCTTCTCCGCCAGCTTGCGGCACTTGCTGTCGGCGGCCGATTTTTCGCGGACGGCGTCAGCGTGTTGCGTCCGAAGTCTTTCGAATTCGGTAGCCACGGCTGCCGTGAGGGCCCCCGACGCAGTGCGGCTAGCGAAGTCAGCCACCTGCAGAACAATCGTAAGACTGCGGTCCAGGAAAAAAAAGAGGGGGGGACGAGGTCCAGCTCCGCGAACCTGACGTAGCGCCTCCGTCGCCTCCGCCAGCCGGCGGGACGCAGCGCCCGCCTCATCCATGACAACCGCGAGGGCCGACGCCTCGCCACCGGCGCTAAGAGCCCCGCCCTTCGCCTTCGGCGCTGCGGCAGCCGCCGTGATCGCCGCGCCAGGCGCAACCACAGCAAGTTGGCCTTCGCCTAGCCCTGCAGCGTACCAATAAACCGATTAAAAAAAAAAGCCAACGACCTACCATCGAGATAGTCGTCCACGCTAATATCGGTGGCGAAGTCGGCGACACGTTTGCCCGCCAACGGCAACGCTCGGGCCGCCCTCGCGACCTCCGCCACTCCGCTGGTCGGCGGCACCGCCTTCGCCGACTTCGAGCCTTCGGCGCCTGCCGTTGCCTCCAGCGCCTTGCTAGGTGCAGGGACGCTCGACTTCGCCGCCAGCGGCGGCCGGCCTCCGCCGGAGGCCGCAGCCTTCGCAGGCCCCCGCTGCCTCTTCGGCCTGGCTTCAACGAGCCTGATAGCCGCCTGGCGCTTTTGTGCAGCTCCCTAGCGATCCTTGTCCATCACTGCTGACACAACAGCAGCAATATTCCGCCCGTAAGGGAAAACCCTCCATTCACGAACCATGCGAGATGTAAAAAAGTCCTCGCCAGCCGCGCGGGGGACAGGAACATTCCTAGGCCAGCAACCCCCGGTAACCCTCAGCATCCGAGCCGAAGACTCCCGGAGCTCGGGCGAAGACATCCTTTCCACCGGGGCCGCGCACGTCTTCGTCAACTCTCTAGCAAAACGATCAGAAACCCCAAGTCCTCCCATAGCAGTACCTAATTTTCTCTTTTTAGAGGACGGGGCGGCCGCCGGCGCAGGGTCGTCTCCGGTCTCCACCACCGGTCTCTTCCCACGGCGATCCACATCGTCTTGACCAGGGTAGCCGTCATACGGCAATTGATTTAATTCAAAAACCCTGTTCAAGCGGTCATTCGACCCGCGGATATCCCAGCTGCGCTGGCCCTCTGTCCTCGGCACGTAGCGTCCAACAAGCCGCACCGCCCCATTCTCCGCCTCACGCACAACGGCGGCCGGTTCACGACTTTGCATATTCAGGGCGAAGGCGGGGCTCCGCACCACCCTTCCACCATGAAAAGGCATCCGGCGAGGGCATACTTCGCCCAACGCCCAGCCACGCGCCAATGGCCACACCCCGTACGCCACAAACTCTTCAACCAAGTCGCGCCCACTGCTCAGGCCGGCGGCGCACCGAAGAGCCCCTTCGTCCTCATCCTCCTCCGCCACTTCAAAGGGCGGATACGCTGAGTAAAAATGAGAACACATCGCAGACACGGGGAGTCCCTCATGGCCTTCGACGGTACCCTCAGCGACGTAAAACCAAAACTCATTCCAGTTGCCCCACTTGTTGCGGGCGCAAGGAACCAACTCGACCACCTGCATCGTGGTTTTGCCGGTCTTTGGCGTGAATGTGCAGGATCCAAACTGAGCGACTTCGCCTCCAATCATCCTCTTCTGCCAATGCAAACAATAATACTTCGCAAAAACTTCCACCGATGGCTGCCCGCCGTACGAAGTCGTCGCCCAGACATACTTCGACAGTGCCACTATGGCATTCGGTGTCAGCTGGTGTATTTGAACGTTGAACTTGCGCAGGACTTCGCCAACAAATCGGTGTGCAGGCAAGCGGAGCCCGGCGGTGAAGAACGCCTCGAAAACGACCAACTCGCCCTCCGGCTCAGGGACTTCCTCCGCCCCCGGGACTCGACCAACTCTGCCGCCGAAGTAACCCAACCGCTGCATATCTTGCACGCGGGCCGACGAGATCCGCGATACGCCGAAATCAACAGAGTCGCCGGCGTGCAACTCCTCCACCATTAAGCTACTCTGCGTCTCCTCAGACGAGGCGGCGGCCGGCGGCGAGGGAACGGCCGGCGGCGTAGCGGCAGCGGAAGAAGACGAGGACGACATCGCAACGTACCGTCGGCGGCGGCGGGCGGTCTGCTTCACTCGAGCCAGATCTCCGGCGAACAAGACCGCGGCAGGCAGACGAGCAGCAAGTCGGCGGAAAGGGCGGCTAGGGTTTTTCGCGGAGCATGGAAGGTGAAGTTCAAAAAGCGCCGTCTCCCGCCCCCTTTTATAGACAGGGCGCGGCGCTTCGGGAAACCCGCAATCCAACAGTACACCGTCAATCAACGGTCACATCAAAAACCCCCGCGGAACCACTTCGAGCGAGGGCAGCGTCTTCGCCATCTGGCGACGTCTTCGGCACCAGGTGACTTTGTCGAACTGGTCCCTCGGAGGGCAAATGTTGGGGCGAAGGCAAAGGCGCCACCCTTCGCTCGAAGCCTTCGCTGCAGCAGCTGAACTGACAGAAATAAAGCAGGCGGGGACACCCTTCGCTTCCTCCGTTCCAGGCAAAGACTGGCGACGAAGGGCATCCCACGGCGCGGCCTCGGCCAGCTCGGAGGCCCACGTACAATCCGGCCCGTCGTGACGGGCCCCGCCTGGCCGCCCTGTGTTACGGGCCTATTTTGTAAAAGCATTCCTGTAATTACGGTCTATAACCCCGCTTTATGGGAATATTCTTGGCATAACCTAGGTACCTGAGGGCACATGCGTCCTTAGCTCGAGGTGCTGCGCGCTCAGGTACCTATAAATACCCCTGTACAGTGCCCGTGAGAGGCCAGATTAACAGAGCTTTTGCCATCTAGCGCGAGTGCCCTGTTATCATCATTGTTCACCCTTGTTGGACCCCCTTGCACCTGAGAGCAAGTTCCAACACAAAGAAACGTCAGCAGGACCCAGGGCCGCACCGCCGGCTATGCTTCATACAGGGCTCAAGCACCTCTTCGCCGGACACGTTAGCACATTGCTACACCCCCATATGTACAGCTGGACCATCCCCTTGTGTCTATAAAAAGGGATGCCTAGGGCCTTCGAAAGGAAGAGAAGAAAAGAGGGGGGAAACATGGGCAGCAAGAACAACAGAGACGGACTCACCCAAACATCGAGCTCCACTCCGCAACACTAGACCCCCCTAGGAGGCCTAGGGCCCGTTCCCTCTCTCGCGAAGCTTGTAACCCCTACTGCAAGCACCCCCGGTGCAAGATAATATAAGCCTCATCCCTCCTCTTGTGTTCCATCTTGCATCAACCCATCTGGACAGGGGCACGCGGCACAAAATTCACTAGTCGGTCCAGTTGAGGGTCCCCCGGGTCCGAAACACCGACAGTTGGCGCGCCAGATAGGGGCACGCTGCGTGTTGCCAATACTTTCCCGTTGAGTTCCAGATGGACAATCTTCAGCAGCCTCTTCAGCCCGGGACGGTGCTCCGCTTCGGGAGTCTCGAGTTCATGTCCCGCGACGGCAGCTACGACATGGTACTCCTTCCCCCGCAGCACGACAACAACGACGGTCGTCGGCTCGCCCGGCGGAGACGAACTCGACGACGACATCTCCACATGGCGGAAGAGGAACACCCGAGTCAACCCCGCCACCCTCCTCGCCGGAGGAGACGGAGACGGGGCAACCATGGCCAGGCAGGGGGCAGCCGTCAATGGCTGTCGAACCAGAGCGAGTCGACGACGCCGGCACCCCTACGGGGGACATGTCGGGCGTTATCCTCGCACCTGAGACAACGACGGGTGTCGCTTCCCAGCAAAACGCTAGCCCCAGGCGCACTGATGATGCCGGCACCTTTGCGAGGGTCTTGTCGGGCATCAGTCTCGCGCCTAAGATAACGACGCATTCCATCTCTGATGCAACTTCACCGCCGTCTACCAACCAGCAGGTACCTTCAGTTTTCCATCCTGTTCCCTTTAGGTTTAGCTTCGACCCACCAAGCGACCCCGCTTCGGTAAGCGCTTTCGTAAGGGCATATCCTGACCTTCCGGGGTACCATATGTGGTCAACTTGGGACCGACTGACGGCCGTCTCAACCTCTGGACCCTCGGGTTCCGAGAAAGAGGATGACCCCGACGTCAGTTGGGATTTCTCCGGACTCCGTGATCCTGGTGCCATGCGTGACTTCATGTCCGCATGTGACCACTGCCTCTCCAGCTGCTTTGATGATGGCCACAGCCTCGACGACAAGGGTTGCAACCCAACTCGCGAGTGCTTCCACATCGATTAGGGAGATCACGACGGAGACAATCACCCCAGCATGCCAGGGGGCGACGGCGCCCTTGCGCCTGCGTCTCGTGTTGAGATCCCACGGGAGCTAGCTGTGGCCCAGGTCCCCACGGGGGGTCAGGGCTCACAGCTCGAGCAACTCTACGAGATGCAGGCCAAGCTCGACGAGGAAACGGGGCGACTTGTGCAGCTCCGGCAAAACCTCGAGCAAGAGTGGGCAGGCCGAGCGCTCGCCGGAGGAGCGCATCATCGGGCCCGGGACGTCCGGTGCCGCATTATTGACGATGCCAGGGCAATGCTGCCCCCGACCATCAACGGGGCCGGCCAGGACCTGGCTGCAGCGGCGGTATTGCTTCGAACGATGCCGGAGCCATCCACCACCGAAGGGCGACGTATCCATGGTGAACTCAAGAACCTCCTGGAAAACGCCGCAGCCCGACGAGCCGAGAGCTCCGCCTCCCGAAGGTGAGGGTGCCCCTCGGTGCATCACGTAGCGTCCTCCCGACACATGCGCGAGGCCTCGGTCCACACGGAGCCTACAAGAGACGAGACACCTACAGCCAGGGATCGCCTCGGCGATGATCAGCGCCGCCGCGACCGTCGAGCCCGCCTCGAGGAAAAGGTGTGCCGAGGCTACCACCCCAGGCGCGGGGGATGCTAAGACAGTGAGGAGGATCGGAGCCCCTCACCCGAACCACCAGGCCCGCGGGTCTTTAGCCGAGCCATACGACGAGCGCCGTTCCCGGCCCGGTTCTAGGCCCTGACTACCATCACCAAGTACTCGGGGGAGACGAGGCCAGAGTTGTGGCTCACAGATTACCGGCTGGCGTGCCAGTTGGGAGGGACGGACGACGACAACCTCATCATCTGCAACCTCCCCTTTTCCTCTCTGACGTTGCCCGGGCCTAGCTGGAGCATCTGCCCCCTGCGTAGATCTTCGGCTGGGACGACCTAGTCAAGGCCTTCGCTGGAATTTTCCAAGGTACGTACGTGCGCCCTGGGAACTCATGGGACCTCCGGAGCTGCCGCCAGCAGCCCGGGGAATCCCTGCGAGAGTACATCCGACGGTTTTCAAAGCAGTGCACCGAGTTGGCTAACATCACTGACTCGGACGTCATCAGGGCATTCCTCGCCGGCACCACTTGCCAGGACCTGGTAAGCAAACTGGGGCGCAAGACACCAACTAAGGCAAGCGAATTGATGGACATAGCCACCAATTTTGCCTCTGGCCAGGAGGCGGTCGAAGCCATCTTCCGGAAGGACAAGCAGCCTCAGGGAAGGCAGAAGGAAGACGACCCCGAGGCGTCTGTCCAGCGTGGCATGAAGAAGAAGACCAGGAAGAAGGCACAAGCGAAGCGCAACGCCATCGACGTGGACCTCGTCGCCACTGCCGAGCACAGGAATCCTTGGAAGCCTCCCGGAGGGGCCAACGTGTTCGACAAAATGCTCAAGGAGTCATGCCCCTATCACAGGGGTCCCATCAAGCACACCCTGGAAGAGTGCGACATGCTCCGGCGTTACTTCAATAAGGCTGGACCCTCGGTGGAGGACGGCAAGGACCACAGCAAAAACAAGAAAGGAGGCGACGGGGAAGAAGAGTTCCTAGAGGTCCACAACTGCTTCATGATCTACGGTGGGCAAATGGCGGATGCCTCGGCTCGACACCGCAAGCAGGAGCGCCGGGAGGTCTGCTCGGTGAAGGTAGCAACGCCAGTCTACCTAGACTGGTCCGACAAGCCCATCACCTTCGACCAAGGCAACCACCCCAACTACGTGCCGAGCCCAGGAAGATACCCGCTCGTCGTCGACCCAATCATCGACAACGTTAGGCTCTCCAAGGTCCTCATGGACGGAGGCAGCAACCTCAACATCATATACGCCGAGACCCTAGAGCTCTTGGGGGTTGATCGGTCCGAGATCCGGGCTGGTGCAGCACCCTTCCACGGGATTGCACCCGGAAAGCGTATCCTGCCCCTCGAACAGATTGACTTGCCCGACTGCTTCGGAACTCCCTCCAACTTCCGAAAGGAAACCCTCACCTTTGAGGTAGTCGGGTTCCGAGGGACCTATCACGCGGTGCTGGGAAGACCGTGTTACGCCAAGTTCATGGCCATCCCCGACTACACTTACCTCAAGCTCAAGATGCCTGGCCCCAAGGGAGTCATCATCGTCTACTGTGACGAAGTTTGGCGCTTGGAAGATAAGTTCTATGGGCTGGAGCTCAACCATGTTGCTCGACGGTACAACGACACCGCGGATGAGTTGGCTAAGATAGCCTCGGGACGAACAACGGTTCCCCCGAATGTCTTCTCCAGGGACATATATCAGCCATCCGTCAAACTCAACGGCACGCCCGAACCCAAGGAGACCTCGGCCTGGCCTAAGGTACCCTTGGTCGCCGAAGATGAGGCCCTGCGTGCCGAGGTGGAGCGGAATGGGGTCACACCAGTCCCAAACTGGTAGACCCCGTACCTGGAATATCTCCTCCGGGGAGAGCTGCCCCTCGACAAGGCCGAAGCTCGGCGACTGGCTCGGCGCGCCAAGTCGTTCGTTTTGTTGGGTGATGAAAAGGAGTTGTACCACCGCAGCCCCTCAGGCATTCTCCAACGATGCATATCCATTGCCCAAGGACAGGAGCTGTTGCAAAAAATACACTCGGCGGCTTGCGGTCACCATGCGGTGCCTCGGACCCTCATGGGAAACGCTTTCCGACAAGGTTTCTACTGGCTGACCGTAGTGGCCGACGCCACTAGGATTGTACGCTCCTGCCGAGGGTGTCAATTCTACGCGAGACAAACACACCTGCCTGCTCAGGCTCTACAAACAATACCTATCACTTGGCCGTTTGCTGTGTGGGGTCTGGACCTCGTCGGTCATTTACAGAAGGCACCTGGGGGCTTCACGCACCTGCTGGTCGCAATCGACAAATTCTCCAAGTGGATCGAAGTCCGACCCTTGACCAGCATCAGGTCCGAGCAGGCGGTGGCGTTCTTTACAAATATCATCCACCGCTTTGGGATCCCAAACTCTATCATCACCGACAACGGCACGCAGTTCACTGGGAAAAAGTTCCTAGACTTCTGCGAAGACCACCACATCCGTGTGGACTGGGCCACCGTAGCTCACCCAATGACAAATGGGCAAGTGGAGCGCGCCAATGGCATGATTTTGCAGGGGCTAAAACCAAGGATCTACAACGACCTGAACAAGTTTGGCAAGCGGTGGATAAAAGAGCTACCCTCGGTGGTTTGGAGTCTGAGGACGACGCCGAGCCAGGCCACGGGTTTCTTGTCGTTTTTCCTAGTCTATGGGGCCGAGGCCATCCTACCCACAGACTTAGAATACGGCTCCCCGAGGACAAAGTCATACGACGACCAAAACAACCAAACCAGCCGAGAAGATTCATTGGACCAACTAGAAGAGGCTCAGGACGTAGCCTTGCTACACTCAGCGCGGTATCAGTAGTCCCTGCGACGCTACCACGCCCGAACGATTCAGCCCCGAGGTTTTCAGGTGGGAGATTTGGTGCTTCGGCTACGACAATATGCCCGAGGGCGCCACAGGCTTACTCCTCCCTAGGAAGGGCCGTTCATCATCGCCAAAATTTTGAAGCCCGGGACATACAAGCTGGCCAACGATCAAGGCGAGGTCTACCGCAACGCTTGGAACATCGAACAGCTACGTCGCTTTTACCCTTAAAATGTTTCAAGTCGTTTATGTACCTCGGTCCCTTTACATGTACAAATAAAAAGTCTAGCTGTCAAGGGAGGATCGGCCTTGCCTCAGCAAAAACCGACCCTCCCTCAGGGACTAGAAGGGGGGAACCCCTCTGCGTCAAAATTTTCCTCAAAAAAGTTTTCTACCAAAACGTCTTTCGTGCCTTTCAATTATGTCGATAGCGAAATCCCAAAAACGAGCGAGTAAGACCTTGAACGGCAAGGCCGACCGAGCCGAGGGACTCCTACGCCTCCGGGATACGGATACCTCACTCATCACCTTCCGCGAAAGGCAGCTCACGCTCGGATAAGTGATTCTGCTACCGAACGAGTCCTAACGCTCGGGTAGAAAACGACTTTCGTACCATTTCGACTATATCGATAACAGAATCCTAAAAACGAGCAAGAGAGACCTTGAACAGCAAGGCTGACCGAGCCGAGGGACTCCTACGCCTCCGGGATACGGATACCTCACTCGTCACCTTCCACGAAGGGTAGCTCACGCTCGGATAAGTGACTCTGCTACCGAACAAGTCCTAATGCTCGAAACAAGAGGAAAGGAAACACAGCTTTAAACTCCAACATTGAAAATGTTTAGGTCTCAGCGGCCGCAAGAAACATATGCATACTTAAAACAAACTGTTCCTACAGTCTCAGGTATCGGCAGGGGGAGGAGCAGCACCCTCAGCGTCGTTTTCGCCCTCGGCAGAATCTGGCCCGGCCTCAGACGGCGACACGGGCAGAAGGACCTCCACCTCGAAGGAGGAAGCCAGCACCGTGCTTGGGCCCTCAACAGCCATGTCAAGCGTCTGGACCTCGGCTAAGGCAGCCTTTTCTTTGTCGGGTAAGCAGTACCCCTCGCTGACCCGCTCCAGATCCACATCGTAGTGGGAGGCGAGGACGGCGAAGGCCCGCCTAACGCCGTGGTGTAGCGCCCCGCGGAGTCTACTGCGCACATGGCCGCCCAAGGCCCGCAGGTGACTCTGGAGGGAGCTACCCGAGGGGACGTCGTCGAGGCCAAAGGCCTGGCAAAAGGCCGAGATAGCCTCGGACACGGCCACGCGGTCGGCCTCCTTCTGCTCAGCCGCCTGGGCAAGCGCCTTGCAGTTCTTAACGGACTCATTAAGAGCCGTCTCGAACCCAGCAGACAGCCGGACAATGTTATTCAAACACGAGGAGAAGGACGAAGCTAAACCAAAGTCGCAAAGCAGGCGAAACGTACCTTCGGCCTGGACACGCTGCTGCGAGGCCTTAGCTTGGGCGGACCAAGCAGACCCGACGGCCACGGCCAGGCCCTCCGCAAGGGTCCCGGCCCGAGCGGTCGCCTCGGGGTCTAGAAAGGGGGAACCCCCTCTGCGCCAAAACTTTCCTCGGAAAAGTTTTTCTACCAAAACGACTTTCATGCCTTTTGACTGCATCGATGGCAGAATCCTAAAAACGACAAGGGAGACCTTGAACGGCAAAGCCGACCGAGCCAAGGGACTCCTACGCCTCTGGGATACGGATACCTTACTCGTCACCTTCCGCGAAAGGTAACTCACGCTCGGATAAGTGATTCTGCTATCGACGAACAAGTCTTAATGCTCGAAATAAGAGGAAAGAAACATGGCTTTACACACAAATACCCAAATGTTCAGGCCTCGGCAGCCACAGAAAACAAACACACGTACTTGGGATAACTATGCTACGTAGATGTCGGCAACCGCCCCAGAGCACTCGGGCTCCGAGCCCTTTACTGATCAAGGGTTCGAAGGCTGGCCCCTCGGAAGGGTTCGACAGCCGCCCCAGAGTGCGCAGAGTCAGGGATGACCCTGGGTACGTACGTTACATGGCCGAGGCTCGGGCTACGCTTCCGAGGTACCCTAGGACATTTCCGAGACCAGCGGGAACGATTTGTAATGGAATCCCACCGGAGGGAGGCACCGAGCCCTCGGACCCTATCAAATGGGTCTGGGTCCAGCAAATCACCTGTAGGTACTTTTGGAGCGCGCCTCTAGGCCACTAGCCGACCCTTATCGAACGGGGCTCGGGCGTCCACTCGGATCACCCGATAGCAACTCACTGGAAACACCGTGTTCGGTGCCCTCCGAGGGTAACATGGCGCTTTCCCCCCTTCCTCCTTGCGGAAAGACGGCGAAGGGGCGTACAATAGAAGTCGAGACGGTCCTTGATCGTCCTCTCACTCCGTGCAAAGGCTTGGAGGCTGCTCTCGCACCAGGCTACGGCCAAATTGTCGACCACGTCGACAAAACAGCTTAAAAACTCGGAGCCTGACCATGCACCTGGGCTGCGGCCAGGCCGCATGAGGAAACAACAAGGCCGACCGAGGCATCACAAAAAGAATTAAGACCTCAGAGGAGCCAAACCACTCCTCCGAGGCCTCGGGGACTACACCCGACGGGTGCGCTCGCGCGCACCCATCGGAACAAAATATAACCAAGAAAGGCTGGTCCCCTTGCAAAAAATCCGGCAGAACCTCCAAGCGAGTACCTACACTCCCTTCGAGGCTCGGGGGCTACTGTCGGGTATCGTAATTAGGGGTACCCCCAACACTCCTAAACACGGCTGGAAAACGTCTTCAGAACAAACCATAAAGACTGATAAGCACGATTCTAGTCAAGGCCTCGTCTGCCAAGGGACGCGATCTGGCCTCGCCCGAGCCCGGCCTCGGGCGGGAATAGTAGTCCCGGGCGGATTCACGCCTCGCCCGAGGGCCTCCACAGGCAGTGGGCGCACCCTCGGCTCGCCCGAAGCCAAGCTCGGGCAAACTTTGTCGTGCAGCGACCTCGGCCAAATCGCCTTACCAACCGACCGTATCACATGCAGATTTAATGCGGGGATCGCCTAACACCTTATCCTGACACGCGCGCCTCAGTCGGCAAGGTCGAAGTGACCGCGGTCACTTCGCCCTTTCACCGACCGTTCTGACAGGAAAACAGCACTGTTCGCCACGCTCCGGCTACTATGCCAACCACCAGGGTAAGACTAACAATAGTAAGTCACGACCTCTCCCGAGTTCAGCCTCGAGCACAACAGGGAGCTCCGCCTCGCCCGACCCCAGGCCTCGGTCTCAGCCTCGGCCTCGGGGGAAGTTCTCCGCCTCGCCCGACCTTGGCCTCGGGAGGAGTCGCCGCCTCGCCCGACCTCGGCCTCGGACCGACTACGCTACAGGGGATACATCATTACCCTACCTCTAGCTAGCCGTCACAGGCTACGAAGGAACAAGACCGGAGTCACATCTAGATTACTCCGGCAACAGGTAATGATGGTTCCCCGCATGCGTCCATGACGTCAATAGTCCACAAGCTCTCTACGAAGGCAAAGAAACGTCAGCAGGACCTAGGGCCGCACCGCCGGCTACGCTTCATATAGGGCTCAAGCACCTCTTCGCCGGACACGTTAGCACATTGCTACACCCCCATATGTACAGCTGGACCATCCCCTTGTGTCTATAAAAGGGGATGCTCAGGGCCTTCGAAAGGAAGAGAAGAAAAGAGGGGGGAAACACGGGCAGCAAGAACAACAGAGACGGACTCACCCAAAATCGAGCTCCACTCCGCAACACTAGACCCCCCAGGAGGCCTAGGGCCCGTTTCCTCTCTCACGAAGCTTGTAACCCCTACTGTAAGCACCCCCGGTGCAAGATAATATAAGCCTCATCCCTCATCTTGTGTTCCATCTTGCATCAACCCATCCCCGTCCGGTTGAGGGTCCCCCGGGTCCGAAACGCCGACACCGTTGCAACACGGACACTCACCTAGTAAATATATTATGTATAAAATTACATTAGTTTAATTGATCTATGTATAAATTATGATTATTAGAATGAAATTTAATTCCAATGACTTAAACAGACCTAATAGTTAAACAATTAAACAAGGAATAATATGTAAAATTATACGTGTGCGTACTAGAGATAGCAATGGAGATCCGATCCCTAATTCCCCGCGGGGAATTCCTCAATTATAAAATGGGGATAGGGAAGTTTCTTCCCACATGAGGATGTAAACAGAAAAAATCTCCCCCGACGGGTAAAAGAGGACGGGGATGTATTCCTCATCCACGTTTTCTGTGGGGACCCGTTAAACTTACATATGACGATGTTTTCATTTAATAGTTAATGATAAAAATAAATAATTACTTTGTCAAGCGATCTGTTATACAAATGTGTTCATTTTAATGTACATATAATGATTTTTACATCTAACAATGTGTAAAAGTGACAATGTTTTACATTAATAGCAGATGAATTATGATCTAATTATAATTTAAGCAGGGATGAGAATCCCCGACGGAAATTTATCTCCGTGGGGAATGAGGAGAGGGAAAAAAATATCTTTCACAAGCGTTTCGTGGGGATTCCTGCGGGAAAAAAATCGTCCCGTGAGCTAAAACTCAATGGAAAATTCCGGTCGTCATCCTACTTGTCTTGTCATTTTTATACCATTCCGGCAATCCGGCCCAAACACAATAACAAATAAATACGAGTTAAGCCATGCAGCCCATTATACAGGGATCCAATGTATGACATGATCATTTAAAATATTCTGCGCTATCGTGCTTTGGGCCGTACTGAAAAAACAGCATGGCCCATCTTCAGATGACATGGTCTAAGCTCTATCTGGGACCAAAACGAAATCAAGATCGCCTAGAGCCATGCTAATACACGGCCCAAGTTTCAGCTATTATGATTTTTGAGTAATAATATCTTCATATATCTCAATCCAGAACTGAATCTTTCTAACAGTAATAAAGGCGTGACAAAGATTCAGAAGACATGAGACAATGGTGACAATTTTTTTGTCGAACGCGCAGGAGAACTGCACATCTTATATATTAAAAAAAGGAGGAAAAGTCTAAAATAGACCTAGAACAAGGTGTCAATAAAAAGGCTTAAACAGGAAAAGAAGAAAACAAACTGCAGAACAGCACAGAGGGTACCAAACAACCCCCAGCCCCACCAAGGACCTAAGGCCACAACCTCCTTAAATCTTTAGCCCCTGTTAAGCCCCACAGAACAACATCCTCATGAATATGATGTTGGGGATGCTCCATCAAACACACATTCATTTCTATGCTTCCATAGCCACCATGCCACAAGAATCACCAAGGAGTTAAATCCTCTTTTCTGATTTTTTGGCACCTGGCACTCAGCTTCTTTCCACCAGTCTTGAAAAGTTGATGTTGCCAATCCCGGAGTCAAGCGATGCAACCCCACCTTGTTCAGAGTCTGCCACCAAGTGTCCCTGGCAAACACACAAGCCACTAGGATATGCTGAGCTGTTTCCTCCTACTGGTCACAAAGGGACACCTTACAGGATGTTCAAGACCTCGTTTGCTTAATCTATCCGCTGTCCAACAACGATTTAGAGAAGCTGGCCAAATGGAGAACTTACATCGTGGGGGTCCAACTTTTCCAAATTCTTGTAGCCGGCTCAAAAGTGATGACAATGGTGACAATGGTGGGGGACCTCTTCTGTTATCTTGTTATCATTACGAGGATACATGTTTATCATATAGAAAGATAAAGTCACTTAGGGGTATGATTTGGTGAATATCGTGACTAACTCATGCATCATTAAACTTCAAAAAAATATGATGGAAAATGGATAAAGATTACATAGTATTGCTCCATGTATTACACTTATTGATTCGTTAAAAACCATCTGTAACAAACTTCAAGAAAAGTCATAATAGAAAAAAAGAGTACAATGTTGTTAGTATTGTATAGCTTACAACCTTCATGATCGAATAGTAAGGGTTAATATTTAGTGTTGTCCTCTCCCTGAGCCTTGTAAATCTCTTAAATGTCCTATCTCTATATCTTGAACACATCTTCTGAATTGGTTGTAGCCAAGAATTTAGTGAATAAATTATCCAGATTATCGCAAGAACTAACTTGCAGGATTTTCACCTCACCCTCAGTTTGAAGTTCATGAGGATAGAAAAAATAACAGAAGTATGTTTAGTTATCTGTACTACTCCTTAAGAGTCTATCGTAGGCGTCCACATTTCCGTGGTGCACGGTTCTGCCGTCTTCCCCACGCGCTGCGCGCCTACCTCTCCCTCCGCCCTCTCGCGCTCCCTCCACGCTTCCTTCCATCCTCGTGGATCCCCACCCTCGAATCAAGCAGCGACGGGTTTCGCGTCGTCAGCCACGGCTTCCTTCGATGTCGCGCTTCCTTCGACGGCCAGCCCCGCAGCGGCTCCCTCGAATCCCGCCCGCGGATCCCGACTTCCTTCGACACCAAGTGTTGAGATCGAGCAGATCCGCCATCCGCGCCCTCGCCCCATCACGCGCTCACCCTGGCCCCGCATCCCTGCACCGCCATACCCACGGCCTTGCCCTTGCCTCATCCTCCTCTGCTCCTGCACCGCATCCAATGCATAGATCCAGCGTCGTTGAGCATGTGCACAACGCCGCTCGTCTGGGCGGCGGCGTCCGCGGCGCGCCACTTTGCTTGTGGCTGCCTCTTGCCGCCGGTCATCGATGGCTCCACGATCTCAGAGCGTCGCGGCCGTGATCGCGCGCCGTGCCCCGTGGCGTCGTCCTCGTCGATGGCATGGAACGAGGCGTCCCCGATGCTGTTCACCCACGCGCTGACCCGGTCCAGTGGAGACATCTCGGTGGAGAACGCGACCCACTGGTTCGGGACGAGGTCCTTCGCCGGCTCCTCAACGGCGACGACGCCCTTGTTCTTGGCGTCTGCGGTGGCAGTGCTCAGCATGTCAGACGTGTACCCGTGGTGCACGGTACGGCCGTCTTTCCCCGCAGACGGCAGCGTGGGCGTGGGAGTGGTCGCGCTCGCGCTCGGCCGGTGCAGGTTGTGGTGCAGGTCTACCACCATAGTTTCCGGTTCCTGGATGGGAGCACGTGCCGCGACGACCGTTTCTTCAGCAGGACGCAGTCGACGGAGCACGAGGACCTCAAGGACGTCGTTGGGCTCAAGCCGCTGCGGGCGGTCGTCGGCCTTCCGGGGGGCTGGTTCAGTTTATCTTGGAAGACGTCAGTCGGATCCCACAACGACAAATCAAGCGGAATCACTGCTCCGCTGCTCTCGCGCTGAACATGTAAGGCAAGCCGGCGCCCGAATCGGATCCACGCTTAATTATGGATTGTGCCCAAATCGGATTCACGTCTATAAAATGTTCAGCGCGACATGCCACAACAACCCAAGATTATTCCCGGTGCTCTCCATACATCTACTGCTACCAGGTACGCCCATTATCTACACAGATGCGTTGTGAGGAAATGGTCTGCTTTTTTCTATGGTTGGTATTCCTAGCTATTTGTGAGCGGATACATTCTACAAGACATTTCATTCTGCTTTAAGTAGCCGGACAACACGAGAGCAAGAAGCTCTAAGGATTTGCTAGCTGTTTGAGCGATCCAGGTGCTATATTCAGATCAGCGCATTCCCGTTGCTAAGTTTTTTAATGATTATTGGTATACTCAGATCACATACTTAAATTACATTCTATAGACTCTTTGATCTTGTGGTGTTTGTGCAGGTCCAGAACATCTGCGCTAGAACACCTAAAAAAGAAGTCCGCCAAAGATTTGGTTAGTTGATTCATGCTTTCTCTTTTTCTCTCTTAATACTTAGCTCTATTTGATTGATCTGTGCTATACTGCAAAAACAGTTTTCTCTACATTCTGTGCTGCAAAAGGATTTGTCAACCCTACAATCAGAACACAGTATACCAAACATTAAACAACCATCAATAGAACCACAGGCCTATTCAAGAATAGAAAAACACCCATAGCGGTGATTCATCTACTAAACTGGATCACTTACTGATAGATGTAGATGTCTTCCCCTTCTTTGAGCTTCATGCTACAAAAAACAACAAAAGATCATCACACCCTCTCTCCACATGAGGCAATCAATAGAGAGGCCTGAATCATAACAGTACATAAGAAACTGCTAGCAATTAACCATTAGAATTAGGATATCTCCTTCCTCTTATCCAAATGTAATATCAGTAAGTGGAGAATAAATAATAGTAATACTTGCATACCAATTATCACCTTCAATGAACTACAGTCTTTTTATTTTTCAAAATTCTTAGGTCAAACCCTTTACTCAAAATATGATGACACAACATCGATCCAATCTCAATGAAAACTTACCTTCACGACAGCCCAAATGCTAAAATGTGAGTGATACTCTGCTAAGGTCATGCTACCATTACCTACTTCTAGCATACCTAGGTCTGCAGAAAAGCAGAGGTTTAATAACAGAGTAAAATGGGCATCAACCTGAGTTGTGTACAAATTCTCGACGTGGCGCGACGACGTGGGAAGTGGTTGGGTGGGTGGGGAGTGCTCAGACATGGTCACGCAGCGTGCGAGCACTTCGACCTAAATTGCCTGTTGCGAGCGGTGAGCACTGAGTTTTAGTATTGGTTTCTCCAAGTTGGCGAACAAGAAGTTCTTCCGTTATTCTCTCCCTTTCACTTTGGTCTTGCCCAACTTCATCCCATATCATCTAAAGCGACACATAGAGTTTAGTAAGCATTTCAGCTGGAATCAAACAGATACATATTCTTCTGTTGAGAAAACTTTGTGTACCTTGAGTTCTTGAAGTAAGTATGCACATGAAGACTCTGGTAGTGTAGCAGCACCGAAAGTTTTTCAGCCATCTGTGATGAGAATATGCATGGGCCATATTTACTTACCATCAATGTTATCATTAACTCACAGGACAATAAAACTTTTAGGTACATCAAGTGAATTTCTAGCCACCGAAATGCCCCATTGAGATCAGTTAAAGAAGAAGCTACCAGCAATATAAATATTTATATAGACAATAATGCTATATCACTATACATCAATAAACAAAATGTGTTTTAGGTACATCAAGTACTTTAATGTTTCTCAGGTAACATAATGCATATAAACGTTTGCTTCACAAAAAAAGGTATATAGCTAGAAGCAGCATGAAACTTATCAGTGACTTGTCATATAAAATAGACAAACTGCAAGAAGGCTCCACTGAATCACCGAAACAACGTCAGCAATAGAGAGTTATGTCTCTTTGATGTTTCTGTTGCAACTTTATCATACACCAAGCTACAAAATAAAGATGATGGCAACAGAAAACTTAGTGGCTAGGAAATCTGCACGGTACATCATGTGAATATATTTATTTCATTGGCAATCGAGTGATTTCCACAGTACCTCATGTCATGCAAACTAATGCCACAAACAGACCTTGCCTTCCCAATAGGATCAAAATAGTTGGACTCCAAGAACAAAGCACGACAGCCGATAAAATAAGTAAAGGGTTTATCTGAAAACTACAAAAAAATTATAATAAGTAAAAGGTTAGCCAATATTATTAGAGCTCAAAATAGTCTTCGCAAATTAATTGCATAAATAATTCAGCATGCAGAGGTTTAAAACCACACCAGCTTAGTTCTATTGCACGATGGAGCTACAGAGTAATTTTATAGGAAAATATAAATTCTAAATGATAAATCTCAACCTGATCCTAATCCAAAAGAACAACATGGGACATGATCTAATATGAACACTATTATTACAACTTTGAATAAGGAACAGACAATCTAAATAGGCAGCTATACTGCGCGGAATTCAGAAAATAGTGTACAGCTGGGGCAGATAAAAAATTGTTTGAGCATTAAGATGACTTTATGGAACAATTCAATGCATATGCATGAGCATCTTCTACACATTTCACAGTTCCCTTCGTCATGAATGGAAACAGTCTCAAACAACTAAGCCTGACTAACAATAAATGTACGCATATCTGTACTTCTTGTAAAATTCACTACAACAATTGGTTCTCAAACTTGGCTTAGAGGTACCATTCAGGTTCCTAAACATCCATGACATTTGGTAAACTTGTCTGTTAACTATGCAATGAGGACTTGGACCAGCTGGTGGGCTCCACATGATAGGCGAGAGAAGGCATCCTCTTCCTTCCCTACCTCTGCGTCCTCCAACCCAGACTTGTCATGGTGGCCTCTTTCCTGGCTGCCAAGTGTACTTACTGACCACAAGTGGATGTCCTAAATCTTTGTGCCAGCATCTAGAATGCTACCATATCTAGAGAGAGAGAGAGTAGTGACAGATATGTGGGCCCCACTTCTCTAAATAATGAACAATGAATTAACACAAATTACTACAGAGTTTAGGACCTCACATGATGCAATTGCCAAGATTATTGACCTGAATCCATATACTAGCTAGCTCTATAAAATATGTATCTATTACTACCAAACCACCACTGTTTACTAATGGGTTGAATTTCGTGCATTCACTTTAGGGGGCTGGCCACGTTCCATCAGACTATCTGCCATTCAAAGTATTTGCTGCCTATCAAAGGTGGATAGATGGGGCTGCTTCTCTTTGATAGCACTTGTCGTACTCTTGTGCTGCAAAATATTTCGTATATTTCTGATGTTTGATTCCTACTTAACTCAATGCCTCTTATGCATTAACATTTGCAGAGATGAACAGATAATGTTCAAGGTCTTTGAAGAAGAGCTGAAAGATTTTCCTATAGATCTGCAGAACGGGTCATTTGTCATGTTACAAACTGGAATCATGTTTTCTATTAACTTTATCAATGTGAATATTATAATATGCTAATGCTAATTCTTTCATTAAATGGTTTTAATTTACATATCCTAAACTGGCTGTCACATTTGAATTTACAGATCCTAAACTGGTTGTCACATTATCCAACTAATGTGAAAAGCTATATTAGGCCTGGTCGTGTTATTCTAACTATTTACCTTCACCTCCCTAATTGGATGTGGGATGAGTAGTATCACAATACATTAATAGTGAATTTAGATATGTATATGTTTTCTTTATAGTATACGGTGCAGAAGCAAATTGCTTACCTACTATTATTTTTCTTTTCTATTAAAGCTTGATGATGACCCAGCTTTGTGGACAGAAAATCTTATTAGCTTGTCCAATGATAGTTCTGGAGAACAGGATGGTTGCATGCTAGGGTACGGGACTACCTAACACTGAGTTGCGATGGTCCGTTCATCTTTATAGTATACAATGTTTTTGCTTTTATGCCACCTCTGTACTAAACCTCTGAAGATGTCTTCAAGGGGGAGGGGCCTAAACCTGAAGCACGGGAAGGCAACTAGGTACAGTTCAACTAAGTCTGTCACCATGCAAATGATTATTTCGTGCATAGGTGTGTGGAATTCTAATGACATGTTTTAGAACATCACTGCAAACATGTTGCATATTCAGTGAAATGAGAGTCCAGTTACCTTGTGTCTCAAATTAAGGTACTCCAGTCATTCCTCTATTCATAATAAATAATTTTTGACTTTGTTTTAATTAAATATATTTTGACTTTGGTCAACTCTATAGAAAATAACAATCATGTTATAATACTAAAGGTCATCATTGTTCTATTATATAAAATATACGAGTCATACTTTACCTCTTTTATTATGTAACACACAGTCACTCACCTAGCTCACCTCGCAGGGCTTCGGCAGGTGCACCATCAGCTTCGAGGTCGATTCGTCATACTCATAGCAGATGGTGTTACGAGGGAAGAGGCCTAGAGGGAGGTTGTGCTCGCGCAGTAGATCAGAGAGAGACTTCTTGTGTCCTGGACAGAAGAAACTGAAGTAAGTGCAATTTTTTGAAATATCAATTATACAACTGTGCAAAGGTGCTACAGGATGAGTTTAACGAAGAGATACAGGAGCATAACTCATAATCAGAAAGTGCCCACTCTTGGGTGAAAATCCAACTTCGTGAAGCAATTTTGACTTAGAATGTGAAACGATATATAGCAGCTGAAAAATTTATGACGCAACAGAGACTAAAATATTTCAATTATTCATCATATAAGATAACTGTGATCCACCAACAAATCAGGAGGAAGACATAAAATAGTAATTAGATATAGTATTCACCACTAACAAATGAAATGTAGACAGATTATCAACACTTTATTGACAATACCTGTATTTGGCAAAGGAAAAGTAGATCCAAAGAGAGAACTCTGTTTGCATGCAGTGTATTCAGAACAACGGTATCCTGTCCTGCAAAGCTTTTGACAAGAGATATTAAGTTGTCTAGCTACATTATCAATTGCTTTTGTTCTTCTAGCCACAACAAATTAGACGCTGCTTAATGGACATTATAGTACAGTCCGTCAAATCAATCAGCTATAGTTGGGGGTGCTTCCTACGACCAGGTCGACATACACTGCACAGTCTTGCTAATATGGCCAAAGACATGAGGATCAAGGAGGACCAACAATACCAAGACTGCACGTAAAACAAGTTGTTAGGTGAACATGTTCCCTATCCATTGCTAGAAATAATTTTTGACTTTGTTTTAAGTAAATATATTTTGACTTTGGTCAACTCTATAGAAAATAACAATCATGTTATAATACTAAAGGTCATCATTGTTCTATTATATAAAATATACGAGCCATACTTTACCTCTTTTATTATGTGATAATATACATGTTAATAGTACAATACTAAATGAGCATGACACCAATTCCAACTCTTTTTGTGTTTTCGTGCTCTGATGCACTGACGTGCTCATGGTCTATTGTCGACTTCAGTCTACCTGTATTTGTGTTCGATGAGGTCGGGCGGCCAACAGGGTTCGGAAGAGGGTGTCCACGTGCGCAGCAAGTTGGGATTCAGAGAAATCACCATACGAGACACTTGGTACGATCCTATGCTCTCTGTAGTTTGTGCGATAGCTATACTATGTGTCGGTGTTTTGGGTCCGACCGCACACCCGGGGTTGCCCCTCAAGGTGTTTTAGGAGTAGGACGGTGTCGACAACTGTAGCAAAATGGTTCGCGCCGATCACACGAGGGACAGTGGACGAGTTTTACAGGTTCGGGCCGCTTAGAGATGCGTAACACCCTACGTCCTGATGAGTATGCTTGGTGGATATGGTTACAAGAGAGCTCTCTGGATCGAGAATACAGAGAGTTGATGTGGGTGGCTAAGAAAAGGGTCGATCGTTCTGAAGGGGTGCCCCCTAGGCCTTATATACTCGACCGTGGGGCAGCACACGTGGATATGATAACAACAAGTAGCTAAAAGGTAGTGAACCTCTTGAGTTTATCCCTACGTAATCCTCGCCGACTTACCCTCGTATGGCTCCATTGCATGGGGGCTTTAGCGCGGGAAAGTCGGGTCTCTGTTGCGATTTACTCGCTCGACGTTATGGGTCGTCCGGGTTTGCACCAATCTGGTCTCACGTCGCTCTGCTTTGTTGGTTGTTTCTCCCCAGGCCCACGAAAGAATGACCTTACGATTTATTGGGCCCTTGGGCCTTTCGTGAGGTCCTTTACTCCTTTAGTGGACCCGGGGGACATCTATCCCCCACAAGCCCCCGATCTTTGGGTTAATTTAGAGGTAATCAGCCCAAAGATCCCAGGTCCAACTTGCAGGTGTTTTGAAGAAAAATGATTTCCTGCTGTCTTCTCTTGCTCCGATCACTCATTTGACTGAAACTTAGTTTCGAGTTTGTGCCTTAGAGGTCGGCATTCCAATTTGTAGGATTCTGGACTTCATTGAGTGCACCGGAGGTGCACCCAATGGGTGTAGCCCCCGAGCTTCGAGTAGATTTTAGAAAATAATCTACTCGAAGGTCTTCAGTATGGGTTATTTCCATTTGTGTTCCTTCATTTTGGTTGAGGGTTGGCTTCTTTAATCTGGTCCCACGCTTTAGAAATCGGCTCTACCTCAACTCGGAATGATAATCCATGGGGTGCACCGGAGGTGCACCCAATGGGTGTAGCCCCCGAGCTTCGAGTGGATTTTTGAGAATAATTCACTCGAAGGTCTTCTTTTTATGCCCTTTTGCTGAAGGTTATCCTTTCTGCCTGTAAAAAAGCTGGCATGATGTCATCCGCGCTATGTCATCGAGATTATGCTTCAGAGGTCAGCACGTATTTTGTCTTTTGCAGCCTAGTTCGCAATCCTTCCGTATCTTGCTAGGCAGTGTAATTGATTTGCTCTGTGACTGATTGGACATTTGATGGACGTTCTCTGTCTAGTCTTCAAGTCGTGTCTGTCGACCATATTTTGCACTCTACTGGCTATATTTGGCTTCCCTCTAACTCTCGCTGATATCTCATTTTTGTCTTGAGGCATTCACTGCGTGCTCTGCACAGATGTGACCATTTTGAAAAAATATACTGATAATTCCTGGGCGTCCCCCCCAATGGGTGTGGGCGAGGGACGGCTTGGTACGCTGAGTGTTTTAGCCGGCTGCTTCTGAGTAGTAATGTGATGGGACAGCGAGTGTAATCATATCCTTTGCACTGTTGACTGAAGTCCCAATGGGTGTAGTGTTGCATGAAACGGCGTCAGCCGCTTGACGTGTCTCCAGACGGGTGGAAGTGCTTATTGAATGCTTTGCGACTGTTCAGTGACCGCGGTTGGAGGTGAGCGGTTGCCTTTCCCTTCTATAAATAACGCTGTTGCCCCTCTGGTTTTTTCATATCTCTTCGCTGTTCTTCACTACTTCCTTCTCTTCTCTCCCGTCTGTTTCCGCCATGGGCAAGAGCAACAAGCGCAAGCGCGAACCGACTCCTCCATCGGAGGACTTCGGTGACTCGGAATACTCGGAGGAGGAGTTCTCCTCCGAGTCCGAGGGATCTCCGGCTCCCGTCTCTCCCCCAGCGTCGTCCGATGACTCGGACGACTCCCAGGGGATAGCCGCGGAGGTCTGGACATACATCCGGGCCGTCGAGCGCTCCGGGCTCGAGGGCTCGGATGAGTCGGAGTACTCCTCAGATGAGGAGGACTCGGACGGCGGCGGCGAGGACGAGGACGACGATGACGACGACGACGGCGACGACGGTGGTGACGGCGACGGCAGCGGCAGTGGCAGGGGCAGCGGCGACGGCGGCAGGGACGGTGACGGCGGTGGCAGCAGGGGCAGCTCCAAGGGCGGCAGCAGCAAGGGCAGCACCAAGGGCGGCGGCGGCGGCAGCAGCAGCAAGGCCAGTGGCTAAACGCCACTGGTCTTTAGATATTAGTATAGTGTAGTTAAAATAATGTAGTAGTAATGTAGAGTAGTATAGCGTAGTATAGTAGTAGTAGTAATGTAGTGTAGTAATAGTAGGGAAGCATCAACTCGCAAAGAGTTGATTTGTAAGCTTATTGTCTTCCCTTAATGAAAGAATGACGTTGGCTTCTTCTTGATGACTTGCTTTGCTTGATTATAAAACTGATTCTTTTGAGACAGTAGGCGAATAACTTGGACATCATACTAACGCTTCCGGAAGTAGCTGCTGAGTAATCTTGTAGTCTGTATCGACGTTTTAGAATTAATGCCGAGCGATTGAATATGAGATCAGCGTTTTAGAGGCAACGCCGAGTGATTAAAGGTCGCCGTCGGTTTTTTAGAAGTAATGCCGAGCGATTGAACACGAGATCAGCGTTTTAGAGGCAACGCCGAGTGATTGAAGGTCGCCGTCGGCATTTTGGAAGTAAAGCCGAGCGATTGAACACGAGGTTAGCGTTTTAGAGGCAACGCCGAGTGATTAAAGGTCGTCGTCGGCATTTTGGAAGTAAAGCCGAGCGATTGAACACGAGGTCAGCGTTTTAGAGGCAACGCCGAGTGATTAAAGGTCGCCGTCGGCTTTTTAGAAGTAATGCCGAGCGATTGAACACGAGATCAGCGCTTTGGGGGCAACGCCGAGTGACTGGATGGTGACGTCGGCACTTTAGAAGTAATGTCGAGCGACCGAACATAAAATCAGCGTTTTAGAGTCAACGCCGAGTGACTGGATGGTGACGTCGGCACTTTAGAAGTAATGCCGAGCGACCGAACATAAAATCAACGTTTTAGAGTCAACGCCGAGTGAGAGCAGGCCGCGTGAGCTATTTTGAGGATGATAACCGCGTGATGAGGTGGCCCATCGGCTTTTTTGGAAATAGCTGCCGAATGACCACGTGGCATGCTGGGGTTTTGGAAATAACCGCCGGGTGATGACTGGGCACTTTTTGAAACAGTATCTGGCTCGAGAATATCCCATAAGAGCTGCGCTTTTAGCCGCCTTTGCTTTCCGTGCCCTAGTTCTTGCATTCCCGCTTCCGAATCCTCTCTGCCGCTCGCCTCCAGTCTGCTCGCTGGTAGAATCGAGATGGCGCCCAAGAGGAAAATCGCGAGCTCGTCCGCTGTGGTGATTCCTCCAATCGATCCCAACAGCTAGTTGCCTTTTGCAGGTAACCACATGTCCATCATTTCCGAAGCTGAACTCCTCCACCTCGTGTCCATCGGGGTTCTTCCTCCGCGGGAACTCTGTTCTTGGCGGATTTTCCACGGGACTACTGTCCCAACCGAGGATACCCACAAGTCTGTAGTTTACGCTCCTTTTCTTCTCCGCGGCCTTGGCCTTCCCATCTCTCCCTTTTTCCGTGGTCTCCTTGATTTCTACCACATTAACCTGACCCATCTGAACCCCAACTCAATTCTGCAAATCTCCATCTTCGTTCACTTATGCGAAGCCTTTCTTGGCGTGCTGCCGCATTTCGGCTTATGGAAATACCTGTATCATTGTCGCCCTGGGATGGCCGGGGGACAACATCAGTTGGTCGGGGGTGCCAGTTTGGAGATGCGCCGGGGACGGAAGACTGAATATCTTGAGATTCCCCTTAAAGACAGCATTAAGGGATGGCGTCTAGAGTGGTTCATAGTTGATAATTATGGAAATTCTCTCCCCCCCCCCGGTCGGGAAGACAGCCAGACGTTCGCACCCCAAGCTGGACCGAGTCTCCCACAGATGAGGAGGTAGCTGAAGCGGGTGTGTTGCTAGCTGAAGTTGGACTGCTGAAAGAGAGAGGTCTGACTGCTGAAGCTGTGGTTGCTGACTTCATTTTCAAGAACATTCAGCCACTGAAAGATAGGGTCCACCCAGCTTATCTGTATCGAGGGCTAGCCGACTCAACTCGGGTTACCGACAGGAGAATCCCTTCTGCAGACTTGGTGAGCCGACTGGAAATGATTCTCAGGGGCAAGGTGTCCAATGTTGGTGCTCCGGTGGCATACTCGGCCTGGAATTTGCCTCCTGCCAAAGTCTTCACTCTTTTCGTGTCAAATCCACCCGCGACTGACGGCAATTTGGGCCTTAAAACGCGACCCTCTGATGAAGAAGTCAGTGCTTTGGTTGCCTCGCTTGGGGAGATTCCTGATGACGAACGACAAGTCCATTTTGAGGTGCCTTTGGATCCTAATGATGCAGAAATAAATGCTATGCTTGATATGCTGGCTGAAGATTCTTCTGATGCTACTCCTGTTGGGACATTGGCGGTGGCGCCTCTCCCAGGAGCTGGTACAACCTTGGATGTTCAGAGACCTGTCCGTGTTCGCCCGAGACGTCCTTGCCGAGCCAATCAAACTAATCTTTCTGCTGATGAGCAGAAAAAGAAAAAGAGACGTCTTCGGCAAGTATCTAGTTTGGATCGGGGCGCTGGTCCTTCGGTTTCTGCTGCTGAGGAGGTTCCCGTGCCTGAATTTACTGATGCTGACCCCAATGGGTGTGGTATGTTTGTTGTTGATCCCAATGGGTGTACTTCATCTGTCGCTGATCCCAAAGGGGGTGTTGCCTGTGTTGCTGATGAAGATGACAGGGAGGAAGAGAATGAGGTCCCTCTGACTCGGAAGAACAGTCGGCAATTCCTCGCCAGTGGTGAAAGTAGTGGAGTTCCCTCTCCTGCTTTGTCTGCCCTCATTGGTCTGCAAGAACTGTCCCTGGCCAACTTTGATCAAACTCTTGAGGATATGGTCCCAGAGGACTTGTTATCAGAGCCAGTGGATGATGATGCGATGGAGGCTTGCGCTGCTGTGCCTGATGTTGGGTTGAGGTCATCCCGTGCCTCGTCGACCTTAGAGCGCGATCTTGAGGGTCGGGATGCTAACTCGGATTGTCCTGGTTCCATGGAAGTGGCTGAAGGCCCGTCAACCTTAGAGGTGGTTACTGCGGAGAGTCTGGACCTCAAGAATGGTGCTGACATATGCCCAGCCCCCGAGGATGTCGCCGGGGATGACTTAGCTCGGGTGAAGAGTGTAAGCCACTGCCTAGCCCCCGAGGGTACTGCCGGGGATGATCCGGCTCAAGTGGGCAGTGCCAACTATGACCCAGCCCCCGAGGGTGCCCAAGCAGGGTCTCCTTCCAGCACTTCCATGGACGTTCACGCGAGATCACCTCCACACTCTGGCTGCATGGTGGTAGCCCAAACTTTGGACCAGGGGGTCGCTTTAGAGGGCAACGTCCCCGCTGATCGGGCGTTCGGCTCTGTTGAAGGCGCTGAGCTGATTCCTACTGGTCCGTTGCAAGCTACTTCGGGTGGTGGCCTTGCGCCTGGTTATCAGCTGATTTCTCCTGATTTGGGGATCCCTTCGTTCTTTTCCAACCTCCAGGTACTGTGCTATTTTTTAGCTTGATCTTTACATTGCATGAACTTTTGTCATTATGCTCATCTGTTCTTCTCATCAGGTTTTGGTGGATGGGATGGCCAGCCAGCTGAAATCGCAGGGTGCTTCCGTCCCAGAAGTGGCTTCGTCTCTTTCGTGTTGGAATCCAGTGTCCCTTCATCGTCGTGTATCCGAGTTGGAGGCAACTAACGCTGGTTAGTGCCCTTTTTCTTTTCTTTGCCTTTGTTGTGGACTGTTTTACCTTCTGACCTCGTTTTGTTTGATTACCTCTTGCTAGGAATGACTAGGCAGATTGCAATTCTTGAGGAAAAACATTCTCGAGGTCAGGCTGAATTGGCCCAGCGATGCACTGATTTTGAGGAAAAGTACTCTCAGAGTCAGATTGAACTGAGTCAGGTCTCCGCTGCCTTAGATGATGCCAATGCACTGAGTTCTTCTCTTCATGCTCAGCTCGACTCTGAAAAGGTGATATACGAAACTGTGCTTTGCTTTGCTGTGCTCCTATTACTTGCTTGGTTTTTTGAAGGAACTGACTTGTGCTTGCAGGAAGAAAAGCGTATCCTTGCTGCTTCTCGTGACAATCTTGACAGGTTGTATCGAGATTCTAGCAATTCACTGACTATCTTGGGAAGAAGTCATCGCTTCACCATGGAAGAATTAGACCTCCAACGTCGTAAACTGCAAGAATCCATGGATGAGGTAGCCCGACTCAAACAGTTGATATCAGCAAAGGATGCTACTATCAAAGAGCTCCGAGCTTCCAAAAAATCCATTGCCCAAGAGTTAGAGAGCGCTCGACTGGCTGCTAAAACTGCTGAAGAAACTTCTGTTACTCTCAAGGCCCAACGCGACAAAGCCCTGGACAAGGCTATTCGGGCGGGACGAATCTTGATGAGGAGACCCGGCGTGGTTGTTCCTGAAGACATAAGGGCTGACGTGAACGCCGCCCCTGATTCCTCGAGTCGCCCTTCTTCGTCGGTCGCCCCTGAGAGAGACATTGCAAAATAGAAAAACATTTTGCGTGCTCCAAGCGCGCGGTTTGCATGATTGAGTATTTGTTAGAGGACACCAGTTTACCATTCGAATGACATAATTACTTTCTCATTGTATCAGAATTTATTAGTTAATGAGTTGGTAATAATGACGCATGATGATTATGAAATTTACGGGATATGGAAGTCATCCCCTGAATTATATAGGCGTGATCATGTTGCACCGGTCTTAAGTCGCTGCCAACTTAAGTCGATCGCTGCGTTTGTAGGGCATAGTGGTCACCCTGAGTTAAGTAAGCGTGAGCATGTTGCACCGCCTTAAGTCGTTGCCGACTTAAGTCGATTGCTCCGTTGGTAGGGCATAGTGGTCACCCTGAGTTAAGTAAGCGTGAGCATGTTGCACCGCCTTAAGTCGTTGCCGACTCAAGTCGATTGCTCCGTTAGCAGGGCATAGTGGTCACCCTGAGTTAAGTAAGCGTGAGCATGTTGCACCGCCTTAAGTCGTTGCCGACTCAAGTCGATTGCTCCGTTAGCAGGGCATAGTGGTCACCCTGAGTTGAGTAAGAATGCAAGTCAATCGTAAATGAATTGAGTATCCTTGAAACCTCTTTTTTATTGATGACATATTTCCACTTTACAGAGTACATCATCATCATCCCAGCCGTTTTGAGATACAGCTAAGGATAAAACTTTCTGAGGTGTTCTATGTTCCAGGAGTTCCCAACTTCTGTGTCATCCATTTGAGTGAGGCGATACGATCCGGGCCGAGTGACTTCTGCTACCACAAAGGGTCCTTCCCATAAGGGTGATAACTTGTGTCGTCCCTCCCCCGTTAGAATTCGGCGGAGGACGAGATCTCCTACTGAGAAGAATCGTTGTCGCACAGCCTTGTCGTGATAGCGCCTTAGAGTCTGCTGGTACCTTGCTGATTGGATTACTGCATTTAACCGTTCTTCCTCAAGTACATCTATGTCCTCCAGCCTGGTGGTCTCAGCTTCTGCTATGCTTTCAAAGATCAGCCTTGGCGCCCCAAACTTGAGATCAGCAGGTAGCACTGCCTCCGACCCATAGACCATGAAGAAAGGGGTGTTTCCATGCAAAGCTCGGCTAGGTTGGGTTCTTAGGCTCCAAACGACATAGGGTAATTCCCTTATCCACTTTCCTGCGAATTTTTCATTCTTATCGAAGACCTTTTTCCTGAGTGCATCCAATATCATCCCGTTGGCTCGCTCAACTTGCCCGTTGGCTCTTGGATGGGCTACAGATGCATACTTGATCTGAATGCTCTTTTGCTCGCAGAAGTCAAAGAACTCTGAACTTGTGAAGTTGGATCCTAAATCAGTTATGATGCTGTTTGGTATCCCGAATCTGAATATTATGTCTTGTATGAATTCCACGACCTTAGCAGAGGTTAAAGAGGCAATGGGCTTGAATTATATCCATTTAGTGAACTTGTCAATTGCTACCAATACATGAGTGTATCCCCCTTGAGCTTTCTTGAAAGGTCCAATCATATCCAGTCCCCAGCAGGCGAAAGGCCAAGTTACTGGTATGGTCTGCAGTTGCTGTGCTGGCATGTGTTGTTGCTTTGACAAGTATTGGCAGGCTTCGCACCTCTGAACTAACTCAGCTGCATCGTTCTTTGCTGTTGGCCAATAGAATCCTGACCTGAAGACCTTCCCGACTAGTGTTCTGGAGGCTGCATGTATTCCACATTGCCCAGCATGGACTTCCTCCAGAAGTTGCTTTCCAGTGGATGGGAGAATGCACTTCATGAAGACGCCTGATGCACCCCTTCTATATAATGTCTCCCCAATAAGTGTATAGTGAGCCGACTGTCTTGCAATGCGCTGTGCCAAATTTTTGTCATCTGGTTCTTCTTCATTCTTTATATACTCAATGATCGGCCTCCTCCAGTCATCAGGGTCTGACTCTGGTTGATCTATGATGTTGCATTCTTCTGTCTGATCCATTGAGATACTTGGCCGCAGAACTTCTTGCACGAAAACCCCGGGTGGGACCTGAGTTCGACCGGACCCCAGTTTGGACAGTACATCTGCTGCTGTGTTCCGATCTCTTTCTACATGATGAAATTCCAGACCCTCGAATTTATCTTCCAGCTTTCGGACGGCAGTGCAGTATTTTCCCATTGAATCGCTTGAGCAATCCCATTCCTTGTTTATCTGGCTGATGACTACCAGAGAGTCTCCGTATACCATTAATCTTTTGACGCCCAATGATATGGCAATGTTCAATCCATGGATCAAAGCTTCATACTCGGCTGCATTGTTGGAGGCTGGGAATAGCAACTGGAGGGCGTACTTGAGGTGTTCGCCTCCAGGCGCAGTGAAGAGAATCCCTGCTCCTGCTCCCTGCAGCTTTAGTGAGCCATCAAAATACATTCGCCATACTTCTGCAGTCTCCGGGTTGTCTGGTACTTGTTGTTCAGTCCACTCCGATACGAAATCAACCAGTGCTTGAGTTTTGATGGCAGTGCGAGGTCGGAACTCGATGTCATGAGATCCCAGCTCGCAAGCCCACTTGGCTATTCGACCGATGGCTTCCTTGTTGTGAAGAATATCCCCTATTGGAAAACTTGTGACTACTATGACTTTGTGGTCGTCAAAGTAGTGACGCAGCTTGCGGGCAGTTAGAAGTACTGCGTACAATAGCTTCTGAACTTGAGGGTACTTTTTCTTCGAGGGGCCTAGGACTTCACTGATGAAGTAGACAGGATGTTGTATTGGACAGGCATGTCCTTCTTCTACTCGCTCGACTACTAACGCGGTGCTTACCACGTGAGTCGTGCAAGAGATATATAGTAGCAAATCTTCAGCTGGTTGAGTTGACGTGGCTCGCCGAGGTGGTTTCAGTACTGGTGGTGTTGTCAAGAATTTTTTCAGAGCATCTAGAGCTTCTTGCGCTTCTGAAGTCCATTGAAACTTATCCACCTTTTTGAGTAACTTGTAAAATGGCAGACCTTTTTCTCCCAGCCTGGATATAAATCTGCTTAGAGCTGCCATACATCCAGTAAGCCACTGAACCTTCTTCTGCGATCGAGGTGCTTCCATTTTAATGATAGCTTCAATCTTATCTGGATTAGCTTCAATTCCCCGGTGGCTGACAATAAACCCGAGCAACTTTCCGGCTGGTACCCCGAAAACACATTTCTCGGGATTAAGCTTCCATCTATACCGCCTCAGACTGTTGAAAACCAGTTGCAAGTCTTCGATGAAGTCTTTTGAGTCCTGTGTTTTGATTACCACATCATCCACATAGGCTTCCACACGCTTGCCCCAGTGATCGGCTAAGCATGTTTGAATGGCTCTCTGGTAAGTTGCTCCAGCGTTTTTGAGGCCAAACGACATGGAGGTATAACAGAAAGCACCAAACGGAGTAATGAATGCCGTTTTTTCTTCATCTTCCTTTGCCAGACTAATCTGATGGTATCCAGAATAGCAATCCAGGAAAGACAGCATAGAACATCCAGCGGTGGAGTCCACCACCTGATCTATCCTCGGGAGCCCGAAAGGATCCTTCGGACAGTGTTTGTTGAGATCAGTATAATCAACACACATGCGCCAGTCCACTTTATTCTTTTTTAGTACAAGAACAGGGTTGGCTAACCACTCGGGATGTAATACTTCTCTAATGAATCCAGCTGCGACCAAGCGAGCTAACTCAATGCGAATGGCTTCTCTCTTGTCAGGCGTGAAACGACGTAGTTTTTGCCGAATCGGCCTCGCCTGGGGATAAACCTTCAGTTTGTGCTCGGCCAGTTCTCTTGGGACTCCCGGCATATCCGCAGGTTGCCATGCGAATACATCTCGGTTATCTTGCAGAAACCGGACGAGCGCGCTTTCCTATTTGTCATCCAAGCTGGAGCTGATGATGGCCGTCTTGCGCTCATCAGCGAACCCCAGTTTGATCCTCTTGGTTTCTTCAGTCGGCCGCATAGAGGTCGCGGTCTGAGCTTCGCTCGCCGGTACTGCGAGGTCCTCCTCAGGCTTAGAGTTCGCCAGTGTGGAGGGAGCCGTCGATGGCTTGGCGGTGAGGGCTGCCTGAATAGCCACTCGGAAACACTCTGCGGCGCCTTGGAAGTCGGCGCGCACAGTTATGATCCCTTGCGGTCCTGGCATCTTTAGTATCATGTATGTGTAATGCGGAATGGCTATGAACTTGGCCAATCCAGGCCTCCCGATGATGGCATTGTACCCGCAGTCGAAGTTCGCCACTTCAAACCTGAGGAACTCGGTTCTGTAGTTCTCCGGAGTTCCGAAGGTGACTGGCATGTAGATGTGGCCCAGCGGGTATTCCCCTTCCGTCGGCACGATGCCGAAGAAAGGAGTGTCCGACTCGTGGAGCTCTCTGAGGTGAACTCCCAAGCCTTGGAGTGTCCGGGGGAAGGTGACGTTGATGCTGCTCCCCCCGTCCACTAACACCTTCTTCACCCGGCTCTCTCGGATCACCGGATCGACGAGAAGCGGGTATTTGCCCGGATGGTCGAAGTTGAGCCATTGATCTGCCCGAGTGAAGGTGATCGGGTGCTCCGACCACCTGTATGGGGCGGGAGGGCCGGTGGTCGCCACCAGTATCTGGCGATCGTTGAGCTTTTGCTGTCTTTTGTTCTCCTGCGACCCGTGTCCGCCGAAGATGACGTTGACCTCCCTGTCAACGCGTGGGAAAGCTCCTCCTCCTCCCTCCTCCTGCCGATGGGGTTGTCGTGGTTCATCTGGTCCTCCCCTCGGCGGAGGAGGAGGTAGAGGTTGGAAAGGTCGGCCGTGTCCGACGGAATGCTTGAAGTCTCGGCAGTTACGAAGAGTGTGTCGCATGTCCTTGTGGTACGGGCACTGGGCGTCGAGGATGTCGTCCAACGTGCGTTCGCCTCCACGAGGTCCTCCTCGAGCACGAGAGGCAGGTGGTCCGGCAGCGTGCACTTCTTCGCGAGGCCTCTTCTCCCATCGCTTGTCGGGTTGCTGGTTCGTGTCGCGTCATGGTGCTGCCGGTGCGGGCTTTGCTCCTCCGATGAGGTCCTGGGCTCGCTCGTCGGCGGTGATGTAGAGGTCGGCTTCCCGGAACAGCCCCTCGGAGGTAGTCGGTGCCCTCTGTAGTATGGCTCGGACGAAAACCGAGTCATTGGAGCCTCTGTAGAAGTCCTCAATCACGGCCGCCTCCGTGACCTCAGGGATACGATTTCTCATGGTCTGAAACCTTTTGAGGTACGACCGGAGAGTCTCGTCCCCTCGGCGCTTGATGGATTTGAGGTCCCACGGTTGCGCCGGCTTGTCGGAGAGGGACTGGAAGTTGGCGGTGAAGCGTCGACTGAAGTCGCTCCAGACGTCGATGCAGTGTCGGGGTAGATGTCGCAGCCATTGCAGTGCGTCTTGCCCGAGGACAATGGGTAAGTACGCGGTCATCACGTCTTCGGACGCCCCAGCAGCTCGAGCGGCGGTGGTGTAGACGGCTAGCCAGCCCCATGGATCCTGCTTAGGTTCATATTTGTCAACATTGGATACCTTGAAGTTGGGAGGCCATTGGATGGCCCTAAGGCGCGGAGTAAGAGCGGACACTCCGCATGTGTCCTCCTGTCGTCGGGGACGATGTCTGTCCCGGGGAGGGGAGTTGTGATTGTGGTTCCTCGACCGCCCCCGGGTGATTCCGCTAGTTGAGGCCGTTGCCGACTCAGTTCTGGTAGCTTGGCTCTGAGTCGGGATGCCGTGATCCCGATCATACTCCTCCCGACGGCGAATCTCGTTCTCGTGCCACCGCTCGCGTGAAGCATTGATGGAGCTTCGCGCGTCTCGGCGACTGTTGATGGCGTGTCGTAGATCGTTCGGCGGGTGAGCAAGTGGTAGAAGATGGTTGACCGCCTGGGTGAACAGCCATCGGTAGCCATCGGCATCAGGAGTCCGTGGAAGTCCCTCAGCTATCCGAGCTAGTACCCCTCCGACTTCGCTCGGCGTGTTCATAGCTCGGGCGAAGTCGGGATTCAGGTTGCGCCCGAAGAATGGATTCTCCCGACGTTGCCTTGCATCTTGCTCAGCCTGTTCCTGAGCTCGTCGGCGATCACGTCATCGGGAATTCCTTCGTTCTCTGAAGACGCGTTCTTCCGGGGTTTCTCCTACCTCCGAGACCTCGTCTCGCGAGACAGGCTGTTCCGGATTCCGCTCTCCGGCTGCGTGATGTCGTCGAACGTTCCTGCGCCGGTTCCTCCGTCGATGGGACTCTCGTTGAGGCGGTTCTTCCCCGGGTGCAGTCGGCTCGTCGTCGGAGACGATAGGCGACTCCGCTCTCCCGATGAAGAGGATGTCGGGGTAGAAGGGTGCTGCTGTTGTGGTGACCTTCTTCCTTGCGATCTGTGTCCACTCTTTTGTCGGAGAGGTAGGCAGTGGAGTTCTTCGGGTCAGCGAGCCCTCGGCCCCCGGCTTTTCGGAGACGATCCTCATCCGGAGAGCTGAAGGTTGTGCTTCTCCGGTATTTTCGGAGTTCGTTGGGGGAGACTTCTTTTCCGGCGGATCCGCGATACGGCGCAGAATTCCTTCTTCATCCGCTACAAATGATATTGTTCCAAAGCAGAACACGGATCCGGGACGCAGGGTGATCTTGCTGTAGAAGGAGATGGCCATTGAGCTAGCTTGGATTATCGACACACCCCCTACCTGGCGCGCCAGCTGTCGGTGTTTTGGGTCCGACCGCACACCCGGGGTTGCCCCTCAAGGTGTTTTAGGAGTAGGACAGTGTCGACAACTGTAGCAAAATGGTTCGCGCCGATCACACGAGGGACAGTGGACGAGTTTTACAGGTTCGGGCCGCTTAGAGATGCGTAACACCCTACGTCCTGATGAGTATGCTTGGTGGATATGGTTACAAGAGAGCTCTCTGGATCGAGAATACAGAGAGTTGATGTGGGTGGCTAAGAAAAGGGTCGATCGTTCTGAAGGGATGCCCCCTAGGCCTTATATACTCGACCGTGGGGCAGCACACGTGGATATGATAACAACAAGTAGCTAAAAGGTAGTGAACCTCTTGAGTTTATCCCTACGTAATCCTCGCCGACTTACCCTCGTATGGCTCCATTGCATGGGGGCTTTAGCGCGGGAAAGTCGGGTCTCTGTTGCGATTTACTCGCTCGACGTTATGGGCCGTCCGGGTTTGCACCAATCTGGTCTCACGTCGCTCTGCTTTGTTGGTTGTTTCTCCCCAGGCCCACGAAAGAATGACCTTACGATTTATTGGGCCCTTGGGCCTTTCGTGAGGTCCTTTACTCCTTTAGTGGACCCGGGGGACATCTATCCCCCACACTATGCATCTGTTTTTTGTGTGTTAGTCCTCATGATCTACTTGTATGATGCTGGTCAGTTTACTATCCAATTATTTGATCCATTGTGGCTCCACCTGATCAAAATTAGGTGATTCGTTATACAAGTTTTATCATTCGTTGTTCCCATGCTTTTATGTTTCAGTTCTATCACCGAAAAAATGATTCAATTCTAAGTTGGGCTATTTCAGTAATAGTAACAATTTGGTGTACCCCTATTTCATAGTTTCAGATGTACTTTGATACAAACTTGGAATTGAAGGTGAAGCTAATGTGTGTTATGTGTTTCATGTGCTTCAAATAGGTGAGTAGGGATACAAACGAGGAGACCATAAAGATTGCCTACACAAAGTTGGCCAATTTCTATCACTTAATGGTTGGTTTATTCACATTTCTGAAATTTCCTAACATTAAACATGACGATGTGGGATAGTGATAGATAATGCTGGAGAACCAGAGGAGTGGGGAAATAGACCAGAAAGTCAAGGTTGAGGGAATGCCGAGGGAACAGAATGAGCAGGTGTTATTTCCTAGATATTTCGATTATGTTCTTGATTGATTCATGTTTGCTTGTGATTTTGCATTCGGTAGATCGAATCCTGCTGTTATTGGGGATCATTGGGGGCGATTTTAGGATACTTGAGTCTAGGGTAAGAAATTATATGGCATCCTGGAGTAGGAGTTTCTTATAGGGAGATGCTGAGGCCAATTTAAGATTCTTGGTTGCTTAGAGTTGCAACGATCTTGCAGAGACTTGTAGGTGCATGTTCTTGCGCTATTATAATCAATATTTCTGTTCAGTTTGATGTCATGCTTTCATTTCATTGTCAAATATGTTAGGGCCCATCTCTATATTTATTTGAGATAGCATAAACCAATGTAGTTTCTTTATATCCTAGGCTCATACATGCATTGTTGGTTTTAACCCCTGCCTGGCTGATTTATGGACTGAAGCATAATCATATTTTGATTAGCTAACAAGAGTCCGTAAGTGCTAATTTTGTTATCGTTGTTCCCTTGTTTGAGTATTCGACGTTAATTTTGGAACAGGTGAAATCACCAGCACTTTGGCCCAAAAAAGCCACCAGTACGTTCTGGTTGAATACCCATAACTCTACATGACTAATGATTTTTATTTCCTTTTTTACTGTTCTGATTCTATGTTTGCCCCCATTACTGCTTCCTAAACCTGCAATATTTCTTTTCAGCTTTTAGTTGCACTCAAAGTTCAAGATAGCCTGCTGTTGACCATAACGGCCGCACAGATGATTGATGTTGAGGCCAAATTTAGCAATATCCTTGATGCCTTAGAAGAAGTTCAGGTTACTACAAAGAGCCGTCACCCAAACCCCGAAAAATAGCTCTGTCATCCAGATCTGCAGCGCCTAATCTTACTGAAGAAACTGGAGATAGGAAAGTAGGAACCTCCAATCATGTCAATTCTTCTAAAGAACTTTTTCTTCACCTAAGCCATGTCACCCTATATGTGTATTTTTATTCTAATTAACACTCTTATTGTATCTTTCTGCAGTGCAGGTATCAGAAGAGCTGTTACTTAAATCACAATCCATACTACAATTGAGTGAATTCTTCTTGAAGATAAAAGCTCTTACGATCTTGCCAAAACAGTAAATAATTTTATACCCAACAACCTGGGATGGTCCAGACAGAGGTAAGTTGTGCTTTATTTTAATTTTATTTTTAGTGATGTCCAAGGCTTTTGTTTGCTCTTCTTGGGTTCCATCTCTATCCACATATTTGAGAAGCTTGTCTTGCCTGCACGCCTTGTAGGTTCTATATGTCAACATATGGCATGCTCTGTTTCAATGGTTTAACTTGCATGGCTTATAAGACTTGTAAATGACATATGTTCCAATAGCTGTGTTTTTATGCATCTTTCCTCTTAATTTAAAGCAGTCAACATTTGGTTCAACATTGCTGTGATTTTAATAGTGGAATTTGTTGTCTGTAATGACGAGCTCTTTGTATTGCGGAGGAGGCTAATCTGATGTATGAAGCGCCTACCGCCTGGACATATTGCTGCTTCTGCCACAATGATGTATTCGCCTCTTCCAAATCAAATTGTAACGTACTTAATCTATAGTGCTAACTCTTTTATATGTATTAACTTTTTTGTGCTGCTTTCAAACTAATTTCTAGGCTACAACAAAAGGTTACCACATTCATCATTTAGGAATGAGGGACATTACAAGGTCAGGTCCCTGCTGCCCGCTGTGGAGTTGATTCCCGCGCGCTGCTTCTACTACCTCGAGTATGCTACGATGTTGCCGCCCTCTGGCTGATGTAGCGTGAACAAGGTGACAGTGATTGTTGTTTTGATGCCTGTAACAAGCTATTTCTGATTTTGGCTCTATCATTGTACTGACCGCTCACCTGATAAACTAAGAGTTGTGAGTATGGTTTTAGGTCAGGTTATGTACCTGTTCCACTCTTTCATCAGATTAGATTTTCTTTAGATAGAAAGGTTTACGTGAAGTGGAATCCATATTTCCATATTGCAAAGTACTTAGTTTTTCTGGATGCTGTTGGTAGTTTTTATTTCTTTTTCTTTTCTTCTTTGGCTATTTTTTGTGTTATTTTTATGCTATATTAATAAATGTGTACTCGCTTGTGCCATTTATTTGAGAAATTACAATAGAACTACAAGTATATATCTCTGCTAATTTTGTCTCCTTTGCTTTTCATCTATGCATACAAGGTTTGCTAGATGTATGGGAGAAGATTAAATCAAGGAATACTGAAATAGTGACAATTGATGGTTTTCATTACATAGGAAATATGAAATACTATTAGGAGAACATCTGCGTATAAATAATTATCTTTTAGATTTTTTGTCTTGTTAACATGAGCTCTCTTAAACATTGTCTTTGTAGACGACTACGATGTTGATTATAAATTATGTGTTGTTTTTCTTGCTGCAATCATTGTACGCTAACATTTTAAAAATAATTTGTGTTCCGTTGCAATGAACGGGCACTCACCTAGTATTACTCTTAATATAGTCCATTTCTATCTACACAGTACATGTCGTGATTGTCTTCATTATAATAATTGTGAAGGTATTTGCGGTGCCGCATGACTTCTAGATGTGATTAGACATATGTCATAGCCAAGCACATTCTTGTGTAGCTTCATATAAGTGATTATATTCAGTGGTCTAGTGTCTATTTTCTCAATCTCTAGGATATGGCAGTACCATCTATTTAGAAAAATGGATCGATGTCCATTTGATTATTGGGTTTGGTGTTTGATGATCAATATAATCATTTAGACTAATGATATTTGCTAGTGTTTGTGGATATAGTTTAAATGATGCAATATGGGCTCGGATAAATGCAATATGGTGATGAAGGAGATAAACACCTCAAAGCAAGATATTAGAATGCTCATTTAAGACCTACGAAGACTATGCAAGAAAACAAAAAAAAGAGCCCAAACAAATAGATGCAAAAGATGAAGAAAATAGGTTACTTAGCAGCACCGGATGTGTCCAGTGATGCACCAAATAAAGTAACACAAGTACTGAGCTAAAGAAAGGGACGAAGAATGAGAGTACAACATACATGCATATGTGCATGTATGTTTTTATCGCGTTGTGGCACACACATCCTTGACCGTGAGCCTTGTACTTCTCCCTAGTATGGAGCAGTAATCTTACTACGCACCAACAACAAGCAACAATCGATATGATCGAGTGGGAAAGCGTATTCATGATCGTCGATCAGCTGACAGTAGTAGCCGGAACGGCACAAGTTGCCTCCGGCCTCCGGCGGGTGACGATGCATCGTGCAAGCTTCGCGGCTGCTAATGCCCCGGTGCCAGCCAACTGCTAGTGGCTGCGAGCACATGCATCTCGGCGTGCCAAAGACTTAAAAGCATGCATGCATATGCAATGCATACACACGCAGGCCGGTAGGATCTGGTTCATTTGCTTGCTTGCGGCCGGCGGCGACCGTGCGCGGTGCCTGAATTGCAATCGCGGTGGAAAATCGCATCGAGAAAATAGGTAGCTACAGACAAGCCAAGAGAAGCTAGTGGCTGAGCTTGTCAGTCCCGTGACTTGAAGCGCGCGCGCCACAGTGTTCATGGAACCCAGCCGAACCGCGAGAAGACCTCAGCTATTAGCTCGTGGGCCGTGTGGCATGCAGTCGATCGGAAGCTGCCTCGAAGGTCGAAGCTGCACGCGTGTGCTCTAGTAGCTAGCTTGAAATTTGCGGTGCTATACACTGCTGGCCCCGGAAGTCAGCGGAGAAGAGAGACGAATTACCTTACCGTATAGAATGCTTATACGGTTATTTCAGTTGGTGCAGCAGAGAGTATCGAGACCTGTACTGAATAGCTGCATCGGCAAGGTAACGGTTACCCCACTACCTTAATCATCAGTTTATATATATATATATATATATATATATATATATATATATATATATATTAGCTACATGTATAATGTATGTGTACTCGATCGGGCACCCATCCATCCATGAACATATCTGGATAGTGGATAACAATCCCAAAAGGCAAGTTTAAGGTAAGCTTATAAAAGACCCGAGTAGAATGTGCGGGATTGACGACCAGCCACTAGTGCTAAATGGATCGCATGCATGCTGGATGCCGCCCAAGAACCGAGAGAGAAAACTCGTGATCAGGACAGATCCGCGCCGAGCTGCAACTTGCTCCCATCTATTGTCGATTTCACAACCGCACAGCGACTCGGCACCGATCTGGTGCGGGCAAGCGTTGGACTTTCCCCGTTCCGTCGCCCCCCGCCTTTTCTCCTGCGCTTTCCCAAGTTTTCAGTGGCTAGGGAGAGGAGGCGGACCACTTTTCGTTGACAACAAGCCAGGCGGGCCGGCAGACTTTTTCTTTTGTCCTTTTTATATATAAAATTTCACATTTATATTTTTATGACGACTATTAGCGTGTTCAGATCTTAGAAGTCCGTATCGTGAAATACAACACCGAGGTTATACGGTTCAACGTCGTAGATCATGATGCCGATGTATCACACCATCGTAGAGGCGAAGCTACTTAATAGTAGTAGTAGTAGGTGCACATGCACCATAAAAATCCAAAAACCAGCGGTAGAATCCAATTCTTCACAAAAAAATAATGTGCACATAATAAGAACCCTATATTATTTTTAAAAATCATTTATTAATTTAAAATTCATGTGATACACAAATAAATCTAGAGTATTTTATAAAATTGATAAAAAATATTTTTTTAATTAATTTATTTATTAACAACCCAAAATGGAGATTTTGGCGTGTGACATTGATGATAGAACTTTCAACGAGTTGAGATCCATATATATATATATATATATATATATATATATATATATATATATATATATATATATATATATATATATATATATATATACACACACACACACTTTAACTTCTCTGTTCCATAATCCATTACATGCTTGTGTCTAATTGTATCCTCCAATTCAAGTTTGAAAAATAAAACATGTAAGTCATATTTTCTAGTGGTTTGTTGAAAAAAATAGCCTTTATATGTCGCAAATTCAATTTAAAGTTTCGTTAGAAGATTTAACTATCATTGTTACGGTTAACCATATGACTGCACCAATGGCCTATTCTAAGCTCCGAAGGAGCTAGACCATTGTGAGCTTCAACGACGCCACATTTGAATGGTGTTGGAGGCTAAAATATGCTTCATTTGTTTTCTCCTATAGTCCTATTGCTTTGGCTAGCTCCGGCCAACACTCGAATAACACTTATAATATCCCGTTTACGTCTGTGTTGTAAACGATGACAAATTTATTAATTCTAGATAGATAAAAATAAGGTTCAAAATAAGCAAAGACACACTCACTTTATTTTTGTTACCATACTCAAATTTAAGCAAACCAACTATGTGCAAAACTCCGTTTAATTAGCCAGTGGGGTTCGTAAAATAAATGTATGCGCCGAGCGGTAGCAATTAATTAGACAGGTACAAGACCATGCGCGTTCGTTCTTTGTTTAGTGCTCCGCATGATTGGAACGGCTGACAATTTGAGGGGCGATCCATCTTTTTATTAAACCCGCAGCAACTAATATCTGGCGCATGCGCTTTCTGCTTTTCCGATGTCATTAACCATTCGCATCAGTAGGTTGTCTAGTGACTAAAGTGGAGTTACCACTGGATGCCACCTTAAGCCAATCAAATTTATGACAAGAGGGGACTTTCAGTTACCTGGTTGCCTCTTTTCGTCCACCCTAAAATCCCATCATTGCACTGATGCCGGATCATGCGGTTCTCTCTCTTTTTTTGTTCCATTAATCCGGCTAATTAACCAAGGTAGCCAGGCTTTTATACCGGCAGTTTTCAGAGATTGTGGACGCAACTGAGTGGCACGATCTAGGTTAGATTATGTATGGCCATATGGCTCGTGCTCGCAACAATTACAACACGTTTTTTTTTTTTTGAAACAACAGAGAAGATATTGATTTCCCCCTTTTTAAGTCGAGTAATTGCTAACTACAGGAATTAAGAGGTGACCACAGAACATGGCCACTTAACCAGCAGGGGTCAGTGGGAATGGAAACTCTTGTTCATTAGCTAGAGAAGAGGCAAGGCTACAGACCTGTTGAGCTCCGGAACAGTTGACTTGTTTGACGCATGCAGACTAGACTAAAGCAAGCGGTTAAGATAACCGAATCTTACAACCGCGTATGCTCCTACGTCACAGTAATCTCTCCGTACTGAAAGCACCGAGCACCGTCAAAGTCCTGACAAGACTGAACTCCGTCGAAGTCCTCACAAGTAGTAATCTTGTCAGTGGAGTGTCCTGCGCAATTAAACGCCTAGCTGCTGTGCCATTCAAATTCAATTCCCGTGGAATATATCGCGCCGTTTCACACTTTCACTCATGATTTGTCCAGCTATTAAATCAATTGATTTCGTCACGTTTTTTTACTTGCTACAAGTAGCTGCGCTCTTGAACTCCTGATCCACAAAGAGAACAACAATGACTACAGTTTTGAGAGAGGTAGAGGAACCGTTCATTAACCAATGGTTGATTAGTAGTTTTGGCAACAGGGGAGGGGCGTCAACATATGCATTTAGCTGGTCACAACAGTGCACATCATTTGAGATCAGATCGACTTTGGTTGACAGAAGAAGTGAAATCTATATCAATTGATTTCATAGGTAGAGTACTTAGCTAGGAAGCTCCAGAGAAGCCATGGACTTGTGCTTGTAGTGCCTCATGCCACTTGGAGTAAACTCTAGGCCGGGTGTCTACCCTTGAATAGCACATGCCATGCACACATTAATCTGCATAGTAGATTAGTTTGCCTCATCGATAGGAACTAATCATTGCCTAGAAATGGGCAAGAAAGTAGTAAACAAAGGCGAAGTACTACATGCACAACTATGAAACAAGACAAGAACAGTTGTGGACTCGATCAGTAATGGACATCATAAGCACTGAGTTGTGGCCTTAGACTTAGCACTGTGAATCACTCACAAGTGTCTATAGTAAAAAAAACATGTTTAAGGAAACCAAAAAAAACTAGCAAAGGGCAGATTGGTAACAACCAAAGCCAAACTACAAGTCTAACCACATTGCAAAGAACTAGATGAGAAATACAGCTAGCCAAGCTAGCTAGAAGTTTGGAGAACAGCCAAACTGTTGTGACGACGACCACAAAGCTACAAAAGAACATGGCAATACAAATTATGGAGCCATGCACCTCATCATACTTCACCTTTCCATCACAGGCCTTAGTAACAATAAATGTACTCAACCCTATCCTCTATAGTCTTCCAATCTTTATCGTTTAGTTTTATGTAGTGCATTAAAACACGCAAATAATGGTGAAAAGGATAGGCACCGATTTTTTTTCATCAAAATAACTACGGATTTATTAGTGACACGTCTCTTAGCAGGGCTTGCTCGCAAAAACGAATCTACAGTCTCTCTCGCGTGATTAGGGATGAAAACGGTCGAAAACGATCGAAAAAACAGCTAAATTGTTTTTGTTTTCATATTTTTTGGTCGGGACGAAAACGAAAACGAAAACCAACGGTCGAAATACGGGATCGGAAGTGTCGGTTATTCGAAAACGATCGAAAACGATAAACTATAGTCGGAAAGATAACTATTTTGTAGTTTTATCAAAAACATAATAAAGTGATGTATTGCCTAATTTTTAAGATTTAGAAATACACAAACAACTCTTTTTTATCATTCATATTAGTTAGAGTAATTATAACATTTGCTTTTCGTGTATTCATTCACTTAAACACAACAAAAGTCTATAACTTAAATAAATTATATGCTAGATCTATCTCAGATTATATAAAACGGTAGAAAAACGGTATTAGCATGACTCGGAAACGAAAAATACGAAAACGATCGAAAAACTAGCTAAATCGTTTTCGTACTGTTTTTAATCGGTTCCTGAACAATTCGAAAACGATCGGGAAAAAATAGTATTCGAAACGGGACGGTACGGGAATTTCCCGTCCCGTTTTCATCCCTACGCGTGATTGCCACAAAAGCGGGTGTGTCGTTCCCATCAGCTAACAACAGATGCTACAACTGAACTGGGCCACATGATCAGTGTCATGGTAAAAAAGAAAGGGTAGACTGTAGTGGATCATAAATTTATCCAGATTTTAGCCCGTACACGTAGCACGAGCTGGATCGTTTAAATCATCAATGCAGCAGACGAGAGTAACATCCCGTTGCCATCCACTTGGCGGTCGATGTCAGCGTCCACGAGAGAGTGAAAGCAAAGCAGCGATGTCAGCGTCCAATGTTCTTCATGTGCACTCTCAGGATTCCTAAAAGCATCATTAAGGAAATTGACATTTTCAGAAGGCACTGTCTATGGAGAGGGAATGACATCAACTCCAGGAAGCCACCCTTGATTGCTTGGAATTCGGTCACTCAGAGGAAAGTGAATGGTGGGCTAGGAGTCCTTCGCTTAGAATCTCAAAACGAGGCTCTTCTAATTAAATTTTTGCACAAATTTTTCAACCACAGCGACTTACCCTGGGTCCATCTGATTTGGAACAATTACTATCTTTCAAGAGGTCTTCCTGGCAATAGAAGAGTTGGGTCTTTCTGGTGGAAGAGCATTGTAAAGCTTCTACCAAACTTCAAAGGGCTGGCTGTCCCCATTATTGGCAATGGCAGTTCAATTTCGTTCTGGGATGATCAGTGGAGTCAGGGCATTCCGAGACATATTTTCCCGGAACTTTTCTCCTTTGCCAAAAACCCAAAAATGACTATCAATGAGGCCAAGGACTATGAGCAGTTCCATGAGCTTTTTCATTTGCCTGTTTCTGTTCAAGCGTTTGATCAATTTCTGGTGCTCAAAGGGTCCTGGGAGCAAATTGTTCTCAATAGTGCTCACGACCGATGGAAGTACATTTGGGGGTCGGACAAGTTCTCGCCCCAAAAAGCTTACAGATCTTTTATGGGCCAGATGCAGACTCACCCTATTTACAGGCTTGTTTGGAAAAGCAAATGTCAGCCTAAGCATAAAGTCTTCTACTGGCTGTGGCTCAAAAACAGGCTTAACACCAGGAATATGTTGAGAAGGAGAAACATGGAGCTTGATTCCTACGCCTGCGAGAACTGCATTTGGCAAAGGGAGGAAACCCTTTATCACCTTTTCCTTAGATGCAACTTTGCAAAAGCATGCTGGGACTCAATTGGCATTATCCCGCCCAGAAATTCTAATCCTGAAGAGGCATCAGCGAACCTCATACATCAGCTCAATGTCCCTTTCTCTATGGAGATCATTATTCTTATGACTTGGAGCATCTGGAAAAGCCGAAATGAGTGGTTATTTTCAAACAAAGATCCCTCCGTGCTCCGATGTACTCAGGAATTTAGTAGAGAGTTGCGGCTAATCATTCACAGAGCACGGGGAAAATTTGACATCTCAATACCGAACTGGCTAAACTTGTGGCAAACATAGGAATAGCTCTCCCTTCTCTTTTCTCCCTCTTCTCTTTCTATTAATTGTAAAAGTACCAGGTTCTAATCTCTTTTTTTCGCTTTCTAATAAAATTCACAGTAGGGGCTTTCCCCTCCTGATTCTTCAAAAAAAACAGGAGGAGGTAGGAACACGGGGGGAAACAGCCCCAGCAGTCCAGCACGCGCCGCGCGCCGGTGTGAAGAGCGCGAGGAGAAAAAGCAGCGCCCAATGCCATGCATGCATAACGGCACGAGCCACGAGGGGTCCTGCTGGAGTCCGCCGGGCGCCATTGACCCGTTCACAACCCGCGGCCTGGATCGGGCCAGTTGCCGACTTGCGAGTGCCGACTGCACGCCGAGTGGCCTCCGGTTCGGCCTCAGGCTCAGCTCGCCCCTCTCGCGCGGACACTTGCGGCGTCTTGCACTCTTGCTTGACCCGTGACCGACGGTGGCTCTCGCTCGCACGAGGGCCCGCCCCGCCTCCCCACCGCCGCCTCGTCGTGCTCGCCAGCTGATGGTACGAGTACACGTCCATCGTCATCATCAGAGCACCGCGGCGGCGCGGATCTTCTGCATGTCCCCCCAGTGGAGTGAGTCCCCTGTCTCCGTATCCAAGTCGACCAATCCACCACCGTGTCGGCGGCGGCGGACGTACGGCGTAGAACCGAGACTTGGGTTCCCTCGTGTGGCAGCGTAGTGCTGCCCTGCCTCCTTAACAGCATCAGGGACGCGCCCGCTGTTTTACCGGCTCGACGCAATTCAACCAGCAGCGTGCGCGGTGCCGGTAGAAGAAGCTGACAGCTGCGATGCGATGCGAGTGGAGCTGAGAGCTTTCTTTCAGGTCGGCCGGGGCACGACAATCGCGCGCGGGCGGGCCGGCGGGTGGGCGCTTTTCCTAATTTCTTTGTTCCATTTTCTTTCTTCCCAGAAGTGGATGGAAAAAATACATAGATGCGGTGTGAAAATAGGCCACGAAAGAGAGTGACCTAGAGCTGAAATGCCCGGCTCGGCGGCCCCGCCACTTCAGCACCTGTGCTCTTTTCCCCCTATCGATCGATCGATCATTCGATCCGAAGCCGAGTACGGCCCGCGCCGCGCAGCAGCTTGCATGCAAGAGTTGAGTTATTTGAGATTGTAACAATCTCGTCGCGCGGCTTCACCAGATTATTACTCCGCAGCTATACTTCGCTAGTTTGGTATTATGGAGCTCAAAGTCACGCCAGATTGGGACTGTTAATCTTCCGTCCTCTGTAACCTTCTATAAGCTACGATAAAAGTCAATTTTGTCCACGACGATGCTGTAACCGATCTCTACATTCTGGAGATGGCGGACAGGGGACTACGGAAGCGAGGAAGAAGACAACAACGAAATGAACATGGGAAGATGGCAGCGCGACGGCTGCCAGCGCCACTTAGTGTAGGATACCTCGGGGCGGCCGTTCTCTGCGCATCGAAAGCCGACGTCGAGGAACCCCACCGCCGCCGCCGCCAGCCCAGACCCAGTCCCCGTCGAACAGGTCGCACTCCTCCTCGCCGCCACTCCCCGCCGCCGCGATGGAGACCCCACCGGCCCAGAGCAGCAGCAGCGCGATGGTCGCCGCGGCCGGCCCCGCCATCTCGGCCTTCTCCCGCCGCCCCTTGGACGCCCGCCGCAGCAGGCGCTTCACCGGCGAGCCCGGCAGCATTGCCGTCGCTTGCCTGGTGCCTCAGCGCGCGGGGCTGGCCGCGCGTATCTCCCAGCCGAGCTCCTGCTTCCGGCCATGGTCCTCAGCGCGCGGGGCTCCCTCCTCGGCCTCTGCTCCTCCCGCGCCTGGTTCCCATCGCCGCTCTCTTCCCCAGCCGCGCCCTGCCCTCTCTTCTGCTCTGCTCGCCGCGCCCTGAACCTTGCTCCAGCTCGCCGGCTGGATCTCCCTGGTGTCGCGCCCCTGCTCATCTTCCTCGCGCGCGCCTCCTCCCCATGGCCGGCAGCAGGCAGGCAGGTCCTAGCAGACTGCGAGACGGCGGTTGCAGCAGTTCTCCTGCTCGTCACGGTTGCAGCGGGAACCGCGGCCAGCCCTGCTCATCTTCCTCGTCACGGTTGCAGCGGCTGCGAGACGGTGGCGCGCGCTCTGTTTTCTTGGTCTCTCGCGCGGCAAGGGAGTACTCAGGCCAGGGGTAGATTAGTACGAAGGGGTACACAACCTGCATCAAGAGCAACAAAACAGACGTTAATAGAGCGTGGGAGATTAACTGTCCCAATCTAGCGTGACTTTGAGCTCCATAATACCAAATTGGCGAAGTACAGCTGCGAAGTAATAAACTGGTGAAGCCGCGCCACGAGATTGTTACAATCTCAAATAACTCTGCAAGAGTTACCATCGGCGTCCTGTCGATCGCACATCCGCGTGCGAAGGGATGGTAATGGAAAATTATTTTAGCTCCTCGTGACTGTTGCTGAGACGAAAAAAAAAATTCCCGTGTAGATTACCACGAACACGCTCGTGGAGGATTTTTGCCATCTTCGTTCCGGTGGGGCTAAATCTCCGTCGAAAATTTCCATCTCCGTTTAAATTAGTATTAGGACGTACTTTATTTGTTATTAATGTAAAATATTATCACTTATATATATTTTTATACGTAAGAAATCATTATATGCATATCAAAATTAACACATTTGTAAAACGAGTGATTTCTTTACAAAAATAATTACTCATTTTTATCATTAACTATTATATAAAAACATTTCCCACATATAAGTTTAATAGGTTTTTCCCGCGGGAAACGAGGATGGAGAATGCTATCTCCATACGTGCCCATCCATGTCGTTATAGTGCTGCAGTTTTAAAAGCTTATCTGCTCGATCGGCGGCAACACTTGGAAAAAAACTCATTTTATTACCTTTTGCGCCGCTAAAAATCTGCTATCGCGCCAGGGTCAGGGTGCTCTCATCAGCGACCGCGAACTCATCTCTGCTCTCGTCATACGAGCTGCGAAACGCATTGCGCCTATACCCACTCAGCTACTCAGGTGACAAAGACCTTTTTGTTGGTAAAAAATGATTCTTGTGAACATGCTGTAGGAAAGACCTTTGTTGGAACCATTTTCACTCACCCAGGCACCATGTAGCAGAACTGGTGCGAAAAACTAACACGTGTATCGCCGCGGGCTGCCCACCCTTCGCATCGATCGCGCCGCCCGGCCGGGAACTGTTGGCGCCCTGTAGATCCGATTGATTTGATGCCCTGGTAAATCTCAGGCGGAATGAAACACACACGCACACACAAACCATGTCGGCATGAACAAATGGAACATCAGTCGCCGTCGGTATAATAATCATGCGTGCTGGTGATAACTAACCACTGCAGTGCAGCAGAAACGGAAAGACGAATTGATCGGTCGCCTCTGAGACCATGAGGATCACAATTAGCGGCGGGGAATTTGGCGGGTGCGTACGTACGCTGGACCCTCCCTCCCGGCCGCCTCCCTCCAGTAGTACTTGTAGACGACGACTTCCAGTCTTCGACTTGACGTCGGAACTCACTCGCTCATCGTTTTCCGTCCTTCGCTTCTAGAAGTTGTCAAAATCTTTTAGTTTCGTTATGACTTTTCGTCATGCTGATACATATATACTCCCTCCAGTGCAGTAAAGGTAGTCGTGTAGGACATGATTGTGCATACCAAGGAGTGATTAATTATCGTAGAGTTTTCCCTGTTTGCCCCTATTAAATAGGGATATAGGTGCATTAACGTCACTAAAACAATCAGGCTTGATTGGTAGGATGACTTCTTTTACTGCACCGGAGGGAGTATAAACATATCCCTCCAAAGAGATTACCGTCGTCAGTAACTTTCAGTCGTTCATGTACTATATATACTATGTATTTACTCAAAAAATAATGAGTAAAAATTAATTAGACGGGCGACGTACAAACACCTTATTAACGCTAAGCTACGTTATTTTTTTCTGGACTTCTTTTTTTCCTTCTTCTTTGGCGCGCGCGTATATACCCTACTACTAGCTACTTGCCGCTACGGAATTAAGGCAGGAGAACAGAATTAGTAAGAAACGGAGTAGAACTGGAGTGGAGGAATAGTCCCTCCCGCCGGAGGCAAGGCAAGGCAAGCCGGCCCGAAGAACAGCATCTTGAACTGAGTACTGTACGCCGTCGTCTTGGCTTCCTCCAAATAATCCCTCTCTGTCTCTCCTTCTTCTACCCCGTGTCTTCAGCAGGCTCTGCTCCTCTGCTAGCTAGGCGCCCTCGGCGGCTGACGTGCTGCTTGTGTCCGATGGACGCGGGTGCATGTCCACCGCCGATATGATGCCGTAACGTGGATCGATTTCCGTGCCCGCGCGCCGCGTGTGTTGGTGGCTTGGATTCACACGCCCTGCGCCTGCGTGAACCACAGGCTGTCGTCCATGCTCCAGATGCTCTCCACGTCGAAGCTGCCGATCTCGAAGTCCGCGACGCCCAGCTCGGGGAGCTCGGATGACGACGCCCACGACGTCTCCCCGACCAGGCACGATTGTTGCTGCTGCCCGCCCAGCTGGACGGCGGCGCTGGTGGTCAACCACTCTGCGCCACCCAGCGGCGCGGGCCAGGGCTGTGCTGTCCCCGCGCCGGAATCCGAGGACGGAGAGGACGACCCGGCCGTGCACGTGGTGCTCGACAGGTCCGGGAAGACGGCGGCGGCGGGGTTGTTCAGTAGCTGGTGGTCAGCGGCGGCTGGGTAGTAGTAGCAGTCTGCGGGAGGCCAGCAGGCGTCCGTGGGCAGCTCCGGCGACGCGTAGAGGCCGCCGTCGTCGTCGGCGCCGCCGTGCTGCCACGACGACGAGAGCGGCGTGTCGTCCGCGGCGGCGCCAGCTGGCGGAACCCCGGCGCCGCTGGCGTTATTGTTGGCTGCGGCGGCCTGGATGCGCTCGACGAGGCGGGGCATCCAGAGGTAGCGCATCACGTCCTTGAACTGCTGGCTGTTGACGTCGCACTTGAGCTGCTTGGCGTGCTTCTGCACGCGCGTGCGCCAGTAGTTCTTGATCTCGTTGTCGGTGCGCCCGGGGAGGTGCTGCGCGATCTTGGACCAGCGGTTGCCCCAGCGCGAGTGCAGCTCCAGGATCAGCAGCTGCTCCTGCGGCGTGATGTTGCCGCGCCGGAGGTCGGGCCGGAGGTAGTTCAGCCACCGGAGGCGGCAGCTCTTGCCAGTGCGCTTCAGACCTGTGCATCATATCAGATATAGGCAGGAACGTATTTAGTAATCCACACGCCATTGCTAGCTTCTGATTAGTGATGTAGACGAGACATGAGAGTGCGTAATGTGTATATATGATGGCAAGCTGCATATACTACGGCCGGGAACGAATGATGCTTAATAACCACTAAAAAGTACTATCTCGCTCGATCTCTTTCTCACTCATCAGCGTAGGCGGCTCTGGTTAGCTGGGATGGTTTCCTACCTAGCAGCTAGCCTATCTGTTTCCATATATTAGCATGAACGTGCACGTGCCACCACGAGTGCCCAGGCTTGTACGGCAACGCGGAGAAGAAAACGATATGCGCAAGTAAAGCTGGAGCATCTCTTGGCGGTGATCTGTGGGCGCGCGATGTGATAGGATAGAACCCATGAGCGAGCGAGGCGGCGGCTACGAATTGTGGCTGTTAGTTGTTGCTCAACTCACGATGATGCAAGGCTAGCTAGCTAGCTAGCTACATGTATATGCATATACTATATCCTAGCTAAGCTAGCTTCCCACACACCTGCTGATCGGGCGAGCGAGTTCCAGCGGCCCTCGCCGTGCGCGTCGACGTAGTTGACCAGCTGGAGGTCCTCCTCCACCGTCCAAGGCCCGCGCCGCAGCTCGCCGGCCATCACCTCCTCCTCGCTGCTGGCGTCTGATCTCTCGTGCGCCATGTCCATCAGCAGATTTCCCTTTGATCGGCGGGCAGCTGGCTGCTGGATGATGACAAGTATATATGTGTGTGGTAGTGTTCAAGTTTGAAGAGCTCACAGCTGCTGCTGTGCTGGGAGGAGAAGAAGGCGGGAGAAGAGAAGGCAGGCCAGGAAGGAAGGAAGAAGAGTGAGATGAGGTGGGGCGGGGCGGGAGAGGAGGGGTCTGGCTTATATAGACGAGAGAGTGAGAGACGCAGACGGACGGAGCGAGCCGGCCCGGCCAGGAGAAAGGGAGGTAGGCTGGTGGACTTGGGTGGGAAGAAAGGAGCATGTGGGGGGGAGCACGCCGCAACCAGGGAGATTAGTTTATCCCTTTTCATTTCGTCCCCCTTCTATTAAAGCCAAAAGTTCAGGGGTTAATCGGGGGCGATTAATTATTTTTTTTCAGACTGGATGCATGGTGGATTAATTACTTGGGATTATTATTATTATATTTTAGTTAACAGCTAATTAATCGATCGGCTAGCGTACACGGGTAAGTAGTGGGGAGTTTGACTGGTTGACTCCATCGCCTGGGCCCTGGGCCCCTGTCCCCGGCTAGCTCACTCGCACTCGCACCGCACCAGCACCATGATGGAGGCAGCAGAGCTCGCGGGGCACGCGCTCGCCGCGCGGGACGTGGGACCGGCTTGAGAGAAGAAGAAAAAAGAAGGAAGGCTGGGCTACTGATTTGAGAGCGTAGAAAATACGAGCCAACTATAGCTAGTGTGGACGCATGTAAAGGCCAGCTCCGGTGGAGATCGGTGGAGTTTTGAGCACATGGAAAACCAAGCCCAAAAATTTAGCACAAATGCTGGTGCCTCCTGGGTGGCGTGGAGCATATGCCTATAGCTAATAAGGAGGTTTGTGTTCGTTTCTTGCCTTTTTTCTGATTTGGTTTTGGTTTTCTCTTGCACAGCATAATATGACCTCTATTTGACTGGGATTTTTATCACATGAATGGTAATGGGTTTCTTGTGGTGGGAAATGGTAAAGGGGTGCTCGGTATTTATTTCTAAGTGGTAAATGGCATTGCTCGCAACAGCAAAGTTCTCTACAATAACGGCTTCTTAAATCTTGAGACAGACATGGTTTAACTTGTTAAATCTTGAGATTTGGTGCCTCCGTAGCGTACGTATTCAAGGAGGTGGTGATGACAGTTTCACTTTAGAATAAGGTCCCCCCCCCCCCCCCCCCCCCCCCCCCGCCAGCAGGCTCTCCTTGGGCAACAGCGACAACCTATTAGTGAGGCGAGGGTTTCGCAGATCCAAAGACTAGTAAAAGGAGTCAGTTCTTTCTACCCCTCTTAAAAGAGTTTCACATTGTTCCACACGGATGGAAGGAACAAATTATATATCCAGCATCTTCTTTGAGTTCTGTAACAAGACATGGTACATTCTGCCTTCTATTCAACCACGGGTAGAAATAAAAAGCATGTAATGTTTGGGGGTGGATCTCTAGCTGTGATTCTCTTCTATCAATTTCAGGATCTTGTGTGACAAGAAGCAAGTGACTATTGTAACAATCTGTTATAAGGAAAATATACATCTACTAGCTCAGCAATGTATTTTTGAATCTCTGGTGATCAGTGTATTTTTTTTTTATTGAAGGAAGAAGACCTAGCTCAAAATATCTCTAGACCTCTCTGTGAGGATTTCATTCTTTTTTATTATTGGTCAAAGGTCTTGTTTTCCCTAATATATATCAAATGCAAGACACTTTCTAAGTGTATCTTTAAAACATTAAAGGGTGCCTTATGATACACGATTCCCTTAAAAAGGCCTTAAAATGTAAGCTAAAGAATGTGGGTTAAGTGTAAACTCAAGATTTATCTGTTAAAAATACATGGATAAAAAGACTACATTGGATGTTTTGACTTATTTAGTCAAGTACAATCAGACATGTCATTTATTATTGTGTGGTTGTACCTGAGTTGTGTGGACTTGAAAGTCTTTGCATTGTAAAGAGATCTAGTAAGCTTTGATGAAAGCAATAAGACTACGACCACAATGCGTTGTATGGTGTTTTTCTTTCTTAAAGGGTACACAGACTAACATGTCGTATAAAATCGAACGCATATTATCTTAGAAATATCAAGCCGTGTATATGTGACAATAATATCTCGCCAAATTTGTATCTATCTCCACTTATTTTTTTTCTCTTGGCCTAGGAAAACTCGTTGCTCGCTCCAAAAGTGCACTTTGAAGATCAAGACAGCCGGCATTAAATTCATATCCAGAAATGTTCGGTACTGGTTCGTTTCAAAACCACCGCCAGTTTTGAGTTTCTTCTAGACCCTGAGGTCAACAAACGACGGCCAGGTACTACTAGTAGCTGTTTTCTCCATCGTCGGGACAGCGGTCCGTTGCCCCCGCCGCTAGCTCCCCCGTCCCCCCCTGTCCGCGTCGCCGGTTCACGGCGCGCGGCATGGCATGGCAGTCTCCGATCCACGCGCACTGTCTAATGCGCACACCTGGCGGCAGCGCGCGCGAGTCTCCTGCTGCGCGGTGTGAATCAGCCCGCTGCAGCAGCCGGCAGCTATAGTACGTGATGGGTACTCGTGCACTTGTCTACGGGAGACGGCAGTCCGAGCGTACGTAGGTCTACAAACAGCAGCACCGACACCCGAGCGAAACTTGACATTTTTGCTCGGATTTGAGGCCCGACAGAGCACCGGTCACCGCGAGATGGATGGATGGATGGATCGATCGACCTCACCAGTCACCAGCGTCCGTGCGCGCGACAAGCTAGCTCACTACTACCCTCCCCGGCACGGCAAGAAACGACAGCATGATCGAACTACCAATCTTGTCAAGGTACGAACACCAATGCACGATTTGTGGCCTTCTCGTTCCCTCTTTTTTTTTTATTTGCATTCTCCAGAAGAACAAGAAGAGAAAAATGACACGATCTGTTCGATTTTTTCAAACGGCCGCACAGGTGTGGGGTTATTAATTGGCCGGAGTCGCCCCCCCCCCCCCCCCTCCAAAATTAACTGTTACTATCATTGTTAGATGGGATTTCGCACGAGCTAGTCAACTCCCAAGCTAGGTGGAGTGAGCGCGAGTTGAAACAGCGCTGCAAAGTCCTCTCTGCTTGTGGTGGCGCCGTGTGAAATAATTTAATTTATTAAAACCGCCAAGTTGACCCTTGTATATATATACTACTCCTACATATTATGAAAAAAAATGGCTGCATACAACAGCCGGGGCGGACAGGCGGTGTAGTCGGATTCCACGCTGGGGGTTGAAAATCTCGGCCACTTCGGCTGGATTCTTATGCGCCGGGGTTTTTTTTTTTAGCAAATGCCGAGTAGAGCTATAGGGCATCGTCGCTGGATATGATATCTCTCCGGTTTTGTACTGGTCTCTATGGCGGTTTACTCGATATGAATATACTAGCTAGTCCTACATAAGATGCATGCTTCTATATCGTTGCTCTGGATCGATTTGGATTCCGTCCAGGCTGTGCTCATCACCAAGTTCTTTTTTTTGTCAGCGCAGCAGCTTTGTGTTTCGTTGCGTCGTGGGTTTGGACCTGTCTGTGCTCTGAACTGGAACTGGCCGGGGTTTAAACAAAACCGGATGCGGTCAGAGGGAGTCCATTGGTTCGTCGTGGCCAGCTTGGCCGGGTTTTGCATTGCGGAGCTGTGCCCGCTTGTTGGCTTGTGTGTCGTGCGCGCAAACGGAGGTCAAAGTGTTAGCTGCGTTGGACCGTTGTGCAGCTTGTGCTCGTTGACCCCCCCAGCGGCAGAGGCGGGAGGCAGGGCCCTTGTAGTTGTAGATGCGAGCCCAATGCCGGATGCGTACAACCGCTCATTTTTGCTGTTTTAGGTCTTTAAAAATAATACTTCATGTAGCTACTCTCACAAATAAGTGAAAGATGCTAATCCAGAGCTGTTGAGCACCATTATTTGTCACACTGGACACGGCCGGGCCCTGCACGGTCGGCAAATAGGCCCCAACCAAGACGCTTAATCGAAGCCCCAGCTATGAAATATTACGAAAGCTAACCCTGTATAACATTAGGGTCACCTCATGTAGGCCAAAGGATAATGTGAAGGCAAGAGTGGATCTGGCAGCGTTATGTGATAGACCAAAACTAGAGATGAAGCCGCCAAGTGGCGGAAAGACGTGGAGAAGGCCTAAGGCCGATTTCGTCCTAAGCAGGGCCCAGAGGAAGGAAGTACTTCAGTGGATAAAGATGTTGATGTTCCCTGATGGATATGCAGCTAACCTGAGTAGGGGGGTGAACTTATCTACTATGCGAGTCTTAGGGATGAAGAGTCATGACTTCCACATATGGATTGAACGAATTCTTTCTGCGATGGTTCGAGGCTATGTCCCTGAGCATGTTTGGCTAGCGCTTTCAGAGTTGAGCTATTTCTTCCGTCAGCTTTGTGCAAAAGAGTTATCTCGGACCGTGGTTGCAGACTTGGAAACATTGGCCCCCGTGTTACTATGTAAGCTTGAGAAGATATTACCACCTGGCTTCTTCAATCCAATGCAGCATTTGATTCTTCATCTCCCCTATGAGGCACGAATGAGGGGCCCCGTGCAGGGACGTTGGTGCTATCCAATCGAGAGATGTCTAAAGACTATTCGAAAGAAATGTAGAAATAAATGCAAAATCGAGGCTTCCATTGCAGAGGCATACATTCTAGAGGAGGTCTCAAACTTCACAACAACTTATTATGGTGACAAACTGCCGAGCGTGCATAATCCACCCCCTCGTTACAATGATGGCGACAATGAATCGAACCTTAGCATATTTCGAGGCCAACTCGGAAGCGCAAGTGGCTCGACCACCAAGACCCTGACACATGAAGAGTGGCGGCATATCATGCTATACGTATTGACCAACCTTGAAGAGGTGACGCCATACATGGAACAATTTCTTCATGAATTCTGGCGTCGATCAAGGGACCCCACTCCACAGGAATATGACGCTCTTCTTAGAAAGGGTGCGAGAAATGGGTTGCCCGATTTCATTTCCTGGTTCAAACATAAGGTACGTGCTTAGTTTGTAAAAGAGATACGTCTTTAAACTCAATTTAGCGTCTTTTAACTTGCGAATACTTGCAGGGCCAAAGAGATCCGTCTATGAGTGCCGAATTGAGACAAGTAGCCAACAGCTTTGCTTATAGGGTCAAGAAATATTCTGGGTATGACGTCAATGGATACCGTTTTCGCACAACACACTACGACAAAAGTCGGCCCAATCGGAAAACAACGTGTTCTGGGGTCTTTACGCCGGGCCTTGACAATGTCGATTATTTTGGACGAATCGAAGAAATATATGAGCTCAATTTTTATGGTTCCAAACCTCTTACTCCAGTGATATTCAAATGTCATTGGTTTGACCCTCAAGTGACGAGACGGACACATTCTAATCTTGGGATAGTCAAAATTCGACAAGATTCCACCTTAGCAGGAGACGATGTCTATATCGTTGCCCAACAGGCCACACAAGTGTATTATCTCCCATATGCGTGTCAAACGAAAGAACATCTTAAGGGTTGGGATGTTGTGTATAAGGTATCGCCGCACGGGAGGTTACCTGTTCCTAACGATGAAGATTACAGCTTAGACCCGGACACATATGATGGAGAGTTCTTCCAAGAAGATGGGCTAGAAGGGCGATTTGAGATAGACTTAACCGAAGCTATCGGAATGGACGTAGATATTGAAATGGTTGTTGATGAGGAGGATGATGAGGTGCAAAATGATAATGACTTAGTAATCCTTGAAGGCAATGACATTACTGACGAACTTGCGTCTTCCGATGGTGTGGAGATTGAAATGCTTGATAGTGATGATGAGAGTTATGATCCGGCTAACCCCGACACATATGAAGATTATTTTTAATCGATGTAATGCTATATGACTTTTTATTTCGCACCTATTTTTAAATACATCTTTTTATATGTGCTTATTTGTTTACTCTTAATTGCAGGTTGTTGGACAAATATGGTGGGCGGTTTCCTGAGGAGGAGGAGGGGGAGGAGGAGTAGGACGGCGGACGATGCAGAGCAGGCAGCGCAGCAGGACGAGGCAGAGCAGGCAGCGCAGCAGCAGGCGGCGCCTCAGGACGACGACGACCAGCAGCAGGACGCCTCAGGTTCAGGCGGCTCTAGTTCGAGGAGCATCTACCTGCGAGGCCCCGTGAGTCTCCCTCAGCGTCCCATACTTCGGGACAGACGGTCGCTGATTCGGCCGGAAGGGGAGAGGTATGTAACTTTATGTTCTTCATTCTTGTTCATATTATGTGTTCAAAATCATAATATAAACTAATACTTTTTATTTATCACTTGGACAGGTCTTGGACGGTTTTGGATTATGTTGGGGGTCATCGTCGCCCCCCCAATGGCATCCTCGGCCTGCTGTGCAGGGAACACTTCCCTGGACTTGTGGAGTACGCCGGAGTGACGGGCCCAGCCTTCACCTTCGACCACTACGCCGTCGCCCCCGATGCAGTAGACCGGGACGGCAGGGAATTCAATAACAAGGCGGAGCGGGTGAAGCAAGAGTTGTGGGTAAGTCTTAGTATAATGTAAAATATGTCGCATTCGTTGCAAATTCTTGAAATAATGTATGGATACATCGTTTTTGTATGCAGGATTTCTTAAGATGCGATGCTGGATACGAGGCTAGGGCGGATGTGGTGGCCACCACGAGCTGTAAGAAGCTCGTCGTGGACATGCACTATGAGGCCCGCATCCAGGCCATCATCACCTACCACGGCTCCGTCCTTGGGGAGAAGGTGACCAAAACTCAAGCCCGAACCATGTCGTTGACCAGGGAGCAGTACCTGCAGGTAAAGTCATGCATGTTTGGTACCAGTACTCCATACATGAATTTTATTTTATCTTCTGATATGCACTTTACGTGTTTACTTTGCAGATGATTCCACATTGGTGCGCCGCACATCCTCTGTGCTGGGAGCAGATGGTGGATAGGTGGTGTTCGGCTGAGTGGGACGAGGCGCACACAGCTACCCGGGAATGGCGTTTGATGATGCAAGGCCCCTCCCACCACCAAGGCAGCCGGAGCCTGGGCCAATATGCCGAAGCATGGGTACGCCACCTTTTTTATTTAGATATATAGCACCAAGTTAGATATTATTTCTAACTATCTCGTTGGTTTTCGTTGCAGTTGGCGTCACATGGTGGCAGGCCTTGCTCCACCTTCTCGGCCTATGCTATGGCCCATAAGGGTAAGGCGACGTCCGACGTCACCTACAACCCGGATGACGGGCCCGAGGCCTACACCAACCCCGCCGTCTACAGCCGCCTCCATGACTACACCGCCATGGCGCAGGAGGTCCATGGCCCAGACTATGATTCGAGCACCCAGCCGATCGACACCGATGTGCTCATGAGGGTCGGAGGAGGCAAGAGACATGGGCGGTACTGGATTGCCGACGGGGCAATCGACTCGTCCTCCACTCCCACTCTGTCTCAGGTGAGAGCAAGGAGCACGGGCTCGAGTCCAGCCATACGACCTCGGCACGACAGCTCACAGCATCGCATACAGTAACTCGAGGTTAGTGCTTCTGTAACTCGTCCTTTCTTGAGTTATATACCTTCTCTTGAGTTACTATAACGTTGGCTTGTAATATTACAGACCCAACTAGAAGAAGAGAGGAGGGAACGTCAAGAGATGGAGGCGAGGATAATGGCAGAGCGGGCGGCGGCTGATCAGAGGATGGCAGAGATGTTCCAGTACATGCAGAGCCTTGGCGCCGCACAGGGCATCCCTCCGCCACCTCCATTGTTCCCTCCAGTTGACCCTACTCTCTTCCACACTCCTGTGAGTATCAAAATTGTAGTTAGATGTTTGTAATGCATCTGGTATAACACTTGCAATCTCTTCTCTGTGCAAGGCCAATCTGGGGCGGCATCCAGCAACCCTCCGGAAGGGTTCAGCCCAACGCAGCCCCGGTCAAACCGCCCACCTCCATGAGTGTTGTGTTTTCATTGTTTTAGACTTCAGAACTTATGTATAATACTTATGTCTGTGTTTGATACTTATGTGAGAGCTTGCGACGTTTGAGACTTATGTTTGTGTTTAATACTTGTGTTGAACACTTATGTTTGTGATGGATATTTATGTTTGTGGTGACGGTTTTATGTTTGTGTTGGCTATTTATGTCTGTGATGATATCTGAAAGGGAATTAGGCTTACACCTAGTTCCTAAATAATTTTGGTGGTTGAATTGCCCAACACAAATATTGGACTAACTAGTTTGCTCTAGTACTCAAGTTATACAGGTGCAAAAGGTTCACACTTAGCCAATAAAAAGACCAAGTTTTGGATTCAACAAAGGAGCAACGAGGCAACCGAGGGCACCTCTGGCGGAAGGCACCGGACTGTCCGGTGTGCACCGGACAGTGTCCGGTGCGCCCAGAGGACTTCAACTTCAATTCTTCGCTCTCGGGAATTCTCGGAAGCCGGCGCGCTATAATTCACCGGACTGTCCGGTGTGCACCGGACATGTCCGGTGCTCCAAGGAAGCGCGGTCTCCGGAACTCGCCAGCCTCGGGTTCGCGCGGCAGCCGCTCCGCTAAAATTCACCGGACTGTCCGGTGTGCACCGGACTGTCCGGTGTGCCAGCGGAGCAACGGCTCTCTGCGGCGCCAACGGCTCCCTGCGGTGCATTTAATGCGCGCGCAGCGCGCGCAGACGTCAGGATCGCCCATACTGGTGCACCGGACATCAAACAGTACATGTCCGGTGTGCACCGGACACCCAGGAAGGCCCAGAAGTCAGAAGCTCCAACGGTCAGAATCCAACGGCAATGGTGACGTGGCAGGGGCACCGGACTGTCCGGTGTGCACCGGACTGTCCGGTGTGCACCGGACTGTCCGGTGCGCCATCGAACAGACAGATTCCAGCAACGGTCACTTTTGGTGGTTGGGGCTATAAATACCCCAACCACCCCACATTCATTGCCATCCAAGTTTTCCACTTCTCAACTACTACAAGAGCTCTAGCATTCAATTCTAGACACACCAAATAGATCAAGTCCTCTCCAAATTCCACACAACTCCATAGTGACTAGAGAGAGTGATTTGCTTGTGTTCTTTCGAGCTCTTGCGCTTGGATCGCATTCTTTTCTTTCTCATTTGTTCTTGTGATCAATCTCAATTGTAACCAAGGCAAGAGGCACCAATTGTGTGGTGGCCCTTGCGGGGAAGTTTTGTTCCCGTTTGATTGAGAAGAAGAGAAAGCTCACTCGATCCGTGGGATCGTTTGAGAGAGGGAAGGGTTGAAAGAGACCCGGCCTTTGTGGCCTCCTCAACGGGGAGTAGGTTTGCGAGAACCGAACCTCGGTAAAACAAATCCGCGTGTCACACTCTTGTTCGCTTGCGATTTGTTTTGCACCCTCTCTCGCGGACTCGTTTATATTTCTAACGCTAACTCGGCTTGTAGTTGTGTTTATTTTTGAGAATTTCAGTTTCGCCCTATTCACCCCCCCTCTAGGCGACTATCAATTGGTATCAAAGCCCGGTGCTTCATTAGAGCCTAACCGCTCGAAGTGATGTCGGGAGATCACGCCAAGAAGGAGATGGAGACCGGCGACAAGCCCACTACAAGCCAAGGGAGCACTTCATCGGAAGAGTCCCGCACCAAGAGAAGGGAGAAGAAGAAGAACTCCTCCAAGCGGAAGGAGAAAAGATCTTCCTCTTCTCACCACAAGGAGAAGAAGGAAAAATCTTTTTCTCACAAGCCGCATCGGAGTGGGGACAAGCACAAAAGGATGAGGAAAGTGGTCTACTACGAGACCGACACTTCATCGACATCCACCTCCGGCTCCGACGCGGCGTCCGTCACTTCTAAACGCCAAGAGCGTAAGAAGTATAGTAAGATTCCCCTACGCTACCCTCGCATTCCTAAACATACACCCTTACTTTCCGTCCCATTAGGCAAACCACCAACTTTTAATGGTGAAGATTATGCTATGTGGAGTAATTTGATGCGATTTCATCTAACCTCTCTCCACAAAAGATTATGGGATGTTGTTGAGTATGGTGTACAGATACCATCCGTAGGGGATGAAGACTACGACACGGACGAAGTGGCCCAAATCGAGCACTTCAACTCCCAAGCCGCAACTATTCTCCTTGCCTCACTAAGCAAGGAGGAATACAACAAAGTACAAGGGTTGAAGAACGCAAAAGAGATTTGGGACCTACTCAAGACGGCGCACGAGGGTGATGAACTCACCAAGATCACCAAGCGGGAAACGATCGAGGGGGAGCTCGGTCGCTTCCGTCTTCGCCAAGGGGAGGAGCCACAAGACATGTACAACCGGCTCAAAACCTTGGTGAACCAAGTGCGCAACCTCGGGAGCGCAAAGTGGGATGACCACGAGGTGGTTAAGGTTATTCTAAGAGCACTCATTTTCCTTAACCCCACTCAAGTACAATTAATTCGTGGCAATCCTAGATATCCACTAATGACTCCCGAGGAAGTTATCGGGAATTTTGTGAGTTTTGAATGCATGATTAAGGGCTCCAAGAAGATCAACGAGCTTGATGAACCCTCCACATCCGAGGCGCAACCGGTGGCCTTCAAGGCAACGGAGGAGAAAAAGGAGGAGTCTACACCAAGTAGACAACCAATTGACGCCTCCAAGCTCGACAACGAGGAGATGGCCCTAATCATTAAGAGCTTTCGGCAAATCCTCAAGCAACGGAAGGGGAAGGATTACAAATCCCGTTCCAAGAAGGTTTGCTACAAGTGTGGTAAGCCCGGTCACTTTATTGCAAAATGTCCTATGTCTAGTGACAGTGACAGGGGCGACGACAAGAAGGGAAGAAGAAAGGAGAAGAAGAAGTACTACAAGAAGAAGGGCGGCGATGCCCATGTTTGTCGAGAGTGGGACTCCGACGAAAGCTCAAGCGACTCCTCCGACGACGAGGACGCCGCCAACATCGCCGTCACCAAGGGCCTCCTCTTCCCCAACGTCGGCCACAAGTGTCTCATGGCCAAGGACGGCAAAAAGAAGGTAAAATCAAAGTCCTCCACTAAATATGAAACATCTAGTGATGAGGATGATGATAAAAATGAAGAAGATAATTTGCGCATTCTTTTTGCTAACCTCAACATGCAACAAAAGGAAAAATTAAATGAATTGATTAGTGCTATACATGAGAAGGATGATCTCTTGGATTCTCAAGAGGACTTCCTTATTAAAGAAAATAAGAAGCATGTTAAGGTTAAAAATGCTTATGCTCTAGAAAGAGAAAAATGTGAAAAATTGTCTAGTGAGCTAAGCACTTGTCATGAGACTTTAGACAACCTTAGAAATGAAAATGCAAATTTGTTAGCTAAGGTTGATTCTCATATTTGCAATGTTTCAATTCCTAGAGATGATAATGATGATTTGATTGCTAGGATTGAAAAATTGAACTGTTCTATTGCTAGCCTTAGAAATGAGAATGAGAAATTAATTGCTAAGGCTAAGGATTTTGATGTTTGCAATGCTACTATTTCCGACCTTAGAACTAAAAATGATTTATTGCATGCTAAGGTCATTGAATTAAAATCTTGCAAACCATCTACATCTACTGAGCATATTTCCATTTGTACTAGATGTAGAGATATTAATATTGATGCTATCCATGATCACCTAGCCTTAATTAAAAAACAAAATGATCACATAGCACAACTTAATGCTAAGATTAGAGAGCATGACTTAGAAAATGAAAAATTTAAACTTGCTAGAAGCATGCTCTATAATGGGAGACGCCCTGGCATTAAGGACGACATTGGCTTCCAAAAGGGAGACAATGTCAAAATTAATGCCCCTCCAAAGAACTTATCTAACTTTGTTAAGGGCAAGACTCCCATGCCTCAGGATAACGAGGGTTACATTTTATATCCTGCCAGTTATCCTGAGAGCAAGATTAGGAAAATTCATTCTAGGAAGTCTCACTCTGGCCCTAATCATGCTTTTATGTATAAGGGTGAGACATCTAGATCTAGGCAACCAACCCATGCCAAGTTGCCTAGAAAGAAAACTCCTAATGCATCAAATGATCATAGCATTTCATTTAAAACTTTTGATGCATCTTATGTTTTAACTAACAAATCAGGCAAGGTAGTTGCCAAAATTGTTGGGGGCAAACACAAGGGCTCCAAGACCTGTGTTTGGGTACCCAAAGTTCTCGTTTCTAATGCCAAAGGACCCAAAACCGTTTGGGTACCTAAAACAAAGAACTAAATTTGTTTTGTAGGTTTATGCATCTGGGGCTCAAGTTGGATACTCGACAGCGGATGCACAAACCACATGACAGGGGAGAAAAGGATGTTCTCCTCATATGAGAAAAACCAAGATCCCCATCGAGCTATCACATTCGGGGATGGAAATCAAGGTTTGGTCAAAGGTTTGGGTAAAATTGCTATATCTCCTGACCACACTATTTCCAATGTTTTTCTTGTAGATTCCTTAGATTACAATTTGCTTTCCGTATCCCAATTATGTAAAATGGGCTACAACTGTCTTTTTACTGATACAGGTGTTACTGTCTTTAGAAGAAGTGATGATTCAGTGGCATTTAAGGGAGTGTTAGAGGGTCAGCTATACTTGGTAGATTTTGATAGAGCTGAACTCGACACTTGCTTGATTGCTAAGACTAACTTGGGTTGGCTTTGGCACCGCCGACTAGCCCATGTTGGAATGAAGAATCTTCACAAGCTCCTAAAGGGAGAACACATTTTAGGACTAACCGATGTTCATTTTGAGAAAGACAGGATTTGTAGCGCATGCCAAGCCGGGAAGCAAGTTGGTGTTCATCATCCACACAAAAACATCATGACTACCGACAGGCCACTGGAGCTCCTTCACATGGATTTGTTCGGCCCGATCGCTTACATAAGCATCGGCGGTAGTAAGTATTGTCTTGTAATTGTGGATGATTATTCTCGCTTCACTTGGGTATTCTTTTTACAGGAAAAATCACAAACCCAAGAGACCTTAAAGGGATTCTTGAGACGGGCTCAAAATGAGTTCGCCTTAAGAATCAAGAAAATAAGAAGCGACAATGGGACGGAGTTCAAGAACTCTCAAATCGAAGGCTTCCTTGAGGAGGAGGGCATCAAGCATGAGTTCTCTTCTCCCTACACTCCACAACAAAATGGTGTAGTGGAGAGGAAGAATCGAACTCTATTGGACATGGCAAGAACCATGCTTGATGAGTACAAGACACCGGATCGGTTTTGGGCCGAGGCGGTCAACACCGCCTGCTACGCCATCAACCGGTTATATCTTCATCGAATCCTCAAGAAGACATCTTATGAACTCCTAACCGGTAAAAAGCCCAATATTTCATATTTTAGAGTTTTTGGTAGCAAATGTTTTATTCTTGTTAAGAGAGGTAGAAAATCTAAATTTGCTCCTAAAACTGTAGAAGGCTTTTTACTAGGATATGACTCAAACACAAGGGCATATAGAGTCTTTAATAAGTTCTCAGGACTTGTTGAAGTTTCTTGTGACGTTGTGTTTGATGAGACTAACGGCTCTCAAGTAGAGCAAGTTGATCTTGATGAAACAGGTGAAGAACAGGCTCCATGCATAGCGCTAAGGAACATGTCCATTGGGGATGTGTGTCCTAAGGAATCCGAAGAGCCTTCAATTGCACAAGATCAACCATCCTCCTCAATGCAAGCATCTCCACCAACTCAAATTGAGGATGAGGCTCAAGATGTTGAACAGGAAGATCAAGAAGATGAGCCACCTCAAAATGACGGCAACGATCAAGGGGGAGATGCAAATGATGAGGACAAGGAGGATGATCAACCAAGGCCGCCACACCCAAGAGTCCACCAAGCAATACAACGAGATCACCCCGTCGACACCATCCTCGGCGACATTCATAAGGGGGTAACTACTCGATCTCGTGTTGCGCATTTTTGTGAACATTACTCGTTTGTTTCCTCTATTGAGCCACACAGGGTAGAGGAAGCACTTCAAGATTCGGATTGGGTGATGGCGATGCAAGAGGAGCTCAACAATTTCACGAGGAACGAGGTATGGCACTTAGTTCCACGTCCTAACCAAAATGTTGTAGGAACCAAGTGGGTCTTCCGCAACAAGCAAGACGAGCATGGTGTGGTGACAAGGAACAAAGCTCGACTCGTGGCCAAGGGGTATTCACAAGTCGAAGGTTTGGATTTTGGTGAAACCTATGCACCCGTAGCTAGGCTTGAGTCAATTCACATATTATTGGCCTATGCTACTTACCATGGCTTCAAGCTTTATCAAATGGACGTGAAGAGTGCCTTCCTCAATGGACCAATCAAGGAGGAGGTCTACGTTGAGCAATCTCCCGGCTTTGAAGACAGTGAGTATCTAATCATGTTTATAGGCTCTCTAAGGCGCTTTATGGGCTCAAGCAAGCCCCAAGAGCATGGTATGAATGCCTTAGAGATTTCCTTATTGCTAATAGCTTCAAAGTTGGCAAGGCCGATCCTACTTTGTTCACTAAAACTCTTGACAATGATTTGTTTATATGCCAAATTTATGTTGATGATATTATATTTGGGTCTACTAACAAATCTACATGTGAAGAATTTAGTAGGATCATGACACAGAAATTCGAGATGTCGATGATGGGGGAGTTGAAATATTTCTTAGGATTTCAAGTCAAGCAACTCCAAGAGGGCACCTTCCTTAGCCAAACGAAGTATACTCAAGATATCCTAACCAAGTTTGGAATGAAGGATGCCAAGCCCATCAAGACACCCATGGGAACAAATGGGCATCTCGACCTCGACACGGGAGGTAAGTCCGTGGATCAAAAGGTATACCGGTCGATGATTGGTTCATTGCTTTATTTATGTGCATCTCGACCGGACATTATGCTTTCCGTATGCATGTGTGCAAGATTCCAAGCCGACCCTAAGGAATCACACCTTACGGCCGTAAAACGAATCTTGAGATATTTAGCTTACACTCCTAAGTTTGGGCTTTGGTACCCTCGGGGATCCACTTTTGATTTGATTGGTTATTCGGATGCCGATTGGGCGGGGTGTAGGATTAATAGAAAGAGCACATCGGGGACTTGCCAGTTCTTGGGAAGATCCTTGGTGTCATGGGCTTCAAAGAAGCAAAATTCGGTCGCTCTTTCCACTGCCGAAGCCGAGTATATTGCCGCAGGTCATTGTTGCGCGCAATTGCTTTGGATGAGGCAAACCCTGCGGGACTACGGTTACAAATTAACCAAAGTCCCCTTGCTATGTGACAATGAGAGTGCAATCAAAATGGCCGACAATCCCGTTGAGCATAGCCGCACTAAGCACATAGCCATTCGGTATCATTTTCTTCGGGATCACCAACAAAAGGGGGATATCGAGATTTCTTACATTAATACTAAAGATCAATTAGCCGATATCTTTACCAAGCCTCTTGATGAACAATCTTTTACCCGACTTAGGCATGAGCTCAATATTCTTGATTCGAGGAACTTCTTTTGCTAGTCTTGCACACATAGCTCATAAATATACCTTTGATCATGTCTTTTTTATATATGCTATGACTAATGTGTTTTCAAGTGTACTTCAAACCAAGTCATAGGTATATTGAAAGGGAATTGGAGTCTTCGGCGAAGACAAGGCTTCCACTCCACTCTACTACTCATCCTTCGCCGTCGCTCCGCATCATCTCTCCAACTTTGGTATACTCTTCACTCATTCATTTCATGACCAAAGGGGGAGAAAGTACTTCATTGGGCTCTAATGATTCCGTTTTTGGCGATTCATGCCAAAGGGGGAGAAAATATGAGCCCAAAGCAAAAGGACCGCACCACCACTTAAAATTTTGGAGATTTTCAAATTGGTCAATTTCAAAATTGGTATCTCTTTGTGTTCCAAAGGGGGAGCAACTAGTATTTTCAAAATTGATGTCCTAAAACCCTCTTGAACACTAAGAGGAGATCTTATTTGAGGGGGAGTTTTGTTTAGTCAAAGGAAAAGCATTTTGGAACAAAGGAAGAAACTTTCAAAACTTAAAAATGCTTTGCAAATCTTATTCATTTACCTTTGACTATCTTGCAAAATGACCTTGAAAAGAATTTACAAAAGAATTTGCAAAAACAAAACTTTTAGTGCAAATGTGGTCCAATATGTCAAATACAAAGAAACAATCCATGCGCATCATATAAATATTTATATTGGCTCAATTCCAAGTAACCTTTGCACTTACCTTATACAAACTAGTTCAATTATGCACTTCTATATTTGCTTTGGTTTGTGTTGGCATCAATCACCAAAAAGGGGGAGATTGAAAGGGAATTAGGCTTACACCTAGTTCCTAAATAATTTTGGTGGTTGAATTGCCCAACACAAATATTGGACTAACTAGTTTGCTCTAGTACTCAAGTTATACAGGTGCAAAAGGTTCACACTTAGCCAATAAAAAGACCAAGTTTTGGATTCAACAAAGGAGCAACGAGGCAACCGAGGGCACCTCTGGCGGAAGGCACCGGACTGTCCGGTGTGCACCGGACAGTGTCCGGTGCGCCCAGAGGACTTCAACTTCAATTCTTCGCTCTCGGGAATTCTCGGAAGCCGGCGCGCTATAATTCACCGGACTGTCCGGTGTGCACCGGACATGTCCGGTGCTCCAAGGAAGCGCGGTCTCCGGAACTCGCCAGCCTCGGGTTCGCGCGGCAGCCGCTCCGCTAAAATTCACCGGACTGTCCGGTGTGCACCGGACTGTCCGGTGTGCCAGCGGAGCAACGGCTCTCTGCGGCGCCAACGGCTCCCTGCGGTGCATTTAATGCGCGCGCAGCGCGCGCAGACGTCAGGATCGCCCATACCGGTGCACCGGACATCAAACAGTACATGTCCGGTGTGCACCGGACACCCAGGAGGGCCCAGAAGTCAGAAGCTCCAACGGTCAGAATCCAACGGCAATGGTGACGTGGCAGGGGCACCGGACTGTCCGGTGTGCACCGGACTGTCCGGTGCGCCATCGAACAGACAGATTCCAGCAACGGTCACTTTTGGTGGTTGGGGCTATAAATACCCCAACCACCCCACATTCATTGCCATCCAAGTTTTCCACTTCTCAACTACTACAAGAGCTCTAGCATTCAATTCTAGACACACCAAATAGATCAAGTCCTCTCCAAATTCCACACAACTCCATAGTGACTAGAGAGAGTGATTTGCTTGTGTTCTTTCGAGCTCTTGCGCTTGGATCGCATTCTTTTCTTTCTCATTTGTTCTTGTGATCAATCTCAATTGTAACCAAGGCAAGAGGCACCAATTGTGTGGTGGCCCTTGCGGGGAAGTTTTGTTCCCGTTTGATTGAGAAGAAGAGAAAGCTCACTCGATCCGTGGGATCGTTTGAGAGAGGGAAGGGTTGAAAGAGACCCGGCCTTTGTGGCCTCCTCAACGGGGAGTAGGTTTGCGAGAACCGAACCTCGGTAAAACAAATCCGCGTGTCACACTCTTGTTCGCTTGCGATTTGTTTTGCACCCTCTCTCGCGGACTCGTTTATATTTCTAACGCTAACTCGGCTTGTAGTTGTGTTTATTTTTGAGAATTTCAGTTTCGCCCTATTCACCCCCCCTCTAGGCGACTATCAATATCTGTGATGTATATATGTGATATATATGTGATATCTTCTGTTGTGTGGATGGAATACAAAAAACAAATTAAAAAGGTATATACTGGTCACTTTGCCGAGTGTTACGTCTCTGGCACTCGGCAAAGAGCACAGACCTGGGCACCGGCTTAGGTTCTTTGCCGAGTGTTACGTCCCTGGCACTCGGCAAAGAGGTCGGCTTTGCCGAGTGCCACTTGGGACACTCGGCAAAGAACTTGACATGGGGACCCTCCCTGGCGGGTTCTTTGCCGAGTGTCCCAAGTGGCACTCGGCAAAGATGGATTCTTTGCCGAGTGCTGCACGGAAGACACTCGGCAAAACTAACTTTTTTGCCGAGTGTCACAGGGGACACTCGGCAAAGCCGCCGTCTCCGTCACTCGACGCCGTAACGGCTGCTTTTCTTTGCCGAGTGCTCTCTGGCACTCGACAAAGATCTTTGCCGAGTGCCCGATAAAAAGCTCTCGACAAAGAAGGCTTTGCCGATGCACTGTTCACCGAGCTTTCTTTGCCGAGTGTAACACTCGGCAAAGCTTTTGCCGAGTGTTTTGAACGTTTCGCCGACACCGGTCACCGGGTCAGTCATTCATGCATCCCCCCGCCACGATGCACGGCGGCACGGAATCCACCCGCCAGGGGGTACGCTCCCCATGCGCCCGCGAGATGTATGGCGGCGTACGTACGTGGTTTTGAGCTCTGTTTTGGCTCCGATGTGTGGAACTAAACCGCTGGCGGTCATCGTTCCCGTCCGACGTCGCACGTTTAATTTGCCGATATGGTTCATTTGAACGATGTTTTTGTTTTACATACAGACGATGGCTGGCACGTACGACGACTTTGACGATGCTCTATACCTATATAGGTACGCCGTACGCGGTACAGGTTGTAGTAAGAGGTGGAGGCCGTCCATATGCTGTGTGCACGATGGCGAACACATTGTTCCTTTTGTACGGTCACGTGCAAAGTCTGCGTGGGACTGGGAGGAGGAGGAGAAAATACGCATCGGTTAATCATTGTGCATGGCCAGTTAAATCTCACCGTACCTGACTACCTGCAATCATTCTCCGTGCCTAATAAGTTCTATAGCTAAATTGTGTTCTCTCTCCGTTTTTCCGGCACGATGCACATCTTTTTGTTGGTACATGTAGTTAACGACATGCGGGCAATGGTGAAATTTATTTACCCCCCTCCCCCTATTCAACACTCCCTCCGTTTCTTTTTATATGTCGCTGAATAGTGCAAAATTGCACTATCCAACGACAAATAAAAAGAAACGGAGGGAGTATATGTCTTGCAGTTGTAAACCAGAGGCGCGCGCCAAACCGAGTCTCCATCTTAAACATCATATTAAAGGGTCTGACGAATTCGGTCAATTTAAAAAATTAATGTCTAAAAGACACTTTAAGCAACTACACAAGTTCTATCATGGTATGCACTAAACTTTTCCAATTATATAATACATAAATGTTGGTTCAGGTATTTTTGGTAATTTGAAATTCAGGCATAAAAAAATTGCTACCCCAGTTTTAGTATGAAAAATTATTACCTAAAACTTCGGGTACCCGACATCTTGGATCCATGTTGAAATTTTACCCAAATGAACAGAACCAACAATTTTTGAAAGAACTCTAGTGGCGTTTTGAAAAAAAAAAGAACAATAAACAACGGTCCTTTAAATCACACCAACTCTTTATATCAAGTAACAACAAACAGATTATCAAGCTTGTCCCCATCACCAACCACAGTAAAAAAAACGGGTTCACGCCATGCATGAACAAAAACATGGCAAATACCAAACATTTCGTTGATTCGACACGATGTTCGTAGCTCCGAAACCTTTTGCTGCATGCAAAAATTAAGGAATTGTGTCACGCATGTCCTGTCTTTTGCACAAACCTAGCTACCTCTCTTGGCTCTTGCTGCATCGACAGGGAGGCAGCTCTTGTCCCCAAAGAACCCTCCAGCGGAGGGGCAACGGAGATAGAATAGGACAGAGGGAAGCCATTATTACTAAAAAGTACTCCTACGTACCACCAAGCAAAGTTTTAGCCTTTCGTTCATCTCAATCGCGACGCACGTTTTCGAATCCAAGTGCTCGGAGAACACACGAACCCCAAAAAAAGAAGAAGAAAAAAAAAAGGAACACTTGATGATCGTGTGTCGTGGCCCCGTATAAATCAGACACGATCACGTCGGCTACGAGTAAAATAAGGATGGCCGCACGGCTTTCTATCCCCCGCGTCCCAAATAAACTAGCTAGTGCAGCAGGACGCTAATGGCTTAGTGGGAGACACATAGGTTGAGCGCGTGAGTGGAAAAGCGAGGGCATAAGCGTGTTAATGTTCGATCAGGGGAGCACTTGCACATGCACTTAGGTGTGGGTCAGTATTTGTAGGCTTCGAAGGGCTCAGGGTACAAAAGCCACCAGTATAATATAACTCGCTTCAGGTAGTTTCCGTCAGGTACTTTTCTTGTTCCAATCCTGGAGGCGGCTGGAGTTCATTGTGTATAAGCTTCTAGTTTAATTAGTGTGTTTTTTTTTTCTCTGCCTGAATACGCTTTACCTTTACATTAAGGCGATCATATATTTATATGCTGAATAAACAATACTGTATGTGGGTTTTTTTTTCCTTTTAGAGAAAAATGTAAACTTAAGTAGATTTCACATGATGGCTACGAGGTGCAAAGAACCTAAACCGGAGCACTATATATATATATATATATATATATATATATATATATATATATATATATATATATATATATATATATATATATATATATATATATACACTTAGCTAGGTACTCGATCTGCTTGCTTTATGGATGCTTAAATAAGGTAGCAGGTTGATAGAAACAAAAAGAAATGGAGATGAAAGGAACATCCCCGGGGCTTAAGGACAGCTCAAGAATATGTCCCTTAAAGCAAGCACCGCTTGTTTGATATGCATAGAATCAAGCAAATAAATAAATAGATAAATAGGAGTAGAGTAGAGTAGCTTTTAGAAAAGGACCTATATATACATATATGGGCATCAAGATGGCTGTTCTGCCCATTTCCCAATTTCAACTTACAGTGAGACAGAAAAACACTGACAAAGTTGATGATAACCCTTTTTTTTTCTCCTTTTTCTCCTCCTTGTCCTGCTTGATTGGCTCCTGATTTGAGCATTTTATATCATCGTTGCCGTGGAAACAACCAGCCGCGTCGTCCGCGGCTAGCGGTACATACATCTGCTGAGATCTAGAAGCTAATAAGTTACTACATCTCTCCAAGTCAGCATAGAACATATTCCAGGCTTTACAGCACTGCTTTGGCGATGTGGAAATCAGAGAGAGAGAGAGCGCTAAGAGAGCCTTGTGCTGCTGCTAGTTGTCGCAATGCGTCAGAAGAATGATCAGGGCATCGCCAAAAGAATTGCTAAACCGAAGAATAAGAACATGCATGGCGTACTACTAGTAGTAAAGACCGCTCCATCGACGACCTGTCTGCCTTCAACAATCACAAAGCTAGAGTGAACATAGAACATTGCATTGCATGGAATATGTGGTTCGTAGCTACTTTCCAGTTTCCACTGCTGGTTCCGATGGTAACCAAACACCGCTGGGGTTCGATTCTACTCTAAACCATATGAATTGAGGGAGACTGAGGGCTTGTTCGGTTAGAAGTGGATTGATGGGGATTGAAGGGGATTCAATCCCCTTCTATACAAATTTAAATAGGAGAGGATTTAATCCCCTCCAATCCCCCTTAGGGCTTGTTCGGTTAGGCCAATCCAGAAGGGGATTGGAGGGGTTTAAATCCCCTACTAGTCAAAAATGACTAGGAGGGGATTTAAACCCCTCCAATCCCCCTCTGGATTAGTGTAACCGAACACGCCCTTAAACCCCTTAAACCCCTTAAACCCCTTCAATCCCTAGCAAGTCAAAATCCCTTTCAATCCATATCAATCTCCTTCAATCTATATGGATTGAAAATAACCGAACAAGCTCTAAGCATAGAAAAAAACAGTAAGGGGTTGTTTCCCTTATACCATGATGATTACGAATGCAAGGCCAGATAATAAACAACAAAAAAGTTTTTGAAACGCGTGGTTGGATGATGGGCCATGCATGCTTTGGATGAAGCATCTGATCTGGGTGCGTGGTTCTTCTCTCAAGCAAACGCGCTGGTGAAGAACTTGTTGAGGCGTGTAATGATTGGGGATTCTGTAGCAATAATCTTATCAACGTTAACTGGGGAAAAAAGATGTCGTTAGTGTGGGTTTGCCCTACTATATACCCTGCCGAAACAACTAGATTAAAATAGATCGGAGCCATAATACTGTAACCATGGCATATAGGAAAAGGACATCACCAACCGTATATACACACATACATACAAAGTTGCCCTGCGCTCGTCGTTGTCAAGCTTGAGACGATCGTCATTCTATCCGCGTAACTGAAAATTATTACGGCCTTTCAAGAAAGTTACCAACTACCATAAAAGGGGTCGATATTTTGCATCCTCCCACATGCATATGCACGCATGCATGGTAGCCGATATCAAAAAATTTTATAGGCGCGTCGATGTCAGCCAAAGCCATGATCCGTGCATGTTGCAACGGTAGTACAAGTAGTTTTCACCAGAGGCCACCAACCTAGTTGATCTCCTATCATGATGAGCACCTCATCTACCTAGCTAGCTCCTGCATGCTTGTCATCAATGTATTCTATAATCAGAGCATTATTAATAGATGCTATAGCTAGGCACGCTAATGCTCGCTCCTTAATAACTTATTTATTTATTAGGGCTAGCTCGCAGTGTGTGCAGAGGCAGGCTAATGCTTGCCACGCCATTGCCGAGTACCACTTCATATATATGCTAGCTTCTCGGTACGATCTGCCTCTAAAGTATTAATTCGTGCCAAGTGCATGCATGACCAAGTAGGCCGGGAGCAGTAGTAGTGTGATGCATACATGCATGACCGCAAATGGCTACTATGGTCCCTCACTACCGGAATCAACCGCTTTGAGCATCTTTGCCGAGAGCCGACTGTTGGCACTCGGCAAAGACTGACGGCCGTCAGCTTTGGGACGGCCGCTGACGGCCCTTTGCCGAGAGCCCCATTTGCCGAGTGTTTGACACTCGGCAAACATGGATTTGCCGAGTGTGGACCTGTACCGAGTGTCCTACGCTCGGTAAAGACGCTCGTTACCGAGAGCCAAGCTTTGCCGAGTGCGGCTCTCGGCAAAGCCGTCTTTGCCGAGTGCCCGAGAAAAGGCACTCGGCAAATCGTCCGGCACTCGGCAAAGGCTCTGATTTCGGTAGTGCCTACTCTCGCCTCAGACGATTAAGTGATCACTGATGATGAAGCAACAACACTGCTACGAGTAATTATATGCATGATTAGATGACTGAGTCTCTGAGTTCTAGAAGCGCACTGTTCTCTCATGGTGCGCGCGCGTGCAGCAGGCGGACAACGATGACGATCGAAGCCCCCTGCTCATCGAACGCGCGCGGAGCTCGCGCGCCGGCGGCGGCTTAGCGTGTGAACGATTGTTTACTCAGCTTTTTTGAACGTGTCAAAGGGCACATATATTCCGAAGAGGCACTGCCAAGAGTGGAGCGCATGATGGAAAATTGAAGAGGGTCCACTTGGCAGCCACGCACGCGCGCGCGCGTGCATAGAATACTTATCAGTTTTGTTGGATGTTCTATATATGTAGCTTCTTCACATATTTTTTTTATATAAAAAATCTTTTCTTTTCTTTTCGTAGTTTATTCTACAGCGAAGAAGTCTATAAAAAACTGAATTTGGGACAAACTCATTCATTAAGTAGTTAATAATAAGGATTTGTGGCACGCTATAGCAAGTGATAAGATTTTACTCCACAAGTATACTACCCTCATTATCGAATATCTGATGTCCCTTAATTTATTTAAAACTAAGGATATGTTTAGTTTGTAGAGACTAATTTTTTTTCATTTATTCTATTTTTTGTCCACAAATTTCTAAATACGAATTTTAGTTTCCGTATTTGTCAATTTATAAATTAAAATGTAATAAAACAACTAAAAATTATTCTATAGAAACCAAACAACCAAACCTCAGACAAATAAAAAAGAGATGACCCCACATGCATGCATTTGGATTCACCCGCGACTTTTCCTGGCCGGTCGAGGAGATAGATAGATTATTATTCAAATTTCAGCGTAAGACATGCATGAACTCTCCACTGATTAGTTATGCGCGCGCAACGCAGAATGGACCAACAACGACGGCTAATACAGCGTTCGTGCGTGCATGGTCGCAGCTAATTGCTCGCTAGCTAGCTAGCTCAGAGCCGAAGAATCGTCTTTGACTAAACCAGCCTTAAGTATACTGCCACTAGCTAGTAATCTTTAGACCTTGAACTAATAATGTGTATGGAGCGTCATGGACCGGACGACTCGACCCCTCTCACCCTCTGGGCGTGCTCTGGTTTTTAATACTTGTCTCGTCGGGCGTCGGCGTCGTCGTCGTCGCACGTACTACTGCTACCGACCCTTTGGACCGGACGCGACCCTGGTCGACCCATGGTCCGAGCCTCCGGGGGTATGTTTGGTTGTTAGACCAACTCCAGCAGCACTCCGCATGCGGCTCCGTATCCCTATTTTGCGCAGCGAAGCACACTATTCATCAGTCCAGCAGTCTCCGCATCCGTCTCCGTATAACGCACGGCCTGTACCTGCACTCCCCTTTTCCACGCTTTCTCTCTCCTCTCCGCAGCTCACTGCATGCGCGCGCGGCTGCTCACAGGCCCCAGGTGTCATAGACTGCATGCGGAGTGCAAATACGGAGTCTGCTGGAAACGGAGACGGATACGGAGAGGAGAGAGAAACTGTTCGCCGTGCGTTTTAGGGATACGGAGAGGGAGTCTGCTGGAGTTGGTCTTAGGGCCGAGATGAGCCATGTCGTCGGGGGGATTTTTTGATTTTTTTTTTCACGCTAGACAGATCGAGACAACAAATGGTAGTAGGGGCTGCACGTGGGGTCCACAGTGAGCACCACTGGGCGACGTGCTGACCTTCGGGAGCGGGCAGCTAGGGATGAAAACGGGACGGATACAGCCGGATACAGGGTCATCCCATATCCTACCCTAATGTATTTCTCTCGGATACGGGACCGGATACGGGTAGTTAAGATTCGAGACGGATACAGGACAGGACCGGGTAATAATCCGGACGGGTAAGAAACGGATAACGGGTACTACTCGGGTAGGTACCGGATAATTGTCGGATAGTTCATCCAATGATATTAATTGTCCAACCATCCATAAGTTAAGCAATACATAATTATGTATATGATAGATCATATGTAAGAAAGGAAACCGGTAAAATTGACATCATGCAGTTCAAAGTTGCTTATCACAAGGACATTGTAGAACCAACACCGCAATATTTAAAATTCATAAAATATTCTAATTTCACTAAAAAATTGCAAATAAGTTACAAAAACTAATAAACATTTTATATGAAGATAACTCAAGTCCTTGTATGAAAATGATAAAGTGAAGTACTGATTATGTTGAAACTTGGATACTTACACTAATTTCACATGTAACTCATACAAATAAGTGAAAGTGAAAGGAAAGAAACATGGGCATCTTATAGATCTTATGATCCAAACATTTTTTATGGTTACATATGGACATATGTTGTATCTCCGTAAAATTTCACGGTTTTTTAGGCTATTTATGTATTATTAATTTCTTGTCATAGAAAATCATCAAAATACAATGAAATCATTAAAATATTGTAGTATCGACCGAAAATACAAATAAGTTACCAATACTAATAAATAGTCTATAAAAAGATAACATTAAGTTTTCACGTGGAGATAACCTTAAGCCCCCACATAAAAATGATAAAGTCTATTAATTTAATATAAATTTGGACATTATTTCAATGATTTTGGTCTAAAGATATGTTTAAACAAAAAATTGATGTATTACAAAGTCATAGATCTCTTAAAGCTCTACAATTTTCATATAAACTTTATCTTCATCCGATGTCATATGTAAAAGTTATGATTTTATAACTATATTATGCAGAAAAAGAAAAAACGGGTACCCGAATTCCGGGTACCCGTATCCGACCCGGGATTTTCGGGTACTGACCGGGTATTAGTGATTCTGTATCCTACCCGTATCCGAGGTTCAATATCCGGGTAATACCCGTATCCGTCCCGACAAACAAAATACCCGTATCCGTATCCGAAATTACGTCCCGTTTTGGTACCCGTATCTGATACCCGTTTCGGGTACCCGTCCCGTTTTCACCCCTACGGGCAGCGTTAGGTGCCAGTGCCAGCGCGACTGATGATGCATGCATGGCATGCTGTGGTGCCAGGACCCGAATTTTTTGTTTTTTAGCCCCTTTTGTGACACAAATTTACTTTTGGACCCCCAGAAATTTTAATTGCATATTTGGACCCTATGCTCGGCGCCATAGCCTGTAGCGCCGAGGTAACACAGCTCGGCGCCACAGGCTATGGCGCCGAGCTGTAACGTGGCAGCACCGGCTGAGGCTGACCTGGCACCGACGTGGGCGACGCGGCCTCGTAGCTCGGCGCCACAGATCTTGGCGCCGAGCTGCGTCTGCCTATAAAAACGCCCGCGCGGCTGGCCGAGAGCAGCGGATTTCCTCTCATTTCGAAACTTCGTCAAAATTTGCTGGATTCAAAGATTTGACTCGGTTCACTTCGTAGATCAAGGTATGGTGCCCAACTTGATTCGTTTTGTATATTGGGTTGTTAGTTTCATAGTTGCTCATAGTTTCATATTTTAATAGTCTGTATAAACCTATTATATTATCATTTCGATTATTAGTTTGTGTAAACTTATTATAAAGCATATTAGGTACAAGTGATAATTATAATCGTTTATTAGATGAAAGACATGTACCGAGAGGCGTTGTGGCAGAAGAGAGGTCGTCCTCGGGAGTTATATCCGGACGTATCTAGTAAGGATGCTCCTGTTCCTCCTGAACTCCCCGTGCCTAACTGTGACTGTGGCAGACTGGCTTGGGTACATCAATCACAACATCCAGACACGGCTGCTCGCTGCTACTACCTTTGTGGCGGTTTGGACGTACGTAGCTTATGACTTGTCACTTAATTTTGTTCGCATTCATTATTTTGTAATAGTGCTTCTTTCCATTATTTTAGGGACATCAGAGGTGTTTCTTTTTCCAGTGGATTGACGGTCCTGATAAATTTGACCCTCGATATCTTCTTTTCGTTAATTGGTTGAGTGGAAGGACCAGTCATGAGCGTTTTAGGCGTTGGGTACCTCCTCCCCCGAATCCTCCACCAATGACGGATGCGGAGAAGGAGGTAGCAACAGAAAGAAGGCTGGACTCACCGCCTCGATGCGATTGTGGAGACCGTGCTGTCATCGACGAAGACACTCAGAAGCAGTTCGTGTGTCCGAACATTGATTATGTGAGCCCATCGATGCGCTAAATGTATAAACTAGTTATTTTTTATAATAAATTACTAATTATTTCTCCTGCAGCCATACGGGTGGCGTAAGTGTCGTTTCAGAGAGTGGTTGTATGGTCCTTTGTCCCATTGGCCAGAGCCAGAGGTAAAGGAAAAGAGATACAACGGGTGGGCGGAAGAAGAGATGAAATTTGATCCAGTACTCTGCAAATGTGGTATTGAAGCTAAGTATGGATTAGTTCCTTCCGAGCTTGGTGTTGGATATTTTTGTGGACATATGGTCGATTACGATGAGGTTGGTATTTTTTTTGCACCAGCTGTAATGTTATAGCGGTACTTACTATTTTTTTGTAGGAGACGAGGAAATGCAGTTGGGAGAGTTACGACGACAAAGGAGAGGTGATGCGCACAATAGTGTCCAAGAGAATAATGGGACAGAAGATGCGTTGTGGATCTCAGCTCGTCGATTCGTACATTAACGATCGCATACGCGACATGCGTAGGGAAGCAAAATCTGCCTTTTATGATAGCCCGAAGCGTGCAGAGTATAGGAGGTTGAAGGCGGCAGATGAGAAGAGAGCACAGGATGCAAGGGAATGGAAAGCGGCTCAAGCCGAGAAACAGATGTTGGATAATCTTGCTGATCGCCTCAAGGGAAGTAAGTGAGATAAATGATATTATAATTATGTGAGTACAATTTATTTAACTTGACTTTGCTAACTTATTTTTTCTCATTATATTTGCAGAGATTGGAAGCGGCGTAAACTATTTGGCCGATGAGGCGCATGCGAGATATATTCAGGATAAAATGGCAACCGTTGAGATTATGGAGGAGGAGGAGGACGACACATCTAGATTGAGTGAGCTTATCGCTCTCGCAGAGGCAGGATTACAAGAAGAAGAGGAGGACGACACATCTGAGAGCACCTAGAGGGGGGGGGTGAATAGGTGATCCTGTGAAACTTAAACTTATAGCCACAAAAACTTGTTAAGTGTTAGCACAATAACCGCCAAGTGGCTAGAGAGGAGTCTCAACAAAACACAATACCACAGGAGATCAAACACAGAGATGACACAGTGGTTTATCCCGTGGTTCGGCCAAGACCAACGCTTGCCTACTCCACGTTGTGGCGTCCCAACGGACGAGGGTTGCAATCAACCCCTCTCAAGCGGTCCAAAGACCAACTTGAATACCACGGTGTTTTGTTTTGCCTTTCAATATCCCGTTTGCGAGGAATCTCCACAACTTGGAGCCTCTCGCCCTTACACTTGAGATTCACAAGAAATTCAGAGTAAGGGAGGAAAGCAACACACACAAATCCACAGCAAAATGCGCACACACACGGCCAAGAATCGAGCTCAAAGGACTATCTTAAAGTTCTCACTAGAACGGAGCTCGAATCACTGAGAATGACAAACGAATGCACAAAGACTGAGTGTGGATGATCAAGAATGCTCTAAGGTTGCTTGGTGTCCTCCTCCATGCGCCTAGAGGTCCCTTTTATAGCCCCAAGGCAGCTAGGAGCCGTTGAGAGCAATTCTGGAAGGCCAATCTTGCCTTCTGTCGTCGGGTGCACCGGACAGTCCGGTGCACACCGGACACTGTCCGGTGCCCGATTTCCTTCCTAAAATGGCACTGCCGACCGTTGCCGACCGTCGCAGATCTGGGAGCCGTTGGCGCACCGGACATGTCCGGTGCACACCGGACAGTCCGGTGCCCCCTTCCGACCGTTGGCACGGCCACGTGTCGCCCGCAGATTCCGCGGCCGACCGTTGGCCCGGCCGACCGTTGGCTCACCGGACAGTCCGGTGCACACCGGACAGTCCGGTGAATTTTATCCGTACGCCGTCGGCGAATTCCCGAGAGCGGCTACTTCACGCCGAGCCAGCCTGGCGCACCGGACACTGTCCGGTGCACCACCGAACAGTCCGGTGCTCCAGACTGAGCAAAGTCTTGGCTGCTCGAGCCATCTCTTCTCCAACTTGATTTTTTTTCTGTTTCCAGCACTTAGACACAATACATTAGTCCATAAAACAATGTACTAAGTCTGAGAAACATACCTTTATCCTTGATTTGTACTTTGTCCACCATTTTACAATTAGGCACCTGTGTTGGGCACTAAATCACCAAAATACTAAGAAATGGCCCAAGGGCACATTTCCCTTTCAATCTCCCCCTTTTTGGTGATTTATGCCAACACAACATAAAGCAAGTAGAACAAGTACAAAAACACTTCAAATAAGAACTCAAATTATTTTGATTCAATTTTGACATATATGGATCACTCTATGCCACCACTTGGTTTGTTTTTGCAAATCAAACTCAAATCTCTATCTCTAAGTCAAACACACATGTTGAAACATAAAGAGAGTCATTCCAAAAGAGATTGATCAAAGAAACCAAAAACTCCCCCTTTTTTCCATAATCAATACTTCTCCCCACAAGAAGCCAACTTTTGATAAGAGAGACAACAAAAGAGTTTTGACAACCCAAAAGCTCTATTCTACTATTTTCAAAATCTCTCAAGTGGTAGCTGATCCATTTATCGCTTTGGCCTTTATTTTCTCCCCCTTTGGCATCAAACACCAAAACGGGATTAATCTTGGCTCTATAACCCCATTGCCTCACCAAAATATTCAATTAAGAGCAAATGGCAATAAGAGTTCATGAGATGAACTTGGAATAAGTTACCCTCTCATCGGAGTGCAGTGGAAGTCTTTCATGGTCCAAGTCCACCTTTTCCCTTTCAATTCTCCTTTGAGACTAAAACAAGCAAACTCAAGCATATGGTTAGTCTCAAAGGGTCAAGTTGTAACACATCTCCCCCTAAAACTGTGCATCACTTTGCAACTGACTTGTGAGGTCCAGGGAGTGTTTGTACAACTTGAGCACCATACTTAACAACAAAATGCAAAAAGGAACATGATCAAAAGCATAAATATATGTATGCTACAATTCAATCCAAGTTCCGCGAATCTAAGACATTTAGCTCACTACGCAACCTGCAAAAGGTCTTCTCATCTAGAGGCTTGGTAAAGATATCGGCTAGCTGGTTCTCGGTGCTAACATGAAACACTTCGATATCTCCCTTTTGCCGGTGGTCTCTCAAAAAGTGTTGCCGGATGTCAATGTGCTTTGTGCGGCTGTGCTCAACAGGATTTTCCGCTATTCGGATAGCACTCTCATTGTCACATAGGAGTGGGACTTTGCTCAGATTGTAGCCAAAGTCCCTGAGGGTTTGCCTCATCCAAAGTAGTTGCGCACAACACTGTCCTGCGGCAACGTACTCGGCCTCAGCGGTGGATAGGGCAACGGAGGTTTGTTTCTTAGAGTTCCACGACACCAGGGACCTTCCTAAGAATTGGCACGTCCCTGATGTACTCTTCCTATCGACCTTACATCCAGCATAGTCGGAGTCTGAGTATCCAACCAAGTCAAAGGTAGACCCTTTTGGATACCAGAGCCCAAAGCAAGGCATAGCAACCAAATATCTAAGAATTCGCTTCACTGCCACTAAGTGACACTCCTTAGGATCGGATTGAAATCTAGCACACATGCATACGCTAAGCATAATATCCGGTCTACTAGCACATAAATAAAGTAAAGACCCTATCATTGACCGGTATGCTTTTTGATCAACGGACTTACCTCCTTTGTTGAGATCGGTGTGTCCGTCGGTTCCCATCGGAGTCTTTGCGGGCTTGGCGTCCTTCATCCCAAACCGCTTTAGCAGATCTTGTGTGTACTTCGTTTGGGAGATGAAGGTGCCGTCCTTGAGTTGCTTCACTTGGAACCCAAGGAAGTAGTTCAACTCGCCCATCATCGACATCTCGAATTTCTACGTCATTACCCTGCTAAACTCTTCACAAGACTTTTGGTTAGTAGAACCAAATATTATGTCATCGACATAAATTTGGCACACAAACAAATCACCATCACATGTCTTTGTAAAAAGAGTTGGATCGGCTTTCCCAACCTTGAAAGCATTAGCAATTAACAAGTCTCTAAGGCATTCATACCATGCTCTTGGGGCTTGCTTAAGTCCATAGAGCGCCTTAGAGAGCTTACACACGTGGTCGGGGTACCGTTCATCCTCGAAGCCAGGGGGTTGCTCCACGTACACCTCCTCCTTGATTGGCCCGTTGAGGAAAGCGCTCTTCACATCCATTTGGAACAACCTGAAAGAATGGTGAGTGGCATATGCTAGCAAGATACGAATTGATTCTAGCCTGGCCACAGGAGCAAACGTCTCCTCAAAGTCCAAACCTGCGACTTGGGCATAACCTTTTGCCACAAGTCGAGCCTTGTTCCTCGTCACCACCCCGTGCTCGTCCTGTTTGTTGCGGAACACCCACTTGGTTCCCACAACATTTTGCTTGGGACGAGGCACCAGTGTCCAAACTTCATTGCGCTTGAAGTTGTTGAGTTCCTCCTGCATGGCCAAAACCCAATCCGGATCTAGCAAGGCCTCCTCTACCCTGAAAGGCTCAATAGAAGAGACAAAGGAGTAATGCTCACAAAAATTAACTAATCGAGATCGAGTAGTTGCTCCCTTGTTAATGTCACCCAAAATTTGGTCGACGGGATGATCCCTTTGAATCACCGCTCGAACTTGGATTGGAGGTGCCGGTTGCGCTTCTTCCTCCATCACGTGATCATCTTGTGCTCCCCCTTGATCACACGCCTCCTTTTGATGAACCTGTTCATCGTCTTGAGTTGGGGGATGCACCGTTGTTGAGGGAGAAGGTTGATCTCGTTCATCTTGTTCCTGTGGCCGCACTTCTCCAATCGCCATGGTTCGTATAGCGGCCGTCGGAACATCTTCTTCATCTACATCATCACAATCAACAACTTGCTCTCTTGTAGAGCCATTAGTCTCATCAAATACAACGTCGCTAGAGACTTCAACCAAACTCGATGATTTGTTGAAGACCCTATACGCCTTTGTATTTGAATCATAACCTAATAAAAACCCTTCTACAGCTTTGGGAGCAAATTTAGAATTTCTACCCTTCTTCACTAGAATGTAGCACTTGCTCCCAAATACACGAAAGTAAGATACATTGGGTTTGTTACCGGTTAGTAGCTCATACGACGTCTTCTTGAGGAGGCGGTGAAGGTAGACCCTGTTGATGGCGTGGCAAGCCGTGTTCACGGCTTCCGACCAAAAGCACTCGGGGGTCTTGAATTCTCCAAGCATAGTCCTCGCCATATCTATGAGCGTCCTGTTCTTCCTCTCTACCACACCATTTTGCTGAGGTGTGTAGGGAGCGGAGAACTCGTGCTTGATCCCTTCCTCCTCAAGAAACTCCTCTACTTGAAGGTTCTTGAATTCGGACCCGTTGTCGCTCCTTATCTTCTTCACCTTGAGCTCAAACTCATTTTGAGCTCTCCTTAGGAAGCGCTTGAGGGTCCCTTGGGTCTCAGACTTATCCTGCAAAAAGAACACCCAAGTGAAGCGGGAAAAGTCATCAACAATAACTAGACCATACTTACTTCCTCCTATGCTCAGATAGGCGACGGGTCCGAAGAGGTCCATATGCAGCAGCTCTAGAGGTCTTGACGTGGTCATCACATTCTTGCTGTGATGTGCTCCTCCCACTTGTTTACCTGCTTGACAAGCTGCACAAGGTCTATCTTTTTCGAAATAAACATTGGTTAGACCTATCACGTGTTCTCCCTTTAGAAGCTTGTGGAGGTTCTTCATCCCCACATGTGCTAAGCGGCGATGCCACAACCAGCCCATGCAAGTCTTAGCCATTAAGCATGCATCTAGACCGGCCTCTTCTTTTGCAAAATCAACTAAGTAAAGTTTGCCATCTAGTACACCCTTAAAAGCTAGTGAACCATCACATCTTCTAAAGACAGACACATCTACATTTGTAAATAAGCAGTTATATCCCATGTTGCATAATTGACTAACAGATAGCAAATTATATCCAAGAGACTCTACTAAAAACACATTAGAGATAGAGTGCTCATTTGAGATTGCAATTTTACCTAACCCTTTTACCTTGCCTTGATTCCCATCACCGAATATTATTGAATCTTGGGAATCCTTATTCTTGACGTAGGAGGTGAACATCTTCTTCTCCCCCGTCATATGGTTTGTGCATCCGCTGTCAATAATCCAGCTTGAACCCCCGGATGCATAAACCTGCAAGGCAAATTTAGGCTTGGGTCTTAGGTACCCAACTCATGTTGGGTCCTGCAAGGTTAGCACAAATATCCTTAGGGACCCAAATGCAAGTTTTGTCTCCCTTGCATCTTGCCCCTAACTTCCTAGCAACTATTTTCCTATCCTTTCTACAAATAGCAAAGGAAGTATTCAAAGCATGATATATTGTAGAAGGTTCATTAACTTTCCTAGGGACATTAACAACATTTCTCCTAGGCATATTATGAACAACATTTCTATCATGCACATAGGAGGAACTAGAAGCAAACATATCATGAGAATCAAAAACATTATAAGCATTATACCTCCTATAAGCATTTCTAGTTTGTCTCCTATCATGGTACAAAAAGGCATGGTTCTTTTTAGCACTACTAGCCATAGGAGCCTTCCCTTTCTCCTTGGCGGAGATAGGAACCTTATGGCTTGTCAAGTCCTTGGCTTCCCTCTTGTAGCCAAGTCCATCCTTAATTGAGGGGTGTCTACCAATCGTGTAGGCATCCCTTGCAAATTTTAGCTTATCGAAATCACTTTTGCTAGTCTTAAGTTGGGCATTAAGACTAGCTACTTCATCATTTAATCTCGAAATTGAAACTAGGTGTTCACTACAGGCATCAATATCAAAATCCTTACACCTAGTGCAAATCATAACATGTTCTACACAAGAATTAGATTTATTTGCTACTTCTAATTTAGCATTTAAATCATTGTTAACACCTTGTAAAGTAGAAATGGTTTCATGACAAGTAGATAGTTCATAAGAAAGCATTTCATTTCTTTTAACTTCTAAAGCATAGGATTTTTGTGCCTCTACAAATTTATCATGTTCATCATACAACAAATCCTCTTGCTTTTCTAAAAGCCTATCCTTTTCATTCAAGGCATCAATCAATTCATTGATTTTATCAATTTTATTTCTATCCAATCCCTTGAACAAGCTAGAGTAATCTATTTCCTCATCGCTAGAATCATCCTCACTTGAAGAAGCATACGTAGAGTCTCGAGTACATACCTTCTTCTCCCTTGCCATAAGACATGTGAGACGCTCGTTGGGGAAGAGGGATGACTTGTTGAAGGCGGTGGCAGCGAGTCCTTCATTGTCGGAGTCGGAGGAGGAGCAATCCGAATCCCACTCCTTTCCTAGATGTGCCTCGCCCTTTGCCTTCTTGTATGCCTTCTTCTTCTCCCTCTTGCTCCCTTGGTCCTGTTCACTGTCATTGTCGGGACAGTTAGCAATAAAATGACCAAGCTTACCGCATTTGAAGCATGAGCGCTTCCCCTTGGCTTTGGTCTTGCTTGGCTGCCCCTTGCGACCTTTAAGCGCCGTCTTGAATCGCTTAATGATGAGGGCCATCTCCTCATCATTGAGTCCGGCCGCCTCAACTTGCGCCACCTTGCTTGGCAGCGCCTCCTTGCTTCTTGTTGCTTTGAGAGCAAGAGGTTGTGGCTCATTGATCGGTCCATTCAAGGCGTCGTCCACGTACCTCGCCTCCTTGATCATCATTCGCCCGCTGACGAATTTTCCTAGGACTTCCTCGGGCGACATTTTGGTGTACCTGGGATTTTCACGAATATTATTCACCAAATGAGGATCAAGAACGGTAAATGACCTTAGCATCAGTCGGACGACGTCGTGGTCCGTCCATCGCGTGCTTCCGTAGCTCCTTATCTTGTTGATAAGGGTCTTGAGCCGGTTGTATGTTTGTGTCGGCTCCTCGCCCCTTATCATCGCGAACCGTCCAAGCTCGCCCTCCACCAACTCCATCTTGGTGAGCAAGGTGACGTCGTTCCCCTCATGAGAAATCTTGAGGGTGTCCCAGATCTGCTTGGCGTTATCCAAGCCGCTCACTTTATGGTATTCATCCCTGCACAAAGAAGCTAGAAGGACAGTAGTAGCTTGTGCATTCTTATGAATTTGTTCATTAATGAACATGGGACTATCCGAACTATCAAAGTGCATTCCACTCTCTACAATCTCCCATATACTAGGATGGAGAGAGAATAGGTGACTACGCATTTTGTGACTCCAAAATCCGTAGTCCTCCCCATCAAAGTGTGGGGGCTTGCTGAATGGAATGGAGAGCAAATGTGAATTTGAACTTTGTGGAATACGAGAGTAGTCAAAGGAAAAGTTCGAATTAACCGGTTTCCTTCTCTCGTAGTCGTTGTGGTCGTCGTCCTTTTGGGAAGAAGTAGACTCATCGCTGTCGTCGTAGTAGACGATCTCCTTGAAAGGGAATTAGGCTTACCCCTAGTTCCTAAATAATTTTGGTGGTTGAATTGCCCAACACAAATATTGGACTAACTAGTTTGCTCTAGTACTCAAGTTATACAGGTGCAAAAGGTTCACACTTAGCCAATATAAAGACCAAGTTTTGGATTCAACAAAGGAGCAACGAGGCAACCGAAGGCACCTCTGGCTGAAGGCACCGGACTGTCCGGTGTGCACCGGACAGTGTCCGGTGCGCCCAGAGGAATCCAACTCCAACTCTTCGCCCTCGGGAATTCTCGGAAGCCGGCGCGCTATAATTCACCGGACTGTCCGGTGTGCACCGGACATGTCCGGTGCTCCAAGGAAGCGCGGTCTCCGGAACTCGCCAGCCTCGGGTTCGCGCGGCAGCCGCTCCGCTAAAATTCACCGGACTGTCCGGTGTGCACCGGACTGTCCGGTGTACCAGCGGGGCAACGGCTCTTTTCGGCGCCAACGGCTCCCTGCGGTGCATTTAATGCGCGCGCAGCGCGCGCAGACGTCAGGCACGCCCATACCGGTGCACCGGACATCAAACAGTACATGTCCGGTGTGCACCGGACACCCAGGCGGGCCCAGAAGTCAGAAGCTCCAACGGTCAGAATCCAACGGCAATGGTGACGTGGCAGGGGCACCGGACTGTCCGGTGTGCACCGGACTGTCCGGTGCGCCATCGAACAGACAGGTTCCAGCAACGGTCACTTTTGGTGGTTGGGGCTATAAATACCCCAACCACCCCACATTCATTGCCATCCAAGTTTTCCAACTCTCAACCACTTACAAGAGCTAGGCATTCAATTCTAGACACATACAAAGAGATCAAATCCTCTCCAATTCCACTCAAGCCTTTAGTGACTAGCGAGAGAGATTTGCCGTGTTCTTTTGAGCTCTTGCGCTTGGATCGCTTTCTTTCTTTCTCACTTGTTCTCGTGATCATCACTCAATTGTAACCAAGGCAAGAGGCACCAATTGTGTGGTGGCCCTTGCGGGGAAGTTTTTGTTCCCGGTTGATTGAGAAGAAGAGAAAGCTCACTCGATCCGTGGGATCGTTTGAGAGAGGGAAGGGTTGAAAGAGACCCGGCCTTTGTGGCCTCCTCAACGGGGAGTAGGTTTGCAAGAACCGAACCTCGGTAAAACAAATCCGCGTGTCACACTCTTATTCGCTTGCGATTTGTTTTGCGCCCTCTCTCGCGGACTCGTTTATATTTCTAACGCTAACCCCGGCTTGTAGTTGTGATTATTTTTGTAAATTTCAGTTTCGCCCTATTCACCCCCCCTCTAGGCGACTTTCAATTGGTATCAGAGCCGGTGCTTCATTAGAGCCTAACCGCTCGAAGTGATGTCGGGAGATGGAGACCGGCGATAACAAGCCCACTACAAGCCAAGGGAGCACTTCATCGGAAGAGTCCCGCACCAAGAGAAGGGAGAAGAAGAAGAACTCCTCCAAGCGGAAGGAGAAAAGATCTTCCTCTTCTCACCACAAGGAGAAGAAGGAAAAATCTTCTTCTCACAAGCCGCATCGGAGTGGGGACAAGCACAAAAGGATGAGGAAGGTGGTCTACTACGAGACCGACACTTCATCGACATCCACCTCCGGCTCCGACGCGGCGTCCGTCACTTCTAAACGCCAAGAGCGTAAGAAGTATAGTAAGATTCCCCTACGCTACCCTCGCATTCCTAAACATACACCTTTACTTTCCGTCCCATTAGGCAAACCACCAACTTTTAATGGTGAAGATTATGCTATGTGGAGTAATTTAATGCGATTTCATCTAACCTCTCTCCACAAAAGTATATGGGATGTTGTTGAGTATGGTGTACAGGTACCATCTATAGGGGATGAGGACTATGACACGGACGAAGTGGCCCAAATCGAGCACTTCAACTCCCAAGCCGCAACCATCCTCCTTGCCTCTCTAAGCAAGGAGGAATACAACAAAGTACAAGGGTTGAAGAACGCCAAGGAGATTTGGGACCTACTCAAGACGGCGCACGAGGGTGATGAACTCACCAAGATCACCAAGCGGGAAACGATCGAGGGGGAGCTCGGTCGCTTCCGTCTTCGCCAAGGGGAGGAGCCACAAGACATGTACAACCGGCTCAAAACCTTGGTGAACCAAGTGCGCAACCTCGGGAGCGCAAAGTGGGATGACCACGAGGTGGTTAAGGTTATTCTAAGAGCACTTATTTTCCTTAACCCCACTCAAGTACAATTAATTCGTGGTAATTCTAGATATCCACTAATGACCCCCGAGGAAGTTATCGGGAATTTTGTAAGCTTTGAATGCATGATTAAGGGCTCGAAAAAGATCAACGAGCTTGACGAGCCTTCCACATCCGAGGCGCAACCGGTGGCCTTCAAGGCGACGGAGGAGAAGAAGGAAGAGTCTACACCAAGTAGACAACCAATTGACGCCTCCAAGCTCGACAACGAGGAGATGGCCCTAATCATCAAGAGCTTTCGGCAAATCCTCAAGCAACGGAAGGGGAAGGATTACAAATCCCGTTCCAAGAAGGTTTGCTACAAGTGTGGTAAGCCCGGTCATTTTATTGCAAAATGTCCTATGTCTAGTGACAGTGACAGGGGCGACGACAAGAAGGGAAAGAGGAGAGAAAAGAAAAAGTACTACAAGAAGAAGGGCGGCGATGCCCATGTTTGTCGGGAGTGGGACTCCGACGAAAGCTCAAGCGACTCCTCCGACGACGAGGACGCCGCCAACATCGCCGTCACCAAGGGCCTCCTCTTCCCCAACGTCGGCCACAAGTGTCTCATGGCCAAGGACGGCAAAAAGAAGGTAAAATCAAGGTCCTCCACTAAATATGAAACATCTAGTGATGAGGATGATAATAAAAATGAAGAAGATCACTTGCGCATTCTTTTTGCTAACCTTAACATAGAACAAAAGGAAAAATTGAATGAGCTAATTAGTGCCATCCATGAAAAGGATGATCTCTTGGACTCTCAAGAGGACTTCCTAATCAAGGAAAATAAGAAACATGTTAAGGTTAAAAATGCTTATGCTCTAGCAATAGAAAAATGTGAAAAATTGTCTAGTGAGCTAAGTACTTGCCATGAGACTATAGACAACCTTAGAAATGAAAATGCTAATTTGATAGCTAAGGTTGATTCTCATATTTGCAACATTTCAATTCCAAATCCTAGAAATGATAATGATGATTTGCTTGCTAGGATTGAAGAATTGAATTTTTCTCTTGCTAGCCTTAGAAATGAGAATGAGAAACTAATTGCTAAGGTTAAAGATTTTGATGTTTGCAATGCTACTATTTCCGACCTTAGAACTAAAAATGATGTGTTGCATGCTAAGGTTGTTGAACTTAAATCTTGCAAACCCTCTACATCTAAAGTTGAGCATGTTTCCATTTGTACTAGATGTAGAGATATTAATGTTGATGCTATCCATGATCACCTAGCCCTAATTAAAAAACAAAATCATCACATAGCACAACTTAATGCTAAGATTAGAGAGCATGACTTAGAAAATGAAAAATTTAAACTTGCTAGAAGCATGCTCTATAATGGGAGACGCCCTGGCATCAAGGATGGCATTGGCTTCCAAAGGGGAGACAATGTCAAAATTAATGCCCCTCCAAAGAATTTATCTAACTTTGTTAAGGGCAAGGCTCCCATGCCTCAGGATAACGAGGGTTACATTTTGTACCCTGCCGGATATCCTGAGAGCAAAATTAGGAAAACTCATTCTAGGAAGTCTCACTCTGGCCCTAATCATGCTTTTATGTATAAGGGTGAGACATCTAGATCTAGGCAACCAACCCATGCAAAGTTGCCTAGAAAGAAAACTACTAATGCATCAAATGATCATGCCATTTCATTTAAAACTTTTGATGCATCTTATGTTTTAACTAACAAATCCGGCAAGGTAGTTGCCAAAATTGTTGGGGGCAAACACAAGGGCTCCAAGACTTGTGTTTGGGTACCCAAAGTTCTTGTTTCTAATGCTAAAGGACCCAAAACCGTTTGGGTACCTAAAACAAAGAACTAAACTTGTTTTGTAGGTTTATGCATCCGGGGGCTCAAGTTGGATACTCGACAGCGGGTGCACAAACCATATGACAGGGGAGAAAAGGATGTTCTCCTCCTATGAGAAAAACCAAGATCCCCAACGAGCTATCACATTCGGGGATGGAAATCAAGGTTTGGTCAAAGGTTTGAGTAAAATTGCTATATCTCCTGACCATTCTATTTCCAATGTTTTTCTTGTAGATTCTTTAGATTACAATTTGCTTTCCGTATCCCAGTTATGTCAAATGGGCTACAACTGTCTTTTTACTGATATAGGTGTTACTGTCTTTAGAAGAAGTGATGATTCAATAGCATTTAAGGGAGTGTTAGAGGGTCAGCTATACCTGGTTGATTTTGATAGAGCTGAACTCGACACTTGCTTGATTGCTAAGACTAACTTGGGTTGGCTCTGGCACCGCCGACTAGCCCATATTGGAATGAAGAATCTTCACAAGCTTCTAAAGGGAGAACACATTTTGGGACTAACCAATGTTCATTTTGAGAAAGACAGGGTTTGTAGCGCATGCCAAGCCGGGAAGCAAGTTGGCACCCATCATTCACACAAAAACATCATGACTACCGACAGGCCACTGGAGCTCCTACACATGGATTTATTCGGCCCGATCGCTTACATAAGCATCGGCGGTAGTAAGTATTGTCTTGTAATTGTGGATGATTATTCTCGCTTCACTTGGGTGTTCTTTTTGCAGGACAAATCTCATACCCAAGAAACCTTAAAGGGATTCTTGAGACGGGCTCAAAATGAGTTCGGCTTAAGGATCAAGAAAATTAGAAGCGACAATGGGACGGAGTTCAAGAACTCTCAAATAGAAGGCTTCCTTGAGGAGGAGGGCATCAAGCATGAGTTCTCTTCTCCCTACACTCCACAACAAAATGGTGTAGTGGAGAGGAAGAATCGAACTCTATTAGACATGGCAAGAACCATGCTTGATGAGTACAAGACACCAGATCGGTTTTGGGCCGAGGCGGTCAACACCGCCTGCTACGCCATCAACCGGTTATATCTTCATCGAATCCTCAAGAAGACATCTTATGAACTCCTAACCGGTAAAAAGCCCAATATTTCATATTTTAAAGTTTTTGGTAGCAAATGTTTTATTCTTGTTAAGAGAGGTAGAAAATCTAAATTTGCTCCTAAAACTGTAGAAGGCTTTTTACTAGGATATGACTCAAACACAAGGGCATATAGAGTCTTTAACAAGTCCTCCGGACTTGTTGAAGTTTCTTGTGACGTTGTGTTTGATGAGACTAACGGCTCTCAAGTAGAGCAAGTTGATCTTGATGAAATAGGTGAAGAACAGGCTCCATGCATAGCGCTAAGGAACATGTCCATTGGGGATGTGTGTCCTAAGGAATCCGAAGAGCCTTCAAATGCACAAGATCAACCATCCTCCTCCATGCAAGCATCTCCACCAACTCAAGTTGAGGATGAGGCTCAAAATATTGAACAAGAAGATCAAGAAGATGAGCCACCTCAAAATGACGGCAATGATCAAGGGGGAGATACAAATGATGAAGAAAAGGAGGATGAACAACCAAGGCCGCCACACCCAAGAGTCCACCAAGCAATACAACGAGATCACCCCGTCGACACCATCCTCGGCGATATCCATAAGGGGGTAACTACTCGATCTTGTGTTGCTCATTTTTGTGAACATTACTCGTTTGTTTCCTCTATTGAGCCAACTAGGGTAGAGGAAGCACTACAAGATTCGGATTGGGTAGTGGCGATGCAAGAGGAGCTCAACAATTTCACAAGGAATGAGGTATGGCACTTAGTTCCACGTCCTAACCAAAATGTTGTAGGAACCAAGTGGGTCTTCCGCAACAAGCAAGACGAGCATGGTGTGGTGACTAGGAACAAAGCTCGACTCGTGGCCAAGGGATATTCACAAGTCGAAGGTTTGGATTTTGGTGAAACCTATGCACCCGTAGCTAGGCTTGAGTCAATTCGCATATTATTAGCCTATGCTACTTACCATGGCTTCAAGCTTTATCAAATGGACGTGAAGAGTGCCTTCCTCAATGGACCAATCAAGGAGGAGGTCTATGTTGAGCAACCTCCCGGCTTTGAAGACAGTGAGTATCCTAACCATGTTTATAGGCTCTCTAAGGCGCTTTATGGGCTCAAGCAAGCCCCAAGAGCATGGTATGAATGCCTTAGAGATTTCCTTATTGCAAATGGCTTCAAAGTCGGCAAGGCCGATCCTACTTTATTCACTAAGACTCTTGACAATGATTTGTTTGTATGCCAAATTTATGTTGATGATATTATATTTGGGTCTACTAACAAATCTACATGTGAAGAATTTAGTAGGATCATGACACAAAAATTCGAGATGTCAATGATGGGAGAGTTGAAGTATTTTCTAGGATTTCAAGTCAAGCAACTCCAAGAGGGCACCTTCATTTGTCAAACGAAGTATACTCAAGATATTCTAAGCAAGTTTGGAATGAAGGATGCCAAGCCCATCAAGACACCCATGGGAACAAATGGGCATCTCGACCTCGACACGGGAGGTAAGTCCGTGGATCAAAAGGTATACCGGTCGATGATTGGTTCATTGCTTTATTTATGTGCATCTCGACCGGACATTATGCTTTCCGTTTGCATGTGTGCAAGATTCCAAGCCGACCCTAAGGAATCACACCTTACGGCCGTAAAACGAATCTTGAGATATTTAGCTTATACTCCTAAGTTTGGGCTTTGGTACCCTCGGGGATCCACTTTTGATTTGATTGGTTATTCGGATGCCGATTGGGCAGGGTGTAAGATTAATAGGAAGAGCACATCGGGGACTTGCCAGTTCTTGGGAAGATCCTTGGTGTCATGGGCTTCAAAGAAGCAAAATTCGGTCGCTCTTTCTACTGCCGAAGCCGAGTATATTGCCGCAGGTCATTGTTGCGCGCAATTACTTTGGATGAGGCAAACCCTGCGGGACTACAGTTACAAATTAACCAAAGTCCCTTTGCTATGTGACAATGAGAGTGCAATCAAAATGGCCGACAATCCCGTCGAGCACAGCCGCACTAAGCACATAGCCATTCGGTATCATTTTCTTCGGGATCACCAACAAAAGGGGGATATCGAGATTTCATACATTAACACTAAAGATCAATTAGCCGATATCTTTACCAAGCCACTTGATGAACAATCTTTTACCAGACTTAGGCATGAGCTTAATATTCTTGATTCTAGGAATTTCTTTTGCTAGTCTTGCACACATAGCTCATAAATATACCTTTGATCATGTCTCTTTTATATATGCTATGACTAATGTGTTTTCAAGTGTGTTCCAAACCAAGTCATAGGTATATTGAAAGGGAATTGGAGTCTTCGGCGAAGACAAAGGCTTCCACTCCACTCGACTACTCATCCTTCGCCGTCGTTCCGCATCATATCTCCAACTTTGGTATAATCTTCACTCATTCATTTCATGACCAAAGGGGGAGAAAATACTTCATTGGGCTCTAATGATTCCGTTTTTGGCGATTCATGCCAAAGGGGGAGAAAATATGAGCCCAAAGCAAAAGGACCGCACCACCACTTAAAATTTTAAAACTTTGGAGATTTTCAAATTGGTCAATTTCAAAATTGGTATCTCATTATGTTCAAAAGGGGGAGGAAGTAGTTTTTCAAAATGTTAAATCAAAACCCTCTTGAACCCTAAGAGGAGAATCTCATTTAGGGGGAGTTTTGTTTAGTCAAAGGGAAAGCATTTTGGAACAAAGGAAGAAACTTTCAAAACTTAAAAATGCGTTGCAAAATCTTATTCATTTAACTTTGTCTATCTTGCAAAATGACTTTAAAAAGAATTTACAAAAGAATTTGCAAAAACAAAACTCTTGGTGTAAATGTGGTCCAATATGTCAAAAACAAAGAAAACAATCCATGCGCATCATATAAGTATATTTTGGCTCAATTCCAAGCAACCTTTGCACTTACATTATGCAAACTAGTTCAATTATGCACTTCTATATTTGCTTTGGTTTGTGTTGGCATCAATCACCAAAAAGGGGGAGATTGAAAGGGAATTAGGCTTACCCCTAGTTCCTAAATAATTTTGGTGGTTGAATTGCCCAACACAAATATTGGACTAACTAGTTTGCTCTAGTACTCAAGTTATACAGGTGCAAAAGGTTCACACTTAGCCAATATAAAGACCAAGTTTTGGATTCAACAAAGGAGCAACGAGGCAACCGAAGGCACCTCTGGCTGAAGGCACCGGACTGTCCGGTGTGCACCGGACAGTGTCCGGTGCGCCCAGAGGAATCCAACTCCAACTCTTCGCCCTCGGGAATTCTCGGAAGCCGGCGCGCTATAATTCACCGGACTGTCCGGTGTGCACCGGACATGTCCGGTGCTCCAAGGAAGCGCGGTCTCCGGAACTCGCCAGCCTCGGGTTCGCGCGGCAGCCGCTCCGCTAAAATTCACCGGACTGTCCGGTGTGCACCGGACTGTCCGGTGTACCAGCGGGGCAACGACTCTTTTCGGCGCCAACGGCTCCCTGCGGTGCATTTAATGCGCGCGCAGCGCGCGCAGACGTCAGGCACGCCCATACCGGTGCACCGGACATCAAACAGTACATGTCCGGTGTGCACCGGACACCCAGGCGGGCCCAGAAGTCAGAAGCTCCAACGGTCAGAATCCAACGGCAATGGTGACGTGGCAGGGGCACCGGACTGTCCGGTGTGCACCGGACTGTCCGGTGCGCCATCGAACAGACAGGTTCCAGCAACGGTCACTTTTGGTGGTTGGGGCTATAAATACCCCAACCACCCCACATTCATTGCCATCCAAGTTTTCCAACTCTCAACCACTTACAAGAGCTAGGCATTCAATTCTAGACACATACAAAGAGATCAAATCCTCTCCAATTCCACTCAAGCCTTTAGTGACTAGCGAGAGAGATTTGCCGTGTTCTTTTGAGCTCTTGCGCTTGGATCGCTTTCTTTCTTTCTCACTTGTTCTCGTGATCATCACTCAATTGTAACCAAGGCAAGAGGCACCAATTGTGTGGTGGCCCTTGCGGGGAAGTTTTTGTTCCCGGTTGATTGAGAAGAAGAGAAAGCTCACTCGATCCGTGGGATCGTTTGAGAGAGGGAAGGGTTGAAAGAGACCCGGCCTTTGTGGCCTCCTCAACGGGGAGTAGGTTTGCAAGAACCGAACCTCGGTAAAACAAATCCGCGTGTCACACTCTTATTCGCTTGCGATTTGTTTTGCGCCCTCTCTCGCGGACTCGTTTATATTTCTAACGCTAACCCCGGCTTGTAGTTGTGATTATTTTTGTAAATTTCAGTTTCGCCCTATTCACCCCCCCTCTAGGTGACTTTCACTCCTTGATGCGCCTTGTCTTCTTCTTCTTCCCTTCCTTTCGTCTATGACCCGAGCCGGAGTCGGTAGGCTTGTCATCTTTGGGCTCGTTGACGAAGGACTCCTTCTCCTTGTCGTTGATCACGATTCCCTTCCCTTTAGGATCCATCTCTTCGGGCGGTTAGTCCCTTTGTGAAGAGAACGGCTCTGATACCAATTGAGAGCACCTAGAGGGGGGGGGTGAATAGGTGATCCTGTGAAACTTAAACTTATAGCCACAAAAACTTGTTAAGTGTTAGCACAATAACCGCCAAGTGGCTAGAGAGGAGTCTCAACAAGACACAATACCACAGGAGATCAAACACAGAGATGACACAGTGGTTTATCCCGTGGTTCGGCCAAGACCAACGCTTGCCTACTCCACGTTGTGGCGTCCCAACGGACGAGGGTTGCAATCAACCCCTCTCAAGCGGTCCAAAGACCAACTTGAATACCACGGTGTTTTGTTTTGCCTTTCAATATCCCGTTTGCGAGGAATCTCCACAACTTGGAGCCTCTCGCCCTTACACTTGAGATTCACAAGAAATTCAGAGTAAGGGAGGAAAGCAACACACACAAATCCACAGCAAAATGCGCACACACACGGCCAAGAATCGAGCTCAAAGGACTATCTTAAAGTTCTCACTAGAACGGAGCTCGAATCACTGAGAATGACAAACGAATGCGCAAAGACTGAGTGTGGATGATCAAGAATGCTCTAAGGTTGCTTGGTGTCCTCCTCCATGCGCCTAGAGGTCCCTTTTATAGCCCCAAGGCAGCTAGGAGCCGTTGAGAGCAATTCTGGAAGGCCAATCTTGCCTTCTGTCGTCGGGTGCACCGGACAGTCCGGTGCACACCGGACACTGTCCGGTGCCCGATTTCCTTCCTAAAATGGCGCTGCCGACCGTTGCCGACCGTCGCAGATCTGGGAGCCGTTGGCGCACCGGACATGTCCGGTGCACACCGGACAGTCCGGTGCCCCCTTCCGACCGTTGGCACGGCCACGTGTCGCGCGCAGATTCCGCGGCCGACCGTTGGCCCGGCCGACCGTTGGCTCACCGGACAGTCCGGTGCACACCGGACAGTCCGGTGAATTTTAGCCGTACGCCGTCGGTGAATTCCCGAGAGCGGCTACTTCACGCCGAGCCAGCCTGGCGCACCGGACACTGTCCGGTGCACCACCGGACAGTCCGGTGCTCCAGACTGAGCAAAGTCTTGGCTGCTCGAGCCATCTCTTCTCCAACTTGATTTTTTTTTCTGTTTCCAGCACTTAGACACAATACATTAGTCCATAAAACAATGTACTAAGTCTGAGAAACATACCTTTATCCTTGATTTGTACTTTGTCCACCATTTTACAATTAGGCACCTGTGTTGGGCACTAAATCACCAAAATACTAAGAAATGGCCCAAGGGCACATTTCCCTTTCAACATCAAGGTTGAGTGAGCTCATCGCACTAGCTGAGGCAGGATTACGTGCTCAAGAGGAAGAGGATGAGTTTATGTCTCAGGCCGCCGAAGAGGTAGAGGCAGCTTATTATAAGAAGAAGTCTGATGAGGCTGAGGCTGAGGCTGAGGATGAGCTATTCTCCCAAGCTGCAGATGAAGCAGAAGCCAATTATTACAAGAGAACTGGTGACAAGTGTGATGCAGGACAATGCAGCAAGTGGAATGAGGTTGTCGTTGAGGATTGCGTGACGGATGACTCCGAAGATGAGTTACTCATAGATTGTGATTCAGACTGAAGAGTTGTAGCCTGTTATGTAGTATTTTCGTATCAAAAATAATTTATAACTCTAAAGATGCGTTACTTATTGCTTGTTATGTTTTTTACAATTCACAAAAAAATTTTGCAAGAGTTTCCCTTGTTTTATTAACAACCACAGTTCAAATAATCATATATTATAAGACATGGAAGCATTTTAACATATAATACATCACAAAATAACATCGAATATAAAAACATCCACAGAACATAGTTCGTCATACAATGTCCACAAACAAAGTCCAAAATACAATGTCCACAACACATAGTCCAAAACACATAACATAGTGCATATTACAACGTCTCCAGCATGAGTCCAAATCACACAGTTTTCAGCATAAGACCAACATCACAAAAGTATTCATTTCCTCCTAGTCTTACCCTTGCCCTTGGCCCCAAGAGCGTCCGGTGTTGTGGCTACCTCGTAGGTCATCCGGAAGCAGTCTCCCAAGAAAGGCCTCCACCCTCTTCCTCCAACCGCCTGGTGATGCCTGACCGGTCACTGGACGACCAATAATGCTGAGACCAAGAATCTTCTGGCAATCTTAAAGCGTCACAGTCATCTCACCGCAGGGAAGGTGGAAAGTGTGAGTCTCTGGCCGCCACCTATTGGAAGACAAAAGAATACAAAATCATTAGTATGCAAAGTAGATTTGATAATTGTAAATATTAAACAACTAGAGAAGTCTTTACCTGTCGACCAGAGCCGTCAACGCCGCTGGGTTGAAAGTGGGCAGCCCACGGCGGACCTGGTACGATAAGACGTCCAAGCCAGCCCTCTGTAGGAGAGGAGTGTACCTCTCATCGTACCTCATCTCCTCCAGAAACCGGTTGTGGGTCCGGACCCGCAGAACGGGCAACACCTATCAATCAAAAGAATTTTCATTAGTCAAATATAGGTCGCATATATTAATTCGAAAATTTAATTTATGTACAAAATATTACCTCTCCCTCTGCGGTGAGACGGCCCCTGTGGTGCTCGTCGTAGTGAGGGTCCAGCAAGTGGAACTGTGCCATCCTGCAAATTAAGATATCAACATATTAGAATATAAGTTGTGTACAAAGTGTAACAAAAACATCGACATATTAGAATAAAATTTGTGTATAAAAAAATATATCACACCTGACTAAGTGTCTAAATGCATGTACGTGAGTTGTGGCCAAGTCTACCGCATTTTCCGCATTCATTCTGCTCTGGGTCCACGAGAAAGGGGGACGCTCGACCTCTCCTACTGCGACCGGAAACCTGATCCATAACCATGTTGCACCGGCTCCTTTTCCTACTACCACGTTTGTCCCATCGATGCGCTGGATCAGCAACGTATACCGGACCGGTGTACGTTGGCCATTGTGACTCATCAAGAAATGGCTCAAAACGAGGGCTCCAGGTACGTACTAAGCTCTCTACACTGAACTCAGAAGGTATTCTGCTCTCAAATGCAAAGTTACGATGACGTGCGGCCGCAACATAATGAGAACATGGAAAATGGTATTGTCTAGGTTTACCACATCCGCACCAGAATGCATCAAGTAACACGACATGTGTCCTCGAAGGTCGCACCTCACCGTCGGAAGTTATGCCGCCTAGTGTTGTTACCTCGTATTTACCCAACTCCTCATCAAAGCATTGTACCTCATGTCTATGGGCACGTTCCTTTGCATTATTAAGGTGTGATGTTGGTTTAGGTGCCCATCTCTGCCCTCGGGTCTGCATTGCCTTGGCCTGCGCGTGTCTCTCATTAAACCAAGCCACAAGCCTATAAAAAGTGAATGTTACTATAGCATTGACTGGCATGCCCCGTATACCCTTGAGCACACTGTTAAATGACTCGGCCATGTTGCTAGTCTGAAACTCGAACCGCCAGCCACCTTCGTCGTAGGCCCTTGTCCATTTCTGCGGTTCCCTCAGCAATCCAGCAATCCAGTTCTTACCTTCAGCATTTGTTGCATCTTTTAGTTCCTTCAACTTATCCTCGAAAAATGAAACCTCCAACTGTCGACATACCTCCTCAAAAAGGGGGAAGTTAGCCTTGCTATGATCCTTTCGAAGAAGATTTTCTGCTAGATGTCGAGTGCACCATCTGTGGTGCATGGGTGCATAGCCAGGAATCTGCTCTTGCACTGCATTAAGAATACCTTGGTGTCTGTCAGATATGACACCAACCTCGCGTCTAGGGCCTACGACATGGATGCGTACAAGCCGCAAGAACCAAGACCAACTATCTCTGTTCTCTCTCTCCACCAAAGCAAATGCCAAAGGAACCAGTGCGTTGTCTGCGTCGCATGATATGGCAACCAACAATGTGCCCTTATACTTCACAAGCAGAAAAGTACCATCAATAGAGAGCACGGGACGACAATGCCTGAAGGCCTCTACGCACTGCGAGAAACACCAGAAAGCACGGAAAAATAGCTCTCTGCCGTTCCTCCATTCATTAGGTTTGGGGATGTACTCGTAATGCATGCCTGGGTTTTTTGCTTTCATTGCATTGAACAATGCTGGTAACTTCTCATAACCCTCCTCCCAATCCCCGTATATCATCTTCCATGCTCGCTGCTTTGCCCTCCATGCTTTCCCATATTTGATCCTGTAACCAAACAGCTCCGAAGTCATGGTCATAATTGACTTCACCTTCAAGTTTGGCTGACCCTTCAATATCCCCAATATCCTTTTCGCAATCAGGGTAGATGTCAACTGACGATGCTTAGAGCTCAGCTCTGTCTGGGCACAAGTGTGTGGACCTACAATTTTGGTGATCTTAAACTTTCCGGTGTCCTTCTGCCTTCGGGCACATACCCTCCAATTACATTCCGACACCTCGCACACAACAGTGTAACGACGCTGTGCATACGAATGTCTCACCTTGAACGGCCTCTTCCGGTTCACTGAATATTCCTGTAGCCATCGTCTCAGTGTAGGTAGGTCCTTGAAAAGTAAGCCTACCTTAATCTCAATGCTGTCGGCGTTATCCGGAGCCTCAAGCAGTTCATCGTCACGTCCTTCAGCATAAGCACGGGTGGAATGACTTAAACTGCTAAATTCATGTACTGCAGGGTCTCGCTCCGGACACAAACGTCTTATGAGTTCAATTTCTTGCTCGGTCATTTCTTGAACCGGACGGTCATCATCAGAATCTAAGGCCCGTGCAGCCTCATATGGCTCCTCCTCATCCTCAATCTGAACATCAACACTATTGGATGCCCTGCATATGTTGTCCATATTATATGACACAGGCACATCAAGATAAGCAGCATTATCGATATGTGGAGATCCTCAATCGGGTCGGAGCAAGAAAAACCACATTAAAAAGTCTAATCAAACGAAATAACGATGGATACGAACAATGTGTCGAAGACACTTACTAGGATGATCGTGCACTGGATCTTGGGTCAATGGGATCTCTTGGGGGGTACCACCGCATTAGAAGCCCCACAAACGCCAGGAAGAGGACGAGAAATCCCATACTCGTGCGAACCCGATTGAGCATTGGGCACAACAACCACTTCTTCATGAAGCTCTACCAAAGGAGCTTCAATACAAGATGCATTTGGCATTTGTGGAGACAACCCGACTGGACCATCGCAATGACTAACAGGTAACTTTTGAACAACTACATCCAAACATGGTGGAACCATCGTCTTCACAATTCTTAAATATATCACCCAATCATCTTCTGAGGTAATGGAGATCAACCGTCGGACAACTGTTCCATATGTAATATGGGACAACAAACCCTGAATTGATATTCTAGGGTCGTTTATGTCGCAACTAATCTCCTCACAAGCTCGAGCCAAAAGCTTGTCAAAAGATGGTCTTTCATCGAACAACATGGTCACGATCTTCATACCATCAAAAGTAACACTCCCATAAGCATCTATCTCCACCCTTCCTCCATGGTATAATGTTACTAGGCTGTCCATCTATTACAAAAATGGATTACTAACTCAATAATGGCTATATACTTAAGCCTACTAACTTATTAAGTAATAAATATATATTAACTAATAACTATATAGTAAATATTAAATGAACACATCAAACGAAATTACATAATCTATAAATAATGTACGAAAACATTGTATACCTGAGAACGCGTACGAGTCCAGCTAACGGTGGAGAAGGTCAAGTCGGACGAACACCTACGTACAAAAAAAACCTATTGTCAGTAAAAAATTTGGCAGCACCTCCCCTGTAAAGTGATGTTTATAGAACCTGCGAATAAACGACAACACGATGGTTGCCAACACAGAAAACATGTAATATCAATGCGCTAAACAAAATGCTAACTATATAATCACTAAGAATTTACTAAACACTAAACTAAGAAATTTACTAAACTAAGAAATTAATAAACTAAGAAATTAATCTAAGAAATTTACTAAGAATACACTAAACTATATAATCACTAAGAATTTACTAAACTAAGAAATTAACAAACTAAAAAATTAATCTAAGAAATTTACAAAGAATACACTAAACTATATAATCACTAAGAATTTACTAAACTAAGAAATTAAAAAAAATATACCTGGCGGTGGCCAACCGTAGCGCGCGGTGGCCGACTGTTGGCGGAGCTCCGGGCGGCGGCGGCGAACTCCGGGCGGCCGAGCTCGCTCGGCTGAGCTCCGGGCGGCACGGACCGTGCTTGGGCGAGCGGGGCAGGGAACTCCGGGCGGCAGGGAGCGGGGCGGGCGGCCGGCGGCGAGCCGGGCCGGAGCTGGGCGGGCGGTGGTGGTTTTTGCGGTCGGAGAAGTGAACGGCGGCGGTGGTTTTTGCGGTCGGAGAAGTGACGCGAACAGAGAAGAAACGCGCAGAGAAAAAGGGAGTTTGCGGGTATTTCCTAGCTCGGCGCCAAGATCTGTGGCGCCGAGCTAGGTGCCACGACGACTGCCACGTCACCGAGCTCGGCGCCATAGGCTGTGACGTCGAGCTGTGTTACCTCGGCGCCACAGCCTACGGCGCCGAGCTTCGGGTCTAAACGTGCAAATTAAATTTCTGGGGGTCCAAACGTAAATTTTTGTCTCGAAAGGGGCTAAAAAACAAAAAATTCGGTGCCAGAACTGCCAGCTGCAAAGTAGTAGTACTGGTACAAAACACCGGCTGACACTTGAATTGGGGTTTTCATACTAGTTTGATTTGACATGTGCCGGTTTTAAGTCCTTTCCGCTGTGTCTGCGTGTGTTTGTGTCAGTACATGCAACTAACTGGGGGGTCTAGAAAAACGGAGACATGTTGGAAGCATGCATGGCTTCTAGAAGACATCACGTAAGAATTATGCAAAAATAATAACCAGAATATCAACTGCCTCCTAGTATAGTGTAGTATAGTATCCTTCAGGTCTTCAGCCTTGCTTTTTTGTCCTGCGAATATTTTTTCCCCTCTTTGGAAAAACGCCGCCAGAAGAAATAAAGTGGACTCCTAGTCCTAGATGTGCTGCATCCGTTTACTCTGCACTTAGTATAATTATATTTATAGCAATTAATAATATACGATTAAGGAAATGAATGCAACGTATTCACGGGTCCACTTTTCTTTTATTTGGACTCGTAAACTATTAACAAATGCATGTGTGGGACTATTATGTCCACACTTTTGCGCTACGCTAATATATTTGTTTTAACAATCTTTCTAAAGACACATGGATTAATTTGGAACGAGTCAAGCAGCTCATCGTCGTAACATTATATTGGTGTAATAATATATGCCCACACTACTGTACGTAACTCAAAGCCAAATGTGTTACTATCGAATGGGCTCACCTAGTTTTCTTTACCATTAACAGCAATAGAAACTTCTACGTTAGGTTTAATGAACGACACATGTTCACTACTAGAAAATTACTACCATGGTCAAATTTGAGACCACATGACGTCGGTATGAAATGGACATCCTCATATATATGTACCAGTACAGAGATTAAGCTGTTTTCAATATCAACGAATTCAATTCGTTGAAACTGATTGATGATGTCCACTGTTTTTGACCGAGGCAGTAGAGAACGTTTCAGGTTGAATGCTTGAACAATACATTTCCAACGATTTCGTTGAAAATGACTTGACTTGTGTGACATATACAATCATATCCCTTTGTTTTCTGAGGTGAGACAAGAGCTAGTTGCATACATCAGGCTAATTATTAATACGGTCGTCGATCAAATTACACCAAATTAAGAAGGTCAATCAAAGTACACCAAGGAAGGTTTAAAAAAAATCCTAGAAGTATCGAGATACAAAGACACGATCTATTCAACAGCTAGTAAAACACTAGTGAGCCACATTATTAGCCGCACTTAGTGGGTCGGAGGGAATGCTATTAGCTCAGCTCGCTTGGGCCGGTGAGGTTATCTACATGTCACACCTTAAAATTCATAAATTCTAAAACGTGAATAAATAAAAAGAATAATCAATGCAACGATTTTCACATAATTTTAAAATTTTTCCAAGCTTAGTTTATTCTATAGGAAGTTTAACATATTAAAAAAAATTATTTATTTTTCTGAAATTAAATGAGCTTGTGTGTGTTGCTTGCTTGCTTGTGTGTGCTTTTGGTGTTTCTTGAGTGCAAAAAAAGTTTCAAAATGTGTTTCTCTATCAAATAGGTTGTTCCAAGAATTTACCAGATTTTTGCTAACAATGATTCTCATTTTTCTGGATCTATTTAGATGAAATTTTTTAATGGGCTCTGAATGTTTTGTTCAGATTCCTCATGTACAAGTAGACCTCTAGGGTATTTCAATTTTCATAACATTCGAAGTACTTTCCACTCGGCAGGGGTCGCTTGCACCTAGAGTCCTTGGAACCGCCTCCCTAGAATCTCTCTACATGCAACCAAATAAACACGAGACAAAAAAATAAACTACCGTTTAGAACACGTCACGACGCGTTTGCGTGTGACAGCTTTCATAGCTATTTATTTATCTCGTGTAAAGAGTAGGAAACACTTACACATATTAGTTGGTTCTATTGTACCTAGATGATCAATATGGGACTAAAGCTCCATGACATCTCTACACACCACCTTGGATTTATTATTGAATTGGTCCACACAATATTGAACCTAATTCTAACACTGACGTCATTATATTCCTTTACCATTCCTTGGAGTTGAAGGCATTCAGAAAAGCTGACACACACACACGCGCGCGCGTAGCAGCAGGGTCAAACCTTCTCTCTCTCTCTCTTTCTGGCAAGTCAAATCTTCTCTCTCTTGATGTGAGGTCTTAATTTCTTTTTTCCAAAAGCTCTTAAGTGATTGGATTTCTAATATTTTTTTAAAAGAAATGAATACTTCCCTACCATAAACATGCATGATAATTTACATTTTATGGTGTAGTGAGGTTATTCTTATTTTCTATTGTAAGCAAAAAACTTTTTAAGTCTTCCTGTTTGGTTTAGCTTGCCTGTTATGTGTATTGCAAATGTTAGACTTTGTATGCTAGACGGATCGGAGGTTAGACTATAATAAAACGATGTAGTCGCCTTTTGATTGTTACAAACTGATCTGCAAGCTAAATCAAATAGGACCTGATGAGTCCAGAGGGAGTATTCCACTAAGCCAATGGGCACGCCGAGTGTGTAGATATCGATCGAACAGCAAACATGCATGCATATGCACACGGCAGTGGTGACGACGAAGAACAAGAAATAATAATTAGCGTCTACCTTGATGCGTGTCGCATCAATTATGCGCAGCACTCACGATATGGATGCTTCATATCAGAAAAATATCATCTCATCAAATCGCCCCCGCGAAAGTGCGATAAGCTCGACCTTCTGAGGTGCCCAACCGCATGCACGACGACCCCCTGCAGCAACACACACGATCGAGAGACCACCAGTCGTGCACCATCCATCCTTCAATGTTCAATCACACACAGCACTTGTTGTTGAATTCCAGCGCGCGGGAGAGAGCTAGCTCGCTGCTCGCTAGTGTTCCTTGATCAAACTTGGGACGTGCAAATGCGATTTTATTTGAGCACGTATATGCATGCATAGCTATCAAACAGTTAAGATCACTAATATATGTATATATAATTAGATACGTCCAGACCGCTTTACGAATAGTTCGCCGCGCAACATGTACAAAATATCTGTCTGCGAAAGTGGCACTTCGCGATTCAATGCCAGTACTACGAATATCTCCCAAAAAAAAGCCGGCACACTGCATGTACAAAATATCTTGATTAGTGGAACAGTGAACAGCAGGGATAAAAATGGGGAGCATCAGAGAACACACTACTCCTCCTAGTGTCCTGCTAGGCTCCTACTAGCTAGCTTTGGCTTATCCGCCTACGCGCGAAATCCGGCCGGTTGCCGTCACTCATGACACAACGGATCAAGCTCAGGTCAGCAGTAGCTATAGCGCTAACCAGAGTTCAGTAGCTAGCTAGCTAGCTAGCGGACAAGCAGCACGTACGCTATTGCTGTCCGGCCAGCGACTACTACTACTACTATCTAGCATATATGCAGCAGATGATGGAACCGCAGGCCGGGGACCTATGCCTAGTATAAAAAAGCCAGCAGGGCGCGGCACTGATTGATCGACGGAACCACGTACGCCCGAAACGCAGTGGAGAGGAATATATTAACGTCGCGGAAAAGAAAGATGTGTCATGTGTGCGCGCGAGTGATTGATACAGAGCACATCGGCCACATAGCCGGCGATGCCCGGCCGTCCCCGGCATGTAGGCAGCAGCGAGCTAGCTAGAGGTAGTAGCCGGGGGGGCCGGGCCTTGTTGCACAATGCACTGCACTCGGGGGTCGGGGATAAGACGTGCGTGTGCGTATGCCTCCGCGTCGCAGTCGCCGTCAACCGGCGGCCGGCCTCTCCCTCTCTCTGTACGTCTACCTGCAAGAAAGCGCAGGCGACGGCGACCGCTTGGGCCGGCTGCCGGCTGCCCGCGCGCCTCACCCGGGCGCAGTGCACGTAGGCGTCAGTGCGATCCCCGGCCCAGAGAGCGCTTTCCGGGGCAGAAAAGCTCCCCATATCTAGATGCACCACCACAGCCACAGCTGGGCACTAGCTACGTGGTGTGTCCATATGTGCATGCCTTGGCTGGAGCTATCACGGTTACTGGTATTACCACAAGCTAGCTAAGATCTTGTGTTGTTGCTTAGCGTCCGGCGCCCCCTCTGCTTAATTAGTGTTATGTGCTATAGCTGCTAGTACGTACTGTTGCCTATGGCTAAGGATCGGATCGGAGGCTACAAACCGTGTAATCTGGACGGCGGCTGCTGCGCCATAGTGGAGCGGCCAAAGTGCAGGCATGCACACGGCTTGGGGAAGAAGGAGCCTCGTGTCGCCCGCCGATGCGTTTGCTCGTGTCACTCTCGTGCGCGGTGCACTAGCGCTCGCGTGTGTGCGTAGGCGTGTGCGTGTGCGCGTGCGTGGCCACTATAGTGCACTACCTATCCGCGCGCGCTCCATTTGTGCTGGGCGCTGGCTGCTTACTCGGCGGATCTCTGTGCTCGATCGATCGATCGGGTTTGATCTGCTGCTCTGAGGACCCAACTGAACTTTCTGCAGCAACTTGCATAGTTGCATTGGACACGCGCGCGCGGGCCGGGGCGCAGACGCGTCGTCGTGCTCTCGCGTACGCGGTGCGCGCACGTAGCGCGTTGCGATCAATGATCAGCAGCTAGAGGCGTCGTCGTCGTACGCCGAAGCACGCACGGACGTGTACGATGGATGGATGGATCGGTTCACCTAGCCAGCCGGCCGGCCGGTCGAGGTAGCGCTAGCTAGTTGCACACCGGCCGGCTGGCCCCTTCCCCTGTCCCTCTCCACACATCATATCGGTGCACGCAGCGGCGCCATATCGTCGTCAGGGTCAACGCGAGTTAGATGGGCTAGAAAGGCGGCACTGCACGGCACGATCAGAGGAGAACCTGCAACTTGGCACGGTCCAGCATGTGCACAACGAGAGCGGCCGGCTGGCCGATCGATCGGCCATTTGCTTGTATGCATGCGCGCGTGTCGTATCTACGGCCGCAAGCAAGCAAGCAACGTGAACATGCATAACGCGGCCAGACACGACGGGATCGTGGCGCTCGTCGTCTCTCCGGTCGCGTCGCATGCAGCTCGATCGCTGGGGTTCGGCGCGGCGGCGTATGTCGTGTGTCCATCTAATCTACCGATGTGCCTGTATCTGTACCGGTCAGTGGAGGCAGAGAAAGCCATCGACGGCGATGGGCCCGTCGTCTCGCTGCCCGCGCCGCCTGCCGTGTGCATGCGCTGTTTGACCTTTGAGTTGAAAAGGCGAGATCCATCACATCACAGAAGCGCATCCGTTTCTCTTGCAGCGTGAGGATCGATCTGGCACGTAATATACGTGTTGTTCAACTCGCGGCCTCATCACTCGACACGTACGTAAGCGTATAACCACGTGCCTGATGGGTGATGAACCCAGAATTATATTCGGCAGCGACACTGACGGACCACAGCGCGCGTCGCCTTTTGGTTAATTAGCTTGAACTAATACTAGCAACCGTGCCATGCATGCATGCATGCCGAATCAGACATCAATTACAAATGGGGCAGGAAAAAAGGATAAGAGGTAGGTAGCGGTTCAAAAGTGTTCAGATCGATATGAGTTGACTGTGATATACTATATACTACTCCTACTTTGCAATGCAAACGACGAGACCGTGCTTACATATTTCATTGTGTAATAAACTTGTCGATACACGGTGCATGTTATATGCCATGCTACCTAATCCTCCTGAGTACGTTGCTGCTGCCGGTCAACGCACACTCCACTTTGCCAAATTAAATGCCCAATTATGATCGGGGAGCAGCAGCAGGCGACGAGCGCCAAGCTAGCTAGCTAGTAGGCAGGGACAGGCTAGATACCTTCCCTGCTGTGTCCATGGTCAAACACCACGTACGTAGCTAGAGCTAGCCGAGAAGAGAAGAAGCCAAGGGGGCCAAGCAAGTACGTGCTGACTGCTGTGCTGTGTCGTTACGTACGTGAGATCTCATCAGCTAGCTGGTGGTGGTGGACGTGGACCGTGGACGTACGTGTGCAGCCTCAGCCGGTCGACCGCTACATTGCGGTGCAGAGCTCAACCTCAGCACACACACACGCTGAGAGACAGACGACAGAGAGAGGGAGAGAAAAAAAAAGGGTGGCTTTTGTTTTCTTGGTGCTAAGCAACTAGTAGAACGCAGTGCAAGTTGCAGGCGACGGGATGCTTATCCAGCCGGTCTGCCTTCCTGCCTGCGAATTCCAATCCGCACTCACGGGCGCGGGCGGGGACGGGGAGACGACGAGACGACTGATCGGCGCGCGCACCGGCGAGAGCGGCACCGGCCGGTCGACGTGCATGAACAGTAGGTCCACCTGGAGATACCATATACTGGGGAGAAAGCACTTAATCTGAAGAAGCGCGCTGTGTGCTGTGCTCGCTGGAACTCGATATGGCACTGGCAGTGGGTACAAGGGTTCAGAAAGTATGAACTACTGGAAAGGGACTGACACTACCCTGCTGACTCCGCTGCCGCCTTGCTAGTTTGGTAGCCGTTCAGGTCTTCTTCCAGCACAGCAGATGCCTAAGCCTACGCGCGCGTGATCATCGATGATCGCCAAAGCTAATTGACCCCTCCCCGGTAATTCAGTGGATATAATCCATGTTCTCTCTCTCTCGCAATGTGAAAGCCTTTTCCCTGAAGAAAATTGTTCAGAGTTGACATGCGCTGGGACGAAGAAATAAAGACCCATTTGATATATGTTTGGTTTGGTATGTGAGTATAGTGGAGGGCGCTATCAGTGAAACCAGTAAGGTTTGGCAGCTTGATATGTTTGAACAAAAGAGCAAAAGGGAAGAACACAGTTGTGTTGTGCAAGCAAAACTGTTTTAAAAACCGTTTCTCGTTCTCTATCTGTCTATCGAGGAACCGTTTCTCTTCCTCGCTCTCTGCCTATCGAGAGTGCGAGTAGTGGACGTGAGGAGCAGCAGCTCTCTCTCCAGTCCAGGCACACAGCCAAACCTTCGTAAAAATGGAACACGGGTTCACCCCATCGTCAACCTGCGACGTTGCAAAAAAGTTGTTTTGCTTCCCCCTCTGCCTTTTCGGCAAATCGAACGTTTCGGTGAAACAGCTATATAGGACGACACCTGTTGTGCCACGGCCAGCCACAGCCACTGTGCTGTGCTCAAGGGGCTGTGGCCAACTCAAACTGGTATTCGGTCTAACTTTTTGTTTGTTTTTTACGTGCCAAGTGTTGCGCAACCATCCGCTCCACCACAGTGCAAGAAGTGTGCAACAGCAAAACTTGTTGGCTTGGAGCTTTGGCGCTTTCGTGCGTTGATTCGCTGTTGACACGTCCTTTGCTTTGGTTTTCCGAGTGAAACGTGATCGCAATCCAGAACGCTTTGCGTGTTCCCTGCTGAGTATACGCATCGAAATCGCAGAATATATATATATCCTGCGAGAATCGGATAACTTTCACAGGGGGCTCAAAATGCATTCCCGTTTCGGCGTCTTCAGAACCTTCTTACATTTTCAGGTTCTTCCCTACACACTTCACCTGAGATAAGAACAAATGGAAGGGTTCTTACATTTGCCATGCATGCCTTCCCCTCAAGGAAAATGAGCATGATGAACTGCGATTACAATATCTCAAATCAGGCGCATTTTTCATCACGTCTTAAATCCGGCGCGTTTTGTCAACTGCTTCTACTCATCTGTGGGTTCTTCAGAATCCTCTGAAGGTGTGTCCGACGACAGTGGTCCTTAGATGCCCTCTGAACTGATGGGTCAATCCACTCTGTGGAGAGGTACAGCAGGAAGATGATCCGATTAGCTCAGCCACATAATTCATGGTTTACACATACAGTTGGAATCAGATGGAAATTATAATATTATTGTCTGTTAAAACAAACAGCTATCGAATTGCAAGGCCCAAGATGCTTCTGGAATTGGATCACATGGAAGACTGGGTGAATTGTGAGGCGCAAGGCTGCTGGACCAATTTTCTGAAGAATACTCAGCAAAGGTTTCGTATCTTTATCCATCAATACGACACGAGCTATGAATACGATAGAGATATTCCTTGATGACGTTCTTTGCCTAGCTCATCTACAGGAAACAGATAGCCCTTCCCATCACTCCAATCTTTACTTACCAACCAATCAAATGCAGTAGTAACATCATATTTCTCTTTGCTTATGGATGGGAGGATGGTGTCAACCCGTTCCATCAGGCAGGCAGGCAGGCCTCACACTCCTGGTCCAGTCATGGGCTTACAACAATGCCGTGACGTTTTTGCTCTTCAAGGTGGAGCCGGTGTGGTATTACCACGAACGCAGTGAACAACAAATTGGGCTACCGAGTTCCACTTTCGTATCAAAAGGCCCACTGGATACTGACGAGATGAAACTCCAACAGTTCCTTTTTTTTCCAGCTTAAATCGACTTGAAGACAAAAACCAGCCCAACATTGTTAGTGGGCTGCGGGCGGGCTCAAGCTTCAGCTGTTTCCACGCAGCACGGCTGCAAGGGTTTACCTGATAGATACGAGCATCTTGATACCTGTCTGTCTATTCGTAGCTGCGTGGACGCGTGGTAACGTCAATGAACAGTGACGGCGGTTCATCCATCGTCGTCGACGGAAAACACCACAAAAGGATGGAGTAGTAATAACCATAACCAAAAAGTCAAAAATCGCAGGCCGCAGGGAACCGAGGGTGAACGAATGGTTCACTGCCGTAGGCGCCAGAGTGCCGCGCGGCGCGCAGCTACAAGTCCCCGGAGGCTTACCCCTTGACCGGTGCTGCCGTGTCCCGGCCGCCCATGCATCTCCCTGCCGCCAGTGCCTGGGCACGAGTTCAAACCGTCCAGCCAAGCACCATAACTGCCCGGAAAATCCGCCACGGAGAGCGACGCCAAGAGCCCAACGAACCGGCCATCGCCGTACGACGCGGCACATCGCGTTCTCCCGCGCGACCGACGCGCGACGCCGACCACGCCACGCCACGCCACGCCACGCCGAGGTGTCCGCACCCACGTTGAGCAGCGCAGCGCGCGAACGCCTGTGCTGTGCAGTGTCAATCTCGATCCGTCGTGCCGGTCGCTCCACCGGCCACCCCCGACCCCGGAGCGGGTGAACTGTGGAAAGTGACGGGAAAGAGACTGGCGTAATTGCGTCGTTGTTGTCCAGATAAGACCGAGCGACGCGTCGCGGTGTGGCGGTGCACACCGGGCCGGGCAGGCACGGGCGTTCAGAAGTTGGTACGTACAACTACTCCAGTATAACCAGCTAGCTATCAAGGTGGCCGACGATTGTTGGCTACGTTGAGATATAGCGCCACTACACTGCCATTATCCATTCCCGGCGCTGACGACGCCAATCGAACGCTCGCGAAACCTATGCTAAGTTCTTGGCTCACCGTTGAACGCCTTGATTTGATGTGCCGGCCGGTTAGTTTTATAATACCACTGCACCCCTTTTTCCTCATGCATAGGATAGCCATAGGATCATATAGGACCATACCATACGTGCTTGCGTGCAGACAGCCGATCCGGCAGTATCCGAATGTAATTAAACTATATAGCCGTGCTGCTTTGTGCGCATAGTGTGTTTTTTTAGGTGAAGCGGCTATTCGTAAATAAACTCGGAGCCAGCGACGGATACTGAAATGGACTAAATCATGACTGATTTTAGCACAAAGGCTTTATATTTCTATCTTCTTTCTATTCCTGCCCTCTATCCTCCACCTCTTTATCTAATAGAGTAGGGGCTTTATTTTTTTCTATCTTTTTCTTCTTCCTTCTTCCTGTTGAGAACTACGTTACCACGGATCACCAGATCCGCTCACTTCCCTCCCATCAGCAGATTAGGCGCGAGAAGCTGTAGAAGACCTGTCTCTCTTCCCATAAGCATAGCATAAACACACACGAGACACAAGGTATAGGGTTGGGCCTCTGGCCTCTTTCTCTTCTCTCTCATATCAAGGTGTGTACAGGTTCCTTATATAGAGATGTGAGACCCCTCAGGGGCAAAGTCGGTATTTACCCACATAACCCTAACTAGGGTTACTTAGCACTCCCCCTTGGGCGAATACCGCGACCAACACATGCCTCTTTAAAACTCCCAAAAACCTGGTGGAAAAAATATGGAGAAAGAGTACATGGTGACGCAAATTGCATTTACACTTTGTTGTCTCATTAAAAACCTTATGTAAGAAACTTCAGAAAAACTCACCAAGGAAAAAGAATACAACAATTGTCATCAGGACAAATTTCGATCTTCTGGATCAGGATTCCATCGAATCTCCTACAAGGGCTAAATTTAGAAATGTGCTCCTCTGATCCTTGCAAAATCGTATCAATATGGCACAACATCTTCTTCTGGAAGTATACACACATAGAGATTTAGCAAACGGGTTGCATATTCTTGCAAATATTATTTCAGGAACTTCACCTCAACTCACTTTTAGGATACACGAGGTAAGTACACGTATCAACGTAAATAAGCCCCTTTGAATGGTGGTGTTCGATCCACTGGATCTACATATATGATAGAAACTTCTATAAAGCTTCACGTATTGATTATCAAGTTGATGCCTCCAGGACATACTGATATGACATTCAGTATCACGCAATTGTGATCAATATTAAGCATTCGCTCCCCCTGACGATGACATCTGTCAAAGTCTTTATCCCTCGTAACTCAAACACATCCTTCAAGATATGTGTCTCATTGTTCATCTGGAATAATGAGGGTGGATGAAGCTAGGGAGCTACACCTTTCATTCTCTCATACACCACAATGTATACATAGTTGTGCAAAGCAAATAACTTGTCCTTCTATAGGACTTAGGAGATATTATAGTTGTAGTAGTACATATTCTAGATATGACTCATCGCTCCAGGCGTTCATTCATTACAACTTCTATGATGGTGTAACAAAAGTCCATCAAAGATTGTAATCCATCAGAGATTTTTCATTGATGAGATACATCGTTATAGTCTGTCATTCTGGCACAATGAGGATATTTTGCCAGTAACACCTAAACCTTATAGGTTTCTGCCATCAGGGCTTTAGAGGATACCACAATTCCACATATGGTGGAATACACGAGTGTACATACACTTTGTAAAACTCGTGACATGCACATGTGCTTATGAAGCGAACTTCAAGTCCTTTAGTACCTCAATTTATTCCTTTTCAGGTCTGTATGGGTCTTTATCCCTTTATCGGGATTAACAAATTTTGGTGTTCAACTCAGATTTTATTTCTTTTAGAAAGGTTCCATCAGGGAACTATAATCTCAACTAGGAGATATTCTCTCTATATTGGAGAATGGTCATTCATCAGGAATGCATTATTCGGTATGAGATTTATATGTTGCATATTTATAATTCAAGAATATGAGTCCTCCTTGGATCTCATGACAGATCTTCTGAATCCTATTAATTGCATAGTTCAATTCATGACATTTGCCAGATTATATCATATAGCGGAACAGTGTTTATTCAACACACATGTGGGATGGGCCTCTTAGAAGACCACTTGAACCTTTGCATTCACCACACATTATTTCAATAGTGCCCATAAATGTTTGAACTTCAGGCTCGTGACTTTCATTTTGTGATTATTGGTTCAACCTCGATTGCATTTGTCATTGACTCGATAAGAGAGCTTAAAGCACCCATGCCTAGGACTTTGTTTTGGATCCCTTTGCAATCTATAGAGGCAAGATAGGTGTCGACACATTTGTCTCCCACATTTAATATTGATCTTCATCATTTCCTAAAAACAAAAGATTCATTGTTCCGTATTCCTAGCACAATGATATTGCGTGCATTGCTAGGAATTTCATCATCAAGATGGACCTCTTCGTGAGGCAAATCACAAACAGGGCGAGTTCATTGGAGGAGAGTTATTATAAACCATGTGAATATGCAATCAGAACATATGCTTTGACTAAGGCCGATGGATCATATTCGCAGGCGTCCCCGAGAATAGATCAAATGCCAATAAGTCAAATGTGGATATGATATTAATCCCGGGTATATCCACATCTACATCAGGTAGAAGCATTCAAACCAATATGGTTACTCCTCAACGATTTCTGGCAAACTCCATATACATAGGAGTACACTCCGAACGACGGGTTCAGTTTGGCTTTTGTGCGTTTAATAGAATATTGAGGCATTACACTATATGGGCATTCCTCCCCCTAATGGCGAGATGTTCTAAAAGCATATAGATAAAATCCCCAACCACAATCATCCAGTTGTGGCCAATGTATGCTATTGTGGTGATTTATTTGGGAAATCTTACGCACATTACATATCGAGGTTTTATGCAGTGAGCTTTGGACTTAGATTAATGTAGTGGCATGATTACTACATATTTTTTCCTTCAACATGAAGGGTTAGTCTCAACATCCTATGAGACACGCAACAACAAGTTGCTTCGTGGTTATAATTCTGCAAACTTACTGTTATTATTATCAAATACACAGTCAATCATCAGGATTTAGACTGACACATGCAACACTATGTTGGCCATAAAAATACTTCAGGGGCTCGTGCACATTATTTGTCATTTGGAGCAAGTAGTTGACTTCAGATCAACAAGGAAAATGACCATCAGGATCTAGTGCTCACAAGTACATTCACTGGTTGTATTGTGCTTTCAAGCACATAGAAGAATATGTGTGTATGTAATGGTGGTAAAGTGCATGGCATCAGGCCAATGCTGCCAAGCAGAGATTTTTATATATAGAGATGTATAGTCCGGCTCGTTTTTATCATTGCCCATAGTTTACCCAATTACTCATACCGTTCTGAAATTGGGTATCGATTTATGCAACATTTTTAGGTATTATAATTTTGAGAGAGAACTTATAACAACAGTCAAATATTTATTGTGTAAGCTGCCAACAGGGCAAATTTTTCTCCTCATATTGTACACCAATTTGTTCTATAAAGCATTATTTCGATCTCTTCATTGTTCAGCAAAAAGAGAAGATATAGAATAGAACAGACAAGGCCAAGAATTCCTTTTATCTAGAAAAAATCACCAGATTGCTAAGCTTTTTCACGAAGCAAATGGTGATAACTGCTTGGCAAGAGCGAAACAAGAACGATATCCGTATGGGACTAGGCTTCAACAACAGATAGTACTACTCTCATACGAATGAGTCATCAGGACTAGAGAGAATACAATATGTCTCCACAAGATATTTATATTTTTATCACAAATTATCATCACTAATAGTATTGTGATCGAGAATTGTGGCTCTTCCAACGCCAAGAACCAAGGACAAATTAATGCCTAATGTAGCTTCAAGCTGTGTGGTGATGTGGGATTTTATGGCTGTTTTCTACTCTTCTTACTTCTCGTAGATCAGAGATGGATTACGGTAAGCATGTCAAAGGGTGGAATCCAATGTAGTTCTACTACATAAACCCTAGATATGTATCCATTCATGATTGACCTTTACCAGTTGGCTTACAATGTATACCATTATCGTCAAGGGACTATCTCGAGTCAATTCAGCGACTATGAGTATTTAAAATTCTGAGAGATATATGCAACATAAGCATGATATCCTATATAGGACGATTAAAGTGGTTCAACGAAAACACACAATGGTTTTTCACACCAACATAGTGATTTTTTCTCAGAGTAACCTTTCGATGTACTCGCAATTTCGTGTTGCTAGGGTACTAGCCATTTATCTCAAAGTTCGCTTCATGTTGTTCAGCGACAAATAGCAATGTGTCAACATCTGGTTGAGCAATGTATGACTGAGATTTCTAGCCGTTATTCATCTGGTAAGGTCTAAGATTTCTAACCTTTATTCATCTGGTAAGGTCTCTTTGACTACTAACAGAATCCCAAGTTGTGATGTCTTCTATGCCAAAAAGACTTTCATGCATTATATTATATATCTTCGGATTACTTCGGGTAAAACTTTATGCATGAGGAGAGAGCAGAAAATTAACTTATCTGTGTTCTATATTATTTCATTTACTTTCCTAGATTATTAAAGCACTATAGAGCTTGATATAGTTGTTATAGCCACTTGGCAATATAAATAAATATATGATGCCACACAACACAATCAAATAAAATGTAGAGCTAAACAAAAATATTTACGAAGATTGCGTTATGATGTGACTTCAGGGGCATGAACAACCCACCACAATCCACGCGAGTACAAGCCCTAGTCTATCTGGCGTCAACGCGTGTGCGACCATCAGGGCGACGACAACACATCAAACCTTCGTAACCAGAACAACAGATGCAGTTGTGGCTTGGTAGTTGGAGTACATGATAAGTACACGCAACAGGCACAACAGGCGCAACAAGCGCAACTGTGACTCAATAGTTGCGACACACATGCAATGCCTTCAGGGCCCACAAAAAATGTGTGACTCGACGATGGCGGTCTGACTCAACGGGAGCGATCCGATTAAGCGAGAGCGCGACATAGCAATCACATGATGCAACCAAATTCGAACGACACAAATATTGCATCGTGTTGCCAGGGCACAGTCAATATTCAGCTAATGTCATAACTCAGCCGATAATAACATAGCTTGATCAGTACTAATTATTTACAGCAGGAAATAATTAATTAAAGTACAAATTGCAATGCTTTATTCTACTAATAGATTGTATTGGCGCCACTTGATCGAAAAATGGTGCCAAAGAAGTGAATTGCGTGGGGTAAAAATATTGTAAGGAAAGTGTACTCCATGCATACCCTGCTGGCATGACCCACTCCCCACCTCAGTTTTTTTCTCAGCCGCTCATGCTAGTTGCTAGGTATGGAGAGAGTAGACCGAAAGAACGCATGCAGAAGGAATATTCGGCAATAAAAAAACTAAAATAGAAAATATGACGATCCTCCGTAGGCCGCGCTGGGCTGCTGCGCGCTCACGGCTGCTAGGCCGTCCAACGAGATCTCTCATCGAACAACCACGTTGCTCTCGCTAGTCAAATCATGCGGTAGGTGCAACAATATGCACATACCAACCACGCCATCTCTATCTCACGCAGGTTCACAGGCTTAGGATGTGAGTTGTAGTCACCGGCCGCTTCGGCACGGACGCATCCGACGCACCACGCACGGCGGGGATCCAGCGCAGGTATCGCTTCTTCCCATCCAGCCTGATCGCGCTCTCGACACCTCCATCTATGGTACCGGGAGCGCACACCACAATCGTCGTCGTGTGGCTCGTCCCTAAGCAGCGGACACAACTCGATGGGCTCCGTCTTGGAGGCCACGCCGCCGGGGAGCAAGGCCAGGGCCGCGCCCGCGCCCACGCCATGCCAGGGCCGTACCCACGCCGGTGGGGAGCAGTTGGCCATGGCGTCACCGGTCGTCTTCGAGACAAGTGGGAGATCCAATGTCGCATGACCGATGAGGCACCAAGGAGGCAGCGATGCGGCCCAGATATTCGACCGGTATCCTAGTGTCGGCGTTTCGGACCCGGGGGGTCCCTGGACCGACGAGTAAATTTGTCGCTGCGTGCCCCTGCCCAGATGGGTTGGTGCGAGATGGAACACAAGTGGGGGAATGATCCTTGTATTATCCTGCACCAGGGTGCTCGTAGTAGGGGTTACAAGCGTTGCGAGAGAGTGAGAGCGAGAGAGGGCAAGTAGCAGAGAGCGAGAGAGAGAGAGAGAGGGTCCGACCCCTGCTCGTCTTCTCCCGCTGTGCGTATGTATGCTTTGTATGTTCGTATGCTCGTCCCTTTGTCCTCTCGCTCCCCTTTTTCGTCCCTCCTCTGTCCCCCGTGGGGCCCTGGACACCCCTTTTATAGACGTAAGGAGATGCCCAGCTGTACAATGGGGTGTAGCTGGGAGCTAAGGTGGCTGGCAGGGAAGTGCCCTGAGCCCTGTACAGATAACAACGTGGCCATTGGGGGGACGTCTCGAGTCCTGTAGAGGTAGTATCGTGGCCGTCAGAGAAGTGCCTTGGACCCTGTAGCAGTACAGCTGTTGGCGCTGCATGGATCTTGCTGATGTCTCCTTACTTCCGTAGGGGGCTTGATGACCACCGACGTCATGGTTGCATGTGGGAAACCACCATCGCCTGTTACCGGGGTAAGCTTGATGGGACGCCGGTCTTGTTCCTTCGTAGCCTGAGCTAGCTAGGAGTAGGGTAATGATGCATCCCTCGTGGCATGGTTGATCCGAGCCTGAGGTCGGGCGAGGCGGTGACTCCTCCGAGGTCGAGGCTGGGGCCGAGACCCAGGGTCGGGCGAGGACGTGATTCTTCCCGAGGCCGGGGCCGAGGCCGAGCCCTGGGGTCGGGCGAGTCGGAGATTTCCTCCCGAGGCCTAGGCCGAGGCCGAGCCCTAGGGTCAGGCGAGGCGGAGCTTCTTGTTGCGCCCGAGGTTGAACTCGACCGTTGTCGATTTCGCCCGGGTGGTTGGCACAGCAGCCGGAGCAGGGCGGGCGACGCTGTTTTCTGTCAGATCGGTCAGTGAAAGGGCGAAGTGACTGTGGTCACTTTGACCTTGCCAACTGAGGTGCGCGTGTCAGGATAAGGTGTCAGGTGACCCCAGCATTAAATGTGCATGCAACACGGTTGGCTGGTAAGGCGATTTGGCCAAAGTCGCTTGCACGACAAGGCTTGTCTTTGGCGGAGCCGAGGGTGCACTCACTGTCCGAAGAGACCCTCGGGCGAGGCATGGACTTGTCCGGGACCACTGTTCTGCCCGAGGCCGGGCTCGAGCGGGGTGAGACCGTGTCCCTTGGTAGACGAAGCTTTGACTTTGACCCGAGCCGTCAGCCTTTAGGGTTTGCCCTGAAGGTGTTTACCGGCCGTGATTAGGAGTGGTGGGGGTACCCCTAATTTCGGTACCCGAAAGTAGCCCCTAAGCCTCGAGGGGAGTGGTGACGCTCGCTTCGAGGCTCTGCCGCATTCTTGGTGAGGGGACCGGCCTTTCTCGGTTATACTTTGTTCCGACGGGTGCGCGCGAGCGCACCCGCCGGGTGTAGCCCCCGAGGCCTCGGAGGAGTGGTTTGACTCCTCTGAGGTCTTAATGCTTTTCGGGATGTTTTGGCTGGTCCTGTCATTCCCTCATGCGGCCTGGCCGTAGCCCGGGTGCACGATCAGGTTCCGAGTTTTTGAGCTGGTTTGTTGACGCTGTCAACAGTTTGGCCATAGCCGGGTGCGAGAGCAGCCCCCGAGCCTCTGCACAGAGCGAGAGGACGATCAAGGACTGTCTCGACTTTTATTATACGCCCCTTCGTCGCCTTTCCGCAAGGAGGAAGGGGGAAAGCGCCATGTTACCCTCGGAGGGCACCGATCATGGTGTTTCCGGCGAGCTGCTAGCGGGTGATCCGAGTGGACGCCCGTGCCCCATTCGTTAAGGGTCGACTAGTGGCCCAGAGGCGCGCTCCAAAAGTACCCGCAGGTGATTCGCTGGACCCGACCCCTTTTCGACAGGGTCCGAGGGCTCGATGCCTCCCTCCGGTGGGATTCCATTACGAGTCGTTCCCGCTGGTCTTGGAAATGTCCTAGGGTACCTCGGGAGCATAGCCTGAGCTTTGGCCATGTATTGGACGTACCCAGGGTCATCCCTCACTCTGTGTGTTCTGGGGCGGCTGTCGAACCCCTTCAAGGGGCCAGCCTACGAACCCCTGATCAGTAGTGGGCGCGGAGCCCGAGTGCTCTGGGGCGGCTGTCAAACCCTTTCGAGGGGCCAGCCTTCGAACCCCTGATCAGTAATGGGCGTGGAGCCCGGGTGCTCTGGGGCGGCTGTCGAACCCTTTCGAGGGGCCAACCTTCGAACCCCTGATCAGTAGGAGGGCTCAGGGGCCCGTTTCCTTCGCGGGGAAGGATCCTTTCCGAAATATCCCCCTTCTCAGTCCCTGTAGCAAGAGAGAGAGGAAACGGAAAAGGATATGAATTCAAAAGTCGTGGCGCACCTTTTTTGGCGCGGCCTTTATGGCGGAGGCGAAACGTTGCCTGCTTCGCCTGCCAACGGTGTCGCTTGCCCTGCCAGGGAGTTAATGCGATGGGACGGGCGATTCGCGGGGCGGCCGTATTTTGTGTGTCTTGATCTTGCTCTCCTTCTTTCAGTAAGCGGAGGTAGGGCTCGGCTGGTCTAGCCCCCAGGAAGGCCCTTAAGACGGGGCTGGCCCCCGCAGCCGATGCTGCGGTGTGCCACGCCGGTTGGCTGCCTTCCGCACAAGACGCCCTCGAGCGGGGGGCCCAGGCGGCACGAGCTACAATGGGGCTAGCCCCCAGGCCAACCCCTCTGCCGGGACGGCCATCATGCCGGGTGAGGCTGCTGACGTAGCCACGACCTCGAGCCCGGCTGACTTGCTGCCGGTGCCGGCATCGATCTTCGCCGGGGCCGTCGCTGATTTACCCACGGAGCCGCCCATTGCCGCCGACATTGGGATGACCGAGGCGCCGCCGCTCGTGGCCATCCCCGACCTCCCCGTTCTCGGCCATGAGGAGGGGGTAGCCATCGTCGTCGAGGTTGGCGATCGGAGGCCCTCTTCCTTAGCCGAGGAGAGGCCCAACACTTTGATTGCGACGGTACCTGAAGCGCTGGCCGCAGGGGGACCCAACGCTTCGGTCGAGGTGCGTGCGGAACCATGGCCCACCTTAGGGAGCAGCGGCCTTATCCATGCACGGCTCAACCTTGATGAATGGTGTGGGTGGCCGTTCCGGTTCTGGAGCCATGCCATCTCGGACCCGGAGCCCCTCCTCTCCCTCGACGATGAGCTGGAGGAGAGATCTCGGGACAACTTCCGCGAGTATATCGAGGCGACGACGAGGTCGCTTCGGTCGGTCGTCGAGACCCTTTCTAGAGACGTTCCCAGGGTCTTCCAGGTAAGGGTTTCAATGGAGACTTTGCGTGGCCAGGGCACTCTTTGTCATGCCTTGTTTTCCCTTCTTAGGAACTTGCGGATGTGAGCACCGCCAAGTCGCTGTTCCTCCGCCGCGAGAGAGACGTATGGGATTCACTGTGGTCCCAGAGGACCGTGCTTGCCGAGGCCAATGAGCGGCTTGCCCAACAGAGCACCGAGGTGGCAGATCTTCGGTTGCTCTGTGATGAGCTAAAGTCGGTGGCAGCGGCGGCGCGGGCAGAGGCTTTGTCGGCCTAGGAGCAGGTGGCTTCCCAGGCCGAAGAGATGCAACAGCGGCGACTGGAGCTCGGCCAGGTCCTCGGCAAGCTGGACCAAACTCGAAGCCAAGCTGCCGAGGCTGTGAGCCGGGCTGAGGCCCTTAAGGTTCAGCTGGCTAAGGCTGCGGGGCGGTTAGCCGAGGCATCCACTCGGTCCGAAGGTATGTGTCGCTCGCTTTGTAGCTTCGTTCTTCACCTCGTGTCTGAAGAGTATTGTTTGGCTGTCTGCAGGGTTGGAGACGACTCTTAGCGAGTCTGTCAAGGATAGCGAGGCGCTCGCCCAGGCAGCTGAGCAAAAGGTGGCCGACCGTGCGGCCATGTTCGAGGCTATCTTGGCCTTTTGTCAGGCCTTCGACCTCGATGACGTCCCCTCGGGTAGCTCCCCCAGAGTCACCTGTGGGCCTTGGGTGGCCATGTGCGCGGTAGACTCCACGGGGCGCTACATCACGGCGTTAGGCGGGCCTTCGCCATGCTCGCTTCCCACTATGACGTGGATCTGGAGCAGGTCAGCGAGGGGTACTGCCTACCCGACGAGGATGAGGCCGCCTTAGCCGAGGTCCAGAGGCTTGACGTGGCCGTCGCTGGCCCAAGCGCGGTGCTGGCGTCCTCCTTTGAGGTGGAGATCCTCTCGCTCGAGTCACCGTCTGAGGCCAGGCCAGATTCTGCCGAGGGTGGAAACGTTGCCGAGGGCGCCGCTCCTCCTCCTGCTGATGCCTGAATCTTGTAGGAATGGTTTGCCCGAAGCATGCGAATGTTTTTTCGGCCGCCGAGGCCTAAACATTTTATCGTCGTGTTTTAAAGCTGCATTTTCTTTCCTCTTATTTCGAGTACCTGTGACGGAACCTCCCAAGTCATTAGGCCCACCTACAGTTGTCCTTGTCCAACAGACATCAGACAACCCTGTAGATGTTCCTGAATCACTTGATGAGTTCGGTATCTTTTCTCTTACCTTTCCAGGAACGTTTCACCCGTCTGACAGACAATATGTTCATCGGAGATGCGGAAATGCGGAAGTGATTACATAAACTTACATTTATTTAAAAAGTAAGAGTAAGTTATTTAGTATAGACCAGAGTGTAAAGCGAGTGCTGAAAAGTATTATTACAATACCTGGGAGGCAAAAACTCCTCCCATTAAGTTCTTTACATAAAAGTTTTTAAGGAGGACTCGGTCCTCCAGCAGCTTCATTCTTGATTGTCCTCATTTTTCACCACCTTGGTACAAAAACAACAAAGGTTTGTTGTTTCCTCACCTAAAAACAATGGGGGAATAAACCCTGAGTATGGAATTACTCAGCAAGTCTTACCCGACTAAAGAAAAGACTCTCAAGGGTATGCTGGTTATGTGGGAATCAAGGTAAGGCCTTTCAATAGTCAAAGACTTTGTTTGCAGAATTGCTTACTAAAGTGGATCCTTAAAATCCAGTTTTATTGTCAAGTTAAGTAAACTTACTTACATCTAGAGTTCTTTCTATCCTAGTTCAAACACTTGTCCTGAACTAGCCAATTTCTTGTCAATCCCTTTATCTTTAGTGGAGTGCTACGTGTAAGTCAGTGGCCAAGTCTCCATAACCGCGGAGGTACGGCGATCCGAATCGTTTATACTCAGCTGAGGATCTCCAATCACACGACATATGTAGCACTTAACCCTTGCATATGTCAACCCGCCACCGAGTTTCTTAAGACCAGATCAGGTTCACGCAAACCGAGAGCACAGATACACCACCGTCCAGCCTCTTGCCACGGAGGGTACACGCTACTCTCGCCACCGCTCCATGCCCATTTCGTGTTATCTTATTCTGGCCTTAGTCCGCCCGAGGCAAAGCTTACCCATGACGAGGCATGTGACCAGTTAAAGGGTCCTCGGTCAGCAGGCTTACATCGAGACGGCCCTTAATCGACTCAGACGGAGACACTACACCGAGACTCTCTTTCTCGTGCAAGTCACCCGCCCGGTCTCAGCTTAATCATTTAACCCCAAAGGTTGGTACCTGGCAGAGGTACATCTTTTCCGATGTTGGACCCATCATGGCCATGATGGATCCACCATCAAGTTTTGTTTTCAAAAACATCCCAACCACTTTTGCCATATCATCTTTTGCAAAAACAAAACATTTTGTTTTACTAAAGCAAGGCTAAGCATAAAGAAAATCCTTTGTAAACAGGGATTCCAAGGAAGGTAATCAAATCCAAGGAAGGTAATGCAGGAATTGTTTAAGCAATCAACACCTATCACCTAGTGCATCAAGCAAGTGAGAAAGATTTTAAAACACAAGGGGGGTGGCAAATGCATCGGGGCTTGCCTTTGTTTATGGGTGAGTCAGGCTCAGATCCACAAATATCGAAGTAGAAACAATTCTCAGCCTGAGTATCCAAAGGTGGTGGTACTTGCTCTTCAGTGGCTTCCACTTTTTCCTCGTGTTCTAATCATACCCATACATATGTATAAGAATGAATGTCATGTAATGCTCATGAGGGTGCAAAGATAATATAAACTTAGTATCTAAGTCTTGAATACAACTTTCCTTCACGGAACTCCGAGAACTTAGGGTTTCCGGAGTCGGTAAAGGAGTTCACAGGGCAGGGGGGTGTTTTGGGGTTTGGTGACCAAACAAGGTCCAAATCAACCCAAATTCTACCCAAGGCTTCTAAATAATATGAGGAACTCATATAAAAATTTTGAGCATTTTTGGGATTACCATTTATCTTTTAAAAATCTAGAACTACTACCTTAAACTATTTTAAATACCTTAAAATTTCTAATTTACCCTAAAAATCACGAAACTATTTTTATTAAATTCTAGGGAAAATAAGAAGCCTAGGAAAATTGGTTTTACAATTTTAGGATTTTTCTACATTTTCCATAATTGTTTTGGCGCTAGAATAAAAGAAAAGGAAAACTGGTGAATAGTACTGGGCTGATTTCAGCCCAGCCGGCCCAAGCCTACGCAGATCGCGCGCGCGCCCGCGTGGCAATCTTGCAGAAGGGCCCTCGGGGTTTTGGGTAACAGGAAACGAGTTCTTTTACTATTCCTATGTGTCGCTGACGGTTTACAGGGAGCCCCCTCGACTTCTATTTCCTCGCACGGCTAAGTCCTCGACGGCGTCGCGCACGACAGAACTCCGGCGAGCATCTGTACCAGCCGATTGGGGCAAAGGCTAGGCTCTCCGAGCAACATACATGAAATCGGGGCTACCTTGATCATTTTCCCCAACTTAATTGCGCTAATGATCAACTACGGAGCTCTGGCCACGGTGGCCGAGAACATGGCGGCTAGATCGTCGTGTTCCCGACGATTGGTGGCCTCCTAGTTTGAATTGATGGCTCGGCAAGCATCACAGAGTCACCAGAGTGCTCAAACAAGGGAGAGAGAGTGATGAACTAACCTAGAAAGGGCTGGCCGCGGTGATGGGTGGTTTACGGTGTTCTTGAACTAGATTGGGGGAAACGTGAAATTAGAGAGCTGTGGGGAGTAATCGGAGCTACGCGTGGGTTCTCTGGACGCACAATTACCTAGCGGAACTGGCTGAGGCTTCAATTTATAGGCAGCTTCGTCGGTGGTGGCCAATTTGGTCGAGCAACGCTGGCAGTCGGAGATGGAGAAGAACCTGGCGCGGTGAATTCGTGTCCATCGCCGTGGCAGGCTCACCGGCGTTGATTAGACAGCAGTGGGTGTTTACGGCAACGCAGTGGAAGGGTTGAGCCACGCGGCGCACGGCCGGGATGCGGCGGTCATCGGTGAGCTTATCTGCTCAGCCGTAGGGTAGAGGGGGAAAGCACGGGGGGTCGCCGGAATGGAGCCCAGCTCATCGGCGGTGAAGATTCTCCTTACCCCGCGACGTTATCCGTCCACCAGCGCACGAATCTACATGCCATTGACGCGAATCACGGCGAGGGATCATCGGCGGTGGAGTACTCTGAATCCCCCCCGATAGCACTGTACCATGACGATGAGGTTCAGACACTCTGACAGATCATTTTGAAGCTTAGTTTTCTCTCAATTTTGAATGACAACTTAACCCAAGCTGTGCATCAAAGTTGTAATGCTACATACCGGCTACAACTTTGTTATAGCAATCCAAGGTAGATTCCCACTGGTCTTAGTCTAAATGGCTCTCAATATTGGATCAAAGTCACTGTCCATCTGAAGTTCAATCTATATCAGCCTGACAGTCCAACTTTGGGCAAGATTATCTTCAAATTTCTCACAAGAACATGGCTTGCACTCTTAAGCAAACTTGTTATCCATTAATAGGTCTACAAGTTTGATGTGGTACCCCAGGGCAAAACCCTATATTTTGAAAGATACAGGGCTCCAAAGTTGAGCCCTCAACACTGAATTTCAGACTTAGAACTTAGTTGAGGTCCATTTTGCAATTAAGTCCAAAATCCAATATTTGGATTACAAGTCCACACATTTGTGAACCAAATGACTTAAGATACTTATTTAACTTGGTTTTTGCACTTTAGTCCAAAAGTGGACTAATTTTGCACATAAGCCCCTAGGTTTTAGTTTTAGGGTTTTCCAGGGTTTCACTTAGGGTTTCTGGTATCCCAGGGGTCTAAGTGTAATTCCACTTAAGTCTTGGGATCATTTTATGACTATTCCCCTAAAGCCTTTAGGTTTTCTTTATTTGGGTTAAGTTTTTGCCCCTTGAGCCTTATTTAGGGTCAGGTTCTCTATCCAGGGTCCTATTTGCAAAACACCAAAAACAATACACTTGTTTGAAATTTTTACCTAGTGAATGCACTCTAGGTGTGTCAAACATATGCAATGCCAATGTTTATGATGTCATGCTCAAGTTTTAGTTACAGTAACACCAGGGGTGTTACAGTACCAGGACTTGTTCGTCGGTAGCAGAACCGCTTATCCGAGCGGGAGTTACTTCTCACGGAAGGTGATGAGTGAGGTATCCGTATCCCGGAGGCGTAGGAGTCCCTCGGCTTGGTCGGCCTTGCCACTTACGTGTACTCTCGTCGCTTTTAGGGCCCTGCTATCGACATAGTCGAAAGCACAAAAGTTGTTTTCTGTAGAAAACTTTTTCGAGGAAAATTTTGACGCAGAGGGGGGGCCCCCTTCTAGCCCCCGAGGGAGGGTCGGGCTTGGCCGAGGCAAGGCTGACCCTTACTTGACGGTTAGACTTTATTTAAGCGCGTAAAAACGAGGAACATGAACGACTTGAAACATTTTTAAGGGTAGAAGCGACATAGCTGTTCGATGTTCCAAGCGTTGTTGTAGACCTCGCCTTGATCATTGGCCAGCTTGTATGTTCCGGGCTTCAAGATCTTGGCGATGATGAATGGCCCTTCCCAGGGGGGAGTAAGCTTGTGGCGCCCTCGGGCGTCCTGTCGCAGCCGAAGCACCATGCCTCCCACTTGGAAGCCTTGGGGCCGAACCCTTCGGGCGTGGTAGCGTCGCAGAGACTGCTGATACTGCGCCGAATGTAGTAAGGCAACGTCCCGAGCTTCTTCGAGCTAGTCCAGTGAGTCCTCTCGGCTGATCTGGTTGCTTTGGTCGTCGTACGCCTTCGTCCTTAGGGAACCGTATTCTAAGTCCGTGGGGAGGATGACCTCGGCCCCATAGACTAGAAAGAACGGTGTGAAGCCCGTGGCACGGCTCGGCGTCGTCCTCAGACTCTAGACCATCGAGGGTAGCTCCTTCATCCACCACTTGCCAAACTTGTTGAGGTCGTTGTGGATCCTAGGCTTAAGTCCCTGCAAAATCATACCGTTGGCACGCTCCACCTGCCCATTCGTCATGGGGTGAGCTACGGCGGCCCAGTCCACACGGATGTGGTGGTCCTCGCAGAAGTCCAGGAACTTTTTTCCGGTGAACTGTGTGCCCTTGTTAGTGATGATGGAGTTCGGGACTCCAAAGCGATGGATGATATTGGTGAAGAACGCCACCGCCTGCTCAGACCTGATGCTGGTTAGGGGTCGGACTTCGATCCACTTGGAGAATTTGTCGATGGCGACCAGCAGGTGCGTGAAGCCCCCGGGTGCCTTCTGCAAGGGATCGACGAGGTCCAGACCCCACACAGCAAACGGCCAGGTGATGGGTATCGTTTGCAAGGCCTGAGCGGGCAGGCGTGTCTGCTTTGCGTAGAATTGGCACCCCCGGTAGGAGCGTACAATCCTAGTGGTGTCGGCCACCGCGGTTGGCCAGTAGAAACCTTGTTGGAAGGCATTCCCCACGAGGGCTCGAGGTGCTGCATGGTGGCCGCAAGCCCCCGAGTGTATTTCTTGTAACAGCTCTTGTCCTTGGGTGATGGAGATGCATCGCTGGAGGATGCCCGAGGGACTGCAGTGATAGAGCTCCCTTTCATCACCCAGCAAAACGAACGACCTGGCGCGCCGAGCCAGTCGCCGAGCTTCGGCCTTGTCGAGGGGCAGCTCTCCTCGGAGGAGATATTCCAGGTAGGGGGTCTGCCAGTTCGGGACCGGTACGACCCCATCCCGCTCTCCCTCGACACGCAGGGCCTCACCTTCAGCGGCCGAGGGCACCTCGGACTCGGCCGAGGCTTCCTTGGGCTTGGCCGAGGGTATCACGGGCGTGTCGTCGGTCTTGACGGAGGGTTGATGTATATCCCTGGAGAAGACGTCCGGGGGAACCGGTGTCTGCCCTGAGGCTATTTTAGCCAGCTCATCCACAGTCTCATTGAATCGTCGGGCGACGTGGTTGAGTTCCAGCCCGTAGAACTTGTCTTCCAGGCGTCAAACTTCGTCGCAGTAGGCCTCCATCTTCCAATCGTAGCAGTGGGAGTTCTTCATGACTTGGTCAATGATAAGCTGCGAGTTGCCACGAGCGTCGAGGCGCCGAACCCCTAGCTCGATGGCGATGCGTAGCCCATTAACCAATGCTTCGTACTCGGCCACGTTGTTTGACGCCGGAAAATGAAGGTGGATCACGTAGCGAAGATGTTTTCCGAGAGGTGAGATGAAGAGCAAGCCTGTGCCTGCTCCAGTTTTCATCAGCGACCTGTCGAAGTACATGGTCCAAAGCTCGGGTTGGATTGGAGTTGTTGGTAACTGGGTGTCAGTCCACTCATCCAGGAAGTCGGCCAAGACTTGGGATTTTATGGCCTTCCAAGGGGCGAATGAAAGTGTTTTGCCCATGAGTTCCACTGCCCATTTCGCTATCCTACCCGAGGCCTCTCGGGACTAGATGATCTCTCCCAGAGGAAAGGATGACACCACAGTCACCGAGTGAGACTCGAAGTAGTGTTGCAGCTTCCGCCGTGTCAGAATCACTGTGTAGAGCAGCTTCTGGATCTGCGGGTAGCGGATTTTGGTCTCGGAAAGCACTTCGCTGATGAAGTAGACTGGCCTCTGGACGAGCAGTGTATGCCCTTCTTCTTGTCTCTTGACTATGACTGCGGCGCTGACCACCTGAGTGGTTGCGGCTACATAGATCAAGAGGGCTTCTCCCGCAGCGGGGGGCACCAAGATGGGTGCATTTGTAAGGAGTGCCTTCAAGTTCCCGAGGGCTTCTTCAGCCTCGGGGGTCCACGTGAAGCGCTCGGTCTTCCTTAAGAGGCGGTACCGGGGCAATCCTTTTTCGCCAAGGCGTGAGATGAAACGGCTCAGAGCCGCAAGGCATCCCATGACCCTCTGTACTCCTTTCAAATCTTTTATCGGCCCCATGTTGGTGATGGCGGCGATTTTCTCCGGGTTGGCCTCTTTGCCCCGCTCGGAGACGATGAACCCTAGGAGCATGCCTCAGGGGACTCCGAAGACACACTTCTCAGGGTTGAGTTTCACGCCTTTAGCTCTCAGACACTTGAATGTCGTTTCAAGGTCAGAGAGGAGGTCGGAGACTTTCTTTGTCTTGACAACGATGTCATCGATGTAAGCCTCGACCGTTCTGCCGATGTGTTCTCCGAACACATGGTTCATGCACCTCTGGTAGGTGGCACCTGCATTCCTGAAACCAAATGGCATTGTAGTGTAACAGTACATGCCAAAAGGTGTGATAAAAGAAGTCGTGAGCTGGTCGGACTCTTTCATCTTGATTTGGTGATAGCCTGAGTAGGCGTCGAGGAATGACAGGGTTTCGCACCCAGCAGTGGAGTCCACAATTTGATCGATGCGAGGCAGAGGGTAGGGAACCTTCGGACATGCTTTGTTTTGACCAGTGTAGTCTACGCACATCCTCCATTTCCTATCCTTCTTCCTTACAAGAACAGGGTTAGCTAACCATTCGGGATGGAATACCTCTTTGATGAACCCTACCGCGAGTAGCTTGTGGATCTCCTCGCCTATGGCCCTGCACTTTTCTTCGTCAAAACGGCGCAAGGCCTGCTTCACGGGTTGGGCTCCAACTCTGATGTCCAGTGAGTGCTCGGCACATCCCTTGGTATGCCTGGCATGTCCAAGGGACTCCACGCAAAAACTTCAGCGTTTGCGCGGAGAAAGTCGACGAGCACTGCTTCCTATTTGGGGTCGAGCTCGGAGCCGATCCGGACTTTCTTGCTGGCGTCGTTGCTGGGGTTGAGAGAGACGGACTTAACCGCCTTGGCTGGTTCGAAGTTGCCGGTGTGCCGCTTCGCGTCGGGCGCCTCCTTGGAGAGGCGTTCCAGGTCGGCGATGAGGGCCTCGGACTCGATGAGGGCCTCAGCGTACTCCACGCATTCCACGTCGCATTCATACGCGTGGTGGTACGTGGATCCGACGGTGATGATCCCGTTTGGGCCCGACATCTTGAGCTTGAGGTAGGTGTAGTTGGGGACGGCCATGAACTTGGCGTAGCATGGCCTTCCCAACACCGCGTGGTAGGTCCCTCGAAACCCGACCACCTCGAAGGTGAGGGTTTCCTTTCGGAAGTTGGAGGGAATTCCGAAGCAGACGGGCAAGTCAATCCGCCCGAGGGGAAGGATACGCTTTCCAGGTGCGATCCCGTGAAAGGGTGCCGCACCGGCCCGGACCTCGGACCGATCAACCCCCAAGAGTTCTAGGGTCTCAGCGTAGATGATGTTGAGGCTGCTGCCCCCATCCATGAGGACTTTGGAGAGCCTAACGTTGCCGATGATCAGATCGACGATGAGCGGGTACCTCCCTGGGCTTGGCACGAAGTCGGGGTGGTCGTCTCGGTCGAAGGTGATAGGCTTGTCGGACTAGTCTAGGTAGGCTGGCGCTACCACCTTTACCGAGCAGACCTCTCGGCGCTCCTGCTTGCGGTGCCGAGCCGAGGCGTTCGCCACCTGCCCGCCGTAAATCATGAAGCAGTTGTGGATCTCGGGGAACTCCTCTTCCTTGCCGCCCTCCTTCTTGTTGTTGCCTTGGCCCTTGCCATCTTCCGCCGGGGGCCCGACCTTATGGAAGTAGCGCCGGAGCATGACACATTCTTCAAGGGTGTGCTTGACGGGACCCTGGTGATAGGGGCACGGCTCCTTGAGCATCTTGTCGAACGCGTCGGCCCCTCCAGGGGGCTTCAGAGGGTTCCTGTGCTCGGCAGCAGCGACAAGATTCGCGTCAGCGGCGTTGCGCTTCGCTTGCGCCTTCTTCTTGGCCTTCTTCTTCGTGCCACGCTGGGCGGACGCCTCGGGGGTGTCTTCCTTCGGCTCCCCCTGAGGCTGCTTGTCTTTCTGGAAGATGGCCTCGACCGCCTCCTGACCCGAGGCGAACTTGGTGGCGACGTCCATCAGTTTGCTCGCACTGGTGGGAGTCTTGCGCCCCAGTTTGCTCACCAGGTCTCGGCAAGTGGTGCCGGCGAGGAAAGCTCCGATGACGTCCAACTCGGTGATGTTAAGCAGCTCGGTGCGCTGCTTTGAAAACAGCTGGATGTACTCTCGGTGGGATTCCCCAGGCTACTGGCGGCAGCTTCGGAGATCCCATGAGTTCCCAGGGCGCATGTACGTGCCCTGGAAATTTCCCGCGAAAGCCTTGATCAGGTCGTCCCAGTCGGAGATCTGCGCAGGAGGCAGATGCTCTAGTTAGGCCCGGGCAGCGTCGGAGAGAAAAAGGGGTAGATTACGGATGATGAGGTTGTCATCGTCTGCCCCTCCCAACTGGCATGCCAGTCGGTAGTCCGCGAGCCACAGCTCCGGCCTCGTCTCCCCCGAGTACTTGGTGATGGTAGTCGGGCTCGGAAATGGGCGGGGAATGGCGCTCGTCGTATGGCCCGGCTGAAGACTCGTGGACCGGGTGGCTCGGGCGAGGGTCTCCAATCCTCCTCGCTGTCGCAGCGTCCCCCGCGCCTGGGATGGTAGCCTCGGCGCACCTTCTCGTTGAGGCAGGCTCGATGATCGTGATGGCGATGCTCGTTGCCGAGGCGGTCCCGGGCAGCAGGTGCCTCGTCCCGTGTGCGCTCGAGATGGACCGAGGCATCCCGCATGCGTCTGGAGGACGTCGTGTGATGCTCCGAGGGGTCAGCTCGCCTCCGGGAGGCGGAGCTCTCGGCTCGTCGAACTACGGCGCCTTCCAGGAGATCCTTGAGTTCGACCTGGATACGTCGTCCCTCGATGGTGGATGGCTCTGGCATGGTTCGAAGTAGCATCGCCGCTGCAGCTAGGTCCTAGCCGGACCCACTGACGACCGGGGGCAGCGCTGCCCTGGCATTGTCGACGATGCGGTGCTGGATGTCCCGGGCCCGATGACAGGCTCCTCCGGCGAGTGTTCGGCCTGCCCACTCCTGTTCGATGTTTTGTCGGAGCTGCACAAGCTGCCCTGCTTCCCCGTCGACTTGGGCCTGCATCTCACGGGTTTGCTCGAGCTGTGTGTCCCGACCCCCCGCAGGGACTTGGACCACAGCTAGCTCCCACAGGATGTCAACGCGAGATGCGGGCCCAGGGGGATCGTCAACCTCCGGCATACCGAGGTGGTTGCCTTCGTTGTGATCTCCCTGATCGACGTGGAAACATTCGTGACTTGGGCCGTAACCCTCATTGTCAAGGCCGTGGCCTGAAAGTTCCTTTTACCCGGGAACAGGATCTGGATGTCGCCTAGAGGGGGGAGGGGTGAATAGGCGAATAAAAATTAACACTGTAAAACTTAAATTCTTACTCTACTCGAAGACTAGAACGCAGTGGAGTGAAGGACCCTTCGAGTAGGTTGCAGCGGATTTGAAATTCCTGTCTTAACAATATCCTGCACTTCAAAGAAAGCTAGTACCACAAGTAAGCAGTGAAGTGCAGATGTAAGAACTGAATAAGACAGGGAATTAGCACACAACACAGAGCAGAGCACGTGGACACAGGAATTTATCCCGAGGTTCGGCCAAGCCTGAAATGCTTGCCTAGTCCTCGTTGGAGTTAGCCACACCTGGGCTTGGAGTCTATTTCAACTCCTTCCTCCGTTTGCTCAAATCTGTCAATCTGACAGATAGAGCCTTCCACTATGTTGAGATGGTTACAACGAAACTGTGGCTGCTTACAATCTTCTTGGCAGCACTCCGGCAGAGTAACGATATGCTCAAGACCTTGCTCTAGCCCTTAGCAGCACCTCTCCACTCTCTCAAAGCTTATGTCTTTGCCTCTACACAAACTAGAGAGATATACACGAGAGGGAGAGAGAGAATTGATCCGAGTGATGTCTACACTTGTTGGCTGCACTACTTATTTGTTTGAGGCGCTTAGAGGTCCCTTTTATAGGCCCAAGGGGCCTAGGAGCCGTTGGAAGCAATCCAGGAAGGCAAATCTTGCCTTCTGTCGGGTGGTGCACCGGACAGTGCGGTGCACCACCGGACATCCACTATTCATGGTCCGGTGTGGATCTCCTTCCAAACTTGGCGCAGTTGACCGTTGCAGACTAGGAGCCGTTGGCGCACCGGAAACTGTCCGGTGCACACCGGACAGTCCGGTGCCCCCATCTGACCGTTGGCTCGGCCATGCGTCACGCGCGGATTGCGCGGCCGGCCGTTGGCGCGCCCGACCGTTGGCTCACCGGACAGTCCGGTGTATCACCGGACAGTCCGGTGAATTATAGCCGTACGCTATTGACTTGGTTCCTGAGAGCGGCGACTTCGTCGCAGCCGACTCACCGGACACTGTCCGGTGTACTACCGGACAGTTCGGTGATTTATAGCCGTACGTCGCCGTCGAGACCCGAGAGTAGCCAGTTGACCAGACGCCAGCCTGGCGCACCGGACACTGTCCGGTGCACCACCAGACAGTTTGATGCACCCAGACTGAGCAGAGTCTTGGCTGCTCGAGCCAAGTCTTTTCCAATTGAATTTTCTCTGATTCTAGCACTTAGACAAATATGTTAGTACACAAAAACCAATGTACTAAGTCTAGAATCATACCTTCTCTTGGATCTTCACTTCTCTAGCACTTTGACATGCTTAAGATTGATATTGGACTCATAAATCATCAAGTCAGCTTGACTTGATCTAGATTATTATTTCTGAGCTCCAACATCCTGCAAAGGTCACATAGAATATCTCCAAACATAGGAACAACCCGAACTAACAGTTAAAGTGCACTTAGCTCTTTTGGGTTGCTTCCAGTTCTGATTTTGACATTTGTTCTCCTTCTAGTGACTTTGTTCTCCTTCTTAGAGCTTGATCTTGAGCCTTATGACTTACACCACATAACTATAGATGTTTCCTCATTGGTTGTAAGTCACGTCCTTATGTAGTGATCCTTGATGTGCCATAGCTCTTCTCAACTTGATCACCCTTGACTTTGCAAGTCTTCTTCTTCACCCTTGGCTTTGGGTTCCTCAGCCTCTTTGACCTTCTCCCATGCACTTGGTACCTCGAAGCTCTTCTTGCCTCCATCCTTGGCTTGATCAGTTGTCTCCGAGCTACGCACCCGAGTCTCACTTTATGCAATGTGCATCTTACTTGTGATGTCCATTATCTATCCATAATCTAGTCCTTGGACCATCACACTTGTTCACTTGTGTTGAACCTTGTTAACTTTACATTAAGCACCTGTTCAACACTTAGCACACTTGTTAGTCCTTTAATTGAGTTGTCATCCAAACACCAAAACCCACAAGAGAGATTTCAATCTCCCCCTTTTTAGTGATTGATGGCAACACAATTAAAGCTTACATAAGAGTGAAATTTAAAGCACAAATTTTGAGCTCTAAGTTTTTAGAATGCTCCCCCTAAATATGTGCTTACATTAAAATCTTAACTTTGGCCTTAAATGCCAAAATGCACATACTTAGGCTAAATTGAAGCATTGCTACACCTTAGCACCAGTGGGATGCATTGTGTCAAGGATCAAACCATGATGCGTATAACACTCAAATGCACAGAATCAACACAAACCAATTGAGTGGATATACCACAGGAATATCAACCTACCACTCTTCACCATTAAGATACCAATTTAAACTAATTTAAAGCAATTTTAAAGCACCATTAACCACATGCACCATTACCCACATGAACATCTATTACAGAATTAAACACAGTAGATGCCAATTAATTCATATCCCAAACTAACACATCCTTCCTTAAGATCAAGGAAACCCCTTTGGATAAGCTTTCCTCTCAGGTTGAGATGAGCTTTAATGCACAAATTCTCCCCCTTTGACATCAAACACCAAAACCATATTCAAGCAAGAACATAGAATGATGTCAAGGGACAGCAGGGTATTGAGTAGGTAAAAACACACTAACAATACTCCCCCTTACTCATTCAACATATGCACCACAAGCATTTGGAGGAAAGTTAAGGTACATATACGCAAAAGATCAATACTTCCTTTTGTACCTTTACCCTGTTGTGGTGTACTTCCCATCTTGAAAGTATTAATCTCTCAGGAGCTTCTCCACACTTGTGTCTGATCCTTTATCCTAACCTTTTCTTGTTGCTAAGACACCAAGCTTAGAGCAAGTTATAGTATTGTGGCACAAGATGAAGCTTCTATTCTATTGATTACCAAAAGATGTCAATTGAAGCAAACTATCACGGCTACCAACTGAAAGATCATTTATTATCATAGCTCCATGATATTTAAGGATAAGCATCTAGTATCACCAAATATTATAGAGCATGAGCAATCTAAAAATATGCAATTACTCATGACTTAAGATACCAATTACTTGACTTACGGAGGTACCCAAGTCCTAATTGCTCCATTTCTTGCTCATCTTCTCTTTTCCACCTTGAGACTATACAAGATCACTTAAGAAACAATTAGTCTCAAAGGACACAAGTTATGTGTACTCCCCCTAAAGTTGTGCATCAAGTATTTGAATGACTTGCACTTTGCACATTCTAGCTTCCTCAGAACTAGAGGGGATCACAACATATCTTGGTCAAGGCATATTCTATTAACTTCATCACGAAGAGATATCAAATGAATCGATGACATAATACAACTTATGACTAGAGAAAACAATGCATGCCTCAAGGAGTATAACAATTTACACGCAACCTAGACATGCTTCATACATGACAATCATCGCACCATATTTATCAATTGAAAAACAACACGATCATTAAAACATCACATAGCATGACTTACAAAAAGATACATGTTTATCCATATACACGAGGGAGTTAATCATGGTGGATATACCAAATGAAAAGCTACCCATTGAATGATTCATAAGATATATCCTATAGAGCACCCAGTCATGATTAAGCAAACACGATTATGCTCTTGGAAATCATGGATCATTATTTGATAGAAATTTAGCACAAGTAATAAAAAAAACACAACTACTCCAAGGATAGATAGCACGACAATCCATCTTAAGAGCAATACTGATAATGCACTTAAGAAACACAGGTACCGTCCTTTGGAGAGCCAGATGCAGATTCTCATCAAAGTCCTTTGCTTGATTCACCAATAATGATTAAGGACTTCTACAACTTATTTAACTCGAGATCAACATGGGATTAATATTGCACAATAATCCAACCTTGAGTTAATAATTAGACAATAAAGATTAACAGCTTAAGCGTAGAGTTTGAAATAACCATTTTAAGCTCCCCAGGGTCTCCATTCCATCTCGAGGCACCTGCATGGTCTAGTTGACAAAGTTTGGTACCCATCTCGGGATGGGTCCATGACGTTCAACTAAAAGTGCCTTTGGTACCCAAATAGCCTTTGTGCTAGTTCTAGGTGATCTCGTTATAGATCTAGCACAAGTGTATGATTTGGGTCTCCTAAGCGAATGAGATTGAGACAAATTTACTTGCTTAGGAACCTTATCTTTATTACATACCTTGGATAGATGTCCCTGCTCACCACACTTGTAGCAGAAGCGTCGCTCATCCTGACATGACGCTTGCTGTTTGTCATTTTCCTTGGTGAGAGTCATCTTGGAGAGTGCAAATCTTTGATTCTTCATGACCGGACATGAAGTGATCATGTGGTCCATGTTGTTGCATCCAAAACATCTCATTGCCCTTTCATCCTTGTTGTTGTACGGACAAGACGCGATGAGGTGGCCTAATGCTTTGCACTTGAAGCATCTCCTTTTTCCTCTCCTCTTTTTACTTTTGGATGACATAGAGAGATTATTAGTGTAAACAACATGACTAATTAAATCGTTACCTTTCTCTTGTCTCATGTTGATTTCTTCACTTATTGCTTTAGGAACATCTTTCTCAAGGAGGTTGACCCTTGCTGCGGTTTCTCCTTCCTCATGTTTCTTCACCATGTGTTTGTAGATATCTTGAGGAAGTCGAGTATGACGTCTTCTCCTTAGTTGTCTTTGTTTCTTGTTCCCAAGCAATTTTCTTTTAGACCCTACAACTTGTTGTTCAATCAAGGTTTGGCTTTCTTTTGAGGAGCGGGGGGTTAGAACATGGTGATATACAATTTGAATGCGTACATGTCGGTGTTTCGAAACCCGGGGGGTCCCTGGACCGACGAGTGAATTGTCGCCGCGTGCCCCAGCCCAGATGGGTCGACGCAAGGCGGAACGCGAAGGGGGGAAAAGGAGGCATCCGGAGGGAGGCAGGCGTGAGAGAGTGGATCCCGCGACCTTCGTGTTAGCCCCGCGCCTGGTCAGGTGCGCTTGCAGTAGGGGGATACAAGCGTCCATGCGGGAGTGGGAGCGAGCGGCCTTGCGCGAGCGCCGTCCCGTCCTTCTCCGCGCGGGCCAACCCTCTGTAAGAGGGCCCTGGTCCTCCCTTTTATAGGCATAAGGAGAGGATCCAGGTGTACAATGGGGGGTGTAGCAGAGTGCTACGTGTCTAGCGGAGGAGAGCTAGCGCCCTAAGTACATGCCGTCGTGGCAGCCGGAGAGGTTTTGGCACCCGGTTCGTGTGATGTCGTGGCCATCGGAGGAGCGCTAGAGCCTGGCGGAAGGACAGCTGTCGGGGCTGTCGAGTCCTTGCTGACGTCCTCTTGATTCCGTAAGGGGGCCGAGAGCCGCCGTCGTCATAGAGCGTGCGGGGTGCCATCATTGCCTATCTGGCGGAGCGAGCCAGATGGGACGCCGGTCTTGTTCCCCGTAACCTGAGTCAGCTCGGGGTAGGGTAATGATGGCGCCTCCTGTCGACGTGGTCGGTCCGCGCCCTAGGTTGGGCGATGTGGAGGCTCCTCCAAGGTCGAGGTCGAGTCCGAGCCCCTGGGTCGGGCGAGGCGGAGACCGTCGGCTGAGGCCAGGGCTGAGTTCGAGCCCTGGGGTCGAGCGAAGCAGAGTCCATCGTCCCCTGGGGCTGAGCCCAAGTCCGAGCCCCGGGGTGAGGCGAGGCGGAGTTCGTCGTCTTCCGGGGTTGAGCCCATGTCCGAGCCCTAGGTCAGGCGGAGCGGAGTTCGCCGTCTTCTGGGGCTGAGCCCGAGTCCGAGCCCTGGGTCGGGCGGAGCGGAGTTCGCCGTCTTCCGGGGCTGAGCCCGAGTCCGAGCCCTGGGTCGGGCGGAGCGGAGTTCGCCGTCTTCCGGGGCTGAGCCCGAGTCCGAGCCCTAGGTCGGGCGGAGCGGAGTTCGCCGTCTTCCGGGGCTGAGCCCGAGTCCGAGCCCTGGGTCGGGCGGAGCGGAGTTCGCCGTCTTCCGGGGCTGAGCCCGAGTCCGAGCCCTGGGGTCGGGCGAGGCGGAGTTTCCTATGACGCCCGAGGCCGGCCTTGGTTGTTGTCAGCCTCACTCTGTCGGGTGGCTCAGCAGTCGAAGCGGCGCAGGCGGCGCTGTCCTCTTGTCAGACCGGTCAGTAGAGCGGCGAAGTGACCGCGGTCACTTCGGCTCTGTCGACTGGTGGGCGTGCGTCAGGATAAAGGTGTCAGGCCACCTTTGCATTAAATGCCCCTGCGATTTGGTCGGTCGGCGTGGCGATGTGGCCAAGGTTGCTTCTCGGTGAAGACTGGGCCTCGGGCGAGCCGGTAGTGTGCCCGTTGCTGGAGGGGGGTCCTCGGGCGAGACGTAGGTTCTCTGGGGTCGGCTTCCCTTGCCCGAGGCTAGGCTCGGGCGAGGCACGATCATGTCCCTCGAATAGACCGATCCTTGACTTAATCGCACCCATCAGGCCTTTGCAGCTTTGTGCTGATGGGGGTTACCAGCTGAGATTTAGGGGTCTTGAGGGTACCCCTAATTATGGTCCCCGACAGTACACTTGCAAGAATAAGGTTCACATGAATTTAAGTTTGCAAAGACAACCTCATTAGCAATATTGAGCATGATATGGTCATCAACCAATTCACTATGAGAAATTGACAACATATCATACTTTTCATTTAGAGCAAGTTTTTTCAGATTTATCATCTCTACTTGACTCCTAAGCATAGAATTTTCAGTTTTAAGTTGAGCAACACAAGATAAAGTATCATCATTATTTCTTTGCTCAATTAAAATTGAATCATACCGTTGGACCAAATCATCATGAGAGCACTTTAGCTCCTCATGTTCTTTGGTCATCTTCTCCAGGCTGTTGTTTGTTTTGATGAGTGTCTCCTCTAACCTGGGAAGCGTCTTGCCTTGTTCCTTATTCCTTCTCAACAGCTTAATCAAGAGTGTTTTGTCCTCTTTGTTGAGATGGATGTAGAAACGACGAATCTCCTCTTCTTCTACATCGTCGATCTCATTTTCCCTGTCACTCTTGTCAGTGGAAGCAATATAGGGAAATGTACCTTGTGATGATGTAGACTCCTCATCATTGCTTTCGTCTCCACTATCATCGTTAGCAATAAGACATTTATAACTAGTGGAAGACAAACCTTTCGGTGAGGTAGATTCATCGTTTGGTGGCCAACGCTTTTCTTCTCCCTTTGAAGGGTTAGTATCACAAGCAATATAGGGAGTAGGAGCATCACAATTTGCCACAGAATATTTTACTTCAATTTTATTCCATAAATCATGAGCATCAACAAATAAATCACTATCACTACTCATGATGGCAAAATAAGCACTTCTAGAAAGAGAGTCAACTAAGATGTTGCAAGCACGATGATTGAGACATAAACATCTTAGTTCAGCATTAGAGGGATTTTTACTAATATCAGAGGGAAAAATACTTCTACTAAAGATTTGTCTTAAATCAGGATCAACACTCATGAAGGCATTATAAATAGAGACAGACCAAGATTTATAATTAGAGCCATCGCCTAGAAGAAGTTCTACAGTTACCTCTTGTGACGACATCGTCATCTCCGGACGGCTAAGCCCACACTGGAGAGGCCTAGCTCCGATACCAATTGAAAGTTCCTTTTACCCGGGAACAGGATCTGGATGTCGCCTAGAGGGGGGGTGAATAGGCGAATAAAAATTAACACTGTAAAACTTAAATTCTTACTCTACTCGAAGACTAGAACGCAGTAGAGTGAAGGACCCTTCGAGTAGGTTGCAGCGGATTTGAAATTCCTGTCTTAAGAATATCCTGCACTTCAAATAAAGCTAGTACCAAAAGTAAGCAGTGAAGTGCAGATGTAAGAACTGAATAAGACAGGGAATCTGCACACAACACAGAGCAGAGCACATGGACACAGGAATTTATCCCGACGTTCGGCCAAGCCTGAAATGCTTGCCTAGTCCTCGTTGGAGTTAGCCACACCTGGGCTTGGAGTCTATTTCAACTCCTTCCTACGTTTGCTCAAATCTGTCAATCTGACAGGTAGAGCCTTCCACTATGTTGAGATGGTTACAACGAAACTGTGGCTGCTTACAATCTTCTTGGCAGCACTCCGGTAGAGTAACGATATGCTCAAGACCTTGCTCTAGCCCTTAGCAGCACCTCTCCACTCTCTCAAAGCTTATGTCTTTGCCTCTACACAAATTAGAGAGATATAAACGAGAGGGAGAGAGAGAATTGATCCGAGTGATGTCTACACTTGTTGGCTGCACTACTTATTTGTTTGAGGCGCCTAGAGGTCCCTTTTATAGGCCCAAGGGGCATAGGAGCCGTTGGAAGCAATCCAGGAAGGCAAATCTTGCCTTCTGTCGGGTGGTGCACCGGACAGTCCGGTGCACCACCGGACATCCACTATTCACGGTCCGGTGCGGATCTCCTTCCAAACTTGGCGCAGTCGACCGTTGCAGACTAGGAGCTGTTGGCGCACCGGACACTGTCCGGTGCACACCGGACAGTCCGGTGCCCCCATCTGACTGTTGGCTCGGCCACGCGTCACGCGCGGATTGCGCGGCCGACCATTGGCGCGCCCGACCATTGGCTCACCGGACAGTCCGGTGCATCACCGGACAGTCCGGTGAATTATAGTCGTACGCTGTTGACTTGGTTCCCGAGAGCGGCGACTTCGCCGCAGCCGACTCATCGGACACTGTCCGGTGTACCACCGGACAGTCCGGTGATTTATAGCCATACGTCACCGTCGAGACCCGAGAGCAGCCAGTTGACCAGACGCCAGCCTGGCGCACCGGACACTGTCCAGTGCACCACCGGACAGTCCAGTGCACCCAGACTGAGCAGAGTCTTGGCTGCTCGAGCCAAGTCTTTTCCAATTGAATTTTCTCTGATTCTAGCACTTAGACAAATATGTTAGTACACAAAAACCAATGTACTAAGTCTAGAATCATAACTTCTCTTGGATCTTCACTTCTCTAGCACTTTGACATGCTTAAGATTGATATTGGACTCATAAATCATCAAGTCAGCTTGACTTGATCTAGATTATCATTTCTGAGCTCCAACATCCTGCAAAGGTCACATAGAATATCTCCAAACATAGGAACAACCCGAACTAACAGTTAAAGTGCACTTAGCTCTTTTGGGTTGCTTCCAGTTCTGATTTTGACATTTGTTCTCCTTCTAGTGACTTTGTTCTCCTTCTTGTGACTTTGTTCTCCTTCTTAGAGCTTGATCTTGAGCCTTATGACTTACACCACATAACTATAGATGTTTCCTCATTGGTTGTAAGTCACGTCCTTATGTAGTGATCCTTGATGTGCCATAACTCTTCTCCACTTGATCACCCTTGACTTTGCAAGTCTTGTTCTTCACCCTTGGCTTTGGGTTCCTCAGCCTCTTTGACCTTCTCTCATGCACTTGGTACCTCGAAGCTCTTCTTGCCTCCATCCTTGGCTTGATCAGTTGTCTCCGAGCTACGCACCTGAGTCTCACTTTATGCAATGTGCATCTTACTTGTGATGTCCATTATCTATCCATAATCTAGTCCTTGGACCATCACACTTGTTCACTTGTGTTGAACCTTGTTAACTTTACATTAAGCACCTGTTCAACACTTAGCACACTTGTTAGTCCTTTAATTGAGTTGTCATCCAAACACCAAAACCCACAAGAGAGCTTTCATGGCCATCGTCAGAACAACCAGAGAGGTAGTGGTCACATGCGGACATGAAGTCCCGCATGGCACCAGGGTCATCGAGGCCAGAGAAATCCCAACCAAAGTCAGGGTCGTCCTCTTCCTCGGAACCCGCCGGTCCAGAGGTTGAGACGGCTGTCAGTCGGTCCTAGGTCGACCACATATGGTACCCCAGAAGGTTTGGATACGCCTTTACGAAAGCGCTCACCGTAGCGGGGTCGCTACGTGGATCAAAGCTAAATTGAAAGGGAACAGGGTGGAATACAGACGATACCTTTTGATCGATGGACGGTGGTGAAGTCGCGTCGGGGATGGAACACACCGTCATCTTAGGTACGAGGGTGACGCCCAGCAGGTCCTTCGCGAGGGTGCTGGCGTTGTCGGTCCGCTTGGGGCTGGCTCGTTGCAGGGAAGCGGTGCTCGCCGTTGTCCTAGGCGCGAGGACAACACCCGACATGTCCCCCGGAGGAGTGCCGGTGTTGTCGGCTCGCTCTGGTTCGACAGCCGATAAGGTGCCGCCTCCTACGTGGCCACGGTTGTCCCGTCTTCGTCTCCTCCGGCGAGGAGGGTGGTGGGGACGACCGGAGTGTTCCTCTTCCGCCGCGGGGAGATGCCATCGTGGAGGTTGCCTCCGCCGGGCGAGCCGTTGACTGTCGTCGTTGTCGTCACGCTGCGGAGGGAGGAGTACCATGTCGTAGCTGCCATCGAGGGACATGAACTCGAGACTCCTGAAGCGGAGCACCATCCCGGCGGAAGAGGTTGCTGAAGTCTACCCATCTGGAACTCAACAGGAAAGTGTTCGTTAACACGCAGCAGGCCCCTACCTGGCGCGCCAACTGTCGGCGTTTCGGACCTAGGGGGGTCCCTGGACCGACGAGTAAATTTGTCGCTGCGTGCCCCTGCCTAGATGGGTTGGTGCGAGATGGAACACAAGTGGGGGAATGAGCCTTGTATTATCCTGCACCAGGGTGCTCGTAGTAGGGGTTACAAGCGTTGCGAGAGAGTGAGAGCGAGAGAGGCGAGTAGCAGAGAGCGAGAGAGAGAGAGAGAGAGAGAGGGTCCAGCCCCTGCTCGTCTTCTCCCGCCGTGCGTATGTATGCTTTGTATGTTCGTATGCTCGTCCCTTCATCCTCTCGCTCCCCCTTTTTCGTCCCTCCTCCGTCCCCCGTGGGGCCCTGGACACCCCCTTTTATATACGTAAGGAGATGCCCAGCTGTACAATGGGGTGTAGCTGGAAGCTAACGTGGCTGGCAGGGAAGTGCCCTGAGCCCTGTACAGATAACAACATGGCCATCGGGGGGACGTCTCGAGTCCTGTAGAGGTAGTATCGTGGCCATCGGAGAAGTGCCTTGGACCCTGTAGCAGTACAGCTGTTGGCGCTGCATGGATCTTGCTGACGTCTCCTTGCTTCCGTAGGGGGCTTGAGGACCACCGACGTCATGGTTGCATGCGGGAAACCACCATCGCCTGTTACCGGGGTAAGCTTGATGGGACGCCGGTTTTGTTCCTTCGTAGCCTGAGCTAGCTAGGAGTAGGGTAATGATGCATCCCTCGTGGCGTGGTTGATCCGAGCCTGAGGTCGGGCGAGGCGGCGACTCCTCCGAGGCCGAGGCTAGGGCCGAGACCCAGGGTCGGGTGAGGACGTGATTCTTCCCAAGGCCAGGGCCGAGCCCTAGGGTCGGGAGAGGCGGAGATTTCCTCCCGAGGCCTAGGCCGAGGCCGAGCCCTAGGGTCGGGCGAGGCGGAGCTTCTTGTTGCGCCCGAGGCTGAACTCGACCGTTATCGGTTTCGCCCGGGTGGTTGGCACAGCAGCCGGAGCAGGGCGGGCGACGCTGTTTTCCTGTCAGATCGGTCAGTGAAAGGGCAAAGTGACTGCGGTCACTTTGACCTTGCCGACTGAGGTGCGCGTGTCAGGATAAGGTGTCAGGCGACCCCAGCATTAAATGCGCATGCAACACAGTCGGCTGGTAAGGCGATTTGGCCAAAGTCGCTTGCACGACAAGGCTTGTCTTTGGCGGAGCCGAGGGTGCACTCACTGTCCGAAGAGACCCTCGGGCGAGGCGTGGACTCGTCCGGGACCACTGTTCCGCCCGAGTCCAGGTTCGGGCGGGGTGAGACCGTGTCCCTTGGTAGACGAAGCTTTGACTTTGACCCAAGCCGTCAGCCTTTAGGGTTTGCCCTGAAGGTGTTTACCAGCCATGATTAGGAGTGGTGGGGGTACCTTTAATTTCGGTACCCGACACCTAGCTTCGCCTTCGGGGCCAACGGCTCGAAGACATCATCTTTCTTGTGGGAGTCTGCGGCTTCTACAGGAAACCTTTTTTCTTTCTTTGCCGTGAAGAGTAGATCCAATCTACTGATCAAGTAAATTATACCGTTCATTTGCGTTGAGGAATCGAAGGCTGTTGCGTAGGACAGTTTGGCTAGGCCGAGAGACTTGCCGGTTTGACGGAGAGTTGATGCAGATCTGATCTCGTAGCAAAGTCGAGGTAGAGCGTGTTGATAACGTGCTGAGAAATACGTTACCACGGATCACCAGATCCGCTCCCTTCCCTCCCGTCAGTAGATTAGGCGCGAGAAGCTGTAGAAGACCCGTCTTCCTTCCCATAAGCATAATAGAAACACGCACGAGACACAAGGTATAGGGTTGAGCCTCTGACCTCTTTCTCTTCTCTCTCATATAAAGGTGTGTACAGGTTCCTTATATAGAGATATGAGACCCCTCAGGGGCAAAGTCGGTATTTGCCCATATAATCCTAACTAGGGTTACTTAACACTTCCTTCTCCCCTACCCTCCACATCCTTCTCCAACGTAGTTTCATAAATGTAGGAGGTGGAGAGCCCTTAGCCCCCTTCAGATCCGCCCTACTGGGAGCAGCATACGAATTGGATATTAGTACACTGTTTATTGTGGATATTTATTACTTTTCAACATAAATTTACTCCCCACGCCACGCCCCCCAAAAAAACAAAACTCACTTTTCGATGATGAGTTAATTAAATATTGGATTTAACTTATTCTATATCAAAAGTACTAACATGATCTCTAGGAATTTTATAAAAGCAGCTCCCTATTTTAACATTTTAGCAAAAAGGAAAAAGTACCCTCTAGCATAAATGAGTTCCTTAGAAATAAATTTTTTTATCAAGTATTATCTCTGATTCGTAGTTTCCGTAATCGAGAAGAACTTTGTATCCACTCTCTATCTAGCGTCACTCCTGATATATAATAAGACAAGTGTATTTAGTGGTGATTTGATGGGATCAGTGCTGCTAAGAGCCTAAGACCTACACCTAAGATAGCATTCGTTAGCATACTTTGAGGCGCTTGTATATCACTCTTTTAGGGGTAGTATTTGTCTTTGCATTTTCCACTACCACGACCATTGGCACTAGTGTTGTCATTCCGAGGTAGCCTTTTGAAATTTCCCTCTCTTCTCCTTATTATTGAGGTGCCCATGACCTCTTAATTTGGAAGGGCCTCTTTTGTATAAGACTAGAAGTTGGTGTGTGCTTCTAGCATGAACGCAACACCAATAGGACACATGTTTTTAGCCTAGACGCAAATCAACATGTTGATGAGGTTACAATATTTTGTGGAGCACCATATTAAAGTGTGAAAGATAGAGTTTTCTCAATTATCTCTATACCATTGACAATCCGACCATAAAAGAATAGCTAAGCGACAATGCATTGGATGGCACTATTGTAAGGCTCCATTGTTGAGGAAGAGGGGAGCGGCACATTTGTGTTGTGCCCATGGAAGCATCATATGACTCAACAAATTGACGTGCTCAAATAACTTCACCCGCTGTACCAAAGGGTCTTTCATCTTCAGATCATCCATCATTAGGTCTAGATAGATGTGGTGCCGGAGGAAGATGGTAGCTTTTCCCATCTCATGAAGTTGCTGGCCAGTGTCATTGGGTCCTAACCAAACAATCATCTTTCTCATATACATTGTCTCTAGATGAAACTAGTAGTTCTAAGCCTAGGTAAGGTAGTTCTTGCTATTCACACAAACTCCATGAACCTTCGACCATATTCTGTCATACAAAATTAACTTCAGATTAATTAGGTCTGCCAATTATCCATACCAGTAATTTAAATAGTCATATATAAAAAATAATTTTAAACATGCATTATTCTATTTATTATTCAGCTAGAAAACATAGACTAAATAATCATGTGGAGAATATATACAACTTAAATATGCACTATAATTTTTATTATATAAATTCAACAAGAATTTATTTAAGTACAATAATTATAGAATAAAATAATAATTAGTCCTGTCTACAATTGTGGAAAAATTGTCTCATAATAGGGTGAATTTCGTAGCCTAGCTAGGGGAAGGTGTGCAACAGGCGTGTCATGTGATTCATTTGAATCGCGGCCTAGCGAAGGCTAATGAATGGTTTGGACATGACCTAATGGGGCTGGCGGTGGCAGCCCATCAAGGGGGCTAGCATGGCGGCGGGCGCACATGCTTGCTAGTACAGGATATCGCGACGCTAAGGTTTGCGCGTTCGGATGGCGAGCGCAATTTGCGGTGCCACGCAGCAGCGTGTGATGCGCAGACGAACATGTGTCACTCTCGTCGTGATTGTTTTTTCTTTTTTATGAACTAACTTGGTCGAAATAACTAGTTCATTCAACACAATCAACTGACCATAAAAATCAATCTAATAGTGTTCATCTGACCACGAGAATTCAATCTAAATTGAACAAAACTGCTAAACCACGAGTTAGAGCAGATTGAGAATGACATATCATGAGCATTCAATCAAGATTGAAAAGATATACTAAACCATGAGTTTAGAGCGGATGAAGAACGATATAGCATGCTTCTTAATTTAGCGAACAACAATAAAACATGTTTTGTAGGACAGTTCGACAAGGTTTGGAACCTTCATATTTGACAGAGAATTAGTACAGATGGAATGCGCAACAATGTTGGATAGAATGGTGTTGATGATGTGTGGAGTAATAACATCATAGTAAATCTTAGGACCGGACCATGAACCCTCCCATTAGCAATAGAGGAGTGAGAATGATCTAGATGATATATTTATCGTTCACAATAAGAGACATATTTATTATGTAGAAAAGCAGAGTATCTTGGTATAAGTATGTTTGTTATTACTCTAGGTAACTCTTCGTACCCTTCGTATATAGTTTCTTAGTAAAGTGAACCAAAAATTTGGTTTTTGTATCTGTTTTGATCGAGAGATATAGTAATGAGGCTAGACCTTTTTAAGCATGAAGTCGGGTTAGATTCGGATCGGATCAAAGTCAAACTGTCGGTTGTTTGACATGGCACGTGTCCACCTCGTGTCTAGTATCAAGTCGGGTTTTGTCGGTTTGTGCCTTCCTGTTGGACGTGTCATGTCGGATTTTGTTCGGAGTGAGGTTAGGTTTTTCGAGTTAGGTCGAGTTTTGAGTGAAAAATCATGGTCCGTGTCTATTATATGAATTATTGCGAGTAAAAAACTATGACCGTATCTATTGAATTGGTCGGATCGGTTTTTTTTTTTCAAACGGGTCTCGTCGGCTTGGTCAGATGAGACGGTCATGCTATGTCTAGATGAGGCGTAGTATTGTTTTCCTTCAAACAAATTTTTGTTAGGTCCCGTTTGTTTCCTTTCATTTTGAGGAATTGGAATCTTACTAATAGAATAGTCTATTTTTTTAGAATGTGACATTCCACCACTTTCAAAAGTTATCATATAAGGCTATCTCAAATTCATGGGATGAAAGATGAAAATTGATTCTATAGATTTACATGCTATTTTTTCGATATACAATTTATAACACACTCTTCTACTTGCTTCGCTATAACATAAATGTAGTATATAACTATCTATCTCACATGATTTAGAGTAATATACAAATATATTACATATATAAATATATGAACTTAATTAGTTTTATCTAAATTATAATTATTAAAATGGAATTTAATTCTAACAAAACAAACGGGTCCTTAACGTTTTTCGATGGCGCCGGTACAGACAGAAAAATGGCGACACACCAGGATGTTCGCGACTCTCTGCTCGCTAGCTCTAGCGAAGTGGTGACCGTGACGTCCATGCACCGGCAATCCGGCATTCACCTGGCCCCACGAAATATCTGAGAAGCTGCGCCCCTGGTCCACGTGTCACCATGCGAACGGAGACAATGGTATGGTAGCTCCCACCGGGGCCCACACCAACTCTCGGCGAGACGGTACCGCTCTCGGTCGGTGTCGGTGGATCCACGGCTGCAGAAGCGTTTGACTTGAGTGCCGCAAGTGTTCCGGGTCCCACGAGGCCGGAATGGTTCCTGGTTCCGGAACCATCCTGTCCTCTCGTCTCAGTTCCGGCCTTCCGGATCTTCTCAGGAGTAGCTATATGAGTTCACGACGCACGAGAGCGACGTGATTCGTGAGATGGGCGGTCTAGACTCAACACAGTAGAAAACGTGGCCCATTATGAGGAAGTCTGTAGGTGCCTTGGCCCTTGGGAGTCTGCTCTGGCTTGAGCCGCGATCCACGAGGCAGCACGTCTGCTCTTCACCGGAGACATCAACATACTCCTTTCCTGGGGCGTACGGAAAGGGGAGCAAATTTTTGTAACTTTTTAGAGTTAGAACCTTCAATTTTTCAAAGGATTCTCATTTTCCAAAAAAAATAACAAATTTCTCTTGAAAATGAAAATCTCTTGAAAAAAAATGGAATTGCTAGGGCTAATTTGGCAAATTTATTTTTTAAGGGATTTATATTTTCCTAAGAAAAAATAAATTAATTTTCCTTAGATTTTGTTTGAGTATTCTAGTATTAACCCAATCCATATGTATTGAGGTAGATTATGGTAATTTAAACTAAATTACACCCCAATCCATCTCAATACATGTATGTCGGGACCATAATTAGGGGTACCCTCAAGACCCCTAAATATCAGCTGGTAACCCCCATCAGCATAAAGCTGCAAAGGCCTGATGGGTGCGATTAAGTCGAGGATCGGTCCATTCAAGGGACGCGATCGTGCCTCGCCCGAGCCCAGCCTCGGGCAAGGGAAGCCGACCCCGGAGGACCTACGTCTCGCCCGAGGACCCCCTCCAGCAACGGGCACACTATCGGCTCGCCCGAGGCCCAGTCTTCACCAAGAAGCAACCTTGGCCACATCGCCACGCCGACCGACAGTCTTTAAATTATGGGGTATTTAAAATAGCAAAAATCCATACTTCTAGAATTTTAGAAAGTAATTAATAATTTCAAAAATCACCAAACTTTTTAAATAAGCTTTAAATGTTATTTAGAAGCCTTGGGAAAAGTTTGGCATGATTTGGGCCATGTTTGGTACCTAACACCCAAAACCCTAGTCCCCTGCCCTATGAACTTTACTATAGACTCCAAAAACCCTAGTTTTCCGAAGATCCATGAAGGAAAGTTATATTCAAGATCTAAGATAATATACCTTTATTATCTTTGCATTTTCATGAGCATTACATGAACATTCATAATTATATATGGCTATATATAGAAAACGAAGAAGAGATAGAAGTTGAAGAAGCAAAGACTACACCACCACCTGAAGAACCCCAGGCCGGGAACTGCTTTTATTTTGACATGTGTGGAGCAGAGCCTGACTCACCAATCACACAAGGCAAGCCCCGGTGCATTTGCCACCTCCTTGCTATTTTAAAATCTTTCTCACTTGCTTGATGCATTAGGTGATAGGAGTTATGTGCTAAACCAGTTGCTGCATTCCCTTCCTTGAGGATTTGATTACTTTTCCTTATCCCCTGTTTTACAAAAAGGTTTTTCTTATGCTTAGCTTTGCTCTAGAAAAACAAAATGTTTTGTTTTGACAAAAGATGATGCTTCAAGTGGGTGGGATGTTTTCAAAAATAAAACTTGATGGTGGATCCATCATGGCCGTGATGGGCACATCGGAAAAGATGTACCTCTGCCAGGTACCAAACTTTGGGTTTAAAATGATAAAGCTGAGACTGGGCGGGTGACTTGCACGAGAAGGAAGTCTCTGTGTAGTGTCTCCGTCTGAGTCGATTAAGGACCTTCTCGATGTAGGCTTGCTGATCGAGGACCCTTTAACTAGTCACATGCCTCGTCATGGGTAAGCTTTGCCTCGGGCAGACTAATACCAGAATAAGATAACACGCAATGGGAGTGGAGAGATGGCGAGAGTAGCGTGTACCCTCCGTGGCAAGAGGCTGGACGGTGGTGTATCTGTGCTCTCGGTTGGCGTGAACCTGATCTGGTCTTAAGAACCCCGATGGCGAGTTGACATATGCAAGGGTTAAGTGCTACATATGTCGTGTGATTGGAGATTCTCAGCTGAGTTTTAATCGATTTGGATCGCTGTTACTTCTCAGACATGAAGACTTGGTCACTGCCCTACACGCAGCATTCCAGTGAATAAGAAGGGTTGATAAGAAATTGGCTAGTATAGGTCAAGTGCTTGAACTAGGGTAGAAAGAACTCTAGAACTCAGGTAATGGCTTAACTTGCTAATAAAACTGAACTTTTAAGGATCCACTATTAGGAAGCATTTCTGCAAACAAGAGTCTTTGATTATTGATAAGCCGCACCTTGGTTCCCAAAAGGCCAGCATATCCTTGAGAGTCTTTTATTTCGACGGGTAAGACTTGCGAAAGTATACTTCATACTCAGGGATTTGTCCCATGTTGTTTTAGGTGAGGAAGCAACAAATTTTTGTTGCTTTTGTTCCAAGGTGGTGCCGAAAGAAGAAAATCAAGACTGAAGCCGCCGGAGGAGGTGTCCTCGTTTAAGAAAAACTTTTTACTGTTTCTCGGGAGGGGTTTTTGCCTCCCAAGTTGTGTAATAATATTACTCCAACACTCTTATATTTTAGCTCTGGTCTGTAATAATACTACTCTCTCTATACTTTGATATAAAGTAAAGTTATTGTAACTGCTTTCGCATACTCATTCCTCCGATGTGTTGTAATATCTGCGTGACAGGTGAAACGCTCTTGGGAAAGAAAAGGAATATGGATACCGAACTTAACAAGTGATCAGGTGCACCTACAGGGTTGTCTAAGGTCTGTTGGACAAGGACAACTGTAGGTGGGCCTAATGACTTGGGGGTTCCGTCATAGCTGGTATCGGAGCGAAGCCCATCTCTGCAGATGTTATGAGGCATTTTCAAAAAGAATTTTCAAAGACTTACCTAAGAAAATTTCTTTCCTTCTTATCTAACTACCTTCCAAAGTGCTTATTTTAAAGACCAGAAAGTAGAGTGCAATGTATAGAAGGTTGTGAATTAACTAAGGTTGATTCTGTAATTATGCATGCATCATGATAGAAACTATATTAATAAGATTTCCCCCCTTAGAAATATGCCGCCGCGCACAAGGAAAACCGCGCGCAAGTCTACTGGGCCGATTGGCATGCCTCGCCATCAGCTGGCTCCAAGACATGAAGATAGCAGCAGCGGCAGCAATGATCCCATTGGTGATCTAGAAGCTCAGGTAGAGCGACTTCGATCGGAATTATGTCATAGAAACAATGTGTGGGTCGAGGATGGTCAGCGCATAAATGAGTTAAGAACTGACATCCGACATCTGCAAGACCAACTTGCTGAACGAGATTTAGCACTCGATTGGGCTGTTAACTCACGTTCACTTGCTTGGGCCAAGGAGGCCAAAGCTCGAGCCCGCGTGGCGGAGCTTAGCACGGCCATTGACAGCTTGCAGTTGTACTGCAATACATTACATGAGGAAGTTCATGAATTGTATTCGCGACTGCACCCTGACGTACCTACTGAACCTGTCGAAATGGGAGCCGGACCTTCTGGAGCAGCGGGAGAAGCACTTGGTGGGGAGTTGGACCTTTTCAGGCCCCCTCCTTCAATGAATCTGGCTGATGAATGGTCCCCTACCCCCAACAGTGAAGCTACTAAAAGTGATAAGAAACTAGAGTAGTATAGTTTAGATATGATGATAATGTATGATAGGTAATGGGGTCCTGTTGTAAATTCGAGTCTGTATCATTACCTTTAAAGTAATGTAAAATGATGGTGTGCTTTGGCATATTATATTTTCCAAATGTTCTTTGCCTCAGATGTCGTCCAGGACTCGTGGACAGGATGGTGAGGGAACCTCCCGTGGGCGGGAGACTACTCCCAACCCGCCACCAGTACCCCCAACCTTGGCTGAGGCTATCACTGCCTTAGTCAATGCAACAACCAACAACACCCGCTTCCTTCGTGAAATGGCGGGACAGCAATATCAGCAGCAAGGCAGGCGAGCTTATCCGCAAGGACCCCGTGAAACTTCATATTTGGACTTCTCGGAAACACGTCCCCCACTATTCGTCAAGGCTGAAGATCCGCTCGAAGCAGACGAATGGATTCAGGTTATTGAGCAGAAGTTTGGGCTCCTCCGATGTATGGAGACTCAGAAACCCTTATTTGCGGTGCAACAGTTAAGAGGCCCTGCCAGCACCTGGTGGGGAAATTATGTGGTCGTTCAGCCGACCGGCCATCAAGTCACCTGGGACGAATTTAAATTGGCATTTCGGGAGCACTACATTCCAGAAGGGGTGCTCCATATGAAGCAAGAAGAATTCATGAAGCTCAAGCAAGGAGGAGATACTGTTATGCAGTATCTCAATAAATTCAATCATTTGTCCCAGTACGCCATTGACCAGGTCAACACTGACCTGAAAAAGAAGAACTGTTTATGAGGGGCCTTAATTACCGGCTACAACGGAAGATGGCCACCTGCCTCGACCTCTCCTACAGCAGGGTTGTCAGCACGGCGCTGGCAGTTGAAGCCAAGTATGCAGGCACAGGCAAGACAAAGGGCTATGGAGGTGATAGGTCCAACTCGAGGCCTGAAAAGCGACAAAGGTTGGTGATCCGACCTTTTAATCCGAACTTCTCTTCACCACGTCCACCCTCCTACCCCTTCAAACAACCTGTTTTCATTCGCCCTGCCACTGCCCCCACCTCAACAACTCAGCCGAGTGCCCTTGGTACTCGTTTCCCCGCCCTCCCAAGCTTCTCAACAGGCTGCTTTAACTGTGGGAAGTCCGGACATTTTATCAAGGACTGCCCATATCGAAGGCCGAATAGATCAAATAATCAGTAGAGTTCAGGGAGTTCCACCCAAGGCAAGGGAAACACGATAAGTAATACACCAGACAAGAATATGAAGAAAACTAGACGAATCTATTATATACAAGTGGCCACCACAACGGAAGGAGAGCCAGTTATGATGGGTACGTTTCTTGTGGCCAGTCACCCTCCAGTTATTCTCTTTGATTTTGGTGCTTCACATACATTCATAAGCAAGAAGTTTATGGAGAAATATTGCATTCCATACATTGAATCAAGGGAAGGGTTTATAATTCATTCGCCTGGGGGACAAATATTCACTAAAGAAGTGGCTTTCCATGTGCCCGTAACATTGACTAAACAGGACTTTCCCACAAATATGATTGTTTTGAAAGGCCAAGATATAGATGTAATTCTAGGCATGAATTGGTTAGCCCAACATAAAGCTATCCTCAACACTGATCTGAGACCCATCAGGTTGAGCTATGGCCAGGAAGAGGTTCTTTTGTCCATTCCCGTAGCCACTACAGCTAAACCATTTGGCAGAATTTATGAAGCCATCATACCAGAGATCCAAGATATTCTAGTAGTATGTGAATTCCCGGATGTCTTTCTAGAAGATCTGCCTGGATTACCTCCAGAGAGAGATGTAGAATTTGTGATTGAATTGAAGCCCGGTACGGCTCCTATTTCTAGAAGGTCGTACCGAATGCCTTCGAATGAGTTGGCAGAGCTCAAAACACAATTACAAGATCTGCTAAAAAGGTATTCATCCGACCAAGCTCGTCACCCATGGGGTTGTCCAGCCATCTTTGTCAAGAAGAAGGATTAAACGCTTTGGATGTGCGTGGATTACAGACCCCTTAATGAGGTCACAATCAAGAATAAGTACCCTCTTCCCCGGATTCATATCTTATTTGATCAGCTTACCGAAGCTCGGGTATTTTCCAAGATTGACCTCAGGTCGGGTTACCATCAGATCCGTATCCGACCCGAAGATATACTCAAAACCGCATTCACTATGTGGTATAGATTATTTGAATATCTGGTTATGTCTTTCGGATTAACAAATGCTCCTGCCCACTTTACATATCTTATGAACTCGGTATTCATGCCCGAGTTGGATAAATTTGTGGTAGTCTCCATTGATGATATTTTGATATATTCCAAGAATGAAGAGGAGCATGCTCAGCATTTGTGGATCGTATTAACACGCTTAAGGGAGCATCAATTATATGCTAAATTCAGTAAATGCGTGTTTTGGCTGGAGGAGATCCAATTTTTGGGACATGTACTATCTACCAACGGGATTGCGGTTGATCCCAGTAAAGTCAAGGATATTTTGGAATGGAAACCACCAACCACGGTACATCAAGTCTGAAGTTTCCTTGGACTGGCTGGTTATTACCGCCAATTTATTCCAGATTTTTCCAAGCTTGTGAAGCCGATCACAAGTTTATTGAAGAACGATACTAAATTTAATTGGTGTTCAAGATGCAATGAAGCCTTCGAGCAGCTGAAGGTGTTATTGACCATTGCTCCGGTATTAGCTCAACCGGACATTGAAAAGCCTTTTTATGTGTATTGTGACGCATCAGGCAGTGGTCTAGGCTGTGTCTTAATGCAAGAGGGCCGAGTGATAGCATACGCTTCAAGGCAATTGCGCCGGCATGAGGAACATTATCCAACTCATGACCTAGAATTAGCTGCTGTGGTTCATGCCCTGAAATTATGGCGTCATTATCTACTGGGGAATATCTGTCATATTTATACAAATCATAAAAGCTTAAAATACATCTTTACCCAATCAGAGCTGAATATGAGGCAGAGAAGATGGCTTGAGCTGATTAAAGATTATGAATTGGAAATTCACTATCACCCGGGCAAGGCTAATGTAGTGGCAGATGCATTAAGTCGCAAGGCTTCCTGTCATTGTCTTACAATGAAGACTTCTGACATTACACTATGCCAAGAAATGGAAAAGTTGAACCTGGGAATGATTCAACATGGAACTTTGAATCACTTGAAGCTTGAGTCAGTTCTTCTATAAAGAATAATTGATGCACAAAGAAATGATGAGGGTATGAAACACATTCATGAGAAAATGGAGGCCGGTAAAGCCAACTGCTTCAGAAAAGATGATCAAGGTATTGTATGGTTTAACAACCGCATAGTTGTGCCCAAGAATGATAAAATCCGCTAGCAAATTTTAGATGAAGCACATCTTAGTTGCTATTCTATTCATCCCGGAAGCACTAAGATGTATCATGATCTAAAGCAGCATTATTGGTGTACGAAGATGAAGATTGAAATTGCGCGCTATGTAGCAAGATGTGACACTTGCAGATATGTCAAGGCCATACATATGAAAACTACTGGCACATTGCAATCTTTACCTATCCCAACATGGAAATGGGAGGATATTAGTATGGACTTCATTGTGGGTTTACCCAGGATAGCAAAAGGGTATGATTCCATCTGGGTTATTATTGATCGACTTACAAAGATCGCCTACTTCCTTCTAGTCAGGGTAAAGTATACAGTGGCCACATATGCAGAGTTGTATATTGCCCGTATTCTCAGTTTACATGGTGTTCCGAAGACCATAGTGTCGGATCAGGGACCGCAATTTGTGTCCAAATTTTGGGAAGAACTTCACAAAGCTCTGGATACTAAGTTGCTCCATAGTTCGGCCTATCATCCTCAAACCAGTGGGCAAACTGAGAGGGTAAATCAAATACTTGAGGACATGTTACGAGCTTGTGCTCTAGAATTTCCTCAGAAATGAGATGAATGCTTGCCATTGGCGAAGTTCTCATACAATAACAACTATCAAGAGAGCATCAAGATGGCACCCTTTGAAGCTTTGTATGGACGACGATGTCATACTCCATTAATCTGGTCTGAACCAGGTGAAAGATGTTTTTTCAGGCCTGATATGGTAAAGGAAACAGAAGAGATGGTTCAATGAATAATACATAATTTGAAAGAAGCCCAAGCTCGACAGAAGAGTTATGTAGACAAGCGACACAAACCCTTGTACTTTCAAGTTGAAGATTATGTTTACCTAAAAGTCTCACCAATAAAGGGTGTATCTCGTTTCGGGGTAAAAGGGAAGCTTGCACCTCAATACATTGGTCCTTTTCCTATCCTTGAAAGATATGGACCAGTGGCATACCTCTCCAGTTACCCGAAACATTATCTGCCGTACATAATGTGTTCCATGTATCTCAGTTAAAGAAGTGTCTTTGAGTTCCAGATCGAACCGTTGAAGTGACGGATGTTGCCTTAGAACCAGATTTGACATATTCAAAACACCCTATTCGAGTCTTGGATCAAAAGGATAGGATTACCCGAAGGAGAACTCTCAAGTTTTATAAGATACAATGGAACCAACACACAGAAGACGAAGCTACTTAGGAAACCCAAGACTTCTTAGAAAAGAATTTCCCAGGCTTTCTAGCGTCATGTAAATTGTGAGATATGTACACTTGTTGTAATAAAGGAATGAACCCCATACCACCCCTGCCTTGTACAAGAAAGAAGGAAATAAAAATGTGAAGCATTTCCTTTTCCATTACTTGCCCTAGGACTTTTTAATCTCGGGACGAGATTCTCTTATGGGGGGAAGGATGTAACACCCCTGGTGTTACTGCCACTAAAACTTGAGCATAACATCATGAGCATTAGCATATCATGTGTTTGTTACACTTAGAATGCATTCACTAGGCAAAAAGTTCAAACAAGTTGTATTGATGTGACATGTCATGAGTAAAACCCTAGTGTAGAGTACTTAACCCTAAACTGAGCTTAGGGTGTCAATAAGGCCCAAATGAGTTAAATTCTTAAAACTTATTAGAAATGGTCATGAGACATCAACTCTAATAGGATTTGATAGCATAAAACCCCAAGAAGTGCCAGAAACCCTAAATAGACCCTTGGAAAACCCTGGACTGAAACCCTAGGGGGTTATATGCAAATGTTGCCCACTTTTGGACTTAAGTGCAAAAATCATGGAAATAGGGTACCTTAAGTCATATAGTTCACATGTTTGAAGATTTGCAAAAGAAACCATGAGTTTTGGGCTTATTTGCAAAAAGGCCACCCTAGTGCTCCAATGGTTAAGTTTGAAAACACTGGCATAGAGCTGGCTTTAGAGCCCTGTAGATTTAAAAATACAAAGATTTTGCCTAGGGTCAACACATAAAACTTATAGAGTTATCATAGGAGAACAACTTTGCTTAAGTAACTAAGCTTTGATTTCATACAAAGTTTGGAGAAAAACCAGCTCAAAGTTGTGCTCTTAGTTAACCTGAAACCTGAATTATGAAATCCAGTGACATAGGATGAACTTTGGGAGCCATTTCGAAGATGATCCAGTAGGTGTTTGAGCATGGTTACTATAGCAAGATTGTAGCTGAATTATAGGGCAAGAACTTTGTTACAGAGAGATTAGCAAGTTCTCATGCAGAAATTGGAGTTATGGGTCCTACACATTGGTCGGACAGAGGCTCTGAAATGGGAATTCTCATGGTACAGTGTTAGGATTAGATCGCCACGTTCATGTACCTCACCGCCAGCGACCACACGCGCGGATTCGTGCTATCGCCGTGATTCACACTCAAATTAAACGCGGATAACGATCACGGGGTGAAAGATCTTGTCGCGGATGAGCTTGGATGTACTGTGTGCTTGATGGTTCATCAGTGCACACCGGCGACATGGCCGAGCGGCTATCACTGGTGTGTTCGCCATTCACCGTGAGGGCGCCACACCTTAGGAAGTTTATCGCGTCGGTATGAGCCGTAGTGACCATCCAGTGACTGTCGTAGTTCAGTCGCTCTGCGATTGCCACGGTAGATCGCCGCCGTGACTCATTCCCCTCTCGGCCGCCAGCGCAATTTGTCCAAATTAAACACCACCGCTCAAGCACACTATAAATTGAGCACACTATAAATTGAGCACACTGACGGGTCCGTAGGGTAATCAAGCACTGATCCACCGAGCCGTGCCTCCAATTACTCACCAGCAAGCCCTAATTTTGGATTTCCCCTAATTCGGTCCAAAATCCCACACCTTACAACCTCGCCGTGGTCAGCCTACTCCAGGTCCACTCATGCCCTCTGCTCTTTCGTTTCAGTGTCCTTGTGTGTTCCTAATGCGCCCTGACCCAGCCGATTAGGCTAGGACCCCTTAGATCGTCAGAAACACTTCATGCTGCCCATTGTGCCCGCTGTCATCGTGGACAGGGTGATGTAGAGCTCGAATCCAGCAATTAAGCGAGGGGAAATGTTTGTTAAGCGTTCAATTTAGTGTCCACCGCGTAGGAGCACCGGTCGTTGTGTGAATCGGCTGGTGTAGGCTCGCTGGAGCTCGGTTCTCCGCCGCTCCCCGTCGTGGACTTTCCCTTGATAAGAATTAGAACTTCGGGGGTCTTAGTGCAAACTTCAGCGAAACAAACAAATAGTGCTCTGGGTTATTTGCTGCTTATTCAAAAAGCTGGGGTCGTCTGTGTAAAACCGCCAGCGCGGGCGCACTTTCGTTTGTATATGGGCCGACTCGGGTCGGTTTCAACCCAATACTGTAGAATCTTTCTTCTTTTCTTTTTCTACCTGGACTAAAGAATTCCTAGAAAATTATAGAAAAATGCTAAAAATGCATGACCAATTTTGCTAGATTCCTAATTTTCTATAGTATTTAATAAAAATAGTTTCATGATTTTTAGTTCAAATAGGGAATTATGGGGTATTTAAAATAGCCAAAATCCATACTTCTGGAATTTTAGAAAGTAATTATCAATTTCAAAAATCACCAAACTTTTTAAATAAGCTTTAAATGTTATTTAGAAGCCTTGGGAAAAGTTTGGCATGATTTGGACCATGTTTGGTACCTAACACCCAAAACCCTAGTCCCCTGCCCTATGAACTTCACTATAAACTCCAAAAACCCTAGTTTCTCGGAGATCCGTGAAGGAAAGTTATATTCAAGACCTAAGATAATATACCTTTATTATATTTGCATTTTCATGAGCATTACATGAACATTCATAATTATATATGGCTATATATAGAAAACGAAGAAGAGATAGAAGTTGAAGAAGCAAAGACTACACCACCACCTGAAGAACCCCCGGTCGGGAACTGCTTTTATTTTGACATCTATGGAGCAGAGCCTGACTCACCAATCACACAAGGCAAGCCCCGGTGCATTTGCCACCTCCTTGCTATTTTAAAATCTTTCTCACTTGCTTGATGCATTAGGTGATAGGAGTTGTGTGCTAAACCAGTTGCTGCATTCCCTTCCTTGAGGATTTGATTACTTTTCCTTATCCCCTGTTTTACAAAAAGCTTTTTCTTATGCTTAGCTTTGCTCTAGAAAAACAAAATGTTTTGTTTTGACAAAAGATGATGCTTCAAGTGGGTGGGATGTTTTCAAAAATAAAACTTGATGGTGGATCCATTATGGCCGTGATGGGTTCAACATCGGAAAAGATGTACCTCTGCCAGGTACCAAACTTTGGGTTTGAAATGATAAAGCTGAGACCGGGCGGGTGACTTGCACTAGAAGGAAGTCTCGGTGTAGTGTCTCCGTCTGAGTCGATTAAGGACCTTCTCGATGTAGGCTTGCTGATCGAGGACCCTTTAACTAGTCACATGCCTCGTCATGGGTAAGCTTTGCCTTGGGCAGACTAATACCAGAATAAGATAACACACAATGGGAGTGGAGAGATGGCGAGAGTAGCGTGTACCCTCCATGGCAAGAGGCTGGACGGTGGTGTATCTGTGCTCTCGGTTGGCGTGAACCTGATCTGGTCTTAAGAACCACGGTGGCGAGTTGACATATGCAAGGGTTAAGTGCTACATATGTCGTGTGATTGGAGATCCTCAGCTGAGTATTAATCGATTCGGATCACCGTTACTTCTCGGACATGAAGACTTGGTCACTGCCCTACACGTAGCATTCCAGTGCATAAGAAGGGTTGATAAGAAATTGGCTAGTATAGGTCAAGTGATTGAACTAGGGTAGAAAGAACTCTAGAACTCAGGTAATGACTTAACTTGCTAATAAAACTGAACTTTTAAGGATCCACTATTAGGAAGCATTTCTGCAAACAAGAGTCTTTGATTATTGATAAGCTGCACCTTGGTTCCCAAAAGGCCAGCATATCCTTGAGAGTCTTTTATTTCTACGGGTAAGACTTGCGAAAGTACACTTCATACTCAGGGCTTTGTCCCATGTTGTTTTAAGTGAGGAAGCAACAAATTTTTGTTGCTTTTGTTCCAAGGTGGTGCCGAAAGAAGAAAATCAAGACTGAAGCCGCGGGAGGAGGTGTCCTCCTTAAAGAAAAACTTTTTACTGTTTATCGGGAGGGGTTTTTTGCCTCCCAAGTTATGTAATAATATTACTCAAACACTCTTATATTTTAGCTCTGGTCTGTAATAATACTGCTCTCTCTATACTTTGATATAAAGTAAAGTTATTGTAACTGCTTCCGCATACTCGTTCCTCCGATGTGTTGTAATATCTGCGTGACGGGCGAAATGCTCTTGGGAAAGAAAAGGAATATGGATACTGAACTTTACAAGTGATCAGGTGCACCTAAGGGTTGTCTAAGGTCCGTTGGACAAGGACAACTGTAGGTGGGCCTAATGACTTGGGGGTTCCGTCATAAAAGCTTACTCGGTCTAGGTTACCGTTTGAGAGAGGAAAAGGGTTGAAAGAGATCTGGTCTTTGTGACCACCTCAACGGGGACTAGGTTCTCAAGAACCGAACCTCGGTAAAACAAATCACCGTGTCATTCACTTCATTTGCCTTTGATTTGTTTTTCGCGCTCTCTTACTGTAATACTCAAAATTGTATACAAGGAGTATATATATAGTGATATCCTTATTTTATGTGTCATATTTGCTTCATGAAAAGAGCATACATATAATTATGAGGGATTAATTAAAACAAATGATACTAAAATAAAATAAAGTACATCTTGTTGGAGTTTTATATGCTTGTGCATTAAATAAAACAATTAGGATAAAAATAATACGATAATAAACACTAGAAGTGGAATTAAAACCCTAAATTTGAAAGTAGGGTTTTAAAAATAAGAAAGATAGAATGGTGATATAAATAATACAAATAATTATATTTCAAAAATTGGTATTTTCCATTTCACAATATGATTGGAGGATAAAATTTGCACAATGTTTGAATTCAAAATTCGAATTCGAATTGGACTTGGAAAAAAATTAAAAGATAAGAGTAAAAGCTTCATGGGCTGCCTGCCTCCATTTAGGCCCAACTCCCGTTTCCCCGCGCGGCCCAATCGCTTTGCCCCACGCCCGCGCATCCCAACACGTGCAATGCCACTATCGGGCGGGACCCCGCGTCTAGTGTCTTCCGATCGTGGTACTGGCGCGCTGACGCTTAAGCATGGGGTCCATCGTGCAGGGCCATCTCGCCCACCTCGCGCGCCTGGCAGAACGCCGCAACGGCGGATCCACAATTTCTGGCCTCCGTTGACCTCGCATGCCACGCGTGCTTGCGATATATGCCTCCTTGGGTCGTCCTTGCCCAACCTGTGCCTCAGAGGTTGCTGCACGCTGAGACTAATTCACCTAAAGCCATGTGAAGAGAGAGAGAGAGAGCGTCGCCGCCGCATCAAGCGTGTGGCAAGCGGTGTCCAGGTCGCAGGGTGGGGGCATTGGTGTTTGTTGGTGCCAAGGTTCACCCACGTGCAAACAGCTGGTCACACGCGTCCTCGAATTCCTGGTGGTTCTTCACCGGAGCACCCCGCGCGCTTGCTTCGCGGTCCGGCATGGTCTGCCTATTTGGGCATCCAATTGACCGGTGAGTCCGCACCCATGGTGTTCCGTACCAACTCAGTAGCAATTCTCGTAGGATTTCGTTGGAGATTAGCCTTGATGTCGCCGACGAACTAGGGGCGGCAATGGCGCCACCGCGGCTGAGAAATTTGAGTCACCGTCGGCCTCACCTGGGATAGGATGGTCGTGGGCCCTTGATCTCGTGGGGGACGGTCTTGATTAGAACACAGATACCGGTTCGGCCAACGACGCGATGACGCGTCCGATCGCGATCGGACGATTCCTGTTGCGCGCTCATATTTTAAATCTGAACCATTTATGCGGAATCCTGCGGCTATCGTGGCTTACCGTATGGGGAGGAATGAGATCTAATCCTAAGCGTTGAACCCAGATCCAATGGCTGTAGTCACCCGATAACGCTCCGTTCGTGCACTTTCACATAAGAACCCCTTAGGATTTTAGGAATAAACCCGCAGTCCATCCCAGGCTCTCACTGAGTCTGGGGATTTATTGCACCGAGGCCCTTGCACTCTCTGACTTTCATGCGCCTAGTCCAAGGGAAATAAAAATAGAGAATTAAATATGGAAATTGATTTTTAATGCAAAAGAAATTCCAGAAACTTGTATAGTCCATATAAAATTCATTTTAACTCCAAATTGAGTCGTTCTAGAGACATTAATTTTGTTTTAAGATTGTCTATCACCTAGTAAATTGTTCAGCCATGAAACTGGAACTAAAATTATTCACATGAGTTATGCTATTCCGAGTACATCGTAACTTTGGAAATTCATAACTTAAAATCTATGACTCCAAATTTAATGATTCTAGTTTCTATGATCTTATTTTAATGTCTAGATTATTATTGTGTATTTTATTTACATGTTTGGTGTGATGTTAATTTTTGCTATACTATGTATGTATTGTGTTGATGCGAGTACACGAGCAAGCCACTGAGGATCCTGAGGTTCAGCTGGTAGAGACTGCTGAGCAGGAGCTCGTTGAAGGCAAGTTATGCCCTTGATCACTTCTTTTACTCATTCATGTTCTTATTAATCATAGGCTAATTTTTATGGGACCCAATAGGTTACCCTAGATTTTGACTATCTTTATACCTTGTTTCACCACTGGTTTTACTACTGAATTTTTGGGTAGCACATGCTATTGATTTATGTGGTTTGGGTATAGAGATATTCAACACTTATGATTATACTTTTTATTATATGTTTATTATTTACTATTCATGATAAGATCATTATGTTAATGGGAACATGGAGAACCACCCGGGAAAACAGTGCTACCACAAGGGTTTAATGGGATGCCCTTTGCTGATTAACTAGAAAAGCTAGTGGATGACTACCTTACTCGAAAGGGACAAGGGCAGTAGGGGAGTGGTCAGTGTAGGGAGGTCCTTGGGTTGATTTTGCTGCAATGGCGGTCAGGCGAGGGATTCCTGCACTGGAGCTTCCTATAAACTGTAGCGGGTTTTCTGAAGCTAGTGGAACTTTGTAAAGGCCTCGTAGTGGTACCCTGCCTCGCTTCCTTGGTAGAAGTGTATGGGGTCTGATCAACTCCGTGGCAAATGGGTAACACGACTTGTGGGTAAAGATGTGCAACCTCTGCAGAGTGTAAAACTGGTATACTAGCCATGCTCACGGTCATGAGCAGCTTGGACCCTCACATGATTAATTTATGGAACTTAAATTTAATTTGACATTTGTATCACATTTGGGATTATTTTACTATTACTTTTTATTATTATTAAGGTTTAGTATTTACTTACACTTAGTAATTGCTAATAAAATTTTGACCAACTTATAAAAGCAATGCTTAGCTTCAACCTTTATTTTATTGATCAGCCTTACACTTCACTTGAACTCCCACCTTTGGTGAGTTCATGCCACATTATTCCCCACAACTTGTTGAGCGATGAACGTATGTGAGCTCACTCTTGCTGTCTCACACCCCCCACAGGAGAAGAACAGGTGGTCGAAGAGGAGCCGCCTAACACTGAGACTTTCGACTTGTTCTAGGTGGCGTCTCCCAGTCAACTTTGTGGCGCCAGGGAATATTATTTAGTTCGCATTATTTTATCATTTATTTTTGTAAGACTTCTGCTATGTAATAAGTACATTTATGATATTTATGACATTTATCTCTATGCACTCTGTTATTATATGTGTTGTCTTCTCTGGCGCATATATGAGATGCACCCGACTTTGTTCCTTAAAGCCCGGGTGTGACAGAAGTGGTATTAGAGGCATGTTGACTGTAGGACAAAACCTAGATAGAAATGGACAAAACCCTTACCTACTTATCTTACTCTGATTCATTCTATACTTATCTCACTCTGATCCTTTCTATACTTATCTTGATCCTGTCTCACCTTCTACTGCTCTACTCTGATCATTCTTACCTTTTCTACTCTGAGACAAGATGGATTTCACACCTTGGAATCCTACATGTATGACCTTCTTAGGAGATAGGAGGCCTAAGACAAAATCAAAACTATTTTCTGTATTTAAAAATGTTGTTTGATTGTTCTGATGATAAATGTCTGATTTGCTTCTTTGATTGATTGAAATATTATATATGGACATCTTAGTATGTACCACTATAAGGTAATGAATTAGCTATGGTAGATAAAACATTAAACTGCTTAGCTAATAAATCCCCCAAAGTAACATGATTCGTAACTACCTACCTTGTCTACTTTTCTCTTACCATATGTATCTAACTCAGATGGTCAATACCAGGAGGGGTGGTGGAATTGATTTACCTTCTAGACGACACACTTGGAGGATATTTAGACAACCCCAGCCACAACCAACAGAGATGAATCCTCCTAATCCTCCACCATGCGGAGTTGACCCACTGGTTGCAGCTCAGATGAGGATGATGCAACAGATGGCGGACACTATGGCAGATATACGTGCGCAGATGTAGCAAGAACGCCAGGAGATGCGCCAGGAACGAGAAGAAATACGCCAGGAGCAGCTGCAACAGCAATTTCAACAACAACAGCAACAACATCAACAACAACAAGTGCCATTGCCTCCACCACCACCAGTTCCACCTCATGATAAGCACCGGGAATTTATGAGCCATAAGCCACCGACCTTCACCAGTTCGCTAGATCCACTTGATGCAGATGATTGGTTGAAGTCAATTGAGAAGATGCTCAACATCGCCCAATGCTCTGATCGGGAGAAAGTTCTTTATGCCTCTGGTCGTCTAATAGATCCTGCTGCTGACTGGTGGGATTCTTATGTTGCTATCCATGATGCTGCCGATACTATTACTTGGGCGGAATTCAGTACACAGTTCAGAAACTACCATTCCAGCTGGATTGATGAAGATCAAGAAGAAGGATTTTCTGTCATTGAAGCAAGGCAACATGTCTGTCAGCGAGTACCGCGCTAAGTTCATTCAGCTCTCCAGATATGCTCCGGATGAGGTTGCTGAGGATGAGAGAAAGCAGGAGCACTTTATTGAAGGACTTAATAGACCCCTACAGTATGCACTGGTTGCACACACATTTCCATCATTTCAGAGGCTGCTGGATAAGGCTCTTGCTATAGAACACAAGCGTGTTCAACTGGGAGACTTGAAGAGAAAGGCTATCTCACAGGGGCAGGGTAGTAGTAGTGTTTGTCCCCGCTATGTTTCGCCTCAGGGTACACCTACTCGTTCGGGAGGAGGACCACGCCCAGCTCAGTACACTCCACAGGGGTCTCCACGGACACCTCCTACTCGTCAGGCTACTCCCACTGGCACCCCGACGAGGTCTGCAGGACAGAAGACCAGCCCTACATGCTTCAAGTGCAGTCAGATTAGGCACTATGCTAATGCTTGTCTGATGGGGAATTCTGGTACACCAGCTAAGAACAAGCAACAGACTTCTGGCAAGGGATTTTCTATAGCTAGGGTGAATCAAGTTAGCGTTGATGCTACTCCTGATGGTGCTGACATCGTACTTGGTATATTTTACGTTAATGCAATTCCTGCAACCATATTATTTGATTCTGGTGCTACACATTCATTCATGTCTGCTCGTTATGCCAACACAAATGAGATACCACTGCTAAATATGAGAAACCAATGATAGTAATCACACCTAAAGGGTCTATTAAGGCAAATCAAATGACATGTAGATTGACATTAACAATCATGGGAAGAGAATTTGGAGCTACTGCTATAATATTAGAGGCAAGCAGTATAGATCTGATCCTTGGTATGTCATGGTTAAGGAAGGCAAAGGCCATTATAGCATGTGGTAGGGGTACTATAGAACTCACTAGCCCTAAATGAGAAACATTTCAAGTTCAAATTGCAGTGACCACCTCTTCCAAACGGGCTATATACTTTATACCTGAGGAGTTTGTTGGTGACAACATCCGTGTGGTTAGAGATTTTCCGGATGTCTTTCCAGAGGAGTTACCAGGGATGCCACCAGATAGGAAAGTTGAGTTTGTCATGATCTTTTACCTGGAACTGCCCCTATTTCTAAATGGCCATACAGGATGTCTGTAGAAGAATTAAAGGAGCTTAAGAAGCAGTTAACTGAGTTACAGGAGGCAGGGTACATTCGTCCGAGTTCCTCACCTTGGGGAGCACCGGTACTATTTGTACAGAAGAAGGATGGATCGCAACGGATGTGTGTGGACTATAGATCACTTAATGATGTTACTGTGAAGAACAAGTATCCATTCCCCTGCATTGAGGATTTGTTTGATTAGATGAGAGGTGCCAGGTATTCTCGAAGATTGATCTCCGATTGGGTTACCATCAAATGAAGATTAGACCATCGGATATTCCCAAGACAGCTTTCTCGACCCGATATGGATTATACGAGTTCATTGTTATGTTGTTTGGATTAACTAATGCACCAGCTTATTTTACGAATTTGATGAATAAGGTGTTTATGGAGTATTTGGACAGATTCGTCGTGGTGTTCATCGACGATATTCTTATCTATTCTAAGAGTGAAAGTGATCATGAAGAACATCTGAGGTTGGTGCTACAGAAGCTACGAGATAACCAACTCTACGCTAAGTTTAGCAAATGCGAGTTCTGGATTGACAAGGTGCCATTCCTGGGACATATTATTTCTAATGGAGGAATAGCAGTGGATCCTGCTAAAGTGAAGGAGATAATGGAATGGAGCGTGCCCACTACCGTCACTGAGATTCGGAGTTTCTTGGGGCTTGCAGGATATTATCGGAGATTAATTGAAGGATTATCTAAGATTGCCAAGCCTATGACCTCGCTTCTGGAGAAAGGAAGAGAATTTAAGTGGGATGAGAAATGCCAAGACAGCTTTGATCAATTGAAGAAGAGATTGATGTCACCACCAGTGTTGGTTATGCCAGATTTACAAAAGGGATTTGACATTTATTGTGATGCATGTGGCCAGGGATGGGGATGTGTGCTCATGCAAGAAGGACATGTGATCGCCTATGCGTCCCGTCAGTTGTGGAAACATGAATTGAACTACCCCACTCATGACTTAGAACTGGCAGCTATTGTGCACGCGCTTAAGATTTGGAGACATTACATTATGGGAACTAAGTGCCAAGTATACACGGATCATAAGAGTTTGAAGTATATATTCACTCAGAAGGATCTCAACCTTAGGCAACGTCGTTGGTTGGAGCTTATTAAGGATTATGATTTGGAGATTCACTATCACCCGGGCAAGGCAAATTTGGTTGCAGATGCCTTGAGTCGAAAGGAGCACATTCACTCCGCTATTGTTGTCCAGCTACCCAATGAATTAGCAAAAGATTTTGAGAGACTCAACCTGGGAATTGTTACACATACTGAAGGAGTTACCATTGAATTGGAACCTACCTTGGAGCAAGAAATTCGTAAAGGTCAAGTGGGTGATGCAAAAATTCAAGAGATTAAGGATCTGATTACGGAAGGTAGAGGTCCAGAATTCATGGAGGATGAGCAAGGTACTATATGGTTCAAGGATCGGATATGTGTTCCGGAGATTGATAGCCTTCATGAGACTATATTGAAAGAAGCTCATGATTCTGATTACTCTATCCACCCTGGTAGCACTAAGATGTTTCAGGATCTGAAGCAAAAGTACTGGTGGTATGGATTAAAGAGAGATGTTGCTGCACACGTGGCTAAGTGTGATGTGTGTCAAAGGGTTAAGGCCGAACATCAAAGACCAGTTGGACTATTGCACCCATTGAAGATTCCCGAGTGAAAATGGGAAGAAATTGGTATGGATTTCATTGTCGGGCTACCCCGCACTCCGGCAGGATATGACTCTATTTGGGTGATTGTGGACAGATTGACAAAAGTGGCTCATTTCATACCTGTGAGGGCTAATTATACGGGAGCGAAGCTAGCAGAATTGTATATGACTCAGATAGTTTTTCTACACGGAGTGCCTAAGAAGATCGTGTCTGATCGAGGATCATAGTTTACTTCTCGGTTTTGGAAGAAGTTGCATGAGAGCTTGGATACAAAGTTGAATTTTAGTTCAGCCTACCATCCTCAGACTGATGGACAGACAGAGAGGACTAACCAAGTGCTGGAGGATATGTTAAGAGCTTGTGCTCACAAACATGGTGGGAGTTGGGATAAGAGCTTACCATATGCGGAGTTCTCTTATAATAATAGCTACCAGGCCAGTTTGAAGATGTCACCATTTGAGGCTCTATATGGCAGGAAGTGCAGGACTCCCCTATATTGGGATCAGACTGGAGAAAGACAGTTCTTTAGACCTGAACTTATACAAGAGGCAGAGGAACAAGTACGAATGATAAGAGAAAATTTGAGAATTGCACAATCAAGGCAAAAGAGTTATGCTGATAATAGGAGAAGACTACTGGAGTTTAAGGAGGGTGATCACATATATCTGATGGTGTCACCGATTCGGGGTATGAGGAGATTTAAAGTTAAAGGAAAGTTGTACCCTCGCTTCATTGGACCCTTCTTGATCTTAAAGCGAGTGGGAGAAGTTGCATATCAGCTAGAACTACCCGATCACCTGTCAGATGTACATGATGTATTTCATGTGTCCCAGCTGAAGAAGTGCCTCAGGGTACATGAGGAGCAGCTACCAATGGAGGACCTTAGTGTTCAAGATGACCTGACTTATGCAAAATACCCTATCAAGATTCTGGACACTTTGACTCGAGTTACAAGAAATAAGGTGATAAAGATGTGTAAAGTACAATGGAGCCACCACGGAGAAGATGAAGCTACTTGGGAGAGAGAAGAAGAGCTTCACATAGATTTTCCCCGGCTTTTCATTAGTTCTTCCTAAATCTCGAGGACAAGATTCTTTTTAAGGGGGGTAGGATTTGTAATACTCAAAATTGTATACAAGGAGTATATATAGTGAATTCCTTATTTTATGTGTCATATTTGCATCATGAAAAGAGCATACATATAATTATGAGGGATTAATTAAAACAAATGATACTAAAATAAAATAAAGTACATCTTGTTGGAGTTTTATATGCTTGTGCATTAAATAAAACAATAAGGATAAAAATAATAAGATAATAAACACTAGAAGTGGAATTAAAACCCTAAATTTGAAAGTAGGGTTTTAAAAATAAGAAAGAGAGAAAGGTGATATAAATAATACAAATAATTATATTTCAAAAATTGGTATTTTCCATTTCACAATATGATTGGAGGATAAAATTTGCACAATGTTTGAATTCAAAATTCAAATTCGAATTGGACTTGGAAAAAAATTAAAAGAAAAGAGTAAAAGCTTCATGGGCTGCCTGCCTCCATTTAGGCCCAACTCCCGTTTCCCCGCGCGGCCCAATCGCTTTGCCCCACGCTGTGCAGCCCAACACGTGCAATGCCACTGTCGGGCGGGACCCCGCGTCTAGTGTCTTCCGGTCGTGGTACTGGCGCGCTGACGCTTACGTGTGGGGTCCATCGTGCAGGGCCATCTCGCCCACCTCGCGCGCCCGGCGGAACGCTGCAACAGCGGATCCACAATTTCTGGCCTCCGCTGACCTCGCATGCCACGTGTGCTTGCGATATATGCCTCCTTGGGTCGTCCTTGCCCAACCTGTGCCTCGGAGGTTGCTGCACGCTGAGACTAATTCACCTAAAGCCATGTGAAGAGAGAGAGAGTGTTGCCGCCGCATCGAGCGTGTGGCAACCGGTGTCCAGGTCGCAGGGCGGGGGCGTTGGTGTTTGCTGGTGCCAAGGGTCACCCACGTGCAAGCAACTGGTCACGCGCGTCCTCGAATTCCTGGTGGTTCTTCGCTGGAGCACCCCGCGCGCCTGCTTCGCGGTCCGGCATGGTCTGCCTATTTGGGCATCCAATTGATCGGTGAGTACGCACCCATGGTGTTCCGTACCAACTCAGTAGTGATTCTCGTAGGATTTCGTTGGAGATTAGCCTTGATGTCGCCGACGAACTAGGGGCGACAATGGCGCTACCGCGGCTGAGAAATTTGAGTCGCCGCCGGCCTCACCTGGGATAGGATGGTCGTGGGCCCTTGATCTCGTGGGGGACGGTCTTGATTAGAACACAGATACCGGTTCGGCCAACGGCGCGATGACGCGTCCGATCGCGATCAGTCGATTCCTGTTGCGCGCTCGTATTTTAAATCTGAACCATTGATGCGGAATCCTGCGGCTATCTTGACTTGCCGTATGGGGAGGAATGAGATCTAATCCTAAGCGTTGAACCCAGATCCAACGGCTGTAGCCACCCGATAACGCTTTGGACGTGCACTTTTACATAAGAACCCTTTAGGATTTTAGGAATAAACCCGCAGTCCATCCCAGGCGCTCACTTAGTCTGGGGATTTATTGCATCGAGGCCCTTGCACTCTCTGACTTTCATGCGCCTAGTCCAGGGGAAATAAAAATAGAGAATTAAATATGGAAATTGATTTTTAATGCAAAAGAAATTCCAGAAACTTGTATAATCCATATAAAATTCATTTTAACTCCAAATTGAGTCGTTCCAGAGACATTAATTTTGTTTTAAGATTGTCTACCACCTAGTAAATTGTTTAGCCATGAAACTGGAACTGAAGTTATTCACATGAGTTATGCTATTCCCAGTACATCGTAACTTTGGACATTCATAACTTAAAATCTATGACTCCAAATTTAATGATCCCATTTCCTATGATCTTATTTTAATGTCTAGATTATTATTGTGTATTTTATTTACATGTTTGGTGTGATGTTAATTTTTGCTATACTATGTATGTATTGTGTTGACGAGTAGACGAGCAAGCCACTGAGGATCCTGAGGTTCAGCTGGTAGAGACTGCTGAGCAGGAGCTCGTTGAAGGCAAGTTGTGCCCTTGATCACTTCTTTTACCCATTCATGTTCTTATTAATCATAATGATCTGCATAGGCTAATTTTGATGGGACCCAATAGGTTACCCTAGATTTTGACTATCTTTATACCTTGTTTCACCACTGGTTTTACTACTGAATTTTTGGGTAGCACATGCTATTGCTTTTTGTGGTTTGGGTATAGAGATATTCAACACTCATGATTATACTTTTTATTATCTATTTATTATTTACTGTTCATGATAAAATCATTATGTTAATGGGAACATGGAGAACCACCCGAGAAAACAGTGCTACCACAAGGGTTTAATGGGATGCCCTTGGTTGATTAACTAGGAAAGCTAGTGGATGACTACCTTACCCAAAAGGGGCAAGGGCAGTAGGGGAGTGGTCATTGTAGGGAGGTCCTTAGGTTGATTTTGCTGCGATGGCGGTCAGGCGAGAGATTCCTACACTAGAGCTTCCTATAAACTGTAGCGGGTTTTCTGAAGCTAGTGGAACTTTGTAAAGGCCTCGTAGTGGTACCCTGCCTCGCTTCCTTGGTAGAGGTGTATGAGGTCTGATCAACTCTGTGGCAAATGGGTAACACGACTTGTGGGTAAAGATGCGCAACCTCTGCAGAGTGTAAAACTGGTATACTAGCCGTGCTCACGGTCATGAGCAGCTCTGTTGGGGCGAAGGCAAAGACGCCACCCTTCGCTCGAGGCCTTCGCTGCAGTCGCTGGTCCGACGGAGACAAAACGGGCAAGGACACCCTTCGCCTGATTCGGCACCAGGCGAAGGCCTGCGACGTCGTCATCCCACCGTGCGGCCTCGTCCAGCTCAGAGGCCCACGTGTGATCCGGCCCATTGTAACGGGCCCTGCGTGGCCGCCGCGTGTTACGGGCCTAATTTGTAAAGGCATTCCTGTAATTACAGTCTGTAACCCCACTTTATAGGAATATTCTGGGGATAACCTAGGTGGCTGAGGGCACATGCGTCCTTAACACAAGGCGCTGGGCACTTAGACACCTATAAATACCCCCGCACAGTGCCCGTGAGAGGGCAGATTAACAGAGCTATTGCCATCTTGTGCGAGAACCCTGTTGACGTCATTGTTCACCCTTGTTGGATCCCCTTGCAACTGAGAGCAAGTTCCAACATTTGGCGCCCTCCGTTCGTGCTACGAGAAAACCACCCGCGATGGCACCCAAGAGAGCTAACCCGACGGCTGATGAGGCTGCGAAGGCAGCACTGCTTGCCGCAAGAAAGGGCAAGGCCCTCGCCCTCACCCAATCCACCCACCAAGAGGCCACTGAAGACAACGTTCCCCGCACCTGCGAAGACGACACTCTCCGCACCTGCGGCCCTGAAGGACAATCGCAGCCACCCCCAGGCTTCGCCCCACTGGAGGGCACGGACCTCACTGTCACACCCGGTTTTAGAAGGTAAACCGAATGCGAACCATGTACGTGCCAGGATCAGTTATTCACGTACACAGCAGTTACATAACATGGACATCATCACACAGTGCTCAAAATAGTATTAAAAGGGGAAATAATAGTCGATTACATCATACGTCTGAGACGTCCATATAGTCCTTACAGTAAATCAAAGTGCGAAAACGAAACGTAGATAACTGCGGCCTTCACAGGCAGCCGACTGGGGGGTTGCCGCTAACCCACACCTAGAACTCGTCGTAGTCTTGGAACTCCTGGAAGTCTCCTTCCACAGCTTCATCTTCGCCTGAGCCGTGGTTGCAATGCTGACAACCTGGGGGGGGTTTGGTGTGTAGAGCAAGAGTGAGTACACATCAACATACTCAGCAAGTATCCTGTTTGGCTGTAGTGGACTAGCTTTATGTGGGGGTAAGTCAAGCAGTTGCTTTTAGTTGGTCAGTTTATTATTTACTAGTAGAAAGCCAGGTTTTAGCATTAACCCAAGTTATTAACCCAAAGTACCCTTTCCAAACGGAAAGAATACCACTTACCATTACCATAAGCATAATCATAACCATCCTCATTGTCATCTGTAAACCAAAATGTCTCTGATCAAGTACCACTAATCACTGGAGCTCCCTTGGCCGCTCATAACCGCGAGCACGGCTGATATATCAGTTTTCAAACACTCTGCAGAGGTTGTGCACTTTACCCACAAGCCGTGATTCCCTCTTGCCTCGGGCCGATCAAACCCTTAAACACTACCAAGGTGAATAGGCAGGGTCTCACTACGTAGCCTTTGCAAAGATTTCCCTGGGGCTGTAGCCGCCTGTTAGGTTTCCTAAATGTACCGCACTCCTCCCCAAGGGACAAATCAACCTTGGCAGAGCGAACCGCATACACCGAGCCCCATTGACGGCACAACGGCTAAGCGAACTACACCCCGGTTCCTCTAATTATTCAGCTAAGGGCGTCCCACTCCACCCTCATGGTTGCACTGTTTTCCCGGGCGGTCATCCATAGAACAGGTCCTTACGGAGAGGCACTCGAGAAACCGCTCGAGCCCCCTTGAAGACCACAAGTACAACATCATAATAAGAGAAGGGAAAACAGCGTATCATATATAATCTCATCATGTTCATTGATTAGAGTTTGAGCAATAGCATGAAGCTAAACAATAATAATCCGACCCAAATAGGTAAACAAGGACATGGATAACAAAAGCTAGTCAATCCTTAGGTATAAATGTGTAATGCGGGAGGTGAATTAAAGAATGAATAGGACAGAGATAGGTCAAAGGACACTTGCCTCCACCAACCGACTGCTGCTCAGGGGCTTCTCCTGCGAGTTCTTCGGGCTCTTCGACCGGATCGTTCTCTATGCGATTGCAAGCATACATACATACATCCATTCAAATTAGGAAACAAACAGTACACCACACAAGGGGACAAATAAAGTAAATATGCATCAAGTATGACATTCGGTATCGCATTCGTTAAGGTTAGAAAAAAACGGGGAAAGGTCTCGCAGGGGTTAAAGCTTATGCACGAATGATTAGTTACAATTGGTTCTAACAAAAGAATTTAGTTATATGCACTAATGGAAACCTAGTCATTTTTAGTTGATCAACATTGAACTGGATAAACAATTGATTATATGAATTAACTAGCGTAACGGAATTCTAAATTAAGTTTTCTTATTTCATTAACATGAACGATGATTAGCTTGTCCAAAACAAAATAAATAACAATGATGAAAGAAAATAAAATAAAATAAAATAAATAAAAAAGGGGGGGGCGGTTGAACCGGCCGGGGGGCGGTTGAACCGGCCAGGGGCAAGGGCGGCTGGGCAGGGCGCGGGGCGGCCGAGCTGGGGCGGCCGGGCCACGGGCAGGGGCGGCCGAGCGGCGGTGCGGGCGGCCGAGCCGGGCGGGCACAGGGGCGGCTGAGCCGGGCGGCGGTGCGCGGGCAGGGGCGGTTGGGCCGGGCGGCGGCCTGATCGGGGAGAGGGAGGGGAGGGGAGAGGGAAGGGAGAGGGGAGGGCTCACCGGGGATGGGGACGGGGCGGCCGGGCGGCGGTGCGGCCGAGCTGCAGGGGGCGGCGGCTAGAGAGAAAATGGGAGAAAGGGAGGGAGAGAGAGAGATTTGGGGGAAAGAGGGAGGGGCGGCTGGGCCAGCTGGGCCCAAAGGGGGCGCGGGGGGGGGGGGGGCTGGGCCGGCCAGGGGCGGCTGGGTCGGCCGGGGTGGCCCACGGCGCGGGAGAGAGAAAAAGGGAGGAGAGAGAGAAGGAAGGAAAGAAAAAAAAGAAAAAGAAAAAAAGGTTTTCTCCTTTTCGAAATCCGTTTTTCCTGGATGAATGCACTTACATTTTTAAGCAATCGAAAGAATGCATGGTTCGGCATGATGCATCAAACAACATAAAGTATTTTAAGGTTTTGCTTTATGCGGGAATTCCAAGCCGAACCCCGCTAAAACTTTGGAAAAGGTCAAGGTTTAGCGAGAGAACGAGAAAAGGAAATAGTAACGCCTGAATTTGGTGAGAGAAAAGAAGAAAAAATTCTACCCCCAAATTCAGGGCGTTACAAACCTATCCCCCTTAAAAGAATCTCGCCCTCGAGATTCAGGGTTGGCTAGCAAAGAGCTCAGGGTATTTAGCCATCAGATCATCTTCACGCTCCCAGGTTGCTTCTTCCTCAGAGTGGTGATTCCATCTGACTTCGCACATTCTGGTGGTCTTCCTTCGGGTGACTCTGTCTGCAACCTCAAGGATCTGCACTGGCTTCTCAACGTAGGTCAAGTCCTCCTGGACTTCAAGACCTTCCACTGGCAACTGCTCTTCTGGCACACGCAAGCACTTCTTCAACTGAGACACATGAAAGACATCATGCACAGCGGACAAATTCTCTAGCAGACTGAGATGATAGGCCACTTCTCCACGCCTTGAGAGGATTTGGTACGGACCAATGTAGCGGGGTGCTAGCTTGCCTTTGATTCCGAACCTTTTGACTCCCCTGATCGGTGACACTTTCAGATAGACATAAGTCTCCGACTTCAAAACTCAACCCTCTTCTTCTTGTGTCTGCATAGCTTCGCTGCCTTGATTGTGCTATCTTCAGATTCTCCCGGACCATCTTGATGTTCTTTTCGGCTTCAAGTAGAATGTCTGGCCCAAACACCTGCTTTTCTCCAGGCTGATCCCATTGCAACGGAGTTCAGCAACTCCTTCCATAGAGCGCCTGAAACGGTGACATCTTCAAACTGGCCTGGTAACTGTTGTTATAGGAAAACTCTGCATAAGGCAATCGCTTGTCCCATCCGGACTGATCTTGCAACGCACAGGCTCTCAACATGTCTTCAAGAATTTGATTGGTTCTTTCGGTCTGGCCATCTGTCTGCGGATGATAAGCTAAACTGAAATTCAGATGTGTGCCCAAAGCTTCATGCAACTGCTGCCAGAAATGAGAGGTGAACTGCGTTCCTCTATCTGACACTATCTTCTTTGGCACACCATGAAGACAAACAATCCGAGACATATACAACTCTGCCAATACGGCACTGCTGTAGTTGGTCTTGACTGGTATGAAGTGGGCTGACTTGGTCAAGCGGTCCACTACTACCCAAATGGAATCGTAGCCGGCTCGAGTGCGAGGCAATCCGACTATGAAATCCATACCGATTTCATCCCATTTCCACTGAGGGATCTGCAACGGTTGCAACAATCCAGCTGGTCTCTGGTGCTCTGCCTTAATTCTTCGGCAACTATCGCACATAGCCACATGCTCTACGATTTCCCTCTTCATTCCGTACCACCAGAATTTCTTTTTCAGATCCTGATACATCTTCTCACTGCCAGGGTGAATCGAATAGGCTGTCTCATGAGCTTCCTTAAGGATCAACTCCCGAATGGATTGGACATTAGGAACGCACAATCGGTCTTTGAACCATATCACACCTTCTGCATCTTTACGAAAATCTTTGCCTTTGCCATCTAGGATCAGTCACCGAACCTCACTGATCTTTTCATCATTCTTCTGCGCTTCTTTGATTTCTCGCTCCAAGGTAGGTTCCAACTCAACTGTGACTCCTCGCGAATTGTTCAGAAACCCGAGACTCAACCTGTCAAACTCCTTGGCCAACTCATAAGGCATCGGACGAGCGACCATCAGATTGACTTGACTCTTCCTGCTCAAAGCATCTGCCACTACGTTCGCTTTGCCTGGATGGTAATGGATCTCCAACTCATAGTCTTTGATCAGCTCTAACCATCTTCGCTGCCTCATATTCAATTCTGACTGAGTGAATATGTACTTCAGACTCTTGTGGTCTGTGTAAACATCGCATTTCTGTCCATACAAATAGTGCCTCCATGACTTCAGTGCGTGAACCACTGCTGCCAACTCTAGGTCATGGATTGGGTAATTCTTCTCATGAATCTTCAGCTGTCGGGACGAGTAAGCCACAACTCTTCCCTCTTGCATCAATACGCATCCCAAACTTGTGTAACAAGCATCACAGTACACAGAGAAGGGCTTGTGCACATCAGGCAAGACTAGGACAGGCGCTGTAGTCAACTTCCCTTTCAGCGCTTCGAAGGCCTCTTGACATTTCTGGGTCCACTTGAACTCAACCTTGTTGCCTAACAACGCTGTCATTGGTTTCGCAATCTTCGAAAACTCTTCAATGAATCACCGATAATATCCGGCCATTCCAATGAAGCTCTTGATTCCTCGAGCATCCGTTGGCGCTTTCCAGTTCAGAATGTCTGCCACTTTCTTCGGATCCATAGCCAATCCTTCTTTGTTGATTATGTGACCCAAGAACAGGACTTCACTGATCTAGAACTCACACTTGCTCAACTTTGCATACAACTGGTGCTCTCGCAATCTCTGCAATACCATCCTCAAATGATCTGCATGTTTTTCTTCGCTTTGAGAATAAACCAGAATGTCATCAATGAATACCACCACGAACTTATCAAGATAATCCATGAATACGCTGTTCATCAAGTTCATGAAAAACGCTGGTGCATTGGTCAAACCAAAAGACATCACTGTGAACTCATATAACCCATACTTGGTAGTGAATGCCGTCTTCGGAATGTCCGAAGGTCGGATCCTGAGCTGGTGATAACCTGACCTCAGATCGATCTTGGAGAACACACTGGCTCCTCTCAACTGGTCGAACAGATATTCTATTCTGGGCAAAGGGTATTTGTTCTTGATCGTGACATCATTCAAAGCTCGATAATCGATACACATCCTTTTGGTGCCATCTTTCTTTTCCACGAACAAGACAGGGGTGGCCCAAGGCGAGGTGCTTGGCCGGATGTAACCTTTCTCTGACAGCTCATCAATCTGCTTCTTAAGCTCAACCAACTCTGGTCCGGATATTCTGTAAGCTCTCTTAAAGATAGGGGCAGTTCCAGGAAGAAGCTCTATGGTATACTCAACTTTCCGCTCTGGTGGCATACCCGGTAAATCCTTTGGAAACACATCTAGAAATTCAGACACAACCTTGATACTCTCAATTGGGTCTGCTTCACTGCTATCGACAGCCATCTGATAACAACTTCCTTTCTTCAGCTCAGGCGGGACTAACTCGGTCACCACTTCCTCTCCTAGTGGGGACACCAACTTGATTGTCCTTTTATCACAACTGATAACTGCCTGATACTTATCTAGCCAATTCATCCCTAGGATGACATCTATTCCCTGAGACCCATTACTATAAGGTTAGCGGGAAACGCTATCCCCCTTATTTCCATGCTTACATTCAAACATATGCTATCGGCTCGAATTCTACCACCGGCTGAGTCAATTTGAATGGGGGTTGACATGGTAGTAATTGGAAGATTATGTGCTTCTACCCACGATGCAGTAATGAAAGAATGCGTTGCTCCAGTATCAAATAACACTTCTGCAATATGGGAGTCGACTGGGAACATACCTACTATCATGCCGGGGGTCTCCTGAACTGCTTCAGCCTCCAAGTGGTTCAGTCTCCCATGATTATAGCGCGGTTGAGAGCAGTTGCCTGCTCCAGGCTGAGACACATTCTGCTTTGCTGGGGCATTGGGGCCTGACTCCTGCTGGGCTGCCTTCTTCGGGCATTGCATCACCCAGTGGCCTTGCTCTCCACAGTGGAAACATGCTCTGTTTCCAACCTGAGCTGGTGCTGCCTGACTGTTCTGCTGGTTTGCTGGGGCAGGAAGACGAGGCGTCTGCTGATTCTGCCTCTGAAACTGACCTCCTGACTGATTGCTCTGACGGTTCTGGTACTGGTGCTGAGGATACTGCCTTTGGAACTGCTGCTGCTGAGGTGGACGCTGGTTCTGCCTGAACTGCTGAGGTTGATTGCCTGAGAAACGAGGACGACTGCTACTTCCAGGCTGGGGTCCACTGATCTTGCGCTTACGATCCTCCATCTCCTTACGCTTCCTTTCTGTCATGATTGCTCTGTCAATCAGGTGCTGGAATGTCGGGAAGGTATGATTCATCAGTTGGTACTGAAGAGGGTCAACCAAGCCTCTCAAGAAATGGTACTGTCGCTTGGTGTCGGTGTTGACATCTTCAGGAGCATAGCGAGACAACCGCAGAAACCTGTCTCGATACTCACTGACAGATGATGACCCTTGCTTAAGGGCCAGAAACTCCTCCTTCTTCACTGTCATCAGACCTGCAGGCACATGGTACTGACGAAAGCTACCTCTAAACTCTTCCCAAGTGATGGCGTCGGGGTTGGCATGGGTGGCGAGATAAGACTCCCACCATGATTGGGCTGCTCCTCTCAACAGACGGGGACCATACAAGACTTTCTCCCTGTCATCGCACTGAGCGGTATGCAACTCCCGCTCCACAGTGCGCAGCCAATCTTCAGCATCCATGGGGTCAGGAGAGTGAGCAAACGTTGGGGGATGACCTCTCATGAATTCAGCACGCTTGTCTCTGGGCATCTGAGGCATCTGAGGCTGGGGTGGTGCTTGCTGCTGTTGCTGCTGAATGGCGGCCAGAGTCTGACCGATGGCTTGAACCGCTTGAGTCTGCATCAGAAACATCTGCTCGATGGACATCGGGGGCGGGGGCGGCAGGTGCTGCTGCTGGGGCACCTCATCCTGCGGAGCGGCTCGCTCCTGTTGAGCACGCCTTCCTCCTCTGCGCCTGTTCTCTGACATCTGCAGAATGCAACCACACATCAGAACTGATCTGGCAAATCTTGCAGCATAAGAAAAGAGTATAGAATTCTTCAACAGCACTGAACAGATGAGCATCTTCACTGATCTCCAACACAGACCACACAGCTTCTCAGATAAAGAGGAAAGTGGAATAAAAGGTTTCCCAACTATATAACTAACTCCATTAACATAATATGTAAACCAAAATGCAGGGGATACCCACACTCTGGTGACAGTCATTACAAAAATCCAAACCAAACATAGTTCATCATGACAAACATAGATGCACAGGACATAGCAAACTATCCTGTCTAACTAAGACTAACTAAAAGCGGGACTAACGCTAAGACTGTAGCTTCTACGTATATATTTTGTATTAATTACAAGATCCAACTCTAACGATCTATGGTCCAAGATTTATCTTGGTCTTGCAGTCGGGATTGCCATAAGACCAGTGTCCACGCCGAGGTGAGCGGTACGGGTGCTGAGTCCCAACGGGAGCGGGGGAACCATCATCCAGGTGACGACGTTCCGCGCGCTCAGCCCGCAGCAGGGCAATCTCAGCACGAGCCCTACTCAGCTCGTCTAATGCATGGTCCAGCTCCGTGTTTAGCACGGCGGCTAGGTTGACTGTGCTGCTCAACCTAGGATTGTCCTCACCAGCAGGTGAAACAATCACGCCTCCTGTGCTGCCAAATGGACGGCGGGGGTAATACTTCAGGTCGAGACCGTCAGCTACCCCACCGAGAACCGAGCAGTAGTGCGAAAGCGCACGCCGTGCAGCATCCTGCATGGCTGCCTCAGCTGAGTCCCGCTCAGAGATAGAATAGTGCTCTGAGCAAGCCTCCGCGCCCTGGAGACTGTTCTCCGGACGGCGCACCAAACAGGTCGCCTCCCAGCGGTCCGGGTAGACCCCGCGACTATGCTGGTAGACCACACAGCGATACTCGATGGACCAAGTACGCCGGTCAAGTGCCTGACGTAGCAGGGTGTCAAGCGCATCGTGGAAGTGACACCCGCGAGCAGCGTCGCGAGTGATGGGTCGAGCAACCCATCCTTCCGGCTCATGGTCAGCAGGAAAGTCGATGTCGTGGCTCGGACTGTCGTCGCCACCTCCGTCGTCTGGGTCTCCTCCAGCAGCTACTCCAGGGGCTGGGGCGCCCAGTGGTGGTGCAGGGGGCGCCTCCAGGGGAAGCACAGGAGAGCAGCTCCTCACAGACTCTATCTCCTGCTGGAGCGAAAAAGAAGAGCCCTGCTGCTCCTGTCGTCGACGTTCCTGCTCCTCATGCAGGCGGTGATGCAGTCTCTCCAAGTGGCTGGACTGTCCGTCCACGGGGCGGCGAAGCGGACGCTCAGCAAGGCGGGAGGGTAAGAAGGGGATGAAAAACTTTCGTGCAGTGTGTCTAAGACGAGCCATCTACAAAAGACACCGCAAGCAAAAGAGTGAGAACAGAATTAATATGACCAGCAAATAATGAATCATAAATAAATGAAGGATTAGAATAAAACATAATTTTCAGCAAGGTATAATATATAGTAGAACATAGGTTTGGTCAGTATGACCAACTTTTGAAGGGGTACCAAAGTCAAGGCAGTGACAGAGGTCTATAATCCTTAGAACGACCATTCTACTCTAGGTTAGCGGTCCTACAATCAGCACGGCTTTGATACCAGCTTATGTCACACCCGGTTTTAGAAGGTAAACCGAATGCGAACCATGTACGTGCCAGGATCAGTTATTCACGTACACAGCAGTTACATAACATGGACATCAGCACACAGTGCTCAAAATAGTATTAAAAGGGGAAATAATAGTCGATTACATCATACGTCTGAGACGTCCATATAGTCCTTACAGTAAATCAAAGTGCGAAAACGAAACGTAGATAACTGCGGCCTTCACAGGCAGCCGACTGGGGGGTTGCCGCTAACCCACACCTAGAACTCGTCGTAGTCTTGGAACTCCTGGAAGTCTCCTTCCACAGCTTCATCTTCGCCTGAGCCATGGTTGCAATGCTGACAACCTGGGGGGGGGGGTTTGGTGTGTAGAGCAAGAGTGAGTACACATCAACATACTCAGCAAGTATCCTGTTTGGCTGTAGTGGACTAGCTTTATGTGGGGGTAAGTCAAGCAGTTGCTTTTAGTTGGTCAGTTTATTATTTACTAGTAGAAAGCCAGGTTTTAGCATTAACCCAAGTTATTAACCCAAAGTACCCTTTCCAAACGGAAAGAATACCACTTACCATTACCATAAGCATAATCATAACCATCCTCATTGTCATCTGTAAACCAAAATGTCTCTGATCAAGTACCACTAATCACTGGAGCTCCCTTGGCCGCTCATAACCGCGAGCACGGCTCATATATCAGTTTTCAAACACTCTGCAGAGGTTGTGCACTTTACCCACAAGCCGTGATTCCCTCTTGCCTCGGGCCGATCAAACCCTTAAACACTACCAAGGTGAATAGGCAGGGTCTCACTACGTAGCCTTTACAAAGATTTCCCCGGGGCTGTAGCCGCCCGTTAGGTTTCCTAAATGTACCGCACTCCTCCCCAAGGGACAAATCAACCTTGGCAGAGCGAGCCGCATACACCGAGCCCCATTGACGGCACAACGGCTAAGCGAACTACACCCCGGTTCCTCTAATTATTCAGCTAAGGGTGTCCCACTCCACCCTCATGGTTGCACTATTTTCCCGGGCGGTCATCCATAGAACAGGTCCTTACGGAGAGGCACTCGAGAAACCGCTCGAGCCCCCTTGAAGGCCACAAGTACAACATCATAATAAGAGAAGGGAAAACAGCGTATCATATATAATCTCATCATGTTCATTGATTAGAGTTTGAGCAATAGCATGAAGCTAAACAATAATAATCCGACCCAAATAGGTAAACAAGGACATGGATAACAAAAGCTAGTCAATCCTTAGGTATAAATGTGTAATGCGGGAGGTGAATTAAAGAATGAATAGGACAGAGATAGGTCAAAGGACACTTGCCTCCACCAACCGACTGCTTCTCAGGGGCTTCTCCTGCGAGTTCTTCGGGCTCTTCGACCGGATCGTTCTCTATGCGATTGCAAGCATACATACATACATCCATTCAAATTAGGAAACAAACAGTACACCACATAAGGGGACAAATAAAGTAAATATGCATCAAGTATGACATTCGGTATCGCATTCGTTAAGGTTAGAAAGAAACGGGGAAAGGTCTCGCAGGGGTTAAAGCTTATGCACGAATGATTAGTTACAATTGGTTCTAACAAAAGAATTTAGTTATATGCACTAATGGAAACCTAGTCATTTTTAGTTGATCAACATTGAACTGGATAAACAATTGATTATATGAATTAACTAGCGTAACGGAATTCTAAATTAAGTTTTCTTATTTCATTAACATGAACGATGATTAGCTTGTCCAAAACAAAATAAATAACAATGATGAAAGAAAATAAAATAAAATAAAATAAATAAAAAAAGGGGGGGGGGGGGCGGTTGAATCGGCCGGGGGCGGTTGAACCGGCCAGGGGCAGGGGCGGCTGGGCAGGGCGCGGTTGCGGGGCGGCCGAGCTGGGGCGGCCGGGCCGCGGGCAGGGGCGGCCGAGTGGCGGTGCGGGCGGCCGAGCCGGGCGGGCACAGGGGCGGCCGAGCCGGGCGGCGGTGCGCGGGCAGGGGCGGTTGGGCCGGGCGGCGGCCTGACCGGGGAGAGGGAGGGGAGGGGAGAGGGAAGGGAGAGGGGAGGGCTCACCGGGGACAGGGACGGGGCGGCCGGGCGGCGGTGCGGCCGAGCTGCAGGGGCGGCCGAGCTGCAGGGGGCGGCGGCTAGGGCAGGGGGCGGCGGCTAGAGAGAAAATGGGAGAAAGGGAGGGAGAGAGAGAGATTTGGGGGAAAGAGGGAGGGGCGGCTGGGCCAGCTGGGCCCAAAGGGGGCGCGCGGGGGGGCTGGGCCGGTCACGGGCGGCTGGGTCGGCCGGGGCGGCCCACGGCGCGGGAGAGAGAAAAAGGGAGGAGAGAGAAGGAAGGAAAGAAAAAAAAGAAAAATAAAAAAAGGTTTTCTCCTTTTCGAAATCCGTTTTTCCTGGATGAATGCACTTACATTTTTAAGCAATCGAAAGAATGCATGGTTCGGCATGATGCATCAAACAACATAAAGTATTTTAAGGTTTTGCTTTATGCGGGAATTCCAAGCCGAACCCCGCTAAAACTTTTGAAAAGGTCAAGGTTTAGCGAGAGAACGAGAAAAGGAAAGAGTAACGCCTGAATTTGGTGAGAGAAAAGAAGAAAAAATTCTACCCCCAAATTCAGGGCGTTACACTCACCGAGGATGGTGAAGTCCTCGGCGTCTCAGCGGAAGAACAGCTACAGCTGCGCGCCCTGCGCCTCAAGAACCGCAATCTCCAGAGGCAGAAAGAGATACTGGAGGCCAAGCGCCAGCGTGTGTCCGCACTAGCCAAAGTGCGGCAAATGATACGGGACGAAGAGCAGAAGGCCCAAGACCTCGAGCGGGAGATCGCGCTGATGTAGCGCGAAGGCCACCTTGGCCTGCAGCAAGGGCCACCCCTCCAGCAGCGCGCACAACTGGAAGACACGCGCGAAGGCCACCTCGGCTTGCAGCATGGGCCACCCCTGCAACACCGCGCACAACCGGAAGACCCGCGTTTCCCCCAGCGCGACCACACCTTCCAGCATGCCGCACCATTCCAAGGGGTCAACTATCTCGACGAGCGAAGTCCCCTGGCGCCACACCTGCAACTGACGCCTTGGCCAACTAATTTCCGAGCAGGGACCTATCCCAAGTACAACGGCAGCACCGACCCGGCGCAATACATAATGAGTTATCAGGTCACCGTTGCATCTTCCGGAGGGGACGATGCCACAATGGCGAAGTCTTTCATCATCGCCCTAGAGGGCCCAGCTCTCACCTGGTTCACCAGATTGCCTCCGCTGTCCATTGATTCCTGGAGAAGCCTCAGGGACAAGTTCCTGCTCAACTTCCAAGGGTACCGCCCAGACACCGACGCATTGGCCGAACTCTCGCTCTGCAAGCAGCTGGAAAAGGAGACTCTGCGGGAATATTACCGCAAGTTTCTAGCACTCAAGTCACAGCTGCCCTCAGTTGACGACCAAATCGCCATTCACTACGCCATCAGTGGCCTTCGCGCCGGCGTCCTTTACAGTCATTGCATCAGGGACCCGCCCAAGAACCTTCAGGAGTTATATCAACTATTTGAAAAATACGCCAAATCCGAGGAGCTCCACCAGCGCAAGGTTGAGTCCCAGAGAAAGCCCAAAGATGCTCCTCGATGAAAAAAGGGCAGATGGACCGATTTGTTACCCGAGGCAGTCTGGGCACTAAACACGACTGAGTGCAGGGCTACCGGGTTTACTCCTTTCCGCCTTCTATACGGATCGGAGGCCATGACCCCACAAGAAATAAAACATGGGTCCCCGCGAACAGTTCCGTCAGCTGTCCCCGACGTGGACGAGCCAACTTCAAAGGATCTCATTGACGGAGACCGAGTCTTCGCCCTACAGGCCCTAAACAAGTACCAAGCCCAGACAAAAGCATGGCGCGACCACGCAGTCATCCCGAGGGAATTCAGCGAAGGGGACCTCATACTCGTCCGAACAGCTCGGACAGAGTCCAGGGGCAAGCTGGAGCCCAAGTGGGAGGGCCCCTTTATAGTCAAGACGAAAGCTTCCCCCAGCGCTTACAGGCTCACAACGCCAAACGGCGAAGACCTGGAGCACTCCTGGAACATCGACAACCTCCGCAAATTTTTTGTTTGACTCATCAGGGCTAATTTCGCCCTTGTAATCCGCAAAATCAGTCTTATACTGGCCCGCACTCTTTTCCTCCCGGGGGGTGAGGTTTTTAACGAGGCGGAGCCATGTAATATATGTGTGAAAAATCCCCCGCAAAAACATGCGTCGAAAAAAGACCGCGACGACGGTCTTCGACATTCGACCGATACGAGGTCACCGCGAGGCTCAGCGCTAGCCACCCTCGCGTGCGACAAATTTGCGTAGAAGTCGCCTAAGGGTGCAGCGAGACCAGCACAACAAGTGCGAAAAAACCGAAGTCTACCGCGAAGACTATCCACGCAGAAGTCGCCTAAGGGTGCAGCCGGACCAGCACAACAAGTGTGAAAAAACCAAAGTCTACCGCGAAGACTATCCGCGCAGAAGTCGCCTAAGGGTGCAGCCGGACCAGCACAACAAGTGCGAAAAAACCGAAGTCTACCGCGAAGACTATCCGCGCAGAAGTCGCCTAAGGGTGCAGCCGGACCAGCACAACAAGTGCGAAAAAACCGAATTCTACCGCGAAGACTATCCGCGCAGAAGTCGCCTAAGGGTGCAGCCGGACCAACACAACAAGTGCGAAGAAACCGAAGTCTACCGCGTAGACTATCCGTGCAGAAGCCGCCTAAGGGTGCAGCCGGACTAGCACAACAAAAGCAAAAACGACAACACCAAACCGTCCGCGCCAAGACGACTATATGCGCACCAGCACAGCATAACAAAACACACCAGACCAAGTACACAACGCCTTCGCAAGCATAGCCAAGTGTGCGGGGGCACATAACCTCATCATACAAGCCTTTACACATATACAAGCGAGGGCACCACACTCTACATCGGCTCAACCTTAGGAATAATTCCCATCTCCCTATAATTAAATAACATTATCCTAAGCTCCTCACCCGCAAAAAGACTTCGCAATTCCCCTTCACCTGTACTCACGGCGGCCGGCAAAGACAACAGTTCCTACCGGTCAGCCCTACTCACACGAAGCCGACCCCCTCCGCCCCACTCACTCTACGCTTCGCAACCGCCCTTCGCCGCCGGCGCCCGGCGCTAGGACCAGGCATATCTGTGTCCGCAGCGTGCGGCGAAGCCTCCGCCGCAGCCGCATCCAAGGCCGCAAAGTAGTCCAAGTCCTCCGACGACTCCTCAGTCCACTCAACCGAGCTCCCAGAGTTAGCAAAATCAGAAAACTCAGATGCAGACCCATCACATTTATTACCACCATCCACGGTCGAAGCCGCCAAAAATTTAGTAGTGGCGGTTGCGTGCGCAGGCCCAAAATCTTGAACTTGCGCAGCAACCAAAATTCAGCAACATATCCAAAATCCCCTAACTATCTACACCCACTACGCCACCTGCGAGGACCCTGCCGTTGCAGGAGCCTCCACCGTTGCCTCCGCTGTCGCCTCCGCCGCCACCGTCGCAGGATCTTCAGCACTCGGCGCAGCGGCTGCGGGGGCATCAGGCACGCCTTCGGCGGTCTCTGGGGGCAGGTCTCCGCCGGCCGCAGCGGATGCGGGGGCATCCGGTGCGCCTCCTGCAGTCTCCGGGGGCGGCTCGAGGGCGGCCCCGGGCACGGCCTCCGCCGGGGTCGGCTCCGGGTCAGGCAGCGCGCTGTTCAACGCCACGAAGTCATCCACCCTGTCGCCACGCGCCGCCTAAGACACAGCACACAAATTTAGCAAAACTACATATAGCCCACATCCAGCAAACTCCAAACAAATGCCAAACGTTACCTGAGCCCTCGCCGTCTCGGCCCGCTCCCTAACCACCTCGCGACCGTGCGGACCCCACATCCGGTCGTAGATGGCTCCGGCGGATTCCTTCACTACGGGGTCCTCAACCTTGTAAATATCTCGCTCAAAGTCTTCGTCGGCTTGGTTGAAGACCTCGAAGTGCCGGCACCCTTCGCGAGAGAGCGCGTTCATCGCCCCCTCGCAGGTGACTGTAATACCCAAATAGTGGGAGGAATAGGATGTACAAGAATTGGTAAATATAAAAAGGTTATTTGACCACTTGTGTAATTTTTCTCATTTTTACATATTCAAATCATGGGGTCACCTTGACTACCAGCAATTATATTAAATAAAGAAATTAGCACATCATGTTGGAGTTTATTTGTTTGAGCATCTGACAATAATAATAACAGTAATAAAAAATACATTAATGATGAGAATTAGGGTTAAACCTAAATTAAAATCTAGAATTTGGAAATAAATTAGAAAAGGAAAGAAGAGAAAGAAAGGAAAACCCTATATACAACATGAAGAAAAATATATAAATAAATGTGCCTTTTCATACTGGCATCATTGATTTGAATATTTAATCTAAAGTACACATTCACAACAAATATTTGAATTCAAATCATGAATTTGAGTGGGAACCAAAACATGAATAAAAGAAAAGAGAACAGACTCTGCGGTTGGGCCGAAATCACCCCTCCTTGGCCCATTTCCGGATATTACTCCCGCGCCAGCCCATCCCTTGCTCCCTAGCGCGTTGGCGTCGCTATCGCTGTGTGGTGGGCCCTACCTGTCATCCCTATCCCCTCGTGTGGCGCGGATCCGGTTGGGCACTGCAACAAACTGCGCGGGATTCACGTCAACAGACTCCGCGTCCTGCTCCCTCTCCCCCATATCCAAACAGAAATCGTGCGCGCAGGGAATCGCAACAATCTCTGGGCCATCGCCATGCTAGTCCTCACAATCTCGCCAGCTAATCGAGATGCTTGCAGCCGCCGGTTCCTTTCCTCGCCAGAGCACCTCACTACCAGGTTCACCACCGATGGCCCTTGTCGCGAGAACCACCGCAACCTCCTGCACTTGGTGCGGTGCCAGTGTCCCTCTGTTAGTCAACCCCGCTGCGTGCCGGCCGAGACTGCGACGCCGTGGCTGACTCGACACTCGACTCCTCAACGCCAAGCCTCTGGATCTGGCGCATCGCTTCTCGGAACCGGAGTCAGTGGGGCAGTAGGGGGTAGCCCTGCTCGTGCGACGGCTCCTGCACGGCGGTTGCCACCTGCGTCGGTCCGTGCGTGAAGCGCTACCCGCGAGAAGCTGCTGCCGGAGCCCGTTCCCAGGCGAGACTGCTTCAATGCAGTGGTGCTCTATGCTGTGCGCGGGTCCTTCCTCATCGCAGTGGGGCAAGCTCGTCGTCGGCATCTGGATCATCGGTAAGAACACAGCAGAGCAGTTCTTCTTTACCCTCGCAGTGTGTATCATTGGTTCTCTAGACAAATTTTGCTCCTCAGACTCGGCTGGTGTGAACTAGCGGCCGGCTCCACCCCAGTGGGCACGGCAGAGCCACCCAGGTCGGTCGGGAGGAAGGGAGGCCCCTGGCCGTTAAATCGGCTATCGATCTCACGGTGGGCAGATCTCTGTCTCAAGTCCGGTTAGTGGCAGGGTCCGTGCGGAGGTCCTCGACGTGCGTCCTCACGGCAAGCTATGCCGCGCATGGAGGCCGGATCCATTCTGTTCAGAGTCTGCCAATTGAAGACGATGAGCTATTGACCGTTGGATTGGATCGTGCGATAGAGATCAAAACACGATAGCGTTTGGTCTAAGTAGGATCGGCGCCGTTGGATGTAGGGCGGTTCTAGGCGGTTGATACTCGGATCGATGGTGGGGAGTTGATCACGTCGCATTAAATCTGGGCCATCCAGAATAGATCGTGTGGCTGAGATTAATCGGTAACCCTTGGCCGCACCGTTTTATGAATGAGACCCTGTGCTTTCTTGCAATAAACCCGCCGTCCTGGGGGCACTATTCACTGAGTCTCTGGTTTCTTGCGCCAGAGCCCCTGCGCTTCCTAGTATTTGGGGCCCAATCCAGAGAGCATTGAAAATCAGAAATTAATATCAGAAATCAATTTTTAGTGCATAAATAAATGTTAGAACTTGTTTAAATTGTATAAAATGCATATGAACTCCAAATTGGTCCATTCCAGTTCCTAAATTTTCAAAATATTATTGTCTATCAAATAATACCACTGCTTTTACATGAAATACACATTAAAATTTATTTCTCACTTAACCCTAGATTAAATGCATAAAATCTTTGGAATTTCATAACTTAAAATGTATAACTCCAAAATTATTAATTCCAGTTCCTATGATCACATTTTAATGTCTAGTTTATTACTGTATATTCCATTTGCATGTTTGATGTGATGTAAATTTATGTTATGCTATGTATGTATTGTGTTGATGCGAGTAGACGAGCAAGCCACTGTGGAATCTGAGGTTCAACAAGTAAAGACTGCTGAGCAGGAGCTCGTTAAAGGCAAGTTGTGCCCTTGATCACTTCTCTTACCTATTCATGTTCTTATTATTCATAATGATCTGCATAGGTTAATTTTAATGGGACCCAATAGGATGCCCTAGATTTTGACTATCTTTATACCTTGCTTCACCACTGGTTTTACTACTAAAGTTTTGGGTAGTACATGCTATTGCTTTATGTGGATTTGGGTATATAGATATTCATCACTCATTGTTATACTATTTATTGTTATCTGTTTTATTCTTCCTTGTTCATGTTAAGATCATTATGTTAATGGGAACATGGAGAACCACCCGGGAAAACAGTGCTACCACAAGGGTTTAATGGGACGCCCTTGGCTGATTAACTAGGAAAGCTAGGGGAGGGCTACCTTACCCGAAAGGGGCAAGGGCAGTAGGGGAGTTGTCAGTGTAGGGAGGTCCCTGGTTGATTTTGCTGCGATGGCGGTCAGCCAGGAACCCTGCACTAGAGCTTCCTATAAACTGTAGCGGGTAGTCTGAAGCTAGTGGAACTTTGTAAAGGCCTCGTAGTGGTACCCTGCCTCGCTTCCTAGGTAGAGGTGTATGGAGTCTGATCAACTCCGTGGCAAATGGGTAACACGACTTGTGGGTAAAGATGCGCAACCTCTGCAGAGTGTAAAACTGGTATACTAGCCGTGCTCACGGTCATGAGCGGCTCGGACACTCACATGATTAATATATGGAACTTAAACTTAACCTGTCATTTCATTGCATTTGGGATTATTTTATTATTACTTTTACTTATTATTATTAAGGTTTGGTATTTACTTACACTTAGTAATTGCTAATAAAATTTTGACCAACTTATAAAAGCAATGCTCAGCTTCAGCCTTTATTTCATTGATCAGCCTTACACTACATGAACTCCCACCTTTGGTGAGTTCATGCCACATTATTCCCCACGACTTGTTGAGCTATGAACGTATGTGAGCTCACTCTTGCTGTCTCACACCCCCCCACAGGAGAAGAGCAGGTGGTTCAGGAGGAGCCTCAAAGCGAGGAGTATGATCTGATCTAGGTGGCGTTTCTCAGTTGACATTGGCGCCGACGATCCTTAGTTCGTTTTATGGTTATTCCTTTATTTTGTAATAAGTCTTCCGCTATGTAATAAATACTCTGATGTTTTGTGACATTTATCTCTATACACTCTGTTATTATATATGTTGTCTTCTTTGGCGCATGTATGAGATGCACCCGGCTTTGTCCTTTAAAACCGGGTGTTACAGAAGTGGTATCAGAGGAAATGTTGACTGTAGGACGAAACCCAGATAGAAATGGACAAAACGCTTACATACTTACCTTACTCTGATTCTTTCTATACTTAACTTGATCCTGTCTCACCTTCTACTGTTCTACTCTGATCATTCTTACCTTTTCTACTCTTCGACAAGATGGATTTCACACCTTGGAATCTCTACCCTTATGACATTTTTAAGAGATAGGAAGCCTAAGACAAAATTAAAACTATTTTCTCTATTAAAAATGTTGGTTGATTGTTCTGATGATCAATGCTTGATTTGCTTCTTTGATTGATTGAAACATTATAGTCGGGCATCTTACCATGTACCACCATAAGGTAATGTATTAGCTTTAGTGGATAACACACTAATCTACTTAGCTAACAAATCCCCCGCAGTAATATTCCTCATAATTACTCGCCTTATCTACAATTCTTCCTTTCTTACCCTATATTTCTAACCCAGATGGGCTACCCCTATAGTGTTAGAAGAGAGCACTGTAGACTTGATCCTTGGTATATCATGGTTAAGAAAGGCAAAGGCAGTATATACACTGTGCTAAGGGAACCGTAGAACTCACCAGTTCCAAAGGACAAAGATTTGAAGTTGAGTTTGTCATTGACCTTCTACCTGGAACCGCCCCTATTTCTAAACGGCCTTACAGGATGACTGCAGAAGAGTTAAAGGAGCTGAAGAAGCAGTTAACGGAGTTACAAGAGGCTGGTTACATTCGTCCGAGTTCCTCACCTTGGGGAGCACCGGTTCTATTTGTACAGAAGAAGGATGGATCCCAGAGGATGTGTGTGGACTATAGATCACTTAATGATGTCACGGTGAAGAACAAGTATCCATTACCCCGTATTGAGGATTTATTTGATCAGATGAGAGGTGCTAGAGTATTCTCGAAGATTGATCTCCGATCGGGTTACCATCAAATGAAGATTAGACCATCAGATATTCCTAAGACGACTTTCTCAACCCGATATGGATTATATGAGTTTACTGTTATGTCATTTGGATTAACCAATGCACCAGCTTATTTTATGAACTTGATGAATAAGGTGTTTATGGAGTACTTGGACAGATTCGTCGTGGTGTTTATCGACGATATTCTTATCTATTCTAAGAATGAAAGTGATCATGAACAACATCTAAGGTTGGTGCTACAGAAGCTACGAGATAATCAACTCTATGCCAAGTTCAGTAAGTGCGAGTTTTGGATTGATAAGGTGCCATTTCTTGGACATGTCATTTCTAATAGAGGGATATCAGTGGATCCTGCTAAAGTCAAGGAGATAATGGAGTGGAGAGTGCCCACTACAATTACTGAGATTAGGAGTTTCTTGGGGCTAGCAGGCTATTATCGAAGATTTATTGAAGGATTTTCTAAGATTGCCAAGCCTATGACCTCGCTTTTGGAGAAAGGAAGAGAATTCAAGTGGGATGAGAAATGCCAAGAGAGCTTTGAGCAATTGAAGGAGAGATTGATGTCACCTCCAGTGTTGGTTATGCCAGATCTACAGAAGGGATTTGACATTTATTGTGATGCATGTGGCCAAGGATTAGGATGTGTGCTCATGAAAGAAGGACATGTGATTGCCTACGCGTCTTGTCAGTTGCGGAAACACGAGTTGAACTATCCCACTCATGACTTGGAACTTGCAGCTGTTGTGCATGCACTTAAGATTTGGAGACATTATATTATGGGAACTAAGTGTCAAGTATACACGGATCATAAGAGTTTGAAGTATATTCACTCAGAAGGATCTCAACCTTAGGCAACGCCGTTGGCTGGAGCTCATTAAGGATTATGATTTGGAGATTCACTATCATCCAGGCAAGGCAAATTTGGTTGCAGATGCCTTGAGTCGGAAGGAGCATGTTCACTCCGCTTTCGTTGTCCAGCTACCTGATAAATTAGCAAAAGATTTTGAGAGACTCAATTTGGGAATTGTTACTCATACTGAAGGAGTTACCATTGAGTTGGAACCTACCTTGGAGCAAGAGATTCGTAAAGGTCAGGTTGGTGATGCTAAGATCCAAGAGATTAAGGATCTAATCACGGATGGTCGAGTTCCGGAATTCACGGAGGATGAGCAAGGTACTATATGGTTCAAAGATCGGATATGTGTTCCAGAGATCGATAGCCTCCGTGAGGCTATATTGAAAGAAGCTCATGATTCTTATTACTCCATCCACCCTGGAAGCACTAAGATGTATCAAGATTTGAAGCAAAAGTATTGGTGGTATGGACTGAAAAGAGATGTGGCTGCTCATGTGGCTAAGTGTGATGTATGTCAAAGAGTCAAGGCCGAACATCAAAGACCCACTGTATTATTGCACCCATTGAAGATACCTGAGTGGAAATGGGAAGAAATTGGTATGGATTTTATTGTTGGACTACCCCGCACCCCTGCTGGGTATGACTCTATTTGGGTAATTGTGGACAGATTGACCAAAGTGGCTCATTTCATACCTGTGAGGACTAATTACACGGGAGCCAAGCTAGCAGAATTGTATATGTCTCGGATAGTGTGTCTACATGGAGTGCCTAAGAAGATCGTGTCGGATCGAGGTTCACAGTTTACTTCTCGGTTTTGGAAGAAGTTGCATGAGAGTTTGGATACAAAGTTGAATTTTAGCTCAGCTTACCATCCCCAGACTGATGGACAGACAGAGAGGACTAACCAAGTGCTGGAAGATATGTTAAGAGCTTGTGCTCTTAAACATGGTGGAAGTTGGGATAAGAGCTTACCATATGCAGAGTTCTCTTATAATAATAGCTACCAGGCCAGTTTGAAGATGTCACCATTTGAGGCTTTGTATGGCAGAAAATGCGAGACTCCCCTATATTGGGATCAGACTGGAGAAAGACAGTTCTTTGGGCCTGAACTGATTCAAGAGGCGGAAGAACAAGTTCGAATGATAAGAGAAAATTTGAGAATCGCACAATCAAGGCAGAAGAGCTATGCTGATAATAGGAGAAGACTACTGGAGTTTAAGGAGGGTGATCATGTCTATTTGAAGGTGTCACCACTCCGGGGTATGAGGAGATTTAAAGTTAAAGGAAAGTTGTCCCCTCGCTTCATTGGACCTTTCTTAATCTTAAAGCGAGTGGGTGAAGTTGCATATCAACTGGAGTTACCCGATCACCTATCAGATGTACATAATGTATTTCATGTATCTCAGCTAAAGAAGTGCCTCAGGGTACCTGAGGAGCAGCTACCACTGGAGGACCTTAGTGTTCAAGATGACCTGACTTATGCTGAGTACCCTATCAAGATTCTGGACACTTTGACTCGAGTTACAAGAAACAAGGTGATAAAGATGTGCAAAGTACAATGGAGCCACCACGGTGAAGATGAAGCAACTTGGGAAAGAGAAGAGCTTCGCATAGATTTTCCCCATCTTTTCCATAGATCTTCTTAAATCTCGAGGACGAGATTATTGTTAAGGGGGGTAGGATTTGTAATACCCAAATAGTGGGAGGAATAGGATGTACAAGAATTGGTAAATATAAAAAGGTTATTTGACCATTTGTGTTATTTTTCTCATTTTTACATATTCAAATCATGGGGTCACCTTGACTACCAGCAATTATATTAAATAAAGAAATTAGCACATCATGTTGGAGTTTATTTTTTTGAGCATCTGACAATAATAATAACAGTAATAAAAAATACATTAATGATGAGAATTAGGGTTAAACCTAAATTAAAATCTAGAATTTGGAAATAAATTAGAAAAGGAAAGAAGAGAAAGAAAGGAAAACCCTGTATACAACATGAAGAAAAATATATAAATAAATGTGCCTTTTCATACTGGCATCATTGATTTGAATATTTAATCTAAAGTACACATTCACAACAAATATTTGAATTCAAATCATGAATTTGAGTGGGAACCAAAACATGAATAAAAGAAAAGAGAACAGACTCTGCGGTTGGGCCGAAATCACCCCTCCTTGGCCCATTTCCGGATATTACTCCCGCGCCAGCCCATCCCTTGCTCCCTAGCGCGTTGGCGTCGCTGTCGCTGTGTGGTGGGCCCTACCTGTCATCCCTATCCCCTCGTGTGGCGCGGATCCGGTTGGGCACTGCAACGAACTGCGCGGGATTCACGTCAACAGACTCCGCGTCCTGCTCCCTCTCCCCCATATCCAAACAGAAATCGTGCGCGCAGGGAATCGCAACAATCTCTGGGCCATCGCCATGCTAGTCCTCACAATCTCGCCAGCTAATCGAGATGCTTGCAGCCGCCGGTTCCTTTCCTCGCCAGAGCACCTCACTACCAGGTTCACCACCGATGGCCCTTGTCGCGAGAACCACCGCAACCTCCTGCACTTGGTGCGGTGCCAGTGTCCCTCTGTTAGTCAACCCCGCTGCGTGCCGGCCGAGACTGCGACGCCGTGGCTGACTCGACACTCGACTCCTCAACGCCAAGCCTCTGGATCTGGCGCATCGCTTCTCGGAACCGGAGTCAGTGGGGCAGTAGGGGGTAGCCCTGCTCGTGCGACGGCTCCTGCACGGCGGTTGCCACCTGCGTCGGTCCGTGCGTGAAGCGCTACCCGCGAGAAGCTGCTGCCGGAGCCCGTTCCCAGGCGAGACTGCTTCAATGCAGTGGTGCTCTATGCTGTGCGCGGGTCCTTCCTCATCGCGGTGGGGCAAGCTCGTCGTCGGCATCTGGATCATCGGTAAGAACACAGCAGAGCAGTTCTTCTTTACCCTCGCAGTGTGTATCATTGGTTCTCTAGACAAATTTTGCTCCTCAGACTCGGCTGGTGTGAACTAGCGGCCGGCTCCACCCCAGTGGGCACGGCAGAGCCACCCAGGTCGGTCGGGAGGAAGGGAGGCCCCTGGCCGTTAAATCGGCTATCGATCTCACGGTGGGCAGATCTCTGTCTCAAGTCCGGTTAGTGGCAGGGTCCGTGCGGAGGTCCTCGACGTGCGTCCTCACGGCAAGCTATGCCGCGCATGGAGGCCGGATCCATTCTGTTCAGAGTCTGCCAATTGAAGACGATGAGCTATTGACCGTTGGATTGGATCGTGCGATAGAGATCAAAACACGATAGCGTTTGGTCTAAGTAGGATCGGCGCCGTTGGATGTAGGGCGGTTCTAGGCGGTTGATACTCGGATTGATGGTGGGGAGTTGATCACGTCGCATTAAATCTGGGCCATCCAGAATAGATCGTGTGGCTGAGATTAATCGGTAACCCTTGGCCGCACCGTTTTATGAATGAGACCATGTGCTTTCTTGCAATAAACCCGCCGTCCTGGGGGCACTATTCACTGAGTCTCTGGTTTCTTGCGCCAGAGCCCCTGCGCTTCCTAGTATTTGGGGCCCAATCCAGAGAGCATTGAAAATCAGAAATTAATATCAGAAATCAATTTTTAGTGCATAAATAAATGTTAGAACTTGTTTAAATTGTATAAAATGCATATGAACTCCAAATTGGTCCATTCCAGTTCCTAAATTTTCAAAATATTATTGTCTATCAAATAATACCACTGCTTTTACATGAAATACACATTAAAATTTATTTCTCACTTAACCCTAGATTAAATGCATAAAATCTTTGGAATTTCATAACTTAAAATGTATAACTCCAAAATTATTAATTCCAGTTCCTATGATCACATTTTAATGTCTAGTTTATTACTGTATATTCCATTTGCATGTTTGATGTGATGTAAATTTATGTTATGCTATGTATGTATTGTGTTGATGCGAGTAGACGAGCAAGCCACTGTGGAATCTGAGGTTCAACAAGTAGAGACTGCTGAGCAGGAGCTCGTTAAAGGCAAGTTGTGCCCTTGATCACTTCTCTTACCTATTCATGTTCTTATTATTCATAATGATCTGCATAGGTTAATTTTAATGGGACCCAATAGGATGCCCTAGATTTTGACTATCTTTATACCTTGCTTCACCACTAGTTTTACTACTAAAGTTTTGGGTAGTACATGCTATTGCTTTATGTGGATTTGGGTATATAGATATTCATCACTCATTGTTATACTATTTATTGTTATCTGTTTTATTCTTCCTTGTTCATGTTAAGATCATTATGTTAATGGGAACATGGAGAACCACCCGGGAAAACAGTGCTACCACAAGGGTTTAATGGGACGCCCTTGGCTGATTAACTAGGAAAGCTAGGGGAGGGCTACCTTACCCGAAAGGGGCAAGGGCAGTAGGGGAGTGGTCAGTGTAGGGAGGTCCCTGGTTGATTTTGCTGCGATGGCGGTCAGCCAGGAACCCTGCACTGGAGCTTCCTATAAACTGTAGCGGGTAGTCTGAAGCTAGTGGAACTTTGTAAAGGCCTCGTAGTGGTACCCTGCCTCGCTTCCTAGGTAGAGGTGTATGGAGTCTGATCAACTCCGTGGCAAATGGGTAACACGACTTGTGGGTAAAGATGCGCAACCTCTGCAGAGTGTAAAACTGGTATACTAGCCGTGCTCACGGTCATGAGCGGCTCGGACACTCACATGATTAATATATGGAACTTAAACTTAACCTGTCATTTCATTGCATTTGGGATTATTTTATTATTACTTTTACTTATTATTATTAAGGTTTGGTATTTACTTACACTTAGTAATTGCTAATAAAATTTTGACCAACTTATAAAAGCAATGCTCAGCTTCAGCCTTTATTTCATTGATCAGCCTTACACTACATGAACTCCCACCTTTGGTGAGTTCATGCCACATTATTCCCCACGACTTGTTGAGCTATGAACGTATGTGAGCTCACTCTTGCTGTCTCACACCCCCCCCCCACAGGAGAAGAGCAGGTGGTTCAGGAGGAGCCTCAAAGCGAGGAGTATGATCTGATCTAGGTGGCGTTTCTCAGTTGACATTGGCGCCGACGATCCTTAGTTCGTTTTATGGTTATTCCTTTATTTTGTAATAAGTCTTCCGCTATGTAATAAATACTCTGATGTTTTGTGACATTTATCTCTATACACTCTGTTATTATATATGTTGTCTTCTTTGGCGCATGTATGAGATGCACCCGGCTTTGTCCTTTAAAACCGGGTGTTACAGTGACCAGGGAGGCATACGACATAAACCCCTCCACGATAGTGGGGAGTGCCTGCAACTCCTCCTGAACCCACTCCAGGCAGCGAAGTCCGGGCTCTCGCTCCGGCACTTCGAAGTCACTAGTCCGCGCGCCCAGCTCATGGTACGAATCCACAAGCTGTTTGCGCGTCCGCTCGGCCTCCGCGCGCGTCGCGGCCTCGGCCCTCTCCACGCGGCTCTCCAGGGCGATGAGCCGCTCCTGCAGCTGCTCGGCGCGCTCCCTGGCAAGATTGCCCTCCGCCCGTGCCAGATTAGCCTCTACCTGCGCAGCCTGCGCCTTGGCAAGGGCCTCGTTGGTCTCCCTCCTCTCCCCCGCCAATTGGCGCCGGAGGTCAGCCTTCTCTCCCTCCAGCGCAGCCACCTTGTCCGCCAGCTTGCGGCACTTGCTGTCGGCGGCCGATTTTTCACGGACGGCGTCAGCATGTTGTGTCCGAAGTCTCTCGACTTCGGCAGACACAGCTGCCGTGAGGGCCCCCGACGGTGTGCGGTTGGCGAAGTCAGCCACCTGCAGAACACACGTAAGACCGTGACCCCAGCAAGCCGAACAAAACAAAAAAAAAGAACCGAGCCAACGGCTTACCACCAAGATAGTCGTCCACACTAATATCGGTGGCGAAGTCGGCGACGCGCTTGCCGGACGACGGCAACGCTCGGGCCGCCTTCGCGACCTCCGCCACTCTGCTGGACGGCGGCACAGCCTTCGTCGATTTGGAGCCTCCGGCGCCTGCCGCTGCCTCCGGCGCCTTGCTAGATGCAGGGACGCCCGACTTCACCGCTAGCGGCGGCTTGCCTCCACCGGGGGCCGCAGCCTTCGCAGCCCCCCGCTGCCTCTTCGGCCTGGCCTCATGAAGCCTGACAACCGCCTGGCGCTTTTGTGCAGCTCCCTGGCGATCCTTGTCCATCACTGCTGACACAACAGCAGCAATATTCCGCCCGTAAGGAAAAACTCTCCATTCACGAACCATGCGAGATGTAAAAAAGTCTTCGCCGGCCGCGCGGGGGATAGGAACATTCCTAGGCCAACAACCCCCGGTAACCCTCAGCATCCGAGCCGAAGACTCCCGGAGCTCGGGCGAAGACATCCTTCCCCCCGGGGCCGCGCATGTCCTCACCAACTCTCTAGCAAAACCATCGGAAACCCCAAGTCCTCCCATAGCAGTACCTAATTTCCTCTTTTTAGAGGATGGGGCGGCCGCCGGCACAGGGTCGTCTCTAGTCTCCACCACCGGTCTCTTCCCACGGCGGTCCACATCGTCTTGACCAGGATAGCCGTCATACGGCAATTGATTCAATTCAAAAACCCTGTTCAAACGGTCATTCGACCCGCGGATATCCCAGCTGCGCTGGCCCTCTGTCCTCGGCACGTAACGACCAACGAGCCGCACCGCCCCATCCTCCGCCTCACGCACAAAGGCAGCCGGATCGCGGCTTTGCAGGTTCAGCGCGAAGGCGGGACTTCGCACCACCCTTCCACCATGGAAAGGCATCTGGCGAGGGCACACTTCGCCCAACGCCCAGCCATGCGCCAAGGGCCATACCCCGTATGCCACAAATTCTTCAACCAAATCGCGCCCACTGCTCAGGCCGGCGGCGCACCGAAGGGCTCCTTCGTCCGCATCTTCCTCCGCCACCTCAAAGGGCGGGTATGCTGAGTAAAAATGAGAACACATCTCGGACACGGGGAGTCCCTCATGGCCTTCGAAAGTACCCTCAGCGACGTAAAACCAAAACTCATTCCAGTTGCCCCACTTGTTGCGGGCGCAAGGAACCAACTCGACTACCTGCATCGTGGTCTTGCCGGTCTTTGGCGTAAACATGCAGGACCCAAACTGAGCGACTTCATCTCCAATCATCCTCTTCTGCCAGTGCAGGCAATAGTACTTCGCAAAGACTTCGACTGATGGCTGTCCGCCGTACGAAGTCGTCGCCCAGACATACTTCGACAGAGCCACCACGGCGTTCGGTGTCTACTGATGTATCTGAACGTTAAACCTGCGCAGGACTTCGCCAACAAATCGGTGCGCAGGCAGGCGGAGACCGGCGGCGAAGAACGCCTCGAACACAACCAACTCGCCCTCAGGCTCGGGGACTTCCTCCGTCCCCGGGACACGAGCAACTCCGCCGCCGAAGTAACCCAGCCGCTGCATATCTTGCACGCGGACCGACGACATCCGCGACACGCCAAAATCCACAGAATCGCCGGCGCGCAACTCTTCCGCCATCAAACTACTCAGCGTCTCCTCAGACGAGGCGTCGGCCGGTGGCGAGGCGCCGGCCAGGGGCGTAGCAGCAGCGGAAGAAGAGGAGGTCGGCATCGCTACGTACCGTCGGTGGTGGCGGGCGGTCTGCTTCACTCGAGCCAGATCTCCGGCGAACAAGAGCACGGCGGGCAGACGAGCAGCAAGACGGTGGAAAAGGCGGCTAGGGTTTTCACGGAGCACGGAAAGTGAAGTTCAAAAAGCGTCGACCCTGCCCCCTTTTATAGACAGGGCGTGGCTCTTCAGGAAACTCGCAATCCAACAGGGCGCGGCGCTTCGGGAAACCCGCAATCCAACAGTACGGTGTCAATCAACGGTCATGTCAAAAACCCCCGCGGAACCACTTCAAGCGAGGGCAGCGTCTCCGCCATCTAGCGACGTCTTCGGCACCAGGTGACTTTGTCGAACTGGTCCCTCGAAGGGCAAATGTTGGGGCGAAGGCAAAGACGCCACCATTCGCTCGAGGCCTTCGCTGCAGTCGCTGGTCCGACGGAGACAAAACGGGCAAGGACACCCTTCGCCTGATTCGGCACCATGCGAAGGCCTGCGACGTCGTCATCCCACCGTGCGGCCTCGTCCAGCTCAGAGGCCCACGTGTGATTCGGCCCATTGTAACGGGCCCTGCGTGGCCGCCGCGTGTTACAGGCCTAATTTGTAAAGGCATTCCTGTAATTACAGTCTGTAACCCCGCTTTATGGGAATATTCTGGGGATAACCTAGGTGGCTGAGGGCACATGCGTCCTTAACACAAGGCGCTGGGCACTCAGACACCTATAAATACCCCCGCACAGTGCCCGTGAGAGGGCAGATTAACAGAGCTATTGCCATCTTGCGCGAGAACCCTGTTGATGTCATTGTTCACCCTTGTTGGATCCCCTTGCAACTGAGAGCAAGTTCCAACAAGCTCGGACCCTCACATGATTAATTTATGGAACTTAAATTTAATTTGACATTTGTATCGCATTTGGGATTATTTTACTATTACTTTTTTATTATTATTAAGGTTTAGTATTTACTTACACTTAGTAATTGCTAATAAAATTTTGACCAACTTATAAAAGCAATGCTTAGCTTCAGCCTTTATTTTATTGATCAGCCTTACACTTCACTTGAACTCCCACCTTTGGTGAGTTCATGCCACATTATTCCCCACAACTTGTGGAGCGATGAACGTATGTGAGCTCACTCTTGCTGTCTCACACCCCCCACAGGAGAAGAACAGGTGGTCGAAGAGGAGCCGGCTAACACTGAGCTTTCGACTTGTTCTAGGTGGCGTGTCCCAGTCAACTTTGTGGCGCCAGGGAATATTATTTAGTTCGCATTATTTTATCATTTATTTTTGTAAGACTTCTGCTATGTAATAAGTACATTTATGATATTTATGACATTTATCTCTATGCACTCTGTTATTATATGTGTTGTCCTCTCTGGCGCATATATGAGATGCACCCGACTTTGTTCCTTAAAGCCTAGGTGTGACACTTACGGACTCGATTTTAATTCTAACGCTAACCCCGGCTTGTAGTTGTTCTTTAAGTTTATAATTTTCAGATTCCGCCTATTCACCCCCCCTCTAGGCGACTTTCAGTTTTCCTCCATCACCGACTGTTTGTGGTGCATGGTGTCACCAACTTGGGGTATGGGGGTGAAGGATCTCTACCAATTACCCCTAGATCTATCGTCCCCATTGTCATCATGGTCTGATGCCAAGCGGAGGGCAAACTCCACCGAGCCCCTAAGAATGGGGGACACCCATGCATAACAACTCTGCTTCAGCAGCACCAGATCATCTTTGGAGTAACCTTTGTCCCTTGACATTGTTTTGCAAGTGCGAATGGTTGCCAAAGAGGTTCGAATATTGGTGGTTGCGAAGTGTTGGAAGCTCAAAGAGGAGAAAGTACGAGCTCATCTATAAGACATAATCAAGGAGGCCTAGGCAACAACTACATTAGAGACCCGCTAAAAGAGGGAAACTGAATATGTCGCCTGAAAGGCAAAAGAGGAGGCCAAAGCTGTCAATGTAGCCTTGGCACCAATCCAAGAGAATATTAAAGAAATTGGGGATATGTTATTGCATTAGTGGAAAGGTGTGGTGATCTGACTACAGGTCACAAATGAGAGGGATAAAGTATTGGTCAAGGAAACTAAAGTGTTAGTAACCTAAATCTAGGCATAGATGACTCGAGAGCGAACGAGAGGCTGAAATTTCCTTTTGTGGAGAACAATGATCTGGATGTCGCCAAAAGGGGGTGAATAGGCGAATAAAAAATAACACTAAAAACTTAGAACTTTCTTATTCTACTCGAAGCAGTGTATGCAGCGGAATGTAGTAAGTCGAGTAGATCGCAGCGGAATTGTAGTCCCTGTCTCAACAGATCCTGCACTTCAAGAAAAGCTTATACCAAAGATAAGCAGTGAAGTCCAAAAAGCAAAGCGAACAGAAGAGAGACAGAGACATTGATATTTATTTTGTGGTTCGGCGAAGCCTGAAATGCCTGTCTACATCCACGTTGGAGTTAGCAACTTGGCTTGGAGTCTATTTCAACCCCTTCCTCAGTTTGCTCAGATTCACCGCTATGTGAAGGATTGAGACTTATCTTCTTTGGTTGGTGTTGTAGTACACCAAAACCGCGACTATCACAACTTGATAGCGCGATGGCGGAGAACACAACACACTCTTGTATGCTCAAGATCCTAGTCACAAGAACTAAAACCCAGCAGCACCTTTCCTCTCTCTTTTGGCTTATAATTGTGCCAAACACTGAATCTATAGAGAAAACACACTAGAGAGGGATGGAATAAATTGGGGTCATGGAGGGCTCACTTTTATAGCCCCAAAGCCCTTGTAGCCGTTGGAAAAAAACCCAGAAAGTGATATGCACTTGGGGGCACCGGACCGGTCCGGCGCACACCAGAATGGGTCCATCTGCCCTGATTCCAGGATCCTGATTGATAGCTTCCTTCTATGTGAGTCTGCTACGGGCGATGTAAGAGACACTACATCAACCAGGGGCAACAGATCACGCTCTTACCAGTAAGAAACAAGTATGCTCTGTAAGGTCCTCCACTTGAGCTATGAAAGAGCAGGCCCCCTCCTTCTCCCTACACACGAACCAGATGTAACACAGTCATCAAACAATACTACGATCAGCACTACACTGGACTAGGGAGCAAGCCTGAACCAGTATAACTCTGTCTCAAATTCTCTGCTCGAATCCCAGCGATTCACCATTCAGAGTGAGTCCGCTCTAACATCCCTTCCAAACATAAATTCTATTGTCCTTCGGTTTCCGAAACAACGACAACACTATGCAAGTATAGTAATATAGGTTTCGAAAGAAATTATTCAAGGTGAGCCATTCATTCTCTAACAAAGGATGATCAGTTTCATAACTTTTGGTCTCTTGCGGTGTTTTTGTATATGGCATATAGAACGAATGCTAACTCCTGTAGCAGTGCAATTTATTTTAGGGGGTGCTTTGTTTGAAGAATCAATCTATTCTGTATGTGGTGTATCATGAGTCTATTTCATAAATTTGGTGGAATGAACTCATTCCTCATATTATTACTAACTATTAGGCTACAAGGAATAGGATGGTGATGGATCAATTTGTTCCATTTTCTACAAACCAAACAAGAAAGTGACTAGTGAGAATATGATGAACTATCTCGTTCCTCAAGCCAAACACATTATTACTGTATGGTGTAGCAAAAACAAGTTCTACGATGATGTAATAAATAAATTATACAATGCCATGTGCCACAATAAAAGAAAATTATATCCTTTTGTTTTTCCAATTCACCATTATAACCGCGTCAGAAAAAATGCATATGTGATGAGAAGTATTCCCAAACACGCTCTATTCTACAACGCTCCTCATCACAGACGTGCTTTGTGGCGAATTTTTTTTGCTACTTTCATCAACCAATAAGCTGAAATGTTAGCTCAATAAAGCTAGTAAAATTACAATACTCCCTCTGTTTTTAGATGTCACATTAGGTGACCGTTAGTTTCAAAATTCTATAGTTTTACAACATGGAATGATGCATTGCAAAAATATTTAAGTAAACCTAAAAATATTAATCTACACAAATATTTGTTGAGCACCAAAAGTGGCGGGCGGTCCGACCCTTGGGCCTAGACAATCCGCGTGCCCCGCGATTAGATTAACTTGCGTGATTATCTTTATCTCATGCGTGGTTATCCATCTAATCACGTGGGAGTTGTTGGCTATCTCCTAGAAATAGGTCCAGACCTCCTCCCCTATAAATATAAAGGCATACGACCGATTGAGAACCCCCGAACACATTTCAATCGAACCAATTACTTTATTTACTTTTCCTGCCCTAGGAATAGATGTAGCGTAGTTCTAGTTGTAGCTTTCCGCATATCCACCTCCACCCCTATTCGACTCTATGTCGTCTAGATCTATCTTAGGTGGCCTGCCCACCCCAAGACGACCCTAGGATCATACCCCTCCCGGGGGCAAGATCTAGTTGTTCATTCAAAATACTATATCTCGAATGCCTCTTAATTCCTAGGCGACTTTATATCGTCTAGAGACGCCCCGGGTGACCTGCTGACCCGGAGCACCCTAAGGTCTCTCCCAAGGGGACGAGATCTAGGTCCTACGAGGAGAAGAAGACGACCCTGCGCCATCACGGACCATCCGGCCGAGAGCTCGGACTGTCTGGACTGCGCGTAGGGAAGGCATCGCTTCTGCCGCCACGTTGCGGACCGTCCGCGCCCCCGCAGCGAGCACTGCCAGACGACCCGATGATTCGTCACAGACCGTCGCCATTATTCACCACGTGGTGCCAAACCCAAGGTATTGCTCATCACGAGAAGGCCCTAAGGTTCGTTGCTGTTTGGTCCCAAATAGGTGGTGACCATCATAGAGGTTTTGTCCCACATTTAGGATAACCACTTTATTTGACCATATATCATCTAAAGGTGTCAAGTACCGCTAGACGGTTCATTATAGTGTTTGGTGATCAAAAAGGCGCCAACACACTTTTTGGCGACTCCGCTGGGAATGAAAAATCGGATCTATCAAATCCGATCCATTAGATCAGATCTATTAAATCAGACCTATCAGATCTGTCACAATGGCCTATCACAAAGATCACAACAACGTTGTCCTAGACATTAACACAAGGCTGACTAACTCGCCGGCCGATGAGGATGAGAAATTAGAAGACCACATGAAAAGGCTGGACGAGGAATTCCAACGACAACAGGCTCAGATAAGCAACGTGGCGAAAAAGTGGTACCTCTCGCACTTCAAGGTAGATCACCACCAGAAGGTCGTCAAGAAGAGGGAAGTAAAGTACGATTCAATGTCAGCCTTGCTTCATCAGCTCCCCATTGTAAGTAACACCACGCCATTAACCGATATTCAATCTGTTAAAATTTCTTTTGATAATCGGATTAAAATTATAATGGAGGATATAGAGAATATGACGCATGTATTAGAAAATACTCATACACCTGATTTTTTGTCACATAAATTGGACACTAAAATAACTGCGTCAAAAACATCGGCGACAAATGGGGCTTCTCAGTCCCAACCATATTATGGTATGTCGATGAACTCATATCAGGGGAAAATGATGTCACTAGCCTCACTGCATGGTAGATCGGCTCTGGGCACGGTCGAACAGTCCGCGCATGATCACAGACCGTCCGGCCCTCCAACGGATCATCCGGCACCTTACGTCGGACAGTCCAGAGTCGCACCGAGCCTGTCACAAGCCTCGCAGGCAAAGCCCTACATGACCGGATGGTTCGGATACAATACCAGACCATCTGGTCCCTCTGTGGACCGTCCGATCACCAAGATCGGACTATCCCGGTGTACCTACATGGACCAGGACACTTCGCGTCAGACACAATCTTCATGCCCACCATACCTGCAGCGTGTAACACCCCTGGTGTTATTGGCATTAAAACTTGAGCATAACATCATATGCATTGACATTTCATATTGCTTGTTACACCTAGAATGCATTCACTAGGTAAAATTTCAAACAAGTTGTGATGTTATGAATTGATGTGTGGTTAACCCTAGGATAGGATACTTAACCTTGGATTAGGGCTTAGAGATGTAAGTGAAGTCAAGACGAGTAAAAATCTCAAGAGACATTAAAAATGTTTACAAGATATCGAAGTGGATGGACTTTTGTGACACAAAAACCCTAATGTGCCTAAAACCCTAAAAAACAAACCCTAGAAACCCTAATTGAAACCCTAAGGGGGTAGATGTAAATTTTGTGCACTTTTGGACCAAAGTGCAAATACCAAAGTAAAAGAGCACCTCAAACCAAATATCTTTCATATTGGAGAATTTGCAAGTTGAATAGTGGAATTTGGACCTATTTGCAAAAAGTACCACATGAACTCTATGAGCCTAAGTCTGAATTCAGTTGAATGGGGTCAACTTTGGAGCTCTATATCTCAAAATTCTTAAGGATTTTGCTCTAGATCAATATAGCAAACTTGTAAAGCTATGTTAGGGGTACAAGTTTTGTTAAGTAACTAAGCACTAGTGTTGTACAGAAATGGGAGATAAATGGGTTTAAAGTCAGGCTGTTAGTCACCACTGAAACCTGAAATGGATCTGACAGCAAGTTTTGATGAACTTTAGACTTGATTCAAGCTTGATTGAGTCAATGAATGATCAAGGTTGCTATAGCAAAATTGAAGATGTATTATAGATCAATAACTTTGATACAGGAAGATTAATGGGCTATCACATAAAAGTTGGAGAAATCTGCTCCTCAACTTGGGCTGTCAAAACGACTCAAGGTGGTGGCCATGGTACGATACTAAAAAATCTTCAGATTCATCCCCTCGCCGCCGGTGACCTCCGCGCAAGGATTCTCGCTGATCACGGTGATTCGTGCAGGACTCAGGCAGGATAATACCGGGGGATGAAAATATCGGAAGGGGAGTGGATTTGGTCGCGGGGTGAAGTTTATCAACTGCGCCTGTAGCCATGCGACGTGGCCGGACTGCCGGTGTCGGCATGGTACTCCGGCAGCCTCAGTGATGCCACGCCTTAGCTCTTTACCATGTAGTAGTGATCGTGGCACGCCTGGACTTACCATTTCAAGAGCTGTTGCACCGGCAAGCGCCACGACTGAACCACCAGTGATCTTCCCTCTCTCCGGCCGCTAGCTTTCATTTCCAAAATTCGGAGCCACCGCTTACCGTCTCTATAAATTGATGACCCAGCCTGTTCTGCTAAGATTATGCACCCATTAAACCAGCCCTCGCCTCCAATCATCCCCCACAGCTCTTCAATTTGGGATTTCCCCCAAATCTGTTTTCCGCAACCCCGTGAACATCCCGCCGTGGCTAGCTCTCTGCAGGTCAGTTCAAGCTTTTTGGCTTGATGTTCTAGCTTCCCCTACGTCTCTTAATACTCATAGACCTGTTTGATTGAACTAGACTGCCCTGGATCACCAAGAACACGTCGGATTGTTCTCGGTTTTCGCCGTGGCCATAGATAGAGAGATTCCGACCAAAATTGTTGCAATTAGTTGAGGGATTTGTGTTGTTGTGGGTGGAATTAGGTGTCAAACAAAGGATAGGCCTAGTCGTTGTGTTTTCTAGCCAGTACAGGCTAGCCGAAGATCGGCTCGTCGCCGTCCACCGTCGTGGACCTGGCGCTGTGAAGTAATAGAAATGCAGGGGCCTAACTGCGATTGTCAGTGACACAAGGGAATAGTGCGCGGGATTCTTAATTAGTTATTCAAATAGCTAAGGTCCCCTGTGCAAAATGAACACCACGGGTGCGCGCGCGGGCGCGTTTCGCCGGTCGTGGGCTGACTTGGGCTAGTTTCAGCCCTTTACTATTCATCTTTTTCCCTTTTCTTTTTCTACCAGGCTTAGAGAAATCATAGAAAATTCTAGAAAATGCTAAAAATATGAGACCAATTTTACTAGACTCCTAAATTCCTCTAGTATTTAATAAAAATAATTCCAAGATTTTTAGCCCAAACCAAGAATTATGTAGTATTTAAGAAGGTCTAAACCTAGTCCTTTGGAATTTTATAAATTACTAGATAGCTCCAAAAATCATAAAACTTTTTGGGTAAACTTATTTTGGTACTTAGAACCCATGGGTAAAGTTTGATATGTTTTGGACATTGTTTGATTCCCAAAACCCTAGTCTTCTAGTTAATAATTGCCTTAGGGAAATGAGATACTGACCTAGAAGACCCTAGTTTCCCTGGTACGCCGTGAAGGAAAGTTGTATTCAAGATACAACTTGATGTATCTTTACTATCATTGCATTTTCATAAGCATCACATGAGCATTCATGGTTATATATGGTTATGTATAGAAAATGAGGAAGAAGTGACTGTTGAAGAAGAGGAGACTGCACCATCAACTGAAAATCCACCTGCGGGGAACTGTTTTTATTTTGATATCTGTGGAACAGAGCCTGACTCCCCTACAACACAAGGCAAGCCCCGGTGCATTTGCCACCTCCTTGCTATTTTAAAATCTTTATCACCTTATATGATGCATTAGGTGATAGGAGTTGTGTGTTAAACCAATTACTACATTTCCTTCCTTGGAACTGTTTACCATTCCTTGATTACCTGTTTATTTAAAAGTTTTCTGATGCTTAGTCCAGCTTTAGAAAAACAAATGTTTTGTTTTAAAACAAAAGGTGATGCTACACAGTGTATGTGATGTTTTCAAAAAAACTTGATGGTGGATCCATCATGGCCATGATGGGTTCAACATCGGAAAAGATGTACCTCTGCCAGGTACCAAACTTTGGGTTTTAAAGGATAAAGCTGAGATCGGGCGGGTGACTTGCACGGGAAGAGTCTCGGTGTAGTGTCTACGTCTGAGTCGATTAAGGACCGTACCGATGTGGGCCTGATGATCGAGGACCTTTTAACTGGTCACATGCCTCATCATAGGTAAGCTTTGCCTCGGGCAGACTAATACCAGAAAGGCCAACATGCATTGGGAGTGGAGAGATGGCGAGAGTACGTGTACCCTCCATGGCAAGAGGCTGGACGGTGGTGTATCTGTGCTCTCGGTTGGCGTGAACCCAGTCTGGTCTTAAGAGCCCTGGTGGCGAGTTGACATATATATGCAAGGGTTAAGTGCTACATATGTCATGTGATTGGAGATCCCCAGCTGGGTACTAATCGATTCAGATCGCCGTTACTTCTTGGATATGAAGACTTGGTCACTGACTTACACGTAGCATTCCAGTGAACTAAAAGGGTTGATAAAAGATGGCTAGTACAGATCAAGTGCTTGAACTAGGGTAGAAAGAACTCTAGTTACAGGTAATAACTTAACATGCTAATAAAACTAGATTTTAAGGACCCACTCTTAATAAGCATTTCTACAAACCAGAGTCTTTGATACTTGATGAGCCTTACCTTGACTCCCTCAAACCAGCATATCCTTGAGAGTCTTTTCTTTTGACTGGTAAGACTTGCGAAAGTACACTACATACTCAGGGTTTTCGAACCCATGTTGTGGTAGGTGAGGAAGCAGCAAACTTTTGCTGTTTTTGTTCTAAGGTGGTGCCCAAGGAAGAATCTCAACAGTGAAGTCGCGGGAGGATGTTGGCCTCCCACTTGAAAAACAATATACTTTTATGCGTGAGGGGTTTTTGCCTCCCAAGTTTGTAATAATAATACTTATGCACTCATATATCCTGGCTTTGTAATAATAACACTCTCTCTATATATTTGAATGAATGTAAATTAAATTATTGTAATATGCTTCCGCCATTCTTTCCTCCGATGTGATGTAATATCTGCGTGACGGGTGAAACGCTCTTGGGCGAGGAAATGAGGATACAGTATCGAACTTGTCGAGTGATTATGTGCATCTACAGGGTTATCCAAGGTCCTTAGGACAAGACAACTGTAGGTGGGCCTAATACCTTGGGAGGTTCCGTCACACAGCGCACCATAGTCGCAGCATGCCTTCACCCGCGCATGAGGCCGAATGTCTTTCGGCCCCTGCAAAGCCAGAAAAAATATAGGTTGCTGAGGTTGTTTGGCCTGCTAAGGCCAAATCTGCTGCTCACTCTCCCCTGCATTCGGTACAAAAAGGGAAAGCTAAGTTCACATTTAATGTTGCTAAGTGTGATAAAATATTTTATGAACTATTTAAGAATGGCAACATTAAATTGTCGCACACAATTCCTCCGATAGAGGAATTGAAAAAGTGTGTATATTGTAAATGGGATGGTTCCTTTCTTCATAACACCATTGATTGTAATATCTTCCATCGACAAATACAATCGGCTGTAGATGAAGGCCGATTGAGATTTTAAAAAATGAAGATTGACAGACAAACTGTCCCTATCGACACATTAGGACCAGTGGACAAGAAAGTCTTGGTTCGGCCATATTCGGCCGATAAAGGCAAAGAAAAAATATTATCATTGGTGACCCTCGTGCGCCAAATCTAACACATGGGGTGGTTACTCAGAAGGCTCTAGACAAAAGAAAGGCTAATAAGACAGGATGCGCCATGGGGCATGGTGCACCAGGTATGCCCAAATATAAATGTTTTGGAGGTGAAGGTCGTGATGAACAAAAGGGTAAAAGGCTGAAGGTTACTTTTGAGCAACTTCTGGCTAAATATCATGAGAAAATTAAGGCAAAGGATGTTGATCAAACTGGCATTGCTAAGCCATCTAGAGCATCTTTGAAGCCATCAAAATCACCTTCAAAGCGTAAATCTAGAAATCAGGATTGGGGAGGAGAAGAGTTTCATGCATCAGCAACATATCCTCCTTTTGGGCCGCCAATACCAATGCAATATGGTTCAGCTCCTTCGTACTTTCATCCTTATCCATCTTGGAGCTGGTATGATTCAAATGCTTATTCTTCTTCATATTTTAGACCACATAACATAGAATATTCATCTCATTTCAATTCTGATTTTAAGGAACGATCATATGACAAAGACTGTTTTATTTATAAGAATCGGTCTAGAGCTCAAAATAAGGATCGAATGGTCAAGCAAGTTTATGTAGTGAAGAAGGATAATAGAAAAGCCAAAAGTTCAGATCTAAATTCATGCATTACAGAGCCGGAGGAAGTGTTAGATACTTTGGCTAGCAGTACCCAAACAATAGAGAAATCAGCTAGCGATAGTCCAGGTACTAAATCTGAACTTAAGAAGCCCAATGTGCCCAAACAACTGAGAAGCCCACTCGGATTATCAATCTGGCACAAGAGGCTAGAAAAATTCAGTGCACAAGAGATGGAGACGAGAGGCATGCCATGGGCATCTAATGGGAGTTCTAGAGATCCAGGTAAAGATGATGCTTTTGGAAGAAGTGGAGCAAAGGCAAACAAAAGAAAGAAAGCAAGTACAAGACGTTTGGGTGAAAGGTTTGCCCCAGCTCAACAAAGCTATTGGTCATTGCATCGTCCATATTTTTCAGCTATGCCATATACGTCGTCCCAAGGTATATTTGGTTATCCTTTATGACATCATTTTGCTCCATATGTGTCCTTATATTATGAAGGAGTGCAACCGAATTATTATGCATATGAATAGTTGCGATATGCTGCTGCTTACATAAAGCCGAAGTATTTCAGTTGTTGGTAGTAATGATTCTTGCTACAATTTGCTTCCGTCATGTTTATTCATGAGATGAACATGCTTGTAATATTTGCTTATCACTATTCGATTATTGTTTAATTGCAAACTACATAATCAATATTGCTGAATAGTTTCAAGTAAATGATTCATTTTTTAGTACAACTAATACTCGAACTTATGCATAATTGAGTTGGCTATTATTATGTTCTTCCATGGGAGCAAGCTCTATAGTTCAATAGACATCTTTGCTCTCAGTGTCTAGTACGGTCGATGAATCCTTTCTAATCATCGCGCTAAATTTATGTCCCCATCCAAAGGGTAGGATGGACGCTCGGGGGGCAAGCACAATCGGACAACCGATCACGGTCACCTGTCCTGCGTACGCCGAACGGTCCGGGTACTAAGGTCGGACAGTCTGAGACAGGCGCGGACAGTCCGACTATGATGGTCGGACGATCTACAGAAGGTCAGAAGCAGCAACCTCAGACCATTGGACCACAACGTTCCAAAACAAGTGTTAGGAAGCAAAACACTGATAAGACGTCTGGACGACTCAGTAGAGTCGTCCCTACTTTTGATCAGTGGCTTGCCAAATATATGAAGGAGGCCGTTCCACACAACCGACCAATAAAGTCAAGAAGGCGATATGTGCGAAGGCAAAAGCAGACTAAAACGGCCTAAAAGGTAGCACAACTAAGATCACCTAGTCATCCTCCTTCATAGATAGCATGATGCTTCCCATTCAATCCATCGCCGATGTGTTGTCCTACTCATGTGTGGTGTGGTACGGTGATGAATCCGTATTACTGACCCAATCCGTTTGCTTTTTTGGGCTGGGGGCACCACAAGTTTTTGCCTATTGACAGGTTTATCAGGAAGACATGGCCGAAGAGGATGCAATTCGAAACGGCCTCTGTGCATTAAAGTTCTATCAAGTATTTATATTATCTGATCACAAAAGCCGATGACTTGCATCGAGCTAAGTACTTACTTCGTGAACAAAATAACTCATGAGGTCAATTGTTTCTGAAGTTTTTACTGGTGCTTTTGGTTCGCCAAGCTCCACCAAAAGGCAGGGGGCATATGTTGAGCACCAAAAGTGGCGGACGGTCCGACCCTTGGGCCCGGACAGTCCACGTGCCCCACGATTAGATTAACTCGGGTGATTATCCTTATCTCGTGCGTGGTTATCCATCTAATCATGTGGGAGTTGTTGGCTATCTCCTAGGAATAGGTCTAGACATCTTCCCCTATAAATATAAAGGCGGACGACCGATTGAGAACCCCCGAACACATTCCAATCGAACCAATTACTTTATTTACTTTTCCTACCCTAGGAGTAGATGTAGCGTAGTTCTAGTTGTAGCTTTACGCATATCTACCTCCACCTCTATTTGACTCTACGTCGTCTAGATCCGTCTTAGGTGGCCTGCCGACCCTAGGATCTTACCCCTCCTGGGGGCAAGATCTAGTTGTTCATTCAAAATACTATATCTCGACTGTCTCTTAATTCTTAGATGAATATACGTCGTCTGAAGACGCCCCGGGTGACCTACTGACCCGGAGCACCCTAAGGTCTCTTCCCTAGGGGACGAGATCTAGGTCTTACGAGTAGAAGAAGACGACCCTGCGCCATCGCGGACCGTCCGGCCTAGAGCTCGGACCGTCCGGACTGCGCACAGGGAAGGCGCCGCTTCTGCCGCCAGGTTGCGGACCGTCTGGCCCAGAGTTGTGGACCGTCCGCGCCCCCGCAGCGAGCACTGTCAGGTGACCCGACGATTCATCGCAGACTGCCGCCATTGTTCACCTCGTGGAGCCGAACCCAAGGTATTGCTAATCATGAGAAGGCCCTAGGGTTCGTCGCTGTTTGGTCCCAAATAGGTGGTGACCATTATAGAGGTGTTGTCCCACATTTAGAATAACCACCTTATTTGACCATACATCATCTAAAGGTGTCAAGTACCGACAGACGATTTATTATAGTGTTTGGTGACAAAAAGACGCCAACAATAATTTGAATTTAACAATAACAAATAGATTTTTTGACTTACGGGACATTTGGATCTCTTCATTTTACAGGAATTGGAATTGACTCAATAAAGTAACTTATTTAGTTTAGAATTTGACATTCCACTGCTTTCCAAAGTTCAGATATAAGCCTATCTCAAATTCATAGAGTGGAGGATCGGAAATGATTTTATGCATTAGTAGAATTTGTTTATACTTTGTAACTTATATAACACTCTTCGTCTCACTCCTCTATAGTAAAAATGTAGCACATAAATATCTTCGACATCTTGCTAGTAATAGTATACAAATATATTTTGCATAAAACCGAATTAGCTTAATTGATATATGCCTAAGTTACTATTATTAGAATAGAATTCAATTCCAATGATTCAAACGGGACGTTAGTATAAAATTAATATGGCATTTATAGAAAAAACAGAGAGCTGGAAGGATAGAGGATTGAGGGAAGTATATTGTCACATCGATGCGATTTATCGTGATCGAATCACTAATTTGTTTCCCATTTTCAAGCTCAGATGTCAATAAGATCTGAGGTGGAACGTCCTTTGCAAATTGCAACGGGATGTGTACTTTGGTCCAACGTCAAGGAATATTTGACCCTTTGTTGCATTATTAATATATAGTAATTAAATTAAATCTACAAATAAGCAAACCCGGGTAAAATGGTTTATCCATTGCCTTCCATATTTGGCCCTTTGCTGCATTATTAATAAATCTCGATTCGGCTAGCACTCACTGTCCCTCCCGATTAGAGTACTGGCATGTACAAATATGCAAGTAAAAGCAGGATCCGGCGAAAAAAAATGAAAGTAATAAAAAACATGATCACCGGGATGGATAGTTAATTCCTAATGAAAACGCCAATTAGCGAGCGGAAATTGCAATCATAAACAAATCTCCCCACTTATCGGGCCTTCCTCCTGGAATGCGCGGAAGTGCCCCACCGAGAAACTTCCGTCCATGGCGTCCTGTCCGTTCGATCTTTCTACGGCGCGACACGTGCGCCTCAGATCGCTCCGCGCCCATGCCCAGACACCGACGCAACCAGGGACCATTCCGCCCTCCGGCTATCTATTTAAGCCCTCGCCAACCCACGGCGGAAACCCCAAGCGAAAGCTCAAGCAAATACAAGCTCTCAGTTAGACCACACTCAAACCAGCCACGGACAGCCTCAAAATCCCGAGCAGGAGCTCGCTCGTAGCCCCGAGAACCCGAAAGCTCTGCAGCGAGATGTCTCCCGAGCTGACCGGCAAGATGGCCGCCAAGGCCGCCGCCGCCGCGGCGGTGAAGCCCGCGACGAGGGCGTACGTAACGTTCCTGGCGGGCGACGGCGACTACTGGAAGGGCGTGGTGGGCCTGGCCAAGGGCCTGCGCAAGGTCGGCTCGGCCTATCCCCTGGTGGTGGCCCATCTGCCTGACGTGCCGGAGTCCCACCGCCGCATCCTCGTCTCGCAGGGCTGCATCCTCCGCGAGATCGAGCCCGTGTACCCGCCTGAGAACCAGACGCAGTTCGCCATGGCGTACTACGTCATCAACTACTCCAAGCTCCGCATCTGGGAGGTAACCAGCCACTGATAGTGAACTGATCCGTGGACTGCTTCGACCATGCATCTTTGCCCGTAACTCTGCGGTGCTCACCACATCATGTCGCCGGTTTCGTGCAGTTCGTGGAGTACGAGAAGATGGTGTACCTGGACGCGGACATCCAGGTGTTCGAGAACATCGACGAGCTGTTCGAGCTCGAGAAGGGGTACTTCTACGCGGTGATGGACTGCTTTTGCGAGAAGACGTGGAGCCACACCCCGCAGTACAGGATCGGCTACTGCCAACAGTGCCCGGACAAGGTGGCGTGGCCGACCACCGAGCTGGGCCCTCCGCCCCCGCTCTACTTCAACGCCGGCATGTTCGCGCACGAGCCCAGCATGGCCACCGCCAAGGCACTCCTCGACACCCTCCGCGTCACTCCGCCCACCCCCTTCGCAGAGCAGGTGAGCAGCGATCCACGGCCCGGCCGTCTTGCGAGCTCTCGTATTTTGTTTAAAATTTGGCAGCAGCGTACATATATGCTCACGCACGCACTGTTTTGCAGGACTTCCTGAACATGTTCTTCAGGGACCAGTACAGGCCGATCCCTAACGTGTACAACCTCGTGCTCGCCATGCTCTGGAGGCACCCCGAGAACGTGCAGCTGGAGAAGGTGAAGGTCGTGCACTACTGCGCGGCGGGGTCCAAGCCGTGGAGGTTCACGGGAAAGGAGGCGAACATGGACAGGGAGGACATCAAGACGCTGGTGAACAAGTGGTGGGACATCTACAACGACGAGGCGCTGGACTTCAAGGGCCTGCCCCTCTCGCCCGCCGACGCCGACGCCGACGACGAGGTGGAGGCGGTGGCCAAGAAGCCGCTCCGCGCGGCGCTGGCGGAGGCCGGCACGGTCAAGTACGTCACCGCGCCCTCGGCCGCGTGACCCCGTGCTTCGGCTTCCCGCCGGTGGCCGCGCTATGGCTTTTGCGCGGTCGTCACAAGTTCGTAAAGAAGAATCTCACTATAAGGCCTTTGGTTTGAATTTTGTTTATGAATTAGGGTGTCTAATTTTGGATCAGTTCCTTTCCCTTGTGTGTCTAATTAGGGTGCGAGCTTATATATATAGTACCAATTCAAGGTGCAAGCGTTCGTCAGGAATTGGGCTTTATGAATACGCCCTTCGGTCACAGCTAGAGTATTTGTCCTGTACCGAGGGATTATGTGTATTTTACTTGGTGAATTAATATATAAAATACGAAGCCGCGAAAATATGGACACATTTCTGTCAGATTCGATGTCGCTCGCAATTGTGGTGGTGATGCTGCTGTCGTTTTCGTGTGTTTGTTCCCCGATTTCTTTCTTCGACGTCTTTTTCCTCTGTTTTAAAGGCCAGACTGTTTCTTCAAAACAGATGCGTGCGCTACGCCTATATTTTCCCTTTTTTCGTATGGCGCTTGAGAGTTCCTTGATGATTCTGGATAGTTCGCACATTGCTCTGCGATGCTTCCGATTATGAATAACAATGGGTCGAGTTCAGGGCGGATGTACCATTTGCGGATCTAGATTTGAAACTGAAACCCGACTAAACCCAAAAGGTGTAATGGGAAAACTTAGCCTCGCACCCACACCCGATGGGGACTGAAACCCTGAAACATGCCAGCAAACCGCCAAAAACCCACATGTTCCGACTAATATACATGTATTCGACTGCTAGTTTTCTCAGCAGACAATGGTTGCGGTTGCACTTGCTACACCTTAGCTATCTCATTATTGCAGCAGTTGCATGTAATACCCACTTTATAAGAAAATCAAAAAAAAGGAGAAATTACATTCATTTTTGTATGTGTGCACCTCTGTCTATAATCACATGTGCCTGATCATGATTAAAAAGGAATAAAACTCCACTAGGACACAAATAAATCATTGCATCATATTGGATTTTTGTTTGTGCATTCAAAACAAAAATAACATGGGTAAAGATATAACAATGAGTAGATGATTTAGATTAAACCTTAGATTTGAATTTGAGATTTAAATGAGAAGGAGAAAGAAATACCATAAAATACAAAATAAATTCATAAATGAGTAAATACCACATTAGTATTTTCAAGATGAACAATTAATATATGTGCAAATCCATAACTGAAATTCAAATTTGAATTTGAAATCCAAAAGGGAAAGGAAAATCTAAATTTGAAAGAAAAGAGAAGAGAATAAAAGGGAAAACTAGTTCTGGGCCCAAAGCCGCGTTACCGGCCCAACTGACCTAGCCCTTGTGCGCAGCCAACCAGACTCGTTAACCGCGTCCGCGCCGTTGAGCTCACTGCGCTTGGGGGCCCAGTCGTCAGCCGTATCGAACCTGCACATTGGTGCTGACACCCGGGGCCCGTTTGCCGGTCGCTGCTGGTTTCTCGCGCAGGGCTCGCTGTCGTATGGGTCCCACTCGTCATCCCTTATCCCACGAGCTGGTTCTCCACGCACCGTAACTGACGGCGAGCTCGCCGCGCGCGCGAATCTCGCCTGGGGATCAAACAACCAGTGGGGCGCTTATATGATGCGGAGCGCCTCGACCACGTGCAGGCCTCATCAAACTTCCGAATCCATCCCAGTATAATTTTGTGCACCGCCAGTAATCGCTTGGGCAGATTGGGTGGATCGCCGCCGGCGCTTTTCTCCGTGTCGCCGGTAATCGGTGGCCCGGGGAGGGAGCAATAGTGTTCGCTCGCGCCCTGTGGTGTTTACGCGCAGAAGTTTGGAGTTGGGGGTGCACGGTTGACCCCGGAATTCTTCACCATCGCCGCGCTTCCGCTAAACGCCGCGGACAGGGCAGGGCATCCCTCGGATCTCGGTATGGACCTCGGTAACATAATCGCAGCAAATTTCTCTTCGTATAGTATTTTTCCGAGCGAAGTTCGAGAGCAAGAGCGTGGAGTTGAGAAACACCGGCGATGGCGCCGCCGTCCTGATGTTGCGCCGCCGCGTGCGGCCGATCGGAATCGGGTTGGGGAGGAATCGCCCGGGTGCCTTTGATTCTATGACGGACGGCTCGGATTAGTTGTTACCTTATCCCTTCGTCCCAGGGGTCTGTGACCGTTCATCTGTGAATCTGTGGGCGCGATTCCTCCGCAGGTGTATTGGATCTGAACCGTAGATTCAGAATCCCACGGTCATCGCGGTGTCATATTTCAGTGGAGTCGAGATCTAATCCCGCGCGCTAAACCCGGATCTAACGGCCAAGATCTCTCGATACCCCTTCGGCCGATACAAATTGCATATGAGACCCCGCACTTTACACGAATCAACCCGTAGTCCAGAGTCATATTCGCTGAGTCTTAGAAATTCTTTCATGGAAGCCGCTGTGCTTTCTGATATTTGAGGCCCAGTCCAGAGAATTTGGAAAATCAGAGAAACTAATTTAAAAATAGTTTTTAGTACATATTTAAATGCAGAAACTTGTTTAATTTGTAGAAAATGCATATGAACTCCAAATTGGTCCATTCCAGTTCCTAAATTTTTATAATATTATTGTCTAACCATTAGTGCCCCTGTTTTAACATGAAAGATGATTTAAAATTTATCTAGCACTTAATCTTGTATTAAGCACATAAAACATTAGAAAATCCATAACTTAAAATATATAGCTCCAAAATTAATAATTCCAGTTCCTATGATCTCATTTTAGTATCTAGATTATTACTGTGTATTTTATTTATATGTTTGGTGCAATGTTAATTTTTGCTATACTATGTATGTATTGTGTTGATGCGAGTAGACGAGCAAACTACAGAGGATTCTGAGGTTCAGCTGGTAGAGACTGCTGAGCAGGAGCTCGTTGAAGGCAAGTTGTGCCCTTGATCACTTCTTTTACCCATTCATGTTCTTATTATTCATAATGATCTGCATAGGTTAATTTTGATGGGATCCAATAGGTTACCCTAGATTTTGACTATCTTTATACCTTGTTTCACCCCTGGTTTTACTATTAAAGTTTTGGGTAGTTCATGCTATTGCTTCATGTGGCTTTGGGTATAGAGATATTCATCACTCATTTTTATACTTGTTATTATCTGTTCATTATTTTCTGTTCATGATAAGATCATTATGTTAATGGGAACATGGAGAACCACCCGGAAAAACAGTGCTACCACAAGGGTTTAATGGGACGCCCTTGGCTGATTAACTAGGAAAGCTAGTGGATGGCTACCTTACCCGAAAGGGGCAAGGGCAGTAGGGGAGTGGTCAGTGTAGGGAGGTCCTTGGGTTGATTTTGCTGCGATGGCGGTCAGGCGAGGGATTCCTGCACTGGAGCTTCCTATAAACTGTAGCGGGTAGTCTGAAGCTAGTGGAACTTTGTAAAGGCCTCGTAGTGGTACCCTGCCTCGCTTCCTTGGTAGAGGTGTGTGGGGTCTGATCAACTCCGTGGCAAATGGGTAACACGACTTGTGGGTAAAGATACGCAACCTCTGCAGAGTGTAAAACTGGTATACTAGCCGTGCTCACGGTCATGAGCGGCTCGGACACTCACATGATTAACTTATGGAACCTAAACTTAATTTGTCATTTCATTGCATTTGGGATTATTTTTATTATTACTTTTACTTATTATTTCTAAGGTTTGGTATTTACTTACACTTAGTAATTGCTAATAAAATTTTGACCAACTTATAAAAGCAATGCTCAGCTTCAGCCTTTATTTCATTGATCAGCCTTACACTTCATGAACTCCCACCTTTGGTGAGTTCATGCCACATTATTCCCCATGACTTGTTGAGCTATGATCGTATGTGAGCTCACTCTTGCTGTCTCACCCCCCCCCCGACAGGAGAAGAGCAGGTGGTTCAGGAGGAGCCACAAGGCGAGGAGTATGATCTGATCTAGGTGGCGTTTCTCAGTTGACATTGGCGCCGACGATCCTTAGTTCGTTTTATGTTTATTCTTTTGTTTTGTATTAAGTCTTCCGCTATGTAATAAGTACTCTGTTGTTTTATGATATTTATCTCTATACACTCTGTTATTATATATGTTGTCTTCTTTGGCACATGTATGAGATGCACCCGGCTTTGTTCCTTAAAACCGGGTGTGACAAAAGTGGTATCAGAGCAAATGTCGGCTGTAGGACGAAACCTAGATAGAAATGGACAAACCCTTACCTACTTGTCTCACGCTGATTCATTCTACACTTACCTTACCCTGATTCTTTCTATACTTATCTTGATCCTGTCTCACCTTCTGCTGTTCTACTCTGATCATTCTTATCTTTTCTACTCTAAGACAAGATGGATTTCACACCTTGGAATCCCTACCCCTATGACGTTTTTAAGAGATAGGAGGCCTAAGACCAAATTAAAACTGTTTTCTTTATTTAAAAAAATGTTGGTTGATTGTTCTGATGATCAATGCCTGATTTGCTTCTTTGATTGATTGAAATAGTATAGACGGACATCTTAGCATGTACCACCATAAGGTATTGAATTAGCTTTAGTAGGAAAAACATTAATCTGCTTAGCTAATAAATCCCCCAAAGTAACATGATTCGTAATTACTGCCTTGTCTACTATTCTCTTACCATATGTATCTAACTCAGATGGTCAATACCAGGCGGGGTGGTGGAATTGATTTATCTCCTAATCGACATACTCGGTGGATATATAGACAACCCCAGCCACAACCGGCAGAGATGAATCCTCCTAATCCTCCACCAGACGAAGTTGACCCACTGGTTGCAGCTCAGATGAGGATGATGCAGCAAATGGCGGACACTATGGTAGATATGCGGGCTCAAATGCAGCAAGAACGCTAGGAGATGCGTCAAGAAAGAGAAGAGATACGCCAAGAGTTGCGCCAGGAGAGAGAAGAGATACGTCAGGAGAGAAGGGCGCAACAGCAGCTGCAGCAGCAATTTCATCAACAGCAACAAGTACCACTGCCTCCACCACCACCACCAGTTCCACCTCGTGATAAGCACCGGGAATTTATGAGTCATAAGCCGCCGACCTTCGCCAGCTCGCCAGATCCACTTGATGCAGATGATTGGTTGAAGTCAATTGAGAAGATGCTCAACATCGCCCAATGCTCAGATTCGGAGAAGGTTCTTTATGCCTCAGGTCATCTGACAGGTCCTGCCACTGACTGGTGGGATTCTTATACTGCTGCCCATGATGCTGCTGATACTATTACTTGGGCAGAATTCAGTACATAGTTCAGGAACTACCACATTCCAGCTGGATTGAGAAAGATCAAGAAGAAGAAGTTTCTGTCATTGAAGCAAGGCAACATGTCGGTCAGCGAGTACAGAGATAAGTTTATTCAGCTGTCGAGATATGCTCCGGAGGAAGTTGCTGAGGATGAAAGAAAGCAGGAGCATTTCATTGAAGGACTTAATGGACCCCTACAGTATGCACTGGTGGCACACACATTTCCATCATTTCAGAGGCTGCTGGATAAGGCTCTTGCTATTGAACACAAGCGTGTTCAACTGGGAGACTTGAAGAGGAAGGCTATCTCACAGGGACAGGATAGCAGCAGTGTTCGTCCCCGCTATGTTTCGCCACAGGGAACACCTACTCGTTCAGGAGGAGGACCACGCCCAGTTCAGTACGCTCCACAGGGATCTCCACGGACACCTCCTACTCGTCAGGCTACTCCCACTGGCACCCCGACGAGGCCTACAGGACAGAAGACCGGCCCTACATGCTTCAAGTGCAGTCAGATTGGGCACTATGCTAATGTTTGTCCGATGGGAAATTCTGGTACACCAGCTAAGAACAAGCAACGGACTCCTGGCAAGGGATATTCTATAGCCAGGGTGAATCAAGTCAGTGTTGATGCTACTCCTGATGGCGCGGACATCGTACTTGGTATGTTTTATGTTAATGCAATTCCTACAACCATATTATTTGATTCTGGTGCTACACATTCATTCATGTCTGCTCGATATGCCAACACAAATGAGATACCACTGCTAAACATGAGAAAACCAATGATAGTAATCACACCTAAAGGGCCTATTGAGGCAAATCAAATGACACGTAGATTGACATTAACAATTATGGGAAGAGAATTTGGAGCTACTGCTATAATATTAGAGGCCAGCAGTATAGATCTGATTCTTGGTATGTCCTGGTTAAGGAAGGCAAAGGCCATCATAGCATGTGGTAGAGGTACTATAGAACTCACTAGCCCTAAAGGAGAAACATTTCAAGTTAATATTGCAGTAACCACCTCATCCAAACATGCAATGTTCTTTATACCTGAGGAGTTCATTGGTGACAACATCCGGGTGGTTAGAGATTTTCCTTATGTCTTTCCAGAGGAGTTACTAGGGATGCCACCAGATAGGGAAGTTGAGTTTGTCATTGATCTTCTACCTGGAACTGCCCCTATTTCTAAACGGCCTTACAGGATGTCTGTAGAAGAGTTAAAGGAGCTGAAGAAGCAGTTGACGGAGTTACAAGAGGCTGGTTACATTCGTCCGAGTTCCTCACCTTGGGGAGCACCGGTGTTATTTGTACAGAAGAAGGATGGATCGCAACGGATGTGTGTGGATTATAGATCACTTAATGATGTTACTGTGAAGAATAAGTATCCATTACCCTGTATTGAGGATTTGTTTGATCAGATGAGAGGAGCCAGGGTATTCTCAAAGATTGATCTCCGATCGGGTTACCATCAAATGAAGATTAGACCATCGGATATTCCGAAGACGGCTTTCTCAACTCGATATGGGTTATATGAGTTCACTGTTATGTCATTTGGATTAACCAATGCACAAGCTTATTTCATGAATTTGATGAATAAGGTGTTTATGGAGTATTTGGACAGATTCGTCATGGTGTTCATCGACGATATTCTTATCTATTCTAAGAGTGAAAGTGATCATGAACAACATCTAAGGTTGGTGCTACAGAAGCTACGAGATAATCAACTCTATGCCAAGTTCAGCAAGTGCGAGTTTTGGATTGACAAGGTGCCATTCCTTGGTCATATTATTTCTAATGGAGGAATAGCAGTGGATCCTGCTAAAGTGAAGGAGATAATGGAATGGAGCGTGCCCACTACCGTGACTGAGATTCGGAGTTTCTTGGAGCTTGCAGGATATTATCGAAGATTTATTGAAGGATTCTCTAAGATTGCCAAGCCTATGACCTCGCTTCTGGAGAAAGGAAGGGAATTTAAGTGGGATGAGAAATGCCAAGAAAGCTTTGAACAATTAAAGGAGAGATTGATGTCTCCACCGGTGTTGGTTATGCCAGATCTACAGAAAGGATTTGACATTTATTGTGATGCATGTGGACAAGGATTGGGATGTGTACTCATGCAAGAAGGGCACGTGATCGCCTATGCATCTCGTCAGTTGCGGAAACATGAATTGAACTACCCCACTCATGATTTGGAACTGGCAGCGGTTGTGCACGCACTTAAGATATGGAGACATTACGTTATGGGAACCAAATGTCAAGTGTACACGGATCATAAGATTTTGAAGTATATTTCACTCAGAAGGATCTCAACCTTAGACAACATCGTTGGTTGGAGCTCATTAAGGATTATGATTTGGAGATTCGCTATCACCCGGGCAAGGCAAATTTGGTTGCAGATGCCTTGAGTCGGAAGGAGCATGTTCACTCCGCTTTTGTTGTCCAGCTACCTGATGAATTAGCAAAAGATTTTGAGAGGCTCAACCTAGGAATTGTTACTCACACTGAAGGAGTCACCATTGAATTGGAACCTACCTTGGAGCAAGAGATTCATAGAGGTCAGGATGGTGATGCTAAAATCCAAGAGATTAAGGATCTGATTACTGAAGGAAGAGTCCCGGAATTCACGGAGGATGAGCAAGGCACTATATGGTTCAAGGATCAGATATGTGTTCCAGAGACTGATAGCCTCCGTGAGACTATATTGAAAGAAGCTCATGATTCTGATTACTCAATCCACCCTGGTAGCACTAAGATGTATCAGGATTTGAAGCAAAAGTATTAGTGGTATGGACTGAAAAGAGATGTTGCTGCACATGTGGCTAAGTGTGATGTGTGTCAAAGAGTCAAGGCCGAACATCAAAGACCAGCTGGACTATTGCACCCATTGAAGATACCCGAGTGGAAATGGGAAGAAATTGGTATGGATTTTATTGTTGGACTACCCCGCACCCCTGCTAGATACGACTCTATTTGGGTGATTGTGGACAGATTGACGAAAGTAGCTCATTTCATACCTGTGAGGACTAATTATACGGGAGCCAAGCTAGCAGAATTGTATGTGACTCGGATAGTTTGTCTACATGGAGTGCCTAAGAAGATCGTGTCTGATCGAGGATCACAGTTTACTTCTCGGTTTTGGAAGAAGTTGCATGAGAGCTTGGATACAAAGTTGAATTTCAGTTCGGCCTACCATCCCCAGACTAATGGGCAGACCGAAAGGATTAACCAAGTACTGGAGGATATGTTAAGAGCTTTGTGCTCTTAAGCATGGTGGAAGTTGGGATAAGAGCTTACCATATGCAGAGTTCTCCTATAATAATAGCTACCAGGCCAGTTTGAAGATGTCACCATTTGAGGCTTTATATGGCAGGAAATGCAGGACCCCTCTATATTGGGATCATATTGGAGAAAGACAGTTCTTCGGGCCTGAGCTTATTCAAGAGGCAGAAGAACAAGTTCGAATGATAAGGGATAATTTGAGAATTGCACAATCAAGGCAAAAGAGCTATGCTGATAATAGGCGAAGACTACTGGAGTTTAAGGAGGGTGATCACGTGTATCTGAAGGTGTCACCGATCCGCGGTATGAGGAGATTTAAAGTTAAAGGAAAGTTGTCCCCTCGCTTTATTGGACCCTTCTTGATCTTAAAGCGAGTGGGTGAAGTTGCATATCAATTAGAATTACCCCCTCATCTTGCAGACGTACATAATGGCTTTCACGTGTCACAACTGAAGAAGTGCCTCAGGGTACCTGAGGAGCAGCTGCCACTGGAGAACCTTAGTGTTCAAGATGATCTGACCTATGCTGAGTACCCTATCAAGATTCTGGACACTTTGACTCGAGTTACAAGAAATAAGGTGATAAAGATGTGTGAAGTGTAATGGAGTCACCATGGAGAGGATGAAGCAACGTGGGAAAGAGAAGAAGAGCTTCGAATAGATTTTCCCCATCTTTTCCCTAGATCTTAAATCTCGAGGACGAGATTATTTTTAAGGGGGGTAGGATTTGTAATACCCACTTTGTAAGAAAATAAAAAAAGGAGAAATTACATTCATTTATGTATGTGTGCACCTCTGTCTATAATCACATGTGCCTGATCATGATTAAAAAGGAATAAAACTCCACTAGGACACAAATAAATCATTACATCATATTGGATTTTTGTTTGTGCATTCAAAACAGAAATAACATGGATAAAGATATAACAATGAGTAGATGATTTAGATTAAACCTTAGATTTGAATTTGAGATTTAAATGAGAAGGAGAAAGAAATACCATAAAATACAAAATAAATTCATAAATGAGTAAATACCACATTAGTATTTTCAAGATGAACAATTAATATATGTGCAAATCCATAACTGAAATTCAAATTTGAATTTGAAATCCAAAAGGGAAAGGAAAATCTAAATTTGAAAGAAAAGAGAAGAGAATAAAAGGGAAAACTAGTTCTGGGCCCAAAGCCGCGCTACCGGCCCAACTGACCCAGCCCTTGTGCGCAGCCAACCAGACTCGTTAACCGCGTCCGCGCCGTTGCGCTCACTGCGCTTGGGGGCCCAGTCGTCAGCCGTATCGAACCTGTGCATTGGTGCTGACACCCGGGGCCCGTTTGCCGGTCGCTGCTGGTTTCTCGCGCAGGGCTCGCTGTCGTATGGGTCCCACTCGTCATCCCTTATCCCACGAGCTGGTTCTCCACGCACCGTAACTGACGGCGAGCTCACCGCGTGCGCAAATCTCCCCTGGGGACTCAAACAACCAGTGGGGCGCTTATATGATGCGGAGCGCCTCGACCGCGTGCAGGCCTCATCAAACTTCCGAATCCATCCCAGTATAATTTTGTGCGTCGCCAGTAATCGCTTGGGCGGATTGGGTGGATCGCCGCCGGCGCTTTTCTCTGTGTCGCCGGTAACCGGTGGCCCGGGGAGGGAGCAATAGTGTTCGCTCGCGCCCTGTGGTGTTTACGCGCGGAAGTTTGGAGTTGGGGGGTGCACGGTTGACCCCGGAATTCTTCACCGTCGCTGCGCTTCCGCTAAATGCCACGGACAGGGCAGGGCATCCCTTGGATCTCGGTATGGACCTCGGTAACATAATCGCAGCAAATTTCTCTTCGTGCAGTATTTTTCCGAGCGAAGTTCGAGAGCGAGAGCGTGGAGTTGAGAAACACCGGCGATGGTGTCGCCGTCCTGATGTTGCGCCGCCGCGTGCGGCCGATCGGAATCGGGTTGGGGAGGAATCACTCGGGTGCCTTTGATTCTGTGACGGACGGCTGGGATTAGTTGTTACCTTATCCCTTCGTCCCAGGGGTCTGTGACCGTTCATCTGTGAATCTGTGGGCGCGATTCCTCCGCGGGTGTATTGGATCTGAACCGTAGATTTAGGATCCCACGGTCATCGCGGTGTCATATTTCAGTGGAGTCGAGATCTAATCCTGCGCGCTAAACCCAGATCTAACGACCAAGATCTCTCGATACCCCTTCGGCCGATACAAATTGCATATGAGACCCCGCACTTTACATGAATCAACCCGCGGTCCAGAGTCATATTCGCTGAGTCTTAGAAATTCTTTCATGGAAGCCCCTGCGCTTTCTGATATTTGAGGCCCAGTCCAGAGAATTTGGAAAATCAGAGAAACTAATTTAAAAATAGTTTTTAGTACATATTTAAATGCAGAAACTTGTTTAATTTGTAGAAAATGCATATGAACTCCAAATTGGTCCATTCTAGTTCCTAAATTTTTATAATATTATTGTCTAACCATTAGTGTTTTAACATGAAAGATGATTTAAAATTTATCTAGCACTTAATCTTGTATTAAGCACATAAAATATTAGAAAATCCATAACTTAAAATATATAACTCCAAAATTAATAATTCCAGTTCCTATGATCTCATTTTAGTATCTAGATTATTACTGTGTATTTTATTTATATGTTTGGTGTAATGTTAATTTTTGCGATACTATGTATGTATTGTGTTGATGCGAGTAGACGAGCAAACTACAGAGGATTCTGAGGTTTAGCTGGTAGAGACTGCTGAGCAGGAGCTCGTTGAAGGCAAGTTGTGCCCTTGATCACTTCTTTTACCCTTTCATGTTCTTATTATTCATAATGATCTGCATAGGTTAATTTTGATGGGACCCAATAGGTTACCCTAGATTTTGACTATCTTTATACCTTGTTTCACCCCTGGTTTTACTACTAAAGTTTTGGGTAGTTCATGCTATTGCTTTATGTGGCTTTGGGTATAGAGATATTCATCACTCATTTTTATACTTGTTATTATCTGTTTATTATTTTCTGTTCATGATAAGATCATTATGTTAATGGGAACATGGAGAACCACCCGGGAAAACAGTACTACCATAAGGGTTTAATGGGACGCCCTTGGCTGATTAACTAGGAAAGTTAGTGGATGGCTACCTTACCCGAAAGGGGCAAGGGCAGTATGGGAGTGGTCAGTGTAGGGAGGTCCTTGGGTTGATTTTGCTGCGATGGCGGTCAGGCGAGGGATTCCTGCACTGGAGCTTCCTATAAACTGTAGCGGGTAGTCTGAAGCTAGTGGAACTTTGTAAAGGCCTCGTAGTGGTACCCTGCCTCGCTTCCTTGGTAGAGGTGTATGGGGTCTGATCAACTCCATGGCAAATGGGTAACACGACTTGTGGGTAAAGATGTGCAACCTCTACAGAGTGTAAAACTGGTATACTAGCCGTGCTCACGGTCATGAGCGGCTCGGACACTCACATGATTAACTTATGGAACCTAAACTTAATTTGTCATTTCATTGCATTTGAGATTATTTTTATTATTACTTTTACTTATTATTTCTAAGGTTTGGTATTTACTTACACTTAGTAACTGCTAATAAAATTTTGACCAACTTATAAAAGCAATACTCAGCTTCAGCCTTTATTTCATTGATCAGCCTTACACTTCATGAACTCCCACCTTTGGTGAGTTCATGCCACATTATTCCCCACGACTTGTTGAGCTATGATCGTATGCGAGCTCACTCTTGCTGTCTCACACCCCCCTCCACAGGAAAAGAGCAGGTGGTTCAGGAGGAGCCACAATGCGAGGAGTATGATCTGATCTAGGTGGCGTTTCTCAGTTGACATAGGCGCCGACGATCCTTAGTTCGTTTTATGTTTATTATTTTATTTTGTATTAAGTCTTCTGCTATGTAATAAGTACTCTGATGTTTTATGACATTTATCTCTATACACTCTGTTATTATATATGTTGTCTTCTTTGGCGCATGTATGAGATGCACCCGGCTTTGTTCCTTAAAACCGGGTGTGACATTACACCTGCAAATTCAGTATACAAGTGTAAAGCCCAAAATTCATATAAAAAATAATAAAATAAATAAATAAAGAAATAAAATAGCAAATTTAGATATCTCAAACTATACTTAGGTTTTGAAAATTGGGGACTGAATTTTGAAACCAAGAATTATTTTAGAAAAGAAGTAATAGAAAGGTTTTATATTCAACTAAATGATTACTCATTTCATTAAATGATGCACTATGAACATTATTTGCATGAATATTGAATTTAGATGACTCAAATTTAGGCTAGACTTTTTAAAATTTAACACATAAAATTGAAACTCGGGAAAATAAATAATAGAGAGAATACTCCTTGCTCGAATATTATTTTTAGAGGGTCAACAAAAAACTTTATAAAATATAATTTTGCACCATGCTGGGATTTTGAGTTTTGCTTAGGCATAAATTTGAAATTTAGAATTCAAACTTGGTTTGAATTGGATTTGAAATAAGAAAACAGAAAATATTGAAAAAGAAAAAAGGAATATAAAACTTGGGCTGTTTTCTTTCTTCTTTGGCCCAGCTCGGCGTCCATCTGGCCCATCCCGCTACGTTAGCCACCCGCACCGCGCCTGGGTGCGCCGACATGTGGGCCCCGCCTGGCAGACACCGCGCCACACCAGACCTCTCCTTCCCTCACTGCTACCCGGGCCCGTTCGCTAGTGGGTCTCGCTGCGTCCGCCTCACCTCACAGCTGTCGGGTGGGTCCCATTTTTTCACCACATTCATGCGGCATTCCGTCTCACTTCCCTGTGGGCCCAGGTCGTTAGACGTTTCCCTCTCCTTCGCCGCTCGGATCGGAGGAACTCAACCATGCGCGATTCCCGGGCAGAACCCCCTCCTCGCGATCCGAAGTACTCGCACCCAACCTCCCTCTACTCGAGGTATAAAATCGACCTCCCCTTCCTTCGTCCATCCGTCCGTGGTGCGCCAATGCCGAGAGGAGATCAGAGAGATAGAAATTGAGAGGAGAGATGAGAGGGCGACCGCCACCACAAACCCTCGCCTGTGTCGTCTATCAAGCCACGGATGAGATCCTAGATGATTCGTTGGGTAGCGCTGGGCATACTGCCAGATTATTGGGCGGGGAAGTCAACCGGTGCTCCGACAATTGCTCGTCAGAGAAGAAGCTCCGCCGCGGGCCACCTTGTGCCGCGGGTAGTGCTCCTTTGCGCATCATCAGTGGTGAGTACCTCCTCCGATGATTCGTTGTTCGCACGGTTTTGCGTGGGACTGTTTAGTAGCGAGTTTGGGACATCGGCTCAGCGGGTGGTCGCGCGCCGGCGATGGCGCCGCCATGGGGCCAGGGCACCGCCGTCTTATTAGGGTCACGATGGAGAAGAAGTGTGGTTGCCATTGATCTATAAACCAACGATCTAGATTAGATCTTGGGTGTACCTATTCAGGGTAGCAGGGGGGCCGTCCAATCTAGATCGGAGGGATGCACTTAAGTATCGCTTGATTAAATCTGGTCCGCAGATCCGGAATCTAGGGACCCAGATTGAATAACGGTTCGGTTAATGGTTGTTCTAATCTGAGCCATCCACCTTTGATCTGACGACCGATGCACATCCATACCTCTCCAGCCGTGTAACTTTGCGAATAAGCCCTCAGGATTTTAATAAAACAACCCGCCATCCTACGCGGTGTTCTCTATGTCTGGGAGATCTTCTGGATTAGCCCCTGAACTCCCTAGAAATTGGTGCCTAGTCCAAAGCTCAGAGAAATTAGTTAACTAAATTTAGAAATTGATTTTAATACAAAAGTAAATCCAGAAACTTGTATAATTCATATTTAATTCATTTTAGCTCCAAATTGATCCATTCTAGTCGCAATAACTTTGTTTTAATATTGTTCATCATCTAGTACCTTTGTTTAACCATGGAATTTGATTTAAAATTATTCGCTTGAATTACTCTATTCTAGGTACTAAATAACTCCAGAAATTCGTAACTAGATGACCGTAACTCCAATTTGATCCATTCGAATTGCGTTAGATTCATAATAATATCATATATACAATATGACACTAACATTTATCACATCCCATACTTTTATTATTAGAAATTTGTCTAGCCTATGTTTAATAGATTAACTCTTCTAATCAAAGTTAACATCTCCATAATTATAGTTTGATTAAAATATAATTTCTAGTTAAGTTATAATTAGGATTAAAGTTGAATTAATTATTCATAGACTATTCCCTCATATGGTGTATACTAATCAATTTATAATATAGATTAATCACATAGATCTTCCATAAATCATAACTCCTTAACCGTAACTTCGAATTTAGAGATTCTCGAACCCACGATCTTGTAGCTTCGCGTAGATCATTATTATTCAGTTTGTGCTTATGTTTGATGTGATGTTAATTTTGCCTATGCCATGTTTGTTTATATTGCTACGATTAGCAGTGACATCACGAGGATCTGAAGAATCATCCTGGTACCTGGAATCTCAACTCCTAGGCAAGTTGTGCCCTTGATCACATCTATTTATCCAATAATGTTCTTATTAATCATAATGATCTGTGTATGTTAATTTTGATGGGACCCAATAGGTTACCCTAGTTTGACTATCTTTATACCTTGTTTACCACTGAATTTTTGGGTAGTACCTGCTATTGCTTTATGTGGTTTTGGGTATGGAGATATACATTATTCATGATCATACTTTTATTATCAGTTTGTAATTTACTATTCATAATAAGATCATTATGATAACTGGAACATAGAGAACCACCCGGGAAAATAGTGCTACCACAAGTGTGGTATGGGACGCCATTGGCTGACTAATTATGAAAGCTAGTGGAGGACTACCTTACCCAAAAGGGCAAGGGCAGTAGGGGAGTGGTCAGTGTAGGGAGGCCCTTGGGTTGATTTTACTGCAATGGCGGTCAGGCGAGGGGTCCCTGCATTGGAGCTTCCTAGAAACTGTAGCGGGTTTTCTAAAGCTAGTGGAACTTTGTAAAGGCCTCGTAGTATTACCCTGCCTCGCCTCCTCGGTAGAGGTGTATGGGAAGTCGCCATCCCTTGGCAGGTGGGTAACATGACTTGTGGGTAAAGATGCACAACCTCTACAGAGTGTAAAACTGGTATATCAGCCGTGCTCACGGTCATGAGCAGCTCGGACACTCACATGATTAATTTATGGAATTAAATTCAAGTCATATGCATCGCATTGGGATTATTATTATTTTTATTTACTATTACTATGGTTTGGTATTCACTTACATTTAGTAACTGCTAATAAAATTTTGACTAACTTTAAAAGCAATGCTCAGCTTTACCCATCCTCTTTGGTAAGCCTTACACTTCACATGAGCTCCCACCTTTGGCGAGTTCATGCACATTATTCCCCATAACTTGTTGAGTGATGAACGTATGTGAGCTCACTCTTGCTGTCTCACCCCCCACAGGTCAAGAACAGGTACCGCAGGATGAGGCGTATGGAGGATGCTATGATGAGTTCGTGAGAGGTCTAGGCCGTCGTCTCCCAGTCAACTTTGGGTTGCTGGATCGTTGTCTCCATATGATGTAATTATTTATTTATTTTGTACAGAACTCCTATTATATAGTAAAGATGTGACATTCGTTTATGTACCATGATTCATCATATATGTGAGACTTGGTCCCAGCACACCTGGTGATTATGTTCGCGCCAGGGTTTTGGACCCCTAAAACCCGGGTGTGACAACAAGAAGGACAACCGACAAGAGTCAAATTTACCATACAAGCTGACAACTAGACAGTAAACTAAGTGTCGGTGTTTCAAAACCCGGGGGGTCCCTGGACCGACGAGTGAATTGTCGCCGCGTGCCCCAGCCTAGATGGGTCGACGCGAGGCGGAACACGAAGGGGGGAAAGGAAGCAGCCGGAGGGAGGCAGGCGTGAGAGAGTGGATCCCGCGGCCTTCGTGTTAGCCTCGCGCCTGAGTCGGGTGCGCTTGCAGTAGGGGGATACAAGCGTCCACGTGGGAGTGGGAGCGAGCGGCCTTGCGCGAGCGCCGTCGCGTCCTTCTCCGCGCGGGCCAACCCTTTGTAAGAGGGCCCTGGTCCTCCCTTTTATAGGCGTAAGGAGAGGATCCAGGTGTACAATGGGGAGTGTAGCAATGTGCTAACGTGTCTAGCGGTGGAGAGCTAGCGCCCTAAGTACATGCCATCGTGGCAGCCGGAGAGGTCTTGGCACCCAGTTCGTGTGGTGTCGTGGCCGTCAGAGGAGTGCTGGAGCCTAGCGGGAGGACAGCTGTTGGGGCTGTCGAGTCCTTGCTGACGTCCTCTTGCTTTCGTAAGGGGGCTGAGAGCCGCCGTCGTCATAGGGCATGTGGGGCGCCATCATTACTCGCATGGCGGAGCGAGCCAGATGGGACGCCGGTCTGGTTCCCCGTAGCCCGAGTCAGCTCGGGGTAGGGTAATGATGGCGCTTCCTGTTGACGTGGTCGGTCCATCCCCTAGGCTGGGCGAGGTGGAGGCTCCTCCGAGGTCGAGGTCGAGGTCGAGCCCCCGGGTCGGGCGAGGCGGAGTTCGTCGTCTTCCGGGGTTGAGCCCATGTCTGAGCCCTGGGGTCGGGCGAGGCGGAGTTCGCCGTCTTCCGGGGCTGAGCCCGAGTCCGAGTCCTGGGTCGGGCGGAGCGGAGTTCATCGTCTTCCGGGGCTGAGCCCGAGTCCGAGCCCTGGGTCGGGCGGAGCGGAGTTCGCCGTCTTCCGGGGATGAGCCCGAGTCCGAGCCCTGGGTCGGGCAGAGCGGAGTTCGCCGTCTTCCGGGGCTGAGCCCGAGTCCGAGCCCTAGGTCGGGCGGAGCGGAGTTCGCCGTCTTCCGGGGCTGAGCCCGAGTCCGAGCCCTGGGGTCGGGCGAGGCGGAGTTTCCTATGACGCCCGAGGCCGGCCTTGGCTGCTGTCAGCCTCACTCTGTCGGGTGGCTCAGCAGTCGGAGTGGCGAAGGCGGCGCTGTCCTCTTGTCAGACCGGTCAGTAGAGCAGCGAAGTGACTGCGGTCACTTTGGCTCTGTCGACTGGAGGGCGTGCGTCAGGATAAAGGTGTCAGGCCACCTTTGCATTAAATGTCCCTGCGATTTGGTCGGTCGGCGTGGCAATGTGGCCAAGGTTGCTTCTCGGTGAAGACTGGGCCTCGGGCGAGCCGATAGTGTGCCCGTTGCTGGAGGGGGGTCCTCGGGTGAGACGTAGGTTCTCCGGGGTCGGCTTCCCTTGCCCGAGGCTAGGCTCGGGCGAGGCACGATCGTGACCCTTGAATGGACCGATCCTTGACTTAATCGCACCCATCAGGCCTTTGCAGCTTTGTGCTGATGGGGGTTACCAGCTGAGATTTAGGGGTCTTGAGGGTACCCCTAATTATGGTCCCCGACAGTAGCCCCCGAGCCTCCAAGGGAGTACTAATACTCGCTTGGAGGCTTTTGCCGCACTTTTTTGCAAGGGGACCAGCCTTTTTCGGTTGCATTCTGTTCCGGTGGGTGCGCGCGAGCGCACCCGCTGGGTGTAGCCCCCGAGACCTCGGAGGAGTAGTTTTACTCCTTCGAGGTCTTAGTGCGTTTCGCAACACTTCGGCTGGTCTAGTTGTTCCCTCATGCGAGCTGGCCGTAGCCCGAGTGCACGGTCGGGTCCCAAGTTCTCGGGCTGGTATGTTGACGCTGTCAACGGTTTGGCCGGAGCCGGGTTTGCGAGAGCAGCCCCCGAGCCTCTGCACAGGGCGAGAGGACGGTCAAGGACAGACTCGTCTTTTTTACATACGCCCCTGCGTCGCCTTTCCGCAAGGAGGAGGGGGGAAGCGCCATGTTGCCCTCGGAGGGCGCCGAACATGGTGTTTCCGGTGAGCTGCTGGCGGGTAATTCGAGCGGACGCCCGTGCCCCATTTGCTAGGGGTCGGCTAGAGGCCCGGAGGCGCGCTCCAAAAGTACCTGCGGGTGATCTGCCGGACCCGGTCCCCTTTGACGGGGTCCGACGGCTCGATGCCTCCCTCTGATGGGATTCCATTATAAGATCGCTCCCGCTGGTCTCGAAAATGTCCTAGGGTACCTCGGGAGCGTAGCCCGAGCCTTGGTTATGTATCGAACGTACCCAGGGTCATCCCTCGCTCTGTGTTTGAGGCGACTGTGAACCCTTCGAGGGCCAGCCTACGAACCCCTGATCAGTAATGGGCGCGGAGCCCGAGTGGCCTGAGGCGGCCGTTGAACCCTTCGAGGGGCCAGCCATCGAACCTCTGACCAGTAGTGGGTGTAGAACCCAATCGATCTGAGGCGGCCGTTGAACCCCTCCGAGGGGCCAGCCTTCGAACCTCTGATCAGTAGGGAGGCTCGGAGCCTGTTTCCTTCACGGAGAAGGGTCCTTTTCGGGGTATACCCCTTTCCCGGTCCCTGTTGTAAGAGAGAGAAAGAGGAAAAGGAAAAGGATACGAAGTCGAATGACGTGGCGTACCTTTTTTTCGACGCAGTTATTATGGCGAAGGCGAAGCGTCGCTTGCTTCTCCCGCCTGAGGCGCCGCCTGTCCTGCCGCGGAGTTAATGCGACGGGGCGAGCGGTTCGTGAGGCGGTCGTTGCGCGTGTGTGAGCCGTTCGAGGAATAGATCACGGGCGCACCGTCTTCGCGCCGTGAGAGAGGGCTCCCTCGCTGCCCCTGGATGGGACGTAAGCTTGGCTGACGACGTGACCGCTGCTCCTGCCCGCCTGTTACCACCATTACTGCCGGCCCATTTTTGACCGCATTTGACCGTCGCGCTTGGCTGGCACTGCAGGTTTGCCTCGAGTCGCGGTATTGACTCCGCAGTCGAGGAGGCGCGGTAGTGGCGCGAGTGGCGGTGCAGTTGCTCGCACGTAGCAACCGGCATGCCGGTTGCATGACGCGTGGGCCTGGACCTCCATGCTGGGCGCGTTGGAGTCGAAGGGGTGTGCCCACTTGGCACGGTTGCATGCCGCCTGCATGGTTGTCCGCCCTTTCACCCGCTGGTCTGGGCGAAAGCGGAGTGCTTGTAACCGTCGGGTGGTTGCATGCACTGCGCACGTGGCGGTTTGGCTTCTTCTCCCCTGGATCGGCTTGCATGACGTGTGGGACCTAGCCCCCGCGCCGTGGGGGGGAGAATCTTGGAGCGTGTTGGAGAAGACTCAACCCGCAACGGTTGAGGGCACAAGTGGGGAGAGTCGCCTTTAAAAGGGGGGCGACCCCCTTGGAGGGCAACCATGTCTTCGCGCTCCCCTCATGCATCGTGTCTTTCCACCTTCCGAGCCCCCGGGCGGGGGACGCCCGCAATCCTTCTGTCTTGTCGTCGGAGGAACGCAACTTCGTGGAAGTTGGTACCTTTCAGCCATCGTTCGGCTTCAAGGATTTTCATCATGCAACCCGGCCGCATCCCCTCACCGGCGGTCACCCAAGACGGTGACCACCAGCCTCTCGGTGGGGAGGAGCAAGCCGGGCTGCGATCTTGGTCCCGCCCTCAGCTTCAAGGATGTTCATCATCCTTGTTGGGGTGGAGGCCGGGCTGAGCCGGAGCTCTACCTCCCGCGTGGGCCGGCTGGGCACCTCCTCTTCCGGCTTCCAAGGGAGAGGGCGCTCGCTGGCCCTGCGAGCGGGCGGACTTCGACAACGCGGGGCTAGCCGACGGCGGGCGTCGCCTGCTTTAGCACGTTGGGTTTGCCGGCTTGGCTCCCGGTACCCCCTCCCGCCGTAAGGGCGGTTGTCGCGCCGTGTGCATGGGCGGACCACCCGAGACATCACGCGTCGCTAGAGCGGCGTTCGTGTTCTGGGGCTGTCCTGCCTTTGCAACGGTACGGGGCCTCCGCGCGGAGGTCGGTGCCCCGCTCGCCCGGGAGGATCTGAGTGGAGATCTGCCGATGGGCTGACGCTCCAGTTGCCGGTGCCGAGGTGGATGCGGTTCGAGAAGTCCCCGTCGCCGATGGGATCGCTGCCACCATCCGCGCCCCGGGCCTTCGGCTCTTTGTACTTGTCCTCACCCACTACACGACGGTTGATCTTTAGCGACCCTTATTAGGTACCAACTGTTGGTTGCTAAAGGTTAGGGACCGACGGTCAGTCGCTAAATCTTTTTGTAGCAACGGTCGGTTGGTCGCTAAAAGTTTAGAAATTTAACAACTTATGGTTGGTCGCTATAGATGTCGTCGGGGACTAGCGGTGGGTCGCTATAGAGCAAGGATAACTATCAAATCTTATAGCCTGAACGTACCTGTAGATGTTAGTGACTAAAAATTAATTAAAACAAGTAAACATTGATCGCTAAATTGCGTGGTGATTTATTTCTTTTTTATATTGCTTGTATGTTTATTTCATGGTTTGTTTATGTATGGACATGACTATAGTATGCAACTATGTTCTTTATGCTTATATGATATTAGATTCGAGTTGAAAGTCGTTTCAAATCCTACATAAAGAGTATGGATAAATCATGGATCACAAGTGAATGATTTTTTAGGGAGACAAAGGTTTATAAACAAGGGGTGAATTGTTTTCTAGTTTTTTTATGAATTTTTGAGTAATTTAAAAAAAGTGCTTGTTATTTATTTACCTTTGGAATGATTTTTGATTACTTATAATTGATTTTTTGGATATTTAATAAACATTTCTTGTTAAATGAAAATCCTAGTAAATTAATAATATAATTATTAGTTCCAAAAATAAATAATTTATTTATAAATAGTTTTGAGTTAATTGTTATAAATTTTATGGTTATTTAAAATTATATTTTGAAATTAGAAAGGAATTAGAAAAGAAATAAAAAAACTAACCTAACCTAAGCCCATGAAACCGGCCATGCCCCCAACCCTAGCCGCCACTACCCTGCTCCCTCTCCCAAGCCGCCGCCACTCCTCCCTCCCCCTTCCTCTCTCTTCTCCTTCTCCCTCCCCCTTTCTCTGCCCCGAGCCCCCACCCGACCTGGCCGCGCAGCCCCTACTGGCGTGCACCCGACGCGACCGCGCCTGGAACACCGCCCAGGCGCCCCGCCTCTGCATCCGCCCGCCAGCCGACGGCGGGGACGGCAGCGCTGGTGCTGCTGCTGCTGCCTCCACCAGCCGACGGCGGGGACGGGAGCTCGTCGTCGTCCGCGCCGGCGTGATGCTGCGAGGAGCTAGCGGCCGCCGCCGCTGCAGGCCAGTACTCCTCCGACAGCTGCGTCGCGCTGTGGCCTGCATGGAAGGTCACAGAGGTTGGTTACTCTGCTCATCTGTGTTTTAGCCATGCTCTGTTTTTTTTTCTTTCCCTGGAACAAAGAAGCAGAGATATGCACTTTGCGTATCCGTAATCGCAATACGACATCTTGCTCTTTGAAAGCAACCTGATTAGTGTGAAGTTTATTTATTTAGCTGTAGACATATTCGATTGTGAGAAAATAGGCATCCATAAAGCCATTATTAAGTTGGTCCCGTTTGTTTGAGCTTCTACACGGCTTGTCGGCGTGAAAGACCAAAAGCTGAAACAATCCAGAAGCTCAGAAAAACTATTTTTTAGCTTCGTGAAGCCTGAAAGGCGAAAAAAACAATTGATTTTTTTTTGGTTTAGCTTCGTAAAACCAGAATGTCGTCTCTTAACCACTATAGCTCATGTTGGTTGTGCTTTGTAAAGGATAACTAGTTTTCCTATATGCAAGTAAGAAATACACAAAAACGTGTCTTCAACAGGCTCTCAACTTTTTCATATCGCTTAAAACTATTTCATTTGTAGAGTTTTAGTCTCCCCAGAAATAAGCTGCCGTTTTAACGGATCTATTGAAGAAATGATTAAAATTTTAAAAGAAGAATTTATGCAAAGAAGTTCTCAGTGGACATAATTTATTTTATGCAAAGAAGTTCTCAGTGGACATAATTTATTTTTAAAAGAAGAATTTTACTGTGTATGCAATCTCGATCTGCCTAGTTCTGTAGAGATTACTAATGATTCAATGAATGGCTTGTCGATCATTTGTTTGAACTGGATGGAGCGTGTAAAAAACTTGATCAGCATTGGAGGAACTGGCAATGGCATCATAACCAAGAAGAAAATTAGGCTTCCAAATTTGAGATGAAGACGATGACTCAAACTTGGGCCATGGAGGTGTTCACCAACAGCCAAATTTGATTCAGGTTTTCTCACTGTCTTTTGTAAGATGACAGTCGAATCGAATTTGATCGAATATGTACGTCAGTTTTAGTTTGATTTAGGTTTCCCTTTTGAACATATCAATTCCTCTGAATCGAATTTTAGTCTCCAATCCAGACGATTTCATGTGTTTTTAATGTGATTTAGGTGAGCATTGGAGGCATGTGTATTTCCTTGCATATGCATCGAAATATTTTGGTCCTTGAATTTCATTAGATTAGAATACTTGCTGCTCTTTGATCATCTGATGCTTAGAAGCAACTTCCTTATAGATTGTTCCTCTTCGCTTGTTTATATGCCTCCAGTTTTGTTGTGGTGGAGTGTGATTCCGATCCCATAATGCTGTAGAAAAAGAATGTTACCATGATTTCTGCATGTCCTGTTTTTTTATGAGCCATTGTCACTTCGGAAATGGAAGCTGCTTTTATGGTCATTTCATTACATGTTTATTTTTTATGATATTATGACACATTGCTGTTTTTCAAGTAAACCTAATTTGTTTTAAATTGTTCACGAGACTATTCTTCCTGTTGTATCCATATCTTGAGTTCTTGACATACATGTAATGTTAGCTAAGAGTGCTACTTGTGCTGTTGTGCCTTTCATTCTTTATGCTTATTTTTGTTGTGCATGAGTAGCAATTTTAAGACTGATATATTGTTTTATATTTCTAGGACAAGACTCTGGTAAGGAAAAGATTGATATCAAGCAACAACACTCGTGTCAAGGCAGAGTCTGGCACCTGTTAACGATGATGAGTTTAGTGCAACCTCAGATCATGCTTTGTATCTGTAACTGGTAGAAACAAAGTTGTTGCAACATCATCCATTGCCGATGATTTATCAGAGGTTGACATGCCATCAAAACGTAGGAGGCTGTTGAATCAAGACACAAGACTATCTAGAGCAGAATACCTTGATGACAACAACTTATGTGTTACTGGTATATCAGCAGAAGGCAAACTTCTTGTGGATAAGAAAAAACTTCAAGCTGGATTGATGTTGATGTGGTGCTTTTGTGACTGATCATCTTTAGAGCTTTTGTGAATGATCTAGCTAGCTATCTGTAAATGATCTAGTTGTGAATGATATTATAATTGTGATACTTTTGTGAATATATAATTGTGGTGCTTTTGTGTTTATGTGATGGATCTATGACTATGGTATACTGATTAACTGTGTATGTCTTTATGATTAATGTATAAAAATCTGTGATTTGTGGTGCTTAATTAAATGTATGTTATTATTAATAACAACTGTAAAAAGGACGACTTTCTGTTGGTTGCTAAATGTATAGTATGCCGACTTACGGTTGGTTGCTAAATCTATAGTACAGCAACCCACGGTTAGTCGCTAAATATACAATATTAGCAACGGTCGGTGGGTCGCTAAAAAGATGTCGGTCGCTAAAGCCTTTAGCGACGACACTTACAGCGACCATCCTTATGGGTCGCTAAAAGTTTTTAGCGACCAATCGTAGGTCGCTGAAGGCCGTTTTAGCAACCAACCGTAGGTCGCTGTAAGTGAACCGTCGTGTAGTGACCCCTCGGGCGTCGGCGTGGGCGAGGGCAAGGCTGCAGCGGCGTCCGCACTGAAGCCATCGCTGCTGCAGTGAGGATGGAACCGGAGCTCCGTTTGTAATGGCACCTTGAGTGCCGGTGTTTTGTTCATTGCGGCTGTCGAGGCCTGAACGTGTATGTATTTTCGGCACAAAGCCGTGTTTTTTCTTCGTTTCGAGCACTAAGACTCGCCTTGTCGATTATCTGAACCGCTTCACCGAGCGTGAGTTGCCTCGTGCAAAGGTGACGAGTGAGGTATCCGTATCCCGGGGGCGTAGGAGTTCCTCGGCTCGGTCGGCCTTGCTGTCCGAGGCCCCCCTTGCTTAGTTAATGGAACCCCTCGGCCGCCCTTCGATGAGCCGAAGCCGGAGGTAGCGGTGTCAGCACGGACGGAGGTAGAGTTGGCTTCGAAAAAGGGGGTGTGGTCGGCCAGAGCCTGGCCGGGTCGTCCGCTTGCAGAACCGACGCCGGAGTTGAGCTGCCGAGGCCACAAGCCAAGCTGATGTCTTTGGGGGACAGCTGGCCGAGGCCTCAGGGTGACCGGCCGAGCCGCCTGCTCGGGTCGGATTCTCGAAGAAGACCCTGGCGGCGATGGCCCGGGTGTGGTGCTGATGCCGTCCTTCAGAGTGGGGGCCCTCCGACCGCGTCGCCGTCCGAGGCTAGGTCAGACCCCGCCGAAGGTGTAGTTGATGCCAAGGGTGCTGCTGCCCCCTTCGGCTGTCGACGTCCGAGCCTGCAGGATCAGGTTGTCTTGTAGTGTGTGTATGTTTTCTGCGCCCGCCGAGGCCTAAACACACCGTCGTCGCGTTGTAAAGCTGCATTTCTTTTCCTCTTATTTCGAGTATCCGGACTCATTTGTCGGTAATAGAATTGTTTGTGCGGGCGAGAGTTGCTTTTCACGGAAGGTGATGAGTGAGGTATCCGTATCCCGGAGGCTTAGGAATCCCTCGGCTCGGTCGGCCTTGCCGCTTACGCGCGCTCTTACTCGTCCATAGGGTTCTGTTACCGACGCAGTCGAGAAGGCCCGAAAAATCATTTCGGCAGAGGAGCTCTCGAGCATGAAGACTTGTTTGGTCCGTGGAGTCACTTATCCGAGCGCGAGTTACTTATCACAGAAGGTGATGAGTGAGGTATCCGTATCCCGGAGGCGTAGGAGTCCCTCGGCTCGGTCAGCCTTGGCTGCTTACGTGTACTCCGTCGTTTTCAGGATCCACTTTTGAAGTAGTCGAAGAGCACGAAAGGCATTCTGGCAGAAAAGATTTTTTTCTTTTTTCGAGGAAAATTTTGACGCAGAGGGGGTTGCCCCCTTCTAGCCCCCGAGGGAGGGTCGGGCTTTGCCGAGGCAAGGCTGACCCTTCCTTGACGACCAGACTTGGTGTGTGAACGAGGTATACGAGCAACTTGAAAGCATCTTAAGGGTAGAAGCGACGTAGCTGTTGGATGTTCCAAGCGTTGCTGTAGACCTCGCCTTGGCTGTTGGCTAGCTTGTACGTTCCGGGCTTCAGAACCTTGGCGATGACGAACGACCCTTCCCAGGGAGGCGTGAGTTTGTGCCGCCCTCGGGCGTCTTATCGCAGCCGAAGCACCAGGTCGCCCACCTGGAGGTCTCGGGACCGAACCCCTCGGGCGTGGTAGCGTCGCAGGGACTGCTGGTACCGCGCCGAGTGTAGTAAGGCCATGTCCCGAGCCTCCTCCAGCTGGTCCAGTGAGTCTTCTCGGTTGGCTCGGTTTCTTTGGTCGGTGTAGGCCCTCGCCCTCGGGGAACCGTATTCTAAGTCTGTGGGCAAGATGGCCTCGGCCCCATAGACTAGAAAGAACGATGTGAAGCCCGTGGCTCGGCTCGGCATTGTTCTCAGACTTCAGACCACCGAGGGGAGTTCCTTCATCCACCGCTTGCCGAACTTGTTGAGGTCGTTGTAGATCCGAGGCTTGAGTCCTTGCAGGATCATGCCGTTAGCCCGCTCTACTTGCCCATTCGTCATGGGGTGAGCCACGGCAGCCCAGTCCACCCAGATGTGGTCATCCTCGCAGAAGTCCAGGAACTTTCTGCCGGTGAACTGGGTACCGTTGTCGGTGACGATGGAGTTCGGGACCCCAAAGCGATGGATGATGTTGGTGAAGAACGCCACCGCCTGTTCGGACCTGATGCTGTTTAGGGGTCGGACCTCGATCCACTTGGAGAATTTGTCGATGGCGACCAACAGGTGCGTGTAGCCCCCGGGTGCCTTCTGCAAGGGGCCAACGAGGTCCAGACCCCACACAGCAAATGGCCAGGTGATGGGTATGGTCTGCAGAGCCTGAGCGGGCAGGTGGGTCTGCCTCGCGTAGAACTGACACTCTTCGCAGGTGCGGACAATTCTAGTAGCGTCGGCCACCGCCGTTGGAAGGCGTTTCCAACGAGGGTTCGAGGTGCTGCGTGATGGCCGCAAGCCCCCGAGTGTATCTTTTGCAAGAGCTCCTGGCCTTCGGCGATGGAAATGCATCGCTGGAGGATGCCTGAGGGGCTGCGGTGGTAGAGCTCCTTCCCATCTCCCAGCAAGACGAAAGACTTGGCGCGCCGCGCCAACCGCCGAGCTTCGGCTTGGTCGAGGGGCAGCTCTCCTCGGTGGAGATATTGCAGGTACGGGGTCTGCCAGTTTTGATTAGGCGTGACCTCGCTCTGCTCCAACTCGACGCGCAGTGCCTCACCCTCGGGGGCCGAGGGTACCTCGGGCTGAGCCGAGGGTACCTTGGACCATGCCGAGGGTACCTCGGACTGGGTTGAGGGTACCTCGGGCGGAGCCGAAGGTGCCTCGGGCTCGGGCGTGTCCTCGGTCTTGACAGAGGGTTGATGCAGGTCTCGGGAGAATACGTCCGGGGGAACTGTTGTTCGTCCCGAGGCTATTTTAGCCAGCTCGTCCGCAGTCTCGTTGTAGAGTCGGGCGATGTGGTTGAGCTCGAGCCCGTAGAACTTGTCTTCCAGGCGCCGAACCTCATCGCAGTAGGCTTCCATCTTCGGGTCGCGGCAGTGGGAGTTCTTCATGACTTGGTCGATGACGAGCTACGAGTCACCACGAGCGTCGAGGCGTCGGACTCCTAGCTCGATGGCGATTCACAACCCGTTTACCAGAGCCTCGTACTCTGCCACATTGTTGGACACCGGGAAGTGGAGGCATAGCACGTAGCGTTGGTGCTTCCCGAGGGGCGAGACGAAGAGGAGGCCTGTGCCGGCCCCCGCCTTCATCAGCGACCCGTAGAAAAACATGGTCCATAGCTCCGGTTGGATCGGAGCCGTCGGGAGCTAGGTGTCGGCCCATTCAGCCACGAAGTCCACCAAGACCTGGGACTTGATGGCCTTCCGAGGGGCGAACGAGATCGTCTCGCCCATGATCTCCACCGCCCACTTCGCAATTCTACCCGAGGCCTCTCGGGACTGGATGATCTCTCCCAGGGGGAAGGATGACACCACAGTCACCGGATGAGACTCGAAGTAGTGTCGCAACTTCCGCCGTGTCAGGATCACCGCGTACAATAGCTTCTAGATTTGTGGGTAGCGGATCTTGGTCTCGGACAGTACCTCACTGATGAAGTAGACTGGCCTCTGGATGGGCAATGCATGCCCTTCTTCTCATCTCTCAACCACGATCGCGGCGCTAACCACCTGGGTGGTTGCGGCGACGTAGATCAAGAGGGCTTCTCCGGCAGCGGGGGGCACCAAGATGGGCGCGTTCGTGAGGAGCGCCTTCAGGTTCCCGAGGGCTTCCTCGGCCTCGGGAGTCCAAGCGAAGCACTCGGCCTTCCTTAAGAGGCGGTACAGAGGCAGACCTCTTTCGCCGAGGTGCGAGATGAAGCGGCTCAGAGCCGCGAGACATCCCATGACCCTCTATACGCCTTTCAAGTCCTTGATTGGCCCCATGCTGGTGATGGCTGCAATCTTCTCCGGGTTGGCTTCGATGCCCCGCTCGGAGACGATGAACCCCAAGAGCATGCCTCGAGGGACCCCGAAGACACACTTTTCGGGATTAAGCTTCACGCCTTTCGCCTTGAGACATCGGAATGTCGCTTCAAGGTCAAAAAGGAGGTCGGAGGCCTTCCTCGTCTTGACTACGATGTCATTGACATAGGCCTTGACCGTTCGGCCGATGTGTTCGCCAAACACATGGTTCATGCATCGCTGGTACGTTGCCCCCGCATTCCTCAAACCAAACGGCATTGTAACATAGCAGTACATGCCGAAGGGTGTGATGAATGAAGTCGCGAGCTGGTCGGACTCTTTCATCCCGATCTGGTGATACCCTGAGTAGGCATCGAGGAAAGACAGGGTTTCGCACCCAGCAGTGGAATCCATGATCTGATCGATGCGAGGCAGAGGGTAGGGAACCTTCGGACATGCTTTGTTTAGACCAGTGTAGTCTACACACATCCGCCATTTCCCCCTTTCTTTCTCACAAGCACAGGGTTGGCAAGCCATTCGGGATGGAATACCTCTTTGATGAACCCTGCCGCCAGTAGCTTGTGGATCTCCTCGCCTATGGCCCTATGCTTTTCTTCGTCGAATCGGCGCAGAGGTTGCTTCACGGGTCGGGCCCCAGCTCGAATATCCAGAGAGTGCTCGGCGACTTCCCTCGGTATGTCGGGCATGTCCGAGGGACTCCACACAAAAACGTCGGCATTCGCGTGGAGAAAGTCGACGAGCACTGCTTCCTATTTGGGGTCGAGCTCGGAACCGATTCGGATCTGCTTGGAGGCGTCGTTGCAGGGGTCGAGAGGGACGGACTTGGCCGTCTCCGCTGGTTCGAAGTTGCCGGCGTGGCGCTTCACGTTGGGCGCCTCCCTAGAGAGGCTCTCCAGGTCGGCGATGAGGGCCTCGGATTCGGCGAGGGCCTCGACATACTCCACGCACTCCACATCGCATTCGTACGCGTGTCGGTACGTGGGCCCGACGGTGATGACCCCGTTGGGGCCCGGCATCTTGAGCTTGAGGTAGGTGTAGTTGGGGACGACCATGAACTTGGCGTAGCATGGCCTCCCCAGCACTGCGTGGTAGGTTCCTCGAAACCCGACCACTTCGAACGTGAGGGTCTCCTTTCGAAAGTTGGAGGGCGTCCCGAAGCAGACGGGTAGGTCGAGTTGTCCGAGGGGTTGAACGCGCTTCCCAGGGACGATCCCGTGGAAAGGCGCAGCGCCCGTCCGGACCGAGGACAGATCAATCCGCAGGAGCCCGAGGGTCTCGGCGTAGATGATGTTGAGGCCGCTGCCTCCGTCCATGAGGACCTTGGTGAGCCTGACGTTGCCGATGATGGGGTCGACAACGAGTGGGTATCTCCCCGGGCTCGGCACGTAGTCTGGATGGTCGGCCTGGTCGAAGGTGATGGGCTTGTCGGACCAGTCTAGGTAGACTGGCACCGCCACCTTTACCGAGCAGACCTCCTGACGCTCTTGCTTGCGGTGCCGAGCCAAGGCGTTCGCCACCTGCCCGCCGTAGATCATGAAGCAGTCACGGACCTCGGGGAACCCTCCTACCTTGTGATCTTCCTCCTTTGCGTCGTTGAGGGCCTTGCCACCCTCCGCGGGTGGCCCGGCCTTGTGGAAGTGTCGTCGAAGCATGGCACACTCCTCAAGGGTGTGCTTGACGGGCCCCTGATGATAGGGGCACGGCTCCTTGAGCATCTTGTCGAAGAGGTTGGCACCTCCGGGAGGCTTCCGAGGGTTCTTGTACTCGGCGGTGGCGACAAGGTCCGTGTCGGCGGCGTCGCGTTTTGCTTGCGACTTCTTCTTGCCTTTCTTCTTGGCGCCGCGCTGAGTTGACGCCTCGGGAGCATCTTCCGGTGGGCGGCCCTGGGGCTGCTTGTCCTTCCGAAAAATGGCCTCAACCGCCTCCTGGCCAGAGGCGAACTTGGTGGTGACGTCCATCAGCTCGCTCGCCCTGGTGGGGGTCTTGCGACCCAGCTTGCTCACTAGGTCGCGGGAGGTGGTGCCGGCGAGGAACGCGCCGATGACATCTGAATCGGTGACGTTGGGCAGCTCTGTGCGCTGCTTCGAGAATCACCGGATGTAGTCCCGGAGAGACTTTCCCGGCTGCTGTCGGCAGCTTCGGAGATCCCAGGAGTTCCCAGGGCGCACGTACGTGCCCTGGAAATTGCCGGCGAAGGCTTGGACCAGGTCGTCCCAGTTGGAGATCTGCCCCGGGGGCAGGTGCTCCAGCCAGGCTCGAGCGGTGTCGGAGAGGAACAGGGGGAGGTTGCGGATGATGAGGTTATCATCGTCCGTTCCACCCAGTTGGCAGGCCAGCCGATAGTCCGCGAGCCACAGTTCCGGTCTCGTCTCCCCCGAGTACTTTGTGATAGTAGTCGGGGTTCGGAACCGGGTCGGGAACGGTGCCCGTCGTATGGCGCGGCTGAAAGCCTGCGGACCGGGTGGTTCGGGCGAAGGACTCCGATCCTCCCCGCTGTCGTAGCATCCCCCATGCCTGGGGTGGTAGCCTCAGCGCGCCCTGTCGTCGAGGTGGGCCCGACGGCTGTGATGGTGGCGCTCGTTGCCGAGGCGACCCGGGGCCGCAGGCGCTGTGTTGCGCGTGCGCCCGGAGTGGACCGAGGCTTCCCGCATGAATCGGGAAGTCACGGCGCGATGTTCCGAGGGGAACCCCTGCCTTCGGGAGGCAGAGCTTTCGGCCCGTCGGACCACGGCGTCCTCCAGGAGATTCTTGAGCTCTCCCTGGATACGCCGCCCCTCGGTGGTTGATGGCTCCGGCATCACGCGGAGGAGTATTGCCGCTGCAGCCAGGTTCTGGCCGACTCCACTGGAATCCGGCGGCGGCCTCACCCTGACGTCGTCGGCGATGCGGTGCTGGATGTCCTGGGGGAGATGACGCGCTTCTCCGGCCGGGGGTTGGACCGCCCATTCCTGCCCGATGTCCCGGCGGATCGGCACAAGCGTTCCTGCTCCCTCGTTGAGCCTGGCCTGCCTCTCGTGGATTTGCTTGAGCTGTGGGTCAGGACCCCCCGCCGGGACGGGGACCACAGCTAGCTCCCGAAGGATGTCAACGCGAGGCACGGACCTAGGGGGATCACCGTTTTCCGGCATACCAAGATGGTTGCCTTCGCCGGGACCCCCTAGATCGACGTGGAAACATTCACGACTTGGGCCACGGTCCTCGTTGTCGAGGCCGCGGCTGCCGTCGGAACAGTCGGAAAGGCAGTAGTCACATGCGGTCATGAAGTCCCGGACGGCACTGGGGTTACCAAGTCCGGAGAAATCCCAACAGAGGTCGGGCTCGCCATCTTCCTCGGACCCCGAGGGCTCGTAGGTTGAGTCGGCCGTCAGTCGGTCCCAGGGTGACCGCACACGATACCCCAGAGGGTTTGGACTCACCTCTATGAGAGTGCTCACCGAAGCGGAGTCGCTTGGTGGGTCGAGGCCGAATCCAAAAGACGCGAGATGGGAATCGGTCGGTACCTTTCGGTCGATGGGCGGTGACAAGGTCGCGTCTGGGACTAACTGCACCGTTGTCTAAGGTACGAGGGTGACGCCCAACAAATCCTTCACGAGCGTGCTGGCGTCGTGCGTTTGCTTGAGATTGGCGTGTTGCGGGGAGGCGGCGCTCGTCTTCGTCTCAGACGCGAGATCGATGCCCGACGCGCCCTCCGTTGGGGCGCCGGCGCCGTCGACTCGCTCGACAGCCAACGAGGTGCCGCTTCCCGCTTGGCCTTGGTTGCCCCGCCTCCTCCTCCGTCGGCGGGGGAGGGGTTGGGACAAGCCCGAATGTCGTCCTTCCTCCACGTGGGGAAGGCGTCGTCGATTTCCCCGTCGGCGAGCGGGTTGTCGACCGCCATTGTCGCTGTCGCGCAGCGGGGGAAGGAGTATCATGTCGTAGCTGCCGTCGAGGGACATGAACTCAAGATTCCCGAAACGGAGCACCGTCTCGGGCCGGAAAGGTTGCTGGAGACTGCCCATCTGGAGCTCGACGGGAAGCTGTTCGTCAACACGCAGCAGGCCCCTACCTGGCGCGCCAACTGTCGGTGTTTCAAAACCCGGGGGTCCCTGGACCGACGAGTGAATTGTCGCCGCGTGCCCCAGCCCAGATGGGTCGACGCGAGGCGGAACGCGAAGGGGGGAAAGGAAGCAGCCGGAGGGAGGCAGGCGTGAGAGAGTGGATCCCGCGGCCTTCGTGTTAGCCCCGCGCCTGAGTCGGGTGCGCTTGCAGTAGGGGGATACAAGCGTCCACGCGGGAGTGGGAGCGAGCAGCCTTGCGCGAGCGCCATCCCGTCCTTCTCCGCGCGGGCCAACCCTTTGTAAGAGGGCCCTGGTCCTCCCTTTTATAGGCGTAAGGAGAGGATCCAGGTGTACAATGGGGAGTGTAGCAATGTGCTAACACGTCTAGCGGTGGAGAGCTAGCGCCCTAAGTACATGCCATCGTGGCAGCCGGAGAGGTCTTGGCACCCAGTTCGCGTGGTGTCGTGGCCATCGGAGGAGTGCTGGAGCCTGGCGGGAGGACAGCTGTTGGGGCTGTCGAGTCCTTGCTGACGTCCTCTTGCTTCCGTAAGGGGGCTGAGAGCCACCGTCGTCACAGGGCATGCGGGGTGCCATCATTACTCGCATGGTGGAGCGAGCCAGATGGGACGCCGGTCTGGTTCCCCGTAGCCCGAGTCAGCTCGGGGTAGGGTAATGATGGCGCTTCTTGTTGGCGTGGTCGGTCCGTGCCCTAGGCTAGGCGAGGTGGAGGCTCCTCTGAGGTCGAGGTCGAGGTCGAGCCCCCGGGTCGGGCGAGGTGGAGTTCGTCGTCTTCCGGGGTTGAGCCCATGTCCGAGCCCTGGGGTCGGGCGAGGCGGAGTTTGCCGTCTTCCGGGGCTGAGCCCGAGTCCGAGCCCTGGGTCGGGCGGAGCGGAGTTCGCCGTCTTCCGGGGCTGAGCCCGAGTCCGAGCCCTGGGTCGGGCGGAGCGGAGTTCACCGTCTTCCGGGGCTGAGCCCGAGTCTGAGCCCTGGGTCGGGCGGAGCGGAGTTCGCTGTCTCCCGGGGCTGAGCCCAAGTCCGAGCCCTGGGTCAGGCGGAGCGGAGTTCGCCGTCTTCCGGGGCTGAGCCCGAGTCCGAGCCCTAGGGTCGGACGAGGCGGAGTTTCCTATGACGCCCGAGGCCGGCCTTGGCTGCTGTCAGCCTCACTCTATCAGGTGGCTCAGCAGTCGGAGCGGCACAGGCGGCGCTGTCCTCTTGTCAGGCCGGTCAGTAGAGCGGCGTAGTGACTGCGGTCACTTCGGCTCTGTCGACTGGAGGGCGTGCGTCAGGATAAAGGTGTCAGGCCACCTTTGCATTAAATGCCCCTGCGATTTGGTCGGTCGGCGTGGCGATGTGGCCAAGGTTGCTTCTCGGTGAAGACTGGGTCTCGGGCGAGCCGATAGTGTGCCCGTTGCTGGAGGGGGGTCCTCGGGCGAGACGTAGGTTCTCCGGGGTCGGCTTCCCTTGCCCGAGGCTAGGCTCGGGCGAGGCACGATCGTGTCCCTTGAATGGACCGATCCTTGACTTAATCACACCCATCAGGCCTTTGCAGCTTTGTGCTGATGGGGGTTACCAGCTGAGATTTAGGGGTCTTGAGGGTACCCCTAATTATGGTCCCCGACACTAAGAAAAAACACCTACAAGGAAACAAGCGACTCTGAACAACCTCGCAGTAGAGAACAAACATCAGCTGTCCAAATCCAACATTATTCCACATCCATCAGCTCAGCTGTCTACCAACTATAGTCATAACAGAGAACGGACACCAACATAAGTAATTAAGTACATAACTTGTCAAACACTACATATACCAACATAACTTGTCCAACATACAACACAAGTTCACAAACACATGGTCTAACAGCAACATGCCAACAACCCAACATAATTTGTCCAAGTTTTGCAACATGCTAACATAACAAGAAAGTAAATGGACAATTGATTTGTTGAAAACCTAATTTTCAGTCCACAATTGTTGTGTCATGTTCATCCTAAGAATAGAGTAAACATGGAGCAATATTGGTCTCCAATAAATTTGAATTGATCCAAAATATAAAACCCTTATCATGTCTTCTTTCTCCTCTTCAAGAACAAGTCATTATTGCACCAAATAAGGTGGATTGAGGTCCTATAATCAGAAATTGATCATACCTTTGTGATGCAACATTACAAGAAATGTACAAAATAATGACATAGCTACATATTAGATTAATTACCTAGCATATCTGAGCGAGACCAAGCTTGCATACACATAAGAGCTTCTATCATTAAAGGCGCAAGCCTAATACGATGTGGACTAATGATCCTCCCACAAGTACTAACATTGATTTTGATGCCACCGTTGTCACGAGAATAGCAAGTACATCTCGTACAATCTTGCACAAAGTTGGGTATTTGACCCCTGCATGATGCCACCATTGGATTATATCAAAATCTTGAGTCTTAGGCAGCAGTGGCTCCTTTAAGTACAAATCCAACTTTGTCCACACATATATGGAGGTCATAGATGGTTGTTTCGACATATAATCATCAAAAGTGTCAATCCAATCTTCAGCTACTACCATAGTAGAAGCATTATCCTAGTTTTAGCACTATCTGTTGTGGCACTATTCTCCATAGAGTCCTGATATTCTAAAACCAAATTGTACATCAAATCTTTCACTTTCTCGATAGCCTCCACATCTATACTTTTAGATCCATGAATTTTGAGGAATAGAGCTTTCAACAACTGTATTTTATATCTAGGATCCAAAACAGCAGCAACAACCATCAAACCATGGACATCTGACCAATATTTGTTGAACTTCTCTTTCATTTTAGAAGACATCTATTTCGCTTTAGGGTTATCACTAAGGATGGCAACATGCACATTTTACCCACATGTCAATGGGTAAAAACCCATATGGGGTGCGGGTTTGGGTGTAAGTTCACGGGTGCGGGTTTGATTCTCAACCCGATGGGTTTTTTTATCATGGGTTTGAAAATATTGTACATGTGCTTGCAAATCCATGAACCCGCAATGGATATATATTTGTATGCATATATATATATATATATTTGTATATGTACATTTATATGTATATATATATATGATATATATAAATATATGTGGATCATTCTGTGCCCACGGGTATGCCCACGGGTTTGTGGTATCCACGGGTAGCGGGTATGAGTAGCATATTGTACCCATCGTGGGATAATGGGTACGAGTGTGGGTGTAACATTAAACTCACATGTGCAGGTTCGCAAACACTGTACTCATGGGTTTCAAACCTGTGGCCATCCCTAGTTATCACTGTATTGCCACTTTCTAATAGCCAAATAAATTTTGGTGATCTTGGGAAAGAAAAAGTTTGATATGACATAGGTAGTGCTTGATAGTAGATTAGTTACATCATGAAACATCTTAAGTTTGTCACAAATGTTTCTAGCAAACTTCCAATCTTCTCAAGTTGGAACGGATGGAGCATGTGCAGCCCAAAATGCAGTGTTAAGCATCTCATAAGTGGAGTTCCATCTAGTCTTACAGTCAAGATCTATTCTTTTTTCATATTTTCCTTTCATTTGAATTACCATTTTCTCAAACTTTTCATGCCTTTTAGGAGTGGCTGCCCAAAATGCAGCACTATCACAAATACTATCAATTCCAATCTCCATTACGCTCATCCCATCTTCCACAAATAGATTTAGAATATGGCAAGCACATCGCATGTGTACTAATCTACCATGCAGCATACAAGAGGATAGTGGAAACTTGCCTTCGATTGTAGTCATATTTCTCATGAGGCTATCATTGGTGTTGCAGTTGTCAAGGGTGATAGTGGACATATTTCTTTCAATATGCCAATCCAAAATAACCGGACAACGAACAGTGGAGTGTCCGATGTGCACCAAACTGTCCGGTGTACCCATTGACCGAAAGTCCAGCCAACGGCTAGAATAGAGGTTGGGGCTATAAATGCCCCCAACCACCTCCATTCAATGCATCCAAGCTTTCCACTCTCAACGTTCAATACAAGAGCAAAGAATACATTCCAAAGACACATTCAAAGATTCTAACCCTCTCCAAGTCCCACAATTAAGACAAGTGATCAATAGTGATTAGTGACTTGAGAGAGTGAGATTTGTGTTCCATTTGTTGCTTGGTTTGCTTTCTTCATCTCCTTTTAAACTCTTAAGTGATTTGTAAAGCTAGCAAAAGACACCTAAGTGTGTGGTGATCCTTGTGGGGTCTTTGTGACCCGTGAAATTAAGAAGAAGCACTCAACTGGTCTAAGTGACCGATTGAGAGAGGGAAAGGGTTGAAATAGACCCGGCCTTTGTGGCCTTCTCAACGAGGAGTAGGTTCATTGGAACCGAACCTCGAGAAACAAATCATCGTGTTCATTTGTGTTGATCATCACCATTCGATTTGTTTCTTCCCTCTCCTCTCTCTCTAAAGTTCTCTTGCTCACAATATTTTGAATTGGCTCCCAAAGTTATCCACATTGATTGAGCAACTTATAGCAAGGAGAACTATCTTTCACACTCTGTATTATTTCTAATCCTAACCCCAGGTGAAGTTCGTGTTTAAAGTTTATAATTTTCAGGTTTTGCCTATTCACCCCCTCTAGATGACTTTCACATCTGCTGTTAGTGGAGCTGGAAAGTAAATAAACATACAAAACAAACAATACAATTCTTGTCGAATATAATCTTAATTGTTATCATAAACAACACAAAGCTTGAATGTTTGGTTATTACCTAATAAGGAAACTTTTTAGCTTCCATTCATCATCCAAATAATTAGTTGTCACTGCCATGTAACCTTTTCTTTCATGGTTTGTAGTCCCCATTAGCGATGGCAACAGACACACATTACTCGCGTACCCGCGAGCACAAACCCTGCAGGGTGAGGGTTGGGGTATGGGTTTGTGCCCGTGGGCAAGGGTACGGGTTTGAATGTGTACCCACAAACCCGCTCTATATATACTAGGACTCAAAACTGTACCTCACCTAATCACCTTCCCCTCATGACCACACCATCCTCCCAATCACCGCCCGCCTAATAACCTCGCCTCCTTCTTGGTCTCTGCCTCTCTACACCTGACCAACACCATCGATGCCCCACATCCTACCATCGTTGTATATGCCAGGTCTCGCTTGGCCCTTCCTTACTAATGAGTTACACCATCTCTTCTACCTTCATGTTGTGTGAAATTTGATCGCTAGCTACGAATCCTTGCTACTGTCACTATAGGGGAGTAATTTTTGGTCTTGTGGCACACAAAGGACTGGGCCTCCATCCAAGGGTGATGCATGGAGAATGGAGGAGAGGCCTTGTAGTGACCAAGGCATGACACCATCACTGTTGTCTGCACCAGCAGCTACAACACCCTTGCCATCGATTGGGGAAGCAAGCACATGCTTATATGTTGTTGTGTCTACTATCTTACGGGTACATAGGTGTGAGAGGTGTGTTGTGCCCGTCGCGGGTGACGGGCGCAGGCATGGGTTTGAGTTTTTGCTTGCGGGTACGGGTTTATATATGCTGCACCCGTGGGTTTTATACCAGTTGCCATCCCTAGTCCACATATCGATAGTAAAAGCGACACAAGAGCTCAAATTTCTGAAATACTTCACCACATATTGCTTTTTGCACCTCATACATATCAAGGATGTCCTTCTGAATTGTATTTTTCCGGTACCCCGTAACTAGGGTACCCTCTCCTACTGTGTCAAGGCAGATATTTGCAAGGTTACTCGTAACCACATATTGAGGAACTAAGCAACCGGACCCATGGGTCCAGACCCGTATGTCAGGACCACTGGGCTTAGGACATGCTCTCCACTCAGGGACAGGTCCGGTGCTGCCATGTGTCTCAGGGGTGAAAATGCTCAGGGACTACTGCCATGGGTCCGGAACCCCACAGGTGCGCACCCCGAATGACTACCCCACACGTTACCGAGGCGGGCAGTCATATCATAGCACCGTGCGCACGGCTCTCACAGTAACCCGCATGTTACCCATGCAGGCTGTTGTGTCACAGTGTTGTGTGCATGGGAGGCGCCATCATGAGCAACCATTGGCTTGGGTAGTGCACCCACTGCAATGCTAGTTAGAGGTGACCGCTCGGGTCTATCACCATTAATTCCGCCGCACGTCAGCTTGGTCGGCCTCTATATACATCAGTATACCATATTCCTCTTCGTAGCCAACTTGAGCCAACGGACCAAGCAGAAGCACACATGGTCAGAGGATCCGCACAGGGCCGAGGAAGAAGATCTTTGTCCGCCTCAGTATTCAAGGCTCCATGTTGTACATGTTTAATACTAGATCACTGGGCGCACCTGTCGGGGCTCAGCTCCCTTGTGCATGCCCCCTTGGACTATAAAAGGGAGGACATATGCGATACAGGGAATGAAGGTTCTCTCGAGTTCACTCATGACTCACAAGCTCTCAGCAATACAACTCACAAGTGGACGTAGGGTATTACGCTCCGATGGCCCAAACCACTATAAATCCTTGTGTGTTCTTGCACCTCCTCAAACTAACCCCAGACAACCCTTTGTTCTTAGAACTAGGCGGATGCATTCCACCACCTAGATGGAGTTTACCTCTAACATGTTTCTAGATACTACTTTGAATAATGGTTGCAATGCAGCATAAAGTCTACGAAATCCAACATGATCGACCATAGACAAAGCATACTGATGGACAATAATTATTGATGGAAGCTCTTTTCTAGCAACATCTTGATCAAATGTGTATTTCTCTAAAGTTACTATCCCATCTTGTGGATTTGTAGTAAGTTTAAGAGATGATTGTTTTAGCCCTTTTCTAACATATCTATCTGGGTAGATTTCTCGAAGAAGTTGGGTGTACACGGTTGTGAGCTATCACCATATTAAAACAGTAAAGAACCAGCTCTTAGTGAGTACATGGTCCTTGCACGAACCTAGAGAGAGTGACATCCTTGCATGGGTGGTCCAACAAGGATTAGTGGAGAGTCCAACTCTTTAATACCTCAGAAAAACTTTAGGAGTCTTTTAAACCATTGCATTTCTTTCTACTAATATATGTGCAATTCACTTTAATAATTTACATTCATAGAATTGCCATAAGTTTGGAATTAAGGTTAAAACTTTTGTGTAGACACATTATGTACTCAAGTGAAGTTGGGCTTACAATTAGGGTTTAACTATTGAAAGAAATTTTAGAGAAGCCTAATTCACCCCTATTGGGCATTGCAATCCTTTCAATTGGTACCGGAACCTAGGACTCATTAGAGTAGCTTAATTGCTTTGAGTTACAATGTCTGGTGGGGACACACATCTCCCTTTTAGGGTGACTATTTTCCATTTTCAAAAAAAAATCATATGAAAGCATACCTTGAGGCAATAGATATTGGAGTTTTTAGAGTCGCCACTCAAGGGCTTACAAAACCTATGGATCACACAAACCTCATAGAAGATGAAATCCACTATGAGAAGTGCCTTTTGCAAGGATGCATTCAATAGGGTATGTAACCATAAGGATGCTCACGCTCTTTGGTCCAATATTTGTTCACAACTCGAGGGAACCAAGAGTGAGCGTAAGGAGCTTTACCCCATTATCATGAGCAAATTAAATTCTTTAAAAATACTTGGTCATGAGAATGCTAATGATATGTACTCACGACTAAATATCCTTGTAGAGGAAGTGAATGATTTAGGACTCACACAACTCAAGCAACCAAATGTTATGAGGAAAATTATTAGTGTGCTCCTAATCAATAAGTATGACCACTGTTGGGGGCCTTCCTCTTTCGAAGATCCTCAAAAACACGGCTAACCATTTGTTTTCAGCATACTACTAAATATTACAGGAGCTTCGTCACCAGAAAAGCTTCGATATAACACAAGAGGAGCGAAGCAAGCGTCGTCCAATAGGCTTCATCACGGTGAAACGGGTAGACAATGTGGCTTCAGCATAACACAAAGGAAGTACAACGAAGCACGCTTCATCAAGCAGGCTTCGTCACGACGAAGCAATGAGACGATGCAAGGAGAAGATGTTGCTCAAGTTATTAAATACAAATGGCGATATTGTCCTTGTGACATCTTGTAAACTCTGTATGTAATTGTTGAGGGCATAAATGTAATAGTGTATGAACCTTTATGGTTGCCTATAAATAGGTGAGTAGTACCCCCATACTATTCACGCTGGATTGTAATTGCTTTCGCGTCATCACCTTCAAACAAGCCGAAGCTATCAATGTAATATAAATTATTATAATGTTTATATATTTATCATTGAATAAATATATAAATAAATAATACATCTTGTCTGTATAAACTCTTATTTCTTATGAACCATAAAGACATGTTATTCATGACCTTTGTCTGAAGATCATTATATCCGAAAGGAGGTAATGCTTCAGAGGACGAAGGTCCTTAATGTTTGACAATTGTGTTGCCTTGTTTTTGATTCACAACATTTGAGAACAAGTGACCAACAACCACATCGTCATCGTGTTTCATCAAATGTATCTTTCCACTACTACATTGACACAAATATTAGGAAAGATTAGTGCTCATGAGATATACAAGCATATGCATGGCCAAGACGACTCTTCTTCAAACAATAAGTATTTGTCTCTCAAAACCAACCAAGCGAAGAAGGGCAAAGTAAGATTGCAAGTGGAAGAAGAGAGCTCAAGTGATTATGACATTGATGATGTCAAGCTTACACTCATGCTAAATAAGACCATCAATATGCTCAAGAAGCTCAACCATGAAGGTAGTAAATTTGATTCAAGAAAGAAGTTATTTACAAGTAGCAAGAGAAAGCCCATCTCAAAGATGAATTGCTACAATTGTGGTGAGCTTTGTCATCTTGTTCATTAATGCACAAAGCACAAGAATAATAAGTTCAAGGGAAAGAAAGATTATGCACATGAAGATGACAAGAAAAATAAGAAGGCCTTCAAGAAGAAGGATGGAAAGAGAAGGCAATTCCATAAGAGATAAGATGGAAAGGCATACATTATTGGTGATTGGCTCATCGATATTGACTTCACAAGCGGTTCATCTTCATGTGATAGTGATGATAATGCGAAGGTGGCCATGCTTGCATTGGGATTCTCTTCTACACTACCATTGCCATCATCCTTTACACACCTAAGTCTCATGGCTAATGGTGACCATACGATACATAATGATTATTATGATAGTAGCAATAATGATACCGATGAAGAGTTTGATTCATGTTATATGCAAACTAGTTTACTCAATAAAAGAATGCAATCAAGTCATTAAAAGAGCTAAATGTTATGAGTTAAAAAATGAGAACAAATCTTTAAATGCTAGATATGACATAGGCATAAAAGCAAGTGATGAACTGAAAGATGAAAATCAAGCTATGTCATCAAATGCTAAGGAGATTAAGTCTTCCCCCGGAGATACCAAAGAATAATATGACAAACTTGGTGAAACAAATAGGGAGCTTAATGCTAGACTTGTTTCTTTAAAAGGAGATTATACTCAAATTAAGATTAATCATAATAAAATTGTTATTGGATATGGGATTTTGTCTATCAAAACACATGAGGCTACTAAAAATTGTTAAACTTGATGTAGAAACATCATGTTAAAATTGATATATACGCGGGGGGAGCTGGCCCTGCTTAATTACGATCGACCTCGTTCCCAACCCACGGTGGTGCCTCCCGTTCGATGATTAACTCCTCTCGGTGCATCGACCCGCCACATCAGCTCTCCCGTCCTCTACTCTCACATTAAATAGTAAACCTTGAATGACTAAATATTTATTTCGGTTGTACGTTGAAGTAAATTTTTAATGGCTGAAGAACCTTGAATGACTGAATATTTCTTCCTATTATACGCTGAAGTAAGCCTTGAATGGTTGAATTAAATATTGAATTGTTGAAGTAAACCTTTAATGGATGAATATTTGGTGTTGCACGTTGTGGGCGGCGGGTGGAACAACCCCGTTAATAGCACACGTATGGTGTGCTTAATTAGTTCTGTGGTGGGCTAGTTCGGTTGGACCATTTAGTCTAGGTATGATTAGCACTTAGTTATATATATATATATATATGTGTGTGTGTGTGTGTGTGTGTGTGTGTGTAGGGCAACACTGTTTTTCACCTTAGGTGTTGATCGCCTACCCCGAAATGATTTAAAGAACGACTTCCAAAGATGACAAATAACTTAAATTTGTTAAGTCATTTCAGAATAGGTGATCATCACCTATAGAGACAAATATGCAAACACAAGGTTGATATGTACCTTTATGGTTCGGGTTGTGATGAGTGATTGTCAACAAGGGTAGCACCTTGGTTGAGTCAGCTGGACAAACCAGGGTGCGAGGTTGTTGGTGCAACATGTTTCTCGGGCTAGTGGTGTTGCACCCTTTTCTACGTCTTATTGAGGGTTAGCCATTTTTCCTTGGTTGTGTTGAGTCATTGCCCATATCTTTGGGGAACAAGCTTTGCTCAGTTTCGATGACTTGCTTTTGGCCTTTGTTTGGCTTCTTATCATTTGAGTGAGTTCCTTCTTACTACTTCCTTCTTTTCTACTGATCTTTGTGTTTATGTGGTGGTGTTAACAATGCACTCATCTAGGAAGAGATTGCGAACACAAGGTTGATATGTACCCTTGTGGTTTGGGTTGTGATGAGTGATTGTAAACAAGGGTAGCGCCTTAGGTTGAGTCAGCTGGACTAACTAGGGAGCAAGGTTTTTGGCGCAACATGTCTTTTAGCTTGTGGTGTGCAGTTGTGGAGTTAGAGACGGTGGTCGACAGTGAAGGTGAAGGTCATGAAGGATCTTGTCGATGGACCAGGAGCGACGATGGATGATCACTAAGTCTTGTCTAAGGGACTGGAGAAGCTGGGTGACTAGCCATGGTGGCTAACATTTGGGGACACTGATAGGCACAAGGACATGGAGGAGCAGATCGTGTTGTCGACATGGTTGCGGACCGGTAGGACACGAGTCTAGGATGTGGGAGACACGTATGCAGGACGCTACCCATGGAGGTTTTGGTGGTTGAGCCTCAAAGCCACCCAGCGCTATAATTCACTAGATTCGCTAGGTTTGGGCCTCAAAACTCGGCGGGATAGTCCTGACTAGAATCAGAGGTGACATGTAGCATCATTGCGAAGAGTACATCAAGGTGAAGCAACTTCGTGAAGAGTGTGTGGCTATTAGATCAAAATTCTAGGAGTTGGTCCATTTTTCCCCTGGTTGATTGGATAGGCTATGTATCTAGAAGTAGTATATCAAAGTAGAATAACCCTCTACAAATAGGAGGGATGATTTGTTGTTTCAGGTATCTCTTGAGGACTCTCATTTTCCTTCATTTCGTTTTGTAATCTCTCTTTCATTTCTAGCTTGGAGATCCTTAGGTGCTTTTGAACTGTGTCATCTAAGACTATGGATTTTTGAGAAAGTGTGGTCGTAACCACACTTAGTCCTCGTGATTTTTGTTCTTGTGTCAAACCTAATGAAATTGGGTCCTTGATTTGCTTCTCTTCTCAACCCCTCTAGTTTGAGTTTTGAGTTGATTATTGTCTTCACTTGTTTATTGGCATCATTGCAAGCTTATTGTATGAGCCGATTCATCTCATATACATGTTTCTATTAGATTTGATCATTTGACAAAACCACAAGTTTTGTTCGGGTTTTTGATCTGCTATTGAATTATAAATCTATTTGAGTTCAAAATTTTGTGGACACTTTAGAAACTCACTTGACAAGGTCTTTGCAAAATTTCAGCTCAATTGGAGTTTGTTCAGATTAGTTTTGCATTCGAAATGCTGAAAACAGCCTGAGTTAGCGACTCAAATTTGGGTCGTTTTAGACTTTTTGGTATCCGATTTTTTGTTAGGCTCGTGTATGTCACAGAAACTTTTCAATGTCTCTTATGTGCTATTTGGTGTTTCAAAATTTATCATGTGACTTTGGGGTTGAAGACAAAGTTGTCTGAGCCAAAAATTCTACAGGCTCACATTCACCCCCTATGGTCGTCTATTCGATCCTTCATAATAACACACACACACACACACACATATATATATATATATGTATATATATACATATATATGGAATATTGGAAGCCCTGGGCTTTCAATGTTGTCTGAAAGCCCTAGCCGCCCACTGGTCTATCAGTGCACCAAGTCAAACCTCTCCACAGGATCTAATCAAACTCTTGGTCCAACACTCAATCCCCCGCATGGGACACATGCCATAATTTGCAGGGTTTTTGTGTAAATAGCATAAATATTTTATAGAAATAGCGTAAATACTTCATAGAGATAGCATAAAACCAAGCCAACCACTGGACCACGTTCCACGCATAGGTGCATGCATACAGATCCGATAATTATGGCAGATCGTGCGAGTTTCGATTGCATGTGCGATAATTTTGGGTGGCATCTTCGTTTTCACTGCATGCAGCCAATTTGATTTGAATGCTTCGTTTCCTCTATAAATATAGGATCTCTCCAACATCTATGGAGCTAGCCTCGTTAGAACCAGTTTATGATATATACTGATACTAATTATGCTACACGGTGTAGGTATTTATGCAATGTGGTATGCTGCATAAAAATTTGTTTCCTGTTGCATGAGCACAAATTTAGGATGACAAGAATGTACGTTGATAGGAAATGAATTGGCATGCATGGAAACATAAAATCTGATTTAAATGTTTTATTTTCTTCATAAATATAGGATCTCTCCAACAGCCAAGCAGCTAGCCTCGTTAGAATCAGTTTATGATATATACTAATACTAATTATGGTACACGATAAAGTTATTTATGCACTGTGGTACAATGCGTAAAAAATCTGGTATGTGGTTCGAATCAATACCCCCACGTCCATTCGTGTACCATAAATCAAGGGATTTGATTAGAGAAGTTGATTAGGGGATTTCATGAGGTGGATTGATTAGGGACTATAATTTTTTTATGGCAGTAATGAACACCATAAATCAAGGGATTGCATGCGCGAAATTTTATAAAATCATGGCAAATGGCCTTATTTTTGGGAGCGTTTAAATTTTTATGAATTTTTGTTTCGTCGTGTAAATGTGTATGTCGTAAATAACTTATACATATAGCGTAAATGGTAGGTACCCAATATACACACTGGGTTAGGTAATGAGATATGCATAAAATCAATAATCATTTGCGTAAAATGTGAATAGAAATATCATAAACAACAATATATGGAAGGGAGACATGAACTCGTAAACACCTATTGACGTTGGCATAAAATATGTATACAAAGTAGCATAAAAACAGGACCGCCACTCGTGAAACTACCACCTCGCCTCTAGGATCCGCCACCGCTCACGCCTAGGGAGGCCGCCGTTGTCGCTAGCGCCTAGGGAAGTCCGCCGCGGCCGCTCCCACCTCGGATGCGTCGTCGTGCACGCCTCAGGGGGCCACCACCACCGTAGCCGCTCCTACCTCGCCGTCATGCGCACCTCAGGGGGGCACCACCTCGTTGTCGTGTGTGCCCCTAGGATCCACCGCCGCGCACGCCTCATGGAGCTGCTGACACGCGCGTGCCCCTACGATCCAAGGGCATGCACGCCTAGGGGGCATTACTGTCGGCGCGCTAAAAAATGAACCCTAGCGGGTTGGTGCTCCTTTTATAGACCCTCAAGACCTGGTGCGGCTGAACCGGATGGCAATGTTAGACCAGAGCTTTGCCTCATTATTTGTAAGCCTAGAGCTCTATATATAGTTTATATATTTAGAGCTTTGGGCTCACATTAACAAACGGAAGCCCTGATCCAAATTAGTTGGTTCGACCCCACCAGCTTGGGAATCAGACCCACCCAAATCCAATGCCAGTTAGGAAACAAATACCCCACGGACCCCACCTCAATTATCAGTCGATTGATTCCTAAACAACCGTCGCGCGCTCTCATCTTCTTCTGCTTTCTACGCGCTCGCCAGTTCCTCTCTCCGTCTAGGCGACTGTGAGGCGAGTGAAGGTTTTATCCGCCGCAGGGGAATCTTTACTAGCAACAAGCTTCAATGACGCGCCGATTAGGGCATCTCGCCCTCACCCACATCCAGTTTCGGAGTCAGCCGACAGTTCCATCGAAGGTGAGTTTTTTGGACGCCATTCGTCCCATAGCCAGTTGCGGAGTTGGCTGGTCGTCGTCGCTCGTGGATTTCCCCTTTCACATTAGTGGTTTTTCGGCATTGGGGTTTTCACATTTTATCGGCACTGGGGTTTTCAAGGTGTCTACTGACATTGCAAGATACCTATCCCATAGCCAGTTGCGGAGTTGGCTGGCCGTCGTCGCTCGTGGATTTCCCCTTTTGCATTATTGTTTTTCGGCATTGGGATTTTCACATTTTATCGGCACTGGGGTTTTCAAGGTGTTTACTAACATTGCAAGATACCTCGTGCAATCCGTCATTTTCATGTAGCACATGTCAGTGACCTAATATGTTCATCAGATTCGAAGGCGTGCCTAGTTTTGAGTTTTTACAATTGGTATTGTTGCAACCGAGCTATCTAGGGTTTTGATATGTTCGGTGTTCATTTGTTATCCACATGAACAATGGCACACATTTAGTTAAATGAAACAAACATGCACAATGGCACACATTTAGTTGGCTTTGGCGAAAACCTTGCAATATTTATGCGGATTACGTTAATATTTATGATACTAATTAATTTATAGAGAATCATATTAGGAATGCATAAATGTATTATACACGTAGGCAGATGGATGATGTTTGCACTTATGCTATTTACGTTACAAAGACCCACATTCGTCTCTTAATTTTTTTATATAGTTATGAACAAATATGTTTGCTGTTATGTTGATTACGTACATAGTTATGACAATAAATATATACAGAGATGGACACTAGTGTTTATGCCCTCGTATTATACACTAACATGTGGATGTAGTTATATTCAATTCAATACAATGTCAGTTTTCTTATGTAGCGTGTGTGTGGTTGTTCATAATACATGTTTAAAGGTGCAATATATATCTTAAATATTTTACATACCATTTATGCAGATTTAGCATTGTTCAGAAGATAGTCTCACAATGAAATCTGTTGATCATCATCCCTCCAATCCAAATAAAATTACAATCGAATCCAGTCAGGAAGTATTCACTGTTGAAATCCCCTGCCCTAGGAATAATGCCAACAAGCCGAGGCAGTCTATTGCTCTAGATGTTGATACACCAAAACAAATGAAGCAACTTTATGTTAGGCGTAATACAAAGCGGTCTGTAGGATGTGGGAAAAACAAACTGATGTAAGTGAAAACATAGATGATAATGATGATGATTTCATGCCTGCACCCAAGAAGAATCGACATGTCAAATTTGATGAGAAACCAATGTCTCCTCAGCGACAATCGCCATGTAGACATGTTATTTACCATTCACCAAATCTATCAAAGCAAAAAAATATTGTTGAAGAGGCAACTATCAAGCAAACAAATGTGGTGAAGAATAGAAACGAAAAGAAAACCAGGGATAGAAGAAAACAGGTTGGTGGCAATGGTATCTAAGTTTATTACTGCAACAGTTTTTTTATGGATATTTAATCATGTTGGGGTCAGTTAATTACATATTTCTAACTTAGTAGTATATGCGGTCTTCATTTAATATTTATGAATCAAAATCATTCATGTGGTTTTATGCCTTTTTCAGTTTAGCAGCATGCATTTTTGTGACCGACCATTTTTTTATTATATTTGTTTACATGTTTTATTTTTTCACACAAAAACTGAACATCCGGTGCATCCCATACGATGTCATAATGTCTATATGGATAATGAATGACCGTCAATGCAAGGCTGTAGCGAGGAAAGGCTTCCAAAGTATACTGCACATGTCTACATATAGCCTTGTTGTCGGTTCGTTAATGAATAGGATGATGGATAAGCTTGATCCAGTTGACATGACCATACGGCCTAGCCCAGGAAAGGAGTTAAAGATAACAAAGGAGACTATTCGCCTAATTCTTGGGTTGCCTAGTGCTGGGGGAGGGAGACCGTTTATGGATTGGTATGGAGAAGTTGATGCTGCTAATAGGCTTAGTAAACAACTCAAAATTTTGAAGGATGAGTTTGGTATTGCCACCCTTCAGGAAATAATTGTTACAGGCCATGATGATGATCTAACAATTAGGTGTTTCTTCCTTATCCTATTCAACTGGCTATTGTTCCCGACTTCTTCATGGTCAATCTCCAACAATGAAGTTCTAATGACAGAAGACATGGACTGCATCCCAGACATCGATTGGTGTCAGTTAATATTCAACGATTTGTGTGAGGCTGCTGTAAAATGGCATAAAAGGAATACTAATCATGTCACCGCTACGATATATGGGTGTTCCATAGTCATTGTGGTAATTCCTGTGATGCCTGTGACTATTATGTTCATATTCGTATATTATAGTTAGGCCATCTTTCAGATAAAAATTTTCGTTGATGTCTATTATTTTTTTGTAATTTTCTCAGATATATTATCTAGACCATCTTCATCACGAGGCAGCTCCTGAGAACAAATATGGCACTCCACGTATTAAATATTTTGATAAAGAGACAATTGATGCACTGACCAAGGCTAACAGGAGGAAGCCTCGTCATGTTGACGAAATGTATGGTCATTGTCATGTAAGTTCATTCCCATATTATAAAAAACAGTTTCTTTGATGCAATTTTATACAACCATTTTTTTAAATGCTACGGTAATCTTGGTTAGTAATTGCGCGTGTTTGGTACTGTTTGATTAGTTTAGCAGCAGGACAGACACATGCTATGTTGCTGCTCCTGAATAGCCAACAAATGATACGTTCCATATTCATGTTCCTCGCATGAAAGATTTGATCTCTAGCAAGGTTATTTGCCTTCCACCGCCATACCGTTCTAGTTTTGACTCTTTGTTGAAAGCTCATGACAAAGAGGTTGATAAGTACTATGCAACGCTTGAACATGCTTACCGCAAATTAGTATCAAAGCAGCTCCAGCTAGCTGATACATTTGCAGACATGGTCGACGATGTTATTCGTCTCGGATCATAGGTTCAAGAATCCCAGCAGCGAGACACACAAAAATGTGATTCATTTTTTTGTATGTTTTGATTATGTACATAGAAACTTCAGTTCAATAACTACAATATAAATAGGGACATGTGCACCAACAATTGTATGTCTACATGTAAAGTTTAAATATAATATATACAGAATTACTAATTGACGCACATACTAATAACAATTTATGCATTACTATTATTGTATAGTATCACTTATGAAAGAATTTATAGATAATAATGAAATAAGTCTGCAACACATTTTTTGGAATTTTGCAGAACAACCTAGCCAGCCTGATGTCAACATGCCCAATGACCTGACATGGGTGTAGCTGATGATGTGATGCCAGAAGCAAATACACAATCTAAAATTTTTAATGTTCAGACAGACAATCTTAATGCAACTGATCATTGCAGTGATGAGATGCACATCATGCCAGAAAATACATCTCTATCAAAACCGGACGAACTCATGTACCTTCGCCGACCGACTCACCTATCAAACCCAAGGTTTATGAACAACTATTTTTTATTACACCATGTCAATATGATCAAGTTACTATCATTACAGTCTTTAATATATGTTCTACTTTTACAAAAAAAATAGGAACACCCAATGGAAGCCGATGGTGACATAGTATCGAGCATCAATAAGATAGTTGATATGCTTGGCCAACACATAGTTCAAGAGACCTACAAAGATTGTGGCCCACAATTTGATGCAACCCCAAAAAACAATGTATGTCTTCATATAAACATCTTACCCATTTTCAATTTTTGATCACATTATGAGTTTGAGGATCAATAGTTATATAAATTGTTGTTCATTTTATCAGGTTGACATTTCACATGGCAAGGCCGATAAAGCCTAAAACATGGCTGACACCTCTGTTTGTCATACTAATCGTTTAATTTTAAAACATTTGTTGTTTTTTACCTTTGTCATTATTTTATTAAATTATTTCTAATATATCCATATTTTCATTAGTGTCTTCCATCTCAGGCATCCAAAATGGGTTGCAATGTTGTAGTCCATCCACAGAACATCCCTCCCCAACCTTCATTTGATAAGACACCAGTTGCACAGGTTAGTTTATCAATTTCCCATAGATATGTACATAATCAATAAACATTACATTGTACTAATCTTCATAATTTATGTTTTGTATAATTATTTACCTCAGGGTTCAACCACGGAATTGTTGGTTGAAGTCCCACAAAGGACCTCCCTGTTTTTGACGAGATGCCAGTCACCGAGGTTAGATTGTTTTCAATCCTATATCAACATATTATAATTTATGAATTGTACACTTTTTTACTGTAATCATAGATGTATTTACTTCAGCCAGCAATGCACATCAAATCAGCCCCATCAGATCAATCTGCAAAAAAGATGTCACGTTTTGAATGTGCTTGTGCTCTGCTTCAATATATATGTTCTCCAGATTTCGACAAGAGCAGGTACATGGTTTAAACAGTCTATAGATTTAATGTCATGCACACCATCTTGTTGTTAACCACACAATCCATTTTATAGGGTATACTAACATATTTTATACATCAAATTTCATCTCCAGGACCATCATGCACATTGGACAATTTCCCTGCTCATGCCTTGACATTTATGAATCATTCTCTAAAACGATGTGCTTGGACAATTACTTCATGCAGTGGTTCATCGACTGTGTTCGGTCAGAGCATGCTTCGCACACTCCTAATCCTATCACGGAGTTTGTAATTCTCGATGTCAATGTTAGGGTATGTTTTTTATTAAATATTATGGTTAGTTGTTTTTGATACAACCAAATCAAAAATATGATTATGTTTCCTTTTCAAATTATACAATTGACTACACAACAGTTCTACCTTTTTTCATGCAACATTTGTTTAATATTTACGCAACTACATTGGCTTTTTATCCCTTACAACAACAAGGTTGTACATTAATACTAGTATCATGTAACACTCCTTTATTTGTAACAAAGTAGTTGTATGATCTAATTTTTTCATAATTAATTATTACAGGATATACTTAACATCGAAGAGCGAGAGCAATACAGCAAGGATCCTTAGGCATTTCAAATAAGTATATTATCTGATTACCTGGCTCACACTCTTCCTTTGGACTACAAGTTTCAAAAATGCAAATGCGTATGTCACAACACTTTTTCCTTTCTCATTTTGTTTCAATTGCATATTAATGTTTTGATAATATATTTTTTACTTCCAATTAATGATACCAATGCTACGCCGGGGACATTGGACATTATATGCTGTTAACTTCCATAGGAGCTGCATAGACATCTTAGACTCCAACCCGTATGGTGCTGCAATTGGCGGTACCACCTGGAAACATTATCACAATGAAATCATAATTTTTTAGAAGAGAAAGTATGCTTGGTCTAGATTGATGATGTCTCGACTCAACATGGGAATACAACTAGCTAGGCCGAAGGCAATTCTTCCTAAATTTGGGAATTTCAAGATCGATCTTGTTAAAGATTGTCCAACTATGCCAGTTGGCTCAAATGAATGTGGCTTCTTTGTCACCAGATTCATTATCTTTTATGAATATACAGAAGGGTATATGCCTGATGAGATTGACACGGTATTCCAACTGATATTTCCACACTTAATATACATCCATTTAAAACTTTATTTTTATTCTGACACGTATACTTGTATTGCAGGACCTATCCATTGAGAACCGTGCTATCCTCTACATTACTTGACATTCCACAATCTGAACAAGATCAAACCACTCCCAGCTAATATTAGGAGGTTCAGGTAATATCGACTCAATTAGACTGAATAATATGTGGTACTATTTATGCTTTTAGGCAGATGAAACAGTGCAATGCGTGTCTGTCGACACAAGTGTGTTCATAACACTAGCCATGTTGTGTTAGATGGTCTCACAAAAACTAGTCTTTTGGTTGGTGAATTCTGGGTTTAATAGTCATGAACATCTTAAATGACGTATGACATTATGTTTATGTCTTTTTCATCTAAATCTAAGCTATCTGTTCCTCCTACATATACTAATTTTTTTTCCTTTTATTCCACGTTTTTTAGCTCATCGTGTATTAAATATTTATGCATGTCATATACATCTATTATACTGTATAAGCAACATCCCAATAAAATGCGTTCAATATTTATAAACTTATAATTGCTACAAGTAATCCCGATGCCTCAAACAAACTTTTTTTACTATACACAAACTATAGCTCTGTCAATTATGTTGTTGTATATATAGTTTTACGAACGATCATTCGGCTTAGTATGCATGTTAATATTCATTATTTATGAAATACTACATTCCAACGTTTATTTCTTCGTTCATCTTCAATCCCATTTTATATGCGATTTAGTATATTTCGATGCCATTTAAAATTTACCAAATAACATCATAACAACAATCCTTACTGAACCATGTTATTATCCACTTTATATCCATCTCATAATTTTTTAACAGTAATAAACAATCCATCCAACTCAAGTTCAATTACATTTCACCATATGACTCGTCACTTGAATCTAGACTCATTGCATGCTTCTTTGAAGTAGTTGTTTCATTCCATTCTGGAGCTCTCGACGTATTAATGTTTCTTGACCCTGGTGGACGCCCTCTTTTTCTTGGGTTAGCAAGGATTACCAAACGAGCTCTATTTTCTTCGATTGAAAGGCAGGTTCTGCTATTATGACCATCTGCAACTCCACACTTCTTGCACCTTTTGTTCATCTTTTTCTCCTTTGGCGCCTAATTTTATAGTCCTTACCTCATTGTTTCTAATTGTTCTTCCTTTTGGTTTCGCATTTATTAGTTTATCCATACTTACTCCTCCAATGTTAAAATCTAGCTTATGCATAATAAACTAAAAACAAACACGTCAGTTGTGCCCTTTAACACATTGGTTGTTATTGATAATGCATTGTATTTTCGTTTATTACCTTCCTAGACTGTTTGTCCGTTTCACAACCACTCCATCCTTCTATTCCAATGCCTCCCACCATTTTTCTTATGCCAACGACATCCTGTCAACATATTAGAGTGTCTTAATGTATCATGGTATTTAACATAAATACAATTCTTATGATGCATAAATTCTTACATGTTCAACTCTTACTAAAGCATTTGATGCACCAGGCTCACACCCAGTTTTATCACACACGGTTTCATCACCAATGTCCTGCAACACAGACTTATTCTAATACAATAAACCTTACCAGCAATGCTACAATAAAAAATTATTCAAATTAGTGATGTAACGCATAATTTTCTTACATTTTGATCAGATTGTTCAGTTTGGCCACCTGATCCCACAACCCTAGCAAATTCACCCACCTCCTGCACTCAATAATAATACAATAAAATATTAATTACTTAGTATATACATATATGAAATCAAGTAGATCAAAGTTCACCCATCACCTGATTTTCATCACAATCAATACCGTTGTCGCTGTCATCACACCCTATATTAAGTTCTATTCTTGACAAAACTCGGACCAGTTTGTCTAATGTATCAAGTGCCTTTTCATATCCTGCTTTGGACATACTTGCATGACGAACTGTAGAATAACTATGAACCTCTATATGCTTCGTCCATTGATGTTGAATTGGGTTTGTAGATAAATATTGCGCGCTGACGTTGTCACAAATACCATAGCTGCTTTTGATGTTGGATGATGCAATTCCTGAAAAAGTTGTTTGAACCAACAAGTTTCGGCAACAACATTAGCTACTGCACGGTATTCAGCCTCTGCACTTGATCTGGACACAGTGGGTTGTCGCTTGGAGGACCATGAGAGCAAATTATCACCATAGAACACACAATATCCTGAAGTTGACCAACGTGTATCTGGGCAGCCAGCCCAATCGGCGTCAGAATAGGCAATCAGATCATGATTAGCTGACTTATAAAGCTGAAGACCATGGCCACTGGTGCCTTTGACATACCGTAGTATACGCTTGAGTAATTGGTAGTGTGTAGTACGTGGTGCATGCATGAATAAACATGCTTGCTGGACAGCATATTGCAGATCAGGCCGAGTGAGTGTAAGATATTGGAGAGCTCCGGCAATGCTACGATATTCAGTGGGATTGGAAACTGGTTGGTCGTCGGTAGCAGAGAGTTTGGCTTTGGTGTCGATGGGTGTGCTGACAGGGTTGCAGTGCTCCATCTCAGCTCGCTTGAGCAGCTCTAAAGCATACTGTTCTTGACCAAGGAAAAGGCCGGTAGGAGTGGTGGTGACATGTATGCCAAGGAAATGTTGTAGAGGACCGAGGTCACTCATAGAAAATTCTTGGCAGAGCTGTGCAATAATCTGATCTAACAGCTGTCTACTGTTGGCAGTAAGTATGATGTCATCCACATATAGGAGGAGGTATGCAGAATAATGAGCTTGATTTAATATGAATAAAGATGTGTCAGCTCTGGATGCACGAAAGCCAAGTGTGTATAAATGGTTCTTGAACCATAGAAACCAGGTGCGGGGTGCTTGTTTGAGGTCGTATAGGGATTTGTTCAACTTGCAAACATGGGAGGGTTGAGAAGAATCTTGAAACCCAGCAGGCTGCTCACAATATACAGTCTCAGAGAGTTTACCGTGTAAGAAGGCGTTCTTGACGTCAAGTTGATGAATAGGCCAAGCTGCTGATGTAGCTATACTCAAGACTGTGCGGATGGTTTGCGGCTTGATGACCGGGCTGAAAGTCTCCTCATAATCAATGCCATGTTCTTGCCGAAAACCACGAACAACCCATCGTGCCTTGTACCGTGCCAACGAACCATTTGGATGAAGCTTGTGGCGAAAAATCCATTTCCTAGAGATCACATTTGCACCTGCAGGCTTAGGAACAAGACACCAAGTATTGTTTTTCATCAATGCATTAAATTCCTCTTGCATAGCATGATGCCAATTTGGATCTTTAAGAGTAGTACGGTATGTGGTTGGGATGGGGGATATGGGTGGAGCATGTGTCTCGACGTGCATGTTTGTGAATTGTTTTGGTTTGAAAATTCCATGCTGAGCCCGAGTACGCATGTGATGGCGCACGATTTTAGGTGACGCGTATCTGAGAGCTGGAGCAGGAGCTGTGTGTGTAGCAGAAGTGGTTGAAGGATCTGGTTGTGGAGACGACTCAAGCCGAGCAGCAGGTGCAGGGATAGGTGTAAGGCTGTTGGAGTTGGGGCCGGCCGAATCGAGCAAGGAAGTACGTTGCGGAGAGCCGAAATGGCCAAGCGCAGGTGTCAGAGCAGTGGGAATTTGCACCGATGGGAGAGGCGGTCTCAGGGTACGGAGTTGGAAGGGGCAGTCCAGGTAGCAGGCTAGAGGAAAGTTTGTTGGGATTCATTGCGGCTGGTTGGTGAGTTGGGGTTGGTGTGCTGAAGGGAAAATTTTGTTCATCAAAGATAACATGCCGAGATGTGAGAACTTTGCATGCGTGCAAGTCTAGGCATCTATACCCTTTGTGTTCGTGAGGATAACCGAGGAAGACACAAGGTGTAGAACGTGGGGCTAATTTGTGAGCCATGGTGGATGAAAGGTTGGGATAGCACAGACACCCAAAGACACGAAGGTGGGAGTAATCTGGTTTTTGGCCAAATAGGACTCCATAGGGTGTACGGAGCTGAATGGGTCGGGACGGGCGTCGATTGATCAAGTAAGTGGCAGTGTGGAGAGCTTCTACCCAATATTTTGGTGGGAGATGGGCTTGGAAAAGAAGAGTGCGAAGCACATCATTGACAGTGCGAAGAGCTCGCTCGGCTTTGCCATTTTGGGCAGAAGTATAAGGACATGACAAGCGATAAGTTACTCCACGTGTAATGAGAAATTGGCGCAAGGTGGAGTTAATAAATTCGGTGCCATTGTCACATTGAAGTGATTGAATAGTACACCGGAACTGATTTTGAACTAGCGCATAGAAGTTTTGAATGGTGTCATTGACATCGGATTTGTGGCGTAAAGGAAAAGTCCACACATAATGCGAAAAATCGTCAAGAACAATAAGATAATACTTGATACCGGTAAAGCTAGGTATGGGCAATGTCCAAAGATCACAATGCATTAATTGAAAGGGAAAATAAGTCACTGTGGTGGATGAAGAAAAGTGAAGACGAACATGTCGCCCTTTTTGACAAGCATCACACACATGTGATGGTTTATTGCGAGTGGAAACTAAAAATTGCGACAAGATTGAATCTAAGCATTGGTGACCCGGGTGCCCTAAACGACGATGCCATAGAGTAGGGGAGGATGATGAAGCTTGCAGAGCCGTGGCATTATTGGAGGCGCTCTGCGAGTGAAAAGGATAGAGATCCCCATTGCTACTAGACCTCATGATCTCTATCTTGTTGTGAAGATCCTTTATAGAAAAACCAAACGGATCAAATTCAATGGAACATGCATTATCTTTAGTGAATTTACGAACAGATATGAGGTTTTTAATCAAATGTGGGGTGTGAAGTATATCAGATAGGTGGAATTTTGCGTGTGGTGTTTGGATTGTGGCCGACCCGGTGCCAAGAATTGGAAGGGTTGATCCATTGCCAACAATTACACGCGAGGAATCATGAACTGACGAAGGACAATACTTGTGTATGTTACCTGTATTACCTGTCATGTGGCCACTAGCGTCGGTGTCCATAAACCAGTCGATCGGTGGAGTCTGTTGAGGAAGAGTAGCAGCATGCAGAGCTTAGATAAGCGCCATAGTGTCGAAGGACGGTGGTGCAGGCGGAGCCATCTGCGTGCTGGCGTAGTGCGCCTGCCTAGAAGGTGCATGATGTCCATCACCGGGGCCCGTGGCACCGGTCCATGGGGCTCGCCACTATGTTCCGGAGGTGAGCCAGGAGGCAAGCTGCTGCACCAGGACGGCCGGATTGGGCTGCTGTGCGCGATTGTTGTAGCGCCCGCCGCCTCGACCACGACCGCGACCCCCATGCCCCCAACTACGTCCACATCCGCGAGGAGTGTAATCAGCTGGAGCACGATCGTTGGTTTGCCGCGGCGTGGTGCTGCCGGGGTTGGAGCTGGACATGGTGGAGCCGTTGGTGACGACGAGAGCAGTGGCGGCGGTGTCCGCTGTTGACGACGTGGTCGTGTTTTCCGCGACGATGAGTTGATCACGAGCCTGGATGAACGTGGGAAAGGTAGGCATTTGGGGCAGCATCTGCTTGAGGACGTGAAACTTGGGGTTGAGGCCGCGGATGAGCTGGTGAACAAGCGCCCGTTCGCCGATGGCATAGCCACAATCGGCGAGCGCGTCAGACAGAGTTTTGAGGCGATGGCAGTAGGCTGATGCAGACATATCACCTTGTTGAAGGTTGTGAAGATCCTGTTCCAGCTGGATGGCGTGACTATCACGGTTGTCGAGGAAGAAGTCGGCGATCCTGGTCCAGACGCCATGTGTAGAGATGTCATCTTCGTTCACCATGTCGAAGAGGTCATCCGCAAGTGTGGCGTGAAGCCACATGAGGACTGTTAGGTCCTCTTGGATCCATAGCAGATCATTGGGCCTGGCCGGCGAGCCGGCGACGTGAGGCAGCAGATTGAATCTGCCGAGAACAACGATGAAGAGGCAGCGCCAGCGACGATAGGCTGTGGACGTCATGTCCAGCCGAATGATGATGAGAGTGGTGATATTGACAGACTGAGCGGCTCCAGCAAGTGACAAGGAGCTAGTCGCGGTGAGCGCCGATGTGGTGGTGGATGATATTGTGGAGGATGACATGACTACGATGGTGGAGTTGATGACGGTAGCCGACTGGTTTGACAAGGGTGGGCAGGGGAGGGTACGAAGAGGAGGATCGAGGGATCAGCTAGATCGGTATCGCTCTGATTACCATGTAGAATAACTATGAACCGTTGTAGATTGTATTCATCTCATGCCTATAAATAGGCTAGGTGCATTACAGATAGAGACGTATGCAAAACGGCGAGGCGCAGCTCACGCGGCATGCAAACGGTGAGGCGCAGCTCACGGGATATCTACGCAAGGCATGCAGCGGATATAGCATGCAGTGGATATGTACGTAAACAATACAAAAGGGTTATCCAATACGAACAACCTTCATTGTTTTCGTTAGCAACATTTTCTGTCTATATGATTTGGTAATCCCATCCTTTCCTTTAGAATTTTTATCTAGTCTCTCAAATGGAACGTCCTGTCTAGCTAAATTAGTATATCTTTGCAGGATGTACTCTTTTGGTATTCTATCTATCTGAAGGTGCACAAAAGCTTTCAATAAATGTACACAAAGAAGACCTGCATATATCATTATGTAATGTTTTATCAGGTTACCTATCCAGCATGTACAACATTAATATTATTAGTTTTTCAAAACTAACATGTATGTTCCCAATTCTTGCACTCACAAGTATACTTACCATCGTCCACGTTTGCTACAACTTTGAACTGGTGTTGTCCCCACACAATTCTATATGACCTATTCGTGTGTTGCACCACCCAATCATTTGGTCCACCCTCTGGATCTTGGGATATTTTGTACGCAGCGGCATATTTCATTGCTTCCTCAAATCTATTCATAACAGCTCTAGTGTATGCCCTTGCAACTCTAATCTCAAACATATAGAAGGTATTGGTTGCTTTATTTCCCTACAATAATTAACTCTAACCAATATTAAAAACGTTGTATATTAAAGTATTTATTTTTTACATGCCTTGCACACCAATGCTTCTTTCGACTCCTTCATCTTCCTGCTATGTAACAGTTTCATCATTTGTTTTGCAAATACATGTAGTGGGGTGCTTGCATCCACATGACAGCTCTTCACTAGTTTGTTCATGCTCTCACTTCGTTGTGTTGAAACCATAACACCACAAAAATCTTTTTTGGAAAATGCAGGGATCCAATCATTCTGAATTTCATAAAGTTTCCTTAGCACAACATCTTCATGTAGTTTAAATTCACCAAGCATCATAGCCCATGCAGATTCAAACTCATATGGTGTCAGTGGATGATGCACAATAGATTGAAACTTTGTTTTGAAGTCTTGCTCCGAAAATCTTGCATATAATTCATTAAGTAATGGCATAAATCTGCTCTGGACATGCCATAAACAAAGTTTGTGAATTGTATTTGGGAACACCTTTCGTAGTGCAACTAGCATCACAGGATCTTGATCTAAATCATATGCCATAAAAACTATTAATTTAACTTAATATTTCCAAATCGATACATATTTAGTAAATTCAATAAAATTTCATACCTATTAGCATAACTCGCAAACCTTCACAGCCCATGCATGTTTTGAATGCATTAAAAGCTCATTCGAATGTATCTACAGTCTCATCCCTGAGTAACACAAAACCAAACAATGTGCAATGAAGATGATGGTTAGCTCCAACAAACATTCCTAATGGTTTGTCGTACAGATTTGTTTTTTGTGTTGTATCAAAAGTTACAGCATCACCAAAATCAACATATTCTGCCTCCCTGTTAGCATGTGACCAAAAAATGCTTTTTATCTTCCCTTCGCCATCAAGCGGAAAGTCACAAAAAAACTGAGGGTTCTATTTTTTGCACATAGAAAAAATTCCAGAAGGTTAGATATGTCATTAGCACAGCTCTCTTGTTTCCTAGCCGCTTTCCTGTTCATTATACAAAACAAATTACTCAATTGCATCACAATCTATTATCAAAATGGCGATGTAATTTGTAGATGAAAATTAAACTCAGATTTGAGTAACAACTCTTACATGTTTTTCAAATCTTGTGTCGTAATAGGAACATTTTCTGGGCCATCATGCATGTCTGAAATCATATCCACAATACAGTGTTGTGGTACCCTACTGTCATGCATTGCTCCAACAAAGTCCATAAATTCCGGGACACGTGTCTTGTTACAGCGGAGGTGTTGTTTCTTAGTTTCTTGGCTTAAAATCATGATTATGCTCAAGGTTAACTAGTTCAATCCTGACAGATATGACACTTTTTTCATCATCATAAATTTTTCTAAGCTTTATCCCTACTTTGCACCGTGTACGACCTGTGTATTTGTTCCGGACTCTAGGGTTACCATCTTTTTTTCTGCACATCTCCCCTCTCTAGAGCAATTTAACCATTTACAGTTTGTCTTTTTTCTATACCTATTCAAAGGAAATCCAATCTCATATGCATATCGTTTATAGAAATTATACGCATCATCAACATCTCGGAATAACATACCAATCCTAGGGATTAAACTAGGATCAACCGAATCTGGCTGTGCAGAACATATAAAATCATTATATCAACATCAACTTTTCATTTCTCTAGAACATAATAGCATCACTAGAGTATTCAAACCATAAACATAGGTAAAAGCACTAAACTTACGTGCGATTGTAATATATTTGGTGTATCCATCTCACCATATCCTATAGTATTCATCGGTCCGCGGATCACAGTTGTCAGAACACCATCTCCTCCACATACCTCATTGCTACCAGGTCCACACAGAGTTGTAGGTGGCGTCTCGTTTGTAGGGCAAGCAACAATTGCGCCTGGAGGACACATCAGGGAGAACCATGCAGTCGGCGATCTATGAAATGGTGATGACATAACCGCTCAAGCCTGGGGATATGTGGAGAACCAAGATGGGTTTTTTTTGCTTTGTATGTTGACTTTCAACTGATTAACAACTGCCCAATAAGCCAATACTTCCGTGCCATATGCCTTATTTTCAGGGATTGCCCATGTCTCAAACATAACCGGTTAGGATATTTCCCCCTGTACCTTTTATGCTTATATGAATTTTCATATCACAATTTATGCAATACTAATTACAAATTATGCATATTTGTATACTTTTTCACACCTGTTATGTTTGCTTTCAATAACAGATAGTATACCAGAAACATAATCTGATACTTTTTACGAAACATTATACCAGAGAGTATATCATTTACAATCTTTCCTCGATATTACATGCAGATATTAACCTACGTAAAAATTTATGATCTATCCTCTGCAATAAATGTCCCATAATTTCGCTCACACAGAGGTGCAGGTGGCATCTCGTTTGTAGGACAAGCAACAATAGCGCCTGGAGGACGCATCAGGGAGAACCGCGCAGTCGGCGATCTGTGAAATGGTGATGACATAACCGCTCAAGTCTGGGGTATGTGGAGAACCAAGATGGGGTTTTTTCGCTTTGTATGTTGACTTTCAACTGATTAACAACTGCCTAATAAGCCAATACTTCCGCGCCATACGCCTTATTTTCAGGGATTGCCCACGTCTCAAACCATAACTGGTCGGGATATTTCTCCCCATACCTTTTATGCTTATATGAATTTTCATATCACAATTTATGCAATACCAACTACAAATTATGCTGATTTGTATACCTTTTCACAACTGTTATGTTTTCTTTCAATAACAGATAGTATACCAGAAACATATAAACCGATACTTTTTACGAAACATTATACCAAAAAGTATATCATTTACAATCTTTCCTCGGTATTACATGCAGATATCAACCTACGTAAAAATTTATGATCTATCCTCCGCAATAACTGCCCCATAATTTCGCTCATGCATATAATGCAATCCCGCGGATTGCGTTACATGCAGTTCAATAACCCACCATCCCACGTCACGCGGATGCCCTGCCATTTAAAACTAATGCCTGCCATATTTGCGTCTGTCACGCTGGCCACCCTGGGTCACATAGGTCGAACCAGGCTCGTCTGCTTAGATGTAGGGCGGCTTGGAATGGTCTGGTCGGATGGTGCAGGGGGCGGCTGGGACTTCCACCATGGGTTTGGAAGCCCAAGGCTCCCAATAGAAAAACAATTCGAGCTATATTTTCTTATATCTAAAGATGTACTCTCTCCGTTCATAAATATATGATGTAGTTGACTTTTTAAAAAAACTTTGACCACTCGTCTTATTCAAAATAATAATGACTTATCATTTATTTTTTTGATTTGTTTTATCACTAAGTTAGTTTGTACTTGACTTAAAATTTTACATTTTTGAATAAATATTATGAATAATATGAGTGGTCAAAGTTTTCAAAAAAAATCAACGGTGGTATATATTTGTGAACTATGTAGTACATATTTAGAATAACTTTTGAACTTGAGAAGTGTATTTACTATAGGACGGATAAAGTAGATTTTGATATAAATTGATTAGGAAAAAAAGAAAGTGAGGAGATTATGTTGATCCAGTTACATAGCAAGATATTTTGTCATCACTCACTATCGTGTAGGTAGCCTATATGCTATCGTTAATAGCGATAAGAGAATTACACCAGACCTTACATCAAATGATTTTGCAGGGGACTGTGATAAAACATGCTCCGTACCGATCAACAAGCTAACCACCGCGTGCTAACATTTGGGAGACGTTTTTCTTGAGAAGCTGGTGACCCAGTGATGTAGATATGCGGTGTAGACATAGTTGACAGAAGCCAATCGTAAATGGTGTCAGACAGGGCAAGATAGATGCAGGTCAACATATGATCATAAATTATTGTGAATGTTGGATCAGTTAATTAATCTCCACTATATTAAAACATCAGTTTCAACGGTCGTTCCACGTCATTTTTTATAAATATCCCATCACATCTACGTACTCAGGTGTTTTAATATTGAATATAAATTGTACATATATATACGATTTTTTATAAAATAAAAAATAAAATCGTGTCGGGTCGGACCAGCACTATGGGCCGAGGCTACGGTCCAAGCACGACACGACACTCGTGCCGGGCTAGCCCAGGCACTATTAAATGGGTCGTGCCTCGGGCCGGCCCACCAGACATGGCTCATTTGGTCATCTATACCTCCCACGATAATGATGGTCCTCGTATCGGTTGCCGCCAACTCGTTCGTCATCCTGCTTCTTTTCTCTCCCTCCTCATGCCTCCAACTCCGCGCCACCCCATTCTTGGCAGAGGGCGTGTGAGTAGGTGCAAACTCCCGGTATTCGTCCGACACCAGCCCTGACACCAACCCGCGCAGTAGCTATTGCACGTCCACGAGGACGTTTCACAGCATGCGTGCATCATTATTTTCACCGTCGTCGGACGTCCCGTTCGTCTTCCCGGTCTTCGCCCTGTTCTTCCTCCCCCAACATACTGCCCCTACCCATGGTCGCAGCCGCGAGCCAACCGACGCTCGTCGACGCGAGTACGGGGCGAGTCAGTCTTGCTCCTGGTCTTTCTCCATGTGTGCCGCCGAGGAGGACACGGTGACGCCTGCCACGCTTAGGTTATCTTGGCGATGAGGAGTCTAGGTCTGAGATATTTGATAACCAAGGCCCGTAACATGGCAGCATTCGATATATGCTACGGAGTTGGTGGTGGTGTTGTGTCGCCTCGGCGGGTCCAAGGCTGGGAAGGCACTCGCATTCTCTCGCCCTTCGCGGACTGATACCTGGTGCGGGTGCCTCTCGGTTTGGAGCTCCTCCGGCTAGGCTTCTTTCTCCGCTTGCATGCTCTCTCTCTATATATATGTATCTAGCGGTATACTACATATGTCGCGTCCAGATGCCCAGGTCTTCGTCGTGTCCTTCTCTGGCAACGAACAGGTATGCCTGCCTCTTTCCTTCCCTTCCTACTCTACGAAACCTTGGAAGTGGGGGAGGCAAGGGATGGGGGTCTCTGATTTGCTGCCTATGGTACTCGTTCGATAGCTCAGCATCACATGTCTACATGGCCTTTCCCTTACCACGGTGTCGACTCGGTATGCTTCTACCACTTCTATGTACCTGTCATGTATCCTTCTGTCATTGCAAAAATTATTGTGTTGTTCCTCTATTGTTTTGAGTGTTAGTTTTTTGTTGTGCTAAGGACTGAACATAATTTGGGCATGTTAATACTTTATTTATTGTCTACACATGGTTTGTGTTCTTCTAATGATGGCTCATGGATCCTGCAAAATATGTGTTAGGATTTGGAGATCCATGTGGGCACTACCACAGGGTGTTCGTACCTTGTGTTCTTGGCTGTTGCATGCATTAGGTCGTTTCTGAAACTACATTGGCACAATGGACTCCATGGTGTTTGAGGTTGATGAATTGGATGGAGCAGCAATTATTTGTCACGCTAACAGTAAAAGGAAAGGTTATTTGTTGGTTTTAAACGTTAGTAATTGTTACGAACTACCATAATTTGTATGGAGCGCATCCAGTTTTTATTGATGTCTGACTTTAGCAACCACTCCATATTTGATCTATCTTTTTTATAAGTTTGAGTTTATGTGACTTATTTTACAAACTTGAGCTCACAAACTTCCTCTTATTTAATCTCTGTATGGTGGAATTATGTTATTCTATAATCTCTGTTCATTCAGGCAGTCGTTGTGAACCCTCTTCTAATTGCTCCCTTCATTGGTCGTGTTGTACCAAAACATATTGGATGGAGTAAACAACAATATCAGTTAGTCAAATCAAAAAAATATTATGCGCAGAGCGGAGACAATTAATAAAAAATATTGAGATCTTTTTGGTGGATAGTTTACGTGGGTATTATTGTGAGCCATCGCAACGCATGGGCAACCGATAAGTTGATCATTACACACATGTTTCCAAAGCTAGCTGGATAGTAACTACATAGTGAAAGCTCTCTTGTGGGTTTTGGTGTTTGGATGACAACTCAATTAAAGAACTAACAAGTGTCTAAGTGTTGAACAAGTGCTTAATGTAAAGCTAACAGGGTCCAACACAAGCGAACAAGTGTGATGGTCCAAGGACTAGATGATGGATAGATAATGGACATCACAAGTAAGATGGATATTGCATAAAGTGAGACTCGGGTGCGTAGCTCGGAGACAACTGATCAAGCCAAGGACGGAGGCAAGAAGAGCTTCGAGGTACCAAGTGCACGGGAGAAGGTCAAAGAGGCTGAGGAACCCAAAGCCAAGGGTGAAGAAGAAGGCTTGCAAAGTCAAGGGTGATCGAGTTGAGAACATCTACGACACATCAAGGATCACTACATAAGGACGTGACTTACAACCAATGAGGAAATGTCTATAGCTATATGGTGTAAGTCATAAGGCTCAAGACCAAGCTCTAAGAAGTAAACAAGGTCGCTAGAAGAAGAACCAGTATCAAAACCAGAACTGGAAGCAGCCCAAAAGAGCTAAGTGCACCTTGATCCTTAGTTTGTGTTGTTCCTATGTTTGGAGATATTCTATGTGACCTTTACAAAATGTTGGAGCTCAGAAATGTCAGTGAGATCAAGTTAAGCTGACTTGATGATTTATGAGTCCAACATCAATCTTAAGCATGTCAAATGATAGAAAGGTGAAAATCCAAGAGAAGGTATGTTTCTAGACTTAGTACATTGGTTTTTGTGTACTAACATATTTGTCTAAGTGTTAGAAACAGAGAAAAGAAGAAAAGAAAAGAGATGCAAAAGGCTTGGCTGTGTACAGCCAAAACTCAGCTCAGTCTGGCACACCGGAGTGTCCGGTGGTGCACCGGACAGTGTCCGGTGGTGCACCGGACAGTGTCCGGTGCGCCAGGCTGAACTCTGGTGAACAGGCCGCTCTCGGGAGAAGCCGGCGGCGTACGGCTATAAATCACCGGACTGTCCGGTGGTGCACCGGACAGTGTCCGGTGAGTCGGCTGCGGCGAAGTCGCCGCTCTCGGGAGAAGTCTGTCGACTTACGGTTATATTCACCGGACTGTCCGGTGGTGCACCGGACTGTCCGGTGAGCCAACGGTCGGCTGGGCCAACGGTCGGCCACGCAATCCGCGCGTGACGCGTGGCCGAGCCAACGGTTAGATGGGAGCACCGGACTGTCCGGTGTGCACCGGACAGTGTCCGGTGCGCCAACAGCTCCAAGACTGCAACGGTCAACTGCGCCGATTTTGGAAGGAAATCGGGCACCAGACTGTCCGGTGCGCCACCCGACTGAAGGCAAGATTTGTCTTCCTGGATTGCTCTCAACGGCTCCTAGGCCCCTTGGATCTATAAAAGGGACTCCTAGGCGCCTCCATTATATGTACAAGCGCAGCCAACAAGTGTAGACATCACTCGGATCAATTCTCTCTCTCCCTCTTGTGTGTATCTCTCTAGTTTGTAGAAGGCAAAGCTATAAGCCTTTAGAGAGTGGAGAAGAGCTACTAAGAGCTAGAGCAAGGTCTTGAGCATATCGTTACTCTGCCGGAGTGCTGCCAAGAAGATTGTAAGCAGCCGCGGTTTCGTTGTAACCATCTCAACATAGTGGAAGGCTCTGTCTGTTAGATTGACAGATTTGAGCAAATGGAGGAAGGAGTTGAAACAGACTCCAAGCCCAGGTGTGGCTAACTCCAACGAGGACTAGGTAAGCGTTTCAGGCTTGGCCGAACCTCGGGATAAATCCTTGCGTCTGTGTGCTCTGTTCTGTATTGTATTCTGGCTCTCTGTCTTACTCGTTTTATATCTGCACTTCAACACTTATCTGTGGTATAAGCTTTATTTGAAGTGCAGGACATTTTGAGACAGGATCTTCTATTCCACTGCAACCTACTCGAAGGGTCCTTCACTCCACTGCGTTCTAGTCTTCGAGTAGAGTAAGAATTTAAGTTTTACAGTGATAATTTTTTATGTCGCCTATTCACCCCCCCCCCTCTAGGCGACATCCAGATCCTGTTCCCGGGCCAAAGGGAACTTTCAATTGGTATCAGAGCTAGGCCTCTCCAGTGTGGGCTTAGCCGTCCGGAGATGACGATGTCGTCACAAGAGGTAATTGTAGAACTTCTTTTAGGCGATGGTTCTAATTACAAATCTTGGTCTGTCTCTATTTATAATGCTTTCATGAATGTTGATCCTAATTTGAGACAGATCTTTAGTAGAAGTATTTTTCCCTCTGATATTAGTAAAAATCCTTGTAATGCTGAACTAAGATGTTTATCTCTCAATCACCGTGCGTGCAACATCTTAGTTGACTCTCTTTCTAGAGGTGCCTATTTTGCCATCATGAGTAGTGATAGTGACTTATTTGTTGATGCTCATGATCTATGGACTAAACTTAAGTTGAAATTTTTTAAGTCCATATGCACTTCCTCTGCTCCCTCTATTACTGGTGATACTAACTTGTCAAAGGGAGAAGAACAAGAACGATGGCAACCAAACGATGAATCCACCTCATCAACAGATTTGTCTTCCACTAGTAATAAATGTCTTATTGCTAACAATGATGGTGGAGACAAAAGCGATGATGAGGAAGAATATGAGGATGAGGAGTCTACATCATCACAAGGTACATTTTTCTGTATTGCTTCCACTGACAATAATGACAGGGAAAATGAGACCGACGATGTGGAAGTAGAGGAGATCCGTCGTTTCTACATCCATCTCAACAAAGAGGACAAAGCACTCTTGGTTAAGTTGTTGAGAAGGAACAAGGAACAAGGCGAGACGCTTCTCAGGCTAGAGGAGACACTCATCAAAACAAACAACAGCCTAGAGAAGATGACCAAAGAACATGAGGAGCTAAAGTGCTCTCATGATGATTTGGTCCAACGGTATGATTCAATTTTATTTGAGCAAAGAAATAATCATGATGCATTGCTCAACTTAAAACTAAAAATTTCATGCTAAGGAGTCAAGTAGAAATGATAAATTTAGAAAAACTTGCTCTAGGTGAAAAGTATGATAGGTTGTCATATTCTCATTGTAAACTAGTTGATGACCATATCATGCTTAATGTTGCTCATGAGGTTGTAATTACAAACTTAAATTCATGTGAACCTCATTCTTGCACAAGTACACATTTGGATAATCTATAATCATGTGCTAACCCCAGTCACTCAAAAGGAAGCGAGTGTTTAAATGAGCAAAAAGTTGTAGGATCACAAAAGAATTTGTGTGGAAACAAGAAGCAAAGACAACTAAGGAGAAGACGCATTGCTCAACCTTCTCAAGATATCCACGGGCGCGTGGTGAAGAAGCTTGAGAAGGGAAAACTGCAACAAGTGTTAAGCTCTATAAGAAGGATGTTCCTAAAGATGAAGAAATCAACATGAGCTTGGAAAAAGGTAAAGAGTCAATTAATCATGTTGTGTGCACTGACCATTTCTCTATGTCATCCAAGAACAAAAAGAGAAAAGGGAAAAGGAGGTGCTTTAAGTGCAACAAGTCAGGACACCTCATTGCGTCGTGTCCATACACCAACAAGGGTGAAGGGATAAGGAGATGCTTCAGATGCAATGACAAGAACCATACGATCACTTCTTGTCCGCTACTGATGAACCAAGCACGTACACTCTCCGGGATGACCCCCACTAAGGAAAATGACAAACAACAAGCGTCATGTCAGGTTGAGCGACGCTTCTGCTACAAGTGTGGCGAGTAGGGTCATCTATCCAAGGTATGTAATAAAGGTGAGGTTTCTAAACAAGTAAAGTTGTCTCAATCTCATTCACTTAGGAGACCCAAATCATATACTTGTGCTAGATCTATAACGAGATCACCTAGAACTAGCACAAAGACTATTTGGGTGCCAAAGGCACTTTTAGGACCCATCCCGAGATGGGTACCAAACTGTGCCAACTAGACCATGCAGGTGCCTTGAGATGGACTGGAGACCATGGGAGAGCTTAAGACGGTTAACTCAAACTCTATGCTTAAGCTATTAATTGTTTTGGTGTTTATTCATTAACCCAAGGTTGAACTATTGTGCAATACTAATCCCATGTTCATCTCAAGTGAAATAAGTTGTAAAGGTTCTTAATCATTATTAGTGAATCAAGCAAAGGACCTTGATGAGATTCTGCAACTTGCTCTCCAAAGGATGGTACCCTAGTATCTTGAGTACATTCTTGCAAATAAGTATTGCTCTTAAGTTGAATCGTTGTGTTTACCTATCCTTGGAGTAGTTATGATTTTGATTGCCTGTGTTGAGTACCCTTCAATCAATGATTAATGATTTCCAAGATCGTAACCATGCTTGCTTAATCATGATGGTGTGCTTTAGAGGTGATGTCTCTTGAATCATTTAATGGGTAGTTTTTCATTAGATATATCCACAATGATTAACTCTTTTTGTGTTCGTGAATAAACCTGTATCCCTTTGTGAGTAATGCTATATGGTTTAATGATTAACCTATGTGCAAGTATGACATTTTGTTTAGTCTATGTTCACATGATTACTCTAGTCTAGTATTGTGTGAATACCAAACCCATGTTGTGCCTCTAATGCACCTCTTGAGCTATAAGGTGCATGAACAAAAGGAGCCCTCAATTAGTGACAACTGGTGCTCTGATGGCAATTCAGGAAAAGGCAAAGGTATGGAGAATGGAACTATGCAATTTCATTGAATATCTTGAAGTTCCATTGATTGTGATCACAACTATGGTCTTGCCTCTGAAGTGGTAGTATCTTGGCTTAGGTGCTCCTTACTTTAAAATGTTGTTTCTTTTGGTGTATCTAAGGAACCTTATTAATTATGATGTTCTTAGACATTGCGCTTTATATGCATGATCGTGTTGTTTTTCAATTGGTATAGGTGGTGAAATGATTATCATGTATGAAGCATGCCTAGGTTGTTTGTAAAATGTCATACTCCTTGAGGCATGCATTAGTATATTAAGTCAACCTTTCATTTGGTATTCAATTGGTATATCTTTGTGATGAATATGCCTTGACCAAGAGATGTTGTGATCCCCTCTAGTTCTGGGAAAGCTAGAATGTGCAAAGTGCAAGTTATTAAAATACTTGATGCACAAGTTTAGGGGGAGCACACATAACTTGTGTCTTTTGAGACTAATTGTTTCTTGAGTGATCTTGTATAGTCTCAAGGTGGAAAAGAGAAGATGAGCAAGAAATGGAGCAATCAGGACTTGGGTACCTCTGTAAGTCAAGTAATTGGTATCTTTAAGTTGTGAGTAATTGCATATTTTTAGATTGCTCATGCTCTATAATATTTGGTGATACTAGATGCTTATCCTTAAATATCATGGTGCTATGATAATAAATGACCTTTCAATTGGTAGCTGTGATAGTTTGCTTCAATTGACATCTTTTGATAATCACTAGAATAGTAGCTTCATCTTGTGCCAATACTATAACTTGCTCTAAGCTTGGTGTCTTAGCAACAAGAAAAGGTTAGGATAAAGGATCAGGCACAAGTGTGGAGAAGCTCCCGAGAGATTAATACTTTCAAGATGGGAAGTACATCACAACATGGTAAAGGTACAAAAGGAAGTATTGATATTTTGCGTAAATATATCCTAATATCTCTAGTGCATATGTTTAATGAATAAGGGGGAGTTTTGATAGTGTGTTTTTCCTCCTTAACACCCTGCTGTCCCTTGACATCATTCTATGTTCTTGCTTGAATATGGTTTTGGTGTTTGATGTCAAAGGGGGAGAATTTGTGCATTAAAGCTTATCTCAACCTGAGAGGAAAGCTTATCCTAAGGGGTGATGTGTTAGTTTGAGCTTTGCTAGTGTGTTATTGTGTTATTGATATGATAATTCTTATCATATGCCTATCATATGCCTATTGCAGTATTATATGTGTTGCATCATTTGGACTAGTGCTTCTGTTGCTATGAATTGATTGGCATCTATTGTGTTCATTCTGAAATAGATAGTCATGTGGATAATGGTGCATATGGTTAATGGTTTAATGGTGCTTTAAGATAGTGCATATGGTTAATAGTTTAATGGTGCGTTAAGATAGTTTTAATTGGTATGGTGCTTTAAGATTGTTTTAAATTGGTATCTTAGTTTAAATTGGTATCTTAATGGTGAATAGTGGTAGGTTGATATTCCTGTGAAATATCCACTCAATTGAATGGTGTTTAACTCTGATTCTGTGCATTTGGGTGGTATACGCATCATGGTTTGATCCTTGACACAATGCATCCCACAGGTGCTAAGGTGTAGCAATGCTTCGATTTAGCCTAAGTATGTGCATTTTGGCATTTAAGGCCAAATCTAAGATTTTAATGTAAGCACATATTTAGGGGGAGCATTCTACAATCTGAGAGCTCAAAATTTGTGCTTTAAATTTCACTCTTATGTAAGCTTTAATTGTGTTGCCATCAATCACCAAAAAGGGGGAGATTGAAAGCTCTCTTGTGGGTTTTGGTGTTTGGATGACAACTCAATTAAAGGACTAACAAGTGACTAAGTGTTGAACAGGTGCTTAATGTAAAGCTAACAGGGTTCAACACAAGCGAACAAGTGTGATGGTCCAAGGACTAGATGATGGATAGATAATGGACATCACAAGTAAGATGGACATTGCATAAAGTGAGACTCGGGTGCGTAGCTCGGAGACAACTGATCAAGCCAAGGACGGAGGCAAGAAGAGCTTCGAGGTACCAAGTGCACGGGAGAAGGTCAAAGAGGCTGAGGAACCCAAAGCCAAGGGTGAAGAAGAAGGCTTGCAAATGAGAGCACCTAGAGGGGGGTGAATAGGTGATCCTGTGAAACTTGAAAACTTAATCCCACAAAACTTGGTTAGGCGTTAGCACAATAATGCCAAGTGGCTAGAGATGAGTCTCAACAAAACACAATAACCACAAGAGATCAACACAGAGATGGCACAGTGGTTTATCCCGTGGTTCGGCCAAGACCAACGCTTGCCTACTCCACGTTGTGGCGTCCCAACAGACGAGGGTTGCAATCAACCCCTCTCAAGCGGTCCAAAGACCCACTTGAATACCACGGTGTTTTGCTTTGCTTTACTATATCCCGATCGCGAGGAATCTCCACAACTTGGAGCCTCTCGCCCTTACACTTGAAGTTCACAAAGAAGCACGGAGTAAGGGAGGGATGAGCAACTCACACAAGACACAAAGATCACAGCAAATACGCACACACAAGACCCAGACTTGAGCTCAAGAGAGTATCACGAGTTTCTCACTAGAACGGAGCTCAAATCACTAAGAATGTCGAAAAGTGCGCAAGAATGAAGTGTGAGTGATCAACAATGCTCAAAGGATGCTTGGTGTGCTCCTTCATGCGCCTAGGGGTCCCTTTTATAGCCCCAAGGCAGCTAGGAGCCGTTGAGAGCATTCTAGGAAGGCAATTCTTGCCTTCAGTCGCCTGCCGCACCGGACAGTCCGGTGCACCACCGGACACTGTCCGGTGTGGATTTCCTTCCTTATTTGGCGAAGCCGACCGTTGCAGATTGAGAGCCGTTGGCGCACCGGACACTGTCCGGTGCACACCGGACAGTCCGGTGCCCCATTCTAGCCGTTGGCTCGGCCACGCGTCACGCGCGGAATCCTTGGCCGACCGTTGGCCCGGCTGACCGTTGGCTCACCGGACAGTCCGGTGCACCACCGGACAGTCCGGTGAATTTTAGCCGTACGCCGTTAATCATCTCCCGAGAGCGACGAGTTCGCCTGTGAACGGCTCACCGGACAGTCCGGTGCACCACCGGACAGTCCGATGATTTATAGCCGTACACCGCCGTCGAAGTCCCGAGAACAGCAAGTTCGCCAGAGCCAGCCTGGCGCACCGGACACTGTCCGGTGCACCCAGACTGAGCAGACTTTGGCTGTACAAAGCCATCTCTTTTCCAACTTGATTTTTCCTGTTTCCAGCACTTAGACACAATACATTAGTTCTCAAAAACAATGTACTAAGTCTAGAAACATACATTTAGACTTGATTTGCACTTTGTCCAACATTTGGCATATATTTTCACTTAAGCACTTGTGTTGGCACTCAATCACCAAAATACTTAGAAATGGCCTAAGGGCACATTTCCCTTTCAATCTCCCCCTTTTTGGTGATTTATGCCAACACAACAAAAAGCAACTAATAGAAGTGCAACATCAATACAAATGAGAACTCAAAGTTGTTTTGATTCAAATTTGGCATATATGGATCACTCTTTGCCACCACTTGGTTTGTTTTTGCAAATCAAACTCAAATTCCTATCTCTAAGTCAAATTCACTTGTAGAGACATAAAGAGAGGTATTCCAAGAGAATTTGATCAAAGATTTCAAAAACTCCCCCTTTTTCCCATAATAGACTATTCTCCCCACAAGAGGCCAACTTTTGACAAGAGAGACAATAAGAGAGTTTTGACAAACCAAAAAACTCTATTCTACTATTTTCAAAATTTCTCAAGTGGTAGCTGATCCATTTATAGCTTTGGCCTTATTTTCTCCCCCTTTGGCATCAAGCACCAAAACGGGATCAATCTTGGCCCCAGAACCCCATTGCCTTACCAAAATCTTCAAATAAGAATACAAAGGCAATAAGGGTACATGAGATGAACTTGGAATAAGTTACCCTCTCATCGGAGTGCAGTGGAAGTCTTTCATGGTCCAAGTCCACATTTTCCCTTTCAAACCTCCTTTGAGACTAAATCATGCAAACTCAAGCACACGGTTAGTCTCAAAGGGTCAAGTTGTAGCACAACTCCCCCTAAATATGTGCATCACTTGCAAAAGGACTTGTGAGGTCCGGGGAGTGATTGTACAACTTGAGCACCACAAGTAAGCAACAAAATGCATAAGGAACATGATCAAGGCATAAACACATGTATGCTATAAATCAATCCAAGTTCCGCAAATCTAAGACATTTAGCTCACTACGCAGCCTGTAAAAGGTCTTCTCATCTAAAGGCTTGGTAAAGATATCGGCTAGCTGGTTCTCGGTGCTAACATAAAACACTTCGATATCTCCCTTTTGCTGGTGGTCTCTCAAAAAGTGATGTCGGATGTCAATGTGCTTTGTGCGGCTGTGCTCAACAGGATTTTCCGCTATTCGGATAGCACTCCCATTATCACATAGGAGTGGGACTTTGCTCAGATTGTAGCCAAAGTCCCAGAGGGTTTGCCTCATCCAAAGTAGTTGCACGCAACACTGTCCTGCGGCAACGTACTCGGCCTCAGCGGTGGATAGGGCAACGAAAGTTTGTTTCTTAGAATTCCATGACACCAGGGACCTTCCTAAGAATTGGCACATCCCTGATGTACTCTTCCTATCGACCTTACATCCAGCATAGTCGGAGTCTGAATATCCAATCAAGTCAAAGTTAGACCCCTTTGGATACCAGATCCCAAAGCAAGGCGTAGCGACTAAATATCTAAGAATTCGCTTCACGGCCACTAAGTGACATTCCCTTGGATCGGATTGAAATCTAGCACACATGCATACGCTAAGCATAATATCCGGTCTACTAGCACATAAATAAAGTAAGGACCCTATCATTGACCGGTATGCTTTTTGATCAACGGACTTACCTCCTTTGTTGAGGTCGGTGTGTCCGTCGGTTCCCATCGGAGTCTTTGCGGGCTTGGCGTCCTTCATTCCAAACCGCTTTAGCAAATCTTGCGTGTACTTCGTTTGGGAGATGAAGGTGCCGTCCTTGAGTTGCTTCACTTGGAACCCAAGGAAGTAGTTCAACTCGCCCATCATCGACATCTCGAATTTTTGAGTCATCACCCTGCTAAACTCTTCACAAGACTTTTGATTAGTAGAACCAAATATTATGTCATCGACATAAATTTGGCACACAAAAAGATCACCATCGCAAGTCTTAGTGAAAAGAGTTGGATCGGCTTTCCCAACCTTGAAAGCATTAGCAATTAAAAAGTCTCTAAGGCATTCATACCATGCTCTTGGGGCTTGCTTAAGTCCATAGAGCGCCTTAGAGAGCTTACACACGTGGTCGGGGTACCGTTCATCCTCGAAGCCAGGGGGTTGCTCCACGTACACCTCCTCCTTGATTGGCCCGTTGAGGAAAGCGCTCTTCACATCCATTTGGAACAACCTGAAAGAATGGTGAGCGGCATATGCTAGCAAAATACGAATGGACTCTAGCCTAGCCACAGGAGCAAAAGTCTCCTCAAAGTCCAAACCTGCGACTTGGGCATAACCTTTTGCCACAAGTCGAGCCTTGTTCCTCGTCACCACCCCGTGCTCGCCTGTTTGTTGCAGAACACCCACTTGGTTCCCACAACATTTTGCTTGGGACAAGGCACCAGTGTCCAAACTTCATTACGCTTGAAGTTGTTGAGCTCCTCCTGCATGGCCAACACCCAGTCCGGATCTAGCAAGGCCTCTTCTACCCTGAAAGGCTCAATAGAAGAGACAAAGGAGTAATGCTCACAAAAATTAACTAATCTAGAACGAGTAGTTACTCCCTTGCTAATGTCACCCAAAATTTGGTCGACGGGATGATTCCTTTGAATCGTCGCTCGAACTTGGGTTGGAGGTGCCGGTTGTGCTTCTTCCTCCATCACATGATTGTCTTGTACTCCCCCTTGATGAACCTGTTCATCATCTTGAGTTGGGGGATTCACCATTGTTGAGGAAGAAGGTTGATCTTGCTCCAATTGTTCCTGTGGTCGCACATCGCCAATTGCCATGGTGCACATTGCGGCCGTTGGAACGTCTTCTTCATCTACATCATCAAGATCAACAACTTGCTCTCTTGGAGAGCCATTAGTCTCATCAAATACAACGTCGCTAGAGACTTTAACCAAACCTGATGATTTGTTGAAGACCCTATAGGCCTTTGTATTTGAGTCATAACCTAATAAAAACCCTTCTACAGCTTTGGGAGCAAATTTAGAAGTTCTACCTTTCTTCACAAGAATATAACACTTGCTCCCAAATACACGAAAGTAAGACACATTGGGTTTGTTACCGGTTAGAAGCTCATACGAAGTCTTCTTGAGGAGGCGGTGAAGGTAGACCCGGTTGATGGCGTGGCAAGCCGTGTTCACAGCTTCCGACCAAAAGCGCTCGGGGGTCTTGAACTCTCCAAGCATAGTCCTCGCCATATCGATGAGTGTCCTGTTCTTCCTCTCTACCACACCATTTTGCTGTGGTGTGTAGGGAGCGGAGAATTCGTGCTTGATCCCTTCCTCCTCAAGGAACTCCTCCACTTGAAGGTTCTTGAACTCGGACCCGTTGTCGCTCCTTATCTTCTTCACCTTGAGCTCAAACTCATTTTGAGCTCTCCTGAGGAAGAGCTTGAGGGTCCCTTGGGTTTCAGATTTATCCTGCAAAAAGAATACCCAAGTGAAGCGGGGAAAATCATCAACTATAACAAGACCATACTTACTTCCTCCTATGCTTAGATAGGCGACGGGTCCGAAGAGGTCCATATGCAGCAGCTCCAGGGGTCTTGACGTAGTCATCACGTTCTTGATGTGATGAGCACTTCCCACTTGTTTACCTGCTTGACAAGCTGCACAAGGTCTATCTTTTTCGAAATGCACATTAGTTAGACCTATCATGTGTTCTCCCTTTAGAAGCTTGTGAAGGTTCTTCATCCCCACATGTGCTAAGCGGCGATGCCACAGCCAGCCCATGCAAGTCTTAGCAATTAAGCATGCATCTAGACCAGCCTCTTCTTTTGCAAAATCAACCAAATAAAGTTTGCCGTCTAGTACACCCTTAAAAGCTAGTGAACCATCACACCTTCTAAAGACAGACACATCTACATTTGTGAATAGACAATTATATCCCATATTACAAAGTTGACTTACAGATAACAAATTATATCCAAGTGACTCAACTAAAAACACATTAGAAATAGAGTGCTCAGACGAAATAGCAATTTTACCTAACCCTTTCACCTTGCCTTGGTTCCCCTCACCGAATATTATTGAATCTTGGGGATCCTTGTTCTTGACGTAGGAAGAGAACATCCTCTTCTCTCCCGTCATGTGGTTTGTGCATCCGCTGTCGATAATCCAGCTTGAGCCCCCGGATGCATAAACCTGCAAGGCAAATTTAGGCTTGGGTTTTAGGTACCCAACTCTTGTTGGGTCCTACAAGGTTAGTCACAATAGTCTTAGGGACCCAAATGCAAGTTTTGTCTCCCTTACATTTGGCCCCTAACTTCCTAGCAATTACCTTCTTATCCTTTCTACAAATAGCAAATGAAGCATTGCAAGCATGATATATTGTCGAAGGTTCATTAATTTTCCTAGGAACATTAACAACATTTCTCCTAGGCATATGATGAACAACATTTCTCCTAGACATATCTCTACCATGCATATAGGAAGAACTAGAAGCAAACATGGCATGAGAATCAAAAGCATCATAACTTCTATAGGCATTCCTAGAATGTCTTCTATCATGATACATGAAAGCATGGTTCTTTTTAGCACTACTAGCCATAGGGGCCTTCCCTTTCTCCTTGGCGGAGATGAAAGCCTTATGGCTTGTTAAGTTCTTGGCTTCCCTCTTGAAGCCAAGTCCATCCTTAATTGAGGGGTGTCTACCAATCGTGTAGGCATCCCTTGCAAATTTTAACTTATCAAATTCACTCTTGCTAGTCTTAAGTTGGGCATTAAGACTAGCTAGTTCATCGTTTAACTTTGCAATAGACACTAGGTGTTCACTACAAGCATCAACATTAAAATCTTTACACCTAGTGCAAATCACAACATGTTCTACACAAGAGTTAGATCTATTTGCTACTTCTAGTTTAGCATTTAAATCATTGTTAACATCTTTTAAACTAGAAATTGTCTCATGGCAAGTAGATAGTTCACAAGAAAGCATTTCATTCCTTTTGATTTCTAAAGCAAGGGATTTTTGAGCCTCTACAAACTTATCATGTTCTTCATATAAAAGATCCTCATTCTTCTCTAATAATCTATTCTTATCATTCAAGGCATCAATTAATTCGTTAATCTTATCAACCTTGGTTCTATCTAGACCCTTGAATAAACAAGAATAATCTATTTCATCATCATCACTAGACTCATCCTCACTTGAAGAAGCATAAGTAGTATTGTCTTGAGTACATACCTTCTTCTCCTTCGCCATGAGGCATGTGTGATGCTCGTTGGGGAAGAGGGATGACTTGTTGAAGGCGGTGGCGGCGAGCCCTTCATTGTCGGAGTCGAATGACGAACAATCCGAGTCCCACTCCTTGCCAAGGTGTGCCTCGCCCTTAGCCTTCTTGTATGCCTTCTTCTTCTCCCTCTTGTTCCCTTGTTCCTGATCACTATCATTATCGGGATAGTTAGCGATAAAATGACCAATCTTACCACATTTGAAGCATGAGTGCTTCCCCTTTGTCTTGGTCTTGCTTGGCTGCCCCTTGCGACCCTTTAGCGTCGTCTTGAAGCGCTTGATGATGAGGGCCATCTCTTCATCATTGAGCCCTACCGCCTCAACTTGCGCCACCTTGCTAGGTAGCGCCTCCTTGCTCCTCGTTGCCTTGAGAGCAATAGTTTGAGGCTCTTGAATTGGTCCATTTAGTGCATCGTCGACGTATCTTGCTTCCTTGATCATCATCCGCCCGCTTACAAATTTCCCAAGAATTTCTTCGGGCGACATCTTGGTGTACCTAGGATTCTCACGAATATTGTTCACAAGATGTGGATCAAGGACAGTAAAGGACCTTAGCATTAGGCGGACAACGTCGTGGTCCGTCCATCGTGTGCTTTCGTAGCTCCTTATTTTGTTGACAAGGGTCTTGAGTCGGTTGTACGTTTGGGTTGGCTCCTCACCCCTTATCATCGCGAATCTCCCAAGTTCGCCTTCCACCAACTCCATTTTGGTGAGCATGGTGACGTCGTTTCCCTCATGAGCGATCTTGAGGGTGTCCCAGATCTGCTTGGCATTGTCCAAGCCGCTCACCTTATGGTATTCGTCCCTGCACAATGAAGCTAGAAAAACAGTAGTCGCTTGTGCATTTTTGTGGATTTGCTCGTTAATGAACATGGGACTATCAGTACTATCAAATTTCATTCCACTCTCTACTATCTCCCATATGCTCGGATGGAGAGAGAACAAGTGACTACGCATTTTGTGACTCCAAAATCCGTAGTCCTCTCCATCAAAGTGAGGAGGTTTGCCAAGTGGAATGGAGAGCAAATGAGCATTTGTACTTTGCGGAATACGAGAGTAATCAAAAGAAAAGTTCGAATTGACCGTTTTCCATTTCTCGTAGTCGTAGTCATCCTTTTGGGAAGAAGAGGACTCGTCGCTGTCGTCGTAGTAGACGATCTCCTTGATGTGCCTCGTCTTCTTCTTCTTCCCATCTTTTCGTTTGTGGCCCGAGCCCGAGTCAGTAGGCTTGTCGTCTTTCGGCTCGTTGACGAAGGACTCCTTCTCCTTATCATTGATCACGATCCCCTTACCCTTAGGATCCATCTCTTCGAGCGATTAGTCCCTTCGTGAAGAGAACGGCTCTAATACCAATTGAGAGCACCTAGAGGGGGTGAATAGGTGATCATGTGAAACTTGAAAACTTAATCCCACAAAACTTGGTTAGGTGTTAGCACAATAATGCCAAGTGGCTAGAGAGGAGTCTCAACAAAACACAATAACCACAAGAGATCAACACAGAGATGGCACAGTGGTTTATCCCGTGGTTCGTCCAAGACCAACGCTTGCCTACTCCATGTTATGGTGTCCCAACGGACGAGGGTTGCAATCAACCCCTCTCAAGCGGTCCAAAGACCCACTTGAATACCACTGTGTTTTGCTTTGCTTTACTATATCCCGATCGCGAGGAATCTCCACAACTTGGAGCCTCTCGCCCTTACACTTGAAGTTCACAAAGAAGCATGGAGTAAGGGAGGGATGAGCAACTCACACAAGACACAAAGATCACAGCAAATACGCACACACAAGACCTAGACTTGAGCTCAAGAGAGTATCACGAGTTTCTCACTAGAACGGAGCTCAAATCACTAAGAATGTCGAGAAGTGCGCAAGAATGAAGTGTGAGTGATCAACAATGCTCAAAGGATGCTTGGTGTGCTCCTTCATGCGCCTAGGGGTCCCTTTTATAGCCCCAAGGCAGCTAGGAGCCGTTGAGAGCATTCCAGGAAGGCAATTCTTGCCTTCAGTCGCCTAGCGCACCGGACAGTCCGGTGCACCACCGGACACTGTCCGGTGCGGATTTCCTTCCTTATTTGGCAAAGCCGACCATTGTAGATTGAGAGCCGTTGGCGCACCGGACACTATCCGGTGCACACCGGACAGCCCGGTGCCCCATTCTAGTCGTTGGCTCGGCCACGCGTCACACGCGGAATCCTCGGCTGACCGTTGGCCCGGCTGACCGTTGGCTCACCGGATAGTCTGGTGCACCACCGGACAGTCCGGTGAATTTTAGTCGTACGTCGTTAATCATCTCCCGAGAGCGACGAGTTCGCCTGTGAACGGCTCACCGGACAGTCCGGTGCACCACTGGACAGTCCGGTGATTTATAGCCGTACACCGCCGTTGAAGTCCCAAGAACAGCAAGTTCGCCAGAGCCAGCCTGGCGCACCGGACAGTCCGGTGTACCCAGACTGAGCAGACTTTGGCTGTACAAAGCCATCTCTTTTCCAACTTGATTTTTCCTGTTTCCAGCACTTAGACACAATACATTAGTTCTCAAAAACAATGTACTAAGTCTAGAAACATACCTTTAGACTTGATTTGCACTTTGTCCAACATTTGGCATATATTTTCACTTAAGCACTTGTGTTGGCACTCAATCACCAAAATACTTAGAAATGGCCCAAGGGCACATTTCCCTTTCAGCAAAGTCAAGGGTGATCGAGTTGAGAACAGCTACGACACATCAAGGATCACTACATAAGGACGTGACTTACAACCAATGAGGAAATGTCTATAGCTATATGGTGTAAGTCATAAGGCTCAAGACCAAGCTCTAAGAAGTAAACAAGGTCGCTAGAAGAAGAACCAGTATCAAAACCAGAACTAGAAGCAGCCCAAAAGAGCTAAGTGCACCTTGATCCTTAGTTTGTGTTGTTCCTATGTTTGAAGATATTCTATGTGACCTTTACAGGATGTTGGAGCTCAGAAATGTCAGTGAGATCAAGTTAAGCTGACTTGATGATTTATGTGTCCAACATCAATCTTAAGCATGTCAAATGATAGAAAGGTGAAAATCCAAGAGAAGGTATGTTTCTAGACTTAGTACATTGGTTTTTGTGTACTAACATATTTGTCTAAGTGTTAGAAACAGAGAAAAGAAGAAAAGAAAAGAGATGCAAAAGGCTTGGCTGTGTACAGCCAAAACTCAGCTCAGTCTGGCACACCGGACTGTCCGGTGGTGCACCGGACAGTGTCCGGTGCGCCAGGCTGAACTCTGGTGAACGGGCCGCTCTCGGGAGAAGCCGGCGGCGTACAGCTATAAATCACCGGACTGTCCGGTGGTGCACCGGACAGTGTCCGGTGAGTCGGCTGCGGCGAAGTCGCCGCTCTCGGGAGAAGTCTATCGACGTACAGCTATATTCACCGGACTGTCCGGTGGTGCACCGGACTGTCCGGTGAGCCAACGGTCGGCTGGGCCAACGGTCGGCCACGCAATCCGCGCGTGACGCGTGGCCGAGCCAACGGTTAGATGGGAGCACCGGACTGTCCGGTGTGCACCGGACAGTGTCCGGTGCGCCAACAGCTCCAAGACTGCAACGGTCAATTGCGCCGATTTTGGAAGGAAATCGGGCACCGGTCTCCGGTGCGCCACCCGACTGAAGGCAAGATTTGCCTTCCTGGATTGCTCTCAATGGCTCCTAGGCCCCTTGGGTCTATAAAAGGGACTCCTAGGCACCTCCATTATATGTACAAGCGCAGCCAACAAGTGTAGACATCACTCGGATCAATTCTCTCTCTCCCTCTTGTGTGTATCTCTCTAGTTTGTAGAAGGCAAAGCTATAAGCCTTTAGAGAGTGGAGAAGAGCTGCTAAGAGCTAGAGCAAGGTCTTGAGCATATCGTTACTCTGTCGGAGTGCTGCCAAGAAGATTGTAAGCAGCCGTGGTTTCGTTGTAACCATCTCAACATAGTGGAAGGCTCTGTCTGTCAGATTGACAGATTTGAGCAAACAGAGGAAGGAGTTGAAACAGACTCCAAGCCCAGGTGTGGCTAACTCCAACGAGGACTAGGCAAGCGTTTCAGGCTTGGCTGAACCTCGGGATAAATCCTTGCGTCTGTGTGCTCTGTTATGTATTGTGTTCTGACTCTCTGTCTTACTCGTTTTATATCTGCACTTCAACACTTATCTGTGGTATAAGCTTTATTTGAAGTGCAGGACATTTTGAGACAGGATCTTCTATTCCACTGCAACCTACTCGAAGGGGTCCTTCACTCCACTGCGTTCTAGTCTTCGAGTAGAGTAAGAATTTAAGTTTTACAGTGATAATTTTTTTATGTCGCCTATTCACCCCCCCCCTCTAGGCGACATCCAGATCCTGTTCCCGGGCCAAAGGGAACTTTCACATAGGCCAGATTTGTTTAGACATGCTAATGGGTTGGGTTTTTAATGTATTTTATGGGTGGGTATTGATATGGATGTTGTTTGGATGAGTGTAATGAGTTTTAGAGCTAAATCAGGCCGATGGTGCAAATTGGTTAAAAAGTGGGTTGGAATAGGTTCTTAGGAACGTCCCTCACCCACACTAGACATGTAAGTGGGCCTAGCTTTTAAGCTATGTTCTCTATGTATATCTTCTTAAAATATTCTATATAGTTTAAGCAATTGTGAAAATTTTAAGGTGTGAAAGTGAGGTTTTAATTTTAAGGTTTGACTTCTAAGGTGGAACCCACACATGGATCTAGCTATACCCTAAACCCTAAAAAATCAATGATTTTTATGAAATTTTAAGGTGTGAATGCAAATTTTAAATTTTAAGGTCTGGCTTCTAAGGTGAGACCCACACATGAATCTAGCTACACTGTTACACACGAATTATCAGATTGTCATTCTGACGCTGAAGGAAACAGTGGTGCCTAAGAGGGGGTGAATTAGGATTTCTAAAAACTATCTCTTAACTAGACCACAATTAAATCCCTAGAGCAAAACCAATACAAATAAACAATATAGAATGTGCAAACTAGGTTTTGTCTAAGTGTTTCTATCTCTACCGCAAAGCCTAAGTTTCAATCCTAAATATTCTAACTAGAAAGGAGAGATTGAAACTTAAGTACTTAATGTAAATGTAGAAGGTAAAGTGCAAGTAGAGAAAGCAAACTCTCGTGGATGATGTCGGTATTTCTACCGAGGTATCTGGAGTAGGAGCCTTCTTTTGCCTTTCTTCTTTTCATCACATGCAAAAGCATATGGCCTTGAAGAAGTTGGCTCCTCTTGTTGAACCATTTTTCATGACATTCCAATAACAATGGTCGGGGTCATGGTGCTCAAGTCCTCCATGTTGTGAAGAATGTTGATGATGCTCCCATATTTTGTTGTGGTAGCAGGGAGATAATCTTCCTCATAATGTTTGTATCACCTAGCTTATTAATTCCAATAGAATTGAGCTCATTGATGATTAGATTCGGACAAGAATACATGTCTCTAATAAGCTCATTATCTTTCATGGCAAAAGAATTGTAATCATTTAAGACTAGGTGATGTTTTTGCTCATAGACATTGGATGTGCTGTCATGGAGCTCATGCAATTTGAGCCTAAATCTCATTAGCAGTTTTTAATGTAAATACTTGATTGAAAATTTCCATGCTAAGAGATTCATACAAGCAATTTTTGGCTCTAGCATTCAAATGAATTCTTTTTCCTCACTCGTGGTGAGTTTCTCGGGATTCTTAGGTGGTTTCATCCGTCACGAGTGACTCTCCAAACACCTAGATCAATGGCTTCTAGGTAACAAGGCATTCTAGCACTATAATATGGGAAGTTAGTGCTATCGAAGTGTGGTGGCCTATGGGTATCCATTCCCTTCCTCTAAAAAGCGTCGGCTCGATTAGCGGTGAAGCTAAAACATTTCGAATGAGCCAAACTAGGCTTTCATACCAATTGAAGGAAACAATGACACCTAAGAGGGGGTGAATTAGGATTTCTAAAAACTATCTCTTAACTAGGCCACATTTAAATCCCTAGAGCTAAACATATGCAAATAAACAATCTAGAATGTGCAAACTAGGTTTTGTGCAAACTAGGTTTTGTCTACGTTTCAAGTGTTTCAATCCTAAATATTCTAACTAGAAAGGAGAGATTGAAACTTAAGTATTTAATGTAAATGTGGAAGGTAAAGTGCAAGTAGAGAAACCAAACTCTTGTGGATGACATCGGTATTTTTATCGAGGTATCCGGAACCACGCAAGTTCTCGACTAATCCTCGTTGGTGCCCCTACTCAAAAGGGTAGCTCACGCGAGGGCCAAGCACCTCAGTCGAGTAACTCTGTAGAGAGCAGTGGGCCTTCTCCACGCGCAAGTGGTGCTCCGCTTCTAGCTCCTCTTGGACGCTCCTCACTGTCTCCACTATCGAGCTTTCGGTCAAAACATCGTGGGCCTCATTCTCTCTGGTACACGGTGACGATTGTGGCACAATCTTGGTTGTCATAGTCTTGTAAGAGTCTCGCCCCACTCGATACAATTACAACGGCTCACGCAAGAGCCGAGGGGTTGTCTGGTTTTTCTAAACTCACTCAACTAACTATGATTCACCTAGAGCAAGCGCATAAGCAGTCTAACTAATCTAAGCACTTCACAAAGCACCTACGCTAATCACCGAGTGATTATATTAAGCACTTGAAAATGTCTACAACATGTATCGATATGTTGCTTGGGCTCCCACGCCTTCAAATGGCCTGTTGGAGGGGGTATAAATAGCCTCCCCCTCAATTATAGCTTTTGGACAAAAAAGCTGACTGCTCTATCGTCGAGAGCACCGGACAGTCCGGTGCACACCTGTCACACCCGGATTTAAGGGGCAAACCCGGGTGAGTTTCATATGTGTGCCAAAGAAGATCAACACATACAATGACTCAGTGTACAGAGATAAATGTCAAAAACTTTATTACATAGCGGAAATGTCTTACAAAATAAATGATAATAAATAAATTGAATAAATATTATTTCCTCGGCGCCATCAAGCTGACTGGGAGACACCACCTAGACCTCGCCGAACTCCTCATAGTAGTCCTCCTCTAGGGCCACCTACTCTTCACATGGGGGGTTATCGCAAGGGTGAGCTCACAAAAGTTTATCGCTCAACAAGTGTGGGGAATAATATGCATGAGCTCACTTATAGTGGGGCTCATGTGAGGTGTAAGGCTGATCAAAAAATAATGGTTATAGCTGAGCATTGCTTTTAATAAGTTGGTCAGATTTTATTAGCAATTACTAAGTGCAAGTATATACCATCCCACAATAATAAGAGATCAAAATTAATAATAAAACCCACAATGCAATGCATATGACAAATTAAGTTTACTTCCATAAGTTAATTATGCGAGAGTCCTGAGTCCCTCTTAACTGTGAGCATGGCTGATATACTGGTTTTACACTCTGCAGAGGTTGCACATCTTTACCCACAAGCCAAGCTATCCATTTGCCAAGGGGTCTAGAAGTCCCATTCATCTCTACCGAGGTGACAGGGTAGGGTAGCACTATGAGTCCTTTCCAAAGTTCCACTAGTTCGAGAAAACCCGCTACGAATTCAGGAAGAAGGAAGCATACGAGTCCATTCCAAAGTTCCACTAGTTCGAGAAAACCCGTTACAGATTCAGGAAGAAGGAAGCATAGGAATCCCTTGTCTGGAAAGCTAAACAGACAGTCCGACCCGAGAACCTATAATCTGCAGCGATGCTTCCTCGCTTGCCCCTTTCAGGTAAGGTAGTCTCTCCCTGGCTTTCCTAATTACTTGGCCAAGGACATCCCATTCCACTCTTGTGGTAGCACTGTTATCTTAGGTTAAGCTCCATGTCCAAATTAACACCATACTCTTATCATGAACATTAAAGAATAGAATCACAACAATAAAGCATGACCATGAATCATATTTATCTTAACACTCAAAACCACATAGAGCAATAGCAGAGGCTACCCAAAAGTTCAGTGGCGAACAAGGCATAAGGTAAAGCAAACTAGGGTGACCTATTGGGTCCCATCAAAATTAAGCCTAAACACGCCACAGTGCTTATAGAGAACATTATTGGGTAAAGAAGAGTGGTAAATTGCACAACTTGCCTTCAACAAGCTCCTGCTCAGTGTCTTCAACCTACTGAGCTCCAAGCTCCTCAATCACTTGCTCGTCTACTCACGACAATACAAAAAACATTGCATAGGAGAAATTAACATCACACCAAACATGATAATATAATGCATAATAATGATCTATGCATCGTAACGAGATCCTAGGTTCGAGAACCACTAAATTCGGAGTTACGGTTAAAGAGTTCCGATTTTCTAAACATTTAGGTGTTAAACATAAAACAAAATGAGTTTATTTTTATCACTATGCTACATAGTAAAATAAGGTTACTAACTGGTTAACAATATTAATATGAGTCCAACGCAACTGGAATGGATCAATTTGGAGTTAAATCAAAGAAGTTATGGATTTATTAAGGTTTGGGAATTAATTTCTACATAAAAATCAATTTTCTAATTTATTCTATTACTGCGGGCATCATTATACCAAAGACCAGGGTCAAAGATATAAATACCAGGGCTCTGGTTAATTATTCTATAAAGTGGCAGGATTGCGGGTTTATTCATGAAGAAAACATGGACTCTTTTGTAAAACGATCAACGCAAAGGGAAACGCAAGGATCACAGCCGTCTAATCTAAATCTCGCGCACCAGATTAAGAGTTTTATACTTCGAACCGGTATGCAATCATGACCCTTGGTTACAAGATCAGTGCCCATGGTTTAATGAAGTGTGATTCAAGTCTCACACGTTCGATCCCGATCGGACGCTCCTCGCCTTCCCCCACCAAACCAGTATTCACACAATGAATCACGGCCGCTCCAAACACATCCAACGGCCAGGGCTTCGTCTCCTATCCCCCATCCCGACACTAGACCGCGGCAGAGCCACGTCGCTGAGGCGGTCCCAGGACACGCCAGTGCACTTTTACCCATTTCAAAGACCCCTACATGTTGGGACCATGCTTCGTCGCCTAAGGTCCTGCAGGAAGAAACAGTTTCGGTTGAAGCTGTCTGTACGTAATGCCGAAGGGTGCCGTCCATGAAGCTTCGGAGTTACAAACCGACTTAAAGATAGAATAACCTTTTAGTCCATAAGAGTTTGAGTCGATGTTGTAAACTTTTATGAGGGGTATGATCGTAATTGTTCACAGGCTGTGTCCTGTGCCTATAAATAGTGAACAGTATTCCTTTACTGTTCACGCATTCCTGTAATTGCAATCGCATCACCCGGAAACTATCATTTGTCAAGGCAGAGGTATAAATGTATTTAAATATTATGTTTAACATCTAAGATTTATATAGCGTAATAAATGATGTCATTTATTTCCAATTTAACTACCTTTAATGCTTTATGTCCTGCGTTATTCAGCATTACCTTCGAGAACAAAATTACGAAGGTGATACTTTCGTAATTTTGTTATTATAACCTTCGTCCGAAGTTCATCAAATCCTTGGGGAAATAATGTTTCAGCGGACGAAGGACATCGATATTTAACATTTTATGTTGCCTTGTTCTTAATTCATAGTATTTGAGAGCAAGTCCCCAACATTGGCGCCCACCTCCGGTCAACTCACTTCCACTTTGTTGAGCTGATGGCTTCGTTCAACGATCAAGCTAGAGCTGCTTCAGCCCCGAAGCTGGTACTCCCGATAATAGGTGGTTCATGCTCAGAGCCAGCCAACAAAAAGCAGAAGAAGGAAGCACAGAGAAGGGTACAGCATGTTGGGGTGCAAGGACCCTTCATCAAGTCAAGATGGTCTCACATTCCAATTACCTTCTCCCAAGAGGATCTTCAACTCAAGGATTTCCCACACAATGATGCTATGGTTATCTCTTGTGTGATCAAAGGATTTCTGGTCCATAATGTTTTGGTTGACACAGGCAGCGCAGCTGATATCATATTTGCTAAAGCTTTCAGACAAATGCAAGAGCCCGAAGACAAGATCCATGATGCTACGCACCCTCTTTGTGGCTTCGGAGGACGGCAAATTGTAGCACTTGGGAAGATTACCATGCCAGTAACCTTCAGATTTGTCAACAACACAAGGACTGAGCAAATTGTGTTTGATATTGTTGACATGGAGTATCCTTACAATGCTATCATTGGTCGTGGTACTCTCAATGCCTTCGAAGCAATTCTTCACCCAGCTTACCTCTGCATGAAGATACCTTCGGACCAGGGGCCTATTGCTATTCATGGAAGTCAGGAAGCTGCCAGAAGGGCCGAAGGAAATTGGACAGATTCAAAAGCAATCCATAACATAGATGGAGCTGAGGCCTGTGAGCAATACAAGTTCAGAAGGGAAAAAGCTGCTTCAGCTGACCAGCCAAAGCCCATGCTCTTATGTGAGGATATAGCAGATCAGAAGGTGCTATTGGGATCTCAATTGTCTGAGGAGCAGGAAAAAACCTTGATAAGGTTTCTGTTCAACAATAAAGATGTTTTTGCTTGGTCAGCTAATGATCTTTGTGGAGTTAACAGGGATGTTATTGAGCATTCGCTCAATGTTGATCCATCCTTTAGACCCAGAAAGCAGAGGCTTCGGAAGATGTCTGATGACAAGGCCGAAGGTGCTCGGAATGAAGTGAAAAGACTTCTCAGTGCCGGAGTTATTAGAGAGGTAAAATACCCAGAATGGTTGGCTAACACTGTTATGGTGAAGAAGGCCAATGGTAAATGGAGAATGTGCATTGATTTTACTGACCTCAATAAGGCTTGTCCGAAGGACGAGTTTCCATTGCCAAGGATAGATTCTTTAGTCGATGCAGCAGCTTCATCAGAGCTTATGAGTTTGCTGGATTGCTATTCAGGCTATCATCAAATCTGGATGAAGAAGGAGGATGAACCGAAAACCAGCTTCACAACCCCTAGTGGGACATATTGCTACCTTCGGATGCCTGAGGGGCTTAAAATGCTGGAGGAAGCTTCAGCAGAATGACAGCAAAAGTTCTCCATTCTCAGATAGGCAGGAATGTACTAACTTATGTTGATGACATCATTGTAAAAAGCATGAAGCAAGATAACCACATTGCTGATTTACAGGAGACCTTCGCTAATTTTAGACAGGCTGGTTTAAAGCTTAATCCAGAAAAATGTGTCTTCGGAGTAAAGAAGGGGAAATTTCTTGGTTGCCTAGTTTCAACAAAGGGAATTGAGGCTAATCCAAGTAAAATCGAAGCTATACTTCGAATGGAACCACCAAGTACAAAAAAGGGGGCTCAAAGATTGACGGGAAGGTTGGCATCTCTCAACAGATTCATATCCAGATCAGCAGAGAGAAACTTACCATTCTTCGAAGTGCTGAAGTCAGCCGAAGTCTTTCAATGGGGACCAATCCAGCAGAAAGCCTTCGAAGAGTTGAAGCAATATTTGATAGATCTAACAACATTAACTCCACCAACGCCAGGGGCTCCTTTGTTATTATATGTGGCAGCTTCGCACTCAGCGGTAAGTGCAGCACTTGTCCAGGAGAAGCTTGAAGGCCAAGTTAAGAGGCAGGCCCCAATATATTTCGTATCCGAGGTTCTTAGTTTATCGAAGAAAAATTATACAGAATTAGAGAAGGTACTGTATGCTGTTTTGATGGCCTCCAGGAAGCTTCGGCATTATTTTCAAGCTTACAACATAATTGTTCCTTCTTCGCAACCTCTGAAGGATATTATGAGAAACTGAGAAGCTACTGGAAGGATTGGAAAATGGGCTGCAGAGCTCAATGAATTTTGTATTGATTATGTTCATAGATCCTCGATTCAGTCCCAGGTGTTAGCAGACTTCATTGCTGACTGGACGCCAGGGGCTCAGGAGGAAGAAACAAATAAAGATGCCGAAGCATGGACAGTGTTTTGCGATGGGTCTTGGGGAACCTTCGGAGCAGGAGCGGCTGCTGTGTTGGTTTCACCTTCCAAAGTTAAAACTTGTTATGCGGCAAGACTTGATTTTAGTTGCACAAATAATATCGCTGAATATGAAGCTCTGCTCTTGGGTCTTCGGAAGTTAAAGGCAATGGGAATCAGAAGGGCCATTCTTAAAACTGATTCTCAAGTTATTTCTGGTCATGTTGACAAGAGCTATAAAGCAAGAGACCCGAAGCTTGAAAAGTATCTAGATACAGTCCGAAGGATTGAGGATTCCTTCGAAGGTTTCTCTGTCAAAAATATTCCTCGCGGAGAAAATGAATACGCTGATCTATTGGCCAAGTCAGCAGCCCAGGGGCTGCCTATACCTTCGGAAGTATTTTTCGAAACAATAAAAGCACCTTCGGTCGAGCTTCTTGAAAGAGCAATCCTTAATATATCCCCTGTTTATAGCGAGGATTGGAGAACTGAGATCGTCTCTTTCCTTCAGGGTAATTTTCTTTCAGACGACGAAGCTTATAACAGGAGAATAGAAGCAAGAGCTCGACCATATGTCTTAATAGAAGGGGAGTTATACAAGCATGGGGTCTGTTCCCCATTGCTCAAGTGTTTATCCAGATCCGAAGGTATAGAATTAATGAAGGAAATACATGCAGGCCTGTGTGGATCTCACATTGGATCTAGGCCCTTGCTCGGGAAAGTTTTTCGCCAAGGATTTTATTGGCCAAAGGCAGCTTCGGATGCAGCGGATATAGTCCAAAAGTGCGAAGGTTGTCAGAAATGTGCAAGAGATCAAAAACAACCTTCATCTTTAACTCAATTAATACAACCCACTTGGCCGTTGCAGAGGTGGGGCCTTGATTTGCTAGGCCCATTACCACCAGCATAAGGGAACTTAAGATATGTGGTAGTGGCAGTGGAGTATTTTTCCAAATGGATTGAGGCAAAGCCCTTAGCCACAATAACTTCATTTACTATCCAAAAGTTTTTCTGGCAGAACATTGTTTGTCGCTTCGGAGTGCCGAAGGCCATTACTGTGGACAATGGGACACAGTTTGATTCTGAAGCCTTCAGAGAATTTTGTGATCAAATTGGAACGAAGATCCATTTTGCATCAGTTCGACACCCAGAGTCAAATGGACTTGTCGAAAGAGCTAATGGAATCATAATGACAGGAATAATGAAGTCAATCTTCAACCAGCCCAGGGGAAAATGGCCTGACGAGCTAATCAAAGTGGTATGGAGCCATAATACAACCATGTCAAGGTCAACAGGTTTTACGCCCTTTAAACTATTGTTCGGTGACGAAGCAATAACCCCAGAAGAGGCCAAAGCAGGATCAATAAGGATAGTAGCTTCGGCAGAAGGCAAGGACGATGTTGATTGCATTGTAGAAAAAGATGCTATTGAAGGGATCAGACTTCAAGCTGTGGAAAACATCAATAAATATCAAGCTGAAACAATAAAATGGCGTGACAGAAAAGTCAAGCTGAAGAACATTGAACCAGGACACCTGGTACTTCGAAGAGTAGCCAACCCTGAGACAGCAGGCAAATTACAGTTGAAGTGGGAGGGCCCCTTTTTGGTAGTATCTTCGTCAAGACCCGGCTCCTACAGATTGAAGGATATGGACGGCAACGACATTCCTAGATCATGGAATGCGAATGAGCTTCGACGATATTATGTTTAGCTTGATGTAATTTTTTATATTCTTTTTCGTGGCACCTTTTTCCTTTCCAAAGGGGGAGAAAGGTTTTTAATGGGGCCACAACATGTAATTTTCCTTATTTCAATTTTATGAGAGTGATATCCCCCAAAAAATGTAAATGTAAATGCAAAAGGAAAAAGAAAAGGAAACAGGGAGAAGCTCAAAAGTCGTTCCTAAGGGAATGCAGGGCTTACAGCGAAAAATAAGCGCTGATTCCGCTGAAAGTAAAAGGCGAAGAAGCTCCTAAGGGAGGCTTACAGCGAAAAATAAGCGCTGATTCCGCTGAAAGTAAAAGGCGAAGAAGCTCCTAAGGGAGGCTTACAAGCGAAAAATAAGCGCTGATTCCGCTGAAAGTAAAAGGCGAAGAAGCTCCTAAGGGAGGCTTACAGCGAAAAGTCAACGCTGAAGGGCTATGATTATGTATTTTGATATTCATTTGCACAATACATCTCATCATGTCATTTGCATTCATAAACATGCATTTAGACATATATAGGATCATCATTATACCGCACAAAAACACAGATGCTTCGGCGATGAGGAAAAACTCGAAGGAAAATTTTTTATGCTTCGTTGTGTACGAAAAGAAGGGAAGGTGTTTTTCGCCTTCGGCTCAAAAGAGAAGTTTCGTCCACAGCAAAGCAGCTTGTACACAGACAGCAGAAATAAAATATATTACAAGGTATGTACAAATTTACATAAGTTGTTCCATAACTATATTACAAAAGTTTCTCCAGAATTTTTGCAGGAAAGTATATTGTAAACAACTATCAAGCTTCAGGCTAGGCTTCGTCAAACTTCAACTTCGTCATTCTCCAGCTTCGTCATCCTGCGTATATCAAACAGCAAAATAAGAAAGGTGTAAATTTCAAGGAGAAGGTAAAAGTAACAAAAATAAGTTTCTTACCGGCTTAAGATGACTTCGAGCTTCGTCACCCGCCATTTTTCGCCCGCCACCTACCCAGATCTGGGTCATGAATCTATTTCCAATGCTTCGGGCTAGGCTTGGGATATCTATCAGATCTGATGCTGACAAGCTGAAGTTTGGTCTGTTCACAATATTTCCATGCGTGCAGCCAGCCTTCAGAAAAGCGGTGGTCGTGCCCCGAGAAGCTACCAGGGCGCAGAAGTCGGCATGCCCACCAATAACTTCGTCAAGGGCATCAACCTCACCTTCAATATATTCTAACGTGCTGGGCAGATTATCAGCTGAAGGTGTAAATTTGCAGAGCTGGCTCCGACAGAATGAAACACATCCTTCAGCCGTTGCACGCATCGGCTGCCGAAGCTTAGGCATTTCTCTTGAAGTTCTTTAAAGGATTTCTGCAAATTTGAATTTTTATCCATCTCAGTTTGCAGGCTTGCTTCGAGATATTTCTTTTCTTGCTCAAATTTTTCTGATTGTTGGAGCAATTCATTTTTTAAGTTGTTATTCTCAGTTTGGACTTCAGCCAAAGAACCCTTCATAGTCTGAATAACAAAATCTTTCTTTTCTAATGCACCTTCGTGCTCTTTGACCATCATTTCAAGATCTTGGATGGTGAAATCCCTCTTTTTCAAATCAGCTTCGTAGTTTTCAACTTTTTCAGCCAAATTTTGGATGACGGCTTTGTTCTTCTCTTCTTCGAGATCTTGTTGCATTTTTAGAACCTTACTTAACAGCATGCTCTGTCGAAAAGATCTTCGTTAGAAAACGACCTAAAAGATAATAATAATAAAATAACAAAAATATTTGATACCTTGAAGTTAGCATAAAGCAAACTTCCGGCGATATGGTGCCGTTGGTAACGACAGAGGTCCACTTCCAGCTTCGACAAGCCAATGTTTTTGCAGAGAGTTCTAACAATCTTAGCTTCGCTGCGGTTTCGAAGGCACCTCAGTTTCCCTTCGTTAACCCCACCAAACAGTGTAGCCCCTGGCTTATATCCGTAGGCTATGGCACATCTTTTAAGCTCTGCTTTTTCAGCGTCTGTCAGCTCTTGCCCAAGTAAATCTTGAAATTCAAAATCTTCCCCCTCCAAAATGCCTTCAGCTTGTTTTTTCCCTTTTTCAGTGCCTGTGCTCACTGCGGCCACAGCAGATTCTTCCTCAGTCATTTTTAGGAGTATGTTATCAATAACTTCAAGTGTCTCGTCCAGGTTTAGATCTTCTGTGGCCCCAGTTTCAACTCCGGCAGCTTCGGCTCCGCCAGTTTCAGCTTCGAAGGTTTCCGCTCTGGTGGTTTCGGCTGTGGCGCCTTTAGCTTCGGCAGTTCCGGCAGTCTGGTCAATAGCAATTCTTGATGCCGGTGTCGGTAACGGTGTCCCATGAATTACATCTGCTATTTGAATAATCCTTCGTTTTTTCGGCAGTGCAGGGCCTTCTTCTGCCGAAGCTGCCTTGTCCTTCTGAAAAAACTTCGTCAGTTCCAACGCCAGCGGGCTTAGCTTGACAGGCAAGGGTTCAGTCATTACATTCATAATCTCTTCTACTTCAACAGCAGAAGGCGTTGCAGGAGTATCTTCTTCTTGAACCAATGTTCTTGGTTCTGGAGATGTAGTTTTCCTCTTTCCTGCAGTGGCCACCTTCGGCTCAGGATTCAACTCTTCAGGGCTAAGTTTTTCAGAATCTCCCCTTTTCTTTTTGGTTACCTTGGCAACCTCTTCGTCAGCAGCACTGGAAATTCTTTTTCGCTTTGGGCCTCCAGCATCTCCGCCCAGGCGATCATAATCAGCATATTCAAAACCTATGGCATCAAGCACCCTGTTCAGTCTTTGCTTCGGCCGAGTGCCGAAGGCTGCTGTCATCAGCTGGTCCTCTTTTTTGGAGTAATTTCCAAGGATTTCATTACTCATTACTTCAATTGTATCGAGCCATTCTTGACAGGGTGCTTTAAAATATTTCTTAAACTTATAATAATAGGGTAGTCGGACAAGCTCCCCTTCTTTCTTTTCTCCTTTAAGCTTCGGTATAGTCCACTCCTTCATAGTCGGAAATACTCTGAAGGCCAAAAATTCCTGCACTAAATCTCTAGTGCCAATGTGTTCTGCAATAATTTTGAATTCAGCCAGTGCGGCCCAAGTTGGACCTTCAGTTGTCATTCTACAACGGGGTCTTGTTTCTCCGAAGATCAATTCAAGAGGGCTCTGTACTAGCTTCTCTCTGTCTTTGTTAACTTTAACATAAAACCATTCTGACTTCCAGCCTGCCGGCCATTTGCTTCGGTAACTAATCACAGGAAATTTTGTGGTCTTCCGATAGGCAAAATTGTAACAACCAAAATTTTCGTGCAACCCATCCTTTCTGGCCTTAGCCTGATAATGCAGCTCATGTACTCGACAGAAGCTATCGGCAAACGGCTCCACCGCCTGGCTTCGGAGAGCCCAGATATAAACGCTAAGCCTGACAATGGCGTTAGGGGTCAACTGGTGAAAATAGATCCCAAACCTTTGCAGCACATCAGAAATCATTCTATTTAAAGGAAATCTCAACCCAGCCTTTAAAAAACTCTTGAAAATAACTATTTCATCCTTTTCTGGCTTCGGGTAGTCTCCTCTCCCCCGAATCGAAGTAGCTTCTTCTCATCTTCTCTGAAATAGCCCGCCTTTACCATTTTGGAGAAATCCGCCATGGAAATAGTCGACTTCCCGAAGTCCAAATGGCTAGGCTTGCTCGGTACTGCGATATGGTAATCATCGTCAGAACCAGCTTCCTCAATATCTCCTCGTTCTGCTTCGGCAGCAGCTTGTTCTGCTTCGGCAGCAGCCTGTTCTGTTTCGGCAGTAGGGATTCTTTCTGAAGTCACCAATCCGGATCGCTGTATTGCTTCAGAGATAGGAACAGTCTCTGCACCTTCGACTTCGTCTCCCTCGCGCTCAACTCTAGCAGTAGAGCGCAATCTGGCCATTCAATTTTAAATTCTTGAAAGATTTCTCGGGAACTAAATAACCTCTTCTCCCGAAGCTTTTCTTCTGACGAAGTAGACACCAAATTGGAGCTTCGTCTGAATCCGAGAGTCGAGCTTCGGCTATGGTTAAAATTTTTGGCAGCAAAACAGTGCAATAGCAATGAATGCTGTGGTAACTTCACACCTACCTGACTGTTTATATAGTGCTGCAGGTAAGAAGGTGAATCGTCAGGATTTTTACACCAGGCAAACATGAGAGCACCTAGAGGGGGGTGAATAGGTGATCCTGTAAAACTTGAAAACTTAAGCCACAAAAACTTGGTTAAGCGTTAGCACAGTAAATGCCAAGTGGCTAGAGAGGAGTCTCAACAAAACACAATAACCACAAGAAATCAATCACAGAGATGGCACGGTGGTTATCCTGTGGTTCGGCCAAGACCAACGCTTGCCTACTCCATGTTGTGGCGTCCCAACGGACGAGGGTTGCAATCAACCCCTCTCAAGCGGTCCAAAGACCCACTTGAATACCACGGTGTTTTGCTTGCTTTTCTCAATCCCGTTTGCGAGGAATCTCCACAACTTGGAGCCTCTCGCCCTTACACTTGAAGTTCACAAAGAAGCACAGAGCAAGGGAGGATTAGCAATGCACACAAGACACAAGAATCAGAGTGTCAACACGCACACAAGTCGCAACAAGAGCTCGTAACACAACTCAATGAGTTCACAACTCCACTAGAGCTCTATATGCTATCACAATGAAACAAATGCGCGGAATCGAGGTCTTGGTGCTTAGGAATGTTGTAGGAATGCTTGGTGTGCTCCTCCATGCGCCTAGGGGTCCCTTTTATAGCCCCAAGGCAGCTAGGAGCCGTTGAGAGCATTCAAGGAAGGCTGATCTTGCCTTCTGTCGACTGGCGCACCGGACAGTCCGGTGCACACCGGACACTGTCCGGTGCCCGATTTCTTTCCAAAAATGGCGCAGTCGACCGTTGGCAGCCTGGGAGCCGTTGGCGCACCGGTCATGTCCGGTGCACACCGGACAGTCCGGTGCCCCCTTCTAGCCGTTGGCTCGGCCACGTGTCCCGCGCAGATCGCGCGGCCGACCGTTGGCCCGGCCGACCGTTGGCTCACCGGACAGTCCGGTGCACACCGGACAGTTCGGTGAATTATAGCCGTACGTCGCCGGTGAATTCCCGAGAGCGGCCACTTCGCTCGAGCCAGCCTGGCGCACCGGACACTGTCCGGTGCACCACCGGACAGTCCGGTGCTCCCAGACTCAGCAGAGTCTTGGCTGCTCGAGCCAAGACATTTTCAATTGGATTTTTCCTGTTTCCAGCATTTAGACACAATACATTAGTCCATAACACAATGTACTAAGTTTGAGAAACATACCTTTATCCTTGATTTGTACTTTGTCCACCATTTTACACTTAGGCACTTGGGTTGGGCACTAAATCACCAAAATACTTAGAAATGGCCCAAGGGCACATTTCTCTTTCAATCTCCCCCTTTTTGGTGATTTATGCCAACACAACATAAAGCAACTAGAACAAGTACAAAATCAATTCAAATAAGAACCCAAAATTGTTTTGATTCAATTTTGACATATATGGATCATCCTTTGCCACCACTTGGTTTGTTTTTGTAAATCAACCTCAACTTCCTATCTCTAAGTCAAACACACTTGTTAAACCATAAGGAGAGTCATTACAAGAGAAATTGAGTCAAGATTCAAAAAAAACTCCCCTTTTTTCCATAATCAACATTTCCCCCCACAAGAGGCCAATTTTTGACAAGAGAGACAATAAAAAGAGTTTTGTCAAACCAAAAGCTCTAATCTACTATTTTCAAAAATTCTCAAGTGGTAGCTGATCCATTTATTGCTTTGGCCTTTATTTTCTCCCCCTTTGGCATCAAGCACCAAAACGGGATCAATCTTGGCCCCTTAACCCCATTGCCTCACCAAAATCTTCAAATGAGAACACAAAGGCAATAAGAGTACATGAGATGAACTTGGAATAAGTTACCCTCTCATCGGAGTGCAGTGGAAGTCTTTCATGGTCCAAGTCCACCTTTCCCTTTCAAACCTCCTTTGAGACTAAATCAAGCAAACTCAAGCAAACGGTTAGTCTCAAAGGATCAAGTTGTAGCACAGCTCCCCCTAAATATGTGCATCACTTGCAAAAAGGACTTGTGAGGTCCAGGGAGTGTTTGTACAACTTGAGCACCACAATAAGCAACAAAATGCATAAGGAACATGATCAAAGGCATAAACACATGTATGCTATAAATCAATCCAAGTTCCGCGAATCTAGGATATTTAGCTCACTACGCAGCCTGCAAAAGGTCTTTTCATCTAAAGGCTTAGTGAAGATATCGGCTAGCTGGTTCTCGGTGCTAACATGAAACACTTCGATATCTCCCTTTTGCTGGTGGTCTCTCAAAAAGTGATGCCGGATGTCAATGTGCTTTGTGCGGCTGTGCTCAACAGGATTTTCCGCTATTCGGATAGCACTCTCATTGTCACATAGGAGTGGGACTTTGCTCAGATTGTAGCCAAAGTCCCGGAGGGTTTGCCTCATCCAAAGTAGTTGCGCGCAACACTGTCCTACGGCAACATACTCGGCCTCAGCGGTGGATAGGGCAACGGAGGTTTGTTTCTTAGAGTTACACGACACCAGGGACCTTCCTAAGAATTGGCACGTCCCCGATGTACTCTTCCTATCGACCTTACATCCAGCATAGTCGGAATCTGAGTACCCAATCAAGTCAAAGTTAGACCCCTTTGGATACCAGATCCCGAAGCAAGGCGTAGCTACTAAATATCGAAGAATTCGCTTCACAGCCACTAAGTGACACTCCTTAGGATCGGATTGAAATCTAGCACACATGCATACGCTAAGCATAATATCCGGTCTACTAGCACATAAATAAAGCAAAGAACATATCATGGACCGGTATGCTTTTTGATCAACGGACTTACCTCCTTTGTTGAGGTCGGTGTGTCCGTCAGTTCCCATCGGCGTCTTTGTGGGCTTGGCGTCCTTCATCCCAAACCGCTTTAGCAAGTCTTGCGTGTACTTCGTTTGGGAGATGAAAGTGCCGTCCTTGAGTTGCTTCACTTGAAACCCAAGGAAGTAGTTCAACTCGCCCATCATCGACATATCGAATTTCTGCGTCATAACCCTGCTAAACTCTTCACAAGACTTTTGGTTAGTAGAACCAAATATTATGTCATCGACATAAATTTGGCACACAAAAAGATAACCATCGCAAGTCTTAGTGAAAAGAGTTGGATCGGCTTTCCCAACCTTGAAAGCATTAGCAATTAAAAAGTCTCTAAGGCATTCATACCATGCTCTTGGGGCTTGCTTAAGCCCATAGAGCGCCTTAGAGAGCTTACACACGTGGTTGGGGTACCGTTCATCCTCGAAGCCAGGGGGTTGCTCCACGTGCACCTCCTCCTTGATCGGCCCGTTGAGGAAAGCGCTCTTCACATCCATTTGGTACAACCTGAAAGAATGGTGAGCGACATATGCTAGCAAAATACGAATTGATTCTAGCCTAGCCACAGGAGCGAACGTCTCCTCAAAGTCCAAACCTGCGACTTGGGCATAACCTTTTGCCACAAGTCGAGCCTTGTTCCTCGTCACCACTCCGTGCTCATCCTGTTTGTTGCGAAACACCCATTTGGTTCCCACAACATTTTGCTTGGGACGAGGCACCAGTGTCCAAACTTCATTGCGCTTGAAATTGTTGAGTTCCTCCTGCATGGCCAACACCTAGTCCGGATCTAGCAAGGCCTCTTCTACCCTGAAAGGCTCAATAGAAGAGACAAAGGAGTAATGCTCACAGAAATTAACTAATCTTGAACGAGTAGTTACTCCCTTGCTAATATCACCCAATATTTGGTCGACGGGATGATCCCTTTGGATCGTCGCTCGAACTTGGGTTGTAGGTGCCTGAGGTGCTTCTTCCTCTTCAACTTGAACATCCTGTGCTCCCCCTTGATCATGCGCCTCCACTTGAGGTACCTGTTCGTCATCTTGGGTTGGGGGATGCACCATAGTTGAGGAAGACGGTTGATCTTGCTCCAATTGTTCCTGAGGCCATACATCTCCAATCGCCATGGTGCGTATCGCGGCCGTTGGAACGTCTTCTTCATCTACATCATCAAGATCAACAACTTGCTCTCTTGGAGAGCCATTAGTCTCATCAAATACAACGTCGCTAGAGACTTCAACCAAACCCGATGATTTGTTGAAGACCCTATACGCCTTTGTATTTGAGTCATAACCTAATAAAAACCCTTCTACAGCTTTGGGAGCAAATTTAGAAGATCTACCTTTCTTCACAAGAATATAACACTTGCTCCCAAATACACGAAAATAAGACACATTGGGTTTGTTACCAGTTAGCAGCTCATATGAAGTCTTTTTGAGGAGGCGGTGAAGGTAGACCTTGTTGATGGCGTGGCAAGCCATGTTCACGGCTTCCGACCAAAAGCGCTCGGGGGTCTTGAACTCTCCAAGCATAGTCCTCGCCATATCAATGAGCGTCCTATTCTTCCTCTCTACCACACCATTTTGTTGAGGTGTGTAGGGAGCGGAGAACTCGTGCTTGATCCCCTCCTCCTCAAGGAACTCCTCCACTTGAAGGTTCTTGAACTCAGACCCATTGTCGCTTCTTATCTTCTTCACCTTGAGCTCAAACTCATTTTGAGCTCTCCTTAGGAAGCGCTTGAGGGTCCCTTGGGTTTCAGACTTATCCTGCAAAAAGAACACCCAAGTGAAGCGGGAAAAGTCATCAACAATAACTAGACCATACTTACTTCCTCCTATGCTCAGATAGGCGACGGGTCCAAAGAGGTCCATATGCATCAGCTCCAGAGGTCTTGAAGTGGTCATCACATTCTTGCTGTGATGTGCTCCTCCCATTTGTTTACCTGCTTGACAAGCTGCACAAGGTCTATCTTTTTCGAATTGCACGTTAGTCAAACCTATCACGTGTTCTCCCTTTAGAAGCTTGTGAAGGTTCTTCATCCCCACATGTGCTAAGCGGCGATGCCACAGCCAGCCCATGCTAGTCTTAGCAATTAAGCATGCATCTAGACCGGCCTCCTCTTTTGCAAAATCAACTAAATAAAGTTTGTCGTCTAGTACACCCTTAAAAGCTAGTGAACCATCACATCTTCTAAAGATAGACACATCTACATTTGTAAATAAACAATTATATCGCATATTACATAATTGACTGACAGATAGTAAATTATATCCAAGAGACTCAACTAAAAACACATTAGAGATAGAGTGCTCATTTGATATTGCAATCTTGCCTAAACCTTTCACCTTGCCTTGGTTCCCATCACTGAATATGATTGAATCTTGGGAATCCTTATTCTTGACGTAGGAGGTGAACATCTTCTTTTCCCCCGTCATATGGTTCGTGCATCCGCTGTCGATAATCCAGCTTGAACCCCCGGATGCATAAACCTGCAAGGCAAATTTAGGCTTGGGTCTTAGGTACCCAACTCTTGTTGGGTCCTACAAGGTTAGTCACAATTGTCTTAGGGACCCAAATGCAAGTTTTATCACCCTTGCATTTTGCCCCTAATTTCCTAGCAACAATCTTCATATCCTTTCTACAAATAGCAAAGGAAGCATTTAAAGCATGATAAATTGTAGAGGGTCCATTCATAACTTTCCTAGGAACATGAACAATATTCTTTCTAGGCACCTGATGAATATTTTTCCTAGGCATATCTCTAACATGCATATAGGAAGAACTGGGAGTAAACATAGCATAAGAATCATAGGCATGTGAATCAAAAGCATTACAACTCCTATGAGACTGTCTTCTATCATTGTACATAAAAGCATGGTTCTTTTTAGTACTACTTGCCATAGGGGCCTTCCCTTTCTCCTTGGCGGAGATGGGAGCCTTATGGCTTGTTAAGTTCTTGGCTTCCCTCTTGAAGCCAAGCCCATCCTTAATTGAGGGGTGTCTACCAATCGTGTAGGCATCCCTAGCAAATTTTAGTTTATCAAAATCACTTTTGCTAGCCTTAAGTTGGGCATTAAGACTAGCCATTTCATCATTTAACTTTGCAATAGAAGCTATGTGTTCACTACAAGCATCAATATCAAAATTTTTACATCTATTGCAAATAACAACATTTTCTACACAAGTTGTTGATTTACTAGCTATTTCTAACTTAGCATTCAAATCATCATTAATGCTCCTTAAGCTAGAAATTGTCTCATGACAAGAAGATAATTCACAAGAAAGCATTTCATTTCTCTTAACTTCTAGGGCATGAGATTTTTGTGCTTCTACAAATTTGTCATGTTCTTCATACAACAAGTCCTCTTGTTTTTCTAAAAGCCTATTCTTATCATTCAAGGCATCAATCAATTCATTAATTTTATCTACCTTGGTTCTATCTAGGCCCTTAAATAAACATGAATAATCTATTTCATTCTCATCACTAGATTCGTCCTCACTTGAAGAAGCATAAGTAGAGTTTCGAGTACATACCTTCTTCTCCCTTGCCATAAGGCATGTGTGACGCTCGTTGGGGAAGAGGGATGACTTGTTGAAGGCGGTGGTGGCGAGTCCTTCATTGTCGGAGTCGGACGAGGAGCAATCTGAATCCCACTCCTTGCCAAGATGTGCCTCGCCCTTCGCCTTCTTATAGTTCTTCTTCTTCTCCCTCTTGTTCCCTTGATCCTGATCACTATCATTGTCGGGACAGTTAGCAATAAAATGACCAATCTGTAAGACCCAAAATTAGAAGAAAAAAATATATAAATAAAGTATCATAATGCTTTGGAAATAAGGGAATAAGAAAAAGATGGGAAAAGAATTTTTCTTTTAAAGGAAACCATTTATACATCTCATGAAATAAATAACAAGGAGAATAAAACTTAAAGTAGTAATATTAAAATAGTATGGTTTATATTCACCTTTGGGTTTCAATTGATACATTTGAAAAATCTGAAAAACTAAAATAGAAGTATAAATTTGAATGTGGAATAGAAAATAGAAAATAAATGAGAAAGGAAATTGGAATGAAGACACCTATTACTGGAATTAAAGAAAGGGGGAAAGAAAATAATATACATTATAAGATAAAAAAAAATATAATATTATTGCAGAGAGCAAAAGTATAATTCATGTAGACTTTTGTTGATATTTGAAATCTAGAGTTCAAAACAAAACTTTGAATTTGGTTAGGATATCTGAAATTTGAAATAGAAAAGAAAAAGGGTAAAACAAAGAGTAAATGGGCCATCCTGGGCCAAATCTGTGCCTCCCCCTCGGCCCAACCTCATTCCCTGGTTACGCTGACGAGCGGACCCCAGTGGTCAGTGTCCTTCGCCGCACGCGCACCGCGCTCCTGCCGATCGGGCCCCACTTGGCAGCCACTACGCACTCCACACCGTGGGCGTTGCTCCACTGCCGTGTGGACCCCTCCGGTCAGACGTATCCCCATCCTCCGGTTACTTGAACCAGCGCCGAGCTAGATCCGCCTGGGACCTCGCTGGTCGTTTCGCCCACTTTGACTCGCTCGCGCGCACTGTAGTCGCTAGGAATTACGGACCAGGGAAGCTTGATCGACCCCTTTGCAACGAACTCGCCCGTGCATGGCGGACCTCGCCCAACCGCCACCTGAACTACCTTAGCGACTTACCCGGGACCGAGTATGGCAAGTCCGTCGTCGCCCACGTGCGGCCTGGGTTATAAGTCGTGCCCCGACCTTGATTACCGCATGTCGCCAATCGCCTTCCGGCCTTCCCCCTCGAGCTTTCACCCGCGATACGTGCTACATCGGGTGCTTGCGCGGGCGAGAGGGCGCATTCACGGATTCGCGCGCTCGAAGGTGTGAGTCTCGGTCCGTGAGGCTCGGCGGGGAGCGTGTGATCCGCCGCCCGTTTCTAGAGTGGAAGCAAGCATCGGCGGTGTCGTTGGTGTCGGGAATTGCTCGACGGAACCCAACAAATCCCACCAACCCGCCGCTCGTCGTGGTCGGGATCGGCTGCGGCGAATTGGGAGGTACGCGACCGTTCATTGCACTCGTCAGTCGTAGGGCATCGTGTAGCACCCCTTCGAATCCGTGTTTAGTGCGCGGTACCGGGGATTTGGGGGAGCCGCCCATGGCGCCACCGCACCGGAAGGCTGGGTCGCCGGTGAGCCTGGCGACGGGATGAAGACGGCTTCCGTGCCATCGGATCCAGAATGAGCGGCCACGATTAGATCTGAGGAAGGAATCGCTGTGGGCTGTTGATTGACTGGTAACCGGCCCGGATTTTATGAAGAGAATAACGTTTCGGTCCGGGCTTCATAAAAATCCGACCGTTGATCTGGAATCTTAGGGCCATGATCGCATACCGGTTCGGTGTTGATGCCATCTAATCAGCACCGTCCAAATCAGATCGTGCGGTCAGAAACCCTTGATACCCCTTCGTGATGGCCTTTTTGCTAAAGAGACCCCCTGTTTTAACCAAATCAACCCGCCGTCCAACTCGTGGTTTACTGAGTCTGGGGAGATTTGCGGGCTAGCCCCTGGGTTTCTCTGGTTTTGGCGCGCAGTCCAAGGGAATAGAAAATCTAGTAAAATGAAATAGAAAATGATTTTTGATACAAAAATAATTCCAGAAACTTGTTTAAATCATAGAAAATCCATTTTTAGTCCAAATTAATCCATTCCACTTTCTAAAATTTTGTAATTTTATTCTCTACCACCTAGAACCTCTGTTTTGTCATGAAAACAATTAGAAATTTAATCTCTCACTTAATCCATTTTAAGCACATAAAACCTTTGAAAATTCATAACTTAAAATCTACAACTCCAAAATTAATAATTCTTTTTCCTGTGATCTTAATTTAATATGTATATTATTAATGTGTAATTTGTTCTTATGTTTGGTGTAATGTTAATTTTGCCTACACCATGTTTGCTTGAATTGCTACGACTAGCAGTGAGGTCACGAATCATCTGAAGAGCAAGTTGGTACCTGGATTCTCAAGTCCCAGGCAAGTTGTGCCCTTGATCACTTCTTTTTACCCACTCATGTTCTAATTAATCATAATGATCTGCATAGGTTAATTTTGATGGGACCCAATAGGTTACCCCAGTTTGTCTATCTTTATACCTTGTTTACCACTGAACTTTCTGGGTAGTACTTGCTAGTGCTATATGTGGTTTTGGGTATGGAGATACATTTTAGTCATGATTATACTTTTATTATCAGTTGTTATTTACTGTTCATGATAAGATCATTATGTTAATTGGAACATGGAGAACCACCCGGGAAAACAGTGCTACCACAAGGGAGGAATGGGACCCCTTGGCTGATTAATTAGGAAAGCTAGTGGAAGACTACCTTACCCGAAAGGGGCAAGGGCAGTAGGGGAGTGGTCAGTGTAGGGAGGCCCTCGGGAGGATTTTGCTGCGATGGCGGTCCTGCAAGGGATTCCTGCATTGGAACTTCCTATAAACTGTAGCGGGTTTTCGGAAGCTAGTGGAACTTTGTAAAGGCCTCGTAGTGGATCCCTAGCCATTCACCTCGGTAGTGTCTAAGGGCCTTGCAAACCCTGGCGACATGGGATACACGACTTGTGGGTAAAGATGCGCAACCTCTGCAGAGTGTAAAACTGGTATACTAGCCGTGCTCACGGTCATGATGTAACACCCAAATTCTGAATTTGGGATTGGTAGAAGAAATCTGAGCAAAGTATCATAATGATTTGGAAATTAGGGAATAAGAAAAGGGATTTTTCTTTTAAAGGAAACCATTTATACATCCCATGAAATAAATAACAAGGAGAATAAAGCTTAACTTAGTAAAATTAAAATAATATGGTTTATATTCACCTTTGGGTTCTAATTGATACATTTGAAAAATCTGAAAACTAAAATAGAAGTATAAATTTGAATTTGGAATAGAAAATAGAAAACAAAAGAGAAGGGAAGAACTAAGAAAAATACTACATAAAATAAAATAAAAATCAGAATAAACATCCTTCACACTTAAATTATTAAATTATACCATTCAAACTGAGGACAAGTTATTCACAAAGTTTGAATTTAAACATGAACTCAAATTGGATTTGAAAATGGAGAAAAGAAAATAGAAAATAAAAAGAAAAGGAATTCTAACCTAACTGGGCCTGCTACCTTGTATTCGGCCCACACCAGGGGGGAACCACCGCGCCAGCCCAGTTTATCAACCCACGCGCCGACCGGTGGGCCCGCCCCGTCAGCCGTTCCCTCTGCTGCTCTCCTGCGCTCTGGTGTTCAGTCACTGCGGGGTGGGGCCAGCGCGTCGGCCGCTCCTCGCGCGCGCGCTGCGTATCTCACTGGCGCGTGGGGCCCCCTTGTCAGCTATTCCTTCTCCCCGGTAACAGACCGCGCGACTCGCTCGCCACGATTCCCTCCGCGCTGATCGGGAGCTCGTTCGCATGGGTCGCTCGGACTCGTTCCCTGCCCGTGATAAATGCCTGGCCGCCGCCCTTACCGAATTGCGCCACCGGTCGGTCGCACCCTGCGGCATAGAAAACACCGAGCCACCATCGCCATGAGAACAAGAGAGAGAGAGAGCTAGAGTATGGCCGCAAACATGAACCTCGTCCGTGGGTCACTCCTCGGCCCGACGGGTGTTCATAGCGCGTCGCGGGATGCCGCCGCCTGCGTTGGACCAACTTCCGGGGTGGATTCGCTTGCCATCGTCGACGAATTGCTCGCCGTCGTCGTCACCTTGCCGCTGTTCCGCCATTCCTCCGCAACTAGTGCCCCGCGCGACGAAATACTCCGGTATGACGGCTCATACAAGTTCCTTATTGTTCTCGAAAAACGTAGAAGCGATCGGGTTAGACGTTTGAGCACTGGCGCTCGGAGTCCGCCTTCGCCGGCGACGGCGCCGCCGCGGAAGTGTAGCACAGCCGCGCGGCTCGGTTGGGGTGGGGGGAAAAGCATCTGGGCCATCCGATTAATTGCGTGTGGCTGAGATTAGACGGAGGATAACTTTTTGCGATATTGAATCGTGGCCGCAGATCCGCGATTCGGTGGCCGAACTCGGTTATGGGGTATGATGAAATCTGGTACGTCCATCTCTGATCGTGTGGCTGTTGATCCGTACCGGTTCGGGGACTAATCTGGTGCGTTGGATCTTGATCGGGCGGCCCGTATTACGCTTCGGTTCACTTAAAGCCCAGATCTAATCTGAACCGCAGGCTTCAGATCCAACGGCCGATATTATCCCATACCCTTTCGCATTGCTCATCTTGCAAAAGAGCCCCTCGGGTTCCGTTGAATCAACCCGCAGTCCAGGGAATAGTTTTCTGAGTCTTAGGTTTATTTGCGCAGAGACCCCTGCACTTTTCAGTAAATGAGGCCCAGTCCAGAACTCGTTTAAATTGAATAAATAAAATAGAAAATAGATTTTTAATATGAAAATAATTGCTAGAACTTAGATAATTCATAGAAAATTCATTTTAGCTCCAAATTGAACCATTCCAATTCCTAAAATTTTGTAATAATATTCTCTATCATTTAGAATCACTGTTTTGACATGAACTCTGTTAGGAAATTAATTTATCATCTAATCCTATTATAATCACCTTAAATCTTAGGAAATTCATAACTTGAATTCCACAACTCCAAAATTAATAATTCTTTTTCCTGTGATCTTATTTTAATATGTAGATTATTAATATGTATTTTGCATATATGTTTGGTGTAATGTTAATTTTGCCTATACCATGTTTGTTTGAATTGCTACGACTAGCAGTGAGGTCACGAAACATCTGAAGATCATCCTGGTACCTGGAATCTCAAGGCCCAGGCAAGTTGTGCCCTTGATCACTTCTTTTTACCCAGCCATGTTCTGATTAATCATAATGATCTGCATAGGTTAATTTGATGGGACCCAACAGGTTACCTAGTTTGATTATCTTTATACCTTGTTTACCACTGATCTTTCTGGGTAGTACTTGCTAGTGCTATATGTGGTTTTGGGTATGGAGATACACTATTCATGATTACACTTTTTGTTATCAGTTGTTATTTAATGTTCATGTTAAGATCATTATGTTAATTGGAACATGGAGCGACCACCCGGGAAAACAGTGCTACCACAAGGGAGGAATGGGACCCCTTGGCTGATTAATTAGGAAAGCTAGTGGAAGACTACCTTACCCGAAAGGGGCAAGGGCAGTAGGGGAGAGGTCAGTGTAGGGAGGCCCTCGGGAGGATTTTGCTGCGATGGCGGTCCTGCAAGGGATTCCTGCACTGGATCTTCCTATAAACTGTAGCGGGTTTTCGGAAGCTAGTGGAACTTTGTAAAGGCCTCGTAGTGGATCCCTAGCCATTCACCTCGGTAGTGTCTAAGGGCCTTGCAAACCCTGGCGACATGGGATACACGACTTGTGGGTAAAGATGCGCAACCTCTGCAGAGTGTAAAACTGGTATACTAGCCGTGCTCACGGTCATGAGCAGGGTAAAGATGCGCAACCTCTGCAGAGTGTAAAACTGGTATACTAGCCGTGCTCACGGTCATGAGCAGCTCGGACCCTCACATGATTAAATTATGGAACTTAAACTCAATTTGTCATATGCATTGCATCGCAGGTGAAGTTGTTACTTTTATTCTACTATTTAACTGGGTTGGTATTTACTTATACTTAGTAACTGCTAATAAAATTTTGACCAACTTTAAAAGCAATGCTCAGCTCTAACCATCTTCTTTGGTAAGCCTTACACTTCACGTGAGCTCCCACCTTTGGCGAGTTCATGCACATTATTCCCCACAACTTGTTGAGCGATGAACGTATGTGAGCTCACTCTTGCTGTCTCACACACCCCACAGGTCAAGAGCAGGTACCGCAGGATGATGCTCATGGAGGATGCTGCGATGAGTTCGTGAGAGGTCTAGGTCGTCGTCTCCCAGTCAACTTTGGGTTGCTGGACCGTTGTCTCCTTATAATGTAATTGTTTATTTTGTATAGAACTCCTGTTATATATAAAGATGTGACATTCGATCCTGTGCCACTATACATCATATGTGTGAGACTTGGTCCCAGCATACCTGGTGTTTACGTTAGCGCCCGGGTTTTGGACCCCTAAAATCCGGGTGTTACAGAAGTGGTATCAGAGGAATGTTGACTGTAGGACGAAACCTAGATAGAACTGGACAACCAATATTTACTTACCTTTGCTACTCTGATCTTTCTAAACTCTTCTTAATCACTTCTCATCTAATTCCGCTTTACTCTGATTATTCTTATCTTTTCTTTCTAAAGACAAAATGTGGATTTCACACTTTGAAATCCTGTGACTGAAGTGACCTTTAGGGATAGGAGACCTACTCTTAGGAACAAAGACAAAACTATTTTTATCTATGCGCTTGAATGTTTGTTCTTATGATACTTGTCTGATTTGGATCTTTGATTGTGTGTGATAGGTTGTGGAATAATGTCCACAATTGCATCTGCATATACACATAGGTATAAGAATATATATAAAATAACTAGACAAACTAAATTATCCTTCAATAAAGTAACTAGCCTAACAATACCCATCTTATCTTAAAAATTCTCCCTTATCTTAATAGATTCATCTCATCCCCAGAGATTCTATTCTACACTCATAGATCTATCTTATCTCAAAAGGTCTTAACTTATCCTAATGTATATAGATCCATCTTATCTTAAAAGATACTCTATTACTATTAATAGATTCATCTTGTCTTGAAAAGATTCTATCCTATCTTAATAGATCTAACGGACCCCAAAAGATTCTACCTTATCCTTATGGATTCATCTTGTCCTAATAAGCATACTTATCCACCCTAGTTTAAACAACCATGATCTAAGGAAAATTAATTAGATCTTACCTAGTCAAACTAGTCATACCAATCTAATCTAGATCCCATCCAATCTAATATGATCCAATCTAAAGTGAGTTATTAACAAGATAGTTAAGTTAGTGATATAGGTTAGACATTGTATCTACAAATATATCTTGACCTAAATTAATACCAACCCTAAATTAAAGTGAGTTATTTAATAGATTAGTTAGTACTAGTGAAATGGATTAGATCTCACTCCTATAAAAATGATTTAAGTTAAATTGGTGCCCTAGATTAACTTGACTATATACAACTATCTGATCATATGCAACTACCTTACCCATCCGATAGATGCATAATCCCTCTGTGTTAAATAGAGCTTCTGACCTACCTACACCGTATACCCCATCCTATCTCAAAAGATTCTAACATATCCTAACAAGATATATCTTACCCTGATAAATCTATCTAACTTAAACTAGTCTAATCTAGATCATACCTAATTTAATATGGTCTAATCTAGTGTGAGATACTTAATGTTGATACAAAGGATGTGGCCATACTCCTAAATCACTTAAGCCTAATTTGGAGACTTATATCGACTTGGCCATACCCAACAACTCAACCTATAAAACAAGTTACATAACTTACCCAATCAATAGAGTCTTAATGGATTGCATAATCTATCAACCACCACCTAACAACAAACAAACTTTTGACCTACATCATATAGTCTATCTCATCCATACCTATATTAACCATATTCCCCAGCCCAATAATATACACTAACTCCTAATCAATGAGACAAGACCAAAGAAGATGATCAACTTCATCAAGGAAGGATGAACACCAACCCAAGTCTTCAAGGATCAAGTAAGATCACCAAGGTTAATCAATATCCACAATCTTGGATGGAGTCTTTCCTTACCCCACCTTTTCTTACCCAGACCTATCTATGCTTTAAAGACTTTTTTTTTACCCTACATAGAAAAGTGGATATACATAAATATACCCATATGTTTCTAATTAATTCCTTATAAAAAAAATTATTATGAAAACATTTGTGCTTAAAGCCACTTAGAAAAAAAAAACAAATCTTTTGATATTAAAACCAACTAGAAACTAAAAGCAAAGACTACAAACCAAACTTGTTGGATCCCCTTTCTTTTTAATCTCGAGGACGAGATTCTTTTTAAGGGGGGTAGGATTTGTAACACCCAAATTCTGAATTTGGGATTGGTAGAAGAAATCTGAGCAAAGTATCATAATGATTTGGAAATTAGGGAATAAGAAAAGGGATTTTTCTTTTAAAGGAAACCATTTATACATCCCATGAAATAAATAACAAGGAGAATAAAGCTTAACTTAGTAAAATTAAAATAATATGGTTTATATTCACCTTTGGGTTCTAATTGATACATTTGAAAAATCTGAAAACTAAAATAGAAGTATAAATTTGAATTTGGAATAGAAAATAGAAAACAAAAGAGAAGGGAAGAACTAAGAAAAATACTACATAAAATAAAATAAAAATCAGAATAAACATCCTTCACACTTAAATTATTAAATTATACCATTCAAACTGAGGACAAGTTATTCACAAAGTTTGAATTTAAACATGAACTCAAATTGGATTTGAAAATGGAGAAAAGAAAATAGAAAATAAAAAGAAAAGGAATTCTAACCTAATTGGGCCTGCTACCTTGTATTCGGCCCACACCAGGGGGGAACCACCGCGCCAGCCCAGTTTATCAACCCACGCGCCGACCGGTGGGCCCGCCCCGTCAGCCGTTCCCTCTGCTGCTCTCCTGCGCTCTGGTGTTCAGTCACTGCGGGGTGGGGCCAGCGCGTCGGCCGCTCCTCGCGCGCGCGCTGCGTATCTCACTGGCGCGTGGGGCCCCCTTGTCAGCTATTCCTTCTCCCCGGTAACAGACCGCGCGACTCGCTCGCCACGATTCCCTCCGCGCTGATCGGGAGCTCGTTCGCATGGGTCGCTCGGACTCGTTCCCTGCCCGCGATAAATGCCTGGCCGCCGCCCTTACCGAATTGCGCCACCGGTCGGTCGCACCCTGCGGCATAGAAAACACCGAGCCACCATCGCCATGAGAACAAGAGAGAGAGAGAGCTAGAGTATGGCCGCAAACATGAACCTCGTCCGTGGGTCACTCCTCGGCCCGACGGGTGTTCATAGCGCGTCGCGGGATGCCGCCGCCTGCGTTGGACCAACTTCCGGGGTGGATTCGCTTGCCATCGTCGACGAATTGCTCGCCGTCGTCGTCACCTTGCCGCTGTTCCGCCATTCCTCCGCAACTAGTGCCCCGCGCGACGAAATACTCCGGTATGACGGCTCATACAAGTTCCTTATTGTTCTCGAAAAACGTAGAAGCGATCGGGTTAGACGTTTGAGCACTGGCGCTCGGAGTCCGCCTTCGCCGGCGACGGCGCCGCCGCGGAAGTGTAGCACAGCCGCGCGGCTCGGTTGGGGTGGGGGGAAAAGCATCTGGGCCATCCGATTAATTGCGTGTGGCTGAGATTAGACGGAGGATAACTTTTTGCGATATTGAATCGTGGCCGCAGATCCGCGATTCGGTGGCCGAACTCGGTTATGGGGTATGATGAAATCTGGTACGTCCATCTCTGATCGTGTGGCTGTTGATCCGTACCGGTTCGGGGACTAATCTGGTGCGTTGGATCTTGATCGGGCGGCCCGTATTACGCTTCGGTTCACTTAAAGCCCAGATCTAATCTGAACCGCAGGCTTCAGATCCAACGGCCGATATTATCCCATACCCTTTCGCATTGCTCATCTTGCAAAAGAGCCCCTCGGGTTCCGTTGAATCAACCCGCAGTCCAGGGAATAGTTTTCTGAGTCTTAGGTTTATTTGCGCAGAGACCCCTGCACTTTTCAGTAAATGAGGCCCAGTCCAGAACTCGTTTAAATTGAATAAATAAAATAGAAAATAGATTTTTAATATGAAAATAATTGCTAGAACTTAGATAATTCATAGAAAATTCATTTTAGCTCCAAATTGAACCATTCCAATTCCTAAAATTTTGTAATAATATTCTCTATCATTTAGAATCACTGTTTTGACATGAACTCTGTTAGGAAATTAATTTATCATCTAATCCTATTATAATCACCTTAAATCTTAGGAAATGCATAACTTGAATTCCACAACTCCAAAATTAATAATTCTTTTTCCTGTGATCTTATTTTAATATGTAGATTATTAATATGTATTTTGCATATATGTTTGGTGTAATGTTAATTTTGCCTATACCATGTTTGTTTGAATTGCTACGACTAGCAGTGAGGTCACGAAACATCTGAAGATCATCCTGGTACCTGGAATCTCAAGGCCCAGGCAAGTTGTGCCCTTGATCACTTCTTTTTACCCAGCCATGTTCTGATTAATCATAATGATCTGCATAGGTTAATTTGATGGGACCCAACAGGTTACCTAGTTTGATTATCTTTATACCTTGTTTACCACTGATCTTTCTGGGTAGTACTTGCTAGTGCTATATGTGGTTTTGGGTATGGAGATACACTATTCATGATTACACTTTTTGTTATCAGTTGTTATTTAATGTTCATGTTAAGATCATTATGTTAATTGGAACATGGAGCGACCACCCGGGAAAACAGTGCTACCACAAGGGAGGAATGGGACCCCTTGGCTGATTAATTAGGAAAGCTAGTGGAAGACTACCTTACCCGAAAGGGGCAAGGGCAGTAGGGGAGAGGTCAGTGTAGGGAGGCCCTCGGGAGGATTTTGCTGCGATGGCGGTCCTGCAAGGGATTCCTGCACTGGATCTTCCTATAAACTGTAGCGGGTTTTCGGAAGCTAGTGGAACTTTGTAAAGGCCTCGTAGTGGATCCCTAGCCATTCACCTCGGTAGTGTCTAAGGGCCTTGCAAACCCTGGCGACATGGGATACACGACTTGTGGGTAAAGATGCGCAACCTCTGCAGAGTGTAAAACTGGTATACTAGCCGTGCTCACGGTCATGAGCAGGGTAAAGATGCGCAACCTCTGCAGAGTGTAAAACTGGTATACTAGCCGTGCTCACGGTCATGAGCAGCTCGGACCCTCACATGATTAAATTATGGAACTTAAACTCAATTTGTCATATGCATTGCATCGCAGGTGAAGTTGTTACTTTTATTCTACTATTTAACTGGGTTGGTATTTACTTATACTTAGTAACTGCTAATAAAATTTTGACCAACTTTAAAAGCAATGCTCAGCTCTAACCATCTTCTTTGGTAAGCCTTACACTTCACGTGAGCTCCCACCTTTGGCGAGTTCATGCACATTATTCCCCACAACTTGTTGAGCGATGAACGTATGTGAGCTCACTCTTGCTGTCTCACACACCCCACAGGTCAAGAACAGGTACCGCAGGATGATGCTCATGGAGGATGCTGCGATGAGTTCGTGAGAGGTCTAGGTCGTCGTCTCCCAGTCAACTTTGGGTTGCTGGACCGTTGTCTCCTTATAATGTAATTGTTTATTTTGTATAGAACTCCTGTTATATATAAAGATGTGACATTCGATCCTGTGCCACTATACATCATATGTGTGAGACTTGGTCCCAGCATACCTGGTGTTTACGTTAGCGCCCGGGTTTTGGACCCCTAAAATCCGGGTGTTACACATGAGCAGCTCGGACCCTCACATGATTAAATTATGGAACTTAAACTCAATTTGTCATATGCATTGCATCGCAGGTGAAGTTGTTACTTTTGTTCTACTATTTAACTGGGTTGGTATTTACTTATACTTAGTAACTGCTAATAAAATTTTGACCAACTTTAAAAGCAATGCTCAGCTCTAACCATCTTCTTTGGTAAGCCTTACACTTCACGTGAGCTCCCACCTTTGGCGAGTTCATGCACATTATTCCCCACAACTTGTTGAGCGATGAACGTATGTGAGCTCACTCTTGCTGTCTCACACACCCCACAGGTCAAGAGCAGGTACCGCAGGATGATGCTCATGGAGGATGCTGCGATGAGTTCGTGAGAGGTCTAGGTCGTCGTCTCCCAGTCAACTTTGGGTTGCTGGACCGTTGTCTCCTTATAATGTAATTGTTTATTTTGTATAGAACTCCTGTTATATATAAAGATGTGACATTCGATCCTGTGCCACTATACATCATATGTGTGAGACTTGGTCCCAGCATACCTGGTGTTTACGTTAGCGCCCGGGTTTTGGACCCCTAAAATCCGGGTGTTACAGAAGTGGTATCAGAGGAATGTTGACTGTAGGACGAAACCTAGATAGAACTGGACAACCATTGTCTACTTACCTTACTCTGATCCTTTCTAAACTTTTCTTAATCTTTTCTCATCTAATTCCGCTTTACTCTGATTATTCTTACCTTTTTTCTTCTAAAGACAAATGTGGATTTCACACTCTGAAATCCTGTGCCTAAAGTGACCTTTAGGAATAGGAGACCTACTCTCAGGAACAAAAACAAAACTATTTTTATGGTTATCTATGCACCTGAATGTTTGTTCTTATGATATTTTGTCTGATTTGGATTTTTGATTGAGTGTGATGGGTTGTGGAGTGATGCCCACAATTACATCTACAAAAACGTATAGGCATAAATAGAATTCATAAGAAAACTAAACCACTTAGATTATCCTCCATTAAAATGTATCTATCTCATAGAGATCCCTCTAATCTTAAAAGACTCTCCCATATCTTAATAGATTCATCGTATCTTATAAGATTCTATCTTGTCTTACTAGATCCACCTCATCTTAAAAGATTCTTCTTACCTTAATAAATTCACCTTATCTTGAAGAAATTCTAACCTACCTACATCATATAATCCATCCTATCCCAAAAGATTCTAACATGTATCCTACCCTAGTAGATCTATCTGACCTAAACTAGTCTAACCTAGTCATATCCAACCTAATCTAGATTTTATCTAATCTATTATGATCTAATCTAGAGTAAAGTTACTTAATGCTGGTACACAAGATGTGGCCATACTCCTAAATCACTTAAGCCTAATTTGGAGACTTATATCAACTTGGCCATACACAACAACTCGACCTATATAACAAGTTACATAACTTACCCAATTAATAGAGTCTTAGTGGATTGCATAATCTATCAACCACCACCTGACATCAAACCAGATTTTGACCTACATCATGTAGTCTATCTCACCCATATATATCTAATCGTGACAAAATTCTATCCTACCTTTGGATATTCACCTTATACGACTGGTTACCTTAACCTGAACATAAAACAAAGATTAAGCCCTACTAAAAAAATCTTCAGAATATAACCAGCTACTAGCTTATTTATTCCGCTTATTGAATAATTTCCTTTGCAAAACTATTACCATATGCTTCTAACTTTCATGGTCAATACCAGGAAAGGAAAGATTATCACGCAACAGCAAACAGAAATGAATTCTCCAAATCCTCCACCTATTGAAACCGAACAAGTGGTTGCTGCCCAAAGACTGGTAATACAACAATTAACAGACCTGGTGACCGAGATGCAAAACTAGATAAGACAACAACGCGAGGAAATACGTCAGGTCCGCCAAGAAATAAGGCAAGCACGGTTGGAGAGACAACAACAACAACAACCTCCACTACCACCACCAGCTCCACCAAGCTACATAGATATAAATTATGATGATTTGTAAGATCTAGATGATACTTTAGTTAGTAGATGATATGATATTATTTTAGAAGGAACAATAAGGTCTATTGACCCTATGTTTTGTTAAAGAATTATACCTCATGCTGAGATTTCTTTGTTTGTGCATATGTTCCGAGAACAATATGAATATACATCCCTTTTCTTACAAATCTCGAGGACGAGATTTTTGTTAAGGGGGGTAGGATTTGTAAGACCCAAAATTAGAAGAAAAAAAATATAAATAAAGTATCATAATGCTTTGGAAATAAGGGAATAAGAAAAAGATGGGAAAAGAATTTTTCTTTTAAAGGAAACCATTTATACATCTCATGAAATAAATAACAAGGAGAATAAAACTTAAAGTAGTAATATTAAAATAGTATGGTTTATATTCACCTTTGGGTTTCAATTGATACATTTGAAAAATCTGAAAAACTAAAATAGAAGTATAAATTTGAATGTGGAATAGAAAATAGAAAATAAATGAGAAAGGAAATTGGAATGAAGACACCTATTACTGGAATTAAAGAAAGGGGGAAAGAAAATAATATACATTATAAGATAAAAAAAATATAATATTATTGCAGAGAGCAAAAGTATAATTCATGTAGACTTTTGTTGATATTTGAAATCTAGAGTTCAAAACAAAACTTTGAATTTGGTTAGGATATCTGAAATTTGAAATAGAAAAGAAAAAGGGTAAAACAAAGAGTAAATGGGCCATCCTGGGCCAAATCTGTGCCTCCCCCTCGGCCCAACCTCATTCCCTGGTTACGCTGACGAGCGGACCCCAGTGGTCAGTGTCCTTCGCCGCACGCGCACCGCGCTCCTGCCGATCGGGCCCCACTTGGCAGCCACTACGCACTCCACACCGTGGGCGTTGCTCCACTGCCGTGTGGACCCCTCCGGTCAGACGTATCCCCATCCTCCGGTTACTTGAACCAGCGCCGAGCTAGATCCGCCTGGGACCTCGCTGGTCGTTTCGCCCACTTTGACTCGCTCGCGCGCACTGTAGTCGCTAGGAATTACGGACCAGGGAAGCTTGATCGACCCCTTTGCAACGAACTCGCCCGTGCATGGCGGACCTCGCCCAACCGCCACCTGAACTACCTTAGCGACTTACCCGGGACCGAGTATGGCAAGTCCGTCGTCGCCCACGTGCGGCCTGGGTTATAAGTCGTGCCCCGACCTTGATTACCGCATGTCGCCAATCGCCTTCCGGCCTTCCCCCTCGAGCTTTCACCCGCGATACGTGCTACATCGGGTGCTTGCGCGGGCGAGAGGGCGCATTCACGGATTCGCGCGCTCGAAGGTGTGAGTCTCGGTCCGTGAGGCTCGGCGGGGAGCGCGTGATCCGCCGCCCGTTTCTAGAGTGGAAGCAAGCATCGGCGGTGTCGTTGGTGTCGGGAATTGCTCGACGGAACCCAACAAATCCCACCAACCCGCCGCTCGTCGTGGTCGGGATCGGCTGCGGCGAATTGGGAGGTACGCGACCGTTCATTGCACTCGTCAGTCGTAGGGCATCGTGTAGCACCCCTTCGAATCCGTGTTTAGTGCGCGGTACCGGGGATTTGGGGGAGCCGCCCATGGCGCCACCGCACCGGAAGGCTGGGTCGCCGGTGAGCCTGGCGACGGGATGAAGACGGCTTCCGTGCCATCGGATCCAGAATGAGCGGCCACGATTAGATCTGAGGAAGGAATCGCTGTGGGCCGTTGATTGACTGGTAACCGGCCCGGATTTTATGAAGAGAATAACGTTTCGGTCCGGGCTTCATAAAAATCCGACCGTTGATCTGGAATCTTAGGGCCATGATCGCATACCGGTTCGGTGTTGATGCCATCTAATCAGCACCGTCCAAATCAGATCGTGCGGTCAGAAACCCTTGATACCCCTTCGTGATGGCCTTTTTGCTAAAGAGACCCCCTGTTTTAACCAAATCAACCCGCCGTCCAACTCGTGGTTTACTGAGTCTGGGGAGATTTGCGGGCTGGCCCCTGGGTTTCTCTGGTTTTGGCGCGCAGTCCAAGGGAATAGAAAATCCAGTAAAATGAAATAGAAAATGATTTTTGATACAAAAATAATTCCAGAAACTTGTTTAAATCATAGAAAATCCATTTTTAGTCCAAATTAATCCATTCCACTTTCTAAAATTTTGTAATTTTATTCTCTACCACCTAGAACCTCTGTTTTGTCATGAAAACAATTAGAAATTTAATCTCTCACTTAATCCATTTTAAGCACATAAAACCTTTGAAAATTCATAACTTAAAATCTACAACTCCAAAATTAATAATTCTTTTTCCTGTGATCTTAATTTAATATGTATATTATTAATGTGTAATTTGTTCTTATGTTTGGTGTAATGTTAATTTTGCCTACACCATGTTTGCTTGAATTGCTACGACTAGCAGTGAGGTCACGAATCATCTGAAGAGCAAGTTGGTACCTGGATTCTCAAGTCCCAGGCAAGTTGTGCCCTTGATCACTTCTTTTTACCCACTCATGTTCTAATTAATCATAATGATCTGCATAGGTTAATTTTGATGGGACCCAATAGGTTACCCCAGTTTGTCTATCTTTATACCTTGTTTACCACTGAACTTTCTGGGTAGTACTTGCTAGTGCTATATGTGGTTTTGGGTATGGAGATACATTTTAGTCATGATTATACTTTTATTATCAGTTGTTATTTACTGTTCATGATAAGATCATTATGTTAATTGGAACATGGAGAACCACCCGGGAAAACAGTGCTACCACAAGGGAGGAATGGGACCCCTTGGCTGATTAATTAGGAAAGCTAGTGGAAGACTACCTTACCCGAAAGGGGCAAGGGCAGTAGGGGAGTGGTCAGTGTAGGGAGGCCCTCGGGAGGATTTTGCTGCGATGGCGGTCCTGCAAGGGATTCCTGCATTGGAACTTCCTATAAACTGTAGCGGGTTTTCGGAAGCTAGTGGAACTTTGTAAAGGCCTCGTAGTGGATCCCTAGCCATTCACCTCGATAGTGTCTAAGGGCCTTGCAAACCCTGGCGACATGGGATACACGACTTGTGGGTAAAGATGCGCAACCTCTGCAGAGTGTAAAACTGGTATACTAGCCGTGCTCACGGTCATGAGCAGCTCGGACCCTCACATGATTAAATTATGGAACTTAAACTCAATTTGTCATATGCATTGCATCGCAGGTGAAGTTGTTACTTTTGTTCTACTATTTAACTGGGTTGGTATTTACTTATACTTAGTAACTGCTAATAAAATTTTGACCAACTTTAAAAGCAATGCTCAGCTCTAACCATCTTCTTTGGTAAGCCTTACACTTCACGTGAGCTCCCACCTTTGGCGAGTTCATGCACATTACTCCCCACAACTTGTTGAGCGATGAACGTATGTGAGCTCACTCTTGCTGTCTCACACACCCCACAGGTCAAGAACAGGTACCACAGGATGAGGCGCTTGGAGGATGCTGCGATGAGTTTGTGAGAGGTCTAGGTCGTCGTCTCCCAGTCAACTTTGGGTTGCTGGACCGTTGTCTCATTATAATGTAATTATTTATTTTGTATAGAACTCCTGTTATGTATAAAGATGTGACATTCGATCCTGTGCCACTATACATCATATGTGTGAGACTTGGTCCCAGCATACCTGGTGTTTATGTTAGCGCCCGGGTTTTGGACCCCTAAAATCCGGGTGTTACACAATCTTACCGCATTTGAAGCATGAGCGCTTCCCCTTGGCTTTGGTCTTGCTTGGCTGTCCCTTGCGACCCTTAAGCGCCGTCTTGAAGCGCTTGATGATGAGGGCCATTTCTTCATCGTTTAGCCCTGCCGCCTCAACTTGCGCTACCTTGCTAGGTAACGCCTCCTTGCTCCTTGTTGCCTTGAGAGCAATGGGTTGAGGCTCATGGATTGGACCGTTCAACGCGTCGTCCACGTACCTTGCCTCCTTGATCATCATTCGCCCGCTTACGAATTTTCCAAGGACTTCTTCGGGCGACATTTTGGTGTACCTGGGATTCTCACGAATATTATTCACCAAATGAGGATCAAGAACGGTAAAGGACCTTAGCATCAGTCGGACGACGTCGTGGTCCATCCATCGTGTGCTTCCGTAGCTCCTTATTTTGTTGATAAGGGTCTTGAGCCGGTTGTATGTTTGGGTTGGCTCCTCGCCCCTTATCATCGCGAATCGTCCAAGCTCGCCCTCCACCAACTCCATCTTAGTGAGCAAGGTGACGTCGTTCCCCTCATGAGAAATCTTGAGGGTGTCCCAGATCTGCTTGGCATTGTCCAAGCCGCTCACTTTATGGTACTCGTCCCTGCACAAGGAGGCTAACAACACAGTAGTGGCTTGTGCATTTCTATGAATTTGTTCATTAATAAAAATAGGGCTATCCGAGCTATCGAACTTCATTCCACTTTCCACAATCTCCCATATGCTCGGATGGAGAGAGAACAGGTGACTACGCATTTTGTGGCTCCAAAATCTGTAGTCCTCTCCATCAAAGTGAGGAGGTTTGCCAAGTGGAATGGAGAGCAAATGAGTATTTGTACTTTGTGGAATACGAGAATAGTCAAAAGAAAAGTTCGAATTGACCGGTTTCCTTCTCTCGTAGTCGTTGTGGTCGTCGTCCTTTTGGGAAGAAGTAGACTCATCGCTGTCGTCGTAGTAGACGATCTCCTTGATGCGCCTCGTCTTCTTCTTCTTCCCATCTTTCCGTCTATGGCCCGAGCCCGAGTCGGTAGGCTTGTCATCCTTCGGCTCGTTGACGAAAGACTCCTTCTCTTTGTCGTTGATCACGATTCCCTTCCCCTTAGGATCCATCTCTTCGGGCGATTAGTCCCTTTGTGAAGAGAACGGCTCTGATACCAATTGAGAGCACCTAGAGGGGGGGTGAATAGGTGATCTTGTAAAACTTGAAAACTTAAGCCACAAAAACTTGGTTAAGCGTTAGCACAGTAAATGCCAAGTGGCTAGAGAGGAGTCTCAACAAAACACAATAACCACAAGAAATCAATCACAGAGATGGCACGGTGGTTATCCCGTGGTTCGGCCAAGACCAACGCTTGCCTACTCCACGTTGTGGCGTCCCAACGGACGAGGGTTGCAATCAACCCCTCTCAAGCGGTCCAAAGACCCACTTGAATACCACGGTGTTTTGCTTGCTTTTCTCAATCCCGTTTGCGAGGAATCTCCACAACTTGGAGCCTCTCGCCCTTACACTTGAAGTTCACAAAAAAGCACAGAGCAAGGGAGGATTAGCAACGCACACAAGACACAAGAATCAGAGTGTCAACACGCACACAAGTCGCAACAAGAGCTCGTAACACAACTCAATGAGTTCACAACTCCACTAGAGCTCTATATGCTATCACAATGAAACAAATGTGCGGAATCGAGGTCTTGGTGCTTAGGAATGTTGTAGGAATGCTTGGTGTGCTCCTCCATGCACCTAGGGGTCCCTTTTATAGCCCCAAGGCAGCTAGGAGCCGTTGAGAACATTCAAGGAAGGCTGATCTTGCCTTCTGTCGACTGGCGCACCGGACAGTCCGGTGCACACCGGACAGTCCGGTGCACACCGGACACTGTCCGGTGCCCGATTTCTTTCCAAAAATGGCGCAGTCGACCATTGGCAGCCTGGGAGCCGTTGGCGCACCGGTCATGTCCGGTGCACACCGGACAGTCCGGTGCCCCCTTCTAGCCGTTGGCTCGGCCACGTGTCCCGCGCAGATCGCGCTGCCGACCGTTGGCTCACCGGACAGTCCGGTGCACACCGGACAGTCCGGTGAATTATAGCCGTACGTTGCCGGTGAATTCCCGAGAGCGGCCACTTCGCTCGAGCCAGCCTGGCGCACCGGACACTGTCCGGTGCACCACCGGACAGTCCGGTGCTCCCAGACTCAGCAGAGTCTTGGCTGCTCGAGCCAAGACATTTTCAATTGGATTTTTCCTGTTTCCAGCACTTAGACACAATACATTAGTCCATAACACAATGTACTAAGTTTGAGAAACATACCTTTATCCTTGATTTGTACTTTGTCCACCATTTTACACTTAGGCACTTGTGTTGGGCACTAAATCACCAAAATACTTAGAAATGGTCCAAGGGCACATTTCCCTTTCAAAACAGTTGCTCGCATCCGCTGCGCGGTGGGCCGCCAAGACCAAAATAGTGAACCTGCATGGTGGGACCGCTACGCGCTCGAAAACTGTATCGTTTCTCGACAACGAGCTCCGGGAAGGTGTTTTTCGGACCTTCGGCTTCCTGAAGCCTAGGAGACTTTTTTCACGGATCAAGCTCGTTACGAAAAACGATCTAGCACCGCGAAGGGGCTACTGTTGGGACCATGCTTCGTCGCCGAAGGTCCTGCAGGAAGAAACAGTTTCGGTTGAAGCTGTCTGTACGTAATGCCGAAGGGTGCCGTCCATGAAGCTTCGGAGTTACAAACCGACTTAAAGATAGAATGACCTTTTAGTCCATAAGAGTTTGAGTCGATGTTGTAAACTTTTATGAGGGGTATGATCGTAATTGTTCACAGGCTGTGTCCTGTGCCTATAAATAGTGAACAGTATTCCTTTACTGTTCACGCATTCCTGTAATTGCAATCGCATCACCCGGAAACTATCATTTGTCAAGGCAGAGGTATAAATGTATTTAAATATTATGTTTAACATCTAAGATTTATATAGCGTAATAAATGATGTCATTTATTTCCAATTTAACTACCTTTAATGCTTTATGTCCTGCGTTATTCAGCATTACCTTCGAGAACAAAATTACGAAGGTGATACTTTCGTAATTTTGTTATTATAACCTTCGTCCGAAGTTCATCAAATCCTTGGGGAAATAATGTTTCAGCGGACGAAGGACATCAATATTTAACATTTTATGTTGCCTTGTTCTTAATTCATAGTATTTGAGAGCAAGTCCCCAACACTACACGACGCCCGAACGATAGCATTTCGATTAGGGAGCACACACCTGCCAATCATGACGTGAGGAGCCATGCCCCCGATGTATCGCGACCCGCGACGGTGATTCCGTTGTCGACGAGCAATTGCTCAGGACCCTAGTGAACGTCGCCCGAATCTGCTAGGCGCACACCTTCTATGGGTTCGACGATCACCCGAAGTCGAATCCCAAGACTAGAATCATCGTGGTTCAATTTTCCCACGCTGGCGGCCTCCCTTGCGTTTTCTCTACCACCCACGACACTCTAGCTCACGACATTCATAGGTTGTTCTCAAGATGGGTGAGGAAGTGGTCGCGAGGTGCTCCGAGGTTCCTGCCTTTATCGCCCTCGCCCAAACCGGTTGATTAGTGAGGACTCTAGATGGGCAGCAATGGCGGCCGCACGCAGCTCGCGTTTCTGTTACGACGAGGGGGGAGAAAAGGGCAGACAAGCGGGCTCCAGACTCCAGCGCGAGTGCGGTCGCGTGCGTGCCCTGGGTGGCGGCCCAGTGGGACCACTCTGTCGGCACTGCGAGGTGAACAACCAGGGCGCGTGTAGAGGGCTGGCGGGTGGGCCCCCGTGTCAGCGTGGCAAGGAGAGGGGTCGGTTGGGCCGATCCGAGCCAAAAGTGGGTTTGAGTGGCGCCTAAATTCTTTTTTTTTCTTTTACATTTATCCTGTTTTGCATTCCTTTCCCTACTATAATTCTTAGGTTCCCATATTTTTCAGATTTCAAATTTGGATTCAAGGCTAAATTTGTTTTATATTTATGCTTGAGTTTAATGCACATCCAAAACTTCAACATGATGCATACTTCCATATATTTATTTGGTTTTCATGAGAGGTGAAGAATCATGCTCTAATAATCAACCACATACAATAACTTCAATCATTATTCCTTGAATGGCTCAAGTCTTAGGACCCCCATATTAGGGTTTACAACACCGGACATGTCCGGTGCCCTGGCCACATCAGCCGACCGTTGGATCTGACCGTTGGCGGACAGTCTGGTGTACACCGGACAGTCCGGTGCTACAGCACCCGAGAGTCCATGGTTGCGTACTCTCTGCTCAGACTGTCCGGTTACACACCGGATAGGTACTGTTCACTGTCTGGTGTGCCACAAGAGCGTTGGCTGACTGCCCTTTTCTTGTATTTCTTCACTATTTCCTTAGGCTTCTTTTGATCTTGAGTCTTGGACTTCTACGGATCTTTTAGGTCTTCTTTTAAGGTGTTGCATCCTCAGTGCCTCAGTCCAATCCTCTTTGCATCCTATGAACTGTAAACACAAATACTAGCAAACACATTAGTCCACATGTTATGTTAATCATCAAACACCAAAATCATTTAGATAAATGTGTTGAGCTCCATTTTCCTTACATACGCTTTTCCAAAAAAAATTATTATTATTGTGAAAATTTTAAGGTGTGAATACATGTTTTAATTTTAAGGTCTAAATTTTAAGGTGAGATCCACACATGGATCTAGCTACATCGTTACACATAAATTTACAGATTATCATTCTTGCTCCTTTCTAAAAATTTAAATATTTTTGTGAAAAATTATGGTGTGAACATGATGCTTTAATTTTAAGATCCGGCTTCTAAGATAGGACCCACATATGGATCTAGCTACACTATTACACACAAACTAGCCTATTATTGTTCCTAACTATCCCCAAAAATTAATTAATTTTATGAAAATTTTAAGGCGTGAACACGAACGTAAGACTTTAATTTTAGAGTCCTAAGGTGGAGCCCACATGTGGATCTAGCTTTAGATATCTATAAAATTTGACAGATTATCATGTCGAGTCCGTTCACGAATCAGCTCCAATGTTACTCCATGAAATATTTCAATCTGAACATGGTAACGAATCCAATATAGCGAACATGAATCTTCTATGTAATTAGATAATAGGTTTAACCCACTAGATATGGATGAGTTGTGGCAGGTTATTTTGTTGAATTATTGGGTGTTTGAAGAAAATGACTTGTTTGTGATGGGTTAAAGTGGATTTTAACCCATTATCAGGGCTAGATTTCTTCTTTTTAGTGCTGATGACTTCTAATCAACTTCCTCTACGGTCCAGTCAATGAATAGGTTGGTTTACGAGAAATAATTGTCAAGCTCGTCAGAACTTTTTATAAAGGCAAATTTAGCTATTATTAGAATGGAAACGTTTCTAATAGACTAGCATGTTCGATGCGGTTTGCTACAGTTTTAATTTAGTTGTAACTTCTACAGTATTTTATCTTTATAAATTGCAGCTTTAGAACAGTTGCAGCTCTCCTTTCTTATGTCTCCACTCTATTGGATAGATAGTTTTATTCGCCATACAAAAGTTCTGAATTTACAGTCTCTTAGATTAGTCTACAACGTTTTTATGAAATCTATCTAAAAGAGTGGTTACTCTTTTATAATAATCTTTTAAAGTTGCTTTAAAGTGTAATGAAAATAATCTAGTTCAAACACAAGATAACAACACAAATTAAATGGAATTAAAATCATGGTTGAAAGCATTGACAAGACATATTAACCCTAAGGTGGTGAAGATAACAATGAACCCAAACAAAAAAACAAGGTGCAGTGGATGGTAGGAACCAAAAGCAAGCAGGCGATGAGGCACGTGCGCTGGCCTAGGGACTGAGCGCTGCTCGAGCAGAGATGGCAATGGATACTCGAAACCCGACTACCTGACAGGTTTTACCGATATGAAGGAGGGTATGGAATGATTTCTCTACCCGCGAGTATGTTAATGGGCAAGATCCTCTACTCGTTGGGTAGACGGGCACGGGTATGGGTTGGTACTACCCATATCCATCTACCCATGGGTAGAATATACCCGCAACAATACCACTATAATCATCTAATAGAGACCATCTTAGTTAAAATAAAACTCTTCTCTAGTTATTATTTGTCTAGTTACCAAGTTATGTAATTATATGATTTGTTATATGTGAAATTGGATTTATTTTTTATGTTTATTTAATGTTTTGAGTGATTAATATATTGAAATTTAAGTCTTTCCTAGTGGGTACGGGTTATCCGACGGGTAAAATTACCCGCGCGGGTACGGGTAGAATTTTATACCCGTGAGCATATATGACCATATGGGTAATCAGACGAGTAAAAGTTTTTTTAATGGGTACGAGTATGGAACGGCACTACCCGACGGCTATGTACCCGTTGCCATCCCTATGCTCGAGTGTGGTATGTTGGTTGGATGCTGCTCGAGTGTAGCATGTTGGCTAGAACTTGCATATCTCATACGATTTTAGTATAATATACAAATAAATTGTATATATAAATATATTAATTTAATTAGTTTGTGTTTAAATTATAATTACGTAGAATGAAATTTAATTCTAATGAAACAAAAGTGACCTTAAAAAATAAAAATCCATCGAGAAAAATGGTTTTCCGCCCTATATTTTGAACGCATGGGGTAAATGCATTCGAGAACTGTACAGTTTCGAAAGTACAGAAAATGTTTTCGGCGACTGCAATACTGCGAAGTGGCCATCCGTCGGCAAAGGGCCGACTTCCTGTGCTCGTTCCTGTCATACCTCGCCACCATGCGCCTCCCGCCCGTCCGCTTCCTGCCGTCGAGCTCAACGCCGGCGGTAGTGGACGCGAACGCGCGCATCGCTCGGCTGGCACGCACGGGGAACATGGAGGGCGCCCGCGCCACGTTCGAGGCCATGCCGCTCCGCACCACCGCCTCCTACAACGCCCTCCTCGCCGGCTACTTCCGCAATCACCTCCCCGACGCCGCGCTCCGCGTCTTCCACCGTATGCCCACGCGGGACCTCGCCTCCTACAACGCGCTCATCTCTGGTCTCTCCCTGCGCCGTCACACCCTCCCCGATGCCGCCGCGGCGCTCGCCACCATCCCCTACCCGCCCTCGGTCGTCTCCTTCACATCCCTCCTGCGTGGGTATGTGCGCCACGGCCTCCTGGCTGACGCCATACAGCTGTTCCGCCAGATGCCTGAGCGTAACCACATATCGTACACGGTGCTGCTCGGTGGCTTCCTCGACGCCGGCCGTGTTGACGAGGCTCGCAAGCTGTTTGACGAAATGCCCGCAAAGGATGTTGTTGCGTGGACTGCCATGCTGTCTGGGTACTGCCAGGTTGGCCGGGTTGATGAGGCGCGCACTCTATTTGATGAAATGCCAAAGAGGAATGTTGTGTCGTGGACAGCTATGATCTCTGGCTACGCTCAGAATGGGCAGGTGAACCTTGCCCGGAAGCTGTTCGAGGTGATGCCTGAGCGAAATGAGGTGTCGTGGACTGCAATGCTATTTGGGTATATACAGGCTGGCCGCATAGAGGATGCTGAAGAACTGTTTAATGCAATGCCAGATCACCCATTGGCTGCCTGCAATGGGATGATTGTTGGGTTTGGGCAGCAGGGGATGGTGGATGCTGCCAAGTCAGTCTTTGACAGGATGTGTGAGAGAGATGATGGAACATGGAGTGCAATCATCAAAGCATATGAACAGAATGAATTCTTGATGGAGGCACTGTCTACCTTCCGTGAGATGTTGCACATTGGAATCCGTCCAAACTACCCATCAGTCATCAGCATCCTCACCGTATGTGCAGCACTGGCTGTTCTTGATTATGGGAGGGAAGTGCATGGTGCAATGCTGAGGCGCTCCTTTGATATGGACATCTATGCCGTGTCAGCATTAATCACAATGTACATCAAATGTGGCAATTTGGATAAGGCCAAAATGGTCTTTCACATGTTTGAGCCCAAAGACGTTGTGATGTGGAACTCTATGATCACTGGTTATGCTCAACATGGGTTGGGAGAGGAAGCACTCCACATATTCGATGACATGAGGTTGGCTGGGATGGTGCCTGATGGAATTACATATATTGGGGCCCTTACAGCATGCAGCTACACAGGAAAAGTTAAAAAAGGCAGGGATATTTTTAATTCTATGGGTACAAATTCTGGCATCAAACCTGGATTAGAGCATTATGCTTGTATGGTTGATTTGCTTGGTCGAGCTGGACTTGTGGATGAAGCACTGGATTTGATAAAGACCATGCCAGTTGAACCAGATGCTGTCATCTGGGGAGCTCTAATGGGAGCCTGTAGGATGCACAAGAATGCTGAGATTGCTGAGATTTCTGCTAAGAAGCTTTTAGAGCTAGAGCCTGGAAATGCTGGACCATATGTCTTGCTCTCTCACATTTATACATCCTCTGGAAGATGGGAAGATGCTTCTAATATGCGGAAATTCATTAGCTCAAGACATTTGAACAAATCACTCGGCTGTAGTTGGATAGAATACGACAAGAGGGTGCATCTCTTCAAATCGGGTGATGTTTTAGCACATCAAGAGCATGCTAGTATCCTTAAAATGCTGGAGAAGTTAGATGGGTTGTTGATGGAATCTGGATACTCAGCTGATGGAAGTTTTGTGCTTCATGATATAGATGATGAGCAAAAAACTCATAGTCTACGGTATCACAGTGAGAGGCAGGCTGTGGCATATGGACTATTGAAAATCCCAGAAGAATTGCCCATCCGTGTCATGAAAAATCTCAGAGTCTGTGGTGATTGCCACTCTGCAATAAAGTTGATCGCTAAGATAACATCTCGGGAAATCATACTGAGAGATGCAAATCGATTCCATCATTTCAAAGACGGCTTTTGCTCATGCAGGGACTATTGGTGAGGTGAATGCTGTAGTAAATTCCTTGCTTCATATCATCTCTTTGATGAGCCTTTCATTTGGTAAGTCTGGTTACTGCAAGAGACAGTCACCCTTAGTTTTCCAAATCATTAATTAAATTGACTACGATACATGGTTCCTATTGATTTCATCCAGAAAAAGGCCTCAATAGCTTGTTAGTAATATCTTAATCTATTATTGGAGACACATGGAGGATTATATTTCCGCTGAAGATGAGGTACATCCAGGATCAGCACATGGTCAACTGCAAATCCTGTTGTAACACAGAGCCTCTAATTTCAACATGAACAAATTATCTTTTGAGTTGATACAGTCTGGCGAAGAAAGCTATGAGGTGAAAACTACTGTTATATGTTATCTACTTGAGTATTTTTTTTATTTGGAAAATCCGTGCACTCGTTGAGATTCATGTTTTTAATTCACATTAAACTTCGACTCTGCAGATACTAGTACCTGGTATGATGCTTGGAATCATAGATGTGAAATATTGACTGGCAGCATTCAGCTTTTCATCTTAAAGCACCTCACCAAGTTTGGCGAATAGTCACAGTTCACAAAAAGATGGAGAATTGGGTACACTAGTGTGCCATCTGCCATGGGATCTCAACAACTGCATATTGTGCTTTTTTGTGCAGGTTGCCACTGGCAAGATTAGACAATTACTTGCGGAGATCAAGTATGGAAGTTCACTTACATTTCTTGTAACATAACTCTACTGCCAGCAGTGGACCAAGGTAAAGCAGCTACTACCTTTTTTCTTCAAAATGTTACCGTGTTCATTTGTATCTGTGGACATCAATTTTTAACGACAGTATTTACAAATCCATTAATTATTCCTTGCGTTGTATGTAAATATTTAAAGTTTCATAAAAAAGAAGTGTAATATATGTTTCTGGGTGAAAACTAGTTAGTTTGGCAAGGTCTTTGTTTCAAAATAACTTGCACCGGATTTGATTGTCAAAACTGAAGTAATCATGCTGATCCATGAACTGCATGTGCAAGTTTATAGAATGTGGCATAGCTTTGTAACATCTGCAACACCCATAGTCATTTTTTACTAGCAAGAGAGATTATATGTCCCTCAATAGTCAATCCCCTCCAATTCGTATGCGACTAAATAAGCCTTAGGGCTAATTTGGAAGCAAGAAAACTGGAAGGAATTAGAGGAGCTAGAATCTCCATCTTATTTAAAATTGAATAAGAAGGGAATTTTAGCACCTCTAATCCCCTCCGGTTTTGTGGCTCTCAAACTAGCCCTAGGTTGTCCCACTTCCGGAGCGGGGAAGGGAAGGAAATAAAACAGCATCACATGGAACTCGTGGCGAAAACGAGAGCATGACGATGTTATTAACTTCGTTCCAGAGCCAAGAAGGCCAGAAAGGTTCACAAGGATCACACGCTGGCACGGGCGACGCAAAGCCTCGTCAACCGCCCCGTGAATCTGCAAGTATGACAACCACGGGCACGTATTGCTCTACCACACCAGCTCCCAGCGAAGTGGTTGAGGCATTTCATGGAGCTACCAGTACCAACCTGTTCGAACCAAAAATGAGCGGCCGGACGGTCCGGCCCTGAGGCCGGACGGTCCGCGGTCCGGACAGTCCGCGCCTGTGGGCCGGACGGTCCGCGCGTGCGCAGAACAGATTAGGGTTCCGAGTTTTGTGTTACGGTTGTTAGCTAAAATCACGGGAAAAGCTCGGAAATTAGTTTGTAAAGGGTCCAGCCCCCCTCCTCTATAAATAGAGAGGTCTACGGCCGATTTAGAATCATCAATCGAATCAATACAACTTCTATTTCGCATTTTATCTTAGGAGTAGTTCTAGTCTAGTTTAGGTTTAGTCTTCCAATCCCCAAATTCTTCGCCTCTCCTCGACTCTACGTCGATTAGAGGAGTCTAGGTCGGCCAGCCCGAGCCTAGACACAACCTAGGATCTCTACTCCCCGACGGGGTCCCTCCCGGGAGCGAGATCCAGGCGCCGTCGGCGATCTTCCGCCGTCCCTACGTACGCGCGGACCGTCCGGCCCCAGGGCGCGGACCGTCCGGCTGTCAGGCAGGAGCCCCAGCCGCGCACCAGGCCGCGGACCGTCCGGCCCCAGGCCGCGGACAGTCCGCCCTTGCGCAGAGAGCACCACCGCGCCTCGCACCAGGCCGCGGACCGTCCGGCCCCTGCGCGCGGACCGTCCGCCCCTGTGCAGAGGGCACCGCCACGGTTCTTGTTGAGTGTTTGGCGCTCCGAAAAGGCGTCAACATACTTTTTGGCGACTCCGCTGGGGACGACATATCTAAGCTCATCAAATCGGCCCTCAATGGCCGGTTCAAGGGATAGCTCTGATATTTCTCCAAGCAACATCATAGAGCCGACTTGGGAAACCTTGCCGGCTGACGAGCAGCTCCAGTTCGAGGAGCACAAGGAGCGGATGATCCAGGAGGCGAAAGCAAAGTTCTTGGCCAACTTCAAAGTGGACAGGAACAACAAGGTCGTCCGACATCGGGCGACGGATCCGGCTTCGCTCCAACCCACGCCAGACATCCCCAATGTAAGTAATACCAACGATCTGCAATCTCTTAGAAATTATGTAGAAGATCAGCGTGAACAAATGCAGAACATCATAGGGGGTATGCAAAGCGATCTTAAGAGACTAGTACGTGCATTTGATAAATCTAGTACCGCAAATTTCCCTTCGCACGAGGTTGAGTTAGGAAATAACGCGTGTAACACATCGGCTAAAGGTTGTCACGACCAGTCACAACCCCTTTATGGGATGCCGATGGACACATACCCTAAGCAACCGCAAATCGGCAGCAAACCAGCCGATCTGCACATGCCCGGACCGTCCGCACGTGAGCGCGGACCGTCCGGGCCAGCAACAGTCGGGCCTATTTTTAATGAGTTACCTAGGTATGCGCCCGAGCCACCACACACGACACAGAACCCAAACTACCCAGCCGGACGGTTCGGGTACGTATCCGGACAGTCCGTGCAGGAGTCTTTTGAGGAGGATTATTACATAAATCCTCGCCCGTCCCAGCAACACTTCCCATCACACTATACAATGCATCAACCCATTAATTCAGGATCCAAAGCCCAGGAAAGCTTTCCGGCCACACCTGGAAGGCCGGAAAGAAACAATCAAACGTATGAGCCATATAGGGCAAATGGAAATGCACCACGTAACTCAAACCAATGGGGGGAAAGACAACATGCTAATATCCAGCCAACCCCACCTATGTTTGACCAGAGAGCCGGTGGTCTCGCACCGGCTGCCATTGATATAGTAAGGGAAGAAATAGCTGGGGCGTTCCGAGATAAGCTCGGAGTAAGCATGGTCCCTGGGGGGCAATCATATCGGAAACCTTATGACAGCCGATTTGATCACCACCCATACCCGCAGGGAACCAGGATACCCGAATTCACAAAATTTTCGGGAGATCAAGGAAAGAACACACGTGAACACATAGGCCAATTTTTAGCACAATTAGGAGAGTTGGCCGACACAGAGGCATTTCGCGTACGTTTGTTTTCATTATCTTTAACAGGAACTGCGTTTGCATGGTACGCCACTTTACCTCCTAATTCCATTTCATCATGGGGGGATTTAGAACAAAAATTTCATGATCATTTTTTCTCCGGTGACTATGAATTGGATTTGGTAGATTTAGCGTCGTTGCGACAGACAAAAGATGAATCGGTTAATGATTACATCCGGAGATTCCGAGATACAAGAAACCGATGCTTTCAAATTCATTTAGCAGAGAAACAGCTAGTAGGATTAGCTTTTAATGGTCTGCGATATTACCTTTAGTTAAAAGACGCTCCGGTTTCAGTCTCTCCCCGCGTTTCACGCGCTCTCGGCCGCGCGCAAGCCAACGTGTGGCTGCACACCACGGACCCGAAATTTTACTTCAAATCAACCAAATTGCAGCGTTGCGTCCGGTCTTCCATTCCCAACTCGGTCGACGCGTTCGCCACGGCTGCGCAGGCCTCCTCCTCCGCGGTCGGCTCCGCCTCCGATCCCCTCCCTTCTTCGACGATGCGAGCACACCCACTCATCCTCTTCGTACCTGCACCGCCACCTCATCCTCTTCCTCGCCGCGCCGACACCCGCCGCGCCGACACCCGCCCCGTGCAGGCGCCGCTACCCTGTTGCCGCGCCCGCACCTCCTTCCCCATCCGCGCCCGCCGCGGCTCCTCCGGCAGCTCCGCCACGCGCCCAACTGCAACCTGTCTGCACGGCCACCGCTGCCTGGTAGTAGAGGTAAGCTTTCGCCCGCCATATGTGGTTTCGGACATTCACCAAGTCTTGTACAATATGTTCCTCCACCTCGGCGGCGGCGGCAGGGGAGGCGGCCTTGCCGCCGGAGGACGACGTCTGCTCCGTCTGCCACGACCGCTTCCGGATCCCGTGCCAGGCGAACTGCTCCCATTGGTTCTGTGGCAAGTCCCTTCCACTACCCTGCCTCCTCTCCCTTCTTGCCCCCCGCGCCTCGCCCCTCTTCCCCCTACGGGGATTAACTTGTTCTTTCCCTTCTCGATCTGACTGCGCGGAGGGAAATCGAGCAAGCGGCCGGCCACGCAGAACTGTCAGCTACCGATTTGGGGCTGGCTGCCTCCTGTTCTTTTCTCCTCCCTGTAGATAGAAAGGAACTCTGTTGGTTCGAGGTTGTCAAGGATTCGTGGGTTTGCTAAATTGCCGCGCTCTGCGAATCGGGTGCTCGAATTGGTCTTGAACCCTCTTTACCATAGGCTCTGCTTAGGAATAAACTGCACGAGTCGATGCAAAATGAGTGTGTAGGGTACTCAAACAATGGAAGTTTTAGAGGCGCCTACAGGTGAGTAGACTGGATAATTGCACTTGGTAGATAGCGTCGAGCTGTCGATGACAAGAATCGATGCTAAAGAGAGGCCAGATCTTGGAAGGGTGGTTGGTGGTCATGGGATCCAACCGAAACCAATGAACTGCTACCCGAGCCAAACAACTCTCCTGCCCGACACCTACACATAGGGTGAACTGATTTAGGGCAATGAGAAGCAGAAGTTAAGAAGACCGCTGCGCGCCCTGCAGATCAGCATCGCCCATCACTGGGTTACCTTTTGTGTTCAAAGCTTGTGCAACTTCTGTGTTGCATCATGTTCGGTATTATCTACAAGTACATGTGTGGTCTTGTGTGCTAGAAATGCCCAGATATACATATGAAGAAATGATTTTTTCTCCTTTTTTCCCGAATTTGGTGAACTACATATCATCTTATAAATTGTGCCATGCCTACACAACTCTACCACTGCCGTGGAGTTCTCCCTATTACTGAATGTGGTTATGCGGTCATGTTTTCCAGGAGAGTGCATCATCCGCGTTTGGAATTATGGACCTCCTGTACAGGCTTGCAAGTGTCCCATTTGTCGCCGCCTTATAAATCTACTGGTGCCTGCTGCATTATCAGGGCAGGAGGATGGTCCACAAGCTCAACGTATTCTAGGAGAGATTCAGCACTATAACTGTATATTTGGTGGAGCACCACGCAGCCTAACTCAGGTCGGTACACTGTCCATGAAAGCAGATGTCCTTTGTTTTAGAGTTTTAGGGCGAGGCCTTTCATATAAATAAAAAGACAACAATTCAGATTACAGTGCGGGGTTGAAAGCTGATGATACAAAAACTTGGCCGGGGAGTGAAAGACCTTCCTCCTGGTATTATATTAAAAGAGATCGAAACATGGTCCCGACTGAGAAAATTTCTGAACCCTGACCCATCACTAGCGGGCCGTCACCATCCACTCTGCAACGGCCGAGCCGGAGGGTGGCGCACATGACGTAACCCGGGAGCGGGCAAGGCAGAACGAGGGGATCTTTTTAACCAAGCCCAAAATTCGCTCCCGATGGGGATCGAACCCGGGACCTGGAGGTGCTACTCGGAAGCTTTAACCATTACACTAGATGCCCTTTCACAAAGGTGACGATACTTTCAAGAATGAAATCGGGAATTGAGATTGGTAACGGTTAGATCTTGTGGTTTTTCCTTTATTTCACAACCTTTATTTCTCTCCCTTCCCAAGTCGACACCCACCGCCCTCTCCCCCCAAAAAAATCTCGCGAGATTGATGAGTATTTTTCTCCCCGTCCCTTAGAGTGACTTGGTGAATGCGATGGTCCTGTCCCCACTTGACCCTATCTCGCCACCCAGCGGGCAGGCTCCTGCTCTCACCTCCCGTCCCAAGAGGTAGTCGCAGGCCCATGGACTAGCGAGTCGGCGTTCACCCTCCTGCTATCACGAGCGGAGGGGCTGCCTCCACCTGTCTCCAATCCAAATAACTCCCTCCTCCGCGCTTCATGGGCCTCTGGCCATCGCGTATTTGACGCGTGTCTGGTTGGTTATTGTTACCACAGTGCTAATTGGTTATTCCTAAGTGTGTTTTTGGCGTGCGATCCAGTAGAGCCTAATCTGTCTGCCTGATTGGCTGCTGCTTACTTTGTGTTCCACTGGAAATCGTAGTGGTGCGCACCTACTTTTTTCTACATAACCTCTATAACTTGGAATGTGTTCGATTGTCTGATGCTAATTCCCTGTACAGTGATTTGCTTTGATATCTGTTGTGTAATCTAAGGATGCCAGTTACATGATTTGAAAAAAAACTGTATCCACTATAAACTGTATTGTTATCTTGATAATTGTTAAATCTGAGCCACTGTCTGAATACTCCTGCCCCCTTCCCCCCAATTCCCATGGTGGTTTTTAAAGGTTGGTTTTGCTGCTGTTGCAGGTAACGAGACAACTAATGTACTCTTTGAATTGGTTAAAGCTTTTATTCTGTTTTGTACTCGTGTATTGATCAACAATGGCACATGAATATATCGCTTCTGTTGCTAGAGCAATTGAATTAACTTACATAAACTATTTTTAATTGAACATGCATGGTCATGATGGCTGGTTCATTGACCATTATGAAGTGCTTGTGGATGAGAGTTTCTAGCTGCAATAAATGTATGCTGAAGAGTGATGTGATCTGCGTGCATGTTTTTTCAAGAATCAGAATAGGCCTGTTTCTCTTCTATTCTGCAGTGCATATATAGTCTCATGTTGTTTTCTTCTAAACCTTGACTGGTGATGTAGGAAACCTTTTGACAAGGACATGCTTCAACCTTCCAGGAGTTGATGTTGATCCTTTTGACAAGGACAAGGACAGACTTCAACCTTCCCAGCCTATACTACCACAGTTAGCTTATATGGTTTGTTTTTCCTCTGCATATATGTACTCGTGCCTGTGTTTCTTTTTTGGGGGTGGTGGGATCATGGTATACTGTTGGGAGGTTTTTCTGTTGCTGATGTGCTTGTTATTTGATCGTGTGCTTCTGTCGTCTGGTTTTTACTGTTGGGAAGACTCGAACCTTCCCAAGGAGTTAACTCCTTTCACATTCAAACAAGATACCATAGAGAAGCCAAAAACTATATCTATCTAGCGAGGGCAAATTAAATTGTTAGCTGAACATATTTTTATTTCCTCTCAACTCAGCGACTCAATATTAGGCTGTGGGCGAATTAAATTGTTGATTCAGAGCTGCTTTTTTGCCTGTTTTGCCAAAATCTGTAATAACGCATGAAGCTAATTTCCAATTTTACATTTAGAACTATGAATCTTAGCCAAGGAATGTTTTGTCAGGTTGCCCTTAATAAGCCTTTTGGCTTGCAAGTTCTGCCTAAAGGACTGTTTCAGCAGCGGACTGTTTTAGCGCAACTTCAATTGAAAGACGCGAAGATGGCCTCATCTTGCCGGTTCAAGAGAAAAGATGTGCAGTCGCATCCAGTACCTGTTCATCATTTAGGGAGGGGAACATCAGGTTTGTTTCTTTTTTTAGAGCTAAGTCCTCACTACTCAAAAAGTCTGGTTCGCTGACACTCACTTTAGTCTACCACCGCTATCTGTTTTTGCTAACTTGGACATTAACTATAAAGAACATATGAATTATTGATTAGGTTGAACAGAATGTTGTTCTGAGAACAAAAACAGATTATCTCACTGAATTATTGATTACTTGTCTTGAGAATACTGTTATTGTAGGAAGCCTGTGCATTGCGTGTATATGAAAAAAGTCTTACATAAGTATCGATCTTCTCGAAGATGTTATTTATTGGTGTTTTAGAATATATATATATATATATATATAGAGTTGAATTATTTCCTGCACAGTTCGAAGGATCGAGATCTCACTCTTAATTTTGTTGGTAGTAACAGCTTTGTAATCTACAAGCTCTTGATGCTTACTTAAGCTGTACAATATGTCAGGAGAAAAAGCGGGAGATGGTTGCTTCTGCGTTTGGAGAATACAAATCTGGTTCCCAACACACTTGATTGACCGTTGAAGACCTGAATTATCTGTTAATGGTGTAGACTCCCTCCTGAGAGTGAACAGTTTAGCTCATTGGATTGGTGTTAGACCGTGGTAGGTAAAAATGTTCTCTAAAAAATAACAAACTGCTTTCATTTATGGATTATTAGTTCTTGTAGCTTGTACAGTTGCAGAGATTTAAGGGTTGCTAGCGACATGTCTTCCAATTCTTTTTGCACTGGAAGCAGTAAGATGCTGAACTAGGTGAATTCTTCATATAGCTGCTATAGCGCCTGTTAACTTAGGGGGTGTTTTCTAGGTACTAATTTTTTGCCTTTCCTTTTTCTATTCAGTGTGTAGTTGATGGCTAACTTCATGACTATCATGAGTGACTTAACTGATTTTGTCAGAGAATTCAATTAGTAATACGCCTGATGAATCATAATCCTCTGTGCTACCTGTCCCGCCGTTGTAAAATAAAATATTATGGCATGTTAGCCTCGCTTTGTTAGTTTGGACAGTACTCTGTAATTTGCCTGGCTGCCTTGTAATACTAGGTTACTATAGCTGTCTGCATCGAGATTGTTTTGTGTTTTGAGCTAAGAAAAAACTCTCCATGGTTTACAGAACCAAGCCAAAAAAAAAACAGATATCAGCTGTGACGTCACACTCAAAAGCTTGTTCTTCAGATATGTACTTAATTATGTTTCTCTTGCATTTCATGTTGATTTGTCTAATTATTACCGTATATTAAGATTTTATTATAATTCCAATTTAATATGCCTTATCATAGCCATGATTACTGCAGGGCGCACGAAGTGCGCCTCCTGATCTAGTTATTTAAAAGAAAGATTAGAAGGCATCCAATTCTTTACACTAGCACAATTACACCAGAGAGCTTCGGCTTGTGAAAGCCGAAGCAAAGAAACTACTAAAGCAATTCGTCACAACATACGTGTAGTAGAATGCGACCAAAGTAGCTCAGAAGACGAATCAGCAGAAGTGTATGCTGCTGAAATAGTTTGGCCAAAGCAGGCCAAATCTTCGGCTTGTGCCTCCTTACAGCCGGTTCAAAAGAAACGGCAGGAGGAGGATAAGTTTACATTTAATGTTGGTAAGTGTGATAGAATATTTGATGAATTACTCAAAAATGGCAACATTAAAATAAATCACACTGTTCCATCCGCCGACGAGCTAAAACGTCGTGCATATTGCAAGTGGCATAACTCATTTTCTCATGCCACTAATGATTGTAATGTATTCCGTCGACAGATTCAATCGGCCATTAACGAAGGACGATTGAAATTTCAGGAAATGCAGGTGGATACGGAGCCCTTTCCAATGAACATGATTGACTTTGAGGGCAAGAAAGTCCTGGTTCGGCCAAACACGGTCGATAAAGGCAAAGGCAAAGAGGCAATCATCAGCAATTCTAAAAAGGCCGATGAGGATCATAAAGTTTCTTGCAGGAAAGTGGTAGCCGAGAAGACTCCCGATGGAGGGGAGACCCTAAAGGTGACCATCACAACCTCCAGTACTGGGGGGCAAGCGCAGACAGGGAGACAGATACAGGAACCCGTGCTGCGTATCCCGGACGGTCCGGCACGTAGGCGCGGAAGGTCCGGGACCCCACCGGACGGTCCGGAGAGCTCCGGCGGACGGTCCGGCCATGCTCAGGACTCGCAGCGACCACGTACCTTTAAACCACGACGACCAGAGATAGGTACGTGGAAAACAAATACATTTAAAGCAGCTGGTCGGCTGATCGAGCCTGGCCCGACTTTCGATCAATTGTTGTCTAAATATGTGAAAAAGAAGGTCGGCCCCAGTGACCGGCCACCGAAGCGGCCCCGCTCACCCATTCATGAGCAACGTCAGGTCAGGCCGATTGGACCACCTCACCAATCGGAAGAAATGAAAGGTCCTATTGTACAATTGAGACCCAACATGCCGACATGGACCTCTCCACCTCCTTATCCATCCATGCCATATCCATACGCATACTTACCTCCACCATATGTCCCAAATCAAATGTGGGGCATGCCACCATATCCATTTGGGATGCCACAGTACCCCGCCTGGGGGGCACCCCAAACATCCGTTTTTGATAGGTTGGCACCGCCAGTGCAAGACCGATTGAGCACCGCTGAATCCGGTCACCAGGCACAGGCCCAACAAGGTTGCCGGACTACTCGGCCTCCTAGGCCGACCAATCCGGCAGGGGGGGATATGCCTGTGGCAATTCAAAGAACAACAAAAAAGGACATCATCAAAATAGGCACTGCGGATGTTGTCATACAGGGAGACAATAAAGGGCCGATGATTTTCGGCGAATCGGCCAACACAACCGAAAAGGATACGGCTACCATCAAAACAGCCGATCCAAAATACTCCATGCCTCGATGGTGCCCAGCGGGATTGACACGATCCCAAAAGAGAAAATTACAGCGCCTAAGAGCAAAGGAGAGCTAGGAGAAGGAGGCGGAAAAGACATTTAATGACACACATCCACTATACCCGCCACCACAAAAGAAATGGAGACCAAAGGCCGTTGAGGAAAAACAAACGGCCACAGAAATAGAAAGTCAACCTGCACCAGGCGCAGACCGTCCGGCCCCCGCGTGCGGACCGTCCGCCGTTCACCAGGAAGGCTCTGGACAACCTGCACCAGGCGCGGACCGTCCGACCCCCGCGTACGGACCGTCCGCCGTTCATCAGGAAGCCTCCAACAACACGACAACATCCATGGAAGAGGACGACCTGCTAGGAGAAGACCTGGTCGACTACGAGGCTTCTCCAGAACGCCCAGGTATGGATGTAAATATTATTACATTCTCTTCCGATTGCACTATCATTGGCGACGATGAACCTGTTGCTGCCCAGTTCGATTTTGGTCCTAAAGAAGCCGCCTTTACTAAACCAAAGGAATCGGTAAACCATTTAAAGCCGCTCTTCGTGCGCGGTCACATTGATGGAATACCGATTGCTAAGATGTTGGTGGATGGAGGGGCGGCTGTAAATCTAATGCCTTATTCATTATACAGAAAATTAGGTAAACAAGATGACGAACTTGTTAAAACCAACATGACCCTCAGCGGTGTTGGGGATAGTTCGATTAAAGCCAGGGGAGTCACGTCCGTTGAATTAACCATCGGGACTAAGACCCTTGCTGCTGCATTCTTCGTCGCTGATGTAGAAGGGAATTACAGTTTAATTCTAGGCAGAGATTGGATTCATGCCAATCAATGTATACCTTCTACATTACATCAAATGCTAATACAATGGGTAGGCGATGAGGTAGAACAAGTACATGCTGATGTATCGGCCTGCATCGCTGTGGCCGATGCCCCTGTACTCTGGACTTATGAAACTGCTACATGTCTCACAGGAGTAGATTTTTCTGATTATCAGTTCATAAGTATAGATAGGAAGGGTTTCATTCCTGTAATGCTAGAGCCGATGGAGAATCGGCTGAATCCTAAATAGAGTTTAAATGATGAATACACACAAAGTTCATGAGTCTTTGATCACGGACAATTCGGCTCTCAAAGCCGGATGGCCCGGTCTTTCGCAAAACAGTTCGGACTTTAAGACCGAACATCTATCTCAGCAAAAAGACAGTATTACGGATGATCCGGTCCCCGAGACCGGAAAGTCCTCCATCACACAAAGATCATCTGATTCCTCTGTGGGGGACATGATAGAGGAATTCAGAGATCTTGATAAACTAGGACAGGGGTTTACATCGGCTGATCCTTTGGAGGAGATTGACATAGGAAATGGTAAAACTCCAAGGCCGACTTTTGTAAACAAGATCCTGGAGACCGATCCTAGAACTGAGATGATCGGTCTATTGAAGGAATATTCAGATTGTTTTGCTTGGAATTACACTGAAATGCCTGGACTAAGCCGAGAGATTGTCGAACATCGGCTGCCCATTAAGTCTGGTTTCAGACCTTTCAAGCAGAAATCTAGAACATTTCGTCCAGATCTTCTCCCACGAATCAAGGACGAAATCCACCGGCTGCTAGAAGCTAATTTTATTAGACCTTGCAGATACGCAGAGTGGGTCTCTAATATTGTGCCGGTGGAGAAGAAGGAGTCAGGTAAACTTAGAGTATGCATTGATTTTCGTAATTTAAATAAAGCGACTCCTAAAGATGAATATCCCATGCCCATAGCCGACACATTAATCAATAATGCATCAGGAAATAGAATTATTAGCTTCCTTGATGGTAATGCCGGATATAATCAGATTTTCATGGCCGAAGAAGATGCGTCTAAAAACGGCCTTTATATGTCCAGGCTTCATTGGTTTATTTGAATGGGTTGTCATGACATTCGGTCTTAAAAATGCTGGTGCTACTTATCAGAGGGCTATGAATCTGATCTTCCATGAGTTGTTAGGAAACACTGTGGAAGTCTACATTGATGATATTGTAGTCAAATCGGCTAAGTTTAGTTCTCATATAGCTGATTTGCGCAAAGCCTTTGATAAAATGCGTCGGTATGGTTTAAAAATAAACCCACGTAAGTGTGCTTTTGGAGTGTCGGCTGGTAAGTTTTTAGGATTTGTCATCCATGAACATGGTATAGAAATAGACCCTGACCGAATCAAGTCTATTCGGAATGTGGGGCCTCCGACTTGTAAGGTCGAAGTGCAGAGGTTTCTCGGCAAGGTGAATTATTTACGAAGGTTTATTTCTAACCTAGCCGGGAAGATTGATGCCTTCACCCCTATCCTTCGGCTTAAGAATGATGCTGAATTCACTTGGGGGGCAGAACAGCAGGACGCATTTGATCTCATTAAAAAATATTTGTCTTCGGCTCCCGTGTTAAAAGCACCACAAGTAGGAGCGCCATTCAGATTATACATTGCAGCTGAAGACAAGGTTATTGGGGCTGTTCTGACACAAGAAACTGAGGGGAAGGAGCATGTGGTGACATATCTAAGCCGAAGGTTGGTGGATGCTGAAACAAGGTACACTTTTATTGAAAAGTTATGTTTATGCTTGTTTTATGCATGCACCAAATGTAGATGTTATTTACTGTCTAGTCATTGCACTGTTTCTGGTCAAGCCGATGTAATCAAATACATGTTGCATAACCCAATTATGAGTGGTAGAATTGGTAAGTGGGCTTATGCACTCATAGAATATGACTTGGCCTATGAACCATTGAAATCTATGAAAGGCCAAGTCGTAGCGGATTTTATTGTAGAACATCGGGTTAATGATATTCATGAACTAGACATGTCGTACCTCACTGTTACTCCTTGGACTTTATATTTTGATGGATCGGTTTGCAGTGAAGGGCAAGGAATTGGCATTGTGCTTGTTTCACCAAGTAATGTCTCCTTTGACTTCTCTAGCCGATTGAAAACTTATTGCACTAATAATCAAGCTGAATATGAGGCCCTCCTATTCGGTTTAGAACTTTTAAATAGTATGGGAGTAAAATATGTGAAGGTATTTGGTGATTCTCAGCTGGTTATCCAACAAGTGTTAGAAGAATATCAATGTCTTGATGGTACTCTAAATAGTTATCTTGAGAAATGTTGGAGCATAATCCATTCTTTTGACGAATTCAGTATTCGACATATCTCTAGAGTTGAGAATCATAGAGCTAACGATTTGGCACAAGATGCATCAGGTTATCGGATAAAGAGAGGGAAATTTCACAAAACTGAAATTCCGATAACCAGTGCAGAGCCAAATTCCCAGGTCGCGGACCGTCCGCGTGACGACGCCGGACCGTCCGGGGTTTCCAGAAATGTTTTCTCAATCGATTCGGCTGACAATGAAGCCGATGTAAGTGATTGGAGGACACCTATACTTAATTATTTACGAAATCCCAATATTAGGACAGATAAGAACATTCGGCGAACAGCTTTCAAGTATGTTTTGATGAGTGATGAACTTTACCGCCGAACAGTCAGTGATGTCCTGCTGAAGTGCTTGGGCCCAGATGATGCTATATTAGCCATGGCCGAAGTACATGAAGGAATTTGTGGTACTCATCAATCGGCTCCAAAGATGAAGTGGTTGTTGCGAAGGTCTGGTTTTTATTGGCCTAGTATGATAGCTGATTGTTTCAAGTACTACAAGGGATGCCAAGTGTGTCAAAAATTCGGCGACCTGCAGTTGGTCCCTGCAGCCGAATTGCATCCTATCATCAAGCCTTGGCCGTTCAGAGGATGGGGATTAGACTTTATTGGAGAAATTCATCCTTCATCATCAAAGGGGCATCGGTTTGTGTTAGTTGCCACTGACTATTTCACCAAATGGACTGAAGCCGTTGCTCTGAAAAACATGACGCACAAGGAGGTAATTGAGTTCATAACTGAGCATATTATTCATAGATTCGGCATTCCTCAGACCTTGACTACAGATCAAGGGACTTCTTTTATGTCAAAGGAGGTACGTGAATTTGCTGAATTATACAGAATTAAGCTGCTTAATTCATCTCCATATTATGCTCAGGCCAATGGACAGGCCGAGTCTAGTAATAGGACATTGATTAATTTGATAAAAAAGAAGATATCTGATAATCCTAAACATTGGCATAAGATTTTGTCCGAAGCTTTATGGGCTCATAGAATATCTAAACATAGTGCTACTAAAGTATCTCCTTTTGAGCTTGTCTATGGGCAGGAAGCAGTATTGCCTGTGGAAATAAGTTTGAATGCTGTCAGGTTCGCCAGACAAAATGACCTAACTGCTACTGATTATTATAATTCAATGATGGATAATATTGATGAGGTGACCGACAAGAGGATGATAGCTTTGGGAGCAATAGAAAAGGACAAGATCATGGTAGCCAGGGCCTACAACAAGAAGGTCAAAGCAAAATCATTCCAAGTAGGAGACTTGGTGTGGAAGACCATTCTACCTCTAAGGAATAAAGATCGAAAGTTCGGGAAATGGTCGCCAAGCTGGGAGGGTCCTTATAAAGTGAAGCAGGTGATGTCTGGTAACGCTTATTTACTACAAACATTACAAGGCAAGAATTTACCTAAGGCTTTGAATGGGCGTTTCCTCAAACAGTACCATCCTAGTATGTGGCAAGATGCCTAAGAAAACCGATGTGATCACATCGAGTTAGTTGCTTTTGGTTCGCCCAGCTCCACCAAAAGGCAGGGGGGCATATGTTCGAACCAAAAATGAGCGGCCGGACGGTCCGGCCCTGAGGCCGGACGGTCCGCGGTCCGGACAGTCCGCGCCTGTGGGCCGGACGGTCCGCGCGTGCGCAGAACAGATTAGGGTTCCGAGTTTTGTGTTACGGTTGTTAGCTAAAATCACGGGAAAAGCTCGGAAATTAGTTTGTAAAGGGTCCAGCCCCCCTCCTCTATAAATAGAGAGGTCTACGGCCGATTTAGAATCATCAATCGAATCAATACAACTTCTATTTCGCATTTTATCTTAGGAGTAGTTCTAGTCTAGTTTAGGTTTAGTCTTCCAATCCCCAAATTCTTCGCCTCTCCTCGACTCTACGTCGATTAGAGGAGTCTAGGTCGGCCAGCCCGAGCCTAGACACAACCTAGGATCTCTACTCCCCGACGGGGTCCCTCCCGGGAGCGAGATCCCGGCGCCGTCGGCGATCTTCCGCCGTCCCTGCGTACGCGCGGACCGTCCGGCCCCAGGGCGCGGACCGTCCGGCCGTCAGGCAGGAGCCCCAGCCGCGCACCAGGCCGCGGACCGTCCGGCCCCAGGCCGCGGACAGTCCGCCCTTGCGCAGAGAGCACCACCGCGCCTCGCACCAGGCCGCGGACCGTTCGGCCCCTGCGCGCGGACCGTCCGCCCATGTGCAGAGGGCACCGCCACGGTTCTTGTTAAGTGTTTGGCGCTCCGAAAAGGCGTCAACACAACCAAGGAATACAAACAATACCACTGGCGCTCGTGGCGAGTACTCGCCAGGGTGAAGTGTAAGTTCGCCAACGAGGACCGCGACGGTGTCGGAGCTGCGGACGCCGACACGGCGAGCCTAGGCGCTGCTCGCTTCCTTGGTTCTGCGGTACTCGATGACTATTGACTTGCGTGCTCCCTCCGTTAGATCACCTCGACCAGTTCTGGCATTCTGGGAACGAGGAAGTGAAGACTAATTGCTCGTGGCAGCTTGTGACGGGGAAAATGGATAGCGACGGTGTAAGCTGGACCTGAGGCTGGACCGCTGGAGCCGCCGTCGAAGTAGAACCACTGTAGCTGTACTGACACGTTACACGTCTACGTTCCCTGACGTCGTGTATGGGGCAATGGGTGAAATTCTTGGCTAACCGGCTGGATGCATTACCAGAATTTAAAGAAAAATAGCAAAGTTCCTGTACGATTGTTACAATTTTCACTTTATTTACGGTTAAATATAAAATATAAAACACAAAGACATACATGTTATATTGGCTTGCCTAGGTGGATTTAGAGCCAACAACTATGATTTAAATCCTTATTTATACAAAATTTTAGCATTTTTATTATTTAAATGTGGGAAAGCATTATAACCCATAGAATCAGAGAAACTGATACTTTAATATAGTACTTTAATATAGTAGAAGATATTAGAATTCTCCAGGAATCAGAAGCATAGGCACTCTTCCATGCGTTTAAGCAAAGGTTCGAATTTTGCCTAGATACTCGGTACTACCCATCGACAACTTTACAGAATCAAGAGTCAAAATAAGTACTCCCTCTGGCCCCAAAATAAAATTCATTTTACCCTTTTAGTTGATTCATACAATAATGTTTAAATTTATCATTATCTATTTAAATATAAACATAAAATTCAAGAGCTAAAACGACTAATATTGTAGAACAAGGAGTACGAAATTTTTAATGTCACAGAACTCATCCTCGTTATCAAATTTTACCATCACAAGGAGCTCCCCGAAGCACACACTCTATGGTAGAGTGGTGAATACCTATACATTTCTCCTGAAGCTTTCTTTGTTCTCTATAGACCCCCAAAAAAACACTTCAACCGACTATTCAAAATCGACATGACAAGCTTCTGCTGCTCGTTTCCAACCAATATAGACGCTGGATAGTCCTTCCAGCATTTATGTACTTCTATTCTTATTGCTAATATAATTGTACAATATGTCAATCATGAATCCATGATAACTTACAAGTTAAATGCAAGCTTTACCCTAACTTGTACAACACTGAAGCGCAATATGAGACCAGAAGATGTTAATACAACTTGTACAGAGAGAACTGACCCTCCAGCCATCTGCAAATGCGTTGCGAGTTTGCAGCCAGCAGCCCCACATTCACAGATCGGCCCATGGAGTGACTCCAACGTGGGTGATGCTACTCTCGCGGCCTAGCAAGCCAAAGAGAACTCAGGGCGCGTAGACGTGAAAAGTAGTCGTGTATTGCAAGAAGCGCGCGAGCGGCTTGTCGAATTGTCAGGATGCGCTGCATCTGATGCAAGGTCTGCTGTCGTAGATTGTCAGCCTAAGGCAGATAGAACATCAGAAGTATTCAGACAGAGCTACATACATATTTCTTAAAAATGGGGAAAATGTATCGGATCAAATGACATGATATCCCTATCAGTCAATAACAGAAACAGCAAAACTAAATGTTTGACAGGGTTAGAAGTATCAGAAAGTTTACCTGACGAAGGAAATTCTCGAGTGTGCCAAGTTTTCCCATGGCCATAGCCATTTGACCCATATAGTTTGCGACGTTTCCAGAAGATCCTGATGGACCAAGGGACCCAGCCAGCGTTTCTGCCAAGGATTGCTGCAATGCTTCCATCCCTTGTGACAATGCATCCTCAGCCTGCTGGGAGGATTGCTGGAGATTGGATAGCCCCATCAATTGCTGCTCAGTTAGAGGCTCAAGCTGATTCACAAGGAGCTGCAATATTGCAGAAGTGTAAGGAATAGTTCATCTTGAAGCAGATACAGCCATTGAATGGTACGAATTATAAAAAAAAAACCACGCCCTACTAAGGAAAATACTTCTGCAATAGGCTATAAGTGTTACATTGTTTTGAGCATCTGCACAGCACTCATTCATTGTTGAGGAAAATCTATTAAGAGTTACAAACTGGTATGCCATTGGATGTGACAACAGTATGCAGGACCTTGAGATACATGTCATTGGAACATTGGGGGATACCTTGTAAATTACAGTCCTGATATCTGTGATAATATTGAGCAATACCAAAAAAAAAGTGGACAATATGAAAGTAGCTGCACTGATATATAGGTGATAACAACCCTTACAAATTGGTGTTGGTGGTGTGTGTGCGCGCGGGTGGGCGTTTTGTGTGTGTGCACGCACGCGCGGGTGTGTGTGTGTGTTTTGTGGTGGTGGTTGTGGTGTGTACAGGTGTCCGTCATTTTGAGGCAGGTACTAGAACTATTTGAAATCAAAGGCGGTGTGATATAATTTGATCTATATCATATGCATGCACCTTTAGAAGCTCAGACGAACGGAAACCCCCAAGCCACAAGAAGCACCTTTCAGCAGGTGTTTTCCACATGCCTGAAAGTATATGGAACACATCAGCCTTCGCAGCAATGCCCTTCAGCCTGAATATCTCATCATAATGTGCCATTATCCCGTCGACGATAAGACGGAGGTCACTTTCACTTGCATGAGCATTTACTGCAGTCCTCAGCTCATTTATCTGCTTATTTTGTTCCTCTTGCCATCGAGAATATTCTAAATCGAAGGTCATAGCTCCTGCAGAGATGAACTTACTTCATCAGCTATACTCCTTTGAAGCACTTGAGCATTACAATGATGTAAGGTTGCAAAAGCAATTGCAGAAAGGATGTGGGGAGAGAGAGAGAGAGTTTACCATTTCCACTCATAGAATGAGTTTGATCTCCAGAACTGGATATGAAGATTCCCTACAATTAATGTCCAAGCAATAAAATTAAATGAGCCCTCTGAGACTTGTCAGCAAGAAAAAAAAAGTGCTAAACACACCTGTTGTCGAGCTTTCTGGAGTTCTTGCTCCAGGCTTGCAAGTTTTAGCTTGCTGCTCTCTAGCTGTTGCACATATGCCTTGGAAAACAATAAAAATTAGAAGGGGCATATAGCAAATAAATAAACCTGAAAGTGAACAAAAAACTAGTGGACACACTTCAATCTACATAATCCAGTTGCTTATCTCTAGATTGCAACAGATTAGGAAACAGGGACTGGTGACTACTTTATTATCAAAGCCAAAGGTATCTTCTGTCTTTTTTCAATTTTCCGAGAATATCATGAAACATGGAAGAAAATGACGGGATCCAAACTTCCAAAATTCTAAATCACACACACACACTTGCAGGCTACTAGTAACTGCACCACCATACAGTATTATCTCCCTGATGCACAAAATCAAACTTATCCATACTACACAATCACAAACCATGGTGGATGACAGGAATTGAAACCGACTTGGGCTCACATCTCTGTACCTAACACATTACCATCCAGCATATCTGTCGTGTGCATTTGTAGAAAAAATAAATATGGAGTTCTCTTTTTTCTTTTGAACAGACATGAAAGAGCTCTATATCATTACATTAAGAAAGAAAGGAAGAGTTCTCATTTTCCATGAAGTCACTCTTGAGCAGAGTTCTTTTGCATAGAGGGCAGACTTAGTGCCCAAGGCTCCCACATAAGTGGGGTCTAGGGAAGGGATAAACCGAGGCAAGCCTCCCCCAAATGTGGGGAGGCTGCGTCGAACCCGCGACCAGGTGACTTAGTGAGACAGCTCTCACAATTCGCGTATAAGCTCACGAAAATGTGCAAGCAAATAAATAGTGGTAAAACAAAGGTATATCACGTACAGGACATGTAACACGTAAATTGGTACAATTTAGACTATATTTTAGAAATTAGACTTATAGGCACCAATATTCAAGAGTTGATGTATCAATCTAATGAAACCAAATTGTTAGCCTAATTTACAAAGTAATTATCAGAAGCATATTAGGTTCTCTAGTTGACAAGGACAGATTAAAGCTCAAGTAGAATGGGCCATGGTTTGTTTCACCCCTGATGACAGCCTGGCAAACAAACCTTAAGTCCTGACTCACACTAGCGCATATACATGCATGCATAAGGGAGTGATACACTGCACCAAAATTGTAGAAATAGCTCCCAGATGTGCACAGCCATGCTAATAATACCTTTTTCCTCAGCCGACTTTTCCTCGCTGCCTCACGATTTTGGGCAAGCCGTCGTAAAACCTAAAGAATATCAAATGCATTATCTAGATACCATCATTGTGAAATGGTAACAAACACTAAAGAGTACAGAAGACATAGGAGATAAAAAAACCTTTTGGTCCATAGGTTTGTCAGATCTGTCAGACCGATCAGATGAATTCGAAGCCAGGGCCATAGCTCCACTCTGTCCATTTTCTAACTGCAGAGGTTGATTCAGATAAGTTACAAATGTTCATTGGTTATGCATGAAACTAACATAAAGGAAAAAAATGGCATGCAGTGGTATATAGATGGACTTTTTAATTGGAATACATAGACCATAGATGAGTGGAATAAGTAACATATAATGACATTATCACATTTATATGCATCTCTCCAAGATCTGTATCATTAGATGTCCCACAGAGAGAAGCTGAACTTTTGTAAAATAATCTGACATGAGTAACTAAAATTAGGATATTACCCTTGTACCTTCAAGACCCCAAGTCCAAAATCAAATTGTTGTATTCAACTAGTAATCAATTTTCTTTCGCAGAATTCAAATGTAAAATATGTACTTGGTGTGAAGAAATGTTGCAACATCAGTTAATGCTTGCAAACTCAAAAGCAAATCTAATAAATTTGGAGCTACATGCAAACAACTTGGTGCCAAACCATAATACAAGATCACTAACAGATGACACAGATAAAAGGCAAGAACAGGAAAGAAGGAAAATACAAGAAAAATAACTTGTTTTCTAAGGATTTAAACCATCTCAAATCACCAAATTTTTTATAGGGGGTAATCCATCCATAATACAAGATCACTAACAGATGACACAGATAAAACGCAAGAAAAATAATTTATTATCTAAGGATTTAAACCATCTCAAATCACCAAATTGTTTATAGGGGGTAATCCATCCATATAGACCCAATGTTTTAAGGATTTTGGGGGTGTGGACCTTGTGGAAGCATCGGAATTAGAGATGGCAATGGGTACCCGAATACCCGATGAGTTTTACCCGATATAAAGACGGATACGGGATGATTTCTCTACCCGCGGGTATGTTAATAGGTAAAAACCTCTACCCGTTGGGTAGACGGGTACGGGTTGGAACTACCCATACCCGTCTACCCATGGATAAAATATATCCACATCAATACCACTATAACCATCTAATAGAGTCCATCTTAGTTAAAATAAAACCCTTCTCTAGCTATCATTTGTCTAGATACCAAGTTATGTAATCATATGATTTGTTATATGTGAAGTTGAAGTTATTTTTGTATGTTTATTTAATATTTTGAGTGATTGATATATTGGAATTTAAGACTTTCCTAACGGGTACGGGTTACCCGACGGGTAAAAATACCCGCGCGGGTATGGGTAAGATTTTATACACGCGAGCATATATGGGTAACCCGACGGGTAGAATTTTTTTTTGATGGGTACGAGTATAGAATGGTACTACCGGATGGGTATGTACCCGTTGCCATCCCTAATCGGAATGGCTGTGTCTTCGATAGAAACAGACCCAATGTTGATCTTGCTGTTAGAATGGCTGATCAGGAAAGAGAGAAGTGGGAGTTGGCTGGAGCTAGGATGTTGTCCCTGCTAACCAGTCCCATCCCGGGTTTGTATGCCTTGTGCTAGTTGTTGGTAGGTGTGTGTGTTCTATCATGGATGTGTTCATATATGCTTGTACTTGGCCCCATAAGGAGGCTTTGCTGTACTGGTCCTCTAGGACCTTAAACCTTTTCTTCTTCTTAATGGAATGATGCACAGTTGCGCTTTCGAGAAAAAAATCCATCCATACAGCATCCTTACTTTAGTCAAAGTTTTCATTTATAGAGATTAATAGTATTCAAGTGTTCATACTTCAAGGCACTCTAAGTGAAACTTCCCACTTCATGAGATCAATAACACAGATTGCAAATTTCAAAGCTGACATTTAATCTGTATCTATTTCTTTTGACACGAGAGCATGAGAGAGTACAATGTTCTGAAAATGATTAAACAGACATGGCAAAAAAAATTGAGCATCAGACTATCAGAGAACATGAGCTAAGCGCATGATTTATTGGATACAATCTAATTCTTTGCATCCTTTTAGACTATTAGAAAGATTGTATCAACATTATGTTCTCTTCTCCCCTAACAACAGTTCACGGATGATCAATCATAAAGAACACAACATATAAGATATAACAATGGAAAAAAGAGGGGCTACCCTTTGATTCTTATCATCCATGTCTACAACAGTCGAGGTGTCAGTCCTCGAACTAGCATCTGCCATGCCGAGTACTCGCCAGCTCCTAAGAATGAGACAACAAATTGCTTTGTTGTCTCTTCTTTGCTTTCCTTATGATAAGCTGATAACCCAGCATGTAGTTAGCAAAATCCACAATCCAGTTATCCACCCACTGAGCAGAGAAGCAACCTATCCATCACAAGAAAAGAAACAAATTTCCAGGTATATCAGCAATATAATAAATGATATACAGGTATAAAGGTACAAATGGCAAAAACGATAGCCCATCTAAGCACTGGCATATTGGTACCGTACCGTTACCAAAAACAGCAACCGGTCAGAGTTAACTGCATGTTCTTAATCTGGAAATATTAACAAAAGGCATCTAGCCGTGGTTAATTGACAATCATGGTGGTGACACCTTTCCAAATGCCACCTGTCAATAGCAGCTCGTAAATCCAAAGACAACAAGTACAGTAACACATCATTTGGACGCAAGGTATTGAAAAGATGAAGAATGGTTTTTTTTTAGTTCTAAACGTTGATTACTAGGCAACTTCCTAAATTTCCCAGCTCATACAATTATACCCCAGCTTGCTTAGCTTTGTGGAAGCAAAGACCATCCTTAAAAATTAAAACCACGAGCCCACAGTAATTTTTGCAATAACACATTCACTCACACGAGAAATTTAGAAGATCAGAAAGTGCTGGGGAGCATAGATAAAATACAGGTGATCAAGAGAACAAGGGTATGTGAGAGAGGAGATCAGGCAGGCTCGAAGGAGGTAGCCTGGAAGCCGATAGAGCAGCTTTCAATAACTCAACTCGTAACGGGAAGCCCAAGTGATGAAACACCTTCCCAAATGATACTGCCTTAATAGCAGCGCCAAGCTTTCCAAAGCAAGTACGAAACTAGGACAGCACGGCAACACAGTGACACAGGGGGCGGACGACCCAGACGTGGGTGGGGTATAGTATAGGGATTCAATTCCGAATCAGTCCGTATTTCAGAAAAAATAAATGCCCGCGCACCTCGGCTTCCACGAAATCGTTATGTTGTGTCAGGTGATATTGATCTTTCGCTCTGGGATAGAAAAACCGAATCGAACCCTGCATGGATAGATTACAACGCTCTCAGACAGCAAATCCGCAACAAACTAAACACTCGGAATCCTTCCGTTCAGCAAGCAAAAAAAGCTCTTAAGAGTCAAAAGAATCAACCCAGCAAGCTAGGGTTACTTACCGAAATGAAGAAATCGAACCAGGTGAGGTCCGGATGGATCTCCACTCCGAGCAAGTCCAGCGCCAGTAGAGGGGGGCGGGGAGCAGGTGAGCAAGTGCTCTCTACGAGAGACGACTTTCGGAGCGAAGGAGCTGGCTTAGTTTATCCGGTCGCCGGCGGTTTGGTCGCCGATGACGAGGCACCAAAAGCTGTAACGAGTAGAAGCTAGCAGAGAAGGTTCTAAAGCAGGGAAGCGATGGAATTGGAGCGGCAGAAATCAGCGAAGACGAATAGCGGAGAGTAGGAGGAGGTGGAAGAAGGCTGCACGGGGATTTCTCCCGCACAGTGAATCGGGAAAGCCGCCACCGCTCCGTGACATCACACCGTGGACTCACACGCGATGGGTGGGGTGGGGGGAAGAAAAGCCTCTGCAGGCTCTGCAGCACGTCTCCGCGCCTTCGTTTGCTGGTTTGACAAAACTTCTCTCGTCTCTGGTTTGACGAAACATTTTTTTCCTCGCCTCGCCCTAACACATGTGGCAGAGAAAAACGGAAGTATACGGAGTAAAACTTTGGAGCATTGCTAAATCCACTTTTGATACTATTTTTAAGCTGTGGAAACAAAACACTCCAAAAATAGGGTGTTTGGTTTATAGTGACTAAATTTTAGTTTATCCATTTGTCGGTACATTAAAACTAGGGTACCCCTGCTACTATATAAAGACAAAGAACTCATGGGACTATCTCTTAGTCGCGTGGTAGAAGTGTTGTGTGTGGGACCAAGCCCTAGCTCGCCCCAATCTTAGACGGCTATTCTGGGTCCACAGCAGCGCCCGACTCCACCACATGGGCGAGTCCGAAGCCGCCACGTGTCCAGAGGAGGTGGCATGCTCCAAAGCATCAACAGTGAGTCCGGACCCCACGGGAGAGCGCCGGACCCCCAGATATACAGTTCGGACCTCCCCCCGTCCCCCCGTATGGGGTCCGGGCCGCCCACAGTGGGGTCCCAAGGTCACAGGACAGAATACACCCGGGCCTTGAACAGGACTCAGGTGGGGTCCGTTACCGACACGTGTCCGGACCTAGTCTAGTGCGGACCTGTCCGCATACACTTTTGCTCCCCGCCCAGGCGGAGACCCGATGCTGCCACGTGGTCAACTGCACGTGACGTAAGCCAATAGGCGGAGCCTGACGTAAGGCCTCCGCGTTACGCGGCCCCTGCATTTATTGCGGATAAGGCGCGCCGCCTATCCATTCCGCTGACAGGTGATGTACCGCCTCGGTATTTAATGAGACCTGTCCATTCCACTAGCAGGCGGCGACCTGTCCATTCCGCAGGCGGCGTGCCTGTCCATTTCGCTGGCAGGTGGCACGCCCATACTGTCACGTGCATTATGACCATCATTACTCGTACGTACCAAGGAAGCAGCCGTCGCATATCAATACTGTGAGGGCTGCGGACATCAGGGCGCCTGGAGATTGCTCAGGTGTCACCTGCATTAGTTACTCCATGTATTCCTTCCATTCTGTTCCTGGGCCCACATGTCGGGCTTAGCACCCTTGTATGTGCCTCCCTTGAGCTATAAAAGGGAAGGCACACAACGTTACAAGACAGACTCCTTAGGCTCTCAAGCTCTCTAGACCGACTTAGGTTCACAACACCCTAAAGCTCAAGTGCTCAAACACTCAATACAACACACAATGGAGTAGGGTTTTACGCTCCGGTGGCCTGAACCAATCTAAATCCTCGTGTTCACTCGTGTTCATTCCGAATCCATCTAGCAGGCAAAATGCTTAGGGCCCCCTCCTCATCTTAGGATTTAGGGCGGGTGCGTTCCGCCACTAGGCCGGAGATTTATCTCTCCGACATTTGGCGCGCCAGGTAGGAGCCTTGGCTTTAGTTTTTGCTTGTTTTCCTGCTCGACACCATGGTCCATATCGTCGAGCACCACGACTTCATTCCCGAGGATTTCCCAATGGAGGAAGAGGCTGCATCTTCCACGCCACGGGCCTCCAACCGCCCTACGCCTGGTGCTGCTGCTGTGCGCTCTACGCGGCAGCACACTCCTACGCAGACATCCAGAGCGTCGAGGGCTACGCCTGGGGCCTTGTCTGTAGCCAGGGAATTGCTACGCCACCCTCCTAGCTCCACGGCCTCACCAGGGGCCATGAAGCAGTGGCGTGACGATGTCGATCGTCTGCTCGGCATGGCGCATTCTGGCTCGGCCAGGCCCAGGCCTCGGTCATTCCGGCATCAACACGAGGCGTCGGTGTCAGTGCGCTCACCCTCGGTGAGGGCCGCACCGACTGAGGACCTACGGGCAGAGCTCAACCGCAGGCGTGCAGGAGAGGATGCTCCAGTCTCTCTGGAGAGGCCTGATGACCTACGGGCAGAACTCAACCGCAGGCGTGCAGGCGAGGATGCCCGAGTCTCTCAGGAGAGGGCGCGTGAGCGCTGGCAGAACATCGAGGGTCGCAACCTCGACCAAGAATTCGCTACGGTCGCGCCGCAAACTCTAAGGGGCGCTCGAGTTCAGGCGGGTGTCCCATTGGCCGGCGTGGGCTGCGCCGCACTGGCGGATCACCTCCGCGCGGCGACTTGGCCATCCAAGTTCTGGCCACACCTGCCAGAAAAGTACGACGGTACGTCGAACCCATCGGAATTCTTGCAGGTATACGTCACCGCCATTATGGCAGCAGGTGGAGACACTACTGTAATGGCAACATACTTCCATGTAGCCTTGTTTGGGCCAGCCCGGACCTGGCTCATGAACCTTGCCCCGGGATCGATCTACTCCTGGGAAGAGCTCTGTGCACGGTTCATAGCGAACTTCGCCAGCGCTTATCAACAGCATGGCGTGGAGGCTCACCTCCATGTAGTGAGGCAGGAACCCGGAGAAACTCTCCAGGCCTTCATCTCCCGCTTCACCAAGGTACGAGGCACTATACCTCGTATCTCCGATGCTTCCATCATCACCACTTTCTGCCAGGGGGTACGTGATGAAAAGATGCTGGAGAAGTTGGCCACGCATGACGTGGAAACTGTCACCACGCTCTTCGCTCTGGCTGACAAGTGTGCCAGAGCAGCTGAGGGCCACGCATGGCACTCGGTGCCATAGACCGGGGTTGCCCAGATGGGTGGCTCGGGTGCTGTCACTCAGGACGGCAAAAATAATAAGAAGAAGAACCGCGGCCACGAGAGGCCGCAGACTGCTGCCCCGGTCGTCGCAGCTGCGACTGGGGGCCGGAGCGAGCGCAACAAGCACCCACGGCCGCAGGGAGGCAATAGCGGCTCATGCCCTGTGCACCCCAACAGTCGCCACAGCGCCATAGAGTGTCGTGAGATCATCAAGCTCGCGAAGCGCGTCAGCGAGCGGCGCGATCAGACCTCCAAGGATGGCTCCCCACCTTGTCGCCGGCTTCGCAAGGAGAGGGTCAATGACGGTGATGTGGCCACGGGAGAGCGGGACCTCGGGTATTAGTCACCCGAGGGGGTCCTGAAGGACGTCTTCACCGGAGACTCCGACTCCGGTGGCGAGAGCGACCGCCGCAAGACGCTGTACGTTATGTACGGCGGGAGCTCGCCTCCCGCAGGAACGTCAAGTCCCTGCACCGAGAGGTCCTGTCAGCGACCCCAGGGGTCCCGAAGGTTGCTCTACATCAGCGGTGGAGGAGCACCACTATCTCCTTCGGGGCATCCGACTGCCCCGACAACATGGCAGGGGCCGGTATACTACCGCTCATCACCGCTCCTGTCATCGCCAACATGCGACTGCACCATGTGCTGATTGACGGCGGGGCATGCCTCAACGTCATCAGCCATGCTGCATTCAAGCAGCTGCAGATCCCGGGGTCCCGTCTGGGACCCTCTCATCCATTCTCCGGAGTGGGCCCATAGCTGGTGTATCCCCTCGGGAGCATCACGCTCCCGGTTACATTCGGGACCAAGGAAAACTTCCGCACAGAGAACGTCCAGTTCGACGTCGCAGAGGTTAACCTCCCCTTCAATGCCATCATTGGTAGGCCGGCCCTGTACCGGTTCATGGCCATTGCCCATTACCGGTATTTGGTCCTCAAGATGCCGTCCCCGGCTGGGGTCCTTACCGTGCCAGGAGACCGCGCCGCTGCAGTAGCGGCTGTCGAGAAGCCGCACACCCTGGCGATAGAAGCTGATCGCCCGGACAACAGGGGGAAGGCCCTCTCGACCTCCAATACCAAGGCGCCTGCCAAGGTGCCAAAGGTGCAGCCGTCCGGAGCAAAGGCGGACCCGTCAAGACCATCCAGGTCGGCGCGGACTCCTCCCAGACCACCCGCATCGCGGGCAATCTGGGGGAAAAATAGGAACTCGCGCTCGTCGCCTTCCTCCGGGCAAATGTCGATGTTTTCGCATGGGAACCGTCGCAGATGCCTGGGATCCCTAGGGAGGTGATTGAGCATCATCTGAAGATCCACCCTAACGCCAAACCGGTGAGTTAGAAGCCTCGGAGACAGTCCGTTGAGCGGCAGGACTTCATCCGTGAGGAGGTCCGGAAGCTGCTTGATACTGGCTTCATCGAAGAGGTCCATCACCCCATGTGGCTGGCCAACCCAGTCATCGTTCCAAAGGCAAACGGGAAGCTTCGGATGTGCATCGACTACACCAGCCTGAATAAGGCTTGTCCCAAGGACCCGTATCCACTTCCACGCATAGATCAGATCGTGGACTCTACCTCCGGGTACGACCTCTTGTCCTTTCTAGATGCCTACTCTGGTTTCCATCAGATCCATATGGCTAGGGAGGATAGGAAGCATACCGCTTTTGTAATAGTGGATGGGCTTTACTGCTATGTCGTGATGCCTTACGGTCTGAAAAACGCCTTGCCGATGTTTATACGGGCGATGAGTAAGACCTTCGGGGACCTGATTAGGGATAGAGTAGAGATATACGTTGATGACATCATGGTCAAGACTAGGAGGGGGTCGACTCTGATGGAAGACCTGACCCTGGTCTTTGACAAGCTGCGGGCGACACGCACGAAGCTGAACCCGGACAAATGCGTCTTCGGTGTCTCCGCTGGAAAGTTGCTGGGGTTCCTGGTTTCACACCGGGGCATTGAAGCAAACCCGGAGAAGATCAGGGCAATTGAGGCGATGAGGCCTCCGACCCGTATCAAGGACGTCCAGAAGCTTACAGGGTCATTAGCCGCCCTTAGCCGCTTCATCTCACGGCTGGCTGAGAGGGCGCTACCCTTCTTCAAGCTCTTGCGGAAGTCCGGTCCATTCTCTTGGACCGAAGAGGTGGAACAAGCCTTTCAAGAGTTGAAGCAGCACCTGGTGTCCCTACTAGTACTGGTAGCTCCAGAACCTGGGGAGCCGTTATATTTATACATCGCGGTGGCCGTAGAAGTGGTGAGCATGGTGCTAGTTGTGGAAAGGACGGCACAAAAAGGCCAAGAGCCTGAGGGCTCCGGACCAGCTACAGGGGTCTGGACCATCCAGAGGCCGATCTACTACGTCAGCGAGGTCCTCCATGAGGCAAAGATCAGGTACCTTGAGACGCACAAACTTCTCTATGCTGTGCTTGTTGCGTCCAGGAAGCTGCGCCACTACTTCCAGGCACACAGGGTCGTGGTGGTGACCTCCTTTCCATTAAGGTCCATCCTCCATAACTCTAACGCCACAGGCAACATCGACAAGTGGGCCGCAGAGCTCGCTGAGTTTCAGCTGGACTTCCAGCCTCGCCACGCCGTCAAGAGCCAGGTCCTGGCTGACTTCATCGTGGAGTGGACACCTCGCCCGGGCGTTCCTGGGGGTCCAGATCCCGATTCGGACCCCACACCTGCGGAGCCCAGGGGTCCGGTCTTCACCGAGCCCCACTGGACGCTCTTCTTCGATGGATCCGCCTGTCAGCAAGTTGGTGGAGCTGGGGTGGTCCTCATCGACCCAAGCGGAGATCAAGTGAAGTACATGGTGCACCTTGAGTTCAAGGCCACCAACAATATGGCAGAGTACGAAGCATTGATCTTCGGCTTGTCGGCCGCCCTATCCCTGGGGATCCACCAGCTCCTCGTGAAGGGGGACTCCCAGCTGATCATCAATCAAGTCTGCGGGGAATGTAGCTGCAATGAACCCAGGCTCGCAGCTTACCTCCTCCACGTAAGAAAGCTGGAAAAAGACTTCACGGCCCTGGAACTGCAACATGTTCCTCGGGCTAACAACTCGGCGGCAGATGAACTCTCTGTGAGGGCATCAACTTGGGCACCCGTGCCCGAGGGCGTCTTCGAAAGACGGCTGCTGAGACCCACCGCCTAGCCGGCCGAACTGGGCGAAGGGGGCAAGACTAGCACCTCGAAGCTAGCGGTCCCGGTGGCGTTACATCTACAGAACCCACCGAAGACTGTGTGTGCTATAGGGGGTCCTGCCTACCCCATGGTGCCATAGCCAGTATCTTAGAGTGGTCCTGATGCATGGATCTCCGAGATCCGGGACTACCTGAAAGAAAATATCCTTCCTAAAGATCATGTGTCCGCAGAGTGCATAGTGCGGTTGGCTAAGCGATACACGGTGGTGGAAGGGGATCTCTACCGTCGTGGCGCCAACGGTATTCTCATGCGGTGCATTACCTAGGAGGAGGGCCGTGAGTTGCTCACGGAGATCCATGGAGGTTAGTGCGGAAGTCATTCCACATCCCGCACACTGGTTGGTAAGGCCTTCTAGCATGGCTTTTACTGGCCAACCGCCCTCCAGGATGTAGCTGAGATGGTAAAGTCCCGCAAGGCGTGTCAATTCCACGTAAAGCAGATACACACTAGCTCAGGCTCTGCAGATGATTCCACCCTCCTGGCCATTCGCCGTATGGGGGTGGATATCCTGGGACCATTCCCCAGGGCCGTCGGCGGGTACCGGTACCTCTTCGTCGCCGTCGACAAGTTCACCAAGTGGCTAGAGGCCACCCCTGTGGTCAACATCACCCAGTGGTGCTGCTGTTGCTTTCCTCAGGTTGATTGTCTGTAGATTTGGGGTCCCAAGCCGTATCATTACGGACAACGGGGCCCAGTTTACAAGTCGGCTCTTCCAGGAGTATTGCGAGGGCATCGGCACCCAACTCTGCTTCGTGTCTGTGGCTCATCCCAGGAGCAACGGCCAGGCGAAGAGGGCAAACGCAGAAATCCTCAGGGGACTCAAGACACGCACCTACGACTGCTTGAAAAAGCATGGTGCAAATTGGGTCACAAGCTTCCGTCCGTGCTGTGGGGGGACCGGACCACACCCAGCCGAGTTACCGGGGAGACCCCGTTCTTCCTGGTCTATAGGGTTGAAGCCTACCTTCCCCCGAAAATCATTATGGGCTCCCCACGGGTCCAAGCTTTCGATGAGTCTATGCAGGAACAGCTACGGCGTGAGGACGTGGACTTCATCGACAAGCGTAGATGGCAAGCGGCGATCCGAAATGCACCGTACAACCAGGCGCTTAGGCGCTACCACCAACGGTTCGTGCATAATAGGGAGCTCAGGGTCGAGGACCTGGTCCTAAGGCGAGTACTGAACCGAGAGGGGCTCCACAAACTCTCCCCCAGCTGAGAAGGACCCTTCAAGGTGACGGAGATATGCCGACCCGGGTGTGTCCGCCTTGCTACAACTGAAGGAGAGCCTCTGACCAATCCCTGGAACATAGAGCATCTCCGTAAGTTTTTCCCATAAAAACAAACCTGGGGGTTCAGTTTTTTTCCTTTGTAACTAGGTTGCACATATATGTACGCCAGCCTGGTGAGGTCCGCCCTCATAAACCCGATCTGTTGGCCTACACTCATGTATATCAAGTTATAAAGAAAAGGTTCACCCCCAGATTTGTTTTTGTGATGGTCTTATTTTGCTTCACTTTATGAGCATCATTTTTTTATCTAACCCACCCATATAGTTCCCACCCTTGTTGGTATAATGACATCCGAATTGAGTAGCCAGGCTTGCAGTTTGGGACCCCTCGGCAGGGGGGTATGGCAGCCTGGGGGCCAGTTCTAGAGAACGGGTACTTGTCTCCTAGGGTGGTCCGGAGCCGTGTAACCGCTTAGCTTGGTTCCGTACCCTAAGCCTGCACGCTCCACCATTCTGTGATAGGTATCCTAGTATTTGGAACTATAGTCCTGTGGGTCCGGCAACCTGGGGTCCGGTTCTAAAGAACGGACGCTTGTCTCCTGGGGTGGTCCGGAGCTGTGTAGCCGCTTAGCCTGGTCCTGTACCCTAAGCCTACACGCTCCACCACTCTGCGATGGGTGTCCTAGTATTTGGAGCTACAATCCAGGGGGGTCCGAGCATACGGTTTGGCTTCCCAGGCTAAGTCCTGCAGGTCCTGTTGCATGAATCAAAGGATAGAAGATACCAGTTGGCGGGTCCTATGGGTGCGCTACTAAAACTTCATAGCCAAGGCTGTGTGCAGGTCCAAGTCCCAGTCGAGACTACCTCCTGGGGGGCAGGTCACCAATTCTTTCTTAAGTCTACTGGCATCCAGCCTCGACACGTCGAGCCTACATCACAGGGGGGGCCAAGTACCAAGGAGAAGTTGGTAATGATGCACACAACAAGGACAAATAGCATACAAATAAGTGCTGTTAGATTAATACTTCTCAAAAGTATCTTACAAAACCAGAAGTTATTACAAGCCGCTGCCCAGCGGAACCCTTGCCCTGTTTCTATAGATCTAGCTACTCATCATCGGTAGCATCCCGATGGAAGCGCTCGGCCACCACCCCCACGGTATCTTGTACGCCCCTCCGAGCGGCGTCTTCGGTGTCGGCCATCGGACCAGCGATCACCGGCTCTAAGGAGATGGCCGGGTCGTGGCTCCGGAAGCACGTCAGGATGTACTCGATCACCGCCTGGCAGAGCCTGCCGCCTTCGGCCTCTAGGCGGGCGCCAAGAATCTGGTCCAGGCGTCGGAGGCAGTCCGCGGCGGAGTCCAACACCGGGAGCGCGTCGGAGATGGACGTCGGCAGCTCCGACACCGGGATGGGACTCATCCCTAGCGGCACCAGCGTCGTGCTCGCCTCGCCGGCCCATGCAGCGATGCGCTGGACCCCGGCGCGATGCTCCGCCTGGAGATCTTCAAGTGCTTTCTTCGTCGCCTCCACCGCCTGGGGACCCGGTGCAGCCTGCGCCGCCTAGAACTATCGGATCCGCTCTTCCAGCTTTTTCTCCTTCTCCTCTACCTCGAGCTCATGCTCGGCTAGCAACTTGTCCCGCCTTTCAAACATTTCCTCCCTAAAGGCGAGGTCCTTCTCCCGCCAGGCAAGATCCGCCGCCCGCCTATCCAGGGACGCATCCTTCTCCTTGAGGTTCTCCTCGGCCAGGGCGACGTTGCTGGCCTTGTCCTCTAGCTCCCGCTCTCATTTCTGGATCCTCTCCACAGCCGCGGTCTGCTAGGTCCGCTGCTCTTCCAAAATTCCGTTCATAACACTCAGCTTGGCACTCAGCTCTGTGACAACCTCCTCCCTCTAGTTCAAGGCCTCCTCCTTCTTGGCCAGCCTCTTCTCCTTCCGGCTCGCCTCCAGCTCCCTGGCGTACACCTTTTGGAGGTCCTTCTTGTAGTCTTTGTGGTCCCACGCTAGTTTGGACCGCTCAAAGGCGAACCGCTGGGACGCCGCCTTGGTGTGCTCCTCTAGCTGGGCGCGCCAGTCGCTGAGGCGCTGGTGCTCAGATTCCAGCGCCTCCCATTCCCGCCGGATCGCCGCCTCGGTCTCTTGAAGAGACTGATGGGCACGAGACAGCACCCAGGGGAGGGGAACCGGCGTCGCTTCTGGCTCGGCCCAGATCGGAGCCGTCGCCCAAAAACCACCTCCGTCTCCTCCGGAGGGGGCGGCGAGGTAGAGCTGGACGAGCCCCCCGCATCACCCCCATGGCGGGGGAGGGCGCAACTGGGACCTCCTCCGTCGCTGCCCGCAGTGTACTCGATGACATCGCCGTCGTTGAGGCTGCGGTAGCCGTCGACGGTTCGCCGACATCGCTCCCAGCAGATGCCTACTGCTGGGGGCCAGACCCGCCGGCGGGCATGGTATCCAGCGGAGGAGGCACGACCTTGGGAGCAGAGGGGGAGGAAGCCCTGGCAGACAAGGATGGGCTAAGACCCGTCGGCATGATGATTACACTCGTGGAAAAAAGGGGCTACACTTACTTGGAGCCCTGGACCGTCCAGTGACCCTGGAAGCAGGACGTCCGCTGTTGTTGTTGTTGCTGCTGCTGTGGTTGTTGTTGCTGGTGCCCCTGGGGGAGATCACCCCCAGGTGGTGGTGGTGGCGACGGGACCGACGATGGTGGTGGCGGCGGTGGCGGTGGATCCGATGGTGGTGGTGGCGGAGGACTGACGTGCCTCTATGCGCCCTGGGCCTAGGAGCCGGCCTCTTCGGCCCCACCAGCTGTCCTCTGACGCTTCTGGGGGGGTCCAAAACGAGGGGAGGGTCCGAAACAAGCGACCCATTGGCGCGACGCAGCTGGCGTCGCCTCTCTTCCTCCAACCCCCCAGTGCCACTTGGGGCGAAGGAACTGCCTGCAGCCCCTTTACCCTTGTCCAAGGGGCGGAGTGCCGCTGCGAGGGCGCTGGGGGCCGCACCGGCGGACTGGGGACCCCCAGCCGGTACACCGGGAATCTGGATCCCGCGGCGAAGGTCCCGACCACCAGTCTGACGAATTGCCATGCCGCTCTCGTCGAGGGTCGGCAGCGAGGCCAGGACTGCCGTTCGCAGCCCTGGATCATCACACAACGCCGGGACATCCTGGGGGAGTATCAAAGATTCGTGGACAAAGGACTCACTAGTAATCCCCTTCACCAGAAGCTCTAGCTCCTCCCAGGACAGGTCGGTCCCTGGCCCGCGCTGGATCCTGCCAATGTCATTTGGGCCGGTGAACCAGTAGCACAGACGTGGCCTCCTCTGCAGCGGCATGACCCGGCGCTTCAGGAAATCGTCGACCACATGCATCGAGGTCAGACCACCGGCCGCCAAGCCCTTGATCTTGTCCAACACTGGCAGGAGCTCTGGCGCAAGGGACGTCTTGGCCCTCCATTGCTTCCGGTCGAGCATTGGTCCGTCGCTCGGCAGCGCGAGGCGGTCGTTGGCCTCGGTGCTGACGATCACCCAGTCGGCGCGCCAGTTTTCCCACCTCGCGCCGCCGAGGGAGGAGATGTAGGCGCCGGCCGAATCCGGCCTCGTCTGGAAGTAGTAGGCGCTGAGGTGGTCCTTAGCCCTCCCAGACTTCACCAACACGAAGAAATGGCAGAAAAGGGAGGTGCAGGGCGCCACCCCCACGAACATCTCGCAAAGGTGGGCGAAGATGGCCACCTGGAGGATAGAGTGGGGCATGAGGTGCTGAAGCTGGAGCCCGAGCTCCTCCAACAGCAGGAGGAAGAAGGGCGAGATCGGTAGCACCAACCCGCAGGAGATGTAGGAGATGAACAAGACGAACTCCCCGGTGGCGAGGTCGCCGAGGGGGACGGCACCGGCGTGGACTCTTCCGGCGAGCCCTGGCGCGCTCCACCCGAGCAGACCACGCACCAAGTTGAGCGTCGCCTCGGTCTGGAAACGGTCGGGAAGGCCAAGCGAAGCATGGCAACGGTGGCGGCGCAGGTGTACGGCAGGGAAGCACGAATGCAAAGGGGCGTAGAGAGCTCGGAGGTGAAAGGACGCGGAGATTGGGAGGGAATGCGAAAGTGTAACTGCCGCGCACGGGGTGAATCCCTTTTCAAGGAAGACTCTCCCGCTCGCGCCCCGAGACGCAGCAGGGAATCCCGTCCGACGCGCACCTAGCGCTCAGGCGGCCTAGTCTCTGTCTTGGGGGCCCGGGCCCACAAGTCATGCAGCTAGTGTGCCGGTCTCCGAGTGCGGAAGAAGCGAACCGTCACGCGGGGAGCGAACCACCACGCACGATCGTGCATCGCCTTGGGGCCGCTGCGGAGAGATATTCATTAACTAAGGCGGCGGCGGCGAGGTGCCCCGCGCGTGGCCCGATGGAACCGCCAGACATGGGGTCGTGGGTCAGTCAGCCGTGGGGATAGATGTGGCAGTTGACGTGACCAAAGGCAGATTGACAGCATGCGCGTCGACAGACGCGCTGAGTTAATGCGGCGCGTCAGTAGACGTGCTAAGATGGCGCCCTAATCACCGGTCATGCCATGTTGACGCGAGGTACAAATTTTGGCCCCACCTGCAGGCTCGCATCCTCCCCTGAGGTGGGCCCGGGGGCCACTATCAGTGCCTTGAAACTAGGGTACCCCCTGCTACTGTACAAAGATAAAGAACCCACGCGGCTATCGCTTAGTCGCATGGTAGAAGTGTTGTGTGTGGGACCAAGCCACAGCTCGCCCCAATCTCAGGCGGCTATTCTGGGTCCACAACAGCGCCCGACTCCACCATATGGGCGGGTCCGAAGCCGCCACGTGTCCAGAGGAGGTGGCATGCTCCAAAGCATCAACAGTGAGTCCGGACCCCCACGGGAGAGCGCCAGACCCCCGGATATACAGTCCGGACCCCCATGGTTGGTCCCGGACCTCCACGTGTGCAAGCCGGACCCCTGGAATGGGAGCTGGACCCCCCCCAGTATGGGGTCCGGGCCGCCCACAGTGGGGTCCCAAGGTCTCAGGACAAAATACACCCGGGCCTTGAACAGGACCCAGGCGGGAGTCTGGTACCGACACGTGTCTAGACCTAGTCTGGTGCGGACCTGTCCGCATACACTTCTGCTCCCCGCCCAGGCGGAGACCCGATGCTGCCACGTGGCCGACTGCACGTGACGTAAGCCAATGGGCGGAGCCTGACGTAAGGCCTCCGGGTTACGTGGCCCCTGCATTTATTGCGGATAAGGCGCGCCGCCTGTCCATTCTGCTGACAGGCGATGTGCCGCCTCGGCATTTAATGAGATCTATCCATTCCACTGGCAGGCGGCGACCTGTCCATTCCATAGGCGGCGTGCTTGTCCATTCCGCTGGCACGCGGCACGCCCATACTGCCACGTGCACTACGCCCATCATTACTCGTACGTACCAAGGAAGCAGCCGCCGCATATCAATACTGTGAGGGCTACGGACATCAGGACGCATGGAGATTGCTCAGGTGTCACCTGCATTAGTTACTCCATGTATTCCTTCCATTCTGTTTCTGGGCCCACATGTCGGGGCTCAGCACCCTTGTATGTGCCTCCCTTGAGCTATAAAAGGGAAGACACACAACGTTACAAGGCAGACTCCTTAGGCTCTCAAGCTCTCTAGACCAACTTAGGTTCACAACACCCTCAAGCTCAAGTGCTCAGACACTCAATACAACACACAGTGGAGTAGAGTTTTACGCTCCGGTGGCCTAAACCACTCTAAATCCTCGTGTTCACTCGTGTTCATCCCGAATCCATCTAGCAGACAAAACGTTTAGGCCCCCTCCTCATCTTAGGATTTAGGGCGGGTGCGTTCCGCCACCCGGCCGGAGATTTTCCTCTCCGACACCATTATATTCCTAAATTACTAAATATGAAAACTAAAACTCTATTTTAATTTCTGTATTTGGTAATTTAGTAAATAAAATACAATAAGACAGAGAGACTAAACATTAGTCTCTAGGAACCAGATACTACTCTTTATCTCATTCCCAATCTATCTGTGAAAAGGTGGGCACAAAACCTAGATATCCGGTTTCCGAACCCAAACATAAACCTGAACACATACCGCTCACAGGAACCATTCAACACTTTGCTTATAAACAAATACTGCTTTAGTTACAGTTTGTAATTCATCTAACTTTTTAAAGCCAAATTTAATCGGCTCGTCCTATAAAAAAACTTAACAGTTATTATTAACTTTTACCATGACATCGTTTAGCATATAATATATTTTAAGTATAGCTTTGAAATTTAAAATTTTGAATAAGACGAATTAATCAAATTTGGTAACAAATGTCTCTTTATAATACGAGGCGATTTATAATACGAGACGATTTATGAGCTTGATCATAAAAGAGAGAGAGAGAAAATAAAAGAAGATATGGAATAAAAATTCATTTACGTAGAGAGTAGTGACATGACATGCATAGCTGTTATCGTATCAATGAGGATAGAGTAATAATTTCACATAGTAACTCTAGATACCCAAATTTAATTCTAGTAGTTCATGTATTAATTTTAGTACCCAAATTACCCATAATACTCTCCAACTCATGTCGTGTGACGTGTGTGCATTTAGAAGGTCTAAGTCCGCTGTTATTGATCCATAAGGGAGGCCAATGGCATCATGGAGGTTACCACCAAAGCGTAGCTGCGCAATGGCGAGAGCCACTGCTGCGCCCCAGTGGACCGTAAACTCCACGGCCTTGCGGACACAATCCGGGATGTCTAGGAGGCGCAAATCTTGATTCCTCCCTCGTGCATGAACAAATCCTATGGCATGGTCCGCGCACAGGTAAAGGCTCAGCACTTCAAGCTCCAGCTCTGCAAGTAGTCTGCAAACGATCAGGAATCTAAGAAATCGAGACCCCAGAAACTGAACCACGAAAGCCTACATGCCCCCGAATCATTAAGAGTCGCTAGTCGTGATCAAACACGTCGGACTTCGGCAATAGCCACCTCCAAAGCTGCGCGAGCCACGCCCAAGTCCCTCTCAGTGAAGTAGGCGACTGGGGCATAGGACAATGGCGCCTTCGCGCCTCGTAAGGGGCAACCACCACCCCAAAGGAAACTGAGAAATAAGCATGGAAGGTAAAAGGGATAACGAAAACCTTTAGATGAGGGCAGGGCAGTTGTACCACTTCCCCAGACGATTTTCCTTAGAGGGTTCGCCCCGTTCCATGGGTGAAGGGAGCCATTGGTTAATAAGGAAGCCCACAAGGAATAAAAAGTGAACGAGGTCACTCACGTCCTTCCCCCTCTTGCTTTTTAAAGTGGCGTCTCTCATTAAACCTTGCAAAGAAAAGACCCTAGGACCATACGACATGAAAAGACAGAGAGCAAGATTACTTTATTATTTCTCCAGGAAAACGACGCCAAGGCGCGTTACACCGCAGTCAGCGCGTGCTGTACATGAAGTCATGTGCTGACGCCCTAAGCATGACACGACTGGCCGCCTCATCTTAACCTTCGAGCATGTCTTCCAGCACTTCATTCGAAAGGGACGAAGGAGGACCAACGACGACCTAGAAACTGCAGCTGGAGTGGAGCTCCCCCATGAGCAGCGCTACTGCGACTCCCTGATGAACGCCGAAATCAACAATGTCCATGACACGACACAGAGCGTTGTTTAGGCGCTCTACCAGGGAAGCACTGCGGGCCTCGACGTAATCCAGAAGCTGACCCAAGCGGTGGCACAATGTCTCTAGCTTGGTTCCCAAGGCTATTAGAAGAAGCAAACGGGGTAAAGGAAGGGACGAGAAAGCTAGAGAATGGCTAGAGGGAAATTGCCTTACCAATGACACGACCATCGGCTTTGGAGAGCTGCGTGCGAAGCAGCTCGACCTCAGCTTCAGCAGCCTCCTACGCCATGTAGAGACATCGTGACTCTCTTAAGACTCTCAATGGAGAGGGGACAGAGGACCCAATACCGACGACCCCATGGAGGGTGACGTAACCTCTTGGTTGATGGGGGGCACCCTGTGATGAAAAAGATGATGTTGGGGAAGTATTAGGCTCACCCTAGGAAAGGGGACAAGGGCACTCGGTCAAAAAGACTTAGTTTGGCTTCTAACCAACGTGACGTGGCATCCCACTGACCCATAATTCGTCGATTGACCCATCTGTAGGATCCATTCGAGGAGGGAACCGAAGAGAAAAGGGCTCGAGAGTGACCAACGAGCGGACGCCCACCCGAACTTATAAGGGGACAAGGCAACGCTCGACCTGATAGAAGCCCCCAAGGGGAGATATACTCCCCGCCCAAACATATAAAGGGACAAGGTAACGTCTGACCCGAGAGAAGCCCCCGAGGGGAGATACTTGAAAGTCACCTAGAGGGGGGTGGATAGGCGGAATATGAAATTTACAAACTTAAGCACACACTACAAGCCGGGGTTAGCGTTAGAGTTAAATCCGAGTCCGAAAGAGAGGGAAAACAAATCAACCAAGAAATAAAGCGAATAAACATGATGATTTGTTTTACCGAGGTTCAGTTCCAAAGAACCTAGTCCCCGTTGAGGTGGTCACAAAGATCGGGTCTCTTTCAACCCTTTTCCCTCTCTCAAACAGTCACTTAGACCGAGTGAGCTTTCTCTTTAATCAAAATGGGTCACTTAGACCCCACAAGGACCATCACACACTTGGTGTCTCTTGCTTTGATTACAAGTCACTTGAGAATAAGAATGGGAGAAGAAGAAAGCACGATTGCAAAAGCTAAACAACAAGAGCGACAATTAACACACGGATCACTCTCTCTCAAGTCTCTAATCACTAATGATCACTTGTCTCAGTTGTGGAACTTGGAGAGATTGGAAGCTTTGATTGTGTCTTGGAATGGATTGCTAGCTCTTGTATTGAATGTGAAGGATTGGAATGCTTGGGTGAAGTGAATGGAGGTGGTTGGGGTGGTATTTATAGCCCCCAACCACTTCCTAGTCGTTGCTCCTTTTCTGCCGACCGCGAACGGTCCGCGCCCCTGGTCCGGACAGTCCGCCCTTGCACATCAACGGCTAAAAACGCAACGGTCAGTAATAAAGGCTATATCAATGGCTATAAAGCATTTAATGCGTCGTCAGATGTCCGGTAAAGCAGTCGCGGACGGTCCGGTCGTGCACCCCGGACGGTCCGCGAGGACGCTATAATTCATTTTACCGAACCCGTCACCTTCGGGTTTTTCGGTTCTGCGCCGACCGGATGGTCCGCGCCTGAGGCCGGACAGTCCACGCTCGGTCTCGGATGGTGCTTGCTTTTCCATCGGACGGTCCATAGTGTAGACTTGTGTTTTTGTATTGTGAAAGGGAATTAGGCTTACACCTAGTTCCTAAATAATTTTGGTGGTTGAATTGCCCAACACAAATATTGGACTAACTAGTTTGCTCTAGTGTGTAAGTTATACAGGTGCAAAAGGTTCACACTTAGCCAATAAAAAGACCAAGTATTGGGTTCAAATAAAGGAGCAAAGGTCAACCGAAAGCACCTCTGGTCTGGCGCACCGGACTGTCCGGTGTGCCACCGGACATGTCCGGTGCACCAGGGGACTCCGACTTCAAACTCTTCACTCTCGGAATTTCCGAAGGCCACTCCGCTATAATTCACCGGACTGTCCGGTGTACACCAGACATGTCCGGTGCTCCAAGGAAGAGCGGCCTCAGGAACTCGCCAGCCTCGGGTTTTCACTTCGGCTGCTCCGCTAAAATTCACCGGACTGTCCGGTGTACACCGGACTGTCCGGTGTAACAGCGGGGCAACGACTATTTCGGCGCCAACGGCTACCTGCGACGCATTTAATGCGCGCCAGAAGCGCGCAGTCGTCAGGCACGCGGGAGCAGGCGCACCGGACAATCTACAGTTCATGTCCGGTGTGCACTGGACATCCAGGCGGGCCCAGAAGACAGAGCTCCAACGATCGACCCAAAGGCTTTTTGGTGACGTGGCTGTCGCACCGGACATGTCCGGTGTGCACCGGACTGTCCGGTGCGCCATCGAACAGACAGCCTCACCAAACGGCTAGTTTGGTGGTTGGGGCTATAAATACCCCCAACCACCCACCATTCATTGTATCCAAGTTTTCCACTTCCCAACTACTTACAAGAGCTCTAGCATTCAATTCTAGACACACCAAAGAGATCAAATCCTCTCTAAATTCCACACAACACCCTAGTGATTAGAGAGAGTGATTTGCTTGTGTTCTTTCGAGCTCTTGCGCTTGGATTGCTTTCTTCTTTCTTGATTCTTTTTTGTGATCAAACACTCACTTGTAATTGAGGCAAGAGACACCAATCGTGTGGTGGTCCTTGCGGGAACTTTGTGTTCCAAGTGATTGAGAAGAGAAAGCTCACTCGGTCCGAGGGACCGTTTGAGAGAGGGTAAGGGTTGAAAGAGACCCAGCCTTTGTGGCCTCCTCAACGGGGAGTAGGTTTGAGAGAACCGAACCTCGGTAAAACAAATCCGCGTGTCTCACTTTATTATTTGCTTGCGATTTGTTTTGCACCCTCTCTCGCGGACTTTATTATATTTCTAACGCTAACCCGGCTTGTAGTTGTGATTATTTCTGAGAATTTCAGTTTTGCCCTATTCACCCCCCTCTAGGCGGCTTTCAATTGGTATCAGAGCCCGGTGCTTCATTAGAGCCTAACCGCTCGAAGTGATGTCGGGAGATCACACCAAGAGGGAGATGGAGACCGGCGACAAGCCCACTACGAGCCAAGGGAGCACTTCATCGGAAGAGTCCCGCACCAAGAGGAAGGAGAAGAAGAAGGTCTCCTCCAAACGGAAGGAGAAAAGATCTTCTTCCTCACACCACAAGGAGAAGAAGGAAAAATCTTCTTCCCACAAGTCGCATCGGAAAGGCAACAAGCACAAGAGGATGAGGAAGGTGGTCTACTACGAGACCGACACTTCATCAACATCCACCTCCGACTCCGATGCACCGTCCGTAACTTCTAAGCGCCAAGAGCGCAAGAAGTTTAGTAAGATCGCCTTACACTATCCCCGTACATCTAGACATACTCCATTACTTTCCGTTCCATTAGGCAAACCGCCAACCTTTGATGGCGAAGATTATGCTAGGTGGAGTGATTTAATGAAATTTCATCTAACCTCACTCCACAAAAGTATATGGAATGTTGTTGAGTTTGGAGCACAGGTACCATCCATAGGGGATGAGGATTATGATACGGACGAGGTGGCCCAAATCGAGCACTTCAACTCTCAAGCTACAACCATACTCCTCGCCTCTCTAAGCAAGGAGGAATACAACAAGGTGCAAGGGTTGAAGAATGCAAAGGAAATTTGGGACCTACTCAAGACCGCGCACGAGGGTGATGAACTCACCAAAATCACAAAGCAGGAAACGATCGAGGGGGAGCTCGGTCGTTTTCGTCTTCGCCAAGGGGAGGAGCCACAAGATATGTACAACCGGCTCAAAACCTTGGTGAACCAAGTGCGCAACCTCGGGAGTAAGAAGTGGGACGACCATGAGGTGGTTAAGGTTATTCTAAGATCACTTATTTTCCTTAACCCTACTCAAGTTCAATTAATTCGTGGTAACCCAAGATATACACTAATGACTCTCGAGGAAGTAATCGGGAATTTTGTGAGCTTTGAATGTATGATTAAAGGCTCAAAGAAGATCAACGAGCTTGATGAGCCCTCCACGTCCGAGGCCCAACCGGTGGCGTTTAAGGCGACGGAGGAGAAGAAGGAGGAGTCTACACCGAGTAGACAACCAATTGACGCCTCCAAGCTCGACAATGAGGAGATGGCCTTAATCATCAAAAGCTTTCGGCAAATCCTCAAGCAACGGAAGGGAAAGGATTACAAATCCCGTTCCAAGAAGGTTTGCTACAAGTGTGGTAAGCCCGGTCACTTTATTGCTAAATGTCCATTATCAAGTGACAGTGATAGGGATAACGACAAGAAGGGAAAGAGGAGAGAAAAGAAGAGGTACCACAAGAAGAAGGGCGGCGATGCCCACGTGTGCCGCGAGTGGAACTCCGACGAGAGCTCCACCGACTCCTCCTCCGACGACGAGGACGCCGCCAACATCGCCGTCACAAAGGGACTTCTCTTCCCAAACGTCGGCCACAAGTGCCTCATGGCAAAGGACGGCAAAAGGAAGAAGGTTAAATCTAAATCCTCCACTAAATATGAATCTTCTAGTGATGATAATGCTAGTAGTGAGGAAGACAATTTGCGTATCCTTTTTGCCAACCTTAACATGGAACAAAAAGAAAAATTAAATGAGCCAATTAGTGCCATCCATGAAAAGGATGATCTCTTGGACTCCCAAGAGGACTTCCTAATCAAGGAAAACAAGAAACATGTTAAGGTTAAAAATGCTTATGCTCTACAAGTTGAAAAATGTGAAAAATTGTCTAGTGAGCTAAGCACTTGCCATGAGACCATTGACAACCTTAGAAATGAAAATGCTAAATTAATTGCTAAGGTTGATTCCCATATTTGTATTGATTCAATTTCCAATCCTAGAGATGATAATGTTGATTTGCTTGCTAGGATTGATGAATTGAATATTTCTCTTGATAGCCTTAGGATTGAAAATGAAAAGTTAATTGCTAAGGTTAAAGATTTTAATGTTTGCAATGCTACTATTTCCAACCTTAGAACTAAGAATGATATGTTGCATGCTAAGGTTGTAGAATTAAAATCTTGCAAACCCTCTACATCTACCGTTGAGCACACTTCTATTTGTACTAGATGTAGAGATGTTGATATCAATGCTATTCATGATCACATGGCTTTAATTAAACAACAAAATGATCATATAGCAATATTAGATGCTAAAATTGCCGAGCATAACTTAGAAAATGAAAAGTTTAAATTTGCTAGAAGTATGCTCTACAATGGGAGACGCCCTGGCATCAAGGATGGCATTGGCTTCCAAAGGGGAGACAATGTCAAACTTAATGCCCCTCCAAAGAATTTATCTAACTTTGTTAAGGGCAAGGCTCCCATGCCTCAAGATAACGAGGGTTACATTTTATACCCTGCCGGTTATCCTGGGAGCAAAATTAGGAAAATTCATTCTAGCAAGTCTCACTCTGGCCCTAATCATGCTTTTATGTATAAGGGTGAGACATCTAGTTCTAGGCAACCAACCCGTGCTAAGTTGCCTAAAAGGAAAACTCCTAATGCATCAAATGAGCATGACATTTCATTTAAGACTCTTGATGCATCTTATGTGCTTACTAACAAATCCGGCAAGGTAGTTGCCAAGTTTGTTGGGGGCAAACACAAGGGCTCCAAGACTTGTGTTTGGGTACCCAAAGTTCTTGTTTCTAATGCCAAAGGACCCAAAACCGTTTGGGTACCTAAAGTCAAGAACTAAAATTGTTTTGTAGGTTTATGCATCCGGGGGCTCAAGCTGGATACTCGACAGCGGGTGCACAAACCATATGACAGGGGAGAAAAAGATGTTCTCCTCATATGAGAAAAACCAAGATCCCCAACGAGCTATCACATTCGGGGATGGAAATCAAGGTGTGGTCAAAGGATTGGGTAAAATTGCTATATCACCTGACCATACTATTTCCAATGTTTTTCTTGTAGATTCTTTAGATTACAATTTGCTTTCCGTATCCCAATTATGTCAAATGGGCTACAACTGTCTATTTACTGATGTAGGTGTTACTGTCTTTAGAAGAAGTGATGATTCAATAGCATTTAAGGGAGTGCTAGAGGGTCAGCTATACTTGGTAGATTTTGATAGAGCTGAACTCGACACTTGCTTGGTTGCTAAGACTAACTTGGGTTGGCTCTGGCACCGCCGACTAGCCCATGTTGGAATGAAGAATCTTCATAAGCTTCTAAAGGGAGAGCACATTTTAGGACTAACAAATGTTCATTTTGAGAAAGACAGGATTTGTAGCGCATGCCAAGCCGGGAAGCAAGTTGGCACTCATCATCCACACAAGAACATCATGACTAGTGACAGGCCACTGGAGCTCCTACACATGGACCTATTCGGCCCGATCGCTTACATAAGCATCGGCGGGAGTAAGTACTGTCTAGTTATTGTGGATGATTATTCTCGCTTCACTTGGGTATTCTTTTTGCAGGAAAAATCTCATACCCAAGAGACCTTAAAGGGATTCTTGAGACGGGCTCAAAATGAGTTCGGCTTAAGGATCAAGAAAATTAGAAGCGACAATGGGACGGAGTTCAAAAACTCACAAATAGAAGGCTTCCTTGAGGAGGAGGGCATCAAGCATGAGTTCTCTTCTCCCTACATTCCACAACAAAATGGTGTAGTGGAGAGGAAGAATCGAACTCTATTGGACATGGCAAGAACCATGCTTGATGAGTACAAGACACCGGATCGGTTTTGGGCCGAGGCGGTCAACACCGCCTGCTACGCAATCAACCGGTTATATCTCCACCGAATCCTCAAGAAGACATCCTATGAACTCCTAACCGGTAAAAAGCCCAATATTTCATATTTTAGAGTTTTTGGTAGCAAATGCTTTATTCTTGTTAAAAGAGGTAGAAAATCTAAATTTGCTCCTAAAACTGTAGAAGGCTTTTTACTAGGATATGACTCAAACACAAGGGCATATAGAGTCTTTAACAAGTCCTTAGGACTTGTTGAAGTTTCTTGTGACGTTGTGTTTGATGAGACTAACGGCTCTCAAGTAGAGCAAGTTGATCTTGATGAGATAGGTGAAGAACAGGCTCCATGCATAGCGCTAAGGAACATGTCCATTGGGGATGTGTATCCTAAGGAATCCGAAGAGCCTTCAAGTGCACAAGATCAACCTTCCTCCTCCACGCAAGCATCTCCACCAACTCAAAATGAGGATGAGGCTCAAGTTGATGAAGGAGAAGATCAAAAAGATGAGCCACCTCAAGATGACGGCAATAATCAAGGGGGAGATGCAAATGATCAAGATAAGGAGGATGAACAACCTAGACCGTCACACCCAAGAGTCCACCAAGCAATCCAACGAGATCACCCCGTCGACACCATCCTCGGCGACATTCATAAGGGGGTAACCACTCGATCTCGTGTTGCACATTTTTGTGAGCATTACTCTTTTGTTTCCTCTATTGAGCCACACAGGGTAGAGGAAGCACTCCAAGATTCGGATTGGGTGATGGCGATGCAAGAGGAGCTCAACAACTTCACGATGAACGAGGTATGGCATTTAGTTCCACGTCCTAACCAAAATGTTGTAGGAACCAAGTGGGTCTTCCGCAACAAACAAGACGAGCATGGTGTGGTGACAAGGAACAAAGCTCGACTCGTGGCCAAGGGATATTCACAAGTCGAAGGTTTGGATTTTGGTGAAACCTATGCACCCGTAGCTAGGCTTGAGTCCATTCGCATATTATTAGCCTATGCTACTTACCATGGCTTCAAGCTCTACCAAATGGACGTGAAGAGTGCCTTCCTCAATGGACCAATCAAGGAGGAGGTCTATGTTGAGCAACCTCCCGGCTTTGAAGACAGTGAGTACCCTAACCATGTTTATAGGCTCTCTAAGGCGCTTTATGGGCTCAAGCAAGCCCCAAGAGCATGGTATGAATGCCTTAGAGATTTCCTTATTGCTAATGGCTTCAAAGTCGGCAAAGCCGATCCTACTCTATTCACTAAAATTCTTGACAATGATTTGTTTGTATGCCAAATTTATGTTGATGATATTATATTTGGGTCTACTAACGAATCTACATGTGAAGAATTTAGTAGGATCATGACAAAGAAATTCGAGATGTCGATGATGGGGGAGTTGAAGTATTTTCTAGGATTCCAAGTCAAGCAACTCTAAGAGGGCACCTTCATTAGCCAAACAAAGTATACTCAAGACATTCTAAGCAAGTTTGGAATGAAGGATGCCAAGCCTATCAAGACACCCATGGGAACCAATGGGCATCTCGACCTCGACACGGGAGGTAAGTCCGTGGATCAAAAGGTATACCGGTCGATGATTGGTTCATTGCTTTATCTATGTGCATCTCGACCGGACATTATGCTTTCCGTTTGCATGTGTGCAAGATTCCAATCCGACCCTAAGGAATCCCACCTTACGGTCGTAAAACGAATCTTAAGATATTTGGCTTATACTCCTAAGTTTGGGCTTTGGTACCCTCGGGGATCCACATTTGATTTGATTGGTTATTCGGATGCCGATTGGGCGGGGTGTAAGATTAATAGGAAGAGCACATCGGGGACTTGCCAGTTCTTGGGAAGATCCTTGGTGTCTTGGGCTTCAAAGAAGCAAAATTCGGTCGCTCTTTCTACCGCCGAAGCCGAGTACATTGCCGCAGGCCATTGTTGCGCGCAATTGCTTTGGATGAGGCAAACCCTGCGGGACTACGGTTACAAACTAACCAAAGTTCCCCTTCTATGTGATAATGAGAGTGCAATCCGCATGGCGGATAATCCCGTTGAGCATAGCCGCACTAAACACATAGCCATTCGATATCATTTTCTTCGGGATCACCAACAAAAGGGGGATATCGAGATTTCTTACATTAACACTAAAGATCAATTAGCCGATATCTTTACCAAGCCTCTTGATGAACAAACTTTTACCAAACTTAGGCATGAGCTAAATATTCTTGATTCTAGGAATTTCTTTTGCTAATTTGCACACATAGCACACAAGTATACCTTTGATCATATCTCTTTTATATATGCTATGACTAATGTGTTTTCAAGTGTATTTCAAATCAAGTCATAGGTATATTGAAAGGGAATTGGAGTCTTCGGCGAAGACAAAGGCTTCCACTCCACTCTACTACTCATCCTTCGCCGTCACTCCGAGCATCTCTCCAACTTTGGTATAATCTTCACTCATTTATTTTGTGACCAAAGGAGGAGAAAGTACTACGTTGGGCTCTAATAATTTCGTTTTTGGCGATTCATGCCAAAGGGGGAGAAAATATGAGCCCAAAGCAAAAGGACCGCACCACCACCTAACTTTAAAAATTTGGAGATTTTCAATTGGTCAATTTCAAATTAATATCTTACTATGTTCAAAAGGGGGAGGAAGTAGTATTTCAAAAATGGTATATCAAAACCCTCTTGAACACTAAGAGGAGGATCTCATTTAGGGGGAGTTTTGTTTAGTCAAAGGAAAAGCATTTCAAACAAAAGGAGAAAATTTCAAATCTTGAAAATGCCTCTCAAAATTCTTATTCATTTACCTTTGACTATCTTGCAAAAGGACTTTGAAAAGAATTCACAAAAACAAAACATGTGGTGCAAATGTGGTCCAATATGTTAAAAATAAAGAAACAATCCATGCACATCATGTAAGTATTTATATTGGCTCAATTCCAAGCAACCTTTGCACTTACATTATGCAAACTAGTTCAATTATGCACTTTTACATTTGCTTTGGTTGTGTTGGCATCAATCACCAAAAAGGGGGAGATTGAAAGGGAATTAGGCTTACACCTAGTTCCTAAATAATTTTGGTGGTTGAATTGCCCAACACAAATATTGGACTAACTAGTTTGCTCTAGTGTGTAAGTTATACAGGTGCAAAAGGTTCACACTTAGCCAATAAAAAGACCAAGTATTGGGTTCAAATAAAGGAGCAAAGGTCAACCGAAAGCACCTCTGGTCTGGCGCACCGGACTGTCCGGTGTGCCACCGGACATGTCCGGTGCACCAGGGGACTCCGACTTCAAACTCTTCACTCTCGGGAATTTCCGAAGGCCACTCCGCTATAATTCACCGGACTGTCCGGTGTACACCGGACATGTCCGGTGCTCCAAGGAAGAGCGGCCTCAGGAACTCGCCAGCCTCGGGTTTTCACTTCGGCTGCTCCGCTAAAATTCACCGGACTGTCCGGTGTACACCGGACTGTCCGGTGTAACAGCGGGGCAACGACTATTTCGGCGCCAACGGCTACCTGCGACGCATTTAATGCGCGCCAGAAGCGCGCAGTCGTCAGGCACGCGGGAGCAGGCGCACCGGACAATCTACAGTTCATGTCCGGTGTGCACCGGACATCCAGGCGGGCCCAGAAGACAGAGCTCCAACGGTCGACCCAAAGGCTTTTTGGTGACGTGGCTGTCGCACCGGACATGTCCGGTGTGCACCGGACTGTCCGGTGCGCCATCGAACAGACAGCCTCACCAAACGGCTAGTTTGGTGGTTGGGGCTATAAATACCCCCAACCACCCACCATTCATTGTATCCAAGTTTTCCACTTCCCAACTACTTACAAGAGCTCTAGCATTCAATTCTAGACACACCAAAGAGATCAAATCCTCTCTAAATTCCACACAACACCCTAGTGATTAGAGAGAGTGATTTGCTTGTGTTCTTTCGAGCTCTTGCGCTTGGATTGCTTTCTTCTTTCTTGATTCTTTCTTGTGATCAAACACTCACTTGTAATTGAGGCAATAGACACCAATCGTGTGGTGGTCCTTGCGGGAACTTTGTGTTCCAAGTGATTGAGAAGAGAAAGCTCACTCGGTCCGAGGGACCGTTTGAGAGAGGGTAAGGGTTGAAAGAGACCCGGCCTTTGTGGCCTCCTCAACGGGGAGTAGGTTTGAGAGAACCGAACCTCGGTAAAACAAATCCGCGTGTCTCACTTCATTATTTGCTTGCGATTTGTTTTGCACCCTCTCTCGCGGACTTTATTATATTTCTAACGCTAACCCGGCTTGTAGTTGTGATTATTTCTGAGAATTTCAGTTTCGCCCTATTCACCCCCCCTCTAGGCGACTTTCATATTGGTTATGTGTGAGGATCATCTTGGTGTCGCGGACGGTCCGCCGCAAGGGCCCGGACGGTCCGCGCTTAGTCTGTTTTTCCAAAAAGCTTCTCCTGTCCGGAATAATCTATGGTATTCCGGACAGTCGATTTAGAATAGTTGTAGATGAACTTATGCACCTGTGAAATGATCAACTAGACAAACTGGTTAGTCCACAAGGTTTGTGATAGTCGTCAAACACCAAAATCGATTATAGGAAATATTGAGACTATTTCCCTTTCAATCTGCTCCTTTTTGGTGATTGATGCCAACACAAACCAAAGCAAATATAAAGTGTAGAAATGTAACTAGTTTGTATTTTGACAGATGTGCATAAGTTATTTTGAAATGAAAGAATTTTTAAGCATATAAGTTTGATTTGATATTTAACATTTTGGACCACATTTGCACCACTTGTTTTGTTTTTGCAAATTCTTTTGGAAAATCTTTTCGAAGTCTTTTTGCAAATAGTCAAGGGTATATGAATAAGATTTTGAGAAGCATTTTCAAGATTTGAAATTTCTCCCCCTATTTCAAATGCTTTTCCTTTGACTAAACAAAACCCCCCCTGAATTGAAATTCTCCTCTTAGTTTTCAAGAGGGTTTTAGTAGATACCAATTGGAAATATTTTGAAAAACTATCTTTAAATATACCAATTGAAAATAATCACACTAATTTGAAATATACCAATTAAAATTTTCAAAACATAATTTAAAATTAGGTGGTGGTGCAGACCTTTTGCTTTGGGCTTAATATTTCTCCCCCTTTGGCATTAATCGCTAAAAACAAAGACATTTGAGAGCCCTCTCTACTTTCTCCCTCATTGGTAAATGAAATATGAGTGAAGATTATACCAATGTGAGAGTGATGTAGAGTGACGGCGAAGGGTAAAATATACCGGTAGAGCGGAGTGGAAGCCTTGTCTTCGCCGAAGACTCCATTTCCCTTTCAATCTACGACTTAGCATAGAAACACACTTGAAAAACACATTAGTCATAGACATAAAAGTGATATGATCAAAGGTATATTAATGAGCTATGTGTGCAATGTTTCAATCAAAATTCCTAGAATCAAGAATATTTTGCTCATTCCTAAGTTTGGTAAAGGTTTTCTCATCTAATGGTTTAGTAAAGATATCAGCTAATTGTTCTTTGGTGTTAATATAGGCTATCTCGATATCCCCCCTTTGTTGGTGATCCCTCAAAAAGTGATACCGAATGTCTATGTGCTTAGTGCGGCTGTGTTCAACGGGATTATCCGCCATGCGGATAGCACTCCCATTGTCACATAGGAGAGGGACTTTGCTCAATTTGTAGCCATAGTCCCTGAGGGTTTGCCTCATCCAAAGTAATTGCGCGCAGCAATAGCCTGCGGCAATATACTCGGCTTCGGCGGTTGATAGGGCTACTGAGTTTTGTTTCTTTGAAGCCCAAGACACCAGGGATCTCCCTAGAAACTGACAAGTCCCTGAAGTGCTCTTCTTATCAATTTTACACCCTGCCCAATCGGCATCAGAATATCCTATTAAAGCAAAGGTGGATCCCTTGGGGTACCAAAGACCAAACTTAGGTGTATAAACTAAATATCTCATGATTCGCTTCACGGCCCTAAGGTGAACTTCCTTAGGATCGGCTTGGAACCTTGCACACATGCATACAGAAAGCATAATATCCGGTCGAGATGCACATAAATAGAGTAAAGAACCTATCATCGACCGGTATACCTTTTGATCTACGAATTTACCTCCCGTGTCGAGGTCGAGATGCCCATTAGTTCCCATGGGTGTCTTGATGAGCTTGACATCCTTCATTCCAAACTTGTTAAGTATGTCTTGAATGTACTTTGTTTGGTTGATGAAGGTGCCTTCTTGGAGTTGCTTGACTTGAAATCCTAGAAAATACTTCAACTCCCCCATCATAGACATCTCGAATTTTTGAATCATGATCCTACTAAACTCTTCACAAGTAGATTTGTTAGTAGACCCAAATATGATATCATCAACATAAATTTGGCATACAAACAAATTTTTTGCAATAGTTTTGGTAAAGAGTGTATGATCGGCTTTACCGACTTTGAAGCCATTAGTGATGAGAAAGTCTCGAAGGCATTCATACCATGCTCTTGGGGCTTGCTTGAGCCCATAAAGCGCCTTTGAGAGCTTATATACATAGTTAGGGTACTCACTATCTTCAAAGCATGGAGGTTGCTCAACATAGACCTCTTCCTTAATTGGTCCATTAAGGAAGGCACTCTTCACGTCCATTTGATAGAGCTTGAAGCCATGGTAAGTAGCATAGGCAAGTAATATACGAATTGACTCAAGCCTAGCTACGGGTGCATAAGTTTCACCAAAGTCCAAACCTTCGACTTGTGAATAACCCTTGTCCACAGGTCGTGCTTTGTTCCTTATCATCACACCATGCTCGTCTTGCTTGTTGCGGAATACCCACTTGGTACCTACAACATTTTGATTATGACGTGGAACTAAATGCCATACCTCATTCCTTATGAAGTTGTTGAGCTCCTCTTGCATTGCCAGCACCCAATCTGAATCTCTTAGTGCATCCTCAATCCTGTAAGGCTTAATAGAGGACACAAAAGAGTAATGTTCACAAAAATGAGCAACACGAGATCTGGTGGTTACCCCCTTATGAATGTCACCGAGGATGGAGTTCACGGGGTGATCTCTTTGAATCGCTTGATGGACTCTTGGGTGTGGCGGTCTTTAACCCTGTATTTCTTGATCATCTTCCTTGTCTTGATCAACTTCATCTCCCCCTTGATCATTATCCTCTTCTTGAGGTGGCTCATCTTCTTGATCTTCTTTATCACCTTGAGCCTGTTCCTCATCTTGAGTTGGTGGAGATGCTTGTATGGAAGATTATGGTTGATCTTGTGCTTGAATGGGCTCTTCGGATTCCTTAGGACACACATCCCTAATGGACATGTTCCTTAGCGCGACGCATGGAGCCTCTTCATCATCTAATTCATCAAGATCAACTTGCTCCACTTGGGAGCCATTAGTCTCATCAAACACAATGTCACAAGAAACTTCAACCAGTCCAGTGGACTTGTTAAAGACTTTATATGCCCTTGTGTTTGAATCATATCCTAGTAAAAAGCCTTCTACAGCCTTAGGAGCAAATTTAGATTTTCTACCTCTTTTAACAAGAATAAAGCATTTGCTTCCAAAGACTCTAAAATATGAAACATTGGGCTTTTTACCGGTTAGGAGTTCATATGATGTCTTCTTGAGGATTCGGTGAAGGTAGAGTCGGTTGATGGAGTAGTAGGCAGTGTTAATCGCCTCAGCCCAAAATCGGTCCGGAGTCTTGTACTCATCAAGCATGGTCCTCGCCATGTCCAATAGAGTTCTATTCTTCCTCTCCACTACACCATTTTGTTGAGGTGTGTAGGGAGAAGAGAACTCATGCTTGATGCCCTCCTCCTCAAGGAAGCCTTCTATTTGAGAGTTCTTGAACTCCGTCCTGTTGTCGCTTCTAATCTTTTTGATTCTCAATCCGAACTCATTTTTAGCTCTTCTCAAGAATTCCTTTAAAGTCTCTTGGGTTTGATATTTTTCCTGTAAAAAGAATACCCAAGTGAAGTGAGAATAGTCATCAACAATTACAAGACAATACTTACTCCCGCCGAAGCTTATGTAAGCTATCGGGCCGAATAAATCCATGTGGAGTAGCTCAAGCAGCCTGTCGGTCGTCATGATGTTCTTGTGTGGATGATGGGTACCAACTTGCTTCCCTGCTTGACATGCGCTACAAACCCTGTCTTTCTCAAAATGAACATTTGTTAGTCCTAAAATGTGTTCTCCCTTTAGGAGCTTGTGAAGATTCTTCATCCCAACATGGGCTAGTCGGCGATGCCAGAGCCAACCCATATTAGTCTTAGCAATTAAGCAAGTGTTGAATTCAGCTCTTTTGAAATCAACTAAGTATAGCTGACCATCTAACACTCCCTTAAATGCTACTGAATTGTCACTTCTTCTAAAGACAGTAACACCTGTATCCGTGAAAAGACAGTTGTAATCCATTTTGCATAATTGAGAAACTGAAAGCAAGTTATAATCTAAAGAATCTACTGTAACACCCGGCTTTAAGGAACAAAGCCAGGTGCAACTCATACATGCGCCAGGAAGACAACATATATAATAACAGAGTGTATAGAGATAAATGTCATTAAACATCAGAGTATTTATTACATAGCGGAAGACTTATTACAAAATAAAATAATAAAGGTAAAACGAAGTAAGGATCGTCGGCGCCAATGTCGACTGAGAAACGCCACCTAGATAAGATCAAACTCCTCGATACTTAACTCCACTTGAAACCACCTGTTCTTCTCCTGTGGGTGGGGGTGTGAGACAGCAAGAGTGAGCTCACAAACGATCATAGCTCAACAAGTCGTGGGGAAATAATGTGGCATGAACTCACCAAAGGTGGGAGTTCATGAAGTGTAAGGCTGATCAATGAAATAAAGGCTGAAGCTGAGCATTGCTTTTATAAGTTGGTCAAAATTTTATTAGCAGTTACTAAGTGTAAGTAAATACCAAACCATAATAATAATAAGTAAAAGTAATAATAAAATAATCCCAAATGCAATGAAATGACAGATTAAGTTTAAGTTCCATAAATTAATCATGTGAGGGTCCGAGCCGCTCTTGACCGTGAGCACGGCTAGCATACTAGTTTTACACTCTGCAGAGGTTGCGCATCTTTACCCACAAGTCATGTTACCCATCTGCCAAGAGATGGCCAATCCCATACACCTCTACCGAGGAGGCGAGGCAGGGTAACACTACGAGGCCTTTACAAAGTTCCACTAGCTTCAGACTACCCGCTACAGTTTATGGGAAGATCCAGTACAGGGTTCCTGACTGACCGCCATCGCAGCAAAATCAACCAGGGACCTCCCCGCACTGACCTCTCCCCTACTGCCCTTGCCCCTTTCGGGTAAGGTAGCCCTCCCCTAGCTTTCCTAGTTAATCAGCCAAGGGCGTCCCATTCCACCCTTGTGGTAGCACTGTTTTCCCGGGTGGTTCTCCATGTTCCCATTAACATAATGATCTTAACATGAACAAGGAATAATAAAACAGATAACAATAAATAGTATAACAATGAGTGATGAATATCTCTATACCCAAATCCACATAAAGCAATAGCATGTACTACCCAAAACTTTAGTAGTAAAACCAGTGGTGAAACAAGGTATAAAGATAGTCAAAATCTAGGGTATCCTATTGGGTCCCAGCAAAATTATCCTATGCAGATCATTATGAATAATAAGAACATGAATGGGTAAAAGAAGTGATCAAGGGCACAACTTGCCTGGCACTTGAGATTCCAGGTACCAACTTGCCTTTCAGATGACACGTGTCCTCGCGCTAGACGTAGCAATACAAGCAAACATGGTATATACAAAATTAACATCACACCAAACATAAGAATATACTGCATAATAATGATCTACACGTTGCTACGAGACTAACGCAACTTGAATGGATCAAATCGGAGTTAAAACGGAGGAGTTATGAATTTCCTAAGGTTTTATGTATTTGATATAAGATTAAGTGAAAGAATATTTTTAATGTGTTTGTCATGTCAGAACAGAGGCACTAATGGGTAGACAATATTATTACAAAAATTTAGAAAGTGGAATGGATCAATTTGGACTAAAAATGGATTTTCTATGGATTAACCAAGTTCTAGGATTATTTTTACACATAAAAATCTATTTTCTAAATTATTTTATAAGTTTTCTCACTGTCTGGACTAGGCGTCAAAATCTGGGAAGTGCAGGGGCTATGGCGTAAGATTCCAGAGACACAGGGAATAGTGACTCAGGATGGCGGGTTATTTTCAGAAATCCCGGAGGGGTCTTCTGCAAAACGGACGAGTGAAGGGGTATCGTGATATGTCCACCATCCGATCGAACCTTGGCGGCCCAGATTAGATCGGCGCCTTCGCGAACCGGTACCTAATCCATGCCGTCCAATACTAAATCAACGGATCAGGTTTTATGAAGGGCGATCCAATCCTACACGTACGCTACCAGATCTATGGTCACAATGCATCGCGCGGAAGGACACAGCTCGACCTAATCCTAGCCATTGGTGGTTAAATCAGCGGACGAGGGTTTTCTTCTACCCATAGCGCACAACTAGCGAGACTTCGATCCCACGGCGGCGCGCCCCACGCCGGCGCCAGTCGATTCCGCCATCCACGCCCCCGTTCGCAAATTGGAACCGAGCTACAGCATTACTAGCCCATGGCGGAGCTGTAGGAGAAGTTCTCACCGGCGAGCGACAGGACGAAGAGGTTGTTCCGCGGTGGCCGGATGCCGCGCGGCAACGGAGAGCTCCAGAATGCGGAAGCTAACGGCGTCGGGCACCAATGGCTTCGAGAATCGGCAGGCGAGGTCGAGCAGCCTGTACCAGAGCACCGTGGTTCCAGCAGCCCCCACCCCGACGACGACAACACGCCGGAGCGGCGTGTCCCGATGAACTTAGATGCCGACGACGAGGAGGAGGGTGAGTACGGCAAGTCACCGAGGCACATGCCCCAGACCCGCCCGCGCGCTTCTTCGGCGGTCGAATTCCCCCCACGGACCACAGCGGAGACCGAGCGGTGAGCTCCCACGGCGGACAGCGGCACACACGACGGCGAAGTCCACACGGCGGTTCTGAGGTTGGGCGAGGCACTGGGTTTTCTATGCGCGTGTAGCGCAAATGGGAAGGGGAAGAGAGGGGAACCCGCGGCTCGGCGATATAGGCGAGTCGCGTCAGTTGAGGCGCCGCGAATTGCTCGGAGAGATCGCCGCGTCCCCGTTGAATCCGCCATGGTCGGGTTCTGTTGAGGGGAGCAGTCTGGCAGGTTTGGCCCACACGTCAGTGAACAGGGGAATCGCGTACGCAGGGGAAGAGAAGCCTGCGCCGTGGGCCCCGCTTGTCAGCCAGTGCGCCTGGTACTGGACGCGCGCGGCGTAGTTTGCTGGTCGGGCCGTGTGACTGCAGAGGCCAGTTGGGCCAGAAGGGTTGCAGCCGGCCCACTTACACTAGATTTGTTTTAATCTTTTCTTTCATCACCCATTTTCTTTTCTCCATTCCTAAGATCAATTTAAATTTCGAATTTGAATTCAAACATGTGCCAACTTTATCCTCAAATCATATTGTGAAATTAGAAATACCAATCTTTGGGAATCTAATTATATTATTTATATTTTTCATATCATCTTTCTTCTTCTCATTTCCAAAACCCTATTTTCAAGTTTAGGGTCTAATTCTACTTCTAGAAATTATTATATTATTATCATTAACCTTATTATTTTATTTAATGCACAAACATATAAATTCCAACATGATGCACTTTATGTTATCCCAGTATCATTTGTTTTAATTAATCCCTCATAATTTTATGTATGTTTTTTTTTATGATGCAAATATGGCACATACAATAGGGAAATCACTATTTATTCCATGTAAACAATTTTGAGTGTTACAAATCCTACCCCCCTTAAAAATAATCTCGTCCTCGAGATTTAAGAAGATCTAGGGAAAAGGTGGGGAAAATCTACGCGAAGCTCTTCTTCTCTTTCCCCAAGTAGCTTCATCTTCTCCATAATGGCTCCATTGGACTTTGCACATCTTTATCACCTTATTTCTTGTAACTCGAGTCAAAGTATCCAAAATCTTGATAGGATACTCTGTGTAAGTCAAATCACCATGAACACTGAGCTCTTCCATTGGTAACTGTTCCTCAGGGACACAGAGACACTTCTTCAGTTGAGACACATGGAATACATTATGCACATAAGATAGATTATCAGGTAGCTCAAGTTGATAGGTCATCTCTCCAGCTTGCCTAAAAACTCAGAATGGTCCAATATAGCGAGGGGACAATTTGCCCTTGACTTTTAAATCTCTTCATTCCACGAAGTGGTGACACCTTGAGGTACACATGATTTCTTCATCAACCCCAGTGGTCTTCTTCTATTATTAGCGCAGCTCCTTTGCCTGGTTTGAGCTACCCTCAAATTCTCTCGAATTATACGAACTTGTTCTTCTGCCTCTTGAATAAGTTTAGGTCCAAAGAATTGTCTTCCTCTAGTCTTATCCCAATATAGAGGAGTCCTGCACTTCCTACCATATAGAGCCTCGAACGGTGACATCTTCAGACTGGCCTGGTAATTATTATTTGAGAACTCAGCACAAGGCAAACTCTTATCCCAACTACTACCATGCTGAAGGGCACAAGCTCTCAACATGTATTTCAATACTTGATTAGTCCTTTCAGTTTGTCCATCAGTCTGTAGTAGGCCAAACAAAAATTCAACTTCGCATCCATATTACCATGAAAACTTATCCGAAATCTGGGGGTAAACTGTGATCCTTTATCCAAAATGATCTTCTTCGGTACACCATGTAGGGACACAATCCAAGCCATATATACTCTACCAATTGAGATCCCTTATAAGTAGTCTTGATCGGAGTGAAATGAGCCACTTTGGTCAGTTTATCCATAATAACCCATATAGGATCATATCCTTTCGAGGTGCGAGGCAATCCAGTCATGAAGTCCATACCAAACTTTTCTCACTTCCGCTTGGACATCTTTGGTGGGTGTAATAGTCCAGCTAGTCTTTGGTGTTCGGTCTTAACTCTTTGGCACACATCGCACATAACCACATGTGCAGCCATATCTCTCTTCAATCTCTACCACCAGGACTTATACTTCAAATCCTGATACATCTTCGTACTACCAGGATGAATAGGATAATCCCAGTCATGGGCCTCCTTTCAAATAGTCTCATGAAGGCTATCAATCTTAAGAACTCATATCCGATCCTTGAACCATATTGTGCCTTGCTCATCTTTCGTAAATTCCGGAACTCGACCTTCAGTAATCAGATCCTTAATCTCTTATATCTTAGCATCACCAATTTGTCCTTTGCGGATCTCTTGCTCCAAATTAGTTTCCACATCAATAATAACTCCTTTAGTATAATCAACTATCCCCAGGTTAAGTCTCCTGAAATCCTCAACAATCTCATCGAGTAGCTGGGCAACAACAGCTAAATGAACATGCTCCTTTCGACTCAAGGCATCTGTAACCAAATTTGCCTTGCCCGGGTGATAGTGAATTTCCAAATCGTAATCCTTAATAAGCTCCAACCAACGGTGTTGCCTAAGGTTGAGATCCTTCGGAGTGAATATATACTTCAAACTCTTATGATCCGTATATACTTGGCACTTCTCGTCCCACTTGAATTCTCTTTCCTTCCCCAAAAGCGAGGTCATAAGCTTAGCAATCTTAGAAAATCCTTCAATAAATCTCCAATAATATCCTGCAAGTCCCAAGAAGCTTCGGTCCTCCGTAACCGTAGTGGGTATGCTCCACACCACTATCTCCTTGACTTTAGCAGGATCCACTGATATCCCTCCATTAGAAATGATATGTCCAGGAAATGGCACCTTGACAATCCAAAACTCGCATTTACTGCACTTGGCGGAGAGTTGATTATCTCGTAACTTCTGTAGCACCAACCTTAGATGTTCTTCATGGTCACTCTCACTCTTAGAATAGATAAGGATATCGTCGACGAACACCACGACGAATCTGTCCAAATGCTCCAAAAACATCTTATTCATCAAATCCATAAAATAAGCTGGTGCATTAGTTAATCCAAACGACATAACGATGAACTCATATAATCCATATCGAGTCGAGAAAGCCGTCTTAGGAATATCTGATGGTCCAATCTTCATTTGATGGTAACCCGATCGGAGATCAGTCTTCGAGAATACGATTGCACTTCTCATCCGATTAAATAAATCCTCAATGCGGGGTAATGGAAACTTGTTCTTCACAGTGACATCATTAAGGGTCCTTTAATCCACGCACATCCCTTGCAATCCATCTTTCTTCTTTACAAACAAAACTGGTGCTCTCCAAGGTGAAGACTCGGACGAATATACTCAGCCTCTTGCAACTCCGTTAAGTGCTTCTTGAGTTCTTTTAACTCTTCTACTGACATTCTATACGGCTTGGCTCCAATGTTATAGCAGTAACTCCAAATTCTCTACCCATAAAGGCCAATGTCAATCTACGTGTCATTTGATTCACCACAACAGGCCCTTTAGGTGTAATTACTCTCATGGTTTTTCTCATATTGTCCAACACATTTGCACAAACCAAAATCTCAGCATGACGCATAATTTTATTAGCAACACATGGGGACAAATAGACCTTTTTATTCCTCCTAAAATGGTATCATACCGAATACTAACTAAAGGAACATGTAGATCCTACAAATAGTAGTAATTTATATATATGTTTATGTAGCTTGGTGGAGCCGGTGGTGGTGGAGATGGTGGCTGCTCTTGTTGTTGTCTCTCCAACCGTGATTGCCTTATTTCTTGCTGTATCTCCAGACGGGCCTGACGTATTTCCTCGCGTTCTTGTCTTATCTGGTTTTGCATTTCGGTCATCATGTCTGTCAATTGCTGTATTACCAGCCTTTGGGTTGCGATCACATGCTCGGTTTCAACAGGTGGGGGATTTGGAGGATTCATTTCTGTTTGCTGTTGCGTGATAATCTTTCCTTTCCTGGTATTGACCATCTGAGTTAGATACATAAGGTAAGAAAGAGCAATAGGCAAGGCAGTAATTACATTCATGTTACTTTGGGGGACTTATTAGCTAAGTAGATTAGTGTGTTATCCACTAAAGCTAATACATTACCTTATAGTGGTACATGCTAAGATGCCCAACTATAATGTTTCAATCAATCAAAGAAGCAAATCAGGCATTGATCATCAGAACAATCAACCAACATTTTTAATAGAGAAAATAGTTTTAATTTTGTCTTAGGCCTCCTATCTCTTAAAAATGTCACAGGGGTAGGGATTCCAAGGTTTGAAATCCATCTTGTCTTAGAGTAGAAAAGGTAAGAATGATCAGAGTAGAACAGTAGAAGGTGAGACAAGATCAAGATAAGTGTAGAAGGAGTCAGAGTAAGGTGAGTGTAGAATGAATCAGAATGAGATAAGTAGGTAAGGGTTTGTCCAGTCTATCTAGGTTTCGTCCTACAGTCAACATTTCCTCTGATACCACTTCTGTAACACCCGGCTTTAAGGAACAAAGCCAGGTGCAACTCATACATGCGCCAGGAAGACAACATATATAATAACAGAGTGTATAGAGATAAATGTCATTAAACATCAGAGTATTTATTACATAGCGGAAGACTTATTACAAAATAAAATAATAAAGGTAAAACGAACTAAGGATCGTCGGCGCCAATGTCGACTGAGAAACGCCACCTAGATAAGATCAAACTCCTCGATACTTGACTCCACTTGAAACCACCTGTTCTTCTCCTGTGGGTGGGGGTGTGAGACAGCAAGAGTGAGCTCACAAACGATCATAGCTCAACAAGTCGTGGGGAAATAATGTGGCATGAACTCACCAAAGGTGGGAGTTCATGAAGTGTAAGGCTGATCAATGAAATAAAGGCTGAAGCTGAGCATTGCTTTTATAAGTTGGTCAAAATTTTATTAGCAGTTACTAAGTGTAAGTAAATACCAAACCATAATAATAATAAGTAAAAGTAATAATAAAATAATCCCAAATGCAATGAAATGACAGATTAAGTTTAAGTTCCATAAATTAATCATGTGAGGGTCCGAGCCGCTCTTGACCGTGAGCACGGCTAGCATACTAGTTTTACACTCTGCAGAGGTTGCGCATCTTTACCCACAAGTCATGTTACCCATCTGCCAAGAGATGGCCAATCCCATACACCTCTACCGAGGAGGCGAGGCAGGGTAACACTACGAGGCCTTTACAAAGTTCCACTAGCTTCAGACTACCCGCTACAGTTTATGGGAAGATCCAGTACAGGGTTCCTGACTGATCGCCATCGCAGCAAAATCAACCAGGGACCTCCCCGCACTGACCTCTCCCCTACTGCCCTTGCCCCTTTCGGGTAAGGTAGCCCTCCCCTAGCTTTCCTAGTTAATCAGCCAAGGGCGTCCCATTCCACCCTTGTGGTAGCACTGTTTTCCCGGGTGGTTCTCCATGTTCCCATTAACATAATGATCTTAACATGAACAAGGAATAATAAAACAGATAACAATAAATAGTATAACAATGAGTGATGAATATCTCTATACCCAAATCCACATAAAGCAATAGCATGTACTACCCAAAACTTTAGTAGTAAAACCAGTGGTGAAACAAGGTATAAAGATAGTCAAAATCTAGGGTATCCTATTGGGTCCCAGCAAAATTATCCTATGCAGATCATTATGAATAATAAGAACATGAATGGGTAAAAGAAGTGATCAAGGGCACAACTTGCCTGGCACTTGAGATTCCAGGTACCAACTTGCCTTTCAGATGACACGTGTCCTCGCGCTAGACGTAGCAATACAAGCAAACATGGTATATACAAAATTAACATCACACCAAACATAAGAATATACTGCATAATAATGATCTACACGTTGCTACGAGACTAACGCAACTTGAATGGATCAAATCGGAGTTAAAACGGAGGAGTTATGAATTTCCTAAGGTTTTATGTATTTGATATAAGATTAAGTGAAAGAATATTTTTAATGTGTTTGTCATGTCAGAACAGAGGCACTAATGGGTAGACAATATTATTACAAAAATTTAGAAAGTGGAATGGATCAATTTGGACTAAAAATGGATTTTCTATGGATTAACCAAGTTCTAGGATTATTTTTACACATAAAAATCTATTTTCTAAATTATTTTATAAGTTTTCTCACTGTCTGGACTAGGCGTCAAAATCTGGGAAGTGCAGGGGCTATGGCGTAAGATTCCAGAGACACAGGGAATAGTGACTCAGGATGGCGGGTTATTTTCAGAAATCCCGGAGGGGTCTTCTGCAAAACGGACGAGTGAAGGGGTATCGTGATATGTCCACCATCCGATCGAACCTTGGCGGCCCAGATTAGATCGGCGCCTTCGCGAACCGGTACCTAATCCACGCCGTCCAATACTAAATCAACGGATCAGGTTTTATGAAGGGCGATCCAATCCTACACGTACGCTACCAGATCTATGGTCACAATGCATCGCGCGGAAGGACACAGCTCGACCTAATCCTAGCCATTGGTGGTTAAATCAGCGGACGAGGGTTTTCTTCTACCCATAGCGCACAGCTAGCGAGACTTCGATCCCACGGCGGCGCGCCCCACGCCGGCGCCAGTCGATTCCGCCATCCACGCCCCCGTTCGCAAATTGGAACCGAGCTACAGCATTACTAGCCCATGGCGGAGCTGTAGGAGAAGTTCTCACCGGCGAGCGACAGGACGAAGAGGTTGTTCCGCGGTGGCCGGATGCCGCGCGGCAACGGAGAGCTCCAGAATGCGGAAGCTAACGGCGTCGGGCACCAATGGCTTCGAGAATCGGCAGGCGAGGTCGAGCAGCCTGTACCAGAGCACCGTGGTTCCAGCAGCCCCCACCCCGACGACGACAACACGCCGGAGCGGCGTGTCCCGATGAACTTAGATGCCGACGACGAGGAGGAGGGTGAGTACGGCAAGTCACCGAGGCACATGCCCCAGACCCGCCCGCGCGCTTCTTCGGCGGTCGAATTCCCCCCACGGACCACAGCGGAGACCGAGCGGTGAGCTCCCACGGCGGACAGCGGCACACACGACGGCGAAGTCCACACGGCGGTTCTGAGGTTGGGCGAGGCACTGGGTTTTCTATGCGCGTGTAGCGCAAATGGGAAGGGGAAGAGAGGGGAACCCGCGGCTCGGCGATATAGGCGAGTCGCGTCAGTTGAGGCGCCGCGAATTGCTCGGAGAGATCGCCGCGTCCCCGTTGAATCCGCCATGGTCGGGTTCTGTTGAGGGGAGCAGTCTGGCAGGTTTGGCCCACACGTCAGTGAACAGGGGAATCGCGTACGCAGGGGAAGAGAAGCCTGCGCCGTGGGCCCCGCTTGTCAGCCAGTGCGCCTGGTACTGGACGCGCGCGGCGTAGTTTGCTGGTCGGGCCGTGTGACTGCAGAGGCCAGTTGGGCCAGAAGGGTTGCAGCCGGCCCACTTACACTAGATTTGTTTTAATCTTTTCTTTCATCACCCATTTTCTTTTCTCCATTCCTAAGATCAATTTAAATTTCGAATTTGAATTCAAACATGTGCCAACTTTATCCTCAAATCATATTGTGAAATTAGAAATACCAATCTTTGGGAATCTAATTATATTATTTATATTTTTCATATCATCTTTCTTCTTCTCATTTCCAAAACCCTATTTTCAAGTTTAGGGTCTAATTCTACTTCTAGAAATTATTATATTATTATCATTAACCTTATTATTTTATTTAATGCACAAACATATAAATTCCAACATGATGCACTTTATGTTATCCCAGTATCATTTGTTTTAATTAATCCCTCATAATTTTATGTATGTTTTTTTTTATGATGCAAATATGGCACATACAATAGGGAAATCACTATTTATTCCATGTAAACAATTTTGAGTGTTACATCTACAAGGAAAACATTAGAAATAGAATGTTCAGGAGATATAGCAATTTTACCAAGTCCTTTGACCAAACCTTGATTTCCATCCCCGAATGTGATAGCTCTTTGGGGATCTTCGTTTTTCTTGTAGGAGGAGAACATCCTTTTCTCCCTTGTAATGTGCTTTGTGCATCTGCTATCAATGATCCAACTTGAGCCCCCAGATGCATAAACATGCAAAACAAGTTTAGGCCTTGTTCTTAGGTACCCAAACGGTCTTGGGTCCTTTCACATTAGAAACAAGCACCTTGGGTACCCAAACACAAGTCTTGGAGCCCTTGTGTTTGCCCCCAACATATTTGGCAACTATTTTGCCTGATTTGTTAGTTAAAACATAAGAAGCATCAAAAGTTTTAAATGAAATATTATGATCATTTGATGCAGTAGGAGTTTTCTTCTTAGGCATTTTAACATGGGTAGAATGCCTAGAACTAGATGCCTCATTCTTATACATAAAAGCATGATGGGAAACAGAATGAGACTTCTTTGCATGAATTCTCCTAATCTTGTGCTCAAGATAACCAGCAGGATATAAAATGTAGCCCTCGTTATCCTGAGCTATGGGAGCTTTGCCTTTAACAAAGTTAGACAATTTCTTGGGGGCATTAAGCTTGACATTGCCTCCTTGTTGGAAGCCAATGCCATCCTTAATGCCAAGGCGTCTCCCACTATAGAGCATGCTACGAGCAAATTTAAATTTTTCATTTTCTATTTCATGCTCATTGATTTTTGCACTAAGTTGAGCTATGTGATCATTTTGTTGTTTAATTAAATCTAGGTGATCATGAATAGCATCAACATTAATGTCTCTATATCTAGTACAAATAGAAACATGATCGACAGTAGATGTAGAGAGTTTGCAAGCATTTAATTCATCAATCTTAGCGTGTAAAATAGCATTTTCATTTCTAAGACTGGAAATAGCATCATTGCAAACATTCATATCTTTAGCCTTAGCAATTAATTTTTCATTCTCAATTTTAAGGCTAGAGAGTGAGGCATTCAATTTATCAATCTTAGCAATCAAACTAGCATTATCATTTCTAAGACTGGCAATTGAATCATCACACGTATTTAACTTCTCAACCTTAGCAAATAAATTGGCATTTTCATTTTTAAGGTTGGAAATTGAATCATGGCAATTCCTAAGCTCATTAGATAAATTTTCACATTTTTCTACTTCTTGAGCATAGGCATTCTTAATCTTAACATGTTTTTTGTTTTCCTTAATAAGGAATTCTTCTTGGCTATCCAAGAGTTTATCCTTCTCATGAATGGCTCCTATTAATTCATTCAGTTTTTCTTTTTATTGCATTTTAAGATTGGCAAAAAGACTAAGCAAATCATCCTCATCTTCACTAGAGCTACCCTCATCACTAGATGTTGTATATTTAGTGGAGGCTCTAGATTTTACCTTCTTCTTTTTGCCGTCCTTTGCCATGAGGCACTTGTGGCCGACGCTGGGGAAGAGGAGACCCTTGTTGACGATGATGTTGGCGGCGTCCTCATCGGAGGAGGAGTCGGTGGTGCTCTCGTCGGAGTCCCATTCCCGACACACGTGAGCATCGCCACCCTTCTTCTTGTAATATCTCTTCTTTTCCTTCCTCCTTTCCTTCTTGTCGTTGCCCCTGTCACTATCACTAGACATAGGACATTTAGCAATGAAATGATCGGGCTTACCACACTTGTAGCACACTTTCTTGGAGCGGGGTTTGTAATCCTTCCCCCTCCTTTGTTTAAGGATTTGGCGGAGGCTCTTGATGATGAGCGCCATTTCCTCGTTGTCGAGCTTGGAGGCATTGATGGGGAGCCTACTTGATGTAGACTCTTCTTTCTTCTCCTTCGTCGCTTTGAATGCGACGGGTTGCACCTCGAGAGTGGAGGTGCCGCCTTGCTCGACAATTTTTTTGGAGCCTTTGATCATCAACTCAAAGCTCACAAACTTTCCTATCACTTCCTCGGGAGACATTAGCTTATATCTAGGATCACCACGTATTAATTGAACTTGCGTAGGGTTACGAAAAATGAGTGATCTTAGAATAACCTTGACCATTTCATTGTCATCCCATTTTGTGCTCCCGAGGTTGCGCACTTGGTTGACCAAGGTCTTGAGCCGGTTGTACATTGCTTATGGCTCCTCTCCTTGGTTGATGATGAATCGACCGAGCTCCCCCTCGATCATCTCCCGCTTGGTGATCTTGGTCACCTCATCCCCCTCGTGCGCGGTTTTGAGCACGTCCCAAATTTCCTTGGCGCTCTTCAACCCTTGCACCTTATTATACTCCTCTCGACTTAGAGAGGCAAGGAGTATAGCAGTGGCTTGGGAGTTGAAGTGCCGGATTTGGGCGACCTCGTCCGAGTCATAGCCTTCATCCCCCACGGATGGTACCTGCACTCCAAACTCAACAATGTCCCATATGCTAGCGTGGAGTGAGGTTAGGTGATGCCTCATTTTATCACTCCACATACAATAATCTTCACCGTAAAAAACCAGTGGTTTGCCTAGTGGGACGGAAAATAAAGGAGTGCGTTTAGAAATGCAAGGATAGCGTAAGGGGATCTTACTAAACTTCTTGCGCTCATGGCGCTTAGAAGTGACAGACGGCGCGTCGGAGCCGGAGGTGGATGGCGATGAAGAGTCGGTCTCGTAGTAGACCACTTTCTTCATCTTCTAGACGTTGCTCCTTTTCTGCCGACCGCGGATGATCCGCGCCCCTGGTCAGGACAGTCCGCCCCTGCACATCAACGGCTAAAAATGCAACGGTCAGCAGTAACGGCTATATCAACGGCTATAAAGCATTTAATGCATCGTCAGGTGTCAGATAAAGCAGTCGCGGACGGTCCGGTCGTGCACCCCGGACGGTCCGCGAGGACACTATAATTCATTTTACCAAACCCGTCACCTTCGGGTTTTTCGGTTCTGCGCCGACCGGACGGTCCGCGCCTGAGGCCGGACAGTCCGCGCTCGGTCTCGGACGGTGCTTGCTTTTCCATCGGACGGTCCGCAGTGTAGACTTGTGTTTTTGTATTGGTTATGTCCGAGGATCATCTTGGTGTCGCGGACGGTCCGCCGCAGGGGCCCGGACGGTCCGCGCTTAGTCTATTTTTCCAAAAAGCTTCTCCTGTCCAGAATAATCTACGGTATTCCGGACAGTCGATTTAGAATAGTTGTAGATGAATTTATGCACCTGTGAAATGATCAACTAGGCAAACTGGTTAGTCCACAAGGTTTGTGATGGTCGTTAAACACCAAAATCAATTATAGGAAATATTGAGACTATTTCCCTTTCAATACTCCCCCTTGAGGGCTCGGGAGCTACTGTCGGGATAAGATCTTTGTCCCCTAGGGCCCATCGATCGACAAGGATGTTGGGAAAATGCCTCTAGCAACCAGGGCCCATCGGCCAGCAGGAAGAGGAAGGGAACGTCTACCCTGGAAGCACCCGCCTCCGGACGAACCATGAGGCACTGAGCCCAGGGTCGGGCGTGGCAAAGCTAAATAGGGGGCAGGCAAACCGAAGGGAAACCACTCGAGTGCATCCCCTCGCCTAGGCCGAGACTGGACCGCTGTAAGTGATCGGACGCGTCAACTACGCCAGGTGCCCAACCTTGGTTGAGGCATCGGTCCGCCTCCCACTCATGCCCTACGAGCACCTCGGGCTACAACACACTCATGACTTAAGAACCCCTCGAACTTCGACGCATTAATGGATTGTGCGCGCCCACCCTGCAGCGCACTCATGCCCTATCAGGGCTAGGCCTGAGTGTGTAGGTCGTCTGCTCCAATAATGGTGCACGGGCCCCATGTGAGAGCACCTAGAGGGGGGGTGAATAGGTGATCCTGTAAAATTCAACACTAATAGCCACAAAACTTAGTTATGAAAGTTAGAATGGCTAAGTAGCTTGAAACGAGCTCTTGTGAACATAGATAATCAAAGAGAAAGCACACAAGAGACACACGATTTTATCCTGTGGTTCGGCCAAGTAACACTTGCCTACTTCCACGTTGTGGCGTCCCAATGGACAAGGGTTGCACTCAACCCCTTTCAAGTGATCCGATGATCAACTTGAATACCATGGTTTTTCCTTTCTTAGTCTTTCTCCCGTTTGCGAGGAATCTCCACAACTTGGAGCCTCTCGCCCTTACAATGATGCTCACAAAAGAAGCACAGAAGAAAGGAAGGGGAGAGCAACACACACAAATCTCAAATCCACAGCACACTCACGCACACAAGTCACAACTCGAGCTCAAAACACAACACACGGAGTTCACAACTCAAATGGAGCTCAAGTCACTATCTCAAAGAATCGAATGCGTGAAGTTGGAGTGTTGGAGTCTTAGAATGTTTCTTGTAAGCTTGTGTTTCTCCTCCATGCGCCTAGGGGTGCCTTTTATAGCCCCAAGGCAGCTAGGAGCCGTTGGAGGCCAACAAGGAAGGCCATCCTTGCCTTCTGTCGAGTGGCGCACCGGACAGTCTGGTGCGCCACTGGACAGTCACTGTAGACAGTCCGATGTCGATCTCCTTCCTTTTCTGGCGCAGACGACCGTTGCAGCTCTAGGCCAGTTGGCGCACCGGACACTGTCCGGTGTACACTGGACAGTCCGGTGCCCCCTACCGACCGTTGGTGCGGGGCACGCGTCGCCCGCGGATTGCGCGACCGACCGTTGCGCTTGCGACCGTTGGCTCACCGGACAGTCCGGTGCACCACCGGACAGTCCGGTGAATTATAGCCGTATGCAGCCAAACTTTTCCCGAGAGTGGCCTTTTCACCGGAGTCTAGCCTGGCGCACCGGACACTGTCCGGTGCACCACCGGATAGTCCATTGTGCCAGACTGAGCTGAGTTTTGGCTACACCGAGCCAGTCTTTTACAATCCTTTTCTTTTCTTCTTCTCTCTGTTTCTAACACTTAGATATCTTCATTAGTATTCAAAAACAAATGTACTAAGTCTAGAAACATACCTTCTCTTGATTTGCAGTTCTCTCTTCATTTAACACATAAGAACTCAATTAAATGTGTTGGGCACTTAATCACCAAAACATAATAGAAATTGCCCAAGCGCACATTTCCCTTTCAATCTCCCCCTTTTTGGTGATTTATGCCAACACATCCAAAAGCAACCAAAAGAAGTGCAACATCAATGCAATTGAGAACAAAATCAATGCAATTGAGAACAAAATTGTCTTTGCACAAGTTTTGACATATTTGGATCATTCTTTGCCACCACTTGGTTTGTTTATGCAAATCAAATTATTTTTCCTATCTCTAAGTCAAACACACTTGTTTAGGTACAAAGAGAGATATTCTAATGGAAAAATTGATCAAGTACCAAAAACTCCCCCTTTTTGCCATAATAAAAAATTCTCCCCCCACAAGAGGCCAAATTTTGCAATAAGAGTATTTTGGACAAATAAAAAATTCTAACTCTACTATTTTCAAAATTCTCAAGTGGTAGCTGATCCATTTGCTTTGGCCTTGATTTCTCCCCCTTTGGCATTAAGCACCAAAACAGGATCATTCTTGGTCCTTTAACCCCATTGCCTCACCAAAAATGTCAATTAAGAGCAAAAAGGCAATAAGAGCATAGATATGAACATGGAAGTAAATACACCAATACCGGAGTGCAGTGGAAGTCTTTGCAACGTCCAAGTCCATTTCGCTTTCAATGCACCTTTGAGACTACATCAAGAATACTCAAACACAAAGGTTAGTCTCAAAGGGTCAAGTTGTAGCACATCTCCCCCTAAATATGTGCATCATTCACACATGGACTTGTGAGGTCCGGGGATCCCTTGTACAACTTGAGCACCATAAATAAGCAAAGAATCACATAAATGCATGAAGTAACATGATCAAAGGCATAGAACACATGTATGCTATAGATTAATCCAAGTTACGCGAATCTAAGACATTTAGCTCACTACGCAACCTGCAAAACCTTTTCTCATCTAAAGGCTTGGTGAAGATATCGGCTAGCTAGTTCTCGGTGTTAATATGGTACACCTCAATATCTCCCTTTTGCTGGTGATCTCTCTGGAAGTGATGCCGGATGTCTATGTGCTTAGTGCGGCTATGTTCAACAGGATTATCCGCCATGCGGATTGCATTCTCATTGTCACATAGGAGTGGGACTTTGCTCAGATTGTAGCCAAAGTCCCTGAGGGTTTGCCTCATCCAAAGTAGTTGCGCGCAACACTGTCCTGCGGCAACATACTTGGCCTCAGCAGTGGATAGGGCAACGCACGTTTGTTTCTTTGAACTCCAAGACACCAGGGACCTTCCTAGGAATTGGCACGTCCCCGATGTGCTCTTCCTATCAACCTAGCACCCGGCATAATCGAAGTCTGAATATCCAATCAAGTCAAAGTTAGACCCCTTTGGATACTAGATCCCGAAGCAAGGCGTAGCAACTAAATACCTAAGAATTCGCTTAACGGCCACAAGGTGACATTCCCTGGGGTTGGATTGAAATCTAGCACACATGCATACACTAAGCATAATGTCCGGTCTACTAGCACATAAATAAAGCAAGGAACCTATCATAGACCGGTATGCCTTTTGATCAACGGACTTACCTCCTTTGTTGAGGTCGACATGCCCGTCGGTTCCCATCGGTATCTTCGCGGGCTTTGCGTCCTTCATCCCAAACCTCTTGAGAAGGTCTTGAGTATACTTCGTTTGGGAGAGGAAGGTGCCATCCTTGAGTTGCTTCACTTGGAACCTAAGGAAGTAGGTCAACTCGCCCATCATAGACATCTCAAACTTTTGAGTCATCACCCTGCTAAACTCCTCACAAGACTTTTGGTTAGTAGAACCAAATATTATGTCATCGACATAAATTTGGCACATAAAAAGGTCACCATCACAAGTCTTAGTGAAAAGAGTGGGATCGGCTTTCCCAACCTTGAAAGCATTAGTAATTAAGAAATCTCTAAGGCATTCATACCATTCTCTTGGGGCTTGCTTAAGTCCATAGAGAGCCTTAGAGAGCTTACACACATGGTCGGGGTACCTATCATCCTTAAAGCCAGGGGGTTGTTCGACATACACCTCCTCCTTGATTGGCCCGTTGAGGAAAGCGCTCTTCACATCCATTTGAAACAACCTGAAAGAGTGGTGAGCGGCATATGCTAATAATATTTGAATAGACTCTAGCCTAGCCAAAGGAGCAAAAGTCTCCTCGAAATCCAAACCTGCGACTTGGGCATAACCTTTTGCTACAAGTCGAGCCTTGTTTCTTGTCACCACCCAGTGCTCGTCTTGCTTGTTGCGGAACACCCACTTGGTTCCCACAACATTTTGCTTGGGACGTGGCACCAGGCTCCAAACTTCATTCCTCTTGAAGTTGTTGAGCTCTTCCTACATGGCCAACACTCAGTCCGGATCCTGCAAGGCCTCTTCTACCCTGAAAGGCTCAATAGAAGAGACAAACGAGTAATGCTCACAAAAACTAGCTAAACGTGAGCGAGTTGTTACTCCCTTGCTTATGTCACCCAGAATCTGATCGACGGGGTGATTTCTTTGGATCGTCGCACGGACTTGAGTTGGAGGGGCCAGTGGTCTTCTTCCTCCATAACTTGTTCTTCTTGTGCTCCCCCTTGATCACGCGATTCTTCTTGAGGAACCTGTCCATCATCTTGAGTTGGGGGATGCACCATAGTTGAGGAAGAAGGCTGATCTTGCTCCTGTTGTTCTTGTGGTCGCACATCTCCTATCACCATCGTGCGCATTGCGGCCGTTGGAACATTATCTTCATCTATGTCATCAAGATCGACTTGCTCTCTTGGAGAGCCATTAGTCTCATCAAATACAACGTCGCTAGAGACTTCAACCAAACCCGATGATTTGTTGAAGACCATATACGCCTTTGTATTTGAGTCATACCCTAGTAAAAACCCTTCTACAGCTTTGGGAGCAAATTTAGAATGTCTACCTTTCTTCACCGAAATGTAGCATTTGCTCCCAAATACATGAAAGTAAGAAACGTTGGGTTTGTTACTGGTAAGGAGTTCATACGAGGTCTTCTTGAGAAGGCGATGCAGATATAGCCGGTTTATGGTGTGGCAAGCTGTGTTCATAGCTTCCGACCAAAAACGCTCGGGTGTCTTGAACTCTCCAAGCATCGTCCTCGCCATGTCGATAAGCGTCCTGTTCTTCCTCTCTACCACACCGTTTTGCTATGGTGTGTAGGGAGCGGAGAACTCGTGCTTGACGCCTTCCTCCTCAAGATACTCCTCCACTTGCAGATTCTTGAATTCGGACCCGTTGTCGCTTCTTATCTTTTTCACATTGAGCTCAAATTCATTTTGAGCCCTTCTTAGAAAGCGCTTTAGGGTCCCTTGGGTTTCTGTTTTATCCTGCAAAAAGAACACCCAAGTGAAGCGGGAAAAATCATCAACAATTACTAGACCATACTTACTTCCCCCGATGCTAAGGTAGGTGACGGGTCCAAAGAGGTCCATGTGAAGTAGCTCCAGTGGTCTTGATGTTGTCATCACATTCTTATTGTGATGAGTGTTTCCCACCTGTTTCCCTACCTGACAAGCTGCACAAGGTCTATCTTTTTCGAAACATACATTGGTTAGTCCTAACACATGTTCTCCCTTTAGAAGTTTATGAAGGTTCTTCATCCCAACATGTGCTAGACGGCGATGCCACAGCCAGCCCATACTAGTCTTAGCTATTAAGCATGCATCTAGATCGACCTCCTCTTTCGAAAAATCAACTAAGTAGAGTTTGCCGTCTAATACACCCTTAAATGCTAATGAACCATCACTCCTTCTAAAGACAGAAACATCAACATTTGTAAACAAACAATTGTAGCCCATGTGGCACAATTGACTTACAGACAGGAGATTATACCCTAATGACTCTACTAAGAATACATTTGAAATAGAGTGCTCGCTTGTGATGGCTATCTTTCCCAAACTTTTAACCTTGCCTTAGTTCCCATCTCCAAAAATAATCGTATCCTGGGAATCCTTGTTCTTGACGTAGGAGGTGAACATCTTCTTCTCCCCCGTCATGTGGTTTGTGCATCCGTTGTCGATAATCTAGCTTGAGCCCCCGGATGCATAAACCTGCAAGGCAATTTACACTTGGGTTTTAGGTACCCAACTCTTGTTGGGTCCTACAAAGTTAGTCACAATAGCCTTTGGAACCCAAATACAAGTCTTGTCTCCCTTGCATTTGGATCCCAATTTCCTAGCCACTACTTTTGCATTCTTACATAAAAGCGCAAATGAAGTATTGCAAGCATGGTAAATAGTAGTAGATTCATTACACACTTTCCTAGGCACATGATGCACAACATGATTTCTCCTAGGCCTACTTCTACCGTGGACAAAAGTAGAACTCGAGGCAAAAATTGCATGTGAATCAAAAGCATCATGATCATAACTCCTATTATAATTGGAATGACTAGCAATTTTCCTATTATACATAAAAGCATGATTCTTTTGAATACTACTAGCCATAGGGGCCTTCCCTTTCTCCTTGGCGAGAATGGGAGCCTTTTGGCTTGTTAAGTTCTTGGCTTCCTTTCGAAAACCAAGCCCATCCTTAATTGAGGGGTGTCTACCAATTGTGTAGGCATCCCTAGAAAATTTTAATTTATCAAAATCAATCTTGCAAGTCTTAAGTTGAGCATTAAGACTTGCCACCTCATCACTTAATTTAGAAATGGACGCAAGATGATCATCACAAGCATCAATATCAAAATCCTGGTATCTATTGCAAATAACTACATGTTCTACACAAGATCTAGTAGTATTAGCTTCCTCTAGCTTAGCATTTAAATCATCATTCAAAATCTTTAAACTAGAGATTGATTCATGGCACACAGACAATTCAGAGGATAACATTTCATTTCTCTTAATTTCTAGAGCAAGAGATTTTTGAACGCTAACAAATTTATCATGCTCTTCATACAAAATATTCTCTTGCTTTTCTAAAAGTCTATCCTTGTCATTTAAAGCATCAATTAGTTCATTAATCTTTTGAAAGTTGCCTAGAGGGGGGTGAATAGGCGGAATCTGAAAATGATAAACTTAAGCACACACTACAAGTCGAGGTTAGCGTTAGAAATGAAATCGAGTCCAAAAAGAGAGGGCGAAAACAAATCAAAGGCAAATGGAGAGAGTGACGCGGTGATTTGTTTTATCGAGGTTCGGTTCTTGCAAACCTACTCCCCGTTGAGGTGGTCACAAAGACCGGGTCTCTTTCAACCTTGCCCTCTCTCAAACGGTCACCTAGACCGAGTGAGCTTTTCTCCTTAATCAATGGGTCACTTAGATCCCTCACAAGGACCACCACAACTTGGTGTCTCTTGCGTCGATTACAAGTTGCTCGAGAACAAGAAAGAGGAAGAAGAAAAGCGATCCAAGCGCAAGAACTCAAATGAACAAAAATATCTCTCTCTCGCTAGTCACTAATTGTTTGGAGTGATCTTTGGACTTGGGAGAGGATTTGATCTCTTGTTTGTGTCTTGGAGTGAAGTCTAGAGCTCTTGTATTGAATGCAAATGGCTGAAAACTTGGATGCCTTGAAGTGTGGTGGTTGAGGGTATTTATAGCCCCACCCACCAAAATGGCCGTTGGGGATGGCTGCTGTCGACGGGCGCACCGGACAGTCCGGTGTGCCACCGGGCACTGTCCGGTGCGCCAGCCACGTCACCCAACCGTTGGGGTTCGACCGTTGGAGCTTCTAACAACTGGGTCACCGGACAGTCCGGTGGTGCACCGAACAGTCACTGTTCACTCCGGTGTGCCTTCTGGCATCTGCTCTGACTCTGCGCGCGCAGTCTGCACTGTTCACTATTCACTTTTGTAGACGACCATTGGCGCGCTAGCCGTTGCTCCCACTGGCACACCGGACAGTCCGGTGCTACACCGTACAGTCCGATGAATTATAGCGGAGAGCAACTTCCAGAAACCCGAAGCTGAGGAGTTCGGAGTGATTCTCCCTGGTGCACCGGACACTGTCCGGTGGCACACCGGACAGTCCGGTGCGCCAGACCAGGGCAGCCTTCGGTTGGTTTTGCTCCTTTCTATTTGAACCCTTTCTTGGACTTTTTATTGGTTTGTGTTGAACCTTTGGCACCTGTAGAACTCATAATCTAGAGCAAACTAGTTAGTACAATTATTTGTGTTGGAAAATTCAACCACCAAAATTATTTAGGAAAAGGTTTGACCCTATTTCCCTTTCAATCTCCCCCTTTTTGGTGATTGATGCCAACACAAACCAAAGCAAATATATAAGTGCAAAATTGAACTAGTTTGCATAAGGTAAGTGCAAAGGTTGCTTGGAGTGAAACCAATAATTATTTCTACTCGATATGCATGGATTGTTTTCTTCTTATTTAACATTTTGGACCACGCTTGCACCACTAGTTTTGTTTTTGCAAATTCTTTGGAAAATTCTTTTCAAAATCCTTTTGCAATTAGTTAAAGGTATAAGAATAAGATTGAAAGAAGCATTTTCAAGATTTGAAATTTTGTCCCCCTATTTCAAATGCTTTTCCTTTGACTAAACAAAACTCCCCCTCAATGAAATTCTCCTCTTAGTGTTCAAGAGGGTTTTATCAATTGAGATAGAATTTTCAAATATACCAATTGAAAAACTTTTAAAACTTAAACTTATTTCAAAAAATTTTAAAATTGGCGTTGTGGTGCGGTCCTTTTGTTTTGGGCTAATACTTTCTCCCCCTTTGGCATGAATCGCCAAAAACGGATACTTGTGAGTGAAATATAATCCCTTTTGCTTTCTCCCCAATGGCAAACAAATAAATATGAGTGAAGATTATACCAATGTGGAGAGATGGCGGAATACCGACAAAGAGTAGATAATACCGATGGAGTTGAGTGGAAGCGTCGTCTTTGCCGAATATTCCATTTCCCTTTCAATTCTATGACTAAGCATGAGAATACACTTGGAAACACATTGGTCATAGACATAAAAGAGATATGATCAAAGGTATATAAATGAGCTATGTGTGCAAAGTATCAATCAAAATTCCGAGAATCAAGAATGTTTAGCTCATTCCTAAGTTTGGTAAAGGTTTTCTCATCTAGTGGTTTGGTAAAGATATCGGCTAGTTGTTCTTTGGTGTTAATATAGGCTATCTCAATATCCCCCCTTTGTTGGTGATCTCTCAAAAAGTGATACCGAATGGCTATGTGCTTAGTGCGGCTGTGTTCAACGGGATTGTCCGCCATGCGGATTGCACTCTCATTATCACATAGGAGAGGGACTTTGCTAAATTTGTAGCCATAGTCCCTGAGGGTTTGCCTCATCCAAAGTAATTGCGCGCAACAATGGCCTGCGGCAATATACTCGGCTTCGGCGGTAGAAAGAGCTACTGAGTTTTGTTTCTTTGAAGCCCAAGACACCAGGGATCTCCCCAGAAACTGACAAGTCCCTGATGTGCTCTTCCTATCAAATTTACACCCTGCCCAATCAGCATCTGAATATCCTAATAAATCAAAAGAGGAACTCTTGGGGTACCAAAGGCCAAACTTAGGTGTATGAACTAAATATCTCAAGATTCTTTTCATGGCCCTAATGTGAACTTCCTTAGGATCGGCTTGGAACCTTGCACACATGCATACGGAAAGCTTAATATCTGGTCGAGATGCACATAAGTAGAGTAGAGATCCTACCATCGACCGATATACCTTTTGATCTACGTATTTACCTCCAGTGTCGAGGTCGAGATGCCCATTGGTTCCCATGGGTGTCTTGATGGGCTTGGCATCCTTCATTCCAAACTTGGTGAGTATGTCTTGAATGTACTTTGTTTGGCTGATGAAGGTGCCCTCTTAGAGTTGCTTGACTTGAAAAAAATACTTCAACTCCCCCATCATAGACATCTCGAATTTTTGTACCATGATCCTACTAAACTCTTCACAAGTAGATTTGTTAGTAGACCCAAATATAATATCATCAATGTAAATTTGGCATACAAACAAATCTTTTGCAATAGTTTTAGTAAAGAGAGTAGGATCGGCCTTGCCTACTTTGAAGCTATTAGTGATAAGAAAATCTCGAAGGCATTCATACCATGCTCTTGGGGCTTGCTTGAGCCCATAAAGCGCCTATGAGAGTTTGTAAACTTGGTTAGGGTACTCACTATCTTCAAAGCCAGGAGGTTGCTCAACATAGACCTCTTCCTTGATTGGTCCATTGAGGAAGGCACTCTTCACGACCATTTGATAAAGCTTAAAGCCATGGTAAGTAGCATAGGCAAGTAATATACGAATTGACTCAAGCCTAGCTATGGGTGCATAGGTTTCACCAAAATCCAAACCTTCGACTTGTGAATACCCCTTGGCCACAAGTCGTGCTTTGTTCCTTGTCACCACACCATGTTCATCTTGCTTGTTGCGGAATACCCACTTGGTTCCTACAACATTTTGGTTAGGACGTGGAACCAAATGCCATACCTCATTCCTCGTGAAGTTGTTGAGCTCCTCTTGCATCGCCAGCACCCAATCTGAATCTTTAAGTGCATCCTCTACCCTGTGTGGCTCAATATAGGAAACAAAAGAGTAATGCTCACAAAAATGAGTGACTCGAGATCGAGTTGTTACCCCCTTATGAATATCGCCGACGATGGTGTTCACGGGGTGATCTCTTTGAATCGCCTGGTGGACTCTTGGGTGTGGCGGTCTTTGACCCTGTTCATCTTCCTTGTCTTGATCATTGTCATCTCCCCCTTGATCAATGTCCTCCTCTTGAGGTGGCTCATCCTCTTGATCTTCATTTTCATCATCTTGAGCTTGATCCTCATCTTGGGTTGGTGGAGATGCTTGTATGGAAGATGATGGTTGATCTTGTGCTTGTGGAGGCTCTTTGGATTCCTTAGGACACACATCCCTAATGGACATGTTCCTTAGCACGACGCACGGAGCCTCTTCATCATCTAGCTCATCAAGATCAACTTGCTCTACTTGAGAGCCTTTAGTCTCATCAAACACAATGCCACAAGAAACTTCAACTAGTCCAGTGGACTTGTTAAAGACTCTATATGCCCTTGTGTTTAAATCATTACCAAGTAAAAAGCCTTCTACAGCCTTAGGAGCAAATTTAGATTTTCTACCTCTTTTAACAAGAATAAAACGTTTGCTACCAAAGACTCTAAAATATGAAACAATGGCTTTTTACCGGTGAGGAGTTCATAGGATGTCTTCTTGAGGATTCGGTGAAGATATAACCGGTTGATGGCGTAGCAAGTGGTGTTGATTGCTTCCACCCAAAACCGGTCCGAAGTCTTGTACTCATGAAGCATGGTCCTCGCCATGTCAAGTAGAGTTCTATTCTTCCTCTCCACTACACCATTTTGCTGAGGTGTGTAGGGAGACGAGAACTCATGCTTGATGCCCTCCTCCTCATGAAAGCCTTCAATTTGTGCGTTCTTTAACTCCATCCCATTATCGCTTCTTATCTTTTTGATCCTTAAGCCGAACTCATTTTGAGCCCGTCTCAAGAATCCCTTTAAGGTCTCTTGGGTTTGTGATTTTTCCTGCAAAAAGAACACCCAAGTGAAGCGAGAATAATCATCCACAATAACTAGACAGTACTTACTCCCGCCGATGCTTATGTAAGCTATCGGGCCGAATAGGTCCATGTGGAGTAGTTCAAGTGGCCTGTCGGTCATCATGATGTTCTTGTGTGGATGATGAACACCAACTTGCTTCCCTGCTTGGCATGCGCTACAAATCCAGTATTTCTCAAAATGAACATTTGTTAGTCCCAAAATGTGTTCTCCCTTTAGAAGCTTATGAAGATTCTTCATCCCAACGTGAGCTAGTCGGTGATGCCAGAGCCAACCCATGTTAGTCTTAGCAATTAAGCAAGTGTCGAGTTCAGCTCTATTGAAATCAACTAAGTATAGCTGACCCTATAACACTCCCTTAAATGCTATTGAATCATCACTTCTTCTAAAGACAGTAACACCTATATCCGTAAAAAGACAATTGTAGCCCATTTTGCATAATTGAGAAACAGAAAGCAAATTGTAATCTAAAGAATCTATAAGATAAACATTGGAAATAGAATGGTCAGGTAATATAGCAATTTTACCAAGTCCTTTGACCAAACCTTGATTTCCATCCCCGAATGTGATAGCTCTTTGGGGATCTTGGTTTTTCTCGTAGGAGGAGAACATCCTTTTCTCCCCAGTCATGTGGTTTGTGCACCCGCTATCAATGATCCAACTTGAGCCCCCGGATGCATAAACCTACAAAACAAATTTAGGCCTTGTTCTTAGGTACCCAAACGGTCTTGGGTCCTTTCACATTAGAAACAAGCACCTTGGGTACCCAAACACAAGTCTTTGACCCCTTGTGTTTGCCCCCAACATATTTGGCAACTACTTTGCCTAATTTGTTAGTGAGCACATATGAAGCATCAAAAGTCTTAAATGAAATATTAGGTTCATTTGATGCAATAGGAGATTTCTTTTTAGGCATTTTAACATGAGTAGAATGCCTATAACTAGATGCCTCACTCTTATACATAAAAGCATGATGAGTGCCAGAGTGAGACTTCCTAGAATGAATTCTCCTAATTTTATCCTCAGGATAACCAGCAGGATATAAAATATAGCCCTCGTTATCCTGAGGCATGGGAGCCTTGCCCTTAACAAAATTAGACAATCTCTTAGGGGCATTAATTTTGACATTGCCTCCCTGTTGGAAGCCAATGCCATCCTTAATGCCAGGGCGTCTCCCATTATAAAGCATACTACAAGCAAATTTAAAATTTTCATTTTCTAGTTCATGCTCGGCAATTTTGGCATCTAATTTTGCTATATGATCATTTTGTTGTTTAATCATAGCAATGTGATCATGGATAGCATCAACATTAACATCCCTATATCTAGTGCAAATAGAGACATGACTAACAGTAGATGTAGAGGGTTTGCAATCATTTAATTCATCAATATTAGCATGTAAAATAGCATTCTCATCTCTAAGATTGGAAATGGAAACATTGCAAACATTTAAATCTTTAGCCTTAGAAATTAATTTATCATTCTCAATCTTAAGGCTAGAAAGTGATTCATTCAACTTGTCAATTTTAGCAATCAAACTAGCATTATCATTTTTTAAGTTTGACAAGAGAATCATCACAAACATTTAATTTCTCAACCTTAGCAATTAATTTAGCATTTTCATTTCTAAGGTTAGAGATAGTGTCATGGCAAGTGCTTAGCTCACTAGTCAATTTTTCACATTTTTCTACCTCTAGAGCATAAGCATTTTTAACCTTAACATGCTTCTTGTTTTCTTTAATAAGGAAGTCCTCTTGGCTATCCAAGAGTTCATTCTTCTCATGAATAGCACTAATCAATTCATTTAATTTTTCCTTTTGTTGCATGTTTAGGTTGGCAAAAAGTGTAAGTAAATCATCCTCATCATCACTAGAGTTATCCTCATCACTAGATGTTGCATATTTAGTGGAGGCTCTAGATTTTACCTTCTTCTTCTTGCCGTCCTTTGCCATGAGGCACTTGTGGCCGACGTTGGGGAAGAGGAGACCTTTGTTGACGACGATGTTGGCGGTGTCCTCGTTGGAGGAGGAGTCGGTGGAGCTCTCGTCGGAGTCCCACTCCCAACATACATGGGCATCGCCGCCCTTCTTGTAGTATCTCTTCTTCTCCTTCCTCTTTCCCTTCTTGTCGTCGCCCCTGTCACTGTCACTAGAAATAGGACATTTTGCTATAAAGTGACCAGGCTTACCACACTTGTAGCAAACTTTCTTGGAGCGGGGCTTGTAATCCTTCCCCCTCCTTTGCTTGAGGATTTGGCGGAAGCTCTTGATGATGAGCGCCATCTCCTCATTGTCGAGCTTGGAGGCGTCGATGGGGAGCCTACTTGATGTAGACTCTTTTTTCTTCTCCTCCGTTGCTTTGAAGGCAACGGGTTGCACCTCAGGTGTGGAGGTGGTGCCTCGCTCGATGATTTGTTTGGAGCATTTGATCATCAACTCAAAGCTCACAAACTTTACTATCACTTCCTCAGGAGACATTAGCTTATATCTAGGATCACCAAGAATTAATTGAACTTGAGTAGGATTAAGAAAAACGAGTGATCTAAGAATAACCTTGACCATTTCATGGTCATCCCATTTGGTGCTCCCAAGGTTGCGCACTTGGTTCACCAAGGTCTTGAGCCGGTTGTACATAGCTTGTGGCTCCTCTCCTTGGTTGAGCATAAAACGACCAAGCTCCCCCTTGATCGTTTCCCTCTTGGTGATCTTGGTCACCTCATCTCCCTCGTGCGCGGTCTTGAGCACGTCCCAAATCTCTTTGGCACTCTTCAACCCTTGTACCTTATTATACTCCTCTCGACTTAGAGAGGCGAGGAGTATAGTAGTGGCTTGGGAGTTGAAGTGCCGGATTTGGGCAACCTCGTCCGAATCATAATCTTCATCCCCACGATGGTACCTGCACTCCAAACTCAACAACGTCTTAAATACTAGCGTGGAGTGAGGTTAGGTGATGCCTCATTTTATCACTCCACATGTTATAATCTTCACCCTCAAAAACGGGTGGTTTGTCTAGTAGGACGGAAAGAAATGAGTGCGTTTTAAAATGCGAGGATAGCGTAGGGGGATCTTACTAAACTTCTTGCGCTCATGGCGCTTAGAAGTGACGGACGACGCGTCGTAGCCGGAGGTGGATGGCGACGAAGAATCGGTCTCATAGTAGACCACCTTCTTCATCTTCTTCTTCTTGTCATCGCTCCGATGTGACTTGGCGTGTGAAGGGGATCCCTTCCCCTTGTTGCCGGACTCTCCTGATGGAGTCTTCTCGTGGCTTGTGCCAGGCTTCTCGCCGGTCACGACCTCCTTCTTGGCGTGATCTCCCAACATCACTTCGAGCAGTTAAGCTCTAATGAAGTACCGGCTCTGATACCAATTGAAAGTCGCCTATAGGGGGGGCGAATAGGCGGAATCTGAAAATTATAAACTTAAGCTCTACAAGTCGGGGTTAGCGTTAGAAATGAAATCGAGTCCGAAAAGAGAGGGCAAAAACAAATCAAAGGCAAATGGAGAGAGTGACGCGGTGATTTGTTTTACCGAGGTTCGGTTCTTGCAAACCTACTCCCCGTTGAGGTGGTCACAAAGACCGAGTCTCTTTCAACCCTTTCCCTCTCTCAAACGGTCACCTAGACTGAGTGAGCTTTTCTCCTTAATCAACGGGTCACTTAGACCCCTCACAAGGACCACCACAACTTGGTGTCTCTTGCATTGATTACAAGTTGCTTGAGAACAAGAAAGAGGAAGAAGAAAAGCGATCCAAGCGCAAGAACTCAAATGAACACAAATATCTCTCTCTCGCTAGTCACTAATTGTTTGGAGTGATCTTTGGACTTGGGAGAGGATTTGATCTCTTGTTTGTGTCTTGGAGTGAAGTCTAGAGCTCTTGTATTGAATGCAAATGGCTGAAAACTTGGATGCCTTGAAGTGTGGTGGTTGGGGGTATTTATAGCCCCACCCACCAAAATGGTCGTTGGGGATGGCTGCTGTCGACGGGCACACCGGACAGTCCGGTGTGCCATCGGACACTGTCTGGTGCGCTAGCCACGTCACCCAACCGTTGGGGTTCGACCGTTGGAGCTTCTGACAACTAGGTCACCGGACAGTCCGGTGGTGCACCGGACAGTCACTGTTCACTGTCCGGTGCGCCTTCTGGCGCTTGCTCTGACTTTGCGCGCGCAGTCCGCACTGTTCACTGTTCACTTTTGCAGACGACCGTTGGCACGCTAGCCATTGCTCCCGCTGGCACATCGGACAGTCCGGTGCTACACCGGACAGTCCAGTGAATTATAGCGGAGAGCAATTTCTAGAAACCCGAAGCTAAGGAGTTCGGAGTGATTCTCCCTGGTGCACCGGACACTGTCCGATGGCACACCGGATAGTCCGGTGCGCCAGACCAGAGCAGCCTTCTGTTGGTTTTGCTCCTTTCTATTTGAACCCTTTCTTGGACTTTTTATTGGTTTATGTTGAACCTTTGGCACCTGTAGAACTCATAATCTAGAGCAAACTACTTAGTCCAATTATTTGTGTTGGACAATTCAACCACCAAAATTATTTAGGAAAAGGTTTGACCCTATTTCCCTTTCATCTTTTCTACTTTAGCTCTATCTAATCCTTTAAATAGACTAGAGTAATCTACTTCATCATTGGAGGAATCCTCGTCACTAGAAGTAGAGTACTTAGGGGAATCTCAAACACTCACCTTCTTTTCCTTGGCCATGAGGCAAGTGTGGCATTCTTTGGGGAAGAGCGAAGATTTGTTGAAGGCCGAGGCTACCAGTCCTTCATCGTCGGAGTCGGATGAAGAGCAGTCCGAATCCCATTCTTTGCCAAGGTGTGCCTTGCCCTTTGCCTTCTTGTAAGCCTTCTTCTCCCTCTTCCCATGCTTTTCTTGTTCCTGGTCATTATCATTATCGGGGCATTGTGCTATAAAATGACCAGTCTTACCGCATTTAAAACAGGAGCGCTTTCCCTTTGCTTTGTTCTTGTTGGGGTACTCCTTGCATCCTTTTAGTGCGGTCTTGAAGCGCTTGATGATTAGGGCCATCTCATCTTCGTTTAGCCCGGCAGCCTCAACTTGTGCCACCTTGCTTGGTAGCGCCTCCCTGCTGCTTGTTGCTTTGAGAGCAATGGGTTGAGGCTCGTAGACAGGTAGAGGGTCATTAAGAGCATCATCCACTTATCGCGCTTCCTTTATCATCATGCGCCCGCTCACGAATTTTCCGAGTATCTCCTTGGGCATCATCTTGGTGTACCTGGGGTTTTCACGAATGAGATTGACAAGATGGGGGTCAATTACCGTGAATGACCTTAGCATAAGTCGCACGACGTTGTGGTCCGTCCATCTTGTGCTTCCATAGCTTCTAATTTTGTTGACCAGGGTCTTGAGCCTGTTGTAGGTTTGCGTTGGCTCCTCTCCCCTGATCATCGCAAATCTCCCAAGCTCGCCTTCCACCAACTCCATTTTGGTGATCATGGTGGCATCATTTCCCTCATGTGATATCTTGAGGGTATCCCAAATTTGCTTGGCATTGTCCAAGCCGCTCACCTTGTTGTATTCATCCCTGCACAAAGATGCTAGCAAAACAGTGGTAGCTTGTGCATTCTTATGAATTTGCTCATTAATAAACACAAGATTATCCGTACTATCGAAATGCATTCTATTTTCAACTATCTCCCAAATACTAGGATGGAGAGAAAATAAGTGACTACGCATTTTGTGACTCCAAAAAGAGTAGTCTTCTCCATCAAAGTGTGGAGGTTTACCAAGTGGAATTGAATGGAATACGAGAATAATCAAATGAATAGTTTTGATTAACCGGTTTCTTTTTTAACGAGTCATCATCGTCGTCGTCTCTTGGTGAAGAAGAAGAAGAGGTGTCGCTGTCATAGTAAATGATCTTCTTGATGTGCCTCTTCTTCTTCCCGTCCTTCTTCTTGTGACTCGAGCCAGAGTCAGTGGGCTTGTCGTCTCTTGGCTCGTTGAAGATGGACTCCTTCTCTTTGTCGTTGACCACCATCCCCTTTCCCTAAGGATCCATCTCTTCGGGCGATTAGTCCCTTATGTGAAGAGAACGGCTCTGATACCAATTGAGAGCACCTAGAGGGGGGGTGAATAGGTGATCCTATAAAATTCAACACTAATAGCCACAAACTTAGTTATGAAAGTTAGAACGGCTAAGTAGCTTGAAACGAGCTCTTGTGAACACAGACAATCAAAGAGAAAGCACACAAGAGACACGTGATTTTATCTCGTAGTTCGGCCAAGTAACACTTGCCTACTTCCACGTTGTGGCATCCCAATTGACGAGGGTTGCACTCAACCCCTTTCAAGTGATCCGATGATCAACTTGAATACCACGGTTTTTCCTTTCTTAGTCTTTCTCCCGTTTGCGAGGAATTTCCACAACTTGGAGCCTCTCGCCCTTACAATGATGATCACAAAAGAAGCACAGAAGTAAGGAAGGGGAGAGCAGCACACACAAGTCTCAAATCCATAGCACACTCACGCACACAAGTCACAACTCGAGCTCAAAACACAACGCACGGAGTTCACAACTCAAATGGAGCTCAAGTCACTATCTCAAAGAATCGAATGCGTGAAGTTGGAGTGTTAGAGTCTTAGAATGTTTCTTGTAAGCTTGTGTTTCTCCTCCATGCGCCTAGGGGTGCCTTTTATAGCCCTAAGGCAGCTAGGAGCCGTTGGAGGCCAACAAGGAAGGCCATCCTTGCCTTCTGTCGAGTGGCGCACCGGACAGTCCGGTGTGCCACTAGACAGTCACTGTAGACGGTCCGGTGCCGATCTGCTTCCTTTTCTGGTGCAGACGACCATTGTAGCTCTGGGCCAGTTGGCGCACCGGACACTGTCCGGTGTACACTGGACAGTCCGGTGCCCCCTACCGACCGTTGGTGCGGGCCACGCGTCGCCCGCGGATTGCGCGACCGACCATTGCGCTGGCGACCGTTGGCTCACTGGACAGTCCGGTGCACCACCGGACAGTCCGGTGAATTATAGCCGTACGCCGCCAAACTTTTCCCGAGAGCGGCCTTTTCACCGGAGTCCAGCCTGGCGCACCGGACACTGTCCGGTGCCCCACCGGACAGTCCGGTGTGCCAGACTGAGCTGAATTTTGGCTGCACTGAGCCAGTCTTTTGCAATCCTTTTCTTTTCTTCTTTTCTCTGTTTCTAACACTTAGATATCTTCATTAGTTTTCAAAAACAAATGTACTAAGTCTAGAAACATACCTTCTCTTGATTTGCACTTCTCTCTTCATTTAACACATAAGAACTCAATTAAATGTGTTGGGCACTTAATCACCAAAACATAATAGAAATTGCCCAAGGGCACATTTCCCTTTCACCATGCTACTCGTGTCGTCCGTCATAAAGAATACGAGATGGCCAGATGACCCAGACGCTCATGGACGAACACGACTTAACCGGATTAGAACACTTAGTTTTACAATATCTCAATGACTCCTTCACGAGGAAGTCGTCGATGGCTGACCCCCTCCTTGGCCTATAAAAGGAGGAGGTTGGCCACTAGATGAACAGATGGACCGGCGAGAGGACAAACCAACGAAAGGAGGAAGAACGCATCGACTGCCAAGCCAAGACTTAGTTAGGACTCCAGCTCTTTAGCCCTTAGTTTAACCTCCTCCACACAAGAGACTTGAGAGCTTTTCCATCCTCTCTCGCCCGCTTATAACCCTACTACAAGCATTGATCAACAAAGGTGTTGATAGCACGAGTCACCGAAGACTGGATATAGGGTTGTGTTGCTCGAATCGGTATAAATCTCGTGCCCACCGCTCACACCATCCAAAGCCCAGAATGCACACACAAATTTACTTGTCAGAGCTATGTTCGAAACACCGATAGATTGCAACCAGTAATAATTGTATTTGATTAATATCTCTTGTAAGTAAGTGGCGTGTATCAATCAATATAAACTAAATATCGAGCAACTAAAATTGTTTAGAGGCGTATATGGGATGAATTAATGGCAGTGCAAAGTAGCTGCGTCAACACTGTTTTTGTATTAATCAAACTTTTCTCTACTGACTTGTGAATTTATAAGATAAGTCTATAGGCTATTTGACTTATTCTATCTATTTAGGTCATACCTCTAAAAATACATTCTTAGGGCTAGTTTGACAATCTCATTTTTCTGAAGAATTTATATTTTTCTAAAAGAAATTAGTTTATTTTCCCTTAGTAAAATGGAGCTGCCAAACTAGCCTTTAGAGATATTTATAAAGGATGACGTCTTTGTTATTTCTAATACAATTTTTATGATACCCCTAAAACGATTGTTTACATACATACCGGAATTCGGTTTTTTGCCGAGTGCCAAATGTTTTGCCGAGTGTTTTTCTAGGGCTGTGCATTCGGTTTTTTTGGAACTTCGGTTCGGTTTTTTGGTTTTAAAAAACTTTGGTTTTTCAAATATTAGAAATCAATCGCTTTTCTAGAAAATGAAAAACGATAAGTTCGGTTTCGGTTTTTTACTTCGGTTTTTTGGTAAAAACCGAATACCAAACTTATACTTAAGAAGGCTACAAGACAACACATTACACATAATTTTAAAAAGTAAAAATTATATAGGTATAAACATTTCAAGATATATTATACATCACATACAAATAAGTAAATAACAATTTGATTGCATCACACATTTAGTTTACATAATCAAATAGTCAAAATTTTGAATTCATAAAGTTTGGTATTCGGGTTTTTTGGTATTTCGGTTCGGTATACGGTGAAAACCGATTACGATACCGAATATCGAAATTCTCAGATCTAAAAACCAAAACCGAACCAAACTACAAAAAAAACCAAAATTTTGGTTCGGTTCGGTTTTCAGTTTACGGTAAAAAATGCCCACCCCTAGTTTTTTCGGGCACTCGGCAAATAAGCTATTTACCGAGTGCCAAGCAAAAACCCTCGGTAAAAGAAAACATCAAAGTGTTTTATTTTTGACACTCGGCAAAGAGGTTCTTTGCCGAGTGTCAAAAATTAACACTTGAGAGCACCTAGAGGGGGGTGAATAGGTGATCCTGAATAAATCAAATACTAATAGCCACAAAACTTGGTCAAGTGTTAGTACGGCTAAGTAGCGAGCTCTTGCGAACACACAAGTAATCACTGAAAGGGAAATGTGCCCTTAGGCCATTTCTAAGTATTTTGGTGATTGAGTGCCAACACAAGTGCTTAAGTGTAAATCTATGCCAATTGATGGACAAAGTGCAAATCAAGTCTAAAGGTATGTTTCTAGACTTAGTACATTGTTTTGAGAACTAATGTATTGTGTCTAAGTGCTGGAAACAGGAGAAATCAATTTGGAGATGACTTGGCTCGTTCAGCCAAAGTCTGCTCAGTCTGGGTGCACCGGACAGTGTCCGGTGCGCCAGGCTGGCTCTGACGAACTTGCTGCTCTCGGGACTTCGACGGTGGTGTACGGTTATAAATCACCGGACTGTCCGGTGGTGCACCGGACTGTCCGGTGAGCCATTCACAGGCGAAGTCGTCGCTCTCGGGAAGTGATTAACGGCGTACGGCTAAAAATCACCGGACTGTCCGGTGGTGCACCGGACTGTCCGGTGAGCCAATAGTCAGTCGGGCCAAAGGTCGGCCGAGGATTCCGCGCGTGACGCGTGGCCGAGCCAACGGTCACAAGGGGGCACCGGACTATCCGGTGTGCACCGGACAGTGTCCGGTGCGCCAACGACTCTGAATCTCCAACGGTCGGCTTCGCCAAAGAAGGAAAGAAATCCGCACCGGACAGTGTCCGGTGGTGCACCGGACTGTCCGGTGCGCCAGTAAGAATTGCCTTCCTGGAATGCTCTCAACGGCTCCTAGCTGCCTTGGGGCTATAAAAGGGACCCCTAGGCGCATGGAGGAGAATACCAAGCATTCTTTGAGCATTGTTGATCACTCACACTTCATTCTTGCGCACTTGTTCGACATTCTTAGTGATTTGAGCTCCGTTCTAGTGAGAACCTCGTGATATTCTTTTGAGCTCAAGTCTGGGTCTTGTGTGTGCGTATTTGCTGTGATTTTGTGTCTCGTGTGCGTTGCTCATCCCTCCCTTACTCCGTGCTTCTTTGTGAACATCAAAGTGTAAGGGCGAGAGACTCCAAGTTGTGGAGATTCCTCGCGAACGGGATATAGTAAACAAAGCAAAACACCGTGGTATTCAAGTGGGTCTTTGGACCGCTTGAGAGGGGTTGATTGCAACCCTCGTCCGTTGGGACGCCACAACGTGGAGTAGGCAAGCGTTGGACTTGGCTGAACCACGGGATAAACCATTGTGCCATCTCTGTGTTGATCTCTTTGTGGTTATTGTGTTTTGCTAAGACTCCTCTCTAGCCACTTGGCATTATTGTGCTAACTCCTAATCAAGTTTTGTGGCATTGAGTTTCAAGTTTTACAGGATCACCTATTCACCCCCCTCTAGGTGCTCTCAATTGGTATCGGAGCCGTTCTCTTCAAGAAAGGGACTAATCGCCCGAAGAGATGGATCCTAAGGGCAAGGGGATTGTGATCAATGATAAGGAGAAGGAGTCCTTCGTCAATGAGCCGAAAGATGACAAGCCTACCGACTCGGGCTCAGGCCATAAACGAAAAGATGGGAAGAAGAAGAAGACAAGGCGCATCAAGGAGATTGTCTACTACGACGACAGCGATGAGTCCTCTTCTTCCCAAAAGGACGACGACAACGACTACGAGAAAAGGAAGACGGTTAATTCAAACTTCTCTTTCGATTATTCTCGTATTCTGTATAGTTCAAATGCACATTTGCTTTCCATTCCTCTTGGCAAGCCTCCACACTTTGATGGGGAGGACTACGGATTTTGGAGTCACAAAATGCGTAGTCACTTGTTCTCTCTCCATCCAAGCATATGGGAGATTGTAGAGAGTGGAATGAAATTTGATAGTACTGATAGTCCCATGTTCATAAATGAGCAAATTCACAAAAATGCACAAGCTACTATTGTTCTTCTAGCTTCTTTGTGCAGGGACGAATACCATAAGGTGAGCGGCTTGGATAACGCCAAGCAGATCTGGGACACCCTCAAGATCTCACATGAGGGGAACGATGTCACCATGCTCACCAAGATGGAATTGGTGGAAGGCGAACTTGGGAGATTCGCAATGATCAAGGGCGAGGAGCCAACCCAAACATACAATCGGCTCAAGACCCTCGTCAATAAAATAAGGAGCTACGGAAGCACGTGATGGACGGACCACGACGTCGTCCGCCTAATGCTAAGGTCCTTTACCGTCCTTGATCCACATCTTATGAACAATATTCGTGAGAATCCTAGGTACACGAAGATGACACCCGAGGAGATCCTTGGAAAGTTTGTAAGCGGGCGGATGATGATCAAGGAGGCAAGATACGTCGACGATGCATTGAATGGCCCAATCCAAGAGCTTCAAACTATTGCTCTCAAGGCAACAAGGAGCAAGGAGGCGCTACCTAGCAAGGTGGCACAAGTTGAGGCGGCCGGACTTAATGATGAAGAGATGGCCCTCATCATCAAGCGCTTCAAGACGGCGCTAAAGGGACGCAAGGAGCATCCCAAAAAGAACAAGACGAAGGGGAAGCGCTCATGCTTCAAATGTGGTAAGATTGGTCATTTTATCGCTAATTGTCCCGATAATGATAATGACCAGGAACAAGGGAACAAGAGGGAAAAGAAGAAAGCTTACAAGAAGGCTAAGGGCGAGGCACACCTTGGCAAGGAGTGGGACTCGGATTGTTCGTCGTCCGACTCCAACAACGAAGGACTCGCCGCCACTGCCTTCAACAAATCGGCCCTCTTCCCCAACGAGCGTCACACATGCCTCATGGCGAAGGAGAAGAAGGTATGTACTCGGAATACTACTTATGCTTCTTCAAGTGATGATGAGTCTAGTGATGATGATGAAATAGACTATTCTAGTTTATTTAAAGGTTTAGATAGAAATAAAATTGATAAGATCAATGAATTGATTGATGCTTTGAATGATAAGAATAAATTGTTAGAAAAACAAGAGGATCTTTTGTATGAAGAACATGATAAATTTGTAGAGGCACAAAATTCTCTTGCTTTAGAAATTAAAAGGAATGAAATGCTTTCTTGTGAATTATCTGCATGCCATGACTCAATTTCTAGTTTAAAAAGTGTTAATGATGATTTAAATGCTAAGTTAGAAATAGCTAGTAAATCAACATCTTGTGTAGAAAATGATGTAATTTGCAATAGGTGTAAAGATTTTAATGTTGATGCTTGTAGTGAACACCTAGTTTCAATTTCTAAATTGAATGATGAAGTGGCTAGTCTTAATGCCCAACTTAAGACTAGCAAGAGTGAATTTGACAAGCTAAAATTTGCAAGGGATGCCTACACAATTGGTAGACACCCCTCAATTAAGGATGGTCTTGGCTTCAAGAGGGAAGTCAAGAACTTAACAAGCCATAAGGCTTCCATCTCTGCAAAGGAGAAAGGGAAGGCCCCTATGGCTAGTAGTGCTAAAAAGAATCATGCTTTCATGTATCATGACAGGAGACATTCTAGGAATGTTTATAGAAGTTATGATGTTTTTAACTCTCATGCCATGATTGCTTCTAGTTCTTCTATTATGTATGATAGAAATTTGCCAAGGAGAAATGTCATTCATCATATGCCTAGGAGAAATGTTGCTCATGTTCCTAGGAAGATTAATGAACCTTCTACAATTTATCATGCTTGCAACGCTTCCTTTGCAATTTGTAGAAAGGATAGAAAGGTGATTGCTAGGAAATTAGGGGCAAAATGCAAGGGAGATAAAACTTGCATTTGGGTCCCTAAGGATATTGTAACTAACCTTGCAGGACCCAACAAGAGTTGGGTACCTAAGACCCAAGCCTAAATTTGCCTTGCAGGTTTATGCATCCGGGGGTACAAGCTGGATTATCGACAGCGGATGCACAAACCACATGACGGGGGAGAAGAAGATGTTCACCTCCTACGTCAAGAACAAGGATTCCCAAGACTCAATCATATTCGGTGATGGGAACCAAGGCAAGGTGAAAGGGTTAGGAAAGATTGCTATTTCATCCGAGCACTCCATTTCTAATGTATTCTTAGTTGAGTTGCTTGGATATAATTTGTAATCCGTTAGTCAATTATGCAATATGGGATATAATTGTTTATTCACAAATGTAGATGTGTCTGTCTTTAGAAGAAGTGATGGTTCACTAGCTTTTAAGGGTGTATTAGACGGCAAACTCTATTTAGTTGATTTTGCAAAAGAGGAGGCCGGTCTAGATGCATGCTTAATTGCTAAGACTAGCATGGGCTGGCTGTGGCATCGCCGTTTAGCTCATGTGGGGATGAAGAACCTTCACAAGCTTCTAAAGGGAGAACACGTGATAGGTCTAACTAATGTAATTTTCGAAAAAGATAGACCTTGTGCAGCTTGTCAAGCAGGTAAACAGGTGGGAAGCTTTCATCATACCAAAAATGTGATGACCACATCAAGACCTTTGGAGATGCTTCATATGGACCTCTTTGGACCCATCGCCTATCTAAGCATAGGAGGAAGTAAGTATGGTCTTGTTATAGTTGATGATTTTTCCCGCTTCACTTGGGTATTCTTTTTGCAGGATAAATCTGAAACCCAAGGGACCCTCAAGCGCTTCCTAAGGAGAGCTCAAAATGAGTTTGGGCTCAAGGTGAAGAAGATAAGGAGCGACAACGGGTCCGAGTTCAAGAACCTTCAAGTGGAGGAGTACCTTGAGGAGGAAGGGATCAAGCACGAGTTCTCTGCTCCCTACACACCACAGCAAAATGGTGTGGTAGAGAGGAAGAACAGAACGCTCATAGACATGGCGAGGACGATGCTTGGAGAGTTCAAGACCCCCGAGCGGTTTTGGTCGGAAGCCGTGAACACGGCTTGCCACGCCATCAACCGGGTCTACCTTCACCGCCTCCTCAAGAAGACTTCGTATGAGCTCTTAACCGGTAACAAACCCAATGTGTCTTACTTTCGTGTATTTGGGAGCAAATGCTATATTCTAGTGAAGAAAGGTAGAAATTCTAAGTTAGCTCCCAAAGCTGTAGAAGGGTTTTTGTTAGGTTATGACTCAAATACAAAGGCGTATAGGGTCTTCAACAAATCATCGGGTTTGGTTGAAGTCTCTAGAGACGTTGTATTTGATGATACTAATGGCTCTCCAAGAGAGCAAGTTGTTGATCTTGATGATGTAGATGAAGGAGACGTTCCAACGGCCGCAATACGCACCATGGCGATTGGCGATGTGCGACCACAGGAACTCGAGGAGCAAGATCAACATTCTTCCTCAACGATGGTGCATCCCCCAACTCAAGGCGATGACCAGGTTCATCAAGAGGAGGCATGTGATCAAGGGGGAGCACAGGATGTCCAAGTTGAAGAGGAAGAAGCACCTCAGGCACCTCCAACCCAAGTTCGAGCGACGATTCAAAGGAATCATCCCGTCGACCAAATTTTGGGTGACATTAGCAAGGGAGTAACTACTCGTTCTAGATTAGTTAATTTTTGTGAGCATTACTCCTTTGTCTCTTCTATTGAGCCTTTCAGGGTAGAAGAGGCCATGCTAGATCCGAACTGGGTGTTGGCCATGCAGGAAGAGCTCAACAACTTCAAGCATAATGAAGTTTGGACACTGGTGCCGCGTCCCAAGCAAAATGTTGTGGGAACCAAGTGGGTGTTCCGCAACAAACAGGACGAGCACGGGGTGGTGACGAGGAACAAGGCTCGACTTGTGGCAAACGGTTATGCCCAAGTCGCAGGTTTGGACTTTGAGGAGACTTTTGCTCCTGTGGCTAGGCTAGAGTCCATTCGTATTTTGCTAGCATATGCCGCTCACCATTCTTTCAGGTTGTTCCAAATGGATGTGAAGAGCGCTTTCCTCAACGGGCCAATAAAGGAGGAGGTGTACGTAGAGCAACCCCCTGGCTTCGAGGATGAACGGTACCCCGACCACGTATGTAAGCTCTCTAAGGCGCTCTATGGACTTAAGCAAGCCCCAAGAGCATGGTATGAATGCCTTAGAGACTTTTTAATTGCTAATGCTTTCAAGGTTGGGAAAGCCGATCCAACTTTATTCACTAAGACTTGTGATGGTGACTTATTTGTGTGCCAAATTTATGTTGATGACATAATATTTGGTTCTACTAATCAAAAGTCTTGTGAAGAGTTTAGTAGGGTGATGATGTAGAAATTCGAGATGTCGATGATGGGCGAGTTGAACTACTTCCTTGGGTTCCAAGTGAAGCAACTCAAGGACGGCACCTTCATCTCCTAAACGAAGTACATGCAAGACTTGCTAAAGTGGTTTGGGATGAAGGACGCCAAGCCCGCAAAGACTCCGATGGGAACTGACGGACACGTCGACCTCAACAAAGGAGGTAAGTCCGTTGATCAAAAAGCATACCGGTCCATGATAGGTTCTTTGCTGTATTTATGTGCTAGTAGACCGGATATTATGCTTAGTGTATGCATGTGTGCTAGATTTCAATCCGATCCAAGGGAGTGTCACTTAGTGGCTGTGAAGCGAATTCTTAGATATTTAGTCGCTACGCCTTGCTTCGGGATCTGGTATCCAAAGGGGTCTACCTTTGACTTAATTGGATATTCAGACTCCGATTATGCTAGATGTAAGGTCGATAGGAAGAGTACATCAGGGACGTGCCAATTCTTAGGAAGGTCCCTGGTGTCATGGAGTTCTAAGGACAAACTTCCGTTGCCCTATCCACCGCTGAGGCCGAGTACGTTGCCGCAGGACAGTGTTGCGCGCAACTACTTTGGATGAGGCAAACCCTCCGGGACTTTGGCTACAATCTGAGCAAAGTCCCACTCCTATGTGATAATGAGAGTGCTATCCGCATAGCGGACAATCCTGTTGAGCATAGCCGCACGAAGCACATTGACATCCGGCATCACTTTTTGAGAGACCACCAGCAAAAGGGAGATATCGAAGTGTTTTATATTAGCACCGAGAACCAGCTAGCCGATATCTTTACCAAGTCGTTAGATGAGAAGACCCTTTTGTAGGCTGCGTAGTGAGCTAAATGTCTTAGATTCGCGGAACTTGGATTGATTTACAGCATACATGTGTTTATGCCTTTGATCATGTTCCTTATGCATTTTGTTGTTTACTTATGGTGCTCAAGTTGTACAAACACTCCCCGGACCTCAAAAGTCCATGTGTGAATGATGCACATATTTAGGGGGAGATGTCCTACAACTTGACCCTTTGAGACTAACCGTGTGCTTGAGTTTGCTTGATTTAGTCTCAAAGGTGGATTGAAAGGGAAAGGTGGACTTGGACCATGAAAGACTTCCACTGCACTCCGATGAGAGGGTAACTCACTCCAAGTTCATCCTCATCTTCTTATTGCCTTTGTACTCTTATGTGAAGATTTTGGTGAGGCAATGAGGTTAATGGGCCAAGATTGATCCCGTTTTGGTGCTTGATGCCAAAGGGGGAGAAAATAAGGCCAAAGCAATAAATGGATCAGCTACCACTTGAGAATTTTGAAAATAGTAGAATAGAGCTTTTGGTTTGTCAAAACTCTCTTGTTGTCTCTATTGTCAAAAGTTGGTTTCTTGTGGGGAGAGTAGTTGATTATGGGAAAAGGGGGAGTTTTTGAATCTTTGATCAATTTCTCTTGGAATACCTCTCTTTATGTCTCTACAAGTGAATTTGACTTAGAGATAGGAAATTGAGTTTGATTTGCAAAAACAAACCAAGTGGTGGCGAAGTATGATCCAAATATGCCAAATTTGAATCAAAACAATTTTGAGTTCTCATTTGTATCGATGTTGCACTTCTATTAGTTGCTTTTTGTTGTGTTGGCATAAATCACCAAAAAGGGGGAGATTGAAAGGGAAATGTGCCCTTGGGCCATTTCTAAGTATTTTGGTGATTGAGTGCCAACACAAGTGCTTAAGTGTAAATCTATGCCAATTGATGGACAAAGTGCAAATCAAGTCTAAAGGTATGTTTCTAGACTTAGTACATTTTTTGAGAACTAATGTATTGTGTCTAAGTGCTGGAAACAGGAGAAATCAATTTGGAGATGACTTAGCTCGTTCAGCCAAAGTCTGCTTACTTCCACGTTGTGGCGTCCCAATGGACGAAGGTTGCACTCAACCCCTTTCAAGTGATCCAATAATCAACTTGAATACCACAGTGTTCTTCTTTCATAGACTTTCTCCCGTTTGCGAGGAATCTCCACAACTTGGAGCCTCTCGCCCTTACAATTGATGATCACAAAGAAGCATGGAAGTAAGGGAGGGGAGAGCAACACACACAAGACTCAAAACGAGAGCACAATCACACACACGTCACAACTCGAGCTCAAAACACAACGCTAGGATTCTTAACTCAAATGGAGCTCAAGTCACTATCTCAAAGAATCGAATGCGTGAGAATGGAGTCTTGGAGTCTTAGGATCTTTCTTGTAAGCTTGGGTGACTCCTCCATGCGCCTAGGGGTCCCTTTTATAGCCCCAAGGCAGCTAGGAGCCGTTGGAGATCAACAAGGAAGGCCATTCTTGCCTTATGTCGGGCAGTCCGGTGCGCCACCGGACAGTCGCTGTAGACGGTCCGGTGCGGATCTCCTTCCTTTTCTGGCACAGACGACCGTTGCACCTCGGCGTCGGTTGGCGCACCGGACACTGTCCGATGCACACCGAACAGTCCGGTGCCACCTTTCGACCGTTGGTGCGGGCCACGTGTCGCCCGCCGATTTCGCTGCCGACCGTAGCGCAGTCGACCGTTGGCTCATCGGATAGTTCGGTGCACCACCGGACAGTCCGGTGAATTTTAGCCGTACGTCATTGAACTTTTCCTGAGAGCGACGACTTCGCCGCGACGACTCACCGGACAGTCCGGTGCACCACCGGACAGTCCGGTGAATTATAGCCGTACGCCGTCGTCGAGTCCCGAGAGCGGCCGGTTCACCTTGGACTCGTTTGGCGCACCAGACACTGTCCGGTGCACCACCAGACACTGTCCGATGCACCACCGGACAGTTCGGTGCACCCAGACCGAGCAGCAGTTGGTTGTACACAGCGAACTCTTTTCCAATCTATTTTCTCCTGTTTCTAGCACTTAGACACAATACATTAGTACCCAAATCAATGTACTAAGTCTAGAAACGTACCTTGTTACATGATTTGCCCTTCTTCAATCTTTGGCACAATTTAACACTTAGAGAATATGTGTTGGGCACTTAATCACCAAAACACTTTAGAAATGGCCAAGGGCACATTTCCCTTTCAATCTCCCCCTTTTTGGTGATTTATGCCAACACATCCAAAAGCAACCAAAAGAAGTGCAATATCAATGCAAAAGAGAACCAAATTGTTTTTAATCTAATTTGGCATATTTGGATCATACTTTGCCACCACTTGGTTTGTTTTTGCGAATCAAATTCATTTTTTTATCTCTACAACAAACTCACTTGTTTGGGCACAAAGAGAGATAATTCAAGAGTAAAATTGATTACGAGCCAAAAACTCCCCCTTTTCCCATAGTCATAAATTCTCCCCACAAGAGATCAAATTTTGCAATAGAGTGTTTTGAACAAATCAAAAAGTTCTAACTCTACTCTTCTCGAAATTTCACAAGTCGTAGTTGATCCATTTGCTTTGGCCTTAATTTCTCCCCCTTTGGCATTAAGCACCAAAACGAAATCATTCTTGGCCCTTTAACCCCATTGCTTCACCAAAATTGTCAATTAAGAGCAAAAAGGCAATAAGAGCATAGATATGAACTTGGAGTTAATACCGGAGTGCAGTGGAAGTCTTTGCATGGTCCAAGTTCACCATTCCCTTTCAATTCACTGTTGAGACTAAATCAAGTAAACTCAAACACAAAGGTTAGTCTCAAAGGGTCAAGTTGTAGCATGCCTCCCCCTAAATAAGTGCATCACTTGCAAATGGACTTGTGAGGTCCGGGGATCATGTGTACAACTTGAGCACCACAAATGAACAACAAATCTCATAAATGCATAAAGTAACTTGATCAAAGGCATAAAACACATGTATGCTATAGATCAATCCAAGTTATGCGAATCTAAGACATTTAGCTCACTACGCAACCTGCAAAACCTTTTCTCATCTAAAGGCTTGGTGAAGATATCGGCTAGCTGGTTCTCGGTGTTAATATGGTACACCTCGATATCCCCCTTTTGCTGCTGGTGTCTCAGGAAGTGATGCCGGATGTCTATGTGCTTAGTGCGGCTGTGTTTAACAGGATTATCCGCCATGCGGATTGCACTCTCATTGTCACATAGGAGTGAGATTTTGCTCAGATTGTAGCCAAAATCCCAGAGGGTTTGCCTCATCCAAAGTAGTTGCGCGCAACACTGTCCTGCGGCAACATACTCGGCCTCAGCGGTGGATAGGGCAACGAAAGTTTGTTTCTTTGAGCTCCACGACACCAGGGACCTTCCTAGGAATTGGCACGTCCTTGATGTACTCTTCCTATCAACCTTGCATCCAGCATAATCGGAGTCTGAATATCCAATTAAGTCAAAGGTAGACCCCTTTGGATACCAGATCCCAAAGCAAGGCGTAGCAACTAAATATCTAAGAATCCGCTTAACGGCCACAAGGTGACATTCCTTGGGGTTAGATTGATATCTAGCACACATGCATACACTAAGCATAATATCCGGTCTACTAGCACATAAATAAAGTAATGACCCTATCATAGACTGGTATGCCTTTTGATCAACGGACTTACCTCCTTTGTTGAGGTCGACATGTCTATCGGTTCCCATTGGTGTCTTTGCGGGCTTGGCGTCCTTCATCCCGAACCGCTTGAGCAGGTCTTGCGTGTACTTCATTTGGGAGATGAAGGTGCCGTCTTTGAGTTGCTTCACTTGGAACCCAAGGAAGTAGTTCAACTCGTCCATCATCGACATCTCAAACTTTTGAGTCATCACCCTGCTAAACTCCTCACAAGAGTTTTGGTTAGTAGAACCAAATATTATGTCATCGACATAAATTTGGCACACAAAAGGTCACCATCAAAAGTCTTAGTGAAAAGAGTGGGATCGACTTTCCCAACCTTGAAAGCATTAGCAATTGAGAAATCTCTAAGGCATTCATACCATGATCTTGGGGCTTGCTTGAGTCCATAGAGCGCCTTAGAGAGCTTACACACATGGTCGGGGTACCTTTCATCCTCAAAGCCAGGGGGTTGTTCCACGTACACCTCCTCCTTGATTGGCTCCTTGAGGAAAGCGCTCTTCACATCCATTTGGAACAACCTGAAAGAGTGGTGAGCGGCATAGGCTAATAGAATGCGAATAGACTCTAGCCTAGCCACAGGAGCAAAAGTCTCCTCGAAATCCAAACCTGCGACTTGGGCATAACCTTTTGCCACAAGTCGAGCCTTGTTCCTTGTCACCACCCCGTGCTCGTCCTGTTTGTTGTGGAACACCCACTTGGTTCTCACAATATTTTGCTTAGGACGTGGCACCAAGCTCCAAACTTCATTCCTCTTGAAGTTGTTGAGATCTTCCTGCATGGCCAACACCCAGTCCGGATCCTGCAAGGCCTCTTCTACCCTAAAAGGCTCAATAGAAGAGACAAACGAGTAATGCTCACAAAAGTTAGCTAGTCTTGAGCGAGTAGTTACTCCCTTGCTTATATCACCCAGAATCTGGTCAACGGGATGATTCCTTTGAATCGTCGCTCGGACTTGAGTTGGAGGGGCCCGTGGTGCTTCTTCCTCCATAACTTGGTCTTCTTGTGCTCCCCCTTGATCACGCGCCTCTTCTTGAGAAACCTGTCCATCATCTTGAGTTGGGGGATGCACCGTTGTCGAGGAAGAAGGTTGATCTTGCTCTTATTGTTCCTGTGGTCGCACATCACCTATCGCCATCGTGCGTATTGCAGCCGTTGGAACATCATCTTCATCTACATCATCAAGATCAACTTGCTCTCTTGGAGAATCATTAGTTTCATCAAATACAACGTCACTAGAGACTTCAACCAAACCCGATGATTTGTTGAAGACTCTATACGCCTTTGTATTTGAGTCATAACCTAGCAAAAACCCTTCTACAGCTTTGGGAGCAAATTTGGAATTTCTACCTTTCTTTACTAGAATGTAGCATTTACTCTCAAATACACGAAAGTATGAAACGTTGGGTTTGTTACCGGTTAAAAGTTCATACGAGGTCTTCTTGAGGAGGCGATGAAGGTAGACCCGGTTTATGGCGTGGCAAGCTGTATTCACAGCCTCCGACCAAAACCGCTCGGGTGTCTTGAACTCTCCAAGCATCGTCCTTGCCATGTCGATAAGCGTCATGTTCTTCTTCTCTACCACACCGTTTTGCTATGGTGTGTAGAGAGCGAAGAACTCGTGCTTGATTCCTTCCTCCTCAAGGTACTCCTCCACTTATAAGTTCTTGAACTCGGACCCGTTGTCGCTTCTTATATTTTTCACCTTGAGCTCAAATTCGTTTTGAGCTCTCCTTAGAAATCGCTTTAGGGTCCCTTGGGTTTCTGATTTATCCTGCAAAAAGAATACCCAAGTGAAGCGGGAAAAATCATCAACAATAACAAGACCATACTTACTTCCCTCAATGCTGAGGTAGGCGACGGGGCCGAAGAGGTCCATATGAAGTAGCTCTAGAGGTCTTGATGTGGTCATCACATTCTTGCTGTGATGAGTGCTTCCCACCTGTTTACCTGCTTGACAAGCTGCACAAGGTCTATCTTTTTAGAAAAATACATTGGTTAGTCCTAACACATGTTCTCCCTTTAGAAGTTTATGAAGATTCTTCATCCCAACATGTGCTAGACGGCGATGCCACAGCCAGCCCATGCTAGTCTTAGCAATTAAGCATGCATCTAGATCGGCCTCCTCTTTCGAAAAAATCAACTAAGTAGAGTTTGTCGTCTAGTACACCCTTAAAAGCTAATGAACCATCACTCCTTCTAAAGACAGACACATCTACATTGGTAAATAGACAATTATAACCCATATTACATAGTTGTCTGACAGACAATAAGTTGTACCCGAGCGATTGAACTAAGAACACATTGGATATGGAATGCTCGGATGAAATGGTTATCTTTCCTAGTCCTTTAACCTTGCCTTGGTTCCCATCTCCAAAGATGATCGAGTCCTAGGAATCCTTGTTCTTGACGTAGGAGGTGAACATCTTCTTCTCCCCCTTCATGTGGTTTGTGCATCCGCTGTCGATAATCCAGCTTGAGCCCCCGGATGCATAAACCTGTAAGGCAATTTACACTTGGGTTTTAGGTACCCAACTTTTGTTGGGTCCTACGAGGTTAGTCACAATAGCCTTTGGGACCCAAATGCAAGTCTTGTCTCCCTTGCATTTGACCCCCAACTTCCTAGCAACCACTTTTTTATTTTTACATGTGAGTACAAAAGTAGTGTTGCACGCATGGAAAATAGTAGCAGATTCATTACGCATTTTCCTAGGTACATGATGCAAAACATGATTTTTCCTAGGCATATTTCTACCATGCACAAAAGTAGAGCTTGAAGCAATCATAGCATGTGAATCATAATCATCATAACTCCTATTATAATGAGCATTCCTAGAAAATTTTCTATCATAAATGAAAGCATGATTCTTTTGATTACTACTAGCCATAGGGGCCTTCCATTTCTCCTTGTTGGGAATGGGAGCCCTTTGGCTTGTTAAGTTCTTGGCTTCCTTTGGAAAGCCAAGTCCATCCTTAATTGAGGGGTGTCTACCAATTGTGTAGGCATCCCTAGCCAACTTTAATTTATCAAAATCTATCTTGCAAGTCTTAAGTTGAGCATTAAGATTTGCCACCTCATCATTTAATTTAGAAATGGAAATTAAGTGTTTATCACAAGCATCAACATTAAAATCCTTGCATCTATTGCAAATTACAACATGTTCTACACATGAACTAGATTTATTTGCTTCCTCTAGCTTAGCATTTAAATCATCATTTACACTCTTTAAACTAGACATAGTTTCATGGCAAGCAGATAATTCAGAAGATAGCATTTCATTTCTTTTGATCTCTAAAGCAAGAGATTTTTGCACACTAATAAACTTATCATGCTCTTCGTACAAAATATCCTCTTGCTTTTCTAAAAGTCTATCCTTTTCATTTAAGGCATCAATTAACTCATTAATTTTATCTACTTTTGCTCTATCTAAACCCTTAAATAATTCAGTATAATCTACTTCATCATCACTAGAATCATCATCGCTTGAAGTAGTATACTTAGGGGTTTCTCGAACGCTTACCTTTTTCTCCTTTGCCATGAGGCAAGTATGGCGTTCGTTGGGGAAGAGAGAGGACTTGTTGAAGGCTGAGGCAGCAAGTCCTTCTGAGAGCACCTAGAGGGGGGGGGGTGAATAGGTGATCCTGTAACACTTCGAAACTTAAGCCACAAAACTTGGTTAATTGTTAGCACAATAATTGCCAAGTGGCTATAGAGGAATCCTCAACAAAACACAATAACCAACGAAGATCAATCACAGAGATGGCACGGTGGTTATCCCGTGGTTTGGCCAAGACCAACGCTTGCCTACTCCACGTTGTGGCGTCCCAACGGACGAGGGTTGCAATCAACCCCTCTCAAGCGGTCCAAAGACCCACTTGAATACCACGGTGTTTTGCTTGCTTTATCTCAATCCCGTTTGCGAGGAATCTCCACAACTTGGAGCCTCTCGCCCTTACACTTGAAATTCACAAAGAACACGGAGCAAGGGAGGGATTAGCAACACACACAAGACACAAGAATCAGAGTGTCAACACGCACACAAGTCGCAACAAGAGCTCGCAACACAACTCAATGAGTTCACAACTCCACTAGAGCTCTATATGCTATCACAATGAAAAGAACGCGCGAAATCGATGTCTTGGTGCTTAGAAATGATTAGGAGATGCTTGGTGTCCTCCTCCATGCGCCTAGGGGTCCCTTTTATAGCCCCAAGGCGGCTAGGAGCCATTGAGATCAATCAGGGAAGGCAATTCTTGCCTTCTGTCGTCTGGCGCACCGAACAGTCCGGTGCACACCGGACACTGTCCGGTGCCAGATTTCTTTCCTTAAATGGCGAAGCCGACCGTTGGCAGACCTAGAGCCGTTGGCGCACCAGACATGTCCGGTGTACACCGGACAGTCCGGTGCCATCTTCTAGCCGTTGGCTCGGCCACGTGTCCCACGCAGATTGCGCGGCCGACCGTTGGCCCGGCCGACCGTTGGCTCACCGGACAGTCCGGTGCACACCGGACAGTCCGGTGAATTATAGCCGTACGTCGCCGGTGAATTCCCGAGAGCGGCCAGTTCGCTCGAACCAGCCTGGCACACCGGACACTGTCCGGTGCACCACCGGACAGTCCGGTGCTCCCAGACTCAGCAGATTCTTGGCTGCTCGAGCCAAGACATTTCCAATTGGATTTTTCCTGTTTCCAGCACTTAGACACAATACATTAGTCCATAAAACAATGTACTAAGTCTGAGAAACATACCTTTATCCTTGATTTGTACTTTGTCCACCTCTTTACACTTAGGCACTTGTGTTGGACACTAAATCACCAAAACACATAGAAATTGCCCAAGGGCACATTTCCCTTTCAATCTCCCCCTTTTTGGTGATTTATGCCAACACAACATAAAGCAAGTAGAACAAGTACAAAAACAGTTCAAATTAGAACTCAAAATTGTTTTGATTCAATTTGACATATATGGATCACTCTATGCCACCACTTGGTTTGTTTTTGCAAATCAAACTCAAATTCCTATCTCTAAGTCAAAACCACTTGTAGAGACATAAAGAGAGGTTTTCCAAAGAAATTTGATCAAGGATTTCAAAAACTCCCCCTTTTTCCCATAATCAACACTTCTCCCCACAAGAGGCCAACTTTTGACATAAGAGACAATAAAAGAGTTTTGACAAACCAAAAGCTCTAATCTACTATTTTCAAAATTTCTCAAGTGGTAGCTGATCCATTTATTGCTTTGGCCTTTATTTTCTCCCCCTTTGGCATCAAGCACCAAAACGGGATCAATCTTGGCCCTTTAACCCCATTGCCTCACCAAAATTTTCAAATAAGAACACAAAGACAATAGGAGTATAAAGATGAACTTGGAAAAGTGACTCTTTTCATCGGAGTGCAGTGGAAGTCTTGCATGGTCCAAGTCCACCTTTTCCCTTTCAATTCTCCTTGGAGACTAAAACAACCAAACTCAAGTACATGGTTAGTCTCAAAGGGTCAAGTTGTAGCACAGCTCCCCCTAAATATGTGCATCACTTGCAAAAAGGACTTGTGAGGTCCAGGGAGTGTTTGTACAACTTGAGCACCACAATAAGCAACAATATGCAGAATGAACATGATCAAAGGCATAAACACATGTATGCTACAATTCAATCCAAGTTCCGCGAATCTAGGACATTTAGCTCACTACGCAGCCTGCAAAAGGTCTTTTCATCTAAAGGCTTAGTGAAGATATCGGCTAGCTGGTTCTCGGTGCTAACATGAAACACTTCGATATCTCCCTTTTGCTGGTGGTCTCTCAAAAAGTGATGCCGGATGTCAATGTGCTTTGTGCGGCTGTGCTCAACAGGATTTTCCGCTATTCGGATAGCACTCTCATTATCACATAGGAGTGGGACTTTGCTCAGATTATAGCCAAAGTCCCGGAGGGTTTGCCTCATCCAAAGTAGTTGCGCGCAACACTGTCCTGCGGCAACATACTCGGCTTCAGCGGTGGATAGGGCAACGGAGGTTTGTTTCTTAGAATTCCATGACACCAGGGACCTTCCTAAGAATTGGCACGTCCCCGATGTACTCTTCCTATCGACCTTACATCCAGCATAGTCGGAATCTGAGTACCCAATCAAGTCAAAGTTAGACCCCTTTGGATACCAGATCCCGAAGCAAGGCGTAGCGACTAAATATCGAAGAATTCGCTTTACAGCCACTAAGTGACACTCCTTAGGATCGGATTGAAATCTAGCACACATGCATACGCTAAGCATAATATCCGGTCTACTAGCACATAAATAAAGCAAAGAACCTATCATGGACCGGTAAGCTTTTTGATCAATGGACTTACCTCCTTTGTTGAGGTCGGTGTGTCCGTCGGTTCCCATTGGCGTCTTTGCAGGCTTGGCGTCCTTCATCCCAAACCTCTTTAGCAAATCTTGCGTGTACTTTGTTTGGGAGATGAAAGTGTCGTCCTTGAGTTGCTTCACTTGGAACCCAAGGAAGTAGTTCAACTCGCCCATCATCGACATCTCGAATTTCTGCGTCATCACCCTGCTAAACTCTTCACAAGACTTTTGGTTAGTAGAACCAAATATTATGTCATCGACATAAATTTGGCACACAAAAAGGTCACCATCGCAAGTCTTAGTAAAAAGAGTTGGATCGACTTTCCCGACCATGAAAGCATTAGCAATTAAAAAGTCTCTAAGGCATTCATACCATGCTCTTGGGGCTTGCTTAAGTCCATAGAGCGCCTTAGAGAGCTTACACACGTGGTCGGGGTACCGTTCATCCTCGAAGCCAGGGGTTGCTCCACGTACACCTCCTCCTTGATCGGCCCGTTGATGAAAGCACTCTTCACATCCATTTGGTACAACCTGAAAGAATGGTGAGCGGCATATGCTAGCAAGATACGAATTGATTCTAGCCTAGCCACAGGAGCAAAAGTCTCCTCAAAGTCCAAACCTGCGACTTGGGCATAACCTTTTGCCACAAGTCGAGCCTTGTTCCTCGTCACCACCCCGTGCTCGTCCTGTTTGTTGCGGAACACCCACTTGGTTCCCACAACATTTTGCTTGGGACGAGGCACCAGTGTCCAAACTTCATTACGCTTGAAGTTGTTGAGTTCCTCCTGCATGGCCAACACCCAGTTCGGATCTAGCAAGGCCTCTTCTACCCTGAAAGGCTCAATAGAAGAGACAAAAGAGTAATCCTCACAAAAATTAACTAATCTTGAACGAGTAGTTACTCCCTTGCTAATATCACCCAGTATTTGGTCGACGGGATGATCCCTTTGGATCGTCGCTCGAACTTGGGTTGGAGGTGCCTGAGGTGCTTCTTCCTCTTGAACATCCTGTGCTCCCCCTTGATCATGCGCCTCCACTTGAGGTACCTGTTCGTCATCTTGGGTTGGGGAATGCACCATAGTTGAGGAAGACGGTTGATCTTGCTCCAAATGTTCCTGAGGTCGTACATCTCCAATCGCCATGGTGCGTATCGCGGCAGTTGGAACGTCTTCTTCATCTACATCATCAAGATCAACAACTTGCTCTCTTGGAGAGCCATTAGTCTCATCAAATACGACGTTGCTAGAGACTTCAACCAAACCCGATGATTTGTTGAAGACCCTATACGCCTTTGTATTTGAATCATAACCTAATAAAAACCCTTCTACAGCTTTGGGAGCAAATTTGGAATTCCTACCCTTCTTCACTAGAATGTAGCATTTACTCCCAAATACACGAAAGTACGATACATTGGGTTTGTTACCAGTCAGCAGCTCATATGAAGTCTTCTTGAGGAGGTGGTGAAGGTAGACCCTGTTGATGGCGTGGCAAGCCGTGTTCACGGCTTCCGACCAAAAGCACTCGGGGGTCTTGAATTCTCCAAGCATAGTCCTCGCCATATCTATGAGCGTCCTGTTCTTCCTCTCTACTACACCATTTTGCTGAGGTGTGTAGGGAGCGGAGAACTCGTGCTTGATCCCCTCCTCCTCAAGGAACTCCTCCACTTGAAGATTCTTGAATTCGGACCCGTTGTCGCTCCTTATCTTCTTCACCTTGAGCTCAAACTCATTTTGAGCTCTCCTGAGGAAGCGCTTGAGGGTCCCTTGGGTTTCAGACTTATCCTGCAAAAAGAACACCCAAGTGAAGCGGGAAAAGTCATCAACAATAACTAGACCATACTTACTTCCTCCTATGCTCAGATAGGCGACGGGTCCGAAGAGGTCCATATGTAGCAGCTCCAGGGGTCTTGATGTTGTCATCACATTCTTGGTGTGATGAGAGCCTCCCACCTGTTTCCCTGCTTGACAAGCTGCACAAGGTCTATCTTTTTCGAAATGTACATTGGTTAGACCTATCACGTGTTCTCCCTTTAGGAGCTTGTGGAGGTTCTTCATCCCCACATGTGCTAAGCGGCGATGCCACAACCAGCCCATGCAAGTCTTAGCCATTAAGCATGCATCTAGACCGGCCTCTTCTTTTGCAAAATCAACTAAGTAAAGTTTGCCGTCTAGTACACCCTTAAAAGCTAGTGAACCATCACATCTTCTAAAGACAGACACATCTACATTTGTAAATAGACAGTTATATCCCATATTGCATAATTGACTAACAGATAGCAAATTATATCTAAGAGACTCTACTAAAAACACATTAGAGATAGAGTGCTCATTTGAGATTGCAATTTTACCTAACCCTTTTACCTTGCCTTGATTCCCATCACTGAATATTATTGAATCTTGGGAATCTTTATTCTTGACGTAGGAGGTGAACATCTTCTTCTCCCCCGTCATATGGTTTGTGCATCCGCTGTCAATAATCCAGCTTGAACCCCCGGATGCATAAACCTGCAAGGCAAATTTAGGCTTGGGTCTTAGGTACCCAACTCATGTTGGGTCCTGTAAGGTTAGCACAAATATCCTTAGGGACCCAAATGCAAGTTTTGTCTCCCTTGCATCTTGCCCCTAATTTTCTAGCAACTATCTTCCTATCCTTTCTACAAATAGCAAAAGAAGCATTTAAAGCATGATATATTGTAGAAGGTTCATTTAGTTTCCTAGGAACATTAACAACATTTCTCCTAGGCATATTATGAACAACATTTCTCCTACCAACATTTCTATCATGCACATAAGAAGAACTAGAAGCAAACATGGCATGAGAATCAAAGGCATTATATGCATTACAATTCCTATAAGCATTTCTAGATTGTCTCCTATCATGGTACATAAAGGCATGGTTCTTTTGCACACTACTAGTCATAGGGGCCTTCCCTTTCTCCTTGGCGGAGATGGGAGCCTTATGGCTTGTCAAGTTCTTGGCTTCCCTCTTGTAGCCATGTCCATCCTTAATTGAGGGGTGTCTACCAATCGTGTAGGCATCCCTTGCAAATTTTAGCTTGTCAAATTCATTCTTGCTAGTCTTAAGTTGGGCATTAAGACTAGCTAATTCCTCATTTAATTTGGAAATTGAGACTAAATGATCACTACAAGCATCAATGTCAAAATCCTTACACCTATTACAAGTTTCAACAATTTCTCCACAAGAATCAGATTTACTAGCTACTTCTAGTTTAGCATTTAAATCATCATTAAAACTTTTTAACTTAGCAATAGTTTCATGACAAGAAGATAATTCACTAGAGAGCATTTCATTCCTCTTAATTTCTAGAGCAAGAGATTTCTGTGCTTCTACAAATTTATCATGCTCTTCATACAACAAATCCTCTTGCTTTTCTAAAAGCATATTCTTATCATTCAAGGCATCAATCAATTCATTAATTTTGTCTACCTTGGTTCTATCTAATCCCTTGAATAGGCATGAGTAATCTATCTCATCATCATCACTAGACTCATCCTCACTTGAAGAAGCATAAGTACTAGTATTATGAGTGCTTACTTTCTTCTCCCTTGCCATGAGGCAAGTGTGACGCTCATTGGGGAAGAGGGATGACTTGTTGAAGGCGGTGGCGGCGAGTCCTTCATTGTCGGAGTCGGACGAGGAGCAGTCCGAATCCCACTCCTTGCCAAGATGAGCCTCGCCCTTTGCCTTCTTATAGTTCTTCTTTTTCTCCCTCTTGTTCCCTTGTTCCTGATCACTATCATTGTCGGGACAGTTAGCACATTTGAAGCATGAGCGCTTCCCCTTGGCTTTGGTCTTGCTTGGTTGTCCCTTGCGTCCTTTAAGCGCCGTCTTGAAGCGCTTAATGATGAGGGCCATCTCCTCATCATTAAGTCCGGCCGCCTCAATCTGTGCCACCTTGCTAGGTAGCGCCTCCTTGCTTCTTGTTGCCTTGAGAGCAAGGGGTTGCGGCTCGTTGATCGGACCATTCAAGGCGTCGTCCACGTACCTTGCCTCCTTGATCATCATTCGCCCGCTAACGAATTTTCCGAGGACTTCTTCGGGCGACATTTTGGTGTACCTGGGATTCTCACGAATATTATTCACCAAATGAGGATCAAGAACGGTAAAGGACCTTAGCATCAGTCGGACGACGTCGTGGTCTGTCCATCGTGTGCTTCCGTAGCTCCTTATTTTGTTGATAAGGGTCTTGAGCCGGTTGTATGTTTGAGTTGGCTCCTCGCCCCTTATCATCGCGAACCTTCTAAGCTCGCCCTCCACCAACTCCATTTTGGTGAGCAAGGTGACGTCGTTCCCCTCATGAGAGGTCTTGAGGGTGTCCCAGATCTGCTTGGCATTGTCCAAGCCGCTCACCTTGTGATACTCGTCCCTGCACAAGGAGGCTAGCAACACAGTAGTGGCTTGTGCATTCTTATGAATCTGTTCATTAATAAACACAGGGCTATCCGAGCTATCAAATTTCATTCCACTTTCCACAATCTCCCAAATGCTTGGATGGAGAGAAAACAGGTGAGTACGCATTTTGTGGCTCCAAAATCCGTAGTCCTCTCCATCAAAGTGAGGGGGCTTGCCAAGTGGAATGGGGAGCAATTGGGCATTTAAGCTATGCGGAATGCGCGAATAATCGAAAGAAAAGTTTGAGTTAACCGTCTTTCGTCTGTCGTAGTCATCGTTGTCCTTTTGGGAGGAGGAAGATTCGTCGCTGTCGTAGTAGACAATTTCCTTGATGCGCCTTGTCTTCTTCTTTCTCCCGTCTTTTCTTTTGTGGCCCGAGCCTGAGTCGGTGGGCCTGTCATCATTTGGCTCGTTGACGAAGGACTCCTTCTCCTTGTCGTTGATCACCATCCCTTTGCCCTTAGGATCCATCTCTTCGGGCGATTAGTCCCTTTCTTGAAGAGAACTGCTCTGATACCAATTGAGAGCACCTAGAGGGGGGGTGAATAGGTGATCCTGTAACACTTCGAAACTTAAGCCACAAAACTTGGTTAATTGTTAGCACAATAATTGCCAAGTGGCTATAGAGGAATCCTCAACAAAACACAATAACCAACGAAGATCAATCACAGAGATGGCACGGTGGTTATCCCGTGGTTAGGCCAAGACCAACGCTTGCCTACTCCACGTTGTGGCGTCCCAACGGACGAGGGTTGCAATCAACCCCTTTCAAGCGGTCCAAAGACCCACTTGAATACCACGGTGTTTTGCTTGCTTTATCTCAATCCCGTTTGCGAGGAATCTCCACAACTTGGAGCCTCTCGCCCTTACACTTGAAATTCACAAAGAACACGGAGCAAGGGAGGGATTAGCAACGCACACAAGACACAAGAATCAGAGTGTCAACACGCACACAAGTCGCAACAAGAGCTCGTAACACAACTCAATGAGTTCACAACTCCACTAGAGCTCTATATGCTATCACAATGAAAAGAACGCGCGAAATCGATGTCTTGGTGCTTAGAAATGATTAGGAGATGCTTGGTGTCCTCCTCCATGCGCCTAGGGGTCCCTTTTATAGCCCCAAGGCGGCTAGGAGCCGTTGAGATCAATCAGGGAAGGCAATTCTTGCCTTCTGTCGTCTGGCGCACCGGACAGTCCGGTGCACCCCGGACACTGTCCGGTGCCAGATTTCTTTCCTTAAATGGCGAAGCCGACCGTTGGCAGACCTGGAGCCGTTGGCGCACCGGACATATCCGGTGTACACCGGACAGTCCGGTGCCATCTTCTAGCCGTTGGCTCGGCCACGTGTCCCGCGCAGATTGCGCGGCCGACCGTTGGCCCGGCCGACCGTTGGCTCACCGGACAGTCCGGTGCACACCGGACAGTCCGGTGAATTATGGCCGTACGTCGCCGGTGAATTCCCGAGAGCGGTCAGTTCGCTCGAACCAGCCTGGCGCACCGGACACTGTCCGGTGCACCACCGGACAGTCCGGTGCTCCCAGACTCAGCAGATTCTTGGCTGCTCGAGCCAAGACATTTCCAATTGGATTTTTCCTGTTTCCAGCACTTAGACACAATACATTAGTCCATAAAACAATGTACTAAGTCTGAGAAACATACCTTTATCCTTGATTTGTACTTTGTCCACCTCTTTACACTTAGGCACTTGTGTTGGACACTAAATCACCAAAACACATAGAAATTGCCCAAGGGCACATTTCCCTTTCACCTTCGTCGTTGGAATCAGAGGAAGAGCAGTCCGAATCCCATTCTTTTCTGAGGTGTGCCTCGCCCTTTGCCTTCCTGTAGTTCTTTTTCTTCTCCTTCTTCCCGCTCTTTTCTTGTTCCTGGTCATTAGCATTATCGGGACAATTTGCTATAAAGTGACCAGTCTTATCGCACATGAAGCAGGAGCGCTTTCTCCTTGTTTTGTTCTTGTTGGGGTACTCCTTGCGTCCTTTAAGGGCGGTCTTGAAACGCTTGATGATGAGGGCCATCTCATCTTTGTTTAGCCCAGCAACCTCAACTTGTGCTACCTTGCTAGGTAGCGCCTCCTTGCTGCTTGTTGCCTTGAGCGCAACGGGCTGCGGCTCGTAGATGGGCATTAGGTCGTTTAATGCATCATCAACATACCTTGCCTCCTTGACCATCATGCGCCCGCTCACAAATTTTCTGAGTATCTCCTCGGACATCATCTTTGTGTACCTGGGATTCTCACGGATGAGGTTCACAAGATCAGGGTCAATAACAGTAAAAGACCTGAGCATAAGTCGGACGACGTCGTGGTCCGTCCATCTCGTGCTTCCATAGCTCGTAATCTTGTTGACCAGGTGAAAGGGAATTAGGCTTACCCCTAGTTCCTAAATAATTTTGGTGGTTGAATTGCCCAACACAAATATTGGACTAACTAGTTTGCTCTAGTACTCAAGTTAGACAGGTGCAAAAGGTTCACACTTAGCCAATATAAAGACCAAGTTTTGGATTCAACAAAGGAGCAACGAGGCAACCGAAGGCACCTCTGGCTGAAGGCACCGGACTGTCCGGTGTGCACCGGACTGTCCGGTGTGCACCGGACAGTGTCCGGTGCGCCCAGAGGACTCCAACTCAAACTCTTCGCCCTCGGGAATTCTCGGAAGCCGGCGCGCTATAATTCACCGGACTGTCCGGTGTGCACCGGACATGTCCGGTGCTCCAAGGAAGCGCGGTCTCCGGAACTCACCAGCCTCGGGTTCGCGCGGCAGCCGCTCCGCTAAAATTCACCGGACTGTCCGGTGTGCACCGGACTGTCCGGTGTACCAGCGGGGCAACGGCTCTTTTCGGCGCCAACGGCTCTCTGCGGTGCATTTAATGCGCGCGCAGCGCGCGCAATCGTCAGGCGTGCCCATACCGGTGCACCGGACATCAAACAGTACATGTCCGGTGTGCACCGGACACCCAGGAGGGCCCAGAAGTCAGAAGCTCCAACGGTCAGAATCCAACGTCAATGGTGACGTGGCAGGGGCACCGGACTGTCCGGTGTGCACCGGACTGTCCGGTGCGCCATCGAACAGACAGCTTCCAGCAACGGTCACTTTTGGTGGTTGGGGCTATAAATACCCCAACCACCCCACATTCATTGCCATCCAAGTTTTCCACTTCTCAACTACTACAAGAGCTCTAGTATTCAATTCTAGACACACCAAATAGATCACGTCCTCTCCAAATTCCACACAACTCCATAGTGACTAGAGAGAGTGATTTGCTTGTGTTCTTTCGAGCTCTTGCGCTTGGATCGCATTCTTTTCTTTCTCACTTGTTCTTGTGATCATCACTCAATTGTAACCAAGGCAAGAGGCACCAATTGTGTGGTGGCCCTTGCGGGGAAGATTTGTTCCCGGTTGATTGAGAAGAAGAGATCGCTCACTCGATCCGTGGGATCGTTTGAGAGAGGGAAGGGTTGAAAGAGACCCGGCCTTTGTGGCCTCCTCAACGGGGAGTAGGTTTGCGAGAACCGAACCTCGGTAAAACAAATCCGCGTGTCACACTCTTATTCGCTTGCGATTTGTTTTGCGCCCTCTCTCGCGGACTCGTTTATATTTCTAACGCTAACCCCGGCTTGTAGTTGTGATTATTTTTGTAAATTTCAGTTTCGCCCTATTCACCCCCCCTCTAGGCGACTATCAATTGGTATCGGAGCCCGGTGCTTCATTAGAGCCTAACCGCTCGAAGTGATGTCGGGAGATCACACCAAGAGGGAGATGGAGACCGGCGATAACAAGCCCACTACAAGCCAAGGGAGCACTTCATCGGAAGAGTCCCGCACCAAGAGAAGGGAGAAGAAGAAGAACTCCTCCAAGCGGAAGGAGAAAAGATCTTCCTCTTCTCACCACAAGGAGAAGAAGGAAAAATCTTCTTCTCACAAGCCGCATCGGAGTGGGGACAAGCACAAGAGGATGAGGAAGGTGGTCTACTACGAGACCGACACTTCATCGACATCTACCTCCGGCTCCGACGCGGCATCCGTTACTTCTAAACGCCAAGAGCGTAAGAAGTATAGTAAGATCCCCCTACGCTACCCTCGCATTCCTAAACATACACCTTTACTTTCCGTCCCATTAGGCAAACCACCAACTTTTAATGGTGAAGATTATGCTATGTGGAGTAATTTAATGCGATTTCATCTAACCTCTCTCCACAAAAGTATATGGGATGTTGTTGAGTATGGTGTGCAGGTACCATCTATAGGGGATGAGGACTATGACACGGACGAAGTGGCCCAAATCGAGCACTTCAACTCCCAAGCCGCAACCATTCTCCTTGCCTCTCTAAGCAAGGAGGAATACAACAAAGTACAAGGGTTGAAAAATGCAAAAGAGATTTGGGACCTACTCAAGACGGCGCACGAAGGTGATGAACTCACCAAGATCACCAAGCGCGAAACGATCGAGGGGGAGCTCGGTCGCTTTCGTCTTCGCCAAGGGGAGGAGCCACAAGACATGTACAACCGGCTCAATACCTTGGTGAACCAAGTGCGCAACCTCGGGAGCGCAAAATGGGATGACCACGAAGTGGTTAAGGTTATTCTAAGAGCTCTTATTTTCCTTAACCCCACACAAGTTCAATTAATTCGTGGTAATCCTAGATATCCGCTAATGACTCCCGAGGAAGTTATCGGGAATTTTGTAAGCTTTGAATGCATGATTAAGGGCTCAAAGAAGATCAACGAGCTTGACGAGCCTTCCACATCCGAGGCACAACCGGTGGCCTTCAAGGCAACGGAGGATAAGAAGGAGGAGTCTACACCAAGTAGACAACCAATTGACGCCTCCAAGCTCGACAACGAGGAGATGGCCCTAATCATCAAAAGCTTTCGGCAAATCCTCAAGCAACGGAAGGGGAAGGATTACAAATCCCGTTCCAAGAAGGTTTGCTACAAGTGTGGTAAGCCCGGTCATTTTATTGCAAAATGTCCTATGTCTAGTGATAGTGACAGGGGCGACGACAAGAAGGGCAAGAGGAAGGAGAAGAAGAGATACTACAAGAAGAAGGGCGGCGATGCCCATGTTTGTCGGGAGTGGGACTCCGACGAAAGCTCAAGCGACTCCTCCGACAACGAGGACGCCGCCAACATCGCCGTCACCAAGGGCCTCCTCTTCCCCAACGTCGGCCACAAGTGTCTCATGGCCAAGGACGGCAAAAAGAAGGTAAAATCAAGGTCCTCCACTAAATATGAAACATCTAGTGATGAGGATGACAAAAATGAGGAGGATAACTTGCGCATTCTTTTTGCCAACCTTAACATGGAACAAAAAGAAAAATTAAATGAGCTAATTAGTGCTATCCATGAAAAGGATGATCTCTTGGACTCCCAAGAGGATTTCCTAATCAAGGAAAACAAGAAACATGTTAAGGTTAAAAATGCTTATGCTCTAGAGGTAGAAAAATGTGAAAAATTGTCTAGTGAGCTAAGCACTTGCCATGAGACCATTAATAACCTTAGAAATGAAAATGCTAGATTAATTGCTAAGGTTGATTCTCATGTTTGTATTGTTTCAACTTGCAATTCTAAAGATGATAATATTGATTTACTTGCTAGAATTGATGAGTTGAATGTTTCTCTTGCTAGCCTTAGAAATGAGAATGAGAAATTAATTGCTAAAGCTAAGGATTTTGATGTTTGCAATGCTACTATTTCCGACCTTAGAACTAAAAATGATATGTTGCATGCTAAGGTTGTTGAACTTAAATCTTGCAAACCCTCTACATCTAATGTTGAGCATGTTTCCACTTGTACTAGATGTAGAGATATTAATGTTGATGCTATCCATGATCACCTAGCCTTAATTAAAAAACAAAATGATCACATAGCACAACTTAATGCTAAAATTAGAGAGCATGACTTAGAAAATGAAAAATTTAAACTTGCTAGAAGCATGCTCTATAATGGGAGACGCCCTGGCATTAAGGACGGCATTGGCTTCCAAAAGGGAGACAATGTCAAAATTAATGCCCCTCCAAAGAACTTATCTAACTTTGTTAAGGGCAAGGCTCCCATGCCTCAGGATAACGAGGGTTACATTTTGTACCCTGCCGGCTATCCTGAGAGCAAGATTAGGAAAATTCATTCTAGGAAGTCTCACTCTGGCCCTAACCATGCTTTCATGTATAAGGGTGAGACATCTAGTTCTAGGCAACCAACCCGTGCTAAGTTGCCTAGAAAGAAAATTCCTAATGCATCAAATGATCATGCCATTTCATTTAAAACTTTTGATGCATCTTATGTTTTAACTAACAAATCAGGCAAGGTAGTTGCCAAAATTGTTGGGGGCAAACACAAGGGCTCCAAGACTTGTGTTTGGGTACCTAAAGTTCTTATATCTAATGCCAAAGGACCCAAAACCGTTTGGGTACCTAAAACAAAGAACTAAACTTGTTTTGTAGGTTTATGCATCCGGGGGCTCAAGTTGGATACTCGACAGCGGGTGCACAAACCATATGACAGGGGAGAAAAGGATGTTCTCCTCCTATGAGAAAAACCAAGATCCCCAACGAGCTATCACATTCGGGGATGGAAATCAAGGTTTGGTCAAAGGTTTGGGTAAAATTGCTATATCACCTGACCATACTATTTCCAATGTTTTTCTTGTAGATTCTTTAGATTACAATTTGCTTTCCGTATCCCAATTATGTCAAATGGGCTACAACTGTCTTTTTACTGATATAGGTGTTACTGTCTTTAGAAGAAGTGATGATTCAATAGCATTTAAGGGAGTGTTAGAGGGTCAGCTATACCTGGTTGATTTTGATAGAGCTGAACTCGACACTTGCTTGATTGCTAAGACTAACTTGGGTTGGCTCTGGCACCGCCGACTAGCCCATGTTGGAATGAAGAATCTTCACAAGCTTCTAAAGGGAGAACACATTTTGGGACTAACCAATGTTCATTTTGAGAAAGACAGGGTTTGCAGCGCATGCCAAGCCGGGAAGCAAATTGGCACCCATCATCCACACAAAAACATCATGACTACCGACAAGCCACTGGAGCTCCTACACATGGATTTATTCGGCCCGATCGCTTACATAAGCATCGGCGGTAGTAAGTATTGTCTTGTAATTGTGGATGATTATTCTCGCTTCACTTGGGTGTTCTTTTTACAGGACAAATCTTATACCCAAGAGACCTTAAAGGGATTCTTGAGACGGGCTCAAAATGAGTTCGGCTTAAGGATCAAGAAAATTAGAAGCGACAATGGGACGGAGTTCAAGAACTCTCAAATAGAAGGCTTCCTTGAGGAGGAGGGCATCAAGCATGAGTTCTCTTCTCCCTACACTCCACAACAAAATGGTGTAGTGGAGAGGAAGAATCGAACTCTATTAGACATGGCAAGAACCATGCTTGATGAATACAAGACACCGGATCGGTTTTGGGCCGAGGCGGTCAACACCGCCTGCTACGCCATCAACCGGTTATATCTTCACCGAATCCTCAAGAAGACATCCTATGAACTCCTAACCGGTAAAAAGCCCAATATTTCATATTTTAGAGTTTTTGGTAGCAAATGTTTTCTTCTTGTCAAAAGAGGTAGAAATTCTAAATTTGCTCCTAAAACTGTAGAAGGCTTTTTACTAGGATATGACTCAAACACAAGGGCATATAGAGTCTTTAACAAGTCCTCAGGACTTGTTGAAGTTTCTTGTGACGTTGTGTTTGATGAGACTAACGGCTCTCAAGTAGAGCAAGTTGATCTTGATGATATAGGTGAAGAACAGGCTCCATGCATAGCGCTAAGGAACATGTCCATTGGGGATGTGTGTCCTAAGGAATCCGAAGAGCCTCCACATGCACAAGATCAACCATCCTCCTCCACGCAAGCGTCCCCACCAACTCAAATTGAGGATGAGGCTCAAGATGTTGAACAAGAAGATCAAGAAGATGAGCCACCTCAAAATGACGGCAACGATCAAGGGGGAGATGCAAATGATGAAGACAAGGAGGATGAACAACCAAGACCGCCACACCCAAGAGTCCACCAAGCAATACAACGAGATCACCCCGTCGACACCATCCTCTGCGATATTCATAAGGGGGTAACTACTCGATCTCGTGTTGCTCATTTTTGTGAACATTACTCTTTTGTTTCCTCTATTGAGCCACACAGGGTAGAGGAAGCTCTTCGAGATTCGGATTGGGTGATGGCGATGCAAGAGGAGCTCAACAATTTCACAAGGAACGAGGTATGGCACTTAGTTCCACGTCCTAATCAAAATGTTGTAGGAACCAAGTGGGTCTTCCGCAACAAGCAAGACGAGCATGGTGTGGTGACTAGGAACAAAGCTCGACTCGTGGCCAAGGGGTATTCACAAGTCGAAGGTTTGGATTTTGGTGAAACCTATGCACCCGTAGCTAGGCTTGAATCAATTCGTATATTATTAGCCTATGCTACTTACCATGGCTTTAAGCTTTATCAAATGGACGTGAAAAGTGCCTTCCTCAATGGACCAATCAAGGAAGAGGTCTATGTTGAGCAACCTCCCGGCTTTGAAGATAGTGAGTACCCTAACCATGTTTATAGGCTCTCTAAGGCGCTTTATGGGCTCAAGCAAGCCCCAAGAGCATGGTATGAATGCCTTAGAGATTTCCTTATTGCTAATGGCTTCAAAGTCGGCAAGGCTGATCCTACCTTATTCACTAAAACTCTTGACAATGATTTGTTCGTATGCCAAATTTATGTTGATGATATTATATTTGGGTCTACTAACAAATCTACATGTGAAGAATTTAGTAGGATCATGACACAGAAATTCGAGATGTCGATGATGGGGGAGTTGAAATATTTCTTAGGATTTCAAGTCAAGCAACTCCAAGAGGGCACCTTCATTAGCCAAACGAAATATACTCAAGACATTCTAAGCAAGTTTGGAATGAAGGATGCCAAGCCCATCAAGACTCCCATGGGAACAAATGGGCATCTCGACCTCGACACGGGAGGTAAGTCCGTGGATCAAAAGGTATACCGGTCGATGATTGGTTCATTGCTTTATTTATGTGCATCTCGACCGGACATTATGCTTTCCGTATGCATGTGTGCAAGATTCCAAGCCGACCCTAAGGAATCACACCTTACGGCCGTTAAACGAATCTTGAGATATTTAGCTTATACTCCTAAGTTTGGGCTTTGGTACCCTCGGGGATCCACTTTTGATTTGATTGGTTATTCGGATGCCGATTGGGCGGGGTGTAAGATTAACAGGAAGAGCACATCGGGGACTTGCCAGTTCTTGGGAAGATCCTTGGTGTCATGGGCTTCAAAGAAGCAAAATTCGGTCGCTCTTTCTACTGCCGAAGCCGAGTATATTACCGCAGGCCATTGTTGCGCGCAATTACTTTGGATGAGGCAAACCCTGCGGGACTACGGTTACAAATTAACCAAAGTTCCTTTGCTATGTGACAATGAGAGTGCAATCAAAATGGCCGACAATCCCGTTGAGCATAGCCGCACTAAGCACATAGCCATTCGGTATCATTTTCTTCGGGATCACCAACAAAAGGGGGATATCGAGATTTCTTACATTAACACTAAAGATCAATTAGCCGATATCTTTACCAAGCCACTTGATGAACAATCTTTTACCAGACTTAGGCATGAGCTTAATATTCTTGATTCTAGGAATTTCTTTTGCTAGTCTTGCGCACATAGCTCATAAATATACCTTTGATCATGTCTCTTTTATATATGCTATGACTAATGTGTTTCCAAGTGTATTTCAAACCAAGTCATAGGTATATTGAAAGGGAATTGGAGTCTTCGGCGAAGACAAAGGCTTCCACTCCACTCTACTACTCATCCTTCGCCGTCGCTCCGCATCATCTCTCCAACTTTGGTATAATCTTCACTTATTCATTTCATGACCAAAGGGGGAGAAAGTACTTCATTGGGCTCTAATGATTCCGTTTTTGGCGATTCATGCCAAAGGGGGAGAAAATATGAGCCCAAAGCAAAAGGACCGCACCACCACCTAATTTTTTAAATTTGATGATTTTCAATGGTAAATTTCAAAATTGGTATCTCTTTGTGTTCTAAAGGGGGAGCAACTAGTATTTTCAAATTGATGTCTTAAAACCCTCTTGAACACTAAGAGGAGACCTTTATTTGAGGGGGAGTTTTGTTTAGTCAAAGGAAAAGCATTTAAACAAAGGAAGAAAATTTCAAATCTTGAAAATGCTTTGCAAAATCTTATTCATTTACCTTTGACTATCTTGCAAAATGACTTTGAAAAGAATTTACAAAAGAGGTTGCAAAAACAAAACTTATGGTGCAAATGTGGTCCAATATGTCAAAAACAAAGAAACAATCCATGCGCATCATACAAGTATATTGGCTCAATTCCAAGCAACCTTTGCACTTACATTATGCAAACTAGTTCAATTATGCACTTCTATATTTGCTTTGGTTTGTGTTGGCATCAATCACCAAAAAGGGGGAGATTGAAAGGGAATTAGGCTTACCCCTAGTTCCTAAATAATTTTGGTGGTTGAATTGCCCAACACAAATATTGGACTAACTAGTTTGCTCTAGTACTCAAGTTAGACAGGTGCAAAAGGTTCACACTTAGCCAATATAAAGACCAAGTTTTGGATTCAACAAAGGAGCAACGAGGCAACCGAAGGCACCTCTGGCTGAAGGCACCGGACTGTCCGGTGTGCACCGGACTGTCCGGTGTGCACCGGACAGTGTCCGGTGCGCCCAGAGGACTCCAACTCAAACTCTTCGCCCTCGGGAATTCTCGGAAGCCGGCGCGCTATAATTCACCGGACTGTCCGGTGTGCACCGGACATGTCCGGTGCTCCAAGGAAGCGCGGTCTCCGGAACTCACCAGCCTCGGGTTCGCGCGGCAGCCGCTCCGCTAAAATTCACCGGACTGTCCGGTGTGCACCGGACTGTCCGGTGTACCAGCGGGGCAACGGCTCTTTTCGGCGCCAACGGCTCTCTGCGGTGCATTTAATGCGCGCGCAGCGCGCGCAGTCGTCAGGCGTGCCCATACCGGTGCACCAGACATCAAACAGTACATGTCCGGTGTGCACCGGACACCCAGGAGGGCCCAGAAGTCAGAAGCTCCAACGGTCAGAATCCAACGTCAATGGTGACGTGGCAGGGGCACCGGACTGTCCGCTGTGCACCGGACTGTCCGGTGCGCCATCGAATAGACAGCTTCCAGCAACGGTCACTTTTGGTGGTTGGGGCTATAAATACCCCAACCACCCCACATTCATTGCCATCCAAGTTTTCCACTTCTCAACTACTACAAGAGCTCTAGTATTCAATTCTAGACACACCAAATAGATCAAGTCCTCTCCAAATTCCACACAACTCCATAGTGACTAGAGAGAGTGATTTGCTTGTGTTCTTTCGAGCTCTTGCGCTTGGATCGCATTCTTTTCTTTCTCACTTGTTCTTGTGATCATCACTCAATTGTAACCAAGGCAAGAGGCACCAATTGTGTGGTGGCCCTTGCGGGGAAGATTTGTTCCTGGTTGATTGAGAAGAAGAGATCGCTCACTCGATCCGTGGGATCGTTTGAGAGAGGGAAGGGTTGAAAGAGACCCGGCCTTTGTGGCCTCCTCAACGGGGAGTAGGTTTGCGAGAACCGAACCTCGGTAAAACAAATCCGCGTGTCACACTCTTATTCGCTTGCGATTTGTTTTGCGCCCTCTCTCGCGGACTCGTTTATATTTCTAACGCTAACCCCGGCTTGTAGTTGTGATTATTTTTGTAAATTTCAGTTTCGCCCTATTCACCCCCCCTCTAGGCGACTATCACCAGGGTCTTGAGCCTGTTGTACGTTTGTGTTGGCTCCTCTCCCCTGATCATCGCGAACCTTCCCAGCTCGCCTTCCACCAACTCCATTTTGGTGATCATGGTGGCATCGTTTCCCTCATGTGATATTTTGAGGGTGTCCCAGATTTGCTTGGCGTTGTCCAAGCCGCTCACCTTGTTGTATTCGTCCCTGCACAAGGATGCTAGCAAAACAGTGGTAGCTTGTGCATTCTTATGAATTTGCTCATTAATGAATACAGGGTTATCTGTACTATCAAATTGCATTCCATTTTCAACTATCTCCCATATACTAGGATGGAGAGAAAATAAGTGACTACGCATTTTGTGACTCCAAAAAGTGTAGTCCTCTCCATCAAAGTGTGGAGGTTTACCAAGAGGAATTGAAAGCAAATGAGCATTGGAATTAAAAGGAATACGAGAATAATCAAATGAATAATTTAAATTAACTGGTTTCTTTTTCTCGTCGTCGTCGTCTCTTGGTGAAGAAGAAGATTCGTCGCTGTCGTAGTAGACGATCTTCTTGATACGTCTCTTCTTCTTACCGTCCTTCTTCTTGTGACTCGAGCCAGAGTCAGTGGGCTTGTCGTCCCTTGGCTCGTTGAAGATGGACTCCTTCTCTTTATCGTTGACCACCATCCCCTTTCCCTTAGGATCCATCTCTTCGGGCGATTAGTCCCTTACGTGAAGAGAACGGCTCTGATACCAATTGAGAGCACCTAGAGGGGGGTGAATAGGTGATCCTGAATAAATCAAATACTAATAGCCACAAAACTTGGTTAAGTGTTAGTATGGCTAAGTAGCGAGCTCTTACGAACACACAAGCAATCACAGAAACGCAATCACAAGAGATACACGAGTTTATCCCGTGGTTCGGCCAAGTAACACTTGCCTACTTCCACGTTGTGGCGTCCCAATAGATGAGGGTTGCACTCAACCCCTTTCAAGTGATCCAATGATCAACTTGATTACCACGGTGTTCTTCTTTCTTAGACTTTCTCCCATTTGCGAGAAATCTCCACAACTTGGAGCCTCTCGCCCTTACAATTGATGATCACAAAGAAGCACGGAAGTAAGGGAGGGGAGAGCAACACACACAAGACTCAAAACGAGAGCACAATCACGCACACAAGTCACAACTCGAGCTCAAAACACAATGCTAAAAGTTCTTAACTCAAATGGAGCTCAAGTCACTATCTCAAAGAATTGAATGCGTGAGAATGGAGTCTTGGAGTCTTAGGATCTTTCTTGTAAGCTTGGGTGACTCCTCCATGCACCTAGGGGTCCCTTTTATAGCCCCAAGGCAGCTAGGAGCCGTTGGAGATCAACAAGGAAGGCCATTCTTGCCTTCTATCGGGTGGCGCACCGGACAGTTCGGTGCGCCACCGGACAGTCACTGTAGATGGTCCGGTGCGGATCTCCTTCCTTTTCTGGCGCAGACGACCGTTGCACCTCGGCGTCGGTTGGCGCACCGGACACTGTCCGGTGCACACCGGACAGTCCGGTGCCCCCTTCCGACTGTTGGTGCGGGCCACGTGTCGCCCGCCGATTTCGCTACCGACTGTTGCGCAGTCGACCGTTGGCTCACCGGATAGTCCGGTGCACCATCGGACAGTCCGGTGAATTTTAGTCGTACGCCGCCGTTGAACTTTTCCCGAGAACGACGACTTCGCCGCGGACGACTCACCGGACAGTCCGACGACGACTTCGAGTCCCGAGAGCGGCCGGTTCACCTTGGACTCGTCTGGCGCACCGGACACTGTTCGGTGCACCTAGACCGAGCAGCAGTTGGCTGTACACAGCCAACTCTTTTCCAATCTATTTTCTCCTGTTTCTAGCACTTAGACACAATACATTAGTACCCAAATCAATGTACTAAGTCTAGAAACGTACCTTGTTACATGATTTGCACTTCTTCAATCTGTGGCACAATTTAACACTTAGAGAATATGTGTTGGGCACTTAATCACCAAAACACTTTAGAAATGGCCAAGGGCACATTTTCCTTTCAACACTCGGCAAAGAGCTTATTTGCTGAGTTCTTTTTTTCAACGCTAGACAAAGACAATTTAAAAATCACATTTTAAAGCAGTAAATCAATTCAAATGAAAAGGTTTTCAACTACAAATTTATATAACTCATCATGATGTACAATTTATATTTTAAACATTTCTTCATATGACAAAATAAAAGTAAATTTGTTCATAAAACCTATATATCTCTCGTAGTTTATAAAACTATGAGAAAGATGTATTAGATTTGTGCATATTGTTAGAACCATCATGTGAGATAAATAAATAACCAAACAAGCAAAATAAACTTTGTAGATCTTGAGAAGTTATAGAATTTTGTAGTTGGCAACCTTTTCATTTGAAGTCATCTTGTCAACTAAAACTACGTCTGAATTTAAAAATTTTAAAATTTTAATTTTGAAAAGGACCCTGAAAGAAAAAACCATCAACATCAAAGTTGTAGGTATTGAAGAGTTATGAAACTTTATAGTTGACAATGTTTTGGTTTGAAATCATCTTGTCATGCAAAACTATGTTGTAGGATGGAAAAACCATCAAAATAAAAGTTGTAGGTCCTAAAATGAAATTAAACTTTGCAATTGAAATTTTTTTGATTTAAAATCATCTTATCATTGAAAAATTGTGTGAAGTTTTCAAATTTAAAGTTCAAATTTTGTTAACGGCCTCGGATGTATAGAAACTATCAAAATATAACTTGTATATTTTTAAAAGTTATACAACTTTATAGTTAGTCACATTTTCAAATGAATTCATTTAGTGTCTCAAATAATCAAATTACTCTCGGTTTGTTATAGTACATAAGGAATGAAAACGTAATATAGATATAATTGATGTAGTAGTATAGTGGTAGAGGAGGGTATACGCGAGAGATATGTTGCGAGTTTGAATCTCACCATTCACAAACATGTAAATTTGATTCAAAATGATAGAGTGACGGTATGGTAATGGGTATTGGTTGGAGAGTTGTTTCCATAATTAAAAAAATGTTTAGTTGTTTTTTGGGTTTTTTTGCGATTTTTAATTTGCCGAGTGCTTTTATTTGCCAAGTGTTTTTCGACACTTGACAAAGTCTTTGCGGAGTGTCCGAGAAAAAGTACTCGGCAAAGAACTCTTTGCCGATAAAATGTTTCCTGAGTATTCTTTGCCGAGTGTAAAATAGTCTTTTGCCGAGTGTCTAAGACACTCGACAAAGAACGCGATTCCGGTAGTGATATTGAGACAATTTGGTCTACATAGCTGACGTAACATTTCTCTTGTGCCTAAATGACTTTATGAGATGAGTATTAGGGATCATATGATTCTTCGTGTCTTAGGTTAGGACAAGTTAACTTCGTTCTGCAAATTTTTGACTTAGCTTCATCACAATTCACAAAGTGGGATGAACACCATCGTCTTTCTATCTTTAGCTTCATTTTGTCATGAAGTAGGATGATAACCTTTGGAACTTGGTCCACGACTTTGTTCTTATCTTCGACATTTAAGCTTCATCGGTCATCCTTAGAGGTTTTTGTTTGAAAAAACACTTAATCTAAAATAAAGTATGTATCATAAGTTCATTTCTCAAATTTAGTGAGATGATTTTATTTCTCATGTTAGTACTAACTAATTAACTAACTATGAAAAATGAGATGGAGATGGATTAATTTATTACATTGCATAAACCAAATAAAAAAGTTAGGAGTGAGAAAATGGTGGACTAGCTTATTCTTTAAATCAAACCCCTCGTTATTGACGGAGCTGCACGAAGTCATCCCTATGTAACGACCATAATTCACAATTTATTAGTCAAAATCTCTTATTTGTGTTTGAGGACTGCATTGGCCGATGTTAAATCTCTAATGATAGGTATAAAAATTCATAAAACGACATGGATCTAGCCACAGTATGATGAAATCAGAATCTAAGAGAGTGTTTGAATGCACTAGAATTAATATTTAGCTGCTAAAATTAGTTGAATACATCAAAAAAGTTTAGCTAATAGTTCAGTTATTAGTTATTTTTAGTAAAATTAGCTAATAGTTAGCTAGATATTTGTGAACTAGCTAATAACTAGTAATTTTAGCCAACTAACTATTAGATTTAGTGCATTTAAACACCTACTAAGATATATTAGAACCGATGATATGATTGTTGAACAAATTTTCGAGCCACACATCGTCTAGATGATCATAATAGCTATACATTTTACTGAAACACATATGCATATTTGTTCGTAATATATCTCCTGATTGGTTGTCGGCAGCCATTGGGTCTCGCTCGTGCGGGTCTGCACCAGTAAAAACGCACACGAGTTACTTCTCCAAGCATGTAGGCTAACGAGCGTAAAATGGCTTCACCCTTCACCCGCACCTGCATGTATAGGTTGGGGCGCTACCGTGCAGCCAACCAATGATAAATGCAGGCACGGTCAACGATGGTGAGGAGCTTGGCAACCAAATGTACGTTAGCTCCTATGCTTTGAGTTCTTTCTATAACATAAATAAAACTGTGATAGAACCTGTAACATGAACGGGGGTGTAGCTCATATGGTAGAGCGCTCGCTTCGCATGCGAGAGGCACGGGGTTCGATTCCCCGCACCTCCAACTTTTTTATTTCGTTTTTGCTACCTGAATGCAGTTCTCGGGCCGCAGTGCGGTGGGATCCGTGTTGTCCAACGTCAACGTCTCTTTCCAAATGGCACGCAGAGGCAGGTGTCCAGGTCCAACAGCCCCGGATCCAAATTCGTCAGCCGCTGCCCGCTGGCCTTCCCCAAGATGACGGAATGCAGTGGCGAAGCTAGAGCAAAACTGAGGAGGGTGCATTTAGTCTTGTGGGTGCATAATTTTTTTTCTAGGAATGCATATATGGTGAAATTTTAACTAAATCTATAGGATTGATATTTTGTGGGGGGTGCATTTGCATCCACAGTGTTGAACCTAGCTTTGCCCCTGACGGAATGCCTGTAGAGAGTCTCGGCACACAGAATTGGGACAAGCAGTGAACGAAGCACAACAAGAAGAAAACCCGGTCGCCAAAAATCGGTGGGCCGTCTTGTCTAGATTACGGCAGTGAGATGATGGGCTTGGATTTTTTTTTCCCTTGCTGACCCGACAGCAGATACCACCGGTATGGCGGTATTCTATTCTGCCCATGGGCTAACGATGTTCAGTTCAGTTTCTAAGAGATTTTTATTTTTCTTTGATAAATTAATTTATTTTTCTTTAAGAAAATAAGAATCCTTCGGAACAATTACGCTGAGTTAGAAAAATATGGATAAAGACGTTGACCATGGCATCCGTTTTACCGTATGCTCATTATCTGACGGTCCAGCCTAGGTACACACATACCCACGTCAGACTCGGCCAGAGACGGACGGCCGGCCGGCTCATCAACTGCTCCCACTCGACTCGATGGGTTGGAAAGAACCGGACGAAATCGGTGCAAAAGGGGGGCAGCAGGATTAATTCCTTCCTTCCTGCTCGTGCTGGACATGGACGACGACCAGCTGATAAAAACTCTCTGCGGCTTCTAGAAGGTCAGCCTGCCTGCGTGCGGTGCGGCGTGCCATGCAGATCTATACGGTTATCCACACCACACGCATGCATGTTCAACCGTCCATGACAGGGACGTACGGATTAGTTAGGTTTCCGCTAGCCGCTGATCAATAACGTCCAGTGTCGTCGTCCCCTCCAGAGTTTTCTCGGCTCGGACATCCATTGCCATTATTAACTAACTACTGCATGCGGCTAGCTAGGGCATGTGGAAAGGAGGAAACCGGGTGCTAGCTGCTGGGTCGTCGTACGTTCGCCGATCCCGGTTAGTCGTCGGCAGTTTGACAGAACAGAAATCTGGTCAGAGGCGGTGACATTTTCTGCTGCTGCCTGCTGGTGTGCGGTCCGAGTCCGACGTTTTGTTTGAACAGTTCGTGACCAAAGTACCATGGACTGTCGACTGGACTAGTATGTAGCTGCTAGCTCGCCTGCTCCCGCTGAAGGAAACGACGACGATGTGCCTGCAAAACTACCAGCGGCGAAACGAAGACGAAGCATCGTCGGGCCGGCGGCAGCGGCACCGACACGGACGATGCCGAGCTAGGAGACCGAGAGGCCGGTGGAGATGGAATATAATCTGTGGCGCGCTGTGCAGTGCGTCGCTTCCAGATGGGAGTACGGGAAGGTGTGCGCGTGCGCACGGCCGGCCGGCTGGGGTCAGCCAGCCTCTCGTTGGCGCGTAGGCGCGTATCTCGTGCGTGTGCGCGTACTGATTTGTGGTGTGGCGCCGTGGTCGCCAAGCTACAGCTAGCTTAATTAGCTGCTGCTGGCTGCTGCTGCTTCTTTCGAATATTGCCACCCTGACCCAGTCATCTCTCGAAGAATGCTTCCTTTACCATTAAGGCACGTACGCAGCGTGTATGTATCGAAAATATGTGAAAACAATTTTTTTTTAGAAGAAGAAGGGATGTGCTATATATTATAATTAACCAGACTCTGTAGGCATGTGAGATTTTCACAGATCATGAAATTATATTCGAGCAGTTAATAATGAGTACACTAGCAATAGAACTTGACCGGTTGACTGATCTTCTGCCTTTGTATATATTTACTGGGCTTCGCGATCTGGACCAAACCTAATTAACTGTTTCGGCTTCCCTCATTTGTCCACATCTGCGCTACTTTCTTCATTCACTACCGGAATCAGCTTCTTTGCCGTGTGTCTGAGACACACGGCAAAGGTTATTTTACACTCGGCAAACGCTTTGCCGAGTGTAACACTCGGCAAAGAACGCTCGGCGAACTGTACATCGGCAACAGCATCTTTGCCGAGTACTTTTTGTCGGGCACTCGGCAAAGACTTTGCCGAGTGCCATTTGGCACTCGGCAAAGAAAAGTCACCGTCACGGCGCCAAGTGACGGTGACGGATCCTTCGCCGAGTGCCCACGGCGACACTCGGCAAAGGAGGTTTGTTTGCCGAGTGTCTGGTGGACGGGCACTCGGCAAAGAACCCTCCAGTGGGCCCCTTTGCCAGTCCCTTTGCCGAGTGCCTTGGCAGTGGCACTCGGCAAAGATGTCTTTGCCGGTTCCCAGGTTGCCTTCTTTGCCGAGTGCCATTTTCAGCACTCGGCAAAGACGGCTTTACCGGTTCCCAGGTTGCCTTCTTTGCCGAGTGCCATGGTCAGCACTCGGCAAAGATGGCTTTACCGGTTCCCAGGTTGCCTTCTTTGCCGAGTGCCATGGTCATAGCACTCGGCAAAGAACCCTTTGCCGAGTGTTACACTCGGCAAAGTGACCAGGATGTCCCTTTTTTATTTGTTTTTGCTGTTCCATCCAAACAAACAAAAGATATATATCATTCACATCACATTATATATCAATCGCATCACAGAATGAACACATTTATCATCAACACCATATATATCACAAAGTGTCACTAATATAAGTCTCACAAATACAAGTATGTGTATTTACCAAGTCTGGATCACTAGCCAAACATCACCAACCGTCACATATATATCACAAAGTGTCAGTAGCCAAACATCACCAACACTCACAAGACCAAGTCTAGATCATCAACGAGGTGGGCATCTGGACTGGTTCGGCGAAGGGCTGGACGAAGCATGAGGGTTGTTCGACGCCGCCGATTGACCCTGCACAGAGAATAGATTGTATGTGTGAGAACATATGAATATATATCATGCAGTACTAAAATTTTGATACTCACAGGAGTAGTGAACGCGGCAGGGTCAGTTGCAGGGAACAACGGAGGTGGTGGAGCATGACCCTGTGCGGCGCCAAGGCTCTGCACGTACGCGAACAAATCCGCCATCCTCTTCTCCAGCTCCTCACGTTGCCTCCTCTCATCATCTAGCTGAGTCTGTAATATTTCGCCCTAATGTTACGATAATGCAAAGAGAAGATATATAAAAATTAATGAACGATGAATAGATAAGGAATAACCTGGAGTTGCTGGATACGATGTTGTGAGGTGTCCTGCCGAGGTCGTATGGCTGGGCTCGCGCTCGTGCTCCTTGCTCGCACCTGAGAGAGAGTGGGAGTGGAGGACGAGTCGATTGCCCCGTCGGCAATCCAGTACCGCCCATGCCTCTTGCCTCCTCCGACCCTCATGAGGACATCTCCGTCGATGTCCTCGGTCCTCGGATCGTAATCTGGCCCATGGACCTCCTTGGCCATTGCGGTGTACTCACTGAGTCGGCTGTGGATGGCGGGGTTGGTGTACGCCTCGGGCCCGTCATCCGGGTTGTAGGTGACGTCGGACGTCGCCTTCCCCTTGTGGGCCATGGCATATGCCGAGAACGTGGAGCAAGGCGCGCCACCATGTGCCGCCGACTGCGAGAAAACCAACGATATGGTTAGAAATCATGTCTAATCGAAAGTTATATACCTAAATAAAAAAGAGCGCGTACCCATGCTTCCGCGTATTTGCCCAGGCTGCGGCTGCCTTGATGGTGGGAGGGACCTTGCATCAGCAAACGCCGTTCCCGGCTAGCGTTGTGCGCCTCGTCCCACTCAGCCGAGCACCACCTCTGCACCATCTTCTCCCAGCACTCAGGATGCGCGGCGCACCAATGAGGAATCATCTAAAAAAATATAAGTACACCGCATATCAGAAGATAAGAATAAGCATATTTAGTACCAATAATAAAGTTTTGTATTTACCTGCAAGTACTGGTCCGCAGTCAATGACATGGTTCGGGCGTCCTTCTTGTTCACCTTCTCCCCAAGGACGGAGCCGTGGTAAGTGACGATGGCCTGGATGCGCGCCTCGTAGTGCATGTCCACGACGAGCTTCTTACAGCACGTCGTAGACACCACATCCGCCCTGGCCTCGTATCCAGCATCGCACCTGAAGAAATCCTGCATACAAAGACGATGTATCCATACATTATTAAAAGAAATCCTGGAGAACAACAGGGAGGTGACGCCGAAACTCTTTCTCGGACCGGAGTAGAGCATGGAAACTAACACCATCTACGCAACCGCGGGCTGTCCAAAAAACGTGGACAATTCGAAACTGATACATTTGTAGATATGCAAAGATCTGCATATCTACACCGTATCACTTTCGAACGGGAGACGCCTAACTGGGTTACGTGATCTATGACCATGATGCGGAAATAGAGGTTATACCTAGGGTGGCGGTGGAGTCAGGCTAGTGGGGCAGTGGCGGGTCGGTGCAGTGGCGACTCGACGCGGTGCAGGCAGACCCGCAACGGCTAAGACCTCTGCAAAAAACACATGCCTGTCAACAAAAAATTTCGGCAGCACCTCTCCCGCACGGGGAGGTTTCCAAAACCTGCAAATAAAACAAAACAGCACGATGGCTGACATGCACACATATTTCATGCTATAAGAGGATACAATCTACCGAAAGATCAACCTTGTGAAGACAAAATAACCCACAAGGGTACTAACTTAGACATGAAAAACAAAGAATGAACATGGAGAAGCAAATACATGGAAACATGAAATATGGAATACGCGGCGGCCACGATTTTTGCGGTGCTAGAGTTCCTTATCTGACCGTTCGCGACGTCCTACAACACCTCATCGGCGTTCGTGGTGGACGGTGTGACGATCAGTTTGGGAGGTCTTGGCGGCGGTGATTAGTGGCGAGTGAAGGCGGAAGACTGGAAGCTCTTCACCTGTTAGACATAAGGCGTCACTTTAGTGCAGGACATCGAGACGGCTACCATGGTCGCGCACCACCAGAAGACGGTGATCGGCGGCGGCGCGCTGGAGTCGCCACCGGACCTCGTGAACTTCCTTAGCGGCATCGACCCGTGCGACGGAAGACAGAGCGGGCCGAGGGACATGTTGTACAAGTGTATGATATTGTTGCTCAGCTCTAGAAGTGATTTGTAACTTGAGTAGGCTGGTTGGGGTATTTATAGCCCCCAAAACCCTCCAAATAGTCGTTGCTAGAAATTTGCTAAATCTACTCTTTCCTCGGGGGCATCATCGAGATTGCCTATCAGTTAAAGAGGTATGGCGTGCCACCGGTGCGTCACTAGTACACCAGGCCTCAGTTGTGCTCCTACAGTGCTCTCTGGTAATGTGATCTGGTGCACCAGGCCACACAAGCTTCCTAGAGATGCCTCTCATAAGAAGGTCCGGTGCGCCCCAGAACAATTGAAGTTTCACACTTTTCTCCCTATCTTCTTCAAATCAATTTGACTAATATTGTGAACCTTCCTATGACTTAAACAAACTTGTTTTGAGTATGTCCAACTAGTCTAAGTCATAGATTCTCACCATTTTATTATCTCCAACCCAGAAGCTTGGTTTAGGCTCGAACTGACCATTTTATTATCTCCAAAATTCAGAGTGCCGGATGAGAGAAAAGGGGAGCACTCCTTCACCTTGTAATGATCAACAGCAGCCAAATCTTACTAGAGTTGCCAAGATTTCAAAGGCACAAGGTTTTAGCTAGCTAGGACGTCAAACTAGAGCCCCCTCAGTATTTAAGGCACAATGAGAATTTTGAGTCCTAAAAGAATGAACAGGAATCTGCAATCGTACCTTTTACACAGTTTAGAGTTTAGGGTTTATGGTGGTTTAGGGTTATTAAATATAGTATAATTATAGAACCAATTACACCGATAAAGACTAAAAGTGGAGACAAATTTTTAAACCTAAGCCTATGTCTAATACTTATAGAGCTTCTTTGTACTATAACTATAAGTGATATTCAAACATTTGATATAAGACACGAGCTAAACTTTAGTTAGGGGAACCAAACACTCCCTAAAAATGGTTGGGGTCATTAAAACCGGTAGTAATTTATCACTGCTGATTTGAGCAATGAATTGGCAATGATATCATGACTATCGTTGTCGGTTGATGGCTTGAGCCAATAGTGACGGTTCTACTGTACAAAACGTCAAAACCCCACACCCCCTTCCTCCTCTCTCTCCCATCTTGAGTATACTCATCCAAAGATATGTCCATAATTATTGAGCAACTTTTATTAAATGTAATTTCATAAAAAGTGGCTTTATTGCTAGCTGGTACCAGTTTTGTTGAAATTGCTAGTAATATACTGCATCACTCTCGGCCATGCATGGTAGTGAGTGCTAGAAATAAGGTGAATGTGCAAAAGTACATAGATCTATCGTCATCATCTCGACTCACGTGGCTACATCAGGAAAATGCTGCTTTGGGACACGAAAGCTGAGGCAATGGAATGGCAAGGCATTACTACTCATACTATCAAGTGTGAGCCTAGATCTATGCAATTCTTTCTCATAGGGGGCATGCTATAACCCTGATAGGATCCTTGTCACCCTAGGTAATCCTAACAAACTCCTACAGAAGGTGGACACATTCAATGAGAGGTTGAGGGAATGGAGCTTCAAGTCTTACAAGGAGAGCTACTGCTCCCACAAGCACTCGAAAATAAGGAGCATCCTGGTCACACAAGAGGGGCTAAAGTTATAAAGTGGAAAGAAGCATTTAGAGGCTAAATCTTCGTCCTATCAAAGCCACTCAAGAAGTAGAGCAGAACAACAATCAGAGTATGAAAAGTGGCTAAAAGAAATGGAAGAATGATTCATGGCATCTTAGATGTGATCATTTTGATATGAGATTAAGCGAGTTCTACAAAAGCAGGGACCGACACAAGTCGAGCCTTCTCTGATAGGCATGAGCCTAGTGCTCAAGGATCGTAGTAGATGCAGATCCACATCGCTTGACAAAGAAAAGACAAATGCAATATATCTAGTGGAAAACTTAACTGAATGCATGCTTATCAAGCTTTACATCCACTAGTGTTGTACAAGTAACAAGGTGGCAGATGATGAGGCCTAGCCTACCGAAGGCGAGACCATTCATGGTTGCCCAACTCCATATGGGTACACTATGGTCAACGTTGATAGGGTATGGGATAAGAAGTACAACAAGGTATTGAATTAACCTACTAAGTAAGATAGGCCACTTATTATTCAGAACAAGGGGACTATTATTACCTAGTAAATACTCTTCATAAAGCTCACTACCATCTTCGGATGATGAGAATGGTGACAAATACTCACCTCATAGGTCATTGTCTCCTCCTAGAGATCCACATCCCTATCCTACACCAAAAGAGACGACTCTCCTCCACCACCTGTATCCATCACCTCCTAGAAAAGGAAAGTCTCCTCCACCACCTCCCTCTTCACCCCCTAGTAGAGGGTAACCTCATTCTTATCCACATCTATCTCTTTAACAACTACCATCTCGACTCGAAACAAGAGCATGGTAATCACTAAATAAATGGTCATCATCTTAGCATAACAACAAAAAATGCAACCGACAAGAGTCCTTGTGACAAAAGTATCACTTTGGAATCTAATGGGCACATCTCGGCCCACCCATTAATCAAGCAGAACCAGAAATACAGGTAATCAATGAAGAGTCATAGAACAACATACTTTGGATATGCTAACCAAATACAAAACATTATCGATACTTTGAATACTCACATTGGGGCTTCGTCGCCGAATTGGTGTGGCTCACGTCGCCGGTGAGGCGGGGACGCGGCGGGCGGCGGTGCTGCGGCGTGGCGGCGCGGCGGCGCGGCGAGCGAGCGGAAGGCGGGGACGCGGCGGGCGGCGGTGCTGCGGCGTGGCGGCGCGGCGGCGCGGCGAGCGAGCGGAAGGCGGGGACACGGCGGGCGGCGGTGCTGCGGCGTGGCGGCGCGGCGGCGAGCGAGCTGAGAGAAGAGAGATGAGTGCAGAGAAAGGAGAGAAAGGAAGAAGGAGAGCGGTTTATTTGATTTCTTTGCCGAGTGCCCGTGATCTGGCACTCGGCAAAGATTTTTTAAAAATATTAAAATATTCTTTGCCGAGTGCCAGCTGGATGACACTCGGCAAAGAATCTTTTACAATCCTTTGCCGAGTGCCAGATCGCTGACACTCGGCAAAGAATCTTTTACAATCCTTTGCCGAGTGTCATTTGTGGACACTCGGCAAATTACTTTTTTATTTTTTTTATTTTCCCTACCAAATTTTTTGTGGTATGTTCCTACACTATGTAGACCTACATGTACCATTTTGGGAGAATTATAACAGTATTTTCTATAGCTAGTACATTTAGTTTGTTTATTTGAATTTCTTCGAAAAATTTAGATTTGAACTGCAGGTCACTCGAAACTTGGAAAACCGTGCATGCAAAAATGATATCCATACTACTTAGCACAAGTTACGACCGATTTCAGGAGCGGATCGAAAACTTCGAGCACCATGCTCACTCAACATGACCGTAAACTTGCCACACAGCTGTTTAAAAAATTTATAAAACACAAACAAACTTAGAAAATCATGAAACTTGTCCACATGTCATGATATCATATGTAGACTCTGTGATAAAAAATTTAGAATGTTTGGAGAAAGTTGTGAGACAGTATGTGTAGAAACCTAAGAGAACCACACATGAAATCACAGAGTTTCAATGTGGATCTCTTAGGTTTGTACACATAGTGCGTTACAGCTTTCTCGAAACTTTTTCAAATTTTTATCACAGCCTCTACATATGATATCATGACACGTGGACAGGTTTCATGATTTTCTGACTTTGTTTCTGTTTTATACAATTTTTAAACACCTGGATGGCAAGTTTACAGTCATGTTGAGTGAGCATGGTGCTCGAAGTTTCTGGTCCGCTCCTGAAATCGGTCGTAATTTGTGCTAAGTAGCATGGATATCATTTTTGCATGCACGATTTTCCAAGTTTCGAGTGATCTGCAGTTCAAATCTAAATTTTCCGAAGAAATTCAAATAAACAAACTAAATCTACTAACGATTGAAAACTCTGTTAAAATTGTCCACAAATGATACATGTAGGTCTACATAGTGTAGGAACATACCATAAAAATTTTGAGAGACAAAATAAAAAAAATAAAAATATACTTTGCCGAGTGTCTAGAGATGACACTCGGCAAAGTATGCTTTGCCGAGTGCCTACTATGTGGCACTCGGCACAGAACCTCTTTGCCGAGTGCCAGCCGTTGGCTCTCGGCAAAGACTGACGGCCGTCAGCTTTGGGACGGCCGCTGACGGCCGTTTGCCGAGAGCCCCCTTTGCCGAGAGTTTGACACTCGGCAAAGTTATCTTTGCCGAGTGTCGTCCTGTGCCGAGTGTTCAGCACTCGGTAAAGGTCGCTTTGCCGAGTGCCTAGCTTTACCGAGTGCGGCACTCGGCAAAGTCGACTTTTCCGAGTGCCCGATAAAAAGCACTCGGCAAAGCCGCCGGCACTCGGCAAAGAGCCGAATTCCGGTAGTGATTCCAAATATAACTATTCTAATTTCCTTTAAGAGAGTTATATCCATGTATAAACGGTGTGCCATATTCAATAAAGATCCGATTGCTCATATCTTGTCGTATTTACTATATCATACAAAGAACACACGTCCTCCATGTGCCATAGTGGTGAGTGACATACCGCAGTGGTAGGTGTGGTTTCTAGACTATCTAGTACGGCGTAGCTGGAGTTGCTGAAGGAACACACTTTGCATAGCGCTCACGGGTATACCTAGCTAGGATCCAAGGCTTGTCTATCGTGACTTCTTTTGTCCGCTATGTCGCCTCTTGCAATAAATATGATAGATGAAACCTTATCTTAACCGCCCAATGTCCCGTGATGTCGACCTTGTTGAAGTCGCATGTGGCGCTAGGATCGTATCGTCTAGAGCCATCTTGTCTCAGAGACACCTTGGACAGTGTCGGGGACTCCTATGCAAGACCCCCTATGGGACTCCTATGCAAGACCCCCTATCTCATATGGCCTCGAGGCTTATTTCCTCTACGCATGGCCATGGGGATTCAAGGATATGCTTTTCCTTGGACGCTGACACTGTCCCTAGGGCCCATCACATGCCTAAGGAGGCCTATATATAGGTGGGACCATTATTCTTGTAAATGCTTGACATAACTGGTCTTTTGTGTGTGTAGGGAATATTGTATGTTTCAACCGCCTTGACCAATGGTCAATGCGTTAGACGGTAGTCATGCCACATGACTTCCAAATTGCAAGGGTCATGTGATGCTTCGGTTGCTATACTCAACACTGGTAAGAAAGGAGTCATATGACATGACTATCGTCTAACACATCACATGCCCCTTGCAATTCGGGAGTCGAGTATAACCAGCAGTGACATGACTACCGTCTAACGCATCACATGACCAATGTGGCATGACTACTGTCTAAGAGCACTTGCCATTGAGAACTCTTCTCTCTTTGATGGACGCCCTAAACCTTAGGTGTGTGGTTCCATCTTCCTTTTTCTTTACTACTCCACAAAATATGTCGCACTTGCCATTGAGAACTCTTCTCTCTTTAATGGATGCCACCAACCAACCATATAAATAAAGAAAAACTTTATATCAAAACTATAGCTCTTAACGTGATCTATAAATTTGTAGCTGAAAAGTTTTGAATTGAAACTATTTAAGATCCCAGCATATTGTTGTATTTTCACAAATTTCAAATTTTGAAATTTAAAATTATCAAACAATATACAATGTTGAATTGGTTTATAAAAAAGTTATAGTTCTCAGTATAATATATAACTTTGTAGTTAAAATAATTTTATGTGAAAGTTCACTATAGTATATAACTTTATAGTTAAAATGTTTATTATTTGAAAGCTTTAAGTGCCCCCAATATGTGTTCTAATTAAGTTTATAGATTTAAAATTGAAAATCTAGAATTACTAAACAATCAATCTAGAATTACTAAACAATCAATCTTTGCAGAAATGGAGTTGTTTTCTACTAGTATACTGCACCTCGACAATTGAATGTTGAGTACTTGAGTACATATACATGTACTTACCTTAAACAGTACTCCCTCTGTTCACAAATGTTAGTCGTTCTTATTTTTCGAGTGGTCAACCATTTCTAACTTTGACTACATTTATACAAGAAAATATTAATATTTATAGTATATAACTAGTATCATTAGATTGATCTTTGAATCTATTTTTATAGTAAAATTATTCGAGAATATAAATGTTGTTAATACATTCTACAAATCTAGTCAAATATATAAAAGTTTGATCGGCACGAATACCATACCGACAAACATTAACTGCATCCATCATTGGTCGATCCAGAGCGAGCGAGTGTGAAAATACAATGATACGGGTTAGAGAGAATATAATAACAGATGCACCTGAAACCACTAGTGGAATCCGAGGCTTTGCCGAGTGTTGGATTCTTTGCCGAGTGCCTTTTGTCGGGCACTCGACAAAGAAGGCTTGTAAAGGCCAAAAATTGGTAGAAGAAAATAAAAATAAAATAATGAAGTAAAAAAATAAATTTAAAGATTAATCTTTAGGGATTTTCGAAACCTTTATAATTTCTCGTTTATTGGATGTCATAAATGAAAATAAATACATGAGCAAAGTAAGAGAAAGGAATAAATACACATAAATTATATTTCTGCATTCATGCCGGAAATTTTGGTTGTTACAAATTTATATTTGTATAATTAAACTTTTGAATCTGAATTCTAGGATAATTAAATAAAGAATTTCATCTGATAAATGAATTGCATCTCCATCCACTATATGTTGAGAAACACCTATTATAAAATAACTAAATAAAATATATTACATATCATGATAGATTTTGAATTTGAAAACCCAACTCAGGACTGCATTTGAAAATTTGCAAATCTGAAAAAAATAGGAAATAGAAATGGAAATAGAAAAGGAAAATAAAAAAAAGAAGGAAAACTCGCTTGGGCTCGACTCCCTGCTTCTGGCCCATCTTACCTTTCCTCCCCTCGGCCCATCATGACCGGTCGACCCCCCCTCACCATTTTTGCGCCGTGTCTGGTTTGTGGGCCCGCACGTCCAGCGTCGCGCTCGCGCGCGCGGGTGCCTCCCTGGGGGACTGACTGGCGGGCCCTACGGGTCATCTTCCTCAGCCGCACGCGTCGGCTTCAACGGACCGCGGAAAGCGCGGGCGCGTCACCGCCATGGGCTCCCCTCGGATGCGCAACAACCCCGATGAAATCGGGATTTCCTCCACCTGCGCCGCCCGCATCCGGATTCCTTCACGGTATAAATAGGACCCAAGCTGCACAACCCCCAGCCATAGTCGTGTGCGCCGAGCGTGGAACCAGGGGATAGGAGTGCGCCGCCGCCGCGGGACCTCGCCTGGGTAGCCGTTCGGGCCTTGGATCTGGGCCAGGGAGCTTTGACATACCGCGCGTAACTCGACCGTGGCCTTCTCGTGCGAAGCCGTGCTCCGGACTGCCGGAATTGCTTGTTGTGGCTGGTGCGCCGCCGCGGGGCCGCAGACCATCGTCGACCGGATCCTCTGCGATGACGCTGTCGGTAAGATCTCATCCCTCGCATTCGCCATCCTCGCCTCTTCGTGTAGCATAGGTTGGAGAAAGGGCTGGTGCACTTGGCTGCGAGAATGGTGTTCCCGGCGAGGTCTCCGCTGTGAGGGCACTGCGCCGCCGCACAGCTTCGTCACCGCCGCGCTCGGCTGCTGGGATTGGGGAAGAAAAGAGCGATCGTCAATTGGCTGATGAGCGGCTACGATTAGCTGTAGATACTGATTCGTGGAGAATCCAGCGCGACCGCGAGATCTTGATCCTACGCGCGGGAGTGTCCCTCGCCACTTTAAATCCGAAGCGTTGATCTGCAATCCAAGGGTCGTGATCGCATACCGCTTCATTTTAATGACAATCTAATCCGGGCCGTTCAATCGTGATCTGGCGGCCAGTACTATCCAATACCCCTTCGCCGCGCGCACTTTCTAAAAGAGACCCCGGGGTTTTACCTATTCAACCCACCGTCCATCTGTTGGTTAATCTGTGTCTGGGAAATATTTCGAGTTAGCCCCTGCATTTCTTTGTTTTTGATGCCCAGTCCAGAGAACAATTGAAATAGAAAATTAATTATAGAAAATGATTTTTAATACAAAAATAATTCCAGAAACTTGTTTAATTCGTAGAAAATTTATATTAAGTCCAAATTGATCCATTCCAGTTTCGATAAATTTGTATTAATATTGTCTATTAACTAGAAACATTGTTTAGCCATGAAACTTGAATTAAAATTGTTCATTCGAATTAAACTGTTCTAAGTACTCAATAACTCCATAAATTCATAACTGAATAATCGTAGCTCCGAATTTAGTGGTTCTTGTTCCTACGATCTCGTAACGTCGCGTAGATTGTTATTATGCAGTTTGATCTTAATGTTTGGTGTAATGTTAATATTGCCTATACATGTTTGTCTGTACTGCTACGTTTAGCAGTGAGGACACGAGCCATCTGAAGAGCAAGTTGGTACCTAGAATCTCAAGTGCCAGGCAAGTTGTGCCCTTGATCACTTCTTTTTACCTAGCCATGTTCTAATTAATCATAATGATCTGCATAGGTTAATTTTGATGGGGCCCAATAGGTTATCCTAGTTTGTCTATCTTTATACCTTGTTTACCACTGAACTTTTTGGGTAGTACTTGCTAGTGCTTTATGTGGTTTTGGGTATGAAGATACATTATTCATGATCACACTTTTATTATCTATTTATTATTACTGTTCATGATAAGATCATTATGTTAATTGGAACATGGAGCGACCACTCGGGAAAACAGTGCTACCACAAGGGTTTAATGGGACGCCCTTGGCTGATTAATTAGGAAAGCTAGTGGAAGACTACCTTACCCGAAAGGGGCAAGGGCAGTAGGGGAGTGGTCAGTGTAGGGAGGTCCTTGGTTGATTTTGCTGCGATGGCGGTCAGGCAAGAACCCTGCATTGGAGCTTCCTATAAACTGTAGCGGGTTTTCTGAATCTAGTGGAACTTTGTAAAGGCCTCGTAGTGTTACCCTGCCTCGCCTCCTCGGTAGAGGTGCATGGGAAGTCGCGATCCCTTGGCAGATGGGTAACATGACTTGTGGGTAAAGATGTACAACCTCTGCAGAGTGTAAAACTGGTATACTAGCCGTGCTCACGGTCATGAGCAGCTTGGACCCTCACATGATTAATTTATGGAACTAAATTCAATTTGTTGAGCTATGAACGTATGTGAGCTCACTCTTGCTGTCTCACACCCCCCCACAGGTCAAGAATAGGTACCGCAGGATGAGGCGCATGAAGGATGCTTTGATGTGTTCGTGAGAGGTCTAGGCCGTCGTCTCCCAGTCAACTTTGGGTTACTGGACTGTTGTCTCCTTAAAATGTAATTATTTATTTATTTTGTATAGAACTCATGTTATATAGTAATGATGTGACATTCGATCCTGTGCCATGATTCATCATATGTGTGACACCTGGTGATTATGTTCGCGCCCGGGTCTTGGTGCCCCTAAAACCCGGGTGTGACAAGGCTTTGCCGAGAGCCACACTCGGTAAAGTTAGGCTCTCGGCAAAGAGCCTCTTTACCGAGTGTTGACACTCGGCACAGGACCCCACTCGGCAAAGACAGGTTTGCCGAGTGTCAAACACTCGGCAAAGGGGGCTCTCGGCAAAGGGCCGTCAGCGGCCGTCCCAAAGCTGACGGCCGTCAGTCTTTGCCGAGAGCCAACGGTTGGCACTCGGCAAAGAACTCTTTGTCGAGTGTCATCTTTAGACACTCAGCAAAGTATATTTTTATTTTTTTTATTTTGTCTCCCAAACTTTTTGTGGTATGTTCCTACACTATGTAGACCTACATGTATCATTTGTGGACAATTATAACAGAGTTTCAATCGTTAGTAGATTTAGTTCGTTTATTTGAATTTCTTCGAAAAATTCAAATTTGAACTGCAGGTCACTCGAAACTTGGAAAACCGTGCATGAAAAAATGATATTCATGTTACTTAGCATAAGTTACGACCGATTCCAGAAGCGTACCGGAAACTTCGAACAACATGCTCACTAAACATGGCCGTGAACTTGGCATCCACATGTTTAAAAATTGTATAAAACACAAACAAAGTCAGAAAATCATGAAACTTGTCCACGTGTCATGATATCATATGTACAGGCTGTGACGGCGCCGTCTCCGTCACCGTCTCCGTCACCCGGCGCCGTAACGGCCGCTTTTCTTTGCCGAGTGCTCTCTGGCACTCGGCAAAGAGTTTTGCCGAGTGCCCGAGAAAAAGCACTCGGCAAAGAAGGCTTTGCCGATGCACTGTTCGCCGAGCCTTCTTTGCCGAGTGTTTTTAAGGCTTCGCCGAGTGCTTTAGGCACTCGGCAAAGCCATTGATTCCGGTAGTGAACGGTATGACCTCAGCATACAGCTCTGTGTACTGTGTAGATCAAAGTCATCGAGGGCGCCTTAATTATTAGTGTGTGAACATACAATGATACGGGTCAGAGACTCAGAGATCGAGCACAGCATATATACACAAAATCAATGCACGGGCCTAAAAAAATAGTACGATACCAGCATGACAGCGTGGACACACGTAACGAATGCAAGTCGTCCAATCAGGCCGCGCGCGCTTCATTTCATCTCGTTTCACGGTACGTCATACGTGAGGTGAGAACCGAAATCGACGGACATGTATGTAGAGCTAGCACTCGGCGAAGCGTTCAAAACACTCGGCAAAAGCTTTGCCGAGTGTTACACTCGGCAAAGAAGGCTCGGTGAACAGTGCATCGGCAAAGCCTTCTTTGTCGAGAGCTTTTTATCGGGCACTCGGCAAAGAAAAGCAGCCGTTACGGCGTCGAGTGACGGAGACGGCGGCTTTGCCGAGTGTCCCATGTGACACTCGGCAAAGAAGTTAGTTTTGCCGAGTGTCTTCCGTGCAGCACTCGGCAAAGAATCCATCTTTGTCGAGTGCCACTTGGGACACTCGGCAAAGAACCCGCCAGGGAGGGTCCCCATGTCAGGTTCTTTGCCGAGTGTCCCGAGTGGCACTCGGCAAAGCCGACCTCTTTGCCGAGTGCCAGGGACATAACACTCGGCAAAGAACCTAAGCCGGTGCCCAGGTCTGTGCTCTTTGCCGAGTGTTATGACCCGGACACTCGGCAAAGAGCCTCTTTGCCGAGTGTAACACTCGGCAAAGTGACCAGTATATACCTTTTTTATTTGTTTTTTGTATTCCATCCACACAAACAGAAGATATCACATATATATCACATATATACATCACAAATATCATCACAGACATAAATAGCCAACACAAACATAAAACCGTCACCACAAACATAAATATCCATCACAAACATAAGTGTTCAACATAAGTATCAAACACAAACATAAGTCTCTAACGTCGCAAGCTCTCACATAAGTATCAAACACAGACATAAGTATTATACACAAGTACAGAAGTCTAAAACAATGAAAACACAACACTCATGGAGGTGGGCGGCTTGACCGGGGCTGCGTTGGGCTGAACCCTTCCAGAGGGTTGTTGGATGCCGCCCCAGATTGGCCCTGCACAGAGAAGAGATTGCATGTGTTATACCAGATGCATTACAAACATCTAACTACAATTTTGATACTCACAGGAGTGTGGAAGAGAGCAGGGTCAACTGGAGGGAACAATGGAGGTGGCGGAGCGATGCCCTGTGCGGCACCAAGGCTCTGCATGTACTGGAACATCTCCGCCATCCTCTGATGATCTGCCCGGCGCTCCGCCTCCCGCTCCGCCATCATCCTCGCCTCCATCTCGCGACGTTCCCTCCTCTCTTCTTCTAGTTGGGTCTGTAATATTACAAGCCAACGTTATAGTAACTCAAAGAGTAGGTATATAACTCAAGGAAGGACGAGTTACACTAACCTCGAGTTGCTGTATGCGATGCTGTGAGCTATCGTGCCGAGGTCGTATGGCTGGACTCGAGCCCGTGCTCCTTGCTCTCACCTGAGACAGAGTGAGAGTGGAGGACGAGTCGATTGCCCCGTCGGCAATCCAGTACCACCCATGTCTCTTGCCTCCTCCGACCCTCATGAGCACATCGGTGTCGATCGGCTGGGTGCTCGGATCATAGTCTGGGCCATGGACCTCCTGCGCCATGGCGGTGTAGTCATGGAGGCGGCTGTAGACGGCGGGGTTGGTGTAGGCCTCGGGCCCGTCATCCGGGTTGTAGGTGACGTCGGACGTCGCCTTACCCTTATGGGCCATAGCATAGGCCGAGAAGGTGGAGCAAGGCCTTCCACCATGTGACGCCGACTGCAACGAAAACCAACGAGATAGTTAGAAATAATATCTAACTTAGTGCTATATATCTAAATAAAAAAGGTGGCGTACCCATGCTTCGGCATATTGGCCCAGGCTCCGGCTGCCTTGGTGGTGGGAGGGGCCTTGCATCATCAAACGCCGTTCCCGGCTAGCTGTGTGCGCCTCGTCCCACTCAGCCGAACACCACCTATCCACCATCTGCTCCCAGCACAGAGGATGTGCGGCGCACCAATGTGGAATCATCTGCAAAGTAAACACGTAAAGTGCATATCAGAAGATAAAATAAAATTCATGTATGGAGTACTGGTACCAAACATGCATGACTTTACCTGCAGGTACTGCTCCCTGGTCAACGACATGGTTCGGGCTTGAGTTTTGGTCACCTTCTCCCCAAGGACGGAGCCGTGGTAGGTGATGATGGCCTGGATGCGGGCCTCATAGTGCATGTCCACGACGAGCTTCTTACAGCTCGTGGTGGCCACCACATCCGCCCTAGCCTCGTATCCAGCATCGCATCTGAAGAAATCCTGCATACAAAAACGATGTATCCATACATTATTTCAAGAATTTGCAACGAATGCGACATATTTTACATTATACTAAGACTTACCCACAGCTCTTGCTTCACCCGCTCCGCCTTGTTATTGAATTCTCTGCCGTCCCGGTCTACTGCATCGGGGGCGACGGCGTAGTGGTCAAAGGTGAAGGCTGGGCCCGTCACTCCGGCGTACTCCACAAGTCCAGGGAAGTGTTCCCTGCACAGCAGGCCGAGGATGCCATTGGGGGGGGGGGGCGACGATGACCCCCAGCATAATCCAAAACCGTCCAAGACCTGTCCAAGTGATAAATAAAAAGTATTAGTTTATATTATGATTTTGAACACATAATATGAACAAGAATGAAGAACATAAAGTTACATACCTCTCCCCTTCCGGCCGAATCAGCGGCCGTCTGTCCCGAAGTATGGGACGCTGAGGGAGACTCGCGGGGCCTCGCAGGTAGATGCTCCTCGAACTAGAGCCGCCTGAACCTGAGGCGTCCTGCTGCTGGTCGTCGTCGTCCTACTGCTGGTCGTCGTCGTCCTGAGGCGCCGCCTACTGCTGCGCTGCCTGCTCTGCCTCGTCCTGTTGCGCTGCCTGCTCTGCATCGTCCGCCGTCCTACTCCTCCTCCCCCTCCTCCTCCTCAGGAAACCACCCACCATATTTGTCCAACAACCTGCAATTAAGAGTAAACAAATAAGCACATATAAAAAGATGTATTTAAAAACAGGTGCGAAATAAAAAGTCATATAGCATTACATCGATTAAAAATAATCTTCATATGTGTCGGGGTTAGCCGGATCATAACTCTCATCATCACTATCAAGCATTTCAATCTCCACACCATCGGAAGACGCAAGTTCGTCAGTAATGTCATTGCCTTCAAGGATTACTAAGTCATTATCATTTTGCACCTCATCCTCCTCCTCATCAACAACCATTTCAATATCTACGTCCATTCCGATAGCTTCGGTTAAGTCTATCTCAAATCGCCCTTCTAGCCCATCTTCTTGGAAGAACTCTCCATCATATGTGTCCGGGTCTAAGTTGTAATCTTCATCGTTAGGAACAGGTAACCTCCCGTGCGGCGATACCTTATACACAACATCCCAACCCTTAAGATGTTCTTTCGTTTGACACGCATATGGGAGATAATACACTTGTGTGGCCTGTTGGGCAACGATATAGACATCGTCTCCTGCTAAGGTGGAATCTTGTCGAATTTCGACTATCCCAAGATTAGAATGTGTCTGTCTCGTCACTTGAGGGTCAAACCAATGACATTTGAATATCACTGGAGTAAGAGGTTTGGAACCATAAAAATTGAGCTCATATATTTCTTCGATTCGTCCAAAATAATCGACATTGTCAAGGCCCGGCGTAAAGACCCCAGAACACGTTGTTTTCCGATTGGGCCGACTTTTGTCGTAGTGTGTTGTGCGAAAACGGTATCCATTGACGTCATACCCAGAATATTTCTTGACCCTATAAGCAAAGCCGTTGGCTACTTGTCTCAATTCGGCACTCATAGACGGATCTCTTTGGCCCTGCAAGTATTCGCAAGTTAAAAGACGCTAAATTGAGTTTAAAGACGTATCTCTTTTACAAACTAAGCACGTACCTTATGTTTGAACCAGGAAATGAAATCGGGCAACCCATTTCTCGCACCCTTTCTAAGAAGAGCGTCATATTCCTGTGGAGTGGGGTCCCTTGATCGACGCCAGAATTCATGAAGAAATTGTTCCATGTATGGCGTCACCTCTTCAAGGTTGGTCAATACGTATAGCATGATATGCCGCCACTCTTCATGTGTCAGGGTCTTGGTGGTCGAGCCACTTGCGCTTCCGAGTTGGCCTCGAAATATGCTAAGGTTTGATTCATTATCGCCATCATTGTAACGAGGGGGTGGATTATGCACGCTCGGCAGTTTGTCACCATAATAAGTTGTTGTGAAGTTTGAGACCTCCTCTAGAATGTATGCCTCTGCAATGGAAGCCTCGATTTTGCATTTATTTCTACATTTCTTTCGAATAGTCTTTAGACATCTCTCGATTGGATAGCACCAACGTCCCTGCACGGGGCCCCCCATTCGTGCCTCATAGGGGAGATGAAGAATCAAATGCTGCATTGGATTGAAGAAGCCAGGTGGTAATATCTTCTCAAGCTTACACAGTAACATGGGGGCCAATCTTTCCAAGTCTGCAACCACGGTCCGAGATAACTCTTTTGCACAAAGCTGACGGAAGAAATAGCTCAACTCTGAAAGCGCTAGCCAGACATGCTCAGGGACATAGCCTCGAACCATCGCAGGAAGAATCCGTTCAATCCATATATGGAAGTCATGACTCTTCATCCCTAAGACTCGCATAGTAGATAAGTTCACCCCCCTACTCAGGTTAGCTGCATATCCATCAGGGAACATCAACATCTTTATCCACTGAAGTACTTCCTTCCTCTGGGCCCTGCTTAGGACGAAATCGGCCTTAGGCCTTCTCCACGTCTTTCCGCCACTTGGCGGCTTCATCTCTAGTTTTGGTCTATCACATAACGCTGCCAGATCCACTCTTGCCTTCACATTATCCTTTGACTTATCAGGAATGTCCATAATTGTTGCCCACAGTGCCTCGGCAACATTCTTTTCAGTGTGCATCACGTCAATGTTGTGTGGAAGGAGCAGGTCATCATAATAGGGGAGCCGAGTCAAGCCAGACTTATGTGTCCACATATGCTGCTCACCATATCCCACAAAACCACCTTCTGTATTGGCCACGAGCCCATCTATCTGTTGACGAATTTTGGCACCAGTCATCGTTGCAGGTGGGCGGTCTGTCACTACGACACCTTTCGTAAAGTTCTTGATGTCTAGGCGGAATGGATGGTCAGCAGGAAGAAATTGTCGATGTTTATCGAAGGACGAATATTTGCCACCCTTTTTCAACCAAATAAACCTGAGAGCTTCCTTGCAAACTGGGCATGGGAATTTACCGTGAACACACCAGGCACAGAATAGCCCATACGCCGGTAAGTCATGCATGGAGTACTGGTACCAAACATGCATTCTGAAGTTTGTCTTCGTAGCTCGGTCATATGTCCATACCCCTTCCTCCCAGGCACGTACCAATTCATCGATCAAAGGCTCCATGTACACGCCCATTTTGTTCCCCGGGTGTCCGGGAATTATCAACGACACGAATATATTCTGCCTTTGAAAGCACACACCAGGGGGGAGATTGATTGGGATAACAAACACGGGCCAACATGTGTACGGGGCAGCGCTCAATCCATAGGGATTGAACCCATCTGTGGCCAACGCAACACGTACATTACGAGCCTCTTCGGCTTTCTCACGGTGAATGTCATCAAAGTGTTTCCATGCTTCACCATCTGACGCGTGCACCATCTTGTCAGGATTGTATCGTTTTCCATTTTTGTGCCATGTCATCTGTTTCGCGGATTCCTCTGTCATGTAAAGACGCTGGATCCTCGGTATGAACGGAAGGTGTCGTAGGATTGTCAAGGGGATGTCGAGCTGCCTCTTCTGTCCATCACCAGAGTCTACCTCCATAAACCTAGACGAATTACACTTGGGACAGTACTTTGCCTCCGCGTATTCTTTCCTAAATAGCACGCAGCCCTTCGGACAAGCATGAATCTGCTCATACGTCATCTTAAGTGCACGAAGTAGTTTCTGTGCCTCGTACATGCTCTTTGGCAGAACGTGATCATCCGGAAGCAGACTCCCAATAACTGTCAACAAGCCATCGAATGCATCTCTACTGATGCTGTACTGCGACTTGAACGCCATTACACGCCCAATGGCATCCAGTTGAGAAACCTTTGTCTGGCCGTGAAGGGGCTTCTGTGCCGCGTCGAACATGTCGTAGAACGCCTTTGCAGTCGGCTCTGGCTCGTCATCCATACATCCTCCCGTGTACTGTGCCTCCTGATAGTCGTTCAACATATCCGCTACCCCCGCATCCGCGTCATAATCCTCGACACGTTGTCTCAGCACCTCTTCTCTCGTACGATGCGCTTCACCATGAAATATCCACCGAGTATAGCCCGGCGTAAATCCATTCTTCCAAATATGTTCTACCATGGTCTTCTTTGGTTTTCTTTTCCGGTTGTCACATTTGCTGCACGGGCATGGGACTAGACTCGCTCCTTTAGCAGCTTCGCCATATGCCCGTTCCACGAAATCATCGGTCTTTCTAATCCATTCAGTGGTGACATCGTTCCTTCCTCTACGGCCCGTGTACATCCACTCACGGTCCTCCATCCTCTAACATATATAACCGAGTATAGTTTAATATAGACATGTAATGCATGTACACTACGTTCCTACCTTCTAATAGGTGACGATAGGTCCTAATCCCACCCGCGGTTGCGTAGATGGAGTTAGTTTTCATGCTCTACTCCGATCCGAGATAGAATTTCGGCAGCACCTCCCTGCTGTTCTCCGGATACACGTCCTGGCAGGGAGAGTGTACTGTCCGGAGAACAACAGGGAGGTGACGCCGAAACTCTATCTCAGACCGGAGTAGAGCATGAAACTAACACCATCTACGCAACCGCGGGCTGTCCAAAAAACGTGGACAATTCGAAACTGATACATTTGTAGATATGCAAAGATCTGCATATCTACACCGTATCACTTTCGAACGGGAGACGCCTAACTGGGTTAGGTGATCTACGACCATGATGCGGATGTAGAGGTTATACCTAGGGTGGCGGTGGAGTCAGGCTAGTGGGGCTGTGGCGGGTCGGTGCAGTGGCGACGGGACGCGGTGCAGGGAGACCCGCAGCGGCTAGGAAGACAAGTATCTTCTCTGTAAAAAAGAAACACAAGTCTGTTAATACAAAAGCCTAGCAACAGAAAATTTCGGCAGCACCTCCCCTGCACGGGGAGGTTTCAAAATCCTGCAAATAAAACTATCAGCACGATGGCTGACATCCACGCATAATTCAACGGCACGATGGCCGGAAATCCATGCATAAAATGATAAGGACATTCAACCTACGCACAAATACCCTCATTCTCCTTCTCATTAAAAATGTGATTGTGTCTACTTTGATTACATTAATATAAACATGTGTGAAGCGTTCATAGAGGTGAGGTCATGTGTAGAAATTTTCTATCACTATTTACGTACCGGAGGCGAGGACGGCGGAGGCGCGGCCGGAGGCGCGAACGGCGGGCGGACGACGGCGAGCGGGCGGACGACGGCGAGCGGGCGGACGACGGCGCGTGGGCGGGCGGACGGTGGGGCGCGGGCGGCGGTGAGGCGGGCGAACGGTGGCGCGTGGGCGGGCGGCGGTGGGGCGCGGGCGGCCGGGCGCGGGCGGCCGGGCGCGGCCGGCGGTGAGGCGTGGGGAGGCCGGCGGCGGTGAGGCGGCCGGCGGTGAGGCGTGGGGAGGCCGGCGGCGGTGAGGCGTGGGGAGGCGGGCGGCGGTGAGGCGCGAAAGGAGAAGGAAAGGAGAAGGAAGAAGAAAGCCGGCGCGCGGTCGGTTAAGTTAGTTTCTTTGCCGAGTGCCCGTGATCCGGCACTCGGCAAAGATTTTTTTAAAATTTTAAAATATTCTTTGCCGAGTGCCAGATCGGCGGCACTCGGCAAAGAATTCTTTGCCGAGTGTCCCCCGTTGCGGCACTCGGCAAAGATTCTTTACTACCTCTTTGCTGAGTGCCACACATCTAGCACTCGGCAAAGACGGCTTTGCCGAGTGTCATCTATAGACACTCGGCAAAGTGCATTTGTATTTTTTTTATTTTGTCTCCCAAACTTTTTGTGGTATGTTCCTACACTATGTAGATCTACATGTATCATTTGTGGACAGTTTTAACAGAGTTCGAAATAGCTAGTAGATTTAGTTTGTTTATTTGAATTTCTTCGGAAAATTCAAATTTGAAATACAGGTCACTCGAAACTTGGAAAACCGTGCATGAAAAAATGATATTCATGTTACTTAGCATAAGTTACGACCGATTCCAGGAGCGGACCGAAAACTTCAAGCAACATGCTCACTAAACATGGTCGTGAACTTGCCATCCACATGTTTAAAAATTGTATAAAACACAAACAAAGTCAGAAAATCATGAAACTTGTCCACGTGTCATGATATCATATGTACAGGTTGTGATAAAAAATTGAGAATGTTTGGACAAAGTTGTGAGACACTATGTGTAGAAACCTAAGAGAACTACACATGAAATCATAGAGTTTCAATGTGGATCTCTTAGGTTTGTACACATAGCGCGTCATAGTTTTCTCGAAATTTTTTCAATTTTTTATCGCAGCCTGTACATATGATATCATGACACGTGGACAAGTTTCAAGATTTTCTGACTTTGTTTGTGTTTTATACAATTTTTAAACATGTGGATGACAAGTTCACGGCCATGTTTAGTGAGCATGTTGCTCGAAGTTTTTGGTCCGCTCCTGGAATCGGTCGTAACTTATGCTAAGTAACATGAATATCATTTTTTCATGCACGGTTTTCCAAGTTTCGAGTGACCTGCAGTTCAAATCTAAATTTTCCGAAGAAATTCAAATAAACGAACTAAATCTACTAACGATTGAAACTCTGTTAAAATTGTCCACAAATGATACATGTAGGTCTACATAGTGTAGGAACATACCACAAAAAGTTTGGGAGACAAAATAAAAGAAATAAAAATATACTTTGCCGAGTGTCTAGAGATGGCACTCGGCAAAGAGTTCTTTGCCGAGTGTCAACTGGGCGACACTCGGCAAAGAAGACTCTTTGCCGAGTGCCAACCATTGGCTCTCGGCAAAGACTGACGGCCATCAGCTTTGGGACGGCCGCTGACGGCCCTTTGCCGAGAGCCCCCTTTGCCGAGTGTTTGACACTCGGCAAACATGTATTTGCCGAGTGTGGACCTGTACCGAGTGTCCTACGCTCGGTAAAGACGCTCGTTACCGAGAGCCGAGCTTTGCCGAGTGCGGCTCTCGGCAAAGCCATCTTTGCCGAGTGCCCGAGAAAAGGCACTCGGCAAAGCGTCCGGCACTCGGCAAAGGCTCGGATTCCGGTAGTCTAGGCCGTCGTCTCCCAGTCAACTTTGGGTTACTGGACTGTCGTCTCCTTAAAATGTAATTATTTATTTATTTTGTATAGAACTCATGTTATATAGTAATGATGTGACATTCGATCCTGTGCCATGATTCATCATATGTGTGACACCTGGTGATTATGTTCGCGCCCGGGTCTTGGTGCCCCTAAAACCCGGGTGTGACAAGGCTTTGCCGAGAGCCACACTCGGTAAAGTTAGGCTCTCGGCAAAGAGCCTCTTTACCGAGTGTTGACACTCGGCACAGGACCCCACTCGGCAAAGACAGGTTTGCCGAGTGCCAAACACTCGGCAAAGGGGGCTCTCGGCAAAGGGCCGTCAGCGGCCGTCCCAAAGCTGACGGCCGTCAGTCTTTGCCGAGAGCCAACGGTTGGCACTCGGCAAAGAACTCTTTGCCGAGTGTCATCTTTAGACACTCAGCAAAGTATATTTTTATTTTTTTTATTTTGTCTCCTAAACTTTTTGTGGTATGTTCCTACACTATGTAGACCTACATGTATCATTTGTGGACAATTATAACAGAGTTTCAATCGTTAGTAGATTTAGTTCGTTTATTTGAATTTCTTCGGAAAATTCAAATTTGAACTGCAGGTCACTCGAAACTTGGAAAACCGTGCATGAAAAAATGATATTCATGTTACTTAGCATAAGTTACGACCGATTCCAGAAGCGTACCGGAAACTTCGAACAACATGCTCACTAAACATGGCCGTGAACTTGGCATCCACATGTTTAAAAATTGTATAAAACACAAACAAAGTCAGAAAATCATGAAACTTGTCCACGTGTCATGATATCATATGTACAGGCTGTGACGGCGCCGTCTCCGTCACCGTCACCCGGCGCCGTAACGGCCGCTTTTCTTTGCCGAGTGCCCGAGAAAAAGCACTCGGCAAAGAAGGCTTTGCCGATGCACTGTTCGCCGAGCCTTCTTTGCCGAGTGTTTTTAAGGCTTCGCCGAGTGCTTTAGGCACTCGGCAAAGCCATTGATTCCGGTAGTGAACGGTATGACCTCAGCATACAGCTCTGTGTACTGTGTAGATCAAAGTCATCGAGGGCGCCTTAATTATTAGTGTGTGAACATACAATGATACGGGTCAGAGACTCAGAGATCGAGCACAGCATATATACACAAAATCAATGCACGGGCCTAAAAAAATAGTACGATACCAGCATGACAGCGTGGACACACGTAACAAATGCAAGTCGTCCAATCAGGCCGCGCGCGCTTCATTTCATCTCGTTTCACGGTACGTCATACGTGAGGTGAGAACCGAAATCGACGGACATGCATGTAGAGCAAGGAACTCATATCCCACCGCGGCTGCAGCCTGCAGGTAGCAGTAGCACACGTACGCGCTTCTAAAAATCGCACCGCACGTGCGCGCGCGCGTTCGATTCGATCCAAGTTTCTCAAACTTTCTCGTGCGCAGACGACACAAGGCGCAGTGACACATTGGCACACGTACGTCATCGATCGCCTCCTCCACCGAAAACATCTCGATTGGACATGGGTGATGGGATAGATCCTCCTCCCGCGATGCTGGCGTGGATCGATCTCGGAGTCGTGCATGCACCGCCGCAAGACCGACGACTACTCTTAGCTTGTTGGGTTCGTACGCGACACAGGGCTCCTCCTGCTGACTGCTTCGTCCTCATCGAGCTCCTCCGCAGTGCAGTGCAGTGAATAATGATGCTCCTCCACAAGTGGTATAGCTAGCATGCATGTCAACATCTCCTGCGCCCCTTTCTTCCGGGAACCTTCTCCTCGCGCGCATCCAGCTGGTCGTCGATCTCACCAACTCAAGAAACCGTCACACCGGCGACCGTCCATCCTACTGCCCTGCCACCACACAGGAGAAAAATTTACAATACTCGATCGGACCGGAACAAAACCCGCATGTGCGCCAATTACTCCCTCCCCAATCCCAGAAAAAACACCGCAGATTCCCGGAACCTGCAGCACGCGGGCCGGGCCAATCCACCGCCGCAGGCCGCCCGCAGCAGCACTGAATCTGATCTCATCTCAGACAGCAACAAAAAAGTTGCCACCTCCCCTGGAAAAGGGGAAAAAAGAAACAATCTTTGCGGCGCCAGCAGCCTATATAAAGCTAGCGCGGGCAAATCCCCTCACACTCCACAAGTTCAGAGACCCGGCCAGCTGCTTTAGTTTGATTCCAACCAACAACCATCAGCAGACAGCAGCTTATTAATTTGATTCGGACATCGATCGGTTCATGCTAGCTCTGCGGACGGCCGCGCGCACGTACGTACGTTCAACGGCTAGCTAGCTAGCTAGCTAGCTGAGAGACCATGGACAGCAAGCTGGGCGTGCAGCACGGGCACCACCACAGCCACAACGGCGTCTCCAAGCCGCCGGTCGCAAGGAGGAGGCAGAGCGGCGGCGGCGGCAAGGGGGTCAAGGTGGTATACATCTCCAGCCCCATGAAGCTCACCGCCAGCGCCGAGGAGTTCCGGGCCATCGTGCAGGAGCTCACCGGCCGCGACTCCAACGTCGCCGACCACGACCTCGACGGCGGCGGCGCCTACCACGTGGGCGCGCCGTCGTCGTCCTCGTCCTCGTCGTCTTCCTACTCCTCCCTCGGACGCGTCTCCCCGGCCGTGGCGCCGTCGGAGGCGGCTGCCGCCGCAGCGGGAGCCCGCGCTCGGTCGTCGCCGGCGGCCAACGCCGGGGCGCCGCCGGTGGTCGAGTACGCCGCCGCGATGGCCCAGCCGCCGCCGTTCCAGTTCCAGGGCATGTACGACCACCAGACTGCCGGGAGCTTGCTTTACGGCCTGGACAACTGGTAGGAACATATCGTATGCTGGACGGGATTAGTTTGTCTTCGGCTACGATTTGATTGTTTCACATGCGACGCCTCTGAGGACACACATGTCGACCACGACCACGTCGTGTATATTATATTTGTAGCCTGTATTCACATACGGTTTTTGTATGTGCGTGCATGGTTCTTCTTCTTTAGACTGCACCATCCATCATCTTGTGTACTTGATATGAACAGTGTGTTAATAGTAGCTAGATGTATCTATCAGTACATGTTTTTGCCCCGTCTTCTCTGTAATTAGAGATGGCAATGGGTACCCGCTACCCGAAACCCGGTGGGTTTTTGCTCTATTAGGGTATGGGTTTGGATCAATTTATGTACCCATGGGTTTGTTAATGGGTTCAAATAGAAACCCAACGGGTACGTGGGCATGAGTTTGTTCTTCCACTACCCATACCCGCAAACCCATGGGTTTTTAAAACCCGCATTAAAATCATCATTCCTTATAAATATGTCTCATAATATTATTAATTGAATATGTTCTAATTGAAATAAACTTCATGTAACAAATTTTAAGCTAAAATTAGTTATCACTTGTTCCTTTTATCCTAACTTATTAATGTATTGATTGTTATTTACATGATAAATTAATTTTTTATGTTGATGTTAGTGGGTATGGGAAACCCGTTGGGTACCCGAAACCCGCATGGGTATGGGTTTGGGCAAAATTTTATACCCGTCATGGGTATGGGTTTTTTAGCGGGCATATTTTTTCTTCACGGGTATGGGTTTGGGCAAGTAATACCCAGCGGGTTTTTACCCGTTGCCATCTCTATCTGTAATACTTGATTCTGACATCCAAAATCAACGGACACGCGCCTGCTAGTTGCTGCCAAGTGCCAGCACGTATAGCAACTTGCATGAGCTCATGGCATGCATCACAATCTTCGAAGGATTAACAGTACAATCTTGATCAAGTCTCTATATCCAACATATAATATATAATCAGTCGATGGAAGGGGACAGATAGCTATCTATAGCGATAAAGCGCGTGTGTTGTGAGTTGTGACACGTATATCACATGATATGTCAAGCGCGGACACCTAGGGTGTATTTGGTTTGAGGTTAAATTAGGATAAGGCGGTGGCGACACCGTCCTCTCAATTTTTTGGATCACGCCGCCAACAAAAAATTACTCCAGTGTTTATCTCGCCACCACTTGACTCTCATCAAAACACTATATAAACTATGGCCGCCCCCTTCCATCCCTCCTTATACATCCAACCAAACATACAATAATTCATACAGATGTGTTGGTCACTTGTTCTCAAATGCTAAGAATTAAGAACAAGGCAACAAAAAGAGTTTAATGGTTAATGACCTTCGTCCTTCGAAGCATTATTTCCCTTAGGATATAACGATCTTCGGATGAAGGTCATGAAGGACATACCTTCTTCATCACAGTTTACAATAGTGAAACAAGAAGTATATAAAACATGAGAAATAACATGAATGATCATATAACATTATTTATATATCATTTTCATATAGTCATGAATGAATAAAAACAATATTAAATTACATTTGTACCTTCGGTTTAACAGAAGACAAAGTCCAAGTGTGACGCACAAGTGAATACAAGTCAGCGTGAACAGTACGGGCACAGGACGCAGCCTGCGTAAAATTACATTCATGCCCTTCATATTCACTATTGACTTAATAACAATCTGTCGAGGACTAGATAGCCTTTTCCTCCTTAAGTCGGTTTCTCTTTCTGCTATTGAGCCGAAGCTTCCTTGCGCACAGCTTCGGCGCTGGTTCAACCTTCGTTTCGATCCTGCTTTCCATATTGTGTACAGCTTCATCCCGAGTCTGAAGATTCATGTACATATATTATGCTTGAAAAACATTGTTAATCATGTTTTTGAGTACCTTCGGAAGACGAAGCCCCCCAACAGTAGCCCATCGCAGTATTAATTTGTTATAATAACGAATTCAGACTGCGACATGAACGAAGACCTTAAGCCGAAGGTCCGAAAAAAACACCTTCCCTTTGCTAGAATAGCAACAATCAATGACAGACGGGGCCCTCCAAGTTGTAGCATGCTAGGCGTATAAATATGAACTCACACCAGCATCATTTGATACACTGTTTCTGCCATTTGCATTATTTTTCTCAAACTTTTAGCTCTTACTTACTAGCTCTCGCTAGATTTTCAAGCTTCTTGAGCTTCGGTTTAAAGTCATGTTTTCACCATGTCTGAGGAAAAAATGTCCAAGGAAAAGAAGGTTGTTGCGGAGATGAAGCTGACTGAAGAGACGAAGCTGTTTGAGGAGAAGAAGGTTGTGGATCCTTATATTGCTGTATTTATTGAATCGATGGCAAAGACAAACATAGAGAAGATTACTAAAGAGATACTGGAAGGTTTATCTGAAAATACTGGTGACAGCGATAGCTATGATGCAGAAAGTGGAGACGAAGATTCTAAAGATCGTTTGTGGCGACCGAGCCATACCATCTTCGGGAAATCGACTATCAAACAGAGTCACGTTGATGCTATGAGAGGAAGATACTTCCGCGACATGACTATTGTGAGGGTTGGAGGGGATAGCACTGCTCCTATTCCTGAAGCGAATGAGGTGGTTATCTACCGAAGCTTTTTGAAAGCAGGGCTTCGGTTTCCATTGAGCAGGTTCTTGGTTGAAGTGCTGAAGACATTTCAAAATTTTCTTCATCAACTTATGCCTGAAGCTATAATCAGGATGGATTTATTTGTTTAGGCTGTGAGAAGCCAAGTGTTGGAACCCAGCGCAAAAAGTTTTTGCAGTATGCACGAGCTCCTGTACAAGACGAAGGCCACCGGAAAGGAGCAGTATCACAACAACTTCGGTTGTTACAGATTCGTTGCTCGATCCAATGCAAGCCATCTAGTTCCTACATTCCGAAAGAGATGGCCTGGAGCCTGGATGGAAGAGTGGTTTTATGTTAAGAATGATTTAATTGAAAGGGAAGATATTAAGGAAATCATTAAATGCCCTATCCGGTCTCGCTTCGGCCTTCGGAGGCCGAAGGTGGTAATCGATCAAAATGATGAAGCTTGCCAGAAGGCTTTTAGCAAGGTCTGCGCCTTCATTGGCACAAGGGATATTGTTCAAGAGCACATAGCATACAGAGTATGGCCACTTGTGGAAAATTGGGATATGCCGAAGGAAACTACTGCTGAATCAACTAAAGGTGGGTTGATTCGACTAAAATATACTTTCAAGTTTAGAGACCGGTTTGATGAGCCAAATGATGATTGACTAAAAAGTATTGAGGCTATCAACGATGAACTAGTTGGGACATATAGCAAGGCCGAAGATAATGCTCTATCCGCAGCCTTCGGAGGTCAGGGGAAGAAAAGACTGAACAGAGTTTTTGATGCGATCGACTTCATATACCCCGATTACCGCTACCCACTACGAGGACATGAGAAAAAGAGGAAGATTGCTGCTTCGGACATCCCAACTGAGCATGCGCCGAAGAGCAAAAAGGTAAAGGTTCTGACCCACCGGCCGCGTTACATTGAACCGGCCGTGGTCCCTGACTTTGGCGCAGGGTCTTCTTCAGCAGTCGAAGCAACACAAATTGCTCCGATTGCACAGAGCACCGTAGAACCAACTGTAATGCCGAAGACGCATACAATTGAACTAGTCAAAGATAAGGTTGAAAAGGCTGAAGAGCCGAAAGTTGAAGAAATAATAAAAATGCCAAAAATTCTGAGCCCTCCGACAGAGGCAAATCTGCTGAAGGCGCAAAAAACTTCTGCCGCGACTCCCAAGAGGAGAAGGATGACCAATGTTCTAGATGCTGTACTGGAGACTACAATGGCGTTGAGCCCTGCTCCTGCAAAGAAAATTGTACAAGCTGAAGCCAAATCGTAGGCCAAAGCTGAAACTGGGCAAGTAGAAACCGAAGCTACACAATCTCAAGCTGAAGCCGAAGCTGGGCCTTCAGTGCCCATCGAGACGGAGCCTGTCGTGTCTAAAGAAAAATCGGCAGAGCAAATTGCTCCTAAAAAGTTCGGGACCTTTGCTTCTGAACCTTTGAATGAAAATATTGACTACATCATTCGACACGCTTCGGGGAAGAAGCTGTCCGAAGAAGAAATTCTGGAAGCCAGGCACTATGCTCGAAAGTTGAAATATCCGAAGGGAGCCTTGGTTTTTAACGGGAGTAATGAAGATGATTTCTTATACTATCTCCCGGACAACAAAGAAATATCCGTTTGCTGGGAGATAGGTAAAAGCATGGGATTCCCAAAGCTGGAAGACGGCCTTTCACTTTTGTCGAAAGATGATCTTGCTGACAGCCTAGCATACAACAGTATAAAGGTATAGAAGTTAACTTTGTATTTGAGAATGAAATATTTCATTTGTTATACTCAATTATTTCTTCATATTGCTGGGTTTAATTCTAAGTAACGCCCTTAGGGCGCAGAAAGATATTGAAGACAAAGGGTATACGATGGCTTTGAACAATCTTCGTTCGGAGGTGATTGAATTGAGAAACGAAGGTCTTAAAAAAGACAAAATCTTAATTTCTCTGGTTAACAAAGTGAAAGAATATGAAGCTAGTTTGAAAGCTCAAGCCGAAGCCAAAAAGATTGAAATTGAAGACCTTCGGAGGCAACTGGCCGTAGCTAAGGAAAAATGTGCACTCGCAGAAGCTAACCAAGAGATCAACGAATATTGGAAAGATCATTTAGAGAAAAATGTTGAAGAACTTCGCACATCCAAGGAAAGGTGCTTTGAAAAATCCTTAGACCGTGTGAAGAAAATAAAAGGTAGTTTCGCCAAAGTGGGTGCCTATTCTGCCAAAGAAAACTTCATACGAGGCGACCCCAAAGGCGTTATTGAATGGATAAGTGGAGAGGCCGAGACCTTCGAAGAAATTTTAAATGATCGCGGGGATGTTTGCGCGTTTTTCGGTGCGCGGGGAATTTTAGCCATCTTGGAGAAGGCGGGATGTGACCATATTAAGACCATGGCCCAGACCGAAGCTGCGTTCTCCATAGATGATACAAAGGATCCTTCAGCTGAAGCAACCTTGATGGGCGGAAGATTCTACAATGATATCTGGGTGAATGGTGGCCGAGAGATGGCCCATGAAATTATAAAGAAAAGTGAAAAAGACACCCATGATGCCCGAGCAGAAGCAAGGCGAGCTGAAGAAGCTGCAGAACACGAAAGGCATATAGGTATTATTCTTTGGTTTTTAGCTTTAGCATTTATTTTTGTGGCTTCGGACTAATTAATTTTCCCACTTCAGCTGAATTATCCCCGCCGCCGGAACCATTCGATCCCCTGGCTGATCCAAAAATGAAGGAAGCGCTGGAGATCATTAATATGACTGAATCTATTGTTGATGAAGTTGTTAACAAATTACTGAACGAAGTTGCAGAAAAAGTCCTTAAAGAGGAATAGCTCTTATTGTAAAAACATTTTGAAATGGACAATGTATGAGACACTAGAATGGACATTGTACTTTTATTATAACAAGACTGTAATATTTGACGTGTGTAGCTTTGAATCGAATATATAAATTATTGTAATTCATTTCTTTGCGATGCATGAAACTTTACATACATACTATTTTTGAGCCTTCGGCGAAAAAACACCTTCCCTTCTTTTCATGCTTCGTAAAGAAAAAGATCCATGCTTTGTAAAAATATTCTTGCTTCATAAAAATATCCATGCTTCGCAAAGGGGGATCCCTTCTTTTGTGACAAGACTGATGAAGCTATATTTCCCGAAGCTTACTTCGTGCCTTAGCACATTTTCATTTTTACGAAGCATTCACCGAAGTTTACTCCGTATTCGATTCTCGTGTCAATGATGCGATATGACATATGATGTGATGCTATACGGAATGATGTGATGATATGATGCAAAATGATACTGATGCCGAAGACACACACCCACACACCCACACTGGAATACACAAACTCTGCATCCCCTTAGGAATGACTTTTGAGCTTCTTCACCGTTTATTTTTCGGTGTTCACCATTTATTTTTTGATGTAAGTTCTGCATCCTCTTAGGAACGTCTTTTGAACTTCTTCGCCTTCTATTTCGGCGGTATAAGTTCTGCATCCCCTTAGGAACGACTTTTGAACTTCTTCGCCTTATATTTCGGCGGTATTTGGCTCTGCATTCCCTTTGGAACGACTTTTGAGCAGAAAACTTACGCTGCGCTCCCTTAGGAACGACTTTTTGTAGCTTCAGCAATCTTAGCTCTGCATTCCCTTAGGAACGTCTTTTGAGCACAAAACTTACGCTGCGCTCCCTTAGGAACGACTTTTTGTAGCTTCATAACTTTTGAACTTCGTAAATCTGTGAAGAAGATATATTTCGTTCTGATAGAAGCAAAATCATTACAAGAAATTAAAACTAAATTTACATTGCTTGTTCCTTATTAAAAAGCAAAATGGCATAAAACATAAAAGGATTTCAGAGGCAGGATATTGCTCAGTATATGTGCTTTGATTCTGGCACAGTGCTGTTGACTGTGCGAGCTTCGGATTCCTCTCTGAATTCACGTTGCTGTTGGGAGTGCTGGTGCCCTTCTGGCTGCTGGCTTTGGGAATAAGTAGGTTGCAGTGGTGGTGGCAGTGGGAGCTGAGGCCAAGAAGCCTGTGAATGGCTTGCCGAAGCAACAGAAGCTGCAGGATGATTGCCCACATATTCTAGTATGTAGGGAGAGTGGCACGAAGCAGTTTGTAAGACCTGCTTTGGCTGATTCTGCCAAGCTTCGGCTTCGGCGATCTCTTTTTGCTTCAGAATAGTGATTTGGCACATTCTTGTAGTGTGGCCCTTATCCTCACCACAGAATAAACAATAAATTTTTCTGGGTTGATCCCCACATCTTCCTCCGAAGCCCCTGCCACCTCTACCCCTTAGAGCTGGTGGCCTGAAGGAGCTTTGCTGATGTCCCGAAGACTGTGAGGTGTGCTGTGGCCTCTAAAGCTGGCTTCCTTTATCATCATTCCGACTAGAGCTATGGATTGATCTGACATGCCTAGGGTGGATTCTTCCTCCAAAGCCCCTAGTCATCTCAGAGAATCTGTAAGCTTCTTTCCTTCTTTGGCAGAAGTCATTGTCCGCTCGGATGTACTCATCCATTTTCTAAAGCAGCTTCTCTAGAGTCTGAGGGGGTTTCCTGGCGAAGTATTAGGTCGTAGGCCCTGGCCGAAGACCCTTGATCATTGCCTCAATGAAGATCTCATTGGGCACTATGGGTGCTTGTGCTCTGAGTCGCAAAAACCTTCGGACATACGCCTGAAGGTATTCCTCATGGTCTTGTGTGCACTGGAACAAGGCCTGAGCTGTAACTGGCTTCGTTTGAAAGCCTTGAAAACTGGTGACCAGCATATCCTTTAGCTTTTGCCATGACGTGATCGTCCCTGGTCGAAGAGAAGAGTATCATGTCTGGGCCACGCTTCGGACTACCATGACGAAGGATTTTGCCATGACTGCAGTGTTGCCCCCGTACGAAGATATAGTTGCTTCATAGCCCATCAGAAATTGCTTCGGATCTGAGTGCCCATCATACATGGGGAGTTGAGGTGGCTTGTATGATGGGGGCCATGCTATAGCTTGCAATTCTGATGATAGAGGAGAAGCATCATCAAAAGCAAAATTTCCATGATGGAAATCTTCATACCAATTGAAAGTCGCCTAGAGGGGGGGTGAATAGGCGGAATCTGAAAATTATAAACTTAAGCACACACTACAAGCCGGGGTTAGCGTTAGAATTAAAATCGAGTCCGAAAGAGAGGGCAAAAAACAAATCAAAGGCAAATGAATCGGATGACACGGTGATTTGTTTTACCGAGGTTCGGTTCTTGCAAACCTACTCCCCGTTGAGATGGCCACAAAGACCAAGTATCTTTCAACCCTTTCCCTCTCTCAAACGGTCACCTAGACCGAGTGTGCTTTTCTCCTTAATCAACGTGTCACTTAGACCCCTTACAAGGACCACCACAACTTGGTGTCTCTTGCTTGATTACAAATTGCTTGAGAACAAGAATAGGGGAAGAAGAAAAGCGATCCAAGCGACAAGAACTCAAATGAACACAAATATCTCTCTCACTAGTCACTAATTGTTTGGAGTGATCTTGGACCTAGGAGAGGATTTGATCTCTTGTTTGTGTCTTGGAGTGAAGTCTAGAGCTCTTGTATTGAATGCAATGGCTGAAAACTTGGATGCCTTGAAGTGTGGTGGTTGGGGGGTATTTATAGCCCCACCCACCAAAATGGCTGTTGGGGAGGCTGGCTGTCGATGGGCGCACCGAACAGTCCGGTGTGCCACCAGACACTGTCCGGTGTGCCAGCCACGTCACCTAACTGTTAGGGTTCGACCATTGGAGCTCTGTCAGCTTGTGCCACCGGACAGTCCGGTGGTGCACCGGACAATCACTGTTCACTATCAGGTGCACCTTCTTGCGCTATTCTGACTTCTGCGCGAACTGTCCGCGCACTGTAGCGTTCACTATTCACTTTTGCAGACGACTGTTGGCGTTGTAGCCGTTACTCCGCATGGTACACCGGATAGTCCGGTGAATTATAGCGGAGAGGCATTTCCAGAAACCCGAAGGTGAGGAGTTTGAGTTGATCCACCCTGGTGCACCGGACACTGTCCGGTGGTGCATAGGACACTGTCCGGTGGCACACCGGACAGTCCGGTGCGCCAGACCATGGCAGCCTTCGGTTTTCTTATGCTCTTTTATTTTGAACCCTAACTTGTTCTTTTTATTGGTTTTTGTTGAACCTATGGCACCTGTAGAACATATAATCTAGAGCAAACTAGTTAGTCCAATTGTTTGTGTTGGGCAATTCAACCACCAAAATCATTTTAGGAAAAGGTTTGACCCTATTTCCCTTTCAATCTCCCCCTTTTTGGTGATTGATGCCAACACAAACCAAAGCAAATATATAAGTGCAGAATTAAACTAGTTTGCATAATGTAAGTGCATAGGTTGCTTGGAGTGAAACCAATATAAACTATCATAAGATATGCATGGATTGCTTTCTTTCTTTTAACATTTTGGACCACATTTGCACCACTAGTTTTGTTTTTGCAAATTTTTGGAAAATTCTTTTCAAAGTCTTTTTGCAAATAGTCAAGGGTAAATGAATAAGATTTCGAGAAGCATTTTCAAGATTTTGAAATTTTCTCCCCCTGTTTCAAATGCTTTTGCTTTGACTAAACAAAACTCCCCCTTAATGAAATTCTCCTCTTAGTGTTCAAGAGGGTTTTACCAATTGAGATAGAATTTCTTAGAGGAATGCTAATTTCAAAGATACCAATTGAAAAACATTTAAAAATTTAAACTTGTTTTGAAAAATTTTGAAATTGGCATGGTGGTGCGGTCCTTTTGCTTTGGGCTAATACTCTCTCCCCCTTTGGCATTAATCGCCAAAAACGGATACTTTGAGTGAAATATGAGCACTTAGTAACTTCTCTCCCACTTTGGCAAACAATATATGAGTGAAAGATTATACCAATGGAGAGATGGCGGAATATCGGCAAAGAGTAGATAATACCGATGGAGTTGAGTGGAAGCGTCGTCTTTGCCGAATACTCCATTTCCCTTTCAATTCTATGACTAGGCATGAGAATACACTTGAAAACACATTAGTCATAGACATAAAAGAGATATGATCAAAGGTATATAAATGAGCTATGTGTGCAAAGTATCAATCAAAGTTCCGAGAATCAAGAATGTTTAGCTCATTCCTAAGTTTGGTAACGGTTTTCTCGTCTAGTGGTTTGATAAAGATATCGACTAGTTGTTCTTTGGTGTTAATATAGGCTATCTCGATATCCCCCCTTTGTTGGTGATCTCTTAAAAAATGATACCGAATGGCTATGTGCTTAGTGCGGCTGTGTTCAACGGGATTATCTGCCATGCGGATTGCACTCTCATTATCACATAGGAGAGGGACTTTGCTAAATTTATAGATATAGTCCCTAAGGGTTTGCCTCTCCAAAGCAATTGCACGCAACAATAGCCTGCGGCAATATACTCGGCTTCGACGGTAGAAAAGGCTACTGAGTTTTGTTTCTTTGAAGCCCAAGACACCAGGGATCTCCCTAGAAACTGACAAGTCCTGATGTGCTCTTCCTATCAGATTTTCACCCTGCCCAATCAGCCTCTGAATATCCTAATAAATCAAAAGAGGATCCCTTGGGGTACCAAAGACCAAACTTAGGTATATAAACTAAATATCTCAGGATTCTTTTCACGGCCCTAAGGTGAACTTCCTTAGGATCGGCTTGGAACCTTGCACACTTGCATACGGAAAGCATAATATCCGGTCGTGAAAGGGAAATAGGCTTACACCTTTTCCTAAATAAATTTTGGTGGTTGAATTGCCCAACACAAATAATTGGACTAACTAGTTTGCTCTAGTCTATAAGTTCTACAGGTGCCAAAGGTTCACAACAAGCCAATAAAAAGACCAAAGATGGGTTCAAATAAAGAGAGCTAAAGAAATCCCAAAGGCACCCTGGTCTGGCGCACCGGACTGTTCGGTGTGCCACCGGACAGTGTCCGGTGCACTAGGGAACCCGACGCTGAACTCGCTACCTTCGGGAAAATGGAGGCCGCTCCGCTATAATTCACCGGACCATCCGGTGTATGCACCGGACAGTGTCCAGTGGCACACCGGACTGTCCGGTGTGCCAGCGGAGCAACGGCTACTTCGACGCCAACGATCGACTGCAACGCATTTAATGCGCGCCTGCGCGCGCAGAGGTCAGAGCACGCGCAGTTGGCGCACCGGACAGTTTACAGGACCTGTCCGGTGCACCACCGGACAGCCCAGAGGCCCCACAAGTCAGAGCTCCAACGGTCGAACCCCAACGGCTGGCTGGCATGGCCGGCGCACCGGACAGTGTCCGGTGGTGCACCGGACTGTCCGGTGCGCCATGCGACAGCAGACTTCCAACGGCCACATTTTGGTAGTTGGGGCTATAAATACCCCAACCACCCCACATTCAATAGCATCCAAGTTTCCAACATTCTACACATTATAAGAGCTATAGCAATCAATACAAGACACACCAAAGAGATCAAATCCTCTCCCAAGTCTCTAGTTCAATTCCAATCAATAGTGACTAGTGAGAGAGTGACTTGTGTTCATTTGAGCTCTTGCGCTTGGATTGCTTCTTTTTCTTTCTCATTCTTTCTTGAGATTCACTCAATTGTAATCGAGGCAAGAGACACCAATTGTGTGGTGGTCCTTGCGGGGACTTAGTGTCCCGTGTGATTGAGAAGAGAAGCTCACTCGGTCTAAATGACCGTTTGAGAGAGGGAAAGGGTTGAAAGAGACCCGGTCTTTGTGACCACCTCAACGGGGAGTAGGTTTGCAAGAACCGAACCTCGGTAAAACAAATCCTTGTGTCTCACTCTTCATTTGCTTGTGATTTGTTTTTCACCCTCTCTCTCGGACTCGCTTAGATTTCTAACGCTAACCCGGCTTGTAGTTGTGATTAACTTTGTAAATTTCAGTTTCGCCCTATTCACCCCCCCTCTAGGCGACTTTCAATTGGTATCAGAACCCGGTGCTTCATTAGAGCCTAACCGCTCGAAGTGATGTCGGGAGATCACGCCAAGAAGGAGATGGTGACCGGCGACAAGCCCGCTACAAGCCACGGGAAGGCTCCATCGGGTGAGTTCCGCAACAAAGGGAAGGAGAAGGAATCCTCTTCCCACAAGTCGCATCAGAGTGGCGACAAGAAAAAGAAGATGAGGAAGGTGGTCTACTATGAGACCGATTCTTCATCGCCATGCACCTCCGGCTTCGATGCACCGTCCATTACTTCTAAGCGCCATGAGCGCAAGAAGTATAGTAAGATTCCCATACGCTACCCTCGTATTTCAAAGCATACTCCTTTACTCTCTGTTCCATTAGGCAAACCACCGGTTTTTGACGGTGAAGATTATAATATGTGGAGTGACAAAATGAGGCATCATCTAACCTCACTCCACACAAGCATTTGGAATGTTGTTGAGTTTGGTGTACAGGTACCATCCGTAGGGGATGAAGACTATGACTCGGACGAAGTGGCCCAAATTCACCACTTCAACTCCCAAGCCACTACTATACTCCTCGCCTCTCTAAGTCGAGAGGAGTATAATAAGGTGCAAGGGTTGAAGAGCGCAAAGGAAATTTGGGACGTGCTCAAGACCGCGCACGAAGGAGACGAGGTGACAAAGATCACCAAGAGGGAGATGATCGAGGGGGAGCTCGGTCGCTTCATGCTTCACTAAGGGGAAGATCCGCAAGCTATGTACAATCACTTGAAGACCTTGGTGAACCAAGTGCGCAACCTCGGGAGCACAAAATGGGATGACCATGAGATGGTCAAGGTTATTCTTAAATCCCTCGTTTTTATTAACCCTACACAAGTTCAATTAATTCGAGGTGATCCTAGATACAAGCTAATGTCTCCCGAGGAAGTTATAGGGAAGTTTGTAAGCTTTGAGCTAATGATCAAAGGCTCAAAGAAAATCATCGAGCAAGGCACCTCCTCCACGCCCGAAGCACAACCCGTCGCATTCAAGGCAACGGAGGAGAAGAAGGAAGAGTCTACACCAAGTAGGCTCCCCATTGACGCCTCAAAGCTCGACAATGAGGAGATGGCTTTAATCATCAAAAGCTTTCGACAAATCCTCAAGCAAAGGAGGAGGAAGGACTACAAGCCCCGCTCCAAGAAGGTTTGCTACAAGTGTGGTAAGCCCGGTCACTTTATAGCAAAATGTCCTATTTCTAGTGACAGTGACAGGGGCGACGACAAGAAGGGGAGAAGAAAGGAAAAAGAAGAGGTACCACAAGAAGAAGGGCGGCGATGCCCATGTGTGTCGCGAGTTGGACTCCGACGAGAGCTCCACCGACTCCTCCGACGAGGACGCCGCCAACATCGCCGTCAACAAGGGACTTCTCTTCCCCAACGTCGGCCACAAGTGCCTCATGGCAAAGGACGGCAAAAGGAAGAAGGTTAAATCTAAATCCTCCACTAAATATGCATCCTCTAGTGATGAAGACAATTCTAGTAATGAGGAGGATAATTTGTTTACTCTTTTTGCCAACCTTAACATGGAACAAAAAGAGAAGCTAAATGAATTGATTAGCACTATTCATGATAAGGATGAACTCTTGGATAGCCAAGAGGACTTCCTAATTAAGGAAAATAAGAAACATGTTAAGATTAAGAATGCTTATGCTCTAGAAAGGGAAAAATGTGAAAAATTATCTAGTGAGCTAAGCACTTGCCATGATGTTATTGCCAACCTTAGAAATGAAAATGCTAAACTAGTTGCTAAGGTTGATTCAAATGTTTGTGATGATTCATATGCCAATCTTAGAAATGATCATGCTATTTCTATTGCTAAGATTGAGAAATTAAATGCCTCTCTTGCTAGCCTTAGATTTGAAAATGAAAAATTGATTGCTAAGGCTAAAGAGTTAGATGTTTGCAATGCTTCCATTTCCGATCTTAGAAGTGAAAATGATATTTTACATGCTAAGATTGTTGAACTAAAAACTTGCAAACCCTCTACATCTACCATTGAGCATGTTTCTATTTGCACTAGATGTAGAGTGTTGACATTGATGCTATTCATGATCATATGGCTTTAATTAAACAACAAAATGATCATATAGCAAAATTAGATGCTAAAATTGCCGAGCATGAACTTGAAAATGAAAAATTTAAATTTGCTCGTAGTATGCTTTATAGTGGGAGACGCCCTGGCATCAAGGATGGCATTGGCTTCCAAAAGGGAGACAATGTCAAACTTAATGCCCCTCCTAAAAAATTATCTAACTTTGTTAAGGGCAAGGCTCCCATGCCTCAGGATAACGAGGGTTACATTTTGTACCCTGCCGGTTATCCCGAGCACAAAATTAGGAGAATTCACTCTAGGAAGTCTCACTCTGGCCCTAATCATGCTTTTATGTATAAGGGTGAGACATCTAGTTCTAGGCAATCAACTCGTGCTAAATTGCCTAAGAAGAAAACTCCTAGTGCATCAAATGAACCTAGCATTTCATTTAAAACTTTTGATGCATCTTATGTGTTGACTAACAAATCCGGCAAAGTAGTTGCCAAGTATGTTGGGGACAAACACAAGGGATCAAAGACTTGTGTTTGGGTACCCAAAGTTCTTGTATCTAATGTCAAAGGACCCAAAACTGTTTGGGTACCTAAAATCAAGAACTAAATTTGTTTTGTAGGTTTATGCATCCGGGGGCTCAAGTTGGATCATCGATAGCGGGTGCACAAACCACATGACGGGGGAGAAGAACATGTTCTCCTCCTATGAGAAAAACCAAGATCCCCAACGAGCTATCACATTCGGGGATGGAAATCAAGATTTGGTCAAAGGTTTGGGTAAAATTGCTATATCACCTGACCATTCCATTTCTAATGTTTTTCTTGTTGATTCATTAGATTACAATTTGCTTTCCGTTTCTCAACTATGCAAAATGGGCTACAACTGTCTATTTACTGATGTAGGTGTCACTGTCTTTAGAAGAAGTGATGATTCAGTAGCATTTAAGGGAGTGTTAGAGGGTCAGCTATACTTAGTTAATTTCAATAGAGCTGAACTCGACACTTGCTTAATTGCTAAGACTAACATGGGCTAGCTCTGGCATCGCCGACTAGCACATGTTGGAATGAAGAATCTTCACAAGCTTCTAAAGGGAGAACACATTTTAGGACTAACAAATGTTCATTTTGAGAAAGACAGGATTTGTAGCGCATGCCAAGCCGGGAAGCAAGTTGGCGCTCATCATCCACATAAGAACATCTTGACGACTGACAGGCCACTTAAGCTCCTCCACATGGACCTATTCGGCCCGATCGCTTACATAAGCATCGGCGGGAGTAAGTACTGTCTTGTTATTGTGGATGACTATTCTCGCTTCACTTGGGTATTCTTTTTACAGGAAAAATCTCAAACCCAAGAGACCTTAAAAGGGATTCTTGAGACGGGCTCAAAACGAGTTCGACTTGAGGATCAAGAAAATAAGAAGCGATAATGGGACGGAGTTCAAGAATTCACAAATTGAAGGCTTCCTTAAGGAAGAGGGCATCAAGCATGAGTTCTCTTCTCTCTACACGCCACAACAGAATGGTGTAGTGGAGAGGAAGAATAGAACTCTATTGGACATGTCAAGAACCATGCTTGATGAGTACAAGACCTCGGATCGGTTTTGGGCCGAGGCGGTCAACACCGCCTGCTACGCCATCAACCGGTTGTATCTACACCGAATCCTCAAGAAGACATCTTATGAACTCCTCACCGGTAAAAAGCCCAATGTTTCATATTTTAGAGTCTTTGGTAGCAAATGTTTTATTCTTATTAAAAGAGGTAGAAAATCAAAATTTGCTCCTAAGGCTGTAGAAGGCTTTTTACTAGGATATGATTCAAACACAAGGGCATATAGAGTCTTTAACAAGTCCACTGGACTAGTTGTAGTTTCTTGTGACATTGTGTTTGATGAGACTAACGGCTCTCAAGTAGAGCAAGTTGATCTTGATGAATTAGATGATGAAGAGGCTCTGTGCGTCGCGCTAAGGAACATGTCCATTGGGGATGTGTGTCCTAAGGAATCTGAAGAGCCCATTCAAGCACAAGATCAACCATCCTCCTCCATGCAAGCATCTCCACCAACTCAAGATGAGGATGAGGCTCAAGATGATGAAGAAGAAGATCAAGAAGATGAGCCACCTCAAGACAACGGCAATGATCAAGGGGGAGATGCAAATGATCAAGACAAGGAGGATGAGCAAGTTCCAAGACCGCCACACCCAAGAGTCCACCAAGCAATCCAACGAGATCACCCTGTCAACACCATCCTCGGCGACATTCATAAGGGGGTAACCACTAGATCTCGTGTTGCACATTTTTGTGAGTATTACTCTTTTGTTTCCTCTATTGAGCCACACAAAGTAGAGGAAGCACTCCAAGATTCGGATTGGGTGATGGCGATGCAAGAGGAGCTCAACAACTTCACGAGGAATGAGGTATGGCATTTAGTCCCACGTCCTAACCAAAATGTTGTAGGAACCAAGTGGGTCTTCCGCAACAAACAAGACGAGCATGGTGTGGTGACTAGGAACAAAGCCCGACTTGTGGCCAAGGGATATTCACAAATTGAAGGTTTGGATTTTGGTGAAACCTATGCACCCGTAGCTAGGCTTGAGTCAATTCGCATTTTACTTGCCTATGCTACTTACCATGCTTCAAGCTTTATCAAATGGACGTGAAGAGTGCCTTCCTCAATGGACCAATCAAGGAAGAGGTCTATGTTGAGCAACCTCCCGGCTTTGAAGACAGTGAGTATCCTAACCATGTTTATAGACTCTCTAAGGCGCTTTATGGGCTCAAGCAAGCCCCAAGAGCATGGTATGAATGCCTAAGAGATTTTCTTATTGCTAATGGATTCAAAGTCGGAAAAGCCGATCCTACACTCTTTACTAAAAACACTTGCAAATGATTTGTTCGTATGCCAAATTTATGTTGATGATATCATATTTGGGTCTACTAACGAATCTACATGTGAAGAGTTTAGTAGGATCATGACTCAAAAATTCGAGATGTCTATGATGGGGGAGTTGAAGTATTTCTTAGGATTTCAAGTGAAGCAACTCCAAGAGGGCACCTTCATTAGCCAAACAAAGTACATTCAAGACATTCTAACCAAGTTTGGGATGAAGGACGCTAAGCCCATCAAGACACCCATGGGAACCAATGGGCATCTTGACCTCGACACGGGAGGTAAATCCGTAGATCAAAAGGTATACCGGTCGATGATAGGCTCTTTACTCTATTTATGTGCTTCACGACCGGATATTATGCTTTCCGTATGCATGTGTGCAAGATTCCAAGCCGATCCTAAGGAAGCTCACCTTAGGGCCGTAAAACGAATCTTGAGATATTTAGTTTATACTCCTAAGTTTGGCCTTTGGTACCCTAGGGGATCCACATTTGATTTAATTGGTTATTCCGATGCCGATTGGGCAGGGTGCAAAATTAATAGAAAGAGCACATCGGGGACTTGCCAGTTCTTGGAAAGATCTCTGGTGTCTTGGGCTTCAAAGAAGCAAAATTCTGTGGCTCTTTCAACCACCGAAGCCGAGTATATTGCCGCAGGCCATTGTTGCGCGCAATTGCTTTGGATGAGGCAAACCCTCAGGGACTATGGTTACAAATTAACCAAAGTTCCTCTTCTATGTGATAATGAGAGTGCAATCCGCATGGCGGATAGTCCCGTTGAGCATAGCCGCACTAAACACATAGCCATTCGGTATCATTTTCTAAGGGATCACCAACAAAAGGGGGATATCAAGATTGCATATGTTAGCACCAAAGAACAATTAGCCGATATCTTTACCAAGCCATTAGATGAACAAACTTTTACCAAACTTAGACATGAGCTAAATATTCTTGATTCTAGAAACTTTTATTGATGTCTTGCATACATAGCTCATATATATACCTTTGATCATCTCTTTCATGTGCTATGACTAATGTGTTCTTTCAAGTCCATTTCATGCTAAGTCATAGATTGAAAGGGAAAAGGAGTCTTCGGCGAAGACAAGGCTTCCACTCCGCTCCATCGAATCATTCATCCTTCGCTGTCGCTCCGCACAACTCTCCAACTTTGGTATAATCTTCACTCCTTTACTTCCATCCGAAGGGGGAGAGAGTAGTTTAAAAGGGCTTATATTTCACTCAAATATCCGTTTTTGGCGATTCATGCCAAAGGGGGAGAGAGTATTAGCCCAAAGCAAAAGGACCGCACCACCACCAATTTCAAAAAATAGTCTTTTATTTGGTATGAAGCCTATTAATTGGTGAAGTTTTTTCAATTGGTATCTTATTTTGATACAATTTCAAATTCGTATACCCTCTTCAAAATTAATATCTAAAACCCTCTTGAACACTAAGAGGAGGATTTCATTAAGGGGGAGTTTTGTTTAGTCAAAGGAAAAGCATTTGAAACAGGGGGAGAAAATTTCAAAACTTGAAAATGCTTCTCGAAAATCTTATTCATTTACCTTTGACTATTTGCAAAAGAACTTTGAAAAGAATTTCCAAAACATTTTGCAAAAACAAAACATGTGGTGCAAGCGTGGTCCAAAATGTTAATAAAAAGAAAAGACATCCATGCGCATCTAGTAAGTAATATTTATTGGTTTCATTCCAAGCAACCTTTGCACTTACATTATGCAAACTAGTTCAATTCTGCACTTCTATATTTGCTTTGGTTTGTGTTGGCATCAATCACCAAAAAGGGGGAGATTGAAAGGGAAATAGGCTTACACCTTTTCCTAAATAAATTTTGGTGGTTGAATTGCCCAACACAAATAATTGGACTAACTAGTTTGCTCTAGTCTATAAGTTCTACAGGTGCCTAAGGTTCACAACAAGCCAATAAAAAGACCAAAGATGGGTTCAAATAAAGAGAGCTAAAGAAATCCCAAAGGCACCCTGGTCTGGCGCACCGGACTGTCCAGTGTGCCACCGGACAGTGTCCGGTGCACCAGGGAACCCGACACTGAACTCGCTACCTTCAGGAAAATGGAGGCCGCTCCGCTATAATTCACCGGACTGTCCGGTGTGCCAGCGGAGCAACGGCTACTTCGGCGCCAACGGTCGACTGCAACGCATTTAATGCGCGCCTGCGCGCGCAGAGGTCAGAGCACGCGCAGTTGGCGCACCGAACAATCTACAGGACCTGTCCGGTGCACCACCGGACAGCCTAGAGGTCCCACAAGTCAGAGCTCCAACAGTCGAACCCCAACGGCTGGCTGGCGTGGCTGGCGCACCGGACTGTCCGGTGCGCCATGCGACAGCAGACTTCCAACGACCACATTTTGGTAGTTGGGGCTATAAATACCCCAACCACCCCACATTCAATAGCATCCAAGTTTCCAACATTCTACACATTACAAGAGCTATAGCATTCAATACAAGACACACCAAAGAGATCAAATCCTCTCCCAAGTCTCTAGTTCAATTCCAATCAATAGTGACTAGTGAGAGAGTGACTTGTGTTCATTTGAGCTCTTGCGCTTGGATTGCTTCTTTTTCTTTCTCATTCTTTCTTGAGATTCACTCAATTGTAATCGAGGCAAGAGACACCAATTGTGTGGTGATCCTTGCGGGGACTTAGTGTCCCGTGTGATTGAGAAGAGAAGCTCACTCGGTCTAAGTGACCGTTTGAGAGAGGGAAAGGGTTGAAAGAGACCCGGTCTTTGTGACCACCTCAACGGGAGTAGATTTGTAAGAACCAAACCTCGGTAAAACAAATCCTTGTGTCTCACTCTTCATTTGCTTGCGATTTGTTTTTCACCCTCTCTCTCGGACTCGCTTATATTTCTAACGCTAACCCAGCTTGTAGTTGTGATTAACTTTGTAAATTTCAGTTTCGCCCTATTCACCCCCCCTCTAAGCGACTTTCAGGTCGAGATGCACATAAGTAGAGTAAAGATCCTATCATCGACCGGTATACCTTTTGATCTACGGATTTACCTCCCGTGTCGAGGTCGAGATGCCCATTGGTTCCCATGGGTGTTTTGATGGGCTTGGCATCCTTCATTCGAAACTTGGTGAGTATATCTTGAATGTACTTCGTTTGGCTGATGAAGGTGTCCTCTTGGAGTTGCTTGACTTGAAATCCTAGAAAATACTTCAACTCCCCCATCATAGACATCTCGAATTTCTGTACCATGATCCTACTAAACTCTTCACAAGTTGATTTGTTAGTAGACCCAAATATGATATCATCTACATAAATTTAGCATACAAACAAATCCTTTGCAATAGTTTTAGTAAAGACAGTAGGATCGGCTTTACCGACTTTGAAGACATTAGTGATAAGAAAATCTCGAAGGCATTCATACCATGCTGTTGGGGCTTGCTTGAGCCCATAAAGCGCCTTTGAGAGTTTGTAAACATGGTTAGGGTACTCACTATCTTCAAAGCCGGGAGGTTGCTAAACATAGACCTCTTCCTTGATTGGTCCATTGAGGAAGGCACTTTTCACGTCCATTTGATAAAGCTTAAAGCCATGGTAAGTAGCATAGGCAAGTAATATGTGAATTGACTCAAGCCTAGCTATGGGTGCATAGGTTTCACCAATATCCAAACCTTCGACTTGTGAATATCCCTTGGCCACAAGTCAGGCTTTGTTCCTTGTCACCACACCATGCTCATCTTGCTTGTTGCGGAATACCCACTTGGTTCCTACAATATTTTGATTAGGACGTGGAACTAAATGCCATACCTCATTCCTCGTGAAGTTGTTGAGCTCCTCTTGCATTGCCAACACCCAATCCGAATCTCTTAGTGCATCCTCCACCCTGTATGGCTCAATAGAGGAGACAAAAGAGTAATGTTCACAAAAATAAGCGACTCGAGATCGAGTAGTTACCCCCTTATGGATATCACCAAGAATGGAGTTCACAGGTTGATCTCTTTGAATCGCTTGGTGGACTCTTGGGTGTGGCGGTCTTTGACCCTGAATTTCTTGATCATCTTCCTTGTTATTATCTTCATCATCTCCCCCTTGATCATTGTCCTCCTCTTGAGGTGGCTCATCTTCTTGATCTTCTTCGTCATCATCTTGAGCCTATTCCTCATCTTGAGTTGGTGGAGATGCTTGCATGGAAGATGACGGTTGATCTTGTGCTTGTGGAGGCTCTTTGGATTCCTTAGGACACACATCCCTAATGGACATGTTCCTTAGCGCGACGCACGGAGCCTCTTCATCATCTAGCTCATCAAGATCAACTTGCTCTACTTGAGAGCCATTAGTCTCATCAAACACAATGTCACAAGAAACTTCAACTAGTCCAGTGGACTTGTTAAAGACTCTATATGCCCTTGTGTTTGAGTCATAACCAAGTAAAAAACCTTCTACAACCTTAGGAGCAAATTTGGATTTTCTACCTCTTTTAACAAGAATAAAACATTTGCTACCAAAAACTCTAAAATACGAAACATTGGGCTTTTTACCGGTGAGGAGTTCATATGATGTCTTCTTGAGGATTCGGTGAAGATAGAGCCGGTTGATGGAGTAGCAGGCGGTGTTAATCGCCTTGGCCCAAAACTGGTCTGGTGTCTTGTACTCATCAAGCATGGACCTCGCCATGTCAAGTAGAGTTCTATTCTTCCTCTCCACTACACCATTTTGTTGAGGTGTGTAGGGAGAAGAGAACTCATGCTTGATGCCCTCCTCCTCAAGGAAGCCTTCAATTTGAGAGTTCTTGAACTCTGTCCCATTGTTGCTTCTTATTTTCTTGATCCTCAATCCGAACTCATTTTGAGCCCGTCTCAAGAATCCCTTTAAGGTCTCTTGGGTTTGAGATTTTTCCTACAAAAAGAATACTCAAGTGAAGCGAGAATAGTCATCCATAATTACAAGACAATACTTACTCCCACCGATGCTTATGTAAGCTATCGGGCCAAATAAATCCATGTGGAGTAGCTCAAGCGACCTGTCGGTCGTCATGATGTTATTGTTTGGATGGTGGGTACCAACTTGCTTTCCTGCTTGACATGTGCTACAAACCCTATCTTTCTCAAAATGAACATTTGTTAGTCCCAAAATGTGTTCTCCCTTTAGAAGCTTGTGAAGATTCTTCATTCCAACGTGGGCTAGTCGGTGATGCCAGAGCCAACCCATATCAGTCTTAGCAATTAAGCAAGTGTCGAGTTCAGCTCTATTGAAATCAACTAAGTATAGCTGACCCTCTAACACTCCCTTAAATGCTACTGAATCATCACTTCTTCTAAAGACAGTAACACCTGAATCTATAAAAAGATAGTTGTAACCCATTTTGCATAATTGAGAAACTGAAAGCAAGTTATAATCTAATGAATCTATAAGAAAAACATTGGAAATAGAATGGTCATGTGATATTGCAATTTTACCAAGTCCTTTGACCAAACCTTGATTTCCATCCCCGAATGTGATAGCTCTTTGGGGATCTTGGTTTTTCTCATAGGAGGAGAACATCCTTTTCTCCCCAGTCATGTGGTTTGTGCATCCGCTATCAATGATCCAACTTGAGCCCCCGGATGCATAAACCTACAAAACAAGTTTAGGTCTTGTTCTTAGGTACCCAGACGATCTTGGGTCCTTTGACATTAGAAACAAGCACCTTGGGTACCCAAACACAAGTCTTTGAGCCCTTGTGTTTGACACCAACAAATTTGACAACTACTTTGCCTGATTTTTAGTTAAAACATAAGATGCATCAAAAAGTCTTAAATGAGATAATTGGCTCATTTGATGCAATAGGAGTTTTCTTTTTAGGCAATTTAACATGAGTGGATTGCCTAGAACTAGATGCCTCACTCTTATACATAAAAGCATGATGAGAGCCAGAGTAAGACTTCCTAGAATGAATTCTCCTAATTTTGTGTTCGGGATAACCAGCAGGATATAAAATGTAACCCTCGTTATCCTGAACCATGGGAGCTTTGCCCTTAACAAAGTTAGATAATTTCTTAGGGGCATTAAGCTTGATATTGCCTCCCTAATAGAAGCCAATGCCATCCTTAATGCCAGGGCGTCTCCCATTATAGAGCATGCTTCTAGCAAATTTAAAATTTTCATTTTCTAAGTCATGCTCATTAATTTTAGCACTAAGTTGAGCTATGTGATCATTTTGTTGTTTAATTAAAGCTAGTTGATCATGAATAGCATCAACATTAATGTCTCTACATCTAGTACAAATAGAAACATGATCAATAGTAGATGTAGAGGGTTTGCAAACATTTAATTCATAAATCTTAGCATGTAACATGGCATTTTCATTTCTAAGATTGGAAATAGCATCATTGCAAACATTTAAATCTTTAGCCTTAGCAATTAATTTTTCATTCTCAATCTTAAGGCTAGAAAGTGATTCATTCAACTTGTCAATTTTATCAATCAAACTAGCATTATCATTTTTAAGGTTGACAAGAGAATCATCACAAGCATTTAATTTCTCAACCTTAGCAATTAATTTGGCATTTTCAATTCTAAGGTTAGAGATAGTGTCATGGCAAATGCTAAGCTCACTAGTTAATTTTTTACATTTTTCTACTTCCTGAGCATAAGCATTTTTTACCTTAACATGCTTTTTATTTTCCTTAATAAGGAAGTCCTCTTGGCTATCCAAGAATTCATCCTTCTCATGAATAGCACCTATCAATTCATTTAATTTTTCTTTTTGTTGCATGTTTAGGTTGGCAAAAAGAGCAAACAAATTATCTTCATTATCACTAGAGTTATCCTCATCACTAGATGTTGCATATTTAGTGGAGGCTCTAGATTTTACCTTCTTTTTGCCGTCTTTTGCCATGAGGCACTTGTGGCCGACGTTAGGGAAAAGGAGGCCCTTGTTGACGGTGATGTTGGCGGCATCCTCATCGGAGGAGGAGTCGGTGGAGCTCTCATTGGAGTCCCACTCCCGACATACGTGGGCATTGCCGCCCTTCTTCTTGTTGTACTTCTTCTTTTCCTTTCTCCTTCTCTTCTTGTCGTCGCCCCTATCACTATCACTAGATAATGGACATTTAGCAATAAAATGACCGGGCTTACCACACTTGTAGCAAACTTTCTTGGAACGGGGTTTGTAGTCTTTCCCCTTCTGTTGCTTGAGGATTTGACGGAAGCTCTTGATGATGAGCGCCATCTCCTCGTTGTCGAGCTTGGAGGCGTCGATGGGAAGCCTACTTGATGTAGACTCTTCTTTCTTCTCCTCCGTTGCTTTGAAGGCAACGGGTTGCACCTCGGGTGTTGAGGTGGCGCCTCGCTCGATGATTTGTTTGGAGCCTTTGATCATCAATTCAAAGCTCACAAACTTTCCTATAACCTCCTCGGGAGACATTAGCTTGTATCTAGGATCACCACGAATTAATTGAACTTGTGTAGGGTTAAGAAAAACGAGTGATATTAGAATAACCTTGACCATTTCATGGTCATCCCATTTTGTGCTCCTGAGGTTGCGCACTTGATTCACCAAGGTCTTGAGCCGGTTGTACATGGCTAGTGGCTCCTCTCCTTGGTTGAGCATGAATCGACCGAGCTCCCCTTCGATCGTCTCTCGCTTGGTGATCTTTGTCACCTCATCTCCTTCGTGCGTGGTTTTGAGTACATCCCAAATCTCTTTGGCACTCTTCAACCCTTGCACCTTATTATACTCCTCTCGACTTAGAGAGGCGAGGAGTATAGTAGTGGCTTGGGAGTTGAAGTACCGGATTTGGACAACCTCGTCTGAATCATAATCTTCATCCCCTACGGATGGTACCTGTGCTCCAAACTCAACAACATCCCAAATGCTAGTGTGGAGTGAGGTTAGATGGTGCCTCATTTTATCACTCCACATACAATAATCTTCACCATAAAAAACGGGTGGTTTGCCTAATGAGACGGAAAGTAAAGGAGTGCATTTGGAAATGCGAGGGTAGTGTAGGGGGATCTTACTAAACTTCTTGCGCTCATGGCGCTTAGAAGTGATGGACGGCGCGTCGGAGCCGGAGGTGGAGGGTGACGAAGAATCGGTCTCGTAGTAGACCACCTTCTTCATTTTCTTCTTCTTGTCGCCACTCCAGTGCGACTTGACGCTGGGAGGAGATTCCCCCTTTCCTTTTGAGCCGGACTCCCTTGATGGAGCCTTCCCGTGGCTTGTGGCGGGCTTCTCGCCGATCATGACCTCCTTCTTGGCGTGATCTCCCGACATCACTTCGAGTGGTTAGGCTCTAATGAAGTACCGGGCTCCGATACCAATTGAAAGTCGCCTAGAGGGGGGTGAATAGGCGGAATCTAAAAATTATAAACTTAAGCACACACTACAAGCCGGGGTTAGCGTTAGAATTAAAATCGAGTCTGAAAGAGAGGGTGAAAACAAATCAAAGGCAAATGAAGCGGATGACACGGTGATTTGTTTTACCGAGGTTCGATTCTTGCAAACCTACTCCCCGTTGAGGTGGTCACAAAGACCGGGTCTCTTTCAACCCTTTCCCTCTCTCAAACGGTCACCTAGACCGAGTGAGCTTTTCTCCTTAATCAACAGGTCACTTAGACCCCTTACAAGGACCACCACAACTTGGTGTCTCTTGCTTGATTACAAATTGCTTGAGAACAAGAATAGGGGAAGAAGAAAAGCGATCCAAGCGACAAGAACAAAAATGAACACAAATATCTCTCTCTCACTAGTCACTAATTGTTTGGAGTGATCTTGGACTTGGGAGAGGATTTGATCTCTTGTTTGTGTCTTAGAGTGAAGTCTAGAGCTCTTGTATTGAATGCAATGGTTGAAAACTTAGATGCCTTGAAGTGTGGTGGTTGGGGGTATTTATAGCCCCACCCACCAAAATGGCCGTTGGGGAGGCTGTCTGTCGATGGGCGCACCAGACATTCCGGTGCGCCACCGGACACTATCCGGTGCGCTAGCCACGTCACCCAACCATTAGGGTTCGACCGTTGGAGCTCTGTCAGCTTGGGCCACCGGACAGTCCGGTGGTGCACCGGACAGTCACTGTTCACTATCCGGTGCGCCTTCTGGCACTGCTCTGACTTCTGCGCGAACCGTCCGTGCACTGTAGCGTTCACTGTTCACTTTTGCAGACGACCGTTGGCGCTGTAGCCGTTACTACGCATGGTACACCGGACAGTCCGGTGCGGCACCGGACAGTCCGGTGAATTATAGCGGAGAGGCATTTCTAGAAACCCGAAGGTGAGGAGTTTGAGTTGATCCACCCTGGAGCACCAGACACTGTCCGGTGGCACACCAGATAGTCCGGTGCGCCAGACCAGGGCAGCCTTCGGTTTTCTTATGCTCTTTTCTTTTGAACCCTAACTTGTTCTTTTTATTGGTTTGTGTTGAACCTATGGCACCTGTAGAACATATAATCTAGAGCAAAATAGTTAGTCCAATTCTTTGTGTTGGGCAATTCAACCATCAAAATCATTTTAGGAAAATATTTGACCCTATTTCCTTTTCACCAATCATCATCACTATAGCAATTGTCTTGACAAAGCTCTCTCTGTGGAGGTCTTCGGTCCTGGTCGTCTTGAGTGAGATGACGCATTTTCTCTATAGCTTCGTCAATCTTCCTCTGTAATTCGGAGAGGCGAAGCATCTTCTCCTTCTTCCTCTGGACCTGTTGATGAATAGCTTCAAGGTCCCTTATCTCCTGATCCAGCTCGTCCTCTTGGGGGGTTGGACTTGTAGCCTTCCTCTTTTGAGTTCGGGCTTCGCGCAACGTGTCCTGGTTGACATCTAGTGGCTGCAGTGCAGCCCCTAGCCCTGAAGCTTTCTTCGGCAGCATGATGAAGGTCACAGCTTGCCGAAGGTGGTCGAATGAGTTCACCGGAGGTGGGCACCAATGTTGGTCACTGAAAGGGAAATGTGCCCTTGGGCCATTTCTAAGTATTTTGGTGATTGAGTGCCAACACAAGTGCTTAAGTGTTAATCTATGCCAATTGATGGACAAAGTGCAAATCAAGAGGAAAGGTATGTTTCTAAGACTTAGTACATTGTTTTGGAGACTAATGTATTGTGTCTAAGTGCTAGAAACAGGAAAAGATCAATTTGGAAAAGACTTGGCTATGCAGCTAAGACTCTACATAGTCTGGGTGCACCGGACTGTCCGGTGGTGCACCGAACAGTGTCCGATGCGCCAGGCTGGCGACTGTCAACTGGCTGCTCTCGGGAAGCGATCAACGGCGTACGGCTATAAATCACCGGACTGTCCGGTGGTGCACCGGACTGTCCGATGAGCCATTCACAGGCGAAGTCGTCGCTCTCAGAAAGCGATTAACGGCGTACGACTATAATTCACCGGACTGTCCGGTGAGGCACCAGACTGTCCGGTGAGCCAACGGTCGGCTGGGCCAACGGTCGGCCGAGGAATCCGCGCGCGACGCGTGGCCGAGCCAACGGTTAGAAGGAGGCACTGGACTGTCCGGTGTGCACCGGACAGCGTCCGGTGCGCCAATGGCTCTGGATCTTCAACGGTCGGCTGCACCACAGAAGGAAAGAAATCTGCACCGGACAGTGTCCGGTGGTGCACCGGACTGTCCGGTGCGCCAGGCGACAGAAGGCAAGAATTGCCTTCCTGGAATGCTCTCAACGGCTCCTAGCTGCCTTGGGGCTATAAAAGGGACCCCTAGGCGCATGGAGGATCACACCAAGCATTCTCTAAGCATTCCTAAGCACCAAGACTTCAATTCCGCGCATTCGATTCTTTGTGATAGCAATTAGAGCTCCATTTGAGTAGAGAACTCTTTGAGTTGTGTTGAGAGCTCGATTTGTGACTTGTGTGCGTGTGTTGCTCTGATTTTTTGTCTTGTGTGCGTTGCTCATCCCATCCTTACTTCTGTGCTTCTTTGTGATAATCAAAGTGTAAGGGCGAGAGGCTCCAAGTTGTGAAGATTCCTCGCAAGCGGGATATAGTAAAGTGAAAGCAAAACACCGTGGTATTCAAGTAGGTCTTTGGACCGCTTGAAAGGGGTTGAGTGCAACCCTCGTCCGTTGGGACGCCACAACGTGGAGTAGGCAAGTGTTGGACTTGGCCGAACCACGGGATAAACCACTATGCCATCTCTGTGTTGATCTCTTTGTGGTTATTGTGTTTTGCAAGAACTCCTCTCTAGCCACTTGGCTTTATTGTGCTAACGCCTAATCAAGTTTTGTGGGATTTAGTTTCAAGTTTTTACAGGATCACCTATTCACCCCCCTCTAGGTGCTCTCAGTCACTTGTTCTCAAATGCTAAGAATTAAGAACAAGGCAACAAAAAGAGTTTAATGGTTAATGACCTTCGTCCTTCAAAGCATTATTTCCCTTAGGATATAACGATCTTCGGATGAAGGTCATGAAGGACATACCTTCTTCATCACAGTTTACAATAGTGAAAGAAGAAGTATATGAAACATGAGAAATAACATGAATGATCATATAACATTATTTATATATCCTTTTCATATAGTCATGAATAAATAAGAACAATATTAAATTACATTTGTACCTTCGGCTTGACAGAAGACAAAGTCCAAGTGTGACACACGAGTGAATACAAGTCAGCGTGAACAGTACGGGAGTACTGTTCATCTATTTATAGGCACAGGACGCAGTCTGCGTAAAATTACATTCATGCCCTTTATATTTACTATTGACTTAATAACAATCTGTCGAGGACTAGATAGCCTTTTCCTCCTTAAGTCGGTTTCTCTTTCTACTACTGAGCCGAAGCTTCCTTGCGCACAGCTTCGGCGCTGGTTCAACCTTCGTTTCGATCCTGCTTTCCATATTGTGTACAGCTTCATCCCGAGTCCGAAGGTTCCTGTACATATATTATGCTTGGGAAACATTGTTAATCATGTTTTTGAGGACCTTCGGAAGACGAAGGCCCCCAACAAGATGGATTCAGTTATTGCGTGCTAGTGAAAATAAAATGGACGGCCTGACTCAAGAACCATCAATTAATACATTTGCACAGGAGAAAACAATGAGTGGAAATCGTACATTTCCACTGGCGGTTTTCTTAACTGAACCGCCAGTTGAAATAGATTTACACTAGTGGCTCACTTAAGGAAACCAACACAATTTCCACTGGCGATTTGCTTAAGAAAACCACCATTGCAAATGTGTTTCCACTAGCAGGTTCCTTAAGCCAACTACCAGTGATGTTTCTAGTATAAATACCCCTTTTGCCTCCTCAAGCAGAACTATTTCTTGTTGTCACCTTCTATTGGAGGCTATTTTGGAGGTCCAAATTTCAAAAATACAAGGTAGTGGTTTTGAACTTCATTTTTTAGAAACGTTATTTTATATTTCTCTTGCATGTTTTTGTTCATTCTTGCTCAATTTTAGCCACCTTTTGGATCTAGGCTCTCACTATGTGTTAGCGAGAAGAGTAGCTAGGTTATTATCTCAATTTCCTCAAATGGGGTTGCTTAAGATGGTTAGATAACGTCTCTTCTCTATCCTTTTCATGTTTATTTATCAATTTAGTTTATCCAAGATATGTTCAGTTGTTTCCTTGGTGTGTTTATGTGTGTTTATGTAGAGATAGAAATAAAGGTTTTCGGTTGGTTCTTTTAATTATGTTACTTAGGCTCACAACCATCTTTCATTGGAGGCCATTTTGGAGGTCTAGATTTCATAAAATACAAGGGTAAAGGGGATATTCTGCTAAATATTATGGATGAGGAAGATGCATAATTCTTAGAGGCAATATTGTGTTGTCATACGAATGAATCCATAGATGTTCTTCATGATATGTATGGAGGCTCTGATGAATGCAGTAGATGAGTCTTTTTACAATGAGTCTAAGGGTTATACCAAAGAGTTCACGGCGTTGTGGTCTGTGCTAAAGTTGTTGGTGTTAAAAGTTGTATATGACCTGTCTAATACTGAATTCGATGCATTCTTGAGTATTATCGCAGATATGCTTCCAAATGAGAACAAAGTGCCTGCTAACACGTACTATGCAAATAAACTAATCGGTCCACTCACTATAAGCGTGGAGAAGATCCATGCATGTAGAAATCATTGTATCCTATATTGAGGTGATGATTATAAAGACTTGGAGAGCTATCCAAAGTGTGGTGCAATAAGGTACAAGACGAATAAATAATATCGAGAGTACGAGTGTGATGCCTCCATGTCTAAGCGGAAGAAGCGAAAGAAAACCCACCAAACTTTAAAACTCACTAGCAAAGAAAATTAAGAACTAGACTATTATATGCTAAAAAAGATTCCTGCTTTGGTGATATGGTAGCTTTCAATCGTCGACCGGTTGATGTGTTTTTTTTTGCTAACCCTGAGGATTTCAAACTTATGAGCTGACATGCTTTTGATGAGTATAAAAATGATGGGAAACTTTGACATCTGGTCGATGACAAGAGGTGGCAAAATTTTAATGACAACCTCTGAGACTTTGCCGACGAGCAAAGAAATATTAAGTCTGCACTAAGTACCGATGAAATGAATCTATTTACCGAGAGGAGTAGCAAGAACGACACATGGCCAGTAATCCACACCATCTTCAGCCTTCCTCCATGGTTGATGTAGAAGCGAAAGTAACTTTTGCTAACCATCCTTATTTCTAGACCTACACAACCTATAGTTGACATAGATGTATTTTTGGAGCCCTTAATAGAGGACATGAAAATATTATGGGAAACGGGTGTTCAAATGTTGGACAAGTACCGTAAAATTGTTTCATGTTCAAAGCATTTTTTTTGTTACGGTCAACGATTACCCTGCTTTATTCACATCATCTGAATAGTTTAAGGAAAAGGTTTGTTGCATAATATGCATTTTTATAACTGCTTACATGTCCCTTTATGCATTTAAGAACGTAGAGTGCCATCTTCACCAAAATCCCACGTAGGTGTTGACCGCACTTGCACATACACACGTGGACAATTGATAGTTTAATTTGGTATATATGAATCGTCATATTCTTCATTGTTTTTCACTGGGTTCTAGTTCTCAGCGTGTTTCCTAAAATAAAGTTACTCGGCATGACACGCTACAATTCGATAAAAATTGACTAAATAGACTCGGGTGATTAGCCGGTCCGGTAGTCAGAAGTTCAGAGGAACGTGATGGGTTAATTTATTTTGCTTTTTGCTATTAAATCACTGGTTCGGCCCATGGTACACGGAGTGCGGCCCATGTTTCTTTGGACTCTAGCTCTAATCCATCGACGGCTCTTCTGCTCCCACCAGGACACCTAGCCCAGCTTACACTGCACAATTATTTTAGGTAAAAGGCTGGCCCAGCTGCGGTGGGTTGAGCGGTCACCCTGGACGGTGAGATCTTGTGCAGTTGTGCTCGGTGGAATGGAATAGTCTATTCCCTACCATAATTATAACTGCATACTTCCTACGGGCTCCAACTTTGATTGCAACGTTTCTCCATTCCTAGTTGTTCCTCTGACCCTCTACTTTGATTGCAACATTTCTCCATCCTTAGTTGTTCCTCTGACCTTGTACGACTATTTATCAAGGTCCTATTTGGCATAAGCCCTAGCTCTTAGCTCTATCTAATATCTTGTTTGTAAAAATGTTAGAATAAAAAACTTTTTTGGGGTGCATTAGAATAAAAAATTTGAGACTGTTTTTTTATCGTGGATAGAAATAAAACAACTGAACCAAACAAGTCAGTCTTAAGATTAGCTCCAGATCTACAAGTTTATAAAGCTCTAAATAAATGCCTAACATAACCATAATCACATGGATGGCTCTCGCCCTCAATGATACCTCTAATAATGATTTATGAGCTAGTTTTAGATACATTAGTTTATGTTTTAATAGAAGAGATGACTTTTTTAATTAACAGTTAGTCTCATGCACGTACACTTTAAGATCATGTAGACCTATTACTATTATAAGCTAAAAATTAATATTATTAAGAAATATCTTAGAGCTAGTAACTATTTATTAGGCTTTAGCATTGATGGTGATTGGTGAATAGCGGCTTGTGTGTTTAATGTAGAGACTTTTAAGGTGTTTAAAGAGAGTATTTGCAAAAAAAAAAATCGTGGAGCCGTCTCTCCGTGAAGAGACTCCTCTGGCTCGTAATCCAATTAGCAACAGACACCTCACTTCCCACTGTACGAATTCGTCATCTGTTCTAGGTCCGATGCTGTACAAGTGTATTTACTTATGCATATATTAATAGAATATATTTTTAGACACTCCATTGTATAATTGTATAATATAATCTCTTAGTTATTTATTGTGATTAAAGAATTGTTTTGATGTCTCTCACTATACATACTCTTAAGATTTCAGAATGCCTCTGGACAATGAAGCATTTAATTGGTGCTTTTACCAGCCCAAAAGTGGCCGATTGCTAGTTGATATATTTTTTGTTTCAGCACAAAATGGTTGAAGGCAACCAAATTGTTCGAACACATACTCCCTACAATGGAATTTGGTAGCCACGTATTTTATACTACTACGCGCATGGAATCAAGAGCACATGGTTGCGGATCCGCGATTGGTGCAAATAATTCGAAGAGTTTGGGGGAAAAAAGCGGACAAGATGTGGATTGCACGTTGATATCTGGAGCTATTTAATTATATAAGTTATAAGTATATATATATGAGGCAGAGGGCCATGTCCCATGTATACAATGCAATAAATGAGTCCCGTCAGCATTTACCGAGATCGTGCATATAGTCTAACATTGTTTTGTACTAAAAATTTAAAATAGAGAATATGATAAAAGAAAAGATAAGAATATGATAAAAGATAGGATAAGTAATAAGCGGCTGAAGGACCAAGGTTAACTAGGTAAAACGGTTAAAATGGATAAATGCCCCTCTCATAGGCGCCCAAATTATCTTGCTGGAAGATACAATTATACTGTATTTTTGCGAGCAAGAAACGGTGCGACAAATTCAAAATGGTGGGTTAATCATTAATTAGCGATGATAACGCTGATGATTTTCCTCACGATGCATGTACTCAGATTCGACAGCCATTGATCCACAGTCACAAAAATGAATACAGTTGTGCAGTGCCCTGCGTTGCCACGAGTCGGTGAGCGTGGTAAGCGGTGTCTAGACTACAAATATATTTTTGTTTATTTCTAAATATTAAGATATATGTGGTCTAGTGGTTAGCTCCAAATTTTTGAACAGAGGAGTGTGGATTCGATTGCTCGTTCTTAGGGGTGGTAATGGATCATGATCCAAATGTTTCTTCACAAATTGCTAAGACCTTAAATTATTTTTAGTTCAAAATAAATAGAAATAGAGCCCGATCCTAACCCCATCCGATCCTTATATTCTATAGTGTAAAATTTAGAGTCCATTGTCTCCCCTACTCATTCCGCACTATTTTTTGCAGGCGCTGGATATGAGAAGGGTTAAGTCGTGCTAGTACATGTACCCACATTATGTTTTTAATATAGTGTGTGTATATATACACATGTTATATTTTTATTTTATTGCCTTATCATTATACTAGGTAAGTGCCCGTGCGTTGTAACGGGAACATATAATACTACGATAATTTATATACAAAATATATGTTATACTGTTATAAGAAAAAATTTCATAATCCATTTGTGATCCTGGTCATACATAAATTTTGTTATTTTAATCTAGTTGTTTCACCACTACATTGCAACCATCAATATCATGCAGACTTCGATATATGCCACGATTTGCATGGTCTCATCATTGGAGAGCACGTCTCATACCTGCCGGAAGAAGTTCTCTCGTACATCGTCAGTCATCAGGCGCGCACCACCATACGCGCTTGCTTAAACAAAAAGACAAGTGTGTGTTTGCGAAGAGAATTAAAGTCAGGCCGACACAAAATCTATCCCGACGGTGGCGAGGATGACGAACTGATCATTGCTGTCGGTCCTCCTCTGTGTCACCTCCGGTGCCGAGATGACGCCACAGTCCTTGATATAGTAGTCGTCGAACGCGCACGACATGGCGAGTACCAATGACTCTTGACTGGGCTGCCAGACGAAGTGCACCTCGAGCTCATCAACGAGTTAGTACACCTGGTCGTTGCACCACCGGATGTGCTACTCCTCTACATACATCATATTCGAGGACACTCACACAACGTCAGCAACGGACGTCATCCCAGCGCACAAGAATTCATGGCCGGTCAGTAGCGACTTACGTGCCTGTCGGGGATCGTAATTAGGGGTACCCCTAAGACTCCTAATCTCAGCTGGTAACCCCCATCAGCACAAAGCTGCAAAGGCCTGATGGGCGCAATTCCGGTCAAGGCTCCGTCCACTCAAGGGACACGATCTCGCCTCGCCCTAGCCGAGCCTCGGGCAGGAATGGTAGACCAAGGCAGATTCACGCCTCGCCCGAGGGTCTCCTCAAGCAACGGGCGCACCTTCGACTCGCCCGAGGCCCAGCTCGGGCAGGGTTCATGGAGAAGCAACCTTGGCCAGATCGCCACGCCAACCGACCGTATTGCAGGAGCATTCAATGCAAGGATCGCCTGACACCTTATCCTGACGCATGCTTTCCAGTCGACAAGGCCGAAGTGACTGCAGTCACTTTGCCCCTCCACTAACTGACCTGACAGGAAAACAGCGCCGCCTACGCTGCTCCGACTGCTGTGCCACCCGCCAGGGTGAGGCTGACAGCAGCCAAGTCCAGCCTCGGGCGCCATAGGAAGCTCCGCCTCGCCCGACCCCAGGGCTCGAACTCAACCTCGACTCCGGACGACGGTCTCCGCCTCGCCCGACCCCAAGGCTCGGACTCAACCTCGACTCCGGACAACGGTCTCCGCCTCGCCCGACCCCAGGGTTCGGACTCAACCTCGACTCCGGAAGACGGTCTCCGCCTCGCCCGACCCCAGGGCTCGGACTCAACCTCGACTCCGGACGACGGTCTCCGCCTCGCTCGACCCCAGGGCTCGGACTCAACCTCGACTCCGAAAGACGGTCTCCGCCTCGCCCGACCCCAGGGCTCGGACTCAACCTCGACTCCGGAAGACGGTCTCCGCCTCGCCCGACCCCAGGGCTCGGACTCAACCTCGACCTCGGACGACGGTCTCCGCCTCGCCCGACCCCCGGGCTCGGACTCAACCCCGACCTCGGACGACGGTCTCCGCCTCGCCCGACCCCCGGGCTCGGACTCAGCCTCGACCTCGGAGGAGCCACCGCCTCACCCGACCTTGCGCTCGGACCGACCACGTCGCAGGGGGGTACATCATTACCCTACCCCTAGCTAGCTCAGGCTACGGGGAACAAGACCGGCATCCCATCTGGCTCGCCCCGGTAAAACAAGTAATGACGGCACCCCACGTGCTCCATGACGACGGCGGTTCTCAGCCCCCTACGGAAGCAAGGAGACGTCAGCAAGGATCCGATAGCCCCGACAGCTGTACTTCTACAGGGCTCAAGCGCTCCTCCGACGGCCACGACGCCACATGAACAGGGCTCCAACACCTCTCCGACAGCCACGTCGGCATGTACATGGGGCTCTGGCTCCCCTCTGCTAGACACGTTAGCACACTGCTACACCCCCCGTTGTACACCTGGACCCTCTCCTTACGTCTATAAAAGGAAGGTCCAGGGCCCTCGTACGAAAAGGTGGCCGCGCGGGAGGATGGGCTGACGCACAGGCTCTCTCTCTTTTTCTCCCTCGCGAACGCTTGTAACCCCCTACTGCAAGCGCATCCGCCCTGGGTGCAGGACAACACGAGGTCGCGGTTCCCCTTACTGTTTCCCCCCTTGTGTTCCTTCTCGCGCCGACCCATCTGGGCTGGGACACGCAGCGACAATTTACTCGTCGGTCCAGAGACCCCCCGGGGTCGAAACGCCGACAGTTGGCGCGCCAGGTAGGGGCCTGCTGCGTGTTGACGAACAGCTTCCCGTCAAGCTCCAGATGGGTAGCCTCCAGCAACCTCTCCAACCGGGACGATTCTCCGTTTCGGGAGTCTTGAGTTCATGTCCCTCGACGGCAGCTACGACATGATACTCCTTCCTTCGTCGCGCGACAACGACAATGGCGTCTTTCCCGCGTGATGGAAGAACAGCATCCGGGTCTATCCCGTCACCTTCCCCGCCGACGGAGGAGGAGGCGGGGCAACCATGGCCAAGCAGGAGGCGGCGCCTCGTCGGCTGTCGAGCGAGTCGACGATGCCGGCGCCCCAGTGGGGGACACGTCGGGCGTTGACCTCGCGTCTGAGACGAAGACGAGCGTCGTTTCCCCGCAACAAGCCAACCCCAAGCAGACGGATGACGCCAGCACGCTCGTGAAGGACTTGCTGGGCGTTAGCCTCGTACCTGAGATAACGGTGCAGTCCGTCCCCGACGCGACTTCGTCACCATCCGTCGATCAAGAGGTACCGTCCGTTTCCCATCCTGTGCCTTTTAGATTCAGCTTCGACCCACCAAGCAACCCCGCTTCGGTGGACGCTTTCATAAAGGCATATCCAAACCTTCCGGGGTACCATATGTGGTCAACCTAGGATAGATTGACGGCCGTCTCGACCTATAGGCCCCCTGGTTCCGAGGAAGACGACGAGCCTGACTCTGGTTGGGATTTCTCCGGGCTCGATAACCCCAGTGCCATGCGGGACTTCATGACCGCATGCGACTACTGCCTCTCCGATTGCTCCGATGGTAGCCACAGCCTCGGAGACGAGGACTGTGGCCCAAGTCGCGAATGTTTCCACGTCGATCTAGGGGGTTTCGACGAAGGCAACCACCTTGGCATGCCGGAGAACGGTGATCCCCCTAGGCCTGCGCCTCGCGTTGACATCCTTCGGGAGCGAGTTGTGGTCCCAGTCCCTGCGGGGGGTCAGGACGCACAGCTCGAGCAAATCCGCGAGATGCAGGCCAGGCTCGACGAGGAAGCAGGATAACTTGTGCAGCTCCGGCAGAACATCGGGCAGGAGTGGGCAGGACGAGCACCAGCCGAAGAAGCACGTCATCTGGCCCAGGACGTCCAACACCGCATCACCGACAATGCCAGGGCAAGGCTGCCCCCGGCTTCCAGTGGGGTCGGCCAGAACCTGGCTGCAGCAGCAATACTACTCCAAGCAATGCCGGAACCATCCACCACCGAGGGGCGGCGTATCCAGGGAAAGCTCAAGAATCTCCTAGAGGATGCCGCGGTCCGACGGGCCGAAAGCTCTGCCTCCTGAAGGCAGGGATACCCCCCGGAGCATCGCACCACGACTTCCCGATTCTTGCGGGAAGCCTCGGTCCACACCGGGCGCACGTGAGACACAGCGCCTGCGGCCCCGGGTTGCCTCGGCAACGAGCACCACCACCGCGACCGTCGAGCCCGCCTCGACGAGAAGGTGCGCCGAGGCTACCACCCCAGGCGTGGGGGACGCTACGACAGCGAGGAGGATCGGAGCCCCTCGCCCGAACCACCTGGTCCACAAGCTTTCAGCCGGGCCATACGACGGGCGCCGTTCTCGACCCGGTTCTGAATCCCGACTACCATCACCAAGTACTCGGGGGAGACAAGGCCAGAACTGTGGCTCGCGGACTACCGGCTGGCCTGCCAGCTGGGTGGAACGGACGATGACAACCTCATCATCCGCAACCTCCCCCTGTTCCTCTCCGACGCCGCCCGAGCCTGGCTGGAGCATCTGCCTCCTGCGCAGATCTCCAACTGGGACGACCTAGTCAAAGCCTTCGCCGGCAACTTCCAGGGCACATACGTGCGCCCTGGGAACTCCTGGGATCTCTGAAGCTGCCGCCAGCAGCCGGGAGAATCCCTGCGGGACTACATCCGGCGATTTTCGAAGCAGCGCACCGAGCTACCCAACATCACCGACTCGGATGTCATCGGCGCGTTCCTCGCCGGCACCACTTGCCGCGACCTGGTGAGCAAGCTGGGTCGCAAGACTCCCACCAGGGCGAGCGAGCTGAGGGACATCGCCACCAAGTTCGCCTCTGGTCAGGAGGCGGTTGAAGCCATCTTCCGGAAGGACAAGCAGCCTCAGGGGCGCCAGCCGAAAGACGTCCCCGATGCGTCCGCTCAGCACGGCACGAATAAGAAGGGCAAGAAGAAGTCGCAAGCGAAACGCGACGCAGCCGACGCAGACCTTGTCGCCGCCGCCGAGCACAGGAACCCTCGAAAGCCTCCCGGAGGCGCCAACCTATTCGACAAGATGCTCAAGGAGTCGTTCCCTTATCATTAGGGTCTCGTCAAGCACACCCTTGAGGAGTGCGTCATGCTTCGGCGCTACTTCCACAAGGCCGGGCCCCCGGCGGAAGGTGGCAGAGCCCCCGACAACGACAAGGAGGGTCACAAGGCAGAGAAGTTCCCCGAGGTCCACGACTGCTTCATGATCTATGGTGGGCAAGTGGCGAACGCCTCGGCTCGGCACCGCAAGCAAGAGCGCCGGGAGGTCTGTTTGGTGAAGGTGGCAACGCCAGTCTACCTAGACTGGTCCGACAAGCCCATCACCTTCGACCAAGGCGACCACCCCGACCGCGTGCCGAGCCCGTGGATGTACCCGCTCGTTGTTGATCCCGTCGTCGGCAACGTCAGGCTTACCAAGGTCCTCATGGACAGAGACAGCAGCCTCAACATCATCTACACCGACACCCTCGGGCTCCTGCAGATCGATCTGTCCTCGATCCGGGCCGGTGCGGCGCCCTTTCACGGGATCATTCCTGGGAAGCGCGTCCAGCCCCTTGGACAACTCGATCTGCCCGTCTGCTTTGGGACTCCTCCAACTTCTGAAAGGAAACCCTCACGTTCGAGGTGGTCGGGTTCCGAGGAACCTACCACGCAGTGCTGGGGAGACCATGCTATGCCAAGTTCATGGCCGTCCCCAACTACACCTACCTCAAGCTCAAGATGCTGGGCCCCAACGGGGTCATCACCGTCGGCCCCACGTACCGACACACGTACGAATGCGACGTGGAGTGCGTGGAGTACGCCGAGGCCCTCGCTGAATCCGAGGCCCTCATCACCGACCTGGAAAATCTCTCCAAGGAGGCGCCAGATGCGAAGCGCCACGCCGGCAACTTTGAGCCAGCTGAGGCGGTTAAGTCCGTTCCTCTCGACACCAGCAACGACACCTCCAAGCAGATCCGGATCGGCTCCGAGCTCGACCCAAAATAGGAAGCAGTGCTTGTCGACTTTCTCCGCGCAAACGCCGAGGTTTTTGCATGGAGTCCCTCGGACATGCCTGGCATACCGAGGGATGTCGCCGAGCACTCACTGGATATCCGAGCTGGAGCCCGACCCGTGAAGCAGCCTCTGTGCCGATTCGATGAAGAAAAGCGCAGAGCCATAGGCGAGGAGATCCACAAGCTGATGGCTGCAGGGTTCATCAAAGAGGTATTCCATCCCGAATGGCTAGCCAACCCTGTGCTTGTGAAAAAGAAAGGAGGGAAATGGCGGATGTGTGTAGACTACACTGGTCTAAACAAAGCATGTCCGAAAGTTCCCTACCCCATGCCTCGCATCGATCAAATCGTGGATTCCACTGCTGGGTGCGAAACCCTATCGTTCCTCGATGCCTACTCATGGTAGCACCAAATCAGGATGAAAGAGTCCGACCAGCTCGCGACTTCTTTCATCACACCTTTTGGCATGTACTGCTACATTACTATGCCATTCGGTTTGAGGAATGCGGGTGCGACATACCAAAGGTGCATGAACCACGTGTTCGGGGAGCACATTGGTCGAACGGTCGAGGCTTACGTCGATGACATCGTAGTCAAGACGAGGAAAGCCTCTGACCTCCTCTCCGACCTTGAAACGACATTCAAGTGTCTCAAGGCGAAAGGCGTAAAACTCAATCTCGAGAAGTGTGTCTTCGGAGTCCCCCGAGGCATGCTCCTGGGATTCATCGTCTCCAAGCAGGGCATTGAGGCCAACCCGGAGAAAATCACGGCCATCACCAACATGGGGCCCATCAAGGACTTGAAAGGAGTACAGAGGGTCATGGGATGCCTTGCAGCTCTGAGCCGCTTCATCTCGCGCCTCGGTGAAAGAGGCCTACCCCTGTACCGCCTCTCGAGGAAGACCAAGCGCTTCACTTGGACCCCCGAGGCCGAGGAAGCCCTTGGGAACCTAAAGGCGCTCCTTACAAGCGTGCCCATCTTGGTGCCCCCCACTGCCGGAGAAGCCCTCTTGATCTACGTCGCCGCTACCACTCAAGTGGTCAGCGCCGCGATCGTGGTCGAGAGACGAGAAGAAGGGCACACATTGCCCGTCCAGAGGTCGGTCTACTTCATCAGTGAGGTACTGTTCGAAACCAAAATCCGCTACTCACAAATTCAGAAGCTACTGTACGCGGTAATTCTGACGCGGCGAAAGTTGCGACACTACTTCGAGTCTCATCTGGTGACTGTGGTGTCATCCTTCGCCCTGGGGGAGATCATCTAGTGCCGAGAGGCCTCGGGTAGGATTACAAAGTGGGCAGTGGAGATCATGGGCGAGACAATCTTGTTCACCCCTCAGAAGGCCATCAAGTCCCAAGTCTTGGTGGACTTTGTGGCTGAATGGGTCGACACCTAGCTTCCAGCAGCTCCGATCCAACCGGAACTCTGGACCATGTATTTTGATGGGTCGCTAATGAAAACAGGAGCGGGCGTGGGCCTGCTCTTCATCTCACCCCTCGGGAAGCACCTCCGCTACGTGCTGCGCCTCCATTTCCCGGCGTCCAACAACGTGGCCGAGTATGAGGCTCTAGTTAACGGGTTGCACATCGCCATCGAGCTGGGGGTCCGGCGCCTCGACGCTCGTGGCGACTCGCAGCTTGTCATCGACCAAGTCATGAAGAACTCCCATTGCTGTGACCCGAAGATGGAAGCCTACTGCGACGAGGTTCGGTGCCTGGAGGACAAGTTCTACGGGCTCGAGCTCAACCACGTCGCTCGACGATACAACGAGACTGCAGACGAGCTGGCTAAGATAGCCTCGGGGCGGACAACGGTTCCTACGGACGTCTTCTCCTGAGACCTACATCAACCCTCCGTCAAGACCGACGACACGCCCGAGCCTGAGAAGGCCTCGGCTCTGCCCAAGGCGCCCTCGGCTCAGCCCGAGGCAGCCTCGGCCCCGCCCGAGGCACCCTCGGCCCCCAAGGGTGAGGCACTGCGCGTCGAGGAAGAGCGGAATGGGGTCACGCCTAATCGAAACTGGCAGACCCTATACATGCAATATCTCCACCGAGGAGAGCTACCCCTCGACAGAGCCGAAGCTCGGCGACTGGCGCGGCGCGGCAAGTCGTTTCTCTTGCTGGGTGACGGAAAGGAGCTCTACCACCACAGCCCCTCGGGCATCCTCCAGCGATGCATATCCATCACCGAAGGACGGGAGCTATTGCAAGAAATACACTCGGGGGCTTGCGGTCACCACGCAGCACCTCGAGCCCTCGTGGGAAACGCCTTCCGACAGGGTTTCTACTGGCCAACCACGGTGGCCGACGCCACTAGGATTGTACGCACCTGCCAAGGGTGTCAATTCTATGCAAGGCAGACGCACCTGCCCGCTCAGGCCTTGCAAACAATACCCATCACCTGGCCGTTTGCTGTGTGGGGTCTGGACCTCGTCGGTCCCTTGCAGAAGGCACCCGGGGGCTTCACGCACCTACTGGTCGCCATCGACAAATTCTCCAAGTGGATCGAGGTCCGACCCTTAAACAGCATCAGGTCCGAATAGGCGGTGGCGTTCTTCACCAACATCATCCATCGCTTCGGGGTCCCGAACTCCATCATCACCGACAACGGCACCCAATCACTGGCAGAAAGTTCCTGGACTTCTGCGAGGACCACCACATCCGGGTGGACTGGGCCGCCGTAGCTCACCCCATGACGAATGGGCATGTAGAGCGTGCCAACGACATGATTCTGCAAGGACTCAAGCCGAGGATCTACAACGACCTCAACAAGTTCGGAATGCGATGGATGAAGGAACTCCCCTCGGTGGTCTGGAGTCTGAGGACGACGCCAAGCCGAGCCACGGGTTTCACGCCGTTCTTTCTAGTCTATGGGGCCGAGGCTATCTTGCCCACAGACTTAGAATACAGTTCCCCGAGGACAAGAGCGTATGACGACCGGAGCAACCGGACCAGCCGAGAAGACTCACTGGACCAGCTGGAGGAGGCTCGGGACATGGCCCTACTACACTCGGCAAGGTATCAGTAGTCTCTACGACGCTACCACGCCCGAGGGGTTCGGTCCCGAGACCTCCAGGTGAGCGACTTGGTGCTTCGGCTACGACAAGACGCCCGAGGGCGCCACAAGCTCACGCCTCCCTAGGAAGGGCCATTCATCATCGCCAAGATTCTGAAGCCCGGAACATACAAGCTGGCCAACAGTCAAGGCGAGGTCTACAACAACGCTTGGAACATCCGACAACTACGTCGCTTCTACCCTTAAGATGTTTTCAAGTTGTTCATATACCTTGTTCACATACACAAATAAAGTCTAACCATCAAGGAAGGGTCAACCTTGCCTCGGCAAAGCCCGACCCTCCCTCGGGGGCTAGAAGGGGGGAACCCCCTCTGCGTCAAAATTTTCCTCAGAAAAAGTCTTCCTGCCAGAACATCTTTCATGCTTTTCGACTACTTCGATAGTGGAATCCTGAAAACGACGGAGTACACGTAAGCGGCAAGGCCGACCGAGCCGAGGGACTCCTATGCCTCTGGGATACGGATACCTCACTCATCATCTTCTGCGATAAGTAACTCACGCTCGGATAAGCGATTCCGTTGTCCGAACAAGTCTTAGCGCTCGAAAATTTTTCGGCTGAAACAATTTTTCGTGCCATCTCGACTATATCGATAACAGAATCCTACGGACGAGTAAGAGTACACGTAAGCGGCAAGGCCGACCGAGCCGAGGGACTCCTACGCCTCCGGGATACAGATACCTCACTCATCACCTTCTGCGATAAGTAACTCTCGCTCGGATAAACAATTCTATTACCGATGAACAAGTCCTGATACTCGAAACAAGGGGAAAAGAAACGCAGCTTTACAACACGACGACGACATGTTTGGGCCTCGGCGGCCGCAAAAAACATACGCACACTATAGATAAACTGTTCCTGCAGGATCAGACGTCAGTAGGGGGAGCAACAGCAACCCCAGCATCAACTCCACCTTCGGCGGAATCCGGCCCGGCCTCGGACGGCGTCACGATCGAAAAATCTCCACCTCGAAGGAAGATGTCAGCACCGCGTCTGGGCCATCATCGCCAGGGTCTCCTCCAGGAACCCGGCCCAAGCAGACGGCCGGACCGGTCGCTCCGTAGCCACAGCCGGCTGTCCCCCAAGGACACTGGCCCAGCTTATAGCCTCGGCAGCCCGACTCCAGGGTTGGTCCCGCCAGTGGACAACCTGGCCAGGTTCCAGCCACCGCTGCTACGCCTCCTCGGCCTGGGAAGTCCCCTACTCTTGGGCCGTCGGAGTTTCTTCTCCAGCCGACTCCGCCTCTGTCCGTGTTGACGCTGCTGCCTCCGGCTTTGGCTCATCACAGAGCAGCCGAGGGTTCCTTCACTGAGCAAGAGAAGCCTTGAGCGGCAAGGCCGACCGAGCCGAGGGACTCCTACGCCTCCGGGATACGGATACCTCACTCGTCACCTTTCGCACAGGGCAACTCACACTTGGTTAAGCGGTCCAGCTAGCCGACAGGCGAGTCCTGGTGCTCAAAATGGGGAAGAAACACGGCTTTACGCCCAAATACACAGATGTTCAGGCCCCGACAGCCGCAATGAACATACGCCGGCATTCAAAATGCCATTACAAACGGGACTCCGGTTCCGTTGCCGCGGGTATGAACAACCTCCATACCAGGAGGCCCATGGGACGACGAACTCCAAGCGGCTCACCGCCACCCACTCCTGCAGCAGCGACAACGACCTCCGTCCCGAGCGGCAAGATAGCTACAGCAACGGCTTCAGGGCAAACGCTGCGGCGGAAAAGCTCTCACCCACAAAGGAAGAGAACCAGCCATTCAAGCCAGGGAGACGGAGGTCCAGGGGTGCGGGCGGAGTTGGCGATCTCGTCGGTGGAGAAACCTTCTCTGGCTGCTGCCACCACAGCACCGACGGCAGCGTCCACCTATCCGCCAACACCGCACCAGCAAGCGCCGGCCGCCCCAAAGCGCACCGGCAGGTCCTCACTCCCGCCCTCGCCGAGGCCGCCCCAGAACATGAGCACCGCCCTCGCGGCGTACGACATGCTGGGCAACCCTCTGGCACGGCTGTCGGCGCGAGGAAGACCTGGACGTGGCCGGCCCGTACGCGGCGCGACCACCGCCCGGACGAAGGATGGAACGCTGCACCCTGTCCAGGAAGTAGCAGTTCGCCTTCCCCCGCATGGCTGAAGGAAGCCTCCGCGGGGCTAGAGGATGCCTTTCTCCCCCAAACGCTGGGGGAAGAAAAGGGTTATCGGCCCACGCGGAGGCAACCCCCCACTCGGTGCGCTCCTCCGCCTCAGCCCGGATGACGAAAATCCTTGAAGCTGAGGGCGGGGCGGAGGCCGTAGCCTGGCTTGCTTCTCTCCACCAAACTGCCCATTGGTGAGGGAAGGCAGCTGGGCTACACGACGAAAATCCTTAAAGCCGAGCGATGGCTGAAAGGTACCAACCTCCACAAGGTTGCGCTCCTTCCACAACGAGACAAAGACAACGCGGGCGCTCCCCATCCGGGGGCTTGGAAGGCGGAAGGATGTGACGCATGAGGAAAGTGCGAAGGCATGGCTACCACCCAGGAGGTCGATCCCTTTTTAAAGGTGACTCTCCCCGCTCGCATCCTCAGTCGTCGTGGACTAAGTCTTCACCAACACGCTCCAAGGTCCTCCCCTACGACACGGGGGCTGGGTCCCACGCGTCATGCGAGCTGGCCTAGGACAGAAGAAGACAAACCACCACGCACGGAGCGCGCAACTGCCCAACGGTTACAAGCACTCCTCCACTTTCGCCCAGACCAGCGGGTGAAAGGGCGGACCGCCATGCAGGCGACATGCAACTACACCAAGGGGGCGCACCCTTTCGACTTCGACGCATCCAGCATGGAGGCCCAGGCCCACACGTCATGTAACCGGCGCGTCGGTTACTACGTGCGAGAAACTGCACCGCCACTTGCGCCAGTGCCACGCATCCTCGACCGCGGAATCGGTGCCGTGACTCGAGGCAACCCTGCGCATGGCCCAGCAGTGCCAACCAGGCACGCCGGTCATGGGTCAGTCAGCCGTGGGAGAAGGCGCGATGGTCGATATGGCCAGAAGTGGGCCGACAGTAATGGCGGCAGCAGGCGAGCGGAAGCGGCGCTCAAATCGTCTGCAAGCTCACGTCCCCTCCTGGAACAGCGAGAGAGCCCTCTCCCACGGCGTGAAGACGACGCGCCCGTGTTCCGTTCGTCGAACGGCTCGCGCATGCACAACGACTGCCCCGCGAACCGCTCGTCCCGTCGCATTAACTCTGCGGCAGGGCAGGTGACACCTTTGGCAGGCGAAGCGGGCGACGCTTCACCTCCGCCATAATGACCGCGTCAAAAAAGGTATGCCACGTCGTTCAATTTCATATCCTTTTTCGCTTCCCCTTTCTCTCTCTTGCTACAGGGACCGGGAAAGGGGATACTCCAAAAGGGATCCTTCTCCACGAAGGAAGCGGGCCCCGAGCCCTCCTACTGATCAGAGGTTCAAAGGCTGGCCCCTCGGAAGGGTTCGACAGCCGCCTCAGAGCACTCGGGCTCCGCGTTCACTACTGGTCAGAGGTTCGAAGGCTGGCCCCTCGGAAGGGTTCAACAGCCGCCCCAGGCCACTCGGGCTCCGCGCCCACTACTGATCAGGGGTTCGCAGGCTGGCCTCTCGAAGGGTTCGACAGCCGCCCCAGAACACGCAGAGCGAGGGATGACTCTGGGTACGTCCGATACATGGCCGAGGCTCGGGCTATGCTCCCGAGGTACCCTAGGACATTTCCGAGACTAGTAGGAGCGATTCTATAACAGAATCCCATCAGAGGGAGGCATCGAGCCCTCGGACCCTATCGAACGGGACCGGGTCCGGCAAATCACCTGCAGGTACTTTTGGAGCGCGCCTCTGGGCCACTAGCCGACCCTTATCGAATGGGGCACGGGCGTCCACTCGGATCACCCGTTAGCAACTCGCCGGAGACACCATGTCCGGCACCCTCCGAGGGCAACATGGCGCTTTCCCCCCCTCCTCCTTGCGGAAAGGCGACGAAGGGGCATATGAAAAAAGCCGAGTCAGTCCTTGACCGTCCTCTCGCCCTGTGCAGAGGCTCGGGGGCTGCTCTCGCAAACCCGGCTCCGGCTAAACCGTTGACAGCGTCAACATACCAGCCCAAGAACTCGGAACCTGACTATGCACCCGGGCAACGACCAGTTCGCATGAGGGAACAACCAGACCGGCTGAGGCATCATGAAAGCCATTAAGACCTCGAAGGAGTCAAACCACTCCTCCGAGGCCTCGGGGGCTACACCCGACGGGTGCGCTCGCGCGCACCCACCGGAATGAAATGCAACCGAGAAAGGCCGGTCCCCTTGCAAAAAAGTGCGACAAAGCGTCCAAGCGAGTGCCCATACTCCCTTTGAGGCTCGGGGGCTACTGTCGGGGACCGTAATTAGGGGTACCCCCAAGACTCCTAATCTCAGTTGGTAACCCCCATCAGCACAAAGCTGCAAAGGCCTGATGGGCGCAATTCCGGTCAAGGCTCCGTCCACTCAAGGGACACAATCTCGCCTCGCCCTAGCCGAGCCTCGGGCAGGAACGATAGACCAAGGCAGATTCATGGCTCGCCCGAGGGTCTCCTCAAGCAACGAGCGCACCTTCGACTCGCCCGAGGCCCAGCTCGGACAGGCTTCGTGGAGAAGCAACCTTGGCCAGATCGCCACGCCAACCGACCGTATCGCAGGAGCATTCAATGCAAGGATCGCCTGACACCTTATCCTGATGCACGCTCTCCAGTCGACAAGGCCGAAGTGACCGCAGTCACTTCGCCCCTCCACTGACTGACCTGACAGGAAAACAGCGCTGCCTGCGCTGCTCCGACTGCTGTGCCACCTGCCAGGGTGAGGCTGACAGTAGCCAAGTCTAGCCTCGGGCGCCATAGGAAGCTCCGCCTCGCTCGACCCCAGTGCTCGGACTCAACCTCGACTCTGGACGACGGTCTTCGCCTCGCCCGACCCCAGGGCTCGGACTCAACCTCGACTCCGGACGACGGTCTCCGCATCGCCCGACCCCAGGGCTTGGACTCAACCTCGACTCCGGAAGACGGTCTCCGCCTCGCTCGACCCCAAGGCTCGGACTCAACCTCGACTCCGGACGACGGTCTTCGCCTCGCTCGACCCCAGGGCTCGGACTCAACCTCGACTCCGGAAAACGGTCTCCGCCTCACCCGACCCCAGGGCTCGGACTCAACCTCGACTCCGGAAGATGGTCTCCGCCTCGCCCGACCCCAGGGCTCGGACTCAACCTCAACTCCGGAAGACGGTCTCCGCCTCGCCCGACCCCAGGGCTCGGACTCAACCTCGACCTCGGACGACGGTCTCCGCCTCGCCCAACCCCTAGGCTCGGACTCAACCCCGACCTCGAACGACGGTCTCCGCCTCGCCCGACCCCCGGGCTCGGACTCAGCCTCGACCTCGGAGGAGCCACCGCCTCGCCCGACCTTGGGCTCGGACCGACCACGTCGTAGGGGGGTACATCATTACCCTACCCCTAACTAGCTCAGGCTACGGGGAACAAGACCGGCGTCCCATCTGGCTCGCCCCGGTAAAACAAGTAATGATGGCACCCCGCGTGCTCCATGACGACGACAGTTCTCAGCCCCCTACGGAAGCAAGGAGACGTCAGCAAGGATCCAACAGTCCCGACAGCTGTACTTCTACAGGGCTCAAGCGCTCCTCCGACGGTCACGACGCCACATGAATAGGGCTCCAACGCCTCTCCGACAGCCATGTCGGCATGTACATGGGGCTCTGGCTCCCCTCTGCTAGACACGTTAGCACACTGCTACACCCCCCGTTGTACACCTGGACCCTCTCCTTACGTCTATAAAAGGAAGGTCCAGGGCCTTCGTACGAAAAGGTGGCCGCGCGGGAGGATGGGCTGACGCACAGGCTCTCTCTCTTTTTCTTCCTCGTGAACGCTTGTAACCCCCTACTGCAAGCGCATCCGCCCTGGACGCAGGACAACACGAGGCCGCGGTTCCCCTTACTGTTTTCCCCCCTTGTGTTCCGTCTCGCGCCGACCCATCTGGGCTGGGACACGCAGCGACAATTTACTCGTCGGTCCAGGGACCCCCCGGGGTCGAAACGCCGACAGTGCCAGGTTGGGCTTCAGGTGGACGATGAGACGGACGGCGTGATGACGTCGTCGTCGGATGCAATGCCCAGGACAACCCAAGAGTCATCGCGTTGGCGACGACCATGAGGTCCCCCTGCGCCGGAGCTTGTCATACACAGCGACGCATGCGGCCAACGCGAGCGCCTCCTGCTAGTAGTGTTTGTTCGAGGTTTCTAAGTAAGAAACATATATTCGTCCTTGGCGTTGATTTATGAAAATGACTCATAAGTCAGATCGATGGAAAAAATATTACGGAGAATAAATGTCACGCATGCAAAAAAAGGAATTTAAGTTGAAAACATTATTCAAACAAAAGAAATTGCATGCAAGGCTCTTCTTTAAATACTACTACCTCAATCAAAAATATAATTCAAGAATCTTGGTGATACTTATCTACTACTACGCATTGTGCAAGGGTAGCATGTGGGCTTGGAGAGAGATGTAGTAGATTTTTTTCATGTCATAGATGTAGACATGAACACATATGTGGTGTAGCGGTAGCTATTGCTCGCATTTGCATGAGGGGTCGTTGGTTCGAATCCCCTTGAGGCTATTTGTGTTTTTTAATTTTAGCTAGACGTTGGCTTTACGGGAAATGAGAATGGAAATGAGTTTTGCGGGGAGGGGAGAATGAGAAAGGCAGAATAAAAAAATGAGAATGACAGAACAAAGAATAAGAATGACAGAACAAGTAATGCTAGAATAGTGACACAACACGAAATACCATTGTAGTCTTAATGCGGCTGATTGGTTGAGTGCCTCGCGCGGGCTAGCCTCCTGCGTGCCTGACCCATCAGTGATTGTCGCCCGTGCCATCTCCACGCATGTAGACGGGCAGTGAAAAAAAGGCATAGCCTGCATATCCACATGCTGGACAACATTCTTATATGCATGCAACCAATCAGGATCCTGTGCTTGGTCAAAGCACGCGGAGAGTCAACCAATCACGTAGAATAAGTACATGCTGACGACGACTCAAGTCGAGGAGAGATTTAGAGTTATAAAAAACACATATAATGTAGAAAGATCTAATCCAAAACATGACTAAAGTCAGGGGCGGATCTGACGCAGCCCGGGCTGCAGCCCCCGTCGCCGCACGACAGACGCAGCAGGTGCTCAATCACACGTCCGTGCAGACAGGCTCACAGGCCAAAGCGGCAGACGCCAGCGGCAGACGCCATTTCCACTGGGCTGCAACAAAAGCATGGCAAAGAACAGAATAATGTAATTGTTCGCTGGTGTAGTGTCATGTATTAAGACTGCACCTTCTGTCTGAGCTGTACCGTATATAATTGATTACTTATTAAACATAGATTGTTGTTCACCAGCATATTAGGTTTTAGATTTTAGTTATTTTGATTCAATGCTAGTAGGTTAGTTGATATTTTTTCTATATTTATAGGCGTAGGAATGTAGGATGGATAGATTCCTCGTCATGAATCAGAAAAAAGACATTTCTAACACAGTTTAGTAGTATGTTTTGAGTCATCTGATCTCATCCTAGATCCGCCACTAACTAAAGTAGAGATAAGACACGTGATTCAACCTAGCATGTATTTCAAAATTGAAGGGTTATTTGGTTTAGGGTCCACTAGTACACAGAAGCTCTATAGTGGCGGTTCTAAACCTATTTACACTGGCGTTTTTCAGTACCGCCAGTGCTAGGGGTCAGTGGAAATCAGCATTTCCACTGGCGGTTATTTTGGAACCGCCAGTGAAAAGTGCATTTCCACTGGCGGCTGAATAAAGAAAACCGCCAGTGAAAATGCATTTCCACTGGCGGTTTTCTTTATTTAGCCGCCAGTGGAAGTTTTCCCGCCTTTTTTCAAAATTTCAAACAATACTGAATTATATATATATTTATTTACACACACACAAACATATATATATATAGATCTATATTGATATTGAAAACAACATGAAATTAAATTCTATCATACATTTATATACATCAAAGTATTCTGTTTACAACCATATATGCTTCATGCATTCTATACATCATAAGTTTTCACCTAAGCTCTAATAACTATCTCGGCTAAGAGATAATCTACTAATTTCTGTTAGTATTCTAAACTCTGGCGAAGCTAATGTTCCGGAAGCATCGTGATATTTTCCTTCTGCGGGAATGACCTCTTTCAATATGAATGTGCAGAGGTCCTCGACTATGCCATACAATGCAGCTTCGGTCAAGTTCTCCGGGTTTCCTCGTTGAAATTGCTGTAAAGGAATTTTATAAACATCATCTATTTATACTCAATAATAACACATTTGCATCTTTAATGACATAAATACATACTTGACTATTACTAATAATACCTTGTCAGGGTTCGTGATGTATCGTCCGTTCACTCTCATGAACTCGCACGCATAGAATCCACATAGGACCGATCCTTGTGGTTGCTTGTGGCACTACATAACGGGAGATTGGTTATTTAGTTGCAACATTGTGTATGATATGTATTCATAAAATCACATACTTACCGGCCAGTGATGATGGATGTCTAGTGGCACGCATTGTTTCGACAGGTCGTACTTTCCACCTCTCATCTTATAGAATCTATAAGCCCTGTGATCTCAAATAGAATCACCATGTTATTCTCAAATTTTAATCGATAAAAGTATGCATGCATAGAAAAGGCTTACAGCTCTAAGATGCTGAGGAATGTTGCATATGCCGAAGGGTCGAAGTTCAAGGAGTCGAGCACCAGCACCTTTCCAACCTTAAGATAAATGAGGAAGCATATCCAGTGGTCCCTGTACGAATCAAATTTGTGATGCATGTGTATTGAAATTATTAATTTTATTTATGCAAAATCACACTTACTTAAAGTTGTACGGGGCCATTATGGCTTCCCTGTCTTGAAATTGAAGCATTGCATGTCCTATGTAGGTGGCGTATCGAGCTTCAAAATCCTTCTTCATATCCTTTATACGCTTCTCAACTTCTTCGTCCGTCTTTCCCTGTATTTCATCGTTGTCTTTCCCGATTCTAAAAGTGTGGCTTTCCTCGGATATAAGTATTGGGTTGAGATACCCAACCCTTTTACTGGCACTAGCATTGGGCTTGGTACCGTAAAGGATCTCCTGCTGATCATGTTGCATTCTGCAAGTCACACGTGCATGTCAGATATTGAAATTTTATACAACTCACTAATAATAACACACATATGTGGAAGTATGAGCGACACTTACAATGCAAACATCGTTACAAGTTGCACGTCGAGTCTCTGAAGGTTCATCATTAACCACATGTCCTCGAATGTAACAACGGCCTTTTGGTCCGAACCAATAAAAGCATGGTCTGGTATATGCACACTGATGGTGTCGATGCCAACCGATGATGCCCGCATGTACCAGTCATGCAACCTTTTAACACCAGCCGGGACCTTTCTTAGTTTCTCAAGAGGTAGCAGAGGTCTGCCCGGCACATATTTTTTAGGCACGTTTTTGTAATCTGCCTTAGTTGGCTTCTTTATCTTTGCGGCCATTGCCTCAGCCTTTTTTGCAGACTCCTCGTGCTTGGCCAAATCAACAGTTTGTGACGTGAGGCTCCGTCCAATCCCTTTCAAAAACCGAGCTGTGCCAGCAGCAGTAGCTTTACTCTTCTTTGTCTGATACGGGGACACCAATTTTGGTATAGGAAGTTTAGATTTCTTTGATGGCCTTGGATCCTTTGATGGTTGTGGAGAAGGTGGATCCCTTGATGGTGGCGTAGACAGTGGGTCACCAAGAGGATGGGGAGGAGAAGGTGGTGGAGCCCTGAATGGTGATGCTTGTGGCGGAGACGGTGGGTCAGAAAAAGGATGAGGAGCAGCATGTGAAGTTTGAGGAGGTGATGATGGATGTACAATAGGAACAACAATTTGAGAAGGCGGAGACGGTTGGGCCTGCGACGCCTGCGACGAATTCGACCAATCAAGCAATTCGACATCCCTTCGAGGCCAAAGGATAAAATTCTTGATAGCTTGTCCAAGTTTCTCGATACCTTCGGGCCCAGGGATGTCTAGCATGTCGTCCTCGGATCCTTGGACGACCGTCGTCACTTCTACTTTGCAATAATCATCTGGAATATCGTTTCCATGGAACTTGCGTCCTGGGATCGCAAGGCCTGTGGCTACTTTCTTTGTACGTTTATTGTTAATACCATATCTTATAACCAGTGTGCACGCCACAGGCCTTGTGATGTCATCAACTGGATAACGGTCCTTATTTCCCGTTGAAGCAACAGAGCTTGGTAATGTCGTACAATCTGTGGAAGCCAGCGGTTGAGCTGCTGGAATTATTTGTATCTGTGGAGTGGTCATCTGTTGAACAGACATCGCACTCGCCAACTGTTGCATCAATTCTGGAGGAGGATTCGATAGCATTTGAGACATCATGGCTTTGAACTCTTTCTTGGCCTCCTCCTTAAAATAATCCGCCATCTCTTCCTTGTATCGATCACGTTTCTTGTACAGACCTTCCCACTGTGGTCCGAATCCTTCCTTCCATCCTTCCTTAGACGAGATTCCTCGTACACGGCCAGGATGCTCAGGGTTACCGAGACCAGCCGTTAGGATGTCTCTTTCCCTTTGTGGCTTAAAAGTTCCTTGGCTCTGCTTAGCTGCCATTGTATATATGTTTTTTGCCGCTTCTTCGATAATGGGATCATCAAAAGATACACCGGTCTCGGTTTCCCTTGGTTTTCTAGCACGGAGCCAATTTGCCGCCCTTTCACCAAGTTGCTCGGACAGCGTCGGCAACCCTGCGGCCTTCTTCTCGGCGTCTTCTTGTCTCCATTTAGGAACCTGACGCTTGTAACCACCTGTGCCTAGGTGGTGGCGGTACTTGTTCTTCTTTGATAGTTCCGAATTTGCCTCACTTAGAGATATGAAATCAGGGCTGCTCCTCTGCTCTAGAAATACTGCCCACTGACCTGCTGAGATTTTATATTTTTTGGTCGGGTCCAGACCTTTCTTTGCAAACTTTGTGTTCATCTCAGACCTCCAGTTTTGGAAATTGATTGCAAGCTGCTTCATCGTGTATTCCTTCACGAGTTCTTCTGAACCCCGAGGCAGAACGAACCTCATTAATAGCTTATTCCATATTTGATTCTTGACATCATCTGACACATCTCTCCACTGTCGTATTGTTATGTCAAGATTATCTCTAACTAAAAACCCAAGTGCATTCCGGAACTTAGGTAGTGCCTCTTCTGGAGCTAGGGGCTGACCTTTCGGGCTCACGTCTGAGATTTTGTATGTTTTGTCGGGAAACTTGTTCAGCCCCCTGTCACCTCTTTTTCGATCGCTCTGCTTCCTTTTCCTTGACGTCTCGGTTGTTGTCTTGGCTTGTTCAGGTGCGTCTTGGGTCGGCTCCGGTACGTCTTCGTATCGTGCCACGGCTTCTTCGAGTATCGCACGAAATTCAGACACGACCTCCTATTCATGTAATAAAATGCACAAGAGATCATGCATGTGAAATCAGTAGGGTACACATACGAAGCTAAAGATGCGTACTTTTACCTCAGCTTCTCGTGGATCATAAGTAGGGTCACGTTGCAACTCACGGAGAGCGGCCCTATCTATGCTAGTGGTAGGAAAAGGGTCGCTAGGCGTTTCATATCCTTCACTGCTGGATTGTTCTTGAGCAACACTCTTGTCCATGTGCTCGGGCACTAATCCTTGGTCCTTGATCGGAGAACTCATTGAGCTATATATATACAAATACATAAGCAATAATTAAATACATATTAACACATATTAACGTAAGCAATAATTAAATTCATATTAACAAATACCCTAAACCCTTAACCCTAACCCTAACCCAAAACCCGAACCCTTAACCCTAACCCTAACTATAACCCTTAACTATAACCCTTAACCCTAACCCTTAACTATAACCCTTAACCCTAACCCTTAACCATAACCCTAACCCTAACCCTAACTATAACCCTTAACCCTAACCCTAACCCTAACCCTTAACCCTAACCCTAACCCTTAACCATAACCCTAACCCTAACCCTAACCCTAACCCTAAACCCTAACCATATAGTATCGTATAGTCGTATAGTATCGTGTTACGGATATTATCGAGTTACGTATATTATCGAGTTACGTATAGAGAGGGAGAGAGGGAGAGAGGGAGAGTCGTATAGGATGGGGAGAGAGGGACAGAGGGAGAGTCGCATAGGACGTATAGAGAGGGAGAGAGGGAGAATCGTATGGATATTATCGAGTTACGTATAGAGAGGGAGAGAGGGAGAGTCGTATAGGACGAGGAGAGGGAGAGAGGGAGAGTCGCATAGGACGTATAGAGAGGGAGAGAGGGAGAGTCGTACGGAAAAATTATCGAGTTCAGATCGAATTCGGATCGGATCGGATACGTATATTATCGAGTTGTGACGGATAAAATTACAATGTATATATTCAACCCGATGATTTTTATCGAGTTTAGCTCTTAATTTTTATGTAAATATTCAACTAGATGAACACACACACACACATATATATATATATATATTAAACACATACATTTGAACACATATGAACACATATATATATTGAACACATATATTTGAACACATATAAACACACATATATATATATTGAACACATGAACACACATATGAATAAAAATAAGTATTGTATGAATACTCTCATCTCCTCTCCTCTCTCTCCCTCTCCCTCCTCTCTCTATCTCTCTCCCTCTCCCTCTCAATATCTCTCTCCTCTCCCTCATCTCTCTCCCTCTCCCTCCCTCTATCTCTCTCCTCTCCCTCTATCTCTCTCCCTCTCTCTATCTCTCTCCTCAACCTCCTCTCTCTCTCTCACCCTCCTCTCCCTCCCTCTATCTCTCTCCCTCTCCCTCTATCTCTCTCCCTCTCTCTATCTCTCTCCTCTCCCTCCTCCTCTCTCTCTCACCCTCCTCTCCCTCCCTCTATCTCTCTCCCTCTCCCTCCTCTCTCTTCCCTCTCCCTCTCCTTCCTCTCTCTTCCTCCCTCTCGGCGGCGGCAGCGCGTGCCCTCCTCTCTCTTCCCTCTCCCTCTCCTTCCTCTCTCTTCCTCCCTCTCGGCGGCGCGCGGCGCGTGCCCTAGGAACGTGGCGGCGGCGGCTGTCGGCGCGGTAGACGGCGGCGATACGGAAGAAGAGGGACAGAGGGAGAAACCTGACGGCGGTGCGGGGGCGCGGGGCGGGAATGGCGGCGTGGGGACGGGCGCGGGGACGATCGCCGGCGAAATCCTCGGGGTCGAAATCCAGCAGCCTGACGGCGTCTTGAATGTGAACTGGCGCCAGGGACTTGTAAATTTTTCGGCTCCCGCGCGCCACCCTTTATATAGGCGCCATTTCTACTGGCGGTTGACAACGAAAACCGCCAGTAGAAATGGCTTCCACAGACTGTAGAAGCCATTTCTACTGGCGGTTGACAACGAGAACCGCCAGTAGAAAATATTTCTACTGGCGGTTCTCATAGAGAACCGCCAGTAGAAATGGCTTCTACAGTCTGTGGAAGCCATTTCTACTGGCGGTTCTCTATGAGAACTGCCAGTAGAAATAGTATTTTATTATTATTAACATAGTTTTTTATATATTGTTTTACTTCACTTTTTATATATTATATTAAGTATACTTTTATATATTGTTTAGTATACTTTTACCTCTCTCCATCCCCTCTCTCTCTCCTCTCTCTCCATCCTCTCTCTCCCTCTACCTCTCCTCTCTTTCCTCTCCACTCTCTCTCCCCTCTCCCTCTCCATCCTCTCTCTCCTCTCCACTCTCTCTCCCCTCTCCCTCTCCATCCTCTCTCTCCCCTCTCCCTCTCCATCCTCTCTCTCCATCCCCTCTCTCTCTCCTCTCTCTCCATCCTCTCTCTCTCCTCTCTCTCCATCCTCTCTCTCTCCTCTCTCTCCATCCTCTCTCTCCTCTCCCTCTCCTCTCTCTCCTCTCTCTCCCCCTCTCCTCTCTCTCTATAAAGTCAATAGAAAGTCATGTAAAATTGTAAATGGTAGCCACGAAAATTGAATGAAGACAATTACATGCTTCGGTTTGTCGCTAACAATAATCAATTACATGACAAGTCCTAACAATAATCAATTACATGACAAGTATATAATCTAGGAAGCTATTGTTCTGCCTTGTCCATCGTGGCGTACCCAGGGCAACGAATTGCGTGGGATGCTTCGCTCAACGTTCCTTATCTTGGTTGGATGGTCTATGAAAAGAGACATGTCGTTGAACTGGTTAAAATTCTCTAAATCAGATACACCATCAACTCCTATAGCTTGTTGTTTTCCAGGAAAAACTACATGCTTCGGTTTGTCGGTGCTTTTCTTCTCATTGTTAGAAATGATCTGTTCAGCATAGAAGACCTGTGCAGCACGATTAGCAAGGATCCATGGGTCATCTTTGTAACCTACCTTACTTAGATCAAGAACTCTGACCCCATAGTTGTCTACCGTGACATGTTTGTCTTCAACCCATTGACATCGGAAAACCGAGATCTGAAATGTACCATAGTCTAGTTCCCATATGTCCTCAATAAAGCCAAAATATGTAATAATCTCACCAGTTTCATCATCTATGGCTTCGCATCGAACACCACTGTTTTGTGACATGCTCTTTTTGTCCTTGGACTTGGTACAAAATGTGAATCCACTAATGTCATAGGTTTGCCATGTTGTGACCTGGCGTGATGGTCCAGATGCCAAGCCCTTGATGGTTTGTTCTTCTATTGTTTCTCCACGTGGAATGTCCTTCACCATTAGCCATGTGTTGAACCGCTGCTTATGTTGCTTCATTACCCAATCATCCGTATGCCCAGGATTTTGCTCGCGAAGCTCATTGATGTGTTGTTGGATAAATGGCTCCATTATCGTTAGCTGATGTAGGATGCTCTGATGTGCCTCAAGTACTATATCGTAATCCGGTGGGATGAAAGATTTCCGTCCCGTCCTCCCGCTTCCATACAGTCTACCCTCGTGTCGTGACGGAGGCAGACCTATTGCAACCTGGTCTTTTAGGATACTATTGCAGAATGGACCTCCGGACTCAATGGCCTCTTCGGTACAGTACCCCTCTATCATGGATGCCTCGGGACGAGCACGGGTTGATACATAGCCATTCAGTATTGACATGAAACGCTCATACGTCCACATTTCATGCAAGTACATAGGACCCAATGCCTCTATTTGTGGCACCAAGTGCACCACAAGGTGCACCATAATATCAAAGAACGATGGAGGGAAACACATCTCAAACTGTGATATTGTCTCCACTGCGAATTCCTGAAGAGATGCCAACTCATCACGGCCAATTACCTTTTGTGAAATCCTGTTGAAAAAGTAGCACAACCGTGTGATTGCCATCTTTAAAAACAAAGGATTTATAGCCCTGATGGCAATAGGTAGGAATGTAGTCAGCATGACATGGCAATCATGTGAGTTGTAGTTGGTGATTGTCAGGTCTTTCATTGACACAATACTCCGTATGCTAGAGCAGAATCCGGATGGGACTTTCAAATTCTTGAGCCAAACACACATCGCATGTTTCTCATCTACATTGAGATTGTAGCTTGCTGCTGGGAGATGGTACTTCCCATTTTCTTGAAGAACGGGATGTAGTTCCTTTTTTATGCCTAAATCTACCAAGTCCATGCGTGAATTGAGCCCTTCTTTTGTTTTGCCCTTTATGTCTAGCAAGGTGCCCATTATGCTTTCAAACACGTTCTTCTGAACGTGCATACCATCGATCGCATGCCGCACATCTAACTCTTTCCAGTAAGGCAAGTACTCGAAGAAAATAGACTTCTTCTTGAATATAGCCCCCGAAGCTGGTTTGACATCCTTCCTTGTTTTTCCGTCTTTTGTCTTCTTCCCGAAAACAAACTTGATATTCCTGACTATTTCAAAAACTCTATGACCTCTATTGTTACCCGATGGAGCAGTAGAATGTAGTTCACCATTATTGTCGAAGTACTTATCCATCTTTCGCATGCGGTACCTGTGTCCTTCCAATAAAAAGCGTCTGTGCCTCATGTAAACTATCTTCCTAGATGCAGCAAGGGATACGTAAGCAGTTCCATCAATGCATACTGTGCAACCAACCTTTCCCTTAAACTGGCCTGATAATGTGAAGAGAGCAGGGTAATCGTTGATCGTAACAAAAAGAATTGCTCTCAGCGTGAATGAACCTTTACGATACTCATCCAACATTTGAACACCTGTTTCCCACAATATTTTCATATCCTCCATTAAGGGCTCCAAAAATACATCCATGTCAACTCCAGGTTGTGTAGGTCCAGAAATAAGGATGGTTAGCAAAATGTACTTCCGTTTCTGCATCAACCATGGAGGAAGGTTGTATATGGTGAGGATCACCGGCCATGTGCTATGCTTGCTGCTCCTCTCAGCAAATGGGTTCATTCCATCAGTACTCAGTGCGAACCTAACATTTCTCGGTTCATCGGCAAAGTCTCGGTGGTTGTCATTGAAATCTTGCCACTGCTTCCCATCGGCTGGATGTCGAAGCTTCCCATCGTTTTTGTGCTCATCAGAAGCATGCCAGCTCATAAGTCTGGCATCCTCAGGATTAGCGAACAAACACCTCAATCGATCGACGACGGGGAGGTACCACATCACCAAAGCAGGAATCTTTTTGAGCGCATAATAGTCTACTTCTTCTTTTTCTTTGCTCGTGGATTTTGAAGTCTTTTTTTGGGCTTTCTTTCACTTCTTCCCTTTAGACACGGATGCAACACACTCTTCGTCCTCTCGATAGTCTTTATTCGTCTTGTACCTACTTGCACCGCACTTTGGCAGCTCTCCAAGTCTTTATAATCATCACCTCGATAAAGGATACAGTGATTTCTACACGCGTGGATCTTCTCCACACCCATAGTGAGCGGACTGATTAGTTTCTTTGCATAGTACGTGTTAGCAGGCACATTGTTCTCCTTTGGAAGCATGTCTGCGATAATACTCAAGAACGCATCGAAGCCAGCATCAGACACACCATATTTAGCTTTTAACATCAACAGCTTTAGCACAGACCGAAGCGTCGTGAACTCTTTGGTACAACCCTTAGACTCGTCGTACAAAGGCTCTTCTGCTGCCTTCTTCAGGGACTCCATACCTTTCATTAAGAACATCGATTGATCTGTATGACGACACAACATTGCCTCTAGCAACTCTGCATCTTCCTCATCCATAACACTTGGCAGAACATGAGGTCTATCATGTTCATTTCCTCCAGCGTAACCATGATCAGTAACATTTTGCACTACATGTTCGCTCTGTGGAAGAGGTTGGTGTGTCTCGTGAACGAACTGAAATCTGTCGTCGATGTTCTTAGGGTTTCCAGTCGTATAAGGTGAAGAGCTACCCTCTCCATGCTTTGTCCAAATTGTGTAATCCTTCATAAATCCTCGGCATACCAGATGAGATATGATTTGTTCTGTGTCATTAAATACAGCAGCATTTTTGCAGTCCATGCATGGACAATATATGTGTTTTGTCTTTGTTCTCCAAGCATGGTTCGTAGCGACATCAATAAACCTATGGACCTCGGATATGTATGATGGATCTAGCCTTGATAAGTTATACATCCAGGATGTCCTCTCCATCACCACCTGTAAAAAAGTAACATAAAACACATGGTGAAACCCTATATCCAAAAATGTGGCTAAAATGTGAAACCCTCTCTCTCCTCTCTCTCTCTATCCTCTCTCTCTCTCTCCTCTCTCTCTCCTCTATCTCTCTCTCTCCTCTATCTCTCTCTCTCCTCTTGCAGTGTTTAAATACTACGTCGTCTCCTGGCTTCGCGTATCTCATCACCATTGGTGTGAAGTTCTTTCACAAGTATCAGATCTGGTAAACATCTTTCCAAGTTCTTTCACAACATGTTCTTTGAAGATGATGCTTGTTTCTTACTGCCTGATATGTATATATTAGTCGAATAGTCCTCCCTGCTTTTATTTTACCTCGCGTTCTAGGTGATAAACCATGACCGGGAAAAAGACCACGGCTTCTCTATGGAGGATGAGGAAGAGGCGGGGTTGGAGGATGAGGAAGAGGCGACTGTGACACTATCCATGGAGAAGGACGCGTTGGAGTGCGACATCTGCTGCCTACCCTTCCAGTCCAAAGTTTTCATGGCAAGTCAGATTACCATGCATGTATATATACAATACATATTGATCGGTAGACTCCAGCATGATGCTCTGCTCTGTGTAAAATCAGTGAACCAACGGGCATTCTGGATGTGCAAAGTGCTGCATCCGCACGGACGGTAAGTGCTGCACCTGCTCCGAGCGCATTGGCAACAATAGCTCTCTCTCCCTCTCCCTCTCCTCTCTAGAAAGTCGTGTAAAATTACATGCTTCGGTTTGTCGCTAACAAAATGTAGTTAGACTACTTTATCTCTTCCAATAAAAGTAGTTAGACTACTTTATCTCTAACACATGGTGAAACCCTATATCCAAAATGTGGCTAAAATGGAGGAAAAATGAACAAAATTTGGCAAAAGAAACATAAGCCAAACTTTCCTAGCAACTAATAAACAAAAAAAATTAATACCCAAACCTATCTTTAACACATGGTGAAAGCCTAGTTTCAAAATGTAGTTAAAATTGAGCAAAAATAAACAATAACTGACAATTGAAACATAATTAAACCAACCTTCCATACAACACATTCACCATTCATTAAGCAACTAAATATGTGTTATGGATAAACTTATTGGTGTGAAGTTCTTTCACAAGTATCAGATCTGGTAAACATCTTTCCAAGTTCTTTCACAACATGTTCTTTGAAGATGATGCTTGTTTCTTACTGCCTGATATATATATATTAGTCGAATAGTCCTCCCTGCTTTTATTTTACCTCTCGTTCTAGGTGATAAACCATGACCGGGAAAAAGACCACGGCTTCTCTATGGAGGATGAGGAAGAGGCGGGGTTGGAGGATGAGGAAGAGGCGACTGTGACACTATCCATGGAGAAGGACGCGTTGGAGTGCGACATCTGCTGCCTACCCTTCCAGTCCGAAGTTTTCATGGCAAGTCAGATTACCATGCATGTATATATACAGTACATATTGATCGGTAGACTCCAGCATGATGCTCTGCTCTGTGTAAAATCAGTGCAACAACGGACATTCTGGATGTGCAAAGTGCTGCATCCGCACGGACGGTAAGTGCTGCACCTGCTCCGAGCGCATTGGCAACAATAGCTCTCTCTCCCTCTCCTCTCTAGAAAGTCGTGTAAAATTACATGCTTCGGTTTGTCGCTAACAAAATGTAGTTAGACTACTTTATCTCTTCCAATAAAAGTAGTTAGACTACTTTATCTCTAACACATGGTGAAACCCTATATCCAAAATGTGGCTAAAATGGAGGAAAAATGAACAAAATTTGGCAAAAGAAACATAAGCCAAACTTTCCTAGCAACTAATAAACAAAAAAAATTAATACCCAAACCTATCTTTAACACATGGTGAAAGCCTAGTTTCAAAATGTAGTTAAAATTGAGCAAAAATAAACAATAACTGACAATTGAAACATAATTAAACCAACCTTCCATACAACACATTCACCATTCATTAAGCAACTAAACATGTGTTATGGATAAACTTATTGGTGTGAAGTTCTTTCACAAGTATCAGATCTGGTAAACATCTTTCCAAGTTCTTTCACAACATGTTCTTTGAAGATGATGCTTGTTTCTTACTGCCTGATATGTATATATTAGTCGACTAGTCCTCCCTGCTTTTATTTTACCTCGCGTTCTAGGTGATAAACCATGACCGGGAAAAAGACCACGGCTTCTCTATGGAGGATGAGGAAGAGGCGGGGTTGGAGGATAAGGAAGAGGCGACTGTGACACTATCCATGGAGAAGGACGCGTTGGAGTGCGACATCTGCTGCCTACCCTTCCAGTCCGAAGTTTTCATGGCAAGTCAGATTACCATGCATGTATATATACAGTACATATTGATCGGTAGACTCCAGCATGATGCTCTGCTCTGTGTAAAATCAGTGCAAGAACGGGCATTCTGGATGTGCAAAGTGCTGCATCCGCACGGACGGTAAGTGCTGGACCTGCTCCGAGCGCATTGGCAACAATAGCTCTCTCTCCCTCTCCCTCTCCTCTCTAGAAAGTCGTGTAAAATTACATGCTTCGGTTTGTCGCTAACAAAATGTAGTTAGACTACTTTATCTCTTCCAATAAAAGTAGTTAGACTACTTTATCTCTAACACATGGTGAAACCCTATATCCAAAATGTGGCTAAAATGGAGGAAAAATGAACAAAATTTGGCAAAAGAAACATAAGCCAAACTTTCCTAGCAACTAATAAACAAAAAAAATTAATACCCAAACCTATCTTTAACACATGGTGAAAGCCTAGTTTCAAAATGTAGTTAAAATTGAGCAAAAATAAACAATAACTGACAATTGAAACATAATTAAACCAACCTTCCATACAACACATTCACCATTCATTAAGCAACTAAATATGTGTTATGGATAAACTTATTTGAGAACTAAACATGAAAAAGGAGAGGGAATAGACAAAAACTAACCATCTTATGCAACCTCATTTGAGGAAATAGAGAAAATTACCTAGCTATACTCTTCTCTCTCTCATGTAAAACCCTAGATCCAAAATGTGGCTAAAATTGAGCAAGAATGAACAAAAATTGACAAAGAAACATAAACCAACCTTTCTTATCCACCTTCTTCCAAGAAATGAAGACCAAAACCTCCCCCCTTATATTTTTGTGAAATCTGGACCTCCAAAATCGCCTCCAATGGAAGCTGACTGCGAGCATACAGTTCACTGTCGCGGGGAAGAAGAGGGGTATTTATAACAGACAGTTCACTGGCGGTTGGCTTGAAAAACCGCTAGTGGAAACCTATTTCCACTGGCGGTTATCTTAACACAACCGCCAGTGGAAATAGGGTATTTACACTGGCGGTTCTGTTACACCAACCGCCAGTGGAAATTGGTTTCTACTGGCGGTTCTGTTACACCAACCGCCAGTGTAAATACCCTATTTCCACTGGCGGTTGTGTTAAGATAACCGCCAGTGAAAATAGGATTCCACTGCGGTTCCTAAGTCGGGTCCACCTTGTTTTTTTTACTGGCGCGTGATAACTGAAACCGCCAGTGATAATTTATGGGTGCCACAGGCTATGAGCTCTTTTCTACTAGTGGTCATAGGCGTCCAAGCCTTTTTTTTACATCGCACTTCAAATACTAATATACAGATGATTTCACAAGAAACTGCCCAATCATTGATGGAGACGTTCACAATCTTCAACCATTTTCGAAAACACATATAATCTTAGAAGAAGAAAATATCAGGCATAATTAACCCAGAAGATCCAATACTTATGTCCACGTGTGTGTATATACTAGTTAGTTTCCGGTGCATTGCTACAATTTTTATATATTTATAATATTTATCCTTTATACAACATAAGCGAGCATGTGTTGCGGTGTAAGTGATGTGAGTTAGGGTTTGGATGCGACACTTCAACTCTCTCCCTCTCCCTCTCTCTCTCTCTTGTCTTAGATTAGAACACTCTTCTTCCTCAGCGTGGAGACCACACGACGTGGTGGGGTGGCACCGGCAGCAGCGTTGGTAGGGGTGAGCATTTTTTACCGTAAACCGAAAACCAATCCGAACCGAAATTTCGGTTTTTTTGGTAGTTCGGTTTGGTTTCGATTTTTAGATCTGAGAATTTCGGTATTCGGTATCGTAATCGGTTTTCACCGTATACCGAACCGAAATACCAAAAAAACCGAATACCAAACTTTATGAATTCAAAATTTTAACTATTTGATTATGTAAACTAATTGTGTGATGCAATCAAATTGTTATTCACTTATTTGTATGTGATGTATGATATATCTTGAAATATTTATACATATATAATTTTTACTTTTTAAAATTATGTGTAATGTGTTGTCTTGTAGCTTTCTTAAGTATAAGTTTGGTATTCGGTTTTTACCAAAAAACCGAAGTAAAAAACCAAAACCGAACTTATCGGTTATTCATTTTCTAGAAAACCATGTGGTTTCTAATATTTTAAAAACTGATGTTTCTTAAAACCAAAAAACCGAACCGAAATTCAAAAAAACGGAATGCCCGCCCTAAGCGTTGTTGGCTATGGCCTATGCCATGGCGACTGGACCCTCTCGGCAATATTGAACCTGTGTAGGGAAACTATGGTGGAATGGCATGTGTGAGGCCACACAGGCGGCGACAAATCCGTTGTTCCTATAGTGGGCGCACGTGCGGGGAACCCGCTCCATGGTAGTAGGTGCACGTGTAGGGCGGATATGGCGATAGGGGCATGCATAGGGCCCTCCCGATAGTAGTGCTACATTGTGGTGATCATGCACGAGGCACTACGGCGGTAGCGGACCCATGGCATGCGTGCGCGGAGCCCTCCTAGTGGTGGCATCAGTACACGACGGGAGCACGAGGAAGCCCTCTCTGTTACGCCTAAGAGAAGAGATAAATTAGGCAATTTAAAAAGCTACTTTTAAAACTAAGGCCTCTAATTTTCACCTAACCAAAACATATAAAAGAAGAAAATACATCTATATGTGCAATCATGGTTTTGCTATGTGTTGCTATCTCTACCGCAAAAGAGTTATGCCAGTTAGGTTCTGATCATATCACTATCCTAGCAAGCTAAATTAGGAAAGCAAGCACACAACATAGATAAGAAAATAAATAAAGTGTGAAAGCTTAATTGATATAGAGATACAAACTCTCGTTGATGACTCCACTATTTTTAACGATGTATTGAGAAGCTGATGCTTCCCCCTAATCTTCGCTCAAGGATTCCCACACAAGGGTCAAGTTTTCGACTCTATAGATAGCCCACAATTATAGATGGCAATAGGTACCTGAAACCTGAATACTCGATATAAAGGCGGGTATGGAATGATTTCTTTACCCGTGGCTATGATAATGGGCGAGAACCTCTACCCGTCGGGTAGATTGGTACCAGTATGGGTGGGTACTACCCATACCTCTGGTTATTGCTTGTTTACCTATCAAGTTTTGTAACCATATGTTTATTGTATTTAGTGAAAGGGAATTAGGCTTACACCTATTTCCTAATTGATTTTGGTGGTTGAATTGCGCAACACAAGTAATTGGACTAACTAGTTTGCTCTAGTCTATAAGTTCTACAGGTGCAAAAGGTTCACAATAAGTCAATAAAAAGACCAAGGATGGGTTCGAACAAAGAGAGCAAGGGATAACCGAAGCGTGCCCTGGTCTTCACCACCGGACAGTGTCCGGTGCACCAGAGGACTCCAAGCTGAACTCTTCACCTTCGGGAAATCTCAGAGGCGCTTCGCTATAATTCACCGGACTGTCCGGTGTACCACCGGACAGTGTCCGGTGCCCCCAATGGAGAGCAACTCTGAACTCGCCAGCTTCGGGAATCCACTCCGCTATAATTCACCGGACTGTCCGGTGTACCACCAGACAGTGTCCGATGCCCCAAGGGAGAGCAACTCTGAACTCGCCAGCTTCGGGAATCCGCTCCGCTATAATTCACCGGACTGTCCGGTGCACCACCGGACAGCCAGGCGGGCCCACAAGTCAAAGCTGCAACGGTCGAACCCCAACGGTCTGCTGACGTGGCTGGCGCACCGGATAGTGTCCGGTGGCACACCGGACTGTCCGGTGCGCCATGCGACTGCAGCCTTCCAACGACCACTTTGTAGTGGTTGGGGCTATAAATACCCCAACCACCCCACATTCAAGGCATCCAAGTTTTCCACCTTCCAACTACTTACAAGAGCTCTAGCATTCAATTCAAGACACACCAAAGAGATCAAATCCTCTCCAAACTCCACACAAAGCTTTAGTGATTAGAGAGAGAGATTTGTTGTGTTCATTTGAGCACTTGCGCTTGGATTGCTTCTTTTTCTCATTCTTTCTTGCGATCATCTCAATTGTAATCAAGGCAAGAGACACCAATTGTGTGGTGGTCCTTGCGGGGAAGTTTGGTTCCCGTTTGATTGAGAAGAGAAGTTCACTCGGTCGGAGGGACCGTTTTGAGAGAGGGAAAGGGTTGAAAGAGACCCGGTCTTTGTGACCACCTCAACGGGGAGTAGGTTTGAGAGAACCGAACCTCCGTAAAACAAATCCTTGTGTCTCACTTCTTTATTCGCTTGCGATTTGTTTTTACGCCCTCTCTCGGACTCACATTATATTTCTAACGCTAACCCGACTTGTAGTTGTAATTAACTTTGTAAATTTTAGTTTCGCCCTATTCACCCCCTCTAGGCGACTTTCAATTGGTATCAAAGCCCGGTGCTTCATTAGAGCCTAACCGCTCGAAGTGATGTCGGGAGATCACGCCAAGAAAGAGATGGGGACTGGCGAGAAGCCCACTACAAGCCACGAGAAGGCTTCATCGGAAGAGTCCCGCAACAAAGGGAAGGGGAAGGAGTAGAAATCCCCTTCACACAAGTCGCATTGGAGTGGCGATAAGAAGAAGATGAGGAAGGTGGTCTACTACGAGACCGATACTTCATCACCTTCCACCTCCGGCTCCGACGCGCCGTCCATTACTTCTAAGCGCCATGGGTGCAAGAAGTTCAGTAAGATCCCCCTATGCTATCCTCGCATTCCTAAACATACTCCATTTCTTTCCGTCCCATTAGGCAAACCACCAACGTTTGACGGTGAAGATTATTCTAGGTGGAGTGATTTGATGAAATATCACCTAACCTCACTCCACAAAAGCATATGGGAAGTTGTTGAGTTTGGAGTACAGGTACCATCCGTAGGGGATGAAGATTACGATGAGGACGAGGTGGCCCAAATCGAGCACTTCAACTCCCAAGCCTCCACTATACTCCTCCAAGCTCTAAGTCGGGAGGAGTACAACAAAGTACAAGGGTTGAAGAGCGCCAAGGAGATTTGGGACGTACTCAAGACGGCGCACGAGGGAGACGAGGTGACCAAAATCACCAAACGGGAGACGATCGAGGGGGAGCTCGGTCGCTTTCGACTTCGCCAAGGGGAAGAGCCACAAGAAATGTACAACCGGCTCAAGACTTTGGTGAATCAAGTGCGCAACCTCGAGAGTAAGAAATGGGATGACCATGAGATGGTTAAAGTTATTCTAAGATCCCTCGTATTTCTTAATCCTACACAAATTCAATTAATTCGAGGCAATCCTAGATATATACAAATGACCCCCGAGGAAGTAATAGGTAATTTTGTGAGCTTTGAGTTGATGATCAAAGGCTCAAAGAAGATCATCGAGCTAGATGGCCCCTCCGCGCCCGAAGCACAACCAGTTGCATTCAAGGCGACGGAGGAGAAAAAGGAGGAGTCTACATCAAGTAGACAACCAATCGACGCCTCTAAGCTCGACAATGAGGAGATGGCGCTCACCATCAAGAGCTTCCGCCAAATCCTTAAGCAAAGGAGGGGGAAGGATTACAAGTCCCACTCCAAGAAGGTTTGCTACAAGTGTGGTAAGCCCGGTCACTTTATTGCTAAATGTCCATTATCAAGTGATAGTGACAGGGACAACGACAAGAAGGGAAGAAGAAAGGAGAAGAAGAGGTACTACAAGAAGAAGGGCGGCGATGCCCATGTTTGCCGGGAGTGGGACTCCGACGAGAGCTCCATCGACTCCTCCTCCGACGAGGACGCCGCCAACATCGCCGTCACCAAGGGACTCCTCTTCCCCAACGTCGGCCACAAATGCCTCATGGCAAAGGACGGCAAAAAAAAAGAAGGTTAAATCCAAATCCTCCACTAAATATGAGTCCTCTAGTGATGATAATGCTGGTGATGAGGAGGATAATTAGCGTACCCTTTTTGCCAACCTAAACATGCAACAAAAAGAAAAACTAAATGAATTAATTAGTGCCATTCATGAAAAGGATGATCTCTTAGACTCACAAGAGGACTTCCTAATTAAGGAGAACAAAAAGCATGTTAAGGTTAAAAATGCTTATGCTCTAGAAGTTGGAAAATGTGAGAAATTAACTAGTGAGCTAAGAACATGCCATGATTTAATTGCCAACCTTAGAGATGAAAATGCTAGACTTATTGCTAAGGTTGATTCTAATATTTGTGATGATTCTATTCCCAATCTTAGAGATGATAATGTTGATTTACTTGCTAAGATTGAAGAATTGAATGATTCACTTGCTAGCCTTAGAAATGAAAATGAAAAATTGACTGCTAAGGCTAAAGATTTTGATGTTTGCAATGTTACTATTTCTAACCTTAGAAGTGAAAATGATATGTTGCATGCTAAGTTGTAGAATTAAAATCTTGCAAACCCTCTACATCTACCGTCGAGCATACTCCCATTTGCACTAGATGTAGAGACATTAATGTTGATGCTATCCATGACCATCTAGCTTTAATTAAGAAACAAAATGATCACATAGCTCAACTTAATGCTAAAATAAATGAGCATGACTTAGAAAATGAAAAGTTTAAATTTGCTAGAAGCATGCTTTATAATGGGAGACGCCCTGGCATCAAGGATGGCATTGGCTTCCAAAAGGGAGACAATGTCAAACTTAATGCCCCTCCTAAGAAATTGTCTAACTTTGTTAAGGGCAAGGCTCCCATGCCTCAGGATAACAAGGGTTACATTTTGTACCCTGCCGGTTATCCCAAGAGCAAAATTAGGAGAATTCATTCTAGGAAGTCTCACTCTGGCCCTAATCATGCTTTCATGTATAAGGGTGAGACATCTAGCTCTAGGCAACCAACCCGTGCTAAGTTGCCTAAGAAGAAAACTCCTACTGCATCAAATGATTCTAACATTTCATTTAAGACTTTTGATGCTTCATATGTGCTAACTAACAAATCCGGCAAGGTAGTTGCCAAATTTGTTGGGGGCAAACACAAGGGATCAAAGACTTGTGTTTGGGTACCCAAAGTTCTTGTCTCTAATGCTAAAGGACCCAAAACTGTTTGGGTACCTAAAATCAAGAACTAAACTTGTTTTGTAGGTTTATGCATCCGGGGGCTCAAGTTGGATAATCGACAGCGGGTGCACAAACCACAAGACAGGGGAGAAGAAGATGTTCTCCTCTTATGAGAAAAACCAAGATCCCCAACGAGCTATCACATTCGGGGATGGAAATCAAGGTTTGGTCAAAGGTTTGGGTAAAATTGCTATTTCACCTGACCATTCCATTTCTAATGTTTTTCTTGTAGATTCCTTAGATTATAACTTGCTTTCCGTTTCCCAATTATGTCAAATGGGCTACAACTGTCTATTTACTGATGTAGGTGTCACTGTCTTTAGAAGAAGTGATGATTCAATAGCATTTAAGGGAGTGTTGGAGGGTCAGCTATACTTAGTTGATTTCAATAGAGCTGAACTCGACACTTGCTTAATTGCTAAGACTAACATGGGTTGGCTCTGGCACCGCCGACTAGCCCATGTTGGAATGAAGAATCTTCATAAGCTTCTAAAGGGAGAACACATTTTAGGATTAACAAATGTTCAGTTTGAGAAAGACAGGATTTGTAGCGCATGCCAAGCTGGGAAGCAAGTTGGTGTTCATCATCCGCATAAGAACATCATGACGACTGATAGGCCACTGGAGCTCCTACACATGGATCTATTCGGCCCGATTGCTTACATAAGTATTGGCGGGAGTAAGTACTGTCTAGTTATTGTGGATGATTATTCTCGCTTCACTTGGGTATTCTTTTTGCAGGAAAAATCTCAAACCCAAGAGACCTTAAAGGGATTCTTGAGACGGGCTCAAAATGAGTTCGACTTAAGGATCAAGAAAATAAGAAGCGACAACAGAACGGAGTTCAAGAATTCACAAATTGAAGGCTTCCTTGAGGAGGAGGGCATCAAGCATGAGTTCTCTTCTCCTTACACGCCACAACAAAATAGTGTAGTGGAGAGGAAGAATAGAACTCTATTGGACATGGCAAGAACCATGCTTGATGAGTACAAGACGTCGGATCGGTTTTGGGCCGAGGCGGTCAACACCGCCTGCTACGCCATCAACCAGTTGTATCTACACCGAATCCTCAAGAAGACATCATACGAACTCCTAACCGGTAAAAAGCCCAACATTTCATATTTTAGAGTCTTTGGTAGCAAATGCTTTATTCTTGTTAAAAGAGGTAGAAAATCTAAATTTGCTCCTAAGACAGTAGAGGGCTTTTTACTAGGATATGATTCAAACACAAGGGCATATAGAGTCTTTAACAAGTCCTCAGGACTAGTTGAAGTTTCTTGTGATGTTGTGTTTGATGAGACTAACGGCTCTCAAGTAGAGCAAGTTGATCTTGATGAGATAGGTGAAGAAGAGGCTCCGTGCATCGCGCTAAGAAACATGTCCATTGGAGATGTGTGTCCTAAGGAATCCGAAGAGCCTCCAAATGCACAAGATCAACCATCCTCCTCCGTGCAAGCATCTCCAACAACTCCAAATGAGGATGAGGCTCAAGTTGATGAAGGAGAAGATCAAAGAGATGAGCCACCTCAAGATGATGGCAATGATCAAGGGGGAGATACAAATGATCAAGACAAGGAGGATGAAGAACCAAGGCCGCCACACCCAAGAGTCCACCAAGCAATCCAACGAGATCACCCCGTCGACACCATCCTCGGCGACATTCATAAGGGGGTAACCACTAGATCTCGTGTTGCACATTTTTGTGAGCATTACTCTTTTGTTTCCTCTATTGAACCACATAGGGTAGAGGAAGCACTCCAAGATTTGGATTGGGTGATGGCGATGCAAGAGGAGCTCAACAATTTCACTAGGAACGAGGTATGGCATTTAGTTCCACGTCCTAATCAAAATGTTGTAGGAACCAAATGGGTCTTCCGCAACAAGCAAGATGAGCATGGTGTGGTGACAAGGAACAAAGCCTGACTCGTGGCCAAAGGGTATTCACAAGTCGAAGGTTTGGATTTTGGTGAAACCTATGCACCTGTAGCTAGGCTTGAGTCTATTCGTATATTATTAGCCTATGCTACTTACCATGGCTTCAAGCTTTATCAAATGGACGTGAAGAGTGCCTTCCTCAACAGACTAATCAAGGAAGAGGTCTATGTTGAGCAACCTCCCAGCTTTGAAGACAGTGAGTACCCTGACTATGTTTATAAGCTCTCTAAGGCGCTTTATGGGCTCAAGCAAGCCCCAAGAGCATGGTATGAATGCCTAAGAGATTTCCTTATAGCTAATGGCTTCAAAGTCGGAAAGGCCGATCCTACTCTATTCACTAAAACTCTTGACAATGATTTCTTTGTATGCCAAATTTATGTTGATGATATTATATTTGGGTCTACTAACGAATCTACATGTGACGGAACCTTCCAAGTCATTAGGCCCACCTACAGTTGTCCTTGTCTAACAGACATCAGACAACCGTGTAGATGTTCCTGAATCACTTGACAAGTTCGGTATCTTTTCTTTACCTTTCCAGGAACGTTTCACCCGTCTTGCAGACATTACAGAACATCGGAGATATCAAAAAGCAGAAGTGGTTACATAAACTTACATTTATTTAAAAATTAAGATCAAGTTGCTTATTACAGACCAGAAATATAAACGAGTGCTGAGTAGTATTATTACATAAACAAGGGAGGCAAAAACTCCTCCCGATAAGTTTTTACATAAAAGTTTTCTTATGGAGGACCCTGTCCTCCCGCATCTTCACTCTTGTTTTTCCTCATGTGGAACCACCTTGGTACAGAAGCAACAGAAATCTGCTACTTCCTCACCTAAAAACAACGAGGGAATAAACCCTGAGTATGGAATTACTCAGCAAGTCTTACCCGACTAAAGAAAAGACTCTCAAGGGTATGCTGGTTATAAGGGAGTCAAGGTAAGGTATCTCAAGATCAATGACTCTGTTGTTGCATAAATGCTTACTAAAAGTGGATCATTAAAAATCCAGTTTTATTGTCGAGTTAGGTAAACTTACCTGCATCTAGAGTTCTTGCTAACCTAGTTCAAACACTCATCCTGAACTAGCCAAGTTCTTAATCCATCCTTCATCTTTACTGGAGTTCTACGTATAGGGCAGTGACCAAGTCTTCATAACCGTGAAGGTACGGCGATCCGAATCGATTATACTCAGCTGAGGATCTCCGATCACACGACATATGTAGCACTTAACCCTTGCATATGTCAACCCGCCACCAGGTTTCTTAAGACCAGATCAGGTTCACGCAAACCGAGAGCACAGATACACCACCGTCCAGCCTCTTGCTACGGAGGGTACACGCTACTCTCGCCACCGCTCCACGCCCATTTCGTGTTATCTTATTCTGGCCTTAGTCTGCCCGAGGCAAGGCTTACCCATGACGAGGCATGTGACCAGTTAAAGGGTCCTCGGTCATCAAGCCTACATCGAGACGGTCCTTAATCGACTCAGACGGAGACACTACACCGAGACTCTCTTCTCGTGCAAGTCACCCGCCCGGTCTCAGCTTAATTATTAAAACCCAAAGTTTGGTACCTGGCAGAGGTACTTCTTTTCCGATGTTGAATCCATCACGGCCATGATGGATCCACCATCAAGTTTTATTTTCAAAAACATCCCAACCACTTTTTGCCACATCATATTTTGTAAAACAAAACATTTTGTTTTTCTAAAGCAAGGCTAAGCATAAAAAATCTTTTGTAAAACGGTGATCAAGGAAGGTAATCAAATTCAAGGAAGGTAATGCAGGAATTGTTTTAGCAATCAACTCCTATCACCTAATGCATCAAGCAAGTGAAAAAGGTTTTTAAAACACAAGGAGGTGGCAAATGCACTGGGGCTTGCCTTCGTTAGTAGGTGAGTCAGGCTCAGGCCCGCAGATGTCAAAGTAGAGACAAGATCCTGCCTGAGAGTCTGAAGGTGGTGGTGCCTTTTCTTCACTCACTTCAATTTCTTCTTCGTTTTCTAAACATAACCACATATATGTATATAAGAATGAATGCCATGTAATGCTTATGAGAGTGCAAGGATAAAAACTTATTATCTAAGGTCTTGAATACAATTTTCCTTCACGGGACTCCGAGAACTTAGGGTTTCCGGAGTCAGTAAAGGAGTTTATAGAGCAGGGGTGGGGGTTTTGGGTTCTAGTTATCAAACAAGGTCCAAATCAACCCAAACTCTACCCAGGGCTTCTAAATAATATATAGGGCTCATATAAAAAGTTTGGAAATTTTTGGGATTACCATATGGTTTTTAAAAATCCAGAACTAATACTTAAAACTACTTTAAATACCTTAAAATTTCTTAGTTAACCTAAAAATCTTGAAACTATTTTTATTAAATACTACAGAAAATAAGAAGTCTAAGAAAATTGGTTTCACAATTTTAGGATTTTTCTACAATTTTTAACAAATTTCCAAAGCTCTACTAAAAAAGAAAAAGAAAAAGATTGAAACAGTGGTGGGCCGTTTCTAGCCCAGGCGGCCCAGGTCCACGCAGAATCGCGCCCACGCCCGCGCGCGTGATGGTAGCTTTGCGAAAAAGCCCTCGGGTTCTTGGCTAACTGAAAACGAGTTCGGCTACTATTTTCTTGAGTCACTGACATTTGGCAGAAAAGTCCTCCAACTTCTATTCCTTTACAGAGGGAGGTCCTCGACGGCGCTCACGCACAGCCGAGCTCCAGCGAGCTAGCAGACCGGCCGAACGGGGCCATGACCGGCGGTCCCGAGCGGCGGACACCAAATCGGACCTACCCTGAACATTCCCCCTAAGTTAATTGCACAGTTGGTGAGCTATCAAGCTCTGTCCACATGAACCGAATGGGTGGCGGACAGATGAGTGCGTTCCCGATGATTGGTGGTCTCTCAGTTCGAATTGGTGACATGGTAAGCATTACAGAGCTATGAGAGTGCTCAAACGAGGAAGCAGGGGACAGGGACTGACCGGAAAAGGGCTGGCCGCGGTGAGGTGTTTTTCGCGGTGGCGGAGACCGAATTGGGGGGAATTCGAAATTCACGAGCTCTAGCGCACGATTGAGGGTGGGATTGAGACTCTGGTTTCGTGATGATGTAATGCAGCTAACCGGGGGCTCAATTTATAGAAGGCATCGACGGTGGCCGGGAATTTGAAGAAGGACGCGCGGCGGTCGGAGGTAGAAGAAGGCACTGGCGCGCGTGAGTGCGTGTCCTCAGTCGTGGTGAGCTCACCGGCGATGATGGGACTGCCCTAGAGAGTCACGGCGACGAGGTGTAAAGGCAGAGCCACACGGCGGGCAACGGCGAAGGCTTGACGACGGTGAGCCCCTGTATCCACGGGTGCTGAGCAAGGGGAAGGGATTACGGCTGGCCGGGGTGGCATCCAGCTCACCGGCGGCGAGGATTTTTACTGGGCTATGCTTATCTGATGGCCTCAGCGCACGAATCACGGCGAGCAACAATCAACGGCAACGGGCCACCGACGACGAGCAGGGGGTGGGATCGGGATCTTCTTCAGTTTAATATTTACTGTACCATGGCGATGGTCATTCTGATGAACTGACAGAGCAAGTTTAGGTCACATTTTCTCTTAATTTCAAATGGCAACACATCCAGTGACCTGCAGCAAAGTTGTAGAGCTATATACCACCTACATTTCGACTATAGTGACTGAGCTCATTTGATCACTAGATCATGGTTGAATTCACACTCCAAGCTGACTCTGTTACACTGAATATCTGAATTTCAGAATGAAACCAGCCTGACAGCCAAGCTTTGAGCTTAATTATCTCTGGATTTTTCTTAACAACTGAGCTCACACTCTTAAGCAAAGTTGTTCTCCTATGATTGGGCTACAATTTTGATGTGGTGACCTAGGGCAAAAACCCTAGAATTTAGAAGTTGCAAGGCTCCATAGTTGAGCCAAAACTCTGAAATTCAGACTTAACATGAAATCTCAATTAGGGTCCTTTTTGCAAATGAGTCAAAAACTTAGGGTTTGGCTTGTAAATTCACATATGAGTGACCCAAATGACTTAAGATACTTATTTAACTTGGTTTTTGCACTTTAGTCCAAAAGTGGACTAATTTTGCACATAGGTCCCTAGGTTTTGGTTTTAGGGTTTTCTAGGGTTTCAAATGGGGTTTTTGGTATCCCAGGGGTATAAATGTGATTCAAGTTCATTTTTGGGAACATTTTATGACTATTCCCCTAAGGCTTTTAGGTTTTCTCAATTTGGTTATGTTTTACCCCCTTTAATTCCCCCTTTAGGGCTAAGTTCCCTATCCAGGGTTCTATCTGCAAAATACAACTTGTTTGAAATTTTTACCTAGTAAATGCACTCTAGGTGTGTCAAACATATGCAATGCCAATGTTTATGATGCCATGCTCAAGTTTTAGTTATAGTAACACCAGGGTGTTACACTACATGTGAAGAATTTAGTAGGATCATGACACAGAAATTCGAGATGTCTATGATGGGGGAGTTGAAGTATTTTCTAGGATTCCAAGTCAAGCAACTCCAAGAGGGCACCTTCATTAGCCAAACAAAGTATACTCAGGACATTCTAAACAATTTTGGAATGAAGGATGCCAAGCCCATCAAGACTCCCATGGGAACCAATGGGCATCTCGACCTCGACACGGAAGGTAAATCCGTCGATCAAAAGGTATACCGGTCGATGATAGGTTCATTACTCTATTTATGTGCATCTTGACCGGACATTATGCTTTCCGTATGCATGTGTGCAAGATTCCAAGCCGACCCTAAGGAAGCTCACCTTACGGCCGTAAAACGAATCTTGAGATATTTGGCTTATACTCCTAAGTTTGGGCTTTGGTATCCTAGGGGATCCACATTTGATTTAATTGGTTATTTGGATTCCGATTGGGCAGGGTGTAAAATTAATAGAAAGAGCACATCGGGGACTTGCCAGTTCTTGGGAAGATCCTTGGTGTCTTGGGCTTCAAAGAAGCAAAATTCCGTAGCTCTTTCTACCGCCGAAGCCGAGTACATTGCCGCAGGCCATTGTTGCGCGCAACTACTTTGGATGAGGCAAACCCTTAGGGACTATGGTTACAAATTAACCAAAGTTCCTCTTCTATGTGATAATGAGAGTGCAATCCGCATGGCGGATAATCCCGTTGAGCATAGCCGCACTAAGCACATAGCCATTCGGTATCATTTCTTAAGGGATCACCAACAAAAGGGGGATATCGAGATTGCATACATTAATACTAAAGATCAATTAGCCGATATCTTTACCAAGCCATTAGATGAACAAACTTTTACCAGACTTAGGCATGAGCTAAATATTCTTGATTCTAGGAATTTTTATTGATGTCTTGCATACATAGCTCATATTTATACCTTTGATCATATCTCTTTTATATGCCATGACTAATGTGTTTTCAAGTATATTTCAAACCAAGTCATAGGTATATTGAAAGGGAATTGGAGTCTTCGGCGAAGACAAAGGCTTCCACTCCACTCCATTAACTCATCCTTCGCCGTCGCTCCGAGCAACTCTCCAACTTTGGTATAATCTTCACTCATATTATTGTTTGCCAAAGGGAGAGAAAGTAGTTCCAAAGGGCCTATATTTCACTCTACGTATTCGTTTTTGGCGATTCATGCCAAAGGGGGAGAAAGTATTGGCCCAAAGCAAAAGGACCGCACCACCTCCTAATTTTAAAACTCATGATTTTCAAATTGGTATCTTATTGTGTTCAAAAGGGGGAGGAAGTAGTTTGTTCAAAATTGATATCTTAAAACCCTCTTGAACACTAAGAGGATAATTTATTGAGGGAGAGTTTTGTTTAGTCAAAGGAAAAGCATTTGAATCAGGGGGAGAAAATTTCAAATCTTGCAAATGCTTCTCAAGAATCTTATTCATTTACCTTTGACTTTGAAATGAATTTACAAAAGAATTTGCAAAAACAAAACATGTGGTGCAAGCGTGGTCCAAAATGTTAATATTATAAAGAAACAATCCATGCATATCTTATGAATTTCTATTGGCTCAATTCTAAGTAACCTTTGCACTTACAAATATGCAAACTAGTTCAATTATGCACTTCTATACTTGCTTTGGTTCGTGTTGGCATCAATCACCAAAAAGGGGGAGATTGAAAGGGAATTAGGCTTACACCTATTTCCTAATTGATTTTGGTGGTTGAATTGCCCAACACAAGTAAATGGACTAACTAGTTTGCTCTAGTCTATAAGTTCTACAGGTGCAAAAGGTTCACAATAAGTCAATAAAAAGACCAAGGATGGGTTCGAACAAAGAGAGCAAGGGATAACCGAAGCGTGCCCTGGTCTGGCGCACCGGACTGTCCGGTGTGCCACCGGACAGTGTCCGGTGCACCCAGGGACTCCAAGCTGAACTCTTCACCTTCGGGAAATCTCAGAGGCGCTTCGCAATAATTCACCGGACTGTCCGGTGTACCACCAGACAGTGTCCGGTGCCCCCAAGGGAGAGCAACTCTGAACTCGCCAGCTTCGGGAATCCGCTCCGCTATAATTCACCGGACTGTCCGGTGTACCACCGGACAGTGTCCGGTGCCCCAAGAGAGAGCAACTCTGAACTCGCCAGCTTCGGGAATCCACTCCGCTATAATTCACTGGACTGTCCGGTGATTCACCGGACTGTCCGGTGTGACAGCGGAGCAACAGCTACTTCGCGCGCAACGGTCGACTGCAACGCATTAAATGCGCGCCTGCGGGCGCAGAGGAGCAGAGCACGCGCGGGTGGCACACCGGACAACCTACAGGGCCTGTCCGGTGCACCACCGGATAGCCAGGCGGGCCCACAAGTCAGAGCTGCAACGGTCGAACCCCAACGGTCTACTGACGTGGCTGGCGCACCGGAGAGTGTCCGGTGCGTCATGCGACTGCAGCCTTCCAACAGCCACTTTGTGGTGGTTGGGGCTATAAATACCCCAACCACCCCACATTCAAGGCATCCAAGTTTTTCACCTTCCAACTACTTACAAGAGCTCTAGCATTCAATTCAAGGCACACCAAAGAGATCAAATCCTCTCTAAACTCCACACAAAGCTTTAGTGATTAGAGAGAGAGAGAGAGATTTGTTGTGTTCATTTGAGCTCTTGCGCTTGGATTGCTTCTTTTTCTCATTCTTTCTTGTGATCATCTCAATTGTAATCAAGGCAAGAGACACCAATTGTGTGGTGGTCCTTGTGGGGAAGTTTGGTGTGACGGAACCTTCCAAGTCATTAGGCCCACCTACAGTTGTCCTTGTCTAACAGACATCAAACAACCCTGTAGATGTTCCTGAACCACTTGACAGGTTCGGTATCTTTTCTTACCTTTCCAGGAATGTTTCACCCGTCTTGCAGACATTACAGAACATCGGAGATATCGAAATGCGGAAGTGATTACATAAACTTACATTTATTAAAAAGTAAGATTAAGTTGCTTATTACAGACCAGAAAAATATAAACGAGTGCAGAGTAGTATTATTACATAACCAAGGGAGGCAAAAACTCCTCCCAATAAGTTTTGTACATAAAAGTTCTCTTATGGAGGACCATGTCCTCCCGCATCTTCACTCTTGCTTTTCCTCATGAGGAACCACCTTGGCACAGAAGCAACAGAAATCTGCTGCTTCCTCACCTAAAAACAACGAGAGAATAAACCCTGAGTATGGAATTACTCAGCAAGTCTTACCCGACTAAAGAAAAGACTCTCAAGGATATGCTGGTTAAAAGGGAGTCAAGGTAAGGTATCTCAAGATCAATGACTCTGTTGTTGCTTAAATGCTTACTAAGAGTGGATCCTTAAAAATTCAATTTTATTGTCAAGTTAGGTAAATTTACCTACATCTAGAGTTCTTGCTAGCCTAGTTCAAACACTCATCCTGAACTAGCCAAGTTCTTAATCCATCCTTCATCTTTACTAGAGTTCTACGTATAGGGCAGTGACCAAGTCTTCATAACCACGAAGGTACGGCGATCCGAATCGATTATACTCAGCTGAGGATCTCCGATCACACGACATATGTAGCACTTAACCCTTGCATATGTCAACCCGCCACCGGGTTTCTTAAGACCAGATCAGGTTCACGCAAACTGAGAGCACAGATACACCACCGTCCAGCCTCTTGCTACGGAGGGTACACGCTACTCTCGCCACCGCTCCATGCCGATTTCGTGTTATCTTATTCTGGCCTTAGTCTGCCCGAGGCAAGGCTTACCCATGGCGAGGCATGTGACCAGTTAAAGGGTCCTCGGTCATCAAGCCTACATCGACACGGTCCTTAATCGACGCAGACGGAGACACTACACCGAGACTCTCTTCTCGTGCAAGTCACCCGCCCGGTCTCAGCTTAATCATTTCAAAACCCAAAGCTTGGTACCTGACAGAGGTACATCTTTTCCGATGTTGAACCCATTACGGCCACAATGGATCCATCATCAAGTATTATTTTCAAAACATCCCTCCCACTTTGCCACTCATCATTTTGTAAAACAAAATCTTTTGTTTGGCTAGAGCAATACTAAGCATAATAAAAACCTTTTGTAAAACAGGGTATCAAGGAAGGTAATCAAAGATCAAGGAAGGTAATGCAGGAATTGTTTAAGCATTCAACTCCTATCACCTAATGCATCAATCAAGCGAGAAAGATTTTAAATTCATCAAGGAAGGTGGCAATGCATCGAGGCTTGCCTTCGTTAGTAGGTGAGTCAGGCTCAGGCCCGCAGATGTCAAAGTAAAGACAAGATCCTGCCTGAGAGTCCGAAGGTGGTGGTGCCTTTTCTTCACTCACTTCAACTTCTTCTTCGTTTTCTAAACATAACCACATATATGTATAAGAATGAATGCCATGTAATGCTCATGAGAGTGCATAGATAATAAAAACTTATTATCTAAGGTCTTGAATACAATTTTCCTTCACGGAACTCCGAGAACTTAGGGTTTCCGGAGTCAGTAAAGGAGTTCATAGAGCAGGGGGTTTTAGGTTCTAAGTATCAAACAAGGTCCAAATCAACCCAAATTCTACCCAAGGCTTATAAATAATGTATAGAGCTTATGTAAAAAGTTTGAGCAATTTTGGGATTATTATCTATTTTCTAAAAATCCAGAACCAATACTTTAAACTACTTTAAATGCCTTAAAATTCCTTATTTCCTCTAAAAATCATAAAACTATTTTTATTAAATTCTAGGGAAAATAAGAAGTCTAGGAAAATTGGTTTCACAATTTTAGGATTTTTCTACAATTTTTAACAAATTTCCAAAGCTCTACTGAAAAAGAAAAAGGAAAAGGTTGCAACAGTGATGGGCTGGTTTCAGCCCATCGGCCCAGTCCAGAGGGAGAGCGCGCCCGCGTACACCCGCGCGCACTGGCGACTTTACACAGGGACCCTCGGGTTTTAAGCTAAACCAGAGTAGGGTCATTTACTATTTGATACGGTCGCTGACAGTTTGCAAAAATATCCTCGGTCTTCTATTCCTTTACATCACGCGGTCCCCGACGGCGTTCACGCCCAGCCGAGCTCCGGCGAGCGCCTGCACCGGCCGATTGGGGCAACGGCTAGGGTTCCTGAGCGGCGGACATCAAATTGGACCTAGCCCGAGCATTTCCCCTAACCTAATTCCATCTATGGCCCAATGGCTTGCTCTGGCCACGGTGGCCGTGAACATCACGGCGAGACAACCGTGTTCCCGGCGACCAAAGAGCTCTTAGCACAATTACATGGGTCGAAGAGCAACGTAGACCTATGAGTGTACTTAAACAGGGAAGAAGATGGTATGAGCGGATCTGATTTGGGCTGGCCACGGAAGGCTGGAGTTCACGGAGTTCTTCAACTGATTTGGGGGAAGTTTAAAATTCGTGCTTACTGGTGATTGACTGGGAGCAATACTGGTTGGGGTGGTGCGTGATAATGTGGTGGAGCTGGCCGCGGGCTCAATTTATAGAAGGAGCGAGCGGTGGTGATCAATTTGGCCGAGCCGTGCTGGCGGCCGGAGATGAAGAAGAACCTGGGCGCGGTGAATTCGTGTCCACCGTCATGGCAAGCTCCCCGGCGACGATGGGACAGCTATAGGGAGTTACGGCGACGCGGTGGAAAGGCTCGGACACGCGGCACAAGGCCGTGCGATGGTGATCACCGGCGTTCTCATCTAATTCCGCCGCGGTAACCATGGTACGATGGCCAGAGTTATTTAATGGTCGGAGTTATCCATGGCGGTGACCTTTAGATGTTCTCCGGTCGATCAGGTCGCGAATCACAGCGATGATGGCACAAATCTTCGCGCAGGGAGGTCACCGGCGGTGAGGTCATCGCGCTGGCGATCTGATCAATATCAGCCTATGTCACACCCGGCTTTAAGGAACAAAGCCAGGTGCATCTCATACATGCGCCAAGAAGACAACATATATAATAACAGAGTGTATAGAGATAAATGTCATAAAACATCAGAGTATTTATTACATAGCGGAAGACTTATTACAAAATAAAATAATAAAGATAAAACGAACTAAGGATCGTCGGCGCCAATGTCAACTGAGAAACGCCACCTAGATCAGATCATACTCCTCGCCTTGTGGCTCCTCCTGAACCACCTGCTCTTCTCCTGTGGGGGGTGTGAGACAGCAAGGGTGAGCTCACACATGATCATAGCTCAACAAGTTGTGGGGAACCAGTGGACATAAACTCACAAAGGTGTGAGTTCATGTGGTGTGTAAGGCTAATCAATGACAGGGGTTAAAGCTGAGCATTGCTTTTAAGTAGTTGGTCAAACTTTTATTAGCAGTTACTAAGTGTAAGTAAATACCAAACCATAAATAAAGTAATAGAACAAATTAATAATAAACCCATGCAATGCAAATGACCAAATTGAATTTAAGTTCCATAATTTAAACATCAGAGAGTCCTGAGCTGCTCATGACCGCGAGCACGACTAGTATACCAGTTTTACACTCTGCAGAGGTTGTACCCTTTACCCACAAGTCATGTTACCCATCTACCAAGGGATCGCGACTTTCCATACACCTCTACCTAGGAAGCGTGGTAGGGCAACACTACGAGGCCTTTACAAAGTTCCACTAGCTTCCGAAAACCCGCTACAGTTTATAGGAAGTTCCAATGCAGGGTTCTTGACTGACCGCCATCGCAGCAAAATCAACCAAGGACCTCCCTACACTGACCACTCCCCTACTGCCCTTGCCCCTTTCGGGTAAGGTAGTCTTCCACTAGCTTTCCTAATTAGTCAGCCAAGGGCGTCCCATTAAACCCTTGTGGTGGCACGTGTTACTCAAGTTAAGCTCTATGTTCCAATTAACATTAATGATCTCAACATGAACATAAATAGAATAACAAAAAGAATTGGAACATAGAGGTAATAAATGATTATCCCAAAACCATGTAAAGCAATAGCAAACTATCCAAGTGATTCAGGGGTAAACAAGGTAATGAGATAAACAATCTAGGGTGACCTATTGGGTCCCATCAAAATTAACCTATGCATGGATGAGTGATATTAAAGAGCATTATTAGGGAAAAAGTGGTCAAGGGCACAATTTGCCTTCAATGAGCTCCTGCTCAGCTACTTCAACCTGCTGCTCACCAGGATCCTCGGTCACGGGCTCTTCTACTCGCCGCAATACAAACAAGCACATTATGCAGGGAAAAATTAACATCACACCAAGCATGTGTGAACAAAATACACAGAAATAATCTACACATTAAAATAAAATTCTAGGAACAGAAATCATAATTTTTGGAGTTATAGATTTTAAGTTATGGATTTTCAAAGGTTTTATGTGTTTAAAATAGATTAAGTGAGGGATTAATTTTCTTACCGTTGTTATAATAAAACAGAGACTCTAAATGATAGATAATAAAATTACAAAATTTTAGGAACTGGAATGAAGTAATTTGGAGTTCATATGCCTTTTCTATGAATTATTGAAGTTCTAGTAATTATTTTCCTATTAAAAATCTATTTATAAATTATTTTCCCTGATTTTATTATGTTCTGGACTGGGCCTCATTTCCTTGAAAGCACAGGGGCTCGGAGCAAAAGATCCCAAGACACAGATTTCTACTATGCGGATCGCGGGTTTATTACTAGATTTGCCAAGGTCTCTTATGTAAAATGAATCGGCGAAAGGGTATGGATAAGCCTCAGCCGTTGGATTTAAGCCCTATGGCCCAGATTAGATTCATCCGATACTGAACAGATACGCCCCATCTACCGTCCGATTAAAAACTAGCGCTTCAGATTCAAAGTAGCCCCTGCCCGCGAGATTCCCTATCAACGGCTGGGATTGATCCATTGACACGGTACACAGCGCCTAATCGCAACCGTAGATCACCGGAATGGATGGTGCAGAGCCATCACGCTTCCTCCCGGCAGCAGGCGCACTGCCCGTGGCGGTGCTGCACGCCGGCGACGCGCCCAAGTCCTACCAGGTGCCGGATTCCTACCGGAGTTGAGCACTCACAGATGAGGGAGACGAGACGATTGCATGGGAGGGAAGACTCACCAAGCCACGAACACGGCGGAGCTCACTTCCACGACGAGCTCCAACCGACGAAGCTCCCACGGCGCCAGAGCCCACAGTCCCACGACGCGACACCACAACGCTTCTTCCTCGCCGACGGCAAACACCACAGCGATACTACGGCCGGGTCTCCCAAGTCCCGCGCTAGCTCCCTCCTCCTTTCTTCCTCTCTCTCTTTCCTAACTATGTCGCAGCCGAGCGGTGTCAATTCTTGGATCGCATGGCCTGGGAAAAACGGCGGCCACGTTTATATCTGGGCGCCCGAGAAGATCGCGCGGGCGCGATCGAGTCCGCCGAACGGAGCCGACCCGATCCCAGCGCCTTCCCCGGCCGGTTTTGCGCAGAGTTCGGTAAGAGCTCCCACGCGCGCGGGATCACCAGAAGGAAGAGGAACAGGGCAATGCGGGTCCCGCTGTCAGTGTCAACGAGCGGAAGCAGGCGCGCGCCAGAGACCGTCCGAACGGGCCCACCCGTCGACGCACTCCAGTGAGGCATGAGCCTGGCCGTGCGGTATAACAGGGCAGTGACCGGTTATGGAAGTAGGAGTGGGCTTGAGGGAAAAGTTTGGGCCCAATCAGGTTCCTTCTTCTTTTCTTTTTTTATTCCCTTTTTCCTTCCTTTTATTCTTAATTCTTTTGAATTAAAATTTGAATTTGAATATAAGTTTCACCTTTGAGTCAATTATTCAAAATCCAATGTGTATAAGAATAATATATATTTTTATACTTATTTTTATTCACTTATTAATTTCTCTTCTTCTCTCTTTTCTTAATTCTAGGATTATTTTAGGATTAAATCCCCATTTGGATATTTAACATATTTCCTTTTTATATTATTGTAATATTGTCACAAAAATGCACACAAAAATAAAATCGAGCATGATGCATAATTTGGTAGTATATATTTTTATTAATTGTTTTTAGGCATGCTGTTCACATATGATGATGCATAAAGATCAAACTCACATAAAGAGAAAATGTTTCTCTATTAGTATTATTTCTAGCAATTTACAAAGTGGGTGTTACAAATCCTACCCCCCTTAAAAATAATCTCGTCCTCGAGATTTAAGAAGGACTAGGGAAAAGATGGGGAAATTCTATGCGAAGCTCTTCTTCTCTTTCCCAACTTGCTTCATCTTCACCGTGGTGACTCCATTGGACTTTGCACATCTTTACCACCTTATTTCTTGTAACTCGAGTCAAAGTATCCAAAATCTTGATCGGGTATTCCGTGTAAGTCAAATCACCTTGAACACTGAGCTCTTCCATGGGTAACTGTTCCTCAGGGACACAGAGACACTTCTTTAGTTGAGATACGTGGAACACGTTATGCACATCCGATAGACTATCCGGTAACTCGAGTTGGTATGCCATCTCCCCAACTCGCCTAAAGATCAAGAATGGTCCAATGTAGCGAGGGGACAATTTGCCCTTAACTTTGAATCTCCTCATTCCACGAAGTGGTGACACCTTGAGATACACATAATCTCCTTCTTCAAATTCCAGTGGCCTCCTTCTATTATCAGCATAACTCTTTTGCCTGGTTTGAGCCACTCTCAAATTCTCTCGAATTATACGGACTTGTTCTTCTGCTTCTTGAATCAATTCAGGCCCAAAGAACTGTCTTTCTCCAGTCTGATCCCAATACAAAGGAGTCATGCACTTTCTCCCATATAAAGCTTCAAAAGGTGACATCTTCAGACTGACCTGATAGCTATTATTGTATGAGAATTCAGCATAAGGTAGACTTTTATCCCAACTTCCTCCATGCTGAAGGGCACATGCTCTCAACATATCTTCCAATACTTGATTAGTCCTTTCAGTCTGTCCATCAGTCTGAGGGTGATAAGTCGTACTAAAATTCAACTTTGTACTCATATTCTCATGAAAGCTTCTCCAAAATCTTGAGGTAAACTGTGAACCTCGATCAGACACGATCTTCTTTGGTACTCCATGTAAACACACAATCCGAGCCATATATAACTCTGCTAGCTGAGAACCTTTATAAGTAGTCTTCACAGGGATAAAGTGAGCCACTTTAGTCAATCTATCCACAATCACCCATATAGCATCATATCCTTTCTGGGTGCGAGGCAATCCAGTAATGAAATCCATACCAATCTCTTCCCATTTCCACTCGGGTATCTTCAGTGGATGCAATAGTCCAGCTGGCCTCTGGTGTTCAGCCTTAACTCTTTGACATACATCACACATAGCCACATGTGCAGCTACATCTTTTTTTAATCCATACCACCAATACTTCCGTTTTAAATCCTGATACATCTTAGTACTACCAGGATGAATAGAATAATCCGAATCATGGGCCTCCTTTAAAATAGTCTCTCGAAGGCTTTTAATATCAGGAACACACATCCTGTCCTTGAACCATATAGTGCCTTGCTCATCTTCCGTAAATTCCAGAACTCGTCCTTCAGTAATCAGATCCTTAATCTCTTTTATTTTAGCATCACCAATTTGTCTTTGCGGATCTCTTGCTCCAAAGTAGGTTCCACATCAATAGTAACTCCTTCAGTATGAGCAACTATCCCCAGGTTAAGTCTCTTGAAATCCTCAACAATCTCATCGGGTAGCTAGGCAACAATAGCTGAATGAACATGCTCCTTGCGACTCAAGGCATCTGCAACCAAATTTGCCTTGCCCGGGTGATAGTGAATCTCCAAATGATAATCCTTAATAAGCTCCAACCAACGGCGTTGCCTAAGGTTGAGATCCTTCTGAGTGAATATATACTTCAGACTCTTATGATTCGTATATACTTGGCACTTGGTCCCCATGGTATAATGTCTCCAAATCTTTAGCGCATGCACGACGGCTGCCAATTCCAAGTCATGAGTGGGGTAGTTCACTTCATGTTTGCGTAACTGACGAGAAGCATAGGCAATCACATGTCCTTCTTGCATGAGCACACATCCTAAGCCTTAGCCACATGCATCACAATAAATATCAAATCCTTTCTGTAGGTCTGGCATAACCAATACTGGTGGCGACATCAATCTTTTCTTCAATTGATCAAAACTATCCTGGCACTTATCGTCCCACTTAAATTCTCTTCCTTTCTCCAAAAGCGAAGTCATAGGCTTAGCAATCTTAGAAAATCCTTCAATAAATCTCTGATAATATCCAGCAAGTCCCAAGAAACTCCGAATCTCCGTAACTGTAGTGGGTACTCTCCACTCCATTATCTCCTTAACTTTAGCAGGATCCACTGAAATTCCTCCATTAGAAATAATATGACCAAGAAATGGCACCTCGCCAATCCAAAATTCGCACTTGCTGAACTTGGCATATAGCTGGTTATCTCGTAGCTTCTGTAGCACCAATCTCAGATGTTCCTCATGATCGCTATCACTCTGAGAATAAATAAGAATATCGTCGATGAATACCACGACGAATCTGTCCAAATACTCCATAAACACCTTATTCATCAAGTTCATAAAATAAGCTGGTGCATTGGTTAATCCAAACGACATAACAGTGAACTCATATAATCCATAACGAGTCGAGAAAGCCGTCTTGGGAATATCCGATGGTCTAATCCTCATCTGATGGTAACCCGATCGGAGATCAATCTTCGAAAATACTCTTGCTCCTCTCATTTGATCAAACAAATCCTCAATACGGGGTAACAGATACTTGTTCTTCACAGTAACATCATTGAGAGATCTATAATCCACACACATCTGTTGCGATCCATCCTCCTTCTGCACAAACAAAACCGGCGCTCCCCAAGGTGAGGAACTCTGACGAATGTACCCAGCCTCTTGTAACTCAGTTAACTGCTTCTTAAGTTCCTTCAACTCCTCTACGGACATCCTATATGGCCGTTTAGAAATAGGGGCAGTTCCAGGTAAGAGATCAATAACAAACTCAACTTCTCTATCAGGTGGCATCCCTGGTAACTCCTCTGGAAAGACATCCGGAAAATCTCTAACCACCCGGATCTTGTCACCAACAAACTCCTCCGGTATAAAGAACATTGCACGCATGGGTGAGGAGGTTACTGCAATATTAACTTGAAACCTTTCTCCCTTAGTGGTAGTGAGTTCTACGGTACCTCTACCACATGCTATAACGGCCTTTGCCTTTCTTAGCCATGACATACCAAGGATCAGATCTATACTGCTTGACTCTAATATTATAGCAGTAGCTCCAAATTCTCTACCCATAATGGTCAATGTCAATCTACGTGTCATTTGATTCGCCTCAACAGGCCCTTTAGGTGTAATTACTATCATTGGTTTTCTCATATTTAGCAGTGGTATTTCATTTGTGTTGGCATATCTAGCAGACATGAATGAATGTGTAGCATCAGAATCAAATAATATGGTTGCAGGAATTGCATTAACATAAAACATACCAAGTACGAGGTCCCCACCATCCGGAGTAGCATCAACGCTGACTTGATTAACCTTGGCAATAGAATATCCCTTGCCAGATCCTGGAGTTTGCTGCCTGTTCTGAACTGGAGTAGTAGCAATCCTCTGTGGGCAGACATTTGCATAATGACCAGTCTTCCCACACTTGAAACAAGTAGTGCCTGGACTCTGTCCTGAGAACTTCATCGGGGTGCCAGTGGGGGTAGCCTGTCGAGGAGGTGGAGTCCTCAGTGGTGATTGCTGAACTGGGCGCGGTCCTCCTGGTCGAGTCGGTGTACCCTGTGGTGAACTGTAGCGAGGATGAACACTGCTACTTCCTTGTCCTTGAGATATTGCCTTTCTCTTCAAATCACCCAGCTAAACACGCTTGTGTTCAATAGCAAGAGCCTTATCTAGCAGTCTCTGAAATGATGGAAAAGTGTGTGCAACCAGTGCATACTGTAGGGGTCCATTAAGTCCTTCAATAAAGTGCTCCTGCTTTCTTTCATCCTCAGCAACTTCCTCAGGGGCATATCTGGATAACTGGATAAACTTGTCGCGGTACTCGCTGACTGACATACTTCCTTGCTTCAGCGACAGAAATTCCTTCTTCTTGATCTTTATCATACCAGCTGGAATATGGTAGTTCCTGAATTGTGTACTGAACTCTGCCCAAGTGATAGTATCAGCAGCATCGTGGGCAGCAGTATATGAATCCCACCAGTCAGCAGCAGGACCTGTCAGACGTCCAGAAGCATATAAAACCTTCTCCCGGTCAGTGCATTGTGCAATATTCAGCATCTTCTCAACAGACTTCAGCCAATCATCCGCGTCCAGTGGATCAGGTGAGTTAGCGAATGTAGGTGGCTTATGACTCATGAACTCCCGGTGCTTATCACGGGGTGGAACTGGTGGTGGAGGTGGAGGCAGTGGTACTTGATGCTGTTGCTGCTGCTGTTGTTGTTGTTGTTGTTGCATTTGCTGTTGCAGCTGCTGTTGTTGCGCCCTCCTTTCCTGGCGTATCTCCTCTCGCTCCTGGCGCAACTCCTGTCGTATATCTTCTCTTTCCTGACGCATCTCCTGGCGTTCTTGCTGCATCTGGGCACGCATATCAGCCATAGTGTCCGCCATTTGCTGCATCACTGCCATCTGAGCAGCAACCAGTGGGTCAACTCCGCCTAGTGGAGGATTAGGAGGATTCATCTCTGCAGGCTATGGCTGGGGTTGTCTATATATCCACCGAGTGTGTCGATTAGGAGGCAAATCAATTCCACCACCCCGCCTGGTATTGACCATCTGAGTTAGATACATATGGTAAGAGAATAGTAGACAAGGCAGGTATTTACAAATCAGGTTACTTTGGGGGATTTTATTAGCTAAGCAGATTAATATCTTACCTACCATAACTAATTCAATACCTTGTGGTGGTACATGCTAAGATGTCCATCTATAATAAATCAATCAATCAAAGAAGAAAATATGGCATTTATCATCAGCACAATCAACCAATCATTTTTAAATAAAGAAAATAGTTTTAAATTTTGTCTTAGGTTCCCTATCTCTTAAAAAGATCATAGTGGTAGGATTCCAAGGTGTGAAATCCACCTTGTCTTAGAGTAGAAAAGATAAGATTAATCAGAGTAGAATAGTGTTGGGGGCCTTCGGCTTCCGAAGGTCCTCAAAAATATGATTTAACAGTGTTTCTGGAGTATAATGTGTGAACAGGTATCTTCGGACTCGAATCAGCACCACAGTGGGAGAAGAATACGAAGGTTGATACAGCGCCGAAGCTGTGGGCAGGAAAGCTTCGGCATGATAGCAGAAAAGGAAACCGACTTAAAGATGAAAATGCTATTTAGGCCTCGGTGGATTACTATAGAATCACTACCAAATGTAAAGGGCATGGATGTAATTTTACATGGGCTGTGTCCCGTGCCTATAAATAGGTGAACAGTGCCCCCGTACTGTTCACGCTGACTTGGCATTTTACTTTTGCGTCACGCTTGTATTTACACCTTCATTCAAGCCGAAGGTACATTTGTTATTGGATATCATTTTTATTTTTCCATAATAATAATTATAAAAAATGAGTTGATGATTATGCTTAATTGTTTATGTTATTCTTTATATTTTATATGATTCTTTCTTTATTATTATACGTTGTGTTGATGAAGGTATGTCCTTCATAACCTTCATCCGAGAATCATTATATCCCAAGGGAAATAATGCTTCGAAGGACGAAGGACTTTATCACTTAGCATTTTTTGTGTTGCCTTGTTCTTAACTCATAGCATTTGAGAACAAGTCCCCAACATTGGCGCCCACCTCCGGTGAACTCACTTCCACTCTGAGTTTTGAACATCTTCGGCAACCATAAACCTTCGTTATGGCGCCGAAGAAAGCTTCAACAACTGGGGCTGCAGTTCTGCAACCGCTGGACCCCAATCAGGAGACTCTCTCTCTTCGGGAGGCCCGAAGCCAGAAGAGGAAGGCTGTCAGCCCAACACCGCAAGAGGATGAGCTAGACCAAGAAATCAGAGACATGGAGGTGCTTCATCAGCAGGTACAGAGGAAGAAGGAAAAGATGGCCAGGCTAGCAGAACTGCAAAGGCAGATAGACGAAGCCTCTGAAGAAGTTCGTCATCTTACTCAGGATGAGCAGAACCGAAGGCCTCAGCACAAGGATCTTCATCAGGAGGGTTTCTTCAATGAAGATGACTGGTATGAGAATTTCCACCATGGAAATTTTGCTTTTGACGATGCTTCTCCTCTGTCCGCTGAGCTGCAGGCTACAGCTTGGCCTTCATCCTACAAGCCGCCCCAGCTTCCCATGTTCGACGGCCATTCAGACCCGAAGCAGTTTTTGATGAGCTACGAAGCAACAGTATCTTCGTATGGTGGCAATACTGCAGTCATGGCAAAATCTTTTGTTATGGCTGTCAGGAGTGTTGCTCAAACCTGGTATTCCTCCCTTCGACCAGGAACGATCACTTCATGGCAAAAGCTGAAGGACATGTTGTTAACCAGCTTCCAGGGGTTTCATACGAAGCCGGTCACTGCTCAAGCTCTATTCCAGTGCACCCAGGATCACGAAGAATACCTTCAGGCGTATGTCCGGAGGTTCTTACGATTGAGGGCACAGGCGCCAACAGTGCCCAACGAAATTGTAATTGAGGCCATGATCAAGGGACTTCGGCCGGGACCTTCAGCTCAGTACTTTGCTAGGAAACCTCCTCAAACTTTGGAGAAGCTGCTCCAGAAGATGGACGAGTATATTCGGGCCGACAATGATTTTCGTCAAAGAAGGGAGGAAGCTTTCAGGTTTTCCGAAATGACCAGGGGCTTCGGAGGAAGATTTTATCCGAGGCACGTCAGGTCAATTCACAACTCTACTCAAAATGATGATAAGTGGAGTTAGCAGCAAAGGCCACAATGCTCCTCACAAGCTTCGGGGCAACAGCAAAGCTTCTTCCGGCCGCCAGCTCCAAGAGGCAGAGGCGCCAGGGGCTTCGGCGGAAGATTTGGAGATCAACCAAGGAGAACATTTTGCTTGTTCTGTGGTGAAAACAAGGGCCATACTACCAGGATGTGCCATGTTACCATCCAGAAGCAAAAGGAGATAGCCGAAGCTGCAGCACAACAGGGTCAGCCGAAGCAGATTATGCACACTGCTTCGTATCATTCGCCTTACATCCCAGAATATGTAGGCAATCACCCTGCAGCTTCTGTTGCTTCGGCGAGTCAACCTCAAGCTTCCTGGCAACAGCCTCCGCCTCCACCACCGCTGCAACAAGGCCAGTAGCCAGAAGGGGGCCAATATGTTCAACAGCAAAGGGACTTCAGAGAACAGTCCGAAGCTCGCACAGTCAATAGCACTGTGCCAGAGTCGAAGCACATTTATTGACAAATATCCTACTTTGATAGTAGTCTTTTCCATTCAGTTTTATTTTCTGTGTAATAAAGGACAATTTTTAAATCTCATATAATAGTTTTGTTGATTGCCACAAGGAAAGTATATCTTCTCCACAGGCTTAAGTTGTTGAAACTTAAAGATTTGCGATAGCAAGGAGGATCTTCGAATTATTAAAAATTTATTTCAAAAGGCACGGCATGAATTCTTCGAAGTATCAAAAAGTTGTTCTAAGGAACGCAGAGTAAGTTTGCTGAAGTTACAAAAAGCCGTTCCAAAGGGAGCGTAGTGTAAGTTTTCTGCTCAGAAGTCGTTCCAAAGGGAATGCAGAGCTTACAGCGAAAAATAAACGCTGATACCGCCTAAGTAAAAGGCGAAGCGCGAAAAGTCAACGCGAATACCGCCGAAAGTAAAAGGCGAAGAAGCTCCTAAGGGAGGCTTACAGCGAAAAATAAACGCTGATTCCGCTGAAGTAAAAGGCGAAGAAGCTCCTAAGGGAGGCTTACAGCGAAAAGTCAACGCTGATTTAAAAAGATTATGTGTTTTATTGCAGGGATGTGAGTGTATCTTCGGAATAAATACCATTTTACATAACATAACATCATCACATCATTTCGCATAGCATAAGCATCATACATCATGCTGCATATGGCACAAGAAGGGGGCACAATATCGATCTTCGGAAAAATGCTTTGAAAAAGGGAAAATTATGCAAAGTCACAAGGAGATACAATATTGATCTTCGGAGTGTAGCTTCAGAAAATATTTTCACGAAGCTTGGAAATTCTTCATCAGAGCACTATGGATATCGTGATGAATGAAAATTCTTCTTCACGAAGCATGAAAAGAAGGGAAGGTGTTTTTTTCGTCAGACTCAAAAACGGTATGTATGTAAAATTTCATGCATCGTAAAGAATTGAACCATAAAAAACAAGTATATTACATTCAGGGTTACAAGATATTACACATATTACATTTCAGATGTTTTTACAATAGTACCTAGTTTTCCCTAAGTACTACTTCCGCAGCTTCGTTCAGGAGTTGATTGACAACTTGATCCATGATAGCTTCGGCCATCTTTTTGATTTCATCGTCGTCCTTCGGGTGAGGGCCCGGAGGCGTTTTAGCAGGATCTGAGGGAGGACAGGATACGGCTACATTGCTATTACAATTGGCGAACGAAGTTTGAAATCAAAAATTACAACACAACAAAAACCATTAGTTAATACCTATTTGCCCTTCGGGCTCTGCGCTTTTCTCAGCAGCCTCGACCACTTTTCTAGCATCATGAATGCCTTTTTCGCTTTTTTGGATAATTTCTCGGGCCATTTCTCGGCCACCATTATCCCAGATATCGGTGAAAAATTTTCCACCAACTATGCTAGCTTCAGCCGAAGGGTCTTTAGCGTCTTCGAAGGACAAGGCAGTTTCGGATTGTGCTAAAATTTTTACATGTTCGCAGCCTTTCCTTTCTAAAATGGTGGCAATCCCCCTGGCACCCGAAAAAGCGCATATGTCTCCGCGACTATTTAAAATTTCTTCAAAGGCCTCAGCTTCGTGATTAATCCATTCAATGGGACCTTCGGGGTTGCCTCTCGTAAAGTTTTCTTCACTCGAAAATGCGCCAACGCTGGCGAAGCTAGCTTTCATTTTCTTAACACACTCCATAGATTTGTCATAGCATCTTTTCTTGGACGAACGAAGCTCTTCGACAGTTCCTTCTAAATGATTTGCCCATTGGTCACTAAGTTCTCGCTTCGTTTCTTCAAGTATGTGTTCTTCTTTAGCCCGGGCTAATTGCTTCCAAAGGTCGTCAATCTCGTGCTTTTGAGCTGCAACTTGTGCTTTAGACGCAGCTTCGTTCTCCTTTATTTTATCCACCAATGTAACTAGAATTTTGTCCTTTTCCAAGGCTTCATTCCTTAGTTTGATAACCTCTGTTTGAAGGTTGTTGAAAGCAATTTCATAGCTCTTGTCTTCGGCATTCTTTTGCGCTCTCAGCGCGTTGCTAAGTATTAAACCCTATACGAAAAAGAGTTAGTATAAGAATAAAACAATAGATTTCAAATCATAAAGTTTCCAAATGCGTAGATCTTGTACCTTCAGGCTATTATACGCAAGGCTGTCCGCAAGATCGTCCTTTGTCATCGCGCAGAGGCCAGCCTCCAGCTTAGGAAATCCCATGCTTCGGGCCATTTCCCGGCAGACGAGTAATTCTTTGTTATCCGGGAGGCAGTATAGGAAATCTTCTTCATCTGTACCATTGAACACTAGTGCCCCCTTCGGATATTTCAATTCTTTGGCATAGTGATTAGCTTCAAAAACTTCTTCTGATAACTTTTTCCCTGAAGCATGCCGAACAATATAATCAAGGACTTTGGAGGATGCTTCGGGGGCAACAGCACTGACTTCTTCAACAAGAATTGGCTCCGTCATTTTTTCTTCCTCGGTTTCCAAGGATTTTACCTTTGTGGGCTCTGAAGGCCCAGCCTCAGTCTTGGTTTGTTGCTTTAGAACTTTAGTGTCAAAGATTTCAGCTTCCACTTCGTAAGTTTCAACAGTCTTCTTCGGAGTCGTGCTTGAAGACTTAATTGTCTCCAGTACATCTAGCACATTGACCATTCTTTTTCTTTTCGGGGTCACTGCTGGGCCTTTTTGGTTTTTTATTGTCTCAACACTTGCTGAAGGACTTAAAATTTCCAATTTTTTCGTTCCTTCAGTTCTCGGTTTTTCTACTTTCTCTGCTGAGGGTGCGTCAGTTTTTTCTTCGACCTTCGACACTGGAGTTGGTTCTTTAGTTACGGTGGCCGAAGAGGTTTCACCGCCGAACTCAGGCACTGTAGCTGGTTCAATGTAGCGTGGCCGGTGTGTGAGAACCTTTACCCTTTGTCTCTTCGGCATTGGCTCGCTGGGAGCGGCTGAAGCAGTTTCTTGTGCAGAGGTTGCGCTTTTTCTTTTTTGGCCCCGCGCTGGATAGTGGTAGTCGGGGTACACGAACCCAATTGCGTCAAATACTCGGTTCAGTCTTTTCTTTTTCCGGCCTCCGAAGGCTGCTGACAAAGCAGTATCTTCGGCCTTTGAATAAACCCCAAGTAGTTCATCACTTAAATTTTCAATGCTTTTTAGCCAGTCATCATCTGGCTCAACGAATTTATCTCCAAACTTGAAAGTATACTTCAGCCTGATAAGTCCACCTTCGTCAGCCTCCTTTATGGTTTCCTGCGGCATTTCCCATTTTTCCGCGAGCGGCCATACTCTGAAGGCAATATGCTCTTGGACCAAATCCCTCGTTCCAATAAAAGAGCAAACAACTCCGAAGGCTCTCTGGCATTCTTCGGCAGCTTCATTCATTTCAACCTTCAGCTTCCGCAGGCCGAAGCGTTGCCAAATAGGACGCATAATTATACCTTTAACATCTTCCCGTGTTTCCAGGTCATTCTTCACATAAAACCATTCTGTCATCCAGTCACCGGGCCATTTCTTCCGAAAGGTTGGCACGGGGCAGCTTGACCCAGACCGAGCGACGAAGCTGTAGCAGCCAAAATTATTGTGATACTGTTCCTTACCCCAGGGCTTTGTCTCGTATAACAATTCGTGTATGTTGCAGAAACTTTTCGCATCCGGTTCCAGACCTTGACTTCTCACCGCCCACACGAAGATATTCATCCTTATGATTGCTTCGGGGGTAAGTTGGTGAAGATAAATTTCAAATATTTTCAGTACCTCTACGACAAAGCTGCTCAGGGGAAATCGTAGTCCAGCTTTCAAAAAGCTTCGGAACACTACGACTTCGTTTTCCTCAAGTGTCGGACAAGTCTTCTCTCCTTCGCCGGCCCTCACAACGGACAAGTCCCGGAAATATCTTCGCCTCATATTGACAAGATGATTTTCTTTGATACTCGATTTACCGAAAACCGCATGGCTTGGTCGCCAAGGGCGATCTTCGGAGTCTTCACCACCACTATCCACATCATAACTGTCGCTGTCATCAGTATCTTCAGATAAACCTTCTAAAATCTCTTTGGTGATTTTTTCTGTATTGGTCTTCGACATTGCTTCAAGAAACCCCAGGTTTTTCTCTTCAGAAAGACTCAGCTTCATCTCGGCAGCAGTCTTTTTACCTTCAGACATCTTCAAAAATGCTAAAAACTGTTTTCAGAGCCGAAGCTCAAAAACTTAAAAAACTAAGCAGTTGGTGCGCAAGAGCTAAAAAAAATTAAGCAAGAGCAGACGGCAAGAAAGCGTACCAAATAAGTTCGTGGTATGCTCTTATTGATATGCCCAGTGCATTGAAAATTGAGAGACCCTACTTGTCAGTGAATGTTGCTATTCTAGCAAAGGGAAGGTGTTTTTTCGGACCTTCGGCTTAAGGCCTTCGTCCATGTCGCAATCTAAATTTATCATTCTAACAAATTAATATTGCGAGGGGCTACTGTTGGGGGCCTTCGGCTTCCGAAGGTCCTCAAAAATATGATTTAACAGTGTTTCAGGAGTATAATGTGTGAACAGGTATCTTCGGACTCGAATCAACACCACAGTGGGAGAAGAATACGAAGGTTGATACAGCGCCGAAGCTGTGGGCAGGAAAGCTTCGGCATGATAGCAAAAAAGGAAACCGACTTAAAGATGAAAATGCTATTTAGGCCTCGGTGGATTACTATAGAATCACTACCAAATGTAAAGGGCATGGATGTAATTTTACATGGGCTGTGTCCCGTGCCTATAAATAGGTGAACAGTGCCCCCGTACTGTTCACGCTGACTTGGCATTTTACTTTTGCGTCACGCTTGTATTTACACCTTCATTCAAGCCGAAGGTACATTTGTTATTGGATATCATTTTTATTTTTCCATAATAATAATTATAAAAAATGAGTTGATGATTATGCTTAATTGTTTACGTTATTCTTTATATTTTATATGATTCTTTCTTTATTATTATACGTTGTGTTGATGAAGGTATGTACTTCATAACCTTCGTCCGAGAATCATTATATCCCAAGGGAAATAATGCTTCGAAGGACGAAGGACTTTATCACTTAGCATTTTTTGTGTTGCCTTGTTCTTAACTCATAGCATTTGAGAACAAGTCCCCAACAAATAGCAAAAGGTGAGACAAGACCAAGATGAGATAAGTGTAGAATGAATCAGAGTAAGGTAAGTAAGTGAGGGTTTTGTCCATTTCTATCTAGGTCTCGTCCTACAGTCAACATTTCCTCTGATACCACTTCTGTCACACCCGGCTTTAAGGAACAAAGCCAGGTGCATCTCATACATGCGCCAAGAAGAAAACATATATAATAACAGAGTGTATAGAGATAAATGTCATAAAACATCAGAGTATTTATTACATAGCGGAAGACTTATTACAAAATAAAATAATAAAGATAAAACGAACTAAGGATCGTCGGCGCCAATGTCAACTGAGAAACGCCACCTAGATCAGATCATACTCCTCGCCTTGTGGCTCCTCCTGAACCACCTGCTCTTCTCCTGTGGGGGGTGTGAGACAGCAAGGGTGAGCTCACACATGATCATAGCTCAACAAGTTGTGGGGAACCAGTGGACATAAACTCACAAAGGTGTGAGTTCATGTGGTGTGTAAGGCTAATCAATGACAGGGGTTAAAGCTGAGCATTGCTTTTAAGTAGTTGGTCAAACTTTTATTAGCAGTTACTAAGTGTAAGTAAATACCAAACCATAAATAAAGTAATAGGACAAATTAATAATAAACCCATGCAATGCAAATGACCAAATTGAATTTAAGTTCCATAATTTAAACATCAGAGAGTCCTGAGCTGCTCATGACCGCGAGCACGGCTAGTATACCAGTTTTACACTCTGCAGAGGTTGTACCCTTTACCCACAAGTCATGTTACCCATCTGCCAAGGGATCACGACTTCCCATACACCTCTACCTAGGAAGCGTGGCAGGGCAACACTACGAGGCCTTTACAAAGTTCCACTAGCTTCCGAAAACCCGCTACAGTTTATAGGAAGTTCCAATGCAGGGTTCTTGACTGACCGCCATCGCAGCAAAATCAACCAAGGACCTCCCTACACTGACCACTCCCCTACTGCCCTTGCCCCTTTCGGGTAAGGTAGTCTTCCACTAGCTTTCCTAATTAGTCAGCCAAGGGCGTCCCATTAAACCCTTATGGTGGCACGTGTTACTCAAGTTAAGCTCTATGTTCCAATTAACATTAATGATCTCAATATGAACATAAATAGAATAACAAAAAGAATTGGAACATAGAGGTAATAAATGATTATCCCAAAACCATGTAAAGCAATAGCAAACTACCCAAGTGATTCAGGGGTAAACAAGGTAATGAGATAAACAATCTAGGGTGACCTATTGGGTCCCATCAAAATTCACCTATGCATGGATGAGTGATATTAAAGAGCATTATTAGGTAAAAAGTGGTCAAGGGCACAACTTGCCTTCAATGAGCTCCTGCTCAGCTACTTCAACCTGCTGCTCACCAGGATCCTCGGTCACGGGCTCTTCTACTCGCCGCAATACAAACAAGCACAATATGCAGGGAAAAATTAACATCACACCAAGCATGTGAACAAAATACACAGAAATAATCTACACATTAAAATAAAATTCTAGAAACAGAAATCATAATTTTTGGAGTTATAGATTTTATGTTATGGATTTTCAAAGGTTTTATGTGTTTAAAATAGATTAAGTGAGGGATTAATTTTCTTACTGTTGTTATAATAAAACAGAGACTCTAAATGATAGATAATAAAATTACAAAATTTTAGGAACTAGAATGAAGTAATTTGGAGTTCATATGCCTTTTCTATGAATTATTGAAGTTCTAGTAATTATTTTCCTATTAAAAATCTATTTATAAATTATTTTCCCTGATTTTATTATGTTCTGGGCTGGGCCTCATTTCCTTGAAAGCACAGGGGCTCGGAGCAAAAGATCCCAAGACACAGATTTCTACTATGCGGATCGCGGGTTTATTACTAGATTTGCCAAGGTCTCTTATGTAAAATGAATCGGCGAAAGGGTATGGATAAGCCTCAGCCGTTGGATTTAAGCCCTATGGCCCAGATTAGATTCATCCGGTACTGAACAGATACGCCCCATCTACCGTCCGATTAAAAACTAGCGCTTCAGATTCAAAGTAGCCCCTGCCCGCGAGATTCCCTATCAACGGCTGGGATTGATCCATTGACACGGTACGCAGCGCCTAATCGCAACCGTAGATCACCGGAATGGATGGTGCAGAGCCATCACGCTTCCTCCCGGCAGCAGGCGCACTGCCCGCGGCGGCGCTGCACGCCGGCGACGCGCCCAAGTCCTGCCAGGTGCCGGATTCCTACCGGAGTTGAGCGCTCACAGATGAGGGAGACGAGACGATTGCATGGGAGGGAAGACTCACCAAGCCACGAACACAGCGGAGCTCACTTCCACGACGAGCTCCAACCGACGAAGCTCCCACGGCGCCAGAGCCCACAGTCCCACGACGCGGCACCACAACGCTTCTTCCTCGCCGACGGCAAACACCACAGTGATACTACGGCCGGGTCTCCCAAGTCCCGCGCTAGCTCCCTCCTCCTTTCTTCCTCTCTCTCATTCCTAACTGTGTCGCAGCCGAGCGGTGTCAATTCTTGGATCGCATGGCCTGGGAAAAATGGCGGCCACGTTTATATCTGGGCGTCCGAGAAGATCGCGCGGGCGCGATCGAGTCCGCCGAACGGAGCCGACCCGATCCCAGCGCCTTCCCCGGCCGGTTTTGCGTAGAGTTCGGTAAGAGCTCGCACGCGCGCGGGATCACCAGAAGGAAGAGGAACAGGGCAATGCGGGTCCCGCTGTCAGTGTCAACGAGCGGAAGCAGGCGCGCGCCAGAGACCGTCCGAACGGGCTCACCCGTCGGCGCACTCCAGTGAGGCATGAGCCTGGCCGTGCGGTATAACAGGGCAGTGGCCGGTTATGGAAGTAGGAGTGGGCTTGAGGGAAAAGTTTGGGCCCAATCAGGTTCCTTCTTCTTTTCTTTTTTTATTCCCTTTTTCCTTCCTTTTATTCTTAATTCTTTTGAATTAAAATTTGAATTTGAATATAAGTTTCACCTTTGAGTCAATTATTCAAAATCCAATGTGTATAAGAATAATATATATTTTTATACTTATTTTTATTCACTTATTAATTTCTCTTCTTCTCTCTTTTCTTAATTCTAGGATTATTTTAGGATTAAATCCCCATTTGGATATTTAACATATTTCCTTTTTACATTATTGTAATATTGTCACAAAAATGCACACAAAAATAAAATCGAGCATGATGCATAATTTGGTAGTATATATTTTTATTAATTGTTTTTAGGCATGGTGTTCACATATGATGATGCATAAAGATCAAACTCACATAAAGAGAAAATGTTTCTCTATTAGTATTATTTCTAGCAATTTACAAAGTGGGTGTTACAGACTACTATACCATGGCAAGTTCCATTCAGATGAACTGACATAGCGATTTTAGGTCCAAATTTCTCTAAAGTTTCTCTAGTAACTCACTCAACTTTCTGTAGCAAAGTTGCAGAGCTACAAACCAGCTACAATTCGACTATAGGGATTAGACTTAGTTGAGCACTGGATCATGCTCAGAATTGAGCTTGAAGTTGATGTCAGTCCACTGTTAGTCTGAAAATTCAGACCTTAACAGCCTGACAGCCAGATTTTGAGCATGATTATCTCCAGATTTCTCTTAACAACTATGCTCACACCCTTAAGCAAAGTTGTTCTCCTTAGTTTGGTCTACAACTTTGATGTGGTGACCTTGGGCAAAAACCCTAGAATTTAAAAGTTGCAAGGCTCCAAGATTGAGCCTATAACCTAAAATTCAGACTTAGTATAGAACTCAATTGAGGTCTATTTTGCAATTAAGTCCAAAACTCAGGGTTTGGCTTGTAAATTCACATATGAGTGACCCAAATGACTTAAGATACTTATTTAACTTGGTTTTTGCACTTTAGTCCAAAAGTGGACTAATTTTGCACATAGGTCCCTAGGGTTTGGTTTTAGGGTTTTCTAGGGTTCCAATTAGGGTTTCTGGTATCCCAGGGGTATAAATGTGATTCAACTTTATTCTTGGGAACATTTTATGACTATTCCCCTAAGGCTTTTAGGTTTTCTCAATTTGGGTTATGTCTTACCCCTTTAATCCCTATTTAGGGTTAAGTTCCCTATCCAGGGTTCTATTTGCAAAGCACTAAAATAATACAACTTGTTTGAAATTTTTACCTAGTGAATGCACTCTAGGTGTGCCAAACATATGCAATGCCAATGTTTATGATGCCATGCTCAAGTTTTAGTTATAGTAACACCAGGGTGTTACATCCTTCCCCCCATAAAAGAATCTCGTCCCGAGATTAAAAGTCCTAGGGTAAGTAATGGAAAAGGAAATGTGTCACATTTTTATTTCCTTATTTCTGGTACAAGGCAGGGGGTGGTGTGGGGTTCACTTCTTTATTACAACAACTAAATACACTTTACAAATTACATGAGGCTAAAAAGCCTGGGAAATTCTTATCTAAAAAGTCTTGAGTTTCCCATGTAGCCTCTTCTTCAGAATGTTGGTTCCACTGTATCTTGTAGAACTTGAGAGTTTTTATCCGGGTAACCCTGTCCTTTTGATCCAAGACTCGAATAGGGTGCTCAGAATATGTCAAGTCCGGTTTAAGGACAACATCTGTTACTTCAACGGTTCGATCAGGAACCCGAAGACACTTCTTCAATTGTGACACATGGAACACATTATGTATAGCAGACAAAGTTTCGGGGAGCTGCAGTCGATACGCCACTGGTCCACATTGCTCAAGTACAGGGAATGGACCAATGTACCTGGGTGCAAGCTTCCCTTTAACCCCGAAACGCGATACTCCCTTCATTGGTGAAACCTTCAGGTAGACATAGTCCCCTTCAAGAAAATACAAGGGCATTCGCTGTTTGTCTGCATAACCCTTCTGACGAGCTTGGGCTTTCTTCATATTATGAATTATTTTCTGAACCTTTTCTTCGGCCTCTTTCACCATATCAGGCCTAAAGAAGTACCTTTCTCTAGGTTCAGACCAATTTAGCGGAGTGCGACAACGTCGTCCATATAAAGCTTCGAAGGGTGCCATCTTGATACTTTCCTGATAGCTATTATTATATGAAAACTCCACTAAAGGCAAACATTCATCCCATTTCTGTGAGAAGTCCAGAACACACGCACGCAGCATATCTTCGAGTATTTGATTAACCCTCTCAGTCTGTCCACTTGTTTGAGGATGATAGGCCGAACTGTGGAGTAGCTTAGTACCCAGGGACTTATGAAGTTTTTCCCAAAATTTGGATACAAATTGGGATCCACAATCCGACACTATAGTTTTTGGAACACCATGCAAACTGAGAATGCGAGCAATGTATAATTCCGCATAGGTGATGACAGGATATTTTACTTTAACCGGGAGGAAGTGGGCGATCTTGGTAAGTCGATCAATGATAACCCAAATAGAGTCATACCCTTTTGCGGTCCTGGGCAATCCCACAATGAAGTCCATACTTATGTCTTCCCATTTCCATGTCGGTATTGGTAGAGACTATAATGGACCGGCAGTTTTCAAGTGTATGGCCTTGACGCGTCTGCAGGTGTCACATCTAGCCACATAGCGTGCAATCTCGATCTTCATTTTCGTCCACCAATAATGTTGCTTCAAGTCTTGGTACATCTTAGTGCTTCCAGGATGAATAGAATAACGACTAAGATGTGCTTCATCAAAGATTTGCTAGTGGACCTCTTCATTCTTTGGCACCACTATGCGGTCATTGAACCATACAATGCCTTGATCATCTTCTTTAAAACATTTGGCTTTTCCAGCCCTTATTTTCTCACGAATGTGTTTCATACCCTCATTATTTCTTTGAGCATCAACTATCCTGCGTAAGAGGACTGACTCAAGCTTTAGCTGACTCAGAGTTCCATGTTGGACCATTCCAAGGTTTAGCTTCTCCATCTCCTGACATAGGGTATTGTCAGAGGTCTTCATCGTAAGACAATGACAGAAAACCTTACGGCTTAGTGCATCTGCCACAACATTGGCTTTGCCTAGGTGATAATGAATTTCCAGTTCATAGTCCTTAATAAGCTCAAGCCATCGTCTTTGCCTCATATTCAATTCTGTCTAGGTGAAGATATACTTCAAGCTTTTATGATCTGTATAAATATGACAGATATTTCCCAACAAATAGTGACGCCAAATTTTTAGGGCATGAACCACAGCAGCTAGCTCCAGATCATGAGTTGGGTAATGCTCCTCATGTCGGCGCAACTGCCTTGAAGCATATGCAATTACTCGGCCTTCTTGCATTAATACACAGCCGAGTCCACTGCCTGATGCATCACAATATACATCAAAGGGCTTGGTGATGTCCGGTTGAGCCAATACCGGAGCAGTGGTTAATAATGTCTTCAATTGTTCAAAAGCTTCATTACACTTGGAAGACCAATTAAATTTAATATCATTCTTCAATAAACTTGTGATTGGTTTCACAAGCTTAGAAAAATCTGGTATGAATCTGCGGTAATATCCCGCCAGTCCAAGGAAACTTCGGACTTGATGAACAGTGGTTGGGGGTTTCCACTTCAAAATATCCTTGACTTTGCTGGGGTCTACCACAATCCCCCTGGCAGACAGAACATGTCCCAGAAATTGAATTTCCTCCAGCCAAAACGCGCATTTGCTGAACTTGGCGTATAACTGATGTTCCCTCAGGCGCGTTAACACGATCCGTAAATGTTGAGCATGCTCATCTTCATTCTTTGAATATATTAGAATATCGTCAATGAAGACCACCACAAACTTGTCTAGCTTGGGCATGAACATCGAGTTCATCAAATATGTGAAGTGGGCCGGAGCATTTGTTAACCCGAAAGACATTACCAGATATTCAAACAACCCATACCGCGTAGTGAATGCGGTTTTTGGTATATCCTCGGGCCGAATACGGATCTAATGATAGCCCGACCTGAGATCAATTTTGGAGAATACCCTCGCCCCGGTCAGTTGATCAAACAGAATGTCAATCCTCGGAAGAGGGTACTTGTTCTTGATAGTGACCTCATTCAGGGGTCGATAATCCACGCACATTCGTAAGGTTTGATCCTTCTTTTTGACGAATATGGCTGGACAACCCCATGGCGACGAGCTTGGCTGGATGAATCCTTTTTCTAGGAGATCTTGTAATTGAATCTTCAATTCTGCCAACTCATTCGGAGGCATATGGTACGATCTTCGAGAAATGGGAGCCGTACCGGGCTTTAACTCAATTACAAACTCTACATCCCTTTCAGGTGGCTATCCCGGTAAATCCTCGGGAAAGACATCTGGAAATTCGCACACTACCGGAATATCCTTGATTTCCGGTACCATGACTTCATAAACTCTGCCAGTAGTTTTATTTGGAATGGGGATGGGCAAGAGAATTTCTTCTTGATTATGACTCAACCTGATGGTTCTTTGATCAGTATTGAGTGTTGCTTTATGCTTGGCCAACCAATTCATACCCAAAATGACATCTATGTCTTGGCCTTTCAGAACGATCATATTGGTAGGAAAGTCCCGTCCGGCCAATGATACGGGCACTTGATAGGCCACTTCTCTAGTAAAGATTTGTCCCCCAGGTGAGTGAATTTTAAACCCCTCTTTTGATTCATGGCATAAAATGTGATGTTGCTCCACAAATTTCTTGCTAATGAATGTATGCGAAGCACCATAATCAAAGAGAATGACTGCAGGATAATTGGCCACGAGGAACATACCCATCATTACCGGCTCTCCGTCCGGTGTAGTGGCCACTTGTGTATAATATACGCGTCCCGTCTTCTTGATATTTTTGCCCTTAGTATTTCCCTTGACTTGGGATGAATTCCCCGATCCTTGTTGATTAGTTTACTGGTTCTGCTTGGGATAGGGGCAATCTTTGATGAAATGCCCAGACTTGCCACAATTGAAACATCCGGTTGAGGAGCTGGGCAAAGCAGGGAATCGAGTGCCTGGGGCACCCGGCTGACTTGGGGCAGTGGGGGCATTATTGGGACGAATAATTATTGGCTGCTTGAAAGGGAAGGAGGGTGCACGTGAACGATTCTGGTTAGAAGGCCGGAGAACAAACCGTTGCCTTTTTACCGGGCCCTGTCTAGGCCTATCACCTCCAAATCCCTTAGATTTTCCGACACCTGCATACTTCGCTTCCACAGCCAATGCTGTACTGACAGCTCTTCCATACGTAAGATCTATGCAGGTTGCCATTTTTCTCTGCAGTCGATCATTTAGACCTCTCATAAAACAATTCTTCTTTTTCAAATCAGTGTTCACTTGATCGATTGCATATTGTGACAGATGATTGAACTTATTGAGATACTGATTAACAGTATCCCCTCCTTGCTTTAGCTTCATGAATTCTTCTTGCTTCATGTGTAGAACACCTTTGGGTATATAATGCTCGCGAAAGGCCACCTTGAATTCTTCCCAGGTTATTTGATGATTGGCCGGTTGAACGGCCACGAAATTTCCCCACCAAGTGCTGGCAGGGCCGCGTAGTTGCTGGGCTGCGAATAAAGGCTTCTGGGTCTCCGAACAACGCAGAAGTCCGAATTTTTGCTCAATAACTCGAAGCCATTCATCGGCTTCTAACGGATCTTCAGCTTTAACAAACAGGGGTGGACGTGTCTCTGAGAAGTCTAGGTAAGAAGTTTCGTGGGGGCCCTGTTGATAACCCCGCCCACCTTGCTGCTGGAGCTGTTGGCCCACCATTTCTCTCAGAAAGCGGGTATTATCAGCGGTCGTGTTCACTAATGCGGCAATCGCCTCAGCCAGTGTGGGAGGAACAAGAGGTGGATTTGGAGTAGATTCCCTTCCACTAGAGGGTCCAGCTGCATCCTGGGATCGGGTCTTGGACGGCATCTGTGGCAACAAACATTTGAACACAAATATAATATGCCAAAGACAAAACCATCCAATTTACATTACCAAAAAGAGTAATGTACAGACTCGATTTTACAACAGGATACATTACCCAGTATACAATAGCATTACCTATTATACAATAGTACAACCTACAATACACTATTTCTATTTCTACCACTACACCCCTATTCCTGCTTTTGGTTTTTCCTGGCAGCCTCGTCGTCGGGTGTGGGAGACCATTCATCGACCAGCCTCATAGAAGGAGGGGGCCTAAAAAGGTCTAGCTCACCACCAAGCGCTTCTCTCGCAACGTGCGAGGGTCCGGCTTCCGACCCGACAGGATCCATAGGGGCACTGGGATGTAGTTGCGAATACAATACATGAACTTCCTCATGTAGGGTATTGCAATACGCCTGCAGGTTGTCAATGGCAGAACTAAGTTCCTCGACTCGGGCTCGAGCCTTTGCTGCCTTAGCCCAAGCCACTGAACGAGACTGTACCGCCCAGTCGAGCGCTAAATCCCGATCAGCAAGCTGATCCTGCAGACGGCGGATGTAACTCCTTAATTCGTTTATCCTGTCGCCATCCGCGACCCACATACTGGTCCTGCATTGTAGTTCCGTTTGAAGCTGATTCACGCGGGCTTCGAGATCCCCAATTGGATCGTTGCTTCCGCTACTACTATCCTCATCCCGCGGGGCAAGTTGATGACGAGGTACTCCAATTGGGCCTGTTGACTTACGTGCGGTCTTCCTCGTGCACGGCGGCATTTCTCTAGGGGAAAATTTTATTAGTATAATTCTTAGCATGATGCATGTGTAATTACATAATCAACCTTAGTTGATTCATACCTTCTATACATAGCACTCTTCCTATCTGGTCTTTCATATAAATTCTTCAGATATGGGGGATAAGAATAGAAGAAATCTTTCTAGGTGAGTTTTTTAGAAAATCCTTTTGAAAATGCCTCATAATATCTGCGAAGAAGGGCTACGCTCCGATACCAGCTGTGACGGAACCTTCCAAGTCATTAGGCCCACCTACAGTTGTCCTTTTCTAACAGACATTAGACAACCCTGTAGATGTTCCTGAACCACTTGACAAGTTCGGTATCTTTTCTTACCTTTCCAGGAACGTTTCACCCGTCTTGCAGACATTACAGAACATCGAAGATATCGAAATGCGGAAGTGATTACATAAACTTACATTTATTAAAAAGTAAGATTAAGTTGCTTATTACAGACCAGAAAAATATAAACGAGTGCAGAGTAGTATTATTACATAACCAAGGGAGGCAAAAACTCCTCCCGATAAGTTTTGTACATAAAAGTTCTCTTATGGAGGACCATGTCCTCCCGCATCTTCACTCTTGCTTTTCCTCATGAGGAACCACCTTGGCACAGAAGCAACAGAAATCTGCTGCTTCCTCACCTAAAAACAACGAGGGAATAAACCCTGAGTATAGAATTACTCAGCAAGTCTTACCCGACTAAAGAAAAGACTCTCAAGGATATGCTGGTTAAAAGGAGAGTCAAGGTAAGGTATCTCAAGATCAATGACTCTGTTGTTGCATAAATGCTTACTAAGAGTGGATCCTTAAAAATTCAATTTTATTGTCAAGTTAGGTAAATTTACCTACATCTAGAGTTCTTGCTAGCCTAGTTCAAACACTCATCCTGAACTAGCCAAGTTCTTAATCCATCCTTCATCTTTACTGGAGTTCTACGTATAGGGCAGTGACCAAGTCTTCATAACCGCGAAGGTACGGCGATCCGAATCGATTATACTCAGCTGAGGATCTCCGATCACACGACATATGTAGCACTTAACCCTTGCATATGTCAACCCGCCACCGGGTTTCTTAAGACCAGATCAGGTTCACGCAAACCGACAGCACAGATACACCACCGTCCAACCTCTTGCTACGGAGGGTACACGCTACTCTCGCCACCGCTCCACGCCCATTTCGTGTTATCTTATTCTGGCCTTAGTCTGCCCGAGGCAAGGCTTACCCATGACGAGGCATGTGACCAGTTAAAGGGTCCTCGGTCATCAAGCCTACATCGACACGGTCCTTAATCGACGCAGACGGAGACACTACACCGAGACTCTCTTCTTGTGCAAGTCACCCGCCCGGTCTCAGCTTAATCATTTCAAAACCCAAAGCTTGGTACCTGACAGAGGTACATCTTTTCCGATGTTGAACCCATTACGGCCATAATGGATCCATCATCAAGTTTTATTTTCAAAACATCCCTCCCACTTTGCCACTCATCATTTTGTAAAACAAAATCTTTTGTTTGGCTAGAGCAATACTAAGCATAATAAAAACCTTTTGTAAAACAGGGTATCAAGGAAGGTAATCAAAGATCAAGCAAGGTAATGCAGGAATTGTTTAAGCATTCAACTCCTATCACCTAATGCATCAATCAAGTGAGAAAGATTTTAAATTCATCAAGGAAGGTGGCAAATGCACCGGGGCTTGCCTTCGTTAGTAGGTGAGTCAGGCTCAGGCCCGCAGATGTCAAAGTAAAGACAAGATCCTGCCTGAGAGTCCGAAGGTGGTGGTGCCTTTTCTTCACTCACTTCAACTTCTTCTTCGTTTTCTAAACATAACCACATATATGTATAAGAATGAATGTCATGTAATGCTCATGAGAGTGCATAGATAATAAAAACTTATTATCTAAGGTCTTGAATACAATTTTCCTTCACGGAACTCCGAGAACTTAGGGTTTCCGGAGTCAGTAAAGGAGTTCATAGAGCAGGGGGGTTTTAGGTTCTAAGTATCAAACAAGGTCCAAATCAACCCAAATTCTACCCAAGGCTTCTAAATAATGTATAGAGCTTATGTAAAAAGTTTGAGCAATTTTGGGATTATTATCTATTTTCTAAAAATCCAGAACCAATACTTTAAACTACTTTAAATGCCTTAAAATTCCTTATTTCCTCCAAAAATCATAAAACTATTTTTATTAAATTCTAGGGAAAATAAGAAGTCTAGGAAAATTGGTTTCACAATTTTAGGATTTTTCTACAATTTTTAACAAATTTCCAAAGCTCTACTGAAAAAGAAAAAGGAAAAGGTTGCAACAGTGATGGGCTGGTTTCAGCCCATCGGCCCAGTCCAGAGGGAGAGCGCGCCCGCGTACGCCCGCGCGCACTAGCGATTTTACACAGGGACCCTCGGGTTTCAAGCTAAACCGGAGTAGGGTCATTTACTATTTAATACGGTCGCTGACAGTTTGCAAAAATGTCCTCGGTCTTCTATTCCTTTACATCACGCGGTCTCCGACGGCGTTCACGCCCAGCCGAGCTCCGGCGAGCGCCTGCACCGGCCGATTGGGGCAACGGCTAGGGTTCCCGAGCGGCGGACATCAAATTGGACCTAGCCCGAGCATTTCCCCTAACCTAATTCCATCTATGGCCCAATGGCTTGCTTTGGCCAAGGTGGCCGTGAATATCACGGCGAGACAACCGTGTTCCCGGCGACCAGAGAGCTCTTAGCACAATTACGTGGGTCGGAGAGCATCGTAGACCTATGAGTGTACTTAAACGGGGAAGAAGATGGTATGAGCGGACCTGATTTGGGCTGGCCACGGAAGGCTGGAGTTCATGGAGTTCTTCTGTAACACCCGGTTTTAAAGGACAAAGCCGGGTGCATCTCATACATGCGCCAATAAGACAACATATATAATAACAGAGTGTATAGAGATAAATGTCATAAAACATCAGAGTATTTATTACATAGCGGAAGACTTATTACAAAATAAAGTAATGAAGATAAAATGAACTAAGGATCGTTGGCGCCAATGTCGACTGGGAAACGCCACCTAGATCAGATCGAACTCCTCAGTGTTAGGCGGCTCCTCCTGAACCACCTGATCATCTCCTGTGGGGGGGGGGTGTGAGACAGCAAGGGTGAGCTCACACATGATCATAGCTCAACAAGTTGTGGGGAACCAGTGGACATAAACTCACAAAGGTGTGAGTTCATGTGATGTGTAAGGCTAATCAATGATAGGGGTTAAAGCTGAGCATTGCTTTTAAGTAGTTGGTCAAAATTTTATTAGCAATTACTAAGTGTAAGTAAATACCAAACCATAAGTAAAGTAATAGAACAAAATTAATAACAAACCCATGCAATGCATATGACAAAATTGAATTTAAGTTCTATAATTTAAACATCAGAGAGTCCTGAGCTGCTCATGACCGTGAGCTCGGCTAGTATACCAGTTTTACACTCTGCAGAGGTTGTACCCTTTACCCACAAGTCATGTTACCCATCTGCCAAGGGGTCATGAATCCCATACACCTCTACCTAGGAAGCGCGGCAGGGCAACACTACGAGGCCTTTACAAAGTTCCACTAGCTTCCGAAAACCCGCTACAGTTTATAGGAAGTTCCAATGCAGGGTTCCTGGCTGACCGCCATCGCAGCAAAATCAACCAGGGACCTCCCTACACTGACCACTCCCCTACTGCCCTTGCCCCTTTCGGGTAAGGTAGTCTTCCACTAGCTTTCCTAATTAGTCAGCCAAGGGGTCCCATTCCTCCCTTATGGTGGCACGTGTTACTCAAGTTAAGCTCTATGTTCCAATTAACATTAATGATATCAACATGAACATAAACAGAATAACAAGAATAATTGGAACATAGATATAATAAATGATTATCCCAAAACCATGTAAAGCAATAGCAAACTACCCAAGTGATTCAGGGATAAACAAGGTAATGAGATAAACAATCTAGGGTGACCTATTGGGTCCCATCAAAATTAACCTATGCATGGATAAATGATATTAAAGAACATTATTGGGTAAAAAGTGGTCAAGGGCACAACTTGCCTTCAATGAGCTCCTGCTCAGCTACTTCAACCTGCTGCTCACCAGGATCCTCAGTCACGGGTTCTTCTACTCGCCACAATACAAACAAGCACAGGATATAGGGAAAATTAACATTACACCAAGCATGTAAACAAAATACACAGAGATATTCTACATATTAAAATAAAAACTTAGGAACTGGAATCATAATTTTCTGAGTTATAGATTTTAAGTTATGCATTTTCAAAGGTTTTATGTGCTTTAAATAGGATTAAGTGATAAATAAATTTCTTACTGTTTTCATGATAAAACAGAGACACTAAGTGCTAGAGAATAAAATTACAAAATTTTAGGAACTGGAATGGATTAATTTGGAGTTAGTATGAATTTTCTATGAATTTATAAAGTTCTAGTAATTATTTTCTTATTAAAAATCCATTTAATAATCATTTTCTCTGGTTTTATAAGGTCCTGGACTGGGCCTCAATATCTGCTAACAGCAGGGGCTAAGGCGCAAATATTCTACAGACACAGGGAGACACCCAAGCGGACCGCGGGTTTATTTCCTTTTTCTCCGAGGGCTTTTTAGCAAAGTGGTCAGTGAAGCGGTACTGGCTCTCGCGAGCCGTCCGATCCAAACGGACGCGCGAGATTAGATCTAGGTTTTACCGAAACGGTACGCAGCGCCCAACGTTGGATTGGAGATCTACGGTCCAGATTTAATGTAGCTCGGGCCACCCAGAACCGACCGATCCGATCTAACGGTCCCGATCGATCACGCGAAAAGGGTACGCCCTGATCTAATCGGAACCGTCCGAGCGCCATCCGACGGTCAGGGCAGCTAGCTAATCACAGCCGTCCATCTACCCATCCACGGTCCCGACCTACTCCTCTACCCCACGCGCCGGAGCGCGGCGGCGCACAGACCAGTGCTATGAACTCCGGCGAACCGGCCAGGCACAACCCCACCCTAGTACACGCCCCGATTACTACTACATGATCACCGAGTTAAAGCGAAGTGGGTGGTAGGCGACTCACCGGAGATCAGGCAATGGAGACGGCTGCCCACGCGCACACACAGTTCCGCGGCGGAGAAGCTGCAACGGCGAGAAATCCAGGGCGTTTGGGCGGTCGACCGAGCGTAATACTTCACGCCAACAATCCCCCAGGCGCCGATGAACGAACACGACACCGCACCGGCCACCAATCGGCGATATAAGGCTGAGTCAACGGCGATGGCGCGGAGGTTGGCGAAACTCTTCCGCCGCGCGCACAAATTCTGCGGCGACGGTGGCTCACTGGGGAAGAGGCTTGGGTCTGCCAGGGGCGGAAGTATCCGAGGTTGAGTTTATACCCTGGTTCCATCCCCTCTCCAACAGATTGAGCAGAAGTTTCATGCGAATCGCGCGGATCTTCACGGTGGATTCGGAACACGGAGGAGGAAGCACTGACCAGTTGGGCCCGCGCGACAGTGAGTAGCCGGTTCAACGTGGGTGCGAGACAGCGGGTGACGCGCGGGACCCATTTGTCAGCCGCACGCGCGAGCGGGCGCGGAAGAGCTGGGTCGCGCGGTGATCTCCCGCCAGTGGGCCGAATTGTGGGTTCCGAGGCCCAGTTAGCTCTCCTCCCTTTTTCTTTTTATTTTCTGTTTTCCATTTTATTCTTAATTCATTTGAATTCAAATTTGAATTTGTTTGCTTGAGCTCCATATTTGAGTCAGGTGTCACATTAAAACTTTTAGTTTAGAAATAATATCTTATTTATTTATTTGTTTATTTTATATTATTTTTACTCATATAAAATCTCCTTTCATTCCTTTTTCTAGGATTTATTTAGATGTCCCATCCTACTTTGGACTTTTTACTATATTCCTTATCACAAAATGCACACACAGAAACAATATCCAGCATGATGCATCATTTTAATGGCATATATTCTTTTATTAATTATTTGCTTTTTGGAATATGGTGTTCACATATGATGACGCATAGAGATCAAACTCACATAAGGAGAGAAATTGTTTCCTCTATTGGTACTTTATCTAGCAATTACAAAGTGGGTGTTACAAATCCTACCCCCCTTAAAAATAATCTCGTCCTCGAGATTTAAGAAGATCTAGGGAAAAGGTGGGGAAAATCTATGCGAAGCTCTTCTTCTCTTTCCCAAGTTGCTTCATCTTCACCGTGGTGACTCCATTGTACTTTACACATCTTTATCACCTTATTTCTCGTAACTCGAGTCAATGTATCCAAAATCTTGATCGGGTACTCCGTGTAAGTCAAATCTCCTTGAACACTGAGCTCTTCCATTGGTAACTGTTCCTCAGGGACACGGAGACACTTCTTTAGTTGAGACACGTGGAACACATTATGCACATCCGATAGAGTAGCAGGTAACTCGAGTTGGTATGCCATCTCCCCAACTCTTCTAAAGATCAAGAATGGTCCAATATAGCGAGGGGACAATTTGCCCTTAACTTTGAATCTCCTCATTCCACGAAGTGGTGACACCTTGAGATACACATAATCTCCTTCTTCGAATTCCAGTGGCCTTCGTCTATTATCAGCATAACTCTTTTGCCTGGTTTGAGCCACTCTCAAATTCTCTCGAATTATACGAACTTGTTCTTCTGCTTCTTGAATCAGTTCAGGCCCAAAGAACTGTCTTTCTCCAGTCTGATCCCAATATAGAGGAGTCCTGCACTTCCTCCCATATAAAGCTTCAAAAGGTGACATCTTCAGACTGGCCTGGTAACTATTATTATACGAGAACTCAGCATACGGTAGACTTTTATCCCAACTTCCTCCATGTTGAAGGGCACAAGCTCTCAACATATCCTCCAAAACTTGATTAGTCCTTTCAGTCTGTCCATCAGTCTGAGGGTGATAGGCTGTACTAAAATTCAACTTTGTACTCATATTCTCATGAAAGCTTCTCCAAAATTTTGAGGTAAACTGCGAACCTCGATCAGACACGATCTTCTTTGGTACTCCATGTAAACACACAATCCGAGCCATATATAACTCTGCTAGCTGAGAACCTTTATAAGTAGTCTTGACAGGAATAAAGTGAGCCACTTTAGTCAATCTATCCACAATCACCCATATAGCATCATATCCTTTCTGGGTGCGAGGCAATCCAGTGATGAAATCCATACCAATCTCTTCCCATTTCCACTCGGGTATCTTCAGTGGATGTAGTAGTCCAGCTGGCCTCTGATGTTCAGCCTTAACTCTTTGACATACATCGCACATAGCCACACGTGCAGCTACATCTCTTTTCAATCCATACCACCAATACTTCCGTTTCAAATCCTGATACATCTTAGTACTACCAGGATGAATAGAATAATCCGAGTCATGGGCCTCCTTTAAAATAGTCTCCCGAAGGCTTTTAATATCAGGGACACACATCCTGTCCTTGAACCATACAGTGCCCTGCTCATCTTCCGTAAATTCCGGAACTCGACCTTCAGTAATCAGATCCTTAATCTCTTTTATTTTAGCATCACCAATTTGTCCTTTGCGGATCTCTTGCTCCAAAGTAGGTTCCACATCAATAGTAACTCCCTCAGTATGAGCAACTATCCCCAGGTTAAGTCTCCTGAAGTCCTCAACAATCTCATCGGGTAGTTGGGCAACAATAGCTGAATGAACATGCTCCTTGCGACTCAAGGCATCTGCAACCAAATTTGCCTTGCCCGGGTGATAGTGAATCTCCAAATCGTAATCCTTAATAAGCTCTAACCAACGGCGTTGCCTAAGGTTGAGATCCTTTTGAGTGAATATATACTTCAAACTCTTATGATCCGTATATACTTGGCACTTAGTCCCCATGATGTAGTGTCTCCAAATCTTAAGTGCATGCACAACGGCTGCCAATTCCAAGTCATGAGTAGGGTAGTTCAATTCATGCTTGCGTAACTGACGAGAAGCATAAGCGATCACATGTCCTTCTTGCATGAGCACACATCCTAAGCCTTGGCCACATGCATCACAATAGATATCAAATCCTTTCTGTAGGTCTGGCATAACCAATACTGGTGGCGACATCAACCTCTTCTTCAATAGATCAAAGCTGTCTTGACACTTCTCGTCCCACTTAAATTCTTTTCCTTTCTCCAAAAGCGAAGTCATAGGCTTAGCAATCTTAGAAAATCCTTCAATAAATCTCCGATAATAGCCCGCTAATCCCAAGATACTCCGAATCTCAGTAACTGTAGTGGGTACTCTCCACTCCATTATCTCCTTAACCTTAGCAGGATCCACTGAAATTCCTCCATTAGAAATAATATGACCAAGAAATGGCACTTCGCCAATCCAAAACTCGCACTTGCTGAACTTGGCATATAGCTGGTTATCTCGTAGCTTCTGTAGCACCATCCTCAGATGTTCCTCGTGATCACTATCACTCTTGGAATAGATAAGAATATCGTCGATGAATACCACGATGAATCTGTCCAAATACTCCATAAACACCTTATTCATCAAGTTCATAAAATAAGTTGGTGCATTAGTCAATCCAAACGACATAACTGTGAACTCATATAATCCATATCTAGTCGAGAACGCCGTCTTGGGAATATCCGATGGTCTAATCCTCATCTGATGGTAACCGGATCGGAGATCAATCTTCGAGAATACTCTAGCACCTCTCATCTGATCAAATAAATCCTCAATACGGGGCAACGGATACTTGTTCTTCACCGTAACATCATTAAGAGATCTATAATCCACACACATCCGTTGCGATCCATCCTTCTTCTGTACAAACAAGACCGGTGCTCCCCAAGGTGAGGAACTCGGACGAATGTACCCAGCCTCTTGTAACTCAGTTAACTGCTTCTTAAGTTCCTTCAATTCCTCTACGGACATCCTATATGGCCGTTTAGAAATAGGGGCGGTTCCAGGTAAGAGGTCAATAACAAACTCAACTTCTCTATCAGGTGGCATTCCTGGTAACTCCTCTGGAAAGACATCCGGAAAATCTCTAACCACCCGGATATTGTCACCAACAAACTCCTCAGGCATAAAGAACATTGCACGCATGGATGAGGAGGTTACTGCAATGTTAACTTGAAACCTTTCTCCTTTAGTAGTAGTGAGTTCTACGGTACCTCTACCACATGCTATAACGGCCTTTGCCTTTCTTAGCCATGACATACCAAGGATCAAATCTATACTGCTTGACTCCAATATTATAGCAGTAGCTCCAAATTCTCTACCCATAATGGTTAATGTCAATCTACGTGTCATTTGATTCGCCTCAACAGGCCCTTTAGGTGTAATTACTATCAGGGGTTTTCTCATATTTAGCAGTGGTATTTCATTTGTGTTGGCATATCTAGCAGACATGAATGAATGTGTAGCACCAGAATCAAATAATATGGTTGCAGGAATTGCATTAACATAAAACATACCAATTACGAGGTCCCCACCATCCGGAGTAGCATCAACGCTGACTTGATTAACCTTGGCAATAGAATATCCCTTGCCAGGGGTCTGTTGCTTGTTCTGAACTGGAGTAGCAGCAATCCTCTGTGGGCAGACATTTGCATAATGACCAATCTTCCCACACTTGAAACATTGAGTGCCCGGACTCTGTCCTGAAAACTTTGTCGGGGTGCCAGTAGGGGTAGCCTGTCGAGGAGGTGGAGTCCTCAGTGGTGATTGCTGAACTGGGCGTGGTCCTCCTGGTCGAGTCGGTGTACCCTGCGGTGAACTGTAGCGAGGACGAACACTGCTGCTTCCTTGTCCTTGAGATATGGCCTTTCTCTTCAAATCTCCCAGTTGAACACGCTTGTGTTCAATAGCCAGTGCCTTATCAAGCAGCCTCTGAAATGATGGAAATGTGTGTGCCACCAGAGCATACTGCAAGGGTCCATTAAGTCCTTCAATAAAATGCTCCTGCTTCCTCTCGTCTTCAGCAACTTCTTCAGGGGCATATCGGGATAACTGAATAAACTTGTCTCTGTACTCGCTGACTGACATACTCCCTTGCTTCAGCGACAGAAATTCCTTCTTCTTAATCTTTATCATACCAACTGGAATATGGTAGTTCCTGAACTGCGTACTAAACTCTGCCCAAGTAATAGTATCCGCAGCATCATGGGCAGCAGTATAAGAATCCCACCAGTCAGCAGCAGGACCAGTCAGACGTCCAGAAGCATATAAAACCTTCTCCCGGTCCGTGCACTGTGCAATATTCAGCATCTTCTCAACGGACTTCAGCCAATCATCCGCGTCCAGTGGATCAGGTGAGCTAGCGAATGTAGGTGGCTTATGACTCATGAACTCCCTATGCTTGTCTCGGGGTGGAACTGGTGGTGGTGGAGGAGGCAGTGGTACTTGTTGCTGTTGTTGCTGTTGTTGCATTTGCTGTTGCAGCTGCTGTTGTTGTGCCCTCCTTTCCTGGCGTATCTCATCTCTCTCCTGGCGCAGCTCCTGGCATATATCTTCTCTTTCCTGACGCATTTCCTGGCGTTCCTGCTGCATCTGGGCACGCATATCAGCCATAGTGTCCGCCATTTGCTGCATCACCGCCATCTGAGCAGCAACGAGTGGGTCAACTCCGCCCGGTGGAGGATTAGGAGGATTCATCTCTGCAGGTTGTGGCTGAGGTTGTCTATATATCCTTCGAGTGTGTTGGTTAGGAGGCAAGTCAATTCCACCACCCCGCCTGGTATTGACCATCTGAGTTAGATACATATGGTAAGAAAATAGTAGACAAGGCAGGTATTTACAAATCAGGTTACTTTGGGGAATTTTATTAGCTAAGCAGATTAATATTTTACCTATCCTAGCTAATTCAATACCTTATGGTGGTACATACTAAGATGTCCATAATTCAATCAATCAAAGAAGCAAATCAGACATTGAGCATCAGGACAATCAACCAACATTTTTAAAATAGAGAAAATAGTTTTATTTTCATCTTAGGTTCCCTATCTCTTAGAAAGATCATAGTCTTAGGATTCCAAGGTGTGAAATCCATCTTGTCTTAGAGTAGAAAAGATAAGAATGATCAGAGTAGAACAGTAGAAGGTGAGACAGGATTAAGATAAGTGTAGAAAGAATCAGAATAAGATAAGTAGGTAAGGGTTGTCCATTTCTATCTAGGTCTCGTCCTACAGTCAACATTTCCTCTGATACCACTTCTGTAACACCCGGTTTTAAAGGACAAAGCCGGGTGCATCTCATACATGCGCCAATAAGACAACATATATAATAACAGAGTGTATAGAGATAAATGTCATAAAACATCAGAGTATTTATTACATAGCGGAAGACTTATTACAAAATAAAGTAATGAAGATAAAATGAACTAAGGATCGTTGGCGCTGAGAGCACCTAGAGGGGGGGGTGAATAGGTGATCCTGTAAAAACTTCAAACTTAAGCCACAAAAACTTGTTAAGCGTTAGCACGATTAATGCCAAGTGGCTAAGGTGAAATCTCAACAAAACACAATACCACAAGAATCAAGCACAGAGGGACACGGTGGTTTATCCCGTGGTTCGGCCAAGCCAATGCTTGCCTACTTCCACGTTGTGGCGTCCCAACGGACGAGGGTTGCAAATCAACCCCTCTCAAGCGGTCCAAAGACCCACTTGAATACCACGTTGTTTTGTTGTTCCTTTCACTATCCCGTTTGCAAGGAATCTCCACAAATTGGAGTCTCTTGCCCTTACAAGTATATGATCACAAAGAAAGCACAGAGTAAGGGAGGGAAGCAACACACACAAATCCACAACAAAAGCGCACACACACGGCCAAGACTCGAGCTCGAATGACTATCTCAGAGTTCACACTAGAACAGAGCTCGAATCACTTAGAATCACAAACGAATGCGCAAAGAACTTGTGTGGATGATCAAGAATGCTCAAGAGTTGCTTGTGTCTCTCCTCCATGCGCCTAGGGGCTCCTTTTATAGCCCCAAGGCAGCTAGGAGCCGTTGAGAGCAATTCTGGAAGGCTATCCTGGCCTTCTGTCGTCGGGGGCACCGGACAGTCCGGTGCACACCGGACACTGTCCGGTGCCCGATTTGTTTCCTTTTCTGGCGCTTCCGACCGTTGGAAGACTGCCGTAGATCTGCGAGCCGTTGGCGCACCGGACAGTCCGGTGCACACCGGACAGTCCGGTGCCGTCTTCCGACCGTTGGCTCGGCCACGTGTCCCGCGCGGATTGCGCGGCCGACCGTTGGCCCTGGCCGACCGTTGGCTCACCGGACAGTCCGGTGCACACCGGACAGTCCGGTGAATTTTAGCCGTACGCCGCCGGCCAAAATCCCGAGAGCGGCCAGTTCGAGTCGAGTCAGTCTGGCGCACCGGACACTGTCCGGTGCACACCGGACAGTCCGGTGCTCCAGACCGAGCTGGGACTTGGCTGCACACAGCCAAGTCATTCTCTCCCCTTTTCTCTTTTTCTTCTTTCTGTTTCTAACACTTAGACAAATATGTTAGTCCACAAAACCAATGTACTAAGGCTTAGAAACATACCTTTACTTCATGATTTGCACCTTGTTCATCCATGAACATAAATTCACAATTAAGCACATGTGTTGGCACTCAATCACCAAAATACTTAGAAATGGCCCAAGGGCACATTTCCCTTTCAATCTCCCCCTTTTTGGTGATTTATGCCAACACAACATAAAGCCACTAGAACAAGTGCAAACTCAATTCAAATAACACTTAAATTTATTTTGAATCAATTTTGGCATATATGGATCATCCTTTGCCACCACTTGGTTTGTTTTTGCAAATCAAACACAAATCTCTATCTCTAAGTTAAACACACATGTTTAAGCATAAAGAGAGTCATTCAAAAAGAGATTGATCAAGGATTTCAAAAACTCCCCCTTTTTCCCATAATCAATACTTCTCCCCACAAGAAGAACTTAAGAATTTTGACAAATCAAAAACTCTATTCTACTATTTTCAAAATCTCTCAAGTGGTAGCTGATCCATTTATTGCTTTGGCCTTTATTTTCTCCCCCTTTGGCATCAAGCACCAAAACGGGATCAATTGTGGCCCTTTAACCCCATTGCCTCACCAAAATCTTCAATTAAGAGCAAATGGCAATAAGAGTTCAGAGATGAACTTGGAATAAGTTACCCCTCATCGGAGTGCAGTGGAAGTCTTGCATGATCCAAGTCCACCTTTTCCCTTTCAATTCTCCTTTGTTACTAACACAAGCAAACTCAAACATATGGTTAGTCTCAAAGGGTCAAGTTGTAACACATCTCCCCCTAAACATGTGCATCACATTGCAACGGACTTGTGAGGTCCAGGGAGTGTTTGTACAACTTGAGCACCATAATAAGCAACAAAATGCAGAATGAACATGATCAAAGGCATAAATACATGTATGCTACAATTCAATCCAAGTTCCGCGAATCTAAGACATTTAGCTCACTACGCAGCCTGCAAAAGGTCTTCTCATCTAAAGGCTTGGTAAAGATATCGGCTAGCTGGTTCTCGGTGCTAACATAAAACACTTCGATATCTCCCTTTTGCTGGTGGTCTCTCAAAAAGTGATGCCGGATGTCAATGTGCTTTGTGCGGCTGTGCTCAACAGGATTTTCCGCTATTCGGATAGCACTCTCATTATCACATAGGAGTGGGACTTTGCTCAGATTGTAGCCAAAGTCCCTGAGGGTTTGCCTCATCCAAAGTAGTTGCGCGCAACACTGACCTGCGGCAACGTACTCGGCCTCAGCGGTGGATAGGGCAACGGAGGTTTGTTTCTTAGAATTCCATGACACCAGGGACCTTCCTAAGAATTGGCACGTCCCCGATGTACTCTTCCTATCGACCTTACATCCAGCATAGTCGGAATCTGAGTACCCAATTAAGTCAAAGTTAGACCCCTTTGGATACCAGATCCCGAAGCAAGGCGTAGCGACTAAATATCTAAGAATTCGCTTCACCGCCACCAAGTGACACTCCTTAGGATCGGATTGAAATCTAGCACACATGCATACGCTAAGCATAATATCCGGTCTACTAGCACATAAATAAAGTAAAGACCCTATCATTGACCGGTATGCTTTTTGATCAACGGACTTACCTCCTTTGTTGAGGTCGGTGTGTCCGTCGGTTCCCATCGGAGTCTTTGCGGGCTTGGCGTCCTTCATCCCAAACCGCTTTAGCAGATCTTGCGTGTACTTCGTTTGGGAGATGAAGGTGCCGTCCTTGAGTTGCTTCACTTGGAACCCAAGGAAGTAGTTCAACTCGCCCATCATCGACATCTCGAATTTCTGCGTCATCACCCTGCTAAACTCTTCACAAGACTTTTGATTAGTAGAACCAAATATTATGTCATCGACATAAATTTGGCATACAAACAAATCACCATCACATGTCTTTGTAAAAAGAGTTGGATCGGCTTTCCCAACCTTGAAAGCATTAGCAAGTAAGAAATCTCTAAGGCATTCATACCATGCTCTTGGGGCTTGTTTAAGTCCATAGAGCGCCTTAGAGAGCTTACACACGTGGTCGGGGTACCGCTCATCCTCGAAGCCAGGGGGTTGCTCCACGTACACCTCCTCCTTTATTGGCCCGTTGAGGAACGCGCTCTTCACATCCATTTGGTACAACCTGAAAGAATGGTGAGCGGCATATGCTAGCAAGATACGAATGGACTCTAGCCTAGCCACAGGAGCAAAAGTCTCCTCAAAGTCCAAACCTGCGACTTGGGCATAACCTTTTGCCACAAGTCGAGCCTTGTTCCTTGTCACCACTCCGTGCTCGTCTTGTTTGTTGCGGAACACCCACTTGGTTCCCACAACATTTTGCTTGGGACGAGGCACCAGCGTCCAAACTTCATTGCGCTTGAAGTTGTTAAGTTCCTCCTGCATGGCCAACACCCAGTCCGGATCTAGCAAGGCCTCCTCTACCCTGAAAGGCTCAATAGAGGAGACAAACGAGTAATGTTCACAAAAATTAACTAATCGAGATCGAGTAGTTACTCCCTTGCTAATGTCACCCAGAATTTGGTCGACGGGATGATCCCTTTGAATCATTGCTCGAACTTGGGTTGGAGGTGCCGGTTGCGCTTCTTCCTCCATCACTTGATCGTCTTGTGCTCCCCCTTGATCACACGCCTCCTTTTGATGAACCTGTTCATCGTCTTGAGTTGGGGGATGCACCGTCGTTGAGGAAGAAGGTTGATCACGTTCATCCTGTTCCTGTGGCCGAACGTCTCCAATCGCCATGGTTCGTATAGCGGCCGTTGGAACATCTTCTTCATCTACATCATCACAATCAACAACTTGCTCTCTTGGAGAGCCATTAGTCTCATCAAATACAACGTCGCTAGAGACTTCAACCAAACCCGATGATTTGTTGAAGACCCTATACGCTTTTGTATTTGAATCATAACCTAATAAAAACCCTTCTACAGCTTTGGGAGCAAACTTAGAATTTCTACCCTTCTTCACTAGAATGTAGCATTTGCTCCCAAATACACGAAAATAAGATACATTGGGTTTGTTACCGGTTAGTAGCTCATACGAAGTCTTCTTGAGGAGTCGATGAAGATAGACCCTGTTGATGGCGTGGCAAGCCGTGTTCACGGCTTCCGACCAAAAACACTCGGGGGTCTTGAACTCTCCAAGCATCGTCCTTGCCATATCGATTAGCGTCCTGTTCTTCCTCTCTACCACACCATTTTGCTGAGGTGTGTAGGGAGCGGAGAACTCATGCTTGATCCCTTCCTCCTCAAGAAACTCCTCCACTTGAAGGTTCTTGAACTCGGACCCGTTGTCGCTCCTTATCTTCTTCACCTTGAGCTCAAACTCATTTTGAGCTCTCCTAAGGAAGCGCTTGAGGGTCCCTTGGGTTTCAGACTTATCCTGCAAAAAGAACACCCAAGTGAAGCGGGAAAAGTCATCAACAATAACTAAACCATACTTACTTCCTCCTATGCTTAGATAGGCGACGGGTCCGAAGAGGTCCATATGCAGCAGCTCTAGAGGTCTTGACGTGGTCATCACATTCTTACTGTGATGTGCTCCTCCCACCTGCTTACCTGCTTGACAAGCTGCACAAGGTCTATCTTTTTCGAAATAAACATTTGTTAGACCTATCACGTGTTCTCCCTTTAGAAGCTTGTGGAGGTTCTTCATCCCCACATGTGCTAAGCGGCGATGCCACAGCCAGCCCATGCAAGTCTTAGCCATTAAGCATGCATCTAGACCGGCCTCTTCTTTTGCAAAATCAACTAAATAAAGCTTGCCGTCTAGTACACCCTTAAAAGCTAGTGAACCATCACATCTTCTAAAGACAGACACATCTACATTTGTAAATAAACAATTATATCCCATTTGACATAATTGACTAACAGATAGCAAATTATATCCAAGACTCTCCACTAAGAATACATTTGAGATAGAATGCTCATTAGAAATTGCAATTTTACCTAACCCTTTTACCTTGCCTTGATTCCCATCACCGAATATAATTGAATCTTGGGAATCCTTATTCTTGACGTAGGAGGTGAACATCTTCTTCTCCCCCGTCATATGGTTTGTGCATCCGCTGTCGATAATCCAGCTTGAACCCCCGGATGCATAAACCTGCAAGGCAAATTTAGGCTTGGGTCTTAGGTACCCAACTCATGTTGGGTCCTGCAAGGTTAGCACAAATGTCTTTAGGGACCCAAATGCAAGATTTATCTCCCTTGCATCTAGCCCCTAATTTCCTAGCAACTACCTTCTTACCCTTTCTACAAATAGCAAAGGGAGCATTACAAGCATAATAAATGGTAGAAGGTTCATTCACTACTTTCCTAGGAGCATGAATAACATTCTTTCTAGGTACATGAGCAATATATCTCCTAGGCATATGTACAACATTTCTCCTACACATATCTCTACCATGATTATAAGAAGAACTAGAAGCAAACATTGCATGAGAATCATAAACATGTGAATCAAAATGATTATAAGCATTTCTAGCATGTCTCCTATCATAATACATAAAAGCATGGTTCTTTTTAGCACTATTAGCCATAGGGGCCTTCCCTTTCTCCTTGACGAAGACGGGAGCCTTATGGCTTGTTAAGTTCTTGGCTTCCCTCTTGAAGCCAAGCCCATCCTTAATTGAGGGGTGTCTACCAACCGTGTAGGCATCCCTTGCAAATTTTATTTTATCAACTTCATTCTTGCTAGTCTTAAGTTGGGCATTAAGACTAGCCACTTCATCATTTAATTTGGAAATTAGAACTAGGTGTTCACTACAAGCATTAACATCAAAATCCTTACACCTAGTACAAATTTCAACATGTTCAACACAAGAATTTGATTTACTAGCTACTTCTAGTTTAGCACTTAAATCAATATTAACACTTCTTAAGGTAGAAATGGTTTCATGACAGGAAGATATTTCACTAGAAAGCATTTCATTTCTTTTTACTTCTAAAGCATATGATTTTTGTGCCTCTACAAACTTTTCATGTTCATCATACAATAAATCTTCTTGCTTTTCTAAAAGCCTATCCTTTTCATTCAATGCATCAATCAATTCATTGATTTTATCTATCTTAGATCTATCTAAGCCCTTGAACAAGCAAGAATAATCTATATCATCATCACTAGACTCACTATCACTAGAAGAAGCATAAGTGGAGTCTTTAGTACTTACCTTCTTCTCTCTTGCCATAAGACAAGTGAGACGCTCGTTGGGGAAGAGAGCCGATTTGTTGAAGGCAGTGGCGGCGAGTCCTTCGTTGTCGGAGTCGGAGGAGGAGCAATCCGAGTCCCACTCCTTTCCTAGATGCGCCTCGCCCTTTGCCTTCTTGTATTGCTTCTTTTTCTCTCTTTTGTTCCCCTTTTCCTGGTCACTTTCATTATCGGGACAGTTAGCAATGAAATGACCAAGCTTACCGCATTTGAAGCATGAGCGCTTCCCCTTGGCTTTGGTCTTGCTTGGTTGTCCCTTGTGACCTTTAAGCACCGTCTTGAATCTTTTAATGATGAGAGCCATCTCTTCATCATTAAGGCCAGCCGCCTCAACTTGCGCCACCTTGCTAGGTAGCGACTCCTTGCTCCTCGTTGCCTTTAGAGCAATGGGTTGAGGCTCGTGGAGTGGTCCGTTCAACGCGTCGTCGACGTATCTTGCCTCCTTGATCATCATCCGCCCGCTCACGAATTTTCCAAGTACTTCCTCGGGCGTCATCATCGTGTACCTGGGATTCTCACGAATATTGTTCACGAGATGAGGATCAAGTACGGTAAAGGACCTGAGCATTAGGCGGACGACGTCGTGGTCCGTCCATCGCGTGCTCCCGTAGCTCCTTATCTTGTTGATAAGGGTCTTGAGCCGGTTGTATGTTTGCGTCGGCTCCTCGCCCCTTATCATTGCGAACCGTCCAAGCTCGCCCTCCACCAACTCCATCTTGGTGAGTAAGGTGACGTCGTTCCCCTCATGAGAAATCTTGAGGGTGTCCCAGATTTGCTTGGCGTTATCCAAGCCGCTCACCTTATGGTATTCATCCCTGCACAAGGAAGCTAGAAGAACAGTAGTAGCTTGTGCATTTTTATGAATCTGTTCATTAATAAACATAGGGCTATCCGAGCTATCAAATTTCATTCCACTTTCCACAATCTCCCAAATGCTTGGATGGAGAGAAAACAGGTGAGTACGCATTTTGTGGCTCCAAAATCCGTAATCCTCTCCATCAAAGTGAGGAGGTTTGCCAAGTGGAATGGGAAGCAAATGAGTATTTGAGCTATGCAGAATACGCGAATAATCAAAAGAAAAGTTTGAGTTAACCGTCTTTTGTTTGTAGTCGTTGTGGTCCTCGTCCTTTTGGGAAGAAGTAGACTCGTCGCTGTCGTAGTAGACAATCTCCTTGATGCGCCTGGTCTTCTTCTTCTTCCCTTCCTTCCGTCTTTGGCCCGAGCCGGAGTCGGTAGGCCTGTCATCCTTCGGCTCGTTGACGAAGGTCTCCTTCTCTTTATCGTTGATCACTATACCCTTCCCCTTAGGATCCATCTATTCGGGCGGTTAGTCCCTTTGTGAATAGAACGGCTCTGATACCAATTGAGAGCACCTAGAGGGGGGGGGGTGAATAGGTGATCCTGTAAAAACTTCAAACTTAAGCCACAAAAACTTGTTAAGCGTTAGCACGATTAATGCCAAGTGGCTAAGGTGAAATCTCAACAAAACACAATACCACAAGAATCAAGCACAGAGGGACACGGTGGTTTATCCCATGGTTCGGCCAAGCCAATGCTTGCCTACTTCCACGTTGTGGCGTCCCAACGGACGAGGGTTGCAATCAACCCCTCTCAAGCGGTCCAAAGACCCACTTGAATACCACGTTGTTTTGTTGTTCCTTTCACTATCCCGTTTGCAAGGAATCTCCACAAATTGGAGTCTCTTGCCCTTACAAGTATATGATCACAAAGAAAGCACAGAGTAAGGGAGGGAAGCAACACACACAAATCCACAACAAAAGCGCACACACACGGCCAAGACTCGAGCTCGAATGACTATCTCAGAGTTCACACTAGAACAGAGCTCGAATCACTTAGAATCACAAACGAATGCGCAAAGAACTTGTGTGGATGATCAAGAATGCTCAAGAGTTGCTTGTGTCTCTCCTCCATGCGCCTAGGGGCTCCTTTTATAGCCCCAAGGCAGCTAGGAGCCGTTGAGAGCAATTCTGGAAGGCTATCCTGGCCTTCTGTCGTCGGGGGCACCGGACAGTCCGGTGCACACCGGACACTGTCCGGTGCCCGATTTGTTTCCTTTTCTGGCGCTTCCGACCGTTGGAAGACTGCCGTAGATCTGCGAGCCGTTGGCGCACCGGACAGTCCGGTGCACACCGGACAGTCCGGTGCCGTCTTCCGACCGTTGGCTCGGCCACGTGTCCCGCGCGGATTGCGCGGCCGACCGTTGGCCCTGGCCGACCGTTGGCTCACCGGACAGTCCGGTGCACACCGGACAGTCCGGTGAATTTTAGCCGTACGCCGCCGGCCAAAATCCCGAGAGCGGCCAGTTCGAGTCGAGTCAGTCTGGCGCACCGGACACTGTCCGGTGCACACCGGACAGTCCGGTGCTCCAGACCGAGCTGGGACTTGGCTGCACACAGCCAAGTCATTCTCTCCCCTTTTCTCTTTTTCTTCTTTCTGTTTCTAACACTTAGACAAATATGTTAGTCCACAAAACCAATGTACTAAGGCTTAGAAACATACCTTTACTTCATGATTTGCACCTTGTTCATCCATGAACATAAATTCACAATTAAGCACATGTGTTGGCACTCAATCACCAAAATACTTAGAAATGGCCCAAGGGCACATTTCCCTTTCAGGCGCCAATGTCGACTGGGAAACGCCACCTAGATCAGATCGAACTCCTCAGTGTTAGGCGGCTCCTCCTGAACCACCTGATCATCTCCTGTGGGGGGGGGGGGGTGTGAGACAGCAAGGGTGAGCTCACACATGATCATAGCTCAACAAGTTGTGGGGAACCAGTGGACATAAACTCACAAAGGTGTGAGTTCATGTGATGTGTAAGGCTAATCAATGATAGGGGTTAAAGCTAAGCATTGCTTTTAAGTAGTTGGTCAAAATTTTATTAGCAATTACTAAGTGTAAGTAAATACCAAACCATAAGTAAAGTAATAGAACAAAATTAATAACAAACCCATGCAATGCATATGACAAAATTGAATTTAAGTTCCATAATTTAAACATCAGAGAGTCCTGAGCTGCTCATGACCGTGAGCTCGGCTAGTATACTAGTTTTACACTCTGCAGAGGTTGTACCCTTTACCCACAAGTCATGTTACCCATCTGCCAAGGGGTCATGAATCCCATACACCTCTACCTAGGAAGCGCGGCAGGGCAACACTACGAGGCCTTTACAAAGTTCCACTAGCTTCCGAAAACCCGCTACAGTTTATAGGAAGTTCCAATGCAGGGTTCCTGGCTGACCGCCATCGCAGCAAAATCAACCAGGGACCTCCCTACACTGACCACTCCCCTACTGCCCTTGCCCCTTTCGGGTAAGGTAGTCTTCCACTAGCTTTCCTAATTAGTCAGCCAAGGGGTCCCATTCCTCCCTTGTGGTGGCACGTGTTACTCAAGTTAAGCTCTATGTTCCAATTAACATTAATGATATCAACATGAACATAAACAGAATAACAAGAATAATTGGAACATAGATATAATAAATGATTATCCCAAAACCATGTAAAGCAATAGCAAACTACCCAAGTGATTCAGGGGTAAACAAGGTAATGAGATAAACAATCTAGGGTGACCTATTGGGTCCCATCAAAATTAACCTATGCATGGATAAATGATATTAAAGAACATTATAGGGTAAAAAGTGGTCAAGGGCACAACTTGCCTTCAATGAGCTCCTGCTCAGCTACTTCAACCTGCTGCTCACCAGGATCCTCAGTCACGGGTTCTTCTACTCGCCACAATACAAACAAGCACAGGATATAGGGAAAATTAACATTACACCAAGCATGTAAACAAAATACACAGAGATATTCTACATATTAAAATAAAAACTTAGGAACTGGAATCATAATTTTCTGAGTTATAGATTTTAAGTTATGCATTTTCAAAGGTTTTATGTGCTTTAAATAGGATTAAGTGATAAATAAATTTCTTACTGTTTTCATGATAAAACAGAGACACTAAGTGCTAGAGAATAAAATTACAAAATTTTAGGAACTGGAATGGATTAATTTGGAGTTAGTATGAATTTTCTTTGAATTTATAAAGTTCTAGTAATTATTTTCTTATTAAAAATCCATTTAATAATCATTTTCTCTGGTTTTATAAGGTCCTGGACTGGGCCTCAATATCTGCCAGCAGCAGGGGCTAAGGCGCAAATATTCTACAGACACAGGGAGACACCCGAGCGGACCGCGGGTTTATTTCCTTTTTCTCCGAGGGCTTTTTAGCAAAGTGGTCAGTGAAGCGGTACCGGCTCTCGCGAGCCGTCCGATCCAAACGGACGCGCGAGATTAGATCTAGGTTTTACCGAAACGGTACGCAGCGCCCAACGTTGGATTGGAGATCTACGGTCCAGATTTAATGTAGCTCGGGCCACCCAGAACCGACCGATCCGATCTAACGGTCCCGATCGATCACGCGAAAAGGGTACGCCCTGATCTAATCGGAACCGTCCGAGCGCCATCCGACGATCAGGGCAGCTAGCTAATCACAGCCGTCCATCTACCCATCCACGGTCCCGACCTACTCCTCTACCCCACGCGCCGGAGCGCGGCGGCGCACAGACCAGTGCTGTGAACTCCGGCGAACCGGCCAGGCGCAACCCCACCCTAGTACACGCCCCGATTACTACTACATGATCACCGAGTTAAAGCGAAGTGGGTGGTAGGCGACTCACCGGAGATCAGGCAATGGAGACGGCTGCCCACGCGCACACACAGTTCCGCGGCGGAGAAGCTGCAACGGCGAGAAATCCAGGGCGTTTGGGCGGTCGACCGAGCGTAATACTTCACGCCAACAATCCCCCAGGCGCCGATGAACGAACACGACACCGCACCGGCCACCAATCGGCGATATAAGGCTGAGTCAACGGCGATGGCGCGGAGGTTGGCAAAACTCTTCCGCCGCGCGCACAAATTCTACGGCGACGGTGGCTCACTGGGGAAGAGGCTTGGGTCTGCCAGGGGCGGAAGTATCCGAGGTTGAGTTTATACCCTGGTTCCATCCCCTCTCCAACAGATTGAGCCGAAGTTTCATGCGAATCGCGCGGATCTTCACGGTGGATTCGGAACACGGAGGAGGAAGCACTGACCAGTTGGGCCCGCGCGACAGTGAGTAGCCGGTTCAACGTGGGTGCGAGACAGCGGGTGACGTGCGGGACCCATTTGTCAGCCGCACGCGCGAGCGGGCGCGGAAGAGCTGGGCCGCACGGTGATCTCCCGCCAGTGGGCCGAATTGTGGGTTCCGAGGCCCAGTTAGCTCTCCTCCCTTTTTCTTTTTATTTTCTATTTTCCATTTTATTCTTAATTCATTTGAATTCAAATTTGAATTTGTTTGCTTGAGCTCCATATTTGAGTCAGGTGTCACATTAAAACTTTTAGTTTAGAAATAATATCTTATTTATTTATTTGTTTATTTTATATTATTTTTACTCATATAAAATCTCCTTTCATTCCTTTTTCTAGGATTTATTTAGATGTCCCATCCTACTTTGGACTTTTTACTATATTCCTTATCACAAAATGCACACACAGAAACAATATCCAGCATGATGCATCATTTTAATGGCATATATTCTTTTATTAATTATTTGCTTTTTGGAATATGGTGTTCACATATGATGACGCATAGAGATCAAACTCACATAAGGAGAGAAATTGTTTCCTCTATTGGTACTTTATCTAGCAATTACAAAGTGGGTGTTACATCTTCAACTGATTTGGGGGAAGTTTAAAATTCATGCTTACTGGTGATTGACTGGGAGCAATACTGGTTGGGGTGGTGCATGATAATGTGGTGGAGCTGGCCACAGGCTCAATTTATAGAAGGAGCGAGCGGTGGTGATCAATTTGGCCGAGCCATGCTGGCGGCCGGAGATGAAGAAGAACCTGGGCGCGGTGAATTGGTGTCCACCGTCGTGGCAAGCTCCACGGCGACGATGGGACAGCTATAGGGAGTTACGGCGACGCGGTGGAAAGGCTCGGACATGCGGCACAAGGCCGTGCGACGGTGATCACCGGCGTTCTTATCTAATTCCGCCGCGGTAACCATGGTACGGTGGCCGGAGTTATTTAATGGTCGGAGTTATCCACGGCGGTGACCTTTAGATGTTCTCCGGTCGATTAGGTCGCGAATCACGGCGACAATGGCACGAATCTTCGCGCAGGGAGGTCACTGGCGGTGAGGTCGTCACGCTGGCGATCTGATCAATATCAGACTACTGTACCATGGCAAGTTCCATTCAGATGAACTGACAGAGCGATTTTAGGTCCAAATTTCTCTAAAGTTTCTCTAGTAACTCACTCAACTTTCTGTAGCAAAGTTGCAGAGCTACAAACCAGCTACAATTCGACTATTTGGATTAGACTTAGTTGAGCACTGGATCATGCTCAGAATTGAGCTTGAAGTTGATGTCAGTCCACTGTCAGTCTGAAAATTCAGACCTTAACAGCCTGACAGCCAGATTTTGAGCATGATTATCTCTAGATTTCTCTTAACAACTATGCTCACACCCTTAAGCAAAGTTGTTCTCCTTAGTTTGGTCTACAACTTTGATGTGGTGACCTAGGGCAAAAACCCTAGAATTTAAAAGTTGCAAGGCTCCAAGGTTGAGCCTATAACCTGAAATTCAGACTTAGTATAGAACTCAATTGAGGTCTATTTTGCAATTAAGTCCAAAACTTAGGGTTTGGCTTGTAAATTCACATATGAGTGACCCAAATGACTTAAGATACTTATTTAACTTGGTTTTTGCACTTTAGTCCAAAAGTGGACTAATTTTGTACATAGGTCCCTAGGGTTTGGTTTTAGGGTTTTCCAGGGTTCCAATTAGGGTTTCTGGTATCCCAGGGGTATAAATGTGATTCAACTTTATTCTTGGGAACATTTTATGACTATTCCCCTAAGGTTTTTAGGTTTTCTCAATTTGGGTTATGTCTTACCCCTTTAATCCCTATTTAGGGTTAAGTTCCCTATTCAGGGTTCTATTTGCAAGGCACTAAAACAATACAACTTGTTTGAAATTTTTACCTAGTGAATGCACTCTAGGTGTGTCAAACATATGCTATGCCAATGTTTATGATGCCATGCTCAAGTTTTGGTTATAGTAACACCAGGGTGTTACATTTGGTTCCCGTTTGATTGAGAAGAGAAGCTCACTCGGTCGGAGGGACCGTTTTGAGAGGGGGAAAGGGTTGAAAGAGACCCCGTCTTTGTGACCACCTCAACGGGGAGTAGGTTTGAGAGAACCGAACCTCGGTAAAACAAATCCTTGTGTCTCACTTCTTTATTCGCTTGCGATTTGTTTTTACGCCCTCTCTCGGACTTGCATTATATTTCTAACGCTAACTCGGCTTGTAGTTGTAATTAACTTTGTAAATTTCAGTTTCGCCCTATTCACCCCCCTCTAGGCGACTTTCATTTAGGTTAACTTATTTTTATGTGTTTGTTTGATATTTTGAGTGATTGACACATTAGTATTTTAGACTTTTCTATGGGGTACGAGTAACCCGATGGGTAAAATTACCTTCGCCGGTACGGGTATTGGTAAGATTCTATACTCACGACATTATATGGGTAACCCGACAGGTAGGATTTTTACGGGTATGAGTACGTGTATGGTATGATACTACCAGATGGGTACATACCCGTTGCCATCTCTACCCACAATACTTTCTCATGCGTAAGTGGGTCTCCAAGCTGGACTCTCCTGGACCCTCCCCACCATCTTCATCATCGAGCTTCCTGTCAAACCTTCATGGGCCTTGTTCCCTCTTGTACACGATGATGGCCACACTACAACACATGGTTGGTATAGTCTCATAAAACTACAAGTCCTGCTGAGTACAGCAATGGTGCTCACAAGTGCAAAACGGTAAGATGTTTATAAATCTCACTAAAAACTGCTTCTAAACCTAGAGCAAGCACATAAACAGTGGTCTAATGGGAAAAGTGAAAGTCACCTAGAGGGGGGAGGGTGAATAGGCGAAAACTGAAATTTACAACTTTAAACACAACTACAAGCCGGGGTTAGCGTTAGAATAAAATTCGAGTCCGAGAGAGAGGGTGAAAAAATAAATCAAAGGCAAATGAAGCAGATGACACAGTGATTTGTTTTACCGAGGTTTGGTTCTTGCAAACCTACTCCCCGTTGAGGTGGTCACAAAGACCGGGTCTCTTTCAACCCTTTCCCTCTCTCAAACGGTCACCTAGACCGAGTGAGCTTTCTCCTTAATCAAACGGGTCACTTAGACCCTTACTAGGACCACCACAACTTGGTTTCTCTTGCTTTGATTACAAATGTCTTGAGAACAAGAATGGGGAAGAAGAAAGCCAACCAAGCGACAAGAGCAACAAGAAAAACACAAGCGATCCTCTCTCAAGTCCTAGAGCACTAGAATTGAGTTTAGGGACTTTGATTGGATCGGAGGCTTTGATTTGTGTCTTGGAGTGTTGCACTTTGCTCTTGTATTGAATGCACTATTGTGAATGCTTGTATGGTTGAGGTGGTGGTGATTGTGGGGTATTTATAGCCCCCAACCACCAATTCAACCGTTGGGGAAGACTGCTATCGATGGGCGCACCGGACAGTCCTGTGCGCCACCGGGCACTGTCCGGTGCGCCAGCCACGTCACCCAACCGTTAGGGTTCTCACGGTTTCGACCGTTGGAGCTCTAACTTATTGGGGCACCGAACAGTCCGGTGCCGCACCGGACTGCTACTGTTCACTGTCCGGTGCGTCTGCTGTGCCTGCTCTGACTCTGCCGTGAACTGTAGCTCTGTCAGGGCACTGTGCAGTCGACCGTTGTGCTGGTAGTCGTTGCTCCGCTTGGTGCACTGGATAGTCCAGTGGCACACCGGACAGTCCGGTGAATTATAGCGGAGTGCGCCTGGAGAAACCCGAAGCTGAGGAGTTCAGACTGTACGGTCCCTGGTGCATCGGATACTGTCCGGTGGCGCACCGGACAGTCCGGTGCGCCAGACCAGGGCAACCTTTGGTTTCTTTTGCTCCTTTCTTTTTAAACCCTAACTTGATCTTTTTATTGGCTTGTGTTGAACCTTTAGCACCTGTAGAACATATAATCTAGAGCAAACTAGTTAGTCCAATTATTTGTGTTAGGCAATTCAACCACCAAAATCATTTAGGAAAAGGTTTGACCCTATTTCCCTTTCAATCTCCCCCTTTTTGGTGATTGATGCCAACACAAACCAAAGCAAATATATAAGTGCTGAATTGAACTAGTTTGCATAAGGTAAGTGCATAGGTTGCTTGGAATTAAACCAATATTTTATCAGTTTCAATGGATATGCATGGTTGCTTTCTTTTATTTAATATTTTGGACCACGCTTGCACCACTTGTTTTGTTTTTGCAAATTCTTTTGGAAAAGTCTTTTCAAAATCTTTTTGCAGATAGTCAAAGGTATATGAATAAGATTGTAAGAAGCATTTTCATGATTTGAAATTTTCTCCCCCTGTTTAAAATGCTTTTCCTTTGACTTAAACAAAACTCCCCCTAAATGAAATTCTCCTCTTAGTTTTCAAGAGGGTTTGAGATATATATCAATTTGAAATGTAGATACCAATTGAGATACTTCTCATTAGAGGAATACCAATTTGAAGGATACTAATTTGAAAACTTTATTTCGAAAATTTTGAAATAGGTGGTGGTGCGGTCCTTTTGCTTTGGGATAGATACTTTCTCCCCCTTTGGCATTAATCGCTAAAAACGGAGACTTTGTGAGCCCTACTTAAATTTTCTCCCCCTTTGGCAAACAATATATGAGTGAAAGATTATACCAATGTGGAGAGATGATGGAATACCGGTAAAGAGTAAATAATACTAATGGAGTTGAGTGGAAGCGTTGTCTTTGCCAAATACTCCATTTCCCTTTCAATCTACGACTTAGCATAAATACACTTGGAAATACATTAGTCGTAGCAAATGAAAGAGATAAGATCAAAGGTATGCAAATGAGCTATGTGTGCAAAGTGTCAATCAAAGTTCTGAGAATCAAGTATATTTAGCTCATTCCTAAGTTTGGAAAAGGTTTTCTCATCTAGTGGCTTGGTGAAGATATCGGCTAATTGATCTTTGGTGTTAATATAGGCTATCTCGATATCCCCCCTTTGTTGGTGATCTCTCAAAAAGTGATACCGAATGGCTATATGCTTAGTGCGGCTGTGTTCAACGGGATTATCCGCCATGCGGGTTGCACTCTCATTATCACATAGGAGAGGGACTTTGCTAAATTTGTAGCCATAGTTCCTGTGGGTTTGCCTCATCCAAAGTAATTGCGCGCAACAATGGCCTGCGGCAATATACTCGGCTTTAGCGGTAGAAAGAGCTACTGAGTTTTGTTTCTTTGAAGCCCAACACACCAGGGATCTCCCTAGAAACTGACAAGTCCCTGATGTGCTCTTCCTATCAATTTCACACCCTGCCCAATCAGCATCTGAATATCCTAATAAATCAAAAGAGGATCCCTTGGGGTACCATAGACCAAACTTAGGAGTATAAACTAAATATCTCATGATTCTTTTCACGGCCCTAAGGTGAACTTCCTTAGGATCAGCTTGGAACCTTACGCACATGCATACTGAAAGCATAATATCCGGTCGAGATGCACATAAATAGAGTAGAGATCCTATCATCGACCGGTATACCTTTTGATCTACGGATTTACCTCCCGTGTCGAGGTCGAGATGCCCATTAGTTCCCATGGGTGTCTTGATGGGATTGACATCCTTCATTCCAAACTTATTAAGAATGTCTTGTGTATACTTTGTTTGGCTGATGAAGGTACCCTCTTGGAGTTGCTTGACTTGAAATCCTAGGAAATACTTCAACTCCCCCATCATAGACATCTCGAATTTTTGAACCATGATACTACTAAACTCTTCACAAGTAGATTTGTTATTAGACCCAAAAATGATATCATGAACATAAATTTGGCATACAAACAAATCTTTTGCAATAGTCTTAGTAAAGAGTGTAGGATCGACTTTTCCGACTTTGAAGCCATTAGTGATAAGAAAATCTCGAAGGCATTCATCCCATGCTCTTGGGGCTTGCTTGAGCCCATAAAGCGCCTTTGAGAGTTTATACACATGGTTAGGATACTTACTATCTTCAAAGCCGTGAGGTTGCTCAACATAGACCTCTTTCTTGATTGGTCCATTGAGGAGGGCACTTTTCACGTCCATTTGATAAAGCTTAAAGCTATGGTAAGTAACATAGGCAATGTTGGGGACTTGTTCTCAAATGCTATGAATTAAGAACAAGGCAACATAAAATGTTAAGTGTTAATACCCTTCGTCCTTCGAAGCATTATTTCCCTTAGGATATAATGATCCTCAGACGAAGGGCATGAAGGTCTGACCTTCATCATCGCAACATATGTTAATAAAAGAAGAAGCATAAGAAACACAAGAAACAATATGAATAATCACATGATATTATTTACTATCTCTTCTTCATATTATTATGGATAAACAGAAACAATATTGAATTACATTTATACCTTCAGCTTGACAGAAGGTAAAAGTCCAAGCGTGACGCACGAGCGAATACAAGTCAGCGTGAATAGTACGGGGGTACTGTTCACCTATTTATAGGCACAGGACGCATCCCGGTCAAAATTACGTTTATGCCCCTGATAACTAGCTACAATCATGAAACAGATCATCACGGATTGAACAGTCTTTTTCTCTTTAAGTCGGTGCGGCCCTTCGTCTCAAGACATGTCGCTATGCCGAAGCTCCCTGGATCGTAGCTTCGGCGTGTACCTTCGCGCTGTGTTTGATTATACGCTGATCTTTCGAAGGTGCTTCCTCTTAAAGGACCTTCGGCGACGAAGCATGCTCCCAACAGTAGCCCCTTTGCGGTACTAGATCGTTTTTCGTAACGAGCTTGATCCTTGAAAAATCTTCAATGCTTCGGAATGCCGAAGGTCCGAAAAACACCTTCCCTAAGCTCATTGCCGAGCAACGATTAAAGTATTCCTGGCTCAAGGTGGCCCACCACACAGCGGGTAGTGGTCCACCGTTCAGCGAGTGCGGGTGATTGTTGGCGGGTCTGGGCGACTCGGAGATTCACCTTCCCACCTACAGCACTATATAAACAGACAGGTAGGTGTGAAGTTACCACGGCATTCATTACGATTGCACTGTTGTGCTGTTGAAAAATTTGACCGTAGCCAAAGCTCTTTCATCGCATTCTCGAGCGAATCGTCACTTTGAATTAGCTTCGTCAAAAGAGCGAGCTTCGTCAAAAACTGTAAAAAATCATTAGCTTCGTAAAACTGCAAGAGATTCATAATCAAATGGCCAGAGTGCGCTCTACCGTGAGGGTGACCCATGATGGAGAGGAGGCCGAAGCCACCGACATTGTCCCGATCTTCGAAGTCATGAGATAATCGGGGTTAGTTCTGACAGAGGGAGCCATTGAAGAAAGTGCACCTGCTGCCGAAGCTGAACAAGATGTTGAAGAAGAAATCGCTGATGAAGAAGAAGATTATAGCATTCTAATCCCGTCAAAACCCAGCCACTTGGATTTTGAAAAATCTACTGTGTCTGAAGCTGATATGCCCATGATGATAAAACTGGGCTACTTTAAAGAAGCTGAGAAGAAGCTTATTCGCTTTGCCGGGGAAGAAACCACTCCGACACCGAAGGATGACGAAGTAGTAGTTTTTAAAAGCTTTTTCAGAGCAGGATTACGGTTCCCACTGAACGAGATGATTGGAGAAGTTTTGAATAATTATGAAATCTATCTTCATCAGCTGACCCCTAATGCTATCGTCAGGCTCAGCATCTTTATCTGGGCCCTTCGGAGCCAAGGAATGGATCCAAATGCTGAAGCTTTTTGCCGAGTGCATGAGCTACATTACCAAACAAAGGCCAGAGAAGACGGGCTACATGAAAATTTTGGCTGTTATAACTTCGCGTATCATAAGGATACGAAGGCCCCGGTCCTCAGCTATCAAACCAAATGGCCAACTGGTTGGAAAAGTGAGTGGTTTTATATCAAGGCTGACGAGAAGAAGAGAGAGAAGCTGAAGACACTAGTCATAAGCCCACTGAGCTTAAGCTTCAGGATGACGAGACCCTTGTGCAGCATGAAGCCAGGGTTACCATGCCAGCTAGCTGTAGCAGAATTCAGAGTAGTGGCTGAACATGTCAGCACCAGGGATCTAGTGCAAGAATACTTGGTGAACAGGGTATCTCCAACATTGAGTGAATGGAGTATGCCGAAGCTGAAAGGAACAAATAAGAAGGGTGAACTAGTTCGATTGCCCTATCGCTTCAAGTTTGATAAACAATTCAAAGAGCCCTGCCAAGAATGGCTAGAGATGATTGAGACTATGTGCAACGAGATTTTGGGCAATTATACCAAAAAGGAAGATCAACTGATGACTGCAACCTTCGGCACTCGACTGAAAAGAAGGTTGAATCGAGTAAAGTACGCTTTAAACTTTGAATACCCTGACTATGAACGATTAAACAAGGGTGCCGAAGGGTCAAAGAGAAAAAGGGTTGTCAGTATTATGAGTAGACAGGCTGCTAGGATGATAAAAGAGGACAAAAAAGCCTTGAAAAAGAGGAAATCCAGTCCTGAGCCAAAGGTGACGACCTTGAAGAAAAGAAAAAGTGCAACTCCAGAGCCGAAGATGGCTGAAATAGAAGAGGAAGCTCCATCGACGCCTTCTGTTGCCGAAGTAGAAGAAATTTTAAAGATAATGATCGAATTCTTACCTATCAAGCTGCTAAGTCCTCTGGGGCCGGATCTGACGAAGCTTTTATAGAAGAAGGACAAGCCTTTGGCAGCGAGAAAGGTGGTTGAACCAAAAAAGCGGAGAATAGTTACTGTCATGCAAGCCATTGAGGAAACACCATTGCCGGCCTCAGCATTGAAAATGACACCCGCTGCCGAAGCTGCTACTTCTGCCGAAGATATTAATCTAGAGAGTACATTATCTGATATCAATAAAGTGCTCTTGGATTTGGCCGCGGAGAAGGCTACCGCGGCTACAGAGGGAGTCCTGGCTGCAGAAGAGACTGCTGCAGTTATAGAAGAAGCCATGGCCGCAGTGCCTGAAGAAGGAAAAGAAACTGTCGAAGATACTTCGGCAGATCAAGGCTTCTGCTTTCAAAATTTAATTGGTCAAGAATTATCTAGGGCTGAAAAAGAGGAGCTACAGGAGTATGCTATATATCCTGTGGCTACCAGCCAGGAGCCATGCTCTTGGCGGAATTAACGAAGAAGCCTTGGGATGTATTCGAGATCGAACTAGGGCGAAGATTATTAGCACTCTGTCGAAGAGTGTTGGTTTTCCAAAACTTGAAGCTGACATCAGCAGCTACCAACGACAGCATATCGTCGGTAGCTTATTCTATTCTAATTTTAATGTAAAGTTTTTTCCTCAACTTTTATTGTTTTTTGATGAAACAAAGATTTATGATGAAGATTATTTTGTGCAGATTATGTTATTAAGCAAAGCCCTGAGAATGCAGCAAGATATTGAAGATAAAAAGAATGAGATTATAATTGAGGGCTTGGAGAAGAAAATCAAAGATCAAGAAGCTTCTCTAGAGAAGAAAGACTTTCTCCTTCAGACAATGGAGGGTTCATTGGCGGAGGCCGAAGCCAAAGTTGCTAAATTAAATGATGAACTCCTCCAAAAATCAGAAAGCTTTGAGCAAAAAAAAGAAGAATTTTGATGCGAAGCTTGAAGCCAAAATCGAAAAAAGTTTGAATCTGCAAAAATCATTAAAAGAGCTTCAGGACAGATGCTTGGACTTCGGCATCCGATGCGTGCAACGGTTGAAACAGGTCTTCAACTCAGTGGGAGCTAGCTCTGACAAATTTGAACCTTTGGTTGAAGACCTACCAAGCACCTTCGAACACATTGAGAGCGAAGTTGAGGCGCTTGACGAAGTAATAGCTCGGTATGGTGACTTTTGTGCCCTGCTAGCTTCTCGCGGCACAGCAGTAGCTTTTATGAAGACTGGTTGCATGCACGGAAAGATTGTCAACAGACCAAACTTCAGCTTGTCACCAGCGGACTTGACTGATATCCCGAGTCTAGCCCGAAGCATTGGAAATAGATTTATAACACAAATTTGGACGAAAGGTGGACGAGACTTAGCTGGTGACAAAGCTCGAAGTCATCTTAAGCCGGTATTAAGCTTGTACCTATTTCTTACCTTCCTCTGAGATTACCTTTTTTATCTTATACCGCTTTATTGTGTACAGGATGATGATGCCGAAGGTCAATAAACCGAAGCTTGACGGAGATTGGTGAAGCCGCTGCACAAATCTTTAGAGATATTCGAATTATCCTTGTAAAAAATTTTGTAATTTAGGAATGAAAAATTACTCTGTAAATTTGTTCATACCATGTAATATACTTTTACCTTTTTATCCATGTGTGAATTGCTTTGATGTGGATGAAACTTGTATCTTTTGAGCCGAAGGCGAAAAACACCTTCCCTTCTTTTCATACGCAACGAAGCATATCTTTGCTTCTTTATACTCATCGAAGCCTTTTCATCAAAGCCAAAGCATCTGTTTGTACTCTTATGTTATGATGATGATCCTACGAATGTCTACATGAATGTATATGAATGCAATGAATGATGTGATGTAATGTGCAAATGAATGTCCAAACACACACACACGAAGTTACACCCAGACTCTGCATCCCCTTAGGAACGTCTTTTGAGTCTTAAGCTCTGCATCCCCTTAGGAACGTCTTTTGAGCTTCTTCACCTTCTATTTCGGTGGTATAAGTTCTGCATCCCCTTAGGAACGACTTTTGAACTTCTTCGCCTTCTATTTCGGTGGTATAAGTTCTGCATCCCCTTAGGAACGACTTTTAAACTTCTTCGCCTTCTATTTCAGCGGTACTTGGCTATGCATTCCCTTAGGAACGACTTTTGAGCAGAAAACTTACGCTGTGCTCCCTTAGGAACGACTTTTTGTAGCTTCGTCATGCTCTGCATCCCCTTGGGGACGACTTTTGAGCCTCTTCCTGCTTTTTCTCTCTCTCTCTTTTTCTCTTGCACTCGATGGTGCATGCCCAGATTTTACATTTTACATTCTTTTTTGGGGGATTTGGCTCTTGTGGAGCTAAATAAGAAAGGAAAAAAATTACAAGCTATGGCCCCATTAAAAACCTTCCCCCCCTTTGGAAAGGAAAAGGGTGCCATAGAAAAAATGAAAAAAGATTACATCAAATTATACATAATATCGCCGAAGCTCATCCGTATTCCAAGATCTAGGTATGTCGTTGTCATCCATATCCTTCAATCTATAAGAACCGGGCCTCGACAAAGATACCACCAGAAAAGGTCCTTCCCACTTCAGCTGCAATTTGCCTACTGTGTCCGGATTGGTTTCAACCGAACTTTTCTGTCACGCCATTTTATTATTTCTGCTTGATATTTGTTGATGTTTTCCACAGCCTAAAGCCTGGTCCCCTCTATAGTATCTTTTGCTACATGGTAATCAGCTTCGTCTTCTATCGAAGCTGTTGTTCTTATTGATCCTGCTTTAGCTTCTTCTGGAGTTATAGCTTCATCACCAAACAATAGCTTGAAAGGTGTAAAACCTGTTGATCTTGATGTGGTTGTATTGTGGCTCCAGACCACTTTAATCAACTCATCTGGCAACTTTCCTCTTGGCTGATTGAAGATTAGCTTCATTATTTCGGTCATTATAATGTCATTTGCTCTTTCTACCAGCCCGTTTGACTCCGGATGCCTAACTGATGCAAAATGGATTTTTGTGCCAATTTGGTCACAGAAATCCTTGAATGTTTCAGCATCAAACTGTGTTCCATTGTCCATAGTTATAGCCTTCGGTACGCCGAAGCGACGAACAATATTTTGCTAGAAGAATTTCTGGACTGTAACCAAAGTTATTGTAGCCAAAGGCTTTGCTTCAATCCACTTAGAAAAATATTCTACAGCCACCACAACATATTTCAAATTATCTTGCGCTGGTGGAAGTGGGCCTAACAAATCCAGGCCCCATCTTTGCAATGGCCAAGTAGGCTGTATCAGTTGTGTGAGAGACGAAGGTTGCTTCTGATCTCTTGCACATTTTTGACAATTCTCGCACTTTTGAACTAACTCTGCTGCATCCGAAGCTGCCTTCGGCCAATAAAATCCTTGTCTAAAAACTTTTCCCAACAAGGGCCTGGACCCAATGTGAGATCCACACAAACCTGCATGTATCTCCTTCATTAATTCTATACCTTTGGTTCTAGATGGACACTTGAGGAGTGGAGAGCAAACTCCATGCTTATATAATTCCCCTTCTATCATCACATACGGTCTTGTCGTTGCCTCTATTCTCTTATTATAAGCTTCGTCATCCGAAAGACAATTACCTTGGAGAAAAGATATAATTCTAGTTCTCCAATCTTCACTATGTACAGGAGAAATTGTAAGCACTGCTCTCTCCATAAGTTCAACTGAAGATGCTTTTATTGTTTCAAAGAATACTTCGGAAGGTAGAGGGAGCCCCTGTGCCGCTGATTTGGCTAACAGATCTGCAAGTTCATTTTCTCCTCTTGGAATATTCTTGACAGAAAATCCTTCGAAAGAAGCCTCCAACCTTCGAACTGTATCCAGATATTTTTTGAGCTTCGGATCTCTCGCCCTGCAACTTTTATCTATATGACCAGAAATGACTTGAGAGTCAGTTTTAAGGATGGCCCTTCTTATACCCATTGCTTTTAACTTCCGAAGACCCAACAGAAGTGCTTCGTATTCAGCAATGTTATTTGTACAATTGAAGTCAAGCTTTGCTCCATAACATGTTTTGATTTTGGAAGGCGCAACTAGGACCGTAGCTGCTCCTACGCCGAAGGTTCCCCAAGAACCATCGCAGAATACTATCCAAGCTTCAGCGTCTTTATTGGTTTCCTCTTCCTGAGCCCCTGGCGTCCAATCAGCAATGAAGTCTGCTAACGCCTGAGACTGAATTGAGGATCTATGTACATAATCAATACTAAACTCGTTAAGCTCCGCAGCCCATTTTCTGATCCTTCCAGTAGCTTCTCTGTTCCTCATTATGTCCTTCAGAGGCTGTGACGAAGGAACAATTATGTGGTATGCTTGAAAATAATGCTGAAGCTTCCTAGAGGCCATTAACACAGCATACAACACCTTCTCCAATTCTGTATAATTTTTCTTTGATAAACTTAATACTTCGGAGACGAAGTACACTAGAGCTTGCTTTTTTACTTGGCTGTCTAGCTTCTCCTGTACAAGAGCCGCACTAACTGCAGAGTGCGAAGCTGCCACATATAAGAGTAATGGAGCCCCTGGCGAAGGTGGAGTTAGTGTTGTTAGATCGATCAAGTATTGCTTCAGCTCTTCAAAAGCTTTTTGTTGGGTCGGACCCCATTGAAAAACTTCGGCTGACTTCGGTATTTCAAAGAATGGCAGATTTCTTTCTGCTGATCTGGATATGAATCTGTTTAATGATGCTAGTCTTCCTGCCAGGCATTGTGCCCCCTTCTTTGTGCATGGCGGCTCCATCCGAAGGATAGCTTCAATCTTGCTCGGGTTGGCTTCAATTCCCTTCGTTGATACCAAACAGCCAAGGAACTTGCCCTTCTTCACCCCAAAAACACACTTTTCTGGATTCAACTTTAGGTCAGCTTGCCCGAAATTGGCAAATGTCTCTTGCAAGTCAGCAATGTAATTTTCTTGCTTCGTGCTTTTCACTATGATATCATCAACATAGGACAGTACATTCCTGCCTATCTGAGAATGAAGGACCTTGGCTGTCATTCTGCTGAAGCTTCCCCCAGCATTCTTGAGCCCCTCAGGCATTCGAAGGTAGCAATATGTGCCACTAGGAGTTATGAAGCTAGTCTTTGGCTCATCCTCCTTCTTCATCCAAATTTGATGATAGCCTGAGTAACAATCCAACAGACTCATGAGCTCTGAAGAAGCTGCTGCATCTACAAGAGAGTCTATTCTTGGTAATGGGAACTCGTCCTTTAGATAGGCCTTATTAAGGCCTGTGAAATCAACGCACATTCTCCATTTACCATTGGTCTTCTTCACCATAACAGTGTTAGCTAGCCATTCTGGATATTTCACCTCTCTGATGACCCCAGCGCTAAGAAGTCTATTTACTTCGTTCCGAGCACCTTCAGCTTTATCTTCAGACATCTTCCGAAGCCTTTGTTTTCTTGGCCTAAAAGATGGATCTACATTGAGTGAATGCTCGATAACATCTCTATTGACACCACAGAGATCATTGGCTGACCAAGCAAAGACATCTTTGTTGTTGAATAAAAATCTTATCAAAGTCTTCTCTTGCTCATCAGATAGCTGAGATCCCAGCAGCACCCTTTGTTGTGCTATGTCTTCGCATAGTAGCATAGGCTTCGGCTGATCTGCCGAAGCAGCCTTCTCTCTTTTGTGCTTAAACTGTTGACAAACTTCGGCTTCGTCTATGTTATGGATTGCTTTTGAATTTGTCCAATTTCCTTCAGCCTTTCTGGCAGCTTCTTGACTTCCATGGATAGTGATGGGCCCTTACTCCGAAGGTATCTTCATACATAAGTATGCTGGATGAAGTATAGCTTCGAAAGCATTGAGTGTCCCTCGACTAATGATTGTATTGTATAGGTACTCCATGTCAACAATATCAAAAACAACTTGCTCAGTTCTTGTATTGTGGACATAGCCGAAGGTAACTGGCATTGTGATTTTGCCAAGTGCCATAATCTGCCTTCCTCCGAAGCCACAAAGAGGGTGTGTAGCATCATGAATCTTGTCTTCTAGCTCTTGCATCTGTCTGAAGGCCTTAGCAAATATTATATCCGCTACATAGCCTGTGTCAACCAGAACATTATGGGCCAGAAACCCCTTAACGACACAAGATATGACCATAGCATCATTGTGAGGGTAATCCTTGAGTTGAAGGTCCTCCTGGGAGAAGGTGATTGGGATATGGGACCATTTGGACTTGATGAAGGGTCCCTGCACCCCAACATGATGCACCCTTCTTTGTGTTTCCTTCTTCTACTTCTTGTTAGCTGGCTCTGAGCCTGAACCGCTTGTTATCGGGAGCACCAGCTTCGTAGCCGAAGGTGCTACAACTTGGTTGTTGAACGAAGCCATCAGCTCAAAAGTGGAAGTGAGTTCATCGGAGGTGGGCTCCAATGTTGGGGACTTGTTCTCAAATGCTATGAATTAAGAACAAGGCAACATAAAATGTTAAGTGTTAATACCCTTTGTCCTTTGAAGCATTATTTCCCTTAGGATATAATGATCCTCAGACGAAGGGCATGAAGGTCTGACCTTCATCATCGCAGCATATGTTAATAAAAAAGAAGCATAAGAAACACAAGAAACAACATGAATAATCACATGATATTATTCACTATCTCTTCTTCATATTATTATGGATAAACAGAAACAATATTGAATTACATTTATACCTTCGGCTTGACAGAAGGTAAAAGTCCAAGCGTGACGCACGAGCAAATACAAGTCAGCGTGAACAATACGGGGGTATTGTTCACCTATTTATAGGCACGGGACGCAGCCCGATCAAAATTACATTTATGCCCCTGATAACTAGCTACAATCATGAAACAGATCATCATGGATTGAACAGTCTTTTCCTCTTTAAGTCGGTGCGGCCCTTCGTCTCAAGACATGTCGCTATGCCGAAGTTCCCTGGATCGTAGCTTCGGCGTGTACCTTCGCGCTGTGTTTGATTATACGTTGATCTTTCGAAGGTGCTTCTTCTTAAAGGACCTTCGACGACGAAGCATGCTCCCAACAGGCAAGTAATATGCGAATTGATTCAAGCCTAGCTATGGGTGCATAGGTTTCACCGAAATCCAAACCTTCGACCTATGAATATCCCTTGGCCACAAGTCGGGCTTTGTTCCTTGTCACCACACCATGCTCATCTTGCTTGTTGCGGAATACCCACTTGGTTCCTACAACATTTTGATTAGGACGTGGAACTAAATGCCATACCTCATTCCTTGTGAAGTTGTTGAGCTCCTCTTGCATTGCCAACACCCAATCCGAATCTCTTAATGCATCCTCTATCCTGTAGGGCTCAATAGAGGAAACAAAAGAGTAATGTTCACAAAAATGAACGACTCAAGATCGAGTTGTTACCTCCTTATGAATATCGCCGAGGATGGAGTTCATGGGGTGATCTCTTTGAATCGCCTGGTGGACTCTTGAGTGTGGCGGTCTTTGACCCTGTACTTCTTGATCATCTTCCTTATTTTGATCATTGTTGTCTCCCCTTTGATCATTGTCCTCCTCTTGAGGTGGCTCTTTTTCTTGACCTTCATTATCATCACCTTGAGCTTGATCCTCATCTTGGGTTGGTGGAGATGCTTGCATGGAAGATGACGGTTGATCTTGTGCTTGAGTTGGCTCTTCAGGTTCCTTAGGACACACGTCTCCAATGGACATGTTCCTTAGCGCGACGCACGGAGCCTCTTCATCATCTAGTTCATCAAGATCAACTTGCTCCACTTGGGAGCCATTAGTCTCATCAAACACAATGTCACAAGAAACATCAACTAGTCCAGTGGACTTGTTAAAGACTCTATATGCCCTTGTGTTTGAATCATATCCTAGTAAAAAGCCTTCTACAGCCTTAGGAGCAAATTTAGATTTTCTACCTCTTTTAACAAGAATAAAACATTTGCTACCAAAGACTAAAATATGAAACATTGGGTTTTTAATCGGTGAGGAGTTCGTAGGATGTCTTCTTGAGGATTCGGTGTAGGTAGAGCCGGTTGATGGAGTAGCAGGCGGTGTTAATCGCCTCGGCCCAAAACCGGTCCGGTGTCTTGTACTCATCAAGCATGGTCCTCGCCATGTCAAGTAGAGTTCTATTCTTCCTCTCCACTACACCATTTTGTTGAAGTGTGTAGGGAGAAGAGAACTCATGCTTGATGCCCTCCTCCTCAAGGAAACCTTCAATTTGTGAGTTCTTGAACTCCATCCCATTATCGCTTCTTATCTTTTTGATCCTTAAGCCAAACTCATTTTGAGCTTGTCTCAAGAATCCTTTTAAGGTCTCTTGGGTTTGTGATTTATCCTGCAAAAAGAGTACCCAAGTGAAGCGAGAATAGTCATCCACAATTACTAGACAGTACTTACTCCCGCCGATGCTTATATAAGCTATCGGACCGAATAGATCCATGTGGAGTAGTTCTAGTGGCCTGTCTGTTGTCATGATGTTCTTTTGTGGATGGTGGGCGCCAACTTCCTTTCCTGCTTGACATGCGCTACAAACCCTGTCTTTCTCAAAATGAACATTTGTTAGCCCCAAAATGTGTTCTCTCTTTAGAAGCTTGTGAAAATTCTTCATCCCAACATGGGCTAGTCGGCGATGCTAGAGCCAACCCATATTACTCTTAGCGATTAAGCAAGTGTCGAGTTCAGCTCTATTAAAATCAACTAAGTATAGCTGACCCTCTAACACTCCCTTAAATGCTACTGAATCATCACTTCTTCTAAAGACAGTAACACCTACATCTGTAAAAACACAGTTGTAGCCCATTTTACATAATTGAGATACAGAAAGCAAATTGTAATATAAAGAATCTACAAGAAAAACATTAGAAATAGAGTGGTTAGATGATATAGCAATTTTACCAAGTCCTTTGACCAAACCTTGATTTCCATCCCCGAATGTGATAGCTCTTTGGGGATCTTGGTTTTTCTCATAGGAGGAGAACATCCTTTTCTCCCCAGTCATATGGTTTGTGCATCCGCTATCAATTATCCAGCTTGAGCCCCGGGATGCATAAACCTGCAAAACAATTTAGGCCTTGTTCTTAGGTACCCAAATGGTCTTGGGTCCTTTCACATTAGAAACAAGCACCTTGGGTACCCAAACACAAGTCTTTGAGCCCTTGTGTTTGGCCCCAATATATTTGGTAACTACTTCGTCTGATTTGTTAGTCAGCACATATGAAGCATCAAAAGTCTTAAATGAAACAATAGGCTCATTTGATGCAGTAGGAGTTTTCTTTTTAGGCAATATAACATAGGTTGATTGCCTAGAGCTAGATGTCTCATTATTATACATAAAAGCATGATGAGGACCAGAATGAGACTTTCTAGAATGAATTCTCCTAATTTTGTGTTCGGGATAACTAGCAAGATATAAAATGTAACCTTCGTTATCCTGAACCATGGGAGCCTTGCCCTTAACAAAGTTGGACAATTTCTTAGGGGCATTAAGCTTGACATTGTCTCCCTGTTGGAAGCCAGTGTCATCCTTAATGCTAGGGCATCTCCCACTATAGAGCATGCTTCTAGCAAATTTAAATTTCTCATTTTCTATCTCATGCTCATTAATTTTCGCAGTTAATGTAGCTATGTGATCATTTTGTTGTTTAATTAAAGCAAGGTGATCATGGATAGCATCTACATTAACATCTCTACATCTAGTGCAAATGAAAACATGATCAACAGTAGATGTAGATGGTTTGCAAGCATTTAATTCATGAATCTTAGCATGTAATATAGCACTCTCATTTCTAAGATTGGAAATAGAAATATTGCAAACATTCAAATCTTTAGCCTTAGAAATTAATTCATCATTCTTAGTTTTAAGGATAGCAATTGATTCATTCAATTTTTCAATCTTAGCAATTAAATTGGCATTTTCATCTCTAAGATTGGTAATTGAATCATGACAATCATTTGATTTTTCAACCTTAGCAATTAAATTAGCATTTTCAGTTCTAAGGTTGGAGATAGTGTCATGGCATATGCTAAGCTCACTAGTCACTTTTCACATTTTTCTATCTCCTGAGCATAAGCATTCTTTACCTTAACATGTTTTTTATTTTCCTTAATATGGAATTCCTCTTGGCTATCCAAGATTTCATCCTTCTCATGAATAGCACCTATCAATTCATTCAATTTTTCCTTTTGTTGCATGTTAAGGTTTGCAAAAAGACTAAGCAAATCATCTTCATTATCACTAGAGCTATACTCATCACTAGATGTTGTATATTTAGTGGAAGCTCTAGATTTTACCTTCTTCTTTTTGCCATCCTTTGCCATGGGGCACTTGTGGCCAACGTTGGGGAAGAGGAGGCCCTTGTTGACGGTGATGTTGGCGGCGTCCTCGTCGAAGGAGGAGTTAGTAGAGCTCTCGTTGGAGTCCCATTCCCGACACACATGGGCATCGTCGCCCTTCTTGTAGTACCTCTTCTTCTTCTTCCCCCTCTTGTCATCGACCCTGTCACTATCACTAGATAATGGACATTTAGCAATGAAATGACCGGGCTTACCACACTTGTAGCACACCCTTTTGGAACGGGGTTTGTAATCCTTCCCCTTCCTTTGCTTGAGGATTTGACGGAAGCTCTTGATTATGAGCGCCATCTCCTCATTGTCAAGCTTGGAGGCGTCGATGGGGATCCTACTTGGTGTAGAATCCTTCTTTTCTTCTTCCGTCGCCTTGAATGCGACAGGTTGCACCTTGGGAGTGGAGGTAGCGCCTTGCTCCAAGTTGATGGTTTGTTTGGAGCCTTTGATCATCAATTCAAAGCTCATAAACTTTCCTATCACTTTCTCGGGAGACATTAACTTGTATCTAGGATCACCACGAATTAATTGAACTTGTGTAGGATTACAAAAAACGAGTGATCTTAGAATAACCTTGACCATTTCATGGTCATCCCATTTGGTGCTCTCGAGGTTGCGCACTTGGTTCACCAAGGTCTTGAGCCAGTTGTACATTGCTTGTGGCTCCTCTCCTTGGTTGAGGACGAATCGACTGAGCTCCCCCTCGATCATCTCCCGCTTGCTGATCTTGGTCACCTCATCTTCCTCGTGCGTGGTTTTTAGTACGTCCCAAATATCTTTGGCACTCTTCAACCCTTGCACCATATTATACTCCTCTCGACATAGAGAGGCGAGGAGTATAGTAGTCGCATAGGAATCAAAGTGCTTGATTTGGGCGACTTCGTCCGAATCATAGCCTTCATCCCCCACGGATGGTACCTGCGCTCCAAACTCAACAATGTCCCATATGCTAGCGTGGAGTGAGGTTAGGTGATGCCTCATTTTATCACTCCACATACAATAATCCTCACCGTAAAAAACCAGTGGTTTGCCTAGTGGGACGGAAAGTAAAGGAGTGCATTCAGAAATGTGAGGATAGCGTAGGGGGATCTTCCTAAACTTCTTGCGCTCATGGTGCTTAGAAGTGACGAACGGCGCGTTGGAGCCAGAGGTGGATGGCGATGAAGAGTCGGTCTCATAGTAGACCACCTTCTTCATCTTCTTTTTCTTGTCGCCACTCTGATGCGACTTGTGAGGAGGTGATCCCTCCTTTAGCTTGTCATCGGACTCCCTTGATGGAGCCTTCCCGTGGCTTGTGGACTTCTCGCCGGTCACGATCTCCCTCTTGGCATGATCTCCCAACATCACTTCGAGTTGTTAAACTCTAATGAAGTACCGGGCTCTGATACCAATTGAAAGTCGCCTAGAGGGGGGTGAATAGGCGGAAACTGAAATTTACAACTTTAAACACAACTACAAGCCAGGGTTTGCGTTAGAATAAAATCCGAGTCTGAGAGAGAGGGTGAAAAAACAAATCAAAGGCAAATGAAGCGGATGACACGGTGATTTGTTTTACCGAGGTTCGATTCTTGCAAACCTACTCCCTGTTGAGGTGGTCACAAAGACCGGGTCTCTTTCAACCCTTTCCCTCTCTCAAACGGTCACCTAGACCGAGTGAGCTTTCTCCTTAATCAAACGGGTCACTTAGACCCCTATAAGGACCACCACAACTTGGTGTCTCTTGCTTTGATTACAAATGTCTTTAGAACAAGAATGGGGAAGAAGAAAGCCAACCAAGCGACAAGAGCAACAAGAAAAATACAAGCGATCCTCTCTCAAGTCCTAGAGCACTAGAATTGAGTTTAGGGACTTTGATTGGATTGGAGGCTTTGATTTGTGTCTTGGAGTGTTACACTTTGCTCTTGTATTGAATGCACTGTTGTGAATGCTTGGATGGTTGAGGTGGTGGTGGTTGTGGGGTATTTATAGCCCCCAACCACCAATTCAACCGTTGGGGAAGGCTGCTGTCGATGGGCGCACCGGACAGTCCGGTGCGCTAGCCACGTCACCCAACCGTTAGGGTTCTGACGGTTTCGACCGTTGGAGCTCTAACTTCTTATGGCACCCAACAGTCCGGTGCCGCACCGGACTGCTACTGTTCACTGTCCGGTGCGTCTTCTGCGCTTGCTCTGACTTCTGCCGCGAACTGTAGCTCTGTCAGGGCACTGTGCAGTCGACCGTTGCACTGGTAGCCGTTGCTCTGCTTGGTGCACCGAATAGTCCGGTGGCACACCAGACAGTCCGGTCAATTATAGCAGAGTGCGCCTGGAGAAACCCGAAGCTGAGGAGTTCAGACTGTACGGTCCCTGGTGCACCAGACACTGTCCGATGGCGCACCGAACAGTTCGGTGCGCCAGATCAAGGTAGCCTTTGGTTTCTTTTGCTCCTTTCTTTTTAAACCCTAACTTGATCTTTTTCTCATTTTTACCTTATGAATTAGGAGTTGTTCTATTCTAGCTCTAGGTTAGTCTTCTAATCCCCAAATTCCTCGCTTCTCTTCGACTCTACGTCGATTAGAGGAGTCTAGGTTGGCCTGCTGAGCCTAGACGACACCTAGGATCTCTCCTCCCTGACAGGGTCCCTCCCGGGAGCGAGATCCAGGCACCGCCGACGACCTTCGTTGCCCTTGCGCACGCGTGGACCGTCCGGCCGCAGGGCATGGTCCGTCCGGCACGTCAGGCAGGGAACCCTAGCCCCGTGCCAGGTCACGGACTGTCCGGCCCCTGGCCGCGGACCGTCCACGCCTGTGCAGAGAGCACCGCCGCCGGTTCTCACGCAGTGATTGGCGCCCCAAAGAGGCACCAACACACTTTTGGCGACTCTGCTGGGGACCCTAGTGTCTAGATCTACTAAAAATCAGGGCCTCAAATGGTCGGTTCTAAAGATCACACTGATATCTCCCCAGATAATATCCTGAAGATGGCTGTTGAAAATCTGACGGCCGATGAGCAACAACAATTCGAGGACTACATGAGTCAAGCGAAGGAGAAATTCTTATCACAATACACGGTGGATCGCCACCAAAAGATTATCAAACATGGAGACACCGACATCGCATCTCTTCTATCTTTGCTCCAAGTCCCCAACGTAAGTAAACCCGATGATATTCAATCTATTAAATATTATGTGGATCAGCGGCAGGATCAAATGAAACAACAGATTGTAGGGTTAGAAGAGTCAATTAGAAAATTAACACGTACGTTGGAAAAGTCTTTTGCTCCTAGTTTTCCATCATATGAAACTAGTAACAGGGTATTTATGTCTGATGCATCGGCAACAAATGGGGATTTGTAGCCCCAACCCTTATATGGTATGCCGATGAACTCATATTCAGGCAAAATACAACCACCACCGTCCCTACTGGGCAGATCGGTGCCCCTAAACGCGGTCGGACCGTCCGAGCCTCTGCCCGGACCGTCCGGCCCATACGCGGACCGTCCGGCTTGCTCTATCGGACAGTCTGCGGCCACCCTAGGACCACCGCCATCCCTGATTGGCAGATCGGCGACCCTTGACGCAGTCGGACCTTCCAAGCTTCTACCCGAACCATCCGGCCCTTACACGGACCGTCCGGCCTTCCCTGTCGGACAGTCCGAAGCCATACCAGGACTACCGCCTGGTGCCCCGATAATGGCAAACGCAACCGGTCAGTTCAGATTTACCACCGGACAAACCGGATACGCATACGCAGAACCTGTTGTTGCACACAATGCACCAAATTATTACACACCACAGCAGCAGTATGTTTCGCCCACTACATATTTAAACCATAACGCACCATATAATCACAGACTGGTCAACACTTTCGATCGGTCACGGCAAGAAGGTCGATATACTAATGCCCAACCAAATGAGCCCCAAAGCCCAAGATCCGGTAGTCTGCCACTGGGTGCAATGGAAAAATTAGGGAAGAGATGACTGAACTATTTCAAGATCAGTTCGGAGTTAGTGTAGCCAGAGTGGGGCAATCATACCAAAAGCCATATAATCATCTGTTTGACATTGTCCCATATCCACAAGGGGCAAGGATACCAGAATTTTTAAAGTTTTCTGGTGAGAATGGTAGAAGCACAAATGAACACATAGGCCAGTTCCTAGCACACCTAGGTGAATTGGCCGATGGAGAAGCATTTCGTGTTCGGTTATTTTCTTTATCCCTTACTGGTACCGCTTTTGCATGGTACGCCGCCTTGCCTCCTAATTCCATTAATTCCTGGAATGAGTTAGAAAATAAATTTCATGAACATTTCTTTGCTGAGGAATATGAATTAGGATTAGCTAACTTAGCTTTAGTCTGACAAGGACGCGAAGAATCGGTTAATGATTATATCCGGAGATTCCGGGACACTAGAAACCGATGCTTTTGGATCCATGTTGCAGACAAAGAGCTAGCAGGGCTACCTTTTAATGGGTTGCTATCCTACTTAAGAGACAAATTAGATGGGACCCAGTTCTTTTTGATAGCCCAGCTACATCAGCGGGCTTTAGCCTGTGAAAGCCGATTTAAAGAGACATCAAAATCAGTCGCCCGTACTATACATCTAATAGAGCGTGATAGTTTAGATGATAAATCCGCAGATGTATATACCGCTAAGTTTATTTAGCCAACAAAGGCCAAATCTTCAGCATGTTCTTCCTTACAGTCAGTTCAAAAGAATCGGCAAGAAGAGATTAAATTTACCTTCCATATTGCCAAATACTATAAAATATTTGATGAGCTACTTAAAAATGGCAACATTAAATTAACTCATACTATCCCTCTTATAGATGAATTAAAGAGACGTGCTTATTGTAAGTGGCATAATTCTTTTTCTCATGCCACCAATGACTGTAATATTTTTCGTTGACAGGTACAATCGGCCATAAATGAGGGCCGATTGGCTTTTCAAGAAATACAAGTGGACACACAACCATTTCCTGTTAATACAATAGATGTCGCATGCGAAAAGGTCTTAGTTCGGCCCGAAATGGCCGATAAAAGCAAAAGCAAAGACATCATCATTGACGATCCTCGCACGTCAAATATATCGCAGAAGGAGGATGCTCGAAAAGCTCTGGACAATAAGACTAACAAATCTGGAAGTGCCGGGGGGCAAACACAATTAAGGAGCCGAGCACGACAACCTGACCTGAGCATCACGGACAGTCCGGCACCTACGTGCGGGCAGTCCGGCGCTCATAAAGACCGTCCAGCTGGCTCAGCCACATAGTTCGCCCATGGCCAGAGGCGTCAGCGTCCACACAAAGCAAGGAAAGAGACGCGAGGGCAAACCCAACATGACGCACATGGTCGGCTAGTAAAAGCCGACCCTACTTTCAATCAATTGCTAGCCAAAAATGCTAGCAAGAAGACTGTTCCATGTGATCGGTCAACGAAGAAACCCCGGTGAAAGGGAAATGTGCCCTTGGGCCATTTTTATAATGTTTTGGTGATTAAGTGCCCAACACGGTTGAATAAGTTCTTATGTGCCAAATAAAGTGAGAAGTGAAAATCAAGGCACAAGGTATGTTTCTAGACTTAGTACATTGTTTTTTGAATGCCAATGTGTTTCTCTAAGTGCTTGAAACAGTGAGAAAAGAGAAGAAAAGGATTGCAAAAAGAGTTGGCTATGTGCAGCAAACTCCAGTTCGACTTGGCACACCGGACTGTCCGGTGGTGCACCGGACAATGTCCGGTGCGCCAGGCAGGTCTCCGGTGAAAAGGCCGCTCTTGGGAGTTGACGACGGTGTACGGCTATAATTCACCGGATTGTCCGGTGGTTCACCGGACTGTCCGGTGAGTCATCCGCGCGAACTCATCGCTCTCGGGAATGAAGAAAGGCGACGTGGCTATAATTCACAGGACTGTCCGGTGGTACAACAGACTGTCTGGTGAGCCAACGGTCGCCAGCGCCAATGGTCGACCGCGAAATCTGCGGGGGACGCGTGGCAGCTCCAACGGTCAGAAGGAGGCACCGGACTGTCCGGTGTGCACCGGACAGTGTTCGGTGCGCCAACGGGCCCGGAGCTGCAACGGTCGACTGTGCCCGTTTTGGAAGGAAATCGTGCACCGGACAGGCTACAGTACCTGTCCGGTGGCGCACCGGACTGTCCGGTGCGCCACTCGACAGAAGGCAGGAATTGCCTTCCAAGATTGTCTCCAACGGCTCCTAGCTGCCTTAGGGCTATAAAAGGGGCCCCTAGGCGCATGGAGGAGTAACCCAAGCATTCACTAAGCATCCTAAGACTCCAACTCCACGCATTTGATTCTCTGTGTTAGTGATTTGAGCTCCATTTGAGTTGCGAACTCTGTGTGTTGTGTTTCGAGCTCAAGTCGTGACTTGTGTACGTGGTTGTGCTGCGAATTTGAGTCTTGTGTGTGTTGCTCTCCCAACCTTACTCTTGTGCGTTCTTTGTGATCAATATTGTAAGGGCAAGAGGCTCCAACTTGCAGAGATTCCTCGCAATGGGAAGAAGACTATAAGGAAGAAAGTCGTGGTATTCAAGTTGATCATTGGATCACTTGAAAGGGGTTGAGTGCAACCCTCATCCATTGGGACGCCACAACGTGGAAGTAGGCAAGTGTTACTTGGCCGAACCACGGGATAAAAATCGTGTGTCTCTTGTGTTGCTTTCTCTGTGATTGTTTTGTTCACAAGAACTCGCCCTTAGTCGCACTAACTCTTTCATAACTAAGTTTTGTTGCTATTTAGTGTTTGATTTTACAGGATCACCTATTCACCCCCCCTCTAGGTGCTCTCAATTGGTATCGGAGCCGTACTCTTCATCTAAGGGACTAACCGCCCGAAGAGATGGATCCTAAGGGAAAGGGGATGGTGGTCAATGACAAGGAGAAGGAGTCCCTCTTCAACGAGCCAAGGGACGACAAGCCCACTAACTCAGGATCGAGTCACAAGAAGAGGGATGGGAAGAAGAAGAGGTGCATCAAGAAGATTATCTACTACGACAGCGATGCCTCCTCTTCTTCACCAAGAGACAACGACGACGACTCTTCGTCTAAAAATAAAACGGTTAATCAAAATTATTCTTTTGATTACTCTCGCATTCCCTACAACTCAAATGCTCATTTGCTATCAATTCTACTTGGGAAACCCCCACAATTTGATGGAGAAGACTATTCTTTCTGGAGTCATAAAATGTGTAGTCATTTATTCTCTCTCCATCCTACTATCTGGGAGATTGTTGAAAACGAAATGCACTTTGATAATACTGACAATGTCGTGTTCATTAATGAGCAAATTCATAAAAATGCCCAAGCCACTACTGTTTTGCTAGCATCTCTGTGCAGGGATGCATACAACAAGCTTAGCGGCTTGGACAATGCAAAGCAGATCTGAGACACCCTCAAGATATCTCATGAGGGAAACGATGCCACCATGATCACCAAAATGGAATTGGTGGAAGGCGAGCTGGGGAGATTTGCGATGATCAGGGGAGAGGAGCCGACACAAACCTACAACAGGCTCAAGACCCTGGTCAACAAGATACAAAGCTACGGAAGCACAAGATGGATGGATCATGATGTCGTCCGACTCATGCTAAGGTCATTCACTGTAATTGATCCCCATCTTGTCAATCTTATTCGTGAAAATCCCAGGTACACCAAAATGACGCCCGAGGAGATCCTTGGAAAAATCGTGAGCGGGCGCATGATAGTAAAGGAAGCTCGATACGTGGACGATGCACTAAACGGTCCACTACCCGTCTACGAGCCACAGCCGGTTGCTCTCAAAGCAACCAGCAGCAGGGAGGCACTACCTAGCAAGGTGGCACAAGTGGACGCTGCAGGGCTCAATGAGGACAAAATGGCGCTTATCATCAAGCGCTTCAAGACCACACTTAAAGGACGTAAGGAGTACCCCAACAAGAACAAGACAAAAGGGAAGCACTCCTTTTTTAAATGTGGTAAGACTGGTCATTTCATAGCATAATATCTCGATAATAATAATGACTAGGCATAAGAAAAGCATGGGAAAAGAGAGAAAAAGAAGAACTACAGGAAGGCCAAGGGCGAGGCACACATCGGGAAGGAATGGGACTTCGACTGCTCCTCCTCCGACTCTGAGGATGAAGGGCTAGCTGCCTCAGCCTTTAACAAATCCTCGCTCTTCCCCAATGAACACCATACCTGTCTTATGGCTAAGAAGAAGAAGGTACGTATTCGGGACACGCCGAAATACACTTCATCTAGTGATGAAGAATCTTCCGATGATGAAATAGACTACTCTGAATTGTTTAAAAGATTAGATAGAGCTAAGGTAGAGAAAATTAATGAATTAATTGAAGCACTAAATGAAAAAGATAGACTTTTAGAAAAGCAAGAGGACATTTTGTATGAAGAACATGACAAATTTGTTAGTGCACAAAAAACTCTTGCTCTAGAAACTAAGAGAAATGAAATGCTATCTTCTGAGTTATCTACTTGCCATGAATCTATCTCTAGTTTAAAGAGTTTAAATGATGAATTAAATGCTAAGCTAGAGGAAGTTAGTAAAACAAGTTCATGTGTAGAGCATGTTAGTATTTGTAATAGATGTAAGGACTTCGATGTTGATGCATGTGATGAACACCTAATTTCTATTACTAAATTAAATGATGAGGTGGCAAGTCTTAATGCTCAACTTAAGACTTGTAAAATTGATTTTGACAAACTAAAATTTGCTAGGGATGCCTACACTGTTGGTAGACACCCCTCAATTAAGGATGGGCTTGGTTTTCAAAAGGAAACCAAGAACTTAACAAGCCAAAGGACTTCCATTCCCAACAAGAAGAAAGGGAAGGCCCCTATGGTTGGTAATCCTCAAAGGAACCATGCATTTATCTATGATAGAAAAGTTGCTAGTCGTTTTCATTATAATAAGAGTTATGTTCTTACTGCTTATAATGATTCACATGCTATGTTTGCCTCTAGCTCTACTTTTGTTCATGGCAGAAGTAGGCCTAGGAGAAATCATGTTGTATCTCATGCTCCTAGAAAAATGTGTAATGGACCTTCTACCATTTACCATGCTTGTAATGATTCTTTTGTTCTTTCATGTAAGAATGCAAAAGTAGTTGCCAAGAAGTTGGGATCCAAATGCAAGGGAGATAAAACTTGCATATGGGTTCCAAAAACTATTGTGACTAACCTGGTAGGACCCAACAAGAGTTGGGTACCTAAAACCCAAGCTTAAATTGCCTTGCAGGTTTATGCATCCGGGGGCTCAAGCTGGATTATCGACAGCGAATGCACAAACCACATGACGGGGGAGAAGAAGATGTTCACCTCCTACGTCAAGAAAAAGATACCCAGGATACAATCATATTTGGAGATGGGAATCAAGGCAAGGTCAAAGGTTTGGGAAAGATAGCCATCACAAGCGAGCACTCTATTTCAAATGTATTTTTAGTAGTCATTAGGATACAACCTCCTGTCTGTAAGTCAATTGTGCCACATGGGCTACAATTGTTTGTTTACAAATGTTGATGTATCTGTATTTAGAAGGAGTGATGGTTCATTAGCATTTAAGGGTGTATTAGATGGCAAGCTCTATTTAGTTGATTTTTCGAAAGAGAATGCCGATCTAGATGCATGCTTAATGGCTAAGACTAGTATGGGCTGGCTCTGGCATCGCCGTCTAGCACATGTTGGGATGAAGAACCTTCATAAACTTCTAAAGGGAGAGCATGTGTTAGGACTAACTGATGTCTGCTTTGAAAAAGACAGACCTTGTGCAGCATGTCAGGCAGGGAAACAAGTGGGAAGCACTCATCACAGCAAGAATTTGATGACAACATCAAGACCACTGGAGCTTCTTCACATGGATCTCTTTGGACCCGTTGCCTACCTTAGCATCGGGGGAAGTAAGTATGGTCTTGTTATTGTTGATGATTTTCCCGCTTCACTTGAGTATTCTTTTTGCAGGATAAATCAGAAACTCAAGGGACCCTAAAGCGCTTTCTAAGGAGGGCTCAAAACGAATTTGAGCTAAAGGTGAAAAAGATAAGGAGCGACAACAGGTCCGAATTCAAGAATCTGCAAGTTGAGGAGTATCTTGAGGAGGAAGGCATCAAGCACGAGTTCTTCGCTCCCTACACACCATAGCAAAATGGTGCAGTAGAGAGGAAGAACAGGACGTTAATCGACATGGCGAGAACGATGCTTGGCGAGTTCAAGACACCCGAGCGGTTTTGGTCGGAAGCTGTGAATACAGCCTATCACGCCATAAACCGGCTCTACCTGCATCGCCTTCTCAAGAAGACCTCCTACGAACTCCTTACCGGTAACAAACCCAATGTCTCTTATTTTCGTGTATTTGGGAGCAAATGTTACATTCTAGTGAAGAAAGGTAGACATTTAAATTTTGCTCCCAAGGCAGTAGAAGGGTTTTTACTAGGGTATGACTCAAATACAAAGGCGTATAGGGTCTTCAACAAATCATCGGGTTTGGTTGAAGTCTCTAGCGACATTGTATTTGATGAGACTAATGGCTCTCCAAGAGAACAAGTTGATCTTGATGACATAGATGAAGATGATGTTCCGACGGCCGCAATGCGCATAATGGCGATAAGTGATGTGCGACCGCAGGAACAACAGGAGCAAGATCAGTCATCATCCTCCAGTGGTGCATCCCCCAACTCAAGATGATGAACAGATACCTCAAGAAGAAGGGCATGATCAAGGGGGAGCACAAGAAGATCAAGTAATGGAGGAAGAAGCACCACGAGTCCCTCCAACTCAAGTCCGAGCAACGATCCAACGACATCACCCTGTCGATCAGATTCTGGGTGACATCAGCAAGGGAGTAACTGCTCGCTCAAGATTAGCTAACTTTTGTGAGCATTACTCGTTTGTCTCTTCTATTGAGCCTTTCAAGGTAGAAGAGGCCTTGCAGGATCCGGATTGGGTGTTAGCCATGCAGGAAGAGCTCAACAACTTCAAGAGAAATGAAGTTTGGAGCCTGGTGCCACGTCCAAAGCAAAATGTTGTGGGAACCAAGTGGGTGTTTCGCAACAAGCAAGACGAGCACGGGGTGGTGACAAGAAACAAGGCTCGACTTGTGGCAAAAGGTTATGCCCAAGTCGTAGGTTTAGATTTCAAGGAGACTTTTGCTCCTGTGGCTAGGCTAGAGTCTATTTCGAATATTATTAGCCTATGCCGCTCACCACTCTTTCAGGCTGTTTCAAATGGACATAAAGAGCGCTTTCCTCAACGGGCCAATCAAGGAGGAGGTATATGTGGAACAACCCCCTGGCTTTGAGGATGACAGGTATCCCGACCACGTGTTTAAGCTCTCTAAGGCGCTCTATGGATTTAAGCAAGCCCCAAGAGCATGGTATGAATGCCTTAGAGATTTCTTAATTTCTAATGCTTTCAAGGTTGGGAAAGCCGATCCCACTCTTTTCACAAAGACATGCAATGGTGATCTCTTTGTGTGCCAAATTTATGTCGACGACATAATTTTTGGTTCTACTAATCAAAAGTCTTGTGAGGAGTTTAGCAGGGTGATGACACAAAAGTTTGAGATGTCGATGATGGGCGAGTTGACCTACTTTCTTAGGTTCCAAGTAAAGCAACTCAAGGACGGCACCTTTATCTCCCAAACGAAGTACACACAAGATCTTCTCAAGCGGTTTGGGATGAAGGACGCCAAGCCCGCAAAGACACCTATGGGAACTGACGGGCATGTTGACCTCAACAAAGGAGGTAAGTCCGTTGATCAAAAGGCATACCGGTCCATGATAGGTTCATTGCTTTATCTATGTGCTAGTAGACCGGACATTATGCTAAGTGTATGCATGTGTGCTAGATATCAATCCGACCCCAAGGAATGTCACCTTGTGGCCGTTAAGCGAATTCTTAGATATTTAGTTTCTATGCCTTGCTTCAGGATCTGGTATCCAAAGGAGTCTACCTTTGACTTGATTGGAAACTCAGACTCCGATTATGCCAGGTGCAAGGTTGATAGGAAGAGCACATCGGGGACGTGCCAATTTCTAGGAAGGTCCTTGGTGTCCTGGAGTTCAAAGAAACAGACATCCGTTGCCCTATCCACCGATGAGGCCGAGTATGTTGTCTCAGGATAGAGTTGCGTGCAACTACTTTGCATGAGGCAAACCCTCTGGGACTTTGGCTACAATCTAAGCAAAGTCCCACTCCTATGTGACAATGAGAGTGCAATCCGCATGGCGGATAATCCTGTTGAACACAGCCGCATTAAGCACATAGACATCCGGCATCACTTCCTGAGAGACCACCAGCAAAAGGGAGATATCGAGGTGTACCATATTAACACCGAGAACCAGCTAGCCGATATCTTCGCTAAGCCTTTAGATGAGAAAAGGTTTTGCAGGTTGCGTAGTGAGCTAAATGTCTTAGATTCGCGTAACTTGGATTGATCTATAGCATACATGTGTTCTATGCCTTTGATCATGTTACTTTGTGTATTTCAATCAATTATTGTTATTTATGGTGCTCAATTTGTACAAGTGATCCCCGGACCTCACAAGTCCATATGCGAATGATGCACATATTAAGGGGGAGATGTGCTACAACTTGACCCTTTGAGACTAACCTGTTTGTTTGAGTACTCTTGATGTAGTCTCAAAGGTGCATTGAAAGGGGAAATGGACTTGGACGATGCAAAGACTTCCACTGCACTCTGGTATTGGTGTATTTAATTCCAAGTTCATTCTTATGCTCTATTTGCCTTTTGCTCTTAATTGACATTTTTGGTGAGGCAATGGGGTTAAAGGGGCCAAAAATGACCTCGTTTTGGTGTTTAATGCCAAATGAGGAGAAATTAGGGCCAAAGCAAATGGATCAGCTACCACTTGTGAATTTCAGAAATAATAGAGTTAGAATTTTTGATTTGTCCAAAATGCTCGTACAGCAAAATTTGGTCTCTTGTGGGGGAGAATTTTGATTATGGGAAAAAGGGGGAGTTTTTGGCTCTTGATCAATTTTTTCTCTTGGAATATCTCTCTATTTGCCCAAACAAGTGTGTTTAACTTAGAGATAGGAAAAAGAATTTGATTTGCAAAAACAAACCAAGTGGTGGCAAAGAGCGATCCAAATATGCCAAATTATAGTAAAAAACAATTTGGTCTTCAAATTGCATTGATTTTGCACTTCTTTTGTTGCTTTTTGGATGTGTTGGCATAAATCACCAAAAAGGGGAAGATTGAAAGGGAAATGTGCCCTTGGGCCTTTTCTATAATGTTTTGGTGATTAAGTGCCCAACACGGTTGAATAAGTTCTTATGTGCCAAATAAAGTGAGAAGTGAAAATCAAGGCACAAGGTATGTTTCTAGACTTAGTACATTGTTTTTTGAACGCTAATGTGTTTCTCTAAGTGCTTGAAACAGTGAGAAAAGAGAAGAAAAGGATTGCAAAAATTGCTGGCTATGTGCAGCAAACTCCAGTTCAGCTTGGCACACCGGACTGTCCGGTGGTGCACCGGACCATGGCCGGTGGTGCACCGGATAGTGTACGGTGCGCCAGGCAGGTCTCCGGTGAAAAGGCGGCTCTCGGGAGTTGAGGACGGTGTACGGCTATAATTCACCGGACTGTCCGGTGGTTCACCGGACTGTCCAGTGAGTCATCCGCGCGAACTCATCGCTCTCGAGAATGAAGAAAGGCGACGTGGCTATAATTCACCGGACTGTCCAGTGCGCCAACGGTCGGCCACGAAATCTATGGGTGACGCGTGGCAGCTCCAACGGTCAGAAAGAGGCACCGGACTGTCTAGTGTGCACCGGACAGTGTCCGGTGCACCAACGGGCCCGGAGCTGCAACGGTCGACTGTGCCCATTTTGGAAGGAAATCATGTACCGGATATGCTACAGTAGCTGTCCGGTGGCGCATCGGATTGTCCGGTGCGCCACTCGACAGAAGACAGGAATTGCCTTCCAAGATTGTCTCCAACGGCTCCTAGCTGCTTTGGGGCTATAAAAGGGGCCCCTAGGCGCATGGAGGAGTAACCCAAGCATTCACTAAGCATCATAAGACTCCAAGACTCCAACTCCACGCATTTGATTATCTGTGTTAGTGATTTGAGCTCCATTTGAGTTGTGAACTCCATTTGTTTTGTTTCGAGCTCAAGTCGTGACTTGTGTACGTGGTTGTGCTGCGAATTTGAGTCTTGTGTGTGTTGCTCTCCCAACCTTACTCTTGTGCATTCTTTGTGATCAATATTGTAAGGGCGAGAGGCTCCAACTTGTGGAGATTCCTCGCAAACGGGAAGAAGACTATAAGGAAGAAAGCCGTGGTATTCAAGTTGATCATTGGATCACTTGAAAGTGGTTGAGTGCAACCCTCGTCCATTGGGACGCCACAACGTGGAAGTAGGCAAGTGTTACTTGGCCAAACCACGGGGTAAAAATCGCGTGTCTCTTGTGTTGCTTTCTCTGTGATTGTTTTGTTCACAAGAACTCGCCCTTAGTCGCACTAACTCTTTCATAACTAAGTTTTGTGGCTATTTAGTGTTTGATTTTACAGGATCACCTATTCACCCCCCCTCTTGGTGCTCTCACCCGGTCACCTGCTAAAACGAAACGGCCGAACAAAACGGCCCAAAAGGCAACACAACAAGCATCGCCTGTTCATCCTATGAGACCAGGGTACTTTCCACCCGTTTATTCACTGTTGGTATATTATCCTGTTCAAATATGGAATGGTACGACGATGAACCCATGGCACATGTATAGTCCCTTTGTCTATCCAGACTGGGGGGCACCTCCATTATATTCTATCGGAGAGGAAATCTCCGGCCGGGTGGCGGAATGCACCCGCCCTAAATCCTAAGATGAGGAGGGGCCTAAGCGTTTTCCTTGTTAGAGATTGGGGGGATGTTGGTGGCTTGTTCTCAAATGCTAAGAATTAAGAACAAGGCAACATAGAAAATGTTAGGTGTCAAGGTCCTTCGTCCTCCAAAACATTATATCCCTTCAGGATATAAAGAATTTCGGACGAAGGTTGTGAAGGACATACCTTCGTAAGCATAATGGTAGGGAACGAAGCATTCATATCATACAAATCATGAAGTATGAAATAAACATTTAAATATGATCATGGAATCATTTCCATTTTCATTATCATGAATGCTTGAATATAAATGACTTCAAGTTACAAATGTACCTTCGGTTCTGAGGAGAATAAAGGTACAGGTGTGATGCGAAAGCAGATGGCAGGTTCGCGTGAACAGTACGGGGGTACTGTTCATCTATTTATAGACACAGGACGCAGCCTGTGACAAATTACAATTATGCCCCTTACAAAAGTTTACAACATTAACTCAGACCTTTATGGATAAAAAGGTCATTCTATCTCTATGTCGGTTTGTAACGCCGAAGCTCCATGAAAAGGAACCTTCGGCCATCTCCTGGGGACAACTTCAGCCGAAGCTGCTTCTTCGTGTAAGACCTTCGGCGCAACGAAGCATGGCCCCAACAGGGGATGAACACACAAGAACACGCAAGGGTTTAGAGTGGTTTGGGCTGCCGGAGCGTAATACCCTACTCCACTGTGTGTTGTATTGCTCGTGAGTTTGAGTCTGAATGAGTCTAAGAGCGTTCGTAGTGCGCCCTCCCTTTTATAGTTCAAGGGGGCACATACAAGAATTCTAAGTCCCGACACGTGGCCCCAAGGACAAATGGAAGGAAGGAACTACTGCTTGCAACGCCAGGATGATCTCCGTGCGCCATAATATCTGTAGTGCATACAGTATTGATATCTCGCGGCAGCGTCCTCAGTAACGCGCGAGTCATGATGAGTGCAGTGCATGCGGCAGCACAGGCGTACTGTTCGCCAATGGGAATAGACAAGCACGCCGCCTGCAGGATGGCCTAGGTGCCGCCTGCCAGCTGAGTGGATAGGACACATTAAATACTAAAGGGGCACATCGCTTGTCAGCAGGGTAGATAGGCGGCGCGTCTTCTCCGCTATAAATGCAGAGGCAGCGCGGCCTAGAGGCCTTACGTCAGGATCCGCCTGCAGGCTCACGTCACGCACGGTAGGCCATTTGGTAGCATTGGGTCTCCGCCTGGGCGGAGAGTAGAAGCATTATGCGAACAGGTTCGCAACAGGTTGGGCCTAGACACATGTCGCTTCCGGACCCCTGCCTCAGCAGGGCCTGGGTATTCTCTGCCCCAGAGTCCTGGGACCCGGCTGTGGGTAGTTTGGACCCCACGCAGAGGGGTCCGGGACCCGTCCTGGAGGTCCGGGTCGCACCAGCGGGGGCCCTGGACCTTCCCCCGGAGGCCCGTTCTTCAAGTACAGGGGTCTGGTGCTTCCCCCATAGTGGGTCCGGACCCACTGTGTGCATCTTGGAGTACGTCTCTTTCCCTAGCCACATGGCGACCCTGGAGCCGTCCACGTGGCAGGGCAAAGAGTCGTTCGCCACGCAACTAGGGATCGTTGTGCGGGCATAGCGTCTTCATACTGTAGCAAGGGGTACCCCTGTTTCAGGGCACCGACAGTGGCCCCCGGGCCCACCTCAGGAGAGGATGCAAGCCTGCAGGTGGGATCAAAACCTGTATCTTGCGTAAGCACGGCATGGCTGACGATTGGGGTGCCTCCTTAGCGTGTGTCGCATTAACTCGGCGCGCACACGCTGTCAGCCTGCCATTGGTCACACCAACTGTCGTGCCCGTCTTTGCGGCCGATTGGTCTGTGGCCCCCACGCATGGCGGTTTTATCAAACCGCGCGCGGGGTGCCTTGTTGCCGCCGCCTAGGTTAAAAATATTCTCCCGCAGCGGCCCCGAGGTGGCGCGGGATCGTGTGCGGCGGTTCGCTCCCCGCGCGGTGGTTTGCCTTCTTCGCACTTGGAAACCAGGGCCTCAGCCGCATGACTTGCGGGCCCGGGCCCCCATGTCAGTGACTGAGTTGTCTGGGCGCTAGGTGCGTGTCAGGCGGTTTTTCCCGGGGCGCGAGCGGGGGAGTCCTTCTTTGAAAAAAGGGTTCTTCCTGCGTGCAGCGGTTTCGCTTTCGCATTCTCTCCAACTGTTGCGCCCTTTCGCCTCCGAGCCCTCTGCGCCCCTTTGCATTCGCGCTCTTCCGCTCTCCGCCACCGCGGTCGCCATGGCCACGCTGGTTCGTCCTGAGCGTTTCCAGACTGAGGAGGCGCTTGACACAGTGCGCCGCCTACTCAGATGAAGCACGCTGGCGTTCGCCGGGAGGATCCGGGCCGGCACTACTCCCCTCGGTGATCTTGCCACTGGGGAGTTTGTGCTCTTCGTCTCCTATCTCTTCTGCGGGTTGGCGCTGCCGATTTCGCCGTTCTTCCTGCTACTGCTGGAGAAGTTCGGACTCCAAATCCAGCACCTCACGCCCCACTCCATTCTCTAGGTGGCCATCTTCATCCACTTCTGCGAGATGTTCGTGGGGGTGGCAGCCTGCACTTCCCTCTTTCGCCAGTTCTTCGTGCTGGTGAGGTCTAGGAAGGGCAAGGACCACCTTGGAGCCTACTACTTCTAGACGAGGTCAGATCCAATCGTGGCCTACATCGCCACCCTTGGCGACGCGAGGTGGGAGAACTAGCGTAATGACTGGGTGATAGCCAGCGCTGAGGCCAACGACCGCCTTGCTCTGCCGAGCGACAGACTAAGACTCGATCGGAAGCAACGGAGGGCCAAACCGTCCCTCGCGCCGGAGTTCGAGCCCGTATTGGACAGGATCAAGGAACTGGCGACCGGTGGTCTGACCTCGATGCATGTAGTCGGCGATTTCTTGAAGCGCTGGGTCATGCCGCTGTAGGGGAGGCCACGTCTGTGTTGCTGGTTCACCGGTCCCAGTGATATTGGTAGGATCCAGCGCAGGCTGGGGACTGACCTGTCCTGGGAGCAGCTAGAAATTTTGGTGAAGGGGGTCACTGATGAGGCCTTTAACCCCGAAACCTTGCTACCTCTCCAGGGCATTCCGCCGCTCTGCGATAATCCAGGGCTGCGGTCGGTGATGCTGGCCTGGCTACCGACCCTTGATGAGAGCGGTGTGGCGATCCGCCAAACCGGTGGCCGGGACCCCCACCAGGGGATCCATATTCTTGCTGTACTGGTCGAGGGTTCCCAGCCCGCCGATGTGGGCTCCAGAGCTCCCCCGTGGCCCCTAGCTCCTCGGACAAGGGAAAGGGGCCTGCGAGCGGCTCTTCCGCTCCGGGTGCCACCGGGAGGCCGTAGGGAGAGAGGTGACACCGACTGCGCCGCGCCGATGGGTCTTTTGTCTCGGATCCTCCCCTTGATTCGGACTCCGCCCAGAAGCGTCAGAAGACAGCTGGTGGGACCAAGGAGGCCGACCCCCAGGCCCAGGGCGCGCAGAGGGGCGTGAGCCCTCCGCCACCACCACCTTCGGATCCGCTGCCACCGCCACCGCCACCACCATCAAGCCCACTGCCGCCACCGCAGGGGCAGCGGCAGCAACAACAGCAGCAGCAGCAACAGTAGCGGGCATCCCGCTTCTAGGGTCACTGGAAGGTCCAGGGCCCCAAGTAAGTTTAGCCCCATCCTGGTTCTTGCGAGTGCAGCTTTTATGTCGATAGGTCTTGACCCGTCCTTTGCCCGTCAGGGCCTCCTCCCGCTCCGCTTCCAGGGACGCTCCTCCCCCGCCGGACACCATGCCCGCCGGTGGGTCTGGCTCTCAGCAGCATACATTTGCTGGGAGTGTAGTCAGCGATCCGCTAGCGGCTACCGCGACCTCAACGGCGTCGCCATCAAGTACACCGTCGGCAGTGGCCGATGAGGTTCTCGCTGCGCCCGCCCCCACTATGCGGGGTGATGCGAGTGCTGAGGCAGCACCGTCAGGCCCCTAGGATCCGCCTGTCACCGTCGAGGCAGCGCCATCGGGCTCCTAGGTTCCAGTTGGGGGTCCGGAGGGAGCAGCGCCGCCGACGGCTACTGTGGACCCAATGGCGGCGCTATCGTCGAATACACCGCCGGCGGGAGACGTGGGGGGCGCGTCCAGCTCCATCCCACCGTCGACTCCGGAGGGGCTGGAGGTTATTCTTGGGCGGCCGCTCCGGTCTGGCACCGAGCCAGAAGCAGCGTCGACTCCCCTCCCTCGGGTGTTGTCCTGCGCTCATTAGGCTCTCTAGGAGACCGAGGCGGCGATCCTGCGGGAGTGGGAGGCGCTCGAGACCGAGCACTAGTGCCTCGGTGATTGGCGCACCCAGCTGGAGGAGCGCACTAAGGTCGCGTCCCGCCAATTCGCCTCGGAGCGGTCCGAGCTTGAGCGGGAGCGCGAGGACTTCAAGGAGGACCTCCAGAAGGTGTTTGACCAGGAGCGAGAGGTGACCCGGAAGGAGAAAGGGCTGGCCAAGAAGGAGGAGCACTTGGACCAGAGGGAGGAGGTCATCACGGCGTTCCATGAAAAGCTGAAAGCCTATAATGTGATGCTGGAGAAACAGCGGGACGAGCAGACCGCGGCTGTGGCGAAACTACAAAAGCTACAGCAGGAGCTCTGAAAGGGAATTAGGCTTACACCTATTTCCTAAATTGATATTGGTGGATGAATTGCCCAACACAAATCTTTGGACTAACTAGGTTGCTCTAGTTTATAAGTTCTACAGGTGCCAAAGGTTCACAATAAACCAATAAAAAGACCAAGAAAAAGGGTTCAAACAAAAGAGCAAAGGGACAACCGAAGGCACCCTGGTCTGGCGCACCGGACTGTCCGGTGTGCCACCGGACAGTGTCTAGTGCACCACCGGACAATGTCCGGTGCACCAGGGTACTCCAAGCTGAACTTCGCACCTTCGGGAATTCTCAGAGGCGCTTCGCTATAATTCACCGGACTGTCCAGTGCACCACCGGACAGTGTCCGGTGCCCCAAGACCAAGCGACTCTGAACTTGCCAGCTTCGGGAATTCGCTCCGCTATAATTCACCGGACATGTCCGGTGTACACCGGACTGTCCGGTGTAACGGCGGAGCAACGGCTATTCGGCGCCAACGGTCACCTGCTACAGCATTAAATGCGCGCCAGCGCGCGCAGAAGAGCAGAGCACGCGCGGGTGGCACACCGGACAGCCTACAGGGTTTGTCCGGTGCACCACCGGACAGCCAGGCGGGCCCACACGTCAGAGCTCCAACGGTCGAACCCTAACGGCCTGGTGACGTGGCTGGCGCACTGGACAGTGTCTGGTGGCACACCGGACTGTCCGGTGCGCCATGCGACAGCAGCCTTCACCAACGGCTAGTTTGGTGGTTGGGGTTATAAATACCCCCAACCACCCCACATTCAAGTCATCCAAGTTTTCACATTTCTACACCTTACAAGAGCTCTAGCATTCAATTCTAGACACACCAAAGTGATCAAATCCTCTCCAATTCCACACAAAGCCTTAGTGACTAGTGAGAGAGATTTGTTGTGTTCATTTGAGTTCTTGCGCTTGGATTGCTTCTTTTCTTTCTCATTTGTTCTTGTGATCAAAACTCAATTGTAACCGAGGCAAGAGACACCAATTGTGTGGTGGTCCTTGCGGGGAAGTTTTGCTCCCGGTTGATTTGAGAAGAGAAGCTCACTCGGTCCGAGGGATCGTTTGAGAGAGGGAAAGGGTTGAAATAGACCCGGCCTTTGTGGCCTCCTCAATGGGGAGTAGATTTGCGAAAACCAAACCTCGGTAAAACAAATCCTTGCGTCTCACTTCTTCATTCACTCGCGATTTGTTTTTACACCCTCTCTCTCGGACTCATTATTATTTCTAACGCTAACCCGGCTTGTAGTTGTGTTTAAGTTATTAAATTTCAGTTTCGCCCTATTCACCCCCCCTCTAGGCGACTTTCAATTGGTATTAGAGCCCGGTGCTTCATTAGAGCCTAACCGCTCGAAGTGATGTCGGGAGATCACACCAAGAGGGAGATGGAGACCGGCGACAAGCCCACTACAAGCCACGGGAAGACTTCATCGGAAGAGTCCCACAACAAGGGAAAGGGGAAGGAGAAGAAATCCTCTTCCCACAAGTCGCATCGGAGTGGTGGCAAGCACAAGAAGATGAGGAAGGTGGTCTACTACGAGACCGACACTTCATCACCATCGACCTCCGGCTCCGACGCGCCGTCCGTAACTTCTAAGCGCCACGAGCGCAAGAAGTTTAGTAAGATCCCCCTATGCTATCCTCGCATTCCTAAACATACACCTTTACTTTCCGTCCCATTAGGCAAACCACCAACATTTGATGGTGAAGATTATGCTAGGTGGAGTGATATGATGCGATATCACCTAACCTCACTCCACAAAAGTATATGGGATATTGTTGAGTTTGGTGTACAGGTACCATCCGTAGGGGATGAAGATTATGATGAGGACAAAGTGGCCCAAATTCAACACTTCAACTCCCAAGCCACAACTATACTCCTCGCCTCTCTAAGTCGAGAGGAGTATAATAAGGTGCAAGGGTTGAAAAGTGCTAAGGAAATTTGGGACGTGCTAAAGATCGCGCACGAAGGAGATGAGGTGACCAAGATCACCAAGCGGGAAACGATCGAGGGGGAGCTCGATCGCTTCCGTCTTCGCCAAGGGGAGGAGCCACAAGACATGTACAACCGGCTAAAAACCTTGGTGAACCAAGTGCACAACCTCGGGAGCAAAAAATGGGATGACCACGAGGTGGTTAAGGTTATTCTTAGATCACTTGTTTTCCTTAACCCTACTCAAGTTCAATTAATTCGTGGCAATCCTAGATATACACTAATGACTCCTGGGGAAGTAATCGGGAATTTTGTGAGCTTTGAATTGATGATCAAAGGCTCAAAGAAGATCAACGAGCTTGACGGCCCCTCCACGTCCAAAGCACAACCGATCGCATTCAAGGCGACGAAAGAAAAGAAGGAGAAATCTACTCCAAGTCGAACACCCATCGATGCCTCCAAGCTCGACAACGAGGAGATGGCGCTCATCATCAAGAGCTTCCGCTAAATTCTCAAGCAAAGGAGGGGGAAAGATTACAAGCCCCGCTCCAAGAAAGTTTGCTACAAGTGTGGTAAGCCCGGTCACTTTATAGCAAAATGTCCTATTTCTAGTGACAGTGACAGGGGCGACGACAAGAAGGGGAGAAGAAAGGAGAAGAAGAGATATCACAAGAAGAAGGGCGGCGATGCCCATGTTTGCCGGGAATGGGACTCCGACGAGAGCTCCACCGACTCCTCCTCCGACGAGGACGTCGCAAACATCGCCGTCACCAAGGGTCTTCTCTTCCCCAACGTCGGCCACAAATGCCTCATGGCCAAGGACGGCAAAAGGAAGAAGGTAAAATCAAGATCCTCCACTAAATATGAAACCTCTAGTGATGAGGACAATGCTAGCAATGAGGAGGATAACTTGCGTATTCTTTTTGCCAACCTAAACATGCAACAAAAAGAAAAGTTAAATGAATTAATTAGTGCTATTCATGAGAAGGATGATCTCTTGGACTCCCAAGAGAACTTCCTTATTAAAGAAAATAAGAAGCATGTTAAGGTTAAAAATGCTTATGCTCTAGAAGTTGAAAAATGTGAGAAATTAACTAGTGAGCTAAGCACTTGCCATGACACTATTGCCAACCTTAGAAATGAAAATGCTAGATTAATTGATAAGGTTGATTCACATGTTTGTGATGTTTCAATTCCCAATCTTAGAGATGATAATATTGATTTACTTGCTAAGATTGATGAGTTGAATGTTTCTCTTGCTAGCCTTAGAAATGAGAATGAGAAATTGATTGCTAAGGCTAAAGATTTTGATGTTTGCAATGTTACTATTTCTAACCTTAGAAGTGAAAATGACATATTACATGCTAAGGTTGTAGAATTAAAATCTTGCAAACCCTCTACATCTACCGTTGAGCATGTGTCTATTTGTACTAGATGTAGAGATGTTGATATTGATGCTATTCATGATCATATGACTTTAATTAAACAACAAAATGATCATATAGCTAAATTAGATGCTAAAATTGCCGAGCATGACTTAGAAAATGAAAAGTTTAAATTTGCTAGAAGCATGCTCTATAATGGGAGACGCCCTGGCATCAAGGATGGCATTGGCTTCCAAAAGGGAGACAATGTCAAACTTAATGCTCCTCCTAAAAGATTGTCAAATTTTGTTAAGGGCAAGGCTCCCATGCCTCAGGATAACAAGGGTTACATTTTGTACCCTGCTGGTTATCCCGAGAGCAAAATTAGGAGAATTCATTCTAGGAAGTCTCACTCTAGCCCTAATCATGCTTTTACGTATAAGGGTGAGACATCTAGCTCTACTAGGCAACCAACCCGTGCTAAGTTGCCTAAGAAGAAAACTCCTAATGCATCAAATGGTCATGACATTTCATTTAAAACTTTTGATGCATCTTATGTTTTGACTAACAAATCCGGCAAGGTAGTTGCCAAGTTTGTTGGGGGCAAACACAAGGGGTCAAAGACTTGTGTTTGGGTACCCAAAGTTCTTGTGTCTAATGCCAAAGGACCCAAAACCATTTGGGTACCTAAAGTCAAGAACTAAAATTGTTTTGTAGGTTTATGCATCCGGGGGCTCAAGTTGGATCATCGATAGCGGGTGCACAAACCACATGACAGAGGAGAAGAAGATGTTCTCCTCCTACGAGAAAAACCAAGATCCCCAACGAGCTATCACATTCGGGGATGGAAACCAAGGTTTGGTCAAAGGTTTGGGTAAAATAGCTATATCTCCTGACCATTCCATTTCCAATGTTTTTCTTGTTGATTCATTAGATTACAACTTGCTTTCTGTTTCCCAATTATGTCAAATGGGCTACAACTGTCTATTCACTGATGTAGGTATCACTGTCTTTAGAAGAAATGATGATTCACTAGCATTTAAGGGAGTGTTAGAGGGTCAGCTTTACTTGGTAGATTTTGATAGAGCTGAACTCGACACTTGCTTAATTGCTAAGACTAACATGGGTTGGCTCTGGCACCGCCGACTAGCCCATGTTGGAATGAAGAATCTTCATAAGCTTCTAAAGGGAGAGCACATTTTAGGATTAACAAATGTTCATTTTGAGAAAGACAGGATTTGTAGCGCATGCCAGGCTGGGAAGCAAGTTGGTACTCATCATCCACACAAGAACATCATGACGACTGAGAGGCCACTGGAGCTCCTACACATGGATTTATTCGGCCCGATCGCTTACATAAGCATCGGCGGGAGTAAGTACTGTCTAGTTATTGTGGATGATTATTCTCGCTTCACTTGGGTATTCTTTTTGCAGGAAAAATCTCAAACCCAAGAGACCTTAAAGGGATTCTTGAGACGGGCTCAAAACGAGTTCGGCTTAAGGATCAAGAAAATAAGAAGCGACAATGGGACGGAGTTCAAGAATTCTCAAATTGAAGGCTTCCTTGAGGAGGAGGGCATCAAGCATGAGTTCTCTTCTCCCTACACCCCACAACAAAATGGTATAGTGGAGAGAAAGAATAGAACTCTATTGGACATGGCAAGAACCATGCTTGATGAGTACAAGACGCCGGATCGGTTTTGGGTCGAGGCGGTTAACACCGCTTGCTACGCCATCAACCGATTATATCTACACCGAATCCTCAAGAAGACATCATACGAACTCCTAACCGGTAAAAAGCCAAATATTTCATATTTTAGAGTCTTTGGTAGCAAATGCTTTATTCTTATTAAAAGAGGTAGAAAATCTAAATTTGCTCCTAAGACTGTAGAAGGCTTTTTGCTAGGATATGACTCAAACACAAGGGCATATAGAGTCTTTAACAAGTCCTCGAGACTAGTTGAAGTTTCTTGTGACGTTGTGTTTGATGAAACTAACGGCTCTCAAGTAGAGCAAGTTGATCTTAATGAGATAGGTGAAGAAGAGGCTCCGTGCATCGCGCTAAGGAACATGTCCATTGGGGATGTGTGTCCTAAGGAATCCGAAGAGCCTCCAAATGCACAAGATCAACCATCCTCCTCCACGCAAGCATCTCCACCAACTCAAAATGAGGACGATGCTCAAGTTGATGAAGGAAAAAATCAAAATGATGAGCCACCTCAAGATGACGGCAATGATCAAGGGGGAGATGCAAATGATCAAGACAAGGAGGATGAAGAACCAAGACCGCCACACCCAAGAGTCCACCAAGCAATCCAACGAGATCACCCCGTCGACACCATCCTCGGCGACATTCATAAGGGGGTAACTACTCGATCTCGTGTTGCACATTTTTGTGAGCATTACTCTTTTGTTTCCTCTATTGAGCCACACAGGGTAGAGGAAGCACTCCAACATTCGGATTGGGTGATGGCGATCCAAGAGGAGTTCAACAACTTCACTAGGAATGAGGTATGGCATTTAGTTCCACGTCCTAACCAAAATGTTGTAGGAACCAAGTGGGTCTTCCGCAACAAACAAGATGAGCATGGTGTGGTGACTAGGAACAAAGCCCGACTTGTGGCCAAGGGATATTCACAAGTCGAAGGTTTGGATTTTGGTGAAACTTATGCACCCGTAGCTAGGCTTGAGTCAATTCGTATATTATTAGCCTATGCTACTTACCATGGCTTCAAGCTCTACCAAATGGACATGAAGAGTGCCTTCCTCAATGGACCAATCAAGGAAGAGGTCTATGTTGAGCAACCTCCCGGCTTTGAAGACAGTGAGTACACTAATCATGTCTATAGGCTCTCTAAGGCGCTTTATGGGCTCAAGCAAGCCCCGAGAGCATGGTATGAATGCCTAAGAGATTTCCTTATTGCTAATGGCTTCAAAGTCGGTAAGGCCGATCCTACTTTATTTACTAAAACTCTTGACAATGATTTGTTTGTATGCCAAATTTATGTTGATGATATTATATTTGGGTCTACTAACGAATCTACATGTGAAGAATTTAGTAGGATCATGACACAAAAATTCGAGATGTCAATGACGGGGGAGTTGAAGTATTTCTTAGGATTTCAAGTAAAGCAACTCCAAGAGGGCACCTTCATTAGCCAAACGAAGTATACTCAAGACATTCTGAACAAGTTTGGAATGAAGGATGCCAAGCCCATCAAAACACCCATGGGAACCAATGGGCATCTCGACCTCGACACGGAAGGTAAATCCGTCGATCAAAAGGTATACCGGTCGATGATAGGATCATTACTCTATTTATGTGCATCTCGACCGGATATTATGCTCTCCGTATGCATGTGTGCAAGATTCCAAGCCGACCCTAAGGAATCTCACCTTACGGTCGTAAAACGAATCTTGAGATATTTGGCTTATACTCCTAAGTTTGGGTTTTGGTACCCTCGGGGATCCACATTTGATTTAATTGGTTATTCCGATGCCGATTGGGCGGGGTGTAAGATTAATAGAAAGAGCACATCGGGGACTTGCTAGTTCTTGGGAAGATCCTTGGTGTCTTGGGCTTCAAAGAAGCAAAATTCGATCGCTCTTTCTACCGCCGAAGCCGAGTACATTGCCGCAGGACATTGTTGCGCGCAATTGCTTTGGATGAGGCAAATCCTGCCGGACTATGGTTACAAATTAACCAAAGTTCCTCTTCTATGTGATAATGAGAGTGCAATCCGCATGGCGGATAATCCCGTTGAGCATAGCCGCACTAAACACATAGCCACTCGGTATCATTTTCTTAGGGATCACCAACAAAAGGGGGATATCGAGATTGCATATATTAACACTAAAGATCAATTAGCCGATATCTTTACCAAGCCACTAGATGAACAAACTTTTACCAAATTTAGGCATGAGCTAAATATTCTTGATTCTAGGAATTTCTTTTGATGTCTTGTGCACATAGCTCAAAAATATAACTTTGATCATGTCTCTTTTATATATGATATGACTAATGTGTTTTCAAGTGTATTTCAAACCAAGTCATAGGTATATTGAAAGGGAATTGGAGTCTTCGGCGAAAACAAAGGCTTCCACTCCACTCTACCACTCATCATTAGCCGTCGCTCCAAGCATCTCTCCGTCTTTGGTATAATCTTCACTCATATGTTTTATTTGCCAAAGGGGAGAAAATAGTTAGTAAAAGGGCTTATATTTCACTCAAAGTATCCGTTTTTGGCGATTCATGCCAAAGGGGGAGAAAGTATCAGCCCAAAGCAAAAGGACCGCACCACCACCCTAATTTTAAAACCAAAGCAAAAGGACCGCACCACCACCCTAATTTTAAAACTTATGATTTTCAATTGGTAAATTTCCAATTTCAAATTGGTATCTTATAGTGTTCAAAAGGGGGAGTGTTCAAAAGGGGGAGAAAGTAGTATTTTCAAAATTGATATCTTAAAACCCTCTTGAACACTAAGAGGAGAATTTATTGAGGGGGAGTTTTGTTTTAGTCAAAGGAAAAGCATTTGAAACAGGGGGGAAAATTTCAAATCTTGAAAATGCTTCTCAAAATCTTACTCATTTACCTTTGACTATTTGCAAAAGGACTTTGAAAAGGATTTACAAAAAGAATTTGCAAAAACAAAACATGTGGTGCAAGCGTGGTCCAAAATGTTAAAAATAAAGAAACAATCCATGCATATCTAGTTAATAATATTTATTGGCTCAATTCTAAGTAACCTTTGCACTTACATTTTACAAACTAGTTCAATTATGCACTTCTATACTTGCTTTGGTTTGTGTTGGCATCAATCACCAAAAAGGGGGAGATTGAAAGGGAATTAGGCTTACACCTATTTCCTAAATTGATTTTGGTGGTTGAATTGCCCAACACAAATCTTTGGACTAACTAGGTTGCTCTAGTTTATAAGTTCTACAGGTGCCAAAGGTTCACAATAAACCAATAAAAAGACCAAGAAAAAGGGTTCAAAAAAAGAGCAAAGGGACAACCGAAGGCACCCTGGTCTGGCGCACCGGACTGTCCGGTGTGCCATCGGACAGTGTCCGGTGCACCAGGGTACTCCAAGCTAAACTTCGCACCTTCGGGAATTCTTAGAGGCGCTTCGCTATAATTCACCGGACTGTCCGGTGCCCCAAGACCAAGCGACTCTGAACTCGCCAGCTTCGGGAATTCGCTCCGCTATAATTCATCGGACATGACCGGTGTACACCGGACTGTCCGGTGTAACGGCGGAGCAACGGCTATTCGGCGCCAACGGTCACCTGCTACAGCATTAAATGCGCGCCAGCGCACGCAGAGGAGCAGAGCACGCGCGGGTGGCACACCGGACAGCCTACAGGGTTTGTCTGGTGCACCACCGGACAGCCAGGCGGGCCCACACGTCAGAGCTCCAACGGTCAAACCCTAACGGCCTGGTGACGTGGCTGGCGCACCGGACAGTGTCCGGTGGCGCACCGGACTATCCGGTGCGCCATGCGACAGCAGCCTTCACCAACGGCTAGTTTGGTGGTTGGGGTTATAAATACCCCCAACCACCCCACATTCAAGTCATCCAAGTTTTCACATTTCTACACCTTACAAGAGCTCTAGCATTCAATTCTAGACACACCAAAGTGATCAAATCCTCTCCAATTCCACACAAAGCCTTAGTGACTAGTGAGAGAGATTTGTTGTGTTCATTTGAGTTCTTGCGCTTGGATTGCTTCTTTTCTTTCTCATTTGTTCTTGTGATCAAAACTCAATTGTAACCGAGGCAAGAGACACCAATTGTGTGGTGGTCCTTGCGAGGAAGTTTTGCTCCCGGTTGATTTGAGAAGAGAAGCTCACTCGGTCCGAGGGATCGTTTGAGAGAGGGAAGGGTTGAAATAGACCCGGCCTTTGTGGCCTCCTCAACGGGGAGTAGGTTTGCGAAAACCGAACCTCTGTAAAACAAATCCTTGTGTCTCACTTCTTCATTCACTCGCGATTTGTTTTTATGCCCTCTCTCTCGGACTCATTATTATTTCTAACGCTAACCCGGCTTGTAGTTGTGTTTAAGTTATTAAATTTCAGTTTCGCCCTATTCACCCCCCCCCCCCTCTAGGCGACTTTCAAGCTCGATGACAAGGCCAGCAACATTGCTCTCGCTGAGGAGAACCTCAAGGCGAAGGATGCCTCCCTGGAGAATCGGGCGACTGATCTCGCCTGGCAGGAGAAGGACCTCGCCTTCAGAGAGGAGATGTGGGAAAGGCGAAACAAGTTGCTGGTCGAGTATGAGCTCGAGGCAGAGGAGAAAGAGAAGCAATTGGAGGAGAAAAAGCGGGCACTGGAGGGGCAGGTACGCCGATTTCAAGCGGCGCAGGCTGCCTAGGCGACGCAGATGGCCCCGGGCCCCCAGGCGGTGGAGGCGATGAAGAAGACGCTCGAAGACCTCTAGGCTGAGCAACGCGCCGGGGTCCAGCGCATCGCCGCCTGGGTCGGCGAGGCGAGCACGGCACTGGTGTCGCTGGGGGTGAGCCCCATCCTGGTGTCAGAGCAGCCGGCTTCCATCTTCGACGCGCTCTCGGTACTGGATTCCGCCCGCGACCACCTCCGACACCTGGACTAGATCCTTGGCACCCGCCTAGAGGCCGAGGGCAGTAGACTCTATCGGTCGGTAATAGAGTATGTCCCGACGTGCTTCCGGAGCCACGACCCAGCCACCTCCTTGGAGCCGGTGATCGCAGGTCCGGTGGCCGATACTGAAGACGCCGCCCAGGAGGGCGTACAGGATGTTGTGGATGTGGTGGCCAAGCGCTTCCAACGGGATCCCGCTGACGATGAGTAGCCAGGCCTGCATAGAGAAAGCGAGGGTCCCGCTGGGAGCGGGCTGTAATATATCTTGATTTTGTAAGATACTCTTTAAGTACTACTTATCAGGCAATATTACAACTTATCTACACGCTACTTTCCTTTGCTGCGTGCGTTGTTACCAACTTCTTCCCTGGTACTTGGCCCCCCTGGGATATGGGCTCGACGTGTCGAGGCTGGATGCCAGTGTTCTTAAGAAGGAATTGGTGACATGGCCCCCAAGAGGTAATCTCAACTGGAACCCAGACCTGCACACAGTCTTGGCTAGGAAGTTTTAGTAGTGCACCCATAGGACCCACTAACTGGTATCTTTCATCCTTTGATTCACGCAACAGGACCAGCAGGGCTTGGCCTGGGAAGCAAAGCCGTGTGCCCGGACCCCCTGAACCACAGTTCCAGATACTGGGACACCCACTGCAGAGTGGTGGAGCGTGTGGGCTTATGGTACGGGACCAAGCTAAGCGGCTTTACGGCTCCGGACCACCCTAGTGTCTGGAACCGGACCCCAGGTTCCCGGACCACAAGGCTATAGTTCCAAATACTAAGATACCCATCGCAGAGTGGTGGATCATGCAGGCTTAGGGTGCAGAACCAAGCTAAGCGGCTACACAGCTCCGTACCACCCCAGGAGTCGAGTACCCATTCTCTAGAACTGGCCCCCAGGCTGTCGGGCCTGGCTACTCATTGCGGATGTCGCTATACTAGCAAGGGAGGGAAACCGTATGGGTGGGTTAGATAATAATAATGGTTGTAAACTTAAGTAGAATAAAACCATCAGAAAAACAAATCTGTGGGGTGAACCCCTTCCTTATAACTGGATATACATGAGCGTAGGCCAACAGACCGGGCTTATTGAGGGCGGACCTCACCGGGTTGGCGTACATATATGTGTTACCTAGTTACAAGGAAGAAAACTGAATCCCCCAGCTCTGCTTTTATGGGAAAAACTTACGGAGATGCTCTATATTCCAGGATTGGGAAGAGGTACTCCATCAGTTGTGGCGAGGCGGACGCACCCGGGGCGGCATATTTCCGTCACCTTGAAGGGTCCCTCCCAGCTGGGGGAGAGTTTGTGGAGCCCTTCTCGGTTCAGTACTTGCCTTAGGACCAGGTCCCCGACCTCGAGCTTCCTACTATGCACGAACCGTTGGTGGTAGCGCCTGAGCGCCTGGTTGTACCGTGCATTTCGGATTGCTGCTTGCCACCTGTGCTCGTCGATGAAGTCCACATCCTCACGTCGTAGCTGTTCCTGTGTAGATTCATCAAACGACTGGACCGTGGGGAGACCATAATGATTTTCGGGGGAAGGCAGGCTTCGGCCCCATAGACCAGGAAGAATGGGGTCTCCCCGGTAGCTCGGCTAGGCATGGTCCGGTTCCCCCACAGCACGGACGGCAGCTCACTGACCCAATTTGCACCATGCTTCTTCAAGTAATCATAGGTGCGTGTCTTGAGTCCCCTGAGGATCTCTGCATTTGCCCTCTCCACCTGGCCATTGCTCCTAGGATGAGCCACGGATGTGAAGCAGAGCTGGGTGCCGATGCAATCGCAGTACTCCTGGAAGATCTGACTTGTAAACTGGGTCTCGTTGTCCGTAATGATATGACTTGGTACCCCAAATCTACAGACGATCGACTTGAGGAAGGCGACAGCAGCACCCTGGGTGATGCTAACCACAGGGGTGGCCTCTGGCCACTTGGTGAACTTGTCGATGGCGACAAAGAGGTACCGGTACCCGCCGATGGCTCTAGGAAACGGTCCTAGGATATCCACCCCCATACGGCGAATGGCCAGGAGGGCAGAATCATTTGCAGAGCCTGAGCCGGTGTGTGTATCTGCTTTGCGTGGAACTAGCACGCTTCGCAGGACTTTACCAGCTTGGCCGCATCCTAGAGGGCGGTTGGCCAGTAAAAACCATGCCGGAAGGCTTTACCGACTAGTGTGCGGGATGAAGAATGACTTCCGCACTCCCCTCCATGGATCTCCGTGAGCAGCTTACGGCCCTCCTTGTAATACCCCAAGTAATTAGAGTTGTAGAATGTATAAGAATTGGGAAAAATAAAATAAAAGAATTATTAGACTACCTGTGTTGTTTCTCTCATTTTGCATATTTAAATCATGGGGTCACCTTGACTACCAACAATTATATTAAATAAAGGAAATAGTGCATCATGTTGGAGTTATTTATTTGTGCATTTAATGATAATAATAATAATGATAAAATGTAATGATGTTGAAATTGGATCTAAACCTAATTTAAAAAAAAAACTAGAATTTGAAAATGAAAATAAAATAGGAAATAGAGAAGAGAGAAAGGAAAACCTAGATAAAAATAAAGAAAAATATATGCATAAATGTGTCTTCTCATACTAACAGTTTGATTTGAATATTTAACCTAAAATACAAAAGTTCACAACCAAGTATGGATTTAAAACTTGGGATACAAAAATAAAGAGAAAAGCAAAAGGAAAAGGAAACAAAGATGAAACAAAAAGGAAATAAAAAAACAGGAAACGAAAAAGAAAAGAAAAAAAGAACAAGACACTGCGCCTGGGCTGGAATCGTCGCTCGGTCCAACTTGACTCCACTTCGCGTGGCCCATCCAGCCAGCCCAGCTCCCTTCCGCACACTTGCCTCAATTTCACTGACTTGGTGGGACGAACCTGTCAGAAGCTTCCTCAACAAACTCGTCGTCGCTTCTGGGTTGCTTGTCGGGTCATACTCTTTGGTCGTTGCTCTCGCCCAGACATGCAGAGGATCAAACCATCCCTGACCGTGGATATCTATGCGCGCCGCATCCTCCCCTTGGCCACGTCAAACTATGACCCTGAGCAACACCAGAGTAGCCTGAGTGCTTGTCGCCGATGGCAGAGAGAGAAATAGGAGAGAGAGGGAGAAGGTTGTGGCCACCATTGATCCGACCTCCTCTAAGCCATCGCAGAGTGGAGAAGATTGCCGCGTCCCTGATAGCGCCTGCCGTCGACCTCCCTGGCCGCCGTCAACCATCCGCCGTCCGTGCAGACATCGGGCCAGGAAGACAGAGGGGAGTGCCTCCATTTCCAACCCTGCGCCACCTCACCTAGCCTCCAGTCATGAGTCGTTTGGGAGGGTTTGCCAGTGTTCAGAAGACTGTTCGTGGAGTCTTCAGGCATGGCGATTTGGCATGCGACTGGTTAATTGATGATCGGAATTCTCCCATACCGCGGAACGCCGCTGTGTCGTGGTCGGAGTTTGTATCTATGCCATATCCGGTAAAGATTTACACACCGTATTCCTCATTCACCCCATAACGTGTAGCAATTGTTAGATGGCAAAATAATGCCTTCCATCGCTGGTATGCATGGCTCCGGTGAGCTGTTGCCATAGTGGCGCTATCCTTTGTCGCGCGGGTACCCAGGGTAGAAGAAAGGGTAGGGGAAAGATGCCTGGCCGTTCGTTGGTAGACGTGTGCATGTGATTGGGTCGCGCAGTATTGTGCTTGGGGCCGTTAGATCTGGATCGTGGGGTCTAAGCCACGCGTAGACTGATGCTAACTTAGGGGGATCGCGGGCCGTCGATCACGGATCCTGCGGCCCGTATTGAATACCGTTTCACATAAGATCAGATCTAATCCGTGCCCTCGGCTGTGGATCTAATGGTCCAACGCCACCCGTACCCCTTCGGCCAGGCCATTTTGCATAAGAGTCCCTGGACCTTTTGGAAATAGAACCCGCCGTCCACCTTGGGATTACTTTGAGTCTGGGGAATAAGTGTGGTTTAGCCCCTGGGTTTATCTGGATTTGTGGCCCAGTCCAGAACATTATAAAACCAGAGAAAATAATTTATAAATGGATTTTTAATAGGAAAATAATGGCTAGAACTTCAATAATTCATAGAAAATGCATATGAACTCCAAATTACTCCATTCCAGTTCCTAAAATTTTGTAATTTTATTCTCTATCACTTAGAGCCTCTGTTTTGTCATATAAACAATATTAAAATTTATTCCTCACTTAATCCTATTTTAAGCACATAAAACCTTTGAAAATCCATAACTTAAAATCTATAACTCGAAAAATTATGATTCCTGTTCCTAGGATTTTATTTTAATGTGTAGAATATTACTGTGTGTTTTGTTTACATGTTTGGTGTGATGTTAATTTTCCTATATACTGTGCTTGTTTGTATTGTGGCGAGTAGAAGAGCACGTGACTGAGGATCCTGGTGAGCAGCAGATTGAAGTAGCTGAGCAGGAGCTCATTGAAGGCAAGTTGTGCCCTTGACCACTTTTTACCCAAAAATGTTCTTTAATATCACTTACTCATGCATAGGTTAATTTTGATGGGACCCGATAGGTCATCCTAGATTGTTTATCTCATTACCTTGTTTACCCCTGAATCACTTGGGTAGTTTGCTATTGCTTTACGTGGTTTTGGGATAATCATTTATTATATTTATGTTCCAATTATTCTTGTTATTCTATTTATGTTCATGTCAAGTTCATTAATGTTAATTGGAACATAGAGCTTAACTTGAGAACCACGTGCCACCACAAGGGTTTAATGGGACGCCCTTGGCTGACTAATTAGGAAAGCTAGTGGAAGACTACCTTACCCGAAAGGGGCAAGGGCAGTAGGGGAGTTGCATGCAAGGAGGTTCTCGGGTTGATTTAGCTGCGATGGCGGTCAGACTGGGGATTCTTGCAAGTGCTCTTCCCATAAGCTGTAGCGGGTTTTCGGAAGCTAGTGGAACTTTGTAAAGGCCTCGTAGTGTTGCCCTGCCGCGCTTCCTAGGTAGAGGTGTATGGGAGTCACGACCCCTTGGCAGATGGGTAACATGACTTGTGGGTAAAGGGTACAACCTCTGCAGAGTGTAAAACTGGTATACTAGCCGAGCTCACGGTCATTAGCAGCTCAGGACTCTGATGTTTAAATTATGGAACTTAAATTCAATTTTGTCATTTGCATTGCATGGGTTTATTATTAATTTGTTCAATTACTTTACTTAAGGTTTGGTATTTACTTACACTTAGTAATTGCTAATAAAATTTGGACCAACTACTTAAAAGCAATGCTCAGCTTTAACCCCTATCATTGATTAGCCTTACACATCACATGAACTCACACCTTTGTGAGTTTAAGTCCACTGGTTCCCCACAACTTGTTGAGCTATGATCATGTGTGAGCTCACCCTTGCTGTCTCACACCCCCCACAGGAGAAGAACAGGTGGTTTAGGAGGAGCCACAAGGCGAGGAGTATGATCTGATCTAGGTGGCGTTTCTCAGTTGACATTGGCGCCGATGATCCTTAGTTCGTTTTATATTTATTCTTTTATTTTGTAATAAGTCTTCCGCTATGTAATAAATACTCTGATGTTTTATGACATTTATCTCTATACACTCTGTTATTATATATGTTGTCTTCTTGGCGCATGTATGAGATGCACCTGGCTTTGTTCCTTAAAGCCAGGTGTGACAGAAGTGGTATCAGAGGAAATGTTGACTGTAGGACGAAACCTAGATAGAAATGGACAAACCCTTCATTACTTACCTTACTCTGACTCATTCTATACTCATCTCATCTTGATCTTGTCTCACCTTTTGCTACTCTACTCTGATTAATCTTATCTTTTCTACTCTAAGACAAGATGGATTTCACACCTTGGAATCCTGCCACTATGATCTTTTTAAGAGATAGGGAACCTAAGACAAAAAAACTATTTTCTCTATAAAAAATGTTGGTTGATTGTTCTGATGATAAATGCCTGATTTGCTTCTTTGATTGATTGATATCTTATATATGGACATCTTAGTATGTACCACCATAAGGTAATGAATTAACTTTAGTAGGTGACACACTAATCTACTTAGCTAATAAATCCCCCGCATTAACATTTCTCGTAACTACTCACCTTGTCTACAATTCTTCCTTTCTTACCCTGTATTTCTAACCCAGATGGGCTACCTCTATAGTGTTAGAAGAGCGCAGTATAAACTTGATCCTTGGTATGTGATGGTTAAGAAAGGCAAAGGCAGTATGTACACTGTGCTAAGGGAACCGTAGAACTCACCAGTTCCAAAGGACAAAGATTTGAAGTTGAAGTTGCAGTAACTACCACCATCAGACTAGCGGCATTCTTAGTAGATGAGAAGTTTGTGGGTGGCAACATCTGTGCAGTTAGGGATTTTCCGGATGGCTTTCCAGAGGAGTTATTAGGGATGCCACCAGATATGGAAGTTGAGTTGGTCATTGATCTCTTACCTAGGGATACTCCTACTCCCAAACAATCATACAGGATGTCCGTAGAAGAACTAAAGGAACTTAAGAAGCAACTAACGGAATTACAAGAGGCGGAGTACATTCGTCCGAGTTCCTCACCATGGGGAGCGCCGGTTCTGTTTGTACAGAAGAAGGATGGATCACAGCGGATGTGTGTGGATTATAGATCTCTTAACGATGTTACCATGAAGAACAAGTATCCATTACCCCGTATTGAGGATTTATTTGATCAAATGAGAGGTGCTAGTGTATTCTCAAAGATTGACCTCCGATCGGGTTACCATCAGATGAGGGTTAGACCATCGGACATTCCTAAGACGGCTTTCTCGACTCGATATGGATTATATGAGTTCACTGTTATGTCATTTGGATTAACCAATGCACCAGCTTATTTTATGAACTTGATGAATAAGGTGTTTATGGAATACTTAGACAGATTCGTCGTGGTGTTCATCGACGATATTCGTATCTATTCTAAGAGTGATAGTGATCACGAGGAACATCTGAGATTGGTGCTACAAAAGCTACGAGATAACCAACTATATGCCAAGTTCAGCAAGTGCGAGTTTTGGATTGGCGAGGTGCCATTTCTTGGTCATATCATATCCAATGGAGGAATTTAAGTGGATCCTGCTAAGGTCAAGGAGATAATGGAGTGGAGAGTACCCACTACAGTTACTGAGATTCGGAGTTTCTTGGGACTTGCTGGTTATTATCGGAGATTTATTGAAGGATTCTCTAAGATTGCTAAGCCTATGACTTCGCTTCTGGAGAAGGGAAGAGAATTTAAGTGGGACGAGAAGTGCCAAGACAGCTTTGATCAATTGAAGAAAAGATTGATGTCGCCACTAGTGTTGGTTATGCCAGACTTACAGAAAGGATTTGATATCTATTGTGATGCATGTGGCCAAGGCTTAGGATGTGTGCTCATGCAGGAAGGACATGTGACTGCCTATGCTTCTCGTCAGTTATAGAAACATGAATTGAACTACCCCACTCATGACTTGAATTGGCAGCCGTTGTGCATGCGCTTAAGATTTGGAGACATTATATCATGGGGACCAAGTGTCAAGTATACACGGAAGTATATATTCACTCAGAAGGATCTCAACCTTAGGCAACGCCATTGGTTGGAGCTTATTAAGGATTATGATTTGGAGATTCACTATCACCCGGGCAAGGCAAATTTGGTTGCAGATGCCTTGAGTTGCAAGGAGCATGTTCATTCAGCTATTGTTGCCCAACTACCCGACGAGATTGTTGAGGATTTCAGGAAACTTAACCTGGGGATAGTTGCTCATACTGAAGGAGTTACTATTAATGTGGAACCTACTTTGGAGCAAGAAATCCGCAAAGGACAAATTGGTGATTCTGAAATACAAGAGATTAAGGATCTTATTACTGAAGGTCGAGGCCCGGAATTCACAGAAGATGAGCAAGGCACTGTGTGGTTCAAGGACAGGATGTGTGTTCCTGATATTGAAAGCCTTCGAGAGACTATTTTGAAAGAGGCCCATGACTCGGATTATTCTATTCATCCTGGTAGTACCAAGATGTATCAGGATTTGAAGCGGAAATATTGGTGGTATGGATTGAAGAGAGATGTGGCTGCACATGTGGCGATGTGCGATGTGTGTCAAAGAGTTAAGGCTGAACACCAGAGGCCAGCTGGACTATTGCACCCACTGAAGATACCTGAGTGGAAGTGGGAAGAGATTGGTATGGATTTCATTACTGGATTGCCTCGCACCCAGAAAGGATATGATGCTATATGGGTGATTGTGGATAGATTGACTAAAGTGGCTCATTTCATTCCAGTCAAGACTACTTATAAAGGTTCTCAGCTAGCAGAGTTATATATGGCTTGGATTGTGTGTTTGCATGGAGTACCGAAGAAGATCGTGTCTGATCGAGGTTCACAGTTTACCTCAAGATTTTGGAGAAGCTTTCATGAGAATATGAGTACAAAGTTGAATTTCAGTACGGCTTATCACCCTCAGACTGATGGACAGACTGAAAGGACTAATCAAGTATTGGAAGATAAGTTGAGAGCGTGTGCCCTTCAGCATGGAGGAAGTTGGGATAAAAGTCTACCATATGCTGAGTTCTCATATAATAATAGTTATCAGGCCAGTCTGAAGATGTCCCCTTTTGAAGCTTTATATGGGAGGAAGTGCAGGACTCCTCTATATTGGGATCAGACCGGAGAAAGACAGTTCTTTGGGCCTGAACTGATTCAAGAGGCAGAAGAACAAGTCTATATAATCAGGGAGAACTTGAGGGTAGCTCAGACCAGGCAAAAGAGCTATGCTGATAATAGAAGGAGACCACTGGAATTTGAAGAAGGAGATTATGTGTACCTCAAGGTGTCACCACTTCGTGGAATGAGGAGATTCAAAGTTAAGGGCAAATTGTCCCCTCGCTATATTGGACCATTCTTGATCTTTAGGCAAGTTGGGGAGATGGCATACCAACTCGAGCTACCTGCTAGTCTATCGGATGTGCAAAATGTGTTCCACGTATCTCAACTGAAGAAGTGTCTCCGTGTCCCTGAGGAACAGTTACCAATGGAAGAGCTCTGTGTTCAGGGAGATTTGACTTACACGGAGTATCCCATCAAGATTCTTGACACTTTGACTCGAGTTATAAGAAATAAGGTGATAAAGATGTGCAAAGTGCAATGGAGTCACCAGGGTGAAGATGAAGCTACGTGGGAAAGAGAAGAAGAACTCCGCATAAATTTTCCCCATCTTTTCACTAGACCTTACTAAATCTCGAGGACGAGATTCTTTTTAAGGGGGGTAGGATTTGTAATACCCCAAATAATTATAGTTGTAGAATGTATAAGAATTGGGAAAAATAAAATAAAAGAATTATTAGACTACCTGTGTTGTTTCTCTCATTTTGCATATTTAAATCATGGGGTTATTTATATTAAATAAAGGAAATAGTGCATCATGTTGGAGTTATTTATTTGTGCATTTAATGATAATAATAATAATGATAAAATGTAATGATGTTGAAATTAGAGTTAAACCTAATTTAAAAAAACTAGAATTTGAAAATGAAAATAAAATAGGAAATAGAGAAGAGAGAAAGGAAAACCTAGATAAAAATAAAGAAAAATATATGCATAAATGTGTCTTCTCATACTAACAGTTTGATTTGAATATTTAACCTAAAATACAAAAGTTCACAACCAAGTATGGATTTAAAACTTGGGATACAAAAATAAAGAGAAAAGCAAAAGGAAAAGGAAACAAAGATGAAACAAAAAGGAAATAAAAAACAGGAAAATAAAAAGGAAAGAAAAAAAGAACAAGACACTGCGCCTGGGCTGGAATCGTCGCTCGGCCCAACTTGGCTCCACTTCGCGTGGCCCATCCAGCCAGCCCAGCTCCCTTCCGCACACTTGCCTCAATTTCGCTGACTTGGTGGGACGACCCTATCAGAAGCTTCCTCAACAAACTCATCGTCGCTTCCGGGTTGCTCGCCGGGTCATACTCTTTGGCCGTTGCTCTCGCCCAGACATGCAGAGGATCAAACCTTCCCTGACCGTGGATATCTATGCGCGCCGCATCCTCCCCTTGGCCACATCAAACTACGACCCTGAGCAACACCAGAGTAGCCTGAGTGCTTGTCGCCGATGGCAGAGAGAGAAATAGGAGAGAGAGGGAGAAGGTTGTGGCCACCATTGATCCGACCTCCTCTAAGCCATCGCAGAGTGGAGAAGATTGTCGCGTCCCTGATAGCGCCTGTCGTCGACCTCCCTAGCCGCCGTCAACCATCCGCCGTCCGTGCAGACATCGGGCTAGGAAGACAGAGGGGAGTGCCTCCATTTCCAACCCTGCGCCACCTCACCTAGCCTCCAGTGATGAGTCGTCTGGGAGGGTTTGCCAGTGTTCAGAAGACTGTTCGTGGAGTCTTTAGGCATGGCGATTTGGTGTGCGACTGGTTAATTGATGATCGGAATTCTCCCATACCGCGGAACGCCGCTGTGTCGTGGTCGGAGTTTGTATCTACGCCATATCCGGTAAAGATTTACACACCGTATTCCTCATTCACCCCATAACGTGTAGCAATTGTTAGATGGAAAAATAATGCCTTCCATCGCTGGTATGCATGGCTCCGGTGAGCTGTTGCCACAGTGGCGCTATCCTTTGTCGCGCGGGTACCCAGGGTAGAAGAAAGGGTAGGGGAAAGATGTCTGGCCGTTCGTTGGTAGACGTGTGCATGTGATTGGGTCGCGCAGTATTGTGCTTGGGGCCGTTAGATCTGGATCGTGGGGTCTAAGCCACGCGTAGACTGATGCTAACTTAGGGGGATCGTGGGCCGTCGATCACGGATCCTGCGGCCCGTATTGAATACCGTTTCACATAAGATCAGATCTAATCCGTGCCCTCGGCTGTGGATCCAATGGTCCAACGCCACCCGTACCCCTTCGGCCAGGCCATTTTGCATAAGAGACCCTGGACCTTTTGGAAATAGAACCCGTCGTCCACCTTGGGATTACTTTGAGTCTGGGGAATAAGTGTGGTTTAGCCCCTGGGTTTATCTGGATTTGTGGCCCAGTCCAGAACATTATAAAACCAGAGAAAATAATTTATAAATGGATTTTTAATAGGAAAATAATGGCTAGAACTTCAATAATTCATAGAAAATGCATATGAACTCCAAATTACTCCATTCCAGTTCCTAAAATTTTGTAATTTTATTCTCTATCACTTAGAGCCTCTGTTTTGTCATATAAACAATATTAAAATTTATTCCTCACTTAATCCAATTTTAAGCACATAAAACCTTTGAAAATCCATAACTTAAAATCTATAACTCGAAAAATTATGATTCTTGTTCCTAGGATTTTATTTTAATGTGTAGAATGTTACTGTGTGTTTTGTTTACATGTTTGGTGTGATGTTAATTTTCCTATATACTGTGCTTGTTTGTATTGTGGCGAGTAGAAGAGCACGTGACTGAGGATCCTGGTGAGCAGCAGATTGAAGTAGCTGAGCAGGAGCTCATTGAAGGCAAGTTGTGCCCTTGACCACTTTTTACCCAATAATGTTCTTTAATATCACTTACTCATGCATAGGTTAATTTTGATGGGACCCGATAGGTCATCCTAGATTGTTTATCTCATTACCTTGTTTACCCCTGAATCACTTGGGTAGTTTGCTATTGCTTTACGTGGTTTTGGGATAATCATTTATTATATCTATGTTCCAATTATTCTATTTATGTTCATGTCAAGTTCATTAATGTTAATTGGAACATAGAGCTTAACTTGAGAACCACGTGCCACCACAAGGGTTTAATGGGACGCCCTTGGCTGACTAATTAGGAAAGCTAGTGGAAGACTACCTTACCCGAAAGGGGCAAGGGCAGTAGGGGAGTTGCATGCAAGGAGGTTCTCAGGTTGATTTAGCTGCGATGGCGGTCAGACGGGGGATTCTTGCAAGTGCTCTTCCCATAAACTGTAGCGGGTTTTCGGAAGCTAGTGGAACTTTGTAAAGGCCTCGTAGTGTTGCCCTGCCGCGCTTCCTAGGTAGAGGTGTATGGGAGTCACGACCCCTTGGCAGATGGGTAACATGACTTGTGGGTAAAGGGTACAACCTCTGCAGAGTGTAAAACTGGTATACTAGCCGAGCTCACGGTCATGAGCAGCTCAAGACTCTCTGATGTTTAAATTATGGAACTTAAATTCAATTTTGTCATTTGCATTGCATGGGTTTATTATTAATTTGTTCAATTACTTTACTTAAGGTTTGGTATTTACTTACACTTAGTAATTGCTAATAAAATTTGGACCAACTACTTAAAAGCAATGCTCAGCTTTAACCCCTATCATTGATTAGCCTTACACATCACATGAACTCACACCTTTGTGAGTTTAAGTCCACTGGTTCCCCACAACTTGTTGAGCTATGATCATGTGTGAGCTCACCCTTGCTGTCTCACACCCCCCACAGGAGAAGAACAGGTGGTTCAGGAGGAGCCACGAGGCGAGGAGTATGATCTGATCTAGGTGGCGTTTCTCAGTTGACATTGGCGCCGACGATCCTTAGTTCGTTTTATATTTATTCTTTTATTTTGTAATAAGTCTTCTGCTATGTAATAAATACTCTGATGTTTTATGACATTTATCTCTATACACTCTGTTATTATATATGTTGTCTTCTTGGCGCATGTATGAGATGCACCTGGCTTTGTTCCTTAAAGTCGGGTGTGACACTCCTCCTGGGTGATGTACCGCATGAGAATGCCATTGGCGCCATGGCAGTAGAGATCCCCTTCCACCACCGTGTATCGTTTAGCCAACCGCACTATGCGCTCTACGGAGACATGGTCTTCAGGAAGGATATTTTCCTTCAGGTAATCCTAGATCTTGGAGATCCATGCATCGGGACCACTCTGAGCTGTCGGCTGTGGCGCTAAGGGGTCAGCGGAGTCCCCTAGAGCACACACAGCCTTCGGTGGGTTCTGGTATGCTACCGGGACCACCGGCTTCGAGGTGCCAGTCTCGCCCCCTTCACCCAATTCGGCAGATTGGGCGGTGGGTCTCAGCAGCCGTCTTTCGAAGACGCCCTCGGGCATGGGTACCTGAGTTGATGCCCTCTGGGAGAGGTCATCTGCCGCTGAATTGTTGGCCCAGGGAACATGTTGCGGTTCCAGGGCGGTGAAGTCCTTCTCTAGCTTCCTTACATGGAGGAGGTAAGCTACGAGTCTGGGCTCGTTGCAGCTACATTCCCCGCGGACCTGCTTGATGATTACCTGAGAGTCCCCCTTCACGAGGAGCCGATGGATCCCCAGGGATAGGGCCACAGATAAGCCGAAGATTAGTGCCTCATACTCCGCCATGTTGTTGGTGGCCTTGAACTCGAGGCGCACCACATACTTCACCTGATCTCCGCCTGGGTCGATGAGGACCACTCCCGCACTAGCACTTTGCTGGCGGGCGGATCCGTCGAAGAAGAGCGTCCAGTGGAGCTCGGTGAAGACCGGACCCCTGCGCTCCGCAGGTGTGGGGCCCGGATCGGGGTCTGGGCCCCTAGGGGCGCTCGGAGGTGGAGTCCACTCCACGATGAAGTCGGCCAGGACCTGACTTTTGATGGCGTGGTGGGGCTGGAAGTCTAGCTAGAACTCGGCGAGCTTCGCTGCCCACTTGGCGATGTTGCCAGTGGCGTTAGAGTTGTGGAGGATGGCCCTTAACGGAAAGGAGGTCACCACCACAACTCTGTGTGCCTGGAAATAGTGGCGCAACTTCCTGGACGCAACCAGCACAGCATAGAGGAGTTTGTTAGTCTCGAGGTACCTGGCCTTCGCCTCATGGAGGACCTCGCTGATGTAGTAGACCGGCTTCTGGACAGTCCGGGCCCCTGCAGCTGGTTCTAAGCTTTCAGGTCCTTGGCCTTCTTGTGTCGCCCTTTCGGCAACTAGCACCATGCTCACCGCCTCTGCAATCGCCGCAATGTATAGATATAGCGGCTCCCCTGGCTTCGGAGCAACCAGGATCAGCAGGGATGCTAGGTGCTGCTTCAACTCTTGGAAGGCTTGTTCCGCCTCTTCGGTCCAAGTAAATGGGCTGGATTTCCGCAGGAGCTTGAAGAAGGGCAGTGCCTTCTTGGCCAGCCTCGAAATGAAGTGGCTATGGGCAGCTAATGATCCCGTAAGCTTCTGGACATCCTTGATACGGGTGGGGGGCCTCATTACCTCAATAGCCTTGATCTTCTCCGGGTAAGCTTCAATGCCCCGGTATGAAACCAGGAACCCCAGCAGCTTTCCTATGGAGACACCAAAGACGCATTTCTCCAGGTTTAGCTTGGTGTGGGTTGCCCGTAGCTTGCCAAAAACCAAGGTCAGGTCTTCTACTAGAGTCGACCCATTCCTAGTCTTGACCACGATGTCATCAACATAAATCTCCACCTTGTCCCGAATCAGGTCCCCGAAGGTCTTACTCATTGCCAGAACAAATGTTGGCAAGGCGTTTTTCAGACCGTAGGGCATCACAACATAACAGTACAGTCCATCCACCATTACAAAAGCGGTATGCTTCCTATCCTCCCTAGACATCCGGATTTGATGGAAACCGGAGTAGGCATCCAAGAAGGACAAAAGGTCGCACCCTGAGGTAGAGTCCACGATCTGATCTATACGTGGCAGTGGATACGGGTCCTTGGGACATGCCTTATTTAGGCTGGTGTAGTCGATGCACATCCAAAGCTTCCCGTTTGCCTTTGGCATGATGACCGGGTTCGCTAGCCATACGGGGTGATGAACCTCTTTGATGAAGCCGGTGTGTAACAGCTTCTGGACCTCCTCACGAATGAAGTCCTGTCGCTCCACGGACTGTCACCGAGGCTTCTAGCTCACCGGCTTGGCATCCGGGTAGATCTTCAGATGGTGCTCAATCACCTCCCTAGGGATCCCAGGCATCTGCGACAGCTCCCAAGCGAACACGTCGGCATTTGCCTGGAGGAAGGCGACGAGCGTGAGCTCCTATTTTTCTCCTAGATTTCCTACGATGCGGGTGGTCTGGGAGGGGTCCGCGCCGACCTGGATGGTCTTCATGGGTCCGCCGTCTGCTCCGGACGGCTGTACCTTCGGCGCCTTGGAGGACGCTTTGGCACCGGAGGCCGAGGGGCTTCTGCCCCCGCCGTCCGGCCGAGCAATCTCGGCCGCCAGAGCATGTAGCTTCTCGACGGCGGCTAGCGCGGCGGCGCGGTTGCCCCGCAAGGTGAGGACCCCTACGGGGGACGGCATCTTGAGGACCAAATACCTGTAGTGGGCAATGGCCATGAACCGGTACAGGGCCGGCCTGCCAATGATGGCGTTGAAAGGGAAGGTTGACATCCGCGACATCAAACTGGACGTTCTCCGTGCGGAAGTTTTCCTCCGTCCCGAATATGACCGGGAGCGTGATGCTCCTGAAGGGATACACGGGCTGTGGGCCCACCCCAGAGAATGAGCGAGAGGGCCCCAGCCGGGACCCCAGGATCTGGAGGTGCCTAAATGCCACATGGCTGATGACGTTGAGGCCGGCCCCTTCGTCGATCAGCACATGGTGCAGCCGCATGTTGGCGACGACAGGGCGGTGATGAGCGGTAGCACGCTGGCCCCCGCCATGTTGTCGGGGCAGTCGGATGCCCTGAAGGAGATGGTGGTGCTCCTCCACCATTGGTGTGGAGCAGCCTTGGGGACCCCTGGGACCGCCGAAAGAACCTTCCGTCGTAGGGGCTTGACATTCCTATGGGAGGTGAGCTCCCACCTTCCGTCGTACATTATATACAGCTTCTTGCGGTGGTCGTTGTCATCGCTGGAGTCGGAGTCTCCGGTGAAGACATCCTTGAGGTCCCCCTCAGGCGACTGGTACCCGAGGTCCTGTTCCCCCATGGTCGTGGCTTCTTCGTCGACCCTCTCCTTGCCGGGTCAGCGACGAGGTGGCGAGCCATCTTTGGAGGACTGCTCACACCGCTCGCTGATGCGCTTCGCGAGTTTGATAATCTCGCGGCAGTCGACGGCGATGTGGCGGCTATTGGGGTGCACTGGGCATGTGCCACTGCTGCCTCCCTGGGGCCGTGGGCGCTTGTTGTGCTCACCCTGGCCCCCGGCTGCGGCAGCAGCGACCGAAGCAACCTGCGGCTTCTCGTGGCCACGGTTCTTGTTCTTCTTTTTCTTCTTGCCACCGCCCTGGGCGGTGGCACCCGAGCCGCCTGTCTGGGTAACCCCGGTCTATGGCGTCGAGTGCCATGCACGGCCCTCGGCGGCTCCGGCACACTTGTCAGCCAGAGCGAAGAGCGTGGTAACGTTGTCCACATCATGTGTGGCCAACTTCTCTAGCATCTTTCATCACGTACCCCTTGGCGGAAAGCAGTGATGATGGAAGCATCTGAGATACGAGGGATTGTCACACGTACCTTGGTGAAGCGGGAAATGAACGCCTGGAGGGTCTCATCGGGTTCCTACCTCACTGCATGGAAGTGTACCTCCACACCATGTTGTTGGTAAGCGCTAGCGAAGTTCGCCACGAACCGCGCGCAGAGCTCTTCCCAGGAGCAGATGGATCCTAGGGCTAGGTTCATGAGCCAAGTCCGGGCTGGCCCAGACAAAGCTACATGGAAGTAGGTCTCCATCACGGTGGTGTCTCCACCTGCTGCCGTAATGGCGGTGACGTAGACCTGCAGGAATTCCGACGGGTTTGTTGTACCGTCGTACTTCTCTAGCAGGTGTGGCCGGAACTTGGATGGCCACATCGCCATGCGGAGATGGTCCGCTAGAGCGGCACAGTCCACACCAGCCAACAGGATACCCGTCGGGGATCAGGCACCCCCTGGGGTCTGCGGTGCGACCATAGCAAAGTCTTGTTTGAGGTTGCGACCCTCGAGGTTTTGGCGACGCTCACGCGCCCTCTCCAGTGAGATACGGGCATCCTCGCCCGCTCGCCTGCGGTTGAGCTCATCCCGCAGGTCCTCTGGCCTCTCCAGAGAGGCTTGAGCGTCATCTATCGCACGCCTATAGTTGAGCTCCGCTCGTAGATCTATGGTCGGCACAGCCCTCACCGAGGGTGAACGCACCGAGGCCGATGCCCCATGCTGGCGTCGGGACGATCAAGGCCTGGGCTTAGCCGAGCCAGAGTGTGCCATGCCAAGGAGGCGATCCACGTTGTCGCACCACTGCTTCATAGCCCCTAGCAAGGCCGTGGGGCTTGGTGGGTGACGCAACAACTCCCTGGCTGCAGAAAGCGCCCCGACGGGAGCAACCCCCGATGGGGTTCGGGACGCCTGTGCAGGCGTGTGCTGCCGTGTGGGGCGCACAGCTGCTGCTCCAGGTACTGGGCGGCTGGAGCTCAGCGGCGTAGAAGATGCGGCCTCCTCCTCCATGAGGAAGTCCCCCGAGACCACGTCGCGGTGCTCAACGATGTGAACCATGGCGCCGAGCAGGAAAACAAGCAAAAACCTAATGCCGGGCCCCTACCTGGAACGCCAAATGTTGGAGAGGAAATCTCCGGCCGGGTGGCGGAATGCACCCGCCCTAAATCCTAAGATGAGGAGGGGCCTAAGCGTTTTGCTTGTTAGAGATTGGGGGGATGAACACACAAGAACACGCAAGGGTTTAGAGTGGTTCGGTCCGCCGGAGCGTAATACCCTACTCCACTGTGTGTTGTATTGCTCGTGAGTTTGAGTCTGAATGAGTCTAAGAGCGTTCGTAGTGCGCCCTCCCTTTTATAGTTCAAGGGGGGCACATACAAGAATTCTAAGTCCTGACACGTGGCCCTAGGGACAAATGGAAGGAAGGAACTACTGCTTGCAACGCCAAGATGATCTCCGTGCGCCATAATATTTGTAGTGCACACAGTATTGATATCTCGCGGCAACGTCCTCGGTAACGCGCGAGTCATGATGAGTGCAGTGCATGCGGCAGCATAGGCGTACTGTTCGCCAACGGGAATAGACAAGCACGCTGCCTGTAGGATGGCCTGGGCGCCGCCTGCCAGCTGAGTGGACAGGACACATTAAATGCTAAAGGGGCACATCGCCTGTCAGCAGGGTAGACAGGCGGCGCGTCTTCTCCGCAATCAATGCAGAGGCAGCGCGGCCCAGAGGCCTTACGTCAGGCTCCGCCCGTAGGCTCACGTCATGCACGGTTGGCCATTTGGCAGCATTGGGTCTCCGCCTGGGCGGGGAGCAGAAGCATTATGCGGACAGGTCCGCACCAGGCTGGGCCTGGACACCTGTCGCTCCCGGACCCCTGCCTGAGCAGGGCCTAGGTATTCTTTGCCCCAGAGTCCCAGGACCCGGCTGTGGGTAGTTCGGACCCCACGCAGAGGGGTCCAGGACCCGTCCCGGAGGTTCGGGTCGCACCAGTGGGGGCCCTGGACCTTCCCCCGAAGGCCCGTTCTTCATGTACAGGGGTCCGGTGCTTCCCCCACCGTGGGTCCGGACCCACTGTGCATCTTGGAGTATGTCTCTTTCCCTAGCCACGTGGTGACCCCGGAGCCGTCCACGTGGCAGGGCAGAGAGTCGTTCGCCACGCAACTAGGGATCGTTGTGCGGGCATAGCGTCCTCATACTGTAGCAAGGGGTACCCCTGTTTCAAGGTACCAACATATTCCTTTTGATCCATTGATCAAATGGTCATGGCCGAGCAAGATACAATCCGAAACGACCTTTATACATTGGTGCTTTATTGAATGACCTCCATTTTGAAAAGCCGATGACTTACATCAGGTTTAGTTCATATGCTTTTGGTTCATCAACCTTCACCAAAAGGCAGGGGGGCATATGTTGGAAACCAAAAGGAGCTCGCGGATGGTCCGGCCCTGAGGCCGGACGATCCGCAGTCCGGACTATCCGTGGTGGTGGCGTGGACAGTCCACACGTGCGCAGAGACAGTTAGGGTTCCTAGTTTCTCGCGGGATTTGTTACCTAAAACCACGAGATTAACTCGGAAACAGTTTGAAGCAGATCCAGACCTCCCCCTTTATATAGATGAAGGGCTACGGCCGATTGAACCCCCCAACAATCGATCAAATCAAGTCTATTTCTCGTTTTTACCTTATGCATTAGGAGTAGTTCTAGTCTAGCTCTAGGTTAGTCTTTGAATCCTCAAATTCCTCGCTTCTCTTCGACTCTACGTCGATTAGAGGAGTCTAGGTCGGCCTGTCGAGCCTAGACGACACCTAGGATCTCTCCTCCCCGATGGGGTCCCTCCCGGGAGCGAGATCCAGGCACCGCCGACGACCTTTGCCGCCCCTGCGCACGCGCGGACCGTCCGGCCCTAGGGCGCGGACCATCCGGTAGGGAACCCTAGCCCTGCGCCAGGTCGCGGAATGTCCGGCCCCTGGCCGCGGACCGTCCGCGTCTGTGCAGAGAGCACCGCCGCTGGTTCTCACGCAGTGATTAGCGCCCCAAAAAGGCACCAACAGTAGTGTTATTCACCAAACAACATAATCCAAATACAATGGCATATGGTCTATTTTTCTTACAACCTCACACTTTTTGGTGCTTGATGACAACACAATCAAAGCAAGAAAACAATAGATACAAACATAAAAACACATTGAATGGTCACGATGTCCAAGAGGGTGTGAATTGGGCTTCTCTAAAAAAATTCTTGTAGTAAACTAACCCTAATCATAAGCCCAACTTTAGCCTTGTGCCAAATATGCTCATAAAGGGATAAGCGCACTAGAAACAAACCATATGACAACGAAGAGCACACCACATGCACTACAACTTGAAGTCTGTTTCACTAGGCCTATTGCAGAAGCTCCCCTTTTCCATTTCGAGTGGCATATCATCATTTAATCTGCTCGATCGGGTCGTGAACAATCGATTATAGATGTCATTGAAGAGGGTAACCTTGTGATTGATCATAGACCATCGATCCTTCAGTTGTTTAGGGGTATGATGGCAAGGAGATTCGATGGTGGAGTTGTATGTAGACATTATCTACCCCCATAAAGATTTATCCCTTTTTATAGTTGCCCTCAATTGGGTCAACAAAGTACAGTAGCAACATGTAGACCCATAAATTTATGAACTCAATAAACTATTCTCGACTTTAAACCTAGGTCTAACTCATAAAAGTATATGTGCACTTATCAGACTTTCGTCCTTCGTCTTACTCTAGTCCTATCATCGTTGAAACCACGACACACCAGAATACATAGACTGTTGGACACTACATCGCGATGGCTGCTTGGAGACACTACCATGCCTGCGAGAGAACGAAAAGGAGCACGAGCACCATATGTGGGAGGAGCACCATACAGGGGAAGGAATAGAGGTGGAGCACCACCATATGGAGGAGTATATAAAGAAGCACCATATGATCCATAAGGAGGAGCACCATATTGATATTTGTATGGGTACAAAGGAGGGTACGAACAAGAAAAGGTTGTGGAGGATCACTAGTGGAAGAAGCTTCAGTGGTAGGAGGAGGAGCATCGGTCGTAGGATGTTCTTTAGTAGTAGGAGAAGCATCGACACTTGGTTGATATGGATATTGAGGAGGATATGTATATGAAAACAGAGGTTGTGAAGTCAGGGAACAAGGACGAGGAAGAACGTTCTCTCGCTGATCATGGACGAGAGAAAGATCATCGAAAAAGACTGACCCCACATCGACAAGGGTCTTGGGCCGCTATGAAGATTGCTCATTGAGCAAATCTGTGAATGTATCAAAGGTGTGACTCAACCTTGGATCTATAATGAAATAGAGAGTAGAGGGATACAAATGGAGGAGGGCTTGTGAATTGGAGGGTGAAGAGTGTGAATGGACCCAAGCACCCCTCAATTTACAAGGCAAATTCAAGTTTTTTTATTTTTAAATTTTTAGATCCAAACGGTTAAAACAACACCAACTAATCAGGAGATGCCACATTAGCAACAATCGATACCGATCGAGCCTAGTCAATATCTATTAGACATGGTCGGTATCGACTCAAATTCTAAAGTGATGATTGATATCAGTAATAAGTCATCATAGTCATAATACGAACGATACCGATTGTAATGGCTGATTAGCAGACCCACTGACCAACCGATCGAATTACAACTAGTTAGGACCAAGATAGTCCATCAAACAACGTCAACAGATGGTACCTCGTTCAACCTAAAGCCATCATGAAGGGACCATCGACGACTCCATGAGATGTCGTCTACTAAAGCTACATTCAACAAATTGTGCATATGGTGGTGCAAAATATTGAGAGTAAAGATTAAAATAAAAGATATGGATGAGTAAAGGGTTATTTGGTTTCCAATCTAAGGCGACACAATATGCCTAACATTAGTCACTTGAATTAAAGACTGTTGGGTTCGCTGCCTCACTTGACATAACTTGCAACGCCTAAGGTTAGCAAGTTTGACCAAGTTAGAGATGCGTTTGTTTTATAACCACAATTGTGACACTATTTTTTCTGTGTTGCGTAGGTCCCACTTATCAATGACTTATAAAAGTGTGGCAAGGTTCCTTTAGGCATGCCAAACTCTGGCGTAGAAATTGAGTGCCTAACCTTAAACATGTGTGACATAAAATATGTGGCAACTTTTTACACTATAAGTATACAACCAATTTAACTACCCCATAAGTTTAGGCGTCTAAATATTAGACATATTGTAGAGACTTAGACATCAAACTAAACTAGGTATGTGCCCGTGCGTTGTGACAGAAGTAAAAAAAAATTGTATGAAACATAGATACATAATGACAAACATCACTATGATATGCAAAATCCATGTGGCAAACATTATCAATATCACACAAATTATTTCTAAAGAGTCAATATAAAATTTTTAATGACGGGAAAATGTGTCTACAATCGTACACTAATCTAATCCTTCCCTCTCTCACGGACTTGAGATATTGGCACCAGCCTCAATCAACTCTAGGGACTTGGGATCCTTCCCTCTCCCACTCAGCTTGTATTCCTACTGCAAGCACTTAGGTGCAAGTAATATAAGTCGCATCCCCCTCTACTAAAAGTAGGGTCTTCTTTTGCCCGAACCAGGATAAAAGATTTGTGTCATCTTGCATCACTATCTGGGTTAGGGGCACGCAACATTATTTCACGGGTTGGTTAGGCCCTCGGGTCCAGACACCGACAGATAGTGAGTTAGTCATCAAAGTTTTGGTCATTAGAGAGTTGGTCAGCTGGTCTGCCTCACAGAGTTGGTCAGCCGGTCCACCTTGCAGAGTTGGTCGGTGGAGTTGGGCACCTTTTGAAGCATCGTTCGAGATGCCCTCGGACGAGTCGAAAATGTGTTGCTTGTCCGATGTTGGCCTTGGGCGAGCCGTGATTGTGTCTCCTGCCTGAGGTTGGCCTTGGACGAGTCGTGACCGTCTCCCACCCGGGGTTGGCCTCGAGCGAGTCGCGACTGCATGTCCTGCCCGAGGCTGTCCTCGGGCGAGTTGTGCCTGTCTCCCACACAGGGTTGGCCTCGGGCGAGTCACGACTGCGTCTCCCGCACAGGGTTGCCCTCGGGCAAGTTGTGACGGCGTCTCCTGCCCGGGGTTGGTCTTGGGCGAATCATGACTGCATCTCCCGCCCGAGATTGGTCTCGGGTGAGTCGTGACTGCGTCTCCCGCCCTGGGTTAGCCTCGGACGAGTCGTGACTGTGTCTCCCACATGGTGGTGCCCTCGGGTGAGTCCGTCGGTGGATAGTTGGTCAGCCGGTCTGCTTGCAGATTTGGTCAGCGAAGTTAGGCACCTTCCGGAGCATCGCCTGAGATGGTCTCGGGTGAGTCAGAAATGCACTGCTTGTCTGTGGTTGGCCTCGGGCGAGTCGTGACTGTATCTCCCACCCGCGGTTGTCCGCGGGCGAGTCGTGACTGTGTCTCCCGCCCGGGGGTGGCCTCGGGTGAGTCGTACCTACGTCTCCTGCATGGGGTTGGCCTCGGGCGAGTCGTGACTGCGGCTCCCCCCAGGGTGGCCTCAGGTGAGTCGTGACTGCGTCTCCTGCTCGGGGATTGCCTCGGGTGAGTCGTGACTCCATCTCCCGGTCGATGTTGGCATCAGGCGAGTCGTGACTTAGGTCCCTCATGCCTTGGTAAGGTTGGGAGTGTGTTTGCTTATGACCCTTTCTTACTCAAGCGTCTTTAGGGTTGTGATCTGGGTACCCCTAATTACGATACCCACACTTTTATAATCTCTAATGTAGTTTAACCTTTAACTCATTTTTAATCTCATTATCTGTTTACCAGGTTGCTTAGTAGTAGCAGTTTTCAGTTTAGCAACAACACGTTACTTAGCTCCTTGTTGGTAAACAGTTCAAGTATTGTATTTTTAGTTTTTCAAACATCTTATGTGGATCACATGTCTCACATCCGATCAACAGTGACACATATAATATAAAGAAATTACATTGTGAAACAAAACCACTAGTGGCATAGTATGGGAAGCAACACAACACACCAGTCAAGATTGGAGGAGCACATAGTATGGGAATATGACAACCAATGGCCTAAAACTAAGCAAAGAACAAGTAAACTATTCTAAAAACACTGTATTGTATCTCCACCAGTCAAGATTAGCACCAACATTGGAGGAGCACATAGTTCTGTCATTAATAAGTAAACTGTGACACTATGAAAATCATTAAATAAAAATAATACATGTAGTTAATAATGATATTTATGGTAATTAATTTTCTCTTAAGTGTTCGTTATTTATTTGCCTTTGGAATGATTTTTGAATGCTCATGATTGATTTTGAATATTGAATATCATTTCTTCTTAAATGAAAATTCACATAAATAATATAATAAATATTAGTCCAAGAATTAATATTTTATTTATAAATAATTTTGGTTTGGATTATTATGAATTTTATGATTATTTGAATAGGTATTTCGAATTTAGAAAAGAAAAAAAGAAAAAAAACAACCTAATCTAATCCTAGCCGGGCCATTTTTGCCCATGAAGCGCGCCCCTAACCCTAAGCCGCGCCCCCTGGGTTCTCCCCTAGCCGCCGCCAGGGGGAAAATCCCCCCTTCCTCCTCCTTCGCGCGCGACGCCCCACCCGGCTCTCCTTTCCCCTGTTCCTCTCTCCTCTCTCCCACTCGGCTCTCTCTCTTCTTCCCAGCTCTCTCTCCCGGAGCCCGACCCCGCGAAAATGCCGCGCGCCAGGGCGTGACCCGCCCGCTCCAGCCGTGCTTGACCGCCGCGCGCCTAGCCTCGTGCCGCACGCCCCTGTGCCTCGCACCCCGCGCCATGGAGGATGCCGAACCGACGCCACCGAGCAGACGCCCGACCGAGCAGGCCGCCAGAAGCCGCACAACTCGCTGCGACGCCCGAACCGACCGCAGCCGCCTGTTCGTTCCGCGTTGATGGACTTTCATGAACCTTCAATGCTGTCGTTTCTTCCTCTATTACTCCCTCCCCCATTGTTGCGTCATGAAGAACCGACGGCGTCATTAATGGTGCTTAAGGCCGCCGTTTCTTCCCCTCGGCTTGCCCTCTCCCCTTCCCTCTCCCCTCTATAAATCTGGTCGAGCCAGACCTCTCTCTCCCTCCCCAAGCTCTCCCTCTCTCTCCTCACTCTCCTCGTGTTCACGCCGCGCCCGCAGCCGCGCCACACGCCCGCCGTCGAGCCCCTGCTCGCGCCGTGCCCAACTCGCCACCGTGAAGCTCATCCGCGCAGCACCCCCGTGACCGTGACCACGCCATTCGTCAATCGTCCGCCATTCGTGGAGCCTCATCGCCGGAGTTACGTCGTCCGCCGTCGACGCGACCGTGCAGCACACCAACTAGACCATCCGCGCCCAACGCCGAACCCCGTTCGTGCCGTGCTCGCACCTGCGCCGTGCCTCGCCGTGCCGTGGTGCCATCGTGCACTCGAGCTCGTTCACCGTCGTCCGTTCACCCAAGGTTGAAGATAACCCACTGATTTATTTTCAAAAATCATATTTTGAATCTTGCGATTTATCGTTGTAATATTGATGCGATTTGGCGATTTACGTGTATGATTTTAGAGATTCGATATATACGTGTAACTGAAATCGAACCCCGCGACAACGCTTTAATATGTGTATGATTCTTATAATTTTAATAAGTACTGACACTATTCACTACTTTCGTGGTTTTCGTACTAGAAATGTTTAAAATTGAATTTCGCTTTAGTGTGTGTGGAACAATAATTGTTAGTAGTATTTTAAGTGTAAACTTATGGATATAAGAAATTGAAATACAAATTAAGCCACGTATTTCCGGTCGAATGAAAATATAGATTTGTACTATTCATAATAAATATATTTATAAGTATGGCACTTAAGTACTTAGAATTAGTAAGACACTAATTTATGTCATAATAAGCATGAATATATTATTAAAAGTCTCACTTAGTGATTTGCAATTAACTCTTATTATATTAATGTCAAAAGAAATAAATAAACAATTTTTAGTTATATATATAAATTCTATTTAGAAAAGAAAGGAGAAAACCGAAATAATAGGATTTATAATGTTAAAATGACTTAACTACGCACTCATACTTTTCTGATAAAGAAAATAATAGTTATGTCGATAAACATAGGTTTCTTACTAAATAATTAGATAATTTGTTTCTAACTTTAAAATAACCTTTTTAATAGTTATCATGATTAACAAGATTCATTATAGATGTTTAAGTATAGTCGTATTAAATAGAAACTTAATAGTAATATGTCATATAACTTTTCTAATAATGATATAATGGCTTAATTAAGTGCTCACATCGTCATAACTAAAACAATAGTTAATAACATACCAATGAATATAATATTCATTTTAAATATCTAGGTCATATGTTTCTAAACTAAATGTAAAGATAAATAATAGAGTAATTATGTCCTCTCATATCCTAGTTAATTAGATTTATATTTGTTTATGAAAGGGAATTAGGCTTACACCTAGTTCCTAAATAATTTTGGTGGTTGAATTGCCCAACACAAATATTGGACTAACTAGTTTGCTCTAGTGTATAAGTTATACAGGTGCCAAAGGTTCACACTTAGCCAATAAAAAGACAAAGTATTGGGTTCAACCAAAGAGCAAAGGGACAACCGAAGGCACCTCTGGTCTGGCGCACCGGAGTGTCCGTTGTGCCACCGGACATGTCCGGTGCACCAGAGGACTCCGACTTCAAACTCGTCACCTTCGGGAATTTCAAGAGGCGACTCCGCTATAATTCACCGGACTGTCCGGTGTACACCGGACATGTCCGGTGCTCCAAGGAAGAGCGCCCTCACGAACTCGGCAGCCTCAGGAATTCACTTCGGCCACTCCGCTATAATTCACCGGACTGTCCGGTGTACACCGGACTGTCCGGTGTAACAGCGGGGCAACGGCTATTTCGGCGCCAACGGCTACCTGCGACGCATTAAATGCGCGCGCTGCGCGCGCAGAGGTCAGGCACGCCCATGCTGGTGCACCGGACAATCTACAGTGCATGTCTGGTGCGCCACCGGACATCCAGTCGGGCCCAGAAGTCAGAGCTCCAACGGTCGGAACCCAACGGCTTTGGTGACATGGCTGTCGCACCGGACTGTCCGGTGCGCCATCGAACAGACAGCCTCACCAAACGGCTAGTTTGGTGGTTGGGGCTATAAATACCCCCAACCACCCACCATTCATTGCATCCAAGTTTTCCAGCTTCCAACCACTATACAAGAGCTAGCATTCATTGCAAAGCACACCAAAAGAGATCAAATCCTCTCCCAACTCTACACAAAGCCTTAGTGATTAGAGAGAGTGATTTGTAGTGTTCATTTGAGCTCTTGCGCTTGGATCGCTTCTTTTGTTTGGCATTTCTTCTTGTGATCAAACACTCACTTGTAATTGAGGCAAGAGACACCAATCGTGTGGTGGTCCTTACGGGAAGTTTGATTCCCAAGTGATTTGAGAAAGAGAAGCTCACTCGGTCCGAGGGACTGTTTGAGAGAGGGAAGGGTTGAAAGAGACCCGACCTTTGTGGCCTCCTCAACGGGGAGTAGGTTTGAGAGAACCGAACCTCGGTAAAACAAATCCGCGTGTCTCACTTCATTATTCGCTTGCGATTTGTTTTGCACCCTCTCTCGCAGACTCTATTATATTTCTAACGCTAACCCGGCTTGTAGTTGTGATTATTTTTGAGAATTTCAGTTTCGCCCTATTCACCCCCTCTCTAGGCGACTTTCAATTGGTATCAGAGCCCGGTGCTTCATTAGAGCCTAACCGCTCGAAGTGATGTCGGGAGATCACACCAAGAGGGAGATGGAGACCGGCGACAAGCCCACTACGAGCCAAGGGAGCACTTCTTCGGAAGAGTCCCGCACCAAGAGGAAGGAGAAGAAGAAGGACTCCTCCAAACGGAAGGAGAAAAGATCTTCTTTCTTCTCACCACAAAGAGAAGAAGGAAAAATCTTCTTCCCACAAGTCGCATCGAAAAGGCGACAAGCACAAGAGGATGAGGAAGGTGGTCTACTACGAGACCGACACTTCATCAACATCGACTTCCGACTCCGATGCGCCGTCCGTAACTTCTAAGCGCCAAGAGCGCAAGAAGTTTAGTAAGATCCCCTTACACTATCCTCGTACATCTAGACCTACTCCATTGCTTTCCGTTCCATTAGGCAAACCGCCAACCTTTGATGGCGAAGACTATGCTAGGTCGAGTGATTTAATGAAATTTCATCTAACCTCACTCCACAAAAGTATATGGAATGTTGTTGAGTTTGGAGCACAGGTACCATCCGTAGGGGAAGAAGACTACGATACGGACGAAGTGGCCCAAATCGAGCACTTCAACTCTCAAGCTACAACCATACTCCTCGCCTCTCTAAGCAAGGAGGAATACAACAAGGTGCAAGGGTTGAAGAATGCAAAGGAGATTTGGGACCTACTCAAGACCGCGCACGAGGGTGATGAACTCACCAAGATCACCAAGCAGGAAACGATCGAGGGGGAGCTCGGTCGTTTTCGTCTTCGCCAAGGGGAGGAGCCACAAGATATGTACAACCGGCTCAAAACCTTGGTGAACCAAGTGCGCAACCTCGGGAGCAAGAAATGGGATGACCACGAGGTGGTTAAGGTTATTTTAAGATCACTTATTTTCCTTAACCCCACTCAAGTTCAATTAATTCGTGGTAATCCTAGATACACACTAATGACTCCCGAGGAAGTTATCGGGAATTTTGTGAGCTTTGAATGTATGATCAAGGGCTCAAAGAAGATCAACGAGCTTGACGAACCCTCCACGTCCGAAGCACAACCGGTGGCATTTAAGGCGACGGAGGAGAAGAAGGAGGAGTCTACACCGAGTAGACAACCAATTGACGCCTCCAAGCTCGACAATGAGGAGATGGCTTTAATCATCAAAAGCTTTCGCCAAATCCTCAAGCAACGGAAGGGGAAGGACTACAAATCCCGTTCCAAGAAGGTTTGCTACAAGTGTGGTAAGCCTGGTCATTTCATTGCAAAATGTCCTATATCTAGTGACAGTGACAGGGGCAACGACAAGAAGGGAAAGAGGAGAGAAAAGAAGAGGTACTACAAGAAGAAGGGCGGCGATGCCCATGTTTGCCGGGAGTGGGACTCGGACGAGAGCTCCACCGACTCCTCCTCCGACGACGAGGACGCCGCCAACATCGCCGTCACCAAGGGACTCCTCTTCCCCAACGTCGGCCACAACTGCCTCATGGCAAAGGACGGCAAAAGGAAGAAGGTTAAATCTAAATCCTCCACTAAATATGAATCTTCTAGTGATGATAATGCTAGTGGTGAGAAAGACAATTTGCGTATCCTTTTTGCCAACCTTAACATGGAACAAAAAGAAAAATTAAATGAGCTAATTAGTGCCATCCATGAAAAGGATGATCTCTTGGACTCCCAAGAGGACTTCCTAATCAAGGAGAACAAGAAACATGTTAAGGTTAAAAATGCTTATGCCCTACAAATTGAAAAATGTGAAAAATTGTTTAGTGAGCTAAGCACTTGCCATGAGACCATTGACAACCTTAGAAATGAAAATGCTAAGTTAATTGCTAAGGTTGATTCTCATGTTTGTATTGATTCAATTCCCAGTCTTAGAAATGATAATGATGATTTGCTTGCTAAGATTAAGGAATTGAATGATTCTCTTGCTAGCCTTAGGATTGAAAATGAAAAATTGATTGCTAAGGCTAAAGATTTTGATGTTTGCAATACTACTATTTCCGACCTTAGAACTAAGAATGATATGTTGCATGCTAAGGTTGTAGAACTAAAATCTTGCAAACCCTCTACATCTACCATTGAGCACACTTCTATTTGTACTAGATGTAGAAATGTTGATATCAATGCTATTCATGATCACATGGCTTTAATTAAACAACAAAATGATCATATAGCAATGTTAGATGCTAAAATTGCCGAGCATAACTTAGAAAATGAAAAGTTCAAATTTGCTAGAAGTATGCTCTATAATGGGAGACGCCCTGGCATCAAGGATGGCATTGGCTTCCAAAGGGGAGACAATGTCAAATTTAATGCCCCTCCTAAAAACTTGTCTAACTTTGTTAAGGGCAAGGCTCCCATGCCTCAGGATAACGAGGGTTACATTTTGTACCCTGCCGGTTATCCCAAGAGCAAAATTAGGAGAACTCATTCTAGGAAGTCTCACTCTGGTACTAACCATGCTTTTATGTATAAGGGTGAGACATCTAGTTCTAGGCAACCAACCCGTGCTAAGTTGCCTAGAAAGAAAACTCCTATTGCATCAAATGATCATAGCATTTCATTTAAAACTTTTGATGCATCTCATGTTTTGACTAACAAATCCGGCAAAGTAGTTGCCAAGTTTGTTGGGGGCAAACACAAGGGCTCCAAGACTTGTGTTTGGGTACCCAAAGTTCTTGTTTCTAATGCCAAAGGACCCAAAACCGTTTGGGTACCTAAAGTCAAGAACTAAAATTGTTTTGTAGGTTTATGCATCCGGGGGCTCAAGTTGGATACTCGACAGCAGGTGCACAAACCACATGACAGGGGAGAAGAAGATGTTCTCCTCATATGAGAAAAACCAAGATCCCCAACGAGCTATCACATTCGGGGATGGAAATCAAGGTTTGGTCAAAGGATTGGGTAAAATTGCTATATCACCTGACCATTCTATTTCCAATGTTTTTCTTGTAGATTCTTTAGAATACAATTTGCTTTCCGTATCCCAATTATGTCAAATGGGCTACAACTGTTTATTTACTGATATAGGTGTTACTGTCTTTAGAAGAAGTGATGATTCAATAGCATTTAAGGGAGTGTTAGAGGGTCAGCTATACTTGGTAGATTTTGATAGAGCTGAACTCGACACTTGCTTGGTTGCTAAGACTAACTTGGGTTGGCTCTGGCACCGCCGACTAGCCCATGTTGGAATGAAGAATCTTCATAAGCTTCTAAAGGGATAACACATTTTAGGACTAACCAATGTTCATTTTGAGAAAGACAGGATTTGTAGCGCATGCCAAGCCAGGAAGCAAGTTGGCACTCATCATCCACACAAGAACATCATGACAAGTGACAGGCCACTGGAGCTCCTTCACATGGATCTATTCGGCCCGATCGCTTACATAAGCATCGGCGGGAGTAAGTACTGTCTAGTTATTGTGGATGATTATTCTCGCTTCACTTGGGTGTTCTTCTTGCAGGAAAAATCCCATACCCAAGATACCTTAAAGGGATTCTTGAGACGGGCTCAAAATGAGTTCGGCTTAAGGATCAAGAAAATTAGAAGCGATAACGGGACGGAGTTCAAGAACTCTCAAATTGAAGGTTTCCTTGAGGAGGAGGGCATCAAGCATGAGTTCTCTTCTCCCTACACCCCACAACAAAATGGTGTAGTAGAGAGGAAGAATCAAACTCTTTTGGACATGGCAAGGACCATGCTTGATGAGTACAAGACACCGGATCGGTTTTGGGCCGAGGCGGTCAACACCGCTTGCTACGCCATCAACCGGTTATATCTACACCGAATCCTCAAGAAAACATCCTATGAACTCCTAACCGGTAAAAAGCCCAATATTTCATATTTTAGAGTTTTTGGTAGCAAATGCTTTATTCTTGTTAAAAGAGGTAGAAAATCTAAATTTGCTCCTAAAACTGTAGAAGGCTTTTTACTAGGATATGACTCAAACACAAGGGCATATAGAGTCTTTAACAAGTCCTCAGGACTTGTTGAAGTTTCTTGTGACGTTGTGTTTGATGAAACTAACGGCTCTCAAGTAGAGCAAGTTGATCTTGATGAGATAGGTGAAGAACAGGCTCCGTGCATCGCGCTAAGGAACATGTCCATTGGGGATGTGTGTCCTAAGGAATCCAAAGAGCCTCTAAGTGCACAAGATCAACCTTCCTCCTCCACGCAAGCATCTCCACCAACTCAAAATGAGGATGAGGCTCAAGTTGATGAAGGAGAAGATCAAAGAGATGAGCCATCTCAAGATGACGGCGATGATCAAGGGGGAGATGCAAATGATCAAGACAAGGAGGATGAACAACCAAGGCCGCCACACCCAAGAGTCCACCAAGCAATACAACGAGATCACCCCGTCGACACCATCCTCGGCGATATTCATAAGGGGGTAACCACTCGATCTCGTGTTGCACATTTTTGTGAGCATTACTCTTTTGTTTCCTCTATTGAGCCACACAGGGTAGAGGAAGCACTACAAGATTCGGATTGGGTGATGGCGATGCAAGAGGAGCTCAACAATTTCACGAGGAACGAGGTATGGCATTTAGTTCCACGTCCTAACCAAAATGTTGTAGGAACCAAGTGGGTCTTCCGCAACAAACAAGACGAGCATGGTGTGGTGACAAGGAACAAAGCTCGACTCGTGGCCAAGGGGTATTCACAAGTCGAAGGTTTGGATTTTGGTGAAACATATGCACCCGTAGCTAGGCTTGAGTCAATTCGTATATTATTGGCCTATGCTACTTACCATGGCTTCAAGCTTTACCAAATGGACGTGAAGAGTGCCTTCCTCAATGGACCAATCAAGGAGGAGGTCTATGTTGAGCAACCTCCCGGCTTTGAAGATAGTGAGTACCCTAACCATGTTTATAGGCTCTCTAAGGCGCTTTATGGGCTCAAGCAAGCCCCAAGAGCGTGGTATGAATGCCTTAGAGATTTCCTTATTGCTAATGGCTTCAAAGTCGGCAAGGCCGATCCTACTTTATTCACTAAAACTCTTGACAATGATTTGTTTGTATGCCAAATTTATGTTGATGATATCATATTTGGGTCTACTAACGAATCTACATGTGAAGAATTTAGTAGGATCATGACACAAAAATTCGAGATGTCGATGATGGGGGAGTTGAAGTATTTTCTAGGATTTCAAGTCAAGCAACTCCAAGAGGGCACCTTCATTTGTCAAACGAAGTACACTCAAGACATTCTAACCAAGTTTGGAATGAAGGATGCCAAGCCCATCAAGGCACCCATGGGAACCAATGGGCATCTCAACCTCGACACGGGAGGTAAATCCGTCGATCAAAAGGTATACCGGTCGATGATTGGTTCATTGCTTTATTTTTGTGCATCTCGACCGGACATTATGCTTTCCGTATGCATGTGTGCAAGATTCCAAGCCGACCCTAAGGAATCACACCTTACGGCCGTAAAACGAATCTTGAGATATTTGGCTTATACACCTAAGTTTGGGCTTTGGTACCCTCGGGGATCCACATTTGATTTGATTGGTTATTCGGATGCCGATTGGGCGGGGTGTAAGATTAATAGGAAGAGCACATCGGGGACTTGCCAGTTCTTGGGAAGATCCTTGGTGTCTTGGGCTTCAAAGAAGCAAAATTCGGTCGCTCTTTCTACCGCCGAAGCCGAGTATATTGCCGCAGGCCATTGTTGCGCGCAATTGCTTTGGATGAGGCAAACCCTGCAGGACTACGGTTCCAAACTAACCAAAGTTCCTCTTCTATGTGATAATGAGAGTGCAATCCGCATGGCGGATAATCCTGTTGAGCATAGCCGCACTAAACACATAGCCATTCGATATCATTTTCTTCGGGATCACCAACAAAAGGGGGATATCGAGATTTCATACATTAATACCAAAGATCAATTAGCCGATATCTTTACCAAGCCTCTTGATGAACAAACTTTTACCAAACTTAGGCATGAGCTCAATATTCTTGATTCTAGGAACTTCTTTTGCTAATTTGCACACATAGCTCATAAATATACCTTTGATCATTTCTCTTTGATATATGCTATGACTAATGTGTTTTCAAGTGTATTTCAAACCAAGTCATAGGTATATTGAAAGGGAATTGGAGTCTTCGGCGAAGACAAGGCTTCCACTCTACTCTACTACTCATCCTTCGCCGTCACTCCGCTTCACTCTCCATCTTTGGTATAATCTTCACTCATATGTTTTATTTGCCAAAGGGGAGAAAGTAGTTAGGAAAGGGCCTATATTTCATTCCAAGTATCCGTTTTTTGGCGATTCATGCCAAAGGGGGAGAAAGTATTGGCCCAAAGCTAAAGGACCGCACCACCACCCTAATTTTAAAATTAATGGTTTTCAATTGAAAATTTCAAATTGGTATCTCTTTGTGTTCGTTCTTTCAAAACTTAATATCTTAAAACCCTCTTGAACACCTAGAGGAGAATTTATTTGAGGGGGAGTTTTGTTTAGTCAAAGGAAAAGCATTTGAAACAAAGGGAGAAAATTTCAAACTTGAAAATGCTTCGCAAAAATCTTACTCATTTACCTTTGACTATCTTGCAAAAAGACTTTGAAAAGAATTTGCAAAAACAAAACTTATGGTGCAAATGTGGTCCAATATGTTAAAAACAAAGAAACAATCCATGCACATCATGTAAGTATTTAAATTGGCTAAATTCCAAGCAACCTTTGCACTTACATTATGCAAACTAGTTCAAATTATGCACTTTTATATTTGCTTTGGTTTGTGTTGGCATCAATCACCAAAAAGGGGGAGATTGAAAGGGAATTAGGCTTACACCTAGTTCCTAAATAATTTTGGTAGTTGAATTGCCCAACACAAATATTGGACTAACTAGTTTGCTCTAGTGTATAAGTTATACAGGTGCCAAAGGTTCACACTTAGCCAATAAAAAGACAAAGTATTGGGTTCAACCAAAGATCAAAGGGACAACCGAAGGCACCTCTGGTCTGGCGCACCGGACTGTCCGTTGTGCCACCGGACATGTCCGGTGCACCAGAGGACTCCGACTTCAAACTCGTCACCTTCGGGAATTTCCAGAGGCGACTCCGCTATAATTCACCGGACTGTCCGGTGTACACCGGACATGTCCGGTGCTCCAAGGAAGAGCGCCCTCACGAACTCGGCAGCCTCGGGAATTCACTTCGGCCACTCCGCTATAATTCACCGGACTGTCCGGTGTAACAGCGGGGCAACGGCTATTTCGGCACCAACGGCTACCTGCGACGCATTAAATGCGCGCGCTGCGCGCGCAGAGGTCAGGCACGCCTATGCTGGCGCACCGGACAATCTACAGTGCATGTCTGGTGCGCCACCGGACATCTAGGCGGGCCCAGAAGTCAGAGCTCCAACGGTCGGAACCCAACGGCTTTGGTGACATGGCTGTCGCACCGGACTGTCCGGTGTGCACCGGACTGTCCGGTGCGCCATCGAACAGACAGTCTCACCAAACGGCTAGTTTGGTGGTTGGGGCTATAAATACCCCCAACCACCCACCATTCATTGCATCCAAGTTTTCCAGCTTCCAACAACTATACAAGAGCTAGCATTCATTGCAAAGCACACCAAAAGAGATCAAATCCTCTCCCAACTCTACACAAAGCCTTAGTGATTAGAGAGAGTGATTTGTAGTGTTCATTTGAGCTCTTGCGCTTGGATCGCTTCTTTTGTTTGTCATTTCTTCTTGTGATCAAACACTCACTTGTAATTGAGGCAAGAGACACCAATCGTGTGGTGGTCCTTGCGGGAAGTTTGATTCCCAAGTGATTTGAGAAAGAGAAGCTCACTCGGTCCGAGGGACCGTTTGAGAGAGGGAAGGTGTCGGCGTTCCGAGACCGGGGGGTCCCCGAGCCGACGAGTGAGTGTGCCGCGTGCCCCAGCCCAGATGGGTCGAGCGCGGGGGCGAGCGCGAAGGGGGGAGAGAGAGAGAGAGAGAGCGAGGTGGCCGGAGCCGGGTCGTGAGGGAGTCGGAGAATTCCCGCGGCCTTCGTGTTCGTCCCGCGCCCAGGTCGGGTGCGCTTGCAGTAGGGGGTTACAAGCGTCCGCGCGGGTGAGGGGAGCGAGCGGCCCCAAGAGAGCGCCTGCCCCTGCCCTCGTTCCCGCGAGGCCAACCTTCTCTAAGAAGGCCCTGGTCCTTCCTTTTATAAGCGTAAGGAGAGGATCCAGGTGTACAAAATGGGGGTGTAGCAAGGTGCTACGTGTCTAGCGAGGGAGAGCTAGCGCCCTAAGTACATGCCCAGGTGGCAGCCGGAGAGATCTTGGCACCCTGTTGGTGTGGCGTCGTGGCTGTTGGAGGAGTAACGGAGCCTGATGGAGGGACAGCTGTTGGAACAGCTGTGCTCTTGCTGACGTCTCCCTGCTTTCGTAAGGGAGCTGAGAGTCGCCGTCGTCATGGTCTAGCGGGGCGCCATCATTGCCTATCTGGCGGAGCTGGCCAGACGGGACGCCGGTCTTGTTCTCTGCGACCCAAGTCGGCTCAGGGCAGGGTGATGATGACGCTCCCTGTTGACGTGGCGGTCTTGTGTCCTAGGTCGGGCGTCGTGGAGGCTCCTCCGAAGTCGGGGTCGAGTCCGTCCTGCATGACAGAGGCCGAGCCCGAGCTCCTGGGTCGGGCGAGGCGGAGGTCGTTCGGCAGAGGCCGAGGCGGAGTCCGAGCCCTGGGTCGGGCAAGGCGGAGTTCGTCGTCTTCCAGGGCCTTAGCCCGAGTCCGAGCCCTGGGTCGGGCGGAGCGGAGTTCGCCGTCTTCCGGGGCCTTAGCCCAAGTTCGCCGTCTTCCGGGGCCTTAGCCCGAGTCCGCCGTCTTCCGGGGCCTTAGCCCGAGTCCGAGCCCTAGGTCGGGCGGAGCGGAGTTCGCCGTCTTCCGGGGCCTTAGCCCGAGTCCGAGCCCTGGGTCGGGCGGAGCGGAGTTCGCCGTCTTCCGGGGCCTTAGCCCGAGTCCGAGCCCTGGGTCGAGCAAAGCCTCCTATGGCACCTCTAGCGAAGTCTGGTCGCCCGTCGGTCTTACCTTTTGCGTTAAACGCCCCGGTGACTTGGTTGGTTGGCGCGGTGATTTAGTCAGGGTTACTTCTTATCGAAGGCGGGGCCTCGGGCGAGCCGGTGATGCGTCTGCCGTGAAAGAGGAGGCCTCAGGCGAGACGGAGTCATCTTAGGGTCGGCTGCCCTCGCCCGAGGCTAGGCTCGGGCGTGGCGTGATCGAGTCGCTCGTATGGACTGATCCCTGACTTAATCAAACCCATCAGGCCTCTGCAGCTTTATGCTGATGGGGGTTACCAGCTGAGAATTAGGCGTCTTGAGGGTACCCCTAATTATGGTCCCCGACAGTAGCCCCCGAGCCTCGAAGAGAGTGTTAACACTCGCTTGGAGGCTTGTGTCGCACTTTTTTGCAAGGGGACCAGCCTTTCTCGGTGGTACTTTGTTCCGGTGGGTGCGCGCGAGCGCACCCGCCGGGTGTAGCCCCCGAGGCCTCGGAGGAGTGGTTTCACTCCTTCGAGGTCTTAATGCCTTGCGTAATGCCTCGGCTGGTCTGGCGGTTCCCTCATGCGAGCAGGGCGTAGCCCAGGTGCACTGTCGGGGCCCAAGTTCTCGGGCTGGTATGTTGACGCTGTCAACGGTTCGGCCGGAGCCGGGTTTGCGAGAGCAGCCCCCGATCCTCCGCACGGAGCGAGAGGACGATCAGGGACAGACTCGACTTTTTACATACGCCCCTACGTCGCCTTTCCGCAAGGAGGAGGGGGGGAGAGCGCCATGTTACCCTCGATGGGCACCGAACATGGTGTCTCCGGTGAGCTGCAATCGGGTAATCCGAGTGGACGTCCGTGCCCCGTTCGTTGGGGGTCGGCTAGGGGCCCGGAGGCACGCCCAAAAATACCTGCGGGTGATCTGCCGGACCTGGTCCCCTAGCGACGGGGTCTGAGGGCTCATTGCCTCCCTCCGATGGGATTCCGTTACAGAGTCGTTCCCGCTGGTCTCGGAAATGTCCTAGGGTACCTCGGGAGCGCAGCCCGAGCCTTGGTTATGTATCGAACGTACCCCTGGTCATCCCTCGCTCGGCGTCTGAGGCGACTGTGAACCCTTCGACAGGCCAGCCTTCGAACCCCTGATCAGTAATGGGCGCGGAGCCCTAGTAGCCTGAGGCGGTCGTGGAACCTTTCGGGAGGCCGACCTTCGAACCCCTGACCAGTAGTGGGTGTCGGGCCCACGCGATCTGAGGCGGCTGTTGAACCCTTCGGGGGGCCAGCCTTCGAACCCCTGATCAGTAAGGAGGCTCGGAGCCTAGTTCCTTCACGGGGAAGGATCCCTTTGGGGGTATCCCCTTTCCCGGTCCCTGTTGCAAGAGATAGAGAAAGAAGGAAAAGGGAAAAAGGATTCGAAATTGAACGTCGTGGCGTACCTTTTTCGGCGTGGTTGTTTTGGCGAAGGCGAAACGTCGCCAGCCGCTCCCGCCCGTAGCGCTGTCCGTCGAGCCGCGGAGTTAATGCGCCGGGGTGAGTAGTTGGCGAGGTTGCCGTTGCGCGTGCGCGAGCCGTTCGAGGTACGGGTCACGGGCGCGTCGTCTTCGCACCGCGAGAGAGGGGGTTCTCTTGCCGCCCCCGGATGGGACGTGAGCCTGGCTGATGGCGTGATCGCTGCTCTTGCGCGCCTGCCACTGTCATTACTGCCGGCCCACTTTTGACCGCGTTTGACCGCTGCGTCAGGCTAGCACTGCTGGGTCGCGCGCTGGGTCGCCTCGAGTTGTGGTATCGGTTCCGCAATCGAGGAGGTGCGGTGGTGGCGCAAGTGATACAGCGGCTTGCATGCAGCATCCGGCGCGCCGGTTGCGCGACGCGTGGGCTTGAGCCTCCGCGCTGGCCTGTCAGGAGTCGGAGAGGCGCGTCCACTTGGCGCGGTTGCATGCCGCCTGCATGGCCGCCTGCCCCTTTCGCCCGCTGGTCTGGGCAAAAGTGGAGGGTTACTTGTAACCGCTGGGTGGTTGCGTGCGTCGTGCGCGACGGTTCGGTCTCCTCTGCTCGAAGTCGGTCTTCCTGACTTGTGGGTCCCAGCCCCCGCGCCGCGGGGGAGGGCTTTGGAGGCGTGTTGAAGAAGACTCAGCCCGTGACGGTTGAGGGCGCAAGCAGGGGGAGTTGCCTTTAAAGGGAGGGCGACCCCCTTCGTAAGGTGACCATGTCTCCTTCCTCCCCTATGCATTGTGTCTCTCCATCTTCCGGGCCCCCGGATGGGGGGAACCGCCGTCTTTTCGCTCCATCGTTGGAGGAACGCAACTCCGTGGGAGTTGGTACCTTTCAGCCATCGTTCGGCTTCAAGGATTTTCATCATGCGGCCCGGCCGCACCCCTCCACCGGCGGTCACCCAAGAGGGTGACTTTCGGCTTGGTGGTGGGGGAAAGCGAGCCGGGCCGCGGCCTCTGCCCCTCCCTCAGCCTCAAGGATTTTCATCACCAGGCCAAGAGGGAGGACGAGGCGAGTCAGAGGGCTGTCTCCGTGTGGGTCGGTTGCCCTTTTCTTCCCCATGCGTCTGGGGGAGAACGGCATCCTCCAGCTTTTCGGAGACTTCCTCCAGCCATGCCGGAAGTGGCGGGTCCCGAGGCGTCATCGGACGGAAGTGGCTTCTCTACCGATGAGATTGCCAACTCCGCCAGTAGCCCTGGGTCTCCGTCTCCTGGCCTGAATGGCTGGCTCTCGTCCTCGGGGGGTGAGAGTTTTTCCGCCGCCCCGCAGGCCCGCCCCTATCGAGTGGGGTTGTTCGTACCTGCGGGGGGGAACCGGAGTTCCGTTTGTAATGGCACTTCGAGTGCCGGGTTTTTTGTTCATTTTGGCTTTCGGGGCCTGAACATGTATGTAATTACGGCGCGGAGCCGTGTTTTTTCCTCATTTTCGAGCATTAAGACTCGCCTGCTGATTATCTGAACCGCTTCACCAAGCGTGAGTTGCCCCGTGTCAAGGTGACGAGTGAGGTATCCGTATCCCGGAGGCGTAGGAATCCCTCGGCTCGGTCGGACCTGTTGTCCGAGGCTCCTCTAGCTTAGTTAGAGAGACCCCTCGGCCGCTCTTCGACGAGCCGAGGCCAGGGGTAGCGATATCAGCACGAGCAGAGGCGGAGTTGGCTCGGAAATGAAACCTGGTTGGCCGGAGCCTAGCCGGGTTGTCTGTTGGCAGGATTGTCGTCGGAGTTGCTCAGCCGAGGCTTCGGATCGAGCTGGCGCCCTCGAAAGGTGGTCGGCCGAGGCCCCGGAGGTGGCCGGCCGAGCCGTCCGCTCGGGCCGGGTTCTCGGAGAAGTCCCTGGCAGAGATTGCTCGAGCGTGGTGATGACGTTGTCCTTCGGAGCGGAGGCCCTCGGACCGCGTCGCCGTCCGAGGCTAGTTCGGGCCTTGCCGAAGTTGCTGTTGATGCCGAGGGTGTCGCTGCCCCCTTCCAGCGTCAAGACCCGAGCCTGCAAGATCAGCTTGTCTTGTAGCGTGTGCTTTGTGCGGCCGTCAAGGCCAGAATACACACCCTTGCCGTGTTGTGAAGCTGCGTCTCTTTTCCTCTTGTTCCAAGCATCTGGACTTTTTGTCGGTAACAGGGATATTTGTGCGAGCGAAAGTTGCTTCTCGCGGAAGGTGAGGAGTGAGGTATCCGTATCCCGGAGGCGTGGGAGTTCCTCGGCTCGGTCGGCCTTGCCGCTTACGCGCACTTTTACTCGTCCATGAGGCCCTATCACCGACTTAGTCGAGAAAACTTGAAGAATCGTTTTGACAGAAGAGCTTCCGAACGTAGAGACTCGTTCGATCCGCGGAGTCACTTTATCCGAGCGCGAGTTACTTATCGCAGAAGGTGATGAGTGAGGTATCCGTATCCCGGAGGCGTAGGAGTCCCTCGGCTCGGTCAGCCTTGACTGCTTACGTGTACCCCGTCGTTTCCAGGATCCACTTTTCGAAGTAGTCAAAAAGCACGAAAGATATTCTGGTAAAAGAGATTTTCTTTTCGAGGAAAATTTTGACGCAGAGGGGGTTTCCCCCCTTTTAGCCTCGGCAAGGCCCGACCCTTCCTTGTTGACTAAACTTTGCGTGGGTGCGGGGTATATGAACAACTTGGAAACATCTTAAGGGTAGAAACGACGTAGCTGTTGGATGTTCCAAGCGTTGCCGTAGACCTCGCCTTGACTGTTGGCCAGCTTGTACGTTCCGGGCTTCAGAACTTTGGCGATGATGAACGGCCCCTCCCAGGGGGGCGTGAGCTTGTGCCTCCCTCGGGCGTCCTGCCGCAGCCGAAGCACTAGGTCGCCCACCTGGAGATCTCGGGGTCGGACCCCTCGGGCGTGGTAGCGTCGCAGGGACTGTTGGTACCGCGCCGAGTGTAGTAAGGCCCTGTCCCGAGCCTCGTCCAGCTGGTCCAGCGAGTCTTCTCGGCTAGCTTGGTTGCTTTCTTCGTTGTAGGCCCTCGTCCTCGGGGAGCCGTATTCCAGGTCCGTGGGCAAGACGGCCTCGGCCCCGTAGACCAGGAAGAAAGGCGTGAAACCCGTGGCTCGGCTCGGCGTCGTCCTCAGGCTCCAGACCACCGAGGGGAGTTCCTTCATCCACCGCTTGCCGAACTTGTTGAGGTTGTTGTAAATTCGAGGCTTGAGCCCTTGTAGGATCATGCCATTGGCGCGCTCTACTTGCCCATTCGACATGGGATGAGCTACGGCGGCCCAGTCCACCCGGATGCTGTGATCGTCGCAAAAATCCAAGAATTTTTTGCCGGTGAACTGGGTGCCATTGTCGGTGATGATGGAGTTCGGGACCCCGAAGCGATGGATGATGTTGGTGAAGAATGCCACCGCCTGCTCGGACCTGATGCTGTTCAGGGGTCGGACCTCGATCCACTTGGAGAATTTGTCGACGGCGACCAGCAGGTGCGTGTAGCCCCCGGGCGCCTTCTGCAGAGGGCCGACGAGGTCCAGACCCCACACAGCGAAGGGCCAGGTGATGGGTATCGTCTGCAGAGCCTGAGCGGGCAGGTGGGTCTGCTTCGCATAGAATTGGCACCCTTTGCAGGCGCGGACAATTCTAGTGGCGTCAGCCACCGCCGTTGGCCAGTAGAAGCCTTGGCGGAAAGCGTTCCCGACGAGGGTTCGGGGTGCTGCATGATGGCCGCAAGCCCCCGAGTGTATTTACCGCAGGAGTTCCTGACCTTCGGCGATGGAGATGCATCGCTGGAGGATGCCCGAGGGGCTACGGTGGTAGAGCTCCTTCTCATCGCCCAGCAAGACGAACGATTTGGCGCGTCGCGCTACCCGCCGAGCCTCGGCTCGGTCGAGGGGCAGTTCTCCTTGGTGGAGATATTGCAGGTACGGGGTTTGCCAATCTTGATCTGGCACGACCCCGTTCTGCTCCTCCTCGATGCGCAGCGCTTCGCCCTCGGGCTCCGAGGGTTCCTCGGGTTGAGCCGAGGATGGCTCGGGCTGGGCCGAGGTCACCTCGGACGAGGCCGAGGGTGCCTCGGGCTCGGGCGCGTCGCCTATCTTGACGGAGGGTTGGTGCAGATCCCGGGAGAAGACGTCCGGGGGAACCGTCGTTCGCCCCGAGGCTATCTTCGCCAGCTCGTCCGCAGTCTCGTTGTAGCGCCGGGCGATGTGGTTAAGCTCGAGCCCGTAGAACTTGTCTTCCAGGCGTCGAACCTCCTCACAGTAGGCCTCCATCTTCGGGTCGCGGCAGAGGGAGTTCTTCATGACTTGGTCGATGACGAGCTGCGAGTCGCCGCGTGCATCGAGGCGTCGGACCCCTAGCTCGATGGCGATTCGCAATCCGTTGATCAGAGCCTCGTACTCAGCCACATTATTGGACGCCGGGAAATGGAGGCGGAGCACGTAGCGCAGGTGTTTCCCGAGGGGCGAGACGAAGAGCAGGCCCGCGCCAGCTCCCGTCTTCATCAGCGACCCGTCGAAAAACATGGTCCAGAGCTCTGGTTGGATCGGAGCCATTGGCAACTGGGTATCGACCCATTCGGCTACGAAATCCGCCAGTACCTGGGACTTGATGGCCTTCCGAGGGGCGAACGAGATTGCCTCGCCCATGATTTCCACCGCCCACTTCGCGATCCGTCCCGAGGCTTCTCGGCACTGGATGATCTCCCCCAGGGGGAAGGATGACACCACAGTCACCGGATGAGACTCGAAGTAATGTCGCAACTTTCGCCTCGTCAGGATCACTGCATATAGCAGCTTCTGGACTTGTGGGTAGCGGATCTTGGTCTCGGACAGCACTTCGCTGACGAAGTAAACTGGCCTCTGAATGGGCAAAGCATGCCCCTCTTCCTGCCTTTCGACCACGATCGCGGCGCTGACCACCTGAGTGGTTGCGGCGACGTAGACCAGGAGGGCTTCTCCATCAGCTGGGGGTACCAAGATGGGCGCCTGGGTGAGGAGCGCCTTCAGGTTCCCGAGGGCTTCCTCGGCCTCGGGAGTCCAAGTGAAGCACTCGGCCTTCCTTAAGAGACGGTACAGGGGCAGGCCTCTTTCGCCGAGGCGCGAGATGAAACGGCTCAAGGCCGCGAGGCATCCCATGACCCTCTGTGCGCCTTTTAAGTCCTTGATGGGCCCCATGTTTGTGATGGCCGCGATCTTCTCCGGGTTGGCTTCGATGCCCCGCTCGGAGACGATGAATCCCAAAAGCATGCCCCGGGGCACCCCGAAGACGCACTTCTCGGGATTGAGCTTGACGGGCCCCTGATGGTAGGGGGCACGTCTCCTTGAGTGCCTTGTCGAAGAGGTTAGCACCTCCGGGGGGCTTCCGAGGGTTCTTGTGCTCGGCGGCGGCGACAAGGTCTGCATCGGGAATGTCGCGTTTCGCTTGCGACTTCCTCCTGCCTTTCTTCTTGGTGCCGCGCGGAGTAGACGCCTCGGGAGCATCTTCCGACGGGCGGCCCTGGGGCTGCTTGTCCTTTCGGAAGATGGCCTCGACCGCCTCCTGGCCAGAGGCGAACTTGGTGGCGATGTCCATCAGCTCGCTCGCCCTGGTGGGGGTCTTGCGACCCAACTTGCTCACCAGGTCGCGGCAGGTGGTGCCGGCGAGGAACGCGCCGATGACATCGGAGTCGGTGATGTTGGGCAGCTCGGTGCGCTGCTTCGAGAACCGCCGGATGTAGTCCCGGAGAGACTCTCCCGGCAGTTGCCGACAGCTTCGGAGGTCCCAGGAATTCCCGGGGCGGACGTACGTGCCCTGGAAGTTGCCGGCGAAAGCCTGGACCAGATCCTCCCAGTTGGAAATCTGCCCCGGAGGCAGGTGCTCCAACCAGGCACGAGCAGTGTCGGAGAGGAACAGGGGGAGGTTTCGGATGATGAGGTTGTCATCGTCCGTCCCACCCAGTTGACAGGCCAGGCGGTAGTCCGCAAGCCACAATTCCGGTCTCGTTTCCCCCGAGTACTTTGTGATAGTAGTCGGGGGTCGGAATCGGGTCGGGAACGGCGCCCGCCGAATGGCTCGGCTGAAGACCTGTGGACCGGGTGGTTCAGGCGAGGGACTCCGATCCTCCCCGCTGTCGTAGCGTCCCCCACGCCTGGGGTGATAACCTCGGCGCACCCTTTCGTCGAGGCGGGCCCGACGGTCGCGATGAGGGTGCTCGTCGCCGAGGTGGCCCGGGGCCGCAGGCGCGGTGTTGCGCGTGCGCCCGGTGTAGACCGAGGCTTCCCGCGTGAGTCGGGAAGTCGCGGCACGAGGTTCCGAGGGGTACCCCTGCCTTCGGGAGGCAGAGCTCTCGGCCCGCTGGGCCGCAGCGCCTTCCAGGAGATGCTTGAGTTCTCCCTGGATTCGCCGACCCTCGGTGGTTGATGACTCCGGCATCGCGCGGAGGAGCATCGCTGCGGCGGCCAGGTCCTGACCGGTTCCGCCGGATGCGGGTGGCGGTCTGTCCCTGGCATCGTTGGCGATGCGGTGCTGGAGACCTTGGGGCAGGTGACGTATTCCTCCGGCCGGGGGCTGGCTCGCCCATACCTGCCCGATGTTCTGGCGGATTGCCTCGAGCGCTCCTGCTCCCTCATCGAGCGCGGCCTGCGCCCCGCGGACTTGCTCGAGCTGTGGGTCGTGACCCCCCGCCGGAACGGGGACCACAGCTAGCTCCCGCGGGATGTCGGCGCGAGGCGCTGGCCCAGGGGGATCACCATCCTCCGGCATGCCGAGACAGCCGCCTCCGGAGGGATCCCCTAGCTCGATGTGGAAACATTCGCGGCTCGGGCCGTAGTCCTTGTCGTCAAGGCTGCGGCTGCCGTCGGAACAGTCGGAGAGGCAGTAGTCACATGCGGTCATGAAGTCCCGCATGGCACTGGGGTTGCCAAATCCGGAGAAATCCCAGCAGATGCTGGGGTCGTCATCTTCCTCGGACCCAGAGGGTCCGTAGGTCGAGACACCCGTCAATCGGTCCCAAGGCGACCGCACACGAAACCCCAGAGAGGTTGCACTCGCCTCAACGTGAGCGCCCGCCAAAGCGAGGCCGCCAGGCGGGTTGAGGCCGAGTCGAAATGACGAAAGATGGGTAGCAGTCGGTACCTTTTTGTCGACGAGGAGCGATGAAGTCACGTCGGGGGCTGATCGCGCCGTCGTCTTGGGTACGAGGGCGACGTCCTGCAGGCCCTCCGTGAGCGTGCTGGCGTCGTCCATCTGCTCGGGGTCGACGTGTTGCGGGGGGATGGCGCCCGCCTTTGCCTCGAACGCGAGGGCGACGCTTGGCGTGTCCTCCGTTGGGGCGCTGGGGGTGTCGATTTGCTCGACACCTGTCGGAGCGCAGCCTCCCGCTCGGCCTTGGTTGCCCCGCCTCCTCCTTCGATGGCGAGGGAGAGGACGGAGCGAGCTCGAAAGTTGTCCTTCCCCCACGCGGGAAAGGCGTCGTCGATTCCGCCGCCGGCGGGCGGGCTGTCCGCCACCATTGTCGCTGTCGCGCGGCGGTGGAAGGAGTATCATGTCGTAGCTGCTGTCGAGAGACATGAACTCGAGGCTCCCGAAATGGAGCACCGTCCCGGGTTGAAGAGGTCGTTGGAGACTGCCCATCTGGAGCTTGACGGGAATCTATTCGTCAACACGCAGCGTGCCCCTACCTGGCGCGCCAACTGTCGGCGTTCCGAGACCGGGGGGTCCCCGAGCCGACGAGTGAGTGTGCCGCGTGCCCCAGCCCAGATGGGTCGAGCGCGGGGGCGAGCGCGAAGGGGGGAGAGAGAGAGAGAGAGAGCGAGGTGGCCGGAGCCGGGTCGTGAGGGAGTCGGAGAATTCCCGCGGCCTTCGTGTTCGTCCCGCGCCCAGGTCGGGTGCGCTTGCAGTAGGGGGTTACAAGCGTCCGCGCGGGTGAGGGGAGCGAGCGGCCCCAAGAGAGCGCCTGCCCCTGCCCTCGTTCCCGCGAGGCCAACCTTCTCTAAGAAGGCCCTGGTCCTTCCTTTTATAAGCGTAAGGAGAGGATCCAGGTGTACAAAATGGGGGTGTAGCAAGGTGCTACGTGTCTAGCGAGGGAGAGCTAGCGCCCTAAGTACATGCCCAGGTGGCAGCCGGAGAGATCTTGGCACCCTGTTGGTGTGGCGTCGTGGCTGTTGGAGGAGTAACGGAGCCTGATGGAGGGACAGCTGTTGGAACAGCTGTGCTCTTGCTGACGTCTCCCTGCTTTCGTAAGGGAGCTGAGAGTCGCCGTCGTCATGGTCTAGCGGGGCGCCATCATTGCCTATCTGGCGGAGCTGGCCAGACGGGACGCCGGTCTTGTTCTCTGCGACCCAAGTCGGCTCAGGGCAGGGTGATGATGACGCTCCCTGTTGACGTGGCGGTCTTGTGTCCTAGGTCGGGCGTCGTGGAGGCTCCTCCGAAGTCGGGGTCGAGTCCGTCCTGCATGACAGAGGCCGAGCCCGAGCTCCTGGGTCGGGCGAGGCGGAGGTCGTTCGGCAGAGGCCGAGGCGGAGTCCGAGCCCTGGGTCGGGCGAGGCGGAGTTCGTCGTCTTCCGGGGCCTTAGCCCGAGTCCGAGCCCTGGGTCGGGCGGAGCGGAGTTCGCCGTCTTCCGGGGCCTTAGCCCGAGTTCGCCGTCTTCTGGGGCCTTAGCCCGAGTCCGCCGTCTTCCGGGGCCTTAGCCCGAGTCCGAGCCCTGGGTCGGGCGGAGCGGAGTTCGCCGTCTTCTGGGGCCTTAGCCCGAGTCCGAGCCCTGGGTCGGGCGGAGCGGAGTTCGCCGTCTTCCGGGGCCTTAGCCCGAGTCCGAGCCCTGGGTCGGGCAAAGCCTCCTATGGCACCTCTGGCGAAGTCTGGTCGCCCGTCGGTCTTACCTTTTGCGTTAAACGCCCCGGTGACTTGGTCGGTTGGCGCGGTGATTTAGTCAGGGTTACTTCTTATCGAAGGCGGGGCCTCGGGCGAGCCGGTGATGCGTCTGCCGTGAAAGAGGAGGCCTCAGGCGAGACGGAGTCATCTTAGGGTCGGCTGCCCTCGCCCGAGGCTAGGCTCGGGCGTGGCGTGATCGAGTCGCTCGTATGGACTGATCCCTGACTTAATCAAACCCATCAGGCCTCTGCAGCTTTATGCTGATGGGGGTTACCAGCTGAGAATTAGGCGTCTTGAGGGTACCCCTAATTATGGTCCCCGACAGAAGGGTTGAAAGAGACCCGGCCTTTGTGGCCTCCTCAACGGGGAGTAGGTTTGAGAGAACCGAACCTCGGTAAAACAAATCCGCGTGTCTCACTTCATTATTCGCTTGCGATTTGTTTTGCACCCTCTCTCGCGGACTCTATTATATTTCTAACGCTAACCCGGCTTGTAGTTGTGATTATTTTTGAGAATTTCAGTTTCGCCCTATTCACCCCCCTCTAGGCGACTTTCAGTTTACAACTCGTTATATAGGCTTAATTAATCATTTAATCAAAATTAGTTCATATTATTTATATATGTGTCACTTAGTTTTTCCTAAAGAATAAACTAAGGAAATTAGTGTTCATGTTCTTTAATAATAATGTTAGTTTGTATATTGTTTTGTATATAGCTTTCTTAATAAAATATAGGACATGTACTTTCTAATAAAAATAAAATATAATTGTTTGTTCATTGTCTTTTACATAAAAGTTCATTTAAGCATATATCATAACTTTTCATAAATAGGTGTTTAATAATAATGATCTTTTCACATATGACCTATTTAGACTTATATCTTAATTTGTCATAAGTGAAGGTTTAACAATAAATTGTAATACGTTCCATAATGCTTCTAAGATTAATAACGTGTTTCGTAGCCCATTAACCTTAGATATAACTTATATGTGTTCTAAAAGGTTAAAAAGGTTTAATATCGTTATAACGTGTTTTATCGCCTTATACCCTTAATCTTAGACGTATCACATATGACGTTTTATAAAAAATTAATTTGGTGAACCTAATATTTATATATTTTAATTAAGATATTTTTAAGATCATGCCTTGTTTTTATAAAGTATAGATCACACATTTTTGAAAAGAATACCTTTTTATTATAACCCTTGCGTGCGATGTTTTTAAAAGCGAACGCTCTTTTCGTTAAACTTTCTTTTAGCTCTGCGTATGATGAATGTTGTATGTTATTGAGTGGTGTTTGTTTCTTCTTGTTTGTTTGTGTGATATTCAGTGGTTGATCTAGTAGTTAAGAATCAAGATCTATTCCTATCCATGGAGGAAACTCAAGTTTTCAATAAGCAAGGTAAGTGGACTTCTCCCTCGGGATACTCTGTTTGATCCCAAACAATACATTTAATAAAGTTTACTCTTTTGGATATATATATATATGCATAATTTGACGGGTTACCTATTTAGATAACCTTTCCAACCTTACTCCTTGTTTAACCTGGGATTATGATCCAATCAAGTAGCTATGCTATTGCTACAACTTAACTTTATGCAGTCACTCCTGTCTATGATATTAATGTTCCAAATGGTAAGTTTACATTATTGTTGTTAACCCGATGGTTAAACAAGATTATTGCATATTAATTGGAACATGGAGTGACCACCCGGGAAAACAGTGCTACCATGAGAACTATCATGGCTCTGGTCTTGGCTAAATAACTAGGGAAGTCCTATGTTGGGTGTTGGTCGTGGTCGACCGGAATGGGGGCATCTGGCAAGCGCTTATAGTACCGGCTCAGGCAGATTGGATACTAGCATAGTTCCCAAAGCTTTACCCTGTGGACTGGACTATAAGTTGGTTACAGTAGGTGTACCTTATGCAGTTTGACCATTTCCAGCATTTGCGTAATGAGGACTCTAGGGAGAAGCCTCGTAGTGAGACCCTGGCCATTCACCTCGGAAGTGAATATGGGTCTAGCTAACCCAGGCTAGAAGGGAATCACGACTCATGGGTAAAGATGTGCCACCTCTGCAGAGTGTAAAACTGATATATCAGCCGTGCTCACGGTTATGAGCAGCCTGGACTCCTCACATGATAATTGAACTTGAAGATGGAAATAAATCGAGATCCGATGATCTGCCAATGGTTTGCTTAAGTGGTTTCACTTAAGTGTTTTTGAAATACTCTTGTATCTTTGCTTAATGGGAATACTTGGGATTCACAATTATTAGTAAGACAAGTGTTGTTAATAAAATGTTGACCAACTAAAATGCTTATCGCTCAACCTCAGCCTCACCTTGTTAGACTTGCATTAGTTTTTCCCCCACTTGCTGAGCCCCGACCATAAGTGAGCTCACCCTTGCTTAATTTTGATCAGAAGTTGCAGATGAAGATATGATGCTAGTCTAGTGATACCCCCGATCATCTTCCTGTGGATGGATGTCCCTGTTTCGCTGTACTTTGATGAATAAATGTTAAGACATTATGTCTGTTCGAAGTGCAATATGTTAATATAATCTTTATTTACGCTCTTATGCATTGTTCTTTTGATATATTACACTTGTGACGTCAACATATGTGTGGAAATAGATCCTGGCACACCTATGCTATGCACCCGGCTCTGCCCTTGGAAACGGGTGTGACAGAAGCGGTATCAAAGCAATGTGACCATAGATTGCTAGATTAGTTAGAAATGGAAAGCCCAGTCAGTCTTTCAAAGCCTGATATATTTTCCTCCATAAAAACTTACTTTATATCAAAACTTGTCTCTTTTATTTCCAACTCTTCTTGTCTAATTCTTTGTCTATCAGAAGGTTCTAATGAGAAGCATTGCAAGATGATCAAGCTAGGATTGCGAAACTCGAAGCGAAGTTTGCCAGAAGAAACCCTTTCGAAGCTACCGACGATGCCCTATTCCCTGTCTTATCCCCACTCCGCAAGAAGTTTCGCTATGGATTCTTTGGATCTATTACCAGACTTCTTGGTTAAGTTGATAGGATTGTTCTTTAGTATTAAGATTTTCGACTAGATCGGTAAGGGCGGTATTATATCATAGTGGTTTTATAATCCCTAATATTTCTATATAACCCTTGACTTTTTATACTTTCGTTTTTTTGCCATTGTATTGCTACCTTTGCGCAATATCTACCTTGATATATTGAATTCTTTGTCTCCCTACTCCTACTTGAAAATACCTCTCTATTTTGTCTCCTTGGTAATGCTTTCTCCCTAACTCACTTCATATCCTTGGTTGTATCATTTATCCTCACTTTAATAATTCATGGTTATCTTATTTCACTCTTGGCCATCAACAAATATGTCTTGTCTAACTCCTTAATAATTCTTACCCAACTCTTTGATGTATAATATCTTTCTTATTCCAAACCTTGTCTCACCTTTTGTTTTGGTTGAATGAGTAGAATTGGGTTATGTTGTGCTGGTATGCTTGAGTTCATTGCCCTTTGTGTTCATGTCTGATTTGCTTCTTTGAAATGATTGTTGGTGTATTGTGTGACTTTTGTCCACAATGGCATCAGTTAGCTAGGTAAAACCTTAGATAGATGGGTTTTCTCTGCTCTCTATAATCTATCTTTGCTCAATCCTTTTGTCCCTTCTATTCTTCCATACCCATATAGATGTCAGACCTTGGAATGTCAACGACAAGTGATGTCACTAAGTGCAAAGAATGCGGTGTGTTGGCAAGTCAAAACAACACTATAAATAAAACAGCTGATGAACATACATTCAAGACACAAAAGGATGCACAACCAAACCAACAGACAAGTGACCTTGGAACATGTTGTTGTTGTGAGTACTATGGAATTCCTTGTCGCCAAATCAGTACAAAAGAAAGTGAAACTGCAAAACAGAAGAACCGGATTTTATTTTCTGGCATTAACAGACAGATGTCTCCCCCTGAACAACTAATAGCAGAGTCTCTCATACCTAATGCATAGTCAATTGATGAATCACAAAGTTTTCCAAAAAGGAAACATCACAAGGATGCCCAGCTCCAAAAAGAAACACATGAGTGTTACATTGATGGATGGACTATTACTTGCACACAGTTTCAGCCTCTTCATTGCATCCGGTCCAAGAAACAAAAAGGAAAACATGGAAAAAGTCAAGAAATAACTTCAAGAAAAGCTTGCTATCAATGTGGACGTGAAGGTCATTACTTCTGTAACTGTCCTGAGAAAAGTTCACTACAGATCACCTCCGAGATGAAGCTATCTCAGTCTTCAGACATGGAATATGAACAGAAATGCACAGAAACCTCTACCAACAACGTAAAGACAACTCCACCGTGTAACTTATCAAGTCGTGCTTGCTTTGGTTGTGGTGATACCGGCCATCTTGTTAATAGTTGTCCTAAGAGAGATGTGGAGATCAATAAGGTCCAAAAGAAAAGACAACACCCTCAAACTCATGCATCAACAAAGAATAAAAAACGGAAAGAGACCACAGGAAAGATAAGTTATGCAGTGACAGGAACCATTCCATATGATGATGCAGTAATTTTTGGAACACTAGTCATTCACACAACTATCACCACCGTGTTGTATGATCCTCGTACAACACATTCTTTTATCAGTGCCCAGTTTGCAACAAAGTATGGTATCTTTAAGTGTCCCTTAAGATCAAGAAAGACCATCAGTACACCTGAAAGGAAAATGTTAGTGAACTACATATGTCCGAAAGTAAGTGTTAAAATCAACGAGATAGATTTTCCAGGTGATCTCCTAGTGATAGAATCAATGAGAAAGGATGTGATTCTTGGAAAGAATTGGTTACAAAGAACTAAGGCAGTAATCCAACATACTGAGAGAACCATGTGTTTGGAAACCCCATCTGGAGAAACAATAGTAGTTGAAGACAATCGACCTCCAGCTCTGATTGGTGCATCTGACAAGGAAGAATAGTATATCATTTAGCTGGAAGAAGGAGTATGTCTCACAAAGAAAAAAATGTCAAAGTGTTGCCCCTTTCAAGATTTGTAATCGTGCTAAGTGATATATGAATAAATTTGGAGAATCTTTCGCACCTATTGTGTTTTGCCTCTTTATAAATAAAATAAAGTATGGTGTCATCTGCTATATGCAAACAATGTGATACTCTAGTTGCCCTAAAATCCCGCTCAAGTCTTTCTCTCAATTTATGCTCAAAGAAATACTCTTGGATCAGAAAGGTGATTTGGATATCATGCTCTAAAATCTATAAGGTTCAAAAGATCTTTGTTAAGGAATATAACACTTGTAAACTCTCAAAGTATGATGAAGCTAGTAGAAATATGAAACCATCCTTGTTCCTTAACTAATCCTATCTTGGAAATCAAAAAGTTGTGTTCGCCCTTTATCTTCATATCGTACAAGCCTCTTATGTAATCTTGTCTCACTATCTCTTTTACTCTCTGACTAGATGATGAACCCCAATGGAAATGAAGTAAATGATGCCAACGACAATATTCCTACCTTAACAACTATGAACGAGAAAAATGAGTCCCAGAGATATTTGATGAATGGAATGAAGAACAACAAAAGGATTAGAAAAATGTTTGGATACATGATTAGTTCACCTCAACCATAAGCAAAAGCCCCGAAACATATGAGTACCCAAACAGAAGAATCAATCCAGACTCAGCTATATAAGATACAGACACCCAATCCATCCTCACCCCCTGTTGGTCAAGCAAAGTTGACTCGCAAAGAACTCAAAGCAAGAGGTGCTTGCTACTACTGCAAAAACAAAGGACATCTTATTCGCGAATGCCCCAAGAAGCGTCTAGACCGAATAAAGAAGAAAGCTGCCAAGCATGACCTAAGCAATAATTCAGAAGATCCACCATTTTATAAGTATGATGATGAAGGACGCTTGAATAGTATACATTGCGGAGCAAAGAAGTAATGAAGTTCCTTAAGATTGGAAGAGTTCAATGTGAACTAAGAACCTACAAAAAAACCATGTGTCTCCTTTGCTTTCGTGCTAGCCTTCCTTAATCTCAAGGACCAGATTCTTTTTAAGAGGGGTAGATTTGTGACACTATGAAAATCAATAAATAAAAATAATACATGTAGTTAATAATGATATTTATGGTAATTAATTTTCTCTTAAGTGTTCGTTATTTATTTGCCTTTGGAATGATTTTTGAATGCTCATGATTGATTTTGAATATTGAATATCATTTCTTCTTAAATAAAAATTCACATAAATAATATAATAAATATTAGTCCAAGAATTAATATTTTATTTATAAATAATTTTGGTTTGGATTATTATGAATTTTATGATTATTTGAATAGGTATTTCGAATTTAGAAAAGGAAAAAAAAGAAGAAAAAAATAACCTAATCTAATCCTAGCCGGCCCATTTTGGCCCATGAAGCGCGCCCCTAACCCTAAGCTGCGCCCCCCTGGGTTCTCCCCTAGCCGCCGCCAGGGGGAAAATCCCCCTTCCTCCTTCGCGCGCGACGCCCCATCCGGCTCTCCTTTCCCCTGTTCCTCTCTCCCACTCGGCTCTCTCTCTTCTTCCCTGCTCTCTCTCCCGGAGCCTGACCCCGCGACAATGCCGCGCGCCAGGGCGTGACCCGCCCGCTCCAGCCGTGCTTGGCCGCCGCGCGCCCCTGCGCCTTGCACCCCGCGCCATGGAGGATGCCGACCCGACGCCACCGAGCAGGCGCCCGACCAAGCAGGCCGCCAGAAGCCACGCAACTCACCGCGACGCCCGAACCAACCGCAGCCGTCTGTTCGTTCCGCGTTGGACTTTCATGAACCTTCAATGCTGCCGTTTCTTCCTCCATTACTCCCTCCCCCATTGTTGCGTCATGAAGAACCGACGGCGTCATTAATGGTGCTTAAGGCCGCCGTTTCTTCCCCTCGGCTCGCCCTCTCCCCTTCCTTCTCCCCTCTATAAATCTGGCCGAGCCGGACCTCTCTCTCCCTCCCCAAGCTCACCCTCTCTCTCCTCGCTCTCCTCGTGTTCACGTCGCGCCCGCAGCCGCGCCACACACCCGCCGTCGAGCCTCTGCTCGCGTCGTGCCCAACTCGCCACCGTGAAGCTCATCCGCGCAGCATCCCCGTGACCGTGACCACGCCATTCGTCAATCATCCACCATTCGTGGAGCCTCATCGCCGGAGTTACGCCGTCTGCCGTCGACGCGACCATGCAGCACACCAACTGGACCATCCGCGCCCAATGCCGAACCCCGTTCGTGCCGTGCTCGCACCTATGTCGTGCCTCTCCGTGCCGTGGTGCCATCGTGCGCTCGAGCTCGTTCACCGTCGTCTGTTCACCCAAGGTTGAAGACAACCCACTGATTTTTCTTCAAAAATCATATTTTGAATCTTGCGATTTATCGTTGTAATATTGATGCGATTTGGCGATTTACGTGTATGATTTTAGAGATTCGATATATACGTGTAACCGAAATCGAACCCCGCGACAACGCTTTAATATGTGTATGATTTTTATAATTTTAATAAGTACTGACACTATTCACTACTTCCATGGTTTTCGTACTAGAAATGTTTAAAATTGAATTTCGCTTTAGTGTGTGTGGAACAATAATTGTTAGTAGTATTTTAAGTGTAAACTTATGGATATAAGAAATTGAAATAGAAATTAAGCCACGTATTTCCGGTCGATTGAAAATATAGATTTGTACTATTAATAATAAATATATTTATAAGTATGGCACTTAAGTACTTAGAATTAGTAAGACACTTATTTATGTCATAATAACCATGAATATGTTATTAAAAGTCTCACTTAGTGATTTGCAATTAATTCTTATTATATTAATGTCAGAAGAAATAAATAAACAATTTTTAGTTATATGTATAAATTCTATTTAGAAAAGAAAGGAGAAAACCGAAATAGTAGGATTTATAATGTTAAAATGACTTAACTAGGCACTCATACTTTTCTAATAAAAAAAATAATAGTTATGTCGATAAACATAGATTTCTTACTAAAGAATTAGATAATTTATTTCTAACTTTAAAATAACATTTTTAATAGTTATCATATTTAACAAGATTCATTATAGATGTTTAAGTATAGCCGTATTAAATAGAAACTTAATAGTAATATGTCATATAACTTTTCTAATAATGATATAATAGCTTAATTAAGTGCTCACATCGTCATAACTAAAACAATAGTTAATAACATACCAATGAATATAATATTCATTTTAAATATCTAGGTCATATGTTTCTAAACTAAATGTAAAGATAAATAATAGAGTAATTATGTCCTTTCATAACCTAGTTAATTAGATTTATATTTGTTTACAACTGGTTATATAGGCTTAATTAATCATTTAATCAAAATTAGTTCATATTATTTATATATGTGTCACTTACTTTTTCCTAAAGAATAAACTAAGGAAATTAGTGTTCATGTTCTTTAATAATAATGTTAGTTTGTATATTGTTTTGTATATAGCTTTCTTAATAAAATATAGGATATGTACTTTCTAATAAAAATAAAATATAATTGTTTGTTCGTTGTCTTTTACATAAAAGTTCATTTAAGCATATATCATAACTTTCCATAAATAGGTGTTTAATAATAATGATCTTTTCACATATGACCTATTTAGACTTATATCTTAATTTGTCATAAGTGAAGGTTTAACAATAAATTGTAATACGTTCCATAATGCTTCTAAGATTAATAACGTGTTTCGTAGCCCATTAACCTTAGATATAACTTATATGTGTTCTAAAAGGTTAAAAAGGTTTAATATCGTTATAACGTGTTTTATCGCCTTATAAACCCTTAATCTTAGACGTATCACATATGACGTTTTATAAAAAATTAATTTGGTGAACCTAATATTTATATATTTTAATTAAGATATTTTTAAGATCATGCCTTGTTTTTATAAAGTATAGATCACACATTTTTGAAAAGAATACCTTTTTATTATAACCATTGTGTGCGATGTTTTTAAAAGCGAACGCTCTTTTCGTTAAGCTTTCTTTTAGCTTTGCGTATGATGAATGTTGTATGTTATTGAGTGGTGTTTGTTTCTTCTTTGTTTGTTTGGGTGATATGCAGTGATTGATCTAGTAGTTAAGAATCAAGATCTATTCCTATCCATGGAGGAAACTCAAGTTTTCAATAAGCAAGGCAAGTGGACTTCTCCCTCTGCATACTCTGTTTGATCCCAAACAATACATTTAATAAAGTCTACTCTTTTGGATATATATATATGCATAATTTGACGGGTTACCTATTTAGATAACCTTTCCAACCTTACTCCTTGTTTAACCTGGGATTATGATCCAATCAAGTAGCTATGCTATTGTTACAACTTAACTTTATGCAGTCACTCCTGTCTATGATATTAATGTTCCAAATGGTAAGTTTACATTATTGTTGTTAACCCGATGGTTAAACAAGATTATTGCATATTAATTGGAACATGGAGTGACCACCCGAGAAAACAGTGCTACCATGAGAACTATCATGGCTCTGGTCTTGGCTAAATAACTAGGGAAGTCTTATGTTGGGTATTGGTCGTGGTCGACCGGAACGGGGGCATCTGGCAAGCGCTTATAGTACCGACTCAGGCAGATTGGATACGAGCATAGTTCCCAAAGCTTTACCCTGTGGACTGGACTATAAGTTGGTTACGGTAGGTGTGCCTTATGCAGTTTGACCATTTCCAGCATTTGCGTAATAAGGACTCTAGGGAGAAGCCTCGTAGTGAGACCCTGGCCATTCACCTCGGAAGTGAATACGGGTCTAGCTAACCCAGGCTAGAAGGGAATCACGACTCATGGGTAAAGATGCGCCACCTCTGCAGAGTGTAAAACTGATATATTAGCCGTGCTCACGGTTATGAGCAGCCTGGACTCCTCACATGATAATTGAACTTGAAGATGGAAATAAATCGAGATCCGATGATCTGCCAATGGTTTGCTTAAGTGGTTTCACTTAAGTGTTTTTGAAATACTCTTGTATCTTTGCTTAATGGGAATACTTGGGATTCACACTTATTAGTAAGACAAGTGTTGTTAATAAAATGTTGACCAACTAAAATGCTTACTGCTCAACCTCAGCCTCACCTTGTTAGACTTGCATTAGTTTTTCCCCCACTTGCTGAGCCCCGACCATAAGTGAGCTCACCCTTGCTTAATTTTGATCAGAAGTTGCAGATGAAGATATGATGCTGAACTCCATGGATGCTAGTCTAGTGATACCCCCGGTCATCTTCCTATGGATGGATGTCCCTGTTTCGCTGTACTTTGATGAATAAAGATTAAGACATTATGTCTGTTCGAAGTGTAATATGTTAATATAATCTTTATTTACGCTCTTATGCATTGTTCTTTTGATATATTACACTTGTGACGTCAACATATGTGTGGAAATAGATCCTGACACACATATGCTATGCACCCGGCTCTGCCCTTGGAAACGAGTGTGACATAAACCATTCTAAAGAACGGTCTCAATAGGATTGTTTGGAGCACATGGATTTCAGTAGGTGTTCTGAACTGTCTGGAGCACATAAAAAGCTAAAGATGTTCTCAACGGATGGACTTGTAAGAAATAAATAAAAGACTTGTTTTCTGAACAGCAACAAATGTAATTCGACGGCAACAAGTGTATGCATACTACCGACTGGACAGCAACTAACAAGTTCAGAGTTGGAATGCTTACTTCTGAACATATGGAAGAGTTAGAATGCTTAGACGATGTCGTGACCTGGGAATACAACCAACACATCCATACATATGTTTAGGCGATGTTCTCAAGAGGAAAAAATGAAGATGGCACCTATAAAGGAACAACCGAATACGCACATCCCATTGTCCTCGTGGTGGGTGACGGCATCGCCTATGGTGCCCCTTTCCCACTCTTTAATAGTAATCGCGGTGTGTTGGCGAAGATGGAAGGAGTGCGGCATGGGGGAGAGGATGGAAGGGGTACGTAGAGCGCTAATTGGGGGCGCGGATTTGGGGGTAGCTCCTGTGGAAGGTGAGACTGGCGTGGTGGCAAGGAAGGAAGGTATATCACGACGCAGGGCGCGAGGGTTGTTTCTATTGGTGGGTTGTCGTCGCAAACAACCTTGATTTCACTAATCCAGTCAAGGATGGAAGGGGACACGTTAAGTGGCTAAAGATGGAAGGGGCAAGCTGCTCAATGACGAAGATGGAAGGGGCGCTGGGCTAGTCGGTGTTGGGCAACATCCGCGGGAGAGGCGGGGGCACATGTCGGGCGTGGTGGTGGGCACGGCAGGCGCGGCGACATCTGTAGGAGCGTGTGCAATATGGGCACAATGCAGGAACGCACGGACAATGACAAAGTTGTGAACGCTAACTTTATACTCTTAGTAGAGTAGTATAGATAACCTCTAAGGGGGTGTTTGGGAACAAAGTTTTTCTGCAGTTTTGGAAGAATACTGCAGTATTCTCAAATACTGCAGTATTATATACATAATGGTGTTTGGCAAGCTGGGTAAAATCTCTGTTTTCAAAACTGAAGTATTGCAAATACTATAGTTGTTTTAAGTCATTCTAAACTTAGCTCTGGACCTCAGTTTTCAAAACTGCGGTATTATAAACTACGGTATTGTCATAACTAAAGTATAGTATAGTATTTCAAAAACTGTGGTTTTCAAAAACTTTGTTCCCAAACAGGGCCTAAAATGTTGGAGATAACCTAATACTGATATCGAGTTACAGAACCCTCGAGCCTCGAGCCTGCACCCGACCCAGCCCTTCCCCTCCAAGGCTCCAACGTGCGAGCCGTGACGCGGCCCCAGTCCACGTCTCCCGTACATATCAACACGCGCGCGGCTTGCCGTCCCCAAGACGGATCCTTCTGCACTGCAGACCCACTGAACAGCATGGTCCCACATGGCAGTGGCGATCAGACCACGAGCACCGGGTGCACGTGTGGCGCCACGTTACCGGGCAAGGGGCAGTGGCACGCGCTTAATTACCAGCAAAGTTAAGTCCGTACTAATACGAGCCCCGCAACCCCCGTCCCCGTCCTCTTCTTCTTCCCCCTTCCTAGCGGCACGGCACCAGGTCCGCCCTGGTGGCATCTCCGTAATTTCGCGCCTCTTCGCCGCCAAGGGGTGGGGCCGTGGGGGTGGCAAGAGGAAGAGGTATGGGCAACGCCAGCGGCCGCGAGGAGGACGCTGCAGCTGTTGACGGCGATGGCGCCGACGTGGAGGACGGCGGAGGGGACTCGTCGGTCCGCTCGTCGGAGCGCAGCTTTCCGCCGTACGGCAGCGGAGGAGCCAACCACGTGCAGCGCGCGTGCTCGGTGGGTGTCGTAGGTGGCGGTGGAGGCGCCGGTTCGCCACCCGGGAGTCCTGGCCACTCGCTCTCGCCGCGGATGTTCGTGCCCCAGGTCAGATCACGAGATCCCGCACCGCTATTTCGGTTTGCTTGCTCGTTTGATCAATCTATGGTTTGGTTTCCGATGCTTGTTTGCTCGGGAGGTGGTCGGGTGATCTGAAGATGCCCATGATTTTGGTTGGTTGGGTTAGGGTCCAATGCGACGAGTGGTCGCGATCTGGAGGTCGCTGGCAAGGTTTGGTATCGTCCTAATTCGCTTGTGATTGATGCCAACCGACAAGCGTCTTTTCTCTATGAACCAATTTTGCTGCCGTGCGCGTGCAATCTCGTGAAGTTATTTGCAAGTTGCTCACTTAGTACTTTAGTAGCTTAACTACTAGTTTGTGCTCGAAATGCGGCGAAACGTTTTTGCACCCGTCAGAACGCAAATGCTAACTTTGGTTGGTCCTTGGTCGTTATCAGCGGTAGATTTTGTCAGAATATTTTCTTGATGATACTTAAGCTGTTAAGCTGTCAGACAGTCCGTTGCTGAACTGGGAGCTTCCAGTGTACTCAAGTTGTTCATTGGTCATAATAACAGAGTGATGTTTCTTGAACTCTCACTTGATTTTCTAATCATATATTAGATGGTTTAATAGTGATGTGAGAAATTAGTGTTGAGATTGATGCTCCAACAAGCTCTGTACAACTAGATCACTGTGCGTCTGTGTGAGCCTTTCCTTTCATGATGCAGCTTGTGGCATTATGTATGTAGGGCTTGTGAGAAAACTAAAAACATTCACATAAATATGCTTGGTAATTTATTGTTAATTGCTCCAGAAACTGTTTCAGTTAATAATGATGTAAAGACCTACTCCCTCGGTCCTATAATATAAGGTGTAACTGCTTTTTATTCTTGTCTCATAATATATTTGTCCTATAGTATAAGGCGTGCTCTCTCTAGACACACATACATTAATGCAGTAGTATTAATGTTGATAGAGAGAATTAAATATATTTCTTAGTCTTTGAACCAGAGGTTGTTACACCTTATATACTGGGACGGAGGGAGTAGTAACATTTGTTACAAGGTTTCAGAAGATGGCAATATTTTTTTTATTTTTCAGAATGATAAAGAACTAGTGGCATTTGTAATTGGTTCAGAATAGGATAGTATATTCTTGCGAAAGGGCCTCTAGCTTAGTGGTTATGGCTTCTGAGTAGCACCTCTAAGTCCCGGGTTTGATTCCCCTCAGGGCGAATTTTCGGGCTTGGTTAAAATAATCTCCTCGTTGTGTCCCATCCGCTCTTGGGTTACAATGTCCTGTGCGCCACCCTCCGGTTGGACCGTTGCAGAATGAACGGTTGACACCGACCCGTTAGTGATGGGGGCCCGGGTTCGGAGGTTTTCTCGGCCGGGATCAATGTTTCGGTCTCTTCTTAATATTATACCGGGAGAGCGGTCATTCTCTCCCCGACCGATTTTTTTAGGATAGTATATATTCTTTTTTTCCTTTCCGTAATGTGTTGCAAGTTGTTCTATATATGGTCCTACTCTTCTTGCCGTGCAGAGTATGACCACAAAAAATGCAGAGTTGACACAGAACTGGGAAAAACAAGTACATATAGTGTAAGCAACTAGTATACAGTTAGGCTAGTTTAACCTTTCATCCCAGTGGTTTGCTATGTGACCTTATTTGAGGTTAGGCAGATTTTTCTTAGCTTTGAACCCTTGACCTGCCTGTTATAAGATTTGTTTAGCTGCTTTATCAGACATGTGTTTTTTTGCCACAACTGTGGCAAACAATTTGTGTAAATTATGTGTACTATGTTATTACAAAATTATGGCATTTTTGTGTGCCACAACTGTAGCTGCGGACCAAACAATTTCTGTAGCATTCAAATTCTAACTTAAGCGATGTATCTCTGTTCCAAATTAGAGTTCACTTTAGTTTTGATCCAGGACAAACTTCTCTATCTTTGACTAAGTTTATAGAAAAATGCATCAACAATTCAACATTAAATGAATTTCATTAAATTCTCCATGTGTTTTGATAGTGCATTTATTTAACTTGAATGTATTAATATATTTTTTTCTAAAAACTTGGTCAAAGTTAGAGAAGTTTGACTTAGGACAAAGCTAAAGTGATGTATCATTCAGAAGTCGGAACTGAGGGACTAGCAACTAAAAAGCCCATAATTCATTTACTAAAACATGCATGATAAAACTGTGGCTGCAAGCTGAATGGTTAATTGGTCTTTCATATAACGTGACAATTGTTTTTATGAACTTTATCTGGAATTGGAGCTGTTCCTTTTGTGGATTTTCAGTAGGACTACACAGATGAAGCATTATTTGTTGATGTTATTTTTAATGTGTATTTTCACATCGACTGAACAGACACAGTGGATTTACTACTTTTACTCTTATTTAAAGTGTCCCACTATTCATTCTAACACTTCGATAACTTGCTGTGCTATATTGTCCTTTGATTATATTTCAAGCTGCAAAGTTATCTTATTGTTGTCTTCCTTGTATAAATTATTCTAACAAATGTGATATGAGTTTCTTTAAATTGGTGGATTTCCTCTGATGCTAGAACAGTACCATCCATAACAATCTTGAATCTAATATTCAGCTTGTCGATACTTTTCATTTTACCCTGTTCTTGTGTTCTGTTTGGAAAAGAGATTTACTTTTCCTTTTACTACTGATTGTTTTTCCTTTCATGCCACAAGGTTTCCTCCTTCAGTAAATTTCTTTGCAAGAATGTCCTAATAGGATGCAAGGCTCATGATTTGTGTGGTCTCCACTATTTTGAGGCAACTGAGTATCTTGTATTAGTGTCACTTGGTCTGCACTTTCTCAAGAATGAAAGGCTAGATTAGAAGCTGGATGATCTTGCAGGCTGAAAATTGAATTGTTTCTGCCTGGTGGTATTCATTCAAACTTTCTAATAGAGGGAAAAGCTCTATAATGGTAAAATGTGATGTTTGATGGCCTAGGATTTGGTTCAACAACTTTCTTGTCCACCACTTCAGTCACTACCTACCTCCTTTGTCCTGACACCAATTGGTCCGCTATAGACTTGTTGAGCATATAAATTAAAACCAGTCATCTGTTTCCTTAGCTATAAGGACCTGTTTGGATCCACCAGCTAAACTTTATGACTAAATTAAGCTGTAGTGGATCCAAACAGCCTAGCTAAAATATCAGCCAAATGCTTCTTAGCTAATAAGAACCCCATTATCTCATTATATGTTCCAACCCAGCTTAAAGTGCTCAATGACCAAATTACCCTCCTGTCTTTTCCACATCTGGGCCCTCGGGCTCCGTTCCACCACGCTTGGGCATTTTCACCAGCCTCCTCCCACAAGCGGGCCACGCCGGCTGGTAGCACTGTTCCCGGCGGACCCAGCGGCATGGCGCCTCCCCAGACAAGGCCGTGGCATCCGGCAGCGGAGGGCCGCTCACGCTCCACACTGGTGGTGGGGTCGCACATATCCTGGCAGCGGAGGGTTCTTGCCTCGTGCTCCTCAGCACAATGGAGATGGATGGTCAATATACACCTATTAGCTAGAGGATCCAAACAGCCCTAGCTAAACTTTAGCTGGTCATATTAGCTGGCTAAAGTTTTTTTTCTCGAAATGCGCAGAACTGCACCTCATTGTATTAAGAAGAAAAGGTAACCAAGGGTCTAAAGAAGGCCCAATACAAAAAAAAACCTTACGAGGGCCAGAAGCACGCATACAGAAAGGAATCCATCTAGGAAAACATAACCCACACACTAGGGAAGTCACTAGGACTCAGCTAAGGGGGCTGCCAGATAAGAAATGCCTTTTGCCCCGCTATTTCCCACCGATGCATCTCCTCTTTTGCCCAGATAAGGGTTAGAGTTATATTTAAATTCCAACCATCAAAAACACATCTATTCCGGTGATTCCAAATCGCTCAAGCACCCAAAATGATGAGGGAGTTCAGACCCTTTTTGATAAGCCCACTTACTACTCCTGCTGCCTTTTCCCACCAGCCTAGGAAGGAGGAAGCAGCCATCTATGGTGCGAGGGAGTTGCAACCCAAACTGTCTCAGTAAAAGATACCAGAATTCTCTTGCAAAGACACATGTCAGGTGGTCCATAGTTTCAGCCTCTTGGTCACACAAAAGACATTTCTCCGAGTGATCCAAACCTCGTTTTGCAAGCCTATTCGCTGTCCAGCATCTTTTCTGAGTAACTAGCCAAATGAAAAACCGGCATTTGGGCGGGGCCCATGATTTCCACACCATCTTATAATATGCAAAGGAACTTGAGCCAAGGAAAAGGCCTTTGTAAGCAGATTTAGCCGAATATTTGCCATTTGAGGCTAAGCTGAAAAGGTGTTTATCATCTATGTCAAGCTGCAGTTCAAAATCTGAAAGCAAATCCCAGAGGTGCTGGCTAAAGTTTAGCTGGGGTGGATCCAAACAGAGCCTAAGTGATAGTATGAGCATTGTCAGTATATATTGATTAGGCCTGTTACTCCTCCTGTATTGCAGACCCCTGTACCTCCACTGCAAAGGGCTGCTGATGTAACTCCAGTGTTCAACCAGATATTGATGAATGATCAAGAAGAAGAATATGATGGCCCCCCTCAAAAGGAAATTCCTTCTTTAATTGTCTGGACCCTTGGAGGAAAGAATGTATATGTTGAAGGATCATGGGATAACTGGAAATCAAGGTACAATAATTTAATTTATTTATATAATCCTGTATAAGTCAAACATTAATTCCTGAGATTGTTCGAATGTTCTAACCAACTTAAGCAGAACTGTAACTTCAGACTGCGGTGAATTTCATCCTGAGATTGTTCATTTATACGTGTTGCAGAAAAGCCATGCAAAAATCTGGGAAAGATCACTCTCTTTTGCTGGTACTCCCGTCAGGAGTTTACCGATACAGATTTGTTGTAGATGGAGAAAGGAGATGCCTTCCTGACCTTCCCTGTGAAACTGATGCAATGGGCAATGCGGTTAACCTTCTTGATGTTAATGTGAGTATTAATTTTTCTTAATTTTGTGCCAAAGACCTGAGCACAGCTAGGAAAAAAAAAAGTACTGGGTGAAATTTACAAAACGCATGATACTGCTGTAAACCATATGCTTGTTTGCCTTCCTTAACAAAAGAAAGAAGAAGAATTTTGGTCTTGGCTTAACTCAACTTTAGCATGCCAAATCCGTAAACAAATGAGATGACAGTATGCAGTTTGTTTGTTTTACTGCTTAAACTGCGATAATCTATCTAATTTTCCGAAAGGTCATCCACTGGGAATTTTGTACCAATTGTGGGGTTGTTTGTAGCCACCTTCACTGTGGTAGATTGACAGAAAAGGTTTTACTGAGCTGAGAACTTTTAGTTAATGTAATATATAAAAAGGTACTCGTGGCATCATCTATTTTGGTCCTCTGTTGAAATGATTCCCCGATACTCTTATTGTGCATGCAGGATTTTGTCCCAGAAAGTGTTGAGAGCGTGGTAGAATTTGAGCCACCGCTTTCTCCAGACTCTAGCTACAGTTTCCAGGCACCTGAGGACAAGGACTTCGCCAAGGAGCCACCTGCTCTTCCAGCTCAACTCCATCTCGGCGTCCTTAACTCACAGAACTCGGAAGAAAGCTGCGCGCGGCCGCAGCACATAGTCCTCAATCACCTCTTCATAGAGAAGGGCTGGGGTGCCCACCCCCTGGTGGCGCTCGGCCTAACCCACAGGTTCGAGTCCAAATATGTAACCCTCGTCCTGTACAAACCCATCGAACGATAGCAATACCCCGCGCATGAAGAGCGGAAGTTCAATGCTTGACAACTCACTGCGGGAGCAGCGATGAACAGCGCCGAGGTTGTACATGCATGTGAAAGCGGTTGAGGTTCAGGAGTATTTTTTTTTCCGTGCCCTGCTTGCAGAACCTCTGGTAGTCTGGTTGTTAGCTGTACATGCTGCGCTATCATGATGTTGGCCTTCTGGTTTGTTTACAGAGAGATTTATAGAGAGACAAGGCGTCCTTAAAATTTCTACATGTCCGCTTGTCGTCGTCGTTCCTCCCCCATCCCATGGCAGGAATGAAATGTGTTGAAATCCACAGGAATGTTAGGTGCCGGAGATAGATCAAGGGATTCCTAGATTTTTGTTTGTTTTTTGACTGGTCAAGACGATGTTGTTGTTATGTACTAAACTCAAGAAATTTTTACAAATGAGATACTGTGGGTTGTACTTTTTTTGTCTTCACTAGTGTTCTCAGGCCGGAGCCAAAAATAAATAAATAAAATTACAATGCCCTTATGCAACGCATTCATGGAGTGAGATTTGCCAAATTCTGCAGAACTCTGCACTATTATTTTTCTTGAAAGCGTCTAGTCATTTAGGTAGTAGAGTTTCTGTGATTAATGACATCATAATAATTTTATGATTATTGTGTGTTTACAATATATATATATATATATATATATATATATATAGGGAAGAGGTAATGGAAGCCCTGGGCTTCCGTTAGTGGGGGAAGCCCCAGCCAGGACGCCAACCAGGTCGCGGTCGGCCCACTGTACGCGAGCATGCGTCAGCCATGCATATGATAGCCATGAATCCTGGAAGAGACGTGACAGACGATATACGCATGCATAAATATATGCATAAATCATGCATAGAAGGAATCTTTTGGGCCACGAATCACGGGAACGAATATTATCATGTGTACACCGTTTACGACTGCATAACGCTGTGTAACATGATAGCGTAAACCATGCAACATTTAAATATCCACCGGTTTGAGATAAGGAAAGACGTGCCCCACGTTCGCGTAAATAAAGGCACAGTTACGGGAGGAAACAAATTCTCATTTACAGCCGCTCGTCCACGTTCGTATCTGTGATATTGGCGGCGGTTAACGACTGCATAACGATGCGTAAATAAACCGTTTACGACTGCATAACGATGTGTAACATGATAGCATAAATCATGCATTATATAAATCTTGACCGGTTTGATATAAGGAAAGACGTGCTGCATAATCGCGTAAATAAAGGGACAGTTACGGTTTGAGAGCATTAGTAGAAGGAAATAAATTTTAATTTACAGTCGCAGTTCGCGGGTTCTACTCGAGCGGATTGCAGCGTAAAACGTGAGCTAAAACAGCGTAAATGAGTACGAAATTTAGCGTAAATCATATATCTGTTTTGTAACAGCGAATGGGGTCCAAAAATTACGGCGTGAAAATTGATCACGTTCGATCGTGCACGGATTTTGGCTTGGTCAAATTTCAGCGTAAAACGTGAACCAAACAGCGTAAATGGGTACAAATTTTATCGTACATCATCAATCTATTTCGTAACGACGAATGTGGCCGAAATTACGACGTGAAAATCGCGCTCCGATCGTGCTCGGGTTCTAGGTCAGGTGGATTTAAGCGTAAAACGTGATCCGAAACAGCGTAAATGGATACGAATTTTAGCGTAAACCAACATATGTAGTATGTATTTAAGGCTGGTGGCAAAAAAATGTTTAATAAAATTGACCCAGGTGGTGACACAAGATCCTTATCAAAGGAAACTCAGGATACACCAAAAAAAAGATCTAATTGGCCTATCCTAATTCTTGCATTCCTCGAGTGAATTCTGATAAAAAGTATTCTTGATGCACAAACCTGAAAAGAAAAAACAGACTGTTAGGAAAATTAATGTAACAATGTTTTATTCCCAAAAGACACGTATAAAAAATGAAGCATTCCATATTCCATAAACTAGCTAAGGACTTAATGTGCTTCCAATCAACTGCTTGTGAGCGCAAAAAAGTCCCTATACATTTCTAGCAGCAATATTTCCCCTTTTCCAATTTTTTCGTGATGCTGAAATTCACTTACTATCCATTGGCTACTAGTGATGGTAATGCACTTTTTTGGCACAAAGGTGCCACGCCTACCCATTTCCAACCAATACCCTTTTGCGGCAGGCCAGGCTTCGTCGAGCCATGTGCCTGTCGCTCAGGCAACCAATCATACCGTTTATGACTGGCAGCATTTATACACCATACTACTACAGATACAATGAGATGGCTGGCATGCAAAGTATTATGTAGAAACTGATAGAACATTATCTTATATCGTAGAGGCATAAGTGACTACTCGTATATACCATAGACTCACCAGAACATATTCTTCAAACAGGCCGTATCGGTGGGACCGTGGGAAGTCTTCAAGGCGAATCTCATGCTGTTACTTGGAGGTTCAAGCCTGGAAGATAAATATGGCATTAAAAAAGAGCAGAAAAATACTATATCATATATCAACAAATAACTAAGGGATGTAAACGCTCTCAGAATTATTCAAGAGTTATCTAAAATATGTATAAAAAAGAACACACACTGCCTACTGGATTTCTACAAAATAATTGAGAGGTCCTGATATGCTTTCCTAATAAAAGTGAAAAGTAGCAGATGGCCAGATGACCATTTAAGCAATAATAGTAACAGAAGAATACCTTTTCAAAGGTAAAATAAAATATATATTACATGCAACTACTATAGTATTGTATTTACAAAATTCATTGGCATCCGCATATTGTTCTTAGTTAGTACACATGCACAAGAAAGAAATTCATTAGCATCCTGCAACTACATATACTACCTGCAACTACTGCTCACCCTGCATAAATTCACAAGAAAAAATAAAAAAAATTAATGATGTACTGTTAGCACACATCTAACTGACAAACAGAGATGCAGAAAATTAGATGAAGCAGATGACACAACACAGATGACTAAGTAGTGACTGAACTTGATATCCACAAGACATGAACGTGTTCCCCACTTCTCAACTGGATCCACAAAATTCTAAACTAGAAAACAATCCAGCCCAAACTTTTACAGCCAGCCAATGTTAGTAAACTGTAAGTTGACTACCAGCTAATAGCCATATATCCTAGATGGCTAAACAGATCTATCTTGAACCAATAAGCCATAACACTCAAGGATCTAAAAGACCATTGCGCTCTTTTGTTTCCTATAATAACACTACTGAACATAATAACTAGGCTGTTTGGAGTAGAATGCTACCGAACCAAATTTGATTAGTAAGACAATGGTAAAAATAATTGGCACCCAATCTCACCTACTCCTCCCTCACCTCGTTCTTCTTCACTAATGTTATGTATCTCAATCTGAAGCTGTGCACGATTTTTCTAGTCAGGTCAGCCCTGAGCTGTACGGGGACAGCAGGCCGAGGCTCTCACGTACTGGACAGTGAGTACCTCCTGCTGCTGCTTGTTTTTTTGCATCGCATACAATCTACATGATGCACATATGGCTGCAGAGCGACACGTACGAGGCTACTGGTTGCTACAACGCGCTGTGCCCGGGGTTCGTGCAGACGAGCTCCCGCATCGCCATCGGCGCGTCCATCTCGCCGGTGTCGTCGGTCGGCGGCGCGCACTACGACATGAGGCTGCTAGTGTGGAAGGACTCGAAGCTGGGCAACTGGTGGCTCAGGTACGGGGACCAACTGGTGGGGTACTGGCCGGCGCAGCTGTTCACGTTGATTAATTCCAACAACACAATATCATCCCCAGAGGTAGGGCGTCGCTCGTGCTCTGCTTTAGGTTTGCTAAATTGAAAACTACAGAGGCATAAATCCATTCACTCGATAGATATGTGAATGTGAGACTACAGAGACATCTAAAAATTGAAAACACACTGCTTACAGGTTCACGTATATACCTCCACGGTACACACTGCTATCGAAGGCCGCCCAAAGAAGCGGATCTCGATGTTGAGTGGCGCAGCGTGCTCCACTTCGCATCTCCCAGATGTAGTCATCCGCCGGCGGCGAGCTGGGTGGAGGTGGGGCTCTTATGGCTGGAAGGCGGAGGGGACGAGTGGATCGGCAGATGGGAGGGAGTTGTGGCCGAAGCGGAGGAAGTCGAGGAAGGTCTTGCGATCGAGGAGGAATACGGGCGGATGGCGATTCTGTAGGGGACGACGGCGATCTGCTAGGGTTGGGTTTGGGCATGAGAGGATGAGGGCGGATGGCGATCTGGGAGACAATGACGGTGGTTCAGATTAGGGTTGTGTGCGGCTGGGTGGGTGCGTACTATTGGGTGGATCCGAGTGGGGCGTGGGTGGGACAGGTCGGCCGCGTCACAACTCAACCGTTTTTTTGTTGTGTAAAACGGATACAAAATAAACGTAAATGTGTGCATAACTAATCGTAAAATCTCTTTGGTGGGAGTCTAGTTTATCTGGTCGACCGATCAGATAGGATGATTTGGGCTTTCTCTAATTAGAGAGAGCCCAGGGCTCCTAATACTATAACTAGGAAGAGGTAATGGAAGCCCTGGGCTTCCATTAGTGGGGGAAGCCCCAGCCAGGACGCCAACCAGGTCGCGGTCGGCCCACTGTACGCGAGCATGCGTCAGCCATGCATATGATAGCCATGAATCCTGGAAGAGACGTGACAGACGATATACGCATGCATAAATATATGCATAAATCATGCATAGAAGGAATCTTTTGGGCCACGAATCACGGGAACGAATATTATCATGTGTACACCGTTTACGACTGCATAGCGCTGTGTAACATGATAGCGTAAACCATGCAACATTTAAATATCCACCGGTTTGAGATAAGGAAAGACGTGCCCCACGTTCGCGTAAATAAAGGCACAGTTACGGGAGGAAACAAATTCTCATTTACAGCCGCTCGTCCACGTTCGTATCTGTGATATTGGCGGCGGTTAACGACTGCATAACGATGCGTAAATAAACCGTTTACGACTGCATAACGATGTGTAACATGATAGCATAAACCATGCATTATATAAATCTTGACCGGTTTGATATAAGGAAAGACGTGCTGCATAATCGCGTAAATAAAGGGACAGTTACGGTTTGAGAGCATTAGTAGAAGGAAATAAATTTTAATTTACAGTCGCAGTTCGCGGGTTCTACTCGAGCGGATTGCAGCGTAAAACGTGAGCTAAAACAGCGTAAATGAGTACGAAATTTAGCGTAAATCATATATCTGTTTTGTAACAGCGAATGGGGTCCAAAAATTACGGCGTGAAAATTGATCACGTTCGATCGTGCACGGATTTTGGCTTGGTCAAATTTCAGCGTAAAACGTGAACCAAACAGCGTAAATGGGTACAAATTTTATCGTACATCATCAATCTATTTCGTAACGACGAATGTGGCCGAAATTACGACGTGAAAATCGCGCTCCGATCGTGCTCGGGTTCTAGGTCAGGTGGATTTAAGCGTAAAACGTGATCCGAAACAGCGTAAATGGATACGAATTTTAGCGTAAACCAACATATGTAGTATGTATTTAAGGCTGGTGGCAAAAAAATGTTTAATAAAATTGACCCAGGTGGTGACACAAGATCCTTATCAAAGGAAACTCAGGATACACCAAAAAAAAGATCTAATTGGCCTATCCTAATTCTTGCATTCCTCGAGTGAATTCTGATAAAAAGTATTCTTGATGCACAAACCTGAAAAGAAAAACAGACTGTTAGGAAAATTAATGTAACAATGTTTTATTCCCAAAAGACACATATAAAAAATGAAGCATTCCATATTCCATAAACTAGCTAAGGACTTAATGTGCTTCCAATCAACTGCTTGTGAGCGCAAAAAAGTCCCTATACATTTCTAGCAGCAATATTTCCCCTTTTTCCAATTTTTTCGTGATGCTGAAATTCACTTACTATCCATTGGCTACTAGTGATGGTAATGCACTTTTTTGGCACAAAGGTGCCACGCCTACCCATTTCCAACCAATACCCTTTTGCGGCAGGCCAGGCTTCGTCGAGCCATGTGCCTGTCGCTCAGGCAACCAATCATACCGTTTATGACTGGCAGCATTTATACACCATACTACTACAGATACAATGAGATGGCTGGCATGCAAAGTATTATGTAGAAACTGATAGAACATTATCTTATATCGTAGAGGCATAAGTGACTACTCGTATATACCATAGACTCACCAGAACATATTCTTCAAACAGGCCGTATCGGTGGGACCGTGGGAAGTCTTCAAGGCGAATCTCATGCTGTTACTTGGAGGTTCAAGCCTGGAAGATAAATATGGCATTAAAAAAGAGCAGAAAAATACTATATCATATATCAACAAATAACTAAGGGATGTAAACGCTCTCAGAATTATTCAAGAGTTATCTAAAATATGTATAAAAAAGAACACACACTGCCTACTGGATTTCTACAAAATAATTGAGAGGTCCTGATATGCTTTCCTAATAAAAGTGAAAAGTAGCAGATGGCCAGATGACCATTTAAGCAATAATAGTAACAGAAGAATACCTTTTCAAAGGTAAAATAAAATATATATTACATGCAACTACTATAGTATTGTATTTACAAAATTCATTGGCATCCGCATATTGTTCTTAGTTAGTACACATGCACAAGAAAGAAATTCATTAGCATCCTGCAACTACATATACTACCTGCAACTACTGCTCACCCTGCATAAATTCACAAGAAAAAATAAAAAAAATTAATGATGTACTGTTAGCACACATCTAACTGACAAACAGAGATGCAGAAAATTAGATGAAGCAGATGACACAACACAGATGACTAAGTAGTGACTGAACTTGATATCCACAAGACATGAACGTGTTCCCCACTTCTCAACTGGATCCACAAAATTCTAAACTAGAAAACAATCCAGCCCAAACTTTTACAGCCAGCCAATGTTAGTAAACTGTAAGTTGACTACCAGCTAATAGCCATATATCCTAGATGGCTAAACAGATCTATCTTGAACCAATAAGCCATAACACTCAAGGATCTAAAAGACCATTGCGCTCTTTTGTTTCCTATAATAACACTACTGAACATAATAACTAGGCTGTTTGGAGTAGAATGCTACCGAACCAAATTTGATTAGTAAGACAATGGTAAAAATAATTGGCACCCAATCTCACCTACTCCTCCCTCACCTCGTTCTTCTTCACTAATGTTATGTATCTCAATCTGAAGCTGTGCACGATTTTTCTAGTCAGGTCAGCCCTGAGCTGTACGGGGACAGCAGGCCGAGGCTCTCACGTACTGGACAGTGAGTACCTCCTGCTGCTGCTTGTTTTTTTGCATCGCATACAATCTACATGATGCACATATGGCTGCAGAGCGACACGTACGAGGCTACTGGTTGCTACAACGCGCTGTGCCCGGGGTTCGTGCAGACGAGCTCCCGCATCGCCATCGGCGCGTCCATCTCGCCGGTGTCGTCGGTCGGCGGCGCGCACTACGACATGAGGCTGCTAGTGTGGAAGGACTCGAAGCTGGGCAACTGGTGGCTCAGGTACGGGGACCAACTGGTGGGGTACTGGCCGGCGCAGCTGTTCACGTTGATTAATTCCAACAACACAATATCATCCCCAGAGGTAGGGCGTCGCTCGTGCTCTGCTTTAGGTTTGCTAAATTGAAAACTACAGAGGCATAAATCCATTCACTCGATAGATATGTGAGACTACAGAGACATCTAAAAATTGAAAACACACTGCTTACAGGTTCACGTATATACCTCCACGGTACACACTGCTATCGAAGGCCGCCCAAAGAAGCGGATCTCGATGTTGAGTGGCGCAGCGTGCTCCACTTCGCATCTCCCAGATGTAGTCATCCGCCGGCGGCGAGCTGGGTGGAGGTGGGGCTCTTATGGCTGGAAGGCGGAGGGGACGAGTGGATCGGCAGATGGGAGGGAGTTGTGGCCGAAGCGGAGGAAGTCGAGGAAGGTCTTGCGATCGAGGAGGAATACGGGCGGATGGCGATTCTGTAGGGGACGACGGCGATCTGCTAGGGTTGGGTTTGGGCATGAGAGGATGAGGGCGGATGGCGATCTGGGAGACAATGACGGTGGTTCAGATTAGGGTTGTGTGCGGCTGGGTGGGTGCGTACTATTGGGTGGATCCGAGTGGGGCGTGGGTGGGACAGGTCGGCCGCGTCACAACTCAACCGTTTTTTTTTGTTGTGTAAAACGGATACAAAATAAACGTAAATGTGTGCATAACTAATCGTAAAATCTCTTTGGTGGGAGTCTAGTTTATCTGGTCGACCGATCAGATAGGATGATTTGGGCTTTCTCTAATTAGAGAGAGCCCAGGGCTCCTAATACTATAACTATATCTATATATATATATATATATATATATATATATATATATATATATATATATATATTAGATTATGGCAATAGAAAATAAATGTCTTATATGGTGTCTGTATTCTTATTGATGACAGAATTAATTATCGTTTTTTCATGGATGAGTCCCTGCTTAGTGAACTCCAGTGGATTCACTTAGCTCAGTACTGGTACCATACTTGCTGCAATTCATCTCAATCATACAGACTCCTTTTGAAATCCTGTATGGGCATCCTCCTCGACACTCACACTTTGGTATAGACCCTGAGCACGATTGTGTGATCCCAGAACTGGATGGCTGGTTACAACGACATCATCGCTGCTCCATCAACAGTTACTCGGGTGACAAATATTTAAGAACGTAGGCAATATTGCATATGGAAAGTTAGGCTGACAAATATCGTACATAACGCCAATTTGCAGTGGACGATAGATAGGGTTTGGTTGAAACTGCAACCTTGTGCTCAATCTTCGGTGACTTCCAGGGTCTGTCACAACCTATCCTACCTCTACTTTTGGTCCTTATGAAATTCAGTCCATAACCGGTCAAGTGGCTTACAAATTAAAAATGGCACCCCACGCTCCACAGTTCACCATGTGCTCCATGTCTCTCCCTTGGTAACTGGTTCGTCTTCGGTTCCCTTTTCGCCCTTGCCTCTTTACACTTCTATGCAGACCTCAGCACTGCATCTCCATGTCCTTAACAAGGCCAATCGCGCAAGCTATCAGCTGCTGATCAAATGGTCAGGGCTGGCCAGCTGAGATGACTACTTGTGAAGATGAAGATGACTAGATGAGGTCGTTCGACTCTTACCAGAGTTCACGGCTCGGGGACAACTGAATCTCGTCTTGGTTCACGCCGGTTTTGATGATGGCCAGTTCCTTGTAATCCACTCTATGAACACACAACGCTCAAACTGATATATATATGTGATATTACGGCCGTACGGGAGGCTCACCCCCACCCCCAAGATCGCTCCGGTAAATGGAGCGGAGTAACTGCAGCCGACGTTAGCGGATCATTTTAGCGTTCCTGCCAGCTTGTGTGCCTCAGCAGAGCTAGGGCATGTTTGGATCGATTCTAAAATACAGATTCTGGATTAAAAAAAGAGGACATATCTGGTGTACATGGAAGATTGATGCACATGGTGCACATATTAAATCATCACCACTCATTATAGATCTAACGTCTCTAGTTGATCATTCAATTTACAAATAACACCTTCTACCACTACACACCACCACGATGGAGAGTGTTCTTAGCAAAATATACCAAACAACTAGAAACGTTAGATCTAAAATGAGTGGTGATAATTTAATATGTGCACTATGTGCACCAATCTTTCATATGCACCAGATATGTTCTCTAAAAAATGATCTTTAATGTTCCTTGGATTCTGTATCCGTGTGCCAAAATTCTAAGGTGTTTGGACGAGATTATGGAATTTTAAGATATTTTTTATCCGGATCCATGGAATATTCAAACGGTACGTACCTCAGTCATTGGTGGCTGGCTGGACTGACCGGCCGCACGGCGCGCACGCCCATCAATGATGCCTGTCTGCCCCCACCGCCCTCTCTTCGCGCGCCTGTCTTGAGCACGCCGAGGCAAGCAGGCGACGCAGACGCAGCCCCCCCCGGGCCCTTTGGCCTCTCTCTCTTTCTCTCCCATGGCAGTAGTAGTGCAGCCAGTACTCGTCCGTCTCTCCCTGACTGATGGAGTCCCTCCATCGGTCCGTCCCTTTCACAATGATTCAGTACAGCAGCACCGCGCAATCAACTCGATCCTCCTCCGTCGGCCGGGCCCTTTGGCTCACTCACTGTCACTCTCACCTACCCTGTGCGCGCTGCGGCTGCGCGCGTGTGGTGGTGTCCATCGACCAGCGGCAGGTCCACGGTCCACCGTCCTGGACGCGCGTTCCCTCGCCAACGCCAACGGAACCCACCGTCGTCTCATCTCATGCGTGGCGCCGAATCGGCGAAAGTCCCCGCGTCCTCCGTCGGGAAGCTGGGCGTGCCATTAAACGCTCTCCATGGGTTACATTGAGGGGGCACGGCACGTACAGGCACACAGGCCGGCACGGAAGAGCCTGACCTGAGACTGAGAAGGGAAAGGGAGCCTCGAGCCCTCGCCCCTCGACCGGCCCTACGTAACATACTCCTACTGAACCACACAACAGGAACAGGCAGTCTACGCTGCAATTATCGCTGCGATACTGTTATCCCACGCCGCTGAATGGACCTGTACAGCCAAGAGGCAAACAGTTTGCTTTTACCTGAAGAGCTTAATTGGATTGATGGGAAGCGCGGTGAGAGGCAAAAGACGACGGAGAGATGAGGAATTGGAATCCGTTAGGCGGCGAGCTCGGCACGTCCGTTCCGCTGACCGGGCCGTCGCCGCCGAGCGCTAGCGGACAGCCGCGGGGCACGCCCTCGCTCGCGCGTGCCCGCAGTGACAAGCGAGACGTACGATAGAGTAACAGAGAGCCATGCATTATTAGGGTATATATATATAGGCTGTCACGTCCGTTCCGCCAGCCACAACCAGGCCGTCAGCGCCGAGCGCTAGTGGACACCGTGGGCACGCACCCGCGCGCCGCAGCGACAGCAGTTTCCTGTGCCGCCGGTGGCAGGGCCAACGCCCGCCCGCATCCGCCATCCGCGTCGCTCGCCCCCAACACGACACCGCCGCGGCGCAAAACGATGATGCGAGTAGGTGAACGTGAACGCGCGCAAGCATGCTCGCTCCCGAGTGCGATCCGCCGCGCGCGCGCGCGCGCAGCGCCAAGAGCTGGGCTGTGAACAGGCAGTGCCCGTTGCGAACGACGCGCACAGAACAGGCACAGTGCGTCGGTGTCCCCGGCCAGAGGACTAGACGTCGACCGTCGACCAGTGCCTGGCGGCCTCTCTGGCCGCGCTCTGGTGTGCGTGTGCGCGTAGCGCGCATGGGGTCGCCACGTGGGGTGTCTCACGAGGCGCAGCGCATTGCAGCGTGCCTAGGATTCGACCTCGGAGTGATGGATGGATGCGCCCTTTTCTTTTCCTTCTGCATGGCCTCTTTTACTTTTGCCCGATGGATCTCCCACCATTCTCCGCCGGTCGTCTTTAAATGCGGCGCTAAACGCTACCGCCTCCTCGCCCTGTGCTCCGCTGCTCTGCTCTGCTCCACTCTCTGCATGCATGCCGCCTAAGCCTAGTAGTGGGCTGTGGTTAGTGTACTGGCTAGCTAGTACTCACTCTGCCTGCTGTCCCTACAGCGCGTGCAACAATGGTTTCCCGCCTGACCCCGGATACCACAGCTAGCACAGGGGGCATCTATACGTAGCAGATGATCAAAGCTAACAAATGACCACCAACCCAACCCCACCATTAGAGGCTTTGAGTGCACTACTTTAATCCGGAAAGAGGCTGAAGTAGCATGGAAGCTATCTGTTTGTTCTTGCGTTTCCCGAGACGTCATTGTTTGGAATCTGACGGGGAAGAGGAAAACGGCACATATATGCGATGCATGGCGGACCAGATGTAAACTTGAAGCTAAAGCAACGCTGCAACGGGAGAGGAGGGTCCAGGCTGTGCCTACGTGCCATTGCCATCCCTGGTGGCGCTGGAACATCGGTCAGGACTATCGATCGATGGGGGGCCTTTTACACATACGTGCTTCCCATTCCCAAACAACAACATCGACGCTGATCAGATAATTAATCCAAAGCTTCCCAACGACATGATTGCGGCCATTATTCCTTAATCTCCATACAGTACTGGGCTACTGGCTAGTCTGTGTTGTACACTACGCTCCACAATCGCTTTAATTAACAAACACCTCATTAATGATGTCTAACGCATCAGCCAGAAGGCAGCAGTAGTAGTACAGGAAGGCACGCGGCTAGCGGCCACCGCAGCGCGCGCAGCGGAGTGTGCAGTTCAACTCGGATACTGCCCCACCCCACCCCCACCAGTCCACAGCTTTTGTCGCCTCCCCTAGCAAAGCTCGCACGAGATGAAACCCTGAGCTGCCCTTGCCATCGCCGCGGGGAGGGCCAGAGCGACAGGGGCGATGCCGTCATTATATTGCGCCCTCCACGCGCGCCTCCAATTATAATGCCGCGGCACGCCCCCACACGCCGTGCTTCGCTGCTCCCGCTCGGCTGAACAAACGGCTCAGGGAACGCAGAGGCTATGCAGCCACCGCAGCCGCAGCCGCAGCCGGAGCCCGCCGCCAACCGGCGGGCACCTTCCACGTGCTCCCCCGCACAGAGGCGGAGCGGTGGCATTGGGTGCATGACCGGCCTCCTCCGCCTCATCTCGCCGTACCACCGGAGCCACCACCGGAAGCGCCTCACCGCCAAGAACGCGTCAGCAGCGCGGGCCTCCCAATCACCGCCACTCCCGCCGTCCTCGTCGTCGCCCAGAAAGAATGCGGCGGCCCAGCAGCCTTCAGCTTCGCCCGCGGCTTCTCCGGCGAAGCCGACGGTGCAGCAGCTGATGACGACCGCGGTTCGGCGGCGGCGCTCCTGCGACGCGCCGCGGAGCCCGACGATCGCGCCGGAGCACCGGCGCTCCAGCTGCGACAGCCCGCGGGCGCCGCCGCCGGCCATCATCGCCCGCCTCATGGGCCTGGAGGAGTCCGCGCCGTCCTCGCCCGCCGCGACGCTGCTGCGGCCAGTCGTCCCGAGCCGTCCGCCTCCGCCGCCGCCGGAGACGGCCGCGGAGAAGCGGCGGAAGCTGCTGGGCGCGCTGGAGAAGTGCGACGAGGACCTCAAGACGCTTCGCCGGATCATCGCGGCCGTCCGCGCCGCGGAGATGCGCGCGGCCTCCGCGTCCGAGGTCTGCCCGGCTGCAGCGAAGACGACGGCGCATGCGGGCAAGGGCGCCACGGGGACGTTCGCCCGCGACAACGAACACGTCGAACAGTCGCCGTCGCCGTCCCCGTCGCCGCCGACGCAGCAGCAGCAGCACCCCAGCCCGGACTCGGTGCTGGACGCCATCAGCTCCCCGAGGTTCCCATGCAGGAAGCGGCCGTCTCCATGCACGGATCTCGATGTGGGTGGCAAGGGGGGCGCTTGCGGTGCCGTCGGATCGAAGATCGTGAAGCCCTCCCGAACCCTCGTTTTCTCCGGTACGTACGTATACATGTCGCTGTCACGACTCACGATATGCCGTGTGTCTTCTCTTGACCAAAGTCACATGATCGTGCGCTTACGTACGTGCAGGCGACTACTGCAAGATCAAACCAGGCGGTGAGCTGCCGCTGATGCACGCCGTCCATTACTACCCGGCGCCGCTGGCGGTGGGCATGCCGAGGTCGGCCGGGGCGGAGAGCTGGCGGCACCACCGGCGGCGGTGGGAGCAGGAGGCCGCGGCGGCGGGTCGGGTGATCAGCCGCGCGATGGCGGAGAGCGTCGGGGAGGCAATAATGTGGGCGCGGCAGCAGCAGGCAGGCGCGGGCGACGACGAGCGCGGCAGGGTCGCGGCCGCGCTGGAGCGTGCCATCGTGCAGGACATGGTGGGCGACCTCGTTGCCGAGATGCAGCAGCAGGCGCAGGCCGGGCACGGGGCCGGCGGGTGCAGGAAGAGACTGTGCTTCTGATGCTGTGAATTCGGCATGTGCTTTTTTTTTCTCCCCTTCTTCCTTGTTTTTTGTTTATTTTGTCGCGTGGCGTCGCATCGCATGTGCTTGAATTTGGCAGGTCAAGGTCTCTGAGCTACTGTGAGGAATTAATAACTGCCTCTGCTGCTATGGCTGCGCCATAGATGTCAGTAGTCGCGGGTACAGCTCTCGCCTGGGTAGCTACCCCCACCCTGAGTGACGATCGTGGTAGTATTAAAAGAACGGATTCGCCGCGGCGTCAGTTGTAGGTGGAGTAATAACAATCAATATGAAAGTGATGAGAAGCAACTGCCAAGTACGCTGGCGGGCTCACTTGGATTCAACTCTGGTCAGAGCCAGGCTAGCTAGGACTTGTTTACTTCACGTGTGCTGCTGATAGGTACTGTGTGAGTAGCACTGTGGTATATTAATGACAGCAATGATGGATCTGTGGGTATATTAGCATCCATAGTTGGCATGAAGAAAAAAAAAGGTTGCTAGTCAACATTTTAAAAAATATTGTAGCGTGCACACTAACACTTTAAGCGAGGTTTCTTGAACCATGCCTCGTTTTTTTTTGCTTGAATTTCATTATAGTTTCTGTTGGAGCTCTGAAAATCGAAGGAGGGCAAACCGAGCGAGAGATGGGCAGGAACGATACTAGTAAAATGCGTGGGAGTTAGCGCGCATGCAGTGCAGGGCTGCAGGGGGGGGGGGAGGAGGAGGACTAGAGAAGAGCCTAGGATAGGAAGCCAGCTGATTGAAAATTCTCTGTGCCTATAGCCTACTCACAGTCACAGCTGATTGAAAATTCTCCGCCACCGCGCCAGGAGGTCTGTGGCGTTCGCAATAACTTTGGGCGCTGTCCTCCGATTCAGGGAGCGGTTTCTTTAACCGCGCCGCTGCTGCCAAAAAAAAAGGCGCTAGCAGCGCGTGCGTGCGGTAGCGTTGTACTACTGAGTACTGACCCTACGACGCAGGAGGAGGAACCGTCCAGACACAGTCTCGTCACCCGACTGTGCCGACTGGACACGGTTCACGTAGAGGAACTGCCAAGTGACGCCACTGTGCTAGCGCCGGGCTACAAGCAGTTACTGCTGGCTGTCCGTTCGAGTGCTCGTTCGGTTCGGTTGTGTTGTGTTGTACTACAAGTCAATCGAATGATTGTTCGTTGCAGGCCAGCGGACGCAACGCAACGCATGCATGTAGGGCCGGGGTCGTCAGACAGAGAGAAGAGCGAAGATGCTCGCAGCTGCCGGCTGGGCTGCACCAGTTGGTTGATGGTGTGCGTAGTGCGTACGTGTGGCTCCACACGTACGTCGGCAAGACACAGCAAAAGGAAACATTAGAGCTGTGTCGTCATAGTAGATTACTACGGGGTTTTGCTGCCGAGGACGTCACTAACGATCGCGGCAGCAGGTCTGACTTCCGGTCGCCACGATCCTCGAGTCTGCGTAAAAGAAGACGCGATACTCTGACGCTGTGAGCTAGCAAAGGCCTCATGATATATATCGGTCTCTTTTTGTCATTTTGGCAGCTTGCTAGAAAAAAGGCACGACCGGTCTAGGTCACCACCAGCCCATGGAAAAGAAATCGCAAGGAAAGACCATGCTGCCCAGCCCGGTCCAGGAGGAGGACATCTCTCCCGAGCTTATAGATCCGAGCCCATTGGGAACGCGGACGAAAGACATACCGGAACAGGGCCCACGTTTCACTTTGGCACTGGAAGGAAAGCTCCATAGCCATATTCTCACATGCATGCCACACCGAGTGACCGACATGATTGGCATCCCGAGGCAGCCTGGGCATTTGAACCTTGACCAGATCCCAAGCTTCCTCCTTCCCTCCCTGGCGCGCCCCGAGATGGAAATCCAATCGCAGGACTTTTTGCAAAGCTTGATTAAGGGGGTGTTTGGTTACACCCCGCTAAAATTTAGCCCCTGTCCCATCGAATGTTTGAACCTCCGTTCCGGGTATTAAATGTAGTCGGATTATAAAACTAATTTGTCAGCCGAAGATTAAAAGACGAGACGAATCTAGTCCAGTTGGTTGGGTCTATATTTCATACTCCTATTTAAAAGTCAAACGCTTGATGTGACCCGGGCTAAACTTTAGCAGGAGCAACCAAACACCCCCTAAAAAGCAACAAGGCAAGTAGGCGGCGGGTGATGGTGCCAACTGCCAACAGCCATGGATGCCGCTGCCCTGCTCGCTGTCGCTGGCCTCCCGTTTCTCAAAGCGTCAAAGCGGGAAGCCTGCTTTTGCCATTGTTGGTACTGACTGTACCCTACGACTACGAGAGCATCAAAACTGCAATGGGAATTGGGAAAGCAAAGAGTCCAACAAATCATGAATGGGCCTTTCTTTCCTCCATCCTACAGAGTACGCCTTACAAACCACCTGGTTGGGCTCTAGTACGCGCTACAAGATGCGGCCGCAGCCCGCAGGCCCACGATGTGCGTAGCTGACGACGTGGCATCGGCGGGGAGCCCGCTCCGCGTCGGAACCGCGTCCGGGGTAGTACGGTAATATCCGCCGCTTGGAAAACTGGAGCGTGCCGCCCCCTGTTTGGAAGTCATGGGCACTTTTGTTTATAGCTGGACGCCTGGGCCACATGGCGTCATATCTGTATTTTTCCAAAAAAAAAGAAAAAAAATTACGAACCCACCCTTGCCGAGTTGACGTTCCTTCTGGTTCTGGGTATTTTTTCTATATAAACTGCTCTCTATCTATAAAGAAAATTAGTTTTAAAGAAATGTATATAAAAGTGAACAACATTACCTTTAGTTCGATATATCTTGAATATACTTGTATAGTATGTTCTCTTATGTAGATGCTAATCCTTTCTCTATAACAATGCTAAATAACTTAACTTATGACAAACTAAAGATATGGAGTAAGTAGGGTTAAGGCTCAACCGCCCAAGGCATCGGTACAGGCCCATGTCTTCCGATTGAAACTAGTGCCAACATATATTTGAACTAAAGATCGTATTGCCAAATCTTACTTGTCACAATTCACAGCTAGCAAGTCGGGTGTCCTGTAGCCATAACCGCTGCAGCTGTAATTTATAATTATAACTGGATTTAAATCCGCAGCAATCCGCACCAACAATGTTGGCCAAGAAGGAATACTTGACACACGTAGTTGAAATATGCTACCCTGTTCCATGTGCTAGTACGACGGAGATCACGATGGGACGATCCATGGCATTGATAGATCCGGCCACAACACAACATGCACGCACGCACGCATAATAAACCACGACGTCGACACCTCCCAAATGCTGGTGAACAAACAACAGCCAGGCCGTGCCCCACCGAAGTGTTGGACAAGCGAGCCAGGTCATCGCATCGCCAAAAACTTGTGCCTGGCGATAGAGGCAGCCGAGCCCATGATGGTACGTCCCAATCAGTGACCGCTTCCAGCATATCGGGCCCTCTCGCACACTGGCATCTCCTGTCACTCCAGCCTGGGCCAAGGGGCACCACGCCACCACCACAGCCGGCAAGGGCAGTTCGGGGAATTCGCGGGGAAGGGAGGGCGTGGACGGCGGAACGGAGCGGACGGGCCGCCGGCCGCACGCGCATATAAAAATCCCGGTAAAATTCCCCCCCGACGCGACGCCTCAAATCGCTCCCTGCCCTCCAGTCACCTCGCTTCCGCTCCCGGCTCCCCTCCGGCCACCCAGACACGCTCTCCGCGCCAAGAGACAGGACCGGAGACCATGGCGGACCAGCTCACCGACGACCAGATCGCCGAGTTCAAGGAGGCCTTCAGCCTCTTCGACAAGGACGGCGACGGTAAGCTGTTACGCCTCCCGCGTCTCCTTCCTTCGTTCCTTAGCTGTAGTTATTACTGCCTGCCTTGATTCCGCATACCTGTTAGTGGCCGCTGTGCGTGTGAGCCTAAAATTTTGGCCGCGTAGAGCATGCGCCAGAGAGACTGTACCGAGCGGTGAAACTTTAGTAGTGCTGGTGCAACCAAGAGATGGTGCGTGATGTGGCGGCACGTCCCCGCTGCACGGCTGCTCGTGGGTGGGGGAGATCTCATCTGATTGGGTCCGGGTCCGCGAAAAAGCGCAGCTGCGATCTAGATCGACGTGGTTGCTCGTGGCCTCGTCGCCGATCGATCCAGATGTGGTGAAGCAGTTAGGCCGAGATCCGGCCCCTTGCTGTCCCTTGTGGACCGAGTCCGGCTGGGCCGCTTTATTTGTAGGCAGTAGGTAGGCGTCAACCAGATCGTTCACTTGTGGTTGGGGTTGGTTTGGTCGTGGCAGGCAGGAGGGGGCACAAACTGACACACATGCGACTTCGGTATGGTTTGAATTGACACTGCATCACCTTTTTAGCTGGCATTATATGCTTATCTATGTCTATGAGCAGGGGTGAGAACTTTCTAGGGCTAGTTTGGAAACTTAAATCCCCTCGAATCCTGGAGGGGATTTAAGTTCTTAAACTAGCCCTACAGGGCAGAATTAACCGTGGAATAAATTTTCCTCAGGTTATTAGTGTAGGCTGGGGCACGTATTGGCAAGGATCCGATAGCAGTGGAGAAAAAAATTGTCCATATTTTGTATAGACCTGACAGTGGCTTTGGGCATGCTCAGATTTTCATTCATGTTCTGGGGGTTTTGGTTATATCTCCATGGTTTGGGAACACGGGTGTAGCGAGTGGGAGATAATTGGAATTTTCCCACTCCCAATGTTGTCTTCTTGTTATAATTACCACTGTGCCTATGAATTATGGGTCCAGCTGGGTCTATGAAATGTGAGCCTGATGGCAATTTTACAAACTTGTTTCTTGCTGGTATCAAATATCAGAATCTCTCAGCGAGCGGTAGTAAAGCCTGGTTGCCACCTGCTGCTTGTCAGGAGTTTGGAAGTGCAGGGGAGGGCAGTTTGGAAGTCCTGGCTGCTTGTGTGGCGCCGGCCTGTGCTGCCTTTGCACTGTCCAGGTTGCCTATGGCGCAACATTGGTTGAGGTTCTACACTGACATTTTAGAGACTTGGAGCATACTTAAAGATTAGGCCTCTTCTATATAAATAAAATTTTACTAATATACGCATACCTTTTTATCAGCAAAAAGGAGCATGATATTAAAAATGTATCAATTATTCATATAATATCTTAAAAGTTTCTTGTAATATTTTTTTATGAAGTCATAAATGCTGGTGTGATATCAACCCCGTCCAATAACAATATATAAAATTGCCAAACCCTTCGGTTGTTTCTGAGACATTGTAGACCTTAAATGATTCTGAAACAATTTCAGTTTCCTTTCAGCTCATGCCACAATCACATGCATGATAAATAAGATCCAATAAACAATAGATATGTTAGGCTAAGAATCCATGTTTTTTGACATACTAAAAAAATCTGCATAGATGACATTGATGTTTCTAGAAAAAACTATGTTTAGAACCCTTAACTCAAAAATTATATCATTTACCTCAACATCAAATGAACATGCAAAGAGAATGTTTCTGTAAATTTAGTAAATGGTAATGGTTGTGACGTGATGATTGTGATGTTATATGTTAGATTGTTATATGCATGGCGCTCAGTTTTTAGGTATGAAGTACACATGCAGTGGTTCCATTTAGTAAGGATATTTTTTAAAATCAAGACAATCCTGCTTAGTTCAGGGTCTGTTTGGAACATCTAGAGCTAATAATTAGCTGTGGATTTCCAAACACTCTCAACTAAAAACTCCAGCTAATTGTCAGGTACCTCACAACTAAGAATTAGTCATTAGCTGGCTCAAGCTAAACCCAGTTAACAATTTGTTAGCTGGCTAACTATTAGTTCTAGCGGTTTTAAACGGGGCCTTACTGTATAGCTAATGATTGGCATAGGGAGGTATCACAACCCAGATTATATCTCAGGAGTTAGCCAGTTAGGTACCAAATATTGTGCTAAAATTTCGATACATCCATAGTTATACTTTGGTGGTACTTCCATAGTAGTGTAAAGGCTCTGCCAAAGACTCGGGATCATCTCCTACCTTTCAGGCTGGTTCTGGATAAATGGTTTTCTGACCATCAATCTTCTAAACCATTTGTTAGATCTATGCACCAGAATTTTAATAGTCGTGTCCTTTTGTGAACCAGATGTTTATCGTGACAACTTCTCAGGCTGGTTAAGCATTTGACGTCACTGCTGTGCTAATGTTATATAGATTGACCTGAAATTGCTCCCTGCTGTGCACCGGACAGGTTGCATCACAACCAAGGAGCTCGGAACTGTCATGCGATCACTGGGTCAGAACCCAACCGAGGCTGAGCTCCAGGACATGATCAACGAGGTCGATGCGGACGGCAACGGCACCATCGACTTCCCGGAGTTCCTCAACCTCATGGCCCGCAAGATGAAGGACACCGACTCCGAGGAGGAGCTCAAGGAGGCGTTCAGGGTGTTCGACAAGGACCAGAACGGCTTCATCTCTGCGGCGGAGCTCCGCCACGTGATGACCAACCTCGGCGAGAAGCTGACCGACGAGGAGGTCGATGAGATGATCCGTGAGGCCGACGTGGATGGCGATGGCCAGATCAACTACGAGGAGTTCGTCAAGGTCATGATGGCCAAGTGAGTAAAGCCTGCGGTAACGGTATACTACCCCGCGGGAATTGAAGGAGGAAACCAAACCGTGCATCGCATATTAGAAAGGCAATGCAGGTCTTGTTTCCTTCGTCTTCCCCATGAAGAAACCGTACTAGCTGTAGCTGCTGAACGTTTGAGTCCCCCTGCTGCCACCCTTATCTCCATTTGTGTCATCGAAACTCCTTGCTTCCCCTGCTGTGTGAATCTGTACGGCTTTGCGTGTTCTGGACACTGATTGCAGTTGGATCCAGTTTGTAGTTCTATTTGTTCATCGAATCTGCCCAGACTCCTTTGGTACCATTCAACAGGCTGCTGCTTTCTGTTTATCCCGTGGTTGTGCTGTTCCTTTGGTGCCTTGTGTTTTCAAGAAAACGTCATGTTGTAGGACCATTCAGAGATACGGATGGTGCCTTATGCAACTAGCAAGCAAAGTGCGCTGGTTTTCTGGATGGCTCATGCGACCTTCGTTATTTCTCTACATCAATGATCACTGCACTACAGACTAGACAGTAGACACCACGCCTCGGCCGGCCGTCATTTGAGCATCTACAATAATCTATCGGGGGTCGGCCGACCACCGGTGACCTTTCAGGCCTAGTTTGGATACTCTTGGATTGAAGTGGTTTGGAGGGATCAGAGGGTATTTAAATCCCCAATAGATCAAAAACTCTCACGATACATCTCAATCCACTCCATTCCCTCTTATTCCTAGAGTACCTAAACAAAGCCTCAGTGGCTTCTGGTACCCTATTTTCTCACCAGCTTGGACCCAATAAAACTAGATATTGACCTAGGTCCTCAGCAGCTGCAATAGAATCTTGTTTGGCAAAGGCCAGCAGGCCGTATTAGGGACGGATTTATGAATGACTATGTCATTTGCTTCAAGTTAGTTTAGTTCTTGTGGTATATGTTTTTTTATTTTATTTATATTGTTTATATAGTATATATGTGGTGTTCTATTATTTTTTTTGAGATGTTCACGTAGATAAATATTATATTTTATGAATAATTTTGAGTGTTTATATAGTACTTGTGAGATGTTTTATGGTATATTGTAGGTTCCTTAAGGCTATCTTGATCAGTTTACTCATTCTCATCTACTATTTTAACTTGTCTCTATAAATAGTGTAACCTACAATACAAAACAACGGTCATATACACGATTTGCTGGACATAGTCTAAATAGTATCCATATGTTTTTATTTTTCTCTATTACATGTTTTTTGTTTTATATTATTTGTATATATTTAATTATTTACCTAGTATATGAGAGATGCTCTATAGTATATTTTAGGTTGTTTGAGTAGTATCCATATCTTTACATGCTCTTTTTCCTTTGTGTTATTTATATTTTCCTTTATGTTCTATCTTTAATTAGTTTTGTATTTCTATTTCATTTTTATTGTTTTTTCTCCATATATAACATAGCATTTTAACCTTTTTTTATTTTCATTGATACATACAACTGATGTACACCTGGTACTTTTTTCTTGTACAGATAGGAAATTCTTTTTTGAACCTAGAACATTTTTCTTAGGAAGATATAACATTGTTTTCCAATCTCAGAAGATTGTCTGCATCTGATTAAAAATAATATTATATCTTTAATAGATAAATGTCCAATAATGAAATTTCATCTAAATATTTCTATAGAGTCTTGTTTTGAAAGATTTACTGTAAAATAACCCCATGGCGCAACCAAAATTTTAATTAAATGCTTAGTTTGTATACTATGATTTTTAAAAGTAATAAAAATATTTTCTAAATACTGACACGAGTAAATTAATTTAGACCCTGCTCCGTTTGGATGTCTATATTGGAGGGTATGGAATTGAATTGGATTCAGTACCAAATCAGCCATAGTATTGAAATGAGACGTAATTCTAATTCTATTATTCGGATGTCACTGAATTAGAGTTTAGAATTGTGATGTATAAATCCATGCAATTACGATATTATGTATTAGGAGAGAGTTTTTAGTTATAATCCAATTCCAAGGAATTAGATCTATGATTCCAAATCTTAATTTTATATGCAACCAAACAACATAATTCAGGAAAGCCGATTCCAATTCTCAATTCTGTGCTCCAATATCTACATCTAAATGGTATAAAACTCTATAGGAAGGGTGGGGGCGTGGGTATGGATACGGGCTGCGGCATGCTTCTGATTTTCAGCTCTGGCATATTGTTAGGTGTTTGGTTTATGGCCAAAATGCAATATGGCCAAGTCAAATTTGGGCAACCGATTTGTTCCCTTGATTTTGGCTAAGAATTGGCACAACTCTACATTGGCGCGGCCAAAATTTTCTGGACATGGCCTAAATTTGGCCTCCAACCAAACATAGGCCAAATTGACTTGGCAAGGACACTATTTGGTCTGGCAACTTTGGACCTGCATCCAAACACTAGATGTATCATATGTACAATGTACTATATACCTACTCCAGCCACAAAAAAGTATTCTCAGCTAGGTCGGCCCCTGCTCCATTGTAAACGAGTTTTTAAGAGCAATTGAGCACTAAGAGCAACTCCAAAAGTTTTTTTAAAAAATTATTCCCAAAACATTATATTAGAGGCTGATGAAAAAAGAAATTCCCCTAACAAAACTAAACTCACATCAGAATGCTAAAATCTAGTCACTAAAATTAAACTCAAGCAACTCACAAGTGTGAATGAGATGAGCGTGGGCCTCCGGGAGCAAGTCCCGGAGTGTGCAATTGCTAAAGCAACTCCATGAGAAGATGTAAACTTACCCCAAACCAAAACAAATATTAGGGAGGGGAGACTGGTTTTGTTTGTTCCAACAACTCCCGTATCCCCGTTCGAAAAAGTTCGCATCCCGCATCGGCATCCTCCCCTCAAATTTTCGCGTGAGCGTTTTCCCCAACCCACCCGCATGTGCATCCCTCCTGCGTTTTTTCTCTCGCACGTAGCTCGGTCGAGGCGGCGAGCGGCAGCGATGGCCCGACGCCCCGACGAGGAGGAGGTGGCGGATTGGCGGTGGCTCTCGGTCCAGAGCACAGACTCGTCCTGGTAGTCCGGGTTGTAGGGCACCAGCTTCACGGGGTGGCCCTGCCCTGTGGAGTGCTTGAGCGCCTCGTCGGTGACCTTGTTGACGAAGGCTGGGTAGCCTTCCTCGTCCCGCACACGGGTGCTGTGCCGCATGTCCTTGACCCAGTGCTAGTACTCGTCCTGCGGGTTGGTGGGCACCAGGCACGCCGTCCCGTTGTGCACCGTGAGGCTATAGTCCTCGCCGCCGGCTTTGCAGAAAACGCGCACGGTGGGGAAGGCGTCGAAGTTGAGACGAGTTTTGTTGACCATGCGGATGCAGGGGAAGCCCTTGCCCGTGTCCTTGCTCTCCGTCCATAGCACCGACGCGTCCTCCTACTTCGGACTGAAAGGCACGAGCTTGACCTACCAAGAGAGTGCTTGATGATGAGCTAGGGATTAACGACGAACATAACACAAAGCACGTGTTTGGTTGGGTCTACAGATGCAAAAATTAGACAACTCCACGTGTTTGGTTGCTTGGATGTGAGTCTGGGCTAGGCCAGACTCGTGCAAAAATATTGGCCTCAGCCAGGCCCGTGGGATACGGCCAAAAGGCGCGTTCCACGCGAGCCAGGCTGTGCTTGGCCACCGTCGCGCTCTCCTCGCGCTCGAGCTCTCCTCGCACTAGGGTTTCGCCGCCGTCTCCTCTCCCCTCCCATCTCTCCCTCTCACGTCTCCTCTCCCCCTCGAGCTCCCCCGCGAGCAAGCTCTCGCGTCTCGTCTCCCCCACGTGCAAGCTCCCGCGTCTCCCCTCCCTCGCGTTCAAGCTCTCGCGTCTCCTCCCTCTCGCTGTTGTGACACTCCTTCCAGATAATCTGTTATTCTTCTTATTTGTAGTAGTATTGGTAGTTCTTGGCTGAGATTTGGTATTTATGCATAAAAATAGCTCTTGGCTGAGATCTGTTCTTCGTCTGATCTGGTATAGTTTGCTAATTTCTCTCCTCTCAGATCTGGTATAGTTTGCTAATTTCTCTCCTTTGAGATCTGGTAGTTGTTGGCTGAGATATGCTCTTTGTCTGATTTGAGCTCTCCCTCTTGCATGCACCCATTTCACCCCTCTCAGATCTGATATAGTTTGCTAATTTGTTATATAAAAATAGCTTCTGATGTAGGATTTTGCTGCAAAGTACCATGTTCTCAGTGTTCCTCAGATGATTTTAGGGTTTTGCTGCAAAGTACCATGCTTCTGGTGTCGCATGCACCCATTTCACTTCCATGTCCAAGATCAGATGATTTGTAGGATCATCAGTAAAAATTAGGGTTTTAGGGTTTTACTGATTATGTTCTATGGGATCATACTATTATCAGTAAAACATTCTTGGCTTTTTATGTTCTGTGGGATCTAAAAGGGAAATAGGGTTAACCTTTTCCTATAATTAATTTTGGTGATTGAATGCCCAACACAAATAATGGACTAACTAGTTTGCTCTAGAATATTTGTTCTACAGGTGCATAAAGGTTCAACACAAATGAATAAAAGATTGAAGAAAGGGTTCAAATTCAAAGGAGCAAGAAACTTGAGTGTGCCTGGTCTGGCGCACCGGACTATCCGGTGTGCCACCGGACAGTGTCCGATGCACCAGGACCGTACAATCTCAAACTCGTCACTCTCGGGTTTCTCAGAGGCGCGCTCCGCTATAATTCACCGGACTGTCCGGTGTGCTACCGGACTGTCCGGTGCACCAGCGGAGCAACGACTACTCGGCGCAACGGTCGACTGCAAAAGCCACTGTCTCCGTGAACAGTGGTGAACAGCGCGCGCAGAGTCAGAGCGCAAAAGTCAGAGGCGCACCGGACAGTGAACAGTGCGTGTCCGGTGCCACTAGAAGACAAGCCTCCAACGGTCAACTGCTCCAAAACCCTAACGGTTGGGTGACGTGGCTGGCGCACTAGACAGTGTCCGGTGGCGCACCGGACTATCCGGTGCGCCCATCAACAGCAGCCTGCCCCAACGGCTATGTGGTGGTTGAGGGCTATAAATACCCCCCAACCACCACCACTCCAAGCATCCAAGTTTCCAGCACTTCACATTCAATACAAGAGCTAGTGCATTCACTCCTAGACACAAATCAAAAGATCAAAGCCTCTCCAAGTGCCAAGGTTCATTCCAATCACCTAGTGACTTGAGAGAGAGTTTGTTCGTGTTCTTTGAGCTCTTGTTTCTTGGTGTCACACCCGGCTTTAAAGAACAAAGCCAGGTGCATCTCATACATGCGCTAAGAAGACAACATATATAATAACAGAGTGTAAAGAGATAAATGTCATAAAACTTCAGAGTATTTATTACATAGGAAAGACTTATTACAAAATAAAATAATAAGGATAAAACGAACTAAGGATCGTCGGCGCCAATGTCAACTGAGAAGCGCCACCTAGATCAGATCATACTCCTCGCCTTGTGACTCCTCCTGAACCACCTGCTCTTCTCCTGTGGGGGGGGGGGGGTGTGAGACAGCAAGAGTGAGCTCACACATGATCATAGCTCAACAAGTTGTGGGGAACCAGTGGACATAAACTCACAAAGGTGTGAGTTCATGTGATGTGTAAGGCTAATCAATGATAGGGGTTAAAGCTGAGCATTGCTTTTAAGTAGTTGGTCAAAATTTTATTAGCAGTTACTAGGTGTAAGTAAATATCAAACCATAAGTAAAGTAATAGAACAAAATTAATAACAAACCCATGCAATGCAAATGACAAAATTGAATTTAAGTTCCATAATTTAAACATCAGAGAGTCCTGAGCTGCTCATGACCGTGAGCTTGGCTAGTATACCAGTTTTACACTCTGCAGAGGTTGTACCCTTTACCCACAAGTCATGTTACCCATCTGCCAAGGGGTCGCGAATCCCATACACCTCTACCTAGGAAGCGTGGCAGGGCAACACTACGAGGCCTTTACAAAGTTCCACTAGCTTCCGAAAACCCGCTACAGTTTATAGGAAGTTCCAATGCAGGGTTCTTGCCTGACCGCCATCGCAGCAAAATCAAGCAAGGACCTCCCTACACTGACCACTCCCCTACTGCCCTTGCCCCTTTCGGGTAAGGTAGTCTTCCACTAGCTTTCCTAATTAATCAGCCAAGGGCGTCCCATTAAACCATTGTGGTGGCACGTGTTACTCAAGTTAAGCTCTATGTTCCAATTAACATTAATGATCTCAACATGAACATAAATAGAATAACAAAAAGAATTGGAACATAGAGGTAATAAATGATTATCCCAAAACCATGTAAAGCAATAGCAAACTACCCAAGTGATTCAGGGGTAAACAAGGTAGTGAGATAAACAATCTAGGGTAACCTATTGGGTCCCATCAAAATTAACCTATGCATGAATAAATGATATTAAATAACATTATTGGGTAAAAAGTGGTCAAGGGCACAACTTGCCTTCAATGAGCTCCTGCTCAGCTACTTCAACCTGCTGCACACCAGGATCCTCAGCAACGGGCTCTTCTACTCGCCACAATACAAACAAGCACAGGATATAGGGAAAATTAACATCACACCAAGCATGTAAACAAAATACACAGTAATAATTTACATGTTAAAATAAAATTCTAGGAACAGGAATCATAATTTTTGGAGTTATAGATTTTAAGTTATGAATTTTCAAAGGTTTTATGTGTTTAAAGTGAGATTAAGTGTGAAATTAATTTTCTTACTGTTGTCATGATAAAACAGAGGCTCTAGGTGTTAGAGAATAAAATTACAAAAATTTAGAAACTGGAATGGATTAATTTGGAGTTAGTATGAATTTTCTATGAATTTATAAAGTTCTAGTAATTATTTTCATATTAAAAATCCATTTTCTATTTCATTTATTCAAATTAAATGGGTTCTGGACTGGGCCTCAATTTCAATTAAGCACAGGGGCTCGGGGTAAGAATCCAGAGACCCAGTGCACAGTTGAGTATGGATGGCGGGTTGATTTCAATAAAGACCGAGGGCTCTTTAACAAAAAGTACCCGCGAAGGGGTATGGTGAGTCCTGGGCCGTTGGATTAGGAACGGACGCCCCAGATTAAATCTGACCAACCCGAACCGGTATGCGTCCTGAGCGCTCGGATCCATATCCAACGGCTCGGGTTTCAAACACTCTCCAGGTAATCGTGATCGTCTAACCCGAGATCAATGGCCCAGATTGGCCCCGGCCGAAGGGGTATCCTTCAACTAATCGTGATCGCCCATTTTGAATCGGACGGTTCCCGTGACCCAAACTGAAGTCCCCCATTAACCTGCTTCGGTTCTAATCGTCCCCGTTGCCTGAGAGATCAACGGCCAAGGTCTCTCCTCCCCACACCGACGAGCGAGAGCGGCGGCGGAGGCAAATCCACGGTGGACGCCATGGCCGGAGAAGTCTCCGCGGGGTACGAATGCATCAACCTTGAAGGGAGTTGGCGCAACACGAAGCTAGCCCATGGACGAACACCTGGGGAACGATTTTTGCCGAACGCCACACAGCCGAATACCCCTGACCGCGATACGGGCGGCGCCCGAACGACATCCCCCGCACAAAGGCGAAATTCGTGCCCAATTCGCCCACGATTGATGACGGCGCGGCATTAGATAGGTAAAAGAATACGGAAAGGGTAAAGAATTGGGAGCTCACTGAACGCCGCGGTCTAATTGGTGCTAGACTTCCTACGGCGGACCACTGGACGCGATGTCGAATTCCGGCCGCCACTGGATTGATTCCTCCCCTAATTCGTCAACGGGTGATCCACCGGCAAGCCTCCGAAGCACCCCGTCACGCCACGGACTCTCGGACGCCAGCCGTGGGTGAGGTCAACGCCGGCGGCGAACACGACACTAAACTCCCCGAAGCAGCTGGATTTTCCGTGTAACGAGAGGAGGGTGAGGTTTAGGGTTCGGCGTCTGGTCTTATACCCACCTGGGAATTGGTCAAGGCGCTAGCTACGGTCCGGAACGCGGCGGATTCGTCGGAGGTCGTTCAAGCTCTGCGGATTCCCGGGCGCGCCTGGAGGAAGAATGGTGACTGCGCGCCTGAGTGGATGACGTGTAGGACCCGCACACCAGTGGGAGGGAGTGTGTGGAATTGGGCTGCGCGGCTGATTGAGTTAGTGGGCCGAATTCCGTTTCCTAGGCCCAACCGAGTTAAAACTCTTTTCCTTTTTATATTTCTTCTTCCCTTTTGAGTTTCAAATTCAACTTTGAATTTCAGTTATAGGTTTGCACATGTATAAAATGTGTCAAATTAAATTTTGGGGATGAAGGAGATATTTTTATGTATATATTTATTTCCTATGTTTTATGTGGTATTTCTTTTCTTTCTCCACTTCTAAATCCTAGATTTTTATTTTATATTCTAAATTCCACTTTAGGACTTTAATGTTTTCTTGTCACAAAATGCACACAGAATAAAATCGAGCATGATGCATAATTTGGTAGTATATATATTTTTATTAATTGTTTTTAGGCATGGTGTTCACATATGATGATGCATGAAGATCAAACTCACATAAAGAGAAATTGTTTTCTCTATTGGTATATTTTCCTAGCAATTTACAAATGGGTGTTACAAATCCTACCCCCCTTAAAAATAATCTCGTCCTCGAGATTAAGAAGATCTAGGGAAAAGGTGGGGAAAATCTATACGAAGCTCTTCTTCTCTCTCCCACGTTGCTTCATCTTCACCGTGGTGACTCCATTGGACTTTGCACATCTTTATCACTTTATTTCTTGTAACTCGAGTCAAAGTATCCAAAATCTTGATTGGGTATTCCGTGTAAGTCAAATCACCCTGAACACTAAGCTCTTCCATTGGTAACTGTTCCTCAGGGACACAGAGACACTTCTTTAGTTGAGATACGTGAAACACATTATGCACATCCGATAGACTAGCAGGTAACTCGAGTTGGTATGCCATCTCCCCAACTCTTCTAATGATCAGGAATGGTCCAATATAACGAGGGGACAATTTGCCCTTGACTTTAAATCTCCTCATTCCACGAAGTGGTGACACCTTGAGATACACATAATCTCCTTCTTCGAATTCCAGTGGCCTCCTTCTATTATCAGCATAGCTCTTTTGCCTGGTTTGAGCCACCCTCAAATTCTCTCGAATTATACGGTTTTGTTCTTCTGCTTCTTGAATCAGTTCAGGCCCAAAGAACTGTCTTTCTCCAGTCTGATCCCAATACAAAGGAGTCATGCACTTCCTCCCATATAGAGCTTCAAAAGGTGACATCTTCAGACTGGCCTGATAGCTATTATTATAAGAGAACTCAGCATAAGGTAGACTTTTATCCCAACTCCCTCCATGCTAAAGGGCACATGCTCTCAACATATCTTCCAATACTTGATTAGTCCTTTCAGTCTGTCCATCAGTCTGAGGGTGATAAGCCGTACTAAAATTCAACTTTGTGCTCATGTTCTCATGAAAGCTTCTCCAAAATCTTGAGGTAAACTGTGAACCTCGATCAGACACGATCTTCTTTGGTACTCCATGTAAACACACAATCCGAGCCATATACAACTCTGCTAGCTCAGAACCTTTATAAGTAGTCTTCACAGGAATAAAGTGAGCCACTTTAGTCAATCTATCCACAATCACCCATATAGCATCATATCCTTTCTGGGTGCGAGGCAATCCAGTAATGAAATCCATACCAATCTCTTCCCATTTCCACTCGGGTATCTTCAGTGGATGCAGTAGTCCAGCTGGCCTCTGGTGTTCAGCCTTAACTCTTTGACATACATCGCACATAGCCACATGTGCAGCTATATCTCTTTTCAATCCATACCACCAATATTTCCGTTTCAAATCCTGATACATCTTGGTACTACCAGGATGAATAGAATAATCCGAGTCATGGGCCTCCTTTAAAATAGTCTCTCGAAGGCTTTTAATATCAGGAACACACATCCTGTCCTTGAACCATATAGTGCCTTGCTCATCTTCCGTAAATTCCGGAACTCGACCTTCAGTAATCAGATCCTTAATCTCTTTTATTTTAGCATCCTCAAGTTGACCTTTGCGGATTTCTTGCTCCAAGGTAGGTTACACATCAATAGTGACTCCTTCAGTATGAGCAACTATCCCCAGGTTAAGTCTCCTGAAATCCTCAACAATCTCATCGGGTAGCTGGGCAACAATAGCTAAATGAACATGCTCCTTGCGACTCAAGGCATCTGCAACCAAATTTGCCTTGCCCGGGTGATAGTGAATCTCCAAATCATAATCCTTAATAAGCTCCAACCAACGGCATTGCCTAAGGTTGAGATCCTTTTGAGTGAATATATACTTCAGACTCTTATGATCCGTATATACTTGGCACTTGGTCCCCATGATATAATGTCTCCAAATCTTAAGCGCATGCACAACGGCTGCCAATTCCAAGTCATGCGTGGGGTAGTTCAGTTCATGTTTGCGTAACTGACGAGAAGCGTAGGCAATCACATGTCCTTCCTGCATGAGCACACATCCTAAGCCTTGGCCACATGCATCGCAATAGATATCAAATCCTTTCTGTAGGTCTGGCATAACCAATACTGGTGGCGACATCAACCTCTTCTTCAATAGATCAAAGCTGTCTTGACACTTCTCGTCCCACTTAAATTCTTTTCCTTTCTCCAAAAGCGAAGTCATAGGTTTGGCAATCTTAGAAAATCCTTCAATAAATCTCCGATAGTAGCCTGCTAATCCCAAGAAACTCTGAATCTCAGTAACTGTAGTGGGTGCTCTCCACTCCATTATCTCCTTAACCTTAGCAGGATCCACTGAAATTCCTCCATTAGAAATAATATGACCAAGAAATGGCACCTCGCCAATCCAAAACTCGCATTTGCTGAACTTGGCATATAGCTGGTTATCCCGTAGCTTCTGTAGCACCATCCTCAGATGTTCCTCGTGATCACTATCACTCTTGGAATAGATAAGAATATCGTCGATGAATACCACGACGAATCTGTCCAAATACTCCATAAACACCTTGTTCATTAAGTTCATAAAATAAGCTGGTGCATTGGTTAATCCAAACGACATAACAGTAAACTCATATAATCCATATCTAGTCGAGAAAGCCGTCTTGGGAATATCCGATGGTCTAATCCTCATCTGATGGTAACCGGATCGGAGATCAATCTTCGAGAATACTCTAGCACCTCTCATCTGATCAAATAAATCCTCAATACGGGGCAACGGATACTTGTTCTTCACTGTAACATCATTAAGAGATCTATAATCCACACACATCCGCTGCGATCCATCCTTCTTCTGTACAAACAAGACCGGTGCTCCCCAAGGTGAGGAACTCGGACGAATGTACCCAGCCTCTTGTAACTCATTTAACTGCTTCTTAAGTTCCTTCAACTCCTCTACGGACATTCTATATGGCCGTTTAGAAATAGGGGCAATTCCAGGTAAGAGGTCAATAACAAACTCAACTTCTCTATCAGGTGGCATCCCTGGTAACTCCTCTGGAAAGACATCCGGAAAATCTCTAACCACCCGGATGTTGTCACCAACAAACTCCTCCGGTATAAAGAACATTGCACGCATGGGTGAGGAGGTTACTGCAATATTAACTTGAAATCTTTCTCCTTTAGTGGTAGTGAGTTCTACGGTACCTCTACCACATGCTATAACAGCCTTTGCCTTTCTTAGCCATGACATACCAAGGATCATATCTATACTGCTTGACTCTAATATTATAGCAGTAGCTCCAAATTCTCTACCCATAATGGTCAATGTCAATCTACGTGTCATTTGATTCGCCTCAACAGGCCCTTTAGGTGTAATTACTATCATTGGTTTTCTCATATTTAGCAGTGGTATTTCATTTGTGTTGGCATATCTAGCAGACATGAATGAATGTGTAGCACCAGAATCAAATAATATGGTTGCAGGAATTGCATTAACATAAAACATACCAATTACGAGGTCCCCACCATCCGGAGTAGCATCAATGCTGACTTGATTAACCTTGGCAATAGAATATCCCTTGCCAGATCCTGGAGTTTGCTGCTGTTCTGAACTGGAGTAGTAGCAATCCTCTGTGGACAGACATTTGCATAGTGACCAGCCTTCCCACACTTGAAACAAGTAGTGCCTGGACTCTGTCCTGAAAACTTCGTCGGGGTGCCAGTGGGGGTAGCCTGCCGAGGAGGTGGAGTCCTCAGTGGTGATTGCTGAACTGAGCGCGGTCCTCCTGGTCGAGTCGGTGTACCCTGTGGTGAACTGTAGCGAGGACGAACACTGCTGCTTCCTTGTCCTTGAGATATTGCCTTTCTCTTCAAATCACCCAGCTGAACACGCTTGTGTTCAATAGCCAGGGCCTTATCAAGCAGCCTCTGAAATGATGGAAATGTGTGTGCCACTAGAGCATACTGCAGTGGTCCATTAAGTCCTTCAATGAAATGCTCCTGCTTCCTCTCGTCTTCAGCAACTTCTTCAGGGGCATATCTGGATAACTGAATAAACTTGTCGCGGTACTCGCTGACTGACATACTTCCTTGCTTCAGCGACAGAAACTCCTTCTTCTTGATCTTTATCATACCAGCTGGTATATGATAATTCCGGAACTGTGTACTGAACTCTGCCCAAGTAATAGTATCAGCAGCATCGTGGGTAGCAGTATAAGAATCCCACCAGTCCGCAGCAGGACCTGTCAGACGTCCAGAAGCATATAAAACCTTCTCCCGGTCCGTGCACTGTGCAATATTCAGCATCTTTTCAACGGACTTCAGCCAATCATCCGCGTCTAGTGGATCAGGTGAGCTTGCAAATGTGGGTGGCTTATGACTCATGAACTCTCTATGCTTGTCTCGGGGTGGAACTGGTGGTGGTGGTGGAGGCAGTGGCACTTGTTGCTGCTGTTGCTGCTGTTGTTGCTGTTGCATTTGTTGTTGCAGCTGCTGTTGTTGTGCCCTCCTTTCCTGGCGTATCTCATCTCGCTCCTGGCGCAACTCCTGGCGTATGTCTTCTCTTTCCTGACGCATCTCCTGGCGTTCTTGCTGCATCTGGGCACGCATATCAGCCATAGTGTCTGCCATTTGCTGCATCACCGCCATCTGAGCAGCAACCAGTGGGTCAACTCCGCCTGGTGGAGGATTAGGAGGGTTCATCTCTGCAGGTTGTGGCTGGGGTTGTCTGTATATTCTCCGAGTGTGTCGATTGGGAGGCAAATCAATTCCACCACCCGCCTGGTATTGACCATCTGAGTTAGATACATATGGTAAGAGAATAGTAGACAAGGCAGTTATTTACAAATCATTTTACTTTGGGGGATTTATTAGCTAAGCAGATTAATATTTCACCTACTAAAGCTAATTCAATACCTTATGTTGGTACATGCTAAGATGTCCATCTATAATAATTCAATCAATCAAAGAAGCAAATCAGGCATTTAGCATCAGCACAATCAAACTACATTTTTTTAAGAAAATAGTTTTAAATTTTGTCTTGGGTTTCCTATCTCTTAAAAAGATCATAGTGGTAGGATTCCAAGGTGTGAAATCCATCTTGTCTTAGAGTAGAAAAGGGTAAGAATGATCAGAGTAGAACAGTAGAAGGTGAGACAAGATCAAGATGAGATGAGTATAGAATGAGTCAGGGTAAGGTAAGTAGGAGAGGGTTTGTCCATTTCTATCTAGGTCTCGTCCTACAGTCAACATTCCTCTGATACCACTTCTGTCACACCCGGCTTTAAAGAACAAAGCCAGGTGCATCTCATACATGCGCCAAGAAGACAACATATATAATAACAGAGTGTAAAGAGATAAATGTCATAAAACTTTAGAGTATTTATTACATAGCGGAAGACTTATTACAAAATAAAATAATAAGGATAAAACGAACTAAGGATCGTTGGCGCCAATGTCAACTGAGAAGCGCCACCTAGATCAGATCATACTCCTCGCCTTGTGGCTCCTCCTGAACCACCTGCTCTTCTCCTGTGGGGGGGGGGGGTGTGAGACAGCAAGAGTGAGCTCACACATGATCATAGCTCAACAAGTTGTGGGGAACCAGTGGACATAAACTCACAAAGGTGTGAGTTCATGTGATGTGTAAGGCTAATCAATGATAGGGGTTAAAGCTGAGCATTGCTTTTAAGTAGTTGGTCAAAATTTTATTAGCAGTTACTAGGTGTAAGTAAATATCAAACCATAAGTAAAGTAATAGAACAAAATTAATAACAAACCCATGCAATGCAAATGACAAAATTGAATTTAAGTTCCATAATTTAAACATCAGAGAGTCCTGAGCTGCTCATGACCGTGAGCTCGGCTAGTATACCAGTTTTACACTCTGCAGAGGTTGTACCCTTTACCCACAAGTCATGTTACCCATCTGCCAAGGGGTCGCGAATCCCATACACCTCTACCTAGGAAGCGCGGCAGGGCAACACTACGAGGCCTTTACAAAGTTCCACTAGCTTCCGAAAACCCGCTACAGTTTATAGGAAGTTCAAATGCAGGGTTCTTGCCTGACCGCCATCGCAGCAAAATCAAGCAAGGACCTCCCTACACTGACCACTCCCCTACTGCCCTTGCCCCTTTCGGGTAAGGTAGTCTTCCACTAGCTTTCCTAATTAATCAGCCAAGGGCGTCCCATTAAACCCTTGTGGTGGCACGTGTTACTCAAGTTAAGCTCTATGTTCCAATTAACATTAATGATCTCAACATGAACATAAATAGAATAACAAAAAGAATTGGAACATAGAGGTAATAAATGATTATCCCAAAACCATGTAAATCAATAGCAAACTACCCAAGTGATTCAGGGGTAAATAAGGTAATGAGATAAACAATCTAGGGTAACCTATTGGGTCCCATCAAAATTAATCTATGCATGAATAAATGATATTAAAGAACATTATTGGGTAAAAAGTGGTCAAGGGCACAACTTGCCTTCAATGAGCTCCTGCTCAGCTACTTCAACCTGCTGCACACCAGGATCCTCAGCAACGGGCTCTTCTACTCGCCACAATACAAACAAGCACAGGATATAGGGAAAATTAACATCACACCAAGCATGTAAACAAAATACACAATAATAATTTACATGTTAAAATAAAATTCTAGGAACAGGAATCATAATTTTTGGAGTTATAGATTTTAAGTTATGAATTTTCAAAGGTTTTATGTGTTTAAAGTGAGATTAAGTGTGAAATTAATTTTCTTACTGTTGTCATGATAAAACAGAGGCTCTAGGTGTTAGAGAATAAAATTACAAAAATTTAGAAACTGGAATGGATTAATTTGGAGTTAGTATGAATTTTCTATGAATTTATAAAGTTCTAGTAATTATTTTCATATTAAAAATCAATTTTCTATTTCATTTATTCAAATTAAATGGGTTCTGGACTGGGCCTCAATTTCAATTAAGCACAGGGGCTCGGGGTAAGAATCCAGAGACCCAGTGCACAGTTGAGTATGGATGGCGGGTTGATTTCAATAAAGACCGAGGGCTCTTTAACAAAAAGTACCCGCGAAGGGGTATGGTGAGTCCTGGGCCGTTGGATTAGGAACGGACGCCCCAGATTAAATCTGACCAACCCGAACCGGTATGCGTCCTGAGCGCTCGGATCCATATCCAACGGCTCGGGTTTCAAACACTCTCCAGGTAATCGCGATCGTCTAACCCGAGATCAATGGCCCAGATTGGCCCCGGCCGAAGGGGTATCCTTCAACTAATCGTGATCGCCCATTTTGAATCGGACGGTTCCCGTGACCCAAACCGAAGTCCCCCATTAACCTGCTTCGGTTCTAATCGTCCCCGTTGCCTGAGAGATCAACGGCCAAGGTCTCTCCTCCCCACACCGACGAGCGAGAGCGGCGGCGGAGGCAAATCCACGGTGCACGCCATGGCCGGAGAAGTCTCCGCGGGGTACGAATGCATCAACCTTGAAGGGAGTTGGCGCAACACGAAGCTAGCCCATGGACGAACACCTGGGGAACGATTTTTGCCGAACGCCACACAGCCGAATACCCCTGACGGCGATACGGGCGGCGCCCGAACGACATCCCCTGCACAAAGGCCAAATTCGTGCCCAATTCGCCCACGATTGATGACGGCGTGGCATTAGATAGGTAAAAGAATACGGAAAGGGTAAAGAATTGGGAGCTCACCGAACGCCGCGGTCTAATTGGTGCTAGACTTCCTACGGCGGACCACTGGACGCGATGTCGAATTTCGGCCGCCACTGGATTGATTCCTCCCCTAATTCGTCAACGGGTGATCCACCGGCAAGCCTCCGAAGCACCCCGTCACGCCACGGACTCTCGGACGCCAGCCGTGGGTGAGGTCAACGCCGGCGGTGAACACGACACTAAACTCCCCGAAGCAGCTGGATTTTCCGTGTAACAAGAGGAGGGTGAGGTTTAGGGTTCGGCGTCTGGTCTTATACCCACCTGGGAATTGGTCAAGGCGCTAGCTACGGTCCGGAACGCGGCGGATTCGTTGGAGGTCGTTCAAGCTCTGCGGATTCCCGGGCGCGCCTGGAGGAAGAATGGTGACTGCGCGCCTGAGTGGATGACGTGTAGGACTCGCACGCCAGTGGGAGGGAGTGTGTGGAATTGGGCTGCGCGGCTGATTGAGTTAGTGGGCCGAATTCCGTTTCCTAGGCCCAACCGAGTTAAAACTCTTTTCCTTTTTATATTTCTTCTTCCCTTTTGAGTTTCAAATTCAACTTTGAATTTCAGTTATAGGTTTGCACATGTATAAAATGTGTCAAATTAAATTTTGGGGATGAAGGAGATATTTTTATGTATATATTTATTTCCTATGTTTTATGTGGTATTTCTTTTCTTTCTCCACTTCTAAATCCTAGATTTTTATTTTATATTCTAAATTCCACTTTGGGACTTTAATGTTTTCTTGTCACAAAATGCACACAGAATAAAATCGAGCATGATGCATAATTTGGTAGTATATATATTTTTATTAATTGTTTTTAGGCATGGTGTTCACATATGATGATGCATGAAGATCAAACTCACATAAAGAGAAATTGTTTTCTCTATTGGTATATTTTCCTAGCAATTTACCAATGGGTGTTACACTTGGATCGCTTTCTTCATTCCTCTTTCTTGTTTCAAAGTGACTTGTAAGCAAGGCAAGAGACACCAAGTGTGTGGTGGTCCTTGCAGGGTCTAAGTGACCCGTGGAATTAAGAAGAAAGCTCACTTGGTCTAGGTGACCGTTTGAGAGAGGGAAAGGGTTGAAAGAGACCCGGTCTTTGTGACCACCTCAACGGGGACTAGGTTCTTTAGAACCAAACCTCGGTAAAACAAATCACCGTGTCATCCACTTGATTTGCTCTTAATTTGTTTCCCCCTCTTTTCCGGACTAAGATTTAATTCTAACGCTAACCCCGGCTTGTAGTTTGTTGTTTTAAGTTGTAAATTTCAGATTACGCCTATTCACCCCCTCTAGGCGACTTTCAATTAGTATCAGAGCCCGGTACTTCATTAGAGTCTAACCACTCGAAGTGATGTCGGGAGATCACACCAAGAGGGAGATCGTGACCGACGACAAGCCCATAAGCTTGGGGAGAACCCACTTTAGAGAGTCCGACCACAAGCACAAGGAGGAATCCTCTTCCTCCATCAAGTCCCATCAGAAAGGCGATAAGAAAAATAAGATGAAGAAAGTGGTCTACTATGAGACCGACTCATCGTCGCCTTCCACATCCGGCTTCGACTCGTCGTCCACTACTTCTAAGCGCCATGAGCGTAAGAAGTATAGTAAGATGTCCCTACGCTATCCTCGCATTTCTAAACGCACTCCATTACTTTCTGTTCCCTTAGGCAAACCACCATATTTTGATGGTGAGGATTATTCTATGTGGAGTGATAAAATGAGGTATCATCTAACCTCACTTCATAAAAGCATATGGGATATTGTTGAGTATGGAGCGCAGGTACCAAAGGTAGGGGACAAGGACTACGATTTTGACGAGGCCGACCAAATTCGGCACTTTAACTCCCAAGCCACAACTATTCTCCTCGCCTCCTTGTGTCGAGAGGAGTATAATGAGGTGCAAGGGTTAAACACGACCAAAGAAATTTGGGACGTCCTCAAGATGGCGCACGAAGGTGATGAGGTGACCAAGATCACCAAGCAGAATACGATCGAGGGGGAGCTCGGTCGATTCGTTCTCAAGCATGGAGAGGAGTCACAAGCAATGTACAACCGGCTCAAGATCTTGGTGAACCAAGTGCGCAATCTTGGGAGCACAAAATGGGATGACCATGAAATGGTCAAGGTTATTCTTAGATCCCTCGTATTTTGTAATCCTACTCAAGTTCAATTAATACGTGGTGATCCTATATACAAGCTAATGTCTCCCGAGGAGGTAATTGGGAAGTTTGTGAGCTTTGAACTAATGGTCAAAGGCTCCAAACACATCGTGAACTTGGAGCAAGGCGCTACCTCCACACCCGAGGTGCAACCCGTCGCATTCAAAGCGACGAAAGAGAAGAAAGAGGAGTCTACACCAAGTAGGCTTCCCATCGACGCCTCCAAGCTCGACAACGAGGAGATGGCGCTCATCATCAAGAGCTTCCACCAAATCCTCAAGCAAAGGAGGGGGAAGGACTACAAGCCCTGCTCCAAGAGAGTATGCTACAAGTGTGGTAAGCCCAGTCATTTTATTGCTAAATGTCCAATGTCTAGTGATAGTGACAGGGGCGACGACAAGAATGGGAAGAAGAAGAAGAAGTGGTACTACAAGAAGAAGGGCGGCGATGCCCATGTATGTCGGGAATGGGACTCCGGTGAGAGCTCCACCGACTCCTCCTCCGACGAGGACGCCGCCAACATCGCCGTCAACAAGGGTCTCCTCTTCCCCAACGTCGGCCACAAGTGCTTCATGGCAAAGGACGACAAAAAGAAGAAGGTACAATCTAGAACAACCCCCAAGTATACTACATCTAGTGATGAGGGTAGTTCTAGTGATGATGAAGATGATTTGCTCACTCTTTTTACCAACCTTAATATGCAAGAAAAGAAAAAACTAAATGAATTGATAGGAGCCATTCATGAGAACGATGAACTCTTGGATAGCCAAGAGGAATTCCTTATTAAGGAAAACAAAAAGCATGTTAAAGTAAAAAATGCTTATGCTCAGGAAGTAGAGAAAAATGAAAATTTGACTAAGGAGCTTAGCATTTGCCATGACACTATTTCCAACCTTAGAACTGAGAATGCTAGTTTAATTGCTAAGGTTGAAAAGTTAAATGCTTGTAAAAATTCAATTGTCAGTCTTAGAATTGAAAATGCTAGTTTAATTGCTAAGATTGATAAATTGAATGAATCAATTTCTAGTTTTAAAACTGAGAATGATAATTTAATTTCTAAGGCTAAAGATTTGAATGTTTGCAATGATTCTATTTCCAGTCTTAAAAATGAGAATGCTATGTTACATGCTAAGATTGATGAATTAAATGTCTGCAAACCCTCTACATCTACTGTTGATCATGTTTCTATTTGCACTAGATGTAGAGATATTAATGTTTATGCTATAAATGATCACCTTGGTTTAATTAAATAACAAAATGATCATATAGCTCAATTAACTGCTAAAATTAGTGAGCATGAGATTGAAAATGAAAAATTTAAATTTGCTAGAAGCATGCTCTATAGTGGGAGGCGCCTTGGTATTAAGGATGGCATTGGTTTCCAACAGGGAAGCAATGTCAAAATTAATTCCCCTAAGAGATTGTCCAATTTTGTTAAGGGCAAGGCTCCCATGGTTCATGATAATGAGGGTTACATTTTATATCCTGTTAATTATCCTGAGCACAAAATTAGGAGGATTAATGCTAGAAAACCTCATAATGTTTCTCATCATGCTTTTATGTATAGGAATGAAGCATCTAGCTCTAGGAATTCTACCCGTGTTAAAATGCCTAAAAAGAAAACTCATGCTGCATCAAATGAGCCTAACATTTCATTTAAGACTTTTGATGCTTCTTATGTGCTTACTAACAAATTAGACAAAGTAGTTGCCAAATATGTTGGGGGGCAAACATAAAGGTTCAAAGACTTATGTTTGTGTACCCAAGGTGCTTGTTTCTAACGTCAAAGAAACCATGACTGTTTGGGTACCTAAGAACAAGGCCTAAATTGTTTTGTAGGTTTATGCATCCAGGGGCTCAAGTTGGATCATTGATAGCGGATGCACAAACCACATAACAGGGGAGAAAAGAATGTTCTCCTCCTATGAGAAAAATAAAGATCCCCAAAGAGCTATCACATTCGGGGATGGAAATCAAGGTTTGGTCAAAGGACTTGGTAAAATTGCTATATCACCTGACCATTCTATTTCCAATGTTTTTCTTGTAGATTCTTTAGATTATAACTTGCTTTCAGTTTCTCAATTATGCAAAATGGGTTACAACTGTCTTTTTAGTGATGTAGGTGTTACTGTATTTAGAAGGAGTGATGATTCAGTAGCATTTAAGGGAGTGTTATAGGGTCAGCTATACTTAGTTGATTTTAATAGAGCTGAACTTGACACTTATTTAATTGCTAAGACTAATATGGGTTGGTATGGCATCACCGACTAGCCCATGTTGGGATGAAGAATCTTCACAAACTTCTAAATGGAGAGCACATTTTGGGACTAACAAATGTTCATTTTGAGAAAGACAGGTTTTGTAGCGCATGTCAAGCAGGAAAGCAAGTTGGCGCTCATCATCCACACAAGAACATCATGACAACGGACAGGCCACTCGAGCTACTCCATATGAATTTATTCGGCCTAATAGCTTACATAAGCATGAGCGGGAGTAAGTACTGTCTAGTTATTGTGGATGATTATTCTCGCTTCACTGGGTATTTTTTTGCAGGAAAAATCTCAGACCCAAGAGATCTTAAAGGGATTCTTGAGACAGGCTCAAAATGAGTTCGACTTAAGGATAAAAAAGATAAGAAGCGACAACAGAACGGAGTTCAAGAACTCTCAAATCGAAGGCTTTCTTGAGGATGAGGGCATCAAGCATGAGTTCTCTTCTACCTACACACCTCAACAAAATGGTGTAGTGGAGAGGAAGAATAGAACTCTACTGGACATCGTAAGGACCATGCTTGATGAGTACAAGACTCCGGACCGGTTTTGGGCCGAGGCGATTAATACCGCCTGCTACTCCATCAACCGACTCTACCTTCACCGAATCCTCAAGAAGACATCTTATGAATTCCTCATCGGTAAAAAACCCAATGTTTCATATTTTAGAGTCTTTGGTAGCAAATGTTTTATTCTTGTTAAAAGAGGTAGAAAATCTAAATTTGCTCCTAAGGCTGTAGAAGGTTTTTTACTAGGATATGATTCAAACACAAGGGCATATAGAGTCTTTAACAAGTCCACTGGACTAGTTGAAGTTTCTTGTGACATTGTGTTTGATGAGACTAATGGCTCCCAAGTGGAGCAAGTTGATCTTGATGAATTAGATGGTGAAGAGGCTCCGTGCGTCACGCTAAGGAACATGTCCATTGGGGATGTGTGTCCTAAGGAATCCAAAGAGCCTCCACAAGCACAAGATCAACTGTCATCTTTCGTGCAAGCATCTCCATCAAGCTCAAGGTGATGAAGAAGAAGATCAAGAAGATGAGCCACCTCAAGAGGAGGACAAGGATCAAGGGGGAGATGAAGATGATCAAGACAAGAAAGATGATCAAGAAATTCAGGGTGAAAGATCGTCACACCCAAGAGTCCAACAAGCAATCCAACGAGATCACCCCATCAACTCTATCCTTGGTGACATTCATAAGGGGGTGAAAGTCACCTAGAGAGGGGGGGGTGAATAGGCAGAATCTAAAAATTATAAACTTAAGCACAAACTACAAGCCGGGGTTAGCGTTAGAATTAAATCCGAGTCCGAAAGAGAGGATGAAAAACAAATCAAAAACAAATGAAGCGGATGGCATGGTGATTTGTTTTATCGAGGTTCGGTTCTTGAGAACCTACTCCCCGTTGAGGTGGTCACAAAGACCGGATCTCTTTCAACCCTTTCTGTCGGCGTTTCGGACCCGGGGGACCCTCAACCGAACCGACTAGTGAATTTTGTGCCGCGTGCCCCTGCCCAGATGGGTTGATGCAAGATGGAACACAAGAGGAGGGATGAGGCTTATATTATCTTGCACCGGGGTGCTTGCAGTAGGGGTTACAAGCTTCGCGAGAGAGGGAACGGGTCCTAGGTCTCCTGAGAAGCCTAGTGTTGCGCAGTGGATTTCGATGTTTGAGTGAGTCCGTCTCCGTCGTCCTTGCCGCCCGTGCCCCCTTCCCCCTTGTGAAGGCCCTAGGCATCCCCTTTTATAGATACAAGGGGATGGTCCAGCTGTACATATGGGGGTGTTGCTATGTGCTAACATGGCCGACGGAGAAGTGCTTGAGCCCTGTAGAAGCGTAGCTGGCGGTGCGGCCCTGGGTCCTGCTGACGTTTCTTTGCCTTCATAGAGAGCTTGAGGACTATCGACGTCATGGACGCATGCGGGGAACCATCATTACCTGTTGCCAGAGTAATCTAGATGTGACACCAGTCTTGTTCCTTCGTAGCCTGAGGCGGCTGCTAGAGGTAGGGTAATGATGTGTCCCCTGTAGCGTAGTCGGTCCGAGGCCGAGGTCGGGCGAGGCGGTGACTTCTCCTGAGGCCAAGGCCGAGGTCGGGTGAGGTTGTGACTCCTCCCAAGAACGAGGCTGAGGTTGGGCGAGGCGGAGACCTTCTCCCGAGGCCGAGGCTGAGGCCGAGGCCTAGGGTCGAGCGAGGTGGAGCTCCCTGTTGCGCCCGAGGCTGAACTCGAGAGAAGTCGTGACTCACTATTGTTAGTCTTACCCTGGTCGTTGGCACAGTAGTCGGAACAGGGTAAATAATGTTGTTTTCCTGTCAGAACGATCAGTAAAGGGGCAAAGTGACTGCGGTCATTTCGACCTTGCCAACTGAGGCGCGCGTGTCAGGATAAGGTGTCAGGTGATCGCTGCATTAAATGCGCATGCGATACGGTCGGCGGTAAGGCGATTTGGCCGAGGTTGCTATACGACAAAGTTTGCCCGAGCTTAGCCTCAGACGAGCCGGGGGTGCGCCCGCTGCCTGAGGGGGCCCTCGGGCGAGGCGTGAATCCATCCGGGACCTCTGTTCTTGCCCGAGGCCGGGCTCGGGCGAGACGAGATCGCGTCCCTTGGTAGATGAGGCTTTAACTTTGCGTTGTACTTACTAGCCTTTACAGTCTGTTTTGAAGATGTTTTTCAGCCATGCTTAGGAGTATTGGGGGTACCCCTAATTACGGTACCCAACAGTAGTCCCCGAGCCTCAAAGGGAGTGTAGGCACTCGCTTGGAGGTTCTACCAGATTTTTTGCAAGGAGACTAGCCTTTCTCGGTTATGTTTTGTTCCGATGGGTGCGCGCGAGCGCACCCGTCGGGTGTAGCCCTCGAGGCCTCGGAGGAGTGGTTTGACTCCTCTGAGGTCTTAATTCTTCTTGTGATTCCTCGGTCGGCCTTGTTGTTCCCTCATGCGGCCTGGCCGCAGCCCGGGTGCATGGTCAGGCTCCGAGTTTTTAAGCTGGTTTGTTGACGTGGTCAACAATTTGGCCATGGCCTGGTGCGAGAGCGGCCTCTGAGCCTCTGCACGGAGCGAGAGGACGATCAAGGACTGTCTCGGCTTTTTATTGTACGCCCCTTCGTCGCCTTTCCGCAAGGAGGAGGGGGGGGGGGAATGCGCCATGTTACCCTCGGTGGGCGCTGAACATGGTGTTTCCAGTGAGTTGCTAACGGGTAATCCGAGTGGACGCCCGGGCCCTGTTCGATAAGGGTCGGCTAGTGGCCCAGAGGCGCGCTCTAAAAGTACCTGCAGGTGATTTGCTGGACCCGGACCCATTCGATAGGGTCCGAGGGCTCGGTACCTCCCTTCGGTGGGATTCCATTACAAATCATTCCCGCTGGTCTCGGAAATGTCTTAGGGTACCTCGAGAGCGTAGCCCGAGCCTTGGCCGTGTAACAGACGTACCCAGGGTCATCCCTGACTCTGCATGTTCTAGGGCAGCTGTCAAATCCCTTCGAGGGGCCAACCTTCGAACCCCTGATCAGTAAAGGGCTTGGAGCCCGAGTGCTCTGGGGCGGTCGCCGAACCCCGTGGGGCGCAACCTTCGAAACCCTGATCAGTAGGAGGGCTCAGGGCCTGTTTCCTTCGCTGTGAAGGACTCCTTCGAAATGTCCCGTTTCCTGATCCCTGCGGAGAGAGAGAAAGAGAAAGGAAAGGAAGAAAGGAGATATTTCGAAACAGTGTGGCACAGCTTTTTTGAGGCAGTCATCATGACGGAGGCAAAACAGCGCCTGTCCGCCTGCCAGAGGAGACGTGTGTACTGCCAGGGAGTTAATGCGACAGCACGGGCGACTCACGGGGTATCTGTTGCGCGTGTGCGAGTCGTTCGAGGAATGGAACACGGGTGCGTCGTCTTTATGCTGTAGGAGAGGGCTCCCTTGCCGCTTCAGGGGAGGATGCGAGCCTGTAGGTGGGACCAGGGCCTGGTTGGTGGTTGGACCGCTGCCTCCGCCTGTTGCTGCAATTACCACCGGTCCGCCTATGGTCATACTGACTGTCGTGTCTACCCCCACGGCTGACTGACCCGTGACGTCGCACTTAATTGGCACTGTTGGGTCATGCGTGGGGCTGCCTCGAGTCGCTGCACTGGTTCTGTAGTCCTGAGAAGACGCGGCATTGGTGCAAATGGCGGCGCGGTTTCTTTGCACATGGTAACTAAAAGTCACCGAGAGGGGGGTGAATAGGGTGAAACTGAAATTTACAAAATTAATCACAACTACAAGCCAGGTTAGCGTTAGAAATAATAATGAGTCCGAGAGAGAGGGCGCAAAACAAATCGCAAGCGAATGAAGAGTGTGACACGTGGATTTGTTTTACCGAGGTTCGGTTCTCGCAAACCTACTCCCCGTTGAGGAGGCCACAAAGGCCGGGTCTCTTTCAACCCTTACCCTCTCTCAAACGGTCCCACGGACCGAGTGAGCTTCTCTTCTCAAATCAAACCGGGAACAAAGCTTCCCCGCAAGGACCACCACACAATTGGTGTCTCTTGCCTTGATTACAAGTGAGCTTTGATCACAAGAACAAGTGAGAAAGAAAAGAAGCAATCCAAGCGCAAGAGCTCAAAAGAACACGACAAATCTATCTCGCTAATCACTAAAGCCTTGTGTGGAATTGGAGAGGATTTGATCACTTAGGTGTGTCTTGTATTGAATGTCTAGCTCTTGTAAGTGGTTGAGAAGTGGAAAACTTGGATAACTTGAATGTGGGGTGGTTGGGGATATTTATAGCCCCAACCACCATACTAGCCGTTTGGTGGAGGCCGTCTGTCGAATGGTGCACCGGACAGTCCGGTGCACACCGGACATGTCCGGTGCGATAGCCACATCACCAGGCCGTTAGGGTTCCGACCGTTGGAGCTCTGACTTCTGCGCGCGCTGGCGCGCATTTAACGCATTGCAGGTAGCCGTTGGCGCCTGAAGTAGCCGTTGCTTCGTTGTCACACCGGACAGTCCGGTGTACACCGGACATGTCCGGTGAATTATAGTGGACTAGCCGTTGCGAATTCCCAAAGCCGACGAGTTCAGAGTCTCTTCATCCTTGGGGCACCGGACACTGTCCGGTATACACCGGACAGTCCGGTGAATTATAGCGGAGTGACTCTGCGTTTTCCCGAAGGTGAAGAGTTTGGCTTCAAGTCCCCTGGTGCACCGGACACTGTTCGGTGGTGCACCGGACAGTCCGGTGCGCCCAACCAGGGTGCCTTCGGTTGTCCCTTTGCTCCTTTGATTGAACCCTTCCTCTTGATCTTTTTATTGGCTTATTGTGAACCTTTGGTACATGTAGATCTTATAGACTTGGGCAAACTAGTTAGTCCAATTATTTGTGTTGGGCAATTCAACACCAAAATTAGTTTAGGAAATAGGTGTAAGCCTAATTCCCTTTCAATCTCTCCCTTTTTGGTGATTGATGCCAACACAAACCAAAGCAAATATAAAAGTGCAGAATTTGAACTAGTTTGCATATGCAAGTGCAAAGGTTACTTAGAATTGAGCCAATAAATATTACCTACTAGATATGCATGGATTGTTTCTTTATTTTTAACATTTTGGACCACGCTTGCACCACAAGTTTTGTTTTTGCAAGTTCTTTTTGTAAATCCTTTTCAAAGTCTTTTTGCAAATAGTCAAAGACAATTGAATAAGATTTTGCGAAGCATTTTTAAGATTTGAAATTTTGTCCCCTTGTTTCAAATGCTTTTTCTTTGACTAAACAAAACTCCCCCTCAATAAATTCTCCAATTGGTGTTCAAGAGGGTTTTAAGATATCAATTTTGAAAATACTACTTTCTCCCCCTTTAGAACACGAAGAGATACTAATTTGAAATTTACCAATTTAAAATCATTAATTTTAAAATTAGGGTGGTGGTGCTGTCCTTTTGCTTTGGGCCAATACTTTCTCCCCCTTTGGCATGAATCGCCAAAAACAGATACTTAGAGTGAAATATAGGCCCTTGTCTAACTACTTTCTCCCCTTTGGCAAATAAAACATATGAGTGAAGATTATACCAAAGACGGAGAGTGAAGCAGAGCGACGGCGAAGGATGAGTAGTAGAGTGGAGTGGAAGCCTTTGTCTTCGCCGAAGACTCCAATTCCATTTCAATATACCTATGAATTGGTTTGAAATACACTTGAAAACACATTAGTCATAGCATATATCAAGGAGACATGATCAAAGGTATACTTAAGAGCTATGTGTGCAAATTAGCAAAAGAAATTTCTAGAATAAAGAATATTGAGCTCATGCCTAAGTTTGGTAAAAGTTTGTTCATCTAGTGGCTTGGTAAAGATATCGGCTAATTGATCTTTAGTATTAATATATGCAATCTCGATATCCCCCTTTTGTTGGTGATCCCTAAGAAAATGATACCGAATGGCTATGTGTTTAGTGCGGCTATGCTCAACGGGATTATCCGCCATGCGGATTGCACTCTCATTATCACATAGAAGAGGAACTTTGGTTAATTTGTAACCATAGTCCCGCAGGGTTTGCCTCATCCAAAGCAATTGCGCGCAACAATGGCCTGCGGCAATATACTCGGCTTCGGCGGTTGAAAGAGCGATCGAATTTTGCTTCTTTGAAGCCCAAGACACCAAGGACCTTCCCAAGAACTGGCAAGTCCCCGATGTGCTCTTTCTATTAATCTTACACCCCGCCCAATCGGCATCCGAATAACCAATCAAATCAAATGTGGATCCCCGAGGGTACCAAAGCCCAAACTTAGGAGTATAAGCCAAATATCTCAAGATTCGTTTTACGGCCGTAAGGTGAGATTCCTTAGGGTCGGATTGGAATCTTGCACACATGCATACGGGAAGCATAATGTCCGGTCGAGATGCACATAAATAGAGTAATGAACCTATCATCGACCGGTATACCTTTTGATCGACGGATTTACCTTTCGTGTCGAGGTCGAGATGCCCATTGGTTCCCATGGGTGTCTTGATGGGCTTGGCATCCTTCATTCCAAACTTGGTTAGAATGTCTTGAGTATACTTTGTTTGGCTAATGAAGGTGCCCTCTTGGAGTTGCTTGACTTGGAATCCTAGAAAATACTTCAACTCCCCCATCATAGACATCTCGAATTTCTGTGTCATGATCCTACTAAATTCTTCACATGTAGATTCGTTAGTAGACCCAAATATAATATCATCAACATAAATTTGGCATACAAACAAATCATTGTCAAGATTTTTAGTGAATAAAGTAGGATCGGCCTTGCCGACTTTGAAGCCATTAGCTATAAGGAAATCTCTTAGGCATTCATACCATGCTCTTGGGGCTTGCTTGAGCCCATAAAGCGCCTTAGAGAGCCTATAGACATGGTTAGGGTACTCACTGTCTTCAAAGCCGGGAGGTTGCTCAACATAGACCTCTTCCTTGATTGGTCCATTGAGGAAGGCACTCTTCACGTCCATTTGATAAAGCTTGAAGCCATGGTAAGTAGCATAGGCTAATAATATGCGAATTGACTCAAGCCTAGCTACGGGTGCATAGGTTTCACCGAAATCCAAACCTTCGACTTGGGAGTATCCCTTGGCCACAAGTCGAGCTTTGTTCCTTGTCACCACACCATGCTCGTCTTGCTTGTTGCGGAAGACCCACTTGGTTCCTACAACATTTTGATTAGGACGTGGAACTAAATGTCATACCTCATTCCTAGTGAAGTTGTTGAGCTCCTCTTGCATCGCCATCACCCAATCCGAATCTTGAAGTACTTCCTCTACCCTGTGTGGCTCAATAGAGGAAACAAAAGAGTAATGCTCACAAAAATGTGCAACACGAGATCGAGTGGTTACCCCCTTATGAATGTCGCCGAGGATGGTGTCGACGGGGTGATCTCGTTGGATTGCTTGGTGGACTCTTGGGTGTGGCGGCCTTGGTTCTTCATCCTCCTTGTCTTGATCGTTTGCATCTCCCCCTTGATCATTGTCGTCATCTTGAGGTGGCTCATCTCTTTGATCTTCTCCTTCATCTACTTGAGCCTCGTCCTCATTTTGGGTTGGTGGAGATGCTTGTGTGGAGGAGGATGGTTGATCTTGTGCATGTGGAGGCTCTTTGGATTCCTTAGGGCACACATCCCCAATGGACATGTTCCTTAGCGCGATGCACGGAGCCTGTTCTTCACCTATCTCATCAAGATCAACTTGCTCTACTTGAGAGCCGTTAGTTTCATCAAACACAACGTCACAAGAAACTTCAACAAGTCCTGAGGACTTGTTAAAGACTCTATATGCCCTTGTGTTTGAATCATATCCTAGTAAAAAACCTTCTACAGTCTTAGGAGCAAATTTAGATTTTCTACCTCTTTTAACAAGAATAAAGCTTTTGCTACCAAAGACTCTAAAATATGAAATATTGGGCTTTTTACCGGTTAGGAGTTCATATGATGTCTTCTTGAGGATTCGGTGTAGATATAACCGGTTGATGGCGTAGCAAGTAGTGTTGACTGCCTCGGCCCAAAACCGATCCGGTGTCTTGTACTCATCAAACATGGTTCTTGCCATGTCCAATAGAGTTCGATTCTTCCTCTCCACTACACCATTTTGTTGTGGGGTGTAGGGAGAAGAGAACTCATGCTTGATGCCCTCCTCCTCAAGGAAGCCTTCTATTTGTGAGTTCTTGAACTCCGTACCGTTGTCGCTTCTAATTTTCTTGATCCTTAAGCCGAACTCATTTTGAGCTCGTCTCAAGAATCCCTTTAAGGCCTCTTGGGTATGGGATTTTTCCTGCAAAAAGAACACCCAAGTGAAGCGAGAATAATCATCCACAATAACTAGACAGTACTTACTCCCGCCGATGCTTATGTAAGCGATCGGGCCGAATAAATCCATGTGTAGGAGCTCCAGTGGCCTGTCACTTGTCATGATGTTCTTGTGTGGATGATGAGTGCCAACTTGCTTCCCGGCTTGGCATGCGCTACAAATCCTGTCTTTCTCAAAATGAACATTTGTTAGTCCTAAAATGTGCTCTCCCTTTAGAAGCTTATGAAGATTCTTCATTCCAACATGAGCTAGTCGGCGGTGCCAGAGCCAACCCATGTTAGTCTTAGCAATTAAGCAAGTGTCGAGTTCAGCTCTATCAAAATCTACCAAGTATAGCTGACCCTCTAACACTCCCTTAAATGCTATTGAATCATCACTTCTTCTAAAGACAGTGACACCTACATCAGTAAATAGACAGTTGTAGCCCATTTGACATAATTGCGAAACGGAAAGCAAATTGTAATCTAAAGAATCTACAAGAAAAACATTGGAAATGGAATGGTCAGGAGATATAGCTATTTTTCCCAAACCTTGGTTTCCATCCCCGAATTAAATAGCTCGTTGGGGATCTTGGTTTTTATCGTAGGAGGAGAACATCTTCTTCTCCCCCGTCATGTGGTTTGTGCACCCGCTATCGATGATCCAACTTGAGCCACCGGATGCATAAACCTACAAAACATGTTTAGTTCTTGACTTTAAGTACCCAAACGGTTTTGGGTCCTTTGGCATTAGAAACAAGAACTTTGGGTACCCAGACACAAGTCTTGGAGCCCTTGTGTTTGCCCCCAACAAACTTGGCAACGACCTTGCCGGATTTGTTAGTCAAAACATAAGATGCATCAAAAGTTTTAAATGAAATGCCATGATCATTTGATGCACTAGGAGTTTTCTTTCTAGGCAACTCAGCACAGGTTGGTTGCTTAGAGCTAGATGTCTCACCCTTATACATAAAAGCATGGTTAGGGCCAGAGTGAGACTTCCTAGAATGAATTCTCCTAATTTTGCTCTCGAGATAACCGGCAGGGTACAAAATGTAACCCTCGTTATCCTGAGGCATGGGAGCCTTGCCCTTAACAAAGTTAGACAAATTTTTAGGAGGGGCACTAAGTTTGACATTGTCTCCCCTTTGGAAGCCAATGCCATCCTTGATGCCAGGGCGTCTCCCATTATAGAGCATACTTCTAGCAAATTTAAACTTTTCATTTTCTAAGTTATGCTCGGCAATTTTAGCGTCTAATTTTGCTATATGATCATTTTATTGTTTAATTAAGACCATGTGATCATGAATAGCATTAATATCAACATCTCTACATCTAGTGCAAATGGAAACATGCTCAACGGTAGATGTAGAGGGTTTGCAAGATTTTAATTCTACAACCTTAGCATGTAGTATATCATTCTCATTTCTAAGGTTAGAAATAGTAATATTGCAAACATCAAAATCTTTAGCCTTAGCAATCAATTTCTCATTCTCATTTCTAAGGCTAGCAAGAGAAACATTCAACTCATCAATCCTAGCAAGTAAATCAACATTATCATCTCTAGGATTGGAAGTTGTAATATTACAAACATGTGAATCAACAGCTAACAATTTAGCATTCTCATTTCTAAGGTTGTCAATAGTCTCATGGCAAGTACTTAGCTCACTAGACAATTTTTCACATTTTTCAACTTGTAGAGCATAGGCATTTTTAACCTTAACATGCTTTTTGTTTTCCTTAATAAGGAAGTCCTCTTGAGAGTCCAAGAGATCATCCTTCTCATGAATAGCACTAATCAATTCATTTAATTTTTCCTTTTGTTGCATGTTGAGGTCGGCAAAAAGAGTACGCAAATTATCTTCCTCATCACTAGCATTATCATCACTAGAGGACTCATATTTAGTGGAGGATTTGGATTTAACCTTCTTCCTTTTGCCGTCCTTTGCCATGAGGCACTTGTGGCCGACGTTGGGGAAGAGAAGTCCCTTGGTGACGGCGATGTTGGCGGCGTCCTCGTCGGAGGAGGAGTCGGTGGAGCTCTCGTTCGAATCCCACTCCCGGCAAACATGAGCATCGCCGCCCCTCTTCTTGTAGTGCCTCTTCTTCTCCTTTCTTCTTCCCTTCTTGTCGTTGCCCCTATCACTATCACTAGATAATGGACATTTAGCAATAAAATGACCGGGCTTACCACATTTGTATCATACTTTCTTGGAGCGGGGTTTGTAGTCTTTCCCCCTCCTTTGCTTGAGGATTTGGCGGAAGCTTTTGATGATGAGCGTCATCTCCTCGTTGTCGAGCTTGGAGGCATCGATGGGTGTTCGACTTGGAGTAGCCTCCTCCTTCTTTTCTTCCGTCGCCTTGAAAGCAACCGGTTGTGCCTCAGGTGTGGAGGAGGTGCCTTGCTCGATGATTTTCTTTGAGCCTTTAATCATTAGCTCAAAGCTCACAAATTTTCCTATAACCTCCTCGGGAGACATTAGCTTATATCTAGGATCACCTCGAATTAATTGCACTTGTGTAGGGTTAAGAAATACGAGGGATCTAAGAATAACCTTGACCATCTCATGGTCATCCCATTTTTCGCTCCCGAGGTTGCGCACTTGGTTCACCAAGGTCTTCAAGCGGTTGTACATAGCTTGTGGATCCTCCCCTTGGTGAAGCATGAAGCGACCGAGCTCCCCCTCGATCGTTTCCCGCTTGGTGATCTTTGTCACCTTGTCTCCTTCGTGCGCGGTTTTGAGTACGTCCCAAATTTCCTTCGCACTTTTTAACCCTTGCACCTTGTTATACTCCTCTCGACTTAGAGAGGCGAGGAGTATAGTGGTTGCTTGGGAGTTAAAGTGGTGGATTTGGGCCACCTCGTCCGAGTCGTAGTCTTCATCCCCTACGGATGGTACCTGTACACCAAACTCAACAACATTCCATATGCTTGTGTGGAGTGAGGTTAGATGGTGTCTCATTTTGTCACTCCACATATTATAATCTTCACCGTCAAAAACTGGTGGTTTGCCTAATGGAACAGAGAGTAAAGGAGTATGTTTTGAAGTGTGAGGGTAGCGTAGGGGGATCTTACTATACTTCTTGCGCTCTTGGCGCTTAGAAGTAACGGACGGTGTGTCGGAGTCGGAAGTCGACGTTGATGAAGTGTCGGTCTCGTAGTAGACCACTTTCCTCATCCTCTTGTGCTTGTCGCCTCTCCAATGCGACTTGTGGGAAGAAGATTTCTTCTCCTTCCCCTTCCCTTTGTTGGAGGAGTCCTTCTTCTCCTTCCTCTTGGTGCGGGACTCTTCCGATGAAGTGCTCCCGTGACTCGTAGTGGGCTTGTCGTCGGTCTCCATCTCCCTCTTGGTGTGATCTCCCGACATCACTTCGAGCGGTTAGGCTCTAATGAAGCACCGGGCTTTGATACCAATTGAAAGTCGCCTAGAGGGGGGGGGGGTGAATAGGGCGAAACTGAAATTTACAAAATTAATCACAACTACAAGCCGGGTTAGCGTTAGAAATAATAATGAGTCCGAGAGAGAGGGCGCAAAACAAATCACAAGCGAATGAAGAGTGTGACACGCGGATTTGTTTTACCGAGGTTCGGTTCTCGCAAACCTACTCCCCGTTGAGGAGGCCACAAAGGCCAGGTCTCTTTCAACCCTTACCCTCTCTCAAACGGTCCCGCGGATCGAGTGAGCTTCTCTTCTCAAATCAAACCGGGAACAAAGCTTCCCCGCAAGGACCACCACACAATTGGTGTCTCTTGCCTTGATTACAAGTGAGCTTTGATCACAAGAACAAGTGAGAAAGAAAAGAAGCAATCCAAGCGCAAGAGCTCAAAAGAACACGACAAATCTCTCTCGCTAATCACTAAAGCCTTGTGTGGAATTGGAGAGGATTTGATCACTTGGGTGTGTCTTGTATTGAATGCCTAGATCTTGTAAGTGGTTGAGAAGTGGAAAACTTAGATAACTTGAATGTGGGGTGGTTGGGGGTATTTATAGCCCCAACCACCAAACTAGCCGTTTGGTGGAGGCTGTCTGTCGAATGGAGCACTGGACAGTCCGGTGCACACTGGACAGTCCGGTGCACACCGGACATGTCCGGTGCGACAGCCACGTCACCAGGCCGTTAGGGTTCCGACCGTTGGAGCTCTGACTTCTGCGCGTGCTGGCGCGCATTTAATGCGTTGCAGGTAGCCGTTGGCCCCTGAAGTAGCCGTTGTTTCTTTGTCACACCGGACAGTCCGGTGTACACCGGACATGTCCGGTGAATTATAGTGGACTAGCCGTTGCGAATTCCCGAAGCCGACGAGTTCAGAGTCTCTTCATCCTTGGGGCACCGGACACTGTCCGGTATACACCGGACAGTCCGGTGAATTATAGCGGAGTGACTCTGCGTTTTCCCGAAGGTGAGGAGTTTGGCTTCAAGTCCCCTGGTGCACCGGACACTGTCTGGTGGGGCACCGGACACTGTCCGGTGGCACACCGGACAGTCCGGTGCGCCCAACCAGGGTGCCTTCGGTTGTCCCTTTGCTCCTTTGATTGAACCCTTCCTCTTGATCTTTTTATTGGCTTATTGTGAACCTTTGGTACCTGTAGATCTTATAGACTTGGACAAACTAGTTAGTCCAATTATTTGTGTTGGGCAATTCAACCACCAAAATTAGTTTAGGAAATAGGTGTAAGCCTAATTCCCTTTCAGTAACCGGTGCGCCGGTTACATGACATGTGGGCCCGGGCCTCCATGCTGGACCACCCGTTGCAACAAAGCTGAAAGGGTGCACGACCGTGGTGCGGTTGCATGCTTCTCGCGTGGCGGCCCGCCTTTTCGACCGCTGGTTTCGGCGAGGATGAGAGAGCGCTTAACCACGGGGCGGTTGCATGCTTTGTGTGCAGCGGTTCGCCATCTTCGCGTTTCGGGTCTGTTTGTATGACATGTGGGACCTAGCCCCCGTGTCGTAGGGCGGGAACCCTGGAGCACATCGGGGGAGACTTTGCCCGTGATGCTTCGGGGCGCGAGTGGGGAGATCTGTCTTTAAAAAGGGATCGATCCCCCGGGCAGTAGCCATGCCTTTGCTCTTCTCGCATTCATCGCGTCTTTCCATCTTCCAGGCCTCCAGATGGGGTGCACCGGTGTTGCCTTCTTCTTCCTGCCGTTGGAGGAGCGCGACCTCGTGGGGGTTAGCGCTCTGTAGTCATCTCTTGGCTTCAAGGATTTTCATCATGCAGTTCGGCTGCCGTTCCCCGCCAGTGGTCACCCAGAATGATGACCACCAGCCTTGTGGCGGAGAAGAGCGAGCCGGGCTGTGGCCTCCCCCCTACCCTCAGCTTCAAGGATGTTCATCATCCGTGTTGGGGGCGAGGGCAAGCCGAGTTGGGGCCCTGCCTTCCGCACGGGCTGGCGACCCGCTTCTTCCTCCAGCATTCGAGGGAGAAGGGCGTTCACCAGCCTTGCGGAGGAGGCGAACTACCACCTGCTGCCTGGTCAGGGTGTGGCTGTTCGTCCACCGCATGGGCGACGGTCGCGCCGTGCGTAGGTCGACCACATCCACGGCTCATCCCGCGCCGCCAGCCACATCGGGGGGGTCATACAAGACGTCGTACACCGCAGGGGCGGTGTGCGCGTTCCTGGATGGCCCTATCCTCACTCCTGTAGCGAGGACGGGAGCGAGGACCTCCTTGTGCGCGCTGGGGCGGCCGCCATTCGCCGGTGCGGCGTTGGTGCGTAGGTGGCCGCTGTCGTCGGTGCTGAGGTAGTGGTGGCCACCATAGGTGAGGCTTTCCACCGCAGAGGTGGTTGCCTCTGCCGACGAGACCGTCAGTGCCACCTGCGGGCGGACCTCCGGCTCTTTGGCTTTAATGGCTTATTCTCGCCCCCATGTGGGGACGCGGGCGAGGGCCTTTTCACAGTAGTGTTTGCCCTAGGGCAATCGCTGCTGCTGTCTAGCCGCCCGAGGCGAAGGTCATTGTCGCTGCTGGTGCAGTGGTCGCCGGTGAGCCGCTTGGAGTTTATTATCTTGCAGCCCTTCCGGTGTGGAGGTAGTTCATTCCTGCGGGAATGGAGCCGGGGTCCCATTTGTAAGGGAATGTATTGGCATTTGCCTGAGAGCAAAATGTAATTGCTTTAAGTACTAAGACATCTGCTGCAGGTCGGGAAAACCGCTGAGGGTGCTGCCGACATCTAAGTCTATGTAGCATAGTTGTCCCAAGTATGTGCGTTTGTTTTCTGCAGCTACCGAGGCCTGAACATTTGGGTATTTGAGTATAAAGCCGTGTTTCTTTCCTCTTATTTCGAGCATTAGAACTTGTTCGTCGATAGCAAAATCACTTATCCGAGCGTGAGCTACCTTTCGCGGAAGGTGATGAGTAAGGTATCCGTATCCCGGAGGCGTAGGAGTCCCTTGGCTCAGTCGGCCTTGCCGTTCAAGGTCTCTCTTGTCGTTTTTTAGGATTCCGCTATCGATATAGTCAAAAGGCACGAAAGTCGTTTTCGTAGAAAACCTTTCCGAGGAAAATTTTGACGTGGAGGGGGTTTCCCCCCTTCTAGCCCCCGAGGGAGGGTCGGTTTTTGCTGAGGCAAGGCCGATCCTCCCTTGACAACTAGACTTTTTATTTGTACATGTAAAGGGACCGAGGTTCATGAACGACTTGAAACACTTTAAGGGTAAAAGCGACGTAGCTGTTCGATATTCCAAGCGTTGCTGTAGACCTTGCCTTGATCGTTGGCCAGCTTGTATGTCCAGGGCTTCAAAATTTTGGTGATGATGAACGACCCTTCCCAGGGAGGAGTAAGCTTGTGGCGCCCTCGGGCGTCTTGTCGTAGCCGAAGCACCAAATCTCCCACCTAGAAGCCTCGGGACTGAATCCTTCGGGCGTGGTAGCGTCGCAGAGACTGCTGGTACTGCGCTGAGTGTAGCAAGGCTACGTCCCAAGCCTCTTCTAGCTGGTCCAATGAATCCTCTCGGCTGGTCTAGTTGTTTTGGTCGTCATATGCCTTTGTCCTCGGGGAGCCGTATTCTAAGTCCGTGGGTAGGATGGCCTCGGCCCCATAGACTAGGAAAAACGGCGAGAAACCTGTGGCCTGGCTCGGCGTCGTCCTCAGACTCCAAACCACCGAGGGTAGCTCTTTTATCCACCGTTGCCAAACTTGTTGAGGTCATTGTAGATTCTTGGTTTTAGCCCCTGCAAAATCATGCCATTGGCGCGCTCCACTTGCCCATTTGTCATTGGGTGAGCTACGGCGGCCCAGTCCACACGGATGTGGTGGTCTTCATAGATGTCTAGGAACTTTTTCCCAGTGAACTGCGTGTCGTTGTCGGTGATGATAGAGTTTTGGTGTGATGGAACCTCCTAAGAAATTAGGCCCACCTACAGTTGTCCTTATCCAACGGACCTCAGACAATCCTGTAGGTGCCCCTGAACTACTTGACAAGCTCGGTATCTTTCCTTACCTTTCTAGGAACGTCTCACCCGTCTTGCAGACATTACAGAATATCGGAGATATAGATATGCGGAAGCGATTACATAAACTTACATTTATTAAAAAGTAAGATCAAGTTGTTTATTACAGACCAGGAATATAAACGAGTGCAGAGTAATATTATTACACATACCAAGGGAGGCAAAAACTCCTCCCGACAGTTATCACACAAAAAGTCTTAATGGAGGATCCCTTCCTCCCGCACTTCACTCTTGCTTATCTTCATTAGGAACCACCTTGGTACAGAAGCAACAAAGGGTTGTCGCTTCCTCACCTAAAAACAACGGAGGGATAAACCCTGAGTATGGAATTACTCAGCAAGTCTTACCCGACTAAGGAAAAGACTCTCAAGGGTATGCTGGATAAATAGGAATCAAGGAGAGGCTTTAGCAAGAATCAACTTAGATACTTTTGCAGAAATAGCTTACTAAAGTGAGTCCTTACTTTCAATATTTTAACGCCAGATTAAATATTAATAGACTCTGTTTGCCTCTAGTCTAATTTCATCATTTCACCAATACAACCTCATTTTTATCCATAATGTTCACATCCTAACTTTAGGTTGCAGGGAAGTGACCAAGTCTTCATAACCGCGAAGGTACGACGATCCGAATCGATTATACTCAGCTGAGGATCTCCAATCACACCACATATGTAGCACTTAACCCTTGCATATGCCAACCTGCCATCGGGGTTCTTAAGACCAGATCAGGTTCACGCAAACCGAGAGCACAGATACACCACCGTCCAGCCTCTTGCCACGGTGGGTACGCGCTACTCCCGCCACCGCTCCATGCCCATTTCGTGTTATCTTATTCTGGCCTTAGTCTGCCCGAGGCAAGGCTTACCCATGACGAGGCATGTGACCAGTTAAAGGGTCCTCGATCAGCACGCCCACATACGCATTAAATCCTTAATCAACCTGGGTAGAACATCACCTGTTCCTAACCCAAGTCTCGATTTAAGTACTTCCATCCTTAGGATTGTTTCTATTCCTTAGGATGAAAAGAGCATCACAGGGAACTTTGCAGTAAGATCCCACCACGCTCTCAAGGAAAGTAGTCTTGCAGATATAAGCCATCTTTCCTCAGGGTAACCCCTGAGCTAGGCAGTATTGCAAAAGACAACCTCTATCCACAAGATCTAAGCAGGGCTAAGCATTTTTGTAAATCAAATTTTGATACTTCACCAGAAGTATCTATAAAGGTATGGATATCAAGGAAAGCAATGCATAAAAAGGCTCCAAGCAATTCCTATGAACTTAATGCACATTTCATTTGACTTAAAGTGTGCGAAAAGTATTTAAAAACACAAGGAAAGGGGTTGCATGCACCGGGGCTTGCCTTCGTTAACAGGTGAGTCTGGCTCGGATCCACAAATATCAAAGTAGAAGCAGTTGCTTGCTTGAGAATCCGAGGGTGGTGGTGTCCCTTCTTCGGTGACTTCCACTTCTTCTTCGCGTTCTAACATAACCATATATGTATATAAGAATGAATGTCATGTAATGCTCATGAGAGTGCGAAGATAATAAAGATTTATTATCTAAGTCTTGAATACAACTTTCCTTCACGGAACTCCGAGAACTTAGGGTTTCCGGAGTCAGTAAAGGAGTTCAAAAGGCAGGGGGGTGTTTTGGGGTGTGGTGATCAAACAAAGTCCAAATCAACCCAAACTCTACCCAAGGCTTCTAAATAATATGAGGAGCTCATATAAAAATTTTGAGCATTTTTGGGATTACCATTTATCTTTTAAAAATCCCTAACTAATACTTTTAACTACTTTAAATGCCCTAAAATTTCTTATTTCCACTAAAAATCACAAAACTATTTTTATTAAATTCTAGGAAAAATAACAAGCCTAGGAAAATTGGTTTCACAATTTTAGGATTTTTCTGTAATTTTGTACAATTGTTTTAGCTCTGGAGATAAAAGAAAAAGGAAAACCAGGGAATAGTACTGGGCTGATTTCAGCCCAGCGGCCCAACTCAAAGAGGAAAGCACGCGCATGCGCCCGCGCGCTCCGGCGATTTTGCGAACTAGCCCCTGCAGTATTGAATAACCTGAAGAACTCCAAACCCTATTTAAAATAGTCGCTGACACTTCACAGAAATGCCCCCAACTTTCTATTTCTTCTCCAAACTAGTCCTCGACCGCGGCGCGCTCATCGTTCACGCCTGCCGAGGCACATACCGGCCATGGCCGGCGATGATTGCTCAAGCCGATTATCGGGGAGGCTTTACCGACCTAAGACGGCCTCGGAACACCCACTAATTTGCCTCGAACACCCCGAGAACAGCCGGTCCACGTGCACGGCAGAAACCGAGCACGGGAGTACATGTTCTCGCCAAACCATGGTCGATCAGAGCAAACGGACGCCACCGTGAGCTTCGCGAGTATGTAAGAACACTAGAACGACACAAGGATTGGACAATGACTTACCAGAGTAAGCTGGCCACGGGCGGGTTGTTTTGGGTGGCGCGGCGGACTGAATTGGGGGAAAGTGGCAATTCAACGACTCTGGATGAAATTGGGGGTGGGGATTGAGGCTATAGGATCATGAGAGACTGTGCTTTCACCGTGCACAATCGATTTGAGAGAAGGTAGAGAGGGCAGTGCGAATTTCTGGTTGTACTCGAGCTCACTTGAAGAACAGCGAGCACCTCGCTGTGATCCCAATGGCTATTTATAGGCACGGCGGCCCAACAGATGGCCCTCGGCCACGGATAGTAACACACGCGCATGCTTACCACGTCGGAAAGGGATACAGTGAGGGAGATGGAGGCATGGGCGACACCGCGGCAAAAATTCAATGGTCACGGTGGCCGCCGGTGAAGTCTCCGGCTGGACTCCGGGAACGGTGCCACGTATGCGCCGTTTAACTTCGACTCTATCCATTTTCTAACGTGCACGAACCCGGACGACGGCGGTACGAATTTTGGCGCAAAGAGGTCGCCGCCGGTGAGCTTGCCGCACTGGCGTTCTCATCCACCTAAGACACTGTACCATGGTGAATGCTCTCCAGTCAGTCTGACAGGCAGATTTTGGGTCTCATTTCCTCTCAGATTTCCATGGCAACGTGATCCACACTCTGCAGCAAATTTGTAGAGTAATATACCATCTACAACTTTGTTATGGGAGTCATAGCCAAACTTGCACTGGATCGTGTTTAAATCCAAGTCCAAAGTTAGCTCTGTTTCATTGAAGTTCTGAATTTCAGAATTCCACCAGCCTGACAGTCCAACTTCAGGCTCAATTATCTCCAGTTTTTCCTTAACAACTATGATCACACCTTTAAGCAAAGTTGTTCTCCTATGATTGGGCTACAATTTTGATGTGGTGACCTAGGGCAAAAACCCTATATTTTAAAAGATACAGGGCTCCAAAGTTGAGCCAAAACTCTAAAATTTCAGACTTAGAATAGAACCTAATTGAGGTCCATTTTGCATTTAAGTCCAAACTTCAACATTTGGCTTTCAAGTCCATACATTTGTGACCCCAAGGACTTAAGAAACTTACTTGACTTGGTTTTTGCACTTTAGTCCAAAAGTGGACTAATTTTGCACATAGGTCCCTAGGGTTTGGTTTTAGGGTTTTCGAGGGTTCTATTTAGGGTTTTTGGTATCCCAGGGGCATAAATGTGATTCAACCTTGTTTTTGAGGATATTTTATAACTATGTCCCCAAAGTCTTTAGGTTTTCTCAACTTGGGTTAAGTTTTGCCCCTTTGAGCCTGTTTTAGGGTTAGGTCCCCTATCCAGGGTCCTATTTGCAAAACACCAGAATCAATACATTTGATTGAAAATTTTACCTAGTGAATGCATTCTAGGTGTATCAAACATATGAAATGTCAATGCTTATGATGCCATGCTCAAGTTTTAGTTGCAGTAACACCAGGGGTGTTACATCCTTCCCCCCATAAAAGAATCTCGTCCCGAGATTTAAAGTCCTAGGGTGAGTAATGGAAAAGGAAATGTGTCACATTTTTATTCCCTTATTTCTGGTACAAGGCAGGGGTGGTGTGGGGGTTCACTCCTTTATTACAATAACTGTACATATTTTACAAATTACATGAGGCTAGAAAGCCTGGGAAATTCTTATTCAAAAAGTCTTGAGTTTCCCATGTAGCCTCTTCCTCAGAATGTTGGTTCCATTATATCTTGTAGAACTTGAGAGTTTTTCTCCGGGTAACCCTGTCCTTTTGATCCAGAACTCGAATAGGATGTTCCGAGTATGTTAAATCTGGTTCCAGGACAACATCTATCACTTCCACGGTTCGATCGGGAACCCGAAGACACTTCTTCAATTGCGACACATGGAACACATTATGGATAGCAGACAGAATTTCGGGTAACTGGAGTCGGTATGCCACTGGTCCACATTGCTCAAGTATAGGAAATGGACCAATGTACCTGGGTGCAAGTTTCCCTTTAACCCCGAAACGCGATACACCCTTCATTGGTGAAACTTTCAAGTAGACATAATCACCCACCAGAAAACATAAGGGTTGTCGTCGTCGGTCTGCGTAACTCTTTTGTCGAGTCTGAGCTTTCTTCATATTATGAATAATTTTCTGAACCTTTTCTTCGGCCTCCTTCACCATATCAGGCCTAAAGAAGTACCTTTCTCCAGGTTCAGACCAATTTAGCGGAGTTCGACACCGTCGCCCATATAAAGCTTCAAAAGGTGCCATCTTGATACTTTCTTGATAGCTGTTGTTGTATGAAAACTCCGCTAAGGGCAAACATTCATCCCATTTCTGTGAGAAGTCCAGAACGCATGCCTGCAGCATATCTTCAAGTATTTGATTGACCCTCTCAGTTTGTCCACTTGTTTGAGGATGGTAGGCCGAACTGTGGAGCAATTTGGTACCCAAGGATTTATGGAGTTCTTCCCAAAATTTGGATACGAACTGAGGTCCACGATCCGACACTATAGTTTTTGGAATACCATGCAAACTGAGAATACGGGCAATATATAATGCTGCATAAGTGGCTACTGTATATTTGGCCCTGACGGGTAAGAAGTGGGCAATCTTTGTGAGTCGATCAACGATAACCCAAATGGAATCATACCCTTTGGCCGTCCTGGGAAATCCCACATTAAAGTCCATACTTATGTCTTCCCATTTCCATGTTGGGATCGGAAAAGATTGTAATGGACCAGCAGTTTTCATGTGTATGGCCTTGACACGTCTGCAAGTGTCACACTTAGCCACATAACGTGCAATTTCGATCTTCATCTTTGTCCACCAGTAATGTTGCTTCAAGTCTTGGTACATCTTAGTGCTTCCGGGATGAATAGAATAACGACTAAGATGTGCTTCATCAAGGATTTGCTGGCGGAGTTCTTCATTCTTTGGCACTACTATGCGGTTTTTAAACCATAACACACCTTGATCGTCTTTCTTGAAACATTTGGCTGTTCCAGCCCTTATTTTCTCCCGTATGTGCTTCATGCCCACATTATCCCTTTGAGCATCAACTATTCTTTGCAAGATGACAGACTCAAGCTTTAGCTGATTCAGAGTCTCTTGTTGGATCATCCCCAGGTTTAGCTTTTCCATCTCTTGACATAAAGTGTTGTCAGAGGTCTTCACCATAAGGCAGTGGTAGGAAGCCTTACGGCTTAGTGCATCTGCCACCACATTGGCTTTGCCTGGGTGATAATGGATTTCCAGTTCATAGTCCTTAATAAGCTCAAGCCATCGTCTTTGTCTCATATTTAATTCTGACTGGGTGAAGATGTACTTTAAACTTTTATGATCTGTATATATGTGACAGATATTTCCCAGCAGATAGTGACGCCAAATTTTTAGGGCATGAACCACAGCAGCTAGCTTCAGATCATGAGTTGGGTAATGCTCCTCATGTCGGTGCAACTACCTTGAAGCATATGCAATTACTCGGCCCTCTTGCATTAATACACAGCCGAGTCCACTGCCAGACGCATCACAATATACATCAAAAGGCTTAGTGATGTCTGGTTGAGCCAATACCGGAGCAGTGGTTAATAATGTCTTCAATTGCTCAAAGGCTTCATTACACTTAGAAGACCAATTGAATTTAATGTCACTCTTCAACAAACTTGTGATTGGCTTCACAAGCTTAGAAAAATCTGGTATGGATCTGTGATAATATCCAGCTAGTCCAAGAAAACTCCGGACTTGGTGAACAGTGGTTGGGGGTTTCCACTCCAGAATATCTTTGACCTTGCTAGGATCTACCACAATTCCTTTGGCCGATAACACGTGCCCCAAAAATTGAATTTCCTCCAGCCAGAACGCGCACTTGCTGAACTTGGCATACAGCTGATGTTCCCTCAGGCGCGTCAATACAATCCGTAGATGTTGAGCATGCTCCTCTTCATTTTTAGAATATATCAAGATATCGTCGATGAAGACCACCACGAACTTGTCCAACTCGGTCATGAACACCGAGTTCATCAAATAGGTGAAGTGGGCAGGAGCATTTGTTAGCCCAAAGGACATTACCAAGTATTCAAACAACCCGTACCGCGTAGTAAATGCGGTCTTCGGTATATCCTCGGGCCGAATACGGATTTGGTGATAGCCCGACCTGAGATCAATTTTGGAAAATACCCTCGCCCCAGTCAGTTGATCAAATAAGATGTCGATCCTTGGAAGAGGGTACTTGTTCTTGATGGTGACCTTATTCAGGGGTCGATAATCCACGCACATTCGCAAGGTTTGATCCTTCTTTTTAACAAAAATGGCGGGGCAACCCCATGGAGACGAGCTTGGCCGGATGAATCCTTATTCAGTAGATCTTGTAATTGAATCTTCAATTCCGCCAACTCATTAGGGGGCATACGGTACGATCTTCGGGAGATGGGAGCCGTACCGGGCTTTAACTCAATTACAAATTCTACATCTCTTTCAGGGGGCAGTCCAGGAAAATCTTTCGGAAATACATCTGGAAACTCACATACTACCGGAATATCCTTGATTTCCGGTACAATGGCTTCATATACTCTACCAGAAGCTTTGGCTGGATTGGTTACGGGGAGAGACAAAAGAATCTCTTCTTGATTATAGCTCAACCTGACGGTTCTGAGTTCAGTGTTGAGAATTGCCTTGTGTTGGGTTAACCAATTCATACCCAAAATTACATCTATATCCTGGCCTTTCAGAACAATCATGTTAGCAGGAAAGTTCCGTCCGGCCATTGTTACTGGCACTTCATAGGCCACTTCTCGAGTAAAAATGTGTCCCCGAGGTGAATGAATTTTAAATCCCTCTTTTGATTCATGGCATGCAATGTGATGTTGCTCCACAAATTTCTTGCTAATGAACGTATGCGAAGCACCAGAATCAAAAAGAATAATTGCAGGGTGACTGGCCACGGGAAACGTACCCATCATCACCGGCTCTCCTTCCGGTGTAGTGGCCACTTGGGTGTAGTATACACGCCCCATCTTCTTTGTATTCTTCCCCACAGTATTTCCCCTGGGCTGAGCTGATTTCCCCGATCCTTGCTGAGCATTTGATTGATTTTGCTTGGGATATGGGCAGTCTTTGATGAAATGTCCCGACTTGCCGCAATTGAAACACCCGGTTGAAGAGCTGGGCAAAGCAGGGAATCGAGTGCCCGGGGCACCCGGCTGATTTGGGGTAGTGGGGGTATTGTTGGGACGGATGATAATTGGCTGCTTGAAAGGGAATGAGGGTGGATGAGAAAAAGTGAGATTTTGGCTAGAAGGCCGGATCACAAACCGTTGCCTTTTCGCCTGGCCCTGATTAGGCTTCTCACCACCGAATCCCTTATTCTTCCCAGAACTTGCGTATTTTGCTTCAACAGATAAGGCTGTACTGACAGCCTTTCCATATGTGAGATCTATGCATGTGGCCATCTTTCTCTGCAATCGGTCATTTAGACCCCTCATAAAGCAGTTCTTCTTCTTTAAATCAGTATTCACCTGGTCGATGGCATACTGCGACAGGTGATTAAACTTGTTGAGATACTGATTGACGGTATCTCCTCCTTGTTTCAGCTTCATGAACTCTTCTTGTTTCATATGCAGCACACCTTCGGGTATGTAGTGCTCACGGAAGGCTGCTTTAAATTCTTCCCATGTGACTTGATGGTTGGCAGGTTGAATGGCCACAAAATTTCCCCACCAGGTACTGGCAGGGCCACGTAGTTGTTGTGCTGCGAATAACGGCTTCTACGTCTCTGAACAACGGAGAAGACCAAACTTTTGTTCAATAACCCGTATCCACTCATCAGCTTCTAACGGGTCCTCTGCCTTGACGAATAATGGTGGACGGGTTTCAGAGAAATCCAGATAGGTGGTTTCACGGGGGCCTTGTTGACAACCCCTTCCTGCCTGCTGCTGGAATTGTTGACCCGCCATTTCCCTAAGAAAGCGGGTATTGTCCGCAGTCGCGTTTACCAAGGCGGCAATCGCCTCGGCCGATGTGGGAGGAACCGGAGGTGGATTTGGGGTAACATCCCTTCCCCCAGAAGTTCCTGCTGCGTCCTGTCCTCGAGTCCTGGTAGGCATCTGAGGCAAATAACATTTAAAGTAAACATAATATGCCAGAGAAACCTTCCATTTTACATTACTATAAAAAGTAATGATACAGACTCAATGTTACATAACAGGATACATTACCCATTATACAAGAGTTCAACCTATTATACAATTTACTACTTCTACTTTTACAACTACATTACTACTCCTGCTTCTGATTGTTCTTGGTAGCTTCATCGTCAAGGGTGGGAGACCATACGTCGACCAGCCTCAAAGAAGGAGGGGGCCTAAAAAGGTCTAACTCCCCACCAAGCGCTTCTCCCGCAGTATGCGAGGGTCCGGCTTCAGACCTGACGGGATCCGCAGGGACATTTGGGTGTAATTGCGAATACAGTACATGAACTTCCTCATGTAAAGTATTGCAATATACCTGCAAGTTATCAATAGCAACGCTAAGTTCGTTGACTCATGCTCGAGCCTTCGCTTCCTTAGCTAAAGCTACTGAGCGAGATTGTACTGCCCAATCAAGCGCCAAATCTCGGTCAGCTAGTTGATCTTGCAGGGTGCAGATGTAACTTCTCAAATCATTTATTCGGTCACCGTCCGCAACCCATAAATTCGTCCTGTGTTGTAACTCTGCTTGAAGTTGATTCACGCGAGCTTCGAGATCACCAATAGGATCGTTGCTCCCGCTACTGCTATCTTGCTCTCGTGGGGCAAGTTGGTGTCGAGGTACACCAATAGGTCCGGTATGCTTTCGCGCCGTTTTCCTTGTACGCGACGACATTTGCTAAGGGGGAAAATTTATTAGTACAATTCTTAGCATGATGCATGAATAATTACAGAATCAACCTCAGTTAATTCAACCTTCTATACATTGCACTCTTCCTATCTGGTCTTTGAAATAAACTCTTCAGAAATACTTAGGTAAGAAGAGAAGCAATTTTATAGATAAGTCTTAGAAAATCCCTTTTGAAGATGACACATAATATCTGTCAAGAAGGGCTACGCTCCGATACCAGCTGTGACGGAACCTCCCAAGTAATTAGGCCCACCTACAGTTGTCCTTGTCCAACGGACCTCAGACAATCCTGTAGGTGCCCCTGAACTACTTGACAAGCTCGGTATCTTTCCTTACCTTTCCAGGAACGTCTCACCCATCTTGCAGACATTACAGAATATCGGAGATATAGATATGCGGAAGCGATTACATAAACTTACATTTATTAAAAAGTAAGATCAAGTTGTTTATTACAGACCAGGAATATAAACGAGTGCAGAGTAATATTATTACACATACCAAGGGAGGCAAAAACTCCTCCCGACAGTTATCACACAAAAAGTCTTAATGGAGGATCCCTTCCTCCCGCACTTCACTCTTGCTTATCTTCATTAGGAACCACCTTGGTACAGAAGCAACAAAGGGTTGTCGCTTCCTCACCTAAAAACAACGGAGGGATAAACCCTGAGTATGGAATTACTCAGCAAGTCTTACCCGACTAAGGAAAAGACTCTCAAGGGTATGCTGGATAAATAGGAATCAAGGAGAGGCTTTAGCAAGAATCAACTTAGATACTTTTGCAGAAATAGCTTACTAAAGTGAGTCCTTACTTTCAATATTTTAACGCCAGATTAAATATTAATAGACTCTGTTTGCCTCTAGTCTAATTTCATCATTTCACCAATACAACCTCATTTTTATCCATAATGTTCACATCCTGACTTTAGGTTGCAGGGAAGTGACCAAGTCTTCATAACCGCGAAGGTACGGCGATCCGAATCGATTATACTCAGCTGAGGATCTCCAATCACACCACATATGTAGCACTTAACCCTTGCATATGCCAACCTGCCATCGGGGTTCTTAAGACCAGATCAGGTTCACGCAAACCGAGAGCACAGATACACCACCGTCCAGCCTCTTGCCACGGTGGGTACGCGCTACTCCCGCCACCGCTCCATGCCCATTTCGTGTTATCTTATTCTGGCCTTAGTCTGCCCGAGGCAAGGCTTACCCATGACGAGGCATGTGACCAGTTAAAGGGTCCTCGATCAGCACGCCCACATACGCATTAAATCCTTAATCAACCTAGGTAGAACATCACCTGTTCCTAACCCAAGTCTCGATTTAAGTACTTCCATCCTTAGGATTGTTTCTATTCCTTAGGATGAAAAGAGCATCACAGGGAACTTTGCAGTAAGATCCCACCACGCTCTCAAGGAAAGTAGTCTTGCAGATAGAAGCCATCTTTCCTCAGGGTAACCCCTGAGCTAGGCAGTATTGCAAAAGACAACCTCTATCCACAAGATCTAAGCAGGGCTAAGCATTTTTGTAAATCAAATTTTGATACTTCACCAGAAGTATCTATAAAGGTATGGATATCAAGGAAAGCAATGCATAAAAAGGCTCCAAGCAATTCCTATGAACTTAATGCACATTTCATTTGACTTAAAGTGTGCGAAAAGTATTTAAAAACACAAGGAAAGGGGTTGCATGCACCGGGGCTTGCCTTCGTTAACAGGTGAGTCTGGCTCGGATCCACAAATATCAAAGTAGAAGCAGTTGCTTGCTTGAGAATCCGAGGGTGGTGGTGTCCCTTCTTCGGTGACTTCCACTTCTTCTTCGCGTTCTAACATAACCATATATGTATATAAGAATGAATGTCATGTAATGCTCATGAGAGTGTGAAGATAATAAAGATTTATTATCTAAGTCTTGAATACAACTTTCCTTCACGGAACTCCGAGAACTTAGGGTTTCCGGAGTCAGTAAAGGAGTTCAAAAGGCAGGGGGGTGTTTTGGGGTGTGGTGATCAAACAAAGTCCAAATCAACCCAAACTCTACCCAAGGCTTCTAAATAATATGAGGAGCTCATATAAAAATTTTGAGCATTTTTGGGATTACCATTTATCTTTTAAAAATCCCTAACTAATACTTTTAACTACTTTAAATGCCCTAAAATTTCTTATTTCCACTAAAAATCACAAAACTATTTTTATTAAATTCTAGGAAAAATAACAAGCCTAGGAAAATTGGTTTCACAATTTTAGGATTTTTCTGTAATTTTGTACAATTGTTTTAGCTCTGGAGATAAAAGAAAAAGGAAAACCAGGGAATAGTACTGGGCTGATTTCAGCCCAGCGGCCCAACTCAAAGAGGAAAGCACGCGCATGCGCCCGCGCGCTCCGGCGATTTTGCGAACTAGCCCCTGCAGTATTGAATAACCTGAAGAACTCCAAACCCTATTTAAAATAGTCGCTGACACTTCACAGAAATGCCCCCGACTTTCTATTTCTTCTCCAAACTAGTCCTCGACCGCGGCGCGCTCATCGTTCACGCCTGCCGAGGCACATACCGGCCATGGCCGGCGATGATTGCTCAAGCCGATTATCGGGGAGGCTTTACCGACCTAAGACGGCCTCGGAACACCCACTAATTTGCCTCGAACACCCCGAGAACAGCCGGTCCACGTGCACGGCAGAAACCGAGCACGGGAGTACATGTTCTCGCCAAACCATGGTCGATCAGAGCAAACGGACGCCACCGTGAGCTTCGCGAGTATGTAAGAACACTAGAACGACACAAGGATTGGACAATGACTTACCAGAGTAAGCTGGCCACGGGCGGGTTGTTTTGGGTGGCGCGGCGGACTGAATTGGGGGAAAGTGGCAATTCAACGACTCTGGATGAAATTGGGGGTGGGGATTGAGGCTATAGGATCATGAGAGACTGTGCTTTCACCGTGCACAATCGATTTGAGAGAAGGTAGAGAGGGCAGTGCGAATTTCTGGTTGTACTCGAGCTCACTTGAAGAACAGCGAGCACCTCGCTGTGATCCCAATGGCTATTTATAGGCACGGCGGCCCAACAGATGGCCCCCGGCCACGGATAGTAACACACGCGCATGCTTACCACGTCGGAAAGGGATACAGTGAGGGAGATGGAGGCATGGGCGACACCGCGGCAAAAATTCAATGGTCACGGTGGCCGCCGGTGAAGTCTCCGGCTGGACTCCGGGAACGGTGCCACGTATGCGCCGTTTAACTTCGACTCTATCCATTTTCTAACGTGCACGAACCCGGACGACGGCGGTACGAATTTTGGCGCAAAGAGGTCGCCGCCGGTGAGCTTGCCGCACTGGCGTTCTCATCCACCTAAGACACTGTACCATGGTGAATGCTCTCCAGTCAGTCTGACAGGCAGATTTTGGGTCTCATTTCCTCTCAGATTTCCATGGCAACGTGATCCACACTCTGCAGCAAATTTGTAGAGTAATATACCATCTACAACTTTGTTATGGGAGTCATAGCCAAACTTGCACTGGATCGTGTTTAAATCCAAGTCCAAAGTTAGCTCTGTTTCATTGAAGTTCTGAATTTCAGAATTCCACCAGCCTGACAGTCCAACTTCAGGCTCAATTATCTCCAGTTTTTCCTTAACAACTATGATCACACCTTTAAGCAAAGTTGTTCTCCTATGATTGGGCTACAATTTTGATGTGGTGACCTAGGGCAAAAACCCTATATTTTAAAAGATACAGGGCTCCAAAGTTGAGCCAAAACTCTAAAATTTCAGACTTAGAATAGAACCTAATTGAGGTCCATTTTGCATTTAAGTCCAAACTTCAACATTTGGCTTTCAAGTCCACACATTTGTGACCCCAAGGACTTAAGAAACTTACTTGACTTGGTTTTTGCACTTTAGTCCAAAAGTGGGCTAATTTTGCACATAGGTCCCTAGGGTTTGGTTTTAGGGTTTTCGAGGGTTCTATTTAGGGTTTTTGGTATCCCAGGGGCATAAATGTGATTCAACCTTGTTTTTGAGGATATTTTATAACTATGTCCCCAAAGTCTTTAGGTTTTCTCAACTTGGGTTAAGTTTTGCCCCTTTGAGCCTGTTTTAGGGTTAGGTCCCCTATCCAGGGTCCTATTTGCAAAACACCAGAATCAATACATTTGATTGAAAATTTTACCTAGTGAATGCATTCTAGGTGTATCAAACATATGAAATGTCAATGCTTATGATGCCATGCTCAAGTTTTAGTTGCAGTAACACCAGGGGTGTTACATCCTTCCCCCCATAAAAGAATCTCGTCCCGAGATTTAAAGTCCTAGGGTGAGTAATGGAAAAGGAAATGTGTCACATTTTTATTCCCTTATTTCTGGTACAAGGCAGGGGTGGTGTGGGGGTTCACTCCTTTATTACAATAACTGTACATATTTTACAAATTACATGAGGCTAGAAAGCCTGGGAAATTCTTATTCAAAAAGTCTTGAGTTTCCCATGTAGCCTCTTCCTCAGAATGTTGGTTCCATTATATCTTGTAGAACTTGAGAGTTTTTCTCCGGGTAACCCTGTCCTTTTGATCCAGAACTCGAATAGGATGTTCCGAGTATGTTAAATCTGGTTCCAGGACAACATCTATCACTTCCACGGTTCGATCGGGAACCCAAAGACACTTCTTCAATTGCGACACATGGAACACATTATGGATAGCAGACAGAATTTCGGGTAACTGGAGTCGGTATGCCACTGGTCCACATTGCTCAAGTATAGGAAATGGACCAATGTACCTGGGTGCAAGTTTCCCTTTAACCCCGAAACGCGATACACCCTTCATTGGTGAAACTTTCAAGTAGACATAATCACCCACCAGAAAACATAAGGGTTGTCGTCGTCGGTCTGCGTAACTCTTTTGTCGAGTCTGAGCTTTCTTCATATTATGAATAATTTTCTGAACCTTTTCTTCGGCCTCCTTCACCATATCAGGCCTAAAGAAGTACCTTTCTCCAGGTTCAGACCAATTTAGCGGAGTTCGACACCGTCGCCCATATAAAGCTTCAAAAGGTGCCATCTTGATACTTTCTTGATAGCTGTTGTTGTATGAAAACTCCGCTAAGGGCAAACATTCATCCCATTTCTGTGAGAAGTCCAGAACGCATGCCTGCAGCATATCTTCAAGTATTTGATTGACCCTCTCAGTTTGTCCACTTGTTTGAGGATGGTAGGCCGAACTGTGGAGCAATTTGGTACGCAAGGATTTATGGAGTTCTTCCCAAAATTTGGATACGAACTGAGGTCCACGATCCGACACTATAGTTTTTGGAATACCATGCAAACTGAGAATACGGGCAATATATAATGCTGCATAAGTGGCTACTGTATATTTGGCCCTGACGGGTAAGAAGTGGGCAATCTTTGTGAGTCGATCAACGATAACCCAAATGGAATCATACCCTTTGGCCGTCCTGGGAAATCCCACATTAAAGTCCATACTTATGTCTTCCCATTTCCATGTTGGGATCGGAAAAGATTGTAATGGACCAGCAGTTTTCATGTGTATGGCCTTGACACGTCTGCAAGTGTCACACTTAGCCACATAACGTGCAATTTCGATCTTCATCTTTGTCCACCAGTAATGTTGCTTCAAGTCTTGGTACATCTTAGTGCTTCCGGGATGAATAGAATAACGACTAAGATGTGCTTCATCAAGGATTTGCTGGCGGAGTTCTTCATTCTTTGGCACTACTATGCGGTTTTTTAAACCATAACACACCTTGATCGTCTTTCTTGAAACATTTGGCTGTTCCAGCCCTTATTTTCTCCCGTATGTGCTTCATGCCCACATTATCCCTTTGAGCATCAACTATTCTTTGCAAGATGACAGACTCAAGCTTTAGCTGATTCAGAGTCTCTTGTTGGATCATCCCCAGGTTTAGCTTTTCCATCTCTTGACATAAAGTGTTGTCAGAGGTCTTCACCATAAGGCAGTGGTAGGAAGCCTTACGGCTTAGTGCATCTGCCACCACATTGGCTTTGCCTGGGTGATAATGGATTTCCAGTTCATAGTCCTTAATAAGCTCAAGCCATCGTCTTTGTCTCATATTTAATTCTGACTGGGTGAAGATGTACTTTAAACTTTTATGATCTATATATATGTGACAGATATTTCCCAGCAGATAGTGACGCCAAATTTTTAGGGCATGAACCACAGCAGCTAGCTTCAGATCATGAGTTGGGTAATGCTCCTCATGTCGGTGCAACTACCTTGAAGCATATGCAATTACTCGGCCCTCTTGCATTAATACACAGCCGAGTCCACTGCCAGACGCATCACAATATACATCAAAAGGCTTAGTGATGTCTGGTTGAGCCAATACCGGAGCAGTGGTTAATAATGTCTTCAATTGCTCAAAGGCTTCATTACACTTAGAAGACCAATTGAATTTAATGTCACTCTTCAACTGTAACACCTGGTTTTAAAGAACAAAGCCGGGTGCATCTCATACATGCGCCAAGAAGACAACATATATAATAACAGAGTGTATAGAGATAAATGTCATTAACATCAGAGTATTTATTACATAGCGGAAGACTTATTACAAAATAAAGTAATAAAGATAAAACAAACTAAGGATCGTAGGCGCCAATGTCGACTGGGAAACGCCACCTAGATCAGATCGAACTCCTCAGTGCTAGGCGGCTCCTCCTGAACCACCTGATCTTCTCCTGTGGGGGGGGGTGTGAGACAGCAAGGGTGAGCTCACACATGATCATAGCTCAACAAGTTGTGGGGAACCAGTGGACATAAACTCACAAAGGTGTGAGTTCATGTGATGTGTAAGGCTTAATCAATGACAGGGGTTAAAGCTGAGCATTGCTTTTAAGTAGTTGGTCAAAATTTTATTAGCAGTTACTAAGTGTAAGTAAATACCAAACCATAAGTAAAGTAATAGAACAAAATTAATAATAAACCCATGCAATGCAAATGACAAAATTGAATTTAAGTTCCATAATTTAAACATCAGAGAGTCCTGAGCTGCTCGTGACCGTGAGCTCGGCTAGTATACCAGATTTACACTCTGCAGAGGTTGTACCCTTTACCCACAAGTCATGTTACCCATCTGCCAAGGGGTCATGAATCCCATATACCTCTACCTAGGAAGCACGGCAGGGCAACACTACGAGGCCTTTACAAAGTTCCACTAGCTTCCGAAAACCCGCTACAGTTTATGGGAAGATCCAGTAAAGGGTTCCTGGCTGATAGCCATCGCAGCAAAATCAACCAGGGACCTCCCCGCACTGACCTCTCCCCTACTGCCCTTGCCCCTTTCGGGTAAGGTAGTCTTCCACTAGCTTTCCTAATTAGTCAGCCAAGGGCGTCCCATTCCACCCTTGTGGTGGCACGTGGTTCTCAAGTTAAGCTCTATGTTCCAATTAACATTAATGATAACAACATGAACATAAACAGAATAACAACAAGAATTGGAACATAGAGGTAATAAATGATTATCCCAAAACCATATAAAGCAATAGCAAACTACCCAAGTGATTCAGGGGTGAACAAGGTAATGAGATAAACAATCTAGGGAGTCCTATTGGGTCCCATCAAAATTAACCTATGCATGGATAAATGATATTAAAGAGCATTATTGGGTAAAAAGTGGTCAAGGGCACAACTTGCCTTCAATGAGCTCCTGCTCAGCTACTTCAACTTGCTGCTCACCAGGATCCTCAGCAACGGGCTCTTCTACTCGCCACAATACAAACAAGCACAGTGCATATAGAGAAATTAACATTACACCAAACATATAAACAAATTACACAGAGGTATTCTACGTATTAAAATAAAAACTTAGGAACTGGAATCATAATTTTCTGAGTTATAGATTTTAAGTTATGCATTTTCAAAGGTTTTATGTGCTTTAAATAGGATTAAGTGATAAATAAATTTCCTTACTGTTTTCATGATAAAACAGAGACACTAAGTGCTAGAGGATAAAATTACAAAATTTTAGGAACTGGAATGGACTAATTTGGAGTTAGTATGAATTTTCTATGAATTTATAAAGTTCTAGCAATTATTTTCATATTAAAAATTCATTTACTATTTATTTTCTCTGATTTTCGTGTTGACTGGACTAGGCCTCAAATCCAGAGAAACCCAGGGGGCTCGGTGTAAATTTATACAGACACAGCGCACAGTAACATATGGACGGCGGGTTGATTCCTCGGTTTTCCAGGGTTTCTTTAACAAAATCGCCACAGCGAAAGGGTATCGGGCCGTTCTGGCCGTTGGATCACACACGGACGGCTCGGATTAGACTTAGCATAACCCGAACCGGTATGCGCCCAGAGCCGTGGGATCCACGATCGACGGCACGGATTTAATGAACCTCAGATCTACTCTGCACCGCTGGATCTCGCATCTACGGTCTCCGTGCGATCGAGCGAAGGGGTATCCCTAATCTAATCGGGTTCGTCCGTCCATGATCCGACGGCGCGAGTTCATCGTCCCAACCCGACCGGAGCTCGGCGGCGCACCAATCCATCCACGGCGGGGCACCACCGGCGAGCGCACGATCCGGTCAACCGCTACCCCGTGCCCAAAATTAAACAGTGCTACGCGTACCAGAGGTCAAGGCGAGATCGATCGTGGGCTTTTTACCTCGTATTGGCGACGATGGTAGCTCGGCCACGACGCGGCGCGGGTTCACGGCGGCGCAGCGGACACGGTGAGGAATTCCGGCGAGGCCCGCGACGAATCCCGGGCGTTCTTGCTACGGATGCCACCCAGCCGGCCAGATGAAGCCCGCGGACACTCAACCGAGGACCGGACCGACGGCGAATGGGGGAAAGGCACGGCGGCGGCGGGTTTCACCCGTGGTACTCGCGGCGACGCGGTTATGTGGCAAGAAGTTGGGGAAATCACCGAGAAGGTAGAAGGGACGCGGCGCGTTACTTATGGTCGGGAGGTGGGGTGCTTGCTCGGTCGACGGGCCGCCACGGGAGGCGCGAAACGCGGGCGGACGTTGAGCTCGCGGATTCGGTTGAGCACGCCGCGAGTCTTACGGAGACGACGGCACCGACCACCCGGTCCCACGCGCCAGCGAGGAAGTGAGACGCGCGCGCCCAGCGGCTGATCAACGGGGCCCGCGCGACAGTGAGACAAGGGAAGAGCCACGCGCGAGCGGCGAGTGACTGCGCGGAAAGAGAGATTGGCCACCGGGGCCCAGCTGTCGGCGCCGAAGGGCAGGAATTGGGCTGCGCGGAGGCCGATTCTTTAGGTGGGCTGAATTGGAGCGCCAGGGCCCAGGTATGTTCCTTTTTCTTTTTCTTTTTCTGTTTTATTTCCTATTTTCAAATTTGAATCCCAATTTGAATTCAAACTTGTTTGTGAACTTCTTATCTGGGTTAAACACTTAAATTAAAATATTAGTGGGGAACAAAATGTATTCTTTCATACACTTACTTTCCTCTAATTTGTATAATCTTTTCCTTCTCTCTTTTCTTAATCCTAGGATTATTTTAGGATTTAATTTCTCATTTGGATATTTAATATTTTTCTTGTCACACAATGCACACAAAAATAAAATATCCAGCATGATGCAACAATTTAGTAGCATATCTTTTCAATATTTGTTCTTAGACATAGTGTTCTCATATGATGATGAATAAAGATCAAACTCACATAAAGAGAAAATGTTTCTCTTTTGATGTTTTATCTAGCAATTACAAAGTGGGTGTTACAAATCCTACCCCCCTTAAAAATAATCTCGTCCTCGAGATTTAAGAAGAACTAGAGAAAAGGTGGGGAAAATCTATGCGAAGCTCTTCTTCTCTTTCCCAAGTTGCTTCATCTTCACTGTGGTGACTCCATTGGACTTTGCACATCTTTATCACCTTATTCCTTGTAACTCGAGTCAAAGTATCCAAAATCTTGATCGGGTACTCCGTGTAAGTCAAATCACCTTGAACACTGAGCTCTTCCATTGGTAACTGTTCCTCGGGAACACGGAGACACTTCTTTAGCTGAGACACGTGGAACACATTATGCACATCTGATAGATTAGCAGGTAACTCCAGTTGGTATGCCATCTCCCCAACTCTTCTAAAGATCAAGAATGGTCCAATGTAGCGAGGGGACAATTTGCCCTTGACTTTAAATCTCCTCATTCCACGCAGTGGTGACACCTTGAGATACACATAATCTCCCTCTTCAAATTCCAGTGGCCTCCTTCTATTATCAGCATAACTCTTTTGCCTGGTTTGAGCCACTCTCAAATTCTCTCGGATTATACGAACTTGCTCTTCTGCTTCTTGAATCAGTTCAGGCCCAAAGAACTGTCTCTCTCCAGTCTGATCCCAATATAAAGGAGTCCTGCACTTCCTCCCATACAAAGCCTCAAAAGGTGACATCTTCAGACTGGCCTGATAACTATTGTTATATGAGAACTCAGCATAAGGTAGACTTTTATCCCAACTTCCTCCATGCTGAAGGGCACATGCTCTCAACATATCTTCCAAAACTTGGTTTGTCCTTTCAGTCTGTCCATCAGTCTGAGGGTGATAAGCCGTACTGAAATTCAACTTCGTGCTCATGTTCTCATGAAAGCTTCTCCAAAATCTTGAGGTAAACTGCGAACCTCGATCAGACACAATCTTCTTTGGTACTCCATGTAAACACACAATTCGAGCCATATATAACTCTGCTAGCTGAGTACCCTTATAAGTAGTCTTGACAGGAATAAAGTGAGCCACTTTAGTCAATCTATCCACAATCACCCATATAGCATCATATCCTTTCTGGGTGCGAGGCAATCCAGTAATAAAATCCATACCAATCTCTTCCCATTTCCACTCGGGTATCTTCAGTGGATGCAATAGTCCAGCTGGCCTCTGGTGTTCAGCCTTAACTCTTTGACATACATCGCACATAGCCACATGTGCAGCTACATCTCTTTTCAATCCATACCACCAATATTTCCGTTTCAAATCCTGATACATCTTGGTACTACCAGGATGAATAGAATAATCTGAATCATGGGCCTCCTTTAAAATAGTCTCTCGAAGGCTTTTAACATCAGGAACACATATTCTGTCCTTGAACCATACAGTGCCTTGCTCATCTTCCGTGAATTCCGGAACTCGACCTTCAGTAATCAGATCCTTAATCTCTTTTATCTTATCATCACCAATTTGTCCCTTGCGGATCTCTTGCTCCAAAGTAGGTTCCACATCAATAGTAACTCCTTCAGTATGAGCAACTATCCCCAGGTTAAGTCTCCTGAAGTCCTCAACAATCTCATCGGGTAGCTGGGCAACAACAGCTGAATGAACATGCTCCTTGCGACTCAAGGCATCTGCAACCAAGTTTGCCTTGCCCGGGTGATAGTGAATCTCCAAATCATAATCCTTAATAAGCTCCAACCAACGGCGTTGCCTAAGATTGAGATCCTTCTGAGTGAATATATACTTCAAACTCTTATGATCCGTATACACTTGGCACTTGGTCCCCATGATATAATGTCTCCAAATCTTAAGTGCATGCACAACGGCTGCCAATTCCAAGTCATGAGTGGGGTAGTTCAATTCATGTCTCCGCAACTGACGAGAAGCATAAGCAATCACGTGTCCTTCTTGCATGAGCACACATCCTAAGCCTTGGCCACATGCATCGCAATAGATGTCAAATCCTTTTTGTAAGTCCGGCATAACCAATACTGGTGGCGACATCAACCTCTTCTTCAATAGATCAAAGCTGTCTTGACACTTCTCGTCCCACTTAAATTCTTTTCCCTTCTCCAAAAGTGAAGTCATCGGCTTAGCAATCTTAGAAAATCCTTCGATAAATCTCCGATAATATCCAGCAAGTCCTAAGAAACTTCGAATCTCAGTAACTGTAGTGGGGACTTTCCACTCCATTATTTCCTTAACTTTAGCAGGATCCACTGCTATTCCTCCATTAGAAATAATATGACCAAGAAATGGCACTTCGCCAATCCAAAACTCGCACTTGCTGAACTTGGCATAGAGTTGATTATCTCGTAGCTTCTGTAGCACCATCCTCAGATGTTCCTCGTGATCACTATCACTCTGAGAATAAATAAGAATATCGTCGATGAATACCACGACGAATCTGTCCAAATACTCCATAAACACCTTGTTCATTAAGTTCATAAAATAAGCTGGTGCATTAGTCAATCCAAACGACATAACTGTGAACTCATATAATCCATATCTAGTCGAGAAAGCCGTCTTGGGAATATCCGATGGTCTAATCCTCATCTGATGATAACCGGATCGGAGATCAATCTTCGAAAATACTCTAGCACCTCTCATTTGATCAAACAAGTCTTCAATACGGGGCAACGGATACTTGTTCTTCACCGTAACATCATTAAGAGATCTATAATCCACACACATCCGTTGCGATCCATCCTTCTTCTGTACAAACAAGACCGGTGCTCCCCAAGGTGAGGAACTCGGACGAATGTACCCAGCCTCTTGTAACTCAGTTAACTGCTTCTTAAGTTCCTTCAACTCCTCTACGGACATTCTATATGGCCGTTTGGAAATAGGGGCGGTTCCAGGTAAGAGATCAATAACAAACTCAACTTCTCTTTCAGGTGGCATTCCTGGCAACTCCTCTGGAAAGACATCCGGAAAATCTCTAACCACCCGGATATTGTCACCAACAAACTCCTCAGGTATAAAGAACATTGCACGCATAGATGAGGAGGTTACTGCAATGTTAACTTGAAACCTTTCTCCTTTAGTAGTAGTGAGTTCTACGGTACCTCTACCACATGCTATAACGGCCTTTGCCTTTCTTAGCCATGACATACCAAGGATTAAATCTATACTGCTTGACTCCAATATTATAGCAGTAGCTCCAAATTCTCTACCCATAATGGTTAATGTCAATCTACGTGTCATTTGATTCGCCTCAACAGGCCCTTTAGGTGTAATTACTATCAGGGGTTTTCTCATATTTAGCAGTGGTATTTCATTGGTGTTGGCATATCTAGCAGACATGAATGAATGTGTAGCACCAGAATCAAATAATATGGTTGCAGGAATTGCATTAACATAAAACATACCAATTACGAGGTCCCCTCCATCCGGAGTAGCATCCACACTGACTTGATTAACCTTGGCAATAGAATATCCCTTGCCAGTTCCTGGAGTTTGCTGCCTGTTCTGAACTGGAGTAGTAGCAATCCTCTGTGGGCAGACATTTGCATAATGACCAATCTTCCCACACTTGTAACATTGAGTGCCCGGACTCTGTCCTGAAAACTTCGTCGGGGTGCCAGTGGGGGTAGCCTGTCGAGGAGGTGGAGTCCTCAGCGGTGATTGCGGAACTGGGCGTGGTCCTCCGGGTCGAGTCGGTGTACCCTGTGGTGAACTGTAGCGAGGACGAACACTGCTGCTTCCTTGTCCTTGAGATATGGCCTTCCTCTTCAAATCTCCCAGTTGAACACGCTTGTGTTCAATAGCCAGTGCCTTATCAAGCAGCCTCTGAAATGATGGGAATGTGTGTGCCACAAGAGCATACTGTAATGGTCCATTAAGTCCTTCAATGAAATGCTCCTGCTTCCTCTCGTCTTCAGCAACTTCTTCAGGGGCATATCTGGATAACTGAATAAACTTGTCGCGGTACTCGCTGACTGACATACTTCCTTGCTTCAGCGACAGAAATTCCTTCTTCTTGATCTTTATCATCCCAGCTGGAATATGATAGTTCCGGAATTGCGTACTGAACTCTGCCCAGGTAATAGCATCTGCAGCATCATGGGCAGCAGTATAAGAATCCCACCAGTCAGCAGCAGGACCAATCAGACGTCCCGAAGCATATAAAACCTTCTCACGGTCCGTGCATTGTGCAATATTCAGCATCTTCTCAATTGCTTTCAGCCAATCATCCGCGTCCAGTGGATCAGGTGAGCTAGCGAATGTAGGTGGCTTATGGCTCATGAACTCCCTATGCTTATCTCGGGGTGGAACTGGTGGTGGTGGAGGTGGAGGCAGTGGCACTTGTTGCTGTTGTTGTTGCATTTGCTGTTGCAGCTGCTGTTGTTGTACCCTCCTTTCCTGGCGTATCTCATCTCGCTCCTGGCGCAACTCCTGGCGTATATCCTCTCTTTCTTGACGCATCTCCTGGCGTTCTTGCTGCATCTGAGCACGCATATCCGCCATAGTATCTGCCATCTGCTGCATCACCGCCATCTGAGCAGCAACCAATGGGTCAACTCCGCCGGGTGGAGGATTAGGAGGATTCATCCCTGCAGGTTGTGGCTGAGGTTGTCTTCGAGTGTGCTGGTTAGGGGGCAAGTCAATTCCACCACCCCGCCTGGTATTGACCATCTGAGTTAGATACATATGGTAAGAAAATAGCAGACAAGGCAGGTATTTACAAATCAGGTTACTTTGGGGAATTTATTAGCTAAGCAGATTAATATTTCACCTATCCTGGCTAATTCAATACCTTATGGTGGTACATACTAAGATGTCCATCTATAATAATTCAATCAATCAAAGAAGCAAATCAGGCATTTAGCATCAGCACAATCAAACAGCATTTTTAAATAGAGAAAATAGTTTTAATTTTTTTTTCTTAGGTTCCCTATCTCTTAGAAAGATTATAGTCATAGGATTCCAAGATGTGAAATCCATCCTGTCTCAGAGTAGCAAAGGTAAGAAGGATCAGAGTAGAACAGTAAAAGGTGAGACAGGATCAAGATAAGTGTAGAAAGAATCAGAGTAAGGTGAGTGTAGAATGAATCAGAATGAGATAAGTAGGTAAGGGTTTGTCCAGTCTATCTAGGTCTCGTCCTACAGTCAACATTTCCTCTGATACCACTTCTGTAACACCTGGTTTTAAAGAACAAAGCCGGGTGCATCTCATACATGCGCCAAGAAGACAACATATATAATAACAGAGTGTATAGAGATAAATGTCATTAACATCAGAGTATTTATTACATAGCGGAAGACTTATTACAAAATAAAGTAATAAAGATAAAACAAACTAAGGATCGTAGGCGCCAATGTCGACTGGGAAACGCCACCTAGATCAGATCGAACTCCTCAGTGCTAGGCGGCTCCTCCTGAACCACCTGATCTTCTCCTGTGGGGGGGGGTGTGAGACAGCAAGGGTGAGCTCACACATGATCATAGCTCAACAAGTTGTGGGGAACCAGTGGACATAAACTCACAAAGGTGTGAGTTCATGTGATGTGTAAGGCTTAATCAATGACAGGGGTTAAAGCTGAGCATTGCTTTTAAGTAGTTGGTCAAAATTTTATTAGCAGTTACTAAGTGTAAGTAAATACCAAACCATAAGTAAAGTAATAGAACAAAATTAATAATAAACCCATGCAATGCAAATGACAAAATTGAATTTAAGTTCCATAATTTAAACATCAGAGAGTCCTGAGCTGCTCGTGACCGTGAGCTCGGCTAGTATACCAGATTTACACTCTGCAGAGGTTGTACCCTTTACCCACAAGTCATGTTACCCATCTGCCAAGGGGTCATGAATCCCATATACCTCTACCTAGGAAGCACGGCAGGGCAACACTACGAGGCCTTTACAAAGTTCCACTAGCTTCCGAAAACCCGCTACAGTTTATGGGAAGATCCAGTAAAGGGTTCCTGGCTGATAGCCATCGCAGCAAAATCAACCAGGGACCTCCCCGCACTGACCTCTCCCCTACTGCCCTTGCCCCTTTCGGGTAAGGTAGTCTTCCACTAGCTTTCCTAATTAGTCAGCCAAGGGCGTCCCATTCCACCCTTGTGGTGGCACGTGGTTCTCAAGTTAAGCTCTATGTTCCAATTAACATTAATGATAACAACATGAACATAAACAGAATAACAACAAGAATTGGAACATAGAGGTAATAAATGATTATCCCAAAACCATATAAAGCAATAGCAAACTACCCAAGTGATTCAGGGGTGAACAAGGTAATGAGATAAACAATCTAGGGAGTCCTATTGGGTCCCATCAAAATTAACCTATGCATGGATAAATGATATTAAAGAGCATTATTGGGTAAAAAGTGGTCAAGGGCACAACTTGCCTTCAATGAGCTCCTGCTCAGCTACTTCAACTTGCTGCTCACCAGGATCCTCAGCAACGGGCTCTTCTACTCGCCACAATACAAACAAGCACAGTGCATATAGAGAAATTAACATTACACCAAACATATAAACAAATTACACAGAGGTATTCTACGTATTAAAATAAAAACTTAGGAACTGGAATCATAATTTTCTGAGTTATAGATTTTAAGTTATGCATTTTCAAAGGTTTTATGTGCTTTAAATAGGATTAAGTGATAAATAAATTTCCTTACTGTTTTCATGATAAAACAGAGACACTAAGTGCTAGAGGATAAAATTACAAAATTTTAGGAACTGGAATGGACTAATTTGGAGTTAGTATGAATTTTCTATGAATTTATAAAGTTCTAGCAATTATTTTCATATTAAAAATTCATTTACTATTTATTTTCTCTGATTTTCGTGTTGACTGGACTAGGCCTCAAATCCAGAGAAACCCAGGGGGCTCGGTGTAAATTTATACAGACACAGCGCACAGTAACATATGGACGGCGGGTTGATTCCTCGGTTTTCCAGGGTTTCTTTAACAAAATCGCCACAGCGAAAGGGTATCGGGCCGTTCTGGCCGTTGGATCACACACGGACGGCTCGGATTAGACTTAGCATAACCCGAACCGGTATGCGCCCAGAGCCGTGGGATCCACGATCGACGGCACGGATTTAATGAACCTCAGATCTACTCTGCACCGCTGGATCTCGCATCTACGGTCTCCGTGCGATCGAGCGAAGGGGTATCCCTAATCTAATCGGGTTCGTCCGTCCATGATCCGACGGCGCGAGTTCATCGTCCCAACCCGACCGGAGCTCGGCGGCGCACCAATCCATCCACGGCGGGGCACCACCGGCGAGCGCACGATCCGGTCAACCGCTACCCCGTGCCCAAAATTAAACAGTGCTACGCGTACCAGAGGTCAAGGCGAGATCGATCGTGGGCTTTTTACCTCGGATTGGCGACGATGGTAGCTCGGCCACGACGCGGCGCGGGTTCACGGCGGCGCAGCGGACACGGTGAGGAATTCCGGCGAGGCCCGCGATGAATCCCGGGCGTTCTTGCTACGGATGCCACCCAGCCGGCCAGATGAAGCCCGCGGACACTCAACCGAGGACCGGACCGACGGCGAATGGGGGAAAGGCACGGCGGCGGCGGGTTTCACCCGTGGTACTCGCGGCGACGCGGTTATGTGGCAAGAAGTTGGGGAAATCACCGAGAAGGTAGAAGGGACGCGGCGCGTTACTTATGGTCGGGAGGTGGGGTGCTTGCTCGGTCGACGGGCCGCCACGGGAGGCGCGAAACGCGGGCGGACGTTGAGCTCGCGGATTCGGTTGAGCACGCCGCGAGTCTTACGGAGACGACGGCACCGACCACCCGGTCCCACGCGCCAGCGAGGAAGTGAGACGCGCGCGCCCAGCGGCTGATCAACGGGGCCCGCGCGACAGTGAGACAAGGGAAGAGCCACGCGCGAGCGGCGAGTGACTGCGCGGAAAGAGAGACTGGCCACCGGGGCCCAGCTGTCGGCGCCGAAGGGCAGGAATTGGGCTGCGCGGAGGCCGATTCTTTAGGTGGGCTGAATTGGAGCGCCAGGGCCCAGGTATGTTCCTTTTTCTTTTTCTTTTTCTGTTTTATTTCCTATTTTCAAATTTGAATCCCAATTTGAATTCAAACTTGTTTGTGAACTTCTTATCTGGGTTAAACACTTAAATTAAAATATTAGTGGGGAACAAAATGTATTCTTTCATACACTTACTTTCCTCTAATTTGTATAATCTTTTCCTTCTCTCTTTTCTTAATCCTAGGATTATTTTAGGATTTAATTTCTCATTTGGATATTTAATATTTTTCTTGTCACACAATGCACACAAAAATAAAATATCCAGCATGATGCAACAATTTAGTAGCATATCTTTTCAATATTTGTTCTTAGACATAGTGTTCTCATATGATGATGAATAAAGATCAAACTCACATAAAGAGAAAATGTTTCTCTTTTGATGTTTTATCTAGCAATTACAAAGTGGGTGTTACATCAACAAACTTGTGATTGGCTTCACAAGCTTAGAAAAATCTGGTATGGATCTGCGATAATATCCAGCTAGTCCAAGAAAACTCCGGACTTGGTGAACAGTGGTTGGGGGTTTCCACTCCAGAATATCTTTGACCTTGCTAGGATCTACCGCAATTCCTTTGGCCGATAACACGTGCCCCAAAAATTGAATTTCCTCCAGCCAGAACGCGCACTTGCTGAACTTGGCATACAGCTGATGTTCCCTCAGGCGCGTCAATACAATCCGTAGATGTTGAGCATGCTCCTCTTCATTTTTAGAATATATCAAGATATCGTCGATGAAGACCACCACGAACTTGTCCAACTCGGGCATGAACACCGAGTTCATCAAATAGGTGAAGTGGGCAGGAGCATTTGTTAGCCCAAAGGACATTACCAAGTATTCAAACAACCCGTACCGCGTAGTAAATGCGGTCTTCGGTATATCCTCGGGCCGAATACGGATTTGGTGATAGCCCGACCTGAGATCAATTTTGGAAAATACCCTCGCCCCAGTCAGTTGATCAAATAAGATGTCGATCCTTGGAAGAGGGTACTTGTTCTTGATGGTGACCTTATTCAGGGGTCGATAATCCACGCACATTCGCAAGGTTTGATCCTTCTTTTTAACAAAAATGGCGGGGCAACCCCATGGAGACGAGCTTGGCCGGATGAATCCTTATTCAGTAGATCTTGTAATTGAATCTTCAATTCCGCCAACTCATTAGGGGGCATACGGTACGATCTTCGGGAGATGGGAGCCGTACCGGGCTTTAACTCAATTACAAATTCTACATCTCTTTCAGGGGGCAGTCCAGGAAAATCTTCCGGAAATACATCTGGAAACTCACATACTACCGGAATATCCTTGATTTCCGGTACAATGGCTTCATATACTCTACCAGAAGCTTTGGCTGGATTGGTTACGGGGAGAGACAAAAGAATCTCTTCTTGATTATAGCTCAACCTGACGGTTCTGAGTTCAGTGTTGAGAATTGCCTTGTGTTGGGTTAACCAATTCATACCCAAAATTACATCTATATCCTGGCCTTTCAGAACAATCATGTTAGCAGGAAAGTTCCGTCCGGCCATTGTTACTGGCACTTCATAGGCCACTTCTCGAGTAAAAATGTGTCCCCGAGGTGAATGAATTTTAAATCCCTCTTTTGATTCATGGCATGCAATGTGATGTTGCTCCACAAATTTCTTGCTAATGAACGTATGCGAAGCACCAGAATCAAAAAGAATAATTGCAGGGTGACTGGCCACGGGAAACGTACCCATCATCACCGGCTCTCCTTCCGGTGTAGTGGCCACTTGGGTGTAGTATACACGCCCCATCTTCTTTGTATTCTTCCCCACAGTATTTCCCCTGGGCTGAGCTGATTTCCCCGATCCTTGCTGAGCATTTGATTGATTTTGCTTGGGATATGGGCAGTCTTTGATGAAATGTCCCGACTTGCCGCAATTGAAACACCCGGTTGAAGAGCTGGGCAAAGCAGGGAATCGAGTGCCCGGGGCACCCGGCTGATTTGGGGTAGTGGGGGTATTGTTGGGACGGATGATAATTGGCTGCTTGAAAGGGAATGAGGGTGGATGAGAAAAAGTGAGATTTTGGCTAGAAGGCCGGATCACAAACCGTTGCCTTTTCGCCTGGCCCTGATTAGGCTTCTCACCACCGAATCCCTTATTCTTCCCAGAACTTGCGTATTTTGCTTCAACAGATAAGGCTGTACTGACAGCCTTTCCATATGTGAGATCTATGCATGTGGCCATCTTTCTCTGCAATCGGTCATTTAGACCCCTCATAAAGCAGTTCTTCTTCTTTAAATCAGTATTCACCTGGTCGATGGCATACTGCGACAGGTGATTAAACTTGTTGAGATACTGATTGACGGTATCTCCTCCTTGTTTCAGCTTCATGAACTCTTCTTGTTTCATATGCAGCACACCTTCGGGTATGTAGTGCTCACGGAAGGCTGCTTTAAATTCTTCCCATGTGACTTGATGGTTGGCAGGTTGAATGGCCACAAAATTTCCCCACCAGGTACTGGCAGGGCCACGTAGTTGTTGTGCTGCGAATAACGGCTTCTGCGTCTCTGAACAACGGAGAAGACCAAACTTTTGTTCAATAACCCGTATCCACTCATCAGCTTCTAACGGGTCCTCTGCCTTGACGAATAATGGTGGACGGGTTTCAGAGAAATCCAGATAGGTGGTTTCACGGGGGCCTTGTTGATAACCCCTTCCTGCCTGCTGCTGGAATTGTTGACCCGCCATTTCCCTAAGAAAGCGGGTATTGTCCGCAGTCGCGTTTACCAAGGCGGCAATCGCCTCGGCCGATGTGGGAGGAACCGGAGGTGGATTTGGGGTAACATCCCTTCCCCCAGAAGTTCCTGCTGCGTCCTGTCCTCGAGTCCTGGTAGGCATCTGAGGCAAATAACATTTAAAGTAAACATAATATGCCAGAGAAACCTTCCATTTTACATTACTATAAAAAGTAATGATACAGACTCAATGTTACATAACAGGATACATTACCCATTATACAAGAGTTCAACCTATTATACAATTTACTACTTCTACTTTTACAACTACATTACTACTCCTGCTTCTGATTGTTCTTGGTAGCTTCATCGTCAAGGGTGGGAGACCATACGTCGACCAGCCTCAAAGAAGGAGGGGGCCTAAAAAGGTCTAACTCCCCACCAAGCGCTTCTCCCGCAGTATGCGAGGGTCCGGCTTCAGACCTGACGGGATCCAAGGGACATTTGGGTGTAATTGCGAATACAGTACATGAACTTCCTCATGTAAAGTATTGCAATATACCTGCAAGTTATCAATAGCAACGCTAAGTTCGTTGACTCATGCTCGAGCCTTCGCTTCCTTAGCTAAAGCTACTGAGCGAGATTGTACTGCCCAATCAAGCGCCAAATCTCGGTCAGCTAGTTGATCTTGCAGGGTGCGGATGTAACTTCTCAAATCATTTATTCGGTCACCGTCCGCAACCCATAAATTTGTCCTGTGTTGTAACTCTGCTTGAAGTTGATTCACGCGAGCTTCGAGATCACCAATAGGATCGTTGCTCCCGCTACTGCTATCTTGCTCTCGTGGGGCAAGTTGGTGTCGAGGTACACCAATAGGTCCGGTATGCTTTCGCGCCGTTTTCCTTGTACGTGACGACATTTGCTAAGGGGGAAAATTTATTAGTACAATTCTTAGCATGATGCATGAATAATTACAGAATCAACCTCAGTTAATTCAACCTTCTATACATTGCACTCTTCCTATCTGGTCTTTGAAATAAACTCTTCAGAAATACTTAGGTAAGAAGAGAAGCAATTTTATAGATAAGTCTTAGAAAATCCCTTTTGAAGATGACACATAATATCTGTCAAGAAGGGCTACGCTCCGATACCAGCTGTGACGGAACCTCCCAAGTAATTAGGCCCACCTACAGTTGTCCTTGTCCAACGGACCTCAGACAATCCTGTAGGTGCCCCTGAACTACTTGACAAGCTCGGTATCTTTCCTTACCTTTCCAGGAACGTCTCACCCATCTTGCAGACATTACAGAATATCGGAGATATAGATATGCGGAAGCGATTACATAAACTTACATTTATTAAAAAGTAAGATCAAGTTGTTTATTACAGACCAGGAATATAAACGAGTGCAGAGTAATATTATTACACATACCAAGGGAGGCAAAAACTCCTCCCGACAGTTATCACACAAAAAGTCTTAATGGAGGATCCCTTCCTCCCGCACTTCACTCTTGCTTATCTTCATTAGGAACCACCTTGGTACAGAAGCAACAAAGGGTTGTCGCTTCCTCACCTAAAAACAACGGAGGGATAAACCCTGAGTATGGAATTACTCAGCAAGTCTTACCCGACTAAGGAAAAGACTCTCAAGGGTATGCTGGATAAATAGGAATCAAGGAGAGGCTTTAGCAAGAATCAACTTAGATACTTTTGCAGAAATAGCTTACTAAAGTGAGTCCTTACTTTCAATATTTTAACGCCAGATTAAATATTAATAGACTCTGTTTGCCTCTAGTCTAATTTCATCATTTCACCAATACAACCTCATTTTTATCCATAATGTTCACATCCTGACTTTAGGTTGCAGGGAAGTGACCAAATCTTCATAACCGCGAAGGTACGGCGATCCGAATCGATTATACTCAGCTGAGGATCTCCAATCACACCACATATGTAGCACTTAACCCTTGCATATGCCAACCTGCCATCGGGGTTCTTAAGACCAGATCAGGTTCACGCAAACCGAGAGCACAGATACACCACCGTCCAGCCTCTTGCCACGGTGGGTACGCGCTACTCCCGCCACCGCTCCATGCCCATTTCGTGTTATCTTATTCTGGCCTTAGTCTGCCCGAGGCAAGGCTTACCCATGACGAGGCATGTGACCAGTTAAAGGGTCCTCGATCAGCACGCCCACATACGCATTAAATCCTTAATCAACCTGGGTAGAACATCACCTGTTCCTAACCCAAGTCTCGATTTAAGTACTTCCATCCTTAGGATTGTTTCTATTCCTTAGGATGAAAAGAGCATCACAGGGAACTTTGCAGTAAGATCCCACCACGCTCTCAAGGAAAGTAGTCTTGCAGATAGAAGCCATCTTTCCTCAGGGTAACCCCTGAGCTAGGCAGTATTGCAAAAGACAACCTCTATCCACAAGATCTAAGCAGGGCTAAGCATTTTTGTAAATCAAATTTTGATACTTCACCAGAAGTATCTATAAAGGTATGGATATCAAGGAAAGCAATGCATAAAAAGGCTCCAAGCAATTCCTATGAACTTAATGCACATTTCATTTGACTTAAAGTGTGCGAAAAGTATTTAAAAACACAAGGAAAGGGGTTGCATGCACCGGGGCTTGCCTTCGTTAACAGGTGAGTCTGGCTCGGATCCACAAATATCAAAGTAGAAGCAGTTGCCTGCTTGAGAATCCGAGGGTGGTGGTGTCCCTTCTTCGGTGACTTCCACTTCTTCTTCGCGTTCTAACATAACCATATATGTATATAAGAATGAATGTCATGTAATGCTCATGAGAGTGCGAAGATAATAAAGATTTATTATCTAAGTCTTGAATACAACTTTCCTTCACGGAACTCCGAGAACTTAGGGTTTCCGGAGTCAGTAAAGGAGTTCAAAAGGCAGGGGGGTGTTTTGGGGTGTGGTGATCAAACAAAGTCCAAATCAACCCAAACTCTACCCAAGGCTTCTAAATAATATGAGGAGCTCATATAAAAATTTTGAGCATTTTTGGGATTACCATTTATCTTTTAAAATTCCCTAACTAATACTTTTAACTACTTTAAATGCCCTAAAATTTCTTATTTCCACTAAAAATCACAAAACTATTTTTATTAAATTCTAGGAAAAATAACAAGCCTAGGAAAATTAGTTTCACAATTTTAGGATTTTTCTGTAATTTTCTACAATTGTTTTAGCTCTGGAGATAAAAGAAAAAGGAAAACCAGGGAATAGTACTGGGCTGATTTCAGCCCAACGGCCCAACTCAAAGAGGAAAGCGCGCGCGTGCGCCCGCGCGCTCCGGCGATTTTGCGAACTAGCCCCTGCAGTATTGAATAACCTGAAGAACTCCAAACCCTATTTAAAATAGTCGCTGACACTTCACAGAAATGCCCCCGACTTTCTATTTCTTCTCCAAACTAGTCCTCGACCGCGGCGCGCTCATCGTTCACGCCTGCCGAGGCACATACCGGCCATGGCCGGCGATGATTGCTCAAGCCGATTATCGGGGAGGCTTTACCGACCTAAGGCGGCCTCGGAACACCCACTAATTTGCCTCGAACACCCCGAGAACAGCCGGTCCACGTGCACGGCAGAAACCGAGCACGGGAGTACATGTTCTCGCCAAACCATGGTCGATCAGAGCAAACGGACGCCACCGTGAGCTTCGCGAGTATGTAAGAACACTAGAACGACACAAGGATTGGATAATGACTTACCAGAGTAAGCTGGCCACGGGCAGGCTGTTTTGGGTGGCGCGGCGGACTGAATTGGGGGGAAGTGGCAATTCAACGACTCTGGATGAAATTGGGGGTGGGGATTGAGGCTATAGGATCGTGAGAGACTGTGCTTTCACCGTGCGCAATCGATTTGAGAGAAGGTAGAGAGGGCAGTGCGAATTTCTGGTTGTACTCGAGCTCACTTGAAGAACAGCGAGCACCTCGCCGTGATCCCAATGGCTATTTATAGGCACGGCGGCCCAACAGATGGCCCCCGGCCACGGATAGTAACACACGCGTATGCTTACCACGTCGGAAAGGGATACAGTGAGGGAGATGGAGGCATGGGCGACACCGCGGCAAAAATTCAATGATCACGGTGGCCGCCGGTGAAGTCTCCGGCTGGACTCTGGGAACGGTGCCACGTATGCGCTTTTTAACTTCGACTCTATCCATTTTCTAACGTGCACGAACCCGGACGACGACGATACGAATTTTGGCACAAAGAGGTCGCCGACGGTGAGCTTGCCGCACTAGCGTTCTCATCCACCTGAGACACTGTACCATGGTGAATGCTCTCTAGTCAGTCTGACAGGCAGATTTTGGGTCTCATTTCCTCTCTAATCTGAGCCCTCCGTTTCTGATCGGGCGGCTCAGTTTCGCCCGTACCCCTTCGCGATGTAATATTTTCTAAAGAGACCCTGTAAAATCATATAAATAACCCGCAGTCCCCGGCTGGATCGGCTTTGTGTCTTGGACACATTTGCGCTATAAACCCTAGGTTTCCCTGTATTTGAGGCCCAGTCCAGGGAATATTAAAAACAGAGAATTTATATTAGAAATTCGTTTTTAATATAAAAACAATTCATAGAATTTGTATAAATCATAGAAAATGCATATGAACTCCAAATTGGACCATTCAAGTTCCTATAATTTCGTAATATTATTCTCTATCAAATAGTGCCACTGTTTTTACATAAAAGTCACATTAAAATTTTTATCTTAATTAATCTTGTACTAAACCCATAGGATCTTTGGAAATTCATAACTTAAAATCTATAACTCCAAAATTAATAATTCTTGTTCCTGTGATCATATTTCAACATGTAGATTATTAATATGTGTTTTGCATATATGTTTGGTGTAATGTTAATTTTGTCTATACACTGTTTGTATGTATTGCTACGTTTAGCAGTGAGGATACGTGTCATCAGAAGAGCAATACTAGTACCTGGAATCTCAAGTCCCAGGCAAGTTGTGCCCTTGATCACTTCTTTTTACCCACTCATGTTCTAATTAATCATAATGATCTGCATAGGTTAATTTTGATGGGACCCAATAGGATACCCTAGTTTGTCTATCTTTATACCTTGTTTACCACTGAACTTTCTGGGTAGTACTTGCTAGTGCTATATGTGGTTTTGGGTATGGAGATACAATATTCATGATAACACTTTTGTTATCATTTGTTATTTACTGTTCATGATAAGATCATTATGGTAATTGGAACATGGAGCGACCACCCGGGAAAACAGTGCTACCACAAGGGAGGAATGGGACCCCTTGGCTGATTAATTAGGAAAGCTAGTGGAAGACTACCTTACCCGAAAGGGGCAAGGGCAGTAGGGGAGTGGTCAGTGTAGGGAGGCCCTCGGGAGGATTTTGCTGCGATGGCGGTCCTGCAAGGGATTCCTGCATTGGAACTTCCTATAAACTGTAGCGGGTTTTCGGAAGCTAGTGGAACTTTGTAAAGGCCTCGTAGTGGATCCCTAGCCATTCACCTCGGTAGTGTCTAAGGGCCTTGCAAACCCTGGCGACATGGGATACACGACTTGTGGGTAAAGATGCGCAACCTCTGCAGAGTGTAAAACTAGTATACTAGCCGTGCTCACGGTCAAGAGCAGCTCGGACCCTCACATGATTAATTTATGGAACTAAATTCAATTTGTCATATGCATTGCATTGCAGGTGATGTTGTTACTTTTGTTCTATTACTTAATTGGGTTGGTATTTACTTATACTTAGTAATTGCTAATAAAATTTTGACCAACTTTAAAAGCAATGCTCAGCTCTAACCATCTTCTTTGGTAAGCCTTACACTTCACGTGAGCTCCCACCTTTGGCGAGTTCATGCACATTATTCCCCACAACTTGTTGAGCGATGAACGTATGTGAGCTCACTCTTGCTGTCTCACACACCCCACAGGTCAAGAACAGGTACCACAGGATGAGGCGCTTGGAGGATGCTGTGACGAGTTCGTGAGAGGTCTAGGTCGTCGTCTCCCAGTCAACTTTGGGTTGCTGGACCGTTGTCTCCTTATAATGTAATTATTTATTTTGTATAGAACTCCTGTTATATATAAAGATGTGACATTCGATCCTGTGCCATGATTCATCATATGTGTGAGACTTGGTCCCAGCACACCTGGTGATTATGTTCGCGCCCGGGTTTTGGACCCCTAAAATCCGGGTGTGACAGAAGTGGTATCAGAGGAATGTTGACTGTAGGACGAAACCTAGATGAAACTAGACAACCATTATCTACTTACCTCTGCTACTCTGATTCTTTTCTAAACTTTTCTTAATCTTTTCTCATCTATTTCCGCTTTACTCTGATTATTCTTATCTTTTCCTTCTAAAGACAAATGTGGATTTCACACTTTGAAATCCCGTACTTAAAGTGACTTTTAGGAATAGGAGACCTAATATTAGGAACAAAAACAAAACTATTTTTATAGATATCTGTACGCTTGAGTGTTTGTTCTTATGATACTTGTCTGATTTGGATCTTTGATTGAGTGTGATGAGTTGTGGAGTAATGTCCACAATTACATCTACATATACGTATAGGCATAAATAGAATTCATAAGAAAACTAAGCCACTTAGATTATCCTCCATTAAAATGTATCTATCTCATCGAGATCCCTCTAATCTTAAAAGACTCTCCCATACCTTAATAGATTCATCGTATCTTAAAAGATTCTCTCTTGTCTTACTAGATCCACCTCATCTTAAAAGATTCTTCTTACCTTAATAAATTCACCTTATCTTGAAGAGATTCTAACCTACCTACATCATATAATCCATCCTATCCCAAAAGATTCTAACATGTATCCTACCCTAGTAGATCTATCTAACCTAAACTAGTCTAACCTAGTCATATCCAACCTAATCTAGATTTTATCTAATCTATTATGATCTAATCTAGAGTAAGTTACTTAATGCTGGTACACAAGATAAGGCCATACTCCTGAATCACTTAAGCCTAATTTGGAGACTTATATCAACTTGGCCATACACAACAACTCGACCTATATAACAAGTTACATAACTTACCCAATCAATAGAGTCTTAATGGATTGCATAATCTATCAACCACCACCTGACATCAAACCAAATTTTGACCTACATCATGTAGTCTATCTCACCCATATATATCTCTCATCTTGACAGATTCCATCTTACCCTTGGATATTCACCTTATACAACTGGTTACCCCAATCTGGACATAAAACAAAGATCAAGCCCCACTGAAGAATCTTCAGATTATAACCAGCTACTAGCTTATTCATTCCGCCTATTGAATAATGTCCTCTGCAAAACTATTACCATGTGCTTCTAACTTTCATGGTCGATACCAGGAAAGGAAAGATTATCACGTAACAGCAAACAGAAATGAATCCTCCAAATCCTCCACCTGTTGAGATCGATCAAGTGGTTGCTGCCCAAAGACTGGTAATACAACAATTAACAGACCTGGTGACCGAGATGCAAAATCAGATAAGACAAGAACGCGAGGAAATACGTCAGGTCCGCCAAGAAATAAGGCAAGCGCGGTTGGAGAGACAACAACAACAACAACAACCTCCACCACCACCACCAGCTCCACCAAGCTACATAAATATAAATTATGATGATTTGTAAGATCTAGATGTTACTTTAGTTAGTAGATGATATGATATTATTTTAGAAGGAACAATAAGGTCTATTGACCCTATGTTTTGTTAAAGAATTATGCCTCATGCCGAGATTTCTTTGTTTGTGCATATGTTCCGAGAACAATATGAGTATACATCCCTCTTCTTACAAATCTCGAGGACGAGATTTTTGTTAAGGGGGGTAGGATTTGTAATACCCAAATTTGTATACAAAGGGTATTGTGGATCTCCTCATTTTGTGCCTTAATTTCATCATCAAAAGAGCATACATAAAAGGAAAAAAAATGATTAAATTAAACCAATAATGCTAAAATAAAAGAAAGTGCATTTTATTGGAGTTTTATATGTTGTGCACTAAATAAAAATAAAAAGGATAATAACAATAAGATAATAAGTATTAGAAGTGGAATTAAAACCCTAAATTTGAAGGTGGGATTTTATAAATAAGAAAGAGAGAAAAGGTGATATAAATAAAATGAATAATTATATTTTTAAAATTGGGATTTTAGATTTCACAATATTATTTGAGAATAAATTCGACACTAATTTGGATTCAAAATTTGAATTGGATTTCAAAATGGAGAAAAAGAAGTGGAAAAGAAAAGAATAAAACAAAACTAACTTATCTGGGCCGGCCAAACCCTATTCGGCCCATCTCCACTCCCCAAACCCGCACGGCCCAGCTAGCGCGCGCTGCGGCCAACCCTTCCCCCCTTGCGCTTCCCTCGCTGCTCTGCGGGACCCACACGCCAGCCGCTGTGACTCCGCGTCACGCATTTGCTCTATCGCTGCACTCGTGACCCCACCTGTCATCCCTGCGGTCTACCGTCAACGGAGCTCGCGAAATCCACGGCGGCTATCTCCCTGGGATCTCGCCGACGCCGTTGCTGGCCGGACTCCTTCTGCGGGCCATATATCTGTTGTGCGCCCCCTTTTCCGTCCCATCTATCCTCTTGCACTAGCGCGAGCACCTTAGCCAACTCGCCACCACCACCGCCGTGGGGAAGAAGTCTCACCGCGGGGGGGGGGGGGGAAACTCCGGCCTGGGCGTTGTCTGCGTCGTCGGTGTGGCACTGCAAGAGTCCGCCATAGCTCGCCAGAGAGTTCCAGAACCTCGCCTTGACGAATCCTTGACCGGTGCGCGCCCAATTTGCCGCCACCGTCGAACTTCCGCTCATCGCCGTGGCCACGCTCCTGTGCCTCATTCCGTCGGTAAGAAACCCATCCAATCGACTCGCCTCGTCCTTCTCTACGTGTAGCTCGGTCCAATTTGTATATGGCGCTCGGGAACGGCCGATTGAATCCTCGCCGGCGTGCTCCGCCGAGCGTGCGGGGCGGCGCCGCCGTGCGTTTGGTCGGGAGGAAGGCGATGCTCGTGTACCGTTGATCTTTCACAGAACGGTCGCGATTAGATCGGGGGCGTACCCCTTCGTGGCTCTGATCTGGGCCGTCGATCTGTTGATGGAGGGCGGAGATTAGAAGATAGCATACCTATTGGCGCGGTTAAATCATGACCGTTGATCGGAATCGAGGGCTGTGGGTTAGTGGCTGACGTGGACGATTTTGAACCTTGGATCCTAGATCCTGTGGTCATAAGCGCGTACCGGTTCGTTTAAGGTGAAGATCTAATCTGAGCCCTCCGTTTCTGATCGGGCGGCTCAGTTTCGCCCGTACCCCTTCGCGATGTAATATTTTCTAAAGAGACCCTGTAAAATCATATAAATAACCCGCAGTCCCCGGCTGGATCAACTTTGTGTCTTGGACACATTTGCGCTATAAACCCTAGGTTTCCCTGTATTTGAGGCCCAGTCCAGGGAATATTAAAAACAGAGAATTTATATTAGAAATTCGTTTTTAATATAAAAACAATTCATAGAATTTGTATAAATCATAGAAAATGCATATGAACTCCAAATTGGACCATTCAAGTTCCTATAATTTCGTAATATTATTCTCTATCAAATAGTGCCATTGTTTTTACATAAAAGTCACATTAAAATTTTTATCTTAATTAATCTTGTACTAAACCCATAGGATCTTTGGAAATTCATAACTTAAAATCTATAACTCCAAAATTAATAATTCTTGTTCCTGTGATCATATTTCAACATGTAGATTATTAATATGTGTTTTGCATATATGTTTGGTGTAATGTTAATTTTGTCTATACACTGTTTGTATGTATTGCTACGTTTAGCAGTGAGGATACGTGTCATCCGAAGAGCAATACTAGTACCTGGAATCTCAAGTCCCAGGCAAGTTGTGCCCTTGATCACTTCTTTTTACCCACTCATGTTCTAATTAATCATAATGATCTGCATAGGTTAATTTTGATGGGACCCAATAGGATACCCTAGTTTGTCTATCTTTATACCTTGTTTACCACTGAACTTTCTGGGTAGTACTTGCTAGTGCTATATGTGGTTTTGGGTATGGAGATACAATATTCATGATTACACTTTTGTTATCATTTGTTATTTACTGTTCATGATAAGATCATTATGGTAATTGGAACATGGAGCGACCACCCGGGAAAACAGTGCTACCACAAGGGAGGAATGGGACCCCTTGGCTGATTAATTAGGAAAGCTAGTGAAAGACTACCTTACCCGAAAGGGGCAAGGGCAGTAGGGGAGTGGTCAGTGTAGGGAGGCCCTCGGGAGGATTTTGCTGCGATGGCGGTCCTGCAAGGGATTCCTGCATTGGAACTTCCTATAAACTGTAGCGGGTTTTCGGAAGCTAGTGGAACTTTGTAAAGGCCTCGTAGTGGATCCCTAGCCATTCACCTCGGTAGTGTCTAAGGGCCTTGCAAACCCTGGCGACATGGGATACACGACTTGTGGGTAAAGATGCGCAACCTCTGCAGAGTGTAAAACTAGTATACTAGCCGTGCTCACGGTCAAGAGCAGCTCGGACCCTCACATGATTAATTTATGGAACTAAATTCAATTTGTCATATGCATTGCATTGCAGGTGATGTTGTTACTTTTGTTCTATTACTTAATTGGGTTGGTATTTACTTATACTTAGTAATTGCTAATAAAATTTTGACCAACTTTAAAAGCAATGCTCAGCTCTAACCATCTTCTTTGGTAAGCCTTACACTTCACGTGAGCTCCCACCTTTGGCGAGTTCATGCACATTATTCCCCACAACTTGTTGAGCGATGAACGTATGTGAGTTCACTCTTGCTGTCTCACACACCCCATAGGTCAAGAACAGGTACCACAGGATGAGGCGCTTGGAGGATGCTGTGACGAGTTCGTGAGAGGTCTAGGTCGTCGTCTCCCAGTCAACTTTGGGTTGCTGGACCGTTGTCTCCTTATAATGTAATTATTTATTTTGTATAGAACTCCTGTTATATATAAAGATGTGACATTCGATCCTGTGCCATGATTCATCATATGTGTGAGACTTGGTCCCAGCACACCTGGTGATTATGTTCGCGCCCGGGTTTTGGACCCCTAAAATCCGGGTGTGACACAACGTGATCCACACTCTGCAGCAAATTTGTAGAGTAATATACCATCTACAACTTTGTTATGGGATTCATAGCCAAACTTGCACTGGATCGTGTTTAAATCCAAGTCCAAAGTTAGCTCTGTTTCACTGAAGTTCTGAATTTCAGAATTCCACCAGCCTGACAGTCCAACTTCAGGCTCAATTATCTCCAGTTTTTCCTTAACAACTATGCTCACACCTTTAAGCAAAGTTGTTCTCCTATGATTGGGCTACAATTTTGATGTGGTGACCTAGGGAAAAAACCCTATATTTTAAAAGATACAGGGCTCCAAAGTTGAGCCAAAACTCTGAAATTTCAGACTTAGAATAGAACCTAATTGAGGTCCATTTTGCATTTAAGTCCAAACTTCAACATTTGGCTTTCAAGTCCACACATTTGTGACCCCAAGGACTTAAGAAACTTACTTGACTTGGTTTTTGCACTTTAGTCCAAAAGTGGACTAATTTTGCACATAGGTCCCTAGGGTTTGGTTTTAGGGTTTTCCAGGGTTCTATTTAGGGTTTTTGGTATCCCAGGGGCATAAATGTGATTCAACCTTGTTTTTGAGGATATTTTATAACTATGTCCCCAAAGTCTTTAGGTTTTCTCAACTTGGGTTAAGTTTTGCCCCTTTGAGCCTGTTTTAGGGTTAGGTCCCCTATCCAGGGTCCTATTTGCAAAACACCAGAATCAATACATTTGATTGAAAATTTTACCTAGTGAATGCATTCTAGGTGTATCAAACATATGAAATGTCAATGCTTATGATGCCATGCTCAAGTTTTAGTTGCAGTAACACCAGGGGTGTTACATTTGGATCCCAAAGCGGTGGATGATATTTGTAAAGAACGCCACCGCCTGCTCGAACCTGATGCTGGTTAAGGGTCGGACTTCGATCCACTTGGAGAATTTGTCGATGGCCACCAGCAGGTGCGTGAAGCCCCTGGGTGCCTTCTGCAAGGGGCCGACAAGGTCCAGACCCCACACAACGAACGACTAAGTGATAGGTATTGTTTGTAGAACCTGAGCAGGCAGGTGTGTTTGTCTCGCGTAGAATTGATGCCCTCGGCAGGAGCGTACAATCCTAGTGGCGTCGGCCACTGCGGTCGGCTAGTAGAAACCTTGTCGGAAAGCGTTTTCTACGAGGGTCCGAGGTGGTGCATGGTGACCGCAAGCCCCCGAGTGTATTTCTTGTAACTGCTCTTGTCCTTGGGCGACGGATATGCATCGTTGGAGAATGCCTGGGGCTGCGGTGGTACAACTCCTTTTTATCACCCAGTAAAATGAACGACTTGGCGCGCCGAGCCAGTCGCCGAGCTTCGGCCTTGTCGAGGGGCAGCTCTCCCCGGAGGAGATATTCCAGGTATGGGGTCTGCCAGTTTAGGTTTGGTGTGACCCCATTCTGCTCTATCTCGACGCGCAGGGCCTCACCCTCGGCGGCCGAGGATACCTCGGGCTGGGCCGAGGTCTCCTCGGGTTCGGGTGCATCGTTGACTTTGACAGATGGTTGATATATGTCCCTAGAGAAGACATTCAGGGGAACCGTTGTTCGTCCCGAGGCTATCTTAGCCAGCTCATCTGTAGTCTCGTTGTACCGTCGAGCAACATGGTTGAGTTCCAGCCCATAGAACTTATCTTCCAAGCACCGAACTTCGTCACAGTAGGCCTCCATTTTTTGGTCGCGGCAGTGAGAGTTCTTCATGATTTGGTCAATAACGAGCTGCGAGTCACCACGAGCGTCAAGGCGCCGAACCCCTAGCTCAATGGCGATGCGTAACCCATTCACCAAGGCCTCGTATTCGGCTACGTTGTTTGATGCCGGAAAATGGAGGCGTATTACATAACGCACATTTTCTCTAAGGGGTGAGATGAAGAGCAAGCCCGTGCCTGCTCCGGTTTTCATCAACGACTCATCGAAGTACATGGTCCAAAGTTCAGCCTAGATTGGGGCCATTGGCAACTGGGTGTCGGTCCATTCAGCCAGGAAGTCGGCCAAGACTTGGGATTTTATGGCCTTCTGAGGGGCAAATGAAAGTGTTTCCCCCATGAGTTCCACTGCCCATTTTGCTATCCTACCGGAGGCCTCTCGGCACTGGATGATCTCTCCCAGGGGGAAGGATGACACCACAGTCACCGGATGAGACTCGAAGTAGTGTCGCAGCTTTCGCCGTGTCAGAACCACTGCGTACAGTAGCTTCTGGATTTGCGGGTAGCGGATTTTGGTCTCGAATAGCACTTCGCTGATGAAGTAGACTGGCCTCTGGATGAGCAGTGCATGCCCTTCTTCTCGTCTCTCGACTACGACCGCAGCGCTGACCACCTGAGTGGTTGCGGTGACGTAAATCAAGAGGGCTTCTCCCGCAGCAGAGGGCACCAAGATGGGCGCATTAGTAAGGAGTGCCTTTAAGTTTCCGAGGGCTTCTTCGGCCTCGGGAGTCCAAGTGAAGCGCTTGACCTTCCTTAAGAGGCGGTACAAGGGCAATCCTTTCTCGCTAAGGTGCGAGATGAAGCGGCTCAGAGCCGCAAGGCATCCCATGACCCTTTGTACTCCTTTTAAATCTTTGATGGGTCCCATGTTGGTGATGGCCGCGATTTTCTCCGGGTTGGCCTCGATGCCTCGTTCGGAGACGATGAACCCTAGGAGCATGCTTCGGGGGACTCTAAAGACACACTTCTCAGGATTAAGTTTTACGCTCTTTGCTTTTAGGCACCTAAATGTCACCTCAAGGTCAGAGAGGAGGTCGGAGGCTTTCCTTCTTTTGACAACGATGTCATCGACGTAAGCCTCGACCGTTCTGCCGATGTGCTCTCCGAACACATGGTTCATGCACCTTTGGTACGTTGCACCTGCATTCCTCAAACCAAATGGCATAGTAGTATAACAATACATGCCAAAAGGTGTGATAAAATAAGTCGCGAGCTGGTCGGATTCTTTCATCTTGATTTGGTGATAGCCTGGATAGGCATCGAGAAATGACAGGGTTTTGCACCTAGCGGTGGAGTCCACAATTTGATCGATGCGAGGCAGAGGGTAGGGAACCTTGGGACATGCTTTATTTAACCCAGTGTAGTCTACACACATCCTCCACCTCCCACCTTTTTTCTTTACAAGTACAGGGTTAGCTAACCGTTCTAGATGGAATACCTCTTTGATGAACCCTGCAGCCATTAGCTTGTGGACCTCCTCGCCTATGGCTCTGCGCTTTTCTTCATCAAAATGGCGCAGGTGCTGTTTCACGGGTCGGGCTCTAGCTCGGATGTCTAGTGAGTGCTCGGCGACATCCCTCGGTATGCCTGGCATGTCCGAGGGACTCCACGCAAAAATTTCGGCGTTTGCGCGGAGAAAGTCGATGAACACTGCTTCCTATTTGGGGTCGAGCTCGGAGCCGATCCTGACTTTCTTGCTGGTGTCGTTGCTAGGGTCGAGAGAGACGGACTTAACCGCCTCGGCTGGTTCGAAGTTGCCGGCGTGCCGTTTCGCGTCGGGCGCCTCTTTGGAGAGGCAATGCAGGTCGGCGACGAGGGCTTCGGATTCGACGATGGCTTCGGCGTACTCCACGCATTCCACGTTGCACTCGTAAGCGTGGCGGTATGTGGATCCGACGGTGATGGTTCCCTTGGGGCCTGGCATCTTGAGCTTGAGGTACGTGTAGTTGGGGACGGACATGGAATTGGCGTAGCACGGTCTTCCCAAAACCGCGTGATAGGTCCCTCGGAACCCAACTACCTCGAAAGTGAGGGTTTCCTTTCGGAAGTTAGAGGGAGTTCCGAAGTAGAGGGGCAAGTCAAGTTGCCCAAGGGGCAGGACACGCTTGTCGGGGATAATCCCGTGAAAGGGTGCCACACCGGCCCGGATCGTGGACCGATCAACCCCCAAGAGCTCTAGGGTCTCGGCATAGATGATGTTGAGGCTGCTGCCTCCGTCCATGAGGACCTTGGAGAGCCTTGCGTTGGCGATGACAAGGTCGACGACAAGCGGGTACCTTCATGGGCTCGGTACGTAGTTGGGGTGGTTGTCTTGGTCGAAGGTGATGGGCTTGTCGGACCAGTCTAGGTAGACTGGCGTCGCTGCCTTCACCGAGCAGACCTCCCGGCGTTCTTGCTTGCGGTGTCGAGCCGAGGCATTCGCCACTTGCCCACCGTAGATCATGAAGCAGTTGTGGACCTCTAGGAACTCTTCTTCCCTTTCACCTCCTTTCTTGTTGTTGCCTTGGTCCTTGCCACCCTCCGCCGAGGGTCCAGCCTTATTGAAGTAACGCCGGAGCATGTCGCACTCTTCAAGGGTGTGCTTGACGGGACCCCTGTGATAGGGGCATGACTCCTTGAGCATCTTGTCGAACACGTTGGCCCCTCCGGGAGGCTTTCGAGGATTCCTATGCTCGGCAGCAGCGACGAGATCCGCGTCAACGGCATTGTGTTTTGCTTGCGCCCTCTTCCTGATCTTCTTCTTCGTGCCACGTTGGACGGGCGCCTCGGGGTCGTCTTCCTTCTGCCTTCCCTGAGGCTGCTTGTCCTTTCGGAAGATGGCTTCGACTGCCTCCTGACCAGAGGCAAACTTTGTGGCTATGTCCATCAATTCGCTCGCCTTGGTGGGTGTCTTGCGCCCCAGTTTGCTTACCAGGTCCCGGCAAGTGGTGCCGGCGAGGAATGCCCCGATGACGTCCGAGTCAGTGATGTTAGGCAACTCGGCGCACTGCTTTGAAAACCGCCAGATGTACTCTCGCAGGGATTCCCCTGGCTGCTGGCGGCAGCTCCGGAGATCCCATGAGTTCCCAGGGCGCACGTACGTACCTTGGAAATTTCCAGCGAAGGCCTTGACTAGGTCGTCCCAGTCGGAGATCTGCGCAGAGGCAGATGCTCCAGCCAGGCCCGGGCAGCGTCAAAGAGGAAAAGGGGGAAGTTGCGGATGATGGGGTTGTCGTCGTCCATCCCTCCCAACTGGCACGCCAGCCGGTAATCCACAAGCCACAACTCCGGCCTCATCTCCCCTGAGTACTTGGTAATGGTAGTCGGGGCCTAGAAACGGGCCGGGAACGGCGCCCGTCGTATGGCCCGGCTGAAGACCCGCGGACCTGGTGGTTCGGGCGAGGGGCTCCGATCCTCCTCACTGTCGTAGCGTCCCCTGCGTCTGGGGTGGTAGCCTCGGCGCACCTTTTCCTCGAGGCGGGCTCGACGGTCGCGGCGGTGTTGCTCGTCACCGAGGCGATCTCGGGCTGCAGGTGTCTCGTCTCCTGTAAGCTCGGTGTGGACCGAGGCCTCGCGCATGTGTCGGGAGGACGCTGCGTGATGCTCCGAGGGGCATCCTTGCCTTCGGGAGGCAGAGCTCTCGGCTCGTTAGGCTGCGGCATTTTCCAGGAGGTCCTTGAGTTCGCCCTGGATACACCGCCCCTCGATGGTAGATGGCTCCGGCATCGTTCGAAGTAACATCGCCGCTGCAGCTAGGTTCTGGCCGGCCCCGTTGAAGGCCGAGGGCAGCCTTGCTCTAGCATCGTCAATAATACGGCGCTGGACGTCCCGGGCCCGATGACGCGCTCCTCCGGCGAGCGCTTGGCCTGCCCACTCTTGCTCGAGGTTTTGTCAGAGCTGCACAAGTCGCCTCGTTTCTTCGTCGAGCTTGGCCTGCATCTCGCAGAGTTGCTCGAGCTGTGTGCTCTGACCCCCCGTAGGGACCTGGGCCACAGCTAGCTCCCACAGGATCTCAACGCGAGACGCAGGTGCAAGGGCGCCGTCATTTCCTGGCATGCCGAGGTGGTTGTCTCCATCGTGATCTTCCTGATCGATGTGGAAGCACTCGCAAGTTGGGTCATAACCCTCGTCGTCAAGGCTGTGGCCATCATCAGAGCAGCCGGAGAGGCAATGGTCACATGCGGACATGAAGTCTCGCATGGCACTGGGATCACGGAGTCTGGAGAAATCCCAACTGAATTCGAGGTCGTCCTCTTCCTCGGAACCCGTGGGTCCGGAGGTTGAGACGGCCGTCAGTAGGTCCCAAGTTGACCACATATGGTACCCCAGAAGGTCAAGATATGCCCTTGCGAAAGCGCTTACCGAAGTGGGGTCGCTTGGTGGGTCGAAGCTGAATCTAAAGGGAATAGGATGGAAAACTGATGGTACCTCCTGGTTGGTGGGCGGCGGTGAAGTTGCATCAGAGATGGATTGTGTCGTTATCTCAGGTGCGAGACTAATGTCCGACAAGTCCCTCGCAAGGGTGCCGATGTCATCAGTCTGCATGGGGTTGGCACCTTGCTAGGAAGCGACACCCGTCGTTGTCCCAAGTGTAAGGATAACACCCAACATGTCCCCCACAGGGGTGTCGGCGTCGTCGACTCGCTCTGGTCCGACAGCCGACGAGGTGCTGCCTCCTGCCTGGCCATGATCGCTCCGTCTCCTCCTCCTTCGACGAGGAGGGTGGCGGGGTTGACTCGAGTGTTCTTCTTTCGCCACAGGGAGATGTCGTCGCCGAGTTCGCCTCCGCCGAGCGAGCCGACGACCGTCGTTGTTGTCGTGCTGTGGGGGGAGGAGTACCATGTCGTAGCTGCTGTCGGGGGACATGAACTCGAGACTCCCAAAGCAGAGCACCGTCCCGGGTCGAAGAGGCTGCTGGAGATTGTCCATCTGGAACTCAACGGGAAAGTATTGTCAACACGCTGCGGCCCCTACCTGGCGCGCCAACTGTCGGCGTTTCGGACCCGGGGGACCCTCAACCAAACCGACTAGTGAATTTTGTGTCGCGTGCCCCTGCCCAGATGGGTTGATGCAAGATGGAACACAAGAGGAGGGATGAGGCTTATATTATCTTGCACCGGGGTGCTTGCAGCAGGGGTTACAAGCTTCGCGAGAGAGGGAACGGGTCCTAGGTCTCTTGAGAAGCCTAGTGTTGCGGAGTGGATTTCGATGTTTGAGTGAGTCCGTCTCCGTCGTCCTTGCCGCTCGTGCCCCCTTCCCCCTTGTGAAGGCCCTGGGCATCCCCTTTTATAGATTCAAGGGGATGGTCCAGCTGTACATATGGAGGTGTTGCTATGTGCTAACGTGGCCGACGGAGAAGTGCTTGAGCCCTGTAGAAGCGTAGCTGGCGATGCGGTCCTGGGTCCTGCTGACGTTTCTTTGCCTTCGTAGAGAGCTTGAGGACTATCGACGTCATGGATGCATGCGGGGAACCATCATTACCTGTTGCCGGAGTAATCTAGATGTGACACCGGTCTTGTTCCTTCGTAGCCTGAGGCGGCTAGCTAGAGGTAGGGTAATGATGTGTCCCCTGTAGCGTAGTCGGTCCGAGGCCGAGGTCGGGCGAGGCGGTGACTTCTCCTGAGGCCGAGGCCAAGGTCAGGCGAGGTTGTGACTCCTCCCGAGGCCGAGGCTGAGGTCGGGCGAGGCGGAGACCTTCTCCCGAGGCCAAGGTTGAGGCCGAGGCCTGGGGTCGGGCGAGGCGGAGCTCCCTGTTGCGCCCGAGGCTGAACTCGGGAGAAGCCGTGACTCACTGTTGTTAGTCTTACCCTGGTGGTTGGCACAGTAGTCGGAACGGGGTAAATATTGTTGTTTTCCTGTTAGAACGATCAGTAAAGGGGCGAAGTGACTACGGTCATTTCAACCTTGCCAACTGAGGCGCGCGTGTCAGGATAAGGTGTCAGGTGATCCCTGCATTAAATGCTCATGCGATACGGTCGGCGGTAAGGCGATTTGGCCGAGGTTGCTATACGATAAAGTTTGCCCGAGCTTAGCCTCGGATGAGCCGGGGGTGCGCCCGCTGCCTGAGGGGGCCCTCGGGCGAGGCGTGAATCCATCCGGGACCTCTGTTCTTGCCCGAGGCCGAGCTCGGGCGAGACGAGATCGCTTCCCTTGGTAGATGAGGCTTTAACTTTGCGCTGTGCTTACCAGCCTTTACGGTCTGTTTTGAAGATGTTTTTCAGCCATGCTTAGGAGTATTGGGGGTACCCCTAATTACGGTACCCGACACTTTCCCTCTCTCAAACGGTCACCTAGACCGAGTGAGCTTTCTTCCTTGATTTCCCAGGTCACTTAAACCCCGCAAGGACCACCACACAATTGGTGTCTCTTGCTTTGCTTACAAGGCCTTTGAGAGTAAGAATGAGAGAAAGAAGAAAGCCAACCAAGCAACAAGAGCAACAAAAGAACACAAGTTGATCTTCTCACAAGTCCTAAGAACTAGAGTTGAATTGTGGACTTTGATTTGATCGGAGGCTTTGATTTGTGTCTTGGAGTGTTGTGTATTTCTCTTGTATTGAATGAGGAGTAGTGAATGCTTGGATGGTTGGAGTGGAGGTGGTTGGGAGGTATTTATAGCCCCAACCACCAATTCAACCGTTGGGGATGGCTGCTGTCGATGGGCGCACCGAATAGTCCGGTGCACCACCGGACACTGTCCGGTGCGCCAGCCACGTCACCCAACCGTTAGGGTTCTGACGGTTTCGACCGTTGGAGCTCTGACTTCTTAGTGCACCGGACAATCTGGTGCTGCACCGAACAGGCACTGTTCACTGTCCGGTGCGCCTTCTGGCACTACTCTGACTCTGCACGAACTGTCCACGCACTGTTCATGTTTGCAGGCGACCGTTGGAGTTGACTGTTGCGCTGCCCAGCCATTGCTCCGCTGGCACACCGGACAGTCCGGTGAATTATAGCGGAGCGCGGCCCCAAAAACCCGAAGGTGAAGAGTTTGGAGTCGCTCGCCCCTGGTGCATCGGATACTGTCCGGTGGTGCACCGGACAGTCCGGTGCGCCAGACCAGGGAGCTCTTCGGTTTCTTTTTGCTCCTTTCTTTTGAACCCTAACTTGAACTTTTTTTATTGGTTTGTGTTGAACCTTTAGCATCTGTAGAACACATAATCTAGAGCAAACTAGTTAGTTCAAATATTTGTGTTGGGCATTCAACCACCAAAATTATAATTAGGAAAAGGTTAAACCCTATTTCCCTTTCAATCTCCCCTTTTGGTGATTGATGCCAACACAAACCAAAGCAAATATATAAATGCAGAATTGAACTAGTTTGCATAATGTAAGTGCATAGGTTGCTTAGAGTTAAACCAATTTATAATTTTAGTAGATATGCATGGATTGCTTTCTTTTATTTAACATTTCGGACTACTTTTGCACCACGGTTTTGTTTTTGCAAATTCTCTTAGAAATTCTTTTGAAAGTCTTTTTGCAAATAGTCAAAGGCATATGAGTAAGATTGCAAGAAGCACTTTCAAGATTTGAAATTTCTCCCCCTTTTTCAAATGTTTTCCTTTGACTTTAAACAAGACTCCCCCTTAATTGGAATTCTCCTCTTAGTTTTCAAGAGAATTTTGATAGATACCATTTGAAAATGATACATACCAATTTGAAATATACCAACAAAAATTTTCGAAACACAATTTAAAAATTAAAATTAGGTGGGTGCGGTCCTTTTGCTTTGGGCTTAATATTTCTCCCCCTTTGGCATTAATCGCCAAAAACGGAGACTTTGTGAGCCCTTGGCTTTTTCCCCATTGGTACAAGTAAATATGAGTGGAAAGATTATACCAATGTGAAGTTTGGTGGAGTAACGATGAAGGGTAAATAATACGGTAGAGTGGAGTGGAAGCATTGTCTTCATCGAGTACTCCATTTCCCTTTCAATCTACGACTTAGCATAAAATATACTTGGAAACACATTAGTCGTAGCAAATGAAAGAGATACGATCAAAGGTACATAAATGAGCAACGTGTGCAATGTTTCAATCAAAATTCCGAGAATCAAGAATATTTAGCTCATTCCTAAGTTTGCAAAAGGTCTTCTCATCTAATGGCTTGGTGAAGATATCGGCTAATTGATCTTTGGTATTGATATAGGCTATCTCGATATCCCCCCTTTGTTGGTGATCCCTCAAAAAGTGATACTGAATGTCTATGTGCTTAGTGCGGCTGTGTTCAACGGGATTCTTGAAAGGGAAATAGGGTTTAACCTTTTAATAAATGTAATTTTGGTGGTTGAATGCCCAACACAAATATTGGACTAACTAGTTTGCTCTAGATTATGTGTTCTACAAGTGCTAAAGGTTCAATATAAACCAATAAAAAGTTCAAGTTATGGTTCAAAAGAAAGGAGCAAAAAGAAACCGAAGAGCTCCCTGGTCTGGCGCACCGGACTGTCCGGTGTGCCACCGGACAGTATCCGGTGCACCAGGGGCGAGCGACTCCAAACTCTTCACCTTCGGTTTTCTGAGGCCGCGCTCCGCTATAATTCACCGGACTGCCTGGAGTGCCACCGGACTGTCCAGTGTGCCAGCGGAGCAACGGCTGGGCAGCGCAACGGTCAACTCCAACGGTCGCCTGCAAACGTGAACAGTGCGTGGACAGTTCGCATAGAGTCAGAGCAGCGCCAGAAGGCGCACCGGACAGTGAACGGTGCCTGTCCGGTGCAGCACCGGACTGTCCGGTGCACCAAGAAGTCAGAGCTCCAACGGTCAAAACCGTCAGAACCCTAACAGTTGGGTGACGTGGCTGGCGCACCGGACAGTATCCGGTGGCGCCCATCGATAGACAGCCTCCCCATCGGCTATGTGGTGGTTGAGGGCTATAAATACCCCCAACCACCACCACTCCAAGTATCCAAGTTTTTCAGACATCTCATTCAATACAAGAGCTAGTGCAATCAAAACAAGACACAAATCAATAGAATCAAAGCCTATCCAAATCCCAATTCCACTCCAAACAATTAGTGACTAGAGAAAGAGAGTTTTGCTCGTGTTCTTTGAGCTCTTGTTCTTGGATCGCTTTCTTCTTCCTCATTCTTGATCTTCAAGCAACTTGTAACCAATGCAAGAGACACCAATTGTGTGGTGGTCCTTGTGGGGTCTAAGTGACCCGTTTGATTAAGAAGAAAGCTCACTCGGTCTAGGTGACTGTTTGAGAGAGGGAAAGGGTTGAAAGAGACCTGGTCTTTGTGACCACCTCAACGGGGAGTAGGTTTTCAAGAACCGAACCTCGGTAAAATAAATCATCGTGTCATCTGCCTTACTTCTTGGTTGATTTGTTTTCGCCCTCTCTTTCGGACTCGATTTTTATTCTAACGCTAAACCTGGCTTGTAGATTGTGTTTTAAGCTGTAAATTTCAGATTCCGCCTATTCACCCCCCCTCTAGGCGACTTTCAATTGGTATCGGAGCCTGGTACTTCATTAGAGTCTAACCACTCGAAGTGATGTCAGGAGATCACGCCAAGAGAGAGATCGTGACCGGTGACAAGTCCACAAGCCATGGGAAGGCTCCATTGAGGGAGTCCGGCAATAAGCTAAAGGAGGGATCACCTCCCCACAAGTCGCATCGGAGTGGCGACAAGAAAAAGAAGATGAAGAAGGTGGTCTACTACGAGACCAACTCTTCATCGCCATCCACCTCCTACTCTGACGCGTCGTCCGTCACTTCTAAGCACCATGAGCACAAGAACTATAGTAATATGCCACTTCGTTATCCCCGTATTTCTAAACACACTCCTTTACTTTCCGTCCCACTAGGCAAACCACCAGTTTTTGATGGTGAAGATTACAATATGTGGAGTGATAAAATGAGGCATCACCTAACCTCACTCCATGCTAGCATATGGGACATTGTTGAGTTTGGAGCGCATGTACCATCGCCAGGGGACGAGGGCTACGATTCAGACGATGTCGCCCAAATCAAGCACTTTGATTCCCAAGCAACTACTATACTCCTCGCCTCTCTATGTCGAGAGGAGTATAATATGGTGCAAGGGTTGAAAAGTGCTAAGGAGATTTGGGACATACTAAAGACCGTGCACGTAGGAGATGAGGTGACCAAGATCACCAAGCGGGAGACGATCGAGGGAGAGCTCGGTCGGTTCGTCCTCAACCAAGGAGAAGAGCCACAAGCGATGTACAACCGACTCAAGGCCTTGGTCAACCAAGTGCGCAACCTCAGGAGTACCAAGTGGGATGACCATGAAATGGTCAAGGTTATTCTTAGATCACTTGTTTTTCGTAATCCCACTCAAGTTCAATTAATTCGTGGTGATCCTCGATATAAGTTAATGTCTCCCGAGGAAGTTATAGGAAAGTTTGTGAGCTTTGAATTGATGATCAAAGGCTCCAAACAAATCATCAACTTGGAGCAAGGCGGCACCTCCACACCCAAGGTGCAACCCGTCGCATTCAAGGCGACGAAGGAAGAAAAGAAGGAATCTACACCAAGTAGGATTCCAATCGACGCCTCCAAGCTTGACAATGAGGAAATGGCACTTATCATCAAAAGCTTTCGCTAAATCCTCAAGCAAAGAAGGGGGAAGGACTACAAACCCCACTCCAAAAGGGTGTGCTACAAATGTGGTAAGCCCAGTCATTTTATCGCTAAATGTCCTATGTCTAGTGATAGTGACAGGGGCGACGACAAGAAGGGAAAGAGGAAGGAAAAGAAGAAGTACTACAAGAAGAAGGGCGGCGATGCCATGTGTGTCGGGAATGGGACTCCGACATGAGCTCCACCGACTCCTCCTCCGACGAGGACACCGCCAACATCGTCGTCAACAAGGGACTTCTCTTCCCCAACATCGGCCACAAATGGTTCATGGCAAAGGACGGCAAGAAAAAGAAGGTACAAGCTAGAACCACCCCCAAGTATACTGCATCTAGTGATGAGGGTAGTTCTAGTGATGATGAAGAAAACTTGCTTAGTCTTTTTGCCAACCTTAACATGCAACAAAAGGAAAAAAATAAATGAATTAATTGGTGCTATCCATGAGAAGGATGAACTCTTGGATAGCCAAGAGGAATTCCTTATTAAGGAAAATAAAAAGCATGTTAAGGTAAAGAATGCCTATGCTCAGGAAATAGAAAAATGTGAAAATTTGTCTAATGAGCTTAGGATTTGCCATGATTCAATTTCCAACCTTAAAATTGAGAATGCCAATTTATTTGCTAAGGTTGAGAAGTTAAATGCTTATGATGTTTCAATTGTCAATCTTAAGAATGAAAATGCTAGTTTAATTGCAAAGATTGATAAATTGAATGAATCTCTTTCTAGTCTTAAAACTGAGAATGATATTTTAATTTCTAAGGCTAAAGATTTAAATGTTTGTAATGCTTCCATTTCCTGTCTTAGAAATGAAAATGTCATGCTAAAATCTAAGATAGATGAATTAAAATCTTGCAAACCCTCTACATCGATTATTGATCATGTTTCTATTTGCACTAGATGTAGAGATGTTGATGTAGATGCTATTCATGATCACCTTGTTTTAATTAAACAACAAAATGATCACATAGCCACATTAACTGCTAAAATCAATGAGCAAGAAATTGAAAATGAAAAATTTAAATTTGCTAGAAGCATGCTCTATAGTGGGAGACGCCCTGGCATTAAGGATGGCATTGGTTTCCAACAGGGAGGCAATGTCAAACTTAATGCCCCTAAGAAATTGTCTAACTTTGTTAAGGGCAAGGCTCCCATGGTTTAGGATAACGAGGGTTACATTTTATATCCAGCGGGTTATCGAGAGCATAAAATTAGGAGAATTCATTCTAGGAAGTCTCATTCTGTTTCACATCATACTTTTATGTATAAGAATGAGGCATCTAGCTCTAGGCAATCCACACATGTTAAAAAAATGCCTAAAAAGAAATCTCCTACTGCATCAAATGACCATAACATTTTATTTAAGACTTTTGATGCTTCATATGTTTTAACTAACAAATCAGGTAAAATAGTTGCCAAATATGTTGGGGCAAAACACAAGGGCTCAAAGACTTGTGTTTGGGTGCCCAAGGTGCTTGTTTCTAACGTCAAAAGACCCAAGACTGTTTGGGTACCCAAGAATAAGGCCTAAATTGTTTTGTAGGTTTATGCATCCGGGTGCTCAAGTTGGATCATTGATAGCGGATGCACAAACCACACGACTGGGGAGAAAAGAATGTTCTCCTCCTATCAGAAAAACCAAGATCCCCAAAGAACTATCACATTCGGGGATAGAAATCAAGGTTTGTTCAAAGGACTTGGTAAAATTGCTATATCACCTGACCATTCTATTTCCAATGTTTTTCTTGTAGATTCTTTAGATTACAATTTGTTTTCAGTTTCTCAATTAAGCAAAATGGGCTACAACTGTCTTTTCACAGATGTAGGTGTTACTATCTTTAGAAGAAGTGATGATTCAATAGCATTTAAGGAAGTGTTAGAGGGTCGGCTATACTTAGTTGATTTCAATAGAGCTGAACTTGACACTTGCTTAATTGCTAAGACTAATATGGGTTGGCTCTAGCATCACCGACTACCTCATGTTGGAATGAAGAATCTTCACAAGCTTCTAAAGGGAGAACACATTTTGGGACTAACAAATGTTCATTTTGAGAAAGACAGGGTTTGTAGCGCATGCCAAGCAGGAAAGCAAGTTGGCGTCCACCATCCACACAAAAACATCATGACAACCGACAAGCCACTCGAGCTACTCCACATGGATTTATTCGGCCCGATAGCTTACATAAGCATCGTCGGTAGTAAGTACTGTCTAGTAATTATGGATGATTATTCTCGCTTCACATGGGTATTCTTTTTGCAGGATAAATCACAAACCCAAGAGATCTTAAAGGGATTCTTGAGACGAGCTCAAAACGAGTTCGGCTTAAGGATCAAAAAAGATTAGAAGCGACAATGAGACGGAGTTCAAGAATTCACAAATTGAAGCCTTTCTTGAGGAGGAAGGCTTCAAGCATGAGTTTTCTTCTCCCTACACACCTCAACAAAATGGTGTAGTGGAGAGGAAGAATAGAACTCTACTTGACATGGCGAGGACCATACTTGATGAGTACAAGACACCAGACCGGTTTTGGGCCGAGGCGATTAACACCGCCTGCTACTCCATCAACCAGCTCTACCTACACCGAATCCTCAAGAAGACATCATATGAACTCCTCACCGGTAAAAAGCCCAATGTTTCATATTTTAGAGTCTTTGGTAGAAAATGTTTTATTCTTGTTAAAAGAGGTAGAAAATCCAAATTTGCTCCTAAGGCTGTAGAAGGCTTTTTACTAGGATATGATTCAAACACAAGGGCATATAGAGTCTTTAACAAATCCACTAGACTAGTTGAAGTTTCTTGTGACATTGTGTTTGATGAGACCAATGGCTCATGTTGGGGACTTGTTCTCAAGTGCTATGAGTTAAGAACAAGGCAACATAAAATATTAAAAGTCAATGTCCTTCATCCTTTGAAGCATTATTTCCCATAGGATATAATGATCTTCAGACGAAGGAAATAAAGGACATACCTTCATCATTACAACGATTGTTAATGAAAGAAGGAGCATACAAGATATGAAAGACAACATGAATGGTCATATGACATTGCTAATATATTTATTATTATCATGGATAGAGAGAAACGATATCGTATTACATTTGTACCTTCGGCTTGATTGAAGGTAAAAGTACAAGCGTGATGCACGAGCGAATACACGTCAGCGTGAACCGTACGGGGGTACTGTTCATCTATTTATAGGCACAGGGTAAAGCCTGTGTGGATTTACATTTATGTCCTTCGTATCTGGTTACAATCATAACACAAATTATCATGGGTCGATTGGTCTTTTCATCTTTAAGTCGGTGCATCCCTTCATCTGAAGGCGTGCTACGAAGCTCCCTAGATGGTAGCTTCGGTGCTACTTCTGTTTTGGTCTTCCGAAATTACTTCTTATAGGACCTTCGGCAAAGAAGCAGACCCCCAACAACTCCCAAGTGGAGCAAGTTGATCTTGATGAACTAGATGATGAAGAGGCTCCATGCGTTGCGCTAAGGAATATGTCCATTGGGGATGTGTGTCCTAAGGAATTCGAAGAGCCTCCACAAGCACAAGATCAACCGTCATCTTCCATTCAAGCATCTCCACCAACCCAAGATGAGGAACAGGCTCAAGGTGATGAAGAAGAAGATCAAGAAGATGAGCCACCTCAAGAAGAGAGCAATGATCAAGGGGGAGATGAAGAAAATCAAGACAAGGAAGATGAACAAGAAGTACAGGGTCAAAGACCGCCACACACAAGAGTCCACTAGGCGATTCAAAGAGATCACCCCGTGAACTCCATTCTTGGTGATATCCATAAGGGGGTAACTACTCGATCTCGAGTCGCTCATTTTTGTGAACACTACTCTTTTGTCTCCTTTATTGAGCCATACAGGATAGAGGATGCCCTAAGAGATTCGGATTGGGTGCTGGCAATGCAAGAGGAGCTCAACAACTTTACGAGGAATGAGATATGGCATTTGGATCCACGTCCTAATCAAAATGTTCTAGGTACCAAGTGGGTATTCCGCAACAAGCAAGATGAGCATGGTGTGGTGATAAGGAACAAAGCCTGACTTGTGGCGAAGGGTTATTCACAAGTCGAAGGTTTGGACTTTGGTGAAACTTATGCACCCGTAGCTAGGCTTGAGTCAATTCGCATATTACTTGCCTGTAACACCCTGAATTTGGGGTATAAAATTTCTTTCCTAATATCCATCAAATTCAGGTGTTACTCTCTCTTTTCCTTACTTTCCTTTTCTTTTTCCTAAATAGTGAAGAATTATTTTGTTTTATATCTTTGTGTAAGCCTAGTAAAATAAAACCCTAGAAAGAAAAAAACTTTGGTTGTTGCATTTCATGCCGAAGCATAGCATTGTTCGCTATCGTGTTTAAATAATTTTGTCATGGCCTAAAATGAACAAGTGCATGCATATGTGTATAAATATGTCATTATATCTAAATAGAAGGAATGAAAAAGAGAGAGTGAAAAAGAAAAAAAAGGGAAAACGACCAGCCCCCCTCCTCCTCGGCCGGCCCATGCTCCCTCTCCACCTCCCCCCTCTTTCCTCCCCGTGGCCCAATCGTCGTACTGCCGCGGCCCAGCGCGCCCGCGCTGCCCACCTCGCGCGCGTCGCACCCCCGCCCACTTGCTTGGCCCAGCAGTGCCCGCAGCCGCGGCCCAGCTCCCCGCGGCCTGCCTCACGCATCCAGCCCGCACAGCACCCCATGCCCTCCTCGCTGTGCCCTAGCGCGCGCAGGAGCGCCGCGACCGCCTGTGGGTGGGTCCCACCCACCAGGCCGCGCCCGCCATTGCTCATCTTCCCCAACCACTCCCTCCGCTTGACCCGGCATGCCGTGCCCACGACGTGCAGGTCCGACCCCCGCCCGCCACCATGCCCTACCCACGGGGTCCCCTCTCGCCCAGCCCCACGCCACGGCGTGCTCGGCGCCCCGTCGGCAGCCGACCTAGCCTCCTCCACGCACGATCTCCGCCCCTGGCCACGGTTCCCTTGACCCCTCCTCTTCTCCCTTGCGCGCGGCGGTTCGGTGTCCCAAGGCACTGAGCACGGTGGTCAACGCGGCGCACAGCTGGTGAGGCTCGCCGTGCTCGCGGCGTGGTTCGCAGCCAGGCGCGCAGTTAGGGGGCTCGGCCCGCGACGCGGCTCCCGGCTGCGTGCCCATGCCCTGGCACGATGTGCGCGCAGCCAGGGCGCGGCCGGTGCCCCGGCGCATCTCGCGGCCTATGCGCCCTCGCCAGCGCGGCTTGCATGGTGGTCGGCAGCGCAGCCCCGGCGTGGCTGTCTGCGTTCCCACGCGACGTGCCCCCGGCGCGGCTGCCTGCGCGACCCTGCACAGCATGCCCCGGCTCAGCCTTTCCGTGGTCCCGGCGCAGCGGCAAACGTCGTCGAGCAGGGAGACGCGCCCCATCAACATCATCGTGCCCTAAGCCTATATGCGTCGAGCCCATCTCACACCAAGGTGAACGCTGTCTACCTGTCGTCATCTACCCATGTTCGTAGTCCGTCGTCGCCTAGCTGGTGTGTTCATGCCACACGTCGTAGCTCGTGCGTTGTCGTATGTGACACATAGGTTGTTTACGCGTCACCGCCGTGCTGTTCACGTCATTCGTGCGCGTCACGGTCATTGTTTCGCATTTGTCGCGCGCATTGCCACACCTCGTTCACGCGCTGCCAGCACGTTGATTCAAGTGTGGTCCTCGCGCGTTATTAAACTGTTCTGCTATAATCGCTCGTATTAAATAGGTAATTCTTGTTTAATTACCTGTTACTAAAATAGCAATTCGTTGGATCTAAATTATAATTTTAACTATGCTTTTGCAGATAATCGTTATTGTGTTTGTGTCAGCATAAATGTTGTTGTTGTTTAATGCAAGCACAACATAATCTAGTAGTACCCTTACGTCGTGTTATTTATAAACTTGTTATATATTTAAATGTCATGAGCCTTATGCGTCGCAAGCCTGTTTTGACTCATATCGGTCGCGTCAACTCCGTAGCAGCATCAACTTCATATTAGTAACATTATTATGTAATGTCGTAAGTTTTAATCAACTGGCTAATTATTTGTTATCCGATATTTATTAGAATAACAATTTGGATAAAACTAATTTCTAGTTCTATTTGCGCTTTTATAAATACAAGCTGATGTGATTAATGCCTATTCAAATGTTGTAATTTATAAGTGTTTAGTCTGGACACGATGACCGTTAGTGATTTTCGTGTGCCGCGCGCGCTGTCGGGCGCGTTGTTTCTCGCGCCGTCCGCGCGCTGTTTCGCATAGGGTCGCGTGTCGTCACGCATCATTTGTGTGGGTCGCGTGTTGTTCGTGCGCGCCGTTCGCGTGTGTCGCGCGCCTAGCCGCGCGCCATTTGCGCGTATCGCGCGTTATCCGCGTGCAAGATTAAATCATTCGCACGTAATCGCTCAGGTCAGTTAATTAATTATTGGTTCAATTGTTCATTATTAAAATAGTAAGTTAGCAAAAACTGAGCAGTAGATATTATTTATACTTGAGAAATGTCAGATTAAATATTTCAATTAATACTTTCTCAGTGTAAAACACGCCAACCCCTCGACCGTAGCTTCAACTATCACGGTTCTTTTCCTCGCGTAACCGTAGAGGCGCTCTCTATTATTTATATTACTCGCTTTTATAACATTTTATCTTGTATGGTGTAATGTTCTTATGCACATGTACATGTTTGTTTGCTTGTGCTTGTTCGTCTTTGCTTTGCGCCACAAATGGTCTGCGATCCATTTTTGAGCTTCGAGGAATCGACAGTCAAGCTTCGGCGACCAAGGGATTGAACTCTCCGAGTTCTACGAGAATGAATACCCTGAGCATCTGTTTGGTGAAGGCAAGTGTCCTCTGACCTATTATGTCCCATTTACTTTATAATTCATCAACCCGCATACCATGAACAACCTAAGGATTGACTAGCTTTCTATTTACCTTGTCCTTGATTACCTTTTGGGTTACTGTGGTTAGCTTCATGCTATTGCTTTACTTTAATCATTGAACATGATGAGATACAATGATGATACTATGGTTTTATTCTGGATATGATGATATACTTGTAGCATTTAAGGGGACTCGAGCTGTTTCTCGAGTGCCTCTCTGTAAGGACTGGTTCGTTGGATGACCATCCGAGAAAACAGTGCAACCATGACGGTGGAATGGGACGCCCTTAGCTGAATAATTAGAGGAACTGGGGTGTAGTTCGCTTCACCGTCGTGCCGTTAATGGGGCTCGATGTATGCGGCCCGCCCTGCCAAGGCTGGTTTGCCCCTTGGGGAGGAGTGCGATACATTTAGGAAACCTAACGGGCGGCTACAACCTCAGGGAATCTTTGTAAAGGCTTCATAGTGAATCCCTAGCCATTCACCTCGGCAGTGAATAAGGGTCTTGCAACCCAGGCTAGAGAGGGAATCATGACTTGTGGGTAAAGTGCACAACCTCTGCAGAGTGTTATGAAACTGATATATCAGCCGTGCTCGCGGTTATGAGCGGCCAAGGGAGCTCCATTGATTAGAGATACTTGATCAGAGATGGTTGGTTTACAGGTGGTGACGAGGATGATGGTTTTGGTTATGACTATGGTACTGGTAAGTGGTATTCTTTCCGTTTGGAAAGGGTACATCGGGTTAATAACTTGGGTTAATGTTAAAACCTGGCTTTCTACTAGTAAATAATAACCTGACCAACTAAAAGCAACTGCTTGACTTAACTCCACATAAAGCTAGTCCACTATAGCCAAACAGGACATTTGCTGAGTACGTTGATGTGTACTCACCCTTGCTTTCACAAAACACCAGGTTGCCTGTGGTGCAATCTATGCTCAGGTAAAGAAGGTGTCGAGGTGGATCTTTAGGAGTTCCAGGACATCGACGAGTTCGAGGATTAGGCTAGCGACCTCCCCTAGTCAGCTACCTATGGTGGGTTGTTTACGTTAGCTACGTTTCGATTCTGTGTACTTTGATTTATATTATGTAAATGGCTCTAGTCTGTAATATTATTACTTACTCTTTATTGTAATTCGAAGCATGGTGCTATGATGAGTCATTTATGTAATCGCTGTGTACGTGAATTTCTGATCCTGGCACGTACATGGTTCGCATTCGGTTTACCTTCTAAAACCGGGTGCGACATAAGTGGTATCAAAGTCGTGCTGTCTGTAGGACCACTGACCTAGAGTAGCATTGGCCGTTTTAAGGACTTATTGAGTATTACTTCACCTCATCCTTGATTCTGCTTCAAAATATTAGTCACCTCGACTAATTCTATGTTGTGCTCCTATATGCCCCCTTGCCAAAAAGTATTTTATTCTAGCATGATCTATACTTCTCTCAATCTATTAGATCTGATCTCACTCTTGTGCTTGCGACATCTTTATAGATGCCCCTCACCACAACCTTTTTGTCTATTGGATTCTTCCCTCTTCCATCATTAAATTGCTACCCTTTGACTATCTTTGTTCTCTTAGTATTAACATGCTCGTACTCCTATATTCTTCAATACTCTTGTTTCAAATACTTACATTTGAATTTCTCCTGCCTACTTAAACACTCCAGTTTATATGTCCATGAACTTCTGGTCTTCTGAGATCCCTTCCTATTCCGTTGTTAAGCCGTTATCTGTTGGGGACTTGTTCTCAAATACTTCGAATTAAGAACAAGGCAACACAAAAAATGTTAAGTGTTAAAGTCCTTCGTCCTCCATAACATTATATCCCTTCGGGATATAAAGCATCTTGGACGAAGGTTACGAAGGACGTACCTTCGTAAGCATAATAACGAAAGACGAAGTATTCATATAAATCATGAGATATGAAATAAACATATAAATGTTATCATGGAATCATCTTCATTCTTAGTATCATGAACAAATACAAATGACTTTAAATTACAAATGTACCTTCGTTCCTGAAGAAGGCACGAATACAAGTGTGATGCGAAGGCAAATGACAGGTTCGCGTGAACAGTACAGGGGTACTGTTCATCTATTTATAGACACAGGACGCAGCCTGTGACGAATTACAATTATGCCCCTTACAAAAGTTTACAACATTAACTTAGACCTTTATGGATAAAAAGGTCATTCTATCTTTATGTCGGTTTGTAACGCCGAAGCTCCATAAAAAGGAACCTTCGGCCATCTCCTGGGGACGATTTCAGTCGAAGCTGCTCCTTCGTGTAAGACCTTCGGCGCAACGAAGCATGGCCCCAACAGTAGCCCCTTTCGCGGCGCTAGATCGTTTTTCGTAACGAGCTTGATCCGTGAAAAAGTCCTCTCAAGCTTCGGGAAGCCGAAGGTCCAAAAAACACCTTCCCTGAGCTCGTTGCCGAGAAACGATCCATCTCCCGGGCTCGTGTCGGTCCCACCTTGCAGAGTTACTGTTTGATCTTTGCGGTCCACTGCGCAGCGAGTACAAGCGACTGCCCGCCTGGTGTAAAAATCCTGCCGCTTCGCCTTCTTACCTGCAGCAGTATATAAACTGACGAGTAGGTGTGAAGTTACCACAGCATTCATTGCTATTTGCACTGTTTCGCTGCCAAAATTTTTAACCATAGCCGAAGCTTGATTCTCAGAATCTAACGAAGGTCCATCTCGAAGTCTGCTTCGTCAAAGAGGAAAGCTTCGGAAAAAAGGAAAAAAGAAAAAAGTGTTTTAACTTCCCTAAACTTAGAATCAAATGGCCAGGGTGCGATCTACTGCCAGAGTTGAACGCGAAGGGGACGAAGCCGAAGGTTCGAATACTGTGCCCATCTCCGAAGCGATGCAGCGCTCCGGACTGGTGACTGCGGAAGAAATGCCTGCTGCCGAAGCAAACCCGACAGCTGCCGAAGGAGAAGGGAACATTGAAGAAACCGACTCCGAAGATGACTACCGCATTGCCATGCCCAGCAAACCCAGCCATCTAGACTTCGAAAAATCGACTGTTTCAAAGGTTGATCTCGCCAAGATGGTGAAAGCAGGTTTTTTCAGTGAAGATCAGAAGAAGCTACTTCGCTTTGGGGGAGAAGAGACCACCCCGAAGCCAGAGAAGGACGAGATTGTCATCTTCAAGAGCTTTTTAAAGGCTGGGCTAAGATTCCCTGTTCACGAGATTGTTGCGGAGATATTGAAGAGGTTTGGTATCTATTTTCACCAGTTAACTCCTAATGCTATCGTTAGGCTTAGCGTTTATATTTGGGCCCTCCGAAGCCAAGCAGTGGAGCCTTTTGCCGACAGTTTCTGTCGAGTTCATGAGTTGCATTATCAAACAAAGGCCAGGAAAGATGGGCTTCATGAAAACTTTGGTTGCTACAATTTTGCCTACCGGAAAACGGCAAAGTTTCCTGTAATCAGCTACCGAAGCAAATGGCCGGCCGGCTGGAAATCAGAATGGTTCTATGTCAAGGTTGATGAGGACAAGGAGAAGCTTGTGCAAAGTCCACTCGAGCTGATCTTCGGAGAAACGCGACCCCACTGCAACATGACACCAGAGGGTCAAACTCAACAGGCAATAGATGAATTCAGAATTATTGCAGAGCATATTGGTACCAGGGATCTGGTTCAAGAATTCTTGGCATTCAGAGTCTTCCCTACTCTGAAAGAATGGGAAATGCCAAAGTTAAAGGGGAAGAAGAAGGAGGGGGAACTTGTCCGGCTCCCTTACCACTTCAAATTCAAGAAATACTTTAAAGAGCCCTGCCAAGAATGGTTGGACACAGTTGAGGTGATGTGTAATGAAATTCTTGGAAATTATTCGAAAAAAGAAGATCAACTGATGACAGCAGCCTTCGGCACCCGTCCGAAGCGAAGGCTGAACCGAGTGCTTGATGCCCTGGGCTTCGAGTACCCTGACTATGGGCAGTTAAGCAAGGGTGCTGAAGGCCAGAAAAGAAAAAGAGCGGCCGAAGCTTTAAAAAAGGATGAAGAAAAACCCCCAAAAGAGAAGAAGATTGCCAAGAGAAAAGTATCAACTCCAAAGCGAAAACTATCCGAAGAAGAGGGGACCCCCACACCACCTTCTACTAGCGACGTGGAGGAAATTCTAAAGGTAATGACTGAACCCATGCCCACGAAGCTAAGTCCATTAGGGCCTCGACTGACGAAGCTTTTTCAAAAGGTGGCGGAGCCGGAAAAAACGAAGATGACCAAAGCAAAAAGGCAAAGAATTATTGCCGTAACAGAAGTTATTGACAAGACGCCACCGAGAGCATCAATTCAGAAAACAGCAGCTGCTGAAGACACAACAAACGTCGAAGTCGCACCTTTGGAGATCGCGGCTACCGAAGCCGCTACAGCCGAAGATGTGAATTTAGAGACTACCATTGAGAACATCGACAAAATTTTGGAAGACATGGCTGCAGAAGAAGCTGCCGCTGCTGAAAAAGCCATGGCCGCAGTGCCTGAGAAGGGGAAAGAAATAGCCAAAGAGGCTTCGGACGACGAAGCCTACACATTTCAAAATTTAATTGGGCAAAAACTCTCGAAGGACGAAATAGAAGAGCTTAAAGACTATGCCAAATCTTGCGGATACAGGCCAGGAGCTCTTCTATTCGGAGGTGTGGACGATGAAAAATTAGGCTGCATTCGAGACCAAACCGGAGCTAAGGTAATCGGTACTCTATCAAAGAGTATCGGTTTTCCGAAGCTAGAGACAGACATCAGCCGCTACCGACGACAACATATCGTCGGCAGCTTATTTTATTCCAATTTCAAGGTAAACAACCTTTTCTCTGGTCTTTATTGCTTTCAATAATGAAAATGTTACTAACGAAAGTTGCTTTTGTGCAGAGCATGCTACTGAGCAAAGCTCTGAAGATGCAGCAGGATTTGGAGGACAAAAAACACGAAGCTATTATTGGAAATTTGGAGAGCAAAATAAAAGAACAAGCAGCCATCATTGAAAAGAAAGACTTCGAGCTTCAATCAACCGAAGGCTTGCTGGCAGAGACCGAAGCTAAAATATCAGAATTGAATTCGAAGCTTATCGGTCAATCAAAACAGTTTGAACAAGAAAAGCTAGAGCTTAATTCTAAACTCGAAGCCGAAGTCCAAGCCAACTCAAATTTGAAGAAATCACTAACAAGCCTTCAGGATAAATGTTTAAAATTTAGCAACAATTGTATCCAACAATTAAAGAAGATCTTTCACTCAGTTGGAGCTAGCAGCGGGAAGTTTACCCCTTCGGATGAAAATTTACCAGAAGCCTTCGATCATATCGAAGCTGAAATCGAAGAACTTGACGAAGTTATAGCCGGGCACGGTGACTTCTGTGCCTGGGTAGCTTCTCGGGGTACCGCTGCAGCATTCCTGAAGGCTGGCTGCGAACATGGAAAGATTGTCAACAGGCCCAACTTCACCCTGTCTCCATCAATCCTGGACGATATACCTGACCTCGCCCGAAGCATCTCAAATAGATTTATAAAAATGATATGGACAAAAGGCGGGCGGGAGAAGGCTGGAGACGAAGCTCGAAGTCATCTTGATCCAGTAAGAAATCATACTTTGTACTTACCTTCTCCTTCACACTTGATTTTTACTCTGGATACCTGGATTCGTGTAGGATGACGAAGCTGAAGGTGATTAAAGAATATGCCGCCGAAGCGGAAGCCTGAAGAAGATTAGTAGGAGTAGGCTAGGAAATACTCAGGAAAATTTGTAACAACTTTTTGTAAATACAATTAAACCTTTCTCAAGGAACTTTGTACATACCTTGTAATATATTCTTACCTATTTATTGAGACGCTTTGATGTGAACGAAATCAGTATTTTGAGCCGAAGGCGAAAAAACACCTTCCCTTCTTTTCGTACACAACGAAGCATAAAAGACCGCTTCCTCTTTTTGCCGAAGCTTTGCTTTTTTGTACATAACAAAACATAAAAGACTAATTCTTCTTTCTGCCGAAGCTTTTCTTTTTTGTACATAACAAAACATAAAAGAGTACTTCTTCTTTCTGCCGAAGCTTTTCTTTTTTGTGCATAACAAAACATAAAAGAGTACTTCTTCTTTCTGCCGAAGCAACCACTTAAGAACACAGATGCTATGAATGAATGCTTATGAATGCAAATGCTATGATGTAATGTGTTGTGCAAATGAATGTCCGAAACATGTAAGCGAAGCCACCCTCAGCCATTATTTCCTTAGAATCAACCACACATCAGCTCTGCATTCCCTTAGGAATGACTTTGGAGCTTCTTCGTCTTTTACTTAGACGGTATAAACTCTGCATTCCCTTAGGAACGTCTTTGGAGTTTCTTCGCCTTTTACTTAGGCGGTATAAGCTCTGCATTCCCTTGGGAACGTCTTTGGAGCTTCTTCGCCTTTTACTTTCGGCGGAACCAGCGTTGACTTTTCGCTGTGAGCTCTGCATCCCCTTGGGGACGTCTTTGGAGCTTCTTCTCTTTTTTTCAGTTTCGGCAGTCGATGGTGCTGTTGGAGCGAAGGCAGAAACACCACCCTTCGCCCGAAGTCTCCACCGCTTAGCCCCTGCCCTGACAGACAAAGCAGGCAGGGACACCCTTCGCTTCATCGGCACCAGAGACAACACGGAGACCCTTCGCTCGATTCGGCACCAGACGAAGGCCTGCGGCGACGCCTCCCCGCGGCACGGCCTCGGTCAGCTCCGGGGCTCACATGAGATCTGGCCCATTGTAACGGGCCCTGCGTGGCCGCGTTTGTGTTACGGGCCTAATTTGTAAAGGCGTACTTGTAATTACAGCTTGTAACCCCGCTTTATGGGAATATTCTGGGGATAAACTAGGTACCCGAGGGCACATGCGTCCTTAACGCAAGGCGTCGTGCACTCGGATACCTATAAATACCCCCGCACAGTGCCCGTGAGAGGCCAGATGAACAGAGCTTTTGCCATCACGCGCGAGTGCCCTGTTGCCATCACCATTCACCCATGTTGGATCTCCTTGCTGTCGAGAGACAGTCCCAACAGGTGCGTTCTCAGCTGTTACATTTACATTTTTTGGGGGATTTTGCTCTTATAAGACTAAAAAAGGAAATTACACATGATGGCCCCATTAAAAACCTTTCTCCCCCTTTAGAAAGGAAAAGGGTGCCATGAAAAAGAAAAGAAAAAACATAAAAATTACATCAAGTTATACATAGTATCGCCGAAGCTCATCCGCATTCCAAGATCTTGGAATTTCTTTGCCATCCATGTCCTTCAACCTGTACGATCCAGGCCTTGCCGAAGATACTACTAAGAATGGTCCTTCCCATTTCAACTGTAGTTTGCCCACTGTATCTGGGTTAGCCACTCTCCGAAGCACCAAGTGTCCCGGCTAAATATTTTTTAGCCGGACCTTTCTATCTCGCCATTTAACTGTTTCAGCCTGGTACTTATTGATATTTTCCACGGCCTGAAGCCTGATCCCTTCTAAAGCATCTTTTTCCACAAGACAAGCATCTTCGGGGCCTGATTCTGCCGAAGCTACTACTCTTATTGATCCAGCTTTGGCTTCTTCCGGAGTTATTGCTTCGTCACCGAATAATAACTTGAATGGGGTAAAACCTGTAGACCTTGATGCTGTTGTATTGTGGCCCCACACCACTTTGGTTAACTGGTCTGGCCACTTTCCCCTGGGTTGATTGAAGATTAACTTCATTATTCCTGTCATTATAATGTCGTTGGCCCTTTCAACAAGCCCATTCGACTCCGGATGCCTGACTGATGCAAAATGGATCTTCGTTCCAATTTGATCACAGAAATTTCTGAAAGCTTCGGAGTCGAACTGCGTTCCATTATCTACAGTGATGGCCTTCGGTACTCCGAAGCGACAGACAATGTTCTGCCAGAAAAACTTTTGGACAGTGGCCGAAGTTATTGTGGCTAATGGCTTCGCCTCAATCCATTTGGAAAAATACTCCACAGCTACTATAACATATTTTAGATTCCCTTGGGCCGGTGGTAATGGACCCAACAAGTCAAGGCCCCACCTTTGCAATGGCCAGATGGGTTGTATCAGCTGCGTCAAAGACGAAGGTTGCTTTTGATCTCTTGCACATTTTTGGCAACCTTCGCACTTCTGTACTAACTCCGCTGCATCCGAAGCTGCCTTCGGCCAATAAAATCCTTGGCGGAACACTTTTCCAAGTAACGGCCTGGATCCGATGTGGGATCCACACAGGCCTGCATGTATCTCTTTCATCAACTCTATACCTTCGGCTCTAGATAAGCACTTGAGCAGCGGAGCGCACACTCCATGTTTGTATAATTCCCCTTCTATCATGACATACGGACGAGCTCTTGCCTCTATTCTTTTATTGTAAGCTTCTTTTATTCTTTTTTGTACATAACAAAACATAAAAGAGTACTTCTTCTTTCTGCCGAAGCTTTTCTTTTTTGTGCATAACAAAACATAAAAGAGTACTTCTTCTTTCTGCCGAAGCAACCACTTAAGAACACAGATGCTATGAATGAATGCTTATGAATGCAAATGCTATGATGTAATGTGTTGTGCAAATGAATGTCCGAAACATGTAAGCGAAGCCACCCTCAGCCATTATTTCCTTAGAATCAACCACACATCAGCTCTGCATTCCCTTAGGAACGACTTTGGAGCTTCTTCGTCTTTTACTTAGACGGTATAAACTCTGCATTCCCTTAGGAACGTCTTTGGAGTTTCTTCGCCTTTTACTTAGGCGGTATAAGCTCTGCATTCCCTTGGGAACGTCTTTGGAGCTTCTTCGCCTTTTACTTTCGGCGGAACCAGCGTTGACTTTTCGCTGTGAGCTCTGCATCCCCTTGGGGACGTCTTTGGAGCTTCTTCTCTTTTTTTTCAGTTTTGGCACTCGATGGTGCTGTTGGAGCGAAGGCAGAAACGCCACCCTTCGCCCGAAGTCTCCACCGCTTAGCCCCTGCCCTGACAGACAAAGCAGGCAGGGACACCCTTCGCTTCATCGGCACCAGAGACAACACGGAGACCCTTCGCTCGATTCGGCACCAGACGAAGGCCTGCGGCGACGCCTCCCCGCGGCACGGCCTCGGTCAGCTCCGGGGCTCACATGAGATCTGGCCCATTGTAACGGGCCCTGCGTGGCCGCGTTTGTGTTACGGGCCTAATTTGTAAAGGCGTACTTGTAATTACAGCTTGTAACCCCGCTTTATGGGAATATTCTGGGGATAAACTAGGTACCCGAGGGCACATGCGTCCTTAACGCAAGGCGCCGTGCACTCGGATACCTATAAATACCCTCGCACAGTGCCCGTGAGAGGCCAGATGAACAGAGCTTTTGCCATCACGCGCGAGTGCCCTGTTGCCATCACCATTCACCCGTGTTGGATCTCCTTGCTGTCGAGAGACAGTCCCAACATTTGGCGCCCACCGTTCGTGCTACGAGACAACCACCCGCGATGGCACCCAAGAGAGCTAACCCGAAGACTGACGAGGCTGCGAAGGCAGCACTGCTCACCGCAAGAAAGGGCAAGGCCCTCGCCCTCACCCAATCCACCCACCAAGAGGCCACTGAAGACGACACCCTCCGCACCTGCGACCCTGAGGGACAACCCTCAGGCTTCGCACCTCCCCCAGGCTTCGCACCTCCCCCAGGCTTCGCACCTCCCCCAGGCTTCGCACCTCCCTCAGGCTTCGCACCACCGGAGGGCGCGGACCTCGCCGAGGACGGTGAGGTCCTCGGCATCTCCGCAGAAGAACAGCTACGGCTGCGCGCTCTGCGCCTCAAGAACCGCAACCTCCAGAGGCAGAAGGAGATATTGGAGGCCAAGCGCCAGCGTGTGTCCGCACTCGCCAAAGTGCGGCAGACGATACGCGACGAAGAGCACAAGGCCCAGGAACTCGAGCGGGAGATCGCGCTGATGCAGCGCGAAGGCCACCTCGGCCCGCAGCACGAGTCATCCCTCCAGCAGCGCGCACAAAACGAAGACACGCGCGAAGACCACCCCGGCTTGCAGCATGAGCCACCCCTGCAACACCGCGCGCAACCGGAGGACCCGCGTTTACCCCAGCGCGACTTCACTTTCCCGCACGCCGCGCCATTCCAAGGGGTCAATTATCTCGATGAGCGAAGTCCCCTGGCGCCTCACCTGCAAGTGACGCCGTGGCCAGCTAACTTCCGGGCTAGGACCTACCCCAAGTACAACGGCAGCACCGACCCGGCTCAATACATAATGAGTTACCAGGTCGCCGTCGCATCGTCCGGGGGGGACGACGCCACAATGGCGAAGTCTTTCATCATCGCCCTCGAGGGCCTCGCGCTCACCTGGTTCACCAGGTTGCCTCCGCTGTCCATCGATTCCTGGAGAAGTCTCCGGGACAAGTTCCTCCTCAACTTCCAAGGGTACCGCCCGGACACCGACGCCCTGGCCGAGCTCTCGCTCTGCAAGCAGCTAGAGAGGGAGACCCTAAGGGAATATTACCGCAAATTCCTCACACTCAAGTCACAGCTACCCTCAGTCGATGACCAGATTGCCATCCACTATGCTATCAGTGGTCTTCGCGCTGGCGTCCTGTACAGCCACTGCATCAGAGACCCGCCGAAGAACCTCCAAGAGTTGTACCAGCTGTTTGAAAAGTATGCCAGATCCGAGGAGCTCCACCAGCGCAAGATTGAGTCCCAGCGGAAGCCAAAAGACGCTCCACAGTCCAGCCGCACGTGGACAAGAACTCCGCAACCAGACTCCGGTCGAGATGGCCGCGGTCAGCCGCAAGTGCACAACATTGCCAGCCAGCAGCCGGCCGCTGACCCCCTTCGCCGCCAGGAATATCCCCCCCAGGGCCGCGGAAGTGGAACTCGCGGCAGGGGCCAAGGGCGCGCGCAGCCACCCCCTCCACCGCGCCGATTTTACTGCCTTTTCCATGGCGAGGACTGCGCCCACCCAACCAAAGACTGCCCCGAAGTGAAGGCCACCAGAGACAGAATGGCGAGGGCGCAGCCAGCCGACAACCCCAGAATTGTCGCGCATAACTACCAGCCACCCCCTCCACCATATATCCACGCTCCCGCCCCGCAACCACCGCACCACGCTTACCAACATCATCAGGAAGTACAAATCGTACATCCTCCGCCTCCACCACCACACCAGCAACAACAAAACATCCCCAACGCCCCAAAGCAGGAGGACTTCGCCGATCAACCTTATCGCGGAGTCATTCATATGATAACTGGGGGTCCAGCACCGACTTCGACACCAAGCGGCAGAAGCGGGACCACCACCGCAGCATAAACCATGTAGTCGTCACCGGCCCGCACTCTTTTCCTCCCGGGGGGTGGGGTTTTTAACGAGGCGGAGCCATGTAATATATGCGTAAAAAATCCCCCGCAAAAAGACATGCGTCGAAAAAGACCGCGATGACGGTCTTCGACATTCGACCACCACGAGGTCACCGCGAGGCTAAGCGCCAGCTACCCTCGCGTGCGACAAATCCGCGCAAAAGTCGCCTAAGGGTGCAGCCGGATTAGCACAACAAGTGCGAAAAAAAAAATCCAAGTCTATCGCGAAGACTATCCGCGCAAAAAGTCGCCTAAGGGTGCAGCCGGATTAGCACAACAAGTGCGAAAAAAATCTAAGTCTATCGCGAAGACTATCCGCGCAAAAAGTCGCCTAATGGTGCAGCCGGATTAGCACAACAAGTGCGAAAAAAATCTAAGTCTATCGCGGAGACTATCCGCGCAAAAAGTCGCCTAAGGGTGCAGCCGGATTAGCACAACAAGTGCGAAAAAAAAATCTAAGTCTATCGCGAAGACTATCCGCGCAAAAAGTCGCCTAAGGGTGCAGCCGGATTAGCACAACAAGTGCGAAAAAAATCTAAGTCTATCGCGAAGACTATCCGCGCAAAAAGTCGCCTAAGGGTGCAGCCGGATTAGCACAACAAGTGCGAAAAAAATCTAAGTCTATCGCGAAGACTATCCGCGCAAAAGTCGCCTAAGGGTGCAGCCGGATTAGCACAACAAGTGCGGAAAAAATCTGAGTCTATCGCGAAGACTATCCGCGCAAAAGTCGCCTAAGGGTGCAGCCGGATTAGCACAACAAGTGCGAAAAAAAAATCTAAGTCTATCGCGAAGACTATCCGCGCAAAAGTCGCCCAAGGGTGCAGCCGGATTAGCACAACAGGTGCGGAAAAAATCTGAGTCTATCGCGAAGACTATCCGCGCAAAAGTCGCCTAAGGGTGCAGCCGGATTAGCACAACAAGTGCGAAAAAAAATCTAAGTCTATCGCGAAGACTATCCGCGCAAAAGTCGCCCAAGGGTGCAGCCGGATTAGCACAACAGGTGCGGAAAAAATCTGAGTCTATCGCGAAGGCTATCCGTGCAGAAGTCGCTTAAAAGTGCAGCCGAATCAGCGCAACAAGTGCGAAAAAACCGAAGACTATTTGTGCAGAAGACACCTAAGGGTACACCTGGACTAGCACACAACAACGGCCGAAACGACAACATCAAACCATCCACACCAAGACCAACTATAATCAAGCCAACACAGCGCAGCAAAACAAATTAGTAAGTACAAAACGCCTTCGCACACACACATGCACGCGAGGGCACACAATTCCACCATACAAGCCTCGACGTGCACAAGCGAGGGCACCACACTCTACATAGGCTCAACCTTAGGAATAATTCCCATCTCCCTATAATTAAATAACATTATCCTAAGCTCCTCACCCGCAAAAAGCCTTCGCAGTTCCCCTTCACCTACACCCTCGGCGGTCGGCAGGGACAACAGTTCCTGCCGACCAGCCCCACTCACACGCAGCAGAGCCCGCTCCTCCGCGCTAACCCTACGTTTTGCAACCGTCCTTCGTCGACGGCGCCCGGTGCTAGGGCCTGGCACGCCCGACGCGTCCGCGGCGTGTGGCGAAGCCTCCGCCGCAGCCACGTCCAAGGCCGCAAAATAATCCAAATTCTCCTCCGACGACTCCTCAGTCCACTCAACCGAGCTCCCGGAGTCGGCAAAATCAAAAAACTCAGATGCAGACCCACTATATTCATTACCACCTTCCGCGGTCGAAGCCGCCAAAAACTCAGTAGCAGCGGTTGCGTGCGCAGGCCCAAAATCTTGAACCTGCGCAGCAACCAAAATTCAGTACAACATCCAAAAATCCTCAACCCTAAACAACCACTATGCCACCTGCGAGGGCCCTGACGCTGCGGGCTCCGCTGCCACCTCCGCCATTGTTTCCACCGCCTCCGCCGCCGGATCTTCGACGGTCGGCGCAGCTGCTGCGAGGGCATCGGGAGCGCCTTCGGCCACCTTCAGGGGCAGGTCTTCCACTGTCGCAGCAGATGTGGGGGCGCCTAGTGCTCCGAAGTCGTCCACCCGCTCGCCTCGCTCCGCCTAACTCAGTGCCTCCGCCGCCTGACTCAGCGCCTCCGTCACTCCTTTCAGCCGGCGGGTCGCCGCGCCAGCCTCGTCCCTGACCAACGCGAGGGCCGACACCTCGCCTCCGTCGCCAAGGGTCCCGCCCCTCGCCTTAGACGGCAGCGCAGCCGTCGCGATTGCCCCGGCAGGCACAGCTATAGCAAGCCGGCCCTCGTCCGACCCTGCAACGCATCAACGATCAAAAAAAAAAAAGCGGCCGGGTCACGGTTTCGCAAGTTCAGTGCAAAGGCAGGACTTCGCACCACCCTTCCTCCGTGAAAAGGCATCTGACGAGGGCACACTTCGCCCAGCGTCCAGCCGTGCGCCAAGGGCCAGACCCCGTACGCCACAAACTCTTCAACTAAATCACGACCACTGCTCTGGCCGGCGGCACACCGAAGGGCCCCTTCGTCTGAATCCTCTTCTGCCACTTCAAAAGGCGGATACGCAGAGTAATAGTGAGAGCACATCTCAGACACGGGAAGTCCTTCTTGGCCTTCGACAGTAGCCACAGCAACGTAAAACCAAAATTCATTCCAATTGCCCCACTTGTTGCGGGCGCACGGAACCAACTCCACTACTGGCATGGTGGTCTTGCCGGTCTTCGGCGTGAATGTGCACGACCCGAACTGGGCAACTCCGTCCTCAATCATCCTCTTCTGCCAATGCAAACAATAATTCTTCGCAAAAAACTTCAACCGACGGCTGCCCGCCGTACGAAGTCGCCGCCCAGACATACTTCGCCAGCGCCACCACGGCGTTCGGTGTCAGCTGATGTATTTGAACGTTGAATCTACGCAGGACTTCGCCAACAAACCGGTGCGCAGGCAAGCGGAGACCGGCGGCGAAGAACGCCTCGGGAAACCCGCAATCCCACAGGGCGCGATGCTTCGGAAAACCCGCAGTCCAACAGTACGATGTCCATCAACGGTCACATCAAAAACCCCCGCGGAACCACTTCGAGCGAGGGCAGCGTCTCCGCCATCTAGCGACGTCTTCGGCACCAGGTGACTTTGTCGAACTGGTCCCTCGGAGGGCAAATGTTGGAGCGAAGGCAGAAACGCCACCCTTCGCCCGAAGTCCACCGCTTAGCCCCTGCCCTGACAGACAAAGCAGGCAGGGACACCCTTCGCTTCATCGGCACCAGAGACAACACGGAGACCCTTCGCTCGATTCGGCACCAGACGAAGGCCTGCGGCGACGCCTCCCCGCGGCACGGCCTCGGTCAGCTCCGGGGCTCACATGAGATCTGGCCCATTGTAACGGGCCCTGCGTGGCCGCGTTTGTGTTACGGGCCTAATTTGTAAAGGCGTACTTGTAATTACAGCTTGTAACCCCGCTTTATGGGAATATTCTGGGGATAAACTAGGTACCCGAGGGCACATGCGTCCTTAACGCAAGGCGCCGTGCACTCGGATACCTATAAATACCCCCGCACAGTGCCCGTGAGAGGCCAGATGAACAGAGCTTTTGCCATCACGCGCGAGTGCCCTGTTGCCATCACCATTCACCCGTGTTGGATCTCCTTGCTGTCGAGAGACAGTCCCAACAGGTGCGTTCTCAGCTGTTACATTTACATTTTTTGGGGGATTTTGCTCTTATAAGACTAAAAAAGGAAATTACACATGATGGCCCCATTAAAAACCTTTCTCCCCCTTTAGAAAGGAAAAGGGTGCCATGAAAAAGAAAAGAAAAAACATAAAAATTACATCAAGTTATACATAGTATCGCCGAAGCTCATCCGCATTCCAAGATCTTGGAATTTCTTTGCCATCCATGTCCTTCAACCTGTACGATCCAGGCCTTGCCGAAGATACTACTAAGAATGGTCCTTCCCATTTCAACTGTAGTTTGCCCACTGTATCTGGGTTAGCCACTCTCCGAAGCACCAAGTGTCCCGGCTCAATATTTTTTAGCCGGACCCTTCTATCTCGCCATTTAACTGTTTCAGCCTGGTACTTATTGATATTTTCCACGGCCTGAAGCCTGATCCCTTCTAAAGCATCTTTTTCCACAAGACAAGCATCTTCGGGGCCTGATTCTGCCGAAGCTACTACTCTTATTGATCCAGCTTTGGCTTCTTCCAGAGTTATTGCTTCGTCACCGAATAATAACTTGAATGGGGTAAAACCTGTAGACCTTGATGCTGTTGTATTGTGGCCCCACACCACTTTGGTTAACTGGTCTGGCCACTTTCCCCTGGGTTGATTGAAGATTAACTTCATTATTCCTGTCATTATAATGCCGTTGGCCCTTTCAACAAGCCCATTCGACTCCGGATGCCTGACTGATGCAAAATGGATCTTCGTTCCAATTTGATCACAGAAATTTCTGAAAGCTTCGGAGTCGAACTGCGTTCCATTATCTACAGTGATGGCCTTCGGTACTCCGAAGCGACAGACAATGTTCTGCCAGAAAAACTTTTGGACAGTGGCCGAAGTTATTGTGGCTAATGGCTTCGCCTCAATCCATTTGGAAAAATACTCCACAGCTACTATAACATATTTTAGATTCCCTTGGGCCGGTGGTAATGGACCCAACAAGTCAAGGCCCCACCTTTGCAATGGCCAGATGGGTTGTATCAGCTGCGTCAAAGACGAAGGTTGCTTTTGATCTCTTGCACATTTTTGGCAACCTTCGCACTTCTGTACTAACTCCGCTGCATCCGAAGCTGCCTTCGGCCAATAAAATCCTTGGCGGAACACTTTTCCAAGTAACGGCCTGGATCCGATGTGGGATCCACACAGGCCTGCATGTATCTCTTTCATCAACTCTATACCTTCGGCTCTAGATAAGCACTTGAGCAGCGGAGCGCACACTCCATGTTTGTATAATTCCCCTTCTATCATGACATACGGACGAGCTCTTGCCTCTATTCTTTTATTGTAAGCTTCGTCATCTGAAAGGAACTTACCCTGAAGGTAAGAGATTATTTCAGTTCTCCAATCTTCGCTGTAAACAGGAGATATGTTGAGAACTGCTCTTTCAAGGAGCTCCACTGAAGGTGCCTTTATTGTTTCGAAGAACACATCCGAAGGTAATGGCAGCCCCTATGCTGCAGACTTGGCTAGCAAATCAGCATGCTCATTTTGTCCTCGAGGGATATTCTTGACAGAAAATCCTTGGAAGGAGGCTTCGATCCTTCGGACCGTATCTAGATATTTTCCAGCTTCGGATCTTTAGCCTTGCAACTTTTGTCAACATGACCCGAAACCACCTGGGAATCAGTTTTAAGAATTGCCCTTCTGATTCCCATTGCCTTTAATTTCCGAAGGCCCAGAAGCAGGGCTTCGTACTCAGCAATATTGTTCATGCAGCTGAAATCAAGTCTTGCTGCATAACAAGTTTTGACTTTGGATGGTGAAACCAACACAGCAGCTGCACCTGCTCCGAAGATTCCCCAAGAGCCATCACAAAACACTGTCCATACTTCGGCATCTTTATTTGCTTCTTCATCCTGAGCCCCTGGCGTCCAGTCGGCAATGAAATCTGCCAATGCTTGAGACTGGATCGAGGATCTATGCACATAATCAATGTAAAATTCGTTGAGCTCTGCAGCCCATTTGCCAATCCGTCCAGTAGCTTCTCTATTCCTCATTATATCTTTCAACGGCTGCGAAGAAGGAACAATAATATTGTATGCCTGGAAATAATGCCGAAGCTTCCTTGATGCCATTAAAACGGCATATAATATCTTCTCCAGCTCTGTATAATTTTTCTTTGAGACACTAAGGACCTCAGATACAAAATACACTGGAACTTGCTTCTTGAGTTGGCCATCAAGCTTCTCCTGGACAAGTGCCGCACTCACTGCTGAGTGCGAAGCTGCCACATATAACAACAGAGAAGCCCCTGGCGTTGGTGGAGTTAATGTTGTGAGATCTATCAAGTATTGCTTCAGCTCTTCGAAGGCCTTTTGTTGACTTGGGCCCCATTGAAAGACTTCGGCTGACTTCAGCACCTCGAAAAATGGTAAGTTTCTTTCTGCTGATCTGGATATAAATCTGTTGAGAGACGCCAGCCTTCCTGTCAATCTTTGGGCCCCCTTTCTTGTAGTTGGTGGCTCCATTCGAAGTATAGCTTCGATTTTATTTGGATTAGCTTCGATTCCCTTTGTTGAAACCAAGCATCCAAGAAATTTACCCTTCTTTACTCCGAAGACACATTTTTCTGGATTCAGCTTCAGACCAGCTTGTCTGAAGCTGGCGAAGGTCTCTTGCAGATCAGCAATATGATTTTCCTGCTTCGTGCTTTTTACGATAATGTCATCAACATAGGTCAACACATTTCTGCCTATTTGAGATTGGAGAACCTTCGCAGTCATTCTGCTGAAACTTCCTCCAGCATTTTTGAGCCCCTCAGGCATCCGAAGATAGCAATACGTGCCACTTGGAGTTATGAAGCTAGTCTTCGGCTCATCTTCCTTTTTCATCCAGATTTGATGATATCCTGAGTAGCAATCCAGGAGACTCATGAGCTCTGAAGAAGCTGCTGCATCGACTAGAGAGTCTATCCTTGGCAGCGGGAATTCGTCCTTCGGACAAGCCTTGTTGAGATCTATGAAATCGATACACATTCTCCATTTGCCATTGGCCTTCTTCACCATAACAGTGTTAGCTAGCCACTCTGGATACTTCACTTCTCTGATAACTCCTGCACTGAGGAGTCTTTTTACTTCGTTGCGAGCCCCTTCGGCCTTGTCATCAGACATTTTCCGAAGCCTCTGCTTTCGGGGTCTGAAGGATGGGTCAACATTGAGCGAATGTTCAATAACATCCCGATTGACTCCACAGAGATCATTGGCTGACCATGCAAAAACATCTTTGTTGTTGAATAAAAACCTTATCAAGGTTTTCTCCTGGTCTTCAGATAATTGCGAGCCCAACAGCACCTTCTGCTCTGCTACGTCCTCACATAATAGCATAGGCTTCGGCTGATCTGCTGAAGCTGCCTTCTCCCTTCTGAATTTGTACTGTTCACAAGCTTCAGTTCCATCTATATTATGGATTGCCTTGGAGTCGGTCCAGCTTCCTTCGGCCCTTCTAGCAGCTTCCTGGCTTCCATGAATAGCAATAGGCCCTTGGTCCGAAGGTATCTTCATGCAGAGATAAGCTGGGTGGAGAATTGCTTCGAAGGCATTAAGAGTACCACGGCCAATGATAGCATTGTAAGGATACTCCATGTCAACAATATCAAACACAATTTGCTCAGTCCTTGTGTTGTTAACAAATCCGAAGGTTACCGGCATAGTAATCTTCCCAAGTGCTACAATCTGCCGCCCTCCGAAGCCACAAAGAGGGTGCGTGGCATCATGAATCTTGTCTTCGGGCTCTTGCATTTGTCTGAAGGCTTTAGCAAATATAATGTCAGCTGCACTGCCTGTGTCAACTAGGACATTGTGGACCAGAAATCCTTTGATTACGCAAGAGATAACCATGGCATCATTGTGAGGATAATCCTTAAGCTGAAGGTCTTCCTGAGAGAAAATAATTGGAATGTGGGACCATTTGGACTTGATGAAGGGTCCCTGCACTCCAACATGCTGCACCCTTCTCTGAGCCTCCTTCTTCTGCTTCTTGTTAGCCGGCTCTGAGCAAGAACCGCCTGTTATCGGGAGCACCAGCTTCGAAGCCGAAGCAGCTCCAGCTTGATTGTTGAACGAAGCCATCAGCTCAGAAAAGTGGAAGTGAGTTCACCGGAGGTGGGCGCCAATGTTGGGGACTTGTTCTCAAATGCTTCGAATTAAGAACAAGGCAACACAAAAAATGTTAAGTGTTAAAGTCCTTCGTCCTCCATAACATTATATCCCTTCGGGATATAAAGCATCTTGGACGAAGGTTACGAAGGACGTACCTTCGTAAGCATAATAACGAAAGACGAAGTATTCATATAAATCATGAGATATGAAATAAACATATAAATGTTATCATGGAATCATCTTCATTCTTAGTATCATGAACAAATACAAATGACTTTAAATTACAAATGTACCTTCGTTCCTGAAGAAGGCACGAATACAAGTGTGATGCGAAGGCAAATGACAGGTTCGCGTGAACAGTACAGGGGTACTGTTCATCTATTTATAGACACAGGACGCAGCCTGTGACGAATTACAATTATGCCCCTTACAAAAGTTTACAACATTAACTTAGACCTTTATGGATAAAAAGGTCATTCTATCTTTATGTCGGTTTGTAACGCCGAAGCTCCATAAAAAGGAACCTTCGGCCATCTCTTGGGGACGATTTCAGCCGAAGCTGCTCCTTCGTGTAAGACCTTCGGCGCAACGAAGCATGGCCCCAACATTATCCTTTGCCTTTTTTGATTCCCTTGTCTTGGTTTGCCCGTATCCTTGGAATCTCGCCTATGCTTATCCTTTTTTATATGCTTACTTCCATATTCCAACGCCTATTTAAAACATTTCAGTATACATGCCTTTGACCATCCTTGTTTCTCAACGATCCATGAACGATCGTTTTATCTCGCATATGATTGGTGATCTCGTTGCTTCCTTATAACTTCCCTCGGTAAGGAATATTTACTTCAACCCTTCTGTTGGAACCTTACCCATCTTACCCTTGATTGTTTTCTCCACTTCGCCATTTCGTGAGTCTTGCCTTAACTCTATCCTTGGTTATGCTTTTCACGATTATCATCTTTACCCTTGTCACCTCTATATCTTACCTTGATGCTTATATTATACCCGTCCTTAAAAAAAACTTTTCTCCTCCATCTCAATCTTATAGTTGTATTTTACCTATTTACCCTTGGTCGTATTCTCTTCCTTGTCTCTTGCGAATTTTTTTACTCCACCCTTTGTTGTTTGTTGCTACCTTTACCTTCATCGTCTCTCCATCTTACCTTGATGACTACCATATGTTTGTTATTTAAAATTCCCTCTTCCATCTCGATTCCAGGGAAGTATTTTACTTATCCCGCCCTTAGTTGGAACCTTGTCTTGTTAGGTGCGAGTCTTATCTTAACTCCATTCTTCGTTGTACTCATACCACTGGCACTTCAATGCCTTCATCTTTTCTCTGATACCCTTGTCTGTTATCACCTTTGACCCTTGATATTTATGTCTTCTACCTAAATGTTGACCTTGAACTTATCCTTTAAAAGCCTCCCCTTTCTTTCAACCCAGTTTGGGAGCTGCGAGTTACCCATCTCTCCCTTGATTTCTTTTCACTCCTTGTCACCTTACAGGTTTTGTCTTAATTCCATCCATTGATGTGTTTTACTTGCTATCACCATCACCTTGCCACCCATCAACCTTGCTTTGACACTCATCTTTATTCCTGCTCTCCAAAGATCCCCTCACTTCCGCCTCAATTTGAGTGTGGCAGTTTACCTATCTGGCCCTTGGACGTACCGCCTTCTTTTCCACTTGCATGTCTTGTCTTAACTCCATCCTTTGTGGTACCAATATCCTTTATTCTTATGCCAATTTACCTCCTCTCTTACATTCTCGTCCATTATCACCTTTAACCCTTGTAATATCTATTCCCTTACCTTCATGCTTCCATTGAACCTACCCTTTGAAGCCTCCTCATTTCCATCCCTGTTTGAGGATAATGTCTCACCTATTTCACCATTGACTGCTCCTCCTTCTTTGATGCCTTGCAAGTCTTGTTCGAATACATCCTTTATTGTGTGTTTGTCCGTTATCACCTTAACCCTTGTCATCCCTCGATCTTTACCTTGATGCTTATCATGTACCCGCATTTTAAAGCCACCTCTCCCATTTAATTCCAAGAGTGATGTCTTGCCCATCTCGCTCTTGTTCGTTCCCTTTTCCTCCATCGCGTTGCAAGTCTTAGCCTTTGCTCGATATCACCCTTACCTTCCTAATATCTAGATCTTTCCATGATGCTTATCCTATACCTACCTTTTGAAATATCATCTTTCCCATCTCGATTTGAGAATGGTGTTTTGCCTATCCTGACCTTGGTTGCATTCTCTCCCTGTCGAATACAATTCTTGCTTTAGCTCCATCCTTTATTATGCTCATGCCCCTATCCTGCATGTCTTATTATTCCCCTTGCCTTTCTATAGCCTTAGAGTAGATTCCTCTTTGTAAGGAAATACCGCCATTTAATTAAAAGTAACGAATAGCAACGAGATGTTTGTTGTTGTATGCTTGTGTTGTTTGTCTTTGTGTTATGACTGATTTGCTTCTTTGTGATGAGTGTTGATGTGTTGTGGCCATTGGTTCGCAATGACATCAATTTACTAGGTGAGTGTCATATAGTTAGGTAGTTGGGTTCTCTCCCCTGCTCTCTTGAATCCATCCATGCTTACCTTTTCTATCTATACCCTTCCCTCTTGAACCTGTCCTGTTGGCATCCTACAACCTCTCTTAATTAGTCAAGATCGGAGTTGGTAGCATCTTCACCAAGTGCGTATCAACGCTCCTGTTAAGGGGGTTAGCCGCTAACCCCAATGAAGGCAATGCGATCAACATCAACCAACAAGATCAAAGTGGCGCAACAAAAGCATGTGTGGGTCCTAACCCATAGGTCCAAGAGATCCTCAAGAATTGCATCAGTGTGTCGTGATCATCTGAAGGTCAAAGCAACAAGTCCACAAGATAAAGTTGCCAAAGTCAAAGTTGAGTCATAAGAAGCTATGAAAGACCGATGAACCAATCTCATTTTCTTGCTAGCCTCTTCTTGAATCTCGAGGGCGAGATTCTGTTAAGGGGGTTAGATTTGTAACACCCTGAATTTAGGGTATAAAATTTATTTCCTAATATCCATCAAATTCAGGTGTTACTCTCTCTTTTCCTTACTTTCCTTTTCTTTTTCCTAAATAGTGAAGAATTATTTTGTTTTATATCTTTGTGTAAGCCTAGTAAAATAAAACCCTAGAAAGAAAAAACTTTGGTTGTTGCATTTCATGCCGAAGCATAGCATTGTTCGCTATCGTGTTCAGATAATTTTGTCATGGCCTAAAATGAACAAGTACATGCATATGTGTATAAATATGCCATTATATCTAAATAGAAGGAATGAAAAAGAGAGAGTGAAAAAGAAAAAAAGGGAAAACGACCAGCCCCCCTCCTCCTCGGCTGGCCCATGCTCCCTCTCCACCTCCCCCCTCTTTCCTCCCCGTGGCCCAACCGCCGTACTGCCGTGGCCCAGCGCGCCCGCGCTGCCCACCTCGCGCGCGTCGCACCCCCACCCACTCGTTTGGCCCAGTAGTGCCCGCAGCCGTGGCCTAGCTCCTCGCGGCCTGCCTCACGCAGCCAGCCCGCACAGCACCCCGTGCCCTCCTCGCTGTGCCCTAGCACGCGCGCAGGAGCGCCGCCGCCGCCTGTGGGTGGGTCCCACCCACCAGGCCGCGCCCGCCATTGCTCATCTTCCCCAACCACTCCCTCCGCTTGACCCGGCATGTCGCGCCCACGACACGCAGGTCCGACCCCCGCCCGCCACCACGCCCTACCTGCAGGGTCCCCTCTCGCCCAGCCCCGCGTCGCGGCGCGCTCGGCGCCCCATCGGCAGCCGGCCTAACCTCCTCCATGCGCGATCTCCGCCCCTGGCCATGGTTCTCTCGACCCCTCCTCTTCTCCCTTGCGCGCGGCGGTTCGGTGTCCCAAGGCGCGGAGCACAGCGGTCAACGCGACGCGCAGCTGGTGAGGCTCGCCGTGCTCGCGGCGTGGTTCGCAGCTAGGCGCACAGCCAGGGGGGGCTCGGCCCTCTGCGCGGCTCGCGGCTGGCGTGCCCGTGCCCTAGCACGATGTGCATGCAGCCAGGGCGCGGCCGGTGCTCCGGCGCAGCTCGCGGCCTATGCGCCCTCGCCAGCGCGGCTTGCGCGGTGGTCGGCAGCGTAGCCCCGGCGTGGCTGTCTGCGTTCCCACGCGACGTGCCCCCGGCGTGGCTGCCTGCGTGAACCTACGCAGCATGCCCCGGCTCAGCCTTTCCGTGGTCCCGGCGCAGCGGCAAACGTCGTCGAGCAGGGAGACGCGCCCCATCAACATCATCGTGCCCTAAGCCTATATGCGTCGAGCCCATCTCACACCAAGGTGAACGCTGTCTACCTGTCGTCATCTACCCATGTTCGTAGTCCGTCATCGCCTAGCTGGTGTGTTCGCGCCACGCGTCGTAGCTCACGCGTTGTCGCATGTAACACATAGGTTGTTTACGCGTCACCACCGTGCTGTTCACGTCATTCGTGTGTGTCGCGGTCATTGTTTCGCATTTGTCGCGTGCATTGCCACACCTCGTTCACGCGCTGCCGGCACGTTGATTCAAGTGTGGTCCTCACGCGTTATTAAACTGTTCCGCTATAATCGCTCGTATTAAATAGGTAATTCTTGTTTAATTACCTGTTACTAAAATAGCAATTCGTTGGATCTAAATTATAATTTTAACTATGCTTTTGCAGATAATCGTTATTGTGTTTGTGTCAGCATAAATGTTGTTGTTGTTTAATGCAAGCACGACATAATCTAGTAGTACCCTTATGTCGTGTTATTTATAAACTTGTTATATATTTAAATGTCATAAGTCTTATGCGTCGCAAGCCTGTTTTGACTCATATCGGTCACGTCAACTCCGTAGCAGCATCAACTTCATATTTGTAACATTATTATGTAATGACGTAAGTTTTAATCAACTGGCTAATTATTTGTTATCCGATATTTATTAGAATAACAATTTGGATAAAACTAATTTCTAGTTCTATTTGCGCTTTTATAAATATAAGCTGATGTGATTAATGCCTATTCAAATGTTGTAATTTATAAGTGTTTAGTCTGGACACGATGACCGTTAGTGATTTTCGTGTGCCGCGCGCGCTGTCGGGCGCGTTGTTTCGCGCGCGTCCGCGCGCTGTTTCGCACAAGGTCGTGTGTCGTCACGCATCATTCGTGTGGGTCGCGCGTTGTTCGTGTGTGTTGCGCGCCTAGCCGCGCACCGTTTCCGCGTATCGCGCGTTATCCGCGTGCAAGATTAAATCATTCGCACGTAATTGCTCATGTCAGTTAATTAATTATTGGTTCAATTGTTCATTATTAAAATAGTAAGTTAGCCAAAACTGAGTAGTAGATATTATTTATACTTGAGAAATGTCAGATTAAATATTTCAATTAATACTTTCTCAGTGTAAAACACGCCAACCCCTCGACCGTAGCTTCGACTATCGCGGTTCTTTTCCTTGCGTAACCGTAGAGGCGCTCTCTATTTTTTATATTGCTCGCTTTTATAACATTTTATTTTGTATGTTGTAATGTTCTTATGCACATGTACATGTTTGTTTGCTTGTGCTTGTTCGTCTTTGCTTCGCGCCACGAATGGTCTGCGATCCATTTTTGAGCTTCGAGGAATCGATAGTCAAGCTTCGGCGACCAAGGGATTGAACTCTCCAAGTTCTACGAGAATGAATACCCTAAGCATCTGTTTGGTGAAGGCAAGTGTCCTCTGATCTATTATGTCCCATTTACTTTATAATTCATCAACCCGCATACCATGAACAACCTAAGGATTGACTAGCTTTCTATTTACCTTGTCCTTGATTACCTTTTGGGTTACTGTGGTTAGCTTCATGCTATTGCTTTACTTTAATTAATGAACATGATGAGATACAATGATGATACTATGGCTTTATTCTGGATATGATGATATACTTGTGGCATTTAAGGGGACTCGAGCTGTTTCTCGAGTGCCACTCCGTAAGGACTGGTTCGTTGGATGACCGCCCGGGAAAACAGTGCAACCATGAGGGTGGAATGGGACGCCCTTAGCTGAATAATTAGAGGAACTGGGGTGTAGTTCGCTTCGCTGTCGTGCCGTTAATGGGGCTCGGTGTATGCGGCTCGCTCTGCCAAGGCTGGTTTGCCCCTTGGGGAGGAGTGCGGTACATTTAGGAAACCTAACGGGCGGCTACAACCTCAGGAAATCTTTGTAAAGGCTTCGTAGTGAATCCCTGGCCATTCACCTCGGCAGTGAATAAGGGTCTTGCAAGCCCGGGCTAGAGAGGGAATCACGACTTGTGGGTAAAGTGCGCAACCTCTGCAGAGTGTTATGAAACTGATATATCAGCCGTGCTCGCGGTTATGAGTGGCCAAGGGAGCTCCATTAATTAGAGATACTTGATCAGAGATGGTTGATTTACATGTGGTGATGAGGATGATGGTTTTGGTTATGACTATGGTACTGGTAAGTGGTATTCTTTCCATTTGGAAAGGGTACATCGGGTTAATAACTTGGGTTAATGTTAAAACCTGGCTTTCTACTAGTAAATAATAACCTAAGCAACTAAAAGCAACTGCTTGACTTAACTCCACATAAAGCTAGTCCACTACAGCCAAACGGGACATTTGCTGAGTACGTTGATGTGTACTCACCCTTGCTTTCACAAAACACCAGGTTGCCTGTGGTGCAATCTATGCTCAGGTAAATAAGGTGTCGAGGTGGATCTCTAGGAGTTCTAGGACATCGACGAGTTCGAGGATTAGGCTAGCGACCTCCCTTAGTCAGCTGCCTATTGTGGGTTGTTAACGTTAGCTATATTTCGATTCTGTGTACTTTGATTTATATTATGTAAATGGCTCTAGTCTGTAATATTTTTACTTACTCTTTATTGTAATTCGAAGCATGGTGCTATGATGAGTCATTTATGTAATCGCTGTGTACGTGAATTTCTGATCCTGGCACATACATGGTTCGCATTCGGTTTACCTCCTAAAACCGGGTGTGACATTGCCTATGCTACTTACCATGGCTTCAAGCTTTCTCTCCTATGTGACAATGAGAGTGCTATCCGCATGGCGGAGAATCCCATTGAACACAGCCGCACTAAGCACATAGACATTCGGTATCACTTTTTGAGAGATCACCATCAAAGGGGGATATCGAGATAGCTTATATTAACACCAAAGATCAATTAGCCGATATCTTTACCAAGCCATTAGATGAGAAAACCTTTAGCAAACTTAGGAATGAGCTAAATATACTTGATTTTAGGAATTTTGATTGAAACATTACACACATTGCTCATTTAAAATACCTTTGATCATATCTCTTTCATTTTGCTACGACTAATACGTCTCCAAGTGTATTTTTATGCTAAGTCGTAGATTGAAAGGGAAATAGAGAACTCGACGAAGACAAGGCTTCCACTCCACTCTATCGTATTATTTACCCTTCGTCGTTACTCCACCAAACTTCACATTGGTATAATCTTTCCACTCATATTTACTCGTACCAATGGGGGAGAAAGTAACAGGCTCACAAAGTCTCCGTTTTTGGCGATTAATGCCAAAGGGGAGAAATATTAAGCTCAAAGCAAAAGGACCGCACCACCATCTAATTTTTAAATTGTGTTTTGAAAATTTTTATTGGTATATTTCAAATTGGTATGTGTTATTTTCAAATGGTATCTATCAAAACCCTCTTGAAAACTAAGAGGAGAATTCCAATTCAGGGGGAGTTTTGTTTTAGACAAAGTAAAAGCATTTGAAATAGGGAGAGAAATTTCAAATCATGAAAATGCTTCTTACAATCTTATTCATATACCTTTGACTATTTGCAAAAGAATTTGAAAAGAATTTCACAAAGAATTTGCAAAAACAGAACATGTGGTGCAAGCGTGGTCCAAAATGTTAAATTAAAGAAAGCAATCCATGCATATCTATTGAAGTTATAAAATAGTTTAATTCCAAGCAACCTTTGCACTTACCTTATGCAAACTAGTTCAATTCTACACTTATATATTTGCTTTGGTTTGTGTTGGCATCAATCACCAAAAAGGGGGAGATTGAAAGGGAAATAGGGTTTAACCTTTTCCTAAATATAATTTTGGTGGTTGAATGCCCAACACAAATATTTGTACTAACTAGTTTGCTCTAGATTATATGTTCTACAGGTGCTAAAGGTTCAACATAAACCAATAAAAAGTTCAAGTTAGGGTTCAAAAGAAAGGAGCAAAAAGAAACCAAAGAGCTCCCTAGTCTGGCGCACCGGACTGTCCGGTGTGCCACCGGACAGTGTCCGGTGCACCAGGGGCGAGCGACTCCAAACTCTTCACCTTCGGGTTTCTGAGGCCACGCTCCGCTATAATTCACCAGACTGTCTGATGTGCCACCAGACTGTCCGGTGCACCAGCGGACCAACGGCTCCAGTGCAACGGTCGACTACAACGGACACCTGCAAAAGTGCTACAGTGCGCGGACAGTTCGCGCAGAGTCAGAGAAGCCGCCAGAAGGCGCACCGGATAGTGAACAGTGCCTATCTGGTGTGGCACCGGACTATCCAGTGCCACATGAAGACAAAGCTCCAACGGTCGAAACCATCAGAACCCTAACGGTTGGGTGACGTGGCTAGCGTACCGGACAGTGTCCGGTGGCGCATCGGACTGTCCAGTGCGCCCATCGACAGACAGCCTCCCCAATGGTTGAATTGGTGGTTGGGGGCTATAAATACCCCACAACCACCTCCACTCCAAACATCCAAGCATTCACTACTCCTCATTCAATACAAGAGAAATACACAACACTCCAAGACACAAATCAAAGCCTTCGATCAAATCGAAGTCCACAATTCAACTCTAGTTTTTAGGATTTGTGAGAAGATCGACTTGTGTTCTTTTGTTGCTCTTGTTGCTTGGTTGGCTTTCTTCTTTCTCTCATTCTTACTCTAAAAGCCTTGTAAGTAAAGCAAGAGACACCAATTGTGTGGTGGTCCTTGCGGGGTCTAAGTGACTCGAGAAATCAAGGAAGAAAGCTCACTCGGTCTAGGTGACCGTTTGAGAGAGGGAAAGGGTTGAAAGAGACCTGGTCTTTGTGACCACCTCAACGGGGACTAGGTTCTCAAGAACCAAACCTCGGTAAAACAAATCACCGTGTCATCCACTCTATTTATTGGTTGATTTGTTTTCACCCTCTCTTTCGGACTCGGATTTATTTCTAACGCTAACCTCGGCTTGTAGTTGTGCTTTAAGTTTATAATTTTCAGATTTCACCTATTCACCCCCCTCTAGGCGACTTTTAGTTTCACGTCCTAATCAAAATGTTGTAGGTACCAAATGGGTATTTCACAACAAGCAAGATGAGCATGGTGTGGTGATAAGGAACAAAGCCTGACTTGTGGCCAAGGGTTATTCACAAGTCAAAGGTTTGGATTTCGATGAAACTTATGCACCCGTAGCTAGGCTTGAGTCAATTCGTATATTACTTGCCTATGCTACTTACCATGGCTTCAAGCTTTATCAAATATACGTGAAGAGTGCCTTCCTCAATGGACCAATCAAGGAAGAGGTCTATGTTGAGCAACCTCCTGGCTTTGAAGATAGTGAGTACCCTAACCATGTCTATAAGCTCTCAAAGGCGCTTTATGGGCTCAAGAAAGCCCCAAGAGCATGGTATGAATGCCTGCGAGACTTTCTAATCACTAATGGCTTCAAAGTCGGCAAAGTCAATCCTACTCTCTTTACTAAAACTGTTACAAATGATTTGTTTATATGCCAAATTTATGTTGATGATATTATATTTGGGTCTACTAACAAATCCACTTGTGAAGAGTTTAGTAGGATCATGGTACAGAAATTCGAGATGTCTATGATGGGGGAGTTGAGATATTTCTTAGGATTCCAGATCAAGCAACTCCAAGAAGGCACCTTCATCAGCCAAACCAAGTATATTCAAGACATTCCTAAAAAGTTTGGGATGAAGGATGCCAAGCCCATCAAGACACCCATGGGAACCAATGGGCATCTCGACCTCGACATGGGAGGTAAATCCGTAGATCAAAAGGTATACCGGTCGATGATAGGATCTTTACTCTATTTATGTGCATCACGACCAGATATTATACTTTCTGTATGCATGTGTGCAAGGTTCCAAGCCGATCCTAAGGAAGTTCACCTTAGGGCCGTCAAAAGAATCATGAGATATTTAGTTTACACTCCTATGTTTGGGCTTTAGTACCCCAGGTGATCAACCTTTGATTTGATAGGATATTGCGATGCCGATTGGGCAGGGTGTAAAATTGATAGGAAGAGCACATTAGGGACTTGTCAGTTTTTGGGGAGATCTCTGGTGTCTTGGGCTTCAAAGAAACAAAATTCAGTAGCCCTATCAACCGCCGAAGCCGAGTATATTGTCGCAGGCCATTGTTGCGCGCAATTGCTTTGGATGAGGCAAACCCTTAGGGACTATGGCTACAAATTGAGCAAAGTCCCTCTCCTATGTGACAATGAGAGTGCTATCTGCATAGCGGAGAATCCCGTTGAACACAGCCACACTAAGCACATAGATATTCGGTATCACTTTTTGAGAGATCACCAACAAAGGGGGGATATCGAGATAGCTTATATTAATACCAAAGATCAATTAGCCGATATCTTCACCAAGCCATTAGATGAGAAGACCTTTTGCAAACTTAGGAATGAGCTAAACATTCTTGATTCTCGGAATTTTGATTGAAACATTGCACACACTGCTCATTTATGTACCTTTGATCGTATCTCTTTCATTTGCTACGACTAATGTGTTTCCAAGTATATTTTATGCTAAGTCATAGATTGAAAGGGAAATGGAGTACTCAACGAAGACAAGGCTTCCACTCCACTCTACCGTATTATTTACCCTTCGTCGTTACTCCACCAAACTTCATATTGGTATAATCGTTCCACTCATATTTACTTGTACCAATGGGGGAAAAAGTAAAGGGCTCACAAAGTCTCCGTTTTTTGCGATTAATGCCAAAGGGGGAGAGAGTATTAGCCCAAAGCAAAAGGACCGCACACCACCTAATTTTTAAATTGTGTTTTGAAAATTCTTATTGGTATATTTCAGATTGGTATGTGTCTCTTTCAATTAGTATCTATCAAAACCCTCTTGAAAACTAAGAGGAGAATTTCAATTCAGGGGGAGTTTTGTTATAGTCAAAGGAAAAGCATTTGAAACAGGGGGAGGAATTTCAAATCTTGAAAATGCTTCTTGCAATCTTACTCATATGACTTTGACTATTTACAAAAAGACTTTCAAAAGAATTTCCAAAAGAATTTGCAAAAACAAAACTGTGATGCAAAAGTGGTCCAAAATGTTAAATAAAAGAAAGCAATCCATACATATCTATTGAAATGATAAATTGGTTTAATTCCAAGTAACCTTTGCACTCACCTTATGCAAACTAGTTCAAATTCTCCACTTATATATTTGCTTTGGTTTGTGTTGGCATCAATCACCAAAAAGGGGAGATTGAAAGGGAAATAGGGTTTAACCTTTTCCTAAATGTAATTTTGGTGGTTGAATGCCCAACACAAATATTGGACTAACTAGTTTGCTCTAGATTATGTGTTCTACAGGTGCTAAAGGTTCAATATAAACCAATAAAAAGTTCAAGTTAGGGTTCAAAAGAAAGGAGCAAAAAGAAACCGAAGAGCTCCCTAGTCTGGCGCACCGGACTGTCCGGTGTGCCACCGGACAGTGTCCGGTGCACCAGGGTCGAGCGACTCCAAACTCTTCACCTTTGGGTTTCTGAGGTCGCGCTCCGCTATAATTTACCGGACTGTCCGGTGTGCCACCGGACTGTCCGATGTGCCAGTGGAGAAACGGCTGGGCAGCGCAACGGTCAACTCCAACGGTCGCCTGCAAACGTGAACAGTGCGCGAACAGTTAGCGCAGAGTCAGAGCAGCGCCAGAAGGCGCACCGAACAGTGAACAGTGTCTGTCCGGTGCAGCACCGGACTGTTCGGTGCACCAAGAAGTCAGAGCTCCAACGGTCGAAACCGTCACAACCCTAACGGTTGGGTGACGTGGCTAGCGTACCAGACAGTGTCCGGTGGCACACCAGACACTGTCTGTTGTGCCCATCGACAGACAGCCTCCCCAACGGCTATGTGGTGGTTGAGGGCTATAAATACCCCCAACCACCACCACTCTAAGAATCCATGTTTTTCAGACATTACATTTAATACAAGAGCTAGTGCATTCAATTCTAGACACAATTCAAAAGATTCAAAGCCTCTCCAAGTCCCAAATTCACTCTAAACACCTAGTGACTAGAGAGAGTGTTTTGCTCGTGTTCTTTGAGCTCTTGTTCTTGGATCGCTTTCTTCTTCCTCATTCTTGATCTTCAAGCAACTTGTCATCAGAGCAAGAGACACCAATTGTGTGGTGGTCCTTGTGGGGTCTAAGTGACCCGTTTGATTTAGAAGAAAGCTCACTCGGTCTAGGTGATCATTTGAGAGAGGGAAAGGGTTGAAAGAGACCCGGTCTTTGTGACCACCTCAACGGAGAGTAGGTTTTCAAGAACCGAACCTCGGTAAAACAAATCACCGTGTCATCCGCCTTACTTCTTGGTTGATTTGTTTTTGCCCTCTCTTTCGGACTCGATTTTTATTCTAACGCTAACCCCGGCTTGTAGATTGTGTTTTAAGTTGTAAATTTCAGATTCCGCCTATTCACCCCTCTCTAGGCGACTTTCAATTCTTCGCCATGCGGATAGCACTCTCATTGTCACATAGGAGAGGAACTTTGCTCAATTTGTAGCTATAGTCCCTGAGGGTTTGCCTCATCCAAAGCAATTGCGCACAACAATGGCCTGCGGCAATATACTCGGCTTCGGCGGTTGATAGGGCTACTGAATTTTGTTTCTTTGAAGCCCAAGACACCAGGGATCTCCCTAGAAACTAACAAGTCCCTGATGTGCTCTTCCTATCAATTTTACACCCTGCCCAATCGGCATCGGAATATCCTATCAAATCAACGGTTGATCCCCTGGGGTACCAAAGCCCAAACTTAGGAGTGTAAACTAAATATCTCATGATTCGCTTCACGGCCCTAAGGTGGACTTTCTTAGGATTGGCTTGGAACCTTGCACACATGCATACGAAAAGCATAATATCTGGTCGTGATGCACATAAATAGAGTAAAGATCCTATCATCGACTAGTATACCTTTTGATCTACGGATTTACCTCCCATGTCGATGTCGAGATGCCCATTTGTTCCCATGGGTGTCTTGATGGGCTTGGCATCCTTCATCCCAAACTTTTTAAGAATGCCTTGAATATACTAGGTTTGGCTGATGAAGGTGCCCTCTTGGAGTTGCTTGATTTGGAATCCTAAGAAAAATCTCAACTCCCCCATCATTGATATATCGAGTCTGAACCATAATCCTACTAAACTCTTCATAAGTAGATTTGTTAGTAGACCCAAATATGATATCATCAACATAAATTTGGCATACAAACAAATCATTTCCAATAGTTTTAGTAAATAGAGTAGGATCGGCTTTACCGACTTTGAAGCCATTAGTGATTAGAAAATCTCGCAGGCATTCATACCATGCTCTTGGGGCTTGCTTGAGCCCATAAAGCACCTTTGAGAGTTTATACACATGGTTAGGGTACTCACTATCTTCAAAGCCGGGAGGTTGCTCAACATAGACCTCTTCCTTGATTGGTCCATTGAGGAAGGCACTCTTCACGTCCATTTGATAAAGCTTGAAGCCATGGTAAGTAGCATAGGCAAGTAATATGCGAATTGACTCAAGCCTAGCTACGGGTGAATAAGTTTCATCGAAATCCAAACCTTTGACTTGTGGATACCCCTTGGCCACAAGTCGGGCATTGTTTCTTATCACCACGCCATGCTCATCTTGCTTGTTGCGGAATACCCACTTGGTTCCTTCAACATTTTGGTTAGGACGTGAAACTAAATGCCATACCTCATTCCTCGTGAAGTTGTTGAGCTCCTCTTGCATTGCCAGCACCCAATCCGAATCTCTTAGGGCATCCTCTATCCTGTATGGCTCTATAGAGGAGACAAAAGAGTAGTGTTCACAAAAATGAGTGACTCGAGATCGAGTAGTTACCCCCTTATGGATATCACCAAGAATGGAGTTCACGGGGTGATCACTTTGAATTGCCTGGTGGACTCTTGGGTGTGGTGGTCTTTGACCCTGTACTTCTTGATCATCTTCCTTGTCTTGATCAATTTCATCTCCCCCTTGATCCTTGTCCTCCTCTTGAGGTGGCTCATTCTCTTGATCTTCTTCTTCATCATCTTGAGCCTGTTCCTCATCTTGAGTTGGTGGAAATGCTTGATTTGAAGATGATGGTTGATCTTGTGCTTGTGGAATCTCTTCAGATTCCTTAGGAGACACATCCCTAATGGACATGTTCCTTAGCGCGACGCACGGAGCCTCTTCATCATCTAGTTCATCAAGATCAACTTGCTCCACTTGAGAGACATTAGTCTCATCAAACACAATGTCACAAGAAACTTCAACTAGTCCAGTGGACTTGTTAAAGACTCTATATGCCCTTGTGTTTGAATCATATCCTAGTAAAAAGCCTTCTATAGCCTTAGGAGCAAATTTAGATTTTCTGCCTCTATTAACAAGTATAAAACATTTGCTACCAAAGACTCTAAAATATGAAACATTGGACTTTTTACCGATTAGGAGTTCATAAGATGTCTTCTTGAGGATTCAGTGAAGGTAGAGCCGGTTGATGGAGTAGCAGGCGGTGTTAATCGCCTCGGCCCAAAACCGGTCCAGAGTCTTGTATTCATCAAGCATGGTTCTCGCCATGTCCAGTAGAGTTCTATTCTTACTCTCCACTACACCATTTTGTTGAGGTGTGTAGGGAGAAGAGAACTCATGCTTGATGCCCTCCTCCTCAAGGAAGCCTTCAATTTGTGAATTCTTGAACTCCGTCCCACTATCGCTTCTAATCTTTTTGATCCTTAAGCCGAACTCATTTTGAGCTCGTCTCAAGAATCCCATTAAGGTCACTTGGGTTTGTGATTTATCCTGCAAAAAGAACACCCAAGTGAAGCGAGAATAATCATCCACAATAACTAGATAGTACTTACTCCCGTCGATGCTTATGTAAGCTATCGGGCCGAATAGATCCATGTGGAGTAGCTCCAGTGGTTTGTCTGTTGTCATGATGTTCTTGTGTGGATGATGGGCACCAACTTGCTTTCCTGCTTGACATGTGCTACAAACCCTGTCTTTCTCAAAATGAACATTTGTTAGTCCCAAAATGTGTTCTTCCTTTAGAAGCTTGTGAAGATTCTTCATCCCAGCATGGGCTAGTCGGCGATGCTAGAGCCAACCCATATTAGTCTTAGCGATTAAGCAAGTGTCGAGTTCAGCTCTATTAAAATCAACTAAGTATAGCTGACCCTCTAACACTCCCTTAAATGCTACTCAATCATCACTTATTCTATAGACAGTAACACCTACATCTGTAAAAAGACAGTTGTAGCCCATATTGCATAATTGAGAAACAGAAAGCAAATTGTAATCTAAGGAATCTACAAGAAAAATATTGGAAATAGAATGGTCAGGTGATATAGCAATTTTACTAAGTCCTTTGACCAAACCTTGATTTCCATCCCTAAATGTAATAGCTCGTTGGGGATCTTTGTTTTTCTCATAGGAGGAGAACATCCTTTTCTCCCCAGTCATGTGGTTTGTGCATCCACTATCAATTATCCAACTTGAGCCCCTGGATGCATAAACCTGCAAAACAATTTAGGCCTTGTTCTTAGGTACCCAAATAGTCTTGGGTCCTTTGACGTTAGAAACAAGCACCTTGGGTACCCAAACACAAGTCTTGGAGCCCTTGTGTTTGCCCCCCCACATATTTGGCAACTACTTTGCCTGATTTGTTAGTGAGCACATAGGAAGCATCAAAAGTTTTAAATGAAATATCAGGCTCATTTGAAGCAGTAGGAGATTTCTTTTTAGGCAACTTAACATGGGTTGATTGCCTAGAACTAGATGCCTCATTCTTGTACATAAAAGCATGGTGAGAAACAGAATGAGACTTCCTAGCATACATTCTCCTAATCTTGTGCTCAGGATAACCAACAGGATATAAAATGTAACCCTCATTGTCCTGAGCCATGGGAGCCTTGCCCTTAACAAAGTTAGACAGCTTCTTAGGGGCATTAAGCTTGACATTGCCTCCCTGTTGGAAGCCAATGCTATCCTTAATGCTAGGGCGTCTCCCATTATAGAGCATGCTCCTAGCAAATTCAAATTTCTCATTTTCAATTTCATGCTCATTGATTTTAGCGGTTAATGTAGCTATGTGATCATTTTGTTGTTTAATTAAAGCAAGGTGATCATGAATAGCATCTACATTAACATCTCTACATCTAGTGCAAATAGAAACATGATCAATAGTAGATGCAGATGGTTTGCAAACATTTAATTCTTCAATCTTAGCATGTAATATGACATTCTCATTTCTAAGATTGGAAATAGAAACATTGCAAACATTCAAATCTTTAGCCTTAGAAATTAATCTAGCATTTTCATCTCTAAGGCTAGAAATCGTAGCATTCAATTTTTCAATCTTAGCAATTAGGCTAGCATTATCATTTCTAAGACTAACAATTGAATCATTACAAACATTTAACTTCTCAACCTTAGCAACTAAATTAGCATTCTCAGTTCTAAGGTTGGAAACGGTGTCATGGCATATGCTAAGCTCATTAGTCAATTTTTCACATTTTTCTATCTCTTGAGCATAAGCATTCTTTACCTTAACATGCTTTTTATTTTCTTTAATAAGGAATTCCTCTTGGCTATCCAAGAGTTCATCCTTCTCATGAATGGCTCCTATTAATTCATTTAATTTTTCCTTTTATTGCATGTTTAAGGTTGGCAAAAAGTGTGAGCAAATCATCCTCATCATCACTAGAGCTAGCCTCATCACTAGATGTTGTGTATTTTGTAGAGGTTCTAGATTTTACCTTCTTCCTTTTGCAGTCCTTTGCCATGAAGCACTTGTGATCGACGTTGGGGAAGAGGAGACCCTTGTTGACGGCAATGTTGGCGGCGTCCTTGTCGAAGGAGTCGGTGGAGCTCTCATCGGAGTCCCATTCCCGACACACGTGGGCATCGTCGCCCTTCTTCTTGTAGTATCTCTTCTTCTCCTTCTTCTTTCCCTTCTTGTCGTCGCCCCTATCACTATCACTAGATAATGGACATTTAGCAATAAAATGACCGGGCTTATCACATTTGTAGCACACCATTTTGGAATGGGGTTTGTAATGCTTCCCCTTTCTTTGCTTGAGGATTTGGCGAAAGCTTTTGATGATAAGCGCCATTTCCTCGTTGTCAAGCTTGGAGGCGTCGATTGGAATCCTACTTGGTGTAGATTCCTTCTTTTCTTCCTCTGTCGCCTTGAATGCGACGGGTTGCACCTCAGTTGTGGAGGTGATGCCTTACTCCAAGTTGATGATTTGTTTGGAGCCTTTGATCATCAATTCAAAGCTCACAAACTTTCCTATAACTTCCTCGGGAGACATTAGCTTATATCTAGGATCACCACATATTAATTGAACTTGTGTAGGATTGCGAAAAACGAGTGATCTTAGAATAACCTTGACCATTTCATGGTCATCCCATTTGGTGCTCCCGAGGTTGCGCACTTGGTTTACCAAGGTCTTGAGCCGGTTGTACATTGCTTGTGGCTCCTCTCCTTGGTTGAGGACGAATCGACCGAGCTCCCCCTTGATCGTCTCCCGCTTGGTGATCTTGGTCACCTCATCTCCTTCGTGTGCGGTCATGAGCACGTCCCAAATCTCCTTGGCACTTTTCAACCCTTGCACCTTATTATACTCCTCTCGACATAGAGAGGAGAGGAGTATAGTAGTTGCTTGGGAATCAAAGTGCTTGATTTGGGCAACTTCGTCCGAGTCGTAGCCTTCGTCCCCCGGCGACGGTACCTGCGCTCCAAACTCAACAATGTCCCATATGCTAGTGTGGAGTGAGGTTAGGTGATGCCTCATTTTATCACTCCACATACAATAACCTTCACCATAAAAACCGGTGGTTTGCCTAGTGGGACGGAAATTAAAGGAGTGCGTCTAGAAATATGGGGATAACGAAGTGGCATCTTACTATACTTCTTGCGCTCATGGCGCTTAGAAGTGACGGATGGCGCGTCGGAGCCGGAGGTGGATGGCGACAAAGAGTCGGTCTCGTAGTAGACCCCCTTCTTCATCTTCTTTTTCTTGTCGCCACTCCGATGTGACTTGTGTGGAGGTGATCCCTCCTTTAGCTTGTTGCCGGACTCCCTCGATGGAGCCTTCCCGTGGCTTGTGGACTTCTCGCCGGTCATGATCTCCCTCTTGGCGTGATCTCCCGACATCACTTCGAGTGGTTAGACTCTAATGAAGTACCGGGATCTAATACCAATTGAAAGTCGCCTAGAGGGGGGGTGAATAGGTGGAATCTGAAAATTATAAACTTAAGCACAAACTACAAGCCGGGGTTAGCACTAGAATTAAATCCGAGTCCGAAAGAGAGGGTGAAAAACAAATCAAAAACAAATGAAGCGGATGACATGGTGATTTGTTCTACAGAGGTTCAGTTATTGAGAACCTACTCCCCGTTGAGGTGGTCACAAAGACCGGGTCTCTTTCAACCCTTTCCCTCTCTCAAACAGTCACCTAGACTGAGTGAGCTTTCATCCTTGATTTCCCGGGTCACTTAGACCCCGCAAGGACCACCACACAATTGGTGTCTCTTGCTTTGCTTACAAGGATTTTGAGAGTAAGAATGAGAGAAAGAAGAAAGTCAACCAAGCAACAAGAGCAACAAAAGAACACAAGTTGATCTTCTCACAAGTCCTAAGAACTAGAGTTGAATTGTGGACTTTGATTTGATTGGAGGCTTTGATTTGTGTCTTGGAGTGTTGTGTATTGCTCTTGTATTGAATGAGGAGTAGTGAATGCTTGGATGGTTGGAGTGGAGGTGGTTGGGGGTATTTATAGCCCCAACCACCAATTCAACCGTTGGGGATGGCTGCTGTCGATGGGCGCACCGGACAGTCCGGTGTGCCACCGGACACTGTCCGGTGCGCCAGCCACGTCACCCAACCGTTAGGGTTCTGACGGTTTTGACCGTTGGAGCTCTGACTTCTTAGTGCATAGGACAGTCCGGTGCTGCACCGGACAAGCACTGTTCACTGTCTGGTGCGCCTTCTGGCGCTGCTCTGACTCTGCACGAACTGTCCACGCACTGTTCATGTTTGCAAGCGACCGTTGGAGTTGACCGTTGCGCTGCCCAGCCGTTGCTCCGCTGGCACACCGGACAGTCCGGTGACACACCGGACAATCCGGTGAATTATAGCAGAGCGCGGCCCTAGAAACCCAAAGGTGAAGAGTTTGGCACCTTCATTAGTCAAACCAAGTACATTCAAGACATACTTAACAAGTTTGGAATGAAGGATGCCAAACCCATCAAGACACCCATGGGAACCAATGGGCATCTCGACCTCGACACGGGAGGTAAATCCGTAGATCAAAAGGTATACCGGTCGATGATAGCATCTTTACTCTATTTATGTGCATCTCGATCGGATATTATGCTTTCTGTATGCATGTGTGCAAGGTTCCAAGCCGATCCTAAAGAAGTTCACCTTAGGGCCGTGAAGAGAATCATGAGATATCTAGGTTACACTCCTAAGTTTAGACTTTGGTACCCCAGGGGATCCACCTTTGATTTAATAGGATATTCCAATGTCGATTGGGCAGGATGTAAAATTGATAGAAAGAGTACATCAGGGACTTGTCAGTTTCTGGGAAGATCCATGGTGTCTTGGGCTTCAAAGAAACAAAACTCTGTAGCTCTTTCTACCGTCGAAGCCGAGTATATTGCCGCTGGCCATTGTTGTGCACAATTACTTTGGATGAGGCAAACCCTCAGGGACTATGGCTACAAATTGAGCAAAGTCCATCTCCTATATGACAATGAGAGTGTTATCCGCATGGTGGAGAATCTCGTTGAACACAGTCGCACTAAGCACATAGACATTCGATATCACCTTTTGTGGGATCACCAACAAAGGGGGATATCGAGATAGCTTATATAAACACCAAAGATCAATTAGCCGATATTTTCACCAAGCCACTAGATGAGAAAACCTTTAGCAAACTTAGAAATGAGCTAAATATACTTGATTCTTGGAATTTTGATTGAAACATTGCACACATAGCTCTTTTATATACCTTTGATCATATCTCTTTCATTTGGCACATATACATATTTCTTATCCTTCTTGTGCTAAAGCTAAGACTAATGTGTTTCCATGAGCATTTCTTGTGTTAGTCTTAGATTGAAAGGGAAATGGAGTATTCGGCAAAGACAACGCTTTCACTCAACTCCATCGGTATTATTTACCCTTTGCCGGTGTTCCACCTTCTCTTCACATTGGTATATTCTTTCACTCATATTTGTATTATCAATGGGGGAGACAATGTAAAAAGGGCTCCAACGTTCTTCGTTTTTGGCAATTAATGCCAAAGGGGGAGAAAGCATTTAGCCCAAAGCAAAAGGACCGCACCACCACCAATTTCAAGAATTTTTCAAATTGGTATCTAAATGTATTTGATCCTTTTTCAATTAGTATTTTCAAAAATTAGTAAAACCCTCTTGAACACTAAGAGGAGAATTTCATTCAGGGGGGTTTTGTTTAGTCAAAGGAAAACATTTGAAACAGGGGGAGAAAATTTCAAATCTTGAAAATGCTTCTTGCAATCTTACTCATATGTCTTTAACTATTAGCAAAATGACTTTGAAAAGATTTTCCAAAAGAATTTGCAAAAACAAAACAAGTGGTGCAAACGTGGTCCAAAATGTTAAACAAAAGAAAGCAATCCATGCATATCTAGTGAAATTATAAATTGGTTTAATTCTAAGTAACCTATGCACTTACATTATGCAAACTAGTTCATTCCAGCACTTTATATATTTGCTTTGGTTTGTGTTGGCATCAATCACCAAAAAGGGGGAGATTGAAAGGGAAATAGGGTTAACCTTTTCCTATAATTAATTTTGGTGGTTGAATATCCAACACAAATAGCGGACTAACTAGTTTGCTCTAGAATATTTGTTTTAGAGGTGCATAAAGGTTAAACACAAACCAATAAAAGATTGAAGAAAGGGTTCAAATTCAAAGGAGCAAGAAACTTGAGTGTGCCCTGGTCTGGCGCACCGGACTGTCCGGTGTGCCACCGGACAGTGTCCGGTGCACTAGGACCGTACAATCTCAAACTCGTCACTCTCGGGTTTCTTAGAGGCACGCTCCGCTATAATTCACCGGACTGTCTGGTGTGCCACCGGACTGTCTGGTGTGCCACCGGACTGTCTGGTGTGCCACCGGACTGTCCGGTTCACCAGCGGAGCAACGACTACTCGGCGCAACGGTCGACTACAAAAGTCGCTGACTCCGTGAACGGTGGTGAACAGTGCGCGCAGAGTCAGAGCACAGAAGTCAGAGGCATACCGGACAGTGAACAGTGTGTGTCCGGTGCCACTAGAAGACAAGCCTCCAACGGTCAACTGCTCCAGAACCCTAATGGTTGGGTGATGTGGCTGGCGCACCGGACTATCCGGTGCGCCCATCAATAGCAGCCTGCCCCAACAGCTATGTGGTGGTTGAGGGCTATAAATACCCCCCAACCACCACCACTCCAAGCATCCAAGTTTCCAGCACTTCACATTCAATACAAGAGCTAGTGCATTCACTCGTAGACACAAATCAAAAGATCAAAGCCTCTCCAAGTGCCAAAGTTGATTCCAATCACCTAGTGACTTGAGAGAGAGTTTGTTCGTGTTCTTTGAGCTCTTGTTTGTTGGATCGCTTTCTTTATTCCTCTTTCTTGTTTCAAAGTGACTTGTAAGCAAGGCAAGAGACACCAAGTGTGTGGTGGTCCTTGCAGGGTCTAAGTGACCCGTGGAATTAAGGAGAAAGCTCACTCGGTCTAGGTGACCATTTGAGAGAGGGAAAGGTTGAAAGAGACCCAGTCTTTGTGACCACCTCAATGGGGACTAGGTTCTTTAGAACCGAACCTTGGTAAAACAAATCACTGTGTCATCCGCTTGATTTGCTCTTGATTTATTTTCCCCCTCTCTCCCGGACTCGGATTTAATTCTAACGCTAACCTCGGCTTGTAGTTTGTTGTTTTAAGTTGTAAATTTTAGATTACGCCTATTCGCCCCCCCCCCCCTCTAGGCGAGTTTCAGGATCATACTATTATGATCTGTTAACTCTATTTGTTAACTCTACTAAATCTTAGTCTGTATATCATAATCCATGATTAGTTCTTAGTCTGTAAATAAATATATACTGCAAGTTTTACTGTCTAAACATGATTTGTTATTCTATTGAACTATTTTGAACATTCATATGTATGATCTGGTATAACAAATTTGTAACAAATTCTGTTCATACTATCATCAGTAAAACATTCTTGGCTTTTTATGTTCTATGGGATCATACTATTATGATTTGTTAACTCTATTTGTTAACTCTACTAAATCTTAGTCTGTATATCATAGTCCCTGATTAGTTCTTAGTCTGTAAATAAATATATACTGCAAGTTTTATGTTCTGTTGGATCATACTATTATGATCTGGTATATATTTGCTGCTTTAATTTGTATAAAGAAATAATTTTGAGCTAGTATGTGATGCTTCAATACCTCTGGGTGGCGCATCTCTTGTACGTCGCAGCCATGGTTTAGGCTATTTGTTTGATCCTAATTAGCTAGGATCATCATGGCACCTTTCTTAGTCCTAATTATCTAGGATCGATGATGTTGAGCTGAGTTCTATGGTTACTTTTGAATATATTCATACTTACTCTCTGAGTTATCGATCAATGGTATGTGATGTTTTAATGCCTCTGGGTGGCGCATCTCTTGTATGTCGCAGCCGTGGCTCGTGTAAGAATTTATTATCATATATTTGCAACTAGCACATCACTATGTTAAAACTGTTATGTTCTGAGCTATAGATAAATGTTCTATGATGCTAATATGCTTTGAGCTATATATTAATGTTCTATGAATTTCCTTTTTTAGCAACTAGCACAACACATCTGAGCCAACTTAGACCTCTAATATCATTTTTTCTATTTTATTACTCTAGCAATGAATACTGCTATTGCACGTCGTCGGCTAATTGCAAAGGCAATGGTCCTTGTAGCAGTTATGTCAGCCTGGTTGGATGCATGGTTGAGGCACCGACTGCATGCTAGGAGGTGTATCACTTATGGCCCAATGCACCAAAGAGACCAAGAGAGGCAAAACAACCTGAGATTCATTTATGAATCCACTGATGTTGAGTGTGTTGACTTACTCAGGATGAGAAGAGCCCTTTTCATGCAGTTGTGTGACCTTTTTCGCACTAGGCAACTATTGAGAGATAGCATTCATAGCTCAGTAGAGGAGCAGGTTGCCATGTTTTTACATGTGGTAGGTCATAACCAAAGGTTTAGAGTTATACACATGACCTTTCGAAGGTCTATTGAGACCATCAGCAGATACTTCAAGGAAGTATTGTATGCTGTTGGTGAACTGAGGAATGAAATGATCTTGCCACCTTCAACTGCTACACCAACCAAAATTAGAGATAGCCACAGATGGTACCCATATTTCAAGGTCAGCCAAATCCAAACACACCACTACTTTTCATGTTGGGTTTGTAGTAACAAATGTTTGCCCTAATGTGTAGGACTGTATTGGTGCCATTGATGGCACTCATGTGCTAGCAAGAGTTCCTAGAAATCAGAGGGCTGCCTTCCTTGGTAGGAAACACACCACAACACAGAGCATCTTAGCTGCTGTAGACTTTGATCTAAGGTTTACATATGTTCTTGCTGGCTGGGAGGGATCAGCACATGATGCCCTTATCCTTGTTGATGCCCTTGAGAGAGAGGATGGTCTAAAAGTGCCCCAAGGTAAAAACTAGTTTCCTTGGTATCCCCTAATATTGGTCTACAATGCCCTAATATATGATATATGATGTTAGCTAAATTTTACCTTGTGGATGCTGGTTATGCTGTCAGACCTAGGTTTTTACCCCCTTATCGTGCCACACGGTACCACTTGAGTGAATATGGGGGGAGGAATCCACAGAACCCCAAAGAGCTCTTCAACCTTAGACATTCATCACTAAGGGTGACAACAGAGAGGGCCTTTGGTGCTTTGAAGAACAGATTCAAAATATTATACAACAAACCTTTCCATCCATACAAGACACAAGTAAAGCTAGTCCTAGCCTGTTGTATCCTCCACAACTGGATTCTTCGTCATGGGAATGATGAACATATTCCACTGGAAGAAACATGGGCTGCAAATCAAGTTCATGAGGAAGCTCCCCATGACCTTGTCATGGACAATGTTGACTGGTCTGCTACCAGGGACAATTGGGCTCAACAAATGTGGCAGAATAGGGCCTCACATAGGGGATAGTGGTCATTATGTATGGTGCTAAGTTGGCTGAGAACATTGTCTATTAGCAACGATGAACTATCTACAATTTTGAACTCACTTTCTTTGTGCTAAGTTGCTGGCTGAGAACATTGTCTATTAGCAATGATGAACTATTTGCAATTTTGAACTCACTTTCTTTGTGCCAAGTTTCTTTATGTGATGTGCTCAGTTGCAATGATGACATTACTTACATCCTAATACCATTGTCGACTAGCAATGATGAACTTTCCTATGTCATTACTTTACCATTGTCTATGTCATTACTTTACTATGTTAAAACTGCAATTTTGTTACTCTTCTATGCTACTTCTACTATCTATATTACTTCTATGCTACTTCTGCTATTTTCTTCTACTTCTACTATCTTCCCCCTAATCTCTATCTCCACCCTAATCTCTATCTCCCCCCTAATCTTTTACTTGTTCCAGCTATGGCTGACATGGTCTCTGAGGTTGCTGGTCAGGGGGCTAGGCCTGCTCTTAGGTGGACTGTTGTAATATCTGGGTTTGTTCTTCATCGTTTTGTTGACTTGATAGGAAATGGGGTTAAGACTGACAAGGGTGTAAGGAAAATGGACCCCGGGCCTTTTGGCTAATTGAGTTTTGGTGTTTGATGAACAACACAATCCGTGAACTAATAAGTTTTCTAGTGTTTGAGTTTGTAGTTCACAGGATGCGAAGAGAATTGGACCAAGGCAATGAGGATGCAACACCTCAAAAGAAGACATAAAAAGATGCATAGGAGTCCAATACTCAAGAACAAAGAAGCCCGAAGAAATCAGCGAAGAAATCCAAGAAAAGGGCTGTCAGCCAGCGCCTGGTGGCGCACCGGACATTGGTGTCCGGTGTGCACCGGACTGTCCGGTGAGGCACCGGACAGTCTGCGCAGAGAGGCCGCAGGCAGGCGCTCTCTGGCTGTAGCACCGGACTGTCCGGTGTGCACCGGACTGTCCGGTATGCCAACGGGCAGACGGCAACGGTCGAATCCAACGGTCGGATCCAACGGTCGACTGCTACAGGCGCCAACGGTCGGCTGATGTGGCGGCACCGGACATGCTACAGTGCAGTGTCCGGTGTGCACCGGACTGTCCGGTGCACCCGACGACAGAAAGCTGCTGCTTTCTGTCCAACGGCTAGTTGGGGGTGTGGAGGCTATAAATACCACCCCAACCGGCCATTCTCAAGTGTGAGAGCTAAAGCAACATACCAAGGCACATAGTGCATATTTCCAAGTGCTCAAACACCCAAGTGCTTAATAGAATCACTCGGTGATTAGCGTAGGTGCTTTGCGAAGTGCTTAGGTTAGTTAGACCGCTTTAGCGCTTGCTCTAGGTGAATCCTAGTTAGTTGAGTGAGTTTAGAAAAACCACACAACCCCTCGGCTCTTGCGCGAGCCGTTGTAATTGTACCGAGTGGGGCGAGAGTCTTGCGAGACCGTGACAACCGCGTTTGTGTCACGACCGCCACCGTGTACCGGAGGGAACGAGGCCCGCGGCGTTTCGGCCGGAAGCTCGATAGTGGAGACGGCGGGGAGCGTCCGAGAGGAGCCGGAAGCGGAGCACCACTTGCACGTGGAGAAGGCCCGCGGCTCTCTACGGAGTTACTCGACCGTGGTGCTTGGCCCTCGCGTGGGCTTCCCTTTGCGTAGGGGCACCAACGAGGATTAGTCGGGACCTTGCGCGGTTCCGGATACCTCGGTAAAAATACCGGCGTCATCCACGAGAGTTTGCTTCTCTACTTAGCTCTTTACATTCCGCATTTACATTAAGCATTTAAGTTTCAATCTTGTAGTCATACTTATTTAGTATAGATTGAAACTTAGCCTTTTGCGGTAGAGATAGCAACACTTAGACAAAACCTAGTTTGCACATTCTAGTTTTGATTATTTGCATAGGTTTTGCTCTAGGGATTTAATTGTGGCCTAGTTTAGTAAAAGTTTTAGAAGTCCTAATTCACCCCCCCCCTCTTAGGCGTCACCCATTTCCTACAAGTGGTATCAGAACCCGGTTTGGCTCATTTGAAACGCTTTAGCTTCACCGCTAAAAGAGCCGACGCTTTTTAGAGGAAGGGATGGATACCCATAGGCCACCGCACTTCGACGGCACTAACTTCCCATATTATAGTGCTAGAATGGCTTGTTACCTAGAGGTCGTTGATCTAGGTGTTTGGAGAGTCACTCGTGACGGGATGAAACCCCTCAAGAATCCCGAGAAACCCACCACGAGTGAGGAAAAAGAAATTCATTTAAATGCTAGAGCCAAAAATTGCTTGTATGAATCTCTTAGCATGGATATTTTTAATCAAGTATTTACCTTGAAAACTGCTAATGAGATTTGGCTAAAATTGCATGAGCTCCATGACGGCACATCCAATGTCCGTGAGCAAAAACATTGCCTAGTCTTAAATGAGTATAATTCTTTTGCCATGAAAGATGATGAGCTTGTTAGAGACATGTATTCTCGTTTGAATCTAATTATCAATGAGCTCAATTCTATTGGCATTAATAAGCTAGGTGATGCGGACATTGTGAGGAAGATTATCTCCCTGCTACCACAACAAAGATATGGGAGCATCATCACCATCCTTCACAACATGGAGGACTTGAGTAACATGACCCCGACCATTGTGATTGGGAAAATCGCGGCCTTTGAGATGTCGCGAAAAATGAGTCGGGGAGAGGAGCCAACTTCCTCAAGACCATATGCTTTTGCATGTGATGAAAGGAAGGGCAAAAAGAAGGCTCCCACTCCAAGTTCCTCAAGCGAAGATGAGGAAGAAGAAGAAGAAAGTGATGATAATGAAGATAATCAACCATGCACATCATCCTCCGAGGACGAAGAAACAATCCGACGCGTCGGAAAGGTAATGAGGATGATCCGCAAGATTAATCTAATGGGTGTGCCCCTGCAGGTCGAGGATCTTCTCTTTAACATTGACAGGAAAAAGCAAAGGAAGAGAGGATGCTTCGCATGTGGGGAGAAGGGTCACTTCAGGGACAACTGTCCAAATATGGCCAAGCCCAAAAAGGAGAGGAGCAAAGGCCAGGCGCTAACAAGTGTTAGAACTTGGGATGATTCTTCAAGTGAAGATGAACCTCCAAGGATGCGCAGCCACCGGTCCTCGTCACGATCATCACGGTCATCACACAAATGCCTTATGGCAAGAGGTAACAAAAGCATTCCATCCTCTAGTGATGAAAGTAGTAGTGATGATGAAGGTGAGGGAAAGGCCTCTCTAGAAGAGCTTGCGGAAGCCGTTAAATTTTTCCAGGATGTTTGCACTAAGCAAAAAGCTCAACTTAAAACTTTGAAAAATAAGTTGATTAGCTCTCAAAATGATTACAAAGGTTTGCTAGAAAAATTTGAAACTTTTGCAAACTTAAATAGTGAGCTGTCAACTAAAATTGAGCTATTAGAATCTAGTGCTCCATCCACTGCTACCGATGATAGCCTTATTAAAAAGAATGAAAAACTTAAGGCTAAGTTAGCTAGCTCCCAAGAAGCTATTGAAAATTTGCTAGAGAAAATGGAAACTCTTAGCATACACAATAATGAGCTAACTACTAAGCTGGAAAACATTGGTAGCACCCCAGCAGCATCTTTAGTTAAAATACCTGAAATAATTAAGAAAGATGCTTCTACTTCCTGCTTTGATTTAATTGATAATTCTAACCCCTGCAACCAAGTCGTTGTTGAGAATATTGTTGTAGAGACATGCACGGATGAGGTTGCAAAGGAAAATGAACAATTAAAGCAAGAAGTGGCTCGCCTTGGCAAGGCTTTGTATGACAAGAAAGGCAAAGCCAAACAAATCCGACCTCCACAGGATAACACCACTACGGGAGTGAACAAGCCTGTAGAGGGAGAAACTGTGATTTGTAGGCTATGCCACAAGGAAGGCCACAAGTCTTTCCAATGCAAGGCGATGACCGGGGATAAACAAAGGCAAAAGCTCAAGCAAAAGCCATCAAGCAAAATCTCCAACACCTACATCAAAAAGGTGAACAAAAAAGATGCTACACCATATTTGATCAAGAAGAAAAAGAATGGAAAGGTGATAGCAATCAAGGCCAACAAGCAAGCCAACAAAGGAAAAGGGGCCAAACGCATCTGGGTGCCAAAGGAGATAATTTCAACCATGAAAAGCACCAAGAAGGTTTGGATCCCGAAAGGGAAGTGAGTGGACCGAAGGTCATCGGGAAATTTGGAGACTTGGCTAAATAGGGATGTATATCATGGGATACATCATATTGGATCAAGTTTATTGCCAAGTGGGTTAGTGAAAATTTTGGACCCAAATTTCCCACCCATGACTAAGGTAACTAGTTTTATTGTATTCTTCATTTTTAGATATGCGTATCTATTTACCTTCTATCTAGTTTACCTTTCTTGCCTAGTATTACAATTGTTATGTACTTTTGTTTAAAATCATGCATACTAGGTAAATCACATGGTAGGATTGCTTGCTTTCAATTCATATACTTAAGCAAACCTACATGGCTTAAAATGTTTATTTAAGCACGGCACATAGCTTCTATATCACTCCATAGTAAATGATGCATCTATTGAAAATTTATAATTCCTACAAGTTGTATCATTTAACTTATATGTGCCAAAGTTTGGATTATGGATAATTTGCCCCTCTTGATATCAAATCAAAGTGCATGTCTCCTACAAGTATTCAAAACTTGTATGCACACCTTTAAGGGGAGGTTACTCTATAATCTAACACTTTGAGACTAACACCTTTTTAAGTCTATTTCATGTGATAGTCTCATTGTAAGGAAAATAAAGTCCCCGGAGAAAGACAACAATCTTCCACTGCAAAATCTCCAAGAACTCTCATGTCTCTCAAGCTCGCCATTGATCTTCAATTGGTATCTTTTGAGATTACATTCAGTATCATTTACATGTCTTCACCAACATTTGATTAGACTATATTTCATATCATATGCTTCCATGTTGCAAAAATGCATAAGTAGTTAACTCATATTCTGTTACCTATGCATAAGGGAAGTTAGTCTTTTCAAATCATGTCTTGCACCTCTAATTTTCACATGCTTTTTCCTAAGTAGAGGATCTCTGTCAGGGGGAGTATTTCTTCATCTCTAAAGGGGGAGAAAAACTCTTTCTAAAGGAGAATACTCATTTAGGGGGAGTAATCTTTTGAGGACTCCTTTCAAGTGGTATCATTCACTTAGTTTATTTTAAATATCCTTTCGAGTGGTATCATTTGATAGATTTCTTGTTGAGGGCAAGCTTTTATCTACTTCCTACATGCTTTTAATGTCTTCCTTTTCGGTGGTTGATGCCAAAGGGGGAGAAGTTTAGGGACCAAAGCAATGAAAACTATATCAAACACCAAACACCACCAATTTAAAATTTTATATCTATTCATGGCTTTTTAAGTGGTTTTGGTTATTTGGTCCAAAAATAGGAAGTAAGTGAATTATGGAGTTAGGGGGAGGCTTAAGTCCATAATATCACATTGTGGGGACAATCATGCATCTTAGCAAGTAGATTGCATATTTTCACTCAAATACTTGTATTATTTGCTTGCTTTGGTTGTGTTGTCATCAATCACCAAAAAGGGGGAGATTGTAAGGAAAATGGACCCCGGGCCTTTTGGCTAATTGAGTTTTGGTGTTTGATGAACAACACAATCCGTGAACTAATAAGTTTTCTAGTGTTTGAGTTTGTAGTTCACAGGATGCGAAGAGAATTGGACCAAGGCAATGAGGATGCAACACCTCAAAAGAAGACATAAAAAGATGCATAGGAGTCCAATACTCAAGAACAAAGAAGCCCGAAGAAATCAGCGAAGAAATCCAAGAAAAGGGCTGTCAGCCAGCGCCTGGTGGCGCACCGGACATTGGTGTCCGGTGTGCACCGGACTGTCCGGTGAGGCACCGGACAGTCTGCGCAGAGAGGCCGCAGGCAGGCGCTCTCTGGCTGTAGCACCGGACTGTCCGGTGTGCACCGGATTGTCCGGTATGCCAACGGGCAGACGGCAACGGTCGAATCCAACGGTCGGATCCAACGGTCGACTGCTACAGGCGCTAACGGTCGGCTGACGTGGCGGCACCGGACATGCTACAGTGCAGTGTCTGGTGTGCACCGGACTGTCCGGTGCACCCGACGACAGAAAGCTGCTGCTTTCTGTCCAACGGCTAGTTGGGGGTGTGGAGGCTATAAATACCACCCCAACCGGCCATTCTCAAGTGTGAGAGCTAAAGCAACATACCAAGGCACATAGTGCATATTTCCAAGTGCTCAAACACCCAAGTGCTTAATAGAATCACTCGGTGATTAGCGTAGGTGCTTTGCGAAGTGCTTAGGTTAGTTAGACCGCTTTAGCGCTTGCTCTAGGTGAATCCTAGTTAGTTGAGTGAGTTTAGAAAAACCACACAACCCCTCGGCTCTTGCGCGAGCCGTTGTAATTGTACCGAGTGGGGCGAGAGTCTTGCGAGACCGTGACAACCGCGTTTGTGTCACGGCCGCCACCGTGTACCGGAGGGAACGAGGCCCGCGGCGTTTCGGCCGGAAGCTCGATAGTGGAGACGGCGGGGAGCGTCCGAGAGGAGCCGGAAGCGGAGCACCACTTGCGCGTGGAGAAGGCCCGCGGCTCTCTACGGAGTTACTCGACCGTGGTGCTTGGCCCTCGCGTGGGCTTCCCTTTGCGTAGGGGCACCAACGAGGATTAGTCGGGACCTTGCGCGGTTCCGGATACCTCGGTAAAAATACCGGCGTCATCCACGAGAGTTTGCTTCTCTACTTAGCTCTTTACATTCCGCATTTACATTAAGCATTTAAGTTTCAATCTTGTAGTCATACTTATTTAGTATAGATTGAAACTTAGCCTTTTGCGGTAGAGATAGCAACACTTAGACAAAACCTAGTTTGCACATTCTAGTTTTGATTATTTGCATAGGTTTTGCTCTAGGGATTTAATTGTGGCCTAGTTTAGTAAAAGTTTTAGAAGTCCTAATTCACCCCCCCCCCCTCTTAGGCGTCACCCGTTTCCTACAAAGGGTTTTAAGGAAATCCACCTTAACTCTGTTGCTAAAAATGTCTCTGAGTTCTGTAGCCAAGAAGCAACAGGCCAACAAGTGTGCAATCACCTTCGTAAGTGAAGGTCTAGGTGGGTCAAGGTTTGCAAACTGAAGGACATTGGTGGCGCTCTTTGGGATGAGGATAACTTTGTCATAATCTTAGAAGAGGGTCATTATGCTGCTTACATCAAGGTTAGGACCAATACCTTCTATTTTTCTAACCTGTTAATGCCACTCTTCCACTTCAAATTCTCTTGTTATAACTTGAGTTGCTAACTCAATAGGATCACCCAAAAGATGCTGATTACCTCAATAGGCCCATAGAGAACTATATGCCTATGCAAATCATATTTGGAAGTGAAGTTGCCACAGGTAAGTTTGCAATGGGTTCAAATGAGCCTTTGGGCAAGCCAACTGACATTGTTGACATCCTAGATGATGGCATTGAAGTGACCTCAAAGTTTGTTGATTGTTCCAATCTAACTAACAAGGGGAAGACTGTTGACAAGGGTAACCCTAGTGAGTCCAATGGTAACAAGCCTAACTTAGGGAAGAGGTTCATGACTGATGAGGATGTTGATGTGTTCAATGGGATGAAAGAAGTTGTTTTAGATGTTGTTGCTGCTATCTGTGAAAGCATCCATGCTGAAGCAGCACCTGGGATCTATAATGCTGTAATCAACTGTCCTAGGTTCTCTAGGGAGGCTCTCATGTATGCCCTTAACCACATGATGGAGTACAAGGCCACATCCCTAGTGTTCTGGGACATGACTCCTGATGATCGTGACCTATGGCTCAAGACTTTCCTAGCCAAGCACTACCACATCTGATCTGATCTGTCTATCCTATTCCTATATAATGCTTAAGAACAGATATGCTACACTTGCTCAGATCTGTCTGTCCTTTTATGCTGTTTAAGAACAAATGTGCTACACTTACTGTATTCTCTATATCCTATATGGTACTTAAGAACAGATATGCTACATTTTCATAAAATAATGATGTTTTCCTGAGTTCTATGGATTAACTTGAGTTCTATGGATTTCCTTATTTGAGAACAGATATGCTACACTTGAATAGAACAATGATGTTTTCCTGAGTTAGATTAACATGAGTTCTATGCATTTCCTTATTTGAGAACAGATATGCTACACTTGTATAGAACAATGATGTTTTCTTGAGTTAGATTAACCTGAGTTCTATGCATTTCCCTGTTTGAGAAGAGATATGCTACACTTGGATAGAACAATGATTTTTCTTGAGTTCTATGCATTTCCCTGTTGGCTTGTTTATTGGTCTTTTTGTAGACCTGTTTGCTGGCCTGTTTGCTAGTTAAGAATTGATAGCTGTTGATGATTAAGAACCGATATTATACTCTTGTTCTTACAATAATTGACGAGTTTGGTATGTGCATATGATGCTAACCTGGTATGCAAAGATAGTGGTCAATGAAAGCTGAGGCTAATCTTATTTGCTAGATCAAATAAACAAGTGTAAATTGTATACACTGCAGCTGTTACTACTATCTATGTCAAACTATTAGTACTGTAGTAGCTGTTACTACTATCTTTGTCAAACTTGAATTTTTCAGAATTGTATAATTTGGTTTCATAATTTGTACACTGCAGTGAGTAGCTTAGTATGACAAAGCTGATAGTAGCTGATAATATTCCTATATAATTCTGTACAAAAATTGATAGTAGCTAGAATTTTATGTTGTTACAACTAGCCGACTTGTGTTAATTACTAAATTGTAGTTACAAATTTGTCAGACTTGTATAAATTATTGTACTTGTATAAATCGTCTCATGTACATTACTGAAATTCTGGCAAAGATCTGTTCTTTTATATTACTTGTATTTCTACTACCTAAGGTATCAGCCAGTAGCACATACAAGTGTGTCCTTAATATTACTTGCATCCAGTTATACACGTGCCCACCAAATCTTGGCTGGTTATGTACAGTCAACCAAACAACCATACAAATTATTACTTGCATCGCTTGGCTTGGCCTACATGAGCTTCTAAACCAGGCTCTGCCTAGCCAAGGAACCAAACAGATGGAAAATAACTAAAGCAGCCAGCAGTAGTAGTTGTAGCTATAGGTGTACATTTGGGCCGGGCCTGATGGGCCGGCCCGAAGCACGGAAAAAAAAGCACGGCATGACCCGAAATATTTTAGTGTCGGACTGGCACGGCCCGATATATCGGGCCGGGTTTGGGGCGAGGTCGCGGCCCATGGGTGGGCACGAGCACGGCCCGTTTAAGGCAGGCACGAAATTGCCCATATAGAGGCACGAAAAGGCCCATATATTTATTAAAACCACACTTCATTTCATATTTTCATGTACTTGATAAAGAACACAAAGATAAAGATAATGTTAGTTATATATTTTTTATAGCTTTGAATTAGAGTATGTGATTTAATTTTATTTTTTTATGAATATTATATAATGAACTTAACTTACAAACTTTATATAGAGTTGATTATACTCTATTTCTTTCTAACAAAATGATTTGTAAACGAGGTAGCCATTGCATAGCTATGGTAACTTAATACAAATATTAAGTTTGCTTTTGGTAAAATTTATTTGTCTTATCTTTTATTTGTTTTATTAACTCTGATGTGAATTTCGGGCCCTGATGTGAATTTCAGGCCAAAAATTGAATTCTGGGTCCTAATGTGAATTTCGGGTTTTATAATTTTGGTCCGTCCGAAATGAGCTCGACATGTTTAAGCAATTACAGGTCGGGCTGTGAGCCGAGGGCTAGGCACATGGGCCGGCCCGACATGACCCAAAATTCAAACGGACTGGACCGACCCGAAATTCAAACAATACGGGCCTTTTCGGACTTGGACCGGACCAAACCAGGTGGCCCGAATATACACCTATAGCTGTAGCTCACCGAGTGGGACTGGCCAAGGGAGTGCTTAATGGCGAGCCTCGTGTCCTTGTTGATGAACATGCACTTAGTACTACTGCTTGTGGTCGTCCGTTTTTCAGTTTTGTTTAAGGGGACCGTTGGAGTAGACACACTATTTCACTTCTACAAATTTTTAGTCTCTCTCCAATAATCATTTTTTTGGTGGAAAACTTTTAGCATATTTTTAGAGTTGCTCTGGGAGCCAACCACACTTTCACTTCTAAACATTTTTAGTCTCTCCCCAATAATATTTTTTTGGAAAATTTTTAGCATTTTTTTGAAATTGCTCAGCGGATTTGAGGGAAAGGATGGATTGGGGAAAGGGGTTCGCTCGCACATATTTGAGGGAGAGTGGAGCTCAACCGAGGGACCCTGGTAATTTAGTTAGTGTTTGGTTCGGTGTTAACGGGGATGGGACGAGATCAATCCTGATTCCTGAGCTGACCCTGTCTCTTATTTTTTGAGGGATGTTTTCATCCATCATTTTTGAAAAATATTCCTTAACCCTAACTCTGGACCTCCAAACCAAACGTGGGTAAAATTAGAATGATCTCATCTTCCCTCTTAATTTTTCCTCGTCCCTCTATTCAAACACTACCTAAAAAAGGAAGAACATGTTTTTAGGCTGGTTTTAGTGTTTTTTTTGGAGATGCTCCAATAAACATCCAGTTTCGAGTTTCGCTGTGTCACACGACACCACGCAACCACCTGAATCCGCCCCTGCTAAAACTCAATTATCACGCAAAATAGCACAAAGAGGACAAAAGACCAAGTGTGCTCACCTCATACATCTAAGTAATAATGTTTATTGTGAAGTAATACATCATCGAACAAATTGAAGGGGGGCTAAGCTTGAAGCCATGAACTAACAGCTGGTACTCCCTTACACCATCTGATGCATGTATCTACTTCGTTACTACACACACTACTACAGCCTTGATTGTGGTTTCCATTCCATCCAACCTCCCGACCATGAAACGAACTAAACACGCCAGCAAGCTCATCCACAACAGCCTCCAGGGCGGTTGTTTCACCGGGCTTACTCGCCGTCAACAAATAAACCAAAGAACTTGCTTGCAAAACCGACTCTGCAATGGACACGGGATCATCCGAAAGAGAAGCTATGTACAAAGGAAAACCGGCGCCGTCCAGTGGAAAGTTCAAAGGGCGCTTTCATGCTGCCGCGCTGTTGCCGTCCACCTCGCCGTCGCACTTCCACACAACATCCTTCAGCTGGGTCGACAGGCTTCTATAGAACTGTTTTACAATTACAATACAGTTAATTTTGGGTATTAGTACAATGTGCCAATGTTAAATCATACAGAGAACCGTCGTGTGGCAGGATTAGTAGAGACCGTACCTTTTGGAACTCCAGAGTGTCCCCCTTCGCCTTCTTGAGCTCGACTACATGCAGGGATGGGGCTATTTGGAAGACCTAAGAGTTGGCATGCACAAACAGAAAGGAATTGAGTTATTCTCTTTCGATGCTTCAGCAATCTTGATTTTTGTCAAGTTGATGTTTTCAGCTACCTCAGTTGCAACATTCAGATTGCCCTTTCTACCTGCTTTCGGGTTCTCCATCCGCATCTGGAAAGAGCAGACACAGCCTTATTAGGATCTGAGGTGTGTGGAAGACGGCAGTAAGAATTCTACTTACTATCTAGATATTCAAGCCAAAATTTTACAACATAGGTCGAAAGCAACAAGAGGAATATTTTACATAACAAACTTCAGTAGGAAATACCTTGTATTTTTTCTTCTGAACATCAAAGCCAAGCGGCTTTGCAGCTTCTTCGATCTTTGTGATTATCTCTTTCGGGGGGCACTGTGAGGTGAATCTTGTCTCTCTTTTGTACTCCTGCCATTTTTAACCAGAAATAAGATCATTGTAGATTTATACTTTTTATAGTGCATTTCAAACAACAGTAAGGTAATAAAATTTGGAAACCTAAAATTGGCCAAGAAGACAGGAGAGCTATGACTGACCTCCTTTGCTTCAAACAAATTCTCCAGATTCAGTGCCTGGTTTAGAGAAATCAGTTCGAATGCATTCATTGAGGTTGGCTGATCTTCAGTTTCCTCTTTGACATGCCGGTCCTGGTAAACGAATCAGTAAAACACAGTTACTCACTTAATTTCTACCACAGAAGGCTAAAGATTTATTGGTCCATCTGACTCACTTCTGAATCTCCAAAAGCAGCATCCACGTCATCCAAGCTAGTTTGATATTTCTCGTCAAAAACAGGAGGCTTGTACCCCTTTTTGAACCAAGGATGCTCCAGTATCTGAGAAATCGTGATTCTCTGGTAAACATCCAGGAAAATCGAAAAGCCAGGTAAGTTGAGATTCAAGAAATACTTGTCGGCAGTTGAAACTGAAATATTGATGTCAAGACACATCCATATATGCTTATGTTTCATAGACACATAGTTGCCACTTGTCCATCATTCTTAGATTACATGTATGCTTAGCATATTGATGACCCATTTCAACAACTATGCTCAAAAGCTATATGATACTTACAGTTGTAGGATTGGGATCAAGAATTCTGGTAATCATGTTCTTGGCCCCAGCTGAAAACCAAGAGGGGCAGCTAAACTGAGCTTCTGAAATCTGTGATTGCAAAGGGGGTATTAAGATATGCTAAACAACCACAAAATCATGTTTTTTCTCTTTTCTCTATTTTTCAACATTGGTACCTTCTTGTATAGGGCGATGATGTTGTCATCCTCGAAAGGTAAATATCCAGCAAGAAGAACAAAGAGGATTACTCCGCAAGACCAGATATCTGCAGTTGCACCATCATAGCCTCCATCCTCGATCACCTACAATGATCCAACACAAATATTAGTTAGGTAACCTTGTTTGCAACCAAAACATGATTAATCTATAACAATCAAAAAAAGAGGGAACGTACCTCAGGGGCAACATAATTGGGGGTTCCACATGTTGTATGAAGCAGACCATCAGCCTATAATAATACTTATAAGATTAAATGAAGCCAACAAGAGAACATGATGCAACAACTATACGAAGTTTATGGGAAGTGGTTCCAACTTTACCTTCACTTGCTCGGTTAAAGCACTTAAACCAAAGTCAGAAACTTTGAGATTTCCTGCAGCATCAAGCAGCAAATTCTCGAGCTGCAAATGCATGTTCAGCATAAATATGTCACTTGTCTGCACTACTGAACCCATAATATATTATAGAACAATCACAAAAGGTAACTTAGGCTTCACCTTCAAGTCTCTGTGATACACTCCCCTACTGTGGCAGTAATCAACAGCATTAATCAGTTGCTGGAAGTATTTACGTGCTTCGTCTTCCTTCAACCTTCCATTAGTAGCCTGGTTGTCATGTTTTTGCATAACAGCAGATTGAATTAATAAAAAACATGATCATGTAACTCGTGTTAGCAATGTCATGTACGACAAAGTGTTTCAAACAGCTGATATAGTTCCACTTACAATGATTTCAAAAAGCTCTCCGCCGGTAACATATTCCAGAACGATGAAAATTCTTGCTTTACTTCCCATCACCTGATGTAGAAAGCAAAATTTCATCCAAATAGTATCAGAGCATAGGCATGAACAGAATATACATCATGAAGTGTGTGTAGTTTTTCCGATCTTACCTCAAACAGTCGAACAACATTAGGGTGCCTTACTAATTTCATGATGCAAATTTCACGTTTAATCTGCATTGAATTTAGGATGGTATCAGCACGAGATGTCAAGTACACAGCACCAATCTGTTTAAAAGACGCATACAGCAAAACACACTCCCGAGGAGTAAATTAAACGATACATGTATGCTTACATCATGGTTATGATTTAGAAGTAAAACAGAGGAATAGTGAAGCCAACTACAGTGTAACTGAGGAAACGGACGCCTAACAGAGCACTGATGAAAACATATACTGAAGTGTGCAAACTGAAGCCAACTGGAAACAGTCATCCACACTGAAGTGTTCAATTTGCACAAAGTTCAGACTGCAACTGGAAACAGCACAAGGCACCAGGAGAACGAACATACTGAGTTGGTAGTATGACTTGAACTGGAAGACCACCATGTGGATATATCTCGATGGCATGCAACTATGCAGGTATAGTATCGTTTCTTAATTGAAGTTACATCTTCCTATGCTCCCAAGCTGACACGGCAGCATCCAAGGAAGAGAATTCATTCTCCACGTTGTTCCTTTTGATAGAAAGATGTAAGTGACGGCAGCGAATTTTGATTTTTGACGAAAGGAAATCACATGGTCCAGCTACTGACTGTTAGGAACGAGGACATGATTGGCTGCATGGCAAACTGAACTCCTTACCATTTTCGAAATCGAAAGTCACACAAGACGGCTTCGACAGGGGAGCATAAAGGCTTTTAGCCTCAATGTTTGTAATTAACTAAAAGTTTGATCCATGCATCATGGTACTGACAGATAATGGATATAACAAGAAGCTAGCCAGTGCATGGTCTCAGAAAGGAATAGTGGACGGATACTGACCTGCTCAACCAATCTGTGCCTCTTAACCTTCTCCTTGTCAAGGATTTTGATAGCAACAGGTTCCCCGTTTTCGGTGTTCTTCGCAAACCGGACCTTAGCGAAGGTCCCTTCCCCAATGGTGCGTCCGAGCTCGTACTTGCCGACGCGGCGCTTCACCTTCGGTGACAATGCAGCCCTCTTAGCCCGATACATCTTCCGACAGATGAAGGTTACTGTGAACCTTCAGGCTATTCTCTTCCAACACCTACAGTTGTTCAGTGAACCAGCCGTTGCATTAGTTGTAAAACTACCCATTCATGTTCACTAAGCTGTAGTTACCCCCACCCCCCAAAAGAAGTTAGAAAAAAGGAAAATAAAACACAGGAGAAGGGAGAGAGGCGAGATGATATCATATGATATGTGACCGCACTTATATTATAGGAGTCCGGTAGTCGGTTACACACCCTTTTGAAAGGGAGGAAAAAAAGAGCACAGGAGTTTCGTTTGACTGAATCTGGTGGAAATTTCTGGGTAAAGAAGCAGCAAATGGGGCAGGAGATGTAAATATTAAAAAAATAATTACTCTCTGGCAAAAAAAAAACCTAGCACGCGAGATGAAAATGATTAAAAATATGACCGGACATCTCTCCAAAGCAGAATGATTCAATCCAGCTAGTGCAATATGAAAGGAGGTGAGAGACACGTCTCAACAGCAAGAAGGCACAAGGACGCACAAAAGAAAGAAGCCTACATACAGATGGCTGAGACTTGTGCAGGCAGAGCATAAAGGGTGTGTAACGAAAAGGGGAGAAGAGCCTGGCGTGGAGGGAAAGGTCACACACACACACACATACAGACGAGCTGGGAACGATAAGCCCGCCAAAGGGAAATGCACATCTCTCATCACAGGACAAGCGAAACGAAAAATGCCGCAACGAGCGGCCTTGCAGCCCCGAAACCAAAGTCCACGATCCGGGAATTGCGTCTCGAAAGAGCCAGATGCAGAGTTCGTGCAGCGCACAGCCAGAGCCAGCACAAGAACCAGATTCGGGGCGGGCGGGCCGAGGCACTGGATGCTCTCACCTTCCAGCGCTGAGCCCGAGCGCAGGCTGATCGGCGGCTGCGAGGAGCTCCGTCCGAGCTGGGGGGGGAGAAGCGAAGCGAGTCTTGGATTGGAGGAGGATGTGTTGGTTGTGTGCTGGACGGGGGAGACGAGGGTGGTGGTGGGGTGGCGCTATAAAGCGGTGGTGTGATGCGCTGTGGCCTGTGGGCAAAGCCGGCCAGGGACAGGGACCCCGCCACCAAAAGTTTGTTTGGTTGAAATTGCACAGCGTTGGCCACTTCACGCGACCCTTTTCAGGCCCCAAGGGCTGCATGCCCATGGCCATGGCCCTGCACTGTATTGTACACCTTCTCCCGGTCTCATAAAATTAGATATACTACTACTATATATTGAACAATTGCGTTGCATCAGGGATAACTGTGAATACAATTTCATGGAACAAGAGTAACACAGATTAGCTTATTCATTTATTAGATTCAGGGCCGCGCCCGCGGACGGGAGTCCCAACGACGGAAGAAGCGACACAGACATTCTCTACTCCAAGTGTGTGTGTGTGTATAACCTAACTTCCCTTGGACCAAATATTTTTTCACTGTGTTCCTCTAGAAAAAAAATATATAGTCTCACTTACTATCATGTTGTTCAGTCAAACCAATTGCATGCAGGTGGAACAGGGACACTGGAATTTCATAAGCTACAAGCAGCACAAGAGAAGCGGCTGCTGATCACACCCACCTGGTGACTGAGTGACGGTGTGCGCCCTTCCTTGGGCTGGTGGTGCCCTGTCTGTGCACGTCTGCCGAATTAAAAAGTAAGCGAAGGGCGGGCAGGAGGACCAAACAGCGTTATACTGCCAATAAATCCGGTGGACCCTACTCCAAGCATTGGGTTGTTGGCTTGGCTGCGCCCTGACCCTGCACGGACTGAGTGAGCAATCACACAACCACCAGGATTTCGGGACGTTCTCCTTTTTCTGCAAATGCTCAGAATGATCACTGCTGCGGTGTGTCGCCTCGGTCGGTTTTTTTTTTTTTTTTTGTGTGTGTGTAGGACAGCCAGTCGATTGGCCGCTTTGATTGGATTGGACGGGGAGGAGGAGTAGGGCTGGGCATTCGGTTTTTTTCTAAACTTCGGTTCGGTTTTTCGGTTTCAAAAAACTTCGGTTTTTCAGACATTAGAAACTGATCGGTTTTCTAGAAAATGAAAAACCGAGTAGTTCGGTTTTGGTTTTTTACTTCGGTTTTTCGGTAAAAACCGAATACCAAACTTATACTCAAAACAATACATACAATAAGTTTACATGATACATTACACATAATTTTAAAAAGTAAAAATTATATAGGTACAAATATTTAGAAATACATCATACATCACATACAAACAAGTGAATAACAATTTAATTGTATCACACATTTAGTTCACATAATCGAATAGTCAAATTTGAGAATTGATAAAATTTGGTATTCGGTTTTTTTGGTATTTCGGTTCGGTATACGGGAAAAACCGATTACGATACCAAAAACCGAACTTCTTAGATACAAAAACCGAAACCAAACCGAACTACCGAAAAAACCGAAATTTCGGTTCGGTTCGGTACGGTTCGGTTCGGTTTTCGGTTTATGGTAAAAAAGTGCCCACCCCTAAGGAGGAGTTCGACTCCTTCTGGGGAAAAGGATTATTACGTGCGCCAACTGGATCGATCTGACCCGGCGACACCCGAGCGAGCGTGGATGCTCCTCTTCCATCGGCGGCGGATATCCGACCAGTGTCAGCTGAATGACAGCAAGCCAGTGCTAGCTAACATTCCAACTCTGGACTAATCGAGATCTAAAGAATCTAAAAAATAGCAAGAAGATATATTAATATGTATCCCCTCCGGATCTAGAGTTTATAGGTCTTCTGAGGCATCCACTCTCTCTCTCTCCTTCTTGAGCACGTACAACCTCGTTTAATATATGACCTAAACGAACTCTTTGACTTTCTATACATATTATTTCTTAACTGTATTTATAATCTAGAGGGCTCGGGTTTGTATCCGTCTCTATATGACTCTTCACACATATTGCTTGCCTTTTTAACTGCATTTATGGTTCAGGGTCTCATGGTTGTATGACGCAGTCTCTTAACTATCTCTTATACTTAGAAAACCAAACTACCGGGACATGTGCAACCCTGAGCCTCTAGATCGGTTTTCCAAGTATAAAAGACACCTAAGGGACTGTATGATACAAAACTAAGCCTTTATTAGATCACAAATACAGTTAAGAGACAATATATGCATAGAAAGTCAAAAAAACCGTCTCTTGATTTTTTCAGTTACCCCCTTATAGGCTACTTAAGAGACTCCTTAATTAATGATGTTGTACATGCCCTTAATTCTTGACAGGAGATATTGACATTCCTTTTAAACTTAGGCCCTGTTTGGAAGCTTAGTATTTTGCAGTTTTGAAGCAATACTACACTATCTGACAATATTGTGGTATTGAAAGCCAAAAAAAGTGATTGGTTGGTACAAGCAACACACAATTTTAAATATCATGTTCTATCCAAAACTATGGTATTTTTAGAGTTATGGAAACTCCACTCAAGGCCATGGTTTTCTTCAGATCTCCAATAGAACCAAACATATATCAGCTTTAAGCAATACTGTGATAAAATAACACTGTCGTATTAGTGTCATGTACAATTGTAAACTATCATATTCCAAACCTGCATTACCAAATAGGACCTTAGAGTCTCAAAACAACCAATATGTAACGTTAATTAAAAAAATAAGAACTAGATTACTTCCTTCATTGTAATTAGTAAGGGGAAAGGTGGTCTTTTGTCAGACTATTGCACGATAGAAGGAGCATGGTTTATGGAGGACATTGTTTATTGATTCGTGAGTGGATTATATAGAAGCACTAGCCTTCCTTATATAACTCAAGTCGACATTACAAATGATCATAACCTATCACATTTTAAGAATCTCAAATACCATGGTTTGTAACCACGACTTATGATTAAATTGTTGACACGTGGGAATTTAGTGGTTGAGACTCATAGCACAAAGAGGGCTTATCTTGGTTCTCTAAGTGTTGAACCCTACATCCAACAGAAGGACCCTGTGTTAGTGTTTGAAAGTTTACAATATAGGTGCATAAGAGAACACAAAGCTACTTCTGTAATGGTGGTTGTAGAGAAAATGGACCTTGGCTCATTTACAATTTAGTTTTGGTGTTTGATGGTCAATATGACCATTTGGACTATGGTGCTTGCTAGTGTACTATATGTAGTTCAAACATGATGCAAAATGGATTTGTACTTAGACAAAGTGGTGATCTAGAGATCAACACCTCAAACAAGACATAAGAAACTTAATAGAAGAACTAAAAGTACATGTAAAAGTTTAAGACATAAGTTAGAATCAAGTCATACATCAAGATAACGACGAAATAAGTTTTTAAAGCATGAGATTGGCCCTGTGCGACATCAAACCATATGCCAGAGCAAACTCTACCGAGGGTGTTTGTAAAGGGGTCGGACTAGTCATCGAACCAATAAAGGAGCAGGGTGTCAGGCCAAATAGTGATATTGTTCACGATCATCATGAATGTCGTACCAAAGTGACGTAGGAGCGTCAGACCATCCATTGGAGTTTGATGGTCGGTAGATGTATTTCTGAGAGGAGATTGGGGTGTAACACTAGTTCGAAGGAGGGAAGTAGATCATGTGTTCTCCGACAATCGGTAAAGGCTAGTTCTGACATAGTAGCCATCAAGAGTCATTTGACTATAACATAACAGTCTGACAACCATGTGTCGAACGATGTGATGGTGTGTAGAGATGGCTATTGAAGTTCTAGTGGCTATATCTCACCTTGGGATAAAAATATGATCCCAATAGTCTAAGAGTCGGTGTGTGAAGCTCAAGGAAGACATGTGTGAGTTGAGGCTCATTTCTAGTAGCTATAGCCACCAAAGTGTTGTGAGATGACATTGAGAGGCTCATTTCTAGTAGCTCTAGCCACCAACATGTTTATGTACTTAAAGGGGCTTGTGGTCTTGCGAGATGACACTGACCACATTTGTGGTGTAGACACCATCGTGCATTGAAGGGAAACGAGGTCCATGGCAGTTTGGTCGAAAGCTTGATAGTGAAGATGACATAGATTGGTTCATGAGAGGATATTCAAGAGATTCACTTGCACCCTGAAGCTATCCTGAGAGTCATCCGACCATGGGGCTTGGCCCTTGTGAGGGCATCTTGAGATAGGCTCCAACAAGGACTAGAGAGAAGCTAGTGTGCTTCTTGATACCTCGGTAAAAATATTAGTGTTATCCAATGGGAGTACATCTCTATCGCTCTTTAGTCTTTTCATTTATATTGTGGACCTTGATTATATGCTTTACCTCCTACCTTAGTAGACAGGATTGAAACTTAGGTCGCGTAACTCTTTTATATTAGAGACAACAACAAACTTAGTCAACGATTATAGTTGTACAAATAGATAAGTATGGTGAAAATTAGAGGTTGTAGTTAGAAATAAAAGTTTTAAATTGCCTAAATTACCTTCCTCCTATGAGTCTCGATCACTTCAAGTGGTATGAAAGCCAGTTGGATCAGTTTAGATCTTTGGCTCCACCGTCATTGAGCTGTCGTTATTCAAAGTGGCTTTAGATAGATGCCTCTAAACCCCTGTATTTTGATGGCACTAACTTTTCCCTATTTGAGTGATAGAATGGCTTAGATATAGCCATTTGGAGAGTCATTTGTGATGGGATAAAATCCCTAAAAAAATCCTGAAACCTCCATGACAAGTGGTGGAAAAGGAATTCACTTAAATAGAGCTAATAATTTTTAGTTTTACTCTTTTAACTCGAGAATATTTAATCAAGTGTTCACTCTATTTAAAGCAAATGAAATCTGGTTAAAGTTGCATGAGCACAAAAATATTGCCTGGCTACACAAAGTTATGACTTTTTTAAAAGGAACATCTACAAAGGAACCATACTGAGCATAGACTAGAATCATGTTGTCATCAACTCGAATAGATTCTTAGAAAAATTTGGACAGCAACTTCCCTTTCTTGAAGCTTATAAATGTCATGAAAAGAGCGCATTTTTGTTCTTGGCACCTGCTAGCTAGCTTGAGGAGGAAGAATAAATATAAAGCAGGTACATTAGTACGATGTTGGTGCCTTCAATCAATTCTAATGTTAAGTGATTAGTACGGATTTGTTGGACACCAAAATGAGCGGACGGTCTGGCCCTTAGGCCCGGACGGTCCGCGTGTCCCGAGATAAGATTAACTCGGATATTTATCCTTATCTCGTGCGTGGTTATCCATCTAATCACGTGGGAGTTTGTTGCTATCTCTTAGGAAAAGGTCCAGACCTCCTCCCCTATAAATATAAAGGGGTACGGTCGATTGAGAACCCCCGAACACATTCCAATCGAACCAATTACCTTATTTACTTTTTCTGCCCTAGGAGTAGATGTAGCATAGTTCTAGTTGTAGCCTTCCGCATATCCACCTCCACCCCTATTCGACTCTACGTCGTCTAGATCCGTCTTAGGTGGCCTGCCGATCCCAAGACGACCCTAGGATCTCACCCCTCCCGGGGGGCAAGATCTAGTTGTCCACTCGAGACCTCTTCCTCGAATTGATCTCTTAATTTCTAGGCGACTCCACGTCGTCTGGGGACGCCCCGGGTGACCTGTCGACCCGGAGCATCTTAAGATCTTTTTCCCCAGGGGACGAGATCTAGATTCCAGCAAGGAGGAGGAAGACGACCCTGTCGCCAGGTCGCGGACCGTCCGGCCCAGAGCTGCGGACCATCCGGTGTGACGCAGGGAAGACACCGCTCCTGCGTCTAGGTCGCGGACCGTCCGGCCTAAGGTCGTGGACCGTCCGCGCCGCCGCAGAGGGCACTATCAGGCAACCCGGCGACCTGTCGCAGGCCGCCACCGCTGTTCACCTCGCGGAGCCGAACCCAAGGTATTGCTCATCACGAGAAGGTCATAGGGTTCGTTGCTATTTGGTCCCAAATAGGTGGTGACCATCATAGAGGTCTTGTCCCATATTTAGGATAACCACTTTATTTGGCCCTACATCATCTAAAGGTGCCAAGTACCGCCAAGCGGTTCATTATAGTGTTTGGTGACCAAAAAGGCACCAACATACTTTTGGCGACTCCGCTGGGGACGAAAAATCGGATCTATCAAATCCGATCCATTAGATCAGATCTATTAAATTAGACCTATCAGATCGGTCGCAATGGCCAATCCCAAAGATCACAACAATGTCGTCCTAGACATTAACACAAGGCTGACTAACTCGCCGGCCAATGAGGATGAGAAATTAGAAGACCACATGAAAAGGCTGGACGAGGAATTCCAACGACAACAGGCTCAGATAAGCAAGGTGGCGAAAAAGTGGTACCTCTCGCACTTCAAGGTAGATCACCACCAGAAGGTCGTCAAGAAGAGGGAAGTAAAGTACGATTCGTTCTCAGCCTTGCTTCATCAGCTCCCCATTGTAAGTAACACCACGCCGTTAGCCGATATTCAATCTGTTAAAATTTCTTTTGATAATCAGATTAAAATTATAATAGAGGATATAGAGAATATGACGCATGCATTAGAAAATACTCATACACCTGATTTTTTGTCACCTAATGTCGGGGACCATAATTAGGGGTACCCTCAAGACGCCTAATTCTCAGCTGGTAACCCCCATCAGCATAAAGCTGCAAAGGCCTGATGGGTTTGATTAAGTCAGGGATCAGTCCATACGAGTGACTTGACCTCGCCACGCCCGAGCCTAGCCTCGGGCGAGGGCAGCCGACCCTAAGATGACTCCGTCTCGCCTGAGGTCTCCTCTTTCACGGCAGACGCATCTCCGGCTCGCCCTAGGCCCCGCCTCCGATAAGGAGAAACCCTGACTAATTCACCGCACCAACCGACCGAGTCACCGGGGCGTTTAACGCAAAAGGTAAGACCGACGGGCGACCAGACTCCGCCAGTGGTGCCATAGGAGACTCCGCCCGACCCAGGGCTCGGACTCGGGCCAAGGCCCCGGAAGACGGCGAACTCCGCTCCGCCCGACCCAGGGCTCGGACTCGGGCTAAGGCCCCGGAAGACGGCGAACTCCGCTCCGCCCGACCCAGGGCTCGGACTCGGGCTAAGGCCCCGGAAGACGGCGAACTCCGCTCCGCCCGACCCAGGGCTCGGACTCGGGCTAAGGCCCCGGAAGACGGCGAACTCCGCTCCGCCCGACCCAGGGCTCGGACTCGGGCCAAGGCCCCGGAAGACGGCGAACTCCGCTCCGCCCGACCCAGGGCTCGGACTCAGGCTAAGGCCTCGGAAGACGGCGAACTCCGCTCCGCCCGACCCAGGGCTCGGACTCGGGCTAAGGCCCCGGAAGACGGCGACCTCCGCCTCGCCCGACCCAGGGCTCGGACTCCGCTTCGGCCTCTGCCGAATAACCTCCGCCTCGCCCGACCCCGGGCTCGGACTCTGTCTCTGTCTTGCAGGACGGACTCAGCCTCAGCCTCGGAGGAGCCTCCACGACGCCCGACCTAGGACACGAGACCGCCACGTCAACAGAAAGCGTCATCATCACCCTGCCCTGAGCCGACTTGGGTCGCAGAGAACAAGACCGGCGTCCCATCTGGCCAGCTATGTCAGATAGGCCATGATGGCGCCCCGCTAGATCATGACGACGGCGGCTCCCAGCTCCCTTACGAAAGCAGGAGAACGTCAGCAAGGACCCAGCCACCTCGACAGCTGTCCCCCCGTCCGGCTCCGTTACTCCTCCAACAGCCACGACGCCACACCAACAGGGTGCCACGATCTCTCCGGCTGCCACCTGGGCATGTACATAGGGCGCTAGCTCTCCCTCGCTAGACACGTAGCACCTTGCTACACCCCCATCTTGTACACCTGGACCCTCTCCTTACGACTATAAAAGGAAGGGCCAGGGCCTTCTTAGAGAAGGTTGGCCTCGCGAGGACGAAGGGCAGGGGTAGGCGCTCTCTCTCAGGGCCGCTCTCTCCCCTCACCTCGTGCGGACGCTTGTAACCCCCTACTGCAAGCGCACCCGACCTGGGCGCGGGACGAACACGAAGGCCGCGGGAATTTCTCCGACTCCCTCACGACCCGGCTCCGGCCACCGACTCTCTCTCTCTCTCTATTCCCCCCTTTGCGCTCGCTCCACGCGCTCGACCCATCTGGGCTGGGGCACGCGGCACTCTCACTCGTCGGCTCGGGGACCCCCCGGTCTCGGAACGCCGACAGTTGGCGCGCCAGGTAGGGGCACGCTGCGTGTTGACGTTCGATTTCCCGTCAAGCTCCAGATGGGCAGTCCCCAACAACCTCTTCAACCCGGGACGATGCTCCGTTTCGGGAACCTCGAGTTCATGTCTCTCGACGGCGACTACGACATGATACTCCTTCCACCGCCGCGCGACGGCGACCTCGCTGGCGGACAGTCCGCCCGCCGGCGGCGGAGTCGACGACGTCTTTCCCACGATGGGGAAGGACAACGTACGAGCTCGCCCCATCCCCTCCTTCGCCATCGGAGGAGGAGGAGGCGGGGCAACCGGGGCCGAGCGGGAGGCCGCGCTCCGACGGCTGTCGAGCAAATCGACATCCCCGGCGCCCCAGCGGAGGACACGCCGAGCGTCGCCCTCGCGTTCGAGGCAAACGCGAGCGCCATCCTCCCGCAACACGTCGACCCCGAGCAAGTGGACGACGCCAGCGCGCTCACGGAGGGCATGCAGGACGTCGCCCTCGTACCCAAGACGACGGCGCGGTCAGCCCCCGACACGACTTCATCGCTCCTCGTCGGCAAAAAGGTAACGACTGCTCCCCGTCTTTCGTTATTTCGACTCGGCCTCAGCCCGCCTGGCGACTTCGCTTTGGCGGGCGCTCACATTGAGGCGAGTGCAACCTCTCTGGGGTTTCCTGTGCGGTCGCCTTGGGACCGATTGACGGGTGTCTCGACCTACGGACCCTCTGGGTCCGAGGAAGATGACGACCCCAGCATCTGCTGGGATTTCTCCGGATCTGGCAACCCTAGTGCCATGCGGGACTTCATGACCGCATGTGACTACTGCCTCTCTGACTGTTCCGACGGCAGCCGCAGCCTTGGCGACAAGGACTGCGGCCCGAGTCGCGAATGTTTCCACATCGAGCTAGGGGATCCCTCCGGAGGCGGCTGTCTCGGCATGCCGGAGGATGGTGATCCCCCTAGGCCAGCGCCTCGCGCCGACATCCCGCGGGAGCTAGCTGTGGTCCCCGTTCCGGCGGGGGGTCGCGACCCACAGCTCGAGCAAGTCCGCGGGGCGCAGGCCGGGTTCGATGAAGGAGCAGGAGCGCTCGAGGCAATCCGCCAGAACATCGGGCAGGTATGGGCGAGCCAACCCCCGGCCGGAGGAATACGTCACCTGCCCCAAGGTCTCCAGCACCGCATCGCCAACGATGCCAGGGACAAACCGCCACCCGCATCTGGCAGGACTGGCCAGGACCTGGTCGCTGCAGCAATGCTCCTCCGTGCGATGCCGGAGTCATCAACCACCGAGGGACGGCGAATCCAGGGAGAACTCAAGCATCTCCTGGAAGGCGCTGCGGCCCGGCGGGCCAAGAGCTCTGCCTCCCGCAGGCAGGGATACCCCTCGGAACCTCGTGCCGCGACTTCCCGACTCACGCGGGAAGCCTCGGCCTTCACCGGGCGCACGCGCAACACCGCGCCTGCGGCCCCGGGCCACCTCGGCGTCGAGCACCCTCATCGCGACCGTCGGGCACGCCTCGACGAAAGGGTGCGCCGAGGCTACCACCCCAGGCGTGGGGGACGTTACGACAGCGGGGAGGATCGAAGTCCCTCGCCCGAACCACCCGGTCCGCAGGTCTTTAGCCGAGCCATTCGGCGGGCGCCGTTTCCGCCCCGATTCCGACCCCCGACTACTATCACGAAGTACTCGGGGGAAACGAGACCGGAATTGTGGCTTGCGGATTACCGCCTGGCCTGTCAGCTGGGTGGGACGGACGATGACAACCTCATCATCCGGAACCTCCCCCTGTTTCTCTCCGACACCGCTCGTGCCTGGTTGGAGCACCTGCCCCCGGGGCAGATTTCCAACTGGGAGGATTTGGTCCAGGCTTTCGCCGGGAACTTCCAGGGCACGTACGTGCGCCCCGGGAATTCCTGGGACCTCCGAAGCTGCCGGCAACTGCCGGGAGAGTCCCTTCGGGACTACATCCGGCGGTTCTCGAAGCAACGCACCGAGCTGCCCAACATCACCGACTCCGATGTCATCGGCGCGTTCCTCGCCGGCACCACCTGCCGCGACCTGGTGAGCAAGCTGGGTCGCAAGACCCCCACCAGGGCAAGCGAGCTGATGGACATCGCCACCAAGTTCGCCTCCGGCCAGGAGGCGGTAGAGGCCATCTTCCGAAAGGACAAGCAGCCCCAGGGCCGCCCGTCGGAAGATCCTCCCGAGGCGTCCACTCCGCGCGGCGCCAAGAAGAGAGGCAGGAGGAAGTCGCAAGCGAAGCGCGACGTTCCCGATGCGGACCTTGTCGCCGCCGCCGAGCGCAAGAGCCCTCGGAAGCCCCCCGGAGGTGCTAACCTCTTCGACAAGGCACTCAAGGAGACGTGCCCCTACCATCAGGGGCCCGTCAAGCATACCCTCGAAGAGTGCGTCATGCTTCGGCGTCATTTCCATCAGGCCGGGCCACCCGCAGAGGGTGGCAGGGCTCACGACGACGACCAAAGGGAGGATCGCCAAGCAGGAGAGTTTCCAGAGGTCCGCGATTGCTTCATGATCTACGGAGGGCATGCGGCAAACGCCTCGGCTCGGCATCGTAAGCAAGAGCGTCGGGAGGTCTGCTCGGTGAAGGTGGCGGCGCCAGTCTACCTAGACTGGTCCGACAAGCCCATCACCTTCGACCGAGACGACCACCCCGACCACGTGCCGAGCCCGGGGAAGTACCCGCTCGTCGTCGATCCTGTCATCGGCGACGTCAGGCTCACCAAGGTCCTGATGGATGGAGGCAGCTGCCTCAACATCATCTACGCCGAGACCCTCAGGCTCCTGCGCGTCGACCTATCGTCTGTCCGAGCAGGCGCTGCGCCACTCCACGGGATCATTCCCGGGAAGCGCGTCCAGCCCCTCGGACAGCTCGACCTCCCTGTCTGCTTCGGAACACCCTCCAACTTCCGAAGGGAGACTTTGACGTTCGAGGTGGTCGGGTTCCGAGGAACCTACCACGCAGTGTTGGGAAGGCCATGCTACGCGAAGTTCATGGCCATCCCCAACTACACCTACCTGAAGCTTAAGATGCCGGGACCCAACGGGGTCATCACCGTCGGCCCCACGTACGAACACGCATTCGAGTGCGATGTGGAGTGCGTGGAGTACGCCGAGGCCCTCGCCGAGTCCGAGGCCCTCACTGCCGACCTGGAAAGCCTCTCCCGAGAGGTACCGGACGTGAAGCGGCATGCCGGCAACTTCGAGCCAGCGGGGACGGTTTAGGCCGCCTCTCTCGACCCCAGTGGCGACGCCTCCAGGCGTGTCCGGATCGGCTCTGGGCTCGGCCCCAGATAGGAAGCAGTGCTCGGCGACTTCCCTCGCGCAAACGTCGACATTTTTGCGTAGGGTCCCTCGGGCGTGCCCGCCATGCCGGGGGATGTCACCAAGCACTCGCCGCATATCTGGGCAGGAGCCTGACTCGCCAAACGGCCTCTGCGCGAACGACGCCCGGGGGCTGCGCCCTTTCCCCACTCATACATACGAATCAATTATCAAGGAAGGGTCGGCCTCGCCCCGACAGAGCCCGACCCTCCCTCGGGGGCTAAAAAAGGGGAACCCCTCTCATCGAGTTTGAACGTACCGTTCCGCGTCAGAAAAACTCTTTTTTCGGTCAAGAAGGGTTTCCTGCGTTCTCCCGGATGCGTCAGAAACAGAGTCCTGAGGAGCGAACTGGGGTACGAGTAAAGTGGCGAGACCGACTGAGCTGGGGAACACCTATGCTTCCGGGCTAGGGACACCTCGCTCGTCGCCTGCCGCGAAAAAGGACCCAGCTCGGGAAATCACCCTGTTGTCGACACTACGAGCCAGGCGCGAAAATCGAAACGAAAAGAAGCATGACTTCACGGAAGAAGAAGTAAAATGTTCAGGCCCCAGTGGCCACGGCAAATCACACACCCATCAGAAATTGTCCCAACTAAAATCAGGCGTCGCCTCGGGCAGGAGCCGCGCCCTCAACTCCGCCCCCGCCGTCGGTAAAGTCCACCTCCGCTTCCGGCGGCGGCGCAGGAGGAAGAATCTCCGCTTCGAAGACGGTCGCCAGCGACGCGCTCGGACCCGCAGCGACCGCGTCGAGCCGCTGAATCTCCGCCAGGGCTGCCTCGTCTTCGTCAGGCAGACAGTACCCCTCGCTGACCCGCTCCAAGTCCACGACGTAGTGGGAAGCGAGCACGGCGAAGGCCCGCCTGACGCCGTGGTGCAGCGCCCCGCGGACTTTACCGCGCGCGTAATCGCCAAGGGCTTGAAGACGGCTTTGGGGAGAGCTCCCTGAAGGGACGTCGCCGGGACCGAGTTTCCGATAGACCTCCGAGACGGCCTCGGACATAGCCGCAAGATCGGCCTCCCTTTGCTCAGCAGCCCCGTCGAGCGCCTCGGCAAGCGCCTTGGCAGACTCGTCGAGGGCAGACTCGAGCTCTGCGAACAACCAGAAGAAAGATCTCAAACCCAAGCGGAAGAAACGGACAAGATTGAGAACCGAGGACGGTCGAGCCATACCTCTGGCTCGGACGTGCTGCTCCGAGGCTGCGACTTGGGCTGCGGCCAGATCGGCCGCAAGGATCTGGGCCCGGCTCTCAGCTTCGGCAGCTTGGCCCCGAGTTTGGTCCCGCTCCTCGGCAACCTGGGCAAGCTCCGTGCACGCTGCCGCCGCCTCGGCCTTCAGGTCAGCACAGAGCAACTGGAGGTCCGCTATCTTAGCGTCTTGCTGAGAGAGGCGCGCGGTAGCCCCGGCGAGCGAAGTCCTCAGGGACCGCAGCGAGCCCCAGACGACGGCCTCGCGGCGAATGAACGACGACTTGGCAGCGCTCCGGTCCGTCAGGTCCTGGAAAGGAAAACAAGATTTCATGACGAACGCCTCGCTCGCGGAAGCAAGAAGGTATGTCTGAAACCATTACCTGAAGGATTTTGGGGACGTCCCCGCAGAGAACCTCCAGCGACGATCGGAGCAACCCCACTGTCGCCTCCGCACGCTTGCGGAGCTCGTCCCAGGACTGGTCCTCCTCCTCGTCGTCAAGAACGAAGATAGGGCTCGAAGCCTCGCGGGTCTGGAAGCGGAGCAACTGGCCCCGGGCCTCGGGGCTCTGCCCCGCAACGACAAGGCTGCCGCCCGCCTGGGAGCGCTGCACGTCCGTGCCCACCTCTTCCGAGGCTTCGGGCGCCGACGCCGCGGCCGTCCCGACGTCGGCGGCGACCGGGCGCTCTCCGACCGGGACGGTGCCAGCTGTGGTAGCGGCAGACGCCGGCATGGCCAACACGGTTGGCGAGCTCGGGACCGCACCGGCACTGACCGCCTCCCCGATCACGATGGCCACCTCGGCAGAGGGGCCCGCCTCGGGGACCTGCTCCCCCGAAACACGCGACGCCTGAGCCCCGTGCGGCGGAGCACCCTGCGAAAGGGTCGGCTGAGCGGCAGGGCCCGAGGTGGCGCCAGCTGCCTGGACAAACGCCGTCTTGAGGGCCTTCCGAGGCGCCAGGTCGGTAGGGCCATGGCTCCGTTTGCTGAAGAAAACAAGAAAGGGAAAATCACGGCCCGGGCATATGAATGAAGCGTCGGGACGGAAAGATTCCAAGGTACCTACCCGCTCCGGATCATGATCCACGGTGTCTGGGGGGAGGTCTCTTGGCTCCCGCTTCCTGGAACCACCGCCGAGGTCCGCTTCACCAATAGCCCCGGCGCCGCCCTCGCCCCGGGCGCCCCTGAGGCCCGGGAGGCGGACTGCCCAGGCGCCGCCATGGCGACCTGAGGACCGCTCCCGCATGCCGCCGGCGCGGGCGACGGTTCCCGAGGAACGGACCCCTCGGCCCGACTCCCTGGAGTGGCGACAGCTCCCCCAGCCGGGGAGACGAGAACCCTCTCGGGTTGCCCCTGCTCCTCAGGTCGGGGATCCGGCACCTCGGCTCCAGGGACCGACGATGTAGGCCCGCTCGGGGGCTGGCTCGACGACCCCCGGCCAGGGCTGAGGCCGAGACGTGCGGCCATGTCGTCCTCCTCCTCTTCATCGTCGACGTCGTCGTCATCATCGGACGTCTCCGGCGACAGCTCCCTGGGAAGCCCTTCCCTCTCCTGCTGACGACGGCGTTTCTCCAGGGCGTCCCGAGCCCGCCTCCGCCTGCGGGCCCGAGCCTTCTCCGCGTCCTTCTTCTTTTTCTCCTCCGCGGCGACCCGCCTCGCCGCCCGACCCACCGCGTCCTCCGGGACCGGCGGCAGGGAGGGTTTGTGCCGCCCCACCTCCTAAAAAGGGGGGAGAAAGAAAATCGATAGTGAGAATCGGGAGCAAACCGGTATATGAAGAAGGAAAGGACGAGCACTCACCAGAGCGACGCACCCCTGGTCGGGGCGCATTTGAGGCTGGGAGAGGGCGTGGGGGTCCGGCTTCCCCATCGCGACCGACACCCGCCGATAGAGGGCGTCGTGAGGAAGAGGGTCAGGGGACATCCGTGACCCCTCCCAGTCGGCCTCCTGGGTCATCTCCCAAAGCGACAACCGCCGCTCCGCCAGGGGGAGCACCCTCCGGCGGTGGATGGCGGCAACCACTCCCGCGACGGTGAGCCCTTCCTCCCGCAACACCTTCAGAGCCTGGAGAAGAGGTTCGAGTTTCTTCTGCCTCTCGTGTGGAGTCCCGTGACGCCAGGCGTCAGGGGCGGCGGTGACAACCCGCTGCGAGAACGGCGGGAGCGACTCTCCGTCATTCCGGAGATAGAACCACCGGCGCTGCCAACCCTTGTTTGAGGACGAAAGAACGGCAGGGATATACTGCAACGCCCGCGACTGCCTCAGCAAGAGGGTGCAGCCGCCGGCCCGCACCGCCGCACGGACCTTCCTCTCCCTCGTCGACGAAGCAAAAAGCTCGGCAAAGAAGAGGTGAGTCCACAAATCCCAATGGGGGGCGATCCCCAGATACCCCTCGCACACCGCTACAAAGATAGCGGCTTGTGCGATGGAGTTGGGGGTAAGGTTGTGTAGTTCCACCCCGTAGTGGAACAGGATGGCCCGCATAAAGCGGCTCGACGGCATTCCAAATCCCCGCTCATGGAAGGAGATGAAGCTCACGACATACCCTGGCGGAGGGGATGGAGCGACTCCGCCCGGGGGAGGAATCCATTCCGGCCGCTCCTTATCGGTGAGGGGGCGGAGCAAACCCTCGTCGACGAGGTCCTCCAGGTCACCCGCCGTCACCGTGGAGAAGGGCCACGGGTCGCGCGGCGAGAGGATGGTCACCCGGTCAGCCATCGCCAAGGCAGAAGGGGTGGCGGCGTGAAGAACAGGGGAGGGCGGTTTCCTTTTTCTGGCTAGATCTCTCAGGTTGCAAAAAACCTGAGAAGGAGGCGAGAAGTGGAGTCGAGAGCCGTCACTGGACCCTCTCCGGGGTACATAAAGGACCAAGGGCGAGACGGTTCCAACGCACCGCTCGAACCGGACGCGGGGTTCAAAAAACGCGAAGCGAAACAGCCGTTCCTCGAACGGCTCGCGCACGCAACGGCAGCCTCGCCGACCGCTTACCCCGGCGCATTAACTCCGCGGCAAAATAGGTGACGTTTCTGGCAGGGGCAGCTGGCGACGCTTCGCCTCCGCCAAAACGGCCACGCCGAAAAAGGTACGCCACGAAGTTCAATTTCGAATCCTTTTTCCCTTTTCCTTCTTTCTCTATCTCTTGCAACAGGGACCGAGAAGGGGGATAACCCCAAAGGGATCCTTCCCCGTGAAGGAGCTAGGCTCCGAGCCTCCCTACTGATCAGGGGTTCGAAGGCTGGCCCCCCGAAGGGTTCAACAGCCGCCTCAGATCGCGTGGGCCCGACACCCACTACTGGTCAGGGGTTCGAAGGTCGGCCCCCGAAAGGTTCCACGACCGCCTCAGGCTACTCGGGCTCCGTGCCCCCTACTGATCAGGGGTTTGAAGGCTGGCCCGTCGAAGGGTTCACAGTCGCCTCAGACGCCGAGCGAGGGATGACCAGGGGTACATTCGATACATAACCAAGGCTCGGGCTGCGCTCCCGAGGTACCCTAGGACATTTCCGAGACCAGCGGGAACGACTCTGTAACGGAATCCCATCGGAGGGAGGCAACGAGCCCTCGGACCCCGTCGCTAGGGGACCGGGTCCGGCAGATCACCCGCAGGTACTTTTGGGCGTGCCTCCGGGCCCCTAGCCGACCCCTAACGAACGGGGCATGGACGTCCACTCGGATTACCCGATCGCAGCTCACCGGAGACACCATGTTCGGTGCCCATCGAGGGTAACATGGCGCACTCCCCCCCTCCTCCTTGCGGAAAGGCGACGTAGGGGCGTATATAAAAAGTCGAGTCTGTCCCTGATCGTCCTCTCGCTCCATGCGAGGGCTCGGGGGCTGCTCTCGCAAACCCGGCTCCGGCCGAACCGTTGACAGCATCAACATACCAGCCCGAGAACTTGGGCCCTGACAGTGCACCTGGGTTACGCCCTGCTCGCATGAGGGAACCGCCAGACCAGCCGAGGCATTGCGCGAGGCATTAAGACCTCGAAGGAGTGAAACCACTCCTCCGAGGCCTCGGGGGCTACACCCGGCGGGTGCGCTCGCGCGCACCCACCGGAACAAAGTACCTCCGAGAAAGGCTGGTCCCCTTGCAAAAAAGTGTGATGCAAGCCTCCAAGCGAGTGTTAACACTCTCTTCGAGGCTCGGGGGCTACTGTCGGGGACCATAATTAGGGGTACCCTCAAGACGCCTAATTCTCAGCTGGTAACCCCCATCAGCATAAAGCTGCAAAGGCCTGATGGGTTTGATTAAGTCAGGGATCAGTCCATACGAGTGACTTGACCTCGCCACGCCCGAGCCTAGCCTCGGGCGAGGGCAGCCGACCCTAAGATGACTCCGTCTCGCCTGAGTCTCCTCTTTCACGGCAGACGCATCTCCGGCTCGCCCTAGGCCCCGCCTCCGATAAGGAGAAACCCTGACTAAATCACCGCACCAACCGACCGAGTCACCGGGGCGTTTAACGCAAAAGGTAAGACCGACGGGCGACCAGACTCCGCCAGTGGTGCCATAGGAGACTCCGCCCGACCCAGGGCTCGGACTCGGGCCAAGGCCCCGGAAGACGGCGAACTCCGCTCCGCCCGACCCAGGGCTCGGACTCGGGCTAAGGCCCCGGAAGACGGCGAACTCCGCTCCGCCCGACCCAGGGCTCGGACTCGGGCTAAGGCCCCGGAAGACGGCGAACTCCGCTCCGCCCGACCCAGGGCTCGGACTCGGGCTAAGGCCCCGGAAGACGGCGAACTCCGCTCCGCCCGACCCAGGGCTCGGACTCGGGCCAAGGCCCCGGAAGACGGCGAACTCCGCTCCGCCCGACCCAGGGCTCGGACTCAGGCTAAGGCCTCGGAAGACGGCGAACTCCGCTCCGCCCGACCCAGGGCTCGGACTCGGGCTAAGGCCCCGGAAGACGGCGACCTCCGCCTCGCCCGACCCAGGGCTCGGACTCCGCTTCGGCCTCTGCCGAATAACCTCCGCCTCGCCCGACCCCGGGCTCGGACTCTGTCTCTGTCTTGCAGGACGGACTCAGCCTCAGCCTCGGAGGAGCCTCCACGACGCCCGACCTAGGACACGAGACCGCCACGTCAACAGAAAGCGTCATCATCACCCTGCCCTGAGCCGACTTGGGTCGCAGAGAACAAGACCGACGTCCCATCTGGCCAGCTATGTCAGATAGGCCATGATGGCGCCCCGCTAGATCATGACGACGGCGGCTCCCAGCTCCCTTACGAAAGCAGGAGAACGTCAGCAAGGACCCAGCCACCTCGACAGCTGTCCCCCCGTCCGGCTCCGTTACTCCTCCAACAGCCACGACGCCACACCAACAGGGTGCCACGATCTCTCCGGCTGCCACCTGGGCATGTACATAGGGCGCTAGCTCTCCCTCGCTAGACACGTAGCACCTTGCTACACCCCCATCTTGTACACCTGGACCCTCTCCTTACGACTATAAAAGGAAGGGCCAGGGCCTTCTTAGAGAAGGTTGGCCTCGCGAGGACGAAGGGCAGGGGTAGGCGCTCTCTCTCAGGGCCGCTCTCTCCCCTCACCTCGTGCGGACGCTTGTAACCCCCTACTGCAAGCGCACCCGACCTGGGCGCGGGACGAACACGAAGGCCGCGGGAATTTCTCCGACTCCCTCACGACCCGGCTCCGGCCACCGACTCTCTCTCTCTCTCTATTCCCCCCTTTGCGCTCGCTCCACGCGCTCGACCCATCTGGGCTGGGGCACGTGGCACTCTCACTCGTCGGCTCGGGGACCCCCCGGTCTCGGAACGCCGACACCTAAATTGTGCACTAAAATAACTGCGTCAAAAACATCGGCGACAAATGAGGCTTCTCAGTCCCAACCATATTCTGGTATGCCGATGGACTCATATCCAGGACGACTGTCACCACCATCTTCGCTAAATGGTGAGTCAACTCTGAGCACGGTCGGACCGTCCGCACACAATCGCGGACCGTCTGGCCCTCCGTCAGACCGTCCGGCACCCTACGCCGGACAGTCCGAAGTTACACAAAGCCCACCACAAGGGTCACAGGTGTTGCCTGGCGTGACCGGACAGTCTGAGGATATTACCGGACCGTCGGATCCACCCGCAGACCGTCCGACTGTGCAGGTCGGACCATCCGGAGCACCAGAAGTCACCTGTGATCCGCCTAGTGCGGAAGGCCGACATAAATATAACCGGCCACCCAAGCCCCAAGAACCAAAAAGGTCACATGTCCCTGAGCTTGTTTGGCCCACTAAGGCCAAACCTTCTGTTCGCTCTCACCCGCACTCGACACAGGAGGAAAAGGTTAAGTTTACATTTAATATTACTAAGTGTGATAAAATATTTGATGAGTTGCTTAAACATGGTAATATTAAATTATCACATATAATTCCTCCGGTGGAAGAATTAAAAGGGCGTATATATTGTAAATGGCATGGCTCCTTTCTTCATAACACCAATGATTGTGCTGTCTTTCGTCGGCAAATACAATCGGCTATAAACGAAGGCCGGTTGAGGTTTCAAAAGGAGGTGAGGATTGACAGGCCACCTGTCCCTGCCACCACATTAGAGCCGACAAGCAAAAAAGTCATAGTTCGGCCCTGTGCGGCCGATAAAAGCAAAGATAAAAATATCGTCATTGGTGATCCCCGCACACCAAATATGTCACACAGAATGGTTACTCGGAAGACTCTGGACAAAAGAAAGACCGGAGGCACCGGGGGGCAAGCACGATCGGACACCCGATCACGGTCACCTGTCCTACGTACGCCGGACGATCCGGGTACTAAGGCTGAACAGTCCGAGACAGGAGCAGTCGGTCCGGCTATAATGGTCGGACGGTCCACGGACAGTCAGAAGCAGCAACCTCAGACCACCGGACCACAAGGTTCCAAAACAAGTGTTAGGAAACAAAATAATACTAAGACGTCTAGACGACTCAGTAGAGTCGGCCCTACTTTTGGTCAGTTGCTTGCCAAATATACGAAGAAGGCCGTTCCACACAACCGGCCAATAAAACAGACGAAGTCAAAAGGGCGATCTGTGCGAAAGCAAAAGCCGACTAAACGGACCCAAAAGGTAGCACAACCAAGATCGCCTTGTCATCCTCCTTCGGGGATAGCATGGTGCGTCCCGTTCTATCCATCGCCGATGTGTTGTCCTGCTCATGTGTGGGGTGGTATGGCGATGAATTCATATTACTGGTCCAATCCGTTTGCTTATTTGGGCTGGGGGGCACCACAAGTTTTTGCCTATTGACAGGTTGATCAGGTAGACATGGCCGAAGAGGATGCGATCCGAAACGGCCTCTATGCATTAAAGTTCCATCAAGTATTTATATTATCTGATCGCAAGAGCCGATGACTTGCATCGAGCTGAGTCCTTACTTCAGGAACAAAAGCTCATGAGGTCAATTGTTTCCGAAGTTTTCACTGATGCTTTTGGTTCGCCAAGCTCCACCAAAAGGCAGGGGGGCATATGTTGGACACCAAAATGAGCGGACGGTCTGGCCCTTAGGCCCGGACGGTCCGCGTGTCCCGAGATAAGATTAACTCGGATATTTATCCTTATCTCGTGCGTGGTTATCCATCTAATCACGTGGGAGTTTGTTGCTATCTCTTAGGAAAAGGTCCAGACCTCCTCCCCTATAAATATAAAGGGGTACGGTCGATTGAGAACCCCCGAACACATTCCAATCGAACCAATTACCTTATTTACTTTTTCTGCCCTAGGAGTAGATGTAGCATAGTTCTAGTTGTAGCCTTCCGCATATCCACCTCCACCCCTATTCGACTCTACGTCGTCTAGATCCGTCTTGGGTGGCCTGCCGATCCCAAGACGACCCTAGGATCTCACCCCTCCCGGGGGGCAAGATCTAGTTGTCCACTCGAGACCTCTTCCTCGAATTGATCTCTTAATTCCTAGGCGACTCCACGTCGTCTGGGGACGCCCCGGGTGACCTGTCGACCCGGAGCATCTTAAGATCTTTTTCCCCAGGGGACGAGATCTAGATTCCAGCAAGGAGGAGGAAGACGACCATGTCGCCAGGTCGCGGACCGTCCGGCCCAGAGCTGCGGACCGTCCGGTGTGACGCAGGGAAGACACCGCTCCTGCGTCTAGGTCGCGGACCGTCCGGCCTAAGGTCACGGACCGTCCGCGCCGCCGCAGAGGGCACTATCAGGCAACCCGGCGACCTGTCGCAGGCCGCCACCGCTGTTCACCTCGCGGAGCCGAACCCAAGGTATTGCTCATCACGAGAAGGTCATAGGGTTCGTTGCTATTTGGTCCCAAATAGGTGGTGACCATCATAGAGGTGTTGTCCCATATTTAGGATAACCACTTTATTTGGCCCTACATCATCTAAAGGTGCCAAGTACCGCCAAGCGGTTCATTATAGTGTTTGGTGACCAAAAAGGCACCAACATACTTTTTAAAAAGTATGTTGACGCCTTTTCGGAGCGCCAAACACTCAACAAGAACCGTGGCGGTGCCTTCTGCACAGGGGCGGACGGTCCGCGCGCAGGGGCCGGACGGTCCGCGGCCTGGTGTGAGGCGCGGTGGTGCTCTCTGCGCAAGGGCGGACTGTCCGCGGCCTGGGGCCGGACGGTCCGCGGCCTGATGCGCGGCTAGGGCTCCTGCCTGACGGCCGGACGGTCCGCGCCCTAGGGCCGGACGACCCGCGCGTTCGCAGGGACGGCGGAAGATCGCCGACGGCGCCTGGATCTCGCTCCCGGGAGGGACCCCATCGGGGAGTAGAGATCCTAGGTGGTGTCTAGGCTCGGGTAGACCGACCTAGACTCCTCTTAATCGACGTAGAGTCGAGGAGAGGCAGAGAACTTGAGGATTGGAAGACTAAACCTAAACTAGACTAGAACTACTCCTAGGATAAAATGCGAAATAGAAGTTGTATTGATTCGATTGTTGATGATTACAAATCGGCCGTAGACCTCTCTATTTATAGAGGAGGGGGGCTGGACCCTTTACACAACTGATTCCGAGCTAATCCCGCGAATATAGCTAATAACCGTAGCACAAAACTCGGAACCCTAAACTGTTCTGCGCATGCGCGGACCGTCCGGCCCACAGGCGCGGACTGTCCGGACCGCGGACCGTCCGGCCTCAGTGCCGGACCGTCCGCACGGCTCAATTTGGTGCTCAACATATGCCCCCCTGCCTTTTGGTGGAGCTGAGCAAACCAAAAGCAACTAACTCGATGTGAGCACATCGGTTTTCTTAGGCATCTTGCCACATACTAGGATGGTACTGCTTGAGGAAACGCCCATTCAAAGCCTTAGGCAAATCCTTGCCTTGTAATGTTTGTAGCAAATAGGCGTTGCCAGACATCACCTGTTTTACTTTATAAGGACCTTCCCAACTTGGTGACCATTTCCCGAACTTCCGATCTTTATTCCTTAGAGGCAGAATGGTCTTCCACACCAGGTCCCCTACTTGAAATGATCTTGCTTTGACCTTCTTGTTGTAGGCCCTGGCTACCATGATTTTGTCCTTTTCTATTGCTCCCAAAGCTATCATCCTTTTGTCAGTCACCTCATCAATATTATCCATCATTGAATCATAATAATCGGTAACAGCTAGATCATTTTGTCTGGCGAACCTGATAGCATTCAAACTTATTTCCACAGGCAACACCGCTTTCTGCCTATAGACAAGCTCAAAAGGAGATACTTTAGTAGCCCTATGTTTAGATATTCTATGAGCCCATAAAGCCTCAGACAAAATCTTATGCCAATGTTTAGGATTATCAGATATTTTCTTTTTTATCAAATTAATCAATGTCCTATTGCTAGACTCGGCCTGACCATTGGCCTGAGCATAATATGGAGATGAATTAAGCAGCTTAATTCTGTATAATTCAGCAAATTCACGTACCTCCTTTGACATAAAAGAAGTACCTTGATCTGTAGTTAAGGTCTGGGGAATGCCGAATCTATGAATGATATGCTCAGTTATAAACTCAATTACCTCCTTGTGTGTCATGTTCTTTAGAGCAACGGCTTCAGTCCATTTGGTGAAGTAGTCAGTGGCAACTAACACGAACCGATGCCCCTTTGATGATGAAGGATGAATTTCTCCAATAAAGTCTAATCCCCATCCTCTGAACGGCCAAGGCTTGATGATAGGATGTAATTCGGCTGCAGGGACCAACTGTAGGTCGCCGAATTTTTGGCACACTTGGCAACCCTTGTAGTATTTAAAACAATCAGCTATCATATTAGGCCAATAAAAACCAGACCTTCGCAACAACCACTTCATCTTTGGAGCTGATTGATGGGTACCACAAATTCCCTCATGTACTTCGGCCATAGCTAATATAGCATCATCTGGGCCCAAGCACTTAAGTAGGACGTCATTGACTGTTCGGCGGTAAAGTTCATCACTCATCAAAACATACTTGAAAGCTGTTCGCCGAATGTTCTTATCTGTCCTAATATTGGGATTTCGTAAATAATTAAGTATAGGTGTTCTCCAATCACTTGCATCGGCTTCATTGTCAGCCGAATTAATGAAAGAACATTTCTGGTAACCCCGGACGGTCCGGCGTCATCACGCGGACGGTCCGCGACCTGGGAATTTGGCTTTGCACTGGTTATCAGATTTTCAGTTTTGTGAAACTTCCCTCTCTTTATCCGATATCCTGATGCATCTTGTGCCAAATCATTAGCTCTATGATTCTCAACTCTAGAGATATGTCGAATACTGAATTCGTCAAAAGAATGGATTATGCTCCAACATTTCTCAAGATAACTATTTAGAGTACCATCAAGACATTGATATTCTTCTAACACTTGTTGGACAACCAGCTGAGAATCACCAAATACCTTCACATGTTTTACTCCCATACCATTTAAAAGTTCTAAGCCGAATAGGAGAGCCTCATATTCAGCTTGATTATTAGTGCAATAAGCTTTCAATCGGCTAGAGAAGTCAAAGGAGACATTTCTTGGTGAAACAAGCACAATGCCAATTCCTTGCCCTTCATTGCAAACCGATCCATCAAAATATAAAGTCCAAGGAGTAATAGTGAGGTATGACATGTCTAGTTCATGAATATCATTAACCCGATGTTCTACAATAAAATCCGCTACGACTTGGCCTTTCATAGATTTCAATGGTTCATAGGCCAAGTCATATTCTATGAGTGCATAAGCCCACTTACCAATTCTACCACTCATAATTGGGTTATGCAACATGTATTTGATTACATCGGCTTGACCAGAAACAGTGCAATGACTAGACAGTAAATAACATCTACATTTGGTGCATGCATAAAACAAGCATAAGCATAATTTTTCAATAAAAGTGTACCTTGTTTCAGCATCCGCCAACCTTCGACTTAAGTATGTCACCACATGCTCCTTCCCCTCAGTGTCTTGTGTCAGAACAGCCCCAATAACCTTGTCTTCAGCTGCAATGTATAATCTGAATGGTGCTCCTACTTGTGGTGCTTTTATCACAGGAGCCGAAGACAAGTATTTTTTAATGAGATCAAATGCTTCCTGCTGCTCTACCCCCCAGGTGAATTCAGCATCATTCTTAAGCCGAAGGATAGGGGTGAAGGCATCAATCTTCCCGGCTAGGTTAGAAATAAACCTTCGTAAATAATTCACCTTGCCGAGAAACCTCTGCACTTCGACCTTACAAGTCGGAGGCCCCACATTCCGAATAGACTTGATTCGGTCAGGGTCTATTTCTATACCATGTTCATGGATGACAAATCCTAAAAACTTACCAGCCGACACCCCAAAAGCACATTTACGTGGGTTCATTTTTAAACCATACCGACGCATTTTATCAAAGGCTTTGCGCAAATCGGCTATATGAGAACTAAACTTAGCCGATTTGACTACAATATCATCAATGTAGACTTCCACAGTGTTTCCTAACAACTCATGGAAAATCAAATTCATAGCCCTCTGATAAGTAGCACCAGCATTTTTAAGACCGAATGTCATGACAACCCATTCAAATAAACCAATGAAGCCTGGACATATAAAGGCCGTTTTAGACGCATCTTCTTCGGCCATGAAAATCTGATTATATCCGGCATTACCATCAAGGAAGCTAATGATTCTATTTCCTGATGCATTATTAATTAATGTGTCGGCTATGGGCATGGGATATTCATCTTTAGGAGTTGCTTTATTTAAATTACGAAAATCAATGCATACTCTAAGTTTACCTGACTCCTTCTTCTCCACCAGCACAATATTGGAGACCCACTCTGCGTATCTGCAAGGTCTAATAAAATTAGCTTCTAGCAGCCGGTGGATTTCGTCCTTGATCCGTGGGAGAAGATCTGGACGAAACGTTCTAGCTTTCTGCTTGAAAGGTCTGAAACCAGACTTAATGGGCAGCCGATGTTCGACAATCTCTCGGCTTACTCCAGGCATTTCAGTGTAATTCCAAGCAAAACAATCTGAATATTCCTTCAATAGACCGATCATCTCATTTCTAGAATCGGTCTCCAGGGTCTTGTTTACAAAAGTCGGCCTTGGAGTTTTACCATTTCCTATGTCAATCTCCTCCAAAGGATCAGTCGATGTAAACCCCTGTCCTAGTTTATCGAGATCTCTGAATTCCTCTATCATGTCCCCCACAGAGGAATCAGATGATCTTTGTGTGATGGCGGACTTTCCGGTCTCGGGGACCGGGTCATCCGTAACACTATCTTTTCGCTGCGGTAGATGTTCGGTCTTAAAGTCCGAACTGTTCTGTGATAGATCAGACCATCCGGCTTTGAGGGCCGAATTGTCCGTGATCAAAGACTCATGAACTTTGTGTGTATTCATCGTTTAAACTTTATTTAGGATTCAGCCGATTCTCCATCGGCTCTAGCATTACAGGAATGAAACCTTTCTTATCTATACTTATGAACTGATAATCAGAAAAATCTACCCCTGTGAGACATGTAGCAGTCTCATAAGTCCAGAGTACAGGGGCATCGGCCACAGCGATGCAGGCCGATACATCAGCATGTACTTGTTCTACTTCATCGCCTACCCATTGTATTAGCATTTGATGTAATGTAGAAGGTATACATTGATTGGCATGAATCCAATCTCTGCCTAGAATTAAACTGTAATTCCCTTCTACATCAGCGACGAAGAATGCAGCAGCAAGGGTCTTAGTCCCGATGGTTAATTCAACGGACGTGACTCCCCTGGCTTTAATCGAACTATCCCCAACACCGCTGAGGGTCATGTTGGTTTTGACAAGTTCGTCATCTTGTTTACCTAATTTTCTGTATAATGAATAAGGCATTAGATTTACAGCCGCCCCTCCATCCACCAACATCTTAGCAATCGGTATTCCATCAATGTGACCGCGCACGAAGAGCGGCTTTAAATGATTTACCGATTCCTTTGGTTTAGTAAAGGCGGCTTCTTTAGGACCAAAATCAAACTGGGCAGCAACGGGTTCATCGTCGCTAATGATAGTGCAATCGGAAGAAAATGTAATAATATTTACATCCATACCTGGGCGTTCTGGAGAAGCCTCGTAGTCGACCAGGTCTTCTCCTAGCAGGTCGTCCTCTTCCATGGATGTTGTCGTGTTGTTGGAGGCTTCCTGATGAACGGCGGACGGTCCGCACGCGGGGGCCGGACGGTCCGCGCCTGGTGCAGGTTGTCCAGAGCCTTCCTGGTGAACGGCGGACGGTCCGCACGCGGGGGCCGGACGGTCTGCGCCTGGTGCAGGTTGACTTTCTATTTCTGTGGCTGTTTGTTTTTCCTCAACGGCCTTTGGTCTCCATTTCTTTTGTGGTGGCGGGTATAGTGGATGTGTGTCATTAAATGTCTTTTCCGCCTCCTTCTCCTGGCTCTCCTTTGCTCTTAGGCGCTGTAATTTTCTCTTTTGGGATCGTGTCAATCCCGCTGGGCACCATCGAGGCATGGAGTATTTTGGATCGGCTGTTTTGATGGTAGCCGTATCCTTTTCGGTTGTGTTGGCCGATTCGCCGAAAATCATCGGCCCTTTATTGTCTCCCTGTATGACGACATCCGCAGTGCCTATTTTGATGATATCCTTTTTTGTTCTTTGAGTTGCTACAGGCATATGCCCCCCTGCCGGATTGGTCGGCCTAGGAGGCCGAGTAGTCCGGCAACCTTGTTGGGCCTGTGCCTGGTGACCGGATTCAGCAGTGCTCAATCGGTCTTGCACTGGCGGTGCCAACCTATCAAAAACGGATGTTTGGGGTGCCCCCCAGGCGGGGTACTGTGGCATCCCAAATGGATATGGTGGCATGCCCCACATTTGATTTGGGACATATGGTGGAGGTAAGTATGTGTATGGATATGGCATAGATGGATAAGGAGGTGGAGGAGTCCATGTCGGCATGTTAGGTCTCAATTGTACAATAGGACCTTTCATTTCTTCCGATTGGTGATGTGGTCCAATCGGCCTGACCTGACGTTGCTCATGAATGGGTGAGCGGGGTCGCTTCGGTGGCCGGTCACTGGGGCCGGCCTTCTTTTTCACATATTTAGACAACAATTGATCGAAAGTCGGGCCAGGCTTGATCAGCCGACCAGCTGCTTTAAATGTATTTGTTTTCCACGTACCTATCTCCGGCCGTCGTGGTTTGAAGGTACGTGGTCGCTGCGAGTCCTGAGCATGGCCGGACCGTCTGCCAGAGCTCTCCGGACCGTCCGGTGGGGTACCGGACCGTCCGCGCCTACGTGCCGGACCGTCCGGGATACGCAGCACGGGTTCCTGTATCTGTCTCCCTGTCTGCGCTTGCCCCCCAGTACTGGAGGCTGTGATGGTCACCTTTAGAGTCTCCCCTCCATCGGGAGTCTTCTCAGCTACCACTTTCCTGCAAGAAATTTTATGATTCTCATCGGCCTTTTTTGCATTGCCGATGACTATTTCTTTGCCTTTGCCTTCATCAGCTGTGTTTGGCCGAGTCAGGACTTTCTTGCCCTCAAAGTCGATCATGTTCATTGGAAAGGGCTCCGTGTCCACCTGCATTTCCTGAAATTTCAATCGTCCTTCGTTAAATGGCCGATTGAATCTGTCGACGGAATACATTACAATCATTAGTGGCATGAGAAAATGAGTTATGCCACTTGCAATATGCACGACGTTTTAGCTCGTCGGCGGATGGAACAGTGTGATTTATTCTAATGTTGCCATTTTTGAGTAATTCATCAAATATTCTATCACACTTACCAACATTAAATGTAAACTTAACCTCCTCTTGCCGTTTCTTTTGAACCGGCTGTAAGGAGGCACAAGCCGAAGATTTGGCCTGTTTTGGCCAAACCATTTCAGCAGCATACACTTCTGCTGATTCGTCTTCTGAGCTACTTTGGTCGCATTCTACTACACGTATGTTGTGACGAATTGTTTTAGTAGTTTCTTTGCTTCGGCTTTCACAAGCCGAAGCTCTCTGGTGTAGTTGTGCTAGTGTAAAGAATTGGATGCCTTCTAATCTTTCTTTTAAATAATATCGCAGACCGTTAAAAGCTAATCCTACTAGCTGTTTCTCTGCTAAATGAATTTGAAAGCATCGGTTTCTTGTATCTCGGAATCTCCGGATGTAATCATTAACCGATTCATCTTTTGTCTGTCGCAACGACGCTAAATCTACCAAATCCAATTCATAGTCACCGGAGAAAAAATGATCATGAAATTTTTGTTCTAAATCCCCCCATGATGAAATGGAATTAGGAGGTAAAGTGGCGTACCATGCAAACGCAGTTCCTGTTAAAGATAATGAAAACAAGCGTACGCGAAATGCCTCTGTGTCGGCCAACTCTCCTAATTGTGCTAAAAATTGGCCTATGTGTTCACGTGTGTTCTTTCCTTGATCACCCGAAAATTTTGTGAATTCGGGTATCCTGGTTCCCTGTGGGTATGGGTGGTGATCAAATCGGCTGTCATAAGGTTTCCGATATGATTGCCCCCTAGGGACCATGCTTACTCCGAGCTTATCTCGGAACGCCCCGGCTATTTCTTCCCTTACTATATCAATGGCAGCCGGTGCGAGACCACCGGCTCTCTGGTCAAACATAGGTGGGGTTGGCTGGATATTAGCATGTTGTCTTTCCCCCCATTGGTTTGAGTTACGTGGTGCATTTCCATTTGTTCTATATGGCTCATATGTTTGATCGTTTCTTTCCGGCCTTCTAGGTGGGGCCGGAAAGCTTTCCTGGGCTTTGGATCCTGAATTAGTGGGCTGGTGCATTGCATAGTGTGATGGGAAGTGTTGCTGGGACGGGCGAGGATTCATGTAATAATTCTCCTCAAAAGACTCATGCGCGGACTGTCCGGATACGTACCCGGACCGTCCGTGGTCATATGCGGACCGTCCGTCATTGTATGCGGACCGTCCGGCTGGGTAGTTTGGGTTCTGTGTCATATGTGGTGGCTCGGGCGCATATCTAGGTAACTCATTAAAAATAGGCCCGGCTGCTGTTGGCCCGGACGGTCCGCGCTCACGTGTGGACGGTCCGGGCATGTGCAGATCGGCTGGTTTGCTGCCGATTTGCGGTTGCTTAGGGTACGTGTCCATCGGCATCCCATAAAGGGGTTGTGACTGGTCGTGACAACCTGTAGCCGATGTGTTATGCGCGTTATCTCCTAATTCAACCTCGTGCGAAGGAAAATTTGCGGTACTAGATTTATCGAATGCACGTACTAGTCTCTTAAGATCGCTTTGCATACCCCCTATGATGTTCTGCATTTGTTCACGCTGATCTTCTACATAATTTCTAAGAGATTGCAGATCGTTGGTATTACTTACATTGGGGATATTTGGCGTGGGTTGGAGCGAAGCCGGATCCGTCGCCCGATGTCGGACGACCTTGTTGTTCCTGTCCACTTTGAAGTTGGCCAAGAACTTTGCTTTCGCCTCCTGGATCATCCGCTCCTTGTGCTCCTCAAACTGGAGCTGTTCGTCAGCCGGCAAGGTTTCCCAAGTCGGCTCTATGATGTTGCTTAGAGAAATATCAGAGCTATCCTTTGAACCGACCATTGAGGGCCGATCTGATGAGCTTAGATGTGTTGTCCCCAGCGGAGTCGCCAAAAAGTATGTTGACGCCTTTTCGGAGCGCCAAACACTCAACAAGAACCGTGGCGGTGCCTTCTGCACAGGGGCGGACGGTCCGCGCGCAGGGGCCGGACGGTCCGCGGCCTGGTGTGAGGCGCGGTGGTGCTCTCTGCGCAAGGGCGGACTGTCCGCGGCCTGGGGCCGGACGGTCCGCGGCCTGATGCGCGGCTAGGGCTCCTGCCTGACGGCCGGACGGTCCGCGCCCTGGGGCCGGACGGTCCGCGCGTTCGCAGGGACGGCGGAAGATCGCCGACGGCGCCTGGATCTCGCTCCCGGGAGGGACCCCGTCGGGGAGTAGAGATCCTAGGTGGTGTCTAGGCTCGGGTAGACCGACCTAGACTCCTCTTAATCGACGTAGAGTCGAGGAGAGGCGGAGAACTTGAGGATTGGAAGACTAAACCTAAACTAGACTAGAACTACTCCTAGGATAAAATGCGAAATAGAAGTTGTATTGATTCGATTGTTGATGATTACAAATCGGCCGTAGACCTCTCTATTTATAGAGGAGGGGGGCTGGACCCTTTACACAACTGATTCCGAGCTAATCCCGCGAATATAGCTAATAACCGTAGCACAAAACTCGGAACCCTAAACTGTTCTGCGCATGTGCGGACCGTCCGGCCCACAGGCGCGGACTGTCCGGACCGCGGACCGTCCGGCCTCAGGGCCGGACCGTCCGCACGGCTCAATTTGGTGCTCAACAGGATTAAAGACTTAAGGGGTATCATATTAACATCAGTTGATATCTTTAAATGATGGTGATTGGTTTAATATTAGTACCGGTTAATATTTTTTCTACAGGAACACGACAATTAAAATTGTTACTAATGCTTGCGCTGCGTCTCCAGTGTCCACATAAAAGAGAGCGGTAGCAGCAGCAATTGCAAATCAGTACGGTGAAGACGGATGGCCACCACCAGTGGTGGAACCTACTCACACAGTCACGGGGTCACCACATGTGCAGGAGCAATCGGGCGAATGGTCCCCGCATCGCCATCGGAGATTGCCGCTTTGGACCGCGGCCACATGGGGGCGTCGCTCGCGCCTTTTGCCTGTTCCATTCCATCCAAGTTGGCAACGGCGCGCAAGAGTTGGCGAGAGCACGCGCCTGTTGTTCCTCCCCGCGGAGAAAGGACACGAGAGGCACAATGGCCGTGCCTGTGAGGAATAATACGCATGCTAAAATACTCAATGAGCAGTTGAACTCTCTAAAATATCCGTGCTAACAAAAATACCTCCCTATAATGTTCATACATCTTTATAATAATATATCTTACTATATGTCTTGTCCTTTCTATCGATCAATTTTTTTTAAAAAAACAAACGGTATCGATCTTATCCCTTCTTTATAGGTATTTTTCTTTGACAAAAAAATATACCTACTACATAGACAATAATATTATAAGTCTATAGTATACTACTTTATTAAGAATCTAATGTGGACTGCTACTACGTACTCACCCTCACCACGTGCATCGCAAAAAATAATACAAAGAGAGCACTCAAACCACACCTCTCTACTTTAGAAATTTGTGCTAACCACCAGAACATATATATGTTAGTGTTTAAAAATAAACAATAATTATATTTATAGCATAGACGCCGCTCCCACGCACCTCCCGCCTCATGGCAACACACGGACACATGTCTAATATATATATCACTCTTTGCCAATATAACATCCATATAAATAAAGATCAATGTAACACACATGTGCTTTTAATAAATAAAACATGTATGATATTTATATTAGCTTATTTTTTAGCAAGGAAAAGGACTAGGGATAAGAATCAATAAGCTTCTATATATAAAATCGTATTTTGGTCTATGTACTACAAAATTAGAAACGTGAGATATACTTGTCACGAATAGCTAGCTGTTCATGCACAATAGAGAGGTAAATCCATGTTGTTGTGGGCACAATTTAGCGACTTAAAACGGTTTGATAAAACATTTAACCGAAGCTTACGTGTTAGCATGGACGTTGTTCCAAATAAGCCAGTTCGCTACATGCACGTGCGGTCGTGGTCGCAACCGTACCGTACGCGCCTAAAAAAAAGCTCCGGCATTTTGTTGTCCATCAGTTTTGCTCTCCATCAGGTGGCCGGCGGGTCTCGCTCGCCTTCTCAATTTTACCATGCCCGCGCAATGATGGCCGTCCCCGTCGTCCAAGAAGAAGAAGAAGAGGAAAGATTCGGCGGGTTTCTCTGAGGCGGGCGAGTACAGTGAGAGCAGCGAGACGTGATCAAAGCAACCGCGTCCTGATATTTTGTTACCGATGGCTGCTACCGCTACGGCGCTACCCTTTCGATCTCCGTCGCTGTCATGTCTGCCAGGTTCTGGAAGTAGTAGTACTGCACAAGTGTCAAGCTTTTGCTGGCGCTACAAATTGACGTCGTCGCCACCTGCAGGAATTGATGCATGATCGGAAGAGTTCGTGGAGCCATAGGATTGTGCAAGCGCCGGCCGAGAGCCAGCAGACGTCAGAGAGCGGAGGCCCGTCCAAGCTATAGGAAGCTTCCTGGCAGGTGCGCGCGAGAGCGGCGGGGAGTGAATTGCCGAAAGCTCCACGCCGCCAGCCCGCCACCTGCTTCTCTGGATGGCCACAGAGAGGACGCAAGAATTTGCTTGAAAATGCCTCCGGACGAGCGGATTTTTTGTTTTGTTTTGTTTTGCTGACGCTACGAACGTTTCGATGATTTGGGAACGAATGGCCGCTAGCGTGGCTTCCGGTCAGAGGAATGTCAGGCAGGCATCGCTCGCCGCCCAGCGTCGCTCGCTCCACAGAACGACAGATCCTTGCGATCGCACCCGATCTGGATGTCCTTTTAGAACGCAGCCATTCGTTCGTGCCGCCGGTGAGGTGAGGTCAGGTCGGCATCGGGGGCAACGCATGAACCCACCCGCCACGGCAGTCGGCGGCCCCGACGAACGTCAGTGCGTCATCCGTGCCGTACCCGGCTCCGGCGCCACGTACTAGTACTGCAAGTACTTGGTAGGCAGCGCGGAGGGAGCTAGAGCCGGTCGCTTTCCGGCCCTGTCCATTCGCACGCAGTAAACTTGCGTGGCCAAGCACAACGGGCCGTAGCCTGGCAGGGGCAGGCTGTACCAGCAAGGCAGCAACCAACCCAGACGGCCAAACCAAAGACGCCCAGCACTACGTCGCGGGGGCCGCGGCAAGCGCACGTCGTGCTCGACGGGCGGATCGGGCGGGACGGCAAGCGACCGCGGAAGGAAGCTTCGCGGCAGCTTCGTCCTGGGGGCGCGGAGTGCTACAGCCTGCGGGACAGCGGCGGAGTCAGGTGGATCTCAATCTCAGCTCAGCTCAGCTCAGCTCATGGACGGGAAAACGACGCGCGGGCGGCCCGCGTGGCCCACGACGCGCCGGACGGTCGCTTGGACCTCTCGTTGCCGTCCCTATCACATCGGTCAGTGTAGCGTACTGGGTTGCCTCGGCGCGGCCCGTGCGCCGTGCCGTGCTTATCTTATCTTGGCTCGTCGTCGGCCTCCTCCGCGGCGCCGGCGCGGTGCCGACCGGACCGACGAGGTTTCCGTGCGACGCTTCTCTTGCCTGGGACTGGGCAAACGGACGTGCACGCCCAACCACGCGTGGCGGGACTTGTGCGGCCAAATGTGGGTGCGCGTTTTCTGCGGTCAAAAAGGCGGGCGGGAGGGTGGCGGCGCAGCGGCGTTCAGTGCAGTGCAGCCGCCGGCCGGACTATACGTACGGCGCTGGTTGATACGCGATGTGTGCCTTCCGTTCCGCCCACCACGCTGTGGACGTGCCGGTGCTATTCCGGTTTTCATGCGCTGCTACGAGCGACAGAGTACAATTCGCGTTTGGTTTTTTTTCTTCTGCGCCCGTGACCACCACGGTCATCTACGCACGAGCACGAACGGAGAAAGAGATACGTTTTACTGTATAGATGCTCGACCGAATTTTCCTCCATTCTCTATATATTTCTGCTCGCTTGCTGTTGTGTGTCATCTCGATATGTTAATTGAGCTTGTGCGAGAGCGTGTTTCACGATTTCGTTACGTGCACGAGCGAACAGTAACATTTGAGTCGAGAACAATACATGGTACCGTGTCAACTAACTGCATAATTTTTAAGCTGATGGTACATTCCTCCGAACATTTTTTTTGGGCCTACACATTGCTTACCTGCTCCTGTCCGTCCGTATCTGTTTGCTCTAGTAAAGAATGAAGCAATCATGTGTTGCTTTTTTTATTTGTCCACTCCGTTAGTACAGAGATGGCTCCGTGATTCCAAATCTCCCCTGTCGTACCTGTTCTCTAAACATATTTTTGTAGATTATCTGACGACGACAATATCTTGCCTACATCTACCACCCGCCGCCGCCGTTCATACGCTAGTATTTTTATCTGTTACCACACCTTCTGACGACACAATGGCAACTCCAACCAGCAGCGATTATTAGAAGCGAGCGTCTCGAGACATGATTCAGTAGGACAATTTTTTTATTTTTTATTTTTTTTAAAGGAGTTTGGGGGAGAGCGGTGCTCAAGCGCCAAAGCACAGCAGCACGCTGCGCACGCCGCGGTTGGCGAGCGAGGCGACACGACCCCGATAAAATCTACTATTTCCAAACACGGCTGCACCTCGTGCACCAATAAATTATTAGGGAAAGTCGGAGTGGAGGATAACTATGAAAGAGTAGGACGCCCGTGTCAGGATGACGTGGACTCTTTCACGTCCACGAGTTTACACCTTTTTTTTTGTCTCTCGGCAAGATGTTTTGTTGTTATTATTGCTTTTATTAGTGAGCATCCATATGGACCGGGGGATTCGAAAATACAGGCATTTTTCACCGGAGAAAAGCCTAAACAGCAGCTCTGTCAGGGATATCATTCTGTTGTCCATGTAAAAAAGAGTATTCGCGAATTGCCTTAATGAAAGCAGAAAAGAAAAACCGTATCAGATAGAGAGAGAGGTAGTGGATCTGAAGTTCGGAGTTCTGAACTGGGCCACCCTATCTTTCGCGGGCATACATGCGCCGCAGAAAGGAGGCATGTCACGTGAACCTAGACGGCTAGACCCATGCAGATGGGCCCATTCGACCGAGCCCGTTCGCTTCTACCAAAGACAGCTAAGGCTTGTTATAGGCCATTTTAAAAATGGTTTCAAGCGGCTCTACTCTATCTACAGCAGGTTTGTTCTGAAACTTTGCTCTAGAGTTTTTTGTGGTGGTGTTTAGCCAGAAATATATAGTTTGCTTTAGAAATAAGGTGTTTAAGTTTATTAAGAATAATAAAGCTTATATAATTATTTTGTCGCTAATATTTCCTCTTCAATATTTTCCCCATTATTTTTTTGTCACGAGTATCTGTCGGATATCTAGGAACGAGGTACCTAAAGTAGGCCAATGACCTCTTTTCGATCCATTTGTCAACCAGCCCTCCACCGAGCAACCCTGCGAGGCGGAGCAGACGACTAACTCCTCGCTGAGCAAGCTTGCAAGGCGGAACGGACGACCAAGTCCCCACCGAGCAACCCTACGAGACGGAGCGGTTGACCAAGTCATCGACGAGCAACCCTACGAGGCGGAGCGGCCGGCCAAGTCCCCGTAGAGCAGCCCTGAGAGGCGGAACGGTCGGCCAAGTCCCCACTGAATGACCCTGCAAGACGGAGCGACCGACCAACCCCCAACCGAGCAACCCTGCAAGACGAAGGTCCCAATCCAGCGTTGTTGACCTGCGACAGCTACGCCAAGACGCGTTATTACCCACTCACGTCCGTACATACGTGCATCATACCGAAGGGCATCTGAAGGTTACTATCGACACGAATGTACACTTCCACGTACGACCTCGGGCGTATCCCCACTGTCTTGTGGGTTCAGTCAACACTAGTCGTGGAAGGACCTCAACACCGGAGTCTCTACAATGACTTGTATACCGAGGAGGACGGGACAATGTGCCATACCGAGTGTATGCCTACGCACGCTAGAAGCTGGCGTAGGGCCCGTGACGTCAGGCAAAGTCGCGCCATGCACGATTGCACCAAGAGACTGATCCACGGGACCCACCACACACTACTACTTGCTATACTGATCTGTGTGACAGACGAGCAAGGCGGTACACCACACCGGGAGTATGGCTACACACGACCCTAGGGACGACCTCAGGAATACTAGGTCAACATGGGGCAACAGATCTCTCTCTAGTAGAAAACATATCTCCTCTATAAGGTTTCCCCTTGACTTATAAAAGGGAAGGCCCTCCTCCTCCTTCGACACACACGCACCAGCTGTAACATAGTTCTCAAGCAATACTACGGTCAGCACTACACTGAACTAGGATACAAGCCCGAACCAGTATAACTTCCTGTCTCTGACCCCCTCTTCTGGAGTCCTAGAGATTTACCATTCAGAGTGAGTCCGCAGAAGCATCCTCACCGAATACAAATTCTATTGTCCCTCGGTTCACGAAACCACGACAATATCATTTCATCGAAAGGAATTAAAATACTTAACCATGTAACGATGTTAAAGTCTCAAATAGTACATGGCCATTATCTTCACAAAACACTAGAAATGAGTATACTACTCCAAAATATTACATGAACATTTAACTCAACTCCACACAAACTAAAGAGATGTTGTCACACTTTCACAAAATGCATCTATTGTAATAAAACGTCTTCACTAGTTGAATCATTGGACACATGATATGACAAAGCATATTTGTTGTATCTATCTAGGATAGTAGGCATAAATTTAGGATCTCGATCACAATTAGGAAAATTCACATCATGACTAGAATGCTCAAGAAAGAAATTACATAGGACCATAGTGACTACAACAATCTTTTTTGTGTGTGAGCATTGAATATCTAGGCATATTGTATAGAATATCTATTCAATAACATTATGAATAGTAAGTGTTATCTTTTATCCTTCTATGGAGCTACATACCTAGGTCGGTTAGGGTAACCCGAATCTACAACATATTACTTACACATGTAAGATACAACATTAATATGCAAGCAAACGACAATTCATCACTTGTATCATGGTATTGACAAAACTAGTTTAAAATTGTTTGTACCTTATGGAGTATGGGGAAAGTCCTTTTTATTAACCTACATAGCATGATACAATACACTTGTGTCATGGTAAGCAGGCCGACCCTATAGGGGACAAAGGGCAGCCGCCCTAGGCCTCCAAAGTTATGGGACACCGCACCCAAAGTATTAAATATGCACCAAATATATCGTATACCATATATCTGAGGTTGAGAAATCAATCGATGCAGACCTAAAAATGAGTCAACGCCCTCGTGCCCTCACTAGTCGATGTCGCGTCGCGTGCGCCGTGATGTTCACCGATGTGGGCGTGTTCGCTAAGAGACTGAACCAATTCATCAATTTTCTGGCATAAGGTTCATAATTTGAGCTAGTTGCATTGCACGAGCACACATCACATCACCTCATGTTCATCAAATTTTCTAACGTAGGGTTCATGGCTGACCTGATATTGCACGAGCAGTTCACAGAGGTGTTGTGCGGGGTGGGTGGTCTGATTCCGATAATCGAATTTCTCTCAAAAAGTTGGAGAGTCTGAGCTCGAAGTCGTTGCTCTGGTGGTCACGTTAGAGTTAAAGTGAATGATGACTTAGGTCCCTTCTTTTCTACACATAAGGGCCTTCCTCATGGAGATCGTCAATATTATTTAATATTGTTGTTGTTATGTTAGCAATTCTATTCGTAAGAGCAAAATAGGAAAATTAGTTCCAAGGGATTGTACCGCATTTGATTCTAGGGGCTTGTCTATTCTTCAGTATGGCGATGATACGATGGTTTTCTTATATCACAATCTTGACCATGCTCAGAATATCAAGCTACTTTTGACTGTTTTTGAGCAAATATATGGCCTAAATTTTTTTCCCCAAAAGTGAATTGTTGGAGAAGTCCTTGGATGACGGCGCAAAGCAATACTCTCTCAGGCTGAGACTAAGGGCCTGTTTGTTTACCCCCATAAATTATATAATCTGGATTATTTTTGGAGGATTATATAATCTGGATTATATAATCTAAATAGTCCTGTTTGTTTACCCAGATTATTTGAGTTGTTAATAGGATTCTTTTGTATGAGGAAGACAAGAATGCCCTCTATATTTGTACTAGGTCGAACCAGACAATGGCACCTGGAGGCTGGCGGTTAGGGTTAGGAGGAGTCGAGGAGGAATTATGCTGGATTTGCTGGTCGCTGGATGCCGGATAGACGCAAAAACGATTCGGTGGATTATAATGACATTGGTGGGTAATTTCTAGGAAACTTGAAAGGGTAGTGGGGAAGTGAGAAAAAAATAATCTGAAATAAGCACCTCCTCACTTGCTTATGGATTATCATAATCCAAGGGGTTAGATTATATAATCTGGACAAATAAGCTGGACTGTTTGTTTACCTCTTAGGATTATTTAATCAAGATTATATAATCTGGGGGGTAAACAAACAGGCCCTAAACGAATGGATAAAGGATAACAAAAGCAACGACACACGCAGCAACCGTTCGTTTCCGCAGTCATTGGCGCCACCGCCACTGCAGCGCAAAAGCACGCACGCACATTTCAATTCATCCAAAAAAAAGTGAGTACCCCATCATCTTCATCCACCCCGTCGGAGCCACACGTTGATTAGAGCGGCAGTTGAAGCGCCTAGCTGCACAAACAGTCTGCACAGTGCCTGTTTGTTCCATTTGGTATAGCATGCCACACCCATTGCTCGCGGCAGTAAGTGCTGCCGTCTATTCGTCCTTCCTCTCACCGCCGCGGCGAGTCCCAGCTTCTCTGGGACGACGGCGTCCTGCCGGCGTCGCCGTCCGGTGCGCGCCGAACGGCGGTGGCGTGTCCCCAGCGGGCGACACGAAAGCGAAGCTCAAGGTGGGCTCCCCGATCATCATCGTCGAGGCGCCTGTGATGCTCAAGACCGCCGCGTCGGTGCCGTCGCTCCGGCACAACAGCGGTCAGGTCAAGCCCGGCGACGTCGGAAGGTACTAGCTAGTTGCTCTAGCACATGACGATGGACCGTATACAGTGCCTTGATGCTGGTTTTGGTCGAGCAGGATCATGGCGCGGAAGCCCAAGGACGTCTGGGTCGTGCGGCTCGCCGTCGGCTCGTACCTGCTGGATGGCAAGTTTTTCAGTCCCTTGGATTCTGACAACGGAGACGATGGTGAGCCCCAGGCCCAGGATGAATGAGTGATCAATGCCTTAACGGCATGATTGAATCGCATGTTTACTCACATGTCGTGCAGACATGTCCATGCCTATATGCATGATTGCAATTTGCAATGTAAGATCCATGATGTGTAACTTCTGCCGACAGCGAGTGATTACTATCTGTCTTATTATCAACTTATCATAGAAGGGAAACACAGCTTCAATATTCTAATTTTGAGTACAACCTCATTTTTTGCACAATCAAATCCAAAAGGTTCATAATGAAAAAAGGGCGACCCTGTAGATTGTTTTCCTCAAATATCAGTGTGACGCCGCAATCAGATGATTTCCCATTATCATAGATAATGGAACTCAAGATACTTTCAACAATGCTGTGGAACATTAGTGTAGGTTGTGAGTCAACTCTGAGAAGCTTTAGCTTCCATATATACTGTTTCCAATACGACAATGTCTTGAATGGAAGCCTGGAGCAGTTGCTTACAAGCTTCTGCACAATCTAAGCTAAGCCAGATACAAGGAATACACATCAAGGAGACTTCACAGAAGCTGACCATGATAGGTTGCCATTTCTTAGATTAGCTTCGAAACATTTCGCCTTGTGTGTAGCCACAAGTTATCTGACTAAGAAGATGGTATGAAGCTCTAGCTCTAATTCAAGAATAGTCTATTCCTTCTTTATCTTGTTTTCATCTACCTCTTGCTCCTTGATCTTCTTCGGTTTAGTGAAGAAGGTCACCGCCCATACTCCCAGCAGGGTTGCTTGCAGGGGCGCCAGCCAATATACCAGTAGGTGCTCAAATGTTGTATGATCTCCTCGAGCATATGCCCAAGCAAAAGCCTAGAAGCATATACCAAAACATGCAATAGTTAGAAAAATGAATTTGAGTTACTAATTTTCAAGAATTGCATGAACCAAGACAAACAATGAACACCAGGTATAATATGAGCGTTATCATGAAGCCAGTTGTCATAATCTACAATGACTGTTGCAGAACAAACTTAACAAAAAAAAAGAATATGCACTACATCTTATAAGGCACACCATCATATAAACTGTTCTGCTGCATGATCCACCTGGCAACTACAAGATCACATAATATTTGCATGTGCCAAAGAGAAGAGTGCATAACTCGATCAATCATAATATGATGTGATAATACATGGGTATAAATATATCAGTATGCAAACTAAGAGGGTGCACACAATGTTGGAATCATAACAAATTTGGTGTTGGGCAGGCCTGGTGCAGTGATGAGAGCTGAATCACTGGGTCACAGGTTCGAAGGAGCTTCTCCACATTTGTAGGGAGAAGACTTATCTCGATTTATCCCTTTCCCAAACCCCACAAGGTCTGCCCTTTTTTCAGTTTGATTCATAAGGAACAAACATTCAAATCCAAAAGGTTCATTTGTGTATTAAACATGTGCATGCCTCATGTGTAAGACTTACAGATGCAGGGTTCATAATCCCTCCAGTTATATCCGAGCTAAGGAGATGAATTGTGTTCTTCCAAATGCTTGTGATCCATGTCTTCATAAAGAAACTTTTCATCTCCTTCTTTTTCAGGGTCACCGATACCATAACAACCATGAAAGTTGCTAAGCCTTCAGCTAACGCACCATGATGAGCACCAACACTTAAGCGGGCTCCTTTACCCACATTAGGGAAAGTTACTTGAATGAGCTTTACTCCAAGAACCGCCCCAATCACCTGATAGTCATGGCGAATACGACAAAATTTAACAGACAAACACACAGATCCGTATCCATAAATAAACAGTTATAGCAGTTAACGGGATTAAAAAGGAAATGTCCATTACTGTATACTGTGAGTTTCAGACTGTCAGACACAGTGACAAAGATTATGGCTTATGGAATCACAGCCATGTTGCCACGAATGAATGCTACAGTAGTATTAGAGGGTGTTTGAATGCACTAGAGCTAATAGTTAGTTAGCTAAAAATATACTAGTAGAATTAGCTAGCTAACAAATAGTTAGCTAACCAGTAGCTAATTTACTAAAAATAGCTAGCTAGTGTGTTTGAATGTCTCTAGCTAATTTTAGCTAACTATTATCTCTAGTGCATTCAAACGTTTCTAGGGACTAATGTTTAGTCCCTTCATTTTATTCCTTTTTAGTCTATAAATTGCTAAATATAGAAACTAAAATAAAGTTTTAGTTTCTATATTTGGCAATTTTGGAACTAAAATAGAATAAAATGAAAGGACTAAACATTAGTCCCTAAAAACCAAACACCCCTTTAGTATCCCTTAGTATTTATGGCAATGATAGCTAGACTTGGTGCGTTTTCTCTTTTTAGAAGTACACTGGATTAATTTTGAGAGAACCAAATTATATAACTAGTGTCTAGTGGTGACCGCTCAGTTTCTTATCCAGTTCAATACCTAGGCCAATCTTTGTTGATCAACCACATTCAACCAAATTACCAGATGGTGTTAGTGTTATAAGCTTCATTAGTAAATACACACCACCGATTGACCGAAGACCAATTCCAGCAAATAGAAGCACGACACAGATCCCGATCGCGGTGTACTGTACAGGAACATCACCTGAGCTGGGATTCGCGCGAACGCGGTGAACAGGTACACGGCGGGTCCGCCGTGGGAGGCGAGCGCAGCGGCGAGGACGGTGAGCGGATTGTAGGAGGCCCCACCCGAGGCAGCCTCGAGCCAGGCGAAGAGGAACATGTATACGAGGGAGAGCGAGACCTTGACGGCCTCGGCCTCGGGCCGTCCCCCGAGGCCGAGTCCGCCGTAAACGAGCAGCTTGACCAGCGCGCCCGCGCAAACCCACGCGGCCGCCAGTGCCAGGTCACCCACCACCAGCCACGGACGGATGCGGGGGCGCGACGGCGCCGGTGACATGGCGGGTTCGGGTTGGGGGTCGGAGGATGGTAGCGGTGGTGCGCCGCTGGAGAGGGAATCTTGTGCCGGAGACTAGAAAGCAAGCCAGTAAGCCACCAATTAATCTAGGGGCGGATTACTTCGTTTTAGCCCTCCGCTGCTTGGAAGTGGGACCCTAAAATGTGTTAGCAAGCCATGATTACCTGTCCACGTGATTAGCGGTAACAATGAGAAGAAAACCACTGCCGCATCTTGTCGGCACGTGCATTGAGCGTGGATAGAATAACGTCCCCCTTTGAGGATGTTGGTTGGCACACTTTTTTTTTTGAAAGATGTTTTCCTTTCCCGACAAATTGTCTTTACCTTTCAGAAGCAATGGGCTAAACACAAGGAGAAAAAAACCCATATATAAAAATGTCTTATTCAAATATCACTACCGAATATTACTATAAAGTGTTTGGTTTCTAGGGACTAATTTTTAGCCACTTTATTTTAGTCTCTAAATTGCCAATGCGAAAACTTTCCGTATTTAACAATTTATGAACTAAAATAGAATAAGATAGAGGAACTGAAAATTAGTCCCTAAAAACCAAACACCCCCTCATCTTGGAAAATGATGAAGATTCCAAGGAGATTTTAATTTCCAACCTAGCTTTTAATGATGAAAAATGTTGTACAGTCAATTTTTTATATACAATTGTTCTGTAATTAAACTACAAAAAGTATTAAAATATTTGAGAACATATCAGTTATTTTTTGAGAACAATATCAGTTACATGTTGTCGGGGACCGTAATTAGGGGTACCCCCAATGCTCCTTAACCTGGCCGGAAAACATCTTCGGAACAAACCATCAACAACTGATGAGCACGGTTCAAGTCAGAGCCTCGTAGGACACGACCTCGCCTCGTCCGAGCCCAGCCTCGGGCGCAGACAATAGTCCCGGGCAAATTCACGCCTCGCCCGAGGGTCCTCTTTGTCAACAGGCGCACCCCCGTTTTACCCAAAGGCTAAGCTCGGGCGAACTTTGTCGCGCAGCGACCTCGACCGAATCGTCTTACCAACCGACCGTATCGCATGCACATTTAATGCAGGGATCACCTGACACCTTGTCCTGACACGCGTGGCTCAGTCGGCAAGGTCGAAGTGACCGCAGTCACTTCGCCCCTTTACTGACCGTTCTGACAGGAAAGCAGCACTGTTCACCCCGCTCCGGCAACTGTGCCAGCCACCAGGGAAAGGCTAACAACAGTCACGGCCTCTACCGAGTTCGGCCTCGGGCACAACAAGGAGCTCCGCCTCGCCCGACCCCAGGCCTCGGCCTCAGCTTCGGTCTCAGGAGAAGGTCTCCGCCTCGACCGACCCCGACCTCGGCCTCAGCCTCGGCCTCGGGAGAAGGACTCCGCCTCGCCCGACCTCAGTCTCGGCCTCGGAGGAGTCTCCGCCTCGCCCGACCTTAGCCTCAGCCTCGGAGGAGTCGCCGCCTCGCCCGACCTCGGCCTCGGATTAACTACGCTACTGGGGATCCATCATTACCCTACCCCTAGCTAGCTGCCTCAGGCTATGAAGGAACAAGACCGGAGTCCCATCTGGGTTACTCCGGTAACATGTGATGATGGTTCCCCGCGTGCGCCCGTGACGTCGGTTGCTCTCAACCCCCTACGGAAGCAAGGAAACGTCAGCAGGATCCATACCGCACCGCCGGCTATGCTTCTACAGGGCTCAAGGCACTTCACCGACGACCACGTTGGTACATCTACAGGGCTCAAGGCACTTCACCGACGACCACGTTAGTACATGTACAGGGCTCAAGGCACTTCACCGACGGCCACGTTGGTACATGTACAGGGCTCAAGGCACTTCTCCGCCAGCCACGTTAGCTCATAGCTACACCCCCATTGTACAGCTGGGCATCTCCTTGTATCTATAAAAGGGGATGTCCAGGGCCTTCCAACAGAAGGAGGGAGAGGGGGAACGGGGAGAAACGCACGTACGAACACACGGACGTACGACGCTGACGAGTGGAGGTAGGCAGAGTAGGAGAGACGCGGTAGAGGCAAACTCAGACAGCTCGCCTCAAGGTCGAACCCTCTCTTTCTCTCTCTCTCTCTCTCTCTCTCTCTCTCTCTCGCTCTCGCTCTCCCGCAACGCTTGTAACCCCTACTACGAGCACCCCGGTGCAAGATAACATAAGCCTCGTTTCCCTCTTGTGTTCCATCTTGCATCAACCCATCTGGGCAGGGACACGCAGCGACAAATTTACTGGTCGGTTGACGGTCCTTACGGGTCCGAAACGCCGACAGTTGGCGCGCCAGGTAGGGGCCTGCTGCGTGTTAACAAATACTTTCCCGTTGAGTTCCAGATGGGTAGCTTTTAGCAGCCTCTTCAGCCCGGGACGGTGCTCCGCTTTGGGAGTCTCGAGTTCATGTCCCTCGACGGCAGCTACGACATGGTGCTCCTCCCCTCGCAGCACGGCAACAACGACGGTCGTCAGCTCGCCCGGCGGCGGCGAACTTGACGACGACTTCCTCCCGCGGTGGAAGAGGAACACCCGGGTTTGCCCCGCCACCCTCCTCGCTGGAGGAGGAGGAGACGGGGCAACCGTGGCCAGGCAGGAGGCGGCACCTCGTCGGCTGTCGGACCAGAGCGAGTCGATGACGCCGGCGCCCCTGCGGGGAACATGTTGGGTGTTGTCCTCGCACCTGAGACAATGGCGGGTGTCACTTCCCCTCAACGTGCCAACCCCAAGCGGACTGATGACGCCAGCACCCTCACGAAGGATTTGTTGGGCGTTAGCCTCGTACCTGAGATAACGGTGCAGTCCGTCCCCGATGCGACTTCGCCACCGTCCATCAACCAAGAGGTACCATTCGTTTTTCATCCTGTTCCCTTTAGATTCAGCTTCGATCCACCAAGCGACCCCGCTTCGGTGAGCGCTTTCGCTAGGGCATATCCTGACCTTCCGGGGTACCATATGTGGTCAACTTGGGACCGACTGACGATCGTCTCAACCTCCGGACCCGCGGGTTCTGAGGAACAGGACGACCCCGACGTCAGTTGGGATCTCTCCGGACTCCGTGATCCTGGTGCCATGCGTGACTTCATGTTCGCATGTGACCACTGCCTCTCCGGCTGCTCTGATGATGGCCACAGCCTTGACGACGAGGGTTGCGACCCAACTCGTGAGTGCTACCACATCGATCAGGAGGATCACGGCGGAGAAAACCACCTTGGTATGCCAGGAAGTGACAGCGCCCTTGCACCTGCGTCTCGCGCTAAGATCCCGCGGGAGCTAGCTATGGTCCAAGTCCCTGCGGGGGGTCAGGACACACAGCTTGAGCAACTCCACGAGATGCAGGCCAAGCTCGACGAAGAAGCAGGGCGGCTTGTGCAGCTCCGACAAAACATCGAGCAGGAGTGGGCAGGCCGGGCACACGCCGGAGGAGCACGTCATCGGGCCCAGGACGTCTAGCGTCGCATTGTTGACGATGCCAGGGTGATGCCACCCCTGGCCTTCGACGGGGCTAGCCAGAACCTAGCTGTAGCGGCGATGCTACTTCAAACAATACCGGAGCCATCCACCACCGAGGGGCGACGTATCCAAGGCGAGCTCAAGAGCCTCCTGGAAGACGCCGCTGTCCGACAAGCCGAGAGCTCTGCCTCCCGGAGGCGAGGAGACCCCTCGGAGCATCGCGCAACGCCCTCCCGACGCATGTGGGAGGCCTCGGTCCACACCGAGCGCACACGGGACGGGACGCCTACAGCTCCGGATCGCCTCGGCGACGAGCAGCACCGCCGCGACCATCGAGCCCGACTCGAGGAAAGGGTGCGCCGAGGCTGCCACCCTAGGTGCGGGGGACGCTACGACAGTGAGGAGGATCGGAGTCCCTCGCCCGAGCCACCAGGTCCGCGAGTCTTCAGCCGGGCCATACGACGAACGTCGTTCTCGGCCCGGTTCCGGACCCCGACTACCATCACCAAGTACTCATGGGAGACAAGGCCGGAGTTGTGGCTTGCGGACTACCGGCTGGCATGCCAGTTGGGAGGGACGGACGACGACAACCTCATCATCCGCAACCTCCCCCTTTTCCTCTCCAACGCTGCCCGGGCCTGGCTGGAGCATCTGCCTCCTGCGCAGATCTCCGACTGGGACGACCTGGTCAAGGCTTTCGCAGGAAATTTCCAAGGTACGTACGTACGCCCTGGGAACTCATGGGATCTCCGAAGCTGCCGCCAGCAGCTAGGGGAATCCCTACGAGAGTACATCCGGCGGTTTTCAAAGCAGCGCACCGAGCTGCCCAACATCACCGACTCGGATGTCATCGGACCTTGCCTCGCCGGCACCACTTGCCAGGACCTGGTGAGTAAACTAGGACGCAAGACTCCCACCAAGGCGAGCGACTTGATGGACATCGCCACCAAGTTCACCTCTGGTCAGGAGGCGGTCGAAGCCATCTTCCGGAAGGACAAGCAGCCTCAGGGAGGGCAGAAGGAAGACGCCCCCGAGGCATCGCTCAGCGTGGCACGAAGAAGAAGGCCAAGAAGAAGGCGCAGGCAAAGCGCAACGTCGTCGACGCGGATCTCGTCGCTGCTACCGAGCACAGGAACCCTCGGAAGCCTCCCGGGGGAGCCAACACGTTCGACAAGATGCTCAAGGAGTCGTGCCCCTATCACAGGGGTCCCGTCAAGCACACCCTTGAAGAGTGCAACATGCTCCGGCGCTACTTCAACAAGGCTGGACCCTCGGCAGAAGGTGGCAAAGACCAAGGCAACAACAAGAAGGGGGAGACAAGGAAGAGGTGTTCCCGCAGGTGCACAACTGCTTCATGATCTACGACGGACAGGTGGCGAACGCCTCGGCTCGGCACCGCAAGCAGGAGCGCCGGGAGGTCTGCTAGGTGAAGGTAGCGGCACCGATCAACCTAGACTGGTCCGATAAGCCCATCACCTTCAACCAAGGCGACCACCCTAACTACGTGTCGAGCCCAGGAAGGTACCCGCTCGTCGTCGATCCGATCATCGGCAACGTTAGACTCTCCAAGGTCCTCATGGACGGAGGCAGCAGCCTCAACATCATCTACCCCGAGACCCTGGAGCTCTTGGGGGTTGATCGGTCCGAAATCCAAGCTGGTGCAGCACCCTTCCACGGGATCGCACCCGGAAAGCGTATCCTGCCCCTCAGACAGATTGACTTACCCGTCTGCTTTGGAACCCCCTCCAACTTACGAAAGGAAACCCTCACCTTCGAGGTAGTTGGGTTCCGAGGGACCTATCACGCGGTGCTGGGAAGACCGTGCTACGCCAAGTTCATGGCCATCCCCAACTACACCTACCTCAAGCTCAAGATGCCTGGCCCTAAGGGAGTCATCACCGTCGGACCCACGTACCGCCACGCTTACGAGTGCGATGTGGAATGCGTGGAGTACACCGAGGCCCTCGCCGAGTCTGAAGCCCTCATCGCCGACCTGGATTGCCTCTCCAAAGAAACGCCCGACGCGAAGCGGCGCGCCGGCAACTTCGAACCGGCCGAGGCAGTTAAGTCCGTCTCCATCGACCCAGCAACGATGCCGGCAAGAAAGTCAGGATCGGCTCCGAGCTCGACCCCAAATAGGAAGCAGTGCTCGTCGACTTCCTCCGCGCAAACGCCGAAGTTTTTGCGTGGAGTCCCTCGGACATGCCCGGCATACCGGGGGATGTCACCGAGCACTCACTGGACATTCGAGCCGGTGCCCGACCCGTGAAGCAGTCCCTGCGCCACTTTGATGAAGAAAAGTGCAGGGCCATAGGCGAGGAGGTCCACAAGCTAATGGCTGTAGGGTTCATCAAAGAGGTATTCCATCCCAAATGGTTAGCTAACCCTCTGCTTGTAAAGAAAAAAGGTGGGAAATGGAGGATGTGCGTAGACTACACTGGTTTAAACAAAGCATGTCCAAAGGTTCCCTACCCTCTACCTCGCATTGATCAAATTGTGGACTCCACTGCTGGGTGTGAAACCCTGTCTTTCCTCGACGCCTATTCAGGTTATCACAAAATCAAGATGAAAGAATCCGACCAGCTCATGACTTCTTTCATCACACCCTTTAGCATGTATTGCTATACTACAATGCCATTTGGTTTGAGGAATGCAGGTGCCACCTACCAAAGGTGCATGAACCATGTGTTCGGAGAACACATCGGCAGAACGGTCGAGGCTTATGTCGATGACATCGTTGTCAAGACAAGGAAAGCCTCCGACCTCCTCTCCGACCTCGAAGCAACTTTCGGGTGCCTGCGCGCAAAGGGCATAAAACTCAATCCCGAGAAGTGTGTCTTCAGAGTCCCCCGAGGCATGCTCCTAGGGTTCATCGTCTCCGAACGAGGCATCGAGGCCAACCCGGAGAAGATTGCGGCCATCACCAACATGGGGCCCATCAAAGACTTGAAAGGAGTACAAAGGGTCATGGGATGCCTTGCGGCTCTGAGCCGCTTCATCCCGCGCCTCGGCGAGAAAGGATTGCCCTTGTACCGCCTCTTAAGGAAGGCCAAGCGCTTCACTTGGACCCTAAGACCGAAGAAGCCCTCGGAAACTTAAAGTCACTCCTTACTAATGCACCCATCTTGGTGCCCCCTGCTGCGGGAGAAGCTCTCTTGATTTACGTAGCCGCAACCACTCAGGTGGTCACCGCCGCGATCGTAGTCGAGAGACGAGAAGAGGGACATGCACTGCTCATCTAGAGGCCGGTCTACTTCATCAGCAAGGTGCTATCCGAGACCAAGATCTGCTACCCACAAATTCAGAAGCTACTGTACGTAGTAATTCTAACATGGCGAAAGTTGCGACACTACTTCGAGTCTCATCTGGTGACTGTGGTGTCATCCTTCCCCCTGGGAGAGATCATCCAGTGCCGAGAGACCTCGGGTAGGATAGCAAAATGGGCAGTGGAACTCATGGGTGAAACACTTTCATTCGCTCCTCAGAAGGCCATAAAATCTCAAGTCTTGGCAGACTTCTTGGCTGAATGGGTCGACACCCAATTGTCGACAGCTCCAATACAGCCCGAACTTTGGACCATGTACTTCGATGGGTCGCTTATGAAAACAGGAGCAGGTGCTGGCTTGCTTTTCATCTCACCCCTCGGGAAACATGTGCACTACGTACTGCGCCTCCATTTTCCGGCGTCAAACAACGTGGCCGAGTACGAAGCCTTGGTTAATGGACTACGCATCACCGTCGAGCTACGGGTTCGACGCCTTGACGCTCGTGGCGACTCGCAGCTTGTCATTGACCAGGCCATGAAGAACTCCCACTGCCACGATCGAAAAATGGAGGCCTATTGCGATGAAGTTCAGCGCCTGGAAGACAAGTTCTACGGGCTGGAGCTCAACCATGTTGCTCGACGGTACAACGAGACCGTGGATGAGCTGGCGAAAACAGCCTCGAGGCAAACGACGGTTCCCCCGGACGTCCTCTCCAGGGACATATATCAACCATCCGTCAAACTCGACGACGCGCCCGAACCCGAGGAGACCTCGGCCCAGCCCGAGGTACCCTCGGTCGCCGAGGGCGAGGCCCTGCGTGTTGAGGGAGAACAGAACGGGGTTGCGCCAAACCAAAACTGGCAGACCCCGTACCTGTAATATCTCCTCCGAGGAGAGCTACCCCTCGATAAGGCCGAAGCTCGGCGACTGGCTCGGCGCGCCAAGTCGTTCATTTTACTGGGTGATGAAAGGGAGTTGTACCACCGCAGCCCCTCAGGCATTCTCCAACGATGCATATCCACTGCCCAAGGACAAGAGTTGTTACAAGAAATACACTCGGGGGCTTGCGTTCACCATGCAGCACCTCGAGCCCTCGTGGGAAACACTTTCCGACAAGGGTTCTACTGGCCAACCGCGATGGCCGACGCTACTAGGATTGTACGCTCTTGCCGAGGGTGTCAATTCTACGCGAGACAGACACACCTGCCCACTCAGGCCCTCCAGACGATACCTATCACTTGGCCGTTTGCCGTGTGGGGTCTGGACCTCGTTGGTCCCTTGCAGAAGGCACCTGGGGGCTTCACGCACCTGCTGGTCGCCATCGACAAATTCTCCAAGTGGATCGAGGTTCGACCCTTAATCAGCATCGGGTCCGAGCAGGCGGTGGCGTTCTTCACAAATATCATTCATCGCTTTGGGGTCCCAAACTCAATCATCATCGACAATGGCACGCAGTTCACTGGGAAAAAGTTCCTGGACTTCTGTGAGGACCACCACATCCGTGTGGACTGGGCCGCTGTAGCTCACCCAACGACAAATGGGCAGGTGGAGCGCGCCAACGGTATGATTTTGCAGGGACTAAAACCGAGGATCTACAACGACCTCAACAAGTTTGGCAAGCGGTGGATAAAAGAACTACCCTCGGTGGTTTGGAGTCTGAGGACGACGCCGAGCTGGGCCACGGGTTTCTCGCCGTTTTTCCTAGTCTATGGGGCCGAGGCCATCTTACCCACAGACTTGGAATACGGTTCCCCGAGGACAAAGGCTTATGACGACCAAGGCAACCAGACCAGCCGAGAGGATCCATTGGACCAGCTGGAAGAGGCTCGGGACGTGGCCTTACTACACTCAGCGTGGTATCAGCAGTCCCTGCGACGCTACCACGCCCGAAGGGTTCGGCCCCGAGACTTCCAAGTGGGAGACTTGGTACTTCGCTGCGACAAGACGCCCGAGGGCGCCACAAGCTTACCCCTCCCTGGGAAGGGCCGTTCATCATCGCTAAAGTTTTGAAGCCAGGGACATACAAGCTGGCCAACGATCAAGGCGAGGTCTACAACAACGCTTGGAACATCGAACAGCTACGTCGCTTTTACCCTTAAAATGTTTCAAGTCGTTCATGTATCTCGCTTTCTTTACATGCATAAATAAAGTCTAGCTATCAAGGAAGGATCAGCCTTGCCTCGGCAAAGCCTGACCCTCCCTCAGGGGCTAGAAGGGGGGAACCCCCTCTGCGTCAAAATTTTCCTCGGAAAATTTTTTCCACCAAAACGACTTTCGTGCCTTTCGACTATATCGATGGCGGTGTCCTAAAGACGAGCAAGAGTGACCTTGAGCGGCAAGGCCGACCGAGCTGAGGGACTCCTACGCCTCCGGGATATGGATACCTTACTCGTCACCTTCCGCGAAAGGTAACTCACGCTCGGATAAGTGATTCTGCTACCGACGAACAGGTCTTAATGCTCGAAACAAGAGGAAAGAAGCACAGCTTTATACCCCAAATGTTCAGGCCTCAGCAGCCACAAAGAACAAACACACGTATTCGGGATAACTATGCTATGTAGATGTCGGCAGCACCCTCGGTGGCTTTCCCGACCTACAACAGATATCTCGGTATTTGGAGCAATTACATTTTTGCTCTTACATTCCCTTACAAATAGGACCCAGTTTCATTCCCGCAGGAACGAACAACCTCCATACCGGAGGGCTACGAGATAACGAGCTCCAAGCAGCTCGCCGGCGACCACTGCACCAGCAGCAACGACCTCCGCCTCGGGCGGCTAGACAGCAGCGGTGATTGCCTTAGGGCAAACACTACTGTGAAAAGGCCCTCGTCCCTGTCCCCCGTCCGAGGGGCAAGGACAAGCCATTAAAGCCCAAGAGCCGGAGGTCCGCCCGCGGGTAGCACCGACGGTCTCGTCGGCAGAGGCAACCACCTCGGCGGTGGGAAGCCTCACCCATGGCAGCCACCACCACCTCAGCACCGACGACAGCGGCCACCTGCGCCCCAAAGTGCACCGGCAGGTCCTCACTCCCGTCCTCGCCACGGGAGCGAGGACAGGACCGTCCGGGGACGCCGACACCGCCCCCGCGGCGTACGATGTCTTGTACTCCCCCTCCTGATGTGGTCGGCCGCGCAGGATGAGCTGAGGACGTGGGGGACTTGCGCACGGCGCGACCGTCGCCCGTGCGGTGGACGGACTGTCGCACCCCGACCAGGCAGCAGCAGTTTGCGTTCCCCCGCGTAGCTGCAGGACATCTCCTCCGCAGGGCTGGAGAACACCCTTCTCCCCCGAATGCTGAAGGAAGAAGCGGGTCGCCGGCCCGTGCGGAAAGCAGGCCCCCAGCTCGGTGCACCCTCCTCCCCAGCACGGATGATGAAAATCTTTGAAGCTAGGGGTAGGGCTGAGGCTGCAGCTTGGCTTGCTTCTCCCCACCACAAGGCTAGTGATCATCCCTACGGATGACCATTAGTGGGGGAACGCAGCCGGGCTGCATGATGAAAATCCTTGAAGTCGAGCGACGACTGGAGAGCGCCGACCCCCACGGGGTCGCGCTCCTCCAACAACAGCAAGAAGAAGGCAACACAGGTGCACCCCATCTGGGGGCTCAGAAGGGGGAAAGACGCGATGAACGCGAGGAGTGTGAAGGCATGGCTATCACCCGGGGGGTCGATCCCTTTTTAAAGGCAGACCTCCTCACTCACACCCCCAAGCGCCACGGGCAAAATCTCCACCGACGCGCTCTAGGGTTCTCACCCTCCGATGCGGGGGCTAGGTCCCACACGTCATGCGAGCTGACCCGAAACCAGCGGTCGGAAGGGCGGACCGCCACGCAAGAAGCATGTAACCGCACCACGGTTGTGCACCCTTTCTTCTTCGTTGCATCCAGCGGTCCAGCATGGAGGCCCGGGCCCACATGTCATGTAACCGGCGCAACGGTTACTACGTACAAGGAAACCGCATCGCCACTCGCTCCAATGTCGCGTCTTCTCGACTGCAGAACCAGTGCCGCGACTCGAGGCAGCCCTACGCGTGACCCAACAGTGCCAATTGAGTGCAACGATCACGGGTCAGCCAGCCGCGGGTATAGGCACGACGGTTGATATGACCAGAGGCGGACCGGCAGTAATTGCAGCAACAGACGGGCGGAAGCAGCAGTCCAATCACCTATAGGTTCGCATCCTCTCCCGAAACGGCAGGGGAGCCCTCTCCCGCAGCATAAAAAACGACGCACCCGTGTTCCGTTCCTCGAACGACTCGCGCACGTGCAACAGACGCCCCGCGAATCGCCCGTCCCGTCGCATTAACTCCTTGGCAGGGCAAGCGACACCTCCGGCAGGAGAAGCGGGCGCCATTTCACCTCCGTCATGATGACCGCGTCAAAAAAGGTGCGCCACATTATTTAAATTTGTATCCTTTTCCTTTTTCCTCTCTCTCTCTCTCTCTCTCTCTCTCTCTCTTGCCACAGGGATCGGGAAAGGGGATATTGCGAAAAGGATCCTTCTCGACGAAGGAAACGGGCCCCGAGCCCTCTTACTGATCAGGGGTTCGAAGGTTGCGCCCTCCGGGGTTTGGCAACCGCCCAGAGCACTCGGGCTCCGAGCCCTTTACTGATCAGGGGTTCGAAGGCTGGCCCCTCGGAAGGGTTCGACAGCCGCTCTAGAGCACGCAGAGTCAGGGATGACCCTGGGTACGTCTGTTACATGGCCGAGGCTCGGGCTACGCTCCCGAGGTACCCTAGGACATTTCCGAGACCAGCGGGAACGATTTGTAACGGAATCCCATCGGAGGAGGCATCGAGCCCTCGGACCCTATCGAATGGGTCCGGGTCCGGCAAATCACCTGCAGGTACTTTTGGAGCGCGCCTCTGGGCCACTAGCCGACCCTTATCGAACAGGGCTCGGGCGTCCACTCGGATCACCCGCTAGCAACTCACTGGAAACACCATGTTCGGTGCCCTCCGAGGGTAACATGACGCTTTCCCCCCTTCCTCCTCGCGGAGAGGCAATGAAGGGGCGTACAATAAAAGTCGAGACGATCCTTGATCGTCCTCTCGCTCCGTGCAGAGGCTCGGGGGCTGCTCTCGCACCAGGCTACGGCCAAACTGTTGACCACGTCAACAAACCAGCTTGAAAACTCGGAGCCTGACCGTGCACCCGGGCTACAGCCAGGCTGTATGAGGGAACAACAAGGCTGACCGAGGCATCACAAAAAGGATTAAGACCTCAGAGTAGTCAAACCACTCCTCTGAGGCCTCGGGGGCTACACCCGGCGGGTGCGCTCGCGCGCACCCATCGGAACAAAGCATAACCGAGAAGGGCCGGTCCCCTTGCAAAAAATCCGGCAGAACCTCCAAGCGAGTACCTACACTCCCTTCGAGGCTCGGGGGCTACTGTCGGGGACCGTAATTAGGGGTACCCCCAATGCTCCTTAACCTGGCCGGAAAACATCTTCGGAACAAACCATCAACAACTGATGAGCACGGTTCAAGTCAGGGCCTCGTAGGACACGACCTCGCCTCGTCCGAGCCTAGCCTCGGGCGCAGACAATAGTCCCCGGTAAATTCACGCCTCGCCCGAGGGTCCCCTCTATCAACAGACGCACCCCCGTCTCACCCAAAGGCTAAGCTCGGGCGAACTTTGTCGCGCAGCGACCTCGACCGAATCGCCTTACCAACCGACCGTATCGCATGCGCATTTAATGCGGGGATCGCCTGACACCTTGTACTGACACACGTGCCTCAGTCGGCAAGGTCGAAGTGACCACAGTCACTTCGCCCCTATAATGACTGTTCTGACAGGAAAGCAGCACTGTTCACCCCGCTCCGGCAACTGTGCCAGCCACCAGGGAAAGGCTAACAACAGTCACGGCCTCTCCCGAGTTCGGTCTCGGGCACAACAAGGAGCTCCGCCTCGCCCGACCCCAGGCCTTGGCCTCAGCTTCAGTCTCGGGAGAAGGTCTCCGCCTCGACCGACCCCGACCTCGGCCTCAGCCTCGGCCTCGGAGGAGTCGCCGCCTCGCCCGACCTCAGCCTCGGCCTCGGAGGAGTCGCCGCCTCGCCCGACCTCGGCCTCGGATTAACTACGCTACTGGGGATCCATCATTACCCTACCCCTAGCTAGCTGCCTCAGGCTATGAAGGAACAAGACCGGAGTCCCATCTGGGTTACTCCGGTAACAGGTGATGATGGTTCCCCGCGTGCGCCCGTGACGTCGGTTGCTCTCAACCCCCTATGGAAGCAAGGAAACGTCAGTAGGATCCATGCCGCACCGCCAGCTATGCTTCTATAGGGCTCAAGGCACTTCATCGACGGCCACATTGGTACATCTACAGGGCTCAAGGCACTTCACCGACGGCCACGTTAGTACATGTACAGGGCTCAAGGCACTTCACCGACGGCCACGTTGGTACATGTACAGGGCTCAAGGCACTTCTCCGCCAGCCACGTTAGCTCATAGCTACACCCCCATTGTACAGCTGGGCATCTCCTTGTATCTATAAAAGGGGATGTCCAGGGCCTTCCAACAGGAGGAGGGAGAAGGGGAACGGGGAGAAACGCACGTACGAACACACGGACGTACGACGCTGACGAGCGGAGGCAGGCAGAGTAGGAGAGACGCGGTAGAGGCAGACTCAGACAGCTCGCCTCAAGGCCGAACCCTCTCTTTCTCTCTCTCTCTCGCTCCCGCTCTCCCGCAACGCTTGTAACCCCTACTACGAGCACCCCGGTGCAAGATAACATAAGCCTCGTTTTCCTCTTGTGTTCCATCTTGCATCAACCCATCTGGGCAGGGACACGCAGCGATAAATTTACTGGTCGGTTGATGGTCCTCGTGGGTCCGAAACGTCGACACATGTGTTTCATTATTTGAGAACTGTTGAATACTTGATTTTCAATTCTGTGAAGACATTGAAAACCAAGGCAACACAAGTTAAATATGTGAACATTCCTCCTTATTTTAACACTTCTTCAAAGTGTTAGCATGAAGGACGAAGGTCTTTAAAAGATGTGAATGGAACAATATAAAATAAAACGATAGTATGTGATAGAGTGTAAAACTCGTCTCATTTACCTTGACATTTTTATTCCATCTTTTTCATATCAAATAAGTTTACAAGCATACCTTTGACTCCTTAACGTAAGGTGGCATGAAAGTTCTTCGAATGCAACATGAAGTTATGATCCTCAAAAGGTGAATTTATGCAGGGTGTTGTTCATCTATTTATACAGAAGATTAACAACTTCGTGAAAAATTACAAACATGTTTATTAAGTTTACACACATATTTTACAAATGATGTAGAGATATTGATAACTTTTTCTCTTTCTTTCTTGATGCACAAGTCTTGAACTTGGTATCTTTGCATCTGAAGTCTCACCCATGTCGAAGCTAGTGGCTTCAACTCGCACAACTTCATGGAAAATTACAAACATGCTCACAAAGTTTACACACATGTTTTACAAATGATATAGGGATATTGATGATTTTTCTCTTTCTTTCTTGTTGCATAAGTTTTAAACTTGATATCTTTGCATCCAAAGTCTCACCCGTACCGAAGCTAATGGCTTCGATTCACACCTTCGCCGTTCGCACACTTTGTCGAAGCTTAGTGTCCCTACCGAATGTTAGCTTCGTTCGCTGTTAGCCGCGTACATGAAACATATTTGTTTATGCTAAAGTGAAAATTTTATAAGGACCTTCGACAGAGTAAACCCCCAACAAGAACATATCAGTTGAGTCTATAACCTCCATCCCTACGCCTTGATTACATGGTTACACACACAAATGGATACGGTTATATTTCCCTTCTTTTTATTCTTATATATGGCACATTCGCTGTAGTGCACCAGGACAAAAAGTTTGCGGTAGTTAGGTACACTGTACATGCTCTAAAAAAGAGAAAATGTCAGAGTGCCGAAACTGAGAAGAATATATATATATATATATATATATATATATATATATACTGTTTTTATATATTACACCTGGGTGCATTCAATATAGAGAATGCACCCAGGCCGAACCTACGCGCCAGGTCCGAGCCAACTGTCCCACCCAGGTCGTCTTCGTCCATCTTCGTCCCTCCCGCACGTCTTCGTCGCTCCCGCCCGCTTCCGACAGAACTTTTTCACTTTCCCGCCCACGCCCCTCTTTCTCTACGAACGACTCAACCTCTTCACATAAGTTGCAATCACACCAGACTTGCAGTTGCAATCACACCAGACCAGCTGTTGCAATTACACCAGACAGCAGTTGCAATCATTGTTTGTTTAACAGATTTTTGGACATAGTTATATAAAAGTTGCAATCACACCAGACCAGAAGTTGCAATTACACCAGACCAGCAGTTGCAATCTTGTTTGTTTAATAGATTTTTGGACATAGTTATATAGAAGTTGCAATCACACCAGACCCACAGTTGCAATTACACCAGACCAGCAGTTGCAATCTTGTTTGTTTAATAGATTTTTGGACATAGTTATATAGAAGTTGCAATCACACCAAACCCACAGTTGCAATTACACCAGACCAGCAGTTGCAATCTTGTTTGTTTAAGAGATTTTTGGACATAGTTATATAGAAGTTGCAATCACACCAGACCCACAGTTGCAATTACATCAGACCAGCAGTTGCAATCTTGTTTATTTAATAGATTTTTGGACATAGTTATATAGAAGTTGCAATCACAGCAGATCAGCAGTTGCAATTACATCAGACCAGCAGTTGCAATTACATCAGACCAGCAGTTGCAATCATATTTTTTAACAAAATTTCTCAGAGTTATTCAAATGCGGGGGACAGAGACACGCTGACAGAGAGGCGCGCGGCGGCGCGGGGACAGGGAGACGCGCGGCGGCGCGAGAACAGGGAGGCGCTCGGCGACGCGAGGACAGGGTGGCGCTCGGCGGCGGTGGGATTTAGGGGAGGAGCATCGAGGAGGCGGCGGCGGCGCGGGGAAAGGGATGCGCGCGGCGGCGGCGGGGGGCTAGGAGGCGCGCGAAAACGCCTGGGTGCATTCAATATAGAGAATGCACCCAGGTGCATTTTAGCAGCGCCGTATATATATCTCTACTACTCTTATGTGTGGACTGTAGGCGTCCACACCTATTTGGTTCTGCCTCTCCGCTCCCGCGCCCGCAGTCCGCTCCCGCTCCCGCTCCGGCAGTCCGCTCCCGCTCCCGCTCGCGCAGTCCGCTCCCGCTCCCGCTCCCGCTCCCGCGCCCGCGCCCGCAGTCCGCTCCCGCTCCCGCGCCCCAGTCCCCCACCAATTCCCCGCCCGTCAATCCGCCGCTGTCCGCTCCCGCGGCCGCGCCCCGATCCCCAATTCCCCGCTGTCCGCTCACGAATGGAAGGTCCGCTCACGAATGGGAGCCGCAGTCCGCATGAATGGAAGGTCGAGCCGCGCCCCGATCCCGCGACTCGCCCGTCGATGGAAGGCCGGGGATTTGGGGAATCGCAGGCCGTAGATGGAAGGTGGCGCATTCATTTCGCGTCTCGCCCGTCGATGGAAGTCCGCGCCAGGCAAAGCTCCGCGGAGGCGTTCATCCTGCGCCACCAAATGCCCAAAATCAGCCGCGCCAGCTACGCCTACATCCCGTCGATGGAAGGTTGTAGCCCTGCGCCCCCAAATCCCACGGATCCGCCACACTCGACGCAAAAGGTCAGTGTGTTTTCATCCTGCGCCCCCAAATCCGCCCGTCGATGGAGGCGTTCATCCTGCGCCCCCAAATCCGCCCGTCTATGTATTTAAAAACCCCTAATCGATCCATACGCCATACGCCATACGCCATCCGCGCGACGGGAAGCGGAGGACACTCGACGCAAAAGGTCAGTGTCTTTTCTTGTGTTCTACCAGCTCTTACTAACAGTTCTACTAGCTATGCAAATTATTGTTTCTGCCAAAACAAAGCGGTCGCTAAGTTCTTTATTATTCCAGAACCTATGCCAGAACCTATGCACCCAGTACACAATTGATGCATAAACTATTTTGCTCATACAACTATTTTATTCCAGTTAAGTGTTGGGGACTGCGATAATTTATGCATAAACTATTTGCGTCCTTGTCGTACGGGTCAGGAACATCATCAGTTGAGTGTCCGGGACCCAGTACACAATTGATGCATAAATTATTGTGTTTGGTTGAGTGTAGTCTCAATATGCTTGCAGTTTAGTTTTACTTGTGACATGCTGTTGGGGCTTGTGTTTGGTTGAGTGCCCTTATTATTACATCTGGTTTAGCTACCTATTCATCTGGTTTACCTACCTATTCATCTGTTTGTGCTTTCGTCTGTATTGAATCCTGACTTGAACAAATATTGTATGTGCAGTAGTTTTAGTGCTTGTAGTATCACATCAATAGTTGAGTGATGGTGCGTGTTTTTGGTTGGGTGTAGTTTCAATATGGTTGCACTTCAGTTTTACTTATGATCTGCTTGTGATAGAACACAAGAAAAACTATGATCTGCTTCCAGTTTTGCAGTTCAGTTTAGTTTGTGCTCATAATGATCTGCTTCCACCTTTCAATTGCTGATTTTTTTATCTCAGAACTTTTGATGAGTAGGTCCTCCGTTCAGTAGTCCTTGCTGTTTTGTTAGGGGAGCTCTTAAGTTTAATGAGTTGGGTAAAACACAATAAAAACTATCTCGATGTGACAGAGTACAACACATACCAAACTCTTGATGACCTGCACATACCATACTCTTGCTGTTTTGTCAGGGGTGATTGTTGACTGCCTTATTTCTGATAATCATCAATGTTCAATCTGGACATGATGCTTGAAGTGGTTAATTCCATGCTGGGGGAGAAAAAAAACAATTGATGATAGAAAGAACAACCATAGCCCAATTTGGTTCGGCATTTCTTCCACCGCCTTGTTCTCCGACAGAAAGAAGTATTATTTTTCATGTAGCTTTAAAAACAAGCATGTGTTGATCCTAATTCAGGCAGACTGATGTACCTGGGTTTAACACTAACAAAACTTAAACCCAGGTTCAAGTTGATCCTAATTCAGGCAGACTGATGTAGTAGTTTGTTCTGTAATAATCCCTTCATGGACTTTAGAATTTTCCAATCACGGGGCAGTTCGTATCTATGATTTGTGGTTTCATTGAAGTAGTTTTTTGTTTCAGCTAGCGAGGGTGTGGAGGAAGGAACGGAAAAGGCGTTTGGTTTACCTGGACCGGACGACAGGACACCGTCGGGGGTTCGCTGCAACGCATCCGCATCTTCTCAGGCCTAGGTAAGCTTTCAAGCAAATTTGTTGCTGCAAATGTTCTTTAATAGCCTGTGATATGTTAGTAAAATAATACCACTTTCGTTGCATTTTTGCGATCATGTTTCAATTGAATTTTCCTAACAAACAATGTTGTTAATGCCGTGTATGCTTGTGTGTATTGGTGGTTTCTATTGGGGTATAAAGTTTATATGCATTCTTCCGGTATATATCGGTTGATGCTAATCTCTACTACTATAAATCATAAATCAGAGCAATAAATCATGTTTTTTTGTGCACACATATTTGTATGGGGTCTCAAGGCTATATATCCTTGCTCTCCCTCCTTTTAAATAACATACTTGTACCGAATCATAGATACGAACTGCCTCATACATACGTTCGAGTCAAATATAAAGTAAAAGGATTGCTTACTACACAATACACACTAAATACATAACCATTTAAACTATTTGATAATTATAATATTGAACCGCGAAAGTATGACATGTGTTACCATTTATGTTACACGCTGCAAGGTTTTGATGGAACCGATCGTATTGAACCGTGAAAGAGCCGCAACGGCCCAAAGAAAACGGATGCCTATGTAAGTTATTATATATAAATATAATAACACTTAATTTGTCTATCAAAGTTATGACCGTTATTTAAAAGGATGTTTACTATATAGCTTCAGGTTGTTCGACGACTACCGTGATGAAGATTTTTATGGGCTACCGCGCAAATACAGTATTGTGGCTCGGGTAGAAGTTAAATTCCCGATTGAACCACGTTTTCGTGATAGACAACATTTCATATTATCTGACATCAATGTAAGCCAACAATTCTCTAACTTTCATTTTCAAATTTACACGCTCTTCATAACATCGCCTCTTCTCCTACTAAAATACTATTAGGGAGCCAAGATCGAGGCCATAACATATATGTATGAGACAGTCAAACATTTCGACAATTTGCTCCATGAAAAGCATGATTACAAGATGCATAATGTAAAGTTCAGTCTTCATCCGGGTGAATTTAATTTTCGTCATCTAAATGGTCCCATGGAATTGTGTCTTGATCAACAAACTATCGTGGAACCATACACTGTTCCAATTCAAATGGCGCCATTCCCAAAACAAATACTCTTGAACCTTGCTGATATTGCCGAGTTGCCAAACAGGACTTTAGTCGGTAAGAATATATCGATCTCTTAATATTATTATAATATCGTTTACACAAAATTCAGTATTAATCCATTTATAAATTCTTATTTTTGTAGACATAATGGCTATTGTAGTCCACTTGGATACAATTCATCGCACAATGTGGGGCCCTTTCAGAAAGATTGTTATAATGGATGCTAGGTATAATCCGTTAATTGTATATATATTCAAATTTAAATATTACTAACATATTCTTATCCACAATCAATGTCGTAGGGGGTATTTACATATCATTAAAGTTTGGGGTGACCTACTAAACAAAAATGCACTCCGCTGGGCGTTGGCTAAGGAGGATTATGGCATAATAATTGGGACTATGTTTAGACGGTTCAGAAGACAAGGTACAACATGTCTTTACACCTTTCAAAACCATCTGTCACTAAGTTTTGCTTTATAATGATTCGTAACAAAGATTTATATGTGTAATTATAGAGTGCCTCGAGTCTTCGGATCATACCGCAATACACTTCAATCCGTTCCATCACAACACCCATCATTTTGGACGTAAGTATATTCTAAAAAATTAATTAAATTTAAACCGTCATTGTTCTCATTATATCATGAACTACGTGTAGATGTGATTAATTATGGCATTCATTGCAGCAATTCAAAGAGCTTTGGTGGCGCGGAACAACCGTCAGTTTGCGGTTACATTTCTTGAAGAACAAAGGCGTAGATAGATTCTACAAATTCGCAAAGAACAATAATTGGGACTATGCTTAGTCGTAGAGAGATTCTATAATGATAGAATACGTGTCGTACTGTTATTGATCAACCGAAAGCAACATGAGGCAAACTTGTATGTCTATGAATTTTGTTTGTAATACCTATTACATGGGTTTAATAAGAGATATTTTGTGAAAATTTTGACCGTGCAAATATAGACATGAATTATCAGCTGCCATTGAACCATAATGATAATTGTATTTTTTGACTTGATGGATTATCAGCTGCCATTGAACCATGCTTGCCGGCGATATATACATGAATTTTGTTCTGATGGTGGCTTTCTGTATCCATTCCATGCTTCACACTGCATTACTCAGAGTTCAGATAGTAAAAGAAAGCTTCAGAACACACAATTATCACCATTCAACTAGAGTGTCAATTGATTTATGTGGACGTAAAAGTAATAGTCTTACAAGAAACAAAGTGGAAACCTGAGCTTCCGTGTACATTTAACATCCGGGGCCTCCTTATGCTGCTGCTTGTTCTCTTTCGGTTCGCTATGATCATGTTGCTTCAGCCGGTACCTCCGTTTTGTTTGCCTTGCACCTTTTCCGTTGACGTCCATCGAATTATCCCTTGTCTATTCACCCTTGTGAGCAATCTGCCTCCTCTTGGACTTCTGCCGCTGACGCTGGGAGTCCCGTGCCTTTTTGAAGAACTCAAATGATTTGGGAAACTGATGCTTATCGATGAGATGCTGCTGCCGACTCTTGTAACTCTTCAATTTCATACCACAACCCTCCACCATACACTCGTACTGTTATAACAAGTTGCAGGTAGCAACATATGTGGTCATTGTCAGACTAAAAAGCACTTCTGTAGAACTCATCATTATCAGAATCTTATCTATGGGTCTACTTTCCTCAAACAAAAAAGATTCTTACTAATGGTCACAATCTCAATTCAAAAAAATATACTAATTATAGTAGGCTTCGACAGTTGGTGACAAAGGAAATAACAGTTCACCAGGACATGTTTTAACTAACCTCCCCAGCACCAAGGAATAAATAAGTGTGCTCTGCCAAGGTCCTACCAACCACCTTGAGTGCTGCTAACAAACCTGCAAGGACCACTGATGCTGTGCCCTGCAAAAATTCATATTTCCAAATCAGTACAATCACAAAAGGCAGTAAACTGAAGGATGATGATCCCAACTAATTAAGGTTGCCCCCCTGGTATCGGTAAAAATAAAAATAAAAAACCACAGGAAGCAGCTCCTCCACGTTATCAATTAAAAGCTTGTAGAAAAGCCTCTCGTTCCTCTCCTGAAACTTGCTAGAAACTCCCATGAGAAATATGGTGATTTAACAAATCTAGACCATATCAGGCTGGAGCTTCTTAGCTAAGCTGAAGCACATTTCGATAAATTATTATTGAAACTAAAGAGTAGTAGATAAAGACAGATGCTCAGCAATAACCTACAGTTTGTTCAGACTCAAACACAAACTATAGAGTTTTCACATCAAAATTAAAATCATGGTACAAGAATATTTCTAACTACGAAGTGATGCTCGAGGCACCGCTGGCAATCCTGGTTTGTGTTTGAGTCAAATATATTTTTAACAGAAACCTATGTACATCAAACTAAGGTATCTATCTATAACTTTCTGATTGGATGCCCAATTCTCAAGAGAGTTTTTTGCTCTGTCCCTACTTGCTTCAGTCTCGGTAGGTTCAGTCACTGTGAAAAGTGGAAATAATGGCATACCAAGAATAGTCTGAATTACTTGATTTGTAAAACATGATCTCCAAACAGGCAAATCACAAGCACAACAGATAGTAGCAAAGTGGATATAATGGCATATCAAAAAGCTTCTATAGACCAAAACAGCATTACCAAGTGACAAAAAACTTCTATAGACCAAAACAACATTATTTTGTTGAGTGGAGGTAAATATGAGACTGTGATTGCAACACAAACAAATTTAGAAATAATTTTGCTTGGTAACCAAACTGTACAAAGACCAGGTTAACATATAGGCAAGTGATGGAGATAAGATTAAATCAACACATGAGTTTCTACACGCCAACAATGTGATAGTGGCAAAGACAATTGCATCCAAAAATAAATAAATAAAAAGACAATGTTTCTAGGAATGTAGTAGTAAAAAGTTCATTACCAGGGAAAATATGTTTTGGTGATGTATATATAGGCTCTGGTCTCTTTAGATGAAGGCTCCAGTCTCTTTATAATTTGCCCATAAAAATGAAGTGGGTACAGATAACATACATACAAGGCTAAGATTAACATGAATTCAACACAGTAGTTTATATACTTAACAAATTCAATTCTTTATATCCATACTACTAAGTACCCTACCAAAATTGGTTTCACACGGATCCTATGTATATGGTTTCCTATAAGTGAGTTGAAATATTTACTACTTAGCTGGTACTGGTTGTTCTCTTAAAATATTTTCCTGCACTTTAACTTGTGACCTGTGAGACATATGGAAAACACTTTAGGCATAACAAACTAAAAAAAAAGTAACCTGTGAGACATGTGCTGGGATGGTATGTTCATATATATGTAATTTCACTATTTTGATCCAAGAATAAACCCAACATAATGTATGAAATTTCACTATTTTGACCAAGAATAAACCCAGCATAATGAAAGGTTCCTTAACAAATATTTTTTAAACTGAATCTGTATGTTATCTGTCCCTCCTAATATATCAGTTTACTAATATCTTTGCTAATAGGAATGAACAGGGTAGTTAACAGGTGCAGACAAGGCTAAAATGAACATAAATTCAACACATTAGGGTCTGTACGTTAACATACATTGTACCAGAGGGATTTGGGTATCTGCTGATGTCCAGTATAACAAAAGACAAATGTAGGTACCTTAGCTAAATTAAACGGGGTTGGTTTGCTTGCAATCTTGATGGCATGTTTTCCTCAAATATCCATGTACATGCTTGTCCTTTTTGTTACCTGATGAAACAAACAAAGATTTCATACCCTATAATTAGATAAAGGGTCTTCTGCAAATAGTTACCACATTTGTCTGAAAGCAGACTACAACAAACATTGAGTTTCTTGTAAAACGAAACAACTAAAACAAGCATGCTCAGTGATGCCTGGTTCTTAGAGAAATTATGATCCTAGACAGTATTAGAGAAATTCCACTCGCTGTTCAGTGCTACTACCAAATCCACCTTCTGGTACCCCGTTTAGCAGCTCGATCCAGTGGTTTCAGCCACCAAGCGCCGCCCTTGCTCGTGCCGTAGAGATAGGGAGATAGGGAGAGTGATGCCTGGTTCCCGTCGATGCCATGGCAAGCGCCGCCCTTGCTCGCGCCGTATAGAAGAGAGTGCACCAAAAATCTGTGACGGCGGCAAGCGCGTCGGAGAGCGGGGTGGAGGCCGACGCGGAGGCAACAAAGAGGAGGGAGGCGAGCGCGATGGTGGGGATGGGCGTCTATTGTTGTAGGCTAGCATGGATGGAACGCGTGCGGAGCGCGCGGGCGAGGATGGAACGAGGGGTGGGGAGGAGGAAAACAAACTTTTTTCTCTGTATGCATGTACATATGGTTTGGTTGGATAGGGGCATTTGGAAAAGCCTGTTGAACATGAAGTATGTAAGTACACAGTCCGGTAAATACCAAAACAAAAAGGAAAACAAACTTTTTTCTCTGTACCTGATAGTAATATGGTCTTCCAATGGTTGCATTACCCTAAGCGAGCTTCTGGTCGAGGGATGCAACGACGCCTATAAATTCTTGGCCTCTCCTTCTTCTGGCAACACAAAACACATCCAGGGGATTTTGCCCTCCTTGCAACTGCAGTGCTGCTCAGTGCCACTGCCAGCAGATCTAGCTGCTCTGTCTCACAAACCCGGTTGCTTTGCTGCTGCACCTGCAAGTCTGCAACTGCGCACAGAGTTGTCGATGATGGGAGAAGTGGACCGCCGACGAGCACGACCGCTTCCTCCACGCGCTGCTGCTGTTCGGCCGCGACTGGAAGAGGGACCACGAGTAGACTTCAAGACTATATATATCCAAAACCATATACATACCTTGTTGATTTTCCATTACATCACCAAATCAGCCCTTAATCAATTACTGTGTGAAAACTTAACTAAGCCAGTTCCTATGTCCATGATAGGGTTTCTTTATGGAGAACGGAGAACCAACAGAAACAGATCAGATGGACCATACTAATGGTCGCACACCATTGACAAACATCTCAAACACCATTACTATAGGTAAAGGTTTTTACACGCGTGTCGATTAACGTTTGAAGCATAGTATTTAGGGGAACACTAATACACAAGGTTATATTGTAGCTGATGAAAATGGATCGAAAAGGCTTGGTCCAAATGTCGATGCTAAGGAACGTAAGAGGCAAAGGGAAAGGGAAAGATATGCGGCGATGACCGTTGAACAAAAAAACGAGAAAAGTATAAAACGTCGTGAAGTACGCCAACGAAATAAAGGACCTCCTATACAACCAGAGGCATCTAGAGGTGATGAAAAAAGTTAAATTCCTAATTATTTTAATAGATCCTCTTGTGGATTAGTGAATGTCTATTAATCTTATTTTGGTTTTCATTGTGTTTCACAGTTAGTCTTTCCGATGGGTGTAGCACAATTGATTTCACAAACTTTCCAACACAAGGTATTGCGGGTATACCTATCACAATTTTTTTTCAACCCATCGTTTTATAAATACAGATTTGCAGCCATGAAAAATCATTTTGCCACTGTTGATTTGGCAGTTCCAAATTTGAATCTAGATGATGATAGCGATTGGTTGCATAGGAATGAGACATTCAAGTCAGACGATGTTTTCACAACGAGAGACCTTCTGACACCAGGTACATGACTGTTCACTCAACTAATTTTGCAAAACAGCTGATTTCAGGCGGTTTAACGTATACATGCCTTATTCCAGGCGGTGTGCATGAAACTTTTGGTAACACGCCTAACCATAATTTGGGAAGGACCGCCTACTTTAGAGAGCGGTACAAAAACTTAACTCCAGCCGAGAGGGAACTTAGGCGTGAACGCCTTAGGTTGTATAATAATACACCAAAGCGGAAAGAGTCAAAGATAGAGTACATAAGAAAACGTAGAGCACTGTTGGCTGACACGTTGAGTCAGGAGTCCATCGCCATGGAGTCCCCAACATATACCCCTAAGGTTGTGCACCCTACAACAGATGCAATTGAACCTGATGGATCCGCAGTTACCCCCTGCGACTGGGTTATTCCTGATATCGCCAGTAACCCGTTCCTGCCAGCTTCAACAAAGACTGAGGATGCTGATTCACTGCGTATGTCTACTAGACCACAAAGACGTAAACAACATGTGCCACGTGGTGAAAGACAAGCTATCTTAGCCCGTCGAAACCGGCAATTTGAAGCATCCATTTCAAGGAACATGGCTACTGCGACTGAGGATACTATTAGTGACGCCGAGGAAGGGGATGATTGGACACATACCCAGTCGAAGCCAAGGGTCATTTCCAATGGTAATTGTTAAGAATCTTTATTCAGGTTACATATTTTCACCACCCTTTTATCCTGAATGCCTAGGTATTTTATGTGGCTTGTATTTTCACCCTCCAGTTGATGACGATGACGGTGTCGTATTTGAAGACGATGCTGATGAGAACGAGGGATACCTATTCGCTGGGCAATGTACTAATTTAAATCTTTTTATGATATGGTACCAATGCTTATATAAATACATATGTCTTACTCATTGTTTCCAAAAAAAATATCAGATGAGGATACCGATGAGGATATAGAGATCGATGGTAGTCAAGATGAATCGACTGCCACTGATGTTCCTGACCCATACGACAAGGTGTATAGCAACATCCCTGAAGAAACACATATGCTAAAGACTGTTCCCAACTGCAGTTATTGCACCGCGAAGAAGTTTGAGTATGAGTCACCTGGTTTTTGTTGTCGTGGTGGGAAGGTTGAGCTAGCCCCACTGGAGACCCCTACCCAACTCAAATTGGTTAGTGGATGATTAGTTGAGTACTTCAAACTTGACTGTGCATAAGTATGGGATCTTCATTTTCATTTCTGTTGTGGGCTGTGCAGTCTATTCAATGTCGCTGAGGCAACAGTTACAAGATCCTGGAAGAAAACCCGTGCCAGCTCTACACTACAATAAGGGTGATAAAGATGTCTCGCCCAATGGAAGGTATGCTTGAAAGTTCCATTATATTAATTTGAATGATACATCTGATACATATTTTCATTTCTGTTGTGGGCTGGCCTCGGTTTATCCCTGGGACTTTGGCACTGTTTCTTTAACGGACTGGCGCAAGTATAGTATCAGATTTTAATGCGAACGACGAGGACAGCAAACTTATATAATGTGTTGCTGATATATGATGGCAGGGACGGTTAATTAAGCATTCCAATCCTCAGCCATGGCCGTGGACACTACTCAACCGGAGTACTGGCTCAACTGGAGGTTCTTGCTGTGCGCGCTCTGGGTCTACTCCTGCATGGCCTTGGCATTCTTCTTGATTAAGAAGTACGAGGGGGCCAGTTCACCGGACAGCAATGGCGATGACGGTGGAGACAGAGAAGAGGCGTTACCACGTGTCAGACCTGGTGTTGTTTATCTTGGAGATTGCTGGAAGACATGCCTTGAGGGTATCCACCCTGGCTGGCTGCTGGCATTTCGCGTTGTGGCCTTCTTCGTTTTGGCTTCGCTGCTCTTGGTCGACATCATTACTGAGAGATTCCCTCTGGCTTGTGATGCTACATGCCCAGCAAGTTTCTTAGTTTCTATGTTGAATTAGTTGAAGCTAGAAGGCCAGAGTTGGTGATTTGGGTTCTGCGATTTTGGTCTCAGGTCTGATGGGGCGGAGCCGCACCTGATGAATATCCAGTTCCAGAAGAAGATGCAGCTGCAGGTGCCTAAACATCTATTGAATACCCAGTCAGCTTACACTGGCTCCTGCTCCTTGGTTTGAATATTGCGGAGCGTTTCCCAGACCGGGCGATACGGCGACGGGGAAACACACAATGGCACAGTCCCTCCCAGCCCAAGAAAATAAACCACGTGCTTTGCTGTCAGTTCTGTTGAGGAAATAGGATTTCATTTGAGCAGATACATGATGTCAAGCTAAACAACGAAGCACGTGGTTTATTTTCTGGAGGGCGGCGTCAAACTAGGCGCTGGGCGTGCTCGGCCGCGACGCCTTCTGGCTCCGTTTTCTGGAGAAGAAGCAGCAAACACGTGGAGGACTAGCTAGCACTACGGGAAGATGCCGCCCTTCCTGGAGCAACCATTCAGCTAACGCAAGTGAAGAACTTCATGCTCCTGTGGCTAGACCGTCGCCGGCACTGCCAAGCCAGCTGCTGGCTTAACTAGGATCAATCAGTGGGCAGGTTTAATATTTGAAATATCGCTCGGATGTGCAGAGTAAACAGCAGCAGATCGTGGGCTCGAAACATCTGGTCAGTGACAGTTTGCTTGAGAGACTAATTAATTGTCTTCTATTTGGCTCTATTCAGGTTGGTCTTGTAACGTCTCTCTTTAAGTAACAGCTCATTGTCAAGCTAAACATCGAAGCAACCAGGTCATCCCCTTGGACCCTCGCTCGCTCTTCTCGCGTTAAGCTTAATCCTCAGCTGCCTCTGCCTCTGGCCTAGCTTGAGTTGTAATTAACCAGTTCATTAGATTAATGAATTTGCTTTACTTTGTTTGCTTCGATGTTTAGCTTTACTCCCCTCCTCAATCAGGTTGTCCAGGTGTATCATTCATGTTACTTAGTGGACCTCTGACAGAACATAATACCCTCCCCTTACCTTAGTTCTTTTTTTCTACCATCAACATGTCATGACTCTGTCAGTTCTATTTCTCTTAAGCATGCATTGGAAACAAACTCTGTCAGTTTTGTTTCTCTGTCAGTTCTGTATCATTGGAAACAAACTCTGTTTAAGGTAGTGGAGCATGGTGTATCATGCATGCATACCTCTGTCAGTTCTGTTTCTCTTAAGCATAAGTCTGTTTTCCTGGAAACCAAACCACTGTTTAACAGCTTGAATCTGTATCGCCTGAGGGTTGTTATATACTCCTATATATAATGCAGAGGTATCGCCTGAGGGTCCAGTTTCCAGCCGTTCTCGAGATCGAATCTGCATGCCATGACGTCCCAGGGCCCGGCGTCGAACGAGGTCTTGGTGATCGTCTTCCAGCGGCTGTCGCCCAGGTCCGTCACCGCCTGCCGCGCCGTGTGCCTCAGGTTGTCCGAGCTGCTCTCTTCGCTCCGTCTCGAGTTTCTCGCCGACGTCGACGACGGCAACGCCGACTCGTCCGCATGCTTCGCTGGCCTCGGCGGTGCCAGTGCGGGCTGCGCCCGGCGCAGACGCAGGCGCAGGTGCGGCGATGCCGTTCCAGCAACAACTTGGTTTCCGCCGCTGCCCAAACTTCAGCAGAGGCGATCTAAGAAGAAGCAAGTGTACCGGCTCATGTTCTGACGGCCGTGTTCACGTGGTGTAAGATCTGCATTGTGTAATCCTTCTCCCGGACAAGAGGTGATAGGCACTGCTTCTCCTGCGACTTTTGATGACAAAATATATTATGATTCACACACGCTCTTATGCCTACTTTAGATTGAATTTGACATACTTGAGCTACTTGGCTGCAGAGATTGGATCCTCCCTTCCAGACAACCTGATAGAACGACAGTGTATAAGAACAGGGCTCTTAGGACGCCTTTTGTCAAGGTCAGTCCTTTTGCATCAAGGATCTTTCTGTTACCACGGAACAGTAGTTACTAATGTCCATAACTGTGCAGTTGGGTCATAACTCTACCCTGAGAATTGAGATAGATGATCATGTGGTGCAAGATATTGAGTCCCTCATCTTTGATGACACACATAACAAATGGTAATGCTGCTGTTTGGATTACTGTGTACCACTGCTTGTTTATTTCAATGCACAAGATATCAACCATTTGAACCCTACTTTGGACAGTTTTAAAAACAATGGCCAGAATTTTCAGATTCAGCTCCAGTTGAGAAAATAATGTGGTGCACGCTATATTAAGGGCACCATGCTTACCATGGTACTGTTGGGTATCATATATTAATCACTGTGTCTGATCACTTCACAAGTAAGCGTCTCCGTGGATGGAGCCTGAAGTATATTCAAATTCAAGGCATGCCACAAAGCATCTCGCGTGTGGGATGCTCCGGCGTGTGGAAAGTAGAAAAGCCAAATAAATGGGTACATGTACAGCAGGCGTGAGTTCTTAAATACTCAGATTCCTTGTCCATAGGCAAATGCATAGTTCATACGAATCAGAGTGCACGATGCACGCAACTTGACGTCTCTATCGTTGTTTTCAACATGATGAACATGCAAATTTCGTGGTATTAATTGGGACCGTCTGATTTCTCATGGATACATAGTTCTATTCTACAAGCATTTGAGATAAAGGGATCATGCAAACTGAAAAATGGGAGATGACATTACTGTACAACTTAGTATAATTCATAAACGGGATGTTTGGCTGGCATAACTCCGGTGTTGACTCTGGATTTTTTGAGAGCCGTAGTATATTTTTGTTTTTGTTTTGGAATACCTCATATACTGCTTCGGCAATCTTGGTATTCAATCTTGAAATACCTCATATATTCTGGAGAAATGGTTTCGGTTCGCGGTGCGTACGTTTGGGGTTGTTTCTCCCTCGCTTCTTCCTGGCGGCGGAAGATAGAGAAGGGCGAGTGGCCGCGCGGAACATCGACGACCGAGAAACCCCCTCGTCAGCAACTCCATCTGCTATTCTCCCTGACGGTGTTCCTGGCAACAAGATACCTGATGCTTTTGCCTTCATTCTTCTCACTAGGTGAGTGCCCATGCGTTGCAACGGGGACTTACGTATTATATGTCTCCGTTGCAACGCACGGGCATATACCTAGTATATATATATAGTTTCCGTTGCCAGGTCGAAAGGTCGAACTCGGACAGCCAGACTACAACTGATGTGTGATATCCGAGGAAAGGTGCTTTTATACCTTTATTAGGGTCGTAGAAACCATTTGTTGAATCTCATACACATAGCCAGCTGTACGCCTGTACTTCACAATAATTCACAAATATCGTATTTTCTATTGAAAGCCTTGTGGGGAGCCTTGGGGGGACCCGTATCTCGGTATTGAGTATTGTGGGCACGCACACGACACATCTCACACTAATCATAAGCTTGGATGGAGGCTCGAACCTGAGACTCCGAGTCCAAGAGGAGATCAAATGAGGTCAGGGAGTACGAGTTCAATATAACACCCATTTGCTTGCCCGCGTTGGTTATTGGACTTGCCGCCGGCACCACCTATAATCACGAACACAACTAATTCAAGATGTAATCACCATATTGATCTTAGTTTGCCATGCACTGTATCAAGTCCACAGTATCAAACCTTGTCGGGCTGTTGGAAGGAGTTCTCATCCCGCAGCCAACCCGACGTGAGAACCGTCTTTATGGATCCAAATGTCTGAATATCAGTTTCCAACCCAGTTACAGATATATTCAGACTAACAGCTTTGCTTCCAAAATTTACAACCTGCAAAAGAAATTTTCTTAGCCAAGTTTTTTTTCATTTTTATTCGCAGAGCTAAGGTCCTAAGTAAGAGAAAGAGATCACCTTTATTTTCATGTAAGTGTTCCCATCATGTGGGTTATTCCAAGTGATAGCAGATGTGACCAGTTGGTCGTAGTTCGGTAGTTGAATAGTGGACGGATGAAGTGTGGCGCTGCTTGAATCTTTGAAAAAGTGCAGCATCCAGTAATTTGGACATCCATAGTGCTGCCATGAGTTAAAGACTATAGCATCTGGGTTCCACCTATCAAGCGAGCAGTATTTTTTGTTAAATATTGATGACATCGTCAAATACAGACACAGTTACCATGCAGAAGTAAATATTCACATTTACCTTTGGTCATTGTCGTTTACAAAGAGTGGAGCACAACTTGCCATCTCAACCACGTCGCTGCATAGAAAAAGTTTCAAATCAAAACAGGTAAGTCTGCAATACAATCTACCATCAAGCAGGAGCCAAACCAGAAATAATGTTACAAAAACCTGTTCCTTTCTAATCCAATGAGAAATGCAGCTTCAGCTAAAGCAGCTATTAGTGTTCCTCGGCCAGCATCATTTCCAGTTACAGCATATTCACTAACAATTGCCTGCAAAATACGAATTATGTAGGACATTACCAGCCAGTTGTAAAAGGATGACAACTGAGGTAGCAATAGCAAAGCAAGTACCTTGGGTCCGGTACGGGCTGTATTATCAAACATTCTAGATTTGGAAAACATATCACCTGATGAAGTATAGACCTGAAGCATAGCAGATGTCACCTCTACTAGGAAAAATATTATCTAAGGGTTGATTTGGTGACAAGAGGATCACGGGAGATCAGAGGGGATTGAGGGAGAAATGAACTAATTTCCCTCTCAATCACCTCCAATCCCCCTGTGATCCCTAGTCACCAAATCGGCCCTAAGAGAAACCCGAGCAAGACAGTCATTACATGAACATCATACAAATCAGCTGGGTTGTCTGATGAAATAGCAGATCTGTCACAGCTTGAAATGATTTTGATGTCTGGATAGGATGCTTTTATTGCAGAGTAGAACTTCACATAGTTATCTACAAAATGGGACAAGTATTGGTTTTCTTGGCATAACAATAAAAGGAAGCAGAAGAAATTGGATATTGCTATGACGCCAGCCAGGAGGAAAATGGTATTGTGTGGAAACCTTTATAATAGTACTTTGAACATTCTTGATTTCCTATTGAAACATAATAGAGCTGAAAGGGCTCCGGATGCCCCATTGCTGCACGAACTGAACCCCATGCAGTCTCGGGGTCTCCCCTGGCAAACTCAATACCATTAACAACATCCTGCAATATGGCAGGCATGAAGAAATTTCAACGACAATACAATGTGAATCAAGTAATTGATGATATTCAATTTAAAAAAAAAATCTTAGAATGGAACTGTTAGACTGTGTGTGTAAGTGTGTGTGGGCCGGCACCACTGTTGGGCTGCCGGCCCATTAGGGTTAGTGTTGAGTCTATATATTGTACCCATTCTTTATGCAATACAATAGTTCATCCTTCTACATGGTATCAGACTAGGTTAGGGTTTCCTCACTTCTTTCCCCAGCCGCCACCCCACCTCTGCCCTAGGCCCGGCTTCCGCGCCGCCGCCCTGGGAGGCCCATCCTTCCCTCCCGGGGCGGCTCCTCTCCAGCCGTCGGCTCCCAGCCATCCTAGGCCGGTGAGCCTCCCTGCGCGAGATATCCTGGAGCTCGGTCCCTACCACCTCCCCTCGTGCGCAGGGCGCCGGCGCACACGCTCCTGGGGGCGGCCTCCCTCCCCTACGCCGCCAGGGCACCTCCTCCCTGGCCTTGAACCGCCGCCGGACCTCCCTGCACCGGCAGGCGCGGTCTCTCCCAGCGGCGCGGTTCCCCATGGCGCGCCGGAGCAGCCCCTCTGCTCTCACCCCTCTCCTCTCCAGCTCGGCAGCAATGGCCGCCCTCAGCTCTTCCTCTCTCTGCTTCCTCTCCGGCCGTCTGGCTCCCTGTTCGGCGGGCACAAGCCCAAAGGACGCACGGCGCTCTGCCTCCAGCCCCCATGGTGGCCGCGGTCTCTAGCCGGCTTCCCGCTGCTACTACCTCTCCCAGGTCGCCAGCCAAGCTTCGGATCCATGGCGCTCGGCGCCTGAGCCCCATTTCCCGCGCGTCGAGATGGGGCAGGGCGCGTGCAGCCCCTCTGCTCGGTTCCCTGTTCCCCATGGCTGCCTCCCTAGGTCGGCATCCTCCCCTTCGCTGCGTCCCTTGCACGTGCACCCTCCTCTTCGCTGTGTCCTCCGTCGGCACCCTCGCACGTGCCGCCCTCCTCATCGCGTTGGCCACCTCCTAACTACCCACGCTGATGCCCAGCAGCGCCTCACCCTTGGAGCTTCTCCCGTCACCGGTGCCATCAACACCCCTTACCAGGTCCGGCGTAGGCCCCTGCCCGGCTGGACCCACCCTGCCGCCCACCCCCTTCATCGCCTTCGCTGGATCCGTCGTTGCCGCGGCCTTTCCGGCCGGATCCCCCTTGCTGCGACTTTCCTGGCTCAATCCGTCGTCCCTTTGGCCGGATCGCGTCTTCCCGGCTGGATCCGTCGCTGCCGTGGCCTTCCCGGCCGGATCTGTCGTTCCCCTTCTATTCTGCCGCGGGCGCGGACACTATGACCGGCTGTTCGAACCAAAAATGGGCCGGCGGACTGTCCGGCCCTGAGGCCGGACGGTCCGCGGTCCGGACGGTCCGCGCCTGTGGGCCGGACGGTCCGCGCGTGCGCAAAACAGATTAGGGTTCCGAGTTTTGTGCTACGGTTGTTAGCTAAAATCATGGGATAAGCTCGGAAATTAGTTTGTAAAGGGTCCAGCCCCCCTCCTCTATAAATAGAGAGGTATACGACCGATTTGTAATCAACAATCGAATCAATACAACTTATATTTCGCATTTTATCCTAGGAGTAGTTCTAGTCTAGTTTAGGTTTAGTCTTCCAATCCCCAAATTCTCCGCCTCTCCTCGACTCTACGTCGATTAGAGGAGTCTAGGTCGGTCTACCCGAGCCTAGACACAACCTAGGATCTCTACTCCCCGACGGGGTCCCTCCCGGGAGCGAGATCCAGGCGCCGTCGGCGATCTTCCGCCGTCCCTGCGTACGCGCGGACCGTCCGGCCCCAGGGCGCGGACCGTCCGGTCGTCAGGCAGGAGCCCTAGCCGCGCACCAGGCCGCGGACCGTCCGGCCCCAGGCCGCGGACAGTCCGCCCCTGCGCAGAGAGTACCACCGCGCCTCGCACCAGGCCGCGGACCGTCCGGCCCCTGCGCGCGGACCGTCCGCCCCTGTGCAGAAGGCACCGCCACGGTTCTTGTTGAGTGTTTGGCGCTCCAAAAAGGCGTCAACATACTTTTTGGCGACTCCGCTGGGGAAAACACATCTAAGCTCATCAGATCGACCCTCAATGGCCGGTTCAAAGGATAGCTCTGATATTTCTCTAAGCAACATCATAGAGCCGACTTGGGAAACCTTGCCGGCTGACGAGCAGCTCCAGTTTGAGGAGCACAAAGAGCGGATGATCCAGGAGGCGAAAGCAAAGTTCTTGGCCAACTTCAAAGTGGACAGGAACAACAAGGTCGTCCGACATCGGGCGACGGATCCGGCTTCGCTCCAACCCACGCCAGATATCCCCAATGTAAGTAATACCAACGATCTGCAATCTCTTAGAAATTATGTAGAAGATCAGCGTGAACAAATGCAGAACATCATAGGGGGTATGCAAAGCGATCTTAAGAGACTAGTACGTACATTCGATAAATCTAGTACCGCAAATTTTCCTTCGCACGAGGTTGAGTTAGGAGATAACGCGCGTAACACATCGGCTACAGGTTGTCACGACCAGTCACAACCCCTTTATGGGATGCCGATGGACACGTACCCTAAGCAACCGCAAATCGGCAGCAAACCAGCCGATCTGCACATGCCCGGACCGTCCGCACGTGAGCGCGGACCGTCCGGGCCAACAGCAGTTGGGCCTATTTTTAATGAGTTACCTAGATATGCGCCCGAGCCACCACATATGACACAGAACCCAAATTACCCAGTCGGACGGTCCGCATACAATGACGGACGGTCCGCATATGACCACGGACGGTCCGGGTACATATCCGGACAGTCCGCGCATGAGTCTTTTGAGGAGGATTATTACCTGAATCCTCGCCCGTCCCAGCAACACTTCCCATCACATTATGCAATGCACCAGCCCATTAATTCAGGATCCAGAGCCCAGGAAAGCTTTCCGGCCCCACCTAAAAGGCCGGAAAGAAACGATCAAACCTGTGAGCCATATAAGGCAAATGGGAATGCACCACGTAGCTCAAACCGATGGGGGGAACGACAACATACTACTATGCAACCAACTCCACCTATGTTTGACCAGAGAGCCGGTGGTCTTGCACCGGCTGCCATTGATATAGTAAGGGAAGAAATAGCCGGGGCGTTCCGAGATAAGCTCGGAGTAAGCATGGTCCCTGGGGGGCAATCATATCGGAAACCTTATGACAGCCGATTTGATTACCACCCGTACCCACAGGGAACTAGAATACCCGAATTCGCGAAATTTTCGGGTGATCAAGGGAAAAACACGCGCGAACATATAGGCCAGTTCTTAGCACAATTGGGAGAATTGGCAGACACAGAGGCATTTCGCGTGCGTTTATTTTCATTATCGCTAACAGGAACCGCGTTTGCATGGTATGCCACTTTACCTCCTAATTCCATTTCATCATGGGGGGATCTAGAACAAAAATTTCATGATCATTTTTTCTCTGGTGATTATGAATTGGATTTGGTAGATTTAGTGTCATTGCGACAGACAAAACACGAATCGGTTAATGATTACATCCGGAGATTCCGCGATACAAGAAACCGATGCTTTCAAATTCATTTAGCAGAAAAACAGCTAATAGGATTAGCCTTTAACGGTCTACGATATTATTTAAAAGAGAGATTAGAAGGCATCCAATTTTTTACACTAGCACAGTTACACCAGAGGGCTTTGGCTTGCGAAAGCCGGAGCAAAGAAACTGCTAAAACAATGCGTCACAACGTACATATAGTAGAATACGACCAAAGTAGCTCAGATGACGAATCAGCAGAAGTGTATGCTGCTGAAATGGTTTGGCCAAAACAGGCCAAATCTTCGGCTTGTTCCTCCTTGCAGCCGGTTCAAAAGAAACGGCAAGAGGAGGTTAAGTTTACATTTAATGTTGGTAAATGTGATAAAATATTTGACGAACTACTCAAAAATGGCAATATTAAAATAAATCACACTGTTCCATCCGCCGACGAGCTAAAACGTCGTGCATACTGCTAGTGGAATAACTCATTTTCTCATGCCACTAATGATTGTAATGTATTCCGATGACAGATTCAATCGGCCATTAATGAGGGACGATTGAAATTTCAGGAAATGCAGGTGGATACAGAGCCCTTTCCAATGAACGTGATCGACTTTGAGGGCAAGAAAGTCCTGGTTCGGCCAAACACGGCCGATAAAGGCAAAGGCAAAGAGGCAATCATCGGCAATTCTAAAAAGGCCGATGAGGATCATAAAGTTTCTTGCAGGAAAGTGGTAGCCGAGAAGACTCCCGATGGAGGGGAGACCCTAAAGGTGACCATCACAACCTCCAGTACTGGGGGGCAAGCGCAGACAGGGAGACAGATACAGGAACCCGTGCTGCGTATCCCGGACGGTCCGGCACGTAGGAGCGGACGGTCCGGGACCCCACCGGACAGTCCGGAGAGCTCCGGCGGACGGTCCGGCCATGCTCAGGACTCGCAGCGACCACGTACCTTCAAACCACGACGACCAGAGATAGGTACGTGGAAAACAAATACATTTAAAGCAGCTGGTCGGCTGATCAAGCCTGGCCCGACTTTCGATCAATTGTTGTCTAAATATGTGAAAAAGAAGGCTGGCCCCAGTGACCGGCCACCGAAGCGACCCCGCTCACCCATTCATGAGCAACGTCAGGTCAGGCCGATTGGACCACATCACCAATCGGAAGAAATGAAAGGTCCTATTGTACAATTGAGACCTAACATGCCGACATGGACCCCTCCACCTCCTTATCCATCTATGCCATATCCATACACATACTTACCTCCACCATATGTCCCAAATCAAATGTGGGGCATGCCACCATATCCATTTGGGATGCCACAGTACCCCGCCTGGGGGGCACCCCAAACATCCGTTTTTGATAGGTTGGCACCGCCAGTGCAAGACCGATTGAGCACTGCTGAATCCGGTCACCAGGCACAGGCCCAACAAGGTTGCCGGACTACTCGGCCTCCTAGGCCGACCAATCCGGCAGGGGGGCATATGCCTGTAGCAACTCAAAGAACAAAAAAGGACATCATCAAAATAGGCACTGCGGATGTTGTCATACAGGGAGACTGATAGTCGCCTAGAGGGGGGGGTGAATAGGGCGAAACTGAAAATCTCAAAATAAACACAACTACAAGCCGGGTTAGCGTTAGTAATGAAGAAACGAGTCCGCGAGAGAGGGCGCAAAACAAATCGCAAGCAAATAAGAGTGTGACACGCGGATTTGTTTTACCGAGGTTCGGTTCTTGCAAACCTACTCCCCGTTGAGGAGGCCACAAAGGCCGGGTCTCTTTCAACCCTTCCCTCTCTCAAACGATCCCACGGATCGAGTGAGCTTTTCTCTTCTTCTCAATCAAACGGGAACAAAACTTCCCCGCAAGGGCCACCACACAATTGGTGCCTCTTGCCTTGGTTACAATTGAGATTGATCACAAGAACAAGTGAGAAAGAAAAGAATGCGATCCAAGCGCAAGAGCTCGAAAGAACACAAGCAAATCACTCTCTCTAATCACTATGGTGTTGTGTGGAATTTGGAGAGGACTTGATCTATTTGGTGTGTCTAGAATTGAATGCTAGAGCTCTTGTAGTGGTTGAGAAGTGGAAAACTTGGATGGCAATGAATGTGGGGTGGTTGGGGTATTTATAGCCCCAACCACCAAAAGTGACCGTTGCTGGAACCTGTCTGTTCGATGGCGCACCGGACAGTCCGGTGCACACCGGACAGTCCGGTGCCCCTGCCACGTCACCATTGCCGTTGGATTCTGACCGTTGGAGCTTCTGACATCTGGGCCCTCCTTGGTGTCCGGTGCACACCGAACATGTACTGTTTGATGTCCGGTGCACCGGTATGGGCGATCCTGACGTCTGCGCGCGCTGCGCGCGCATTAAATGCTCCGCAGGGAGCCGTTGGCGCCGCAGAGAGCCGTTGCTGCGCTGAAACACCGGACAGTCCGGTGCACACCGGACAGTCCGGTGAATTTTAGCGGAGCGGCTGCCGCGAGAACCCGAGGCTGGCGAGTTCCTGGAGACCGCGCTTCCTTGGAGCACCGGACATGTCCGGTGCACACCGGACAGTCCGGTGAATTATAGCGCGCCGGCTTCCGAGAATTCCCGAGAGCGAAGAGTTGGAGTTGGAGTCCTCTGGGAGCACCGGACATTGTCCGGTGCACACCGGACAGTCCGGTGCCTCCAGCCAGAGGTGCCCTCGGTTGCCTCGTTGCTCCTTTGTTGAATCCAACACTTGGTCTTTTTATTGGCTAAATGTGAACCTTTTGCACCTGTATAACTTATGCACTAGAGTAAACTAGTTAGTCCAATGTTTGTGTTGGGCAATTCAACCACCAAAATTATTTAGGAACTAGGTGTAAGCCTAATTCCCTTTCAATCTCCCCCTTTTTGGTGATTGATGCCAACACAAACCAAAGCAAATACAAAAGTGCATAATTGAACTAGTTTTCATAATGTAAGTGCAAAGGTTGCTTGGAATTGAGCCAATATAAATACTTCATGAATGCGCATGGATTGTTTTCTTTGTTTTTGACATATTGGACCTCATTTGCACCAAGAGTTTTGTTTTTGCAAATTCTTTTGTAAATTCTTTTCAAAGTCCTTTTGCAAGATAGTCAAGGGTAAATGAATAAGATTTGCAAAGCATTTTTAAGTTTTGAAAATTTCTTCCTTTGTTCCAAAATGCTTTTCCTTTGACTAAACAAAACTCCCCCTCAAATAAGGTCTCCTCTTAGTGTTCAAGAGGGTTTTAAGACATCAATTTTGAAAATACTAGTTGCTCCCCCTTTAGAACACAAAGAGATACCAATTTTGAAATTTACCAATATAAAATCATCAAATTTATAAAATTAGGTGGTGGTGCGATCCATTTGCTTTGGGCTTATATTTTCTCCCCCTTTGGCATGAATCGCCAAAAACGGAATCATTTGAGCCCAATGAAGTACTTTCTCCCCCTTTGGTCATGAAATGAATGAGTGAAGAGTATACCAAAGTTGGAGAGATTATGCGGAGCGACGGCGAAGAATGAATAGTAGAGTGGAGTGGAAGCCTTGTCTTTGCCGAAGACTCAAATTCCCTTTCAATATACCTATGACTTGGTTTGAAATACACTTGAAAACACATTAGTCATAGCATATATAAAAGAGACATGATCAAAGGTATATTTATGAGCTATGTGTGCAAGACTAGCAAAAGAAATTCCTAGAATCAAGAATATTAAGCTCATGCCTAAGTCTGGTAAAAGATTGTTCATCAAGTGGCTTGGTAAAGATATCGGCTAATTGATCTTTAGTGTTAATGTAAGAAATCTCGATATCCCCCTTTTGTTGGTGATCCCGAAGAAAGTGATACCGAATGGTTATGTGCTTAGTGCGGCTGTGCTCGACGGGATTGTCGGCCATTTTGATTGCACTCTCATTGTCACATAGCAAAGGGACTTTGGTTAATTTGTAACCGTAGTCCCGCAGGGTTTGCCTCATCCAAAGTAATTGCGCGCAACAATGGCCTGCGGCAATATACTCGGCTTCGGCAGTAGAAAGAGCGACCGAATTTTGCTTCTTTGAAGCCCATGACACCAAGGATCTTCCCAAGAACTGGCAAGTCCCCGATGTGCTCTTCCTATTAATCCTACACCCCGCCCAATCGGCATCCGAATAACCAATCAAATCAAAAGTGGATCCCCGAGGGTACCAAAGCCCAAACTTAGGAGTATAAGCCAAATATCTCAAGATTCGTTTTACGGCCGTAAGGTGTGATTCCTTAGGGTCGGCTTGGAATCTTGCACACATGCATACGGAAAGCATAATGTCCGGTCGAGATGCACATAAGTAAAGCAATGAACCAATCATCGACCGGTATACCTTTTGATCCACGGACTTACCTCCCGTGTCGAGGTCGAGATGCCCATTTGTTCCCATGGGTGTCTTGATGGGCTTGGCATCCTTCATTCCAAACTTGGTTAGGATATCTTGAGTATACTTCATTTGGCTAATGAAGGTGCCCTCATGGAGTTGCTTGACTTGGAATCCTAGAAAATACTTCAACTCCCCCATCATAGACATCTCGAATTTTTGTGTCATGATCCTACTAAATTCTTCACATGTAGATTTGTTAGTAGACCCAAATATAATATCATCAACATAAATTTGGCATACAAACAAATCATTATCAAGTGTTTTAGTGAATAAAGTAGGATCGGCTTTGCCGACTTTGAAACCATTTGCAATAAGGAAATCTCTAAGGCATTCATACCATGCTCTTGAGGCTTGCTTGAGCCCATAAAGCGCCTTAGAGAGCCTATAAACATGATTAGGATACTCACTGTCTTCAAAGCCGGGAGGCTGCTCAACATAGACCTCCTCCTTGATTGGTCCATTGAGGAAGGCACTCTTCACGTCCATTTGATAAAGCTTGAAGCCATGGTAAGTAGCATAGGCCAATAATATACGAATTGACTCAAGCCTAGCTACGGGTGCATAGGTTTCACCAAAATCCAAACCTTCGACTTGTGAATACCCCTTGGCCACGAGTCGAGCTTTGTTCCTTGTCACCACACCATGCTCGTCTTGCTTGTTGCGGAAGACCCACTTGGTTCCTACAACATTTTGATTAGGACGTGGAACTAAATGCCATACCTCGTTCCTCGTGAAATTGTTGAGCTCCTCTTGCATCGCCATCACCCAATCCGAATCTTGAAGTGCTTCCTCTACCCTGTGTGGCTCAATAGAGGAAACAAAAGAGTAATGTTCACAAAAATGTGCAACACGAGATCGAGTAGTTACCCCCTTATGAATGTCGCCGAGGATGGTGTCGACGGGGTGATCTCGTTGTATTGCTTGGTGGACTCTTGGGTGTGGCGGTCTTGGTTGTTCATCCTCCTTGTCTTCATCATTGGCATCTCCCCCTTGATCATTGCCGGCATTTTGAGGTGGCTCATCTTCTTGATCTTCTTGTTCAACATTTTGAGCTTCGTCCTCAATTTGAGTTGGTGGAGATGCTTGCATGGAGGAGGATGGTTGATCTTGTGCATGTGGAGGCTCTTCGGATTCCTTAGGACACACATCCCCAATGGACATGTTCCTTAGCGCTATGCATGGAGCCTGTTCTTCACCTATCTCATCAAGATCAACTTGCTCTACTTGAGAGCCGTTAGTTTCATCAAACACAATGTCACAAGAAACTTCAACAAGTCCTGAGGACTTGTTAAAGACTCTATATGCCCTTGTGTTTGAGTCATATCCTAGTAAAAAGCCTTCTACAGTTTTAGGAGCAAATTTAGATTTTCTACCTCTTTTGACAAGAATAAAACATTTGCTACCAAAAACTCTAAAATATGAAATATTGGGCTTTTTACCAGTAAGGAGTTCATAGGATGTCTTCTTGAGGATTCGGTGAAGATATAACCGGTTGATGGCGTAGCAGGCGGTGTTGACCGCCTCGGCCCAAAACCGATCCGGTGTCTTGTACTCATCAAGCATGGTTCTAGCCATGTCCAATAGAGTTCGATTCTTCCTCTCCACTACACCATTTTGTTGTGGAGTGTAGGGAGAAGAGAACTCATGCTTGATGCCCTCCTCCTCAAGAAAGCCTTCAATTTGAGAGTTCTTGAACTCCGTCCCATTATCGCTTCTAATTTTCTTGATCCTCAAGCCGAACTCATTTTGAGCCCGTCTCAAGAATCCCTTTAAAGTTTCTTGGGTATAAGATTTGTCCTGTAAAAAGAACACCCAAGTGAAGCGAGAATAATCATCCACAATTACAAGACAATACTTACTACCGCCGATGCTTATGTAAGCGATCGGGCCGAATAAATCCATGTGTAGGAGCTCCAGTGGCCTGTCGGTAGTCATGATGTTTTTGTGTGGATGATGGACCCCAACTTGCTTCCCGGCTTGGCATGCGCTGCAAATCCTGTCTTTCTCAAAAAGAACATCGGTTAGTCCCAAAATGTGTTCTCCCTTTAGAAGCTTGTGAAGATTCTTCATTCCAACATGGGCTAGTCGGCGGTGCCAGAGCCAACCCAAGTTAGTCTTAGCAATCAAGCAAGTGTCGAGTTCAGCTCTATCAAAATCAACCAGGTATAGCTGACCCTCTAACACTCCCTTAAATGCTATTGAATCATCACTTCTTCTAAAGACAGTAACACCTGTATCAGTAAAGAGACAGTTGTAGCCCATTTGACATAACTGGGATACGGAAAGCAAATTGTAATCTAAAGAATCTACAAGAAAAACATTGGAAATAGAATGGTCAGGAGATATAGCAATTTTACCCAAACCTTTGACCAAACCTTGATTTCCATCCCCGAATGTGATAGCTCGTTGGGTATCTTGGTTTTTCTCATATGAGGAGAACATCCTTTTCTCCCCTGTCATATGGTTCGTGCACCCGCTATCGAGTATCCAACTTGAGCCCCCGGATGCATAAACCTACAAAACAAGTTTAGTTCTTGGTTTTAGGTACCCAAACGGTTTTGGGTCCTTTAGCATTAGATACAAGAACTTTGGGTACCCAAACACAAGTCTTGGAGCCCTTGTGTTTGCCCCCAACAATTTTGGCAACTACCTTGCCGGATTTGTTAGTCAAAACATAAGATGCATCAAAAGTTTTAAATGAAATTGCATGATCATTTGATGCATTAGGAATTTTCTTTCTAGGCAACTTGGCACGGGTTGGTTGCCTAGAACTAGATGTCTCACCCTTATACATGTAAGCATGATTATGGCCAGAGTGAGACTTCCTAAAATGAATTTTCCTAATCTTGCTCTCAGGATAGCCGGCAGGGTACAAAATGTAACCCTCGTTATCCTGAGGCATGGGAGCCTTGCCCTTAACAAAGTTAGATAAGTTCTTTGGAGGGGCATTACTCTTGACATTGTCTCCCTTTTGGAAGCCAATGCCATCCTTAATGCCAGGGCGTCTCCCATTATAGAGCATGCTTCTAGCAAGTTTAAATTTTTCATTTTCTAAGTCATGCTCTCTAATTTTAGCATTAAGTTGTGCTATGTGATCATTTTGTTTTTTAATTAGGGCTAGGTGATCATGGATAGCATCAACATTAATATCTCTACATCTAGTACAAATGGAAATATGCTCAGTAGATGTAGATGGTTTGCAAGATTTTAATTCAATGACCTCAGCATGCAATAAATCATTTTTAGTTCTAAGGTCGGAAATAGTAGCATTGCAAACATCAAAATCCTTAGCCTTAGCAATCAATTTCTCATTCTCATTTCTAAGGCTAGCAATAGAACAGTTCAATTTTTCAATCCTAGCAATCAAATCATCATTATCATTTCTAGGAATTGAAACATTGCAAGTATGAGAATCAACCTTAGCTAACAAATTTGCATTTTCATTTCTAAGGTTGTCTAAAGTCTCATGCAAGTGCTTAGCTCACTAGACAACTTTTCACATTTTTCTCTTTCTAGAGCATAAGCATTTTTAACCTTAACATGCTTCTTATTTTCTTTAATAAGGAAGTCCTCTTGAGAATCCAAGAGATCATCCTTCTCATGTATAGCACTAATCAATTCATTTAATTTTTCCTTTTGTTGCATGTTGAGGTTAGCAAAAAGAATGCGCAAATTATCTTCTTCATTTTTATCATCATCCTCATCACTAGATGTTTCATATTTAGTGGAGGACTTTGATTTTACCTTCTTTTTGCCGTCCTTGGCCATGAGACACTTGTGGCCGACGTTGGGGAAGAGGAGGCCCTTGGTGACGGCGATGTTGGCGGCGTCCTCGTCGTCGGAGGAGTCGCTAGAGCTCTCGTCGGAGTCCCACTCTCGACAAACATGGGCATCGCCGCCCTTCTTCTTGTAGTATCTCTTCTTCTCCTTCCTCTTGCCCTTCTTGTCGTCGCCCCTGTCACTATCACTAGACATAGGACATTTTGCAATAAAATGACCGGGCTTACCACACTTGTAGCAAACCTTCTTGGAACGGGATTTGTAGTCTTTCCCTTTCCGTTGCTTGAGGATTTGCCGGAAGCTTTTGATGATTAGGGCCATCTCCTCATTGTCGAGCTTGGAGGCGTCAATTGGTTGTCTACTTGGTGTAGACTCCTCCTTCTTCTCCTCCGTTGCCTTGAAGGCCACCGGTTGCGCCTCGGATGTGGAAGGCTCGTCAAGCTCGTTGATCTTCTTGGAGCCCTTAATCATGCATTCAAAACTCACAAAATTCCCGATAACTTCCTCAGGGGTCATTAGTGGATATCTAGGATTACCACGAATTAATTGTACTTGAGTAGGGTTAAGGAAAATAAGTGCTCTTAAAATAACCTTAACCACCTCGTGGTCATCCCATTTTGCGCTCCCGAGGTTGCGCACTTGGTTCACCAAGGTCTTGAGCCGGTTGTACATGTCTTGTGGCTCCTCCCCTTGGCGAAGACGGAAGCGACCGAGCTCCCCCTCGATCGTTTCCCGCTTGGTGATCTTGGTGAGTTCATCACCCTCGTGCGCCGTCTTGAGTAGGTCCCAAATCTCCTTTGCGTTCTTCAACCCTTGCACTTTGTTGTATTCCTCCTTGCTTAGTGAGGCAAGGAGAATGGTTGCGGCTTGGGAGTTGAAGTGCTCGATTTGGGCCACTTCGTCCGTGTCGTAGTCCTCATCCCCTACGGATGGTACCTGTACACCATACTCAACAACATCCCATAATCTTTTGTGGAGAGAGGTTAGATGAAATCGCATCAAATTACTCCACATAGCATAATCTTCACCATTAAAAGTTGGTGGTTTGCCTAATGGGACGGATAGTAAAGGTGTATGTTTAGGAATGCGAGGGTAGCGTAGGGGAATCTTACTATACTTCTTACGCTCTTGGCGTTTAGAAGTGACGGATGCCGCGTCGGAGCCGGAGGTGGAGGTCGATGAAGTGTCGGTCTCGTAGTAGACCACCTTCCTCATCCTTTTGTGCTTGTCCCCACTCCGATGCGGCTTGTGAGAAGAAGATTTTTCCTTCTTCTCCTTGTGGTGAGAAGAGGAAGATCTTTTCTCCTTCCGCTTGGAGGAGTTTTTCTTCTTCTCCCTTCTCTTGGTGCGGGACTCTTCCGATGAAGTGCTCCCTTGGCTTGTAGTGGGCTTGTTATCGCCGGTCTCCATCTCCCTCTTGGTGTGATCTCCCGACATCACTTTGAGCGGTTAGGCTCTAATGAAGCACCGGGCTCTGATACCAATTGATAGTCGCCTAGAGGGGGGGTGAATAGGGCGAAACTGAAAATCTCAAAATAAACACAACTACAAGCCGGGTTAGCGTTAGTAATGAAGAAACGAGTCCGCGAGAGAGGGCGCAAAACAAATCGCAAGCAAATAAGAGTGTGACACGCGGATTTGTTTTACCGAGGTTCGGTTCTTGCAAACATACTCCCCGTTGAGGAGGCCACAAAGGCCGGGTCTCTTTCAACCCTTCCCTCTCTCAAACGATCCCACGGATCGAGTGAGCTTTTCTCTTCTTCTCAATCAAACGGGAACAAAACTTCCCCGCAAGGGCCACCACACAATTGGTGCCTCTTGCCTTGGTTACAATTGAGATTGATCACAAGAACAAGTGAGAAAGAAAAGAATGTGATCCAAGCGCAAGAGCTCGAAAGAACACAAGCAAATCACTCTCTCTAATCACTATGGTGTTGTGTGGAATTTGGAGAGGACTTGATCTATTTGGTGTGTCTAGAATTGAATGCTAGAGCTCTTGTAGTGGTTGAGAAGTGGAAAACTTGGATGGCAATGAATGTGGGGTGGTTGGGGTATTTATAGCCCCAACCACCAAAAGTGACCGTTGCTGGAACCTGTCTGTTCGATGGCGCACCGGACAGTCCGGTGCACACCGGACAGTCCGGTGCCCCTGCCACGTCACCATTGCCGTTGGATTCTGACCGTTGGAGCTTCTGACATCTGGGCCCTCCTTGGTGTCCGGTGCACACCGGACATGTACTGTTTGATGTCCGGTGCACCGGTATGGGCGATCCTGACGTCTGCGCGCGCTGCGCGCGCATTAAATGCTCCGCAGGGAGCCGTTGGCGCCGCAGAGAGCCGTTGCTGCGCTGAAACACCGGACAGTCCGGTGCACACCGGACAGTCCGGTGAATTTTAGCGGAGCGGCTGTCGCGAGAACCCGAGGCTGGCGAGTTCCTGGAGACCGCGCTTCCTTGGAGCACCGGACATGTCCGATGCACACCGGACAGTCCGGTGAATTATAGCGCGCCGGCTTCCGAGAATTCCCGAGAGCGAAGAGTTGGAGTTGGAGTCCTCTGGGAGCACCGGACATTGTCCGGTGCACACCGGACAGTCCGGTGCCTCCAGCCAGAGGTGCCCTCGGTTGCCTCGTTGCTCCTTTGTTGAATCCAACACTTGGTCTTTTTATTGGCTAAATGTGAACCTTTTGCACCTGTATAACTTATGCACTAGAGTAAACTAGTTAGTCCAATGTTTGTGTTGGGCAATTCAACCACCAAAATTATTTAGGAACTAGGTGTAAGCCTAATTCCCTTTCAGAGACAATAAAGGGCCGATGATTTTCGGCGAATCGGCCAACACAACCGAAAAGGATACGGCTACCATCAAAACAGCCGATCCAAAATACTCCATGCCTCGATGGTGCCCAGCGGGATTGACACGATCCCAAAAGAGAAAATTACAGCGCCTAAGAGCAAAGGAGAGCCAGGAGAAGGAGGCGGAAAAGACATTTAATGACACACATCCACTATACCCGCCACCACAAAAGAAATGGAGACCGAAGGCCGTTGAGAAAAAACAAACGACCACAGAAATAGAAAGTCAACCTGCACCAGGCGCGGACCGTTCGGCCCCCGCGTGCGGACCGTCCGCCGTTCGTCAGGAAGCCTCCAACAACACGACAACATCAATGGAAGAGGACGACCTGCTAGGAGAAGACCTGGTCGACTACGAGGCTTCTCCAGAACGCCCAGGTATGGATGTAAATATTATTACATTTTCTTCCGATTGCACTATCATTGGCGACGATGAACCTGTTGCTGCCCAGTTTGATTTTGGTCCTAAAGAAGCCGCCTTTACTAAACCAAAGGAATCGGTAAATCATTTAAAGCCGCTCTTCGTGCGTGGTCACATTGATGGAATACCGATTGCTAAGATGTTGGTGGATGGAGGGGCGGCTGTAAATCTAATGCCTTATTCATTATACAGAAAATTAGGTAAACAAGATGACGAACTTGTCAAAACCAACATGACCCTCAGCGGTGTTGGGGATAGTTCGATTAAAGCCAGGGGAGTCACGTCCGTTGAATTAACCATCGGGACTAAGACCCTTGCTGCTGCATTCTTCGTCGCTGATGTAGAAGGGAATTACAGTTTAATTCTAGGCAGAGATTGGATTCATGCCAATCAATGTATACCTTCTACATTACATCAAATGCTAATACAATGGGTAGGCGATGAAGTAGAACAAGTACATGCTGATGTATCGGCCTGCATCGCTGTGGCCGATGCCCCTGTACTCTGGACTTATGAGACTGCTACATGTCTCACAGGGGTAGATTTTTCTGATTATCAGTTCATAAGTATAGATAAAAAAGGTTTCATTCCTGTAATGCTAGAGCCGATGGAGAATCGGCTAAATCCTAAATAGAGTTTAAATGATGAATACACACAAAGTTCATGAGTCTTTGATCACGGACAATTCGGCCCTCAAAGCCGGATGGTCTGGTCTTTCACAGAACAGTTCGGACTTTAGGACCGAACATCTACCACAGCGAAAAGATAGTATTACGGATGATCCGGTCCCCGAGACCGGAAAGTCCGCCATCACACAAAGATCATCTGATTCCTCTGTGGGGGACATGATAGAGGAATTCAGAGATCTTGATAAACTAGGACAGGGGTTTACATCGGCTGATCCTTTGGAGGAGATTGACATAGGAAATGGTAAAACTCCAAGGCCGACTTTTGTAAACAAGACCCTGGAGACCGATTCTAGAAATGAGATGATCAGTCTATTGAAGGAATATTCAGATTGTTTTGCTTGGAATTACACTGAAATGCCTGGACTAAGCCGAGAGATTGTCGAACATCGGCTGCCCATTAAGTCTGGTTTCAGACCTTTCAAGCAGAAAGCTAGAACATTTCGTCCAGATCTTCTCCCACGAATCAAGGACGAAATCCACCGGCTGCTAGAAGCTAATTTTATTAGACCTTGCAGATACGCAGAGTGGGTCTCCAATATTGTGCCGGTGGAGGAGTCAGGTAAACTTAGAGTATGCATTGATTTTCGTAATTTAAATAAAGCAACTCCTAAAGATGAATATCCCATGCCCATAGCCGACACATTAATCAATAATGCATCAGGAAATAGAATTATTAGCTTCCTTGATGGTAATGCCGGATATAATCAGATTTTCATGGCCGAAGAAGATGCGTCTAAAACAGCCTTTATATGTCCAGACTTCATTGGTTTATTTGAATGGGTTGTCATGACATTCGGTCTTAAAAATGCTGGTGCTACTTATCAGAGGGCTATGAATCTGATCTTCCATGAGTTGTTAGGAAACACTGTGGAAGTCTACATTGATGATATTGTAGTCAAATCGGCGAAGTTTAGTTCTCATATAGCTGATTTGCGCAAAGCCTTTGGTAAAATGCGTCGGTATGGTTTAAAAATGAACCCACGTAAATGTGCTTTTGGAGTGTCGGCTGGTAAGTTTTTAGGATTTGTCATCCATGAACATGGTATAGAAATAGACCTTGACTGAATCAAGTCTATTCGGAATGTGGGGCCTCCGACTTGTAAGGTCGAAGTGCAGAGGTTTCTCGGCAAGGTGAATTATTTACGAAGGTTTATTTCTAACCTAGCCGGGAAGATTGATGCCTTCACCCCTATCCTTCGGCTTAAGAATGATGCTGAATTCACTTGGGGGGCAGAGCAGCAGGAAGCATTTGATCTCATTAAAAAATACTTGTCTTCGGCTCCCGTGTTAAAAGCACCACAAGTAGGGACACCATTCAGATTATACATTGCAGCTGAAGACAAGGTTATTGGGGCTGTTCTGACACAAGAAACTGAGGGGAAGGAGCATGTGGTGACATATCTAAGCCGAAGGTTGGTGGATGCTGAAACAAGGTACACTTTTATTGAAAAGTTATGCTTATGCTTGTTTTATGCATGCACCAAATGTAGATGTTATTTACTGTCTAGTCATTGCACTGTTTCTGGTCAAGCCGATGTAATCAAGTACATGTTGCATAACCCAATTATGAGTGGTAGAATTGGTAAGTGGGCTTATGCACTCATAGAATATGACTTGGCTTATGAACCATTGAAATCTATGAAAGGCCAAGTCGTAGCGGACTTTATTGTAGAACATCGGGTTAATGGTATTCATGAACTAGACATATCATACCTCACTATTACTCCTTGGACTTTATATTTTGATGGATCGGTTTGTAATGAAGGGCAAGGAATTGGCATTGTGCTTGTTTCACCAAGTAATGTCTCCTTTGACTTCTCTAGCTGATTGAAAACGTATTGCACTAATAATCAAGCTGAATATGAGGCCCTCCTATTCGGTTTAGAGCTTTTAAATGGTATGGGAGTAAAACATGTGAAGGTATTTGGTGATTCTCAGCTGGTTGTCCAACAAGTGTTAGAAGAATATCAATGTCTTGATGGTACTCTAAATAGTTATCTTGAGAAATGTTGGAGCATAATCCATTCTTTTGACGAATTCAGTATTCGGCATATCTCTAGAGTTGAGAATCATAGAGCTAACGACTTGGCACAAGATGCATCGGGTTATCGGATAAAGAGAGGGAAATTTCACAAAACTGAAAATTTGATAACCAGTGCAGAGCCAAATTCCCAGGTCGCGGACCGTCCGCGTGATGACGCCGGACCGTCCGAGGTTACCAGAAAGGTTCTCTTAATCGATTCGGCTGACAATGAAGCCGATGCAAGTGACTGGAGGACACCTATACTTAATTATTTGCAAAATCCCAATATCAGGACAGATAAGAACATTCGGCGAATAGCTTTCAAGTATATTTTGATGAGTGATGAACTTTACCGCCGAACGGTTAATGATGTCCTGCTTAAGTGCTTGGGCCCAGATGATGCTATATTAGCTATGGCCGAAGTACATGAAGGAATTTGTGGTACCCATCAATCAGCTCCAAAGATGAAGTGGTTGTTGCGAAGGTCTGGTTTTTATTGGCCTAGTATGACAGCTGATTGTTTCAAGTACTACAAGGGGTGCCAAGTGTGTCAAAAATTCGCCGACCTACAGTTGGTCCCTGCAGCCGAATTACATCCTATCATCAAGCCTTGGCCATTCAGAGGATGGGGATTAGACTTTATTGGAGAAATTCATCCTTCATCGTCAAAAGGGCATCGGTTTGTGTTAGTTGCCACTGACTATTTCACCAAATGGACTGAAGCCGTTGCTCTAAAGAACATGACGCACAAGGAGGTAATTGAGTTCATAACTGAGCATATTATTCATAGATTCGGCATTCCCCAGACCTTGACTACAGATCAAGGTACTTCTTTTATGTCAAAGGAGGTACGTGAATTTGCTGAATTATACAGAATTAAGCTGCTTAATTCGTCTCCATATTATGCTCAGGCCAATGGACAGGCCGAGTCTAGTAATAGGACGTTGATTAATTTGATAAAGAAAAAGGTATCTGATAATCCTAAACATTGGCATAAGATTTTGTCTGAAGCTTTATGGGCTCATAGAATATCTAAACATAGTGCTACTAAAGTATCTCCTTTTGAGCTTGTCTATGGGCAGGAAGCAGTGTTACCTGTGGAAATAAGTTTGAATGCTGTCAGGTTTGCCAGACAAAATGACCTAACTGCTACTGATTATTATAATTCAATGATGGATAATATTGATGAGGTGACCGACAAGAGGATGATAGCTTTGGGAGCAATAGAAAAGGACAAGATCATGGTAGCCAGGGCCTACAACAAGAAGGTCAAAGCAAAATCATTCCAAGTAGGAGACTTGGTGTGGAAGACCATTCTACCTCTAAGGAATAAAGACCGAAAGTTCAGGAAATGGTCGCCAAGCTGGGAGGGTCCTTATAAAGTGAAGCAGGTGATGTCTGGTAACGCTTATTTACTACAAACATTACAAGGCAAGGATTTACCTAAGGCTTTGAATGGGCGTTTCCTCAAACAGTACCATCCTAGTATGTGGCAAGATGCCTAAGAAAACCGATGTGATCACATCGAGTTAGTTGCTTTTGGTTCGCCCAGCTCCACCAAAAGGCAGGGGGCATATGTTCGAACCAAAAATGGGCCGGCGGACTGTCCGGCCCTGAGGCCGGACGGTCCGGCCCTGAGGCCGGACGGTCCGCGGTCCGGACGGTCCACGCCTGTGGGCCGGACGGTCCGCGCGTGCGCAGAACAGATTAGGGTTCCGAGTTTTGTGCTACGGTTGTTAGCTAAAATCATGGGATAAGCTCGGAAATTAGTTTGTAAAGGGTCCAGCCCCCCTCCTCTATAAATAGAGAGGTATACGGCCGATTTGTAATCAACAATCGAATCAATACAACTTATATTTCGCATTTTATCCTAGGAGTAGTTCTAGTCTAGTTTAGGTTTAGTCTTCCAATCCCCAAATTCTCCGCCTCTCCTCGACTCTACGTCGATTAGAGGAGTCTAGGTCGGTCTACCCGAGCCTAGACACAACCTAGGATCTCTACTCCCCGACGGGGTCCCTCCCGGGAGCGAGATCCAGGCGCCGTCGGCGATCTTCCGCCGTCCCTGCGTACGCGCGGACCGTCCGGCCCAGGGCGCGGACCGTCCGGTCGTCAGGCAGGAGCCCTAGCCGCGCACCAGGCCGCGGACCGTCCGGCCCCAGGCCGCGGACAGTCCGCCCCTGCGCAGAGAGTACCACCGCGCCTCGCACCAGGCCGCGGACCATCCGGCCCCTGCGCGCGGACCGTCCGCCCCTGTGCAGAAGGCACCGCCACGGTTCTTGTTGAGTGTTTGGCGCTCCAAAAAGGCGTCAACACCGGCGCAGACGCGTGCGCTGCCGTCGGCCTCCCTAGCGGGGCTCCTTGACATCTGGTCGATCGAAGAAGCAGGAAGGTCGGTCTGCCGGTGCTCTTTTGTTGTGTCGCCCTGCCGATCTTTGACGCTCGAACGTCGATCCCTCCCGAAGAACAGGCTTCTGCTGCGTGTCTCCCGACCGCGACCACCTCGAATTTGGCTACCTCAGCGTCTAGGGCCTATCGTATTCTTGGAGCACACACCGGTCTCTACTCCAGCCGCAACATTCGCACCATCACGACGCTGCGACTGCGAGGGGATTTCAGCCCGTCGGCTCCTACCTTCGGCCTCTACTCCAGTCTCATCGTGTGTGGTGCCCCCGTTGTGACTGCGGGAGATGTTAGACTGTGTGTGTGAGAGTGTGTGTGGGCCGGCACCACTGTTGGGCTGCCGGCCCATTACGGTTAGGGTTGAGTCTATATATTGTACTCATTCTCTATGCAATACAATAGTTCATCCTTCTACAGGAACCATATGCTCTGGGGAACTTCACTTCTTATGCATGTGTGATATTTTTGGCTAGCATAACCAGAGCATTACATGTTATATCCTACTATACTGAACTGATTTGAAGCCTCATGTCCATGCCGACATTTGACTTTTTCTCATGTCCAGCATATTTAGATGTGAAGCTGAACCACTGCCTGAGCAGTCATTATATTGTAGTTTATAAGTATGTTATGCTATTCCAATGTTGTTAATACAAATGAAAATAAAATTTAAGTGGGGATGAGTTAACCACTCATCCAACAGACTTTGGCAAGAAAGACATCAACAGTCACTGAATGTTAATAGTATGGGACTACACAGTGCCGAACCCAACTATTGGAATTCCTCAGTTCGCAATCTTGCTGTTATCTCTGTAGCATATATATTTCTCATTTCTCTGTAGCACCTATGTTCCCTACCCCTTTGTTGTTTAGTACAATGATATACAGCTCTCCTGTGTCGTCAAGAAAAACCATTGGTTCTTTATAAGATACCCTTTTTGATAAATAAATTAAATTGCCAGATAAATTAGTTAACAAGTTTTTCTGACTACCAGATGTCCTGTTAAGGAAAAATAGTTAATAGGTAAACCTGTCGTAAAAAGGATCTTTGGCTTAATGCTGGGAAAATTACTAAGAGAAGTCGATGCAGAGTAAATGTACTTTGTCAATTGAAGATCTTAAGCACTTTCAATTCAGTTTGTGGGACTAAAGGATCGTTTTGTATTAAATATTAAAGAACAAACCTTTACAAATGCAGCTATTGTTGCTGATGGAACTCCTTCATAGATGCTGGCCCCTGTCAAGTTGAAAAGAATTCGAACAAACTAGTCAAGGGTACATTATCTCGCCAAACATGTAGTGGTTTTTATGCTTTTCTTAACATTTTCTTTATAAGTTGATATATAAGTTACCATCATTTACCACCCAAACGGGGCAAGCGCCAAGGTCTTCTGCTAGCTACATCAGCAAAATAGATCTTAGAATCAATCAATCAACAGAGGCTATATCCACAGTTATGTGAACGTTCAGTTAGACAAGTAGCAGCATGTGCTCACTTGAAGAAATTCAAAAAACCCAAGTCCATCATCAGTCGAATAGGCCCAAGCATCATTGAAGTGGCCAGGTCTCTCTTCCCATGGTCCAACAGTTTCACTCCAGCGGAATGCATTTATAAGGTAATTTCCCATTACATAGTTGCCACCTAAAAGTGACAAATATACTGTCAATTCTCGGCAACCTCACTGTTTAACTACAACCCTATAAAAAGACATAATTTATTTTCTTAGTTAAACATTCTTGATCCATCTGTGTAACAGAAACACAGACATAAAATATATCAGGTGGGTAAAAATTGATGCATCATGTATTCAGTAAGAGTGATACTAGATGTAGTATCATCTACGTAAGTTTCTTCCTTTTGGGGTTTTGGCAGACTACTTAAAGCTTTGGGTCATGTAAATGGCAAGTACTTGTGCACTATTCACATATTGTGTAACTTCTACATCTGAAGAACCTCAGAAGTAGAATAAAAATGCTAAGCGACAAACCTGGAAATTTTAGAAATCGAGGCTTCAGATTTGCCAGCATAGAGGCAAGATCTTTACGGAAACCATGCCCCTGAAAAATAAAGTGGTAAATAAATGTCACTGACCAATCGAGAAATGGAAGGTCCTTGGAAGTTGACACCTGGGTTGACTATGGATCAGATATTTTTCCTTTGTTCTGGTGTTAATTAGGTTTAATTTTTCAATCATACAAGAGTTGTGTATAGAAACTTATAATTTAGCAGGTGCTGAAGTGGTAATGCATCACCACACAATGCAATTTTGATTATGATGGATGCACGTTGCAGCTTGTATTTAGAAACATTAGGATGCAAACTATTATAACTACATGGTGGCTATCCATGGATGGCATAGTTTGATCAAGATCAGTTAGGCCCTGTTTGGAAATGGATTTTTCTCGTACCACAGTATTTCGATACCATGGTCTACAGTATGACGTGACATAATACCACAGTTTAAACAAAAACAGAGTAAAACCACAGTATTTATCCATACATAGCACTGTTTGGTAGCACAATATTTTGTACAAATTCAAAGGAAAATTAGTGCACAGTAACAGCCATAGTAACAGCTTGGCTACCGTTTTCCATATCGAGCACAGGAGACGTGGGCTGGGGGCGGCGGCGTGTGCATGTGCGAGGTGAGGGAGCTAGAGCTAGGGGCGGTAGCGGCTTGCCCGGCAGGTGCTGGGGCACGGCGGTGACCCGGGAGCTGGGGGTGGCGGCGAGGGAGCTACGGGGGCGGCGGCGTGTTGTGCGAGGCGGAGAAGATTGGGAACGTCAGCTAGCTGTGCGGGGATGGAAAAAATAGCGCAGAGTCGGGAGTCAGGTGGGTCGGATGGAGAGAAAATTGTGCGCCGGTGTGCGTACCGAGAGAAAAACTTAGGTCCAGACTTATGTATCAAATACTCTAAAAATACTACAGTTTTAGTGAAACCATGGTATTGGAAACTCTGTTTTCTAATGATCTGCCAAACAGCTTTTGGTCCAGAATACTCTAGTATTAGCAGATACTATAGTATTTGTCAAAAACTATGAAAAAACTTCACTTCCAAACAGGGCCTTAGTGTTCTCTGAACCAAGAATAATTCTTTCTGGCATATAGAAATTTAAGTTACTTAAACTTATAGTTCAGGCTATGATGTATGGATATGTGATGAGGCAATTTGCATATAAATTTTGATTTTTCTTCTAACATACTATTTTAGGTTGCAAGGGAATGTATGGAAAAAATATAAAATATGTATCACCTTCCTATCAAGTATCAAACATCAAAAGGATAAAAGAGTATTTGAAAATTAAATTACCATATAAGTATCTGATGGCATAAGTGATACTTGATCAAACCAAATTATGCCACTTTTGGTGGTTGTAAGCTGAAGTCTTGAATTAGTATTTATATAATTTGATTGCAAATCAAATTCAACCTTCGTCCACTCAACGAAATCTTCTTTGTCTCCCCTACAATTTATATTGCATATTCGCATATCTATTACTTCACGGAAATGGGCACAATAGTAGCACATGAAGTATTCTTCATAAGTCGAACCATGAGATATCACTTACATGATTGTATGAGAGGCTAGATTTTGAAGACCATCTGAACTTGTTAAAGAAACCATTAGCTCCACCGATTCTGATGACCTGATGTATATGGTAACTCTATAAACCTTTGTTCTTTCAATGTTCTGCAACAATTGTAGCAAATACTTACGGAGATGAGCTTACCTTAGAAATTTATCAAATCTAGAAGGAATAAGAAATGTGCATGTATAGTACTCTACTACTCTTATTGGTTCAGATATTAGTACTTAGTACAGAGAATTTTAAGCCATCAAAGAAAAAAAAGAAAATGGTAAGAAGACCTCAGTAAGTAGTCTAAAAATACCCAAGTGAAAATTTCTAAAAAAATATATTCAACAGGCAGATGAAAAGTTATGGAAGATTCCATAGGGAGAAAAACTACAAATTGTGTTAAATACATAAAGGTCATACCATGCCCCAGTAACCAGGATTGTAGATTCCAACTCCTCCTGATGGGCAAGCATTAGTTTCACTAGCTCCACAAAGTACTTCCATTCGAAGTGCAATTGGGTTACTAGCAAAACATGATGACCGATCTGTTGCCACAATAATATTTGATTCATCCCCAATGATCAACCATGGGTCAATGTTTGAAGGAGTATTAGAACCACCAGCTTCAAAACCTGTAACATAAACGAAAACTTGTAAGGAATGATAAAAGTTAAGACTGAATCTAGAGCCCATCATTGAGATCCTATCCCTTACGATCTACAAAGAAATCTCTGCTACAAAAAAAGTAGCTATAAATGATTTGTTAGCTCCTTTGACGGAGACATTGAATAGAATAAGCTCTGGGCATCTAGTAGGTCTGCTTTTAACAATCTACACAAACCAGTATGATTATCACAAACAGAGATCATCAGTACCATCATGAAGTAATTTTCCTGAATATTATCCACAAGTCATTACAGATACAGAGTAGGCTCTGATGATAAAACATTCAAATTGTTTGTCAACAGAAGATAAAAAGAGGATCAAATGATGATCAAGACTTGCTTCTGGCAAAGTGCTGGACTGCTGGTCAACCTTAGGCATTGAATTCCCATTACCTCTGTTGCTTACAAGCTCTGCCCACAATCCACCAGCGCCAGCATGGTTGATTTCCTATACAAGTACAATCAAGAATTACCAAGATTCATCACCTTCAAAGCAAAACAACTAGACAGCATCTATCACTACTCAACAGATTCGGTTTTTAACTTCTCATGATACCAAAATTGAAAGGAAATGGTGTGATCAAGAAACAGTTTATGTCGCAGGTAGGTTTTCCAAAAATTATAATACTATAGTTTGTAGGAAAAATAAACACCAGCTAAACTTGTGAATAGCCATGCATGAAAATGTGTCTTACTCAGCTTGTATATTGCGTGAGGTGAAGTTGATTGTGTATGGACATTTAGCGCAAATATAGATACTTAACCATTTTAGAAAGTGCGCAAGAGGTCATTGAGTCGGTCTACTACTAAGTGATCCAACATTAGAATTGCATCTCTGCAGAGTGCAGAGGGCATGGTATTGGTAGTAGTAGGATAAATGTGCTGATTTACTACAGATCACTACACATAAAACCAATGTATGGACAACTAGTTAAACATTACACTCACCTCAAAGAAGATGCCAAACATATTGCCAGGGATTATCTGAGCATTCTGAGGTGAAGCATCCACAGTCAACTGAGCAGTTTGAGCCGCCACTGATCCAACATAAAGTATCTGACACAAGGAACAGACAAGAACCAGCACATAGAAGAACAAGCAAACCGAACAAGCCCGGATGCCCATTGCGCTCTGCTGTATTGCGCTCTGCTACAGCAGAGACCAAAGCACTAGCTCGATGTAACAATCCCTCTATGCCCAAGTACACATGCTGCAACCCCAGCAATGTTTTAGAAAACTGCAAGGATAGGAACCAGCATTTGGATCAGGGCAATGATGTGTGAGTAGAAGTGAAGTCAAATCAAACCGATGAGAAGAAGATAGCAGCATCCTTATGTATCATATTGTCTGAAGATTACTTGTTAGAGTTGCACTCCAGTCGCGGGCAAGCAACCCACAAGTGTCGTTTTCTCCTTGTCCATCCAGGAAGCAACACCATGCACAGTGCACTGTCTGCGTAACCAGTTGTCCCTGTATAATACTCTCGCTGTGCCCCGTTGGCTAAAACCTGTTTGAGTCTTCTGTATGAATGAGTTTATTCGCGCCTATAGGCTATAGTTGAGAGGCCAACTACCCGGGGTCGCTTGAGCCTGGGTGCTCTGCTCGGCAGCTCGCAGGTTGTTTTCTCCTAATACATCTACTAAAGCAACACCACGTACAGCACACTGCACACTGTCTATCATGGTAACCAGTTTTCTCTTGCCTAGGAGGCTAGGATAAGAAAAAAAAAAGATCGATTTCTTAAAAATGTATCTGTTCAACCACAACATCTGAAGTAAGAAGTAGGAACTGTTCGCATACTGCATTTTCCCGGATTTAAAATGGTAATAAAGTACTGCAGCCATTGTTTGGCCCAACATGGAACGAACCAGAATCGCACAGCACAACCCGACTCTCAGAGAGTCTGCCAGAAAGGAGCGGAACAAACATGGGGTCAGGACTCAGGACTCAGGAGGCTTAATTCAACTGAACCCCTAGCAAATTTCGAAAATAAACCGGGTTCGGGCTTCCCTCTACTCCACGTACATGCAAAATTCACAGTAAACTGAACTGCTAATCCATCCAGGAAAGAAAGGTTGAGTCGTTGAGAGAAGCTCGTCCAAGTAGGGTAGGGTTTCCTTACCAAGCGAAGCGGGAGTATGCTCCTGCGGGGAGGGCTCGATGTTCGTGTGCTCATGTGAGGAGACCCTGCGACGAGGAGACGGGAGTCAACTGATCGGTGGCCTCGGTTGTCGCTTCGGCGGTCGGCCAGCAGGCAGCACCGAAGCGGGGAGAGAAATGAAGCGGCCAAACGGATGATAATTCGTCAGAGCTGGAGGGGCCAAGATGGCAGTGATTTAGACATGCAAACCGTCTTCTGATGATATAGAACGGTGGTGGCCCAAAGGGCCGTTAGAGTAGTCACACATCATTGCGTTGGACGGCTAATCATCTCAACTCTCAAGCGAGTGTGAAAATAAGAGTAAAACACACTAACGGTTCTTGAATTTATCATGTTGTGTTATTTGAGTAGCCGGATGCAAAAAAAAAAACCCAGCAAAACAGGTCATTTAACTTAGTCAGCCCAAAAAATCCGTCTAAAACCGAGTTTGCTCAGGCCAAATATCAATATGACGTGCCATATTAGTTACTTGAATCCTCGAACTTGATACGTTGTGGCAAGCTATATCGACATCCGGTTTGAGCAAACCTGGTTTTAAACGGTTTTACTAAGATCGATTAAGTTAGAGGACTCGTTTTATGGATTTTCCGAGTTCGATGAACCAAGTAACACATTGTGCCGATTTTAAAGACTCTTACTGCATTTAGGTAGTGTTTGGTTGAAGAGCCAAGTAAAACGGAACCGTTCTGTCCCAGTTTTGTTGCTGTTTGGTTACAAAGGAACTAGAACGGAATGGCTCCAATTAGGGAATATTCTTCTCAGATCTGGAACCATTCCGCTCTAAAAAATCAACCGGACGGAGCCGCTCTGTTCCCATCCCGCTCTCACAGTCACGTTCCGTTCCGTTCACTCTGCAACCAAACAAAAAACAGAGCCGCTCCGTCCAGATTACCAAACACAGAACAGAGCGGCTCCGTTCCTAAAATCAGGGATGGAACGACTTCGTTCTACTTGGCTCATCAACCAAACACTACTTAACCGGTGGAAATAATGTCACCTATGTGATTTAGCCCATCTCAAATGTGTGTTGGCAACTGTGTCAGTGTTTTTTCACGTAGCAAATGCACGTTTGGTTTTCTACTCAGCTGGTCTCGCCTTAGGCTATCTCCTCGTCCATATCTCTTATTTCAATCTACACCATATATAGTCTATAAAAACAAAATAATATTTTACACGACTACATACATGCTTTGTTGCCCATAGCCTTAGCCACGCTAGACAAGTTATTTTTAGCTCTCCTGTGATCAAAAGAAAAATCTTGCTTGCACAAGCTTTAAGACACTCCATTAAACATCCAAACAATCAGTTTCATTATGTATTCGTGTTCTTCAAAGTTATATAGGGCATGTTGGATTGATTTTTTCTGAAGAGCTTTTCTGATAAGCTAGCTGTGGAGAGAAGTTGACTGTAGAGAAAAGCTGCTTAGTAAGAATCTGGGTGTTTGTCAACGTGGCTATGGAGATAATCTGCTGGTTAGAATCTAAGTGGTTGGCTAGCCAAATTATCATATATCAGATTTTCATGTCTACACTTAACAATTGCATTGGCACGAGCACATGGATATACGGACAAATCTTATAGTGATGTTTAGTCTTGGTAGTTACTTTATCTAGTATTCTATTATTTGTCGTTTTAGACAATGTTTGAGTCAAACTTATAAAATTTTAGACTATAAATAACTATTTTGTTATTTAGTTTTGAAACCTAATATTTATATACACTGATTTGTCATAAAAATACTTTTATAAAAGTATAAATACATTAAGAGTTTATTTGTATTTTAATAAAAACATTGGTTAAAGCTATATTTTGTAGACTGTGTCATTGTTTTAAACAACAAATAATAGGATAACGGAGGGAGTACCACTCTAACCATAGGCTCGCATCGAAATTACAATGTTCAAAGTTTAGTTTCTATAATAGTATCTTTTTTAAAAATTTTGTAAGTGTGCATAGTTGCTAAGGGATTTGCAACATAGTAACTAATAGCTAGTTTAAGCAGAAGAATTTTTAATGCGTTGAGGCAGAGGAACTATTGCGTTGAATTTGCATGAGTTAAACCTTCATTAGAAATGAAACAAACATGTTCCTTGACATCTGTCACGCTATACTCCATCTTAAAATATACAAACTGACGGACACACTAGCACACCGGTGTGTAGAATGCGAAGAGGTATCACGAGAATCGCCCGCTTGCTTGTGACGTGTCTGTGAAGCCGATTCTCCATTCACATTGAAATGACGCGGTCGAAAGAAGCGCTTACCGAAGAATCCAGACGTTTGTCAACGAAAACCAGCTTTTCCCCACTAGAAGCTGCACATACTCCCCACCAGAAGCTTGGGCCTAATGATACCATTAAAAAGTATAAGGACATGCTTATGGCTAAAGAGTATACATATAAAGAAGGTGACAACTACTTTGGCACTTACTCCCTTGTTGCTAGAATGACTACAATTTAGATACTTTTATCATTGGTTGCTTCATATGGTCTTAAAGTCTATCAAATAGATGTGAAGATAACTTTCATAAATAGAGAGTTGGATGAGAAAATCTATCTAGATCAACCTAAAGGATTTGTAATACCTAGACAAGAGGGTAAGGTGTGTACGTTATTTAAGTCCTTGTACGAAATGAAGCAAGCACTAAAGCAATGGCACGAGAAATTTGATAATATTTTGACATAGGTAGACTTTACGATTAATGAAGCTGAGAAATGTGTGCAATACTGTTATGTTGGGAATAGATGTGTGATTATGTGCTTATATGTTGATGACATATTAATTTTTGAGATTGATGCTAATGACATAAATGAGGTGAAATATTTTCTATCCCAAAGCTTTGATATGAAAGATATGTGTGAGACAAATGTGAAAGGGAAATAGGCTTTAAACCTTTTCCTAAATGATTTTGGTGGTTGAAATGCCCAACACAAATTATTGGACTAACTAGTTTGCTCTAGAGTATATGTTCTACAGGTGCCAAAGGTTCAACTCAAAGCCAATACAAAGATTAAAAAGGGTTCAAGAAGAAAGGAGCAAAGGAAACCGAAGTGCTCCCTGGTCTGGCGCACCGGACAGTGTCCGGTGCACCAGGGAAGATTGACTTTAAACTCTTCACCTTCGGGTTTCCTAGGCGCACCTCCGCTATAATTCACCGGACTGTTCGGTGTGCCACCGGACTGTCCGGTGAACCAGCGGAGCAATGGTCATCTACGCGCAACGGTCAACTCTGACAGTGAACAGTGAACAACAGTACACGTGGCAGAAGTCAGAGCAGAAGGTCAGAGGGGCACCGGACTGTCCGGTGTGGCACCGGACTGTCCGGTGCCGCGTAAGGACAAAGCCTCCAACAGTCGACCAGCTCCAACCCTAATGAAGAGGATGACGTGGCGGCGCACCGGACACTGTCCGGTGGCGCACCGGACTGTCCGGTGCGCCCATCGCCAGCAGCCTTCTCCAACGGCTACAATTTGGTTGGTGGCTATAAATACCACCCCAACCGGCCACTTCAAGGTGAGGGAGCCCAAGCAACATTCCAAGTCATCTAGTTGACATACTCAAGCCCTCCCAACCACATATATTCATTGATCCATCCTATACACAAGATTTAGACCACTACAACCCACACAAGTGCCACAAAAGCGAGAGCAGGCAAAAGAAAGCCTCTCGTGTGATTTAGCTCTAGTACCTTGTGAGATTTATTGAGAAATAGTATGTACCACATCTTTGTGTTCATTTGCGCGTGGAGTTTTGACTCCCATTGAACTTCCTCCAAAGTTTTGGAGGCTTGTAAAGCTAGCAAGAGACACCAAAGAGTGTGGTGGTCCTTGCGGGGTCTTAAGTGATCCTTGAGAAGAAGAAGAGCTCGCCGGTCTTTGGTGATCGGTGGAGAGAGGAAAAGGGTTGAAAGAGACCCGTCCTTAGTGGACTCCTCAACGGGGACTAGGCCTTCGAGGGCCGAACCTCAGTAAAACAAATCACCTGTGTCTCGTGTGCTTATTGCTTGTGATTTGTTTGTTCTTTCCCTTTCTAAGTTTTTCTTGCACTATTCTTTGCTAATACCATTTGGTGTTGCTTCAAGTTATATTCTCATTTAGTAAAGCAACACCTTGCAAGAAAGAACTTGTGTTATTGCTCTTCTTATCTAAGCCCCTTTGCTTTATTCTCATAGACCTATTAGTTGTATTGTTTTATCAATTCCGCATTATTTGAAAGCAATACTCTTTACAAGCAAGGACTTAGTTTTTATACTCCGATAATTGTATATCTTGTTCTAACCACTAATCAAGGGATCTAGTTGGGGGATAAAGTTATAATTTTCAGGTTTCGCCTATCCACCCTCCCCTCTAGGCGACTTTCATTTGGTATCAGAGCTAGGAACTTCATCTTGAGTCTAACAACTCGAAGTGATGACTCATAAAAGATCCCAAAAGAACAAGAAGACATCTTCCAAGGAAAACAATGAGGTAACTCTTGATATATTACTTTCCGATTGTTCTAATTATGATTCATGGTCTACTAGGGTGGTAAATGCTTTTAGAACCGTAGATCCACAATTAGAACAAATTATAGACAAGAGTATCTTCCCTTCCAGTTACAATAGAAAAAATATTTCTGAGGAAGATCAAAGATGTTTTCGCTTAAACTACCTAGCTTATGACATCTTAAGTAATTCTCTTAGCAATGAAGATTATCATGCCTTCATATCAAATTATGATGAATCCATTCATAATGCGCATGATATTTGGACTAGAATTAAGATCAAATTTGATGAGTCCAAACATGATAGTTCATTTTGTGCTTCTACTTCCTTTGGTCTTTGTGATACTAACCCTTGCAAGGAAGAAAAAGAAAATGACCGATGGAGACCAAACGATGAATCCACCTCTCCAAGAGGTTTGTCTTCCCATTTTGATTCCCACATATGTTGTGTGGCTAATGAAAATGATAGCGGAAGCACAAACGAGGATGAGGAGGAAGAAAGAAGCTTCATGCAACTCTACGCTCGCCTAAGCCAAGAAGATAAGGCGGTCATGCTCAAACTTCTAGAAAGAGCGAGAGAGCAAAGCGAAGCTCGTCAAAAGCTAGAAAATGTTCTCTCCATGAAAATGCTACACTTTGACAAGTTGACTAAAGAACATGAGGAGCTAAAGTGCTCTCATGTTGATTTGGTCCAAAGGTATGAAACTATTTCAATTGAGCAAGATAATGCTTTACATTGTATCGCTCAATTAGTAAATAGGAATGCCTTGCTTAAGGACCAAGTAGAAAAGCTAAAAGATGAAAATCTAGCTTTTCAAGAAAAGTATGATATGCTCCTATGTTATCATGAAAATCTTATGGAAGATCATATCATATTAAATATTGCTCATGAGGTTGTAATAGAAAACTTAAAATCCCAACAACCTCACTCATGCACATGTATTCAAATTAAAACTACATTACCATGTGCTAATGTTTGTTGTCCGTCGACAAGCAAATCTTCCTTTGAGCTAGAATTTGCAGGAACAAACGATGATACATATCAAAAGCCCAAAGAAGAAAATGAGAGGCTAAAAATAGGCTTGACACAACTAAAAGGGAAGTGCATTGCTCAACCTTCTCAAGATAACCATGATCACATGGTGAAGAAGCTTGAGACGGGAACAACCGTGGCATGCACTAAATCCCTTGAAGAAAATGTCAAGGATTTGAGGATTGTCAAGAGGAAGGAACAAAAGAAGAAAATCAATACCTCTTCCAAAAGCCTCAACCACACCTCCATAAAAGGTAACATCCAAGGTAATAATCAAGTCGCACTTCACACTAAGAGAAGTAAGAAGTGTAGTGAATGCTTTGAAAAGGGGCACTCTATTAGGTCATGTCCCTATATTAAAAATGACTTGATTATTAATAAGGATGATAAACTTTGTTTCAAATGCTCCAAGAAGGGACACTTGTTTAGGTCTTGTCCCCATTTAAAACAAAAAGGCATAGTGTTAGAAAAGAAAATATTCACTAACCATGTAGCAAGAAAGAAACAAGGAAAGAAGAAATCTTCAAGACTTGAGGATCGCCTATGCTACATATGCTGAAAGAAGGGACATCAATGCAAGGATTGTCCCATTGGTAACAATTCCACTCCTAGCTCGTCAATTAATTCTCATGTAACTAGGCAACCCAAAATTGCAACTTGTGCTAGAAAGGTAATGAGTTTACCGAGTGCTAGCACAAAGGACGTTTGGGTTCCTAGATCTTTGTTGACTAACCTTGATGGACCCATCAAGAGATGGGTACCAAAATATGCTTGACAAGCTTTGCAGGAGAAGGAGATGATATGAAGCTTTGGGGTGCTTGAGAAGAGTCAATTCAATTCTTGTTAACTCAAGCTATCAATCTTCAATGATCGATATCCATGATTGACCCAAGGTTATTTTTCAAATTACTATGTCTTAAACTCATGTCATCTCGAGGAAGATATTGATGTTGTAGGAAATAAAGAATTACCCTGTGCGGAAAAATCAAGGCCTACAACATAGAGGAAAGTCAAAGGATGGTAACATCTATGCTTTTAAGTGCAAATATTTTAAATTATTATTTCTTATGTGTCTTGTGTAGTCACATAGAAAAAGAAGCACTTTAAATGTATTTAAAATTAAGTCACCATTCTTTGAAGAAATTTCCTCTCATATGGTAGATTGCATACTCATCATTTCCATTCTATGGCAATCTACATGCTTTAATTATTGCAAAAACCTCATGGCATGTTTTACACTAATTATTCTATTATTGCCATGCTTCTAGATATAGAGAGATATTTCATGTTATTAAAAGAATAAGGTGTCATGTAAGGAATTCAAATCCTTAGGACACTTATAAAAGGAAAACTCTCTCTATAACTAGAATAGTGAGACTAATGATTTTATCTAAGTAACCCAAGTAGTCTCACTTGTAGAGAATAAGTTTCTCTTTAGAAATGCGTAATCTAACATGTAAAGAAAAATCAATCCAATAATTTGTGATGTGTTTCTACTTGCTTAAATTGGATATGATTCTTTGTCATTTATCGCTTTCCATATCATGAATTAGATCTATTCCCGTAATCTTAAAGGATTATTTATCCACTGCGATGGCGCATGGTGCCATGCGGGGGCAGGCGCAGCGGCAGTCATCACTTCGCCCACAGGGGTCAAGCATAGATATGCAGCACGTCTCAGCTTTGCTTTGGAGTCCGACAGATGCACCAACAACGTAGCAGAATACGAAGCGGTCATCCTCGGCCTTCGCAAGCTACAGGCACTTGGCGTCACCACCTGCATAATAAGAACAGACTCCAAAGTAGTTGTCGGCCAAGTCGAGAAGGATTACACAGCGAAGGACCCCGCACTTGCGCAGTACCTCGCGGCTATTCGCAGTCTCGAGAGACAGTTCAAAGGCTTCACCTTGCAGCACGTGGACCGAGCCAAGAACGAGGAGGCCGACGCATTGGCCAAGGCAGCCGCCAGAGGCGAGGCCCTACCCTCCAACGTGTTCTACCACGTCATCGGCATGCCAACCGTTCGCAGTCCAGAGGGCCTCCAAATAACCAACGACACCGAGGGCCACCGCATAGTCAACCTCATCATGACCGAAGACTGGCAGGCACCGATAACCATGTTCTTGCAGGGATACTACCACCCAAGCGATATCAGCGAGGCCAAGCGCCTCAAACACCGAAGCCGGGACTTCGCTCTCATCGAGGGACAGCTTTACAAGAAGGGGGTCAGTCAACCTATGCTTAAATGCGTCACCGAGACCGAAGGCGTCTAGATCCTGAGTGAAGTCCATAGCGGGACTTGCGGCTCTCACGCGGGCCTAGGGCCCTAGCTGCCAAGGTGATCCGTCAAGGCTTCTACTGGCCTGCTATGATCTGTGCCACGAATCGGGTCACAAGGTCGTGCGAAGCCTACCAAAAGTTTTCTCCACACTCGGGAAGCCCTTCGCAGTTTACAAAGCTAATCGCCCACACGTGGCCCCTTCAGCGCTGGGGCCTGGACATCGTCGGGCCGCTACCCACAGCCCAAGGGAACCTCAAGTTCACCTTCGTCGCCGTCGAGTATTTCACCAAGTGGATCGAGGCAAGAGCAGTATCAACGATAACATCGAAGACCGCCCAGAAATTCTTCTGGCAAAACATCGTTTGCTGATTCGGAGTCCTGTCCAAGCTCACAGTTGATAATGTCAAGCAATTTGACAGCCAAGACTTCAGGGACTTCTGCTTCTCCATTGGCACCAGACTTGCCTTCGCCTCAGTATATCACCCATAATCCAACAGCGTCGTGGAGCGTGCCAACGACAAGATTTTCACGGCGGTCAAGAAAATGCTCCTCGACGACAAGAAGGGTAAATGGGCCGACCTGCTACCTGAAGCAGTCTGGACGCTGAACACGACCGAGTGTCGAGCGACCGGGTTTACTCCCTTTCGCCTGCTATACGGTTTGGAGGCCATGACCCCGCAGGAAATCAAGTATGGGTCCCCAAGAACAAGCGCTTCGGCCTCACCCGATGTAGACGAGCTAACCTCCAAAGATCTCATCGATGCAGACCGCGTCTTCGCCCTGCAGGCCCTCAATAAATATCAAGCCCAAACGAAGGCCTGGCGCGACCACGCAGTCGTCCCGAGGGAATTCAACGAAGGAGACCTCGTACTCGTCCGAACAACCCGGACCGAGTCACGAGGTAAGCTAGAGCTGAAGTGGGAAGGACCATTCATCGTCAAGACGAAGTCGTCCCCCAGCACGTACCAGCTAACAACACAATCTGATGAAGACCTGGAGCATTCCTGGAACATAGATAATCTTCGCAAATTTTTATTTGATTCCTCAGAACCATCACGCCCTTGTAATTAACCAAACATTATCATTCTGGCCCGTACTCTTTTCCCCCCGGGGGGTGAGGTTTTTAATGAGGCGGAGCCATACAATATACCCACAAAAATCCCCCGCAAAAATTAGGACACGTCGAAAAAGACCGCATCGACGGTCTTCGGCATTCGACCACACCAAAGTCACCGTGAGGGGCAGCGCTTACTACCCTCGCGTGCGACACTCCATACAAAAGTCGCCTACGGGTGCAGCCGGAGTAGCACAATAAGTGTGAAAGATCGAAGTCTTTTCCAAAAGACTATCTGCGCAAAAGTCGCCTACGGGTGCAGCTGGAGTAGCACAATAAGTGCGAAAGATCGAAGTCTTTTCCAAAAGACTCCGCGCAAAAGTCACCTACGGGTGCAGCAGGAGTAGCACAATAAGTGCGAAAGATCGAAGTCTTTTCCAAAAGACTCCGCGCAAAAGTCGCCTACGGGTGCGGCCGGAATAGCACAATAAGTGCGAAAGATCGAAGTCTTGTCCAAAAGACTATCCGCGCAAAAGTCGCCTACGGGTGCAGCCGGAGTAGCACAATAAGTGCGAAAGATCGAAGTCTTTTCCAAAAGACTCCGCGCAAAAGTTGCCTACGGGTGCGGCCGGAATAGCACAATAAGTGCGAAAAATCGAAGTCTTTTCCAAAAGACTTCGCGCAAAATATGCCTACGGGCGCGGCCGGATCAACGAAGGCAAGCAGCCTCATCATACAAATCATAGTTACACACAGCGAGGGCATCACACATTACAACGGCTCAACCTTCGGGATGATACCCATCTCCCTATAGTTGAACAACATTATCTTCAATTCCTCACCCTCAAAAAGATTTCGCAGCTCACCCTCACCTACACTCGCCCCAGCCGGCGAAGACAACAATTCCCGTTTGGCAGTCCCGTCCACTCGAAGACAACCACCCTCCACCTCACCATGATGCCTATCACTTCATGACAACTCGCTCACCCTCCGCTTCGCCACCGCCCTTCGACGCCTACGTCCAGCATTCACACAAGGAATATCCTCACCCGTCACACGCAGAGAAGTCTCCGCTGCAGCCACATCCAATGCCGCAAAAATAATCTAAGTCCTCATCTGAAGACCCCTCTGTCCACACAATCGAACTCCCAGAATCATCAGATCCAAAAAAACTTTGACACAGAATCATCAGAATTGTCTCCAGCAACCCCGGTCGAAGCCACAAGATTAGTATTGTCAGTAGCGATTGCGTGCGTAGGCCCAAAACCCTGAACCTGCGCAGCAACCGAAGTTCAGTAACACTCAGACAAGATTTACAAACTCCCCCCCCCACCTACTTAGCCACCTGCGAAGACGCGGCCGTGGCTGTGGGGTCTTCGACTGCCGGCTCAGCCACCATCTCCAAGGCACCTTCGACCAACGGCGCAGGGGCCGACGCAGGGTCTTCCTCAACCACAGTAGGCACGGGCACTGCCGAGGGGCCTTCACCTGCATCCGAGGGCAGCATCGGCTTGACCTCCGCAGCCTCAGGCGGCACGCCGGCCAGAGCTCCGAAGTCCTCGACGTCCTCAGCACGCTCCATCTGCAGAAACACCAGTCACTCAGTAAAAACCAAGCATACCCACACACACTACCATACAAAAAATGACCCTCACCTGCTCTCTCGCCCGGTCGGATCGCTCCCTGACCGCCTCCCGACCATGCGGACCCCACATCCTATCGAAAAGCGCCCCCCCGACTGCTTCACCACTGGGTCGTCGACCTTGAAAATCTCGCGTTCAAAGCTCTCGTCCGATTGGTCGAAGACCTCGTAGTGCCTGTAGCCCTCGCGGGACAACGCATTCATGGCCCCCTCATAGGTGACAAGGGAGGTGAAGGACATGAAACCCTCCATAATGGTCGGGAGCACCAGCAGCTCCTCCTGCATCCATTCGAGGAAACGAAGGCCCGCTTCTCGGTCGGGCACTTCGAAGTCAGCGGTCCGCGCACCCAGCTCGCAGTATGCTCCCACGAACTGTGCGTGCGTCCGCACAACTTCCGAGCGCGTAGAGGCCTCGGCCTTGTCTACGCGGCCGTGCAAGGCGTTGAACCTCGCCTCCAGCTCTTCGGCGCGCTGACTGGCGAGACTGCTCTCCGCCCGTGCCACTTTGGCCTCTGCTTGCGCAGCCTGCGCCTCGGTGATCGCCTGGTTCGCCTCCCTCCTCTCCTCCACCAGCTGAAGCCGGAGGTCCGTCTTCTCGGCCTCCAAGGCGGCCACTTTCTCCGCCAGCCTGCGGTTCTTGCTCTCCGCCGCCGACTTCTCCCGAACGGCATCCGCGTGCTGCGCCCGAAGTCTCTCGACTTCGGGGGCCACGTCCGCAGGCAGGACACCCGACGCCACGCGGTCGGCGAAGTCGGACGCCTAACAAAAGCACATGAGCCCCAAAACCTCATGCAAACAACAAACTTCGAAGTCCAGCACAACTTACCTGCTTCAGCTCCTGCGACGCCTCCCTCAGCCGCCGGGACATGGAGCCCGCCACGTCCTTGGCGGCAGCGGCTGACGGAATCTCGCCACTCGCGCAGAAAGCGGCCCACGGGTCTTGCGCGGCACCCTTCCCCCCAGCCACCAACGCTGGCAGCGCAGTTGCCGCTGAAGGCGGGACAACAACCAACTGCTCTTCACCCGACCCTGCGACAAATCACCGGTCAAGTCAAAAAAAAACTTACCAACAAAATAATCCTCGACACTGATGTCTGTGCCGAAGTCACGAACATGCCTCCCCGGTGATGGCAGCTCCAGTCCCTTCGCGGATCCGCCCAAGGGAGGCTTGGTTCCGCCAGAGGCGGCAGTCTTCGCACTCGCCGACACCTTGCTGGATCCGGGCGCGGCCGGCTTAGCAGCCGGCATCGGCTGGCTACTGCTGGGGGCAGCAGCCTTCGTGCTCCCCCGCGCCCTCTTCGCTTCACGCCTAGGATCTGCGATCCTGACGACCGCCCGGCGCTTCTGCGTAGCGTCTTGACGGTCCTTGTTCATCACTGCCGACACAACAGCAGCAATATTCCGCCCGTAAGGAAAAATCCTCAAGCCACGAGCCATACGAGACGTAGACATGTCTTTGCCCTCTGCCCAGGGGATCGGAACATTCTTTAGCCATCGACCCTCGGTCACCTCCAGCATTCGTGCCGAAGACTCCCGGAGCTCGGGCGAAGACATCCTTCCCCCGGGGGCCGCACATGTTCCCATCAACTCCACAACAAAACCATCAGACACCCTCACTTCCCCCACTACAGTACCTAACTTTCTCTTCTTATGGCCAGGGCAGCCTCCTGCGAAGGCCCTTCCTCGGTCACGCCCATCGGTTTTTCCCACGGTGATCGGCGGCATCTTCCCCGGGATAAACACCGTATGGCAAGCGGTTCAGTTCGAAGACCCGATTCAATCTGTCGTTGGACCCTCGGATATCCCAGCTCCGCAGACCCTTCGTCTTCGACACATAGCGCCCCACGATTCTCGCCGCACCGTCTTCCGCCTCGCGCACGAATGCGGCAGGATCCCGGCCACGCAGATCCAACACGAAGGCAGGACTTCGCACCCGCTGCCCACCCCGAGAGGGCATCTCGCGAGGGCACACCTCGCCCAGCGCCCAACCATGCGCCAAGGGCCATACCCCATAACCGATAAATTCCTCAACCAAATCGCGCCCGCTACTCATGCGGGCAGCGCACCGAAGGGCCCCTTTGTCTTCATCATCCTCCGCCACTTCAAACTGCGGATATGCTATGTAATAGTGGGAGCACATGATGGCCACGGGGAGTCCTGGATGGTCTTCGACTGCGCTCTCGAAAACGTAAAACCAAAAATCCCACCAGTTGCCCCACTTATTGCGGGCACAAGGAACCAATTCCACCACTTCCATCGAAGTCTTGCCGGTCTTCGGCGTAAATGTGCACGATCCAAATTGTGCAATCTCATCTCCAATTTTCCTCTTTTGCCAGTGCAGACTGTAATGTTTTGCGAAGACCTCCACAGAGGGCCGACCGCCATACGAAGTCGTCGCCCAAACATACTTCGCCAGGGCCACCACGACATTCGGCGTCATCTGGTGGACCTGGACCTCGAATCTTCGCAGGACCTCTGCCACGAATCGATGTGCAGGCAGACGAAGACCAGCGGTGAAAAAAGCCTAAAAAACGACCAACTCGCCTTCTAGCTCGAGAACCTCCTCCGCCCCCGGGACACGCCCCACTCCGCTGCCAAAATATCCAAGCTGCTGCATATCCTGAACGTGGACCGAGGAAATCCACGACACGCCAAACTCCACGGTATCCCTAGGATGTAACTCCTCCGCCGCCACATTGCTCAAAGTGTCCTCGAATGACGCACCAGCCGGCGGCATATTGGCAGCAGATGAGGAAGAGGACGGCATGGCTACGTACCGTCGGCGGCGGCGGGCGATTTGCTTGACGCGGGCCAGATCTCCGATGAGCAGAAGCAAGGAGGGCAGGCGAGCAGATGAACGATTTCAAAAGGAGGCTAGGGTTTGGTGGCGTGCAAAAAGAGTACTTGACCCGTGCCGGCCCCCCTTTTTATACACCGCGGCGCTTTGGGAAACCCGCAGTCCAACAGTACGACGTCCATCAACGGTCACATCAAAAACCCCCGCGGAACCACTTCGAGCGAGGGCAGCGTCTCCACCATCTGGCGAAGTCTTCGACACCAGATGACTTAGTCGAACTGGTCCCTCGGAGGGCAAATGTTGGGGCAAAGGCGAAGACGCTACCCTCCGCTCCAGCCTTCATCTACCTCGCTGCGTCGGCAGGAAGCTGAAAGACCGGCGAGGTCCACCCTACGCCTACCCCGCTGCACCGACAAGAAGCAGAAAGACCGGCGAGGTACACCCTTTGTCTTCTAAGATATAGGACGAAGACTAACATCGATATCGCCCCGTCCCACATCCTCACTCCGTCTGGAGGCCCACGTAGGATTCGGCCCATTGTAACGGGCCCCGCTCGGATAAATGTGTTACGGGCCCAATTTGTAACAGCTTTTCTGTAATGACAGTCTGTAACCCTCCTTTATAGGAATATTCCGGGGATAGACCGGGTGCCTGAGGGCACATGCGTCCTTACATTGAGACGCTGGGCACCCAGGCACCTATAAATACCCCCGTGCAGTGCCCTTGAGGGGGCTGGATTAACAGAGCAATTGCTGCCTCAAGTTAAACCGTGTTCACATCTCTCTCACTGCCTCGTTGGAATCAACCTGCCCGAGAACGCAAGTTCCAACAATGTGCATTCAATCTCATTCTCATAAATGCACTTGTCCATTAGAATCTAATTCATGCCTTTGCTATAACCACTCTCATATTGATATGTTTTTAAAGTTATGATAATAAATTCCATATGAAGAAGTAAAATTCCTATGATTGATCAAAATGTTTAAAAAGGTGCATATTCCTCCTTTCTAATGATGTGCACTAAGGATAAGGATTTTACTTCATGTGACTTATGGATGATAAAGTGTTTTTATTTCTTATCCAAAGAAGTCATCCTTCATCATATAATCCCTTGTGCTATTAACATCTTTCTTGAGTATTTTCAATAAGTTTGAAAGAAAAAAAGAAACAACTACAAAGGGAGGACACTCACATGAAAGAGAAGGACATCAAGAACAACAACATCCACTTGGATAATAAGGTCCTCAAAACAATCAATGGTGTGGTTGTAAGCATTCTAAACCTTTTTCATTGTGAGAATACCAGGCCTAAGTTGTTTATCGTAAATTTCATAAGCCTTGATCAAGATGTATAATGCTTCTCCCTATTTGTCTTTAAAGTAAATTCATCCATTCAATTCATTCAAATACTTGATGCATATCTTTAGGGGGAGCCTCTTTCTATATCTTGATTATGTTGAGACTATCACTTTATCTTAGTAATTTCATATAGTCTCTTGCATGAGAATGAGTTTCTCATGAAGTATGCTACTATTTTTAAATTCTTATCTTTCACTCTAAAGTAGCATATTTGTTGGATTCTCCTACTCTAAGCTTAATTGATAATCTAATGCATATGTTGTTCTTTTGATCACATCTGTTATTTGTTTGATCATTGAATAACTTCAATTAACACTCATGTTTCTTAGTGCCGTATATACTATCAATCGATATCTCTCTTGATATGCACTAAGTTAAAAGGAGAATTCATGATACATTTATGCAATTTGTGATCCATTTGATATATGCCGACAATGACTTAGAAAAAGATCACTAGTTGTAGAACTCTCTGTTGTGCAAAACATTTCCATATATTGTCTTGAGTGTAGGTCTTACGTAGCTAAGACTGAGGACAAAGCACAATAAAGAGAGCGTCTCTATGTGAAGGTACAAAAGGGTAAAACTACCTCCTTTCATTTAAACTTGTACCTAAATCTTCCTTTTCTATATTTTCTTTGCATATCTTGTATAAAAGGAAGAGAAAGCATGTCCATGCATTATCCCTGCTTCATACCTAGTTTAACCTCTTAAAATTTTATTACTGCACTAATGCATCTTTGTTGAAACTAGATGAAGTAATTTTATTGTCAAAGAGCTTAAAGCTTAACCTTGTAACGAGGATAAGCTACCTTTGTTTCAAAGGTGGATGGTCCTTAAGCCTCTTTGAAATCCTTAAGGGAAAATGCTTAAAATGTTTATAACATGCTTTCATAAGTGCATAAACTGTCGTGAGCATCACACTTATACTATGACACAATGCACTTCACATTCTGTATGATATAGATATGTTCTCTGTAACACCTCAGGTGTTACCATGGCTAGAGCACATCTATGCACTGATGACTGTGATCACATGTGGTGGAAACTGAGAAGAACATAAGAACCTTGGAGACCATGTGTTAATCAAGATTGTTAATGACCTAAGAGCCTCACTCAAGCTTTTGTGCACTTACTACCTTGGGCATAAACCCTAGACCTCTCTTGAACCCTATCTCCCAAAACCATGGTTGAGAGGGGGAGAGAATAAGCAAATGTGCAAATCATGAGTTAATCTTTAACCAAACTCTAAGTAACTTTATAACCAGCAATTGTGGGAAGGAAATGTTGCAAAAGACCCCTTGAGAAACCCCAAATCCATTCCCTAAGTAGAGAGAGAGCTAGAGCTCTCAAATTCTCTCTAAGTCAAAAACTACACCTAATCTAAAGATCAACCGTGTTCACCTTGAAGATGGCATCAAAACCACCTAAGTTCTATACCAAAAATGTGGCATACCACCTAGGGCACCCACTGGAAAAAGTTGAGCCCGAGACCTTGACGTTTGACATGCCTTGGCATTGTTTTTGTCGCGAGGTGGGCAGTGAGACATACCTGATTTAGCGTCCAAAGATCTCCCTACCTAGGGCATATCTGCCATGGCGACTCACGGATGAGAGACAACCCTAGGTGTCAGGAAAAGACTCACGCCGGATTTTTGCCAAGATTCGCACGCTTGCGACTTGGGCGAGCTGTGGAACACGGGCAGAAGAAAAGCTCCACGTGTTCGACGCGCTCTGTGCACGCCAGAGCACGCCCGCACGCGCCCCGCGTCGTGCCAAAGACCAGCCGACGCCATGGCCCGCGCCCGCGCCTATAAAGCCCACTCAGGCGTCGACCACACCCCTCCGCACGCACTCAACCTCACCGGAGCTCAAACTCACCGTCGTTTGCCCGTGCACGGCGTGTCCGCGGCCACCCGAGCCCCTGCCGCCGTAGACCGGCCAACCCAGCCTTTCCCAGCCCCGTCCGACCCTCAGAGACAACTGAGCACACCTTAGTGAAGCCCTCCGAGCAAGGAATCGAAGTCTGCTTCGCCGGAGAGGTCAGTCCACGGTCGCCGGAGTTCACAATCCCGCCGGAGTGCGTGGACAGGGTAATCCATTGAACCATTTTCCGATTCCTTGTGCACACAGTCTCTACTTCACCCCGTGGAGCTCACCGTGCCATTGGATTGAACTAGGTCGCCGTGATTTGGCCGGCACACCCGCCGTTGACGAGGACCCCCGCCTGCGCACGTGAACCGAGCGATTTCCGGCCATCCCCGCCGTCGAGTCGTACATCGTTGTGACCGCCGGAGCCTCCCCGAGCTGACCCTACCCCTTGCCGGACCTCTCTCGCCGCCGGTAAGCCGCGCCACCCTTTTCTTTCTTGCGGGCACTGTTTAAACCTAGGGAAGGACCGCAGGGGAGAAGGAAAGAAGCCTGGGGTTCTGTGAAATGTCAGTGACTCAAATGAATAGTAACGCGGGGGTATAACTGCGAGAGTTAGTTTGGGAATAACCCAGGGTCCTCGGTGCAAAGTAGTTTTTCCAGGAAACCTTTATTAAATCTGATTTTAAATTGAACAGAACTTGAATAATTCATAACTTCTGTTTTATTCATCCAAATTTGGTCAAACCAATTTTGTCAGACTTTAAATAATATAAACTGCTTAAAAAAATATAAAACCCTTATGTACTACAGAAAACTATAAGGTTCTGATTTAATTATTGTTTTGACCAAAAGCTAAATAATAGGGATAAAAATAGTTGCACTATTTGACTAGGGTTAGAAAAATTTGGAGAAGTTTATATCCACCTACTGGCCTGTTTAAAAATGCTAAACCTCTATGTTCACCCCATTAAGTTAATTTTTGCCAAGTATTTTACAATATGCTTAAGGTTAAGAAAAATAAAAAAGATGATTTAAATAATGAACCAGAGGGCACCCCTATTTTTGTTAGGGAACTTATTCAATGTAGCTCACTGGAAAAATCTATTATGCCCTGGTTTAGTATAAAATAAGTAGGATACATTTTATTTTAATAAAACAAGGAAAACTTAGAAAAACCCTACAAAACTAAACCCAAAGTGAAAATACCCCAACCCTTGGGATAGTAAATGTTTTGTTATTAAGTACTTAGGAAAAATATGAAATCTGCTGTTTGACATTTCTCCAATAACAATGTAGTAGAAAGTGCTTTTTTGGCATTAAAATTTAGAAAATCATAACTAAATAATCATTCCTTAGCTTTCTGTGATTTTTGGCCCAGAGGCTTATTATTACTGTTAGATGCCAACAAAAATAACCCTTAGGACACAACCCACCCCTAATTAAGAGATGTAGTGCAAAGTGGCCCATTTTACACAACCTTTGTTATTTTTATCTAAAACATAGCCTTTTTATTTTAAACCTCAATTTCCTAGAATAGACTATAATGGCCAATGGCAACCCACTGTAATTTTTACAGAATTTTTGGAAAAGGTTAAACCAATGTTGTAGTTCAAACCTACACTAGAATTCATAAATAGAAAGTAAGGAAAGGAAGATGAATAATGGAAAAATAGTGTCATCCTAAAACCCTTTATAAATTGTCCACTGAAATATATAAAGGCAATACCAATTCACTATGCCTATCCCTAACAAACCTAAACCTAGAGTGATAAGCACAAACCACTAAAAGCCATGTATGACCCAGAAACCCTAAGTTACTCATTAACTTAGTTTTTCTTCTCTCAGCATAATGTTATTAAATCCTGCATAATCATGACATACATGTTCATTGCATTTCCATAGACTGTTACCTTGCTGACGGAGAGTACAGCCTCGTGCCGGAGCAAGGAGCTGCTCAGGAGGTAGCCCCGGATCCAGCACCAGAGCTTGCACCAGAGGATCTGCCTGCCACGGCCTTGGAAGGCAAGCCCCAGTTTTATGCATAACCTGTTCTATATGATATTTTACTACACTTAATGTTTGTAGGATTGTATTGTGCACTTAAGTGTAGGAGTTGTTTGAAACCCTAGTTGCATGATCTCAGGAATCCCATTGAGATGTCTACTAGTATGCTAAGCCGAGTAGCTGCTTTATTAATTAGGGATCTCGGTAGAAGTCGAGTGATTTTTCTAGCACTCGCGCGAGGTCAGGAATTGGTTGTATCCATTTTGATATCCTAATGATGGTGGTCTGTGGACAACGGTCCATGGGGATGCGTTGTCTACGAGATAAAAATTGGAATAAGGATTAAGGTGTGGTACCGTGAGTCAAGCGTTTGAACGTACTAAACACATGCCGAGAAATATGGTAAATCGGTAAGCTTAGTACCTGATTGAACCTGGCAGTAGACTTTGCCCCTCACGCGACCTGAGACGTGGTCTCCCATTCCGGTTATGGTGGGTACAAGTGCGGTCACTGCACGACGGCAGTCGGGGTCAGTGAGGCATTGTACGCCAAGGAGGTGAGCCCTGATCTGCTGACGGGGAATCGATGGGGACGGTTGATGTGTGTGGGGACGGAGTGCCCCTGCATGTCGTGTGTTTAGGTTTACCTTGCAAGGATGAAAACTCGATTCGAATCGTCTGCTTCTCGCAGCTAATGAGACTGCTTGATCCATGCTGCTACATTGAGTAATAAGTGGAAATGTGGTGAGATGATACAAGAGGTTGATTGCTAAATATGTTTGATACCATGTATGAGTAGATAGGACACTTTTAGCCTTAAGAGAGTCACACTTACATTTGACAAAGTTAAAACTTGACTTAGAAACTTAGCTAGTGATTTTGGCAACCAAACCCCACAGCCAAACAGCTGCATGTCTCGAGGTAGAGGAGTAGACTCCTCACACCGGGTAAGTCTAGCTAAGTATTAGTATACTCAGCCTTGCTTGTGGCATAATTTTACAGGTTCTCTGGAGGACATGGTTGCTGGAGTGACTTGGCCGTCCGCCTTGCCACCGGGTTGGACTGTCGAGTGGGACCCCGCCTCGGCTGAGGAGGAGCATGAGGAGTGATGGGACAGGCTTCCCCATCTCTCTGTTTATTTACCGTTAGTTTTATTCCGCTGCACTTCGAACAATGATGACTACTTTTGCAAAACTCCGATGATGATGATGTAATAATTCAATACTCTCCCATGCATGGTTTTATGCTTTATTGTATTTGCTCTATGACTCACCATCGAGTGAGATTGTGGTACCTGATCCTGTTAGTGGCCTTGTCGGACTAGATCCGAGGGATTGACGAGTTATTCCCATTTAAGTGTGGTCTAGCCTCTAAGGCGGGACTTAGGCACTTAAGTTGGAATAATTCGGGCAGTTCCGCCACATTCTCATTAACCTAATTATGTGCAATTGGCATTTAAGGCCAAAATATGTGTTCCTCTCTATGCACACATTTAGGGGGAGCAATCTATGTTATATAGAACTATGATCATGCTTTGATAAATCCTTTGATCATATCTCTTTTATGTCTATGACTAATGTGTTTTCAAGTGTGTTCTCATGCTTAGTCATAAAATTGAAAGGGAAATGGAGTATTCGGCAAAAACGACGCTTCCACTCAACTCCTTCGGTATTATCCACTCTTTGTCGGTATTCCACACGATTCTCCACTTTGGTACAATCTTCGCTCATATTTATTTGTTCACCATTGGGAAGAAAGTATAAAGGGCTTATATTTCACTCACAAGTATCCGTTTTTGGCGATTCATGCCAAAGGGGGAGAAAGTATTAGCCCAAAGCAAAAGGACCGCACCACCACCCGATTTTTACAAAAATGCATTTTTCAAATTGGTATATCTTATTGTGTTCAAAAAGGGGGAGAAAAGTCTAGTATCTTCAAAAATTTGTAAAACTCTCTTGAACACTAAGAGGAGAATTTCATTAAGGGGAGTTTTGTTTAAGTCAAAGGAGAAGCATTTGAGACAGGGGGAGAAAAATTTTAAATCTTAAAAATGCTTCTTTCAATCTTATTCATGTACCTTTGACTATTTGCAAAAGTTTTGAAAAGAATTTTACAAGGGATTTACAAAAACAAAACTTGTGATGCAAGCATGGTCCAAAATATTAAATAAGAAGAAAAGCAAACCATGCATATCTAGAAAAAGAATAATAATATTGGTTTAATTCTAAGCAACCTTTGCACTTACCTTAAGCAAACTAGTTCAATTATTCACTTATATATTTGCTTTGGTTTATGTTGGCATCAATCACCAAAAAGGGGAAGGTTGAAAGGGAAATAGGCTTTAAACCTTTTCCTAAATGATTTTGGTGGTTGAAATACCCAACACAAATTATTGGACTAACTAGTTTGCTCTAGAGTATATGTTCTACAGGTGCCAAAGGTTCAACTCAAAGCCAATACAAAGATTAAAAAGGGTTCAAGATGAAAGGAGCAAAGGAAACCGAAGTGCTCCCTGGTCTGGCGCACCGGACTGTCCGGTGTGCCACCGGACAGTGTCTGGTGCACCAGGGAAGGTCGACTTTAAACTCTTCACCTTTGGGTTTCTCAGGCGCACCTCCGCTATAATTCACCGGACTGTCCGGTGTGCCACCGGACTGTCCGTTGAACCAGCGGAGCAACGGTCATCTGCGCGCAACGGTCGACTCTGACAGTGAACAGTGAAGAACAGTACATGCGGCAGAAGTCAGAGCAGAAGGTCAGAGGGGCACCGGACTGTCCGATGTCGCGTAAGGACAAAGCCTCCAACGGTCGACCAGCTCCAACCCTAACGAAGAGGATGACGTGGCGGCACACCAGGCACTTTCTGGTGGCGCACCGGACACTGTCCGGTGCGCCCATCGCCAGCAGCCTTCTCCAACGACTACAATTTGGTTAGTGGCTATAAATACCACCCCAACCGGCCACTTCAAGGTGAGGGAGCCCAAGCAACATTCCAAGTCATCTAGTTGACATACTCAAGCCCTCCCAACCACATATATTCATTGATCCATCCTATACACAAGATTTAGACCACTACAACCCACACAAGTGCCACAAAAGCGAGAGCAAGCAAAAGAAAGCCTCTCGTGTGATTTAGCTCTAGTGCCTTGTGAGATTCATTGAGAGATAGTGTGTACTACATCTTTGTGTTCATTTGCGCGTGGAGTTTTGACTCCCATTGAACTTCCTCTAAAGTTTTGGAGGCTTGTAAAGCTAGCAAGAGACACCAAAAAGTGTGGTGGTCCTTGCGGGGTCTTAAGTGATCCTTGAGAAGAAGAAGAGCTCGCCGGTCTTTGGTGATCGGTGGAGAGAGGGAAAGGGTTGAAAGAGACCCGTCCTTAGTGGACTCCTCAACGGGGACTAGGCCTTCGAGGGCCGAACCTCGGTAAAATAAATCACCCGTGTCTCGTGTGCTTATTGCTTGTGATTTGTTTGTTCTTTCCCTTTCTAAGTTTTTCTTGCACTATTCTTTGCTAATACCATTTGGTGTTGCTTCAAGTTATATTCTCATTTAGTAAAGCAACACCTTGCAAGAAAGAACTTGTGTTATTGCTCTTCTTATCTAAGCCCCTTTGCTTTATTCTCATAGACCTATTAGTTGTATTGTTTTATCAATTCCGTATTATTTGAAAGCAATACTCTTTACAAGCAAGGACTTAGTTTTTATACTTCGATAATTGTATATCTTGTTCTAACCACTAATCAAGGGATCTAGTTGGGGGATAAAGTTATAATTTTCAGGTTTCGCCTATCCACCCCCCTCTAGGTGACTTTCAAAATGTTATACTGAACATCAAGCTGATTAAAAATGAGGATGGAATTAGTATTCTGGAATCCCATTATGACGAGAGGGTTTTGAGTTGTTTTGGGTATAAGAACGTCAAACATTCTCTAACTCTTTATGATCTTAGTTTAATTCTTCGAAAGAACAAGGGACTAGGAAGAGACCAACTGAGGTATTCTCAAACAATTGGTTCACTCATGTACTTAGCTGGTGCTACTTGACCTGATATCTTCTCTGTGGTTATCAAATTGAGTCAATTTACCGCTAATCTAGGAGATGATCATTAACACATGTTTAAGAGAGATATGCACTACTTAAGTGGTATAATGAGATATAGACTTCACTGTACTGGATGTCCCAAGGTACTTGAGGGATATGGTGATTCTAACTAGATCTCTTATTATTATGTTGATGTAATAAAGGCAATGCGTGTATATGTCTTTACTCATGCAGAGCAATCCCTTCATAAAGGTCATGCAAACAGGCCATAATGATGAGGTCAACCATGGAGGCATGGCTTACCACATTAGAGCCATCCACCATGAAAGTTGGATGCCTAAGAGAACTCTTGATGATAAACTAAATGTGTAAAAGCCTATTTCAGTGATTCTTATGAAGTGTAAAATACAATTAACTCTATCTAAAAATTAAGAACTATAGAGTGATATGTATCAATTATGTAAACATAGCTAAAAACTAGCAAATCAATTTACGAAAGGCATATGTTGAAATGTGACAAATTTTGCATCGAAGAAGATGGGTTTGAGACCCACATGGGTTACACTTGGCAGAAACCCAAACCTCTATAATCGGAGATACCACAAATTAGGACTTTGGGTAAACAAGCTACAATTGTAACTAAGAGTACATTATAATCGTTACCCTCTCTAGTGAAGATACAATACTTTCAAGTCTGTAAGGTAAGATGACATTTGTCTTAATGTGTTTGGAGGCTTAACAATGACATACTACCTTATGTTAGACCTAGTTAGGGTTTTGGGGCTAGTCCCCTTGTAATTACCTGTATACCCCTGTGTAATGGGCCAGGCTTACCTACTCTTGGTCTATTAATACAACTCCCAACCCTAGTTAGGGTAAGAGTTTCATTCTTCAACTCCTTATAGTGTATTCTTAGACAAACATACCTATATGAGCTGACCGTTGGTCGCACTCTATGAGACGTAGGAACTCTATAAGAAGCTCATGAATGGGAGAGAAGAGTATGACTTATCTAAGGTGGTAGCCTAATGTGCATCAAATATCAATCGAATTCTTGAACGAAACCGGTTCGCACAAAACCGCCAATTCAACACTTAATTTATTGAGCAATTATGAGCCGGCGTGGTTCCTGGGTTTAGGTCGATGCACAATTAACGGTCTTCATCATAAAAGTGGTATATCAAACAGTATTTGAGGATATTTTGATAGTCAATTAATTATTGAGTTCGAGATTTGGTGGGGTGGTTGTTGTAATTATACAGGCTTTGGCCTTTGTACCTCCTAATAATTCATAAAATAAATCTCAAAGGGTCACTCATGCATGAGCCGATAGTGGGAAGTTTAGTCCCATATTGGAGTTGAGAGGTTATCCCAAAGGCTACCCCTTATGTAATATAGAGGTCATTCTCTTTGTAAGGTAAGAGAGAACAAATCTATTCCCATATAATGTTTAGGTGAGAGAGTCCTCAGTGCTACACGACCATTGTTGCCATAGGCGCATGGGAAAGTAGTGTCTTTGAAACCTCACTACTCTAAAGAACCTGTATGGGTTAAAGCAAATCAGATTTTTGGACAGCGTTCGTGTGACTGCTTGCTCTGATCTAATCAGCAACGTTATATGGACTACGTCTATTCCATGCCCTCTTGGCAATCACGCTGGAGTAGATATTACAATAAGTTACGATAAGATGTTTTTTAAGTTTAGATTTAATGTGTTATATGGACATGGTGTTTTTTTATATGTGATCTATCATTAGTTCATTTAGCAATTAATTTGATTTTTAAAGTGCACGATTATCTAGCATATGTAATGTAGTCGCTTCTCGCTCCATTTAGGTAAAGGATATATTAATATACACCTATATGGCTATATACTACTCTTCATATTTTTCAAGATCAAACACAATATGTAACATACATGTAGCTGTCACTACTAGAATTCGGGTCTTGCTGAGTGCTTGGTGCTTTACCGAGTACCGCATTCGGTAAAGTCCTCCGTGTTTACCGAGAGCATGACTCTCGGTACAGAAATACACTCGACAAAGAAATCTTTGCCGAGTGCCAAACAATCATGTAGCTGTATTAAATACAATATGTAACATACATATAGCTGTGTATATGTATCCACATATATCACTCTTGTTCCCCACTTGAGCGCGCGAGGACGCGCGTTTTCCACTAATTTCTTATCTATGCTCAGGGCATCTCTGAATCAGATGATGATTTGGATGAGGTGCGATGCTTCATTAGAAAATTCATTCAGTACTATTAAGTGAGCCTCTTTCTGTGTCGGCACTCGCCATGTGAACGGGGGAGTGTGTCCCTTTATTTTATTTACAGAAAGTCGCGCGCGAGGGAAAAGGAAACCAGCAACAATGACTGTAGCGAAAGTGGATCAAGCTGAAAAGGCTGTTTTTGTACCTTTTTGGATTAGCATTTTCCCTCCTCTATTCAACACATGTAGTAGAAAGTATCTTGAGCCATCCATAAAGCAGATGAGTACAAGACCAGGTCGCGGGGCAAAGGGATGTGAGTGGAGCGCGAATTTCCGGTGTTCGTTGAATGAACCTGTATGGTGTTGGTGCATACCTCTTGGAAAGTTTTCAGAATTATCGCGCCCATATGAAAAAGCTCTGGCTCGTGACGTGTCGTTCACGGTTACATTGTGGCTTATAGGTGGAAAGGCTCTGATGGCTTGGTGATTTTGATGTGCAGCATGGTAAACGGAACCAAGATAAAGAGAGGTTTACATCTTTTTTTTACTGTAATAACCAGAATGGTTTATCCTCCCCAAAATTATTCAGTAACCAAAGCCAATTAGGGGTGGTGGTGGTGGCGTGGTGCTGGTGCAGCTGAAAATTTTGTGGCCACTGCCAAAAGACATTTTTACACAAGCAGCAGGAAGGTCACGTTAACGGGATTGCGGAAAGCATGCAAAGTGCAGATCAGCAGATGCAGCTGCAGACCACGAGACAATAGAACGCGTGACTACTGGTTCTCTGGTTAACACAACTCTGCTACTCCATCTCCTAGACTACTCGAGGAATCGAGGCCACCCAACTGATATATAAATATATGATGTACAGCTTCTCCGCCGCCATGGAGAAGAAGGGATCGTCAGCTGATCAGAACATCGACGATATATGCTAATGATGCGCAGGCACATACAGGCTTGCCTGGAACGGACGGGGAACAATCAGGACGGTTTCATTGGCCAGTCAGGGCTGAGACCACCTCGGTCTTGTTCCCGTACATCACGTTCCAGGAGTCCAGCGTCGGGTACAGCGGCTGCTGCTCCGCCGCCGCCGCGGGCGGGGCAGGCGTGTACGGTGCAGCAGCGACGTCCGGCGCCGCGTGTCCCGCCGCCTGTAGAAACCGCTCGACGCCGAGGTGCGGCAGGAGGAGGCCGAGGCCGAGCCCGTCCTGCTGCGGCGGCTGCAGGTCGGCCTCGTCGGCGCCGGTGACGCGCTGCACCATGGCGCGGAAGGTGGCGGCGTCGGTCCTGATGTACGTGGTGGGCGCGCGCTTGGACGGCCGCGGCCGGCGCCGCTTCCCCGCGTGCCCGCCCGCCGGGCCCAGCCGGCACCTCGCGGACGAGGACGGCGACGCCGCTGCGCCCGTCGGGGTACAGTCCGTCACTGCCACGGCGCCTTGCATCAGCATCGCCGCCGTCGTCGTGGCGGGCGGGTCCGCGGCGTGATCGGAGAGGGAGAAGTGCAGCGCGCGCGCGATGGCCGCGTCGGCGAAGGAGTGGGTGTGGGACAGGAGCGCGCTCTGCGGCGCCACGCCCGCGCAGGAGACGGCGTCCATGGCGTCGTCGGACTCGCTGACTCGGCGCTTGCTGGCTGCGTGTCTAGCTCAGGCTCTCTCGGTCTCGGCTCTGCTAGCTGCAACTGCAAGCGGCGGGGCAACCCTGGCTGGGAGTGGGAACGGGTGGACTGAGTGTGGCGAGCGAGCTGCGAGCGGCAGGCGGGGTTATAAAACACGGAGGCGGATGGGGCGCTGGGCTGGCTGGGCAACTGGTGCGGGCGGCGCGTGGGCGGTGCTGCGTCGTCACGGCAGCCAACGGCGGGGGGCGGGCGATGTGGACGTGCGTAATGGCGACGGCAGCGTCATCGCATCTCATCGCATGGGTTTAGGCACTGTTGTTCTGATTTCTGAATGGGCTCGGACCCAACTCTTCTTATCTGGACGACTATATACTATATAGACATATAGTGCTGTATGTATGTACGAAGAAAATTCACCGTGCCAGGCACGTTGCCCTCACAGCAACAAGAGAACACTACTGCAACTATGCAAGTGCATGCGGGGAACGAACGAAGAGGTCAAAGTTCAAACAAGATCTAGAAGCGATCTGTCCTGCACGTTCTTTTTCGGGAAAACTTGTCGTGCATGTGTTCTCAGTCGGCTTTTGGAGATGCCCCCCGTCACCTCTCTTTCTCTTGCAGTGTGTTACCTCGCCACGGGCATATATGGACACGCCACTGAAAATGACGAACGAACCTTCTTCTGCGGCATCGGGTTGGCTTCAAGTTTTTCTCAAAGCTTCCCCTTTTCCATCGTGTCTGCCGATCTCCTTTTGATCAGAAATAAAAGAGGAGAAATGAAGAAACGATACGTGCTTTTGTCATGAATCTGATCTTATGCGTCCTCCACCAAGTAAAGCATATATCCACCGGAGATAGATCTAGAATAAACCACCCCGAAAACGTTAAAGAGCGTACGTCGTCCGAGCGAGTCCGGGTCCGGGGGCTGTAGATTTGGCACGCACGACATGGGACAGAAGAACTGCACTGGCTTTGCAGCAGACCAGCACCGACGTCGTCCAGGCTATCCAGCCGCAAATTGTCAGCGTTGACGTTTGAAGACCCAACTGCTCCATGATAGACAATGAGATAGGGCCAAACTCTCACTAGCTAGGCCTAGGCCCATGCCGGAACTGTTGCGGCCATCATTCTTCCTGGATTCCTTTTTTTGTGTTAGGTACGGCAATGATAACATGTAGTACCATCACAGCTCACATGCTCCTACTTCATCTGTCTCAAAATAAATATCTCCATCAAACTTTTTTTATGTTTAACTAGTTTATAGACAAACATTGGTAACACTTATGTATCTAAATAAAATTATTATAAAAAAATAGATTTAACGATCCCTCTAATAACATTAACTATATATATACTACAAAATATATTTGCATTGTACTCTCCGTTTCTTTTTAGTTGTCGTTGGATAGTTCAATTTTGCACTATCCAGCGACAACTAAAACGAAACGGAGGGAGTATCTATGATCAAAATTTAAGCTTTTTAAACTCCTCTGGCACTTATTCTAACCTCACGCCACTGAAACACTCCACTGTACACAACATGGGACTAGCTAGCTTGGCGTGCAGATATCGCTGAAATCAAATGTGATAGCGCCAGAAATCACAAGAAACGAAAAAGAATAGCAAATGGAACTATGGAAGCTCTGTGAGCAGGAGGTTTTGGTTATTTGCAGTTCAACCCAATCTTGCCATGATGAGGGCATGGTGATATCAGGATGTGGTAATCAACCACTGCCACAGCGTTCCTGTTTGCTTAGACTTGCCGGCAACGTCTAGGCGCCACATTAGACTAGTCCTCGTGTGATACTCCCCGCTTTGACTTGCTGCGTCTGTGTCTCCTTCACTCGATCCTTTCTGTTGAATTAACGACCGCGGGGGCCTTGGTGGACTCTAATCTAACGCCCAATAGCCACAAGTTGGGTTTTTTTTAATAGGTATATAATTTAATGTGCTAAGGCCACCAAACATGGTGATGACAAGGAAACTAGTATGATTTAAAAAGGCCTTTTTTTTGCGAAATGATTTAAAAGGTCCTTGTATGATCATAAGTAAAGGGTAAGTTTCTCACTTTATCTTTTGATATTTATGGCTGCTTTAAGAGCATCATGCCCTCGTTCCCTCTACCTAGGGGCTAGCTAGGATTTAGGTCAATGGCTGATACAATAGAGTAGTACCTAACTTCAAGGACAGGAAGCTGTTTCATTCTTCCTGACGACAGCAACAATCTACTAATCATGCACGACTGGTCATATATTTCAACCATCTAACCACTGGCCATGCTTGCTGCTTCAGGTACATATATATCTATCCCAAAGTCTACAAAAACCGTTAAAACTGGCGGTAATCCGTCTGGTTTACTGAAACCGCTGGTGGACGGTACCGGTTAACCATTGTTTTTTTTCAAAATTCATTTCAAATTTAAAATTTTTGAATGTTTTTATAAAAAATGAAAATCACTGGTAAAGTGTCCTATTGGCTTGATAAACTGCTCTTTGGCTTGGTAAACCGACACTTTTTGCCGGTAAACCGGAATTAATGCCAAGATTTAGTTCCAATTTAGATATTTGGTGGCCAGTTTAGGCATATTAGTCTTGTTTACTATATGCTATATGTGAAGATAATTTACTGTTAGATGCTATTTTTTGCCTAGTTTAAGTGCTAGTTTAGTGCCCAGACATTGTTAGTGTTTAACTGTTTATACGTGACATGTTTTATATTTTAATTACATGTTTTATGTCAACTCTGCATGTAATAGACATGTCGTATATAGTCTGGGAGTATGGAGAGAAGGTTGGCACGAGCTTCAAGTGCAAGTATTGTAGAGAAACGAAGAGCAGAGGAGGTGGTACCCATTTGAAGGAGTATCTCGCACATAGAAGTGCAAGTATTCCAGATGCATGTACATATAAACATCATTTGGAGCAGACCGGTGTGTTATTTTTGCTTTATCGATAAGTATTTATTTGTTTTTCTCGCTAATGCATCTTATACCATTTGTATAGGATTATGTATATGGAATAGGCCCATATCTCTATCCTTCCACACATGCCTGAGTACTATCACTATGACTCTAGCTGAATACGTGAGTTGTGAAACATGTCGACGTATGTGTCGTGGGAGAACTATAAAAGAACTTGTATTTGAGTATTGCGAAGTTCGATAGTTGTTTGTTGCATGAGAATTGGAATTTGTGGTTGCATATGTATGTTGTATGTTTTATTAAACATATGTTGTGTGGATCAATTAATATTTACTGTGCAACGTGAATTAAGCAAAATACAAATGAACCCCGTCAATTTTTCATTTTTCCTGTAGTAAACATCAAAAATAAGTTATTTTAGTCAAAAACCCACAAGTTTTGACCGGTTTACTAGCGGTTTTTCATCGGTAAACTGTCACACCCGGATTTAAGGGATAAAGTCGGGTGCGTCTAATATGTGCGCCAAAGAAGAGTATCACATATAATGACAAAGCGTATAGAGATAAATGTCACAAGTATCATTATTACATAGCAGAAGTCTTACAAAAATAAATGATAACAATAAAGGGAACTAAATATTATTCCTTGGCGCCATCAAGCTGACTGGGAGACGCCATCTAAATAAGCTCGTACTCCTCGTTGTAAGGTTCCTTCTGGACCACCTGTTCTTCTCCTATAGGGGTTTATATATCGCAAGGGTGAGCTCACAAAAGATCATAGCTCAACAAGTTGTGAGGAATAATGTGCATGAACTCACCAAAGGTAGGAGTTCATGTCAAGTGTAAGGCTGATCAACAAATAAGGGTTAAAGCTGAGCATTGCTTTTAATAAGTTGGTCAAGTTTTAATAGATTACTTTATTACTGCTCCACGAAAGTGACGCTGAGATGTGTTACATCGTGATCAACGCGCGCCACACACGACATCATGTGCCGACACCCTAAGCATGACACAACTGACCACCTCGTGAAAACCATCCAGCATGTCTTGTAGCCCTTCAATTGAAATAGTTTCATGCCTTTGGACCAAATCAACATGAGAGCATTTTAGCTCCTCATGTTCTTTACTCAACTCTTCCAAGCTTTGGATTTTTTGTGATGAGGACATCTTCTAGCTTGTGAAGAGCTTCGCTTTTCTCTCTCGCTCTTTTTAGAAGTTTGAGCATGACCGCCTTATCTTCTAGGCTTAGATGAGCGTAGAGTTGCATGAAGCTTCTTTTATCCTCCTTGTAACACCCTAAAGTTCAAATCTTGTGAAGACAAAGAAAAATTCTCAAAGATTTTAAATCAAAACACCTTTCCTTAAAGATAATCATAAATTAGGAGTTACCACTCATGAATATGTTAAAAATACATAATTAAAGATACTTAGATAATCTAAATTGCCTTTGGGTTAGGTTATAAAGAAGAATCATGATCAAACTATTTCTTAACATATATAAGTCTAAATTTGATTTCCCTAGAATTAATGAGGTAGGGATTATTCTACTATATGAATAAAAACTTGTCTAAAAGGACTAAAATAAATAAAGAAATACATAAAATAGGTTTTTGCACATTATGCTAAAGTTCTATATGTGTATCCAAATTAAGTGTTTGAACTTCAAACTTGTGTTGGTTTGAAATTCAAATGGAAAGGAAAAATAGAAAATAGAAAATAAAAGGAATAGGGAAAATACTACATAAAACAAAATAAAATCAGAATAAAAATTCTTCATACTTATATTATTAAATTATACCTTTCAAACTGAGGACAATTTAATCACAAAGTTTGAATTTAAGTTTGAATTCAAATTGGATTTGAAAATGGGAAAAGAAAATAGAAAATAAAATAGAAAAAGGACTAAAACCCTAAATGGGCCGTCGGCTTGAAATCGGCCCACCTAAGGAAACCTACCCGCGCGGCCCAGCTAACCAACACCCGCCGGCGCCGACATGTGGGCCCCATCGGGCAGCCTCTCACCTCCTCGCGCGCGTTTCCGTTGTCTCGCTGATACGTGGGGCCATCCCGTCAGCCTCTCATCTCCCGCGCCCAGCCCAACTCTGCAAGCCCGCGCTCGCGTGCGCTCGGACTCGCTGTCTCGCGGACCCCACTCGTCGGCCTCCCACGCCCGCGCTCTCTCCTCCCTGCTTCTTTCGCTGGCTCGCGGGGCCCGCTTGTCGGGCCGTCTTCAACAGCCATGCCGAGCTCGCCGCAACGGCCGCGCGAACTCGCCGCCGGGACTGCCGTTCCTCGGACTTGTCACCTAGCTATAAAACGCGGACCGCGACCCCCTTTCCCATCCTCACCTTCGTCCGCAGCCTTTCGCCAGCTACCGTCGCGATTCTCGCGGACCAAGTTTGCCGCCGTGACCGAAGTGCGTCGTTGTCGACGTCGGGTCCCCGGTGATCGGCCTTGGAGCGTCTCCAAGTCCATCCGAAGGGTGTCGAGTCGTTCGCGGGCGAAGCAGGCCACTGTGCACAGCGCAATTCCTCGCCGTCGTTCTTCCACCACCGCGGATCCGCCTCGCACCGTGGCCGTGTGCCTCCGCGCCACAATCGCCGGTATGGGGTCTTCCTTTGTGTTCACCTTCGCCCTCTCTACGCGTAGCGCCGTTTAATTTGAATTTGGGGCGGTATTGCGCCGGATTGCGTGCTCCGGCGATGGCTCCACCGCGATGGTGGGCGGCGCCGCCGTCCGCTCGACCGATGGGTTGGGGAAGGGTTTCGGGCCGTCGGATCGGTGGTGGATGATCGAGATCACACCATCACATACCCCTTCGCCCGTCGAACTCGTACCGTAGATCGTCGATCGGATGGATCGGAGTGGATCTCGGCTTCATTAAATCTGGGCCGTTGATCGCTGATCGAACGGTCTGTGTTGCGTACCGTTTCGCTTAATAGGTGATCTGATCTGGGCCGCATAGTTCTAATCGGGCGGCTCTGGTGCGCGCGTACCCCTTCGCTTGGCAAACTTTCTAAAGAGTCCCTCGGGTTTCGGTGAATCAACCCGCCGTCCCTGGGCGACTGTTCTATGTGTCTGGGGATTCTTTCGAGAAGGCCCCTGCACTTTTCTGTTATTGAGGCCCAATCCAGTGCAGTAATAAAATGAGTAAATGAATTAGAAATTGAATTTTTAATACAAAAATAATTCCTAGAACTTAGTTAATTCATAGAAAATTCATACTTGCTCCAAATTAATCCATTCCACTTTCTAAAATTTTGTAATTTTATTCTCTATCACCTAGAACCTCTGTTTTGTCATAAAAACAGTTAGAAATTTAATCTCTCACTTAATCTATTTTAAACACATAAAACCTTTGAAAATTCATAACTTAAAATCTACAACTCTAAAATTAATAATTCTTTTTCCTGTGATCTTATTTTAATATGTAGATTATTAATATGTATTTTGCATATATGTTTGGTGTAATGTTAATTTTGCCTATACCATGTATGTTTGTATTGCTACGACTAGCAGTGAGGTCACGAGGATCTGAAGAATCATCCTGGTACCTGGAATCTCAAGGCCCAGGCAAGTTGTGCCCTTGATCACTTCTTTTCACCTACTCATGTTCTAATTAATCATAATGATCTGCATAGGTTAATTTTGATGGGACCCAATAGGTCACCCTAGATTGTTTATCTCATTACCTTGTTCACCCCTGAATCACTTGGGTAGTTTGCTATTGCTTTATATGGTTTTGGGATAATCATTTATTACCTCCATGTTCCAATTCTAGTTGTTATTCTGTTTATGTTCATGTTGATATCATTAATGTTAATTGGAACATGGAGCGACCACCCGGGAAAACAGTGCTACCACAAGGGTAGTATGGGATGCCCTTGGCTGATTAATTAGGAAAGCTAGTGGAAGACTACCTTACCCGAAAGGGGCAAGGGCAGTAGGGGAGAGGTCAGTGCGGGAAGTGCCCTCGGGAGGATTTTGCTGCGATGGCGGTCCTGCAAGGGATTCCTGTACTGGATCTTCCTATAAACTGTAGCGGGTTTTCGGAAGCTAGTGGAACTTTGTAAAGGCCTCGTAGTGCTACCCTGCCTCACTTCCTTGGTAGAGGTGTATGGGATTCATGACCCCTTGGCAGATGGGTAACACGACTTGTGGGTAAAGATGCGCAACCTCTGCAGAGTGTAAAACTGGTATACTAGCCGTGCTCACGGTCATGAGCAGCTCGGACCCTCACATGATTAAATTATGGAACTTAAACTCAATTTGTCATATGCATTGCATCGCGGGTGAAGTTGTTATCACTTTTGTTCTATTACTTAATTGGGTTTGGTATTTACTTATACTTAGTAACTGCTAATAAAATTTTGACCAACTTTAAAAGCGATGCTCAGCTCTAACCATCTTCTTTGGTAAGCCTTACACTTCACGTGAGCTCCCACCTTTGGCGAGTTCATGCACATTATTCCCCACAACTTGTTGAGCGATGAACGTATGTGAGCTCACTCTTGCTGTCTCACATACACCACAGGTCAAGACCAGGTACTGCAGGATGATGCTCATGGAGGATGCTGCGATGAGTTCGCGAGAGGTCTAGGTCGTCGTCTCCCAGTCAACTTTTGGGTTGCTGGACCGTTGTCTCCTTATAATGTAATTATTTATTTTGTATAGAACTCCTGTTATATATAAAGTTGTGACATTCGATCCTGTGCCACTATACATCATATGTATGAGACTTGGTCCCAGCATACCTGGTGTTTATGTTAACCCCGGGTTTTGGACCCCTAAAATCCGGGTGTTACAGAAGTGGTATCAGAGGAATGTTGACTGTAGGACGAAACCTAGATAGAACTGGACAACCATTCCTTACTTACCTTACTCTGATTCTTTTCCAAACTTATCTTAATCTTTTCTCATCTATTTCCGCTTACTCTGATTATTCTTACCTTTTCCTTCTAAAGACAAACTTGGATTTCACACTTTGAAATCCTGTGCCTAAAGTGACCTTTAGGAATAGGAGACCTAATCCTAGGAACAAAAACAAAACTATTTTTATTAGTGTTTATATATTTGAATGTTTGTTCTTATGACATCTGTCTGATTTGGATCTTTGTTTGAGTGTGATGAGTTGTGGAGTAATGTCCACGATTGCATCTGCATATATACATAGGAATAAAAATATATTTATAAGATAACTAGACAAACTAGATTATCCCCTTAAGAAAAATATATGTAGTATTCCGTATCAATCTCATCTTAACTTATTCTATCTTACCTTTGGACAATCACCTCGTACAACTAATTACCCTAGCCTTGACATAGAATATCTGGCCCAGCTCTGCCAAAGAAGCTTCAGTACATAACCAACTATTAGCTTATTCATTCTGTCTACTAAATGATTCCCTTGCAAAGCTATCTTACCATATGCTTCTAACTTAGATGGTCAATACCAGGCGGGGTGGTGGAATTGATTTACCTGCTAATCGACAACCTCAACCACAGTCAGCAGCAATGAATCCTCCTAATCCTCCACAAGGCGGAGTTGATCCACTAGTCGCAGCTCAAATGAGAATGATGCAGCAAATGGCTGACACTATGGCAGATATGCGCACCCAAATGCGGCAAGAACGCCAAGAAATGCACCAGGAAAGAGAGGATGCACGTCGGGAAATGCGCCAAGAACGGGAAGAGATGCGCCAGGAGAGGAGGGTACAACAACAACAGCTGCAGCAACAACTTCAACAACAGCAGCAACAACAACAAATGCCATTGCCTCCACCACCAGTTCCACCCCGGGACAAGCACCGGGAATTCATGAGCCACAAACCGCCAACCTTCTCCAACTCCGCAGATCCACTGCAAGCAGATGACTGGTTAAAGTCCATAGAGAAGATGCTCAACATAGCCCAGTGCTCGGACCGGGAGAAAGTACTCTATGCTTCGGGACGTCTTGCTGGTCCCGCTGCAGATTGGTGGGATGCATACTGTGCAGCTCATGCTGCTGCCGATACAATTACCTGGGAAGAATTCTCCGCACAATTCAGGAATTACCATATTCCTGCTGGACTCATGAAGATTAAGAGGAAGGAGTTCCTATCCCTCAAGCAAGGAAGTATGTCCGTAAGTGAATATAGAGACAAATTCATCCAGTTATCGCGATATGCTCCCAGAGATGTTGAGGATGATGAGCAAAAGCAGGAGCTCTTTCTAGATGGTTTGATTGGACCTCTGCAATATCAACTGGTATCACACACATTCCCATCTTTCCAAAGGCTATTGGATAAAGCTATTGCTGTAGAAAACAAGAGAAATATATTTGGAGAGAAGAGAAAGGCTGTCAACCAAGGGCAGGCTGGAAGTAGTTCCCGTCCTCGCTATACTACCACTCCAAGTACACCAACTAGTGGCAGTTCCGGACAACAAACTCAACAGGCACCAACTGCTCCTTCAAAAGCAAGCACTCCAGGGGGACCCGTTGCCCCTAACACAACCACCATCAGGACATGCTTCAAATGTGGACAACCGGGACACTACGCCAACTACTGTCCCAACAGAGCTGCCTACACTACACCGGCACCGATGAAGCAAGGACAAGCCTCAGCAGGGAAGAGTCAGCCCCTATCCATCAACCGAGGATATGCCCATCATACAGAAGTAGAAGCTGAACCCGGTGAACTTGAAATTCAAATTCAAGAAGAAGAGCCAGTTGGAGATGAGATAGTCGGTGAAGAAGTCAACGAGCAACAAGAATAAAGAGATAAACATAGATATGGATACATATATATATATATATATATTTTACTATTTGTAAGACCTAAATATTAGTTTAGCTAGTAGTAGTATTTTACTATTTTAGTAATAATAATAAGGTCCATTTGACCCTGTGTTTTGCTAATAAGATATGCATCATGCCGAGATTTTGTTTATGCATATGTGTTGAATTAATATGAGCATGCACCCTTTTTCCTTACAAATCTCGAGGACGAGATTATTTTTAAGGGGGGTAGGATTTGTAACACCCTAAAGTTCAAATCTTGTGAAGACAAAGAAAAATTCTCAAAGATTTTAAATCAAAACACCTTTCCTTAAAGATAATCATAAATTAGGAGTTACCACTCATGAATATGTTAAAAATACATAATTAAAGATACTTAGATAATCTAAATTGCCTTTGGGTTAGGTTATAAAGAAGAATCATGATCAAACTATTTCTTAACATATATAAGTCTAAATTTGATTTCCCTAGAATTAATGAGGTAGGGATTATTCTACTATATGAATAAAAACTTGTCTAAAAGGACTAAAATAAATAAAGAAATACATAAAATAGGTTTTTGCACATTATGCTAAAGTTCTATATGTGTATCCAAATTAAGTGTTTGAACTTCAAACTTGTGTTGGTTTGAAATTCAAATGGAAAGGAAAAATAGAAAATAGAAAATAAAAGGAATAGGGAAAATACTACATAAAACAAAATAAAATCAGAATAAAAATTCTTCATACTTATATTATTAAATTATACCTTTCAAACTGAGGACAATTTAATCACAAAGTTTGAATTTAAGTTTGAATTCAAATTGGATTTGAAAATGGGAAAAGAAAATAGAAAATAAAATAGAAAAAGGACTAAAACCCTAAATGGGCCGTCGGCTTGAAATCGGCCCACCTAAGGAAACCTACCCGCGCGGCCCAGCTAACCAACACCCGCCGGCGCCGACATGTGGGCCCCATCGGGCAGCCTCTCACCTCCTCGCGCGCGTTTCCGTTGTCTCGCTGATACGTGGGGCCATCCCGTCAGCCTCTCATCTCCCGCGCCCAGCCCAACTCTGCAAGCCCGCGCTCGCGTGCGCTCGGACTCGCTGTCTCGCGGACCCCACTCGTCGGCCTCCCACGCCCGCGCTCTCTCCTCCCTGCTTCTTTCGCTGGCTCGCGGGGCCCGCTTGTCGGGCCGTCTTCAACAGCCATGCCGAGCTCGCCGCAACGGCCGCGCGAACTCGCCGCCGGGACTGCCGTTCCTCGGACTTGTCACCTAGCTATAAAACGCGGACCGCGACCCCCTTTCCCATCCTCACCTTCGTCCGCAGCCTTTCGCCAGCTACCGTCGCGATTCTCGCGGACCAAGTTTGCCGCCGTGACCGAAGTGCGTCGTTGTCGACGTCGGGTCCCCGGTGATCGGCCTTGGAGCGTCTCCAAGTCCATCCGAAGGGTGTCGAGTCGTTCGCGGGCGAAGCAGGCCACTGTGCACAGCGCAATTCCTCGCCGTCGTTCTTCCACCACCGCGGATCCGCCTCGCACCGTGGCCGTGTGCCTCCGCGCCACAATCGCCGGTATGGGGTCTTCCTTTGTGTTCACCTTCGCCCTCTCTACGCGTAGCGCCGTTTAATTTGAATTTGGGGTGGTATTGCGCCGGATTGCGTGCTCCGGCGATGGCTCCACCGCGATGGTGGGCGGCGCCGCCGTCCGCTCGACCGATGGGTTGGGGAAGGGTTTCGGGCCGTCGGATCGGTGGTGGATGATCGAGATCACACCATCACATACCCCTTCGCCCGTCGAACTCGTACCGTAGATCGTCGATCGGATGGATCGGAGTGGATCTCGGCTTCATTAAATCTGGGCCGTTGATCGCTGATCGAACGGTCTGTGTTGCGTACCGTTTCGCTTAATAGGTGATCTGATCTGGGCCGCATAGTTCTAATCGGGCGGCTCTGGTGCGCGCGTACCCCTTCGCTTGGCAAACTTTCTAAAGAGTCCCTCGGGTTTCGGTGAATCAACCCGCCGTCCCTGGGCGACTGTTCTATGTGTCTGGGGATTCTTTCGAGAAGGCCCCTGCACTTTTCTGTTATTGAGGCCCAATCCAGTGCAGTAATAAAATGAGTAAATGAATTAGAAATTGAATTTTTAATACAAAAATAATTCCTAGAACTTAGTTAATTCATAGAAAATTCATACTTGCTCCAAATTAATCCATTCCACTTTCTAAAATTTTGTAATTTTATTCTCTATCACCTAGAACCTCTGTTTTGTCATAAAAACAGTTAGAAATTTAATCTCTCACTTAATCTATTTTAAACACATAAAACCTTTGAAAATTCATAACTTAAAATCTACAACTCTAAAATTAATAATTCTTTTTCCTGTGATCTTATTTTAATATGTAGATTATTAATATGTATTTTGCATATATGTTTGGTGTAATGTTAATTTTGCCTATACCATGTATGTTTGTATTGCTACGACTAGCAGTGAGGTCACGAGGATCTGAAGAATCATCCTGGTACCTGGAATCTCAAGGCCCAGGCAAGTTGTGCCCTTGATCACTTCTTTTCACCTACTCATGTTCTAATTAATCATAATGATCTGCATAGGTTAATTTTGATGGGACCCAATAGGTCACCCTAGATTGTTTATCTCATTACCTTGTTCACCCCTGAATCACTTGGGTAGTTTGCTATTGCTTTATATGGTTTTGGGATAATCATTTATTACCTCCATGTTCCAATTCTAGTTGTTATTCTGTTTATGTTCATGTTGATATCATTAATGTTAATTGGAACATGGAGCGACCACCCGGGAAAACAGTGCTACCACAAGGGTAGTATGGGATGCCCTTGGCTGATTAATTAGGAAAGCTAGTGGAAGACTACCTTACCCGAAAGGGGCAAGGGCAGTAGGGGAGAGGTCAGTGCGGGAAGTGCCCTCGGGAGGATTTTGCTGCGATGGCGGTCCTGCAAGGGATTCCTGTACTGGATCTTCCTATAAACTGTAGCGGGTTTTCGGAAGCTAGTGGAACTTTGTAAAGGCCTCGTAGTGCTACCCTGCCTCACTTCCTTGGTAGAGGTGTATGGGATTCATGACCCCTTGGCAGATGGGTAACACGACTTGTGGGTAAAGATGCGCAACCTCTGCAGAGTGTAAAACTGGTATACTAGCCGTGCTCACGGTCATGAGCAGCTCGGACCCTCACATGATTAAATTATGGAACTTAAACTCAATTTGTCATATGCATTGCATCGCGGGTGAAGTTGTTATCACTTTTGTTCTATTACTTAATTGGGTTTGGTATTTACTTATACTTAGTAACTGCTAATAAAATTTTGACCAACTTTAAAAGCGATGCTCAGCTCTAACCATCTTCTTTGGTAAGCCTTACACTTCACGTGAGCTCCCACCTTTGGCGAGTTCATGCACATTATTCCCCACAACTTGTTGAGCGATGAACGTATGTGAGCTCACTCTTGCTGTCTCACATACACCACAGGTCAAGACCAGGTACTGCAGGATGATGCTCATGGAGGATGCTGCGATGAGTTCGCGAGAGGTCTAGGTCGTCGTCTCCCAGTCAACTTTTGGGTTGCTGGACCGTTGTCTCCTTATAATGTAATTATTTATTTTGTATAGAACTCCTGTTATATATAAAGTTGTGACATTCGATCCTGTGCCACTATACATCATATGTATGAGACTTGGTCCCAGCATACCTGGTGTTTATGTTAACCCCGGGTTTTGGACCCCTAAAATCCGGGTGTTACACTCCTCATCCTCATTTTTGCTTCCGCTACATTTTTCATTAGCCACACAATATATGGGGGAATTGAAATGGAAAGACAAACCTTTTGGAGAGGTGGATTCATCGTTTGGTCTCCAACGTTCATTTTCTTCTTCTTTTAAAGGGTTAATTTCACAAGGACTAAAGGAAATAGAAGCATCATATGAACTAACATGTTTGGACTCATCAAATATATTTTAAATTTTAGTCCAAATATCATGTGCATCATGAATAGGTTCATCATATCTAATTATGAAGGCATGATAATCTTCTTTGCTAAGAGAATTACCTAAGATGTCAAAAGCAAAATGATTTAAGCGTAAACATCTTCGATCTTCCTCGGAAGCATTTTTCTTATCATAACTAGAAGGTATAATACTCTTGTCTAAAATTTGTTCTAATTGTGGGTCTATGGTCCTAAAAGCATTTATCACACTAGTAGAACATGAAGCATAATTAGAACAATCAGAAAGCAATATCTCAAGAGTTACCTCATTGTTCACCTTCGGTGGTGTCTTCTTGTTCTTTTGGGATTTTCTCCAAGCCATCACTTCGAGTTGTTAGACTCAATATAAAATGCCTAGCTCTGATACTAATTGAAAGTCACCTAGAGGGGGTGAATAAGTGAAACCTGAAAATTATAACTTTAAACCCGGACTTGATCCCTTGAGTAGCGGTTAGAACAAGATGAACAATTATCGGAGTATAAAACTAAGTCCTTTGCTTGTAAAGAGTATTGCTTTCAAAGAATGTAGAATTAATACAAAGCAACACAACTAAAATGTTTATGGAGAATAATGCCGAGGGCTTAGATAAGAAGAAGAAAAACACAAGTTCTTTCTTGGAAGGCGTTGCTTCTATATATGAGAATTCAACCTGAACCAACATAAAGCAATATTAACAAAGAATAGTGTAAGAGAACTTAGAGAGGGAAAGAATAACAAATCACAAGCAATAAACACAAGTGACACGGGCGATTTGTTTTACCGAGGTTCGGTTCACCAAGAACCTAATCCCCATTGAGGAGTCCACTAAGGACGGGTCTTTTTCAACCCTTTCCCTCTCTCCAACGGTCACTGTTGGTCACTTGTTCTCAAATGCTATGAATTAAGAACAGGACAACATAAAAGTGTTAAATGTTAAACTCCTCCGTCCTTGAAAACAGTATATCCCTTCGGATATAATGAATCTCGGACGAAGGTCACAAAAGAAAAGACCTTCGTAAGATTGATAAATTGTTAAACAGAACAATTCATATATAATACACGAGTAATAATATCAATATTATTATCAATGTATTTCTATTATTAAATTCATAAAAACGAATTACAAATGTACCTTTAGATTGATGTAAAGTAAAGGTACAGACGTGATGCGAAAAAGCATATGCCTAGTCAGCGTGAACAGTACGGGAGTACTGTTCACCTATTTATAGGCACGGGACGCAGCCCGTGTAAAATTACATTGATGCCCTTTACATTTATCAATAACTCTATAGTAATTCTTCGAGGTCCAATTTGGCTTTTCATCTTTAAGTCGGTTCCTCTTTTCTGTCATTATGCCGAAGCTTTTCTGCACATAGCTTCGTGATCGTCTTATCCTTCGCCATGATCGTTTCTCATTCTAGTCAAGCTTCGTCTTAACCGTGCTTTTGTATATCCGCGACCTGACTCCGAAGGTGCCTGTTCACATATCACACTTGGAAAACATTGTCAAACTATGTTTTTGAGGACCTTCGGGAGCCGAAGGCCCCCAACAGTAGCTCCTCGCAATATTAATTTACTGTAACGATAAATTCATATTGTGACATGGACGAAGGCTTTAAGCCGAAGGTCCGAAAAAACACTTTCCTTTTGCTAGAATAGCAACAGTCATTGACAAGCGGCGCCCTCCAGTTTTCGACACACTGGGTGTATAAATACGAGCTCACCACGAGTTTATTTGGCACGCTCTTTTGCCATCTGCTTTTTACTCACCCAGCTTTTCAGCCTGCGCGGGACAGCATTTGCTCGGTTTTAAATTTTTAAGCTTCGGTTTCAAGTCTGGTTTGCCAGCATTCGCGAAGATGTCTGAGGATAAGAAAGTTGTTGGTGCTTCGAAGCTAAGCCTTTCTAAGGAAATGCACCTGGGTTTTCTTGAATCAATGTCGAAGACCAATACGGAGAAGATTGTCAGGGAGACTTTGGAGGGTTTATCTGAAGATACTGGCGACAGTGACAATTATGATGTTGATAGTGGTGGGGAGGATTCCGAAGATCGCCCGTGGCGGCCTAGTCACTCAAATTTCAGAAAATCAACTATAAAGCAGAGTCACCTTGAAAATATGAGGGGGAGATATTTCCGAGATATATCCATCGTGAGGGCAGATGACGGAGAGAAAACTACGCCGACTCCCGAAGATAATGAAGTCGTGATCTTCCGAAGCTTTTTTAAGGCTGGGCTACGATTCCCTCTAAGCAGATTTGTGGTAGAAGTTCTGAAAATATATCAGGTTTACCTTCATCAACTTACCCTTGAAGCAGTGATAAGATTGGGAGTTTTCGTCTGGGCCGTGAGGAGCCAGGGCCTGGAGCCAAGTGCAAAAAGCTTTTGCAATATACACGAGCTAATATATGAGACGAAGCCCTGGGGTAAGGAACAATATCATAATAATTTTGGTTGCTATAGCTTCGGTGCCCGCTCTGGGTCAAGCTGTCCCGTGCCAACTTTTCGGAAGAGATGGCCCGGGGAATGGATGAAGGAATGGTTCTATGTGAAGAACGATTTGAAGGTTCGAGAAGATATTAAAGATATCATCATGCGCCCTATCTGGCAGCGCTTCGGACTTCGGAAACCAAAGGTAGAAATGGATGAAGCAGCTGAAGAATGTCAGAGAGCCTTTGGCGTAGTCTGCTCTTTTATTGGGACCAGGGATTTAATACAAGAGCACATTGCCTTCAGAGTGTGGCCACTTGCAGATAACTGGGAAATGCCGAAGGAGACCGTTAAAGAAACTAACGAGGGTGGACTAATCAGGCTGAAATACACATTCAAGTACAGAGATAAGTTCGTTGAACCAGATGATGATTGGCTAAAAAGCATTGAGAATGTAAATGATGAATTGCTTGGGGCATACTCAAAGACCAAAAATACTGCATTATCAGCGGCTTTCGGAGGCCGAAAGAAGAAGAGACTCAACCGAGTATTTGACGTAATTGAGTTTATCTACCCCGACTACTACTATCCAATGCGAGGCCAAAAAAGGAAAAATACTTCTCCTGCAAAGGAAATTGCTTCGACTGCTCCTAGAGAACCAGCGCCGAAGAGGAAGAAGGTAAAAGTGCTCACACACCCTCCACGCTGTATTGAGCCGGCCACAGTGCCTGAGTTTATTGGTGAGGCTCCTTCGGCCACCGAAGCCAGAGAACCAACTCTAGTGCCAAAATCCGAAGAAATGGCCGAAGCACCAGCAATAGAGAAAACGGAAGAACCGAGAACTGAAGAAGGAAAAACATTAGACATTTTAAATCCTTCATAAAAAATTGAGGCAGCTAAAAGCCAAAAGGGGCCAGCAGCGACCCCAAAAAGAAAAAGGATGGTTAATGTGCTGGATGTTTTGGAGACAATTAAATCTTCAAGCATAACTCCAAAGAAAACTGTTGAAACTTCTGAAGTGTCTACTGAGACCTTTGTTGCTGAAACTTCGAAGCAACAATTTGAAACTGAAGCTGGGCCTTCAGAGCCCACCAAGATAAAACCTTTGGAGGCCGAAGAAACAAAAATGTCAGAGGCAAGTTTAGAGGCTGAAAAAACAAAAACAACAGAGCCGATTTTGATTGAGGAGATCGACACTGCCACCCCCGAAGCATCTTCCAAAATACGTGATTATATTGTGCGACATGCTTCGGGGAAGAAACTATCTGAAGAAGAGATTTTTGAAGCCAATCACTATGCCCGAGAACTGAAGTATCCGAGGGGGGGCCGTAGTGTTCAATGGGACAAACGAAGATGACTTCCTATACTGTCTCCCAGACAATAAAGAATTATCCGTGTGCCGAGAGATGGCTAGAAGCATGGGGTTCCCGAAGCTCGAAGCTGGCCTTTGCGCCATGACGAAGGACGACCTTGTGGATAGCCTGGCATACAATAGTCTGAAGGTACAAAAATTGTGAATTTTGAAGTTTATGAACTTTGAATTAGTCTTTTGTTCTTATGTTAACTCATTCATTCTTTTGAATAGGGCTTAATACTCAGCAATGCCTTAAGGGCGCGGAAGAATGCCGAATGAGAGCTGCACCATTGCTCTTAACAACCTTCGAACAGAGGTTATCAGGCTAAGAAACGAAGCCTTGGAGAAGGACAAAATTCTACTTACGTTGGTGGAAAAAATGAAGGAAGACGAAGCTAACTCTAAAACTCAAGATGAAACACAGAAGCGCGAAATCGAAGGTCTTCGGAAACAACTAGCCCGAGCTAAAGGAGAACGCATTCTTGAAGAAACAAAACGAGAATTAAGTGATCAATGGGCAAATCATTTGGAAGTAACTGTTAAAGAGCTTCGTGCTTCGAAGAAAAGGTGCTATGATAAATCCATAGAGTGTGTTAAGAAAATAAAATCCAGCTTCGCCAGCGTTGGCGCGTTTTCTAGTGAAGAAAATTTCACAAGGGGAAATCCAGAAGGCCCGATTGAATGGATTAGTCACGAAGCTGATGCCTTCGACGAAATCTTGAATAGCCGCGGGGACATTTGTGCTTTTTCGGGCGCCAGGGGAATTGTTACTATTTTAGAGAAGAAAGGGTGCGAGCATATGAAATCTTTGGCACAGTCTGAAGCTACTTTATCCTCTGAAGATATCAAAGACCCTTCAGCCGAAGCAAGCCAGGTCAGTGGAAAATTTTTCACTGACATTTGGGACAATGGCGGCTGAGAAATGGCTCAAGAGATCATTCAGAGAAGCGAAAAAGGCATCCATGATGCTAGGAAGGTAGCAGAAGCTGCTGAAAAAAGCACAGGGCCCGAAGGGCAAATAGGTATTAATTAGTGATTTTTATTTTGTTGTAATTTTTGATTTTGAACTTTATTCGCGGTTTGTAATAGTAATATAGCCGCGTCCTCTCCTCCCTCAGAACCCGCTAAGGCATCTCCGGACCCCCTCGAAGGGGACGACGAAATTAGACAAATGGCCGAAGCCATCATGGACAAAGTTGTCAATCAGCTACTAAACGAAGCTGCAGAAGTAGTTCTTAGGGAAGATTAAATGCTATTGTAAAAATACTTGGAACATGACATGTGTAAAACTTTGTAACTTTGAATGTAATATATAATCTATTTATGGTTCAATTCTTTACGATGCATGAAATTTTTTCATACATACCGCTTTTTGAGCCTTCGGCGAAAAAACACCTTTCCTTCTTTTCATGCTTCGTAAAGAAAATCTTTTTATGTATCACAAGAATTGCCATACTTCTTTGATGAAGAATCTCCAAACTTCGTGAAAACATTTTTTGAATCTATAAAAAAGTCTTATGTTGCCTCTCTAAGGAAGCTACACTTCTTCTCAATTTATCTTGTGCCTTAGCACGATTTTCTCTTTTTCGAAACATTCTTCGAAGATCAATGTTGTGTCCCCTTCCTGTTCTACATGGGAAATGATGGATGATGCTTATGTTATGCAAAATGATGTAATGATGTTATGTTATGCAAAATGACATTTATGCTGAAGATACACATATCCCTGCAATAGAGCACACAATCTTTTTATTTCAGCGCTGACTTTTCGCTGTAAGCCTCCCTTAGGAGCTTCTTCGCCTTTTACTTTCGGCGGAATCAGCGTTTATTTTTCGCTGTAAGCCTCCCTTAAGAGCTTCTTCGCCTTTTACTTTCAGCGGAATCAGCATTTATTTTTCGCTGTAAGCTCTGCATTCCCTTTGGAACGACTTTCGAGCAGAAAACTTACACTGCGCTCCCTTAGGATCGACTTTTTATTACTTCGAAAAAGTTACGGCTCGTTCCTTAGAACAAGTTTTCGATAATTCGAAGGTTCTCCGTGCCTCCATAAATTCTTGTGCTTTGGCGACTCAAGCCTATGGAGGAGATATATTTTCATTATGATAATAAGCTAAACTGTTACAAGAATTTGAAAAACGATAAAAAACACTTAAACTTCCCATAACTATTCTTTACTATGAAGAAAGTAGAACTGAACGCGAAAGTGCAAAAAGCTGCTGTCGAGGTAGGATATTTTGTCAGTAAATGTGCTTCGACTCTGGCACAGTGCTATTTACTGTGCGAGCTTCGGATTCTTCTCTGAAGTCCCTCTGAGGGTGAGAGTGTTGGCTCCCTTCTGGCTGCAGAGCTCGTTGTATTGCTGGTGGCGGTGGAAGCTGTTGCCAGGAAGCTTGGGGTTGACTTGCCGAAGCAACAGATGCTGCAGGGTGATTGCCTACATATTCTGGAATGTAAGGCGAATGGTACGAAGCAGTATGCATAACCTGCTTCGGCTGGCTCTGTTGCACTGCTGCCTCTGCTAGCTCCTTTTGCTTTTGAATGGTAATATGGCACATTCTGGTGGTATGGCCCTTGCCTTCACCGCAGAATAAACAATAAATTTTTCTTGGTTGATCTCCAAATCTTCCCCCGAAGCCCCTGGCGCCTCTGCCTCTTGGCGCTGGCGGCCGAAAAGAGCTTTGCTGTTGCCCCGAAGTTTGCGAGGAACACTGTGGCCTTTGCTGCTGACTCCCTTTGTCATCATTTTGAGTAGAATTGTGAATTGACCTGACATGTTTCGGATAAAACCTTCCTCCGAAGCCCCTGGTCATTTCAGAGAACCTGAGAGCTTCCTCCCTTCTTTGGCGAAAATCATTGTCAGCTCGAATATACTCGTCCATCTTCTGGAGCAGCTTCTCCAAAGTTTGAGGAGGCTTTCTGGCAAAGTACTGAGCTGAAGGTCCTGGCCGAAGCCCCTTGATCATGGCCTCAATGACAATTTCATTAGGCACTGTTGGTGCCTGTGCCCTCAGACGTAGGAACCTTCGGACATATGCCTGAAGGTATTCTTCATGATCCTGGGTGCACTGGAATAAAGCTTGAGCAGTGACTGGCTTCGTCTGAAAGCCTTGGAAGCTGGTTATCAAAATATCCTTCAACTTTTGCCATGAGGTGATTGTTCCTGGCCTAAGGGAGGAGTACCAGGTTTGTGCAACGCTCCTGACAGCCATGACGAAGGACTTTGCCATGACCGCTATGTTGCCACCATACGAAGATATAGTTGCCTCATAGCTCATCAAGAATTGCTTCGGGTCTGAATGACTGTCGTACATGGGGAGCTGAGGTGGCTTATAAGACTGTGGCCAAGGTGTAGCCTGCAGTTCTGTTGATAGGGGAGAAGTATCATCAAAAGCAAAATTTCCATGATGGAAATCTTCATACCAGTCGTCCTCGTTGTAGAAACCCTCTTGATGAAGCTCTCTGCGCGGGGGCCTTTGATTCTGGTCATCTTGAGCGAGGTGTCGAAGCTCTTCGGAGGCTTCATCTATCTGCCTTTGAAGATCAGCTAGACGAGCCATCTTCTCCTTCTTCCGTTGGACCTGTTGATGGAGCATCTCCATTTTTTGGATTTCTTGGTCCAAGTCATCTTCCGGAGGCGTTGGACTGGTGGCCTTCCTCTTCTGGCTTCGGGCCTCCCTAAGAGAAACGACATCCTGATTGGGATCCAGCGGCTGCAGAGTGGCAGCTCCTGTCGCTGAAGCTTTTTTCGGCGGCATGACGAAGGTGATGCTTGCCGAAGTTTTTCAAAAACTCAAAAAGTGAAAGTGAGTTCACCGGAGGTGGGCGCCAATGTTGGTCACTTGTTCTCAAATGCTATGAATTAAGAACAGGACAACATAAAAGTGTTAAATGTTAAACTCCTCCGTCCTTGAAAACAGTATATCCCTTCGGATATAATGAATCTCGGACGAAGGTCACAAAAGAAAAGACCTTCGTAAGATTGATAAATTGTTAAACAGAACAATTCATATATAATACACGAGTAATAATATCAATATTATTATCAATGTATTTCTATTATTAAATTCATAAAAACGAATTACAAATGTACCTTCAGATTGATGTAAAATAAAGGTACAGACGTGATGCGAAAAAGCGTATGCCTAGTCAGCGTGAACAGTACGGGAGTACTGTTCACCTATTTATAGGCACGAGACGCAGCCCGTGTAAAATTACATTGATGCCCTTTACATTTATCAATAACTCTATAGTAATTCTTCGAGGTCCAATTTGGCTTTTCATCTTTAAGTCGGTTCCTCTTTTCTGTCGTTATGCCGAAGCTTTTCTGCACATAGCTTCGTGATCGTCTTATCCTTCGCTATGATCGTTTCTCATTCCAGTCAAGCTTCGTCTTAACCGTGCTTTTGTATATCCACGATCTGACTCTGAAGGTGCCTGTTCACATATCACACTTGGAAAACATTGTCAAACTATGTTTTTGAGGACCTTCGGGAGCCGAAGGCCCCCAACAGTCACCAAGACCAGCGAGTGTTCCTTGTTCTTTGTCAACAAAATACTAAAGTCTTCGCAAGGCCAACCACAAAGATAAGGGGCTCTTGCTAGCTTTATAATGAATGGGAGTCAAAACTCCACGCTCAAATGATCACAAGAGGTAACACATACTTTCTCTCAATGATTCTCACAAGGCACTATCCCTAAACACATATGAGTAGCTCTTTCTTGCTTGATCTCTCTTTTGTGGCACTTGTGAGGCTTTGATATGGCCCAAGTCTTGTGTATGAGATGTTTCTGAAAGTCGCCTAGAGGGGGGGGGGGGGTGAATAGGCGGAATCTGAAAATTACAAACTTAAAGCACAACTACAAGCCGGGGTTAGCGTTAGAATTAAATCCGAGTCCGAAAGAGAGGGCGAAAACAAATCACAAGCAAATGAAGAGAGTGACACAGTGATTTATTTTACCGAGGTTCGGTTCTTGCAAACCTAGTCCCCGTTGAGGTGGTCACAAAGATCGGGTCTCTTTCAACCATTTCCCTCTCTCAAACGGTCACTTAGACCGAGTGAGCGTTCTCCTCAATCAAATGGGTCACTTAGACCCCTACAAGGACCACCACAACTTGGTGTCTCTTGCTTTGATTACAAATGTCTTGAGAACAAGAATGGGGAAGAAGAAAGCGATCCAAGCGACAAGAACTCAAATGAATAAGAAAATCTCTCTCACAAGTCACTAAGTGTTTGGAGTGGTTTTGGACTTTGGAGAGGATTTGATCTCTTGTTTGTGTCTTGGAGTGAAGTCTAGAGCTCTTGTATTGAATGCAATATGCTGGAAACTTGGATGCATTGAATAGTGGTGGTTGGGGGTATTTATAGCCCCAACCACCAAAATAGCCGTTGGGGAGGGCTGCTGTCGATGGGCGCACCGGACAGTCCGGTGCGCCACCGGACACTGTCCGATGCGTCAGCCACGTCACCCAACCGTTAGGGTTCTGACGGTTTCGACCATTGGAGCTCTATCTTCATGGGGCACCGGACAGGTACTGTGCACAGTCCGGTGCGCCTCTGGAAAATTCTTTGGAAAATTCTTTTCAAAAACCTTTTGCAAATAGTCAAAGGTATATGGATAAGATTTAAAGAAGCATTTTCAAGATTTGAAATTTTCTCCCCTGTTTCAAATGCTTTTCCTTTGACTTAAACAAAACTCCCCCTAAATGAAATTTTCCTCTTAGTTTTCAAGAGGGTTTTGATATATATATATATCAATTTGAAATATAGATACCAATTGAGATGCTTCTCATTAGAGGAATACCTATTTGAAAGATACTAATTTGAAAACTTTATTTCGAAAATTTTGAAATTGGTGGTGGTGCGGTCCTTTTTGCTTTAGGCTAGATACTTTCTCCCCCTTTGGCATTAATCGCCAAAAACGGAGACATTTGAGAGCCCTTTTGTAAATTCTCTCCCCCTTTGGCAAACAAGATATGAGTGAAAGATTGTACCAATGATGGAGAGATGGCGGAATATCGCAAAGAGTAAATAATACCGATGGAGTTGAGTGGAAGCGTCGTCTTTGCCGAATACTCCATTTCCCTTTCAATCAATAACTTAGTAGAAATTCACTTGAAAACACATTAGTCATAGCATTGGTACTTGAATAACGATAATTATGCATTTGTACCAAAAGGAAAGAGATATGATCAAAGGTATATAAATGAGCTATGTGCGCAACGTATCAATCAAAATTCCGAGAATCAAGTATATTTAGCTCATTCCTAAGTTTGGTAAAGGTTTTCTCATCTAATGGTTTGGTAAAGATATCGGCTAGTTGTTCTTTGGAGCTAACATAAGCAATTGTTGGTTCTCGCTCTCCTGGGCAAGTAGATCTAATGGGGGAGTGGAAAGAGTGCAAGCAAGGTTTAACTCGAGATGGCAATTGCTCTGTTAATCTGGCCTCTCAAGGGCACTGTATGGGGATATTTATAGGTGCCCGAGTGTCCAACGTCCTAATGTAAGGACGTTTATGCCCTTGGGCACCTGGACTATCCCTAGAATATTCCCATAAGGGAGGGTTACAGACCGTCATTACAGAAAAGCTATTACAAATCGGGCCTGTAACACGCTTCTCCGTGCGGGGCTTGTTACAATGGGCCGAATCCCACGTGGGCCTTCAGGTCGGGTGAGGACGTGGGATGGAGAGACTTTGTCGTTAGGCCTTCGTCTTGCAGTGAGGAGGGCGAAGGGTGCGCCGCGCCGGTCATCTTGCCTCCGTTGGTGAAACGAGGTGACGAAGGCCTGGAGCGAAGGGTAGCGAGGTGACGAAGGCCTGGAGCGAAGGGTAGCGTCTTCGCCTTCGCCCCAACATTTGCCCTCCGAGGGACCAGTTCGACTGAGTCATCTGGTGCCGAAGACGTCACTAGATGGTGGAGACGCTGCCCTCGCTTGAAGTGGTTCCGCGGGGGTTTTTGATGTGACCGTTGATGGACGTGGTATTGTTGGACTGCGGGCTTTTCGAAGCGTCGCACCCTGTGTATAAAAAGGGGGCGGCGCGGCTCAGGCTCTCTTAACTTTCTATGTGCCGTGAAACCCTAACATTTTGAAACCGTTCGCCCGCTCGCCTACCCTCCTTGTTCCTCTCATCGGAGATCTGGCCCGCGTCAAGCAAACCGCGCGCCGCCGCCGACGGTACGTAGCAATGTCGTCTTCTTCTTCGTCCGCTGCGAATGTGTCATTGGGCGAATCATCGTCCGAGGATACCATGAGCGATTTGGCGGTGGTGGAGTTACACCCGGGACACACAATGGAGTTCGGCGTTTCGAGGATCTCCTTGGTTCGCGTGCAGGACATGCAGTAGTTGGGGTATTTTGGGAATGGAGTTGGACGAGTTCTGGGGGCGGAAGAGATTCCTGAGCCGAAGGGTGAGATAGTTGTGTTCGAGGCGTTTTTTATCGCCGGCCTTCGCCTACCTACGCATCGTTTTGTGGCGGAGGTGTTGCAGAGGTATGACGTGCAGATCCACCAATTGACACCTAATACTGTGGTGGCCCTGGCGAAGTATGTCTGGGCGGTGACTTTGTATGGCGGTCAGCCCTCCATAGAGGTCTTCGCCAAGAATTATTGTATGCACTGGCAGAAGATAAAGATTGGGAGCAAGATTTCACAGTTTGGATCATGCACCTTTACGCCGAGGACTGGGAAGACTTTGGCGGAAGTTGTGGAGCTAGTTCCCTACGCCCGCAACAAGTGGGGCAACTGGTATGATTATTGGTTTTATGTGTCTGGGGGCAAAGTCGAAGGCCTCCCAGGACTCCCGGCGACCGTGATGTGCTCCCACTGTTATGTGGCGTTCCCACCATTTGAGGTGGCGGAGGATGATAGGAACGAAGGGGCCCTTCGGTGTGCTGCCCGCATGAGTAGCGGGCGCGATTTGGTTGAGAAATTCATCGGTTATGGGGTGTGGCCCTTAGCGCATTGCTGGGCGTTGGGCGAAGTATGCCCTCGCCAGATGCCCTCCCTGGGCGGGCAGCAAGTGCGAAGTCCGACCTTCGCGTTGGATCTGCGCGGTCGTGACCCAGCCGCATTCATGCGTGAAGTGGAGGACGGAGCTGTGAGGATTGTGGGGCAGTATGTGCCGAGGACGGAGGCTCTACAGAGTTGGGATATTCGTGGATCCAACGTTCGCTTGAATAGGGTCTTCGAGTTGAATCGTTTGTCGTACGACGGCTATCCCGGGGATGACGCTGTTGTGGCCATCGATCGCCGCGGGAAGAAACCGGTGGCTGCGGCTGGGGAAGGTTCTTCACGGAGGCTGCACCAGCCATGAAGAAGAGAAAATTAGGTACTGCGGCTGAAGGATTGGGGGTCTTTGATCGTTTTGCTGTGGAGTTAATGGGTACTTGCGTGGCCCTCGGAGGAAGGATGTCTTCGCTCGAGCTCCGGGAGTCTTCGGCGCGAATGCTAAGGGTTACCGGGGGTCGATGGCCGAGGAATGTTTCGATCCCCCATGCGGCCGGCGAAGACATATTTACGTCTCGTATGGCTCGTGAGTTGAAGATTTTCCCTTATGGACGAAATATTGCTGCTGTTGTATCGGTAGTGATGGAGAAGAATCGTCAAGATGCGGCGCGGAAGCGCTGAGCAGTCACTAGGGTCGGGGACCCTTTCCGCGAGGCGAAGAAGGCGGAGGAGGCGCGAAGTCTGCCGCCCCTGGCAGTAGCAAACCACCACCGGCTGCGAAGCCGGCCGCCCCCGGGCCCAGCAAGTCTTTGGTGGGTGCGAAGGCTGCTGCTTCTGGTGTGGGCAAGCTGCCCTCGGCCGAGCTCGTGAAGAAGCGAAGGCTACCGTCGCCGGCGCACACTTACGTGGCGGCGGAGCGTGTTGCTGACTTTGACACGGACATCTATGTGGGGGATTATCTTGTTGGTAAGTTTTTTTAACGGGGACTAGATCTTAAACAATATCATGGTGCAGGGTCGGATGTGGGACAGCTGGCTGTTGTCCCGACTCCAGTGCCGACCACTTCGCCAACAGCGGTTGGTGCGAAGGGTGCTTCGCAGGACCCGTGGTCTAGCTTCTGCGTGAGCGACGAGATTTCGTCGGCCGTCGCCGCTAAAGATGTGGCAGGCTTTGTGTCCCAGCAGCTGAGGCATGCGTCGCAGCAGCTGAAGCATGTAAGTCATGTTGGACTTCGATAGTTCATTGTTCGTATGTGGTTGCGAATCTCATGGGTTTTTTGTGGTAGGCGGCCGCCTTCGCTGACCATGTTGCATCAGGGGCGCTGACTTCGGAGTTTGCTGCCAAAATCGAGCGTCTCCGGGCGCAGCATACGGATGCTGTCCGGGAGAAGTCGGCTGCAGAAAACAAAAGCCGCAGGTTGACGGAGAGGTTGGCTGCTGCGGAGGCCGAGAAGGGGGATCTCCAGTGTCAGTTGGCGGAGGAGAGGAGGGACGCGAACAAGGCCATTGCCGACACGCAGGCTGCTCAAGCCGAGGCTAAACTTGCGCGGGCGGAGGCCAGTCTCGCCCGCCAACGCGCCGAGGAGCTAGAGGCGTGGCTCGATGGCCTACGCAACCGCGTGGACAAAACCGAGGCCTCGACACATGCGGAGGTTGAGCGGACGCATGCGCAGCTCATGGATGCGTACTGGGAGCTGGGTGCGTGGATCGCCGCCTTCGAAGTGCCCAGCCAAGAGGTGGGCCTCCGCTTCCTTGAGTGGCCGCAGGAAGAGCTAGGGGTGCTACCAACAATCATGATGGGCCTCATGTCCTTTGCCTCCCTCGTCACCTGCGAGGGGGTCGTGAATGCTTTGTCCCACGAGGGGTGCGGGCATTTCGAGGTCTTCGACCAGTCGGACGAAGGCTTCGAACGCGAAATCTTCCAGGTCGAGGACCCGGTGCTTAAGCGGTCAGCGGGGGCGCTCTTCGACAGGATGTGGGGTCCTCACGGCCGAGAGACGGTTTGGGAGAGGTCCGACTGGGCAATGGATCAGGTAAGGGCTTATTTTGTGTGGTTATGTGTGGGTATGTGTGGTTTTGCTGAATGAATGTGCTATTGCTGCAGATGGTACATGACGAAGAGGTCGAGGACCTGGGCGATCTAGACAGCACGCTGTCCGAGGGCGCACTGCCTAAGGCCTCGAGGGTGGAGCTGGCGCCGCCGTCCGATATGAGTAGGGGCCCCTTGGCTACCCTGTGCCGACCGGAGCTAGCGAAGACCCCGCACCAGCCCCTGCGCCGACGGGTGAGGACGCATCGAAGGCGGTGGTCGAACTAGCTGCCGAAGACCTCGCGGTGGTGGTCGGGCCTTCGCAGGTGGCAGAATAGGGGTTAGGGATTTTAAGTGTAAACTTTTGTTTGTGTGATACTGATCCTCGATTACTGCGCATGTGTCGACATTTGGGCCTGCGCAAGCAACCGCTACTGACATTAATGATTTTGCGGCGGCCTCAACCGTAGTGCCTGCCGATGATAGTTTGTTTGGTTCTGTGTCTGAGTGTTTTGAGTCTGATGGTGAATTTGGGAGCTCATTTCCTTGGATGGAGGAGTCCTCGGATGAAGGCTTGGATTATTTTGTTGCGTTGGATGTGGCTGCGGCAGAGACTTCGCCGCATGTGGAGGGTGCTGGGGATCTTCCTAGTGCGAGTACAGGGTGTAGGCGGTGAAGGGTGGTGGGAAAACATAGTATGGGTGAATTTTCGCGAAGTGGCAGGCGCCGTCGTATGGGGATGGAGCGTGGCCGTCTCCGAGTAGACCTGGTTGGTAAATGAGAATTGTTGTCCTCGCCGATTGGGGTGAGCATAGGCGAGGGGGATCTTTGGAAGCTTTTTGAGGGTGAGGAATTGAGGATAATGTTGTTTAATTACAGGGAGATGGGTATCATCCCGAAGGTTGAGCTGATGTAATATGTGATGCCCTCGCCATGTGCATGTAATTGTAATTTGTACGATGGTGTGGCCTGTTGGCCGTATTCGTACGCCTATGTTGGTCCGGTTGCACCCGTGGGCGACTCTGTGCGGAGTGTTTGTTTAATGAGAGACTTCGATTAACGCTATTCCGGTTGCACCCTTAGGCGACTTTTGCGCAGAATGTCTTTGAAATAAAAGACTTCGATTAACGCACTTGGTGTGCTATTCCGGCTGCACCCTTAAGCGATTTTTGCGTGGAGTGTCTTTTAAATAAAAGACTTCGATTAACGCACTTGTTGTGCTATTCCGGCTGCACCCTTAGGCGACTTTTGCGCGGAGTGTCGCACGTGAGGGTAGTCTACGCTGCCTCTCGTGGTGACTTCGGAGTGGTCGAATGCCGAAGACCGTCGATGCAGTCTTTTTCGACATGTTGCGTCTTAGTTTTTGCGGGGGATTTTTACGGGTATATTACATGACTCCGTCTCGTTAAAAACCTCACCCCCCGGGGAGGAAAAGAGTGTGGGCCAGAATAGTACTGTTTGGTGGATTACAAGGGCACGTGGGCCCTGACGGTTTAAACAAAAAATTTGTGGAGATTGTTAATATTCCAGGAATGCTCTAGGTCTTCGCCGGATGGCGTTGTTAGCCTGTACGCGCTGGGGGATGCCTTCGATTTGACGATGAATGGACCCTCCCACTTCGGCTCTAGCTTGCCCCGTGACTCTGTCCGGGTGGTTCGGACGAGTACGAGGTCTCCTTCGTTGAACTCTCTTGGGACGACCGCGTGGTCACGCCAGGCCTTCGTTTGAGCTTGGTATTTGTTGAGGGCCTGCAGGGCGAAGATGCGGTCTCCGTCGATGAGGTCTTTGGACGTTGGTTCATCTATGTCAGGGACGACTGATGCGCTTGTTCGGGGTGACCGATGCTTTATTTCTTGTGGGGCCATGGCCTCCGATCCATATAGTAGACGAAAAGGAGTGAATCCAGTTGCTCGGCATTTGGTCGTGTTTAGCGCCCAGACTACTTCAGGTAGCTGGTCGGCCCCTTTACCCTTCCTGTTGTCGAGAAGCCTTTTCTTGATTGCAGTGAAAATCTTGCCGTTGGCGCGCTCGACGACGCCGTTGGATTGCGAGTGGTATACCGAGGCGAAGGCAAGCTTGGTGCCGATGGAGAAGCAGAAGTCCCTGAAGTCCTGGCTGTCAAAATGTTTGCCATTGTCGACTGTGAGCTCGGACGGGACTCCGAACCGACAAACAATGTTTTGCCAGAAGAACTTCTGGGTAGTCTTCGACGTTATTATGGATACTGCCCTGGCCACGATCCACTTGGTAAAATATTCGACGGTGAGGAAGGTGAACTTGAGGTTCCCTTGAGTCGTAGGTAGCGGCCCGACAATATCCAGCCCCCAGCGTTGAAGTGGCCATGTGTGGGCAATCAGCTTGGTGAACTACGAAGGGTTGCCCAAGCGGGGAGAAAACTTCTGGCAAACTTCACACGACCTCATGACTCGATTCATGGCGCAGATTATAGTGGGCTAGTAAAATCTTTGACGGATCACCTTGGCAGCGAGGGCCCTGGGCCCTGAGTGAGAGCCGCAAGTTCCGCTGTGGACTTCGCGCAGGATCTAGATGCCTTTTGTTTCGGTGACGCATTTAAGCATGGGTTGGCTGACCCCCTTCTTGTATAACTAGCCCTCAGTAAGTACGAAATCCCGGCTTCGGTGCTTGAGGCACTTGGCCTCGATGGCATCACTTGGGTGGTAATATCCTCGCAAGAATAGGGTTATTGGGGCCTGCCAATCTTCAGTCATGATGAGGTTGACGATGCGATGGCCCTCGGTGTCTTTGGTTACTTGTAGACCCTCTGGATTGCGGACGGCTGGTGTGCCAATGACATGGTAGAACACGTCGGATGGCAAGGCTTCGCCTCTGGCCACTACTTTGGCCAATGCGTCGGCCTCTTCGTTCCTGGCGCGGTCCACATGCTGCAAGGTGAAACCCTTGAATTGTCTCTCAAGACTGCGAACAGTCGTAAGATACTGCATGAGTGCAGGGTCTTTTGCTGAATATTCTTTTTTGACCTGGCCGGCAATGACTTTAGAGTCTGTTTTGACTATGCAGGTGGTGACGTCGAGTGCCTTCAGCTTGCAAAGGCCCAGGATGACAGCTTCGTACTCTGCTATGTTGTTGGTGCACCTGTCGGACTCCAGAGCGAAGCTAAGGTGTGCTGCGTATCTGTGCTTGACACCTGTGGGTGAGGTGATGATTGCAGCCACGCCTGCCCCCGTATGGCACCATGCGCCGTCACAGTGGATGGTCCACACCTTCTCTGAGGGCTCTTCTTGTTGCCATGTCAGCCCTGTCCAGTCGACGATGAAGTCTGCGAGGACTTACGACTTGATTGTTGTCCTAGGCTCGAAGGTGATATGGTACCCGGAGAGTTCGGCTGCCCATTTGGCGATCCGAACGGATGCCTCCAGGTTTCTAAATAGTTCACCCAGTCCCCTGTCCGAGGTGACCCACACCTTAAATGCCTCGAAATAGTGGCGCAACTTGCGCGATGCCATGACGACTGTGTAGGAAATTTTTTTCTAATTCCGTCATGTTGCATTTGGAAGTCATGAGGACTTCGGAAACGTAGTAAACTAGGCACTGCCGGGTCATGCCCTCTCTATCTTGCTCTTGGACCAACGCTGCGCTGACTGCATGTGGCAAGGCTACGACATAGAGCAGCAGAGGCAGCGAGGAGTCGAGACTGGTAAGAATTGCCAATTCTGACGGGTGCTGCTTGAGTGATGCGAAGGCTGCCGCTTGTTCTGGTCCCCATGCGAAGTCTTTTGCACTGCGCAGTGTCTTGAGGAAAGGTAGACTCCGCTCTGTGGATTTGGAGATGAATCTGTTAAGGGCGGCTAATCTGCCTGTCAGACACTGGACGTCCCTGGCTGACTGCGGAGGGGTCATGTTGATGATTGCTTGAATCTTGGTCGGGTTGGCCTCGATCCCGTGGTGCGACACCAAGTAGCCCAGTATCTTCCCTTGGCGAACACCGAAGACGCACTTCTCGGGGTTGAGGCGAAGTCGTGTGTCCCGCATGTTTGCAAATGTCTCTGCGAGGTCAGCCAGGTGGTCTTCTTTATTTCTGCTTGCGACGATGATATCGTCGACGTACGTGAAAATGTTGCGGCCCACTTGGCTCTCGAGCACTGTCTTGGTGAGGCGAGAGAAGGTTGAGCCAGCGTTCTTGAGTCCCTCTGACATTCTGATGAAGCAGTACATGCCGAAGGGTGTGATAAAACTGGTGCTGGCCTTGTCTTCCTCCTTCATATATATCTGGTGGTAGCTGGAGAAGCAGTCAAGAAGTGACATGACTTCGCATCCAGCTGCACTATCGACTATCTTATCGATCCGTGGCAGCGGGAAATTGTCCTTGGGGCAGGCCTTGTTGAGGCTGGTGAAATCGATGCATATCCGCCACTTGCCGCTTTTCTTTTGCACCATGACTACGTTGGCGAGCCACGTAGGATAGGCAATTGGTTCGATGAAATTGGCCTCCAGCAGGCGGTGCACTTCGGCTTTGGCGGCTTCTGTTTTTTCATCAGACATTTTGTGCAACCGCTGCTTCTTTGGGTGCACCGAAGGGTCGATGCCCAGACTGTGCCCGCTGACGGTGCGACTGACTACGACCAGGTCGAGGGTGGACCAGGCGAAGACGTCCTTGTTTCTGGAGAGACAGGAGATGAGTTTCTCCTTGTCTTGCGAAGTCAGGTCTTCGCTTATAATTACTGTTTGCTTGGTGTAACACCCTGAATTTGGGGGTAGAATTTTTTCTTCTTTTCTCTCACCAAATTCGGGCGTTACCCTCTTTTCTCTTCCCGTTCCGCTCCTTCTTCCCAATTTCAAACCAGTATAGTGACAGGTGTCCGTGTCGTGTATAAACCAAAACCTAAGTGTCATGGGTGTTGCATCATGCCGAAGCACATTTCTTTGTCTGATGTTGCGTGTTCATCTCGTTCTGTCTTGGTTTTCGGTTTGCGATTGGAGTCTGTTTGATGGTCGTAAGTGTCGTGGGTTTCGATCCGCGAAGTAGCCCGGCCCGGCCCAGCCCAGCCCGGCCCACGCGCCCCCGGCGCCCCACACCCCTCCATGCGCCCCCTCCTCCTCTCCCTCTCTCATTTGGATTTCCCGCGCAGCAACATCCCTCTCTCTCTCCCACCTCTCTCTCCCCATGGTGCCCTAGGTTTTGGAGACGGTGATCGCCGGAGTTGGATCCCGAGGTGAGCTCCCCTCCCCTCCCTTCTCCTCTCTCTCTCTCCCTCTCCCTCCTCTTCTCTCCCCCTGCGCGCCCTCTCTTCTTCCCCTGCGCGCGCGCCCCTGCTCCCTCCCATGCCCGCGCGGCGGCGCGGCCCCCGCCCCCGGCGCGGCGTGGTCCGTCGCGGCCCCTGGCGCGGCGCGGTCTGGCGCGGCCCCCGGCGCGTGGCCCCGGCTCGGCCTCCCAGCGCGGCATGGCCCCCGGTGTGGTCCTCGGCCTTTGCGCGCGGCGTCCCGGCCCCCGGCGTGACTCGCGTAGCCCCGTTTACCCCCTAACGCGTTCCCGCGTGCGCAAACCCACGCGCGCGGTGATTATTTTTTGTTGTAGTTAATTTCAAACTCCGTTAGTTAGTGTGCTGCGTCGCGCGCTTCGTCGCGCGACGATTCAATTCAAGTTCGTATTTATCAATGTGTTGCGTCGCGCGCTTCGTCGTGTGACGATTCAATTTAAATTTGTGTTTATTAATGTGTTGTGTCACGCGCTTCGTCGCGCGACGATTCTTTTAGTTTATATTCATTAAAGTGTTGTGTCACGCGCTTCGTCACGTGACGATCTATTTTAATTTCAGGTTGTTTAAGGTGCGATGTTGCGCGTCCAGACGCGCGACGTTCCACTTTAAACTCAGCCCTGTTGACGTATGTCGTCGTGCGCTTCGTCGCGCGATGCTTCACGTCTCTTTATAATTAATGCAAGTGTCTCGTTGTGCGCTCTGTAGCGCGGCGAGTCGTTTACTTCTTAATTCAATCTAAATGTCGTGTCGTACGTCTCAACGTGCGACCACTCCCTTTCATTCATCTTCAATTGTTTATAATAATTAAATGTGGAACTTGACTTTACTTTATGCTAAACGTAGTGTCCGCATTAATGCCCTTCAATCGAATGAGTGGTTTAATTTATAATAATGTAATGTGATCGTTTCTCGACTGTCTTTTCCTCTTTCTCTCTTAACCGTAATTGCGAGCCCGCGTGGAACGTCTGTTTATTTATTGCATCCTATTGCATGGTGTACTATTCTTTTGTATTAAATGTGTGGATGTATGTATGTTTGCGCTCGCATAGAGAACGACCCGGTTGAGGAGCCCAAAGAACTCGCAGGAGAAGCCCCTGAGCAGCAGTCGGTTGGTGGAGGCAAGTGTCCCTTGACCTATCTCTGTCCTATACATTCTTTAATTCTGAGAGCACCTAGAGGGGGGGGGGGGTGAATAGGTGATCCTGTGAAACTTAAAACTTAAGCCACAAAAACTTGTTAAGCGTTAGCACAATAATTGCCAAGTGGCTAAAGAGAAGTCTCAACAAAACACAGTACCACAAGAGATCAAGCACAGAGGTGACACAGTGGTTTATCCCGTGGTTCGGCCAAGACCAACGCTTGCCTACTCCACGTTGTGGCGTCCCAACGGACGAGGGTTGCAATCAACCCCTCTCAAGCGGTCCAAAGACCCACTTGAATACCACGGTGTTTTGTTTTGCCTTTCACTATCCCGTTTGCAAGGAATCTCCACAAATTGGAGTCTCTTGCCCTTACAAGTATATGATCACAAAGAAACACAGAGTAAGGGAGGGAAGCAACACACACAAATCCACAGCGAAACGCGCACACACACGGCCAAGAATCGAGCTCATAAGAGTATCACAAAGTTCTCACTAGAACGGAGCTCGAAACACTTAGAATGACAAACAAATGCGCAAAGACTGAGTGTGGATGATCAAGAATGCTCAAAGGTTGCTTGTGTGTCTCCTCCATGCGCATAGGGGCCCCTTTTATAGCCCCAAGGCAGCTAGGAGCCGTTGAGAGCAAATCTAGAAGGCTATCCCTGCCTTCTGTCGTCGGGGGCACCGGACAGTCCGGTGCACACCGGACACTGTCCGGTGCCCGATTTGTTTCCTTAAACAGCAAAGCCGACCGTTGCAGACCGTTGGCAGATCTGGAGCCGTTGGCGCACCGGACATGTCCGGTGCACACTGGACAGTCCGGTGATATCTTCCGACCGTTGGCTCCGCCACGTGTCCCACGCAGATTGCGCGGCCGACCGTTGGCCCGGCCGACCGTTGGTTCACCGGACAGTCCGGTGCACACCGGACAGTCCGGTGAATTTTAGCCGTACGCCGTCGGCGAATTCCCGAGAGCAGCCAGTTCACGCCGAGTCAGCCTGGCGCACCGGACACTGTCCGGTGCACACCGGACAGTCCGGTGCTCCAGACCGAGCTGGGTCTTGGCAGCACACAGCCAAGTCATTTTCTCCTCTTCTCTTTTCTTCTTCTTTCTGTTTCTAACACTTAGACAAGTATATTAGTACACAAAACCAATGTACTAAGGCTTAGAAACATACCTTTACTTCATGATTTGCACCTTGTTCATCCATGGACATAAATTCACAATTAAGCACATGTGTTGGCACTCAATCACCAAAATACTTAGAAATGGCCCAAGGGCACATTTCCCTTTCAATCTCCCCCTTTTTGGTGATTTATGCCAACACAACATAAAGCAACTAGAACAAGTGCAAACTTACTTCAAATAAAACTCAAATTTATTTTGATTCAATTTTGGCATATATGGATCATCTTTTGCCACCACTTGGTTTGTTTTTGCAAATCAAACTCAAATCTCTATCTCTAAGTCAAACACACATGTTAAAGCATAAAGAGAGTCATTTCAAAAGAGATTGATCAAGGATTTCAAAAACTCCCCCTTTTTCCCATAATTACTACTTCTCCCCACAGGAAGCCAACTTTGATATGAGAGACAACAAAAAGAGTTTTGACAAACCAAAAGCTCTACTCTACTATTTTCAAAATCTCTCAAGTGGTAGCTGATCCATTTATCGCTTTGGCCTTTATTTTCTCCCCCTTTGGCATCAAGCACCAAAACGGGATCAATCTTGGCCCTTTAACCCCATTGCCTCACCAAAATCTTCAATTTAGAGCAAATGGCAATAAGAGTTCATGAGATGGACTTGGAATAAGTTACCCTCTCATCGGAGTGCAGTGGAAGTCTTGCATGATCCAAGTCCACCTTTTCCCTTTCAATTCTCCTTTGAGACTAAATCAAACAAACTCAAGCATATGGTTAGTCTCAAGGGATCAAGTTGTAACACATCTCCCCCTAAACATGTGCATCACGTTGCAACGGACTTGTGAGGTCCAGGGAGTGTTTGTACAACTTGAGCACCATAATAAGCAACAAAATGCAGAATGAACATGATCAAAGGCATAAGCACATGTATGCTACAATTCAATCCAAGTTCCGCGAATCTAAGACATTTAGCTCACTACGCAGCTTGCAAAAGGTCTTCTCATCTAAAGGCTTGGTAAAGATATCGGCTAGCTGGTTCTCGGTGCTAACACTTCGATATCTCCCTTTTGCTGGTGGTCTCTCAAAAAGTGATGCCGGATGTCAATGTGCTTTGTGCGGCTGTGCTCAACAGGATTTTCCGCTATTCGGATAGCACTCTCATTATCACATAGGAGTGGGACTTTGCTCAGATTGTAGCCAAAGTCCCGGAGGGTTTGCCTCATCCAAAGTAGTTGCGCGCAACACTGTCCTGCGGCAACATACTCGGCCTCAGCGGTGGATAGGGCAACGGAGGTTTGTTTCTTAGAGTTCCATGACACCAGGGACCTTCCTAAGAATTGGCACGTCCCCGATGTACTCTTCCTATCGACCTTACATCCAGCATAGTCGGAATCTGAGTACCCAATCAAGTCAAAGTTAGACCCTTTTGGATACCAGATCCCGAAGCAAGGCGTAGCGACTAAATATCTAAGAATTCGCTTCACCGCCACCAAGTGACACTCCTTAGGATCGGATTGAAATCTAGCACACATGCATACGCTATGCATAATATCCGGTCTACTAGCACATAAATAAAGCAAAGAACCTATCATGGACCGGTATGCTTTTTGATCAACGGACTTACCTCCTTTGTTGAGGTCGGTGTGTCCGTCGGTTCCCATCGGCGTCTTTGCGGGCTTGGCGTCCTTCATCCCAAACCTCTTTAGCAGATCTTGCGTGTACTTCGTTTGGGAGATGAAGGTGCCGTCCTTGAGTTGCTTCACTTGGAACCCAAGGAAGTAGTTCAACTCGCCCATCATCGACATCTCGAATTTCTGCGTCAACACCCTGCTAAACTCTTCACAAGACTTTTGATTAGTAGAACCAAATATTATGTCATCGACATAAATTTGGCACACAAACAAATCACCATCACAAGTCTTAGTGAAAAGAGTTGGATCGGCTTTCCCAACCTTGAAAGCATTAGCAATTAAGAAATCTCTAAGGCATTCATACCATGCTCTTGGGGCTTGTTTAAGTCCATAGAGCGCCTTAGAGAGCTTACACACGTGGTCGGGGTACCGCTCATCCTCGAAGCCAGGGGGTTGCTCCACGTACACCTCCTCCTTTATTGGCCCGTTGAGGAAAGCGCTCTTCACAACCATTTGGTACAACCTGAAAGAATGGTGAGCGGCATATGCTAGCAAGATACGAATGGACTCTAGCCTAGCCACAGGAGCAAAAGTCTCCTCAAAGTCCAAACCTGCGACTTGGGCATAACCTTTTGCCACAAGTCGAGCCTTGTTCCTTGTCACCACTCCGTGCTCGTCTTGTTTGTTGCGGAACACCCACTTGGTTCCCACAACATTTTGCTTGGGACGAGGCACCAGCGTCCAAACTTCATTGCGCTTGAAGTTGTTAAGTTCCTCCTGCATGGCCAACACCCAATCCGGATCTAGCAAGGCCTCCTCTACCCTGAAAGGCTCAATAGAGGAGACAAAAGAGTAATGTTCACAAAAATTAACTAGTCGAGACCGAGTAGTTACTCCCTTGCTAATGTCACCCAGAATTTGGTCGACGGGATGATCCCTTTGAATCATCGCTCGAACTTGAGTTGGAGGTGCCGGTTGCGCTTCTTCCTCCATCACGTGATCATCTTGTGCTCCCCCTTGATCACACGCCTCCTTTTGATGAACCTGTTCATCGTCTTGAGTTGGGGGATGCACCGTTGTTGAGGAAGAAGGTTGACCTCGTTCATCTTGTTCCTGTGGCCGAACGTCTCCAATCGCCATGGTTCGTATAGCGGCCGTTGGAACATCTTCTTCATCTACATCATCACAATCAACAACTTGCTCTCTTGGAGAGCCATTAGTTTCATCAAATACAACGTCGCTAGAGACTTCAACCAAACCCGATGATTTGTTGAAGACTCTATACGCCTTTGTATTTGAATCATAACCTAATAAAAACCCTTCTACAGCTTTGGGAGCAAACTTAGAATTTCTACCCTTCTTCACTAGAATGTAACACTTGCTCCCAAATACACGAAAGTACGATACATTGGGTTTGTTACCGGTTAGTAGCTCATACGAAGTCTTCTTGAGGAGTCGATGAAGATAGACCCTGTTGATGGCGTGGCAAGCCGTGTTCACAGCTTCCGACCAAAAGCACTCGGGGGTCATGAACTCTCCAAGCATCGTCCTCGCCATATCGATTAGCGTCCTGTTCTTCCTCTCTACCACACCATTTTGCTGTGGTGTGTAGGGAGCGGAGAACTCGTGCTTGATCCCTTCCTCCTCAAGAAACTCCTCCACTTGAAGGTTCTTGAACTCGGACCCGTTGTCGCTCCTTATCTTCTTCACCTTGAGCTCAAACTCATTTTGAGCTCTCCTGAGGAAGCGCTTGAGGGTCCCTTGGGTTTCAGACTTATCCTGCAAAAAGAACACCCAAGTGAAGCGGGAAAAGTCATCAACAATAACTAGACCATACTTACTTCCTCCTATGCTTAGATAGGCGACGGGTCCGAAGAGGTCCATATGCAGCAGCTCCAGAGGTCTTGACGTGGTCATCACATTCTTGCTGTGATGTGCTCCTCCCACTTGTTTACCTGCCTGACAAGCTGCACAAGGTCTATCTTTTTCGAAATAAACATTTGTTAGACCTATCACGTGTTCTCCCTTTAGAAGCTTGTGGAGGTTCTTCATCCCCACATGTGCTAAGCGGCGATGCCACAGCCAGCCCATGCAAGTCTTAGCCATTAAGCATGCATCTAGACCGGCCTCTTCTTTTGCAAAATCAACTAAGTAAAGCTTGCCGTCTAGTACACCCTTAAAAGCTAGTGAACCATCACATCTTCTAAAGACAGACACATCTACATTTGTAAATAAACAATTATATCCCATATTGCACAGTTGACTAACAGATAGCAAATTGTAACCAAGAGACTCAACTAAAAACACATTTGATATTGAGTGCTCATTAGAAATTGCAATTTTACCTAACCCTTTTACCTTGCCTTGATTCCCATCACCGAATATAATTGAATCTTGGGAATCCTTATTTTTGACGTAGGAGGTGAACATCTTCTTCTCCCCCGTCATATGGTTTGTGCATCCGCTGTCGATAATCCAGCTTGAACCCCCGGATGCATAAACCTGCAAGGCAAATTTAGGCTTGGGTCTTAGGTACCCAACTTATGTTGGGTCCTACAAGGTTAGCACATATATCCTTAGGGACCCAAATGCAAGTTTTATCTCCCTTGCATCTTGCCCCTAACTTCCTAGCAATTACCTTCTTACCCTTTCTACAAATAGCAAAGGGAGCATTGCAAGCATAATAAATGGTAGAAGGTTTGTTCACAACTTTTCTAGGAACATGAGCAAAATTTCTCCTAGGCATATGTACACCATTTCTCCTACACATATCTCTATTATGCTTATAGGACGAACTAGAAGCAAACATGGCATGAGAATCATAAACATGTGAATCAAAATCATTATAAGCATTTCTAGCATGTCTCCTATCATTATACATAAAAGCATGGTTCTTTTTAGCACTACTAGCCATAGGGGCCTTCCCCTTCTCCTTGACGAAGATGGGAGCCTTATGGCTTGTTAAGTTCTTGGCCTCTCTCTTGAAGCCAAGACCATCCTTAATTGAGGGATGTCTACCAACCGTGTAGGCATCCCTTGCAAATTTTATTTTATCAACTTCACTCTTGCTAGTTTTAAGTTGAGCATTAAGACTAGCCAATTCATCACTTAATTTGGAAATTAAAACTAGGTGTTCACTACAGGCATCAATATCGAAATCCTTACACCTAGTGCAAATCATAACATGTTCTACACAAGAATTAGATTTATATGCTACTTCTAATTTAGCGCTTAAATCATTGTTAACACCTTGTAAGGTAGAAATGGTTTCATGACAAGTAGATAGTTCACTAGAAAGCATTTCATTTCTTTTAATTTCTAGAGCAAGAGAATTTTGTGCACTAACAAATTTATCATGCTCCTCGTATAAAAGATCCTCTTGTTTTTCTAGTAATCTATTCTTGTCATTTAAAGCATCAATCAACTCATTAATCTTATTAATTTTAGATCTATCTAATCCCTTGAATAAGCATGAGTAATCTATCTCATCATCATCACTAGACTCATCCTCACTTGAAGAAGCATAAGTACTAGTATCATAAGGCATGTGAGACGCTCGTTGGGGAAGAGGGAAGACTTGTTGAAGGCGGTGGCAGCGAGTCCTTCATTGTCGGAGTCAGAGGAGGAGCAATCCGAATCCCACTCCTTTCCTAGATGTGCCTCGCCCTTTGCCTTCTTGTATGCCTTCTTCTTCTCCCTCTTGTTCCCCTTTTCCTGGTCACTTTCATTATCGGGACAGTTAGCAATAAAATGACCAAGCTTACCGCATTTGAAACATGAGCGCTTCCCCTTGGCTTTGGTCTTGCTTGGTTGTCCCTTGTGACCTTTAAGCACCGTCTTGAATCTTTTGATGATGAGAGCCATCTCTTTATCATTGAGTCCGGCCGCCTCAATCTGTGCCACCTTGCTAGGTAGCGCCTCCTTGCTTCGTGTTGCCTTGAGAGCAAGGGGTTGCGGCTCGTTGATCGGACCATTCAAGGCGTCGTCCACATACCTTGCCTCCTTGATCATCATTCGCCCGCTAACGAATTTCCCAAGAACTTCTTCGGGCGACATCTTGGTGTACCTGGGGTTTTCACGTATATTGTTCACCAAATGAGGATCAAGAACGGTAAATGACCTGAGCATTAGGCGGACGACGTCGTGATCCGTCCATCGCGTGCTTCCGTAGCTCCTTATCTTGTTGATAAGAGTCTTGAGCCGGTTGTATGTTTGCGTTGGCTCCTCGCCCCTTATCATTGCGAACCGTCCAAGCTCTCCCTCCACCAACTCCATCTTGGTGAGCAAGGTGACGTCGTTTCCCTCATGAGAAATCTTGAGGGTGTCCCAGATCTGCTTGGCGTTATCCAAGCCGCTTACTTTATGGTATTCATCCCTGCACAAAGAAGCTAGAAGAACAGTAGTAGCTTGTGCATTCTTATGAATTTGTTCATTAATGAACATGGGACTATCCGAACTATCAAAGTGCATTCCACTCTCTACAATCTCCCATATACTAGGATGGAGAGAGAATAGATGACTACGCATTTTGTGGCTCCAAAATCCGTAGTCCTCTCCATCAAAGTGTGGGGGCTTGCCGAGTGGAATGGAGAGCAAATGTGAATTTGAACTTTGCGGAATACGAGAGTAGTCAAAAGAAAAGTTCGAATTAACCGATTTCCTTCTCTCGTAGTCGTTGTGGTCGTCGTCCTTTTGGGAAGAAGTAGACTCATCGCTGTCGTAGTAGACGATCTCCTTGATGCGCCTTGTCTTCTTCTTCTTCCCTTCCTTCCGTCTATGACCCGAGCCGGAGTCGGTAGGCTTGTCGTCCTTCGGCTCGTTGACGAAGGATTCCTTCTCTTTGTCGTTGATCACGATACCCTTCCCCTTAGGATCCATCTCTTCGGGCGGTTAGTCCCTTTGTGAAGAGAACGGCTCTGATACCAATTGAGAGCACCTAGAGGGGGGGTGAATAGGTGATCCTGTGAAACTTAAAACTTAAGCCACAAAAACTTGTTAAGCGTTAGCACAATAATTGCCAAGTGGCTAAAGAGAAGTCTCAACAAAACACAGTACCACAAGAGATCAAGCACAGAGGTGACACAGTGGTTTATCCCGTGGTTCGGCCAAGACCAACGCTTGCCTACTCCACGTTGTGGCGTCCCAACGGACGAGGGTTGCAATCAACCCCTCTCAAGCGGTCCAAAGACCCACTTGAATACCACGGTGTTTTGTTTTGCCTTTCACTATCCCGTTTGCAAGGAATCTCCACAAATTGGAGTCTCTTGCCCTTACAAGTATATGATCACAAAGAAACACAGAGTAAGGGAGGGAAGCAACACACACAAATCTACAGCGAAACGCGCACACACACGGCCAAGAATCGAGCTCATAAGAGTATCACAAAGTTCTCACTAGAACGGAGCTCGAAACACTTAGAATGACAAACAAATGCGCAAAGACTGAGTGTGGATGATCAAGAATGCTCAAAGGTTGCTTGTGTGTCTCCTCCATGCGCCTAGGGGCCCCTTTTATAGCCCCAAGGCAGCTAGGAGCCGTTGAGAGCAAATCTAGAAGGCTATCCCTGCCTTCTGTCGTCGGGGGCACCGGACAGTCCGGTGCACACCGGACACTGTCCGGTGCCCGATTTGTTTCCTTAAACAGCAAAGCCGACCGTTGCAGACCGTTGGCAGATCTGGAGCCGTTGGCGCACCGGACATGTCCGGTGCACACCGGACAGTCCGGTGATATCTTCCGACCGTTGGCTCCGCCACGTGTCCCGCGCAGATTGCGCGGCCGACCGTTGGCCCGGCCGACCGTTGGTTCACCGGACAGTCCGGTGCACACCGGACAGTCCGGTGAATTTTAGCCGTACGCCGTCGGCGAATTCCCGAGAGCAGCCAGTTCACGCCGAGTCAGCCTGGCGCACCGGACACTGTCCGGTGCACACCGGACAGTCCGGTGCTCCAGACCGAGCTGGGTCTTGGCAGCACACAGCCAAGTCATTTTCTCCTCTTCTCTTTTCTTCTTCTTTCTGTTTCTAACACTTAGACAAGTATATTAGTACACAAAACCAATGTACTAAGGCTTAGAAACATACCTTTACTTCATGATTTGCACCTTGTTCATCCATGGACATAAATTCACAATTAAGCACATGTGTTGGCACTCAATCACCAAAATACTTAGAAATGGCCCAAGGGCACATTTCCCTTTCAAATTCACCTCCCGCATTTCACATTTATACCTAAGGATTTACTAGTTTTTGTTATCCGTGTCCTTGTTTACCTATTTGGGTTGGATTATTATTGCTTAGTCTTATGCTATTGCTCAACTCTAATCAATGAACATGATGAGAATTATCAATGATACGTTGTTTTCCCCTCTTTTATTATGATGTTATACTTGTGACCTTCAAGGGGGCTCGAGCGGTTTCTCGAGTGCCTCTCCGTAAGGACCTTTTCGTTGGATGACCGCTCGGGAAAACAGTGCAACCATGAGGGTGGAGTGGGACGCCCTTAGCTGAATAATTAGAGGAACCGGGGTGTAGTTCGCTTAGCCGTCGTGCCGTCAATGGGGCTCGGTGTATGCGGCTCGCTCTGCCAAGGTTGATTTGTCCCTTGGGGAGGAGTGCGGTACATTTAGGAAACCTAACGGGCGGCTACAGCCTCAGGGAATCTTTGTAAAGGCTACGTAGTGATGCCCTGCTGGACCACCTAGGTAGTGGTCAATGGGGAGTAGCTCTCTCTGGGCAGAAAGGGAATCACGACTTGTGGGTAAAGTGCACAACCTCTGCAGAGTGTTTGAAAACTGATATATCAGCCGTGCTCGCGATTATGAGCGGCCAAGGGAGCTTCAGTGATTAGTGGTACTTGATCAGAGATGTTCGGGTTGCAGGTGGCAATGAGATTGATGGTTCTTGGTTTTGACTATGGAAATGGTAAGTGGTACTCTTTCCGTTTGGAAAGGAATACGTTTGGGTTAATAACGTGGGTTAATCCTAAAACTTGGCTTTCTCTACTAGTAATAATAATCTGACCAACTAAAAGCAACTGCTTGACTCACCCCCACATAAAGCTAGTCCACTATAGCCAAACAGGACACTTGCTGAGTATGTTGATGTGTACTCACCCTTGCTCTACACACCAAACCCCCCCAGGTTGTTCGCATTGCAACCACTGCTTAGGAGAAGATGAAGCCGTGGAAGGAGACTTCCAGGAGTTCCAAGACTACGACGAGTTCTAGGTGTGGGTTAGCGGCAACCCCCAGTCGGCTGCCTGTGAAGGCCGCGTTTATCTACGTTTCTTTTCCGCACTTTGATTATTGTAAAGACTATGTGGATGTCTTAGACATATGATGTAATCGACTATTATTTCCCTTTTTAATACTATTTGAGCACTGTGTGATGATGTCCATGTTATGTAACTGCTGTGTACGTGAATTACTGATCCTGGCACGTACATGGTTCGCATTCGGTTTGCCTTCTAAAAACCGGGTGTGACATAAGCTGGTATCAAAACCGTGCTGACTGTAGGACCACTAACCTAGACTAGAATGGTCGTTCTAAGGATTATAGACCTCTGTCCTTGCCTTGACTTTGGTATCCCTTCAAAAGTTGGTCATATCGACCAAACCTATGTTCTACTATATATCATACCTTGCTGAAAATTGTGTTTTATTCTAATCCTTCATTTATTTATGGTTCATTACTTGCTAGTCATACTAGTTCTGTTCTCACTCTTTTGCTTACGGTGTCTTTTGTAGATGGCTCGTCTTAGACACACCGCACAGAAGTCTGTCATCCCCTTCTTACCCTCTCGTCTCGCGGAGCGTCTGCTTCGCCATCCCGTGGCCGGTCAGTCCAGTCACTTGGAGAGGCTGCACCACCGCCTGCATGAGGAGCAGGAGCGTCGACGACATGAGCAGGAGCAGCAGGGCTCTTCTTTCTCGCTCCAGCAGGAGATAGAGTCTGTGAGGAGCTGCTCCCTCGTGCTTCCTCTGGAGGCGCCCCCTGCACCACCACTGAGCGCCCTGGAGTAGCTGCTGGAGGAGACCCAGACGACGGAGGTGGCGACGACAGCTCGAGCCACGACACCGACTTTTCTGCTGACCAGGAGCCAGAAGGATGGGTTGCTCGACCCGTCACTCGCGACGCTGCTCGCGGGTGTCACTTCCACGAACGCGCTCGACACCCTGCTACGTCGGGCACTTAACCGGCGTACTTGGTCCATCGAGTATCGCTGTGTGGTCTACCAGCACAGTCACGGGGTCTACCCGGACCGCTGGGAGGCGACCTGCTTGGTACGCCGTCCAGAGAACAGTCTCTGGGGTGCTGAGGTCTGCTCGGAGCACTATTCCATCTCTGAGCGGGACTCAGTTGAGGCGGCCATGCAAGATGCTGCACGGCGTGCGCTTTCGCACTACTGCTCAGTTCTTGGTGGGGTAGCTGATGGTCTCAACCTGAAGTACTACCCCCGCCGTCCATCTGGCAGCACAGGAGGCGTGATTGTCTCACCTGTTGGTGAGGACAATCCTAGGTTGAGCAGCACAGTCAACCTAGCCGCCGTGCTAAACACGGAGCTGGACCATGCATTAGACGAGCTGAGTAGGGCTCGTGCTGAGATCGCCCAGCTGCGGGCGGAGCGCGCGGAGCGTCGTCACCTGGACGATGGTTCCCCCGCTCCCGTCGGGACTCAGCACCCGTACCGCTCACCTCGGTGTGGACGCCAGCCTTATGGCAATCCCGACTACAAGACCAAGATAAATCTAGAACCATAGATCGTTAGAGTCAGATCCTGCAATTAATACAAAATATATACGTAGAAGCTACAGTCTTAGCGTTAGTCTCGCTCTTAGTTAGTCTTAGTTAGACAGGGTAGTTTGCTATATCCTGTGCATTTATGTTTGTCATGATGAACTATGTTTGGTTTGGATCTTTGTAATGACTGTCACCAGAGTGTGGGTATCCCCTACATTATGGTTTACCTGTTATATGTTAATGGAGTTAGCCATATAGTTGGGAAACCTTTTATTCCACTTTCCTCTTTATCTGAGAAGCTGTGTGGTTTGTGTTGGAGATCAGTGAAGATGCTCATCTGTTCAGTGCTGTTGAAGAATTCTATACTCTTTTCTTATGCTGCAAGATTTGCCAGATCAGTTCTGATGTGTGGTTGCATTCTGCAGATGTCAGAGAACAGGCGCAGAGGAGGAAGGCGTGCTCAGCAGGAGCGAGCCGCTCAGTTGGATGAGGTGCCTCAGCAGCAGCTGCTGCCGCCCCCACCCCCGATGTCGATCGAGCAGATGTTTCTGATGCAGACTCAGGCAGTTCAAGCTATCGGTCAAACTCTGGCCGCTATTCAGCAGCAGCAGCCACCACCTCAGCCTCAGATGCCCAGGGACAAACGTGCTGAATTCATGAGAGGTCATCCCCCAACGTTTGCTCATTCTTCTGACCCCATGGATGCTGAAGACTGGCTGCACACTGTGGAGCGAGAGTTGCATACCGCTTAGTGCGATGACAGGGAGAAAGTCCTGTATGGTCCCCATCTGTTAAGAGGAGCAGCTCAGTCTTGGTGGGAGTCTTATCTCGCCACCCATGCCAACCCCGACACCATCACCTGGGAAGAGTTGTGGCTTACTCGTCCCGACAGCTGAAGGTTCATGAGCAGAATTACCCAATCCATGACCTAGAGTTGGCAACAGTGGTTCACGCACTGAAGACATGGAGGCACTATCTGTATGGACAGAAATGTGATGTTTACACAGACCACAAGAGTCTGAAGTACATATTCACTCAGTCAGAGCTGGATATGAGGCAAAGAAGATGGTTAGAGTTGATCAAGGACTATAAGTTGGAGATTCACTACCATCCAGGCAAAGCGAACGTAGTGGCAGATGCTTTGAGCAGGAAGAGTCAAGTTAATCTGATGGTCGCTCGTCTGATGCCCTATGAGTTGGCCAAAGAGTTTGACAGGTTGAGTCTCGGATTTCTGAATAATTCGCGAGGAGTCACAATTGAGTTGGAACCTACCCTGGAGCGGGAAATCAAAGAAGCGCAGAAGAATGATGAGAAGATCAGTGAGATCCGGTGACTGATTCTAGATGGCAGAGGCAAAGATTTTAGGGAAGATGCAGAAGGTGTGATATGGTTCAGAGACCGCCTATGTGTTCCCAATGTCCAGTCTATTCGGGAGTTGATCCTCAAGGAAGCTCATGAGACAGCCTATTCGATTCACCCTGGAAGTGAGAAGATGTATCAGGATCTGAAGAAGAAATTCTAGTGGTACGGAATGAAGAGAGAAATCGCAGAGCATGTGGCTATGTGTGATAGTTGTCGGCGGATCAAGGCAGAGCACCAGAGACCAGCTGGATTGTTGCAACCGTTGCAAATTCCTTAGTGGAAATGGGATGAAATTTGTATGGACTTCATAGTCGGATTGCCTCGCACTCGAGCCGGCTACGATTCCATTTGGGTAGTGGTGGACCGCTTGACCAAGTCAGCCCACTTCATACCTGTCAAGACCAACTACAGCAGTGCAGTATTGGCAGAATTGTACATGTCCCGGATTGTTTGTCTTCATGGTGTGCCAAAGAAGATAGTGTCAGACAGAGGAACGCGGTTCACCTCTCATTTCTTGCAGCAGTTGCATGAAGCCTTGGGCACACATCTGAATTTTAGTTCAGCTTATCATCCGCAGACAGATGGTCAGACCGAAAGGACCAATCAAATCCTCGAAGACATGTTGAGAGCCTGTGCGTTGCAAGATCAGTCCGGATGGGACAAGAAGTTGCCTTATGCAGAGTTCTCCTATAACAACAGTTACCAGACCAGCTTGAAGATGTCACCATTTCAGGCGCTCTATGGAAGGAGTTGTGGAACTCCATTGCAATGGGATCAGCATGGAGAAAAGCAAGTGTTTGGGCCAGACATTCTGCTTGAAGCTGAAGAGAACATCAAGATGGTTCGAGAGAATCTGAAGATAGCGCAATCAAGGCAGCGAAGCTATGCAGACACAAGAAGAAGAGAGCTGAGTTTTGAGGTTGGAGATTTTGTCTATCTGAAAGTGTCACCGATCAGAGGAGTCAGAAGATTCGAAGTCAAAGGCAAGCTAGCACCCCGCTACATTGGTCCGTATCAGATTCTCGCAAAGCGTGGAGAAGTGGCCTATCAGCTCAGTTTGCCAGAAGACTTGTCCGCAGTGCATGATGTCTTTCATGTGTCTCAGTTGAAGAAGTGCTTGCATGTGCCAGAAGTGCAGTTGCCAGTGGAAGGTCTGGAGGTCCAAGAGGACTTGACCTACACAGAGAAACCAGCGCAAATCCTTGAGACTGCAGACAGAGTCACCCGAAGGAAGACCATCAGAATGTGCAAAGTCAGATGGAATCATCACTCTGAGGAAGAAGCAACCTGGGAGCGTGAAGATGATCTGATGGCTAAATACCCTAAGCTCTTTGCTAGCCAACCTTGAATCTCGAGGGCGAGATTCTTTTAAGGGGGATAGGTTTGTAACGCCCTGAATTTGGGGGTAGAATTTTTTCTTCTTTTCTCTCACCAAATTCGGGCGTTACCCTCTTTTCTCTTCCCGTTCCGCTCCTTCTTCCCAATTTCAAACCAGTATAGTGACAGGTGTCCGTGTCGTGTATAAACCAAAACCTAAGTGTCATGGGTGTTGCATCATGCCGAAGCACATTTCTTTGTCTGATGTTGCGTGTTCATCTCGTTCTGTCTCGGTTTTCGGTTTGCGATTGGAGTCTGTTTGATGGTCGTAAGTGTCGTGGGTTTCGATCCGCGAAGTAGCCCGGCCCGGCCCAGCCCGGCCCACGCGCCCCCGGCGCCCTACACCCCCCCATGCGCCCCCTCCTCCTCTCCCTCTCTCATTTGGATTTCCCACGCAGCAACCTCCCTCTCTCTCTCCCACCTCTCTCTCCTCGTGGTGCCCTAGGTTTTGGAGACGGTGATCGCCGGAGTTGGATCCCGAGGTGAGCTCCCCTCCCCTCCCTTCTCCTCTCTCTCCCTCTCCCTCCTCTTCTCTCCCCCTGCGCGCGCGCCCTTGCTCCCTCCCCTGCCCGCGCGGCGCGGCGTGGCCCCTGCGCCCTTCCCTGCTCGCGCGGTGGCGCGGCCCCGCCCCCTCCCCTGCTCGCGCGGCGGCACGGCCCCCGCCCCCGGCGCGGTGCGGTCCGACGCGGCCCCCGGCGCGCGGCCACGGCTCGGGCCCCCCCCGGCGTGGCATGGCCCCCGGCGTGGTCCTCGGCCCCTGCGCGTGGCCTTCGGCCCCTGCGCGCGGCGTCCCGGCCCCCGGCGCGACTCGCGTAGCCCCGTTTACCCCCCTAACGTGTTCCCGCGTGCGCAAACCCACGCGCGCGGTGATTATTTTTGGTTGTAGTTAATTTCAAACTCCGTTAATTAGTGTGCTGCGTCGCGCGCTTCGTTGCGCGACGATTCAATTCAAGTTCGTATTTATCAATGTGTTGCGTCGCGCGCTTCGTCGCGCGACGATTCAATTTAAATTTGTGTTTATTAATGTGCTGTGTCACACGCTTTGTCGCGCGATGATTCTTTTAGTTTATATTCATTAAAGTGTTGTGTCACGCGCTTCGTCACGCGACGATCTATTTTAATTTCAGGTTGTTTAAGGTGCGATGTTGCGCGTCCAGACGCGCGACGTTCCACTTTAAACTCAGCCCTGTTGACGTATGTCGTCGTGCGCTTCGTCGCGCGATGCTTCACGTCTCTTTATAATTAATGCAAGTGTCTCGTTGTGCGCTCTGTAGCGCGGCGAGTCGTTTACTTCTTAATTCAATCTAAATGTCGTGTCGTACGTCTCGACGTGCGACCACTCCCTTTCATTCATCTTCAATTGTTTATAATAATTAAATGTGGAACTTGACTTTACTTTATGCTAAACGTAGTGTCCGCATTAATGCCCTTCAATCGAACGAGTGGTTTAATTTATAATAATGTAATGTGATCGTTTCTCGACTGTCTTTTCCTCTTTCTCTCTTAACCGTAATTGCGAGCCCGCGTGGAACGTTTGTTTATTTATTGCATCCTATTGCATGGTGTACTGTTCTTTTGTATTAAATGTGTGGATGTATGTATGTTTGCGCTCGCATAGAGTACGACCCGGTTGAGGAGCCCGAAGAACTCGCAGGAGAAGCCCCTGAGCAACAGTCGGTTGGTGGAGGCAAGTGTCCCTTGACCTATCTCTGTCCTATACATTCTTTAATTCACCTCCCGCATTTCACATTTATACCTAAGGATTTACTAGTTTTTGTTATCCGTGTCCTTGTTTACCTATTTGGGTTGGATTATTATTGCTTAGTCTTATGCTATTGCTCAACTCTAATCAATGAACATGATGAGAATTATCAATGATACGCTGTTTTCCCCTCTTTTATTATGATGTTATACTTGTGACCTTCAAGGGGGCTCGAGCGGTTTCTCGAGTGCCTCTCCGTAAGGACCTATTCGTTGGATGACCACTCGGGAAAACAGTGCAACCATGAGGGTGGAGTGGGACGCCCTTAGCTGAATAATTAGAGGAACCGGGGTGTAGTTCGCTTAGCCGCCATGCCGTCAATGGGGCTCGGTGTATGCGGCTCGCTCTGCCAAGGTTGATTTGTCCCTTGGGGAGGAGTGCGGTACATTTAGGAAACCTAACGGGCGGCTACAGGGAATCTTTGTAAAGGCTACGTAGTGATGCCCTGCTGGACCACCTAGGTAGTGGTCAATGGGGAGTAGCTCTCTCCGGGCAGAAAGGGAATCACGACTTGTGGGTAAAGTGCACAACCTCTGCAGAGTGTTTGAAAACTGATATATCAGCCGTGCTCGCGGTTATGAGCGGCCAAGGGAGCTTCAGTGATTAGTGGTACTTGATCAGAGATGTTCGGGTTGCAGGTGGCAATGAGATTGATGGTTCTTGGTTTTGACTCTGGAAATGGTAAGTGGTACTCTTTCCGTTTGGAAAGGAGTACGTTTGGGTTAATAACGTGGGTTAATCCTAAAACTTGGCTTTCTCTACTAGTAATAATAATCTGACCAACTAAAAGCAACTGCTTGACTCACCCCCACATAAAGCTAGTCCACTACAGCCAAACAGGACACTTGCTAAGTATGTTGATGTGTACTCACCCTTGCTCTACACACCAAACCCCCCTAGGTTGTTCGCATTGCAGCCACTGCTCAGGAGAAGATGAAGCCGTGGAAGGAGACTTCCAGGAGTTCCAAGACTACGACGAGTTCTAGGTGTGGGTTAGCGGCAACCCCCAGTCGGCTGCCTGTGAAGGCCGCGTTTGTCTACGTTTCTTTTCCGCACTTTGATTATTGTAAAGACTATGTGGATGTCTCAGACATATGATGTAATCGACTATTATTTCCCTTTTTAATACTATTTGAGCACTGTGTGATGATGTCCATGTTATGTAACTGCTGTGTACGTGAATTACTGATCCTGGCACGTACATGGTTCGCATTCGGTTTGCCTTCTAAAACCGGGTGTGACACTTGGGCGTTGCCGGGTCGAGGGGAACTATCTTCGTTCCGTCGTTGCTCTGCAGCTGTGCCTTTGCATGCTCATTGGCGGCTAGGCGGGTAGCCTCGGAGAGTTCGCGCTGCGTCGTAAGGCAGTGTATGTTCCGTTGACCTGGAACGAAGTCTCTCTCAATGTTGCATGCAGTCTGTTGGTTACCATAAACTGTTATCACGCCTTGCGGACCCAAAATTTTCATGCAGAGGTAAAATCCGTGAATGGCCGCTTCAAATTTATTGATGGAGCCCTGACCCATGATGGCGTTGTAGGGATAGACCATGTCGACGATGTCGAAGGTGACCTGTTCGCTTCGCGCATTGGGTGCTACACCGAAGGACAGGGGTAGCTCTATCTTGCCCATAGGAAAAGTGCCCTTGCCACCGAAGCCATATAAGGGGTTGTCCGAAGGCTTGAGTAGACTGTGGCTGATGCCCATGCGGTCGAAGGCGTGCAGGAAGATGATGTCTGCCTGGCTACCGTTTTCAACTAGGACTTTGTGCAGGTCCCAGCCTGCCACACTGCAGTTTATTACCTTGGCATCGACGTGGGGTGCACTGCGCAGATCAACATTTCTAGCGTCGAACATTAATGGCACATGTGACCACTTCGTCTGCACGACTCGGCCGGTGAGGGCAATGTGGTTGACGCTTCGATAGTGATCCCTCTTTTGCTGCTTCGTCTCAAAGTCAACGCTGGACCCTCTGGTGATCATGTGAATGACTCCGCGATATGGCTGATCGGTGAAATCTTCTTGTTTTGGTGCTTGAGGGTGATTTTGGTGGAGTGGGTTTATCGTTGTGCTGTCTCTTGCTGAGAGCTTCGTCTTCGCTGGCTTTCTTGTGGGGTGTTGTCTGCGAGGGCCTTGCCCTTTTTCTTAGCTAGCAGTGCTGCCTTCGTTGCTTCCTCGATGGATGGGGCTACCTTCGAACTAGCTCTCTTGGGGGCCATCGCGGGTGGTTTGTTCGTAGCACGAACGGTGGGCGCCAAATGTTGGTTCTCACTCTCCTAGGCAAGTAGATCCAACGGGGGAGTGGAAAGAGTGCAAGCAAGGTTTAACTCGAGATGGCAATTGCTCTGTTAATCTGGCCTCTGAAGGGCACTGTATGGGGGTATTTATAGGTGCTCGAGTGTCCAACGTCCCAATATAAGGACGTTTATGCCCTTGGGCACCTGGACTATCCCTAGAATATTCCCATAAGGGAGGGTTACAGACCGTCATTACAGAAAAGCTATTACAAATCGAGCCTGTAACACGCTTCTCCGTGCGGGGCCTGTTACAGTGGGCCGAATCCCACGTGGGCCTCCAGGTCGGGTGAGGATGTGGGATGGAGAGACTTCGTCGTTAGGCCTTCGTCTTGCAGTGAGGAGGACGAAGGGTGGGCCGTGCCGGTCATCTTGCCTCCATTGGTGAAGCGAGGTGACGAAGGCCTGGAGCGAAGGGTAGCGAGGTGACGAAGGCCTAGAGCGAAGGGTAGCGTCTTCGCCCCAACAACAATCTCGATATCCCCCCTTTGTTGATGATCTGTCAAAAAGTGATACCGAATGGCTATGTGCTTAGTGCGGCTGTGTTCAATGGGATTATCCGCCATGTGGATTACACTCTCATTATCACATAGGAGAGGGACTTTGCTAAATTTGTAGCCATAGTCCCTGAGGGTTTGCCTCATCCAATGTAATTGCGCGCAACAATGGCCTACGGCAATATACTCGGCTTCGGCGATAGAAAGAGCTACTGAGTTTTTTTTCTTTGAAGCAAGACACCAGGGATCTCCCCAGAAACTGACAAGTCCCTGATGTGCTCTTCCTATCAATTTTACACCCTGCCCAATCAGCATCAGAATATCCTATCAAATCAAAGGTTGATCCCCTGGGGTACCAAAGCCCAAACTTAGGAGTGTAAATTAAATATCTCATGATTCTTTTCATGGCCCTAAGGTGAACTTCCTTAGGATCGGCTTGGAACCTTACACACATGCATACAGAAAGCATAATATCCGGTCGAGATGCACATAAATACAGTACTAGAGATCCTATCATCGACCAGTATACCTTTTGATCTACGGACTTACCTCTCGTGTCGAGGTTGAGATGCCCATTAGTTCCCATGGGTGTCTTGATGGGCTTGGCATCCTTCATTCCAAACTTGGTAAGTATATCTTGAATGTACTTGGTTTGGCTGATGAAGGTGCCCTCTTGGAGTTGCTTTGTAATACCCACTTTCTAAGAAAATCTAAAAGGAGAAATTACATTCCTTTATATATGTGTGTGCATCCCTATCTATCATCACATGTGCCTGATCACGGTTAAAAATGAGTAAAACTCCACTAAGACACAAATAAACCATTGCATAATATTGGATTTTTATTTGTGCATTTAAAACAATAATAATATGAATAAAAATAAATAATAATGAGAAGAGGATTAGAGGAAATAAGGAAATAATATCCAATATAAAATAATATTATAATTAAATAACATCCTCATAATTTGGGATGACCAATATGCATAGTTAAAATGAGTTTAAATTTGCACTTGACATTGCATTCAAAATTTGGATTCAAAAGAATTGTAAATAAAAAAAAACAGAAAATAAAAACAAAAGAAAATGGGAAAAGAACCTAACTGGGTCGAAAACGCCCTATTCGGCCCACTTCACTGTTTTCCCCGCGCGGCCCACGACGCTAGCCTCCCGCCGCACGCTGACGACCTGGTCCCACCGGGCAGCCATACTCCCGAGCACGCCCTTTACCTCTCTGCGCTAACTCGTGGGGTCCCTCAGTCAGATTCACGATATCGCTACCCCCTCGTGCAAGCCACTTCCCTGTGGGCCGTGATGTCAGCCGCTCACCCATCACGTTCGCCGCTGCGCTGGCACGTTGGGCCCACGTGTCAGGGCGTTCTTCCCCGCGGATCTCGCCAATAGACGCACGTCCGCCTTGCCCTGATCACCGTAATGCCCGGGCGGGTCGTTTTTATCGAACCTGGGTATAAGAACCGAATCACCGTGTCCTCCCCTCTGCATTCCATCCAAGCACCGCCACCATAGATCACTAGGGCGGTCTGTCGTGCACGCTGAAATTGCGGGGGAAAAGGAAGCCAAACCTCGCCGCCGTGTGCTCATCCCGCGCCCGGTGTCGCTCGTTGGCTGAGGAGTTGACTGGGGGATCTCCGTTCTGTGTGGATCGCGCGCGGGTGGGCAATCGGGCTCGTGAGCCATCGCTGGGCGGCGAATTGCTCGCCAGAATGGGTGGATCGCCGCCATCCGCCATCGCTCACAGCCAGCTTTCCCCACTGTGCTAAAATCGGTATGAGCTCTCCCCTGGTGTTTCCTGTTGGCCCATCGACGTGTAGCGCCTTTCGGTTTTGGGAGTTGTACATCGGGGCGTGGGCGGGCATTGCTCCGGTGAGCTCCGCTGCGGGTATCCTGTACACCACCATTTTGGGCCGCCGTGATGGGTGATTAGCTCGAGACCGTCCGATCTCGTGGCTACGGCCATGATTAAGACCTAGGGTATCGCTTCGGGTATGAATGCTTGGACGCCGGATCGTGATCGGACGGTTGTTGGGGGTTCCATCGTACCCCTTCGTAGTAGAGTTTGGACCGTAGATCTATAATTGGATGGCCTGTGTCGCTTATCGGTTCATGGTTATGAATCAACTGATCTGGACACGTGATTTCTAATCGGACAGCCGATATTAAGCGATACCCCTTCGGTCTGGCATTCTTACGTAAGAAACCCTAGGCTTTTTGAAATAGAACCCGCAGTCCACCTGGTGGGTTTCCTGTGTCTCGGTTGCATTTGCGCCAGGGCCCCTGCACTTTCTGGAATTTGAGGCCCAATCCAGAGAGTATTGAAAATCAGGAACTAATATCAGAAATTAATTTTTAATGCATAAATAAATGTTAGAACTTGTTTAATTTATAGAAAATTCATATGGACTCCAAATTGGTCCATTTCAGTTCCTAAAATCTTGTAATATTATTGGTCATTCATTAGTGCCTCTGTTTTGGCATGAAAGACACATTAAAATTTATCTAGTACTTAAACTTGTATTAAATACATAAAACCTTCAGAAATTCATATCTTAAAATCTATAACTCCAAATTTAATGATTCCAGTTCCTATGATCTTATTTTAATGTCTAGATTATTATTATGCATTTTGTTTACATGTTTGGTGTGATGTTAATTTTTGCTATACTATGTATGTATTGTGTTGATGCGAGTAGACGAGCAAGCTTCAGAGGATCCTGAGGTTCAGCTGGTAGAGACTGCTGAGCAGGAGCTCGTTGAAGGCAAGTTGTGCTCTTGATCACTTCTTTTACCCATTCATGTTCATATTAATCATAATGATCTTGTAACACCCTAAAGTTTAATCCTGTGAAAATGAGAAAAAATTCTCCAGGTTTTTTTTAAATCAAAACACCTTTCCTTAAAGATATTCATAGGTTCGAAGTTACTACTCTCAAAAATAATATATTTTTTTTACTAAAATAAAAAGACACCTAGATAAATTAAATAGCCTTGGATTGAAATTATATAGAAGAATTATGATTGAACCATTTTTTTTATATATAATCTACACTATAAATTATATTTCCCTAAAAAAAATTCATGAGATGTAAACTATTCTCTATTTCATCATGTATAAAAGAACTAAAATAAAACAAATATCAATATACATATATATACACATAGTTTTGCATTCATGCTGGCGTTTTATTTGTGCATCTAAAAGTAAAAAGTTTGGAATTCAAACTTGAGTTTGATTTGAATTTAAAATAGAAATAAAAAAAATAAATAAATAAAAAGAAAAGACTCACCTTGTGTCCATGGGGCCGGATTCCCTGCTTCTGCCCATTGCCCTGCATTTCCCTTCGGCCGACTGGGCCAACTCCGCGCGGCCCAAGTCTACGCGCGGCAAAATTCTCGGCTCCAGGCGCTCGCGTGTGGGACCCTATTGTCAGCACTGTCATCTTGCTTGCGTCTCTCGGATCCCATCCCGAGCGGAACAAGGAGCGAGCGGCGCTGCGTTCGTATCTGCATATCCGGTTGGGAGTTGATCCCAACAAGATCCTAACAAATCACCTTCCCCCTCACCACCTAAAAGCTAGGACCCCGGATGCTTATCCTCAGGCGCTCCACTTATCCCTATGGATCCGGCGCCTACACGGTTGTGCATGGCCGAGATTCCTGCGCCGGTCGATTTCACACTGGCTCGGACTCTGGTGTATATAATGAGCCACCAGCGACCTCCCTCATTCATCAAAACCCAAACCTGGGGTCGCCACAAAGTCATACGGTGCTGTGAGCCTTACCGACGGGGGAAGTGATTCACCGTGCTCAGTGCCTCGGTTGTACTCCCTTGGCCTCCATTGCCGCGCTCGGGTGAGAGAAGATGACACTGCAGTGGGCTTTATTGTGTCGTGCCACCGGTACACCTGCATCGAGTAATGGAGGCGGTCCGTTCGACCTCAGCCACGGGCATTCCTCACCCAACTGCGGCGTCTACGCGGCCAATCCTGTGTGGGCATGGAGTCTGCATCGCACGACGGGGTATGGATCGCCATCCCACTTGCCGGTGAGTGTCTCCCCTCTGCTTCTCTGCTCTTGTCCCGTGCGAGCATCTCGGGTTGTGGCGATGTCGCGTAGGGGCGTGAGGTCAATGTCCAGTGCGTTGGGGAAGAAGGCCTTTACGCCATTGATTTTGATATGAGCGGCTGAGATGTTGGGGCGCCTCGCCTGTGTATCGGTCGGGGGGAAGATGAAGAATGCTGACCGTTCGATGCGATTGGGCGTCTGTGATTAAAAGCGAACATACCCCTTCGCCCCATGAAATCTGGGCCGTGCGATGGAATCTGGGCGGGTTAGATTAGGTGTGGCGTGGCGAATCCTAGATCGTCGATCTTCGATCCAACGGTCTGTGTTGCGTACCGGTTCGTTTAATAGGTGATCTAATCTGGGCGCTCGGCTTGCGATCCAACGGTTAGATCTCTCCGATACCCCTTCGGCCCTGGTCGTTTTTCTAAAGAGCCCCTGGACTTTGCAGAAAACAACCCGCCGTCCTCGCTCACTGTTCGTTGAGTCGGGGGAAACTTACGCTGTGGCCCCTGAGTTTCTTTTTATTTGACGCGCAGTCCAGATAACAGAGAAATAAGATTATTAATATTAAAAATTGATTTTTAGTATAAAAATAAATCTTAAAACTTGTATAATTCATATTTAATTCATTTTAACTCCAAATTGAGTCATTCCAGTTGCAATAATTTTGTTATAATATTGCCTATCAACTAGTAACACTTTTAAGCCATGAAACTTGAAGTGAAATTGTTCATTTGAATTAATCTGTTCTAGGTGCTTAATAACTTCAGAAATTCATAACTAAATAACTATAACTCCAAATTTAGTGATTCTTGTTCCTATGATCTCGTAGCAACGCGTAGATTATTATTATTCAGTTTGTACTTATGTTTGGTGTAATGTTAAATTTGCCTATACAATGTTTGTTTGTATTGCTACGACTAGAGCGAGGTCACGTGTCATCTGAAGAGCAAGTTGGTACCTGGATTCTCAAGGCCCAGGCAAGTTGTGCCCTTGATCACTTCTTTTTACCCAGCCATGTTCTAATTAATCATAATGATCTGCATAGGTTAATTTTGATGGGACCCAACAGGTTACCTAGTTTGATTATCTTTATGCCTTGTTTACCACTGAACTTTCTGGGTAGTACTTGCTAGTGCTATATGTGGTTTTGGGTATGGAGATACATTATTCATGATCACACTTTTATTATCAGTTGTTATTTATTGTTCATGATAAGATCATTATGTTAATTGGAACATGGAGCGACCACCCGGGAAAACAGTGCTACCACAAGGGTAGTATGGGATGCCCTTGGCTGATTAATTAGGAAAGCTAGTGGAAGACTACCTTACCCGAAAGGGGCAAGGGCAGTAGGGGAGAGGTCAGTGTAGGGAGGCCCTCGGGAGGATTTTGCTGCGATGGCGGTCCTGCAAGGGATTCCTGCACTGGATCTTCCTATAAACTGTAGCGGGTTTTTGGAAGCTAGTGGAACTTTGTAAAGGCCTCGTAGTGGATCCCTAGCCATTCACCTCGGAAGTGTCTAAGGGCTTTGCAAACCCTGGCGACATGGGATACACGACTTGTGGGTAAAGATGCGCAACCTCTGCAGAGTGTAAAACTGGTATACTAGCCGTGCTCACGGTCATGAGCAGCTCGGACCCTCACATGATTAAATTATGGAACTAAATTCAATCTGTCATATGCATTGCATCGCAGGTGATGGTGTTACTTTTGTTCTACTATTTAATTGGGCTGGTATTTACTTATACTTAGTAATTGCTAATAAAATTTTGACCAACTTTAAAAGCAATGCTCAGCTCTAACCATCTTCTTTGGTAAGCCTTACACTTTATGAGCTCCCACCTTTGGTGAGTTCATGCACATTATTCCCCACAACTTGTTGAGCGATGAACGTATGTGAGCTCACTCTTGCTGTCTCACATACACCACAGGTCAAGACCAGGTACTGCAGGATGATGCTCATGGAGGATGCTGCGATGAGTTCGTGAGAGGTCTAGGTCGTCGTCTCCCAGTCAACTTTGGGTTGCTGGACCGTTGTCTCCTTATAATGTAATTATTTATTTTGTATAGAACTCCTGTTATAAATAAAGATGTGACATTCGATCCTGTGCCACTATACATCATATGTATGAGACTTGGTCCCAGCATACCTGGTGTTTATGTTAACCCCGGGTTTTGGACCCCTAAAATCCGGGTGTTACAGAAGTGGTATCAGAGCAATGTTGACTGTAGGACGAAACCTAGATATAACTGGATAACCCTTATCTACTTACCTCACTCTGATTCTTTTCTAAACTTATCTTAATCTTTTTCTCATCTATTTCCGCTTACTCTGATTATTCTTATCTTTTCTTTCTAAAGACAAATGTGGATTCCACACTTTGAAATCCTGTGCCTAAAGTGACCTTTAGGAATAGGAGACCTAATCTTAGGAACAAAAACAAAACTATTTCTATCTATGAGTTTGAATGTTTGTTCTTATGATACATGTTTGATTTGGATCTTTGATTGAGTGTGGTGGGTTGTGGAGTAATGTCCACAATTGCATCTGCATATACACATAGGTATAAAAATATAATTATAAAATAACTAGACAATCTAGATTGTCCCCATTGGAACATATCTAGCTTATGAGATTTATCTTATCCTAAAAGATCTCATTCTAACCAATTCATCTTATCTTGAAAAGATTTTATGTCATCCTAATAGACCTAACTGACCTCGAAAGATTCTATCTTATCTTATGGATTTATCTTGCCCTAAATTGAATATTTATCCCACTCTAGAATAACAACCATGACCTAAGTAAAATTAATGAGATTCTATCTAGTCTAATCTAGTTATACCAATCTAACCTAAAATTGATGCCCTAGATTAACTTGACCATATACATATGCAACTACCTTACCCATCCGATAGTTGCATAATCCCTCTGTGTTAACCTAATAGAGCTTCTGACCTACCTACACCGTATACCCCATCCTATCTCAAAAGATTCTAACATATCCTAACAAGATATATCTTACCCTGATAAACCTATCTAACTTAAACTAGTCTAATCTAGATCATAGCTAATTTAATATGGTCTAATCTAGTGTGAGTTACTTAATGCTGGTACACAAGATATGTCCATACTCCTAAAATCACTTAAGCCTAATTTGGAGACTTATAACAACTTGGCCATACACAACAACTCGACCTATATAACAAGTTACATAACTTACCCAATTAATAGAGTCTTAATGGATTGCAAAATCTATCAACCACCACCTGACATCAAACCAAATTTTGACTTACATCATGTAGCCTATTTCATCCATAACTATCTTAGCCATATTCCCCCAAACTCTGATGATATACACCGACCCCGAATCAATGAGACAAGACCGAAGAATATGATCAACTTCATCAAGTAAGGATGAGCACCAACTCAAGTCTTCAAGGATCAAGTGAGGCCACCAAGATGAATCAAGATCCACAAAATCTTGGATGAAGTCTTTCCTTACCCTACACTTTCATACCCAAACCTATCTATGTTTAAAGATATCTTTTATCCTACGTGATAAAGTAGCTACATATATACACCCATGCTTTCCTAACCACCAGTTCCACCAAGCTACATAAACATATATATGGATTACGACTATTTGTAAGCTCTGAGTGTTACTTTAGTTAGTAGATGATATAATATTATTTTAGAAGGAATAATAAGGTCTATTGACCCTATGTTTTGTTAAAAGAATTATACCTCATGTTGAGATTTCTTTGTTTGTGCATATGTTCCGAGAACAATATGAGTATACATCCCTTTTCTTACAAATCTCGAGGACGAGATTTTTGTTAAGGGGGGTAGGATTTGTAACACCCTAAAGTTTAATCCTGTGAAAATGAGAAAAAATTCTCCAGGTTTTTTTTTTTAAATCAAAACACCTTTCCTTAAAGATATTCATAGGTTCGAAGTTACTACTCTCAAAAATAATATATTTTTTTTTACTAAAATAAAAAGACACCTAGATAAATTAAATAGCCTTGGATTGAAATTATATAGAAGAATTATGATTGAACCATTTTTTTTATATATAATCTACACTATAAATTATATTTCCCTAAAAAAAATTCATGAGATGTAAACTATTCTCTATTTCATCATGTATAAAAGAACTAAAATAAAACAAATATCAATATACATATATATACACATAGTTTTGCATTCATGCTGGCGTTTTATTTGTGCATCTAAAAGTAAAAAGTTTGGAATTCAAACTTGAGTTTGATTTGAATTTAAAATAGAAATAAAAAAAATAAATAAATAAAAAGAAAAGACTCACCTTGTGTCCATGGGGCCGGATTCCCTGCTTCTGCCCATTGCCCTGCATTTCCCTTCGGCCGACTGGGCCAACTCCGCGCGGCCCAAGTCTACGCGCGGCAAAATTCTCGGCTCCAGGCGCTCGCGTGTGGGACCCTATTGTCAGCACTGTCATCTTGCTTGCGTCTCTCGGATCCCATCCCGAGCGGAACAAGGAGCGAGCGGCGCTGCGTTCGTATCTGCATATCCGGTTGGGAGTTGATCCCAACAAGATCCTAACAAATCACCTTCCCCCTCACCACCTAAAAGCTAGGACCCCGGATGCTTATCCTCAGGCGCTCCACTTATCCCTATGGATCCGGCGCCTACACGGTTGTGCATGGCCGAGATTCCTGCGCCGGTCGATTTCACACTGGCTCGGACTCTGGTGTATATAATGAGCCACCAGCGACCTCCCTCATTCATCAAAACCCAAACCTGGGGTCGCCACAAAGTCATACGGTGCTATGAGCCTTACCGACGGGGGAAGTGATTCACCGTGCTCAGTGCCTCGGTTGTACTCCCTTGGCCTCCATTGCCGCGCTCGGGTGAGAGAAGATGACACTGCAGTGGGCTTTATTGTGTCGTGCCACCGGTACACCTGCATCGAGTAATGGAGGCGGTCCGTTCGACCTCAGCCACGGGCATTCCTCACCCAACTGCGGCGTCTACGCGGCCAATCCTGTGTGGGCATGGAGTCTGCATCGCACGACGGGGTATGGATCGCCATCCCACTTGCCGGTGAGTGTCTCCCCTCTGCTTCTCTGCTCTTGTCCCGTGCGAGCATCTCGGGTTGTGGCGATGTCGCGTAGGGGCGTGAGGTCAATGTCCAGTGCGTTGGGGAAGAAGGCCTTTACGCCATTGATTTTGATATGAGCGGCTGAGATGTTGGGGCGCCTCGCCTGTGTATCGGTCGGGGGGAAGATGAAGAATGCTGACCGTTCGATGCGATTGGGCGTCTGTGATTAAAAGCGAACATACCCCTTCGCCCCATGAAATCTGGGCCGTGCGATGGAATCTGGGCGGGTTAGATTAGGTGTGGCGTGGCGAATCCTAGATCGTCGATCTTCGATCCAACGGTCTGTGTTGCGTACCGGTTCGTTTAATAGGTGATCTAATCTGGGCGCTCGGCTTGCGATCCAACGGTTAGATCTCTCCGATACCCCTTCGGCCCTGGTCGTTTTTCTAAAGAGCCCCTGGACTTTGCAGAAAACAACCCGCCGTCCTCGCTCACTGTTCGTTGAGTCGGGGGAAACTTACGCTGTGGCCCCTGAGTTTCTTTTTATTTGACGCGCAGTCCAGATAACAGAGAAATAAGATTATTAATATTAAAAATTGATTTTTAGTATAAAAATAAATCTTAAAACTTGTATAATTCATATTTAATTCATTTTAACTCCAAATTGAGTCATTCCAGTTGCAATAATTTTGTTATAATATTGCCTATCAACTAGTAACACTTTTAAGCCATGAAACTTGAAGTGAAATTGTTCATTTGAATTAATCTGTTCTAGGTGCTTAATAACTTCAGAAATTCATAACTAAATAACTATAACTCCAAATTTAGTGATTCTTGTTCCTATGATCTCGTAGCAACGCGTAGATTATTATTATTCAGTTTGTACTTATGTTTGGTGTAATGTTAAATTTGCCTATACAATGTTTGTTTGTATTGCTACGACTAGAGCGAGGTCACGTGTCATCTGAAGAGCAAGTTGGTACCTGGATTCTCAAGGCCCAGGCAAGTTGTGCCCTTGATCACTTCTTTTTACCCAGCCATGTTCTAATTAATCATAATGATCTGCATAGGTTAATTTTGATGGGACCCAACAGGTTACCTAGTTTGATTATCTTTATGCCTTGTTTACCACTGAACTTTCTGGGTAGTACTTGCTAGTGCTATATGTGGTTTTGGGTATGGAGATACATTATTCATGATCACACTTTTATTATCAGTTGTTATTTATTGTTCATGATAAGATCATTATGTTAATTGGAACATGGAGCGACCACCCGGGAAAACAGTGCTACCACAAGGGTAGTATGGGATGCCCTTGGCTGATTAATTAGGAAAGCTAGTGGAAGACTACCTTACCCGAAAGGGGCAAGGGCAGTAGGGGAGAGGTCAGTGTAGGGAGGCCCTCGGGAGGATTTTGCTGCGATGGCGGTCCTGCAAGGGATTCCTGCACTGGATCTTCCTATAAACTGTAGCGGGTTTTTGGAAGCTAGTGGAACTTTGTAAAGGCCTCGTAGTGGATCCCTAGCCATTCACCTCGGAAGTGTCTAAGGGCTTTGCAAACCCTGGCGACATGGGATACACGACTTGTGGGTAAAGATGCGCAACCTCTGCAGAGTGTAAAACTGGTATACTAGCCGTGCTCACGGTCATGAGCAGCTCGGACCCTCACATGATTAAATTATGGAACTAAATTCAATCTGTCATATGCATTGCATCGCAGGTGATGGTGTTACTTTTGTTCTACTATTTAATTGGGCTGGTATTTACTTATACTTAGTAATTGCTAATAAAATTTTGACCAACTTTAAAAGCAATGCTCAGCTCTAACCATCTTCTTTGGTAAGCCTTACACTTTATGAGCTCCCACCTTTGGTGAGTTCATGCACATTATTCCCCACAACTTGTTGAGCGATGAACGTATGTGAGCTCACTCTTGCTGTCTCACATACACCACAGGTCAAGACCAGGTACTGCAGGATGATGCTCATGGAGGATGCTGCGATGAGTTCGTGAGAGGTCTAGGTCGTCGTCTCCCAGTCAACTTTGGGTTGCTGGACCGTTGTCTCCTTATAATGTAATTATTTATTTTGTATAGAACTCCTGTTATAAATAAAGATGTGACATTCGATCCTGTGCCACTATACATCATATGTATGAGACTTGGTCCCAGCATACCTGGTGTTTATGTTAACCCCGGGTTTTGGACCCCTAAAATCCGGGTGTTACAGATCTGCATAGGTTAATTTTGATGGGACCCAATAGGATACCCTAGATTTTGACTATCTTTATACCTTGTTTCACCACTGGTTTTACTACTAAATTTTTGGGTAGTACACGCTATTGCTTTATGTGGCTTTGCGTATAGAGATAATCATCACTCATTGTTATACTTTTTATCATCTGTTTATTATTTCCTATTCATGATAAGATCATTATGTTAATGGGAACAAGGAGAACCACCCGGGAAAACAGTGCTACCACAAGGGTTTAATGGGACGCCCTTGGCTGATTAACTAGGAAAGGTAGTGGATGACTACCTTACCCGAAAGGGGCAAGGGCAGTAGGGGAGTGGTTAGTGTAGGGAGGTCCTTGGGTTGATTTTACTGCGATGGCGGTCAGGCGAGGGATTCCTGCATTGGAGCTTCCTATAAACTGTAGCGGGTTTTCTGAAGCTAGTGGAATTTGTAAAGGCCTCGTAGTGGTACCCTGCCTCGCTTCCTTGGTAGAGGTGTATGGGGTCTGATCAACTCCGTGGCAAATGGGTAACACGACTTGTGGGTAAAGATGTGCAACCTCTACAGAGTGTAAAACTGGTATACTAGCCGTGCTCACGGTCATGAGCGGCTCGGACACTCACATGATTAATTTATGGAACTTAAACTTAATTTGTCATTTCATTGTGTCGGCGTTTCGGACCCGCGAGGACTGTCAACCGACCATTGAATTTGTCGTTGCATGTCCTTGCCCAGATGGGTTGATGCAAGATGGAACACAAGAGGGAAATGTGGCTTATGTTATCTTGCACCGGGGTGCTCGTAGTAGGGATTACAAGCGTTGCGAGAGAGCGAGAGCGAGAGAGAGAGAGAGAGAGAGAAAGAGAGGGTTCGGCCTTGAGGTGAGCTGTCTAAGTCTGCCTCTACCGTGTCTCTCCTACTCTGCCTGCCTCTGCTCGCCTGCCTTCGCCCGTTCGTACGTCGCACGTTCGTACGTTCCGTCTCCCCGTGCCTCTCTTAGGAAGGCCCTAGACATCCCCTTTTATAGACGCAAGGAGACGCCCAGCTGTACAATGGGGGTGTAGCTATGAGCTAACGTGGCTGGCGGGGAAGTGCCTTGAGCCCTGTACATGTACTAACGTGGCCGTCGGAGAAGTGCCTTGAGTCCTGTAGAAGCATAGCTAGCGGTGCGGCATGGATCCTACTGACGTTTCCTTGCTTCCATAGGGGGTTGAGAGCAACCGACGTCATGGGCGCACGCGGGGAACCATTATTACCTGTTACCGGAGTAACCCAGATGGGACACCGGTCTTGTTCCTTCATAGCCTGAGGCAACTAGCTAGGGGTAGGGTAATGATATATCCCCTGTAGCGTAGTCAGTCTGAGGCCAAGGTCGGGCGAGGCAAAGACTTCTCCTGAGGCCGAGGCCCAGGGTCGGGCGAGGCGGAGACCTTCTCCCGAGGCCGCGGCCTGGGGTCGGGCGAGGCAGAGACCTTCTCCCGAGGCCGAGGCTGAAGCCGAGGCCTGGGGTCGGGTGAGGCGGAGCTCCCTGTTGTGCCCGAGGCTGGACTCAGGAGAGGTTGTGACTTGCTGTTGTCAGTTTTACCCTGGTGGTTGGCACAGTAGTCGTAACGGGGTGAATAGCGCTGTTCTCTTGTCAGAACGGTCAGTAAAGGGGCGAAGTGACTGCGGTCACTTCGACCTTGCCGACTGAGGCGCGCGTGTCAGGATAAGGTGTCAGGCAATCCCCGCATTGAATGTGCATGCGATACGATCGGTTGGTAAGGCGATTCGGCTGAGGTCACTGCACGACAAAGTTCGCCCGAGCTTAGCCTTGGGTGAGACGGGGGTGTGTCTGCTGACTGAGGGGACCCTCGGGCAAGGCGTGAATTCGTCTAGGACTACTGTCCTTGCCTGAGGCTGGGCTCGGATGAGGTCGCGTCCCTTGGTAGACGAGGCCTTGACTTGAACCGCGCTTCATCACCCGTGTATGGTTTGTTCTGAAGATGTTTTCCACCCGGGTTTAGGAGCATTGGGGGTACCCCTAATTACGGTACCCGACAGTAGCCCCCAAGCCTTCAAGGGAGTGTAGGTACTCGCTTGGAGGTTCTGCCGGATTTCTGGCAAGGGGACCAGCCTGTTCCGATGGGTGCGCGCGAGCGCACCCGCCGGGTGTAGCCCCCGAGGCCTCGGAGGAGTGGTTTGACTCCTCTGAGGTCTTAATCCTTTTTGTGATGCCTCGATCAGCCTTGTTGTTCCCTCATGCGGCCTGGCCGCAGCCCGGGTGCACGGTCAGGCTCCGAGTTTTTAAGCTGGTTTGTTGACGTGGTCAATAGTTTGGCTGTAGCCTGGCGAAGAGCAGCCCTCGAGCCTCTGCACGGAGCGAGAGGATGATCAAGGACCGTCTCGACTTTTATTGTACGCCCCTTCATCGCCTCTCCGTGAGGAGGAAGGGGGGAAAGCACCATGTTACCCTCGGAGGGCACCGAACATGGTGTTTCCAGTGAGTTGCTAGCGGGTGATCCGAGTGGATGCCCGAGCCCCGTTCGATAAGGGTCGGCTAGTGGCCCAGAGGCGCGCTCCAAAAGTACCTACGGGTGATTTGCTGGACCCGGACCCATTCGATAGGGTCCGAGGGCTTGGTGCCTCCCTCCGGTGGGATTCCATTACAAATCATTCCCGCTGGTCTCGGAAATGTCCTAGGGTACCTCGGGAGCATAGCTCGAGCCTCGGCCATGTAACGGACGTACCCAGGGTCATCCCTGACTCTGCGTGCTCTAGGGCGGCTGTCGAACCCTTTCGAGGGGCCAGCCTTCGAACCCCTGATCAGTAAAGGGCTCGGAGCCTGAGTGCTCTGGGGCGGTTGCCGAACCCCGGAGGGCGCAACCTTCGAACCCCTGATCAGTAGGAGGGCTCGGGGCCCGTTTCCTTCGCTGAGAAGGATCCTTTTCGAAATATCCCCTTTCCCGGTCCCTGTGGCAAGAGAGAGAGAGAGAGAGAGAAAAGGAAAAGGATATAAATTTAAATAATGTGGCGCACCTTTTTGACGCGATCATCATGACGGAGACGAAACGGCGCCCGCTTCGCCTGCCGAAGGTGTCGCTTGTCCTGCCAAGGAGTTAATGCGACGGGACGGGCGATTCGCGGGTCGTCTATTGCGCGAGTCGTTCGAGGAACGGAACACGGGTGCGTCGTCTTTTATCATGCTGTGGGAGAGAGCTCCCCAGCCGTTTCAGGAGAGGATGCGAACATGTTGGTGATTGGACCGCTGCTTCCACACGCCTGTTGCTGCAATTACTGCCGGCCCGCCTCTGATCATATCGACCGTCGTGTCTATCTCCGTGGCTGAGTGACCCGCGATCGTCGCACTTAATGGGCACTGTTGGGTCACGCGCAGGGCTGCCTTGAGTCGCTGCGCTGGTTCTGCAGTCGAGAAGACGCAGCATTGGCGCAAGTGGCGGTGCGGTTTCCTTGCACGTAGTGACCAGCACGTCGGTTACATGACATGTGGGACCGGGCCTCCATGCTAGACCGCCGGATGCGACGAAGCTGAAAGGGTGCACAACCGTGGTGCGGTTGCATGCTTCTCGCGTGGCGGTCCGCCCTTTCGACCGCTGGTTTCGGCGAGGATGAGGGAATGCTTATAACCGCGGGGCGGTTACATGCTTCGCATGCAGCGGTTTGCCTTCTTCACGTTTTGGTTCAGCTCGCATGACATGTGGGACCCAGCCCCCTGTGTCGTAGAATGGGAACCCTGGAGCACGTCGGTGGAGACTTTGCCCGTGACGCTTGGGGGTGCAAGCGAGGAGATCTTCCTTTAAAAAGGGATCGACCCCCCCGGGCGGTAGCCATGCCTTCGCACTCCTCTCATCCATCGCGCCCTTCCATCTTCTGAGCCCCCAGATGGGGTGCACCTGTGCTACTTTCTTTTTGCTACTGTTGCAGGAGCGCGACCTCGTGGGGGTTGGCACTCTTCAGTCATCGCTCAGCTTCAAGGATTTTCATCATGCAGCCTGGCTGCAGTCCCCCGCTGGCAGTCACCCAGGATGATGACCACAGGCCTCGTGGTGGGGAAGAGCGAGCCGGGCCGTGGCCTCCCCCCTACCCTCAGCTTCAAGGATGTTCATCATCCGTGCTGGGGAGGAGGGTGCACCGAGTCGGGGCCCGCCTCCGCATGGGCAGCGGCCCGCTCCTTCCCTCAGTGATCGGGGAGAAGGGCGTTCGCCGTCCGTGGCGCTGTCAGCTGCCGCGGGTCTGGCTCCCCGGCCTGAGCGGCTCCGGTGCTGCTTCCGGTGCCGCCTCCTATCGCTGGGGCGAAGCGTGGCTGCCCGTCCGCCGCACGGGTGTCGGTTGTGCCGTGCGCGGGCCGGCCACGTCTAGGTCCTCCCTGCGTCGTCGGCTGTACCGGGAGGTCACACAACACGTCGTACGCCGTGAGGGCGGTACTCATGTTCTGGGACAGCCTCAGCGAGGACGAGAGTGAGGACCTACCGGTGCGCATTGGGGCGGCTGCTGTTCGCCGGTGCGGTGTTGGTGGGCAGGTGGCCGCTGTCGTCGGTGCTGAGGTGGTGGTCGCCATAGGTGAGGCTTCCCACCGCCGAGGTGGTTGCCTCTGCTGACGAGACCATCAGTGCTACCTGCGGGCGGACCTCCGGCTTTTTGGCTTTAATGGCTTGTCCTCGCCCCTCGTGTGGGGACATGAGTGAGGGCCTTTTCATAGTAGCGTTTGCCCTGAGGCAATCGCTACTGCTGTCTAGCCGCCCGAGGCAGAGGTCGTTGTCGCGCTGCTGGTGCGGTGGTCGCCGGCGAGCCACCTGGAGCTTGTTGTCTTGTAGCCCCTCCGGTGTGGAGGTAGTTCATTCCTGCGGGAATGGAGCTGGGGTCCCATTTGTAAGGGAATGTAAGAGCAAAATGTAATTGCTCCAAGTACTGAGATATATGCTGTAGGTTGGGAAAGCCGCCGAGGGTGTTGCCGACTTCTACGTAGCATAGTTATCCCAAGTACGTGTGTTTGTTCTTTGTGGTTGCTGAGGCCTGAACATTTGGGTATAAAAACGTGTTTCTTTCCTCTTGTTTCGAGCATTAGGACTTGTTCGTCGATAGCAGAATCACTTATCCGAGCGTGAGCTACCTTTCGCGGAAGGTGACGAGTGAGGTATCCGTATCCCGGAGGCGTAGGAGTCCCTCGGCTCGGTCGGCCTTGCCGTTCAAGGTCTCTCTCGCTCGTCATTAGGATTCCGTTATTGATGCAGTCGAAATGCACAAAAGTCGTTTTGGTAAAAAAAACTTTTCCGAGGAAAGTTTCAGCGCAGAGGGTGCTCCCCCTTTTCGGACCCCGAGGCGACCGCTCGGGCCGAGACCCTTGCGGAGGGCCTGGCCATGGCCGTCGGGTCTGCTTGGTCCGCCCAAGCTAGGGTCTTGCGACAGCGTATCCGGGCCGAAGGTATGTTTTGCTCGCTTCGTGACTTTGTTTTTGTCTCCATTCTTCTCCTTGCGTCTGAAGAATGTTGTCCTGCTGTCTGCAGGGTTCGAGACGGCTCTTAATGAGTCCGTCAAGAACTGCAAGGCGCTCGCCTAGGCGGCTGAGCAGAAGGAGGCCGACCGTGTGGCCATGTCTGAGGCCATCTCGGCTTTCTGCCAGGCCTTTGGCCTCGACGACGTCCCCTCGGGTAGCTCCCCCCAGAGTCATCTGCGGGCCTTGGGCGACCATGTGCGCAGCAGACTCCGTGGGGCGCTGCACCACGGTGTTAGGCGGGCCTTCGCCGTGCTCGCTTCCCACTACGACGTGGATCTGGAGCGGGTCAACGAGGGGTACTGCTTACCCGACGAAGAGGAGGCTGCCTTAGCCGAGGTCCAGAGGCTTGACGCGGCTGTCGAGGGCCCAAGCGCGGCACTGGCTTCCTCCTTTGAGGTGGAGATCCTTCTGCCCGTGTCGCCGTCCGAGGCCGAGCCAGATTCTACCGAGGGTGGAAATGACGCCGAGCGTGCTGCTCCTCCCCCTGCCGATGTCTGAGCCTGCAGGAACAGTTTGTTTTAAGTATGTGTATGTTTTTTGCAGCCGCTGAGGCCTAAACATTTTAATTGTTAGATTATAAAGCTGCGTTTTCTTTCCTCTTGTTTCGTGCGTTAGGACTTGTTCGGTAGCAGAATCGCTTATTCGAGCGCGAGTTACTTTTCGCGGAAGGTGATGAGTGAGGTATTCGTATCCTGGAGGCGTAGGAGTCCCTCGGCTCGGTCGGCCTTGCCGTTTAAGTGTCCTCTCGTCGTTTTCAGGATTCTGTTATCGATGTAGTCGAAAAGCACGAAAAGTCATTTTCTTTCCTCTCGTTTCGTGCATTAGGACTTGTTTGTCGGTAGCAGAACCACTTAACCGAGCGTGAGTTACTTTTCGCGAAAGGTGATGAGTGAGGTATCCGTATCCTGGAGGCGTAGGAGTCCCTCGGCTCGGTCGACCTTGCCGTTTAAGGTTCCTCTCGTTGTTTTTAGGATTCTGTTATCGTTATGGGTTGAAAAGCACGAAAAGTCGTTCTGGTAGAAAACTTCTCTGAGGAAAATTTTGACGCAGAGGGGGTTCCCCCCTTCTAGCCCCCGAGGGAGGGTCGGGCTTTGCCGAGGCAAGGCTGATCCTTCCTTGATGGTTAGACTTTATTTATGCATGTAAAGAAAGCGAGATACATGAACAACTTGAAACATTTTAAGGACAAAAGAGACATAGCTGTTCGATGTTCCAAGCGTTGCTGTAGACCTTGCCTTGATCGTTGGCCGGCTTGTATGTCCCGGGCTTCAAAATCTTGGCGATGATGAACGGCCCTTCCCAGGGAGGAGTAAGCTTGTGGCGCCCTCGGGCGTCTTGTCGCAGCCGAAGTACCAAGTCTCCCACTTGGAAGTCTCGGGGCTAAACCCTTCAGGCGTGGTAGCGTCGCAGAGACTGCTGATACCGCGCTGAGTGTAGTAAGGCCACGTCCCGAGCCTCTTCCAGCTGGTCCAATGTATCCTCTCGGCTGGTCTGGTTGCTTTGGTCGTCGTAAGCCTTTGTCCTCAGGGAACCGTATTCCAAGTCCGTGGGTAAGATGGCCTTGGCCCCATAGACTAGGAAAAACGGCGAGAAGCCTGTGGCCTGGCTCGGCGTCGTCCTCAGACTACCACCGAGGGTAGTTCTTTTATCCACCGCTTGCCAAACTTGTTGAGGTCGTTGTAGATCCTCGGTTTTAGTCCCTGCAAAATCATACCGTTGGCGCGCTCCACCTGCCCATTTGTCATTGGGTGAGCTACGGTGACCCAGTCCACACAGATGTGGTGGTCCTCGCAGAAGTCCAGAAACTTTTTCCCAGTGAACTGTGTGCCATTGTCGGTGATGATTGAGTTTGGGACCCCAAAGCGATGGATGATATTTGTGAAGAACGCCACCGCCTGCTCGTACCCGATGCTGGTTAAGGGTCGGACTTTGATCCACTTGGAGAATTTGTCGATGGCGACCAGCAGGTGCGTGAAGCCCCCGGGTGCCTTCTACAAGGGACCGACAAGGTCCAGACCCCACACGGCAAACGGCCAAGTGATAGGTATTGTCTGAAGTGCTTGAGCGGGCAGATGCGTCTGTCTCGCGTAGAATTGACACCCTCAGCAGGAGCGTACAATCCTAGTGGCGTCGGCCACTGCAGTCGGCCAGTAGAACCCTTGTCGGAAAGCGTTTCCCACGAGGGCCCGAGGTGCTGCATGGTGACCGCAAGCCCCCGAGTGTATTTCTTGTAACAGCTCTTGTCCTTGGGCAATGGATATGCATCGTTGGAGGATGCCCGAGGGGCTGCGGTGGTATAACTCTTTTTCATCACCCAGTAAAACGAAGGACTTGGCGCGCCGAGCCAGTCGCCGAGCTTCGGCCTTGTCGAGGGGCAGCTCTCCTCGGAGCAGGTGCTGGCTTGCTCTTCATCTCACCCCTCGGGAAACATGTGCGCTACGTACTGTGCCTCCATTTTCCGGTGTCAAACAATGTGGCCGAGTACGAGGCTTTAGTTAATGGGTTGCGCATCACCGTCGAGCTAGGGGTTCGGCGCCTCGACGCTCGTGGCGACTCACAGCTTGTTATTGACCAAGTCAGGAAGAACTCCCACTGCCGCGATCGAAAAATGGAGGCCTACTGCGACAAAGTTTGGCGCTTGGAAGACAAGTTCTACGGGCTAGAGCTCAACCATGTTGCTCGACAGTACAACGAGACCGCGACCCATCGAAGTACATGGTCCAAAGTTTGAGCTGTATTGGAGCTGTCGGCAATTGGGTGTCGTCCCATTCAGCCAGAAAGTCTGCCAAGACTTAAGATTTTATGGCCTTCCGAGGAGCGAATGAGAGTGTTTCGCCCATGAGTTCCACTACCCATTTTGCTATCCTGCCCGAGGCCTCTCGGCACTGGATGATCTCTCCCAGGGGGAAGGATGACACCACAGTCACCGGATGAGACTCGAAGTAGTGTCGAAACTTTCGCCGTGTCAGAATTACTGCGTATAGTAGTTTCTGGATTTGTGGGTAGCGGATCTTGGTCTCGGATAGCACCTCGCTGATGAAGTAGACCGGCCTCTGGATGAGCAGTGCATGCCCCTCTTCTCGTCTCTCGACTATGATCGCGGCGCTGACCATCTGAGTGGTTGCGGCTACGTAAATCAAGAGGGTTTCTCCCGCAGCGGGGGGCACCAAGATGGGTGCATTAGTAAGGAGCGCCTTTAAGTTTCCGAGGGCTTCTTCGGCCTCAGGGGTCCAAGTGAAGCGCTCGGCCTTCCTTAAGAGGCGGTACAAGGGCAGTCCTTTCTCGCTGAGGCGCGAGATGAAGCGGCTCAGAGCCGCAAGGCATCCCATGACCCTTTGTACTCCTTTCAAATCTTTGATGGGCCCCATGTTGGTGATGGCCGCAATTTTCTCCGGGTTGGCCTCGAAGCCTCATTCGGAGACGATGAACCCTAGGAGGATGCCTCGGGGGACTCCGAAGACACACTTCTCGGGATTGAGTTTTACGCCCTTTGCACGCAGGCACCCGAAAGTTACTTCGAGGTCAGAGAGGAGGTCGAAGGCTTTCCTTGTCTTGACAATGATGTCATCGACGTAAGCCTCGGCCGTTCTGCCGATGTGCTCCCCGAACACATGGTTCATGCACCTTTGGTAGGTTGCACCTGCATTCCTCAAGCCAAATAGCATAGTAGTATAACAATACATGCCAAAGGGTGTGATGAAAGAAGTCGCGAGCTGGTCGGATTCTTTCATCTTGATTTGGTGATAGCTCGAATAGGCGTCGAGGAAAGACAGGGTTTCGTACCCAGCAGTGGAGTCCACAATTTGATCGATGCGAGGCAGAGGGTAGGGAACCTTTGGACATGCTTTGTTTAAACCAGTGTAGTCTACGCACATCCTCCATTTCCCACCTTTTTTCTTTACAAGCACAGGGTTAGCTAACCATTCTGGATGGAATACCTCTTTGATGAACCCTGCAGCCATTAGCTTGTGGACCTCCTCGCCTATGGCCCTGCGCTTTTCTTCATCAAAGTGGCGCAGGGACTGCTTCACGGGTCGGGCACCGGCTCAGATGTCTAGTGAGTGCTCGGCGACATCCCTCGGTATGTCGGGCATGTCCGAGGGACTCCACGCAAAAACTTCGGCGTTTGCGCGGAGAAAGTTGACGAGCACTGCTTCCTATTTAGGGTCGAGCTCGGAGCCGGTCCTGACTTTCTTGCCGGCGTCGTTGCTGGGGTTGAGGGAGACGGACTTAACTGCCTCGGCTAGTTCGAAGTTGCCAGCGTGCCGCTTCGCGTCGGGTGCCTCCTTGGAGAGGCAATCCATGTCGGCGATGAGGGCTTCGGAATGAGGGCTTCGGACTCGACGAGGGCCTCGGCGTACTCCACGCATTCCATGTCGCACTCGTAAGCGTGGCGGTATGAGGATCCGACGGTGATGGTTCCGTTGGGACCCGACATCTTGAGCTTGAGGTACGTGTAGTTGTGGACGACCATGAACTTGGTGTAGCACGGTCTTCCCAACACCGCGTGGTAGGTCCCTCGGAACTCAACCACCTCGAAGGTGAGGGTTTCCTTTCGGAAATTGGAGGGAGTTCCGAAGAAGACGGGCAAGTCAAGTTGCCCAAGGGGCTGGACGCGCTTACCGGGGACAATCCCGTGAAAAGGTGCTGCACCGGCCCGGATCGTGGACAAATCGACCCCCAGGAGCCCTAGGGTCTCGGCGTAGATGATGTTGAGGCTGCTGCCTCCGTCCATGAGGACCTTGGAGAGCCTAACATTACCGATGATCGGGTCAACGATGAGCGGGTACCTTCCTGGGCTCGGCACGCAGTCGGGGTGGTTGCCTTGGTCGAAGGTAATGGGCTTGTCGGACCAGTCTAGGTAGACCGGCGCCGCTACCTTCACCGAGCAGACCTCCCGGCGCTCCTGCTTGCGGTGCCGAGCCGAGGCGTTCGCCACCTGTCCGCCATAGATCATGAAGCAGTTGTGGACCTCCGGGAACTCCTCTTCCTTGTTGCCCCCCTTTTTGTTGTTGCCTTGGTCTTTGCCACCTTCTGCCGAGGGTCCAGCCTTGTTGAAGTAGCGCCGGAGCATGTCGCACTCCTCAAGGGTGTGCTTGACGGGACCCCTGTGATAGGGGCACAACTCCTTGAGCATCTTGTCGAACGCGTTGGCCCCTCCGGGAGGCTTCCGAGGGTTCCTGTGCTCGGCAGCAGCGACGAGATCCGCGTCAACGGCATCGCGTTTTGCTTGCGCCTTCTGCTTCGCCTTCTTCTTCGTGCCACGCTGGGCGGATGCCTCCGGGGCGTCTTCCTTCTGTCTTACCTGAGGCTGCTTGTCCTTTCGGAAGATGGCTTCGACCGCCTCCTGACCAGAGGCGAATTTGGTGGCGATGTCCATCAATTCACTCGCCTTGGTGGGAGTCTTGCGTCCTAGTTTGCTCACCAGGTCTCGGCAAGTGGTGCCGGCGAGGAATGCCCCGATGACGTCCGAGTCGGTGATGTTGGGCAGCTCGGTGCGCTGCTTTGAAAACCGCCGGATGTACTCTCGCGGGGATTCCCCTGGCTGCTAGCAGTGGCTTCGGATATCCCATGAGTTCCCATGAGTTCCCGGATGTACTCTGGTCGGCCCCGCTGAAGGCCGGGGGCAGCCCTGCCCTGGCATCGTCAACGATACGGCGCTGGACGTCCCGGGCCTGATGACGCGCTCCTCCGGCGAGTGCCTGGCCTGCCCATTCCCGCTCGATGTTTTGTTGGAGCTGCACAAGCCGCCATGCTTCTTTGTCGAGCTTGGCCTACATCTCGTGGAGTTGCTCAAGTTGTGTGTCCTGACCCCCCGCAGGGATTTGGACCATAGCTAGCTCCCACGGGATCTTAACGCGAGATGCAGGTGCAAGGGCGCCGTCACTTCCTGGCATGCCAAGGTGGTTTTCTCCATCGTGATCTTCCTGATCAATGTGGTAGCACTCGTGAGTTGGGTCGCAACCCTCGTCGTCGAGGCTGTGGCCATCATCAGAGCAGCCGGAGAGGCAGTGGTCATGCGGACATGAAGTCACGCATGGCACCGGGATCACGGAGTCCGGAGAAATCCCAACTGACATCGGGGTCGTCCTCTTCCTCGGAACCCACGGGTCTGGAGGTTGAGACGGCCGTCAGTCGGTCCCAAGTTGACCACATATGGTACCCCGGAAGGTTAGGATATGCCCTTGCGAAAGCGCTCACCGAAGCGGGGTCGCTTGGTGGATCGAAGCTGAATCTAAAGGGAACAGGGTGAAAAACGGATGGTACCTCTTGGTTGATGGACGGTGGCGAAGTCGCATCGGGGACGGACTGCACTGTTATCTCAGGTACGAGGCTAACGTCCAACAAGTCCTTCGTGAGGGTGCTGGCATCATCAGTCCGCTTGGGGTTGGCACGTTGCTAGGAAGCGACACCCGCCGATGTCTCAGGTGCGAGGACAATGAAAGTCGCCTAGAGGGGGGGTGAATAGGGCGAAACTGAAATTTACAAATATAAACACAACTACGAGACGGGTTAGCGTTAGAAATAATAATGAGTCCAAGAGAGAGGGCGCAAAACAAATCGCAAGCGAATGAAGAGTGTGACACGCGGATTTGTTTTACCGAGGTTCGGTTCTCGCAAACCTACTCCCCGTTGAGGAGGCCACAAAGGCCGGGTCTCTTTCAACCCTTACCCTCTCTCAAACGGTCCCTCGGACCGAGTGAGCTTCTCTTCTCAAATCAAATCGGGAACAAAGCTTCCCCGCAAGGACCACCACACAATTGGTGTCTCTTGCCTCGGTTACAAATGAGTTTTGATCACAAGAACAAATGAGAAAGAAAGAAGCAATCCAAGCGCAAGAGCTCAAAAGAACACGACAAATCTCTCTCGCTAATCACTAAAGCCTTGTGTGGAATTGGAGAGGATTTGATCACTTGAGTGTGTCTAGAATTGAATGCCTAGCTCTTGTAAGTGGTTGAGAAGTGGAAAACTTGGATGACTTGAATGTGGGGTGGTTGGGGGTATTTATAGCCCCAACCACCAAACTAGCCGTTTGGGTGGAGGCTGTCTGTCGTATGGTGCACCGGACAGTCCGGTGCACACCGGACATGTCCGGTGCGACAGCCACGTCACCCGGCCGTTAGGGTTCCGACCGTTGGAGCTCTGATGCTGGGCCCTCCTTGATGTCCGGTGGCGCACCGGACATGAACTGTAGGGTGTCCGGTGCGCCAGCATGGGCGTGCCTGACCTCTGCGCGCGCTGGCGCGCATTTAATGCGCTGCAGGTAGCCGTTGGCGCCTGAAGTAGCCGTTGCTCCGCAGTTACACCGGACAGTCCGGTGTACACCGGACATGTCCGGTGAATTATAGCGGAGCAGCCGATGCGAATTCCCGAGGCTGCCGAGTTCGGAGCCGCGTCCTCTTGGAGCACCGGACACTGTCCAGTGTACACCGGACATGTCCGGTGAATTATAGCGCGCCGGCTCTGAGAATTCCCGAAGGTGAAGAGTTTGAAGTCGATCTTCCCTGGTGCACCGGACACTGTCCGGTGGTGCACCGGACAGTCCGGTGCGCTCGACCAGGGTGCCTTCGGTTGTCCCTTTGCTCCTTGTTTGAACCCTTTTCCTTGGTCTTTTTATTGGCTTATGGTGAACCTTTTGTACCTGTAGAACTTATAGACTTGGGCAAACTAGTTAGTCCAAATATTTGTGTTGGGCAATTCAACCACCAAAATTAGTTTAGGAAATAGGTGTAAGCCTAATTCCCTTTCAATCTCCCCCTTTTTGGTGATTGATGCCAACACAAACCAAAGCAAGTATAGAATTGCATAATTGAACTAGTTTGCAAAGTGTAAGTGCAAAGGTTACTTAGAATTTTAGCCAATAAATATTACTTACTAGATATGCATGGATTGTTTCTTTATTTTTAACATTTTGGACCACGCTTGCACCACAAGTTTTGTTTTTGCAAATTCTTTTTGTAAATCCTTTCCAAAATCTTTTTGCAAAATAGTCAAAGGTAAATGAGTAAGATTTTGCGAAGCATTTTCAAGATTTTGAAATTTTCTTCCCTTGTTTGAAATGCTTTTCCTTTGACTAAACAAAACTCCCCCTCAAATAAATTCTCCTCTTAGTGTTCAAGAGGGTTTTAAGATATCAATTTTGAAAATACTACTTTCTCCCCCTTTAGAACACAAAGAGATACCAATTTGAAATTTACCAATTGAAAATCATTAATTTTAAAATTAGGGTGGTGGTGCTGGTCCTTTTGCTTTGGGCCAATACTTTCTCCCCCTTTGGCATGAATCGCCAAAAATGGATACTTTGAGTGAGATATAAGCCCTTTTTAGCTACTTTCTCCCCTTTGGCAAATAAAACAAATGAGTGAAGATTATACCAAAGACGAAGAGTGATGCGGAGCGACGGCGAAGGATGAGTAGTAGAGTGGAGTGGAAGCCTTTGTCTTCGCCGAAGACTCCAATTCCCTTTCAATATACCTATGACTTGGTTTGAAATACACTTGAAAACACATTAGTCATAGCATATATAAAAGAGACATGATCAAAAGTATACTTATGAGCTATGTGTGCAAATTAGCAAAAGAAGTTCCTAGAATCAAGAATATTAAGCTCATGCCTAAGTTTGGTAAAAGTTTGTTCATCTAGTGGCTTGGTAAAGATATCGGCTAATTGATCTTTAGTATTAACGTATGCAATCTCGATATCCCCCTTTTGTTGGTGATCCCTAAGAAAATGATACCGAATGGCTATGTGTTTAGTGCGGCTATGCTCAACGGGATTATCCACCATGCGGATTGCACTCTCATTATCACATAGAAGAGGAACTTTGGTTAATTTGTAACCACAGTCCCGCAGGGTTTGCCTCATCCAAAGCAATTGCGCGCAACAATGGCCTGCGGCAATGTACTCGGCTTCGGCGGTAGAAAGAGCGACCGAATTTTGCTTCTTTGAAGCCCAAGACACCAAGGATCTTCCCAAGAACTGGCAAGTCCCCGATGTGCTTTTTCTATTGATTTTGCACCCCGCCCAGTCGGCATCCGAATAATCAATCAAATCAAATGTGGATCCCCGAGGGTACCAAAGCCCAAACTTAGGAGTATACGCCAAATATCTCAAGATTCATTTTACGGCCGTAAGGTGGGATTCCTTAGGGTCAGATTGGAATCTTGCACACATGCAAACGGAAAGCATAATGTCCGGTCGAGATGCACATAAATAGAGTAATGAACCTATCATCGACCGGTATTACCTTTTGATCGACGGATTTACCTCCCGTGTCGAGGTCGAGATGCCCATTGGTTCCCATGGGTGTCTTGATGGGCTTGGCATCCTTCATTCCAAACTTGGTTAGAATGTCTTGAGTATACTTTGTTTGGCTAATGAAGGTGCCTTCTTGGAGTTGCTTGACTTGGAATCCTAGAAAATACTTCAACTCCCCCATCATTGACATCTCGAATTTTTGTGTCATGATCCTACTAAATTCTTCACATGTAGATTCGTTAGTAGATCCAAATATGATATCATCAACATAAATTCTGCATACAAACAAATCACTGTCAAGAGTTTTAGTGAATAAAGTAGGATCGGCCTTGCCGACTTTAAAGCCATTAGCAATAAGGAAATCTCTTAGGCATTCATACCATCTCTTGGGGCTTGCTTGAGCCCATAAAGCGCCTTAGAGAGCCTATAAACATGGTTAGGGTACTCACTGTCTTCAAAGCCGGGAGGTTGCTCAACATAGACCTCTTCCTTGATTGGTCCATTGAGAAAGGCACTCTTCACGTCCATTTGATAAAGCTTGAAGCCATGGTAAGTAGCATAGGCTAATAATATGCGAATTGACTCAAGCCTAGCTACGGGTGCATAGGTTTCACCGAAATCCAAACCTTCGACTTGGGAGTATCCCTTGGCCACAAGTCGGGCTTTGTTCCTTGTCACCACACCATGCTCATCTTGCTTGTTGCGGAAGACCCATTTGGTTCCTACAACATTTTGGTTAGGACGTGGAACTAAATGCCATACCTCATTCCTAGTGAAGTTGTTGAGCTCCTCTTGCATCGCCATCACCCAATCCGAATCTTGAAGTGCTTCCTCTACCCTATGTGGCTCAATAGAGGAAACAAAAGAGTAATGCTCACAAAAATGTGCAACACGAGATCGAGTGGTTACCCCCTTATGAATGTCGCCGAGTATGGTGTCGACGGGGTGATCTCGTTCGATTGCTTGGTGGACTCTTCGGTGTGGCTGCCTTGGTTCTTCATCCTCCTTGTCTTCATCATTTGCATCTCCCCCTTGATCATTGCCGTCATCTTGAGGTGGCTCATCATTTTGTTCTTCCTCTTTATCAACTTGAGCCTCGTCCTCATTTTGGGTTGGTGGAGATGCTTGCGTGGAGGAGGATGGTTGATCTTGTGTATGTGGAGGCTCTTCGGATTCCTTAGGACACACATCCCCAATGGACATGTTCCTTAGCGCGATGCACGGAGCCTGTTCTTCACCTATCTCATCAAGATCAACTTGCTCTACTTGAGAGCCGTTAGTCTCATCAAACACAACGTCACAAGAAACTTCAACTAGTCCTGAGGACTTGTTAAAGACTCTATATGCCCTTGTGTTTGAATCATATCCTAGTAAAAAGCCTTCTACAGTTTTAGGAGCAAATTTAGATTTTCTACCTCTTTTAACAAGAATAAAGCATTTGCTACCAAAAACTCTAAAATATGAAATATTGGGCTTTTTACCGGTTAGGAGTTCATAGGATGTCTTCTTGAGGATTCGGTGCAGATATAACCGGTTGATAGCGTAGCAGGCGGTGCTAACCGCCTCGGCCCAAAACCGATCCGATGTCTTGTACTCATCAAGCATGGTTCTTGCCATGTCCAATAGAGTTCGATTCTTCCTCTCCACTACACCATTTTGTTGTGGTGTGTAGGGTGAGGAGAACTCATGCTTGATGCCCTCCTCCTCAAGGAAGCCTTCTATCTGTGAGTTCTTGAACTCCGCCCTGTTGTCGCTTCTAATTTTCTTGATCCTTAAGCCGAACTCATTTTGAGCCTGTCTCAAGAATCCCTTTAAGGTCTCTTGGGTATGAGATTTTTCCTGCAAAAAGAACACCTAAGTGAAGCGAGAATAATCATCCACAATAACTAGACAGTACTTACTCCCGCCGATGCTTATGTAAGCGATCGGGCCGAATAGGTCCATGTGTAGGAGCTCCAGTGGCCTGTCACTTGTCATGATGTTCTTGTGTGGATGATGAGTGCCAACTTGCTTCCCGGCTTGGCATGCGCTACAAATCCTGTCTTTCTCAAAATGAACATTTGTTAGTCCTAAAATGTGTTCACCTTTTAGAAGCTTGTGAAGATTCTTCATTCCAACATGTGCTAGTCGGCGGTGCCAGAGCCAACCCATGTTAGTCTTAGCAATTAAGCAAGTGTCGAGTTTAGCTCTATCAAAATCTACCAAGTATAGCTGACCCTCTAACACTCCCTTAAATGCTATTGAATCATCACTTCTTCTAAAGACAGTGACACCTACATCAATAAAGAGACAGTTGTAGCCCATTTGACATAATTGTGAAACGGAAAGCAAATTGTAATCTAAAGAATCTACAAGAAAAACATTGGAAATGGAATGGTCAGGAGATATAGCTATTTTACCCAAACCTTTGACCAAACCTTGGTTTCCATCCCCGAATGTGATAGCTCGTTGGGGATCTTGGTTTTTCTCGTAGGAGGAGAACATCTTCTTCTCCCCTATCATGTGGTTTGTGCACCCGCTGTCGATGATCCAACTTGAGCCCCCGGATGCATAAACCTACAAAACAAGTTTAGTTCTTGACTTTAGGTACCCAAACGGTTTTGGGTCCTTTGGCATTAGAAACAAGAACTTTGGGTACCCAAACACAAGTCTTGGAGCCCTTGTGTTTGCCCCCAACAAACTTGGGAACTACCTTGCCGGATTTGTTAGTCAAAACATAAGATGCATCAAAAGTTTTGAATGAAAAGTCATGATCATTTGATGCACTAGGAGTTTTCTTTCTAGGCAACTTATCACGGGTTGGTTGCCTAGAGCTAGATGTCTCACCCTTATACATGAAAGCATGGTTAGGGCTAGAGTGCGACTTCCTAGAATGAATTCTACTAATTTTGCTCTCGGGATAACCGGCAGGGTACAAAATGTAACCCTCGTTATCCTGAGGCATGGGAGCCTTGCCCTTAACAAAGTTAGACAAATTCTTTGGAGGGACATTAAGTTTGACATTGTCTCCCCTTTGGAAGCCAATGCCATCCTTGATGCCAGGGCGTCTCCCATTATAGAGCATACTTCTAGCAAATTTAAACTTTTCATTTTCTAAGTTATGCTCGGCAATTTTAGCATCTAATTTTGCTATATGATCATTTTGTTGTTTAATTAAGACCATGTGATCATGAATAGCATTAATATCAACATCTCTACATCTAGTGCAAATGGAAATATGCTCAACGGTAGATGTAGAGGGTTTGCAAGATTTTAATTCTACAACCTTAGCATGTAGTATATCATTCTCATTTCTAAGGTTAGAAATAGTAACATTGCAAACATCAAAATCTTTAGCCTTAGCAATTAATTTTTTATTTTCAATCCTAAGGCTAGCAAGAGAATCATTCAATTCCTTAATCTTAGCAAGCAAATCATCATTATTATTTCTAAGATTGGGAATTGAAACATCACAAACATGAGAATCAACCTTAGCAATTAATCTAGCATTTTCATTTCTAAGGTTGTCAATAGTCTCATGGCAAGTGCTTAGCTCACTAGACATTTTTCACATTTTTCAACTTGTAGAGCATAAGCATTTTTGACCTTAACATGCTTTTTGTTCTCCTTAATAAGGAAGTCCTATTGAGAGTCCAAGAGATCATCCTTCTCATGAATAGCATTAATCAATTCATTTAATTTTTCCTTTTGTTGCATGTTGAGGTCGGCAAAAAGAGTACGCAAATTATCTTCCTCATCACTAGCATTATCATCACTAGAGGACTCATATTTAGTGGAGGATTTGGATTTAACCTTCTTTCTTTTGCCGTCCTTTGCCATGAGGCACTTGTGGTCGACGTTGGGGAAGAGAAGTCCCTTGGTGACGGCGATGTTGGCGGCGTCCTCGTCGGAGGAGGAGTCGGTGGAGCTCTCGTCGGAGTCCCACTCGCGGCACACGTGGGCATCGCCGCCCTTCTTCTTGTAGTGTCTCTTCTTCTCCTTTCTTCTCCCCTTCTTGTTGTCGCCCCTGTCACTATCACTAGATAATGGACATTTAGCAATAAAATGACCGGGCTTACCACATTTGTAGCATACTTTCTTGGAGCGGGGTTTGTAGTCTTTCCCCCTCCTTTGCTTGAGGATTTGGCGGAAGCTCTTGATGATGAGCGCCATTTCCTCGTTGTCGAGCTTGGAGGCGTCGATGGGTGTTCGACTTGGAGTAGCCTCCTCCTTCTTATCTTCCGTCGCCTTGAAAGCGACCGGTTGTGCCTCGGGCGTGGAGGAGGTGCCTTGCTCGATGATTTTCTTTGAGCCCTTAATCATTAGCTCAAAGCTCACAAATTTTCCTATAACCTCCTCGGGAGACATCAGCTTATATCTAGGATCACCTCGAATTAATTGAACTTGTGTAGGGTTAAGAAATACGAGGGATCTAAGAATAACCTTGACCATCTCATGGTCATCCCATTTTTCGCTCCCGAGGTTGCGCACTTGGTTCACCAAGGTCTTCAAGCGGTTGTACATTGCTTGTGGATCCTCCCCTTGGTGAAGCATGAAGCGACCGAGCTCCCCCTCGATCGTCTCCCGCTTGGTGATCTTTGTCACCTCGTCTCCCTCGTGCGCGGTCTTGAGTACGTCCCAAATTTCCTTCGCACTTTTTAACCCTTGCACCTTGTTATACTCCTCTCGACTTAGAGAGGCGAGGAGTATAGTGGTTGCTTGGGAGTTAAAGTGGTGGATTTGGGCCACCTCGTCCGAGTCGTAGTCTTCATCCCCTACGGATGGTACCTGTACACCAAACTCAACAACATTCCATATGCTTGTGTGGAGTGAGGTTAGATGATGCCTCATTTTGTCACTCCACATATTATAATCTTCACCGTAAAAAACCGGTGGTTTGCCTAATGGAACGGAGAGTAAAGGAGTACGTTTTGAAATGTGGGGATAGCGTAGGGGGATCTTACTATACTTCTTGCGCTCTTGGCGCTTAGAAGTTACGGACAACGCATCGGAGTCGGAGGTCGATGGTGATGAAGAGTCGGTCTCGTAGTAGACCACTTTCCTCATCCTCTTGTGCTTGTCGCCTTTCCGATGCGACTTGTGGGAAGAGGATTTCTTCTCCTTCCCCTTCCCTTTGTTGGAGGAGTTCTCCTTCCTCTTGGTGCGGGACTCTTCCGATGAAGTGCTCCCGTGACTCGTAGTGGGCTTGTCGCCGGTCTCCATCTCCCTCTTGGTGTGATCTCCCGACATCACTTCGAGCGGTTAGGCTCTAATGAAGCACCGGGCTCTGATACCAATTGAAAGTCGCCTAGAGGGGGGGGGGTGAATAGGGCGAAACTAAAATTTACAAATATAAACACAACTACGAGACGGGTTAGCGTTAGAAATAATAATGAGTCCAAGAGAGAGGGCGCAAAACAAATCGCAAGCGAATGAAGAGTGTGACACGCGGATTTGTTTTACCAAGGTTCGGTTCTCGCAAACCTACTCCCCGTTGAGGAGGCCACAAAGGCCGGGTCTCTTTCAACCCTTACCCTCTCTCAAATGGTCCCTCGGACCGAGTGAGCTTCTCTTCTCAAATCAAATCGGGAACAAAGCTTCCCCGTAAGGACCACCACACAATTGGTGTCTCTTGCCTCGGTTACAAATGAGTTTTGATCACAAGAACAAATGAGAAAGAAAGAAGCAATCCAAGCGCAAGAGCTCAAAAGAACACGACAAATCTCTCTCGCTAATCACTAAAGCCTTGTGTGGAATTGGAGAGGATTTGATCACTTGAGTGTGTCTAGAATTGAATGCCTAGCTTTTGTAAGTGGTTGAGAAGTGGAAAACTTGGATGACTTGAATGTGGGGTGGTTGGGGTATTTATAGCCCCAACCACCAAACTAGCCATTTGGGTGGAGGCTGTCTGTCGTATGGTGCACCGGACAGTCCGGTGCACACCGGACATGTCCGGTGCGACAGCCACGTCACCCGGCCGTTAGGGTTCCGACCGTTGGAGCTCTGACGCTGGGCCCTCCTTTATGTCCGGTGGCGCACCGGACATGAACTGTAGGGTGTCCGGTGCGCCAGCATGGGCGTGCCTGACCTCTGCGCGCGCTGGCACGCATTTAATGCGCTACAGGTAGCCGTTGGCGCCTGAAGTAGCCGTTGCTCCGCAGTTACACCGGACAGTCCGGTGTACACCGGACATGTCCGGTGAATTATAGCGGAGCAGCCGATGCGAATTCCCGAGGCTGCCGAGTTCGGAGCCGCGTCCTCTTGGAGCACCGGACACTGTCCGGTGTACACCGGACATGTCCGGTGAATTATAGCGCGCCGGCTCTGAGAATTCCCGAAGGTGAAGAGTTTGAAGTCGATCTTCCCTGGTGCACCGGACAGTCCGGTGCGCCCGACCAGGGTGCCTTCGGTTGTCCCTTTGCTCCTTGTTTGAACCCTTTTCCTTGGTCTTTTTATTAGCTTATGGTGAACCTTTTGTACCTGTAGAACTTATAGACTTGGGCAAACTAGTTAGTCCAAATATTTGTGTTGGGCAATTCAACCACCAAAATTAGTTTAGGAAGTAGGTGTAAGCCTAATTCCCTTTCAGACAACACCTGACATGTCCCCCGCAGGGGTGCCGGCGTCGTCGACTCGCTCTGGTCCGACAGCCGACAAGGTGTCGCCTCCTGCCTGGCCACGGTTGCCCCGTCTCCTCCTCCTCCGGCGAGGAGGGTAGCGGGGCAAACCCGGGTGTTCCTCTTCTGCCGCGGGAGGAAGTCGTCGTCGAGTTCGCCTTCGCCGGGCGAGCCGACGATCGTCGTTGTTGCCGTGCTGCGAGGGGAGGAGTACCATGTCGTAGCTGCTGTCATGGGACATGAACTCGAGACTCCCAAAGCGAAGCACCGTCCCGGGCTGGAGAGGCTGCCGAAAGCTACCCATCTGGAACTCAACGGGAAAGTGTTTGTCAACACGAAGCAATCCCCTACCTGGCGTGGCACGCCAACTGTCGGCGTTTCAGGCCCACGAGGACCGTCAACCGACCAGTGAATTTGTCGCTGCGTGTCCCTGCCCAGATGGGTTGATGCAAGATGGAACACAAGAGGGAAATGAGGCTTATGTTATCTTGCACCGAGGTGCTCGTAGTAGGGGTTACAAGCGTTGCGAGAGAGCGAGAGCGGGAGAGAGAGAAAGAGAGGGTTCGGCCTTGAGGTGAGCTGTCTGAGTCTGCCTCTACCGCGTCTCTCCTACTCTGCCTACCTCTGCTCGCCTGCCTTCGCCCGTTCGTACGTCGCACGCTCGTACGTTCCGTCCCCCTGTGCCTCTCTTAGGAAGGCCCTGGACATCCCCTTTTATAGACGCAAGGAGACGCCCAGCTGTACAATCGGGGTGTATCTATGAGCTAACATGGCTGGCGGGGAAGTGCCTTGAGCCCTGTACATGTACTAACATGGTCGTCGGAGAAGTGCCTTGAGTCCTGTAGAAGCATAGCTGGCGGTGCGGCATGGATCCTGCTGACGTTTCCTTGCTTCCGTAGGGGGTTGAGAGGAACCGACGTCATGGGCGCACGCGGGGAACCATCATTACCTGTTACTGGAGTAACCCAGATGGGACACCGGTCTTGTTCCTTCGTAGCCTGAGGTAGCTAGCTAGGGGTAAGGTAATGATGTATCCCCTATAGCGTAGTCGATCCGAGGCCGAGGTCGGGCGAGGCAGAGACTTCTCCTGAGGCCGAGGCCCAGGGTCGGGCGAGGCGGAGACCTTCTCCTGAGGCCAAGGCTGAGGCTGAGGCCTGGGGTCGGGCGAGGCGGAGACCTTCTCCTGAGGCCGAGGCTGAGGCCGAGGCCTGGGGTCGGGCGAGGCGGTGCTCCCTATTGCGCCCGAGGCTGGACTCAGGGGAGGTCGTGACTTGCTGTTGTCAGTTTTACCCTGGTGGTTGGCACAATAGTCGGAACGGGGTGAATAGCGTTGTTCTCCTGTCAAAACGGTCAGTAAAGGGGCGAAGTGACTGCGGTCACTTCGACCTTGCTGACTGAGGCGCGCGTGTCAGGATAAGGTGTCAGGCGATCCCCGCATTGAATGCACATGCGATACGGTCGGTTGGTAAGGCGATTCGGCCGAGGTCGCTGCACCACAAAGTTCGCCCGAGCTTAGCCTTGGGTGAGACGGGGGTGTGTCTGCTGACTGAGGGGACCCTCGGGCGAGGCGTGAATCGTCCGGGACTACTGTCCTTGCTCGAGGCTGGGCTCGGATGAGGTCGCGTCCCTTGGTAGACGAGGCCTTGACTTGAACCGCGCTTCATCAGCCGTGTATGGTTTGTTCTGAAGATGTTTTCCAGCCGGGTTAAGGAGCATTGGGGGTACCCCTAATTACGGTACCCGACACATTGCATCTAGGATTATTTTATTATTACTTTTATTTATTATTACTATGGTTTGGTATTTACTTACACTTAGTAACTGCTAATAAAATTTTGACCAACTTATAAAAGCAATGCTCAGCTTCAGCCTTTATTACTTTGATGAGCCTTACACTACACATGAACTCCCACCTTTGGTGAGTTCATGCACATTATTCCCCATGACTTGTTGAGCTATGATCATATATGAGCTCACTCTTGCTGTCTCACACCTCCCCACAAAAGAAGAGCAGGTGGTCGAAGAGGAGCCGCCTAACACTGAGGCTTTCAAATTGATCTAGGTGGCGTCTCCCAGTCAGCTTTGTGGCGCCAGGGAATAATATTTAATTTGCTTTATTTTATCATTTATTTTTGTAAGACTTCCGCTATGTAATAAGTACATTTATGATATTTATGACATTTATCTCTATGCACTCCGTTATTATATGTGTTGTCTTCTCTGGCGCATATATGAGATACACCCAGCTTTGCTCCTTAAAACCGGGTGTGACATGCTTGACTCGAAATCCTAGAAAATACTTTAACTCCCCCATCATAGACATCTCGAATTTTTGAATCATAATCCTACTAAACTCTTCACATGTAGATTTGTTAGTAGACCCAAATATGATATCATCAACATAAATTTGGCATACAAACAAATCATTTGCAATGGTTTTAATAAAGAGAGTAGGATCGGCTTTGCCAACTTTGAAGCCATTAGTGATAAGAAAGTCTCGCAGGCATTCATACCATGCTCTTGGGGCTTGCTTGAGCCCATAAAGCGCCTTTGAGAGCTTATAAACATAGTTAGGATACTCACTATCTTCAAAGCCGGGACGTTGCTCAACATAGACTTCTTCCTTGATTGGTCCATTGAGGAAGGCACTTTTCACGTCCATTTGATAGAGCTTAAAGCCATGGTAAGTAGCATAGGCAAGTAATATACGAATTGAATCATGACTAGCTACGGGTGCATAGGTTTCATCGAAATCCAAACCTTTGACTTGTGAATATCCTTGGCCACAAGTCGGACTTTGTTCCTTGTCACCACACCATGCTCATCTTGCTTGTTGCGGAATACCCACTTGGTCCCTATAACATTTTGGTTAGGACGTGGAACTAAATGCCATACCTCATTCCTTGTAAAGTTGTTGAGTTCCTCTTGCATTGCCAGCACCCAATCCGAATCTCTTAATGCATCTTCCACCCTGTATGTCTCAATAGAAGACACAAAAGAGTAATGTTTACAAAAATGAGCGACTCGAGATCGAGTTGTTACCCCTTATGAATATCGCCGAGGATGGAGTTTACAGGGTGATCTCTTTGAATCGTCTGGTGGACTCTTGGGTGTGGCGGTCTTTGACCCTGTACTTCTTGTTCATCTTCCTTATCTTGATTACTTTCATCTCCCCCTTGATCATTGTCCTCCTCTTGAGGTGGCTCATTTTCTTGATCTTCCTCTTCATCACCTTGAGCCTGTTCCTCATTTTGAGTTCATGGACAAGCTTGAATGGAAGATGACGGTTGATCTTGTGCTTGTGGAGGCTCTTCGGATTCCAGTTAGGAGTTCATAGGATGTCTTCTTGAGGATTCGATGAAGGTAGAGCCGGTTGATGGAGTAGCAGGCGGTGTTAATTGCCTCGGCCCAAAACCGGTCCGGTGTCTTGTACTCATCAAGCATGGTCCTTGCCATGTCAAGTAGAGTTCTATTCTTCCTCTCCACTACACCATTTTGTTGAGGTGTGTAGGGAGAAGAGAACTCATGCTTGATGCCCTCCTCCTCCTCAAGAAAGCCTTCTATTTGTGAATTCTTGAACTCCGTCCCATTGTCGCTTCTTATCTTTTTGATCCTTAAGCCGAACTCATTTTGAGCTCGTCTCAAGAATCCCTTTAAGGTCTCTTGGGTTTGTGATTTATCCTGCAAAAAGAATACCCAAGTGAAGCGAGAATAATCATCCACAATAACTAGACAGTACTTACTCCCGCTGATGCTTATGTAAGCGATCGGGCCGAATAGATCCATGTGGAGTAGCTCGAGCGGCCTGTCCGTTGTCATGATGTTTTTGTGTGGATGGTGGGCACCAACTTGCTTTCCTGCTTGACATGCGCTACAAACCCTGTCTTTCTCAAAATGAACATTTGTTAGTCCCAAAATGTGTTATCCCTTTAGAAGCTTGTGAAGATTCTTCATCCCAACATGTGCTAGTCGGCGATGCCAGAGCCAACCCATATTAGTCTTAGCAATTAAGCAAGTATTGAATTCAGCTCTATTAAAATCAACCAAGTATAGCTGACCCTCTAATACTCCCTTAAATGATATTGAATCATCACTTCTCTTAAAGACAGTAACACCAGTATCACTAAAAAGACAGTTATAGCCCATTTTACATAATTGAGATACAGAAAGCAAGTTGTAATATAAAGAATCTATAAGAAAAACATTGGAAATAGAATGGTCAGGAGAAATAGAAATTTTACCAAGTCCTTTGACCAAACCTTGATTTCCATCCCCGAATGTGATAGCTCTTTGGGGATCTCAGTTTTTCTCGTAGGAGGAGAACATTCTTTTCTCCCCTGTCATGTGGTTTGTGCACCCGCTATCAATTATCCAACTTGATCCCCCGGATGCATAAACCTGCAAAACAGTTTTAGGCCTTGTTCTTAGGTACCCAAACGGTCTTGGATCCTTTTCACATTAGAAACAAGCACCTTGGGCACCCAAACACAAGTCTTTGAGCCCTTGTGTTTGGCCCCAACATATTTGGCAACTACTTTGCCTGATTTGTTAGTCAGCACATAAGAAGCATCAAAAGTCTTAAATGAAATGTTATGATCATTTGATGCATAGGAGATTTCTTTTTAGGCAATTTAACATGGGTTGATTGCCTAGAGCTAGATGCCTCATTCTTATACATAAAAGCATGATGTGAAACAATATGAGGTTTTCTAGCATGAATTCTCCTAATCTTGTGCTTAGGATAACCAGCAGGATATAAAATGTATCCTTTGTTATCTTGAACCATGGGAGCTTTGCCCTTAACAAAATTATACAGTTTCTTAGGGGCATTAAGCTTGACATTGCCTCCCTGTTGGAAGCCAATGCCATCCTTAATGCCAGGGCGTCTCCCATTATAGAGCATGCTTCTAGCAAATTTAAAATTTTCATTTTCAATTTCAAGCTCATTGATTTTAGCAGTTAATGTAGCTATGTGATCATTTTGTTGTTTGATTAAAGCAAGGTGATCATGTATAGCATCTACATTAACATCTCTACATCTAGTGCAAATAGAAATATATTCAACGGTAGATGTAGATGGTTTGCAAACATTTAATTCATCAATCTTAGCATGTAAAATAGCATTCTCATTTCTAAGATTGGAAATAGAAACATTGCAAACATTCAAATCTTTAGCCTTAGCAATTAACTTATCATTCTCAATTTTAAGGCTAGAAAGTGATTCATTCAATTTGTCAATCTTAGCAATTAAACTAGCATTATCCTTTTTAAGATTGGCAATAGAATCATCACAAACATTCAATTTCTCAACCTTAGCAAATAAACTAGCATTCTCGGTTCTAAGGTTGGAGATAGTGTCATGGCAAATGCTAAGCTCCTTAGTCAAGTTTTCATTTTTCTCTACTTCCTGAGCATAAGCATTTTTAACTTTAACATGCTTCTTATTTTCCTTAATAAGGAATTCCTCTTGGCTATCCAAAAGTTCATCGTTCTCATGAATGGTTCCTATCAATTCATTCAATTTTTCCTTTTGTTGCATGTTAAGGTTGGCAAAAAGTATAAGCAAATCATCTTCATCATCACTAGAGCTACCCTCATCACTAGATGTTGTATATTTAGTGGAGGCTCTAGATTTTACCTTCTTCTTTTTGTCGTCCTTTGCCATAAAGCACTTGTGGCCGACGTTGGGGAAGAGAAGACCCTTGTTGACGGCGATGTTGGCGGCGTCCTCGTCAGAGGAGGAGTCAGTGGAGCACTCATCGGAGTCCCATTCCCGACACACGTGGGCATAGCTGCCCTTCTTCTTGTAGTATCTGAAAGGGAAATGTGCCCTTGGGCCATTTCTAAGTGTTTTGGTGATTGAGTGCCAACACAAGTGCTTAAGTGTTAATCTATGCCAATTGATGGACAAAGTGCAAATCAAGAGTAAAGGTATGTTTCTAAGACTTAGTACATTGTTTTGGAGACTAATGTATTGTGTCTAAGTGCTAGAAACAGGAAAAGACCAATTTGGAAAAGACTTGTCTATGCAGCCAAGACTCTGCGCAGTCTGGGTGCACCGGACTGTGTCTGGTGCGCCAGGCTGGCGACTGTCAACTGGCTGCTCTCGGGAAGCGATCAACGGCGTATGGCTATAAATCACCGGACTGTCCGGTGAGCCATTCACAGGCGAAGTCGTCGCTCTCGGGAAGCGATTAACAGCGTACGGCTATAAATCACCGGACTGTCTGGTGGTGCACCGGACTGTCCGGTGAGCCAACTGTCGGCCGGGCCAACGGTCGGCCGCGTAATCCGCGCACGACGCGTGGCCGAGCCAACGGTTAGAAGGGGGCACCGGACTGTCCGGTGCACCAATGGCTCTAGATCTTCAACGGTCGGCTGCGCCACAGAAGGAAAGAAATCCGCACCGGACAGTGTCCGGTGGTGCACCGGACTGTCCGGTGCGCCAGTCGACAGAAGGCAAGAATTGCCTTCCTGGAATGCTCTCAACGGCTCCTAGCTGCCTTGGGGCTATAAAAGGGACCCCTAGGCGCATGGAGGAGCATACCAAGCATTCTCTAAGCATTCCTAAGCACCAAGACTTCAATTCCGCGCATTCGATTCTTTGTGATAGCAATTAGAGCTCCATTTGAGTAGAGAACTCTTTGAGTTGTGTTGAGAGCTCGTGTTGTGACTTGTGTGCGTGTGTTGCTCTGATTTTGTGTCTTGTGTGCGTTGCTCATCCCATCCTTACTTCTGTGCTTCTTTGTGATAATCAAAGTGTAAGGGCGAGAGGCTCCAAAGTGTGGAGATTCCTCACAAGCGGGATATAGTAAAGTGAAAGCAAAACACCGTGGTATTCAAGTGAGTCCTTGGACCGCTTGAAAGGGGTTGAGTGCAACCCTCATCCGTTGGGACGCCACAACGTGGAGTAGGCAAGTGTTGGACTTGGCCGAACCACGGGATAAACCATTGTGCCATCTCTGTGTTGATCTCTTTGTGGTTATTGTGTTTTGCAAGAACTCCTCTCTAGCCATTTGGCTTTATTGTGCTAACGCCTAATCAAGTTTTGTGGGATTAAGTTTCAAGTTTTTACAGGATCACCTATTCACCCCCCCTCTAGGTGCTCTTAATATCTCTTCTTCGCCTTCTTCTTTCCCCTGTCACTGTCACTAGACATAGGACATTTTGCAATGAAATGATCGGGCTTACCACACTTGTAGCACACCCTTTTGGAATGGGGCTTGTAGTCTTTCCCCTTCCTTTGTTTGAGAATTTGGCAGAAGCTCTTGATGATGAGCGCCATCTCCTTATTGTCAAGCTTGGAGGCATCGATGGGGATCCTACTTGGTGTAGAATCCTTCTTCTCTTCTTCCGTCGCCTTGAATGTGATGGGTTGCACCTCGGGTGTGGAGGTGCCGCCTTGCTCCAAGTTGATGATTTGTTTGGAGCCTTTGATCATCAATTCATAGCTCACAAACTTTCCTATAACTTCCTCGGGAGACATTAGCTTGTATCTAGGATCACCACGAATTAATTGAACTTGCATAGGATTACAAAAAATGAGTGATCTTAGAATAACCTTGACCATTTCATGATCATCCCATTTTGTGCTCCCGAGGTTGCGCACTTGGTTGACCAAGGTCTTGAGTTGGTTGTACATTGCTTGTGGATCCTCTCCTTGGTTGAGGACGAATCGACCGAGCTCCCCCTCGATCGTTTCCCACTTGGTGATCTTGGTCACCTCGTCTCCTTCGTGTGTGGTCTTTAGTACATCCCAAATCTCTTTGGCACTTTTCGACCCTTGCACCTTATTATACTCCTCTCAACATAGAGAGGCGAGGAGTATAGTAGTTGCTTGGGAATCAAAGTGCTTGATTTGGGCAACTTCGTCCGAGTCGTAGCCTTCGTCCCCCGGCGATGGTACCTGTGCTCCAAACTCAACAATGTCCCATATGCTAGCGTGGAGTGAGGTTGGTGATGCCTCATTTTATCACTCCACGTACAATAATCTTCACCATAAAAAATGGGTGGTTTGCCTAATGGGACGGAAAGTAAAGGAGTGTGTCTAGAAATATGGGGATAACGAAGTGGCATCTTACTATACTTCTTGTGCTCATGGCGCTTAGAAGTGACGGATGGTGCGTCGGAGCCGAAGGTGGATGGCGATGAAGAGTCGGTCTCATAGTAGACCACCTTCTTCATCTTCTTTTTCTTGTCGCCACTCCGATGCGACTTGTGAGGAGGTGATCCCTCCTTTAGCTTGTTGCCGGACTCCCTCGATGGAGCCTTCCCGTGGCTTGTGGACTTCTCGCCGGTCACGATCTCCCTCTTGGCTCTAATACCAATTGAAAGTCGCCTAGAGGGGGGTGAATAGGCGGAATCTAAAAATTGCAAACTTAAAGCAGAACTACAAGCCGGGGTTAGCGTTAGAATTAAATCCGAGTCCAAAAGAGAGGGCGAAAACAAATCACAAGCAAATGAAGAGAGTGACATGGTGATTTGTTTTACTGAGGTTCGGTTCTTGCAAACCTAGTCCCCGTTGAGGTGGTCACAAAGACCTGGTCTCTTTCCACCCTTTCCCTCTCTCAAACGGTCACTTAGACCGAGTGAGCTTTCTCCTCAATCAAACGGGTCACTTAGACCCCTACAAGGACCACCACAACTTGGTGTCTCTTGCTTTGATTACAAATGTCTTGAGAACAAGAATGGGGAAGAAGAAAGCAATCCAAGCGACAAGAACTCAAATGAACACGAAAATCTCTCTCTCACAAGTCACTAAGTGTTTGGAGTGGTTTTGGACTTTGGAGAGGATTTGATCTCTTGTTTGTGTCTTGGAGTGAAGTCTAGAGCTCTTGTATTGAATGCAATATGCTGGAAACTTGGATGCATTGAATAGTGGTGGTTGGGGGTATTTATAGCCCTAACCAGGTGGTTACAGCCGTTGGGGAGGGCTGCTGTCGATGGGCGCACCGGACACTGTCCGGTGCGCCAGCCACGTCACCCAACCGTTAGGGTTCTGACAGTTTCGACCGTTGGAGCTCTGTCTTTATGGGGCACCGGACAGGTACTGTGCACTGTCCGGTGCGCCTTTGGCGCCTGCTCTGACTTCTGCCACGAACTGTAGCTCTATCAGGGCACTGTGCAGTCGACCGTTGCGCTAGTAGCCGTTGCTCCACTTAGTGCACCGGATAGTCCGGTGGCACACCGGACAGTTCAGTGAATTATAGCGGAGTACGCCTGGAGAAACCCGAAGCTGAAGAGTTCAGACTGTACGGTCCCTGGTGCACCGGACAGTCCGGTGTGCCAGACCAGGGCAGCCTTCAGTTTCTTTTGCTCCTTTCTCTTTGAACCCTAACTTTAACTTTTTATTGGTTTGTGTTGAACCTTTGGCACCTGTAGAACATATAATCTAGAGCAAACTAGTTAGTCCAATTGTTTGTGTTGGGCAATTCAACCACCAAAATCATTTAGGAAAAGGTTTGACCCTATTTCCCTTTCAGTTTCAATGAATGAAGGATGTTGGGATGCCTTGGATATGTCTACTATATCCCTTGATATGTTGCTTGAGCTCCCACACCTTAAAATGGCCGGTTGGGGTGGTATTTATAGGCCCCAACCCCGTTTCTAGTCGTAAGATAGAATGCAGCAGCTTTCTGTCGACGGGCACACCGAACAGCCTGGTGCACACCGGACAGTGTCTGATTCCTACCATGTCAGCCGACTGTTGGGGTCTGTAGCAGTCGATCGTTGGATCTGACCGCTACCCAGACAGTCCAGTGCACACTAGATAGTTCGGTGCCCTAGCCACGTCAGCCGACCGTTGAGGTCTACGACAGTCGACTGTTGGATCCAACCGTTGCTAGACTGTTCGGTGCACACCAGAGAGTCCGGTGCCACAACCCGAGAGCGCCCGTTGTGAGCCTCTCTGCGTAGACTGCCTGGTATCCCACCAGACAGTTCGGTGCACCACCAATGCGTTGGCTGACTGCCCTTTCCTTGGATTTCTTCGCTAATTCTTTTGGGCTTTTTTTATTCTTGAGTCTTAGACTACTCTGCTTCTTTTTATATCTTCTTTTGAGGTGTTGCATCCTCATTGCCTTAGTCCAATCCTCTTTGCATCCTGTGAACCCTGTTTGGTTGGAACTGAGCTGATTGTGACCTAGAAACTAAACTGTTGATCTTATGAACATGTGAATCAGAGACTAGGCAAACTAGTTAGTCCGAATGGTTGTGAAGGTCATCAAGCACCAAAACATAAGAAATGGTTTAAGGCCATTTCCCTTTCAGAGCGCGCTAGGGAAAAGCCTCTGGCGACTAGGGCCTGTCGGTCAGGTGGAGGATAAAGAAAACGTCTGCCCTTGAAGCACCTGCCCTAGACAAACCCTACAACAGCGAGTCAGGGTCAGGCGTGGCGGAACTAGACATGGTTAGGCGAACCGAAGGGAAACCACTCGAGTGGATCCCTCGCCTGGCCCGAGACTGACCCATGACAAGTAACCGGTCGTATTAACTATGCTTGGCACCGAGCCATGTCTTAGGCACTAGTTCGCCTCCCACTCATTACTACGAGTCCCTCGGGCTGCAGCGCACTCATAACCTACGAACCCCTCGGACTGTGGCACATTTATGGCCCACACGTCCCTCGGCCTGTGGCGCACTCATGACCTATCGGTACTAGGCCTGAGCACACAGACCGTTCGCAGGGTACAACAAGACAAGCCACTTCGAGCACTAGACTACGGACGCTAGGGGTTCGCTATAAAGAATACGAAACAACTAGGCAACCTCGGAGCCCACGGGCGCGTGTGGTTTCATCCTAGGGTAGGATGCCTAGTTTTACCATCTCCCGGTGCTTCCTTCTTGAGGAAGCCATCGCTGGTTGACCCCTCCTTGGTCTATAAAAGGAGGTTGGTCCCCAGATGAAGGGGAGATGGACACATGAATAGAAGGGGGCATCAAGACAAGAAAGAGGCCCAGACAGGAACCCAGACACGAAGACGACAGACTGACGAAGGGCGAAGGATGCACCGATGAGGACCTAGAGACTGGAGCCCCGCAACCAAGCCGAGACTTAGTTAGGACCCTACTCTGTAGTCTTTAGCGCCACCTCCTCCACAACAAGAGACTTGAGAGCCTCTCCTCCCTCTCTCGCCAGGTTGTAACCCCTACTACGAGCATTGATCAGCAATAGTGCCGGTAGCGTAAGCCACCAAATACTGGATGTAGGGACGTTACGTCCGAACCAATATAGATCTTGCGCTCACTACGCACACCATCTGGAGCTTAGAACACGCACACAAATTTACTTGTCGGAGCGAGGTTCGAAACACCGTCAACCCATGCAGTACGCACCTATATCCGTCTACCCCAGCAAGTAGAGGTTCTTACCTGTTGGCGTATCCGTGGGTAAATAAATAATTCCATACTCGCATTTATATTAGGTAAAACATGTCCAATATTCAGGTTTTTAGTATCCATTTTGTCACACTTCCTGAGGATCTAGAGGCCTCGATGTCGCGAGGGCCACAGGGTCCCGAACGTATCTAGGGCCTTTGGCCACCCAATGACCATATGGGAACTTGGATGTCCTAATAAAACCTGTCCACAATAAAATGGATGATGTGTAAACTATTAAAGGATTTGTAAGATATGAAACAATAGCCTAAGCAAGGCACTAGAGATTCGGCCAAACTTTAACATCGGTCGAATATGTGAATTTTTTGTTTCAAATTTTATAACACGCTCATAAAAGATCAAGATATGCATATTTATGGAAAGAACTAGAGTAAAATCCTTCTCATACATATTTTTATTATTAACAAAAAACCTTTCCTAAAAAATTTAAATTGGGTCTTATTTTCAAGCCTTTTGGCTTTTTTCCATAGTATCGTCACAAGTCTCTACTATATTGAAACACCATTTTTTTTGGTTCCATGGTTTTCACTGTCGTTGTGCCCCTCATTTAAATTATAAAAATGCTAAAATTATGAAAAAATGAGGATTCAAAACATGGTTATTTACTTTAAATCCACATTGACACAACTAGCCAATCAAACACACATGTATTTGTGTTTTATATTTTATACTTAAGTGTACGAGTACTTTGCTAGTAAGACTTTTATTATCAACTAGTACAATGCATATGTGTTGCGATGACACATAATCATATTCGATATTTATAAAAAAATAAATTTAATATCAAAGTAAATGCATAATTCACATATCTCTACTACTATTAAGGCTGCAAGAGTAGTCGGCCATTCCCGTGTTCTGCCACCATTCCTGTTCTGCCACCGTTCCCATTCCCATGTCTGTCATTGCCACCATTCCTGTTCTGTCATTCCCGTTCTGCCACCGTTCCCATTCCCATGTTTGTCATTCTCATTCTTTACTAGGTGAGTGCCCGTGCGTTGCAACGGGGACATATGTTATTACGATAACTTATAAACTCAATCAAATAATAAAAAATAGCAGTCTGCTTGGATTTAAAAGCACATCAGTGCAAGAATACATTTGTAAATGATAGATGTTGTAACTGGTTTGCCATCCTTATCTCCTAAATCTAGAGCTAATCCAAACAATCTAGATTAGTCCACAGTTTATGGTATGTGCTCGTGCGCTGCGACGGTGTACAAATTATGAATATGAGATCCCGAAGAATTTCAATTGTATATCATTAACAAAACAATTTCCCTCCCACGAAAATTCTAATGAAAGTTGCAGCTAGTCGCTTTTTATTAGCTGGAGCCTGAGTGGTCCGTTGGATAGTTCAAGCTCAACCATAAATTTTGACTAATCTAGATTGTTTGGATTAGCTCTAGATTTTAGCACCTTTCTATTAGCTATATTTGATGAAAAGTCCATAATCACTTCCTACTGAGTAGGGTGGCAAGATCTTATTGAAATCCTTTAAGCCAAATACACATGTAGACTTTCAGACACCAAGAGCTATGGAAGAAACTGTAACATCTAGCTATCTATGAAAAGTTACAACAAACAAAGACACCAAACAGTTGTGTCAAGTCTTTCTTTCAACACTACAAGGATCATATCTTGAATAATTTTCAACTGCACTACAAAGTATACACAACATGAATGAAACAACGATGCATTTATACATTTAAATAAGTATTGCTTTAAATATATATATAGGTGCAACAAAATATATCGCGGTAGTGGAAAAGTTCAGTTAGAATTTGTGAATTCTAAACACCAAAAGCAAACTGGCATGTACAGTTGGCACCTCTTTAGGTAGAGTATCCATCACATCTTTGAGAGTAATGTCATTTGGTTGTTCCGTAATCTTTAGCCATTTATTTCCTTTTCCCCTCATTATCTAATAGCGGTGGAGTAATTGGAAGTACTGCTGCTTGCAAGCCTCCTCTTTGCGTCAATGTTAAGAATTGGTGGTAGCTTCCTTTGTTATATATAACCTCTCTCTTCACAAGAAAGTTACCTTAAAAATACAAAAATGTCACATTAGCGTAGTGGATATGTTAGATATAAATGAAGCTAACAATTTATTCTTATTAAGGTAAATTTTGATGGCCTAGTTAGCATTCTCTATGGTATAATTTATGAGGCTGCAAACTTTAACATCATTCGCTTACATGTTATCAGAAAGTAAAAAACCAGAGGCGCAAAAAAAATGAAGATATGACAAGCTGTGTAACATTGACCAATTATTTTATTGCATTAAGTTGAGCTATAGAACAAGTAACATTTATATATAAACATTAAAATACCAAAAGAAAAGAAAACAATACATCTACATCAACAGCTCTAAGCGTCGATGCAAACCTAAGAAGTTTGAGAGAATGGAAAACTGAAACCCAGTAAGATAAGATTCTTTTCAACTCATGATTCTGTCGGAAACATTATATATACAGAACACTTTTGCAATAAGCCCATGCATTAGATCCTTCAAGTGAGCATTTAGCCTTGATGTATCAATCTTGTAAATAGATCTTGCCCTATCTTCTTTCCTATAAGATTAGGAGCGAATGATTAGGGGAGAGATAGAAGAGATTCAAAATAAAAGGAAAAAATGTGATTTATGTGAGAGAGATACCATCACAGAAGCCCTCAATTGCCTTGTACACAAGCTCTTCAATCTCTATGGTGTTAAAGTATCTTATTGAATCTTTACCTAGAAAGTCAAACTGCAAAGTTGATTACAATTCATATACTCAGAATTCTAGTCATATTGAGTGAAAATATGGCGAATAGATGTAGAAAATCAATACCTAAATCTGATTTGGAGGCATACATGTAACATTATCAACCTTCAGCGTACAACAACCAATAATATCAGTGTCATCGTCGTCCTTAAAATTGTTTAAAAATAATAACCAGGAATAAGTTATGTTGGCATATTCCAAGTAAGCTCAAAGCCAAAAAAGTAATTTAAAAAGTGTACAACAACCAATAGTATCAATGTCATCGTCATCCTTAAAATTGATTAAAATAATAACCAGGAATAAGTTATGTTGGCATATTCCAGAGAGGGGAAAATCTGGTATTCACATTACACAGATCATTAAAGGCTCAGTAACAAATCATGAAGATAATTAGTTACCTGAAGGCATGGCAAGCGACCAAAATGAAGTGCCTCTGTTCCTCTCCAGAACTCTTCATTCTCAACAGATAGCAACGCAAGATTGCATTCAACACCCCTAGCTAAAACCTGTAAATCACTTTGTCAGTTTGACTTCTTATGAAGTCAAGTTTTAAAAAATTAAATAAAATAATCAAATAGCTTGCTCAAAAAATTACAGCACGTGGTAACTTTTAATGTTGATCTCAAAAGAGTAATATGTGGCCTGTGTAGGTGTGTGTTTCTGTAAAGTGGCTGTTTTGGGGGGCTGTTGATGGGCATGCGCATTTCTGGTCTTCTTTGTACCCGGTGCTGACTCTTCAGTCGCTCCGTTTCTGTTTGTCTCATTTCTTAATGAATTGACTCGCAGATCTTCTGCGACGTTCTAAAACAAAAGTCCTAGCTTGTTGAGGACTAAAGCAGGATGCCTATCAGAATGAAACAAACATCATTATGTTTACAACAGTAAGCCATAGTCTCAGGTAGTCTAATCAGTACAACAAAGGAAATGCTGCAGTTTAATCTCTACAAAATTATAAAATCGCTAAATGCATCATGATAATTTATTCCACGCCCCACCCACCTAGAAATGCACAGCAAATGAAATTTTATACAATATAAGTAAAATCAACAATCGAAACAGATACACAAAGTTGTATCAGCACTTACATCCCACTACTTGAATGTTGCCTTTGCTTCTACCAAGGAAGACCATAATCGGGTGCGATATGAGTGCAATAGACCTAACAGGAGAGAAACTACTTCAGGTGATAGGATATAACTAAGCACAAAACAAAGCAAAGTCTTGCTCAATAGAACAGATCTTTGAGCAAAGTAGAGCACTGTGCTTGACATAATATACTGAAAAGGAAGTTGCAATACAAATATGACAAAGCGGTACATACTACATAGTGCAGACATAAATATATCTTGATGAAATATAGGCTAACTATAATTTTGGAGAAGTAGGAAATATAAGCATCATCAATAGCCACAGACATGTATTCTTGAAGCCTACCTTAACGACAACATTAAGGAATTTGTCCTCTTCAAGATCATCAAACTCAGCAACCTGATGTAACCCCACAGTTAGCATAAGAGAAGACTTGTAAGAATTTGGTGCAACATCTAATCAATCATACATGTGGATTGTAGTGAAAAGGAAGAAGAAATGCACATGGATGAAGATGGTTGTGTTTATTACCATTCACAGATACATGGGCACAAGCATAAGATGATGAGACAATATGAAACCATTATAAGGTATTCATTCAGACTGAAGAGGATGGTTTATAACCGAGGCGGTGAACTTACAAAAAGAAAGTGCAAACTGACCCAAATCCAAAATGGCTAAGCGCAATTAATAGTTTGAACAGACGAAACCTCACCCACAGCATGCAATCCAAACAGACCAGAAACGACAATGTATAGTAACCCAATCCAAAGCATCCAGATAAACAACAGTAAGAAATTAAGCATGCTGACATGGAAACAGCAATGGAGTGGAGTCGAACCCAACATCAAATAAATGCCCATCCTCACCCCCTCTCATGTATTTGCCATGGATGAGTGGATACAGAGGCTGGGACATGCTCAACTCCATCATCTAAAAAAGCTAATTGGCACCCTCATTCAATTTGGAACTGCAGATGTACTCAATTCTCTAGCATGCCCTGTGCAACCTGTAAAGTGTAAACGAAACAAAGAAAAATCGATGTGCCTCGGACCTGCGGCTCCTTGAAATCAACAGAAAGCCCCCTGTCCCTGCGCGAGGACGACAGCTGCGACCCGCCAGCGTCGACGCCGCCACCGCCTCCGATGCCGTGCCGTTTCTTCGACACCCTTCCACCTGCGCGCACGGGCACCCCACCGCCACCGCCACAACAGAAAAGTTTCAGTCTGCACTGCAGAAATATAAGTAAGCTTTGGACCAATGAGGCTTCGATTTTAAGATTTCAACCTCTCTCCTCAGGGAACTTTTTGCAGCATTCGTACTGTTAACAAGGAGCCAAATTAAATAAAGTAACAAGCTGAATCATATAAGATGATATTAAATTGAGAAGGATTAGTGATACCACGATAGGATAGGTGCATAGGGTACAACATATGCTGCTAATCTTGGGTCAGAGTAATATTCATTAGCCTTCGGATGATCGGCTAAAAAACAGAAAAGTAGAAAATGACATCACATAGTTCAACGAACCAGTATATTCTTTTGCGTGAGAAAAAAATCCAAGCATTACCAGGCCAAGGGCATGTGTATGCTAGAATGTGCATGCTATCACTCCATCTGCAGAAAAATGGACTAATCCTATATTGGAGAAGCCACCTAAGAGCAACTCCAACAGCTTATTTATAATCCTAGCTAAATTTAGAGTTTAGATGGCTGTGTAAAAGATAGACAAGTACTAAATGGATGGGTGTATCCAACAACAACTCTAAATATATATAACATTGGTACAAATCTCAATAACCAACGATCTGCTAGCCTCTGGACGTTGCTCTCGTGGTGCTATCCGGCCACCGCCATCGCAGGCCAGTCCGGCCACCGCCATAGCAGTCAAGGCCAGCCGCCACAACAATTGAAAAATATTTCTGTTACTATGACTAATAAAAAAGAGAAATTATGGCGTGAAGAAATAACAATCTGTGGCCTAAAAAGAATTAAATACAAAAGAAAGCATACTTCTAAATTACAGAAACTTGACAACAAAGACAAATGATTCACTATAGCAGCACCTTACAATGCCACACCGATTGAAAAATATTTTTGTTTGCTAGAGTGGTAACCATCTCATTAGAAAACAAGATTGTGGTCCAAAAATAGTAACAATAATTCTAGCAATTGAGGTAGGTGGGGCAAGTATCTGGTTTGAACTTCGTTTTGGCACTGGAAGAGATCTCCGTGTGACACTTCATTGTTTTCATGTTTTATTAGCTAATGTTTTAACGTTTGCTGAATAGTAGCAGCTTTGACTGTTAATGTAGTAAATATTTCAATAATTAACAGTACATGACTATTGATCAAGTTCTAATGTTCTTGTTAGATTATTGATGTCCGCATTGTCTAATTTGAGAAATACAGCTGCCACAACTTGCATGTGTTAATTTAGACCTGCACATAGCGACACTACGTATGACTGAAAAATTCCACATTGTCCATAGTGACAAGGTTTTCTACTGCTCACAAGAAAATGAGGCATACATTGTACTTTGCTATATTATATTGTACTAATATAACTACACCCTACAAATTACAGAAACGATCTTCTCAAATATCCCATTGATAGTAGCATTCCAAACATCTAAACTGGACACAATGCTTCCATTGAGATGCATATAAGTTTCAGACTAAATGGATTTATTGAACCACCATCTCACCAGTGACCAGTATAGGGTTGCAAACCCTCAAATTGAGGACAATTGAGCCTCTATCCAACACCAGTGTTCCATCTCCCCTATCCGGTGCCCTGTCTCCATATCGTGCCTTCCTAGACACGTCTGGGAAGCAGGTGTAGCCTCTGCGCCCTCGGTTTCTACAGGAGCAGTTGGAGAAGCACATGATGGCCTGAACATGGTGAAGATGGCCACGACGGCAGCGACTGCACAGTAGCGGAATCGCAAGCGGAATAGCACATGGGAGGGCAAGCGGGCACGAAATCACGCGTGAGCAGAAGGCTGTGTGAGGGTGGGAGGACGGAGGGGAAGATTGTGAGCCGCACAGCCTCGACAAAGATACCGAGCGAAGGGGAGCGTATACCGAGCCGGAAGAAGAGGCGAGGATAAAGGCTAGTCTGTTGGAACGGGAAATCACCATGATTATCTATTTTTTTACTCAGCACAACGTTTTAGCTAAGCTGTTGGAGTTGCTCTAAAGTGATGATCCAGTGCCCACTATATTTTTAGCAGGCGGCATTTTTAAAAAAAATGGTCCTACCAATAGAATGACAGATTGGAAGGTGCCAATAGAATGACAAATTGGAAGGATACAACCGACTGACAGCTTGGAAGGACACAACTGACTGTTCATGAGGATGAACCAACATGGTCGCATCTGTATTTCAGTAGAGCAACAGGAGAACCTTGCCCGGTAGCCAGCAGCGTGGTCCTATACAACTGACAAGCGGCTCGTGTTGTGAGGATGAGGGGATCTCACCAGAATTTCAGAAGTAAATTGGTGACAGGAAGAGAAATCACCCTCCCATCTATATTTCTAGTCACATCAGTTCGCCATAGCTAGCCATGGCCCATGTTCTAAGGACAGTCCTAACATTCAAATACGATTCCAAGAAAATAAAATACTGGATGGATAAAACAGAGAGATGGCAGTGTTTTGCCATGTTGTTCCACGCTTCATTTACAAATCTCTCATTACCGATTTGGGATCCTGCAGGCCTCAAATTCTCTCACGGCAGGTAGATTCCCGTACTTTGGTATTTTTGTTTGATAGATACATGCCAGCTGCATGCTGGAGCTATATGACAACCATACAGTGTTTCTGGTATCAACCTGTTAGTGTTTTAGGCAACGACAAAAGCAATGGTGCTAGCGTTCATAAAGGTTCTCCAGTACATGGCTCTTCTCCAACTCTTAACTCTCTGATCCCAAGCCTAAACCCAACCAATAACGGTTTGCGTCCCTATCAACAGTTCGTGAAATTTTTTGGATCCAATGCCCACATGTCATCGGTTCTACTCTTAATGAGACATAGTTTTCGAAAAGGAAACATAACTAACATAAATCAAATTGGTAAGCAAACTCTGCAACGCATAATGGTGTACGGAGTCATGAATTAGAAGGTCTCGACAGTTGGGTTGCGACATTATTTTCTTCAAAATCGACAACCAGTAAGTAACATCAAAGAATCATGTAGGGTTTCAACAGTTACCCTAGACATATTTATGTGTGCCCAGATATCAAGTTGATTAAGCAGGATATCAAGAACATAGCAAAGCACTGATCAAGCTTACCTTTCTGCATTGTAGGAAGAAGAACGTTTAAGCGCCAGATACCTCTCAGCTGGACCATCTCTTTGCAAAGTGTTCTTTCACCAGAGCAAGAGCTTTCCCTCTGTGAGATATTTCGTTCTTCACTGACTTGGGCATCTCAGCATATCTGCATTACATGATATGCAATCAGTGTGAAGAAAGGATGCGGGAGAAGTAGGAACTGTCAGGAAAATTGCGTTCGATACTCACGTTTGTTCAAAACCATCTGGCTGGAACATAGGATCCCACCCAAAATTGTTAGGGCCTCTGTAGCATCCCAAAAATTCAAATCTTGAATTTTTCTCAAACTCGCTCTAAATTCAAAATGAATTTCAAATTTCATTTCAAAATGTTTGTTTGCGAGTTGATATCAACAAATAAAATATAGTGGTCTATATTTTCTCCAAAATCCTCCTCAAAATATCCTACAAATATTTCCCAGTGATCACCCTCAATTTGTTTCCAGAAATACCGCCCAGATATTTCCCGAGTAATCCCCTTCAAGTTCTTTCCAGAAATACTGCCCAAATATTCCACCGATATATCTCCAGGTATTTTCCTCTTGAGAAATACCTTCAGAATCATTTTTCAAGTCCCTACAAATATTTTCTTCATAACTTTCCTCATGCTCATACGTATACGTATGCCTCCAGTGTCATACGGTGAGCTCTACAAGCAAATCTCACTTATACAAGACAAATACATGCTAACCTCCCACTAATCATCTCATCCTCCCACAAATCCTCTCATCCCTCCCCCTAATCCCCCCACCATGGCTATAAATAGAGGGGCAAGGGCCTCCTCTCATCCCACCCCAAGCCATTTCATGGCAACTCTCTCCCCCCCCCCACACACACCCACTCCATGTTCCACACAAGCACACACTAGCACAAGGATCGTTCGATCGTTCTTCGATCGTTCGTCCCCTGTTCTTAGTTTGTTCGTTCGTTCGTCCGATCGTTCGATCGTTCGTCCGATCGTTCATGGTTCGTTCGTCCGATCGTTCGATCGTTCGTCCGTTCGTTCGTCCAAACAATCTTTTTCCTACCGTTATGCTGCCAAAATTCCGATCGTTCGTTCGTTCGATCATTCGATCGTTCATCGTTCGTTCATAGTTCCTATTCATCGTTCATCGTTCGTTCATAGTCCCTATTCGTCGTTCTTCCAAATAATCTTTTTCCTGCCGTTATGCTGCCGAAATTCCGATCGTTCGTTCGTTCGATCATTCGATCGTTCATCGTTCGTTCATAGTCCCTATTCATCGTTCATCGTTCGTTCATAGCCCCTATTCATCGTTCTTCCAGATAATCTTTGTCCTGCCGTTATGCTGCCGAAATTCCGATCGTTCGTTCGTCCGATCATTCGATCGTTCGTCCGTTCGTTCGTCCAAATAATCTTTTCCTGCCGTTATGCTGCCGAAATTCCAATCGTTCGTTCGTCTGATCATTCGATCGTTCGTCCGTTCGTTCATAGTTCCTATTCATCGTTCATCGTTCGTTCATACGACTATTCACTGTCACTATTCACCATTACTATTTACCGTTACTATTCATTGTTACTATTCACCGTTACTATTCATCGTTACTATTCACATACGCTATTCATCATCGTTACTATTTACCATTACTATTCATCATCGTTACTATTCATAGATGATATCTATAATTACTTTTCCATCGCCACTATTCATCGTTACTATTCATCGATTAGCCGATCACCCCAAATTTCAACTACTCATACATCATGCTGTCCAGTCCACCTAAGACCAGCCAGACCCATATTCCAGTCATACGAACTCCGGTGACTGTGATTTTCCTTCCAGTAGGGAACTTCCCATCTGGTCACCCATCCCAGGTTTCTCCGAGTTGAGCACGCTTAACTTTGAGATTCCTTCGAACCAGGCTCCCAAACTCAGATTCCAATAATTCTCGTTTCTAAATTTTTATCAAACTATTCCCTATCCAGCCATGTCACCCCTTAAGCATGGTTCATGTTCCAGAAAACTCCCAAAATACTCTTGTCCCATATTCTGCCTATAACTCTCATGTTCATACCAAGTCAGACGATTCATTCGTCACTATTCTCACCAACAGTGAACTTCACTGTGCTACACCACATACACCCAGCTATAAATACACCCAGCTACCCTCTCCCTCTCCACACACACTCAACACCCTCAGCCAAGGCAAACACCCCACCCACTCAGTTACTCTGCTCTACCGGCTACACGTATAGTGTCGCTTCGCCTCCAGTCCACCCTCCTGGTAAGCACCTCTGCTCCACCACTAGTAGTATCTCAACACCACATGACACATATTCTGCTCAAGACTCTACCCATCCATGTATCGCTATTTTGACCACTATACTAAATATTTGTTGGTATACTTGCTGGTTTGTATGTTTGCTTGTTCATGTTGCATAGTTATCGGAGCGTTCGTGCCGTCTCGTGGAGGCCAGATCTGCAAGTCTACACCAGGCGGTGGAGCCAGAAGCCAGTTCCGCGAGCTCCCCTTCCCCCTTCGCCGAATAAGCACGGCAAGCTCACTGGATCCCTTTGATGCATAAATTACCTATGTTTTACAACCACAACCCTCAGCTTGTTATTTTATGCATGATATGATTTTAAGACAAGTTATTATGGCCACCCAGCCGCTTGCCGCAATCAATCCCTGATATATTTGTTATGAATGATTTGAGGAAAGGTGTGAGTTTTCAAAAGAAAATGTTTTTCAAAATGTGTATGATGAAGGGTTTTCACCCTTATCACCTTTGAGTAGGGATAATCAGGGACTCCCTGGTTTAGGGGAGGGCCTAAGGTGATGGCTCAGCTGGTTTAGGCGTGAGCAGAAGGATTGTCCCCTCATATAAGGACCGGTTTGTCATCTTCACTACCTGTACTCTTTAATAGTACAACCACTCGAGACTGTGTGGGCAGTCACTCAATCTGAACTCGTACGGTCCAACCCCAGGGTTATGAAGGCTGGGGAGCACCGGGAGGATAAGGAGGGGGAAAGTTTTGTCCGGTTTGGACATGGTGGTGGCCTGACTCCTTCCGGATAACCGTTAAGGTTAGGACGTGCGGGGAAAGAAAGAGAGTCAGATTCGGGTCTCATTGGCCATGGGATCGCAGAGCCGAACTAGTGGGTAAAGTGTACACCTCTGCGCAGAGTTTGAAAACCTATTCGAATAGTCTGTGTCCACAGGAATGGACGAGTCTGGTATGGTATGACAATTAATGTTTTGTTTTCCAAAAAAAAGAGATGGTTTTGAGAAAAGTGGTTTTTAAAAAGGTTCGGCGGTTGAGCCGTGAGCTATGGTGGACGGGAAGTCCAGTAGCGGTTTTTGAAAAGGAAAACCAGTGGGAAACTGCTGAGATGCCTGGATGGTTTAGTCCAGGGGATTTTGTTATAATACTGAAAAACTTCCTGCTCCTTTTGGAGAGGATGCGCTTTGCAAAAATACAAAATGTTTTTCAAAACAACTCTGCATTAAATATTGTTGTTTCTGCAAAATATCCCGAGCTCCACATATTCCATGCATTATATCTGATTTCCCCATTCCGCGGGTGAAGGTGGGCTGCTGAGTACGTTTGTACTCACCCTTGCTTATTTGTTGTTTTTCAGAAAAAGGAGATCGGGTAAGAGTTACGACTGTTCCCAACCTTGCCTGTGGCTGTTGGACCGCTGATTTGCTTCGCTGCGTATATCGGGCTGCTTCAGCCCCACTCTGATGATATGTCCCGAGTTGTGGACCAACTCTTAAAGTTGTTCGCCACCTTTGTAGGTTTGTCTCGTTTAAGCAGATTTGGTATCATCTGATGTATAAATGTGTTTACTAGCCTCCTGGGACTAGTAATTGTATCACATTTGAGTCCCAGAGGATTGGGGACGCTTCAGGTGGTATCAGAGCTGTTAGGTTGGCCGCAGGACGTAACCCTTAGCCTGATCAAAAGTTTTTGAGTCCAAACTATTTTCTTAAAAAAAATTCTTGCTCTCATTCCTTCATTTCAAAAATGTTTTCCCCCTTTCCTTCTCTCAGAAGTCAGATGGAGGTTCAGTGCCAAACCAGCTTCTGCCAGAATGAAGATGGTTTCCCCAAGTTGCTGAGAGCATGCACAGTCCGCCTCGGAATCAGGAGCCAGCCAGAGTATGATGGTCGTGAGTTCGTCGAGCATGGCACAGAGAAGTGTGTCGTGACTGTATACATTGGATCCAGTCCGCACCATGTGGAATGGAGTGTCACTGCTGCTGGGCACAGATTCAAAGACACCTGCCAAGTCGTCGCTCGCAAGGCATTGAGGGCCCTGTGTCAGATCTGTGAAGAAGAAGTGGCCGACACCCCGCTCAGATTCTTTCCGCCCTTTCAGAGAGACCGTCCCGCTTGGATGGCCAGGATGCGTGCATTGGAAGGGAAGCAGCTGCTTGAGGATGACCCCACAGTCGTGTACCTCACTGCATACCTGCTCACCCTGGATGCACAATATGATTTCTTGGCTCGGCACCACCGTCAGATGATTGCTCGAGCAGAAGATGCAGAGAAGCTCAACCGTAAGCTCCATGTGGATCTCACCTCAGCTCAAGCCCGTGTAGCTGCCTTGGAAAGTCGTGAAGCCATTGCTGTTGAAGCCCTGAAGCAAGCCAAGGATGAGCACGTCCAGAAGTTGATGGAGGCCTACTTGGTAACCCATAACCAACGTAGAGCCCTGCGGATCCAAGAGCCCGCTTCATCCAACCCAGTTCAACCCAGGAGAGCTGAAGATCCCCAGATTCTTCAAGGTCACCCGGTCTCTATCAGAGGAGAGAAGAAGGCTTGGGAACTCCCGGAAGGAACCATAGTCTTGGAAGGAATTCCAGTCTCCCCTAAGGCTATGGATAAACAAGAGCACCCTGAATCCTCCCAAGATCCCCCGCCAGAGTTGTTTGAGCCCCTCACCATGAAGAAGATTCCAGCACCGTCCCTTGAGGTCAAGGAAGAAGCTGCAAGCACCCCGCCAGCACCGCCGCCCTCAGAGGAGCTACAAGAGCCAGTCCAGCTTGAAGAAGAGTTCGACCACGTCTTGCCATCTCAGCCGCCGCCAGAAGAAGTTATCAACATCAGCTCCCTGTTGACCCATCCAGGAGATATCTCAGATTGAAGTTGTGCGTCAGCCTTGCCAGAAGAGAAGCTGCCAGATCTGAGTTAGCTATACCCAGTCCTCTGCGTGCATTAGGTAGTGAAGTTTTTCTTCACTTTGGCTAGAGCCTTGCATGTATGAGAGGTAATCGTGTAGACTCGTGTTTTGCAAAACTCTATTTGTGTGGCCCCCTAGGGCATTTCAAAATGAATTTTGCTTGATGTTTTCTCCCCTTTTGAGTGCATATGTGATGCTTTAACGTTAGTGCTCATAAGTTGCATTTAGCATAGTTCTCAATTCAGGAGCCAAGCAATAGTAGTTATGCTTAGCCCCCAAATCTGAGTAGCCCGTGCTTTGGAAAAACTCTATTCTTCCCTTATTCAAAACATTTGATTTGTTTGTGCTTATCATTGCTGAGCTAGTGTGTTTTCTTTTCGTTTTTCTTAAAAAGGTTTTCTCTAAAAACATAGATCACAAATTAGAGCTAATCCTTACCTTATGCTTCCATTCTCATCTTAACCCATCTGAAGAAAAAAGTGCCTTACCCAAGAAGACACCGGGAAGCTCACCCTTGAAGCCTGTAACAAGCTACAGAAGAAACCAGCCCAGCCGCTCAGTCAAAAGGACCGACCGTGAGAATCAAAGCACTACCCCTGAGTCAAAGTAAACAGAAAAAGAGGACAGAAGGAGTTATTACCATACAGAGAGGCAAAGATTCTTGGAACCAGAGACCACAAACATCAGGGTCATTGACTCCACCACTCACCCGTGCCCCCGCACGCGTGTCCCATCTCCAACAACCGCCCCACGCCCCCCTTTGCAGCGCACTACCGCCGCCCACGCCCCCTTTGTAGCGCACTACCGCCACCCATGCCACCTTTGCAGCGCACCCACTGCCACCATCATCGCCGGCAACACCAGACCCCCCCTCCCCTTGTCGCACCCGCTGCCGCGTAGCACCTACTCCATCACCACCACTCTGCAACCGGACACCCCCGCTCGCCTATAAATCCCCCCCCCCCCAGCTCCCTCAACTCCCATCCCAAGCAAAGCACACACACCAGATAAAATACCCTCTGCCAAATCGCAAGCAACTCCATTTTCCACTCCCTTGCCCCTAAGATCACAATGCTTGGTAATTCTTGGGTTGAAGACTGTTGTATATGGTTCAACATCTTTGGTTTCCTCCTCTGTATGATGGTAATACTCTTTGATAGAATCCTCCAATGGGAAGAGCAAAGAGAAAGAAAGGGTCAGTGAAAAGAAGATAGCGAGGAGAAGATAAGAAGAAGGTTCTCCCAAAATCAACCCTGTGTCAGTCATCTCTCCGCAGCCTGCTCAAGCAGCAACAATAGAAGAAGGCCCCGTAACACCCTTGTTATGAGGTACTTCAAGGAGTTCAAATCCCCAAGATTCAAGAGATCTACCCTCATTCTTTTTAAGTGGGGTAGTATTCCAGTAAGGTTCCTGCTATGGAGAAAAAGAAGAAGGCCTTAGTAAGCTTGTGGAGGACCAGATCATCGAAGCTTATAAGTTTCTGGATGAGAAGTGGTTACCCAAGTTTTGTTGATGAAGCACCAGAAGACCAATCAAGGAAGGAATCCATGTGGGAGTTCGCAAGAGAAAGGTTTGCGTGTTGGCATCGATGCTTCCTCAATAAGCTAGCTGCCAAGCGAAAGCTGAAGCCTGAAGATGATCTTTGAGTAGCCAGAATCAGCATTTGCAATCAGCAACCTGATGCTCCTCAAAGGCCGGATTTTGTCGAAGTTCCATCTCCTCGAAGAGTTGCAAAGTGAAGATATGTAGCTGAAGTAAAGATATACCCATAACCCTTCTAAGCCAAATCTCGAGGACGAGATTCCTTTTAAGTGGGGTAGATTTGTAGCATCCCAAAAATTCAAATCTTGAATTTTTCTCAAACTCGCTCTAAATTCAAAATGAATTTCAAATTTCATTTCAAAATGTTTGTTTGCGAGTTGATATCAACAAATAAAATATAGTGGTCTATATTTTCTCCAAAATCCTCCTCAAAATATCCTACAAATATTTCCCAGTGATCACCCTCAATTTGTTTCTAGAAATACCGCCCAGATATTTCCCGAGTAATCCCCTTCAAGTTCTTTCCAGAAATACTGCCCAAATATTCCACCGATATATCTCCAGGTATTTTCCTCTTGAGAAATACCTTCAGAATCATTTTTCAAGTCCCTACAAATATTTTCTTCATAACTTTCCTCATGCTCATACGTATACGTATGCCTCCAGTGTCATACGGTGAGCTCTACAAGCAAATCTCACTTATACAAGACAAATACATGCTAACCTCCCACTAATCATCTCATCCTCCCACAAATCCTCTCATCCCTCCCCCTAATCCCCCCACCATGGCTATAAATAGAGGGGCAAGGGCCTCCTCTCATCCCACCCCAAGCCATTTCATGGCAACTCTCTCCCCCCCCCCCCCCCACACACACCCACTCCATGTTCCACACAAGCACACACTAGCACAAGGATCGTTCGATCGTTCTTCGATCGTTCGTCCCCTGTTCTTAGTTTGTTCGTTCGTTCATCCGATCGTTCGATCGTTCGTCCGATCGTTCATGGTTCGTTCGTCCGTTCGTCCGATCGTTCGATCGTTCGTCCGTTCGTTCGTCCAAACAATCTTTTTCCTACCGTTATGCTGCCGAAATTCCGATCGTTCGTTCGTTCGATCATTCGATCGTTCATCGTTCGTTCATAGTTCCTATTCATCGTTCATCGTTCGTTCATAGTCCCTATTCGTCGTTCTTCCAAATAATCTTTTTCCTGCCGTTATGCTGCCGAAATTCCGATCGTTCGTTCGTTCGATCATTCGATCGTTCATCGTTCGTTCATAGTCCCTATTCATCGTTCATCGTTCGTTCATAGCCCCTATTCATCGTTCTTCCAGATAATCTTTGTCCTGCCGTTATGCTGCCGAAATTCCGATCGTTCGTTCGTCCGATCATTCGATCGTTCGTCCGTTCGTTCGTCCAAATAATCTTTTCCTGCCGTTATGCTGCCGAAATTCCAATCGTTCGTTCGTCCGATCATTCGATCGTTCGTCCGTTCGTTCATAGTTCCTATTCATCGTTCATCGTTCGTTCATACGACTATTCACTGTCACTATTCACCATTACTATTTACCGTTACTATTCATCGTTACTATTCACCGTTACTATTCATCGTTACTATTCACATACGCTATTCATCATCGTTACTATTTACCATTACTATTCATCATCGTTACTATTCATAGATGATATCTATAATTACTTTTCCATCGCCACTATTCATCGTTACTATTCATCGATTAGCCGATCACCCCAAATTTCAACTACTCATACATCATGCTGTCCAGTCCACCTAAGACCAGCCAGACCCATATTCCAGTCATACGAACTCCGGTGACTGTGATTTTCCTTCCAGTAGGGAACTTCCCATCTGGTCACCCATCCCAGGTTTCTCCGAGTTGAGCACGCTTAACTTTGAGATTCCTTCGAACCAGGCTCCCAAACTCAGATTCCAATAATTCTCGTTTCTAAATTTTTATCAAACTATTCCCTATCCAGCCATGTCACCCCTTAAGCATGGTTCATGTTCCAGAAAACTCCCAAAATACTCTTGTCCCATATTCTGCCTATAACTCTCATGTTCATACCAAGTCAGACGATTCATTCGTCACTATTCTCACCAACAGTGAACTTCACTGTGCTACACCACATACACCCAGCTATAAATACACCCAGCTACCCTCTCCCTCTCCACACACACTCAACACCCTCAGCCAAGGCAAACACCCCACCCACTCAGTTACTCTGCTCTACCGGCTACACGTATAGTGTCGCTTCGCCTCCAGTCCACCCTCCTGGTAAGCACCTCTGCTCCACCACTAGTAGTATCTCAACACCACATGACACATATTCTGCTCAAGACTCTACCCATCCATGTATCGCTATTTTGACCACTATACTAAATATTTGTTGGTATACTTGCTGGTTTGTATGTTTGCTTGTTCATGTTGCATAGTTATCGGAGCGTTCGTGCCGTCTCGTGGAGGCCAGATCTGCAAGTCTACACCAGGCGGTGGAGCCAGAAGCCAGTTCCGCGAGCTCCCCTTCCCCCTTCGCCGAATAAGCACGGCAAGCTCACTGGATCCCTTTGATGCATAAATTACCTATGTTTTACAACCACAACCCTCAGCTTGTTATTTTATGCATGATATGATTTTAAGACAAGTTATTATGGCCACCCAGCCGCTTGCCGCAATCAATCCCTGATATATTTGTTATGAATGATTTGAGGAAAGGTGTGAGTTTTCAAAAGAAAATGTTTTTCAAAATGTGTATGATGAAGGGTTTTCACCCTTATCACCTTTGAGTAGGGATAATCAGGGACTCCCTGGTTTAGGGGAGGGCCTAAGGTGATGGCTCAGCTGGTTTAGGCGTGAGCAGAAGGATTGTCCCCTCATATAAGGACCGGTTTGTCATCTTCACTACCTGTACTCTTTAATAGTACAACCACTCGAGACTGTGTGGGCAGTCACTCAATCTGAACTCGTACGGTCCAACCCCAGGGTTATGAAGGCTGGGGAGCACCGGGAGGATAAGGAGGGGGAAAGTTTTGTCCGGTTTGGACATGGTGGTGGCCTGACTCCTTCCGGATAACCGTTAAGGTTAGGACGTGCGGGGAAAGAAAGAGAGTCGGATTCGGGTCTCATTGGCCATGGGATCGCAGAGCCGAACTAGTGGGTAAAGTGTACACCTCTGCGCAGAGTTTGAAAACCTATTCGAATAGTCTGTGTCCACAGGAATGGACGAGTCTGGTATGGTATGACAATTAATGTTTTGTTTTCCAAAAAAAAGAGATGGTTTTGAGAAAAGTGGTTTTTAAAAAGGTTCGGCGGTTGAGCCGTGAGCTATGGTGGACGGGAAGTCCAGTAGCGGTTTTTGAAAAGGAAAACCAGTGGGAAACTGCTGAGATGCCTGGATGGTTTAGTCCAGGGGATTTTGTTATAATACTGAAAAACTTCCTGCTCCTTTTGGAGAGGATGCGCTTTGCAAAAATACAAAATGTTTTTCAAAACAACTCTGCATTAAATATTGCTGTTTCTGCAAAATATCCCGAGCTCCACATATTCCATGCATTATATCTGATTTCCCCATTCCGCGGGTGAAGGTGGGCTGCTGAGTACGTTTGTACTCACCCTTGCTTATTTGTTGTTTTTCAGAAAAAGGAGATCGGGTAAGAGTTACGACTGTTCCCAACCTTGCCTGTGGCTGTTGGACCGCTGATTTGCTTCGCTGCGTATATCGGGCTGCTTCAGCCCCACTCTGATGATATGTCCCGAGTTGTGGACCAACTCTTAAAGTTGTTCGCCACCTTTGTAGGTTTGTCTCGTTTAAGCAGATTTGGTATCATCTGATGTATAAATGTGTTTACTAGCCTCCTGGGACTAGTAATTGTATCACATTTGAGTCCCAGAGGATTGGGGACGCTTCAGCCTCTAGCAGGCACGATCTTTCCCTGCACAATGAGAACCAGTCTCAAAACATGATATTCCAAAAATAAATATGTTGCAGCATTCATCAAAGTGGTATGGTACAATCAAAATACTTCCTCCTACTGTAACCAAGGCAATCATGCGCACAGAATTTGGAACAAGGCTAAACAATCTAACAGAGCTAATGATCAAGCTTACTTTTCTGCTTTATCCCCATCAACTTGGGGTTTTCCGACAGGCAGTCGAGCTCGCCCATCATCATGGTGCGCGAGATCAGCGGCGAGGGGAGGAACCTAAGGTTCGGGAACCTCGGCTTGCACGTCTGAACGACCCCAGCATTCCCGTGATCCTTCACCGAGAGCGAGCCACAGGTGACGAGCTGCATCAGCACGCTCACCGGCCTTAGCTTCGGGCAGGTGCGCGCGCCGACGTCTTCCTCTCCGAGGATCCTGAAGCTGTCCGTCATCACGTTGTCCGGGCGTATCAGTTTCTCTAGGCTCTCGAACTTGGCGCAGGTCGAGGGTACGCTCAGCGGAGTATTGATGCACTGGCGCAGGAGCTTACCAATTTGATCTGGCTCAGGGGAGAGAGGGGAGGGAGAAGAGCCTTGGATCTGGCGCGAGAGCGGACTGCAAACAGCCAGATTCGGTGCCACTGACCTCTCCATCGATTTGGTGCCTCACATTTTGGATCCTCGGAGAGGAAGGCGCTGGTTGGCTAGCAGCCTAGCACGGCGTTAGGTCGCTCCGCTCCCACCACCTTCGACTTCGACGTGTAGCCTCACGGACCTGTCGGCCAGCGTCTCCGGCCTCGGTTGTGGCTCGCGCGCTATGGACGGCGGGGCGGTGGGTGGGGAGGCGGGGCAGCGGCGGTTTCAGAGGGAGGAGCGAGAGGTAGGGTTGCTTGTACGGAGTGGATGAGGGGGCGAGTAGGAAACGCACGCGGGCGTGGGCAGTGGAGTCAGGGATGGCTCAGATTCACGGGAGGCAGAAAAGGGAAATGGACGGATCAGATTCATTGGAGGCAGAACGGTGGGAGGCAGGCTACCCTTAGAGCCTTAATAAGTAGTATAGATATAGATTCTATCTTTCTCATTCCCTCCCCCCGCAAAGCTCATTCCCATTCTCATTCCCCCGTACAGCCCACGTCTAGCTAAAATTAATTAAAAAAACACACATGTCCTTAAGGGGATTTGAACCCGTGACCTCTCAAGCAAAGGCCAAGAGTAGCTACCGCTACACCACATATGTGTTTATGTCTACATCTATGACAGGAAACACATCTACTATATCTCTCACCAAGCTCACTTGCTACCCTTGCACAATACATAGTAGTAGATAAGTATCACCGATATTCTTGAATTAGATTTTTGGATGGAGATAATATTATTTAAAGAAGAGTTTTGCATGCAATTTCTTTTGTTTGAATAATGTATTATACATAAATTCCCTTTTTTGCATGCGTGACATTTTTCTTCGTAATATTTTTTCCATAGATCAGACTTGTGAGTCATTTTCATAAACCAACGCCAAACATGAATCCATGTTTCTTACTTGAAACCCCAAACAAACACCATGAGCAGGAGGCACTCACGTTGGCGTCGCTCATCGATGACGAGAAAAAGCTTGGCGACTGTCAGTTCGACCTCTAGAAGCAGTCCTACGTGGTCGCATGCGCCGCTGTGTACGATAAGCTCCCGCGAAGCCACCACTTGGACGCGGTCTAGAGCAGCTGCACCGCGCTGTCCATCGTTAAGCAGGGGGCCTCATGGTTGTCGCCAACATCGACGACTCTCGGGTTGTTCTAGACACCGTATCCGACGACGACGCCATCACGTCGTCTAGCTCATCGTCCACCTGAAGCCCAACCTACCACGTAAGTCGCTACTGACCGGACATGAATTCTTGTGCGCTGGGACGATGGACGTTGCTAACGTTGTGTGAGTGTCCTCGAACATGATGTATGTAGTGGAGTAGCACATCTGGTGGTGCAACGGCCAGGGGTACTACCTCGCTGATGAGCCCGGGGTGTACTTCGTTTGGTAGCCCAACCAAGAGTCATCGGTACTCGTCATGTCGCGCGCGTTCGACGACTACTATATCGAGGATTGTGGCGTCATCTTAGCGTCGGAGGTGACGCAGAGGAGGATCGACAACAGTGACCAGTTCGTCATCCTCGCCACTGTCAGGGTAGCTTTTGTGCCGACCTGCCTTTAATTCTCTTCGCAAACACACACACTTACCTTTTTGTTTAAGCAAGAGCGTATGGTTGTGCGTGTCTGATGACTAACGATGTACGAGGAAATTTTTTCTAGCATGTGTGGAACGTGCTCTCCAATGATGAGACCATACAAATCGTGGCATATATCGAAGTCTGCATGATACTGATGGTTGCAATATAGTGGTGAAACAACTAGATTAAAATAACAAAATTTATGTATGGCTAGGATCACTAATTGATTATAAAACATTTTCTCATAACAATATAACACACATTTTATATATAAATTATCGTAGTATACTGGTATTATATATTACCGTTGCAATGCACGGGCACTCAGCTAGTTAGATATTAAACATATAAGAACAAATATTAAATTTTAACTTAGCCAAAAGGCCGAAAACATATGGTTAAAAAGAGCTCGGTTCCCTTTTTATAGCTCGATCAGACACCCATCTTTCGTCAACTAGCGAGGTGATAATATGTAAGAGCGCTATATTGCGTGTAGCTTCTTATCATGTTGGGTTTAAGTGATTTCTCATAATATATTTGTGGTGTAACATGACATTAATAGCCAAAGAGCGAGAAAGAGGAAGAGATCTACATGCTTGATGCACGATACATGAAACATGTGCTTTTAAAGGAGTAGAGAAATACTCCCTCTCTCCCAAAATGCAGTTCTTTCAAGCTCTCTTCTTTCCACCGTATTCGAATGAATGATAATAAATATAGATATACATATAAACTATACTCATATGTTAATTAATGAATATATATTTAGTCTAAAATAAATTATATTCAGAGGTGAAGGGAGTATAAAAACTATTATTAAGTTTTATTAACTCTTAACGTACTTACTAAGAGCATCTCCAACAACGTGACCTATAAAAATACCCTATAATTTAAAATAAATATATTTTATAGAATTTAGGGTACCAATAAAACACCCCGCTCCAACAGTAAAGCCCCAAATCTAGATTATAGGATATCCCACTACGGTATAGTATATTTGAGGCACTTGAGAGAGTGTATAGTTTTTTGATAAAATTTTATAAAATGAGGCAATGTTGGAGTGGTTTTTCCTGTGTAGAGCCTCATGTTTCAATTTGAGGCACTAGTTTGAGACATTATTGGAGATGCTCTAACCAGGATCATACCACCCGCGTGTTACATCAAATGGTTTCCAACATAAGAAATTTACGTTAGGACTGTCCTTGTACAAATAAATTAAATAAAACGATTGAAAAAAAAGGAAAATACGGATAGTTAGACACATCTACACACTGCTGCTTAGATACGATTCTTATCTGCTGCATGCTAATATTCGCACTTGTTCTAGAGAACACGCAAAGCCATATTCAAATTCGCTAACAAAATTTTAAATAACGAATATACTTTGAGTATTTGACCACCGTTCACGTTCACCTCGATCGTTTATCCCTGGAACATGCCAAATTTGCGGCAGACGCGCACCCAAAACCCCACAAACACCCTTGTGCCTTCGCCCATCCTTTCCTACTCCAATCTCCACAGTCCACACCCTCCGGGCGCCGGCCTCCACTCCTCCATTCTTGTCCCGGAACCATCTCGATGCTTCTCTCGCGAAGGTTCTCCTGCGCCCTCGCCCGCGCCCCGTCGCTCGTACGGGGCCGGCCCCTTCCTCCCTGCGCCGCCCGCACCACCCCTCCGGCCCCCAGCTCCCCGCCCCGCCGCCTCATGTCGTCCTCCTCCGCCGGGTGGCAGCACTCCTCGCACCGTCCCCCGCCGCCGCCGCCTCCTCCTCATCCCGGTGCTGACAAGGTATTGTGTCACATGCTTATATATTATTGACAATTTTGCCCCTTGGATGGCCTAAGGCTGAATCGCTATTTGAACTTTTTATTCATATTTAAATACCGGCAACCACTGCTGTGTAAGCAGTTCTTAGCTGCAAACAAGCTTCCTGATCCAGCCAGAGATGTAACTGTGGTTTGTTAAGGGTTTTTAAATAAAGTTACATAAGCATGTGGTAGAAGGGTTTTAGTGTTAAATGTGACATACGGTTGGATAATGATCTAACATTCTAACGGATGGAAAAGGTCGCTTGCACATAAGGTTTGCTTGCACAATCGTCGTAATGTTAAATACCTCCTCTAAAAGATTGTTCCATCTGTGTCACCTCTAAATACACATAGTTATCAGATAATTAAACTTAAAAAGGTTAATTCGCAGTTAAAAGCACTAATTAGTATTTCCTCCGTTCTTTTTTATTTGTCGTGTTTTAGTTCAAAAATGAACTAGCCGACTATAAATATTCGAGAACAGAGGTAGTAAAAGAGAAGAGATTAGATCTCGAGGGGGGGAGCCCCTCTCCCCCGTGGAGGAGGCGTTGCATGCCCTCAGGGCCTTGCCGTACACGCCAAAGGGGTCAGGGTGTGCCATTGGAATGGGTCTAAGTGCCTTCCGTCCTGTCTGTGCCACTGCAGGACCAGCTGTTCAGGGGGCTGGAGGCGGCGCTGGGCACCGCGTTCAGCTCTGAGCCGCTGGCGCCACCACCGCAGCCTATGATCCTCGTCATCAGCGGGCCCAGCGGTGTCGGCAAGGACGCCGTCATCAAGGTGACACATCATTGGTCATCACAATCCCTAATCCCACTTACCTTTGCTGCAGGACATTGGTTTCTGATCGGCTTCACAATGCCGGGTGTGGGTTGTTCTGCAGAGGCTGCAGGAGGAGAGGGAAGGGATCCATTTCGTTGTCACCGCGACGAGCAGGGCGATGAGGCCAGGTGAAGTTGAAGGGAAAGACTATTATTTTGTCAGTAAGGAGGAATTTCTGACGATGATTGAGAGGGAGGAGTTGCTCGAGTATGCTCTTGTTTATGGGGAGTACAAGGGGATCCCCAAACAGCAGGTATTCTATCATGGTTATATCATTACCTATTTGCTTCAGAACAGTTTCTTACCTGCAGATTGGTGTGCATACACATGCTGGATAAGTTAAAATTTCAGAAAAAGCAATACCTAACAGTTTACGATTACCATATGCACTAACAATGGTTTACTTATGCACTTACGATGCTATATGACTATTCAGCAGGAACAACTCAGTCTGCTGTAGTGCTGTATCATCGGGGAAAAAATGTGTTATGGCCTTGTGGGTATGAGTGGTGTGACTGGAATTTGGCCAATGGGATTTCAGGCCTTGTTGGAGTATAAGTGAATTGCCCACCTCTCCCCATTAAATTAAGCTTTGGTGTTGAACTGATCGGTACATGCAACTCAGAGTTCAAATCCTGGTTAGCGTAATTAAGTAAAAATAATTATTGCTTGCTCCAATTTCACGTTTGAGGCCCGAGGGAGCCTACACGTGAAGGGGACTGTTGGAATATAAGTGAATTGTCTATCCCTCCCCATTAGTTTAAGCTTTTGGTTTGAACTGATTGGTGCATGCAACTCAATACTAAGTGATGTAAAATACCATAGAAGTTACAAATCCAGTGGAGAAAACCATCATATCACTACTGTTTTTTTTACTCCAAAAATTTATGCGCATGAATTTGTACTGTCGACCTAATGCCTGGTTAAAATGCAACTTATATAACACAATAAGTAAAGATCATAAACATTGCCTGGTCAAAACTTGTTCAATTATCTGGTTGGTGTTTTGCCTTTATATACAGGGATATTTCAGAGCTGTCTATATTAAAATCTTCCTATGGCTTACCAAGCTCATCTCATAAAAAGCCAAGAAAAGGGCACACTCCACTTATATGTGAAGCAGGGCAGGGTAGTTCTAGTTCAAACCATTTATGTCACAAATATCACTTCAGTAGCATATGTTTGCAAATGCGAGCTGCCATATTTGCTACATATTTCAAATCGAGTTATGGGGTACAGTAGGGAATACAAATACCATACCATGAGTTGAGCATGCTGGTGACTAGTGCATGTGCGTTGTGTTTTAATCTGCTGTTTGATTTTTTCCTACTATAAACTGCTCATTTGAACCTTCTCTACGATGCTTGATTGAAGGTCAAAGGAAAAGTGAATGAATTTTGAAGGATGAAATCCTATAGAAAATTTTCCTATGTAACCTTTTGGAACAAAGGATTGATGTCCTACAATTCCTATAAAATTCCTATGGAATGGACCATTGTAGTGAAATTTTGTAGGATTTCTAGCATGAGGTCCAACCTCTTGAAAAATTCCTATAGAATTATAAGTGTCATGCAACTTTATTCCTACATTTTTACTATCCCTATGTTTTACCTTTCCTGTAATCCAAAGGAGGCCAGTATTGCTTTAGTTCTTATTGATTTCTGCAAAAATATTGCTTACTGGCTTCTATTTTCACTCTCTAGCATTTACTCAGCTTCAGTTACATTAACTTGATTGAAAGAACCTGCTAACGTGTATCGACATTAATTTCATAGGACTCCCTATAAATGAAATGAAAATTCTGTATTCTGGGTTAAAAACCACAATGGACCGAATGCAGTCCACCTACATAGTAGAGCCTAAGAAATTATATCTGTATTTTGGGGTAAAATTCTAGACATGTCTGAAGAAGTGGCCCTTTTTGCGTGAAAACTGAAGACGTGGTTTACCTGCATAAAGCTCTCATACATGTTCCTTTTTTTCATCTAGATTCGTGACTACATGGCTAAAGGCTGTGACATTGTTCTGAGAGTGGACATTCAAGGAGCAGCGACGTTAAGACAGATACTTGGTGAATCTGCGGTTTTCATATTTTTAGTTGCTGAGAGTGAAGAGGCACTTGTTAAAAGGCTAATCCACCGTAAAACAGAAACATCAGATATGCTTCTTGTCAGAGTTGCAACAGCCAGGGAGGAGGTGAAACACATGAAGAATTTCGACTATGTGGTTGTAAACGCTCAAGGGAAACTTGAGGAGGCTGTCAAACAAGTGGAATCTATCATTGATGCTGAGAAGTCCAAAATTCACAAGCGGCATGTCAATATCTAAGCTAAGGATCATGTGATTTATGCCTAGTGTCTTCATCTCTATAAAGGAAAAAATATTCGTCCAAGTCTACTGAAGCGTGATGAAATGACTCAGGTTTCAGTAGCCAGAAAGTTCAATGGATTGCTGAGAGAATATGGCATGTTCTGTTTAAGAAATTTCCCTCACCACAACCGGGGCAGCACAATCTCTGGGATATATACACGACTCTCTTGTTGTTATTTGTCTCTTTTTTGCCCTTTGATTTTTTAGCTCTGCCTGGAAGAATCTGGAAGGCTGTACCAAACTAGTTCTGGGTGAATCTTAAGTGATGTTCTATCCTTCTCAATTTCGTACTGACCAGTGTTGCTGGCCATGCACAAGCAATCGGTGCCCCAAATAGCAAAATTGCCAGTTTGGCTGCAAAATATAAATTGCATTGTTTTTTTCCAGTGGCAGAATAGATGTTACTGGAATTCTTCCTCTTGCTCAGTGTGCCCTTACTGAAGTCCATATCTGTTCTGAGCTTTTGTTCTTGTGTGCGGGTGCTTGTGATTGGCAACGTTAATATATTAAAATACTGTAAACCAATTTTGAATGTGGACAATGTTGGAAGATGTGATTTTGGCACTATACATGATAAAGATCAAGTAGTACATAAAAAAAGTAGTACCTGCCTTTATATTTAATAGATCGATTCTATACAGTGACACAATGACGGAAATATTGATAAAGATGTTAGTTATAAAATCAAATCAGGATAAATGAAGGGACGTCAAGCATTTAGTGTTCTATATTACAAACGCAAGTTTTATATAACATTGATTAAATATAACATTGATTAGATCTACTATGTGTAGTGTAGAATGTTGACCTATAAAAAGATAATATGTTTAATAGATAAGTGTTGTAAAAACGTGCATGTTGTATTGGATTTGCGGTCATATAAGGTCATGTCTAGTAGGTTATCTATATGGTCACTCTGTTTTTGTACTGCATACTGCACTATTTTCGCAGAGTGGAGATTGACATGTTGTATTGGATCTATGGTCATATAAGGCTATGTCTAGCCGGTTATCCATAATATGGTTACTCAAAACAATGTTTTTACTGTAGACTGCACTATTCACAGAGTTGGGATTGAAATAGAAGATAAGATGGGAGATAGTTTGGGTGAGCTACTTGAGGTAGTCTAAAAGGGGGTCAAGTTCGAAATGATGATCAGGGGTGGACCCGGAATAAAATGGAAGCGAGGGCACCCTTAAGAGCATTTCCAACAATGTGACCTATAAAAATGTCCTATGATTTAAAAATATTTAAATTTTGTAGAATTTAGGGCATCAACAAAACACTCTGCTCCAACAATAAAGTCTCAAATCTAAATTATAGGGCAGCCCACTACGGTGTAGTATATTTGAGACACTTGAGACGATGCCCTATAAATTTTTGACCAAATTTTATGAATTGAGATATTATTGGAGTAGTTTTTTCTGTGTAGAGATTCATATTTCAATTTAAAACACTAGTTTGAGGTATTGTTAGATATGCTCTAAAAAACGAGCACCAAAACATAAGAGCGATGCCATCTAAATTAGGCCGAGCAGGGAATCTACAGTGAAAATCTAGACACTACCATGTGCAACACATAAATGAGCAGGGGCTTGAGCCCTCACCACTATGTAGATTCACCCTGATGATGATATACATGATAGATCAGGGGTAGCACCAATTAAAGAAAAGCTTGTCCAATATAAATTAAGATGGTTTTAACATGTCCAAAGAGATCTCTAAAGGGAGGCCACTATACTAGCATACTAAGACTCTAAGAGGGAGTTGGTTAACCAGCCAAACATCTTCTAAAGTTGAGTTTAGAACGTTTTGGAGTTTTGAGCGATGTAGAACACTTTTTAGAGTATCTCTTTTGCAGCTCTAAAATCCTTAACAAGTAACCTACAAATGGAGTTTAAATGTATGTACCTGTTACTAAAATCCTTAACAAGTAATCTAGACACGGAGCTTAAGGAGGTATTTTAATGCACTAGAGCTAATATTTAGTTGGCTAAAAAATTGCTAGTAGAATTAGCTAGCTAACAAATAACTAGCTAAATATTAACTAATTTACTAAAAAAAGCTAATAGTTGCTAGGGTGTTTAAATATCTCTAACTAATTTTAGGCACTAACTATTAACTTTACGGGCGTTTGGATCCCTTCATTTTAGAGAAATTGGAATTCACTCAATAAAGTAACTTATTTAGTTTGGAATTTGACATTCCACCACTTTACAAAGTTCAGATATAAGCCTATCTCAAATTCATGGGGTGGACGGTAGGAAATAATTTTATGCATTAGTAGAATTTGTTTCTACTCTGTAACTTACATGACACTCTTCGTCTCACTCCTCTATAGTAAAAATGTAACACATAAATATCTCTGACATCTTTCTAATAATAGTATACAAATATATGTTGCATAAAATCGAATTAGCTTAATTGATATATGTCTAAATTATTATTATTAGAATGGAATTCAATTCCAATGATCTAAACGGGGCGTTAGTGTATTCAAACACCATCTAAATATATTTGTTTGTCACTGTATTATTGGAGTTTGAAGCGCGGGCGAGGACAGGTAAAATGAGGGCTCAACCTCTTCATACCCTAAATTCACGATTTCTCTGTCGTTTACAAGTCTATAAATAATGTATCCGCCTGAAAACGATATATAGTGTACGCGATCGCATTCAGTCTGTAGCAGATTTAAATATGCATTCGCGTTCATTTTCTATTCGAGATAGTCTAAAACCGTCTACGACAATTTATCTAAAGTTTATCTATAAACATTATTTTACATTGTTTTTTATTGTAGACTACACTGTTGTTAAAGTGAAATTAGATAGCCTACCCGCAATGCGAATGCGAAAAATCCTGGTTTCCGCATTGGGCCCACCACGTGCATGCGGACGGGACGAAGCGGCGTCCAGCAGCACTCGCATCCGGTGTCCAATAACGCGAGGAGAGAGAATACACAGAATTCCGCATCGTATACTACGGTTCTATTGTTTACTCGTAACGCATTCACGTTCGGTAGCTGTTGAGGGCAACAACTGCTATGCATCAGATGTTTGATTGCACGTTTGCAAAAAAGGACTGATTGCATAGTAGTCGTTGCCGCTGTTGAGGACGTCTACAGTGTCATCAAATACGAAAAGCTCGGATCCACAGCCTCCGTAGCTGCTGGAGTCAGACTAAGCGTATTTAAGATCAGTTTTATGGCCTTTTCACGATACATAACAGGACTGTCGGGGACCATAATTAGGGGTACCCTCAAGATCCCTAAATCTCAGCTGGTAACCCCTATCAGCACAAAGATGCAAAGGCCTAATGAGTGCGATTAAGTCAAGGATCGGTCCATTCAAGGGACATGATCGTGCTCCGCCCGAGCCTAGCCTCGGGCAAGGGAAGCCGACCCCGGAGAACCTCCGTCTCACCCGAGGACCCCCTCCAGCAACGGGCACACTATCGGCTCGCCCGAGGCCCAGTCTTTACCAAGAAGCAACCTTGGCCACGTCGCCACGCCGACCGACCAAATCGCAGGGGCATTCAATGCAAAGGTGGCTTGACACCTTTATCCTAACGCGCGCCCTCCAGTCGACAGAGCCGAAGTGACCGCAGTCACTTCGTCGCTCTACTGACCGGTCTGACAAGAGGACAGCGCCGCCTGCGCCGCTCCGACTGCTGAGCCACCCGACAGAGTGAGGCTGACAACAGCCAAGGCCGGCCTCGGGCGTCATAAGAAACTCCGCCTCGCCCGACCCCAGAGCTCGGACTCGGGCTCGGCCCCAGAAGACGGCGAACTCCGCTCCGCCCGACCCAGGGCTCGGACTCGGGCTCAGCCCCGGAAGACGGCGAACTCCGCTCCGCCCGACCCAGGGCTCGGACTCGGGCTCAGCCCCGGAAGACGGTGAACTCCGCTCCGCCCGACCCAGGGCTCGGACATGGGCTCAGCCCCGGAAGACGACGAACTCCGCCTCGCCCGACCCCAGGGCTCGGACATGGGCTCAGCCCCAGGAGACGACGGACTCCGCTTCGTCCGACCCCAGGGCTCGGACTCAGCTCTGGCCTCAGCCGACGGTCTCCGCCTCGCCCGACCCAGGGGCTCGGACTCGACCACGGCCACGGGAGACAGACTCGACCTCGACCTCGGAGGAGCCTCCACATCGCCCAACCTAGGGCGCGGACCGACCACGTCGACAGGAGGCGCCATCATTACCCTACCCCGAGCTGACTCAGGCTACGGGGAACAAGACCGACGTCCCATCTGGCTCGCTCCGCCAGATAGGCAATGATGGCGCCCCGCACGCTCTGTGACGACAGTGGCTCTCGGCCCCCTTACGGAAGCAAGAGGACGTCAGTAAGGACTCGACAGCCCCGACAGCTGCCCTCTCGCCAGGCTCCAGCAATCCTCCAACGGCCACGACACCACACGAACCGGGTGCCAAAACCCCTCCGGTTGCCACGATGGCATGTACTTAGGGCGCTAGCTCTCCTCCGCTAGACACGTAGCACTCTGCTACACCCCCCATTGTACACCTGGATCCTCTCCTTACGCCTATAAAAGGAAGGACAAGGGCCCTCTTACAGAGGGTTGGCCCGCGCGGAGAAGGACGGGACGGCGCTCGCTCAAGGCCGCTCGCTCCCACTCCCGCGTGGACGCTTGTATCCCCCTACTGCAAGCGCACCCGACTCAGGCGCGGGGCTAACACGAAGGCCGCGGGATCCACTCCCTCACGTTCGCCTCCCTCCGGCTGCTTCCTTTCCCCCCTTTGCGTTCCGCCTTGCGTCGACCCGTCTGGGCTGGGGCACGCGGCGACAATTCACTCGTCGGTCCAGGGACCCCCCGGGTTTCGAAACACCGACAGTTGGCGCGCCAGGTAGGGGTTTGCTGCGTGTTGACGAACAGCTTCCCGTCAAGCTCCAGATGGGCAGTCTCCAGCAACCTTTCCAGCCTGGGACGGTGCTCCGTTTCGGGAATCTTAAGTTCATGTCCCTCGACGGCAGCTACGACATGATACTCCTTCCCCCGCCGTGCGACAGCGACAATGGCGGTCGACAACCCGCTCGCCGGCGGGGAAATCGACGACGCCTTCCCCACGAGGTGGAAGGACGACATTCGGGCTTGTCCCGTCCCCTTCCCCGCCGACGGAGGAGGAGGCGGGGCAACCAAGGCCAAGCGGGAAGCGGCACCTCGTTGGCTGTCGAGTGAGTCGACGGCGCCGGCGCCCCAACGGAGGTCGCGTCGGGCATCGATCTCGCGTTTGAGACGAAGACGAGTGCCGCCTCCCCGCAACACGCTAATCTCAAGCAAACGCACAACGCCAGCACGCTCGCGAGGGACTTGCTGGGCGCCACCCTCATCCCCGAGACAACGGTGCAGTCAGTCCCAGACGTGACCTCGTCACTGACCGTCGACCGAAAGCCGTGGCCTCGACAATGAGGACCGCGGCCCAAGTCGTGAATGTTTCCACGTCGATCTAGGGGGTCCCGGCGAAGGCAACCATCTTGGTATGCCGGAAAACGGTGATCCCCCTAGGCCCGCGCCTCGCGTTGACATCCCTTGGGAGCTAGCTGTGGTCCCCATCCCGGCGGGGGCCCCTGACCCACAGCTCGAGCATATCCGCGAGAGGCAGGCCGGGCTCGACGAGGGAGTAGGAACGCTTGTGCCGATCCGCCGGGACATTGGGCAGGAATGGGCGGTCCAACCCCCGGCCGGAGAAGCACGTCACCTCCCCCATGACATCCAGCACCGCATCGCCAACGACGTCAGGGTGAGGCCGCCGCCGGATTCCAGCGGAGTCGGCCGGAACCTGGCTGCAGCGACAGTACTCCTCCGTGCGATGCCGGAGCCATCAACCACCGAGGGGCGGCGTATCCAGAAAGAGCTCAAGAATCTCCTGGAGGACGCCGCGGTCCGACGGGCTGAAAGCTCTGCCTCCCGAAGGTAGGGGTTCCCCTCGGAACATCGCGTCGCGACTTCCCGATTTATGCGGGAAGCCTCGGTCCACTCCGGGCGCACGCGCAACACAACACCTGCGGCCCCGGGTCCCCTCGACAACGAGCGCCATCATCACGGCCGTCGGGCCCACCTCGACGACAGGGCGCGCCGAGGCTACCACCCCAGGCGTGGGGGACGCTACGACAGCGGGGAGGATCGGAGTCCTTCGCCCGAACCACCCGGTCCGCAGGCTTTCAGCCGTGCCATACGACGGGCACCGTTCCCGACCCGGTTCCGAACCCCGACTACTATCACAAAGTACTCGGGGAGACGAGACCGGAACTGTGGCTCGCGGACTATCGGCTGGCCTGCCAACTGGGTGGAACGGACGATGACAACCTCATCATCCGCAACCTCCCCCTGTTCCTCTCCGACACCGCTCGGGCCTGGCTGGAGCACCTGCCCCCGGGGCAGATCTCCAACTGGGACGACCAGGTCCAAGCCTTCGCCGGCAATTTCCAGGGCACGTACGTGCGCCCTGGAAACTCCTGGGATCTCCGAAGCTGCCGCCAGCAGCCGGGAGAGTCTCTCCGGGACTACATCCGGCGATTCTCGAAGCAGCGCACAGAGCTGCCCAACGTCACCGATTCAGATGTCATCGGCGCGTTCCTCGCCGGCACCACCTGCTGCGACCTGGTGAGCAAGCTGGGTCGCAAGACCCCCACCAGGGCGAGCGAGCTGATGGACATCGCCACTAAGTTCGCCTCTGGCCAGGAGGCGGTTGAGGCCATTTTCCGGAAGGACAAGCCACCCCAAGGCCGCCCACCGGAAGATGCTCCCGAGGCGTCAACTCAGTGCAGCGCCAAGAAGAAGGGTAAGAAGAAGTCGCAAGCGAAACGCGACGCCGCCGACGCGGACCTTGTCGCCGCTGCCGAGCACAAGAACCCTCGAGAACCTCCCGGAGGTGCCAACCTCTTCGACAAGATGCTCAAGGAGCCATGCCCCTATCATCAGGGGCCCGTCAAGCACACCCTTGAGGAGTGTGCCATGCTTCGACGACACTTCCACAAGGCCGGGCCACCCACGGAGGGTGGCAAGGCCCCCGACGACGCAAAAAAGGAAGATCACAAGGCAGGAGGGTTCCCCGAGATCCGCGACAGCTTCATGATCTACGGCGGGCAAGTGGTGAACGCCTCGGCTCGGCACCGCAAGCAAGAGCGTCGGGAGGTCTGCTCGGTAAAGGTGGCGGCGCCAGTCTACCTAGACTGGTCCGACAAGCCCATCACCTTCGACCAGGCCAACCATCCAGACTACGTGCCGAGCCCGGGGAGATACCCACTCGTTGTCGACCCCATCATCGGCAACGTCAGGCTCACCAAGGTCCTCATAGACGGAGGCAGCAGCCTCAACATCATCTACGCCGAGACCCTCGGGCTTCTGCGGATCGATCTGTCCTCGGTCCGGGCGGGCGCTTCGCCTTTCCACGGGATCGTCCCCGGGAAGCGCGTTCAACCCCTCGGACAACTCGACCTACCCGTCTGCTTTGGGACGCCCTCCAACTTTCGAAAGGAGACCCTCACGTTCGAAGTGGTCGGGTTTCGAGGAACCTACCACGCAATGCTGGGGAGGCCATGCTACGCCAAGTTCATGGCCGTCCCCAACTACACCTACCTCAAGCTCAAGATGTCGGGACCCAACGGGGTCATCACCGTCGGGCCCACGTACCGACACACATACGAATGCGATGTGGAGTGCGTGGAGTACGCCGAGGCCCTCGCCGAATCCGAGGCCCTCATCGCTGACCTGGAGAGCCTCTCTAGGGAGGCACCCGACGTGAAGCGCCACGCCAGCAACTTCGAACCAGCGGAGACGGTCAAGTATGTCCCTCTCGACCCCTGCAACGACGCCTCCAAGCAGATCCGGGTCGGCTCCGAGCTCGACCCCAAATAGGAAGCAGTGCTCGTCGACTTTCTCCGCGCAAACGCCGACGTTTTCGCGTGGAGTCCCTCGGACATGCCCGGCATACCGAGGGAAGTCGCCGAGCACTCTCTGGATATTCGAGCTGGGGCCCGACCCGTGAAGCAGCCTCTGCGCCGATTCGACGAAGAAAAGCGCAGAGCCATAGGCGAAGAGATCCACAAGCTACTGGCAGCAGGGTTCATCAAAGAGGTATTCCATCCCGAATGGCTTGCCAACCCTGTGCTTGTGAGAAAGAAAGGGGGGAAATGGCGGATGTGTGTAGACTACACTGATCTAAACAAAGCATGTCCAAAGGTTCCCTACCCTCTGCCTCGCATCGATCAGATCGTGGATTCCACTGCTGGGTGCGAAACCCTGTCTTTCCTCGATGCCTACTCATGGTATCACCAGATCAGGATGAAGGAGTCCGACCAGCTCGCGACTTCATTCATCACACCCTTCGGCATGTACTGCTATGTCACAATGCCGTTTGGTTTGAGGAATGCGGGGGCGACGTACCAGCGATGCATGAACCATGTGTTTGGCGAACACATCGGCCGAACGGTCGAGGCCTACGTCGATGACATCGTAGTCAAGACGAGGAAAGCCTCCGACCTCCTTTCCGACCTTGAAGTGACATTCCGATGTCTCAAGGCGAAAGGCGTGAAGCTTAATCCCGAAAAGTGTGTCTTTGGGGTCCCCCGAGGCATGCTCTTGGGGTTCATCGTCTCCGAGTGGGGCATCGAAGCCAACCCGGAGAAGATTGCAGCCATCACCAGCATGGGGCCAATCAAGGACTTGAAAGGCGTACAGAGGGTCATGGGATGTCTCGCGGCTCTGAGCCGCTTCATCTCCCGCCTCGGCGAAAGAGGTCTGCCTCTGTACTGCCTCTTAAGGAAAGCTAAGTGCTTCACTTGGACTCCCGAGGCCGAGGAAGCCCTCGGGAACCTGAAGGCGCTCCTCACGAACGCGTCCATATTGGTGCCCCCCGCTGCCGGAGAAGCCCTCTTGATCTACGTCGCCGCAACCACCCAGGTGGTTAGCGCCGCGATCGTGGTTGAGAGATGAGAAGAAGGGCATGCATTGCCCGTCCAGAGGCCAGTCTACTTCATCAGTGAGGTACTGTCCGAGACCAAGATCCGCTACCCACAAATCCAGAAGCTGCTGTACGCGGTGATCCTGACACGGCGGAAGTTGCGACACTACTTCGAGTCTCATCCGGTGACTGTGGTGTCATCCTTCCCCCTGGGAGAGATCATCCAGTCCCGAGAGGCCTCGGGTAGAATTGCGAAGTGGGCGGTGGAAATCATGGGCGAGACGATCTCGTTCGCCCCTCGGAAGGCCATCAAGTCCCAGGTCCTGGCGGACTTCATGGCTGAATGGGCCGACACCCAGCTCCTAACGGCTCCGATCCAACTGGAGCTCTGGTGTAATACTCCAAAATTGTATACGGGGGATACACAGTGATTTCTACATTTCATGTGCCTTATTTGCATCATAAAAAGAGCACACATATAATTAATAGTGCTTGATTAAAAACAAATGATACAAAAATAAAATAAAGTACATCATGTTGGAGTTTGTTTGTGCATTTAATACAAAAAAATAAAATGAATAAAAATATAATAATAATGAGATGAAGAGTTTAAAAAAAAGGGGAGAGAAGAAAAAGAGAGCATATAATATAAAGAAAATTGATATATTTCCAAAAGGGGTATTTCATAAATTCACAATATAATTTTAGGATAATTTGGCACAAGATTTGAATTTAAATCTGAATTGAAAATGGAATTTGGAAATAAAAGAAAAAGGAAAGAAAACAAAAAAAGAAAAAGAAAAACACTCGGCTGGGCTGGCTAGACCCTATTTCGGCCCAGTGACTTCTCCCCCGCGCGCGGCCCATGACGATGTAATGGCGCTGTCAGGTGGTCCCAGTGGATCAGCCACGCGCGCTGGACATCCCAATCGCTGCGTCGTGGGCCCACTGGTCAGTTTCTTGCGTCACCGCCCGTCTCCGCGCTCACGTACACCCGTGCCTGACTCGCTGGTTTGTGGGACCCACATGTCAGATTCTTCCCCAACAAACTCATCCGCGTTTCTTGCACGACCGGCGCGACGCGGACTCCTCGGCCGGAGATCTTGGGGTAGCTCGTTCGTGCGCGTGGACCGGCTCGCGGGTACTTTAGTACCGAGTCATCGGAGCCCGGGCATATCTTCTCTCCTCCCCTCATCCACTCGCGCCGCATTCGTGGAGGAACAAACCTGCTGCCGCGGTCGTGCTCGGGCGCCATCGACATACCGTCTCTCCGGTGCCGCCTATCGGCCGTGGTGCGTAGTGGGGTCTTGGTGGACCCGTCGGTCGTGGTGGTTGTGGCGTTGGGTCCTTTGTGGCACACGGATTCCTCACCGGAAGAATAGCACCACCGTGGACCGCAACTCATCGTGGCTGTGCCCCTGTGCTCCAATTCCTCGGTAAGAAATCCGTCCCTCATGTTCGTCGTACCTTCCGCATGGTATATCTTGATTCAATTTGATACTTAGCGCCCGGGGATCACCGATTGTTGACCTCACCGGAGCTCGGCTGGGTGAGAGTCGAGGGGCGGCGCCGCCGCGTTGGCCGGGGGTTAGGGACGACCTGGATACCATTGGTGTCCATTCGGACGGCTCAGATTAGATGGCACATACCGCTTCGGTCGGAATCCACGTTAGCCATTGATTCCCGATCGGATGGCTACTGGGTGATTTGCCCCTTTAAAATTGTGACCGTTGGATCCTAATCCAAGGGCCCACGCTGTTTTACATTTGATCAGCCCAGGATTTAATCTGGTGCACACACCTTGGATCGGACGACCGGGATCGCTTCATACCCCTTCGCCCACCATTTTTACACTTGAGCCCTCGGACTTTTGTGGAATCAACCCGCAGTCCACTCGAGTGTCTCCCTGTGTCTGTAGAATATTTACGCCAGAACCCCTGTACTTCACAGAAAATGAGGCCCAATCCAGTGACGTGTTAAAATGAATAAATAAATTAGAAAATGTATTTTTAATACAAAAATAAACTCTAGAACTTAATAAATTCATAGAAAATCCATTTTTAGTCCAAATTGAGCCATTTCACTTTCTAAAATTTTGTAATTTTATTCTCTAGCACTTAGTGTCTCTGTTTTATCATGACAACAGTAAGAAAATTAATCTCACACTTAATCTTATTTAAAACACATAAAACCTTTGAAAAGGCATAACTTAAATTCTATAACTCCAAAAATTATGATTTCTGTTCCTAGGGTTTTATTTTAATGTGTAGATTATTACGGTGTATTTTGTTTATATGTTTGGTGTAATGTTAATTTCTCTATATGCACTGTGCTTGTTTGTATTGTGGCGAGTAGAAGAGCCCGTGACCGAGAATCCTGGTGAGCAGCAAGTTGAAGTAGCTGAGCAGGAGCTCATTGAAGGCAAGTTGTGCCCTTGACCACTTTTTACCTAATAATGTTCTTTAATACCACTTATCCATGCATAGGTTAATTTTGATGGGACCCCATAGGTCACCCTAGATTGTTTATCTCATTACCTTGTTTACCCCTGATTCACTTGGGTAGTTTGCTATTGCTTTACATGGTTTTGGGATAATCATTTATTATATCTATGTTCCAATTATTCTTGTTATTTTATTTATGTTCATGTCAAGTTCATTAATGTTAATTGGAACATAGAGCTTAACTTGAGTAACACGTGCCACCACAAGGGTTTAATGGGACGCCCTTGGCTGACTAATTAGGAAAGCTAGTGGAAGACTACCTTACCCGAAAGGGGCAAGGGCAGTAGGGGAGTGGTCAGTGTAGGGAGGTCCTTGGTTGATTTTGCTGCGATGGCGGTCAGCCAAGAACCCTGCATTGGAACTTTCTATAAACTGTAGCGGGTTTTCGGAAGCTAGTGGAACTTTGTAAAGGCCTCGTAGTGTTGCCCTGCCGCGCTTCCTAGGTAGAGGTGTATGGGACTCGCGACCCCTTGGCAGATGGGTAGCATGACTTGTGGGTAAAGGGTACAACCTCTGCAGAGTGTAAAACTGGTATACTAGCCGTGCTCGCGGTCATGAGCGGCTCAGGACTCTCTGATGATTAAATTATGGAACTTAAATTCAATTTTGTCATATGCATTGCATGGGTTTATTATTAATTTGTTCTATTACTTTATTTATGGTTTGGTATTTACTTACACTTAGTAACTGCTGATAAAATTTTTGACCAACTACTTAAAAGCAATGCTCAGCTTTAAACCCCTGTCATTGATTAGCCTTACACATCACATGAACTCACACCTTTGTGAGTTTATGTCCACTGGTTCCCCACAACTTGTTGAGCTATGATCATGTGTGAGCTCACCCTTGCTGTCTCACACCCCCCCCACAGGAGAAGATCAGGTGGTTCAGGAGGAGCCGCCTAACACTAAGGAGTTCGATCTGATCTAGGTGGCGTTTCTCGTCGACATTGGCGCCGACGATCCTTAGTTCGTTTTATCTTTATTACTTTATTTTGTAATAAGTCTTCCGCTATGTAATAAATACTCTGATGTTTTATGACATTCATCTCTATACACTCTGTTATTATATATGTTGTCTTCTTGGCGCATGTATGAGATGCACCTGGCTTTGTTCCTTGAAGCCGGGTGTGACATCTGGACCATGTTTTTCGATGGGTAGTTGATGAAGACGGGGGCCGGCGCAGGCCTCCTCTTCGTCTCGCCCCTCGGGAAGCACCTACGCTACGTTCTACGCCTCCACTTCCCGGCATCCAACAATGTGGCAGAGTACGTGACTCTAGTAAACGGGTTGCGAATCGCCATCGAGCTAGGGGTCCGACGCCTCGACGCTCGCGGTGACTCGCAGCTCGTCATCGACCAAGTCATGAAGAACTCCCACTGCCGCGACCCGAAGATGGAAGCCTACTGCGATGAGGTTCGGCGCCTGGAAGACAAGTTCTACGGGCTCGAGCTCAACCACATCACCCGACGCTACAATGAGACTGCGGACGAGCTGGCTAAAATAGCCTCGGGACGAACAACAGTTCCCCCGGACGTATTCTCCCGAGACCTGCATCAACCCTCCGTCAAGACCGAGGACACGCCCGAGCCCGAGGCACCTTCAGCTCCGCCCGAGGCACCTTCGGCTCAGTCCGAGGTACCCTCGGCCCAGTCCGAGCTACCCTCGGCACGGTCCGAGGTACCCTCGGCTCAGCCCGAGGTACCCTCGGCCCCCGAGGGTGAGGCTGCGCGCCGAAGGGGAACCGAGCGAGGTCACGCCTAATCAAAGCTGGCAAACCTCGTACCTGCAATATCTCCACCGAGGGGAGCTGCCCCTCGACCAAGCCGAAGCTCGGTGGTTGGCGCGGCACGCCAAGTCTTTCGTCTTGCTGGGAGACGGGAAGGAGCTCTACCACCGCAGCCCCTCAGGCATCCTTCAGCGATGCATTTCCATTGCTGAAGGCCAGCAGCTCTTGCAAGAGATACACTCGGGGGCTTGCGGCCATCACGCAGCGCCTCGAACCCTTGTTGGAAACGCCTTTCGACAGGGATTCTACTGGCCGACGGTGGTGGCCGACGCTACTAGAATTGTCCGCACCTGCGAAGGGTGTCAGTTCTACGCGAGGCAGACCCACCTGCCCGCTCAGGCTCTACAGACCATACCCATCACCTGGTCGTTCGCTGTGTGGGGTCTGGACCTCGTTGGCCCCTTGCAGAAGGCACCCGAGGGCTACATGCACCTGTTGGTCGCCATCGACAAATTCTCCAAGTGGATCGAGGTCCGACCCCTAAACAACATCAGGTCCGAACAGGCGGTGGCGTTCTTCACCAACATCATCCATCGCTTTGGGGTCCCAAACTCCATCATCAGCGACAATGGTACCCAGTTCACCGGCAAAAAGTTCCTGGACTTCTGTGAGGATCACCACATCCGGGTGGACTGGGCTGCTGTGGCACACCCCATGACGAATGGGCAAGTGGAGCGGGCCAACGGCATGATCCTGCAAGGACTCAAGCCTCGGATCTACAACGACCTCAACAAGTTCGGCAAGCGGTGGATGAAGGAACTCCCCTCGGTGGACTGGAGTCTGAGGACAACGCCGAGCCGAGCCACGGGCTTCACACCGTTCTTTCTAGTCTATGGGGCCGAGGCCGTCTTGCCCACAGACCTAGAATACGGTTCCCCGAGGGCGAGGGCCTACACTGACCAAAGCAACCAAGCCAACCGAGAAGACTCACTGGACCAGCTAGAGGAGGCTCGGGACATGGCCTTACTACACCCGACGCGGTACCAGCAGTCCCTGCGACACTACCACGCCCGAGGGGTTAGGTCCCGAGACCTCCAGGTGGGCGACCTGGTGCTTCGGCTGCGACAAGACGCCCGAGGGCGGCACAAGCTCACGCCTCCCTGGTGAAAGGGAAATGTGCCCTTGGGTCATTTCTAAGTATTTTGGTGATTGAGTGCCAACACAAGTGCTTTTGTGTTGATCTATGCAATATGGTGAACAAAGTGCAAATCAAGTCAAAAGGTATGTTTCTAGACTTAGTACATTGTTTTATGGACTAATGTATTGTGTCTAAGTGCTGGAAACAGGAAAAATTGAATTGGAAATGAGATGGCTTTGTTCAGCCAAAGTCTGCTCAGTCTGGGTGCACCGGACTGTCCGGTGGTGCACCGGACAGTGTCCGGTGCGCCAGGCTGGCTCTGGCGAACAGGCTGCTCTCGGGACATCGACGGCGGTGTACGACTAAAATTCATCGGTCTGTCCGGTGGTTCACCGGACTGTCCGGTGAGCCGTTCATAGGCGAACTCGTCGCTCTCGGGAGATGATTAACGGCGTACGGCTAAAATTCACCGGTCTGTCCGGTGGTGCACCGGACTGTCTGGTGAGTCAACAGTCAGCCGGGGCAACGGTCGGCCGAGGATTCCGCGCGTGACGCGTGGGCGAGCCAACGGTCACATTGGTGCACCGGACTGTCCGGTGTGCACGGAACAGTGTCCGGTGCGCCAACGGCTCTCACACTCCAACGGTCGGTTTCGCCAAATAAGGAAGAATATCTGCACCGGACAGTGTCCGGTGGTGCACCGGACTGTCCGGTGCGCCAGTCGACAGAAGGCAAGATCTGCCTTCCAGGATTGCTCTCAACGGCTCCTAGCTGCCTTGGGGCTATAAAAGGGACCCCTAGGCGCATGGAGGAGCACACCAAGCATTCCTTGAGCAATCTTGATCACTCACACTTCATTCTTGCGCACTTGTTCGACATTCTAGTGATTTGAGCTCCGTTCTAGTGTGCTAGTCTTTTGAGCTTAAGTCTGGGTCTTGTGTGTGCGTGTTCGCTGTGATCTTTGTGTCTTGTGTGAGTTGCTAATCCCTCCCTTGCTCCATGTTTCTTTGTGAACTTCAAGTGTAAGGGCGAGAGGCTCCAAGTTGTGGAGATTCCTCGCAAACGGGATTAAGAAAAGCAAGCAAACACCGTGGTATTCAAGTGGGTCTTTGGACCGCTTGAGAGGGGTTGATTGCAACCCTCGTCCGTTGGGACGCCACAACGTGGAGTAGGCAAGCGTTGGTCTTGGCCGAACCACGGGATAACCACCGTGCCATCTCTATGATTGATCTCTTGTTGGTTATTGTGTTTTGTTGAAGACTCCTCTCTAGCCACTTGGCGGTTATTGCGCTAACACTTAACCAAGTTTTGTGGCTTAAGTTTTAAGTGTTACAGGATCACCTATTCACCCCCCCTCTAGGTGCTCTCAATTGGTATCAGAGTCGTTCTCTTCGCAAAGGGACTAATCGCCCGAAGAGATGGATCCTAAGGGGAAGGGAATCGTGATCAATGATAAAGAGAAGGAGTCCTTCGTCAACGAGCCGAAGGATGACAAGCCTACCGACTCGGGCTCGGGTCACAGACGCAAAGATGGGAAGAAGAAGAAAACGAGACGCGTCAAGGAGATCGTCTACTACGACGTCAGCGATGAGTCTACTTCTTCCCAAAAGGACGACGACCACAACGACTACGAGAGAAGGAAACCGGTTAATTCGAACTTTTCTTTTGACTACTCTCGTATTCCGCAAAGTACAAATACTCATTTGCTCTCCATTCCACTTGGCAAACCTCCTCACTTTGATGGAGAGGACTACGGATTTTGGAGCCAAAAAATGCGTAGTCACCTGTTCTCTCTCCATCCGAGCATATGGGAGATTGTGGAAAGTGGAATGAAGTTTGATAGCTCGGATAGTCCTATTTTTATTAATGAACAGATTCATAGAAATGCACAAGCTACTACTGTGTTGTTAGCCTCCTTGTGCAGGGACGAGTACCATAAGGTGAGCGGCTTGGACAATGCCAAGCAAATCTGGGACACCCTCAAGATCTCTCATGAGGGGAATGACGTCACCTTGCTCACCAAGATGGAGTTGGTAGAAGGCGAGCTCGGAAGATTTGCAATGATAAGGGGAGAGGAGCCAACTCAAACATACAACCGGCTCAAGACCCTTATCAACAAAATAAGGAGCTACGGAAGCACGTGATGGACGGACCACGACGTCGTCCGCCTAATGCTAAGGTCCTTTACCGTTCTTGATCCACATTTGGTGAATAATATTCGTGAGAATCCTAGGTACACCAAAATGTCGCCCGAAGAAGTCCTTGGAAAATTCGTAAGCGGGCGAATGATGATCAAGGAGGCGAGGTACGTGGACGACGCACTGAATGGTCCAATCAATGAGCCTCAACCCGTTGCTCTTAAGGCAACAAGAAGCAAGGTGGCGCAAGTTGAGGCGGCAAGGCTAAATGATGAAGAGATGGCCCTCATCATCAAGCGCTTCAAGTCGGCGCTTAAGGGTCGCAAGGGACAGCCAAGCAAGACCAAGACAAAGGGGAAGCGCTCATGCTTCAAATGTGGTAAGCTTCGTCATTTTATTGCTAACTGTCCCGATAATGATAGTGACCAGGAAAAAGGGAACAAGAGGGAGAAGAAGAAGAATTACAAGAAGGCCAAGGGCGAGGCACACATCGGAAAAGAGTGGGATTCGGATTGCTCCTCCTCCGACTCAGACAATGAAGGACTTGCCGCCACTGCCTTCAACAAGTCATCCATCTTCCCCAACGAGCATCACACATGCCTCATGGCGAAGGAGAAGAAGGTATGTACTCGAGACAGTACTACTTATGATTCTTCTAGTGATGATGAGTCTAGCGATGAGGAAATAGATTACTCTAGCTTGTTCAAGGGATTGGATAGAAATAAAATTGATAAAATCAATGAATTGATTGATGCCTTGAATGAAAAGGATAGACTTTTAGAAAAGCAAGAGGATTTGTTGTATGAAGAACATGATAAATTTGTAGAGGCACAAAAATCCTATGCTTTAGAAGTTAAAAGAAATGAAATGCTTTCTTATGAACTATCTACTTGTCATGAAACCATTTCTACTTTAAAAAGTGTTAACAATGATTTAAATGCTAAATTAGAAGTAGCAAATAAACCTAATTCTTGTGTAGAACATGTTATGATTTGCACTAGGTGTAAAGATTTTGATATTGATGCTTGTAGTGAACACCTAGTTTCAATTTCTAGATTAAATGATGAATTGGCTAGTCTTAATGCCCAACTTAAGACTAGCAAAAGTGATTTCGATAAGCTAAAATTTGCAAGGGATGCCTACACGATTGGTAGACACCCCTCAATTAAGGATGGACTTGGCTTCAAGAGGGAAGCCAAGGACTTAACAAGCCATAAGGCTCCCATCTCCACCAAGGAGAAAGGGAAGGCCCCTATGGCTGGTAGTGCTAAAAATAACCATGCTTTTATGTATCATGACAAGAGACAATCTAGAAATGCTTATAGGAGTTATAATGCATATGATGCTTTTGATTCTCATGCCATGTTTGCTTCTAGCTCTTCCTATGTGCATGATAGAAATGTTGGTAGGAGAAATGTTGTCAATGTTCCTAGGAAAATTAATGAACCTTCTACAATATATCATGCTTGCAATGCTTCTTTTGCCATTTATAGAAAGAATAAGAAGGTGATTGCTAGGAAGCTAGGGGCCAAATGTAAGGGAGATAAAACTTGCATTTGGGTCCCTAAGACAATTGTAACTAACCTTGTAGGACCCAACAAGAGTTGGGTACCTAAGACCCAAGCCTAAATTTGCCTTGCAGGTTTATGCATCCAGGGGTTCAAGCTGGATTATCGACAGCGGATGCACAAACCACATGACGGGGGAAAAGAGGATGTTCTCTTCCTACGTCAAGAATAAGGATCCCCAAGATTCAATAATATTCGGTGATGGGAACCAAGGCAAGGTAAAAGGGTTAGGTAAAATTGCTATTTCATCCGAGCACTCTATTTCTAATGTGTTTTTAGTTGAGTCGCTTGGATATAATTTGCTATCTGTTAGTCAATTATGCAATATGGGATATAATTGTCTATTCACAAATGTAGATGTGTCTGCCTTTAGAAGGTGTGATGGTTCACTAGCTTTTAAGGGTGTACTAGACGACAAACTTTATCTGGTTGATTTTGCAAAAGAAGAGGCCAGTCTAGATGCATGCTTAATGGCTAAGACTTGCATGGGCTGGTTGTGGCATTGCCGCTTAGCACATGTGGGGATGAAGAACCTCCACAAGCTTCTAAAGGGAGAACACGTGATAGGTCTAACCAATGTACATTTCGAAAAAGATAGACCTTGTGCAGCTTGTCAAGCAGGGAAACAGGTGGGAGGCTCTCATCACACCAAAAATGTGATGACAACATCAAGACCCTTGGAGATGCTTCATATGGACCTCTTCGGACCCATCGCCTATCTGAGTATAGGAGGAAGTAAGTATGGTCTTGTTATAGTTGATGATTTTTCCCGCTTCACTTGGGTATTCTTTTTGTAGGATAAATCTAAAACCCAAGGGACCCTCAAGCGCTTCCTCAGGAGAGCTCAAAACGAGTTTGAGCTCAAAGTGGAGAAGATAAGGAGCGACAACTGAAAGGGAATTAGGCTTACACCTAGTTCCTAAATAATTTTGGTGGTTGAATTGCCCAACACAAATAATTGGACTAACTAGTTTGCTCTAGTGTATAAGTTATACAGGTACCAAAGGTTCACACTTAGCCAATAAAAAGACCAAGTATTGGGTTCGACAAAAGAGCAAGGGACAACCGAAGGCACCTCTGGTCTGGCGCACCGGGCTGTCCGGTGTGCCACCGGACATGTCCCGTGCACCAGAGAACTCCAACTCCAAACTCGTCACCTTCGGGAAATTCCAGAGGCGACTCCGCTATAATTCACCGGACTGTCCGGTGTACACCGGACATGTCCGGTGCTCCAAGGAAGAGCGGCCTCCGGAACTCGCCAGCCTCGGGAATTCAGAATGGCAGCTCCGCTATAATTCACCGGACATGTCCGGTGTACACCGGACTGTCCAGTGTAACTACGGGGCAACGGCTACTTCGAGCCAACGGTCACCTGCGGACGCATTTAATGCGCGTCAGAGCGCGCAGAAGTCAGACACGCGCGTTGTGGCGCACCGGACAATCTATAGTACATGTCCGGTGCGCCACCAGACATCCCGGCGGGCCCAGAAGTCAGAGCTCCAACGGTCGAAACCCCAACGGCCTGGTGACGTGGCTGTCGCACCGGACATGTCCGGTGTGCACCGGACTGTCCGGTGCACCATACGACAGACAGCTTTCACCAACGGCTAGATTTTGGTTGGTGGCTATAAATACCACCCCAACCGGCCACTTCAAGGTGTGGGAGCCCAAGCAACATTCCAAGTCATCTAGTTGACATACTCAAGCCCTCCCAACCACATATATTCATTGATCCATCCTATACACAAGATTTAGACCACTACAACCAATACAAGTGCCACAAAAGAGAGAGCAAGCAAAAGAGAGCTACTCATTTGAGTTTAGCACTAGTGCCTTGTGAGATTCATCGAGAGATAGTGTGTGCTTCATCTTTGTGTTCATTTGCGCGTGGAGTTTTGACTCCCATTGAACTTCCTCCAAAGTTTTGGAGGCTTGTAAAAGCTAGCAAGAGACACCAAAGTGTGTGGTGGTCCTTGTGGGATCGAGAGTGATCCTTGAGAAGAAGAAGAGCTCGCCGATCCTTGTGTGATCGGGGGAGAGAGGGAAAGGGTTGAAAAAGACCCGTCCTTAAGTGGACTCCTCAATGGGGACTAGGCCTTCGAGGGCCGAACCTCGGTAAAACAAATCACCCGTGTCCATTGTGTTTATTGCCTGTGATTTGTTTGTTTTCCTTGCTCTAAGTTTTCTTGCACCATTATTTGCTAATATCATTTGGTGTTGCTTCAAGTTAAATTCCCATTTAGTGAAAGCAACACGGTGCAAGAAAGAACTTGTCCTAGTGCTCTTCTCATCTAAGGGTTCTTGCTTTGTTATTCTATAACTTATTAATTGTATTGATTTATCTCTCCCGCATTATTTAGCAATACTCTTTTCAAGCAAGAACTTAGTTTCTATTCTCCGATATTTGTATATCTTGTTCTAACCACTAATCAAGGGATCTAGTTGGGGGATAAAGTTTTAATTTTTAGGTTCCGCCTATTCACCTCCCCTCTAGGCGACTTTCAATTGGTATTAGAGCTAGGCACTTCATCTTGAGTCTAACAACTCGAAGTGATGGCTCGTAGAAGATCCCATAAGAACAAGAAGACTCCTCCATCGAACGTAACTCAAAAAGAGGTAACTCTTGAAATATTATTTGATGATTGTTCTAATTATGACTCATGGTCTACTAGTGTGATAAATGCTTTTAGAACCATAGATCCACGATTAGAACAAATTATAGACAAGAGTATTTTTCCCTCTAATTTCAATGGAAAAATTAATTCTGAGGAGGATCAAAGATGTTATCGCTTAAACTATCTAGCTTTTGACATCTTAACTAATTCTCTTAGCAAAGAAGATTATCATGCCTTCATATCAAACTATGACGAATCCGTCCATGATGCGCATGATACTTGGACTAGAATTAGACGCAAATTTGATGAGTCCAAACATGATAGTTAATTTTGTGTCTCTACTTCCTTTGGTATTTATGATACTAACCCTTGCAAGGAAGAAGAAGAGAATGAACGGTGGAGACCAAACGATGAATCCACCTCTCCAAAAGGTTTGTCTTCCCATTTCGATTCCCACATGTGTTGTGTGGCTAATGAAAATGATAGCGGAAGCACAAATGAGGATGAGGAGGAAGAAAGAAGCTTTGTGCATCTCTACGCTCGCCTAAGCCAAGAAGATAAGGCGATCATGCTCAAACTTCTAGAAAGAGCGAGAGAGCAAAGCGAAGCTCGTCAAAGGCTAGAAGATATTCTCTCCATAAAAATGCTGCACTTTGACGAGTTGACTAAAGAACATGAGGAGCTAAAGTGCTCTCATGTTGATTTGGTCCAAAGGTATGAAACTATTTCAATTGAGCAAGATAACGCTTTACATTGTATCGCTCAATTAGTAAATAGGAATACCTTGCTTAAGGACCAAGTAGAAAAGCTAAAAATTGAAAATCTAGCTTTTCAAGATAAATATGATATGCTCCTATGCTCTCATGAAAATCTTAGAGATGATCATATCATATTAAACATTGCTCATGAGGTTGTGATAGAAAACTTAAAATCCCAACAACCTCACTCATGCACATGTATTCAAATTGATACTATATTACCATGTGCTAATGCTTGTTGTCCGTCAACAAGCATATCTTCTCTTGAGCTAGAACTTGCAGGAACAAAAGATGATACTTATCAAAAGCTCAAAGAAGAGAATGAGAGGCTAAAGATGAGCTTGACACAACTAAAAGGGAAATGCATTGCCCAACCTTCTCAAGATAACCGTGATCACATGGTGAAGAAGCTTGAGACGGGAACAATCGTGGCATGCATTACATCCCTTGAAGAAAATGTCAAGGATTTAAGGATTGCCAAGAGGAAGAAACAAAATATGAAATTCAACACCTCCTCCAAAAGCCTCAACCACGCCTCCACAAAAGGTAACATCCATGGTAATGATCAAGCCACACTTCACATTAAGAGGTGTAGTGAATGCTTTGAAGAGGGGCACTTGATTAGGTCATGTCCCTACATTAAAAATGGCTTGATTATTAACAAGGATGATAGACTTTGTTTTAAATGCTCCAAGAAGGGACACTTGCTTAGATCTTGTCCCCATTTAAAACAAAGAGGCATAGGGTTAGAAAAGAAAGTTTTTACTAACCATGTAGCAGGCAACAAACAAGGAAAGAAGAAAACTTCAAAACTTGAAAAACGCCTATGCTACACATGCCGAAAAAGGGGACATCAATGTAAGGATTGTCCCATTGGTAACAATTCCACTCCTAGCTTGTCAATTAATTCTCATGTAACTAGGCAACCCAAAATTGCAACTTGTGCTAGAAAGGTGATGAGTTTACCTAATGCTAACACAAAGGACGTTTGGGTTCCTAGATCTTTGTTGACTAACCATGATGGACCCATCAAGCGATGGGTACCAAAATATGCTTGACAAGCTTTGCAGGAAAAGGAGATGATATGAAGCCTTGGGGTGCTTGAGAAAGTTGATTCAATTTAACTCAAGCTATCAAATCTTCAATGATCTTTATCTGTGATTGATCCAAGGTTATTCTTCAAATTACTACATCTTAAACTCATATCATCTTCTCGAGGAAGGTATTGATGTTGTAGGAAATAAAGAATTATCTTATGCGGAAAAATCAAGGCCTACAACATGGAGGAGAGCTAAAGGATGGTAACACTTATCTTTTAAGTGCAAGTATTTTAGAATATCATTTCTTATGTGTCTTGAGTAGTCACATAGAAAAATTGAAGCACTTCAAATGTCTTTAAATTGATATTATCATTCTTTGAAGAATTTCCTCTCATATGGTAGATTGCACATTCATCTTTTCCATACTATGGCAATCTACATGCTCTAATTCGTTGCAAGTATATCATGGCATGTTCTTCCCCTAATTATCTTGTTATTACCATGATTCTAGATATAGAGAGATATTTCATGTTCTTAAAAGAATAAGGTGTCATGTAAGGAATTCAAATCCTTAGGACACTTGTAAAAGGAAAACTCTCTCTATAACTAGAATAGTGAGACTAATGATTTTTATCTAAGTAACCCAAGTAGTCTCACTTGTAGAGAATAAGTTTCTCTTTGGAAGCGTGTAATCTAACATAAAAAGAAAAATCAATCCAATGATTTATGTTGATTTGCTCCTTGCCTATATTGGATTTGATTCTTTCACATTTATCGCTTTCCATATCATGAATTAGATTTATTCCTATAATCTCAAGGGATTATTTATGCTTGTTTTATGAGTTAAAATTGAGCATAACATCGTCTATGGATAATCTAGTTCATGCTATGAAGTTTCCATGTTTTAATCTAGCTTTTCATTCCTTATCAAAAATTGATTACAAAAGAGGGAAACTAGTGCTTGTGTTGCTACTAACATTTCTCTTGAGTTCAATTATGAAAATCTACAAGAGAGAAAGTGCACAAGCCTCATGAGTTGATCTTCACCCAAAGGAAGAAAGGTAAAAGCAAAGGTATGAGAACTCATCTTCTTAATTAAGTTTGGTTCCCATCTCAATGGGTATTTAATCTAAATTATCATATTCTACCCTTGTGAGGAATAGATTCTTTATTGGACCTAAAATAACTAAGTGTGCATTCAATATCATATTCATAAATGTGTTTGTCCATTAGAATCTAATTCATGCCTTTGCTATATCCATTCTCATATTGATGCGCTTCTAAGTCATGATAATGAAGTTCAATATGAAGAAGTAAATTTCTATGAGTGAGAAAATTGTTTAATAGTGCATGTTCCTCTTTTTAAGTAAAAGTGCACTAATGTTAAGGATTTTACTTCATGTCTGTGTGACTTATGGATGATGAATTATGCTTATTTCCTATCTAAAAGAAATCATCCATCATTATATACTCCCTTGTATTACTAACATCCTTCTTAAGTATTTTCAATAAGTTTGAAAGGAAAAAGAAGCCACTGCAAAGGGAGGACTTTCAAATGAAAGAGGAGAACATCAAGAACAACACCACCTACTTCTACGAAACAATCAATGGTGTGGTTGTGAGTATCCTAAACCCTTTCATAATGAGAATACTAGGCTCAAGTTGTTTATTACAAATTTAATGAGCCTTGATCAAGATGTATAATGCTTCTCTCTATTTAATGTAAATGCATCCATTCAATTCATTCAAATACTTGATGCATATCTTTAGGGGGAGCCTCTTTTTATATCTTGATTATGTTGAGACTATTACTTTATCTTAGAAATTTCATATAGTCTCTTGCATGAGAGTGAGTTTCTCATGAAGTATTTGCTGGATTCTCCTATCCTAAGCTTAATTGATAATCTAATGCGTATGTTGTTCTTTTGATCATATGTGTTATTTGTTTGATCATTGAATGACTTTCATTAACAATCATGCCTCTTAGTGCCTCATATTCTTTTAATCAATATCTCTCTTGATATGCACTAAGTTAAAAGGAGAATTCATGATTCATTTATACAATTTGTGATCCATTTGTTATATGCTTACAATAACTTGAAAAGGATCACTAGTTGTAAAACTCCCTCTTGTGCAAAATATTTTCATATACTGTCATTGAGTATAGGTCTTAAGCATCTAAAGACTATGGACAAAGCACAATGAAGAGAGCATCTCTATGTGAAGGTACAAAAGGGTAAAACTATCTCCTTTCACTTAAAACTTGTACCTAAATCTTCCTTTTCTACATTCTTTGCATATCTTGTATAAAAGGAAGAGAAAGCATGTCCATGTATTATCCCTGCTTCATATCTAGTTTAATTTCCCAAAATTCATTCATGCTTTAGTGCATCTCTGGTAAAACTAGATGAAGTACTTTTATTGTCAAAGAGCTTAAAGCTTAACCTTGTAACGAGGATAAGCTGCCTTTGTTTAAAAGGTGGATGGTCCTTAAGTCTCTTTGAAATCCTTAAGGGAAAATGCTTAAATTGTTTACAACATGCTTTCGTAAGTGCATAAATTGTCATGAGCATCACACTTATACTATGACACAATGCACTTCACAATTTGTATGACATAGATATGTTCTCATTAACCTAATTATGTGCAATTGGCATTTAGGGCCAAAATATGTGTTCCTCTCCATGCACATACTTAGGGGGAGCAATCTATGTTATATAGAACTATGATCATGCTTAATTTGATATATCCTCTTGATCATATCTCTTTTATATGCTATGACTAATGTGTTTTTCAAGTGAATTTCAAACCAAGTCATAGGTACATTGAAAGGGAATAGGAGTCTTCGGCGAAGACAAAGCTTCCAATCTACTCTATTGGTATTATCTACCCTTCGCCATCACTCCACAATGTCTCTCCATCTTTGGTATAATCTTCACTCATATGTTTTATTTGCCAAAGGGGAGAAAGTAGTTAGAAAAGGGCTTACATCTCACTCAAAGTATCCGTTTTTGGCGATTCATGCCAAAGGGGGAGAAAGTATGAGCCCAAAGCAAAAGGACCGCACCACCACCCTATTTTAAAAATTAATGTTTTTCAATTGGTAAATTTCAAATTGGTATCTCTTTGTGTTCTAAAGGGGGAACAAGTAGTATTTTCAAAATTGATGTCTTAAAACCCTCTTGAACACTAAGAGGAGAATTTATTGAGGGGGAGTTTTGTTTAGTCAAAGGAAAAGCATTTCAAACAAAAGGAGAAAATTTCAAATCTTGAAAATGCTTCTCAAAATCTTATTCATTTACCTTTGACTATCTTGCAAAAGGACTTTGAAAAGAATTTACAAAAGAATTTGCAAAAACAAAACATGTGATGCAAGCGTGGTCCAAAATGTTAAAAATAAAGAAACAATCCATGCATATCTAGTAAGTAATATTTATTGGCTCAATTCCAAGCAACCTTTGCACTTACATTATGCAAACTAGTTCAATTATGCACTTCTATATTTGCTTTGATTTGTGTTGGCATCAATCACCAAAAAGGGGGAGATTGAAAGGGAATTAGGCTTACACCTAGTTCCTAAATAATTTTGGTGGTTGAATTGCCCAACACAAATAATTGGACTAACTAGTTTGCTCTAGTGTATAAGTTATACAGGTACCAAAGGTTCACACTTAGCCAATAAAAAGACCAAGTATTGGGTTCGACAAAAGAGCAAGGGACAACCGAAGGCACCTCAGGTCTGGCGCACCGGGCTGTCCGGTGTGCCACCGGACATGTCCGGTGCACCAGAGAACTCCAACTCCAAACTCATCACCTTCCGGAAATTCCAGAGGCGACTCCGCTATAATTCACCGGACTGTCCGGTGTACACCGGACATGTCCGGTGCTCCAAGGAAGAGCGGCCTCTGGAACTCGCCAGCCTCGGGAATTCAGAACGGCAGCTCCGCTATAATTCACCGGACATGTCCGGTGTACACCGGACTGTCCTGTGTAACTACGGGGCAACGGCTACTTCGAGCCAACGGTCACCTGCGGACGCATTTAATGCGCGTCAGAGCGCGCAGAAGTCAGACACGCGCGTTGTGGCGCACCGGACAATCTACAGTACATGTCCGGTGCGCCACCGGACATCCGGCGGGCCCAGAAGTCAGAGCTCCAACGGTCGAAACCCCAACGGCCTGGTGACGTGGCTGTCGCACCGGACATGTCCAGTGTGCACCGGACTGTCCGGTGCACCATACGACAGACAGCTTTCACCAACGGCTAGATTTTGGTTGGTGGCTATAAATACCACCCCAACCGGCCACTTCAAGGTGTGGGAGCCCAAGCAACATTCCAAGTCATCTAGTTGACATACTCAAGCCCTCCCAACCACATATATTCATTGATCCATCCTATACACAAGATTTAGACCACTACAACCAATACAAGTGCCACAAAAGAGAGAGCAAGCAAAAGAGAGCTACTCATTTGAGTTTAGCACTAGTGCCTTGTGAGATTCATCGAGAGATAGTGTGTGCTTCATCTTTGTGTTCATTTGCGCGTGGAGTTTTGACTCCCATTGAACTTCCTCAAAATTTTTGGAGGCTTGTAAAAGCTAGCAAGAGACACCAAAGTGTGTGGTGGTCCTTGTGGGATCGAGAGTGATCCTTGAGAAGAAGAAGAGCTCGCCGATCCTTGTGTGATCGGGGGAGAGAGGGAAAGGGTTGAAAAAGACCCGTCCTTAAGTGGACTCCTCAACGGGGACTAGGCCTTCGAGGGCCGAACCTCGGTAAAACAAATCACCCGTGTCCATTGTGTTTATTGCCTGTGATTTGTTTGTTTTCCTTGCTCTAAGTTTTCTTGCACCATTATTTGCTAATATCATTTGGTGTTGCTTCAAGTTAAATTCCCATTTAGTGAAAGCAACACGGTGCAAGAAAGAACTTGTCCTAGTGCTCTTCTCATCTAAGGGTTCTTGCTTTGTTATTCTATAACTTATTAATTGTATTGATTTATCTCTCCCGCATTATTTAGCAATACTCTTTTCAAGCAAGAACTTAGTTTCTATACTCCGATATTTGTATATATCTTGTTCTAACCACTAATCAAGGGATCTAGTTGGGGGATAAAGTTTTAATTTTCAGGTTCCGCCTATTCACCCCCCCTCTAGGCGACTTTCAACAACGGGTCAGAATTCAAGAATCTTCAAGTGGAGGAGTTCCTTGAGGAGGAGGGGATCAAGCATGAGTTCTCCGCTCCCTACACACCTCAGCAAAATGGTGTGGTAGAGAGGAAGAACAGGACGCTCATCGATATGGCGAGGACTATGCTTGGAGAGTTCAAGACCCCCGAGCGTTTTTGGTCGGAAGCTGTGAACACGGCTTGCCACGCCATCAACAGGGTCTATCTTCACCGCCTCCTCAAGAAGACTTCATAAGAGCTGCTAACTGGTAACAAACCCAATGTGTCTTATTTTCGTGTATTTGGGAGCAAGTGTCATATTCTTGTGAAGAAAGGTAGAACCTCTAAATTTGCTCCCAAAGCTGTAGAAGGGTTTTTATTAGGTTATGACTCAAATACAAAGGCGTATAGGGTCTTCAACAAATCATCGGGTTTGGTTGAAGTCTCTAGCGATGTTGTATTTGATGAGACTAATGGCTCTCCAAGAGAGCAAGTTGTTGATCTTGATGATGTAGATGAAGAAGACGTTCCAACAGCCGCGATACGCACCATGTCGATTGGAGATGTGCGGCCTCAGGAACAATTGGAGCAAGATCAACCGTCTTCCTCAACTTTGGTGCATCCCCCAACCCAAGATGACGAACAGGTACCTCAAGTGGAGGCGCATGATCAAGGGGGAGCACAGGATGTTCAAGTTGAAGAGGAAGAAGCACCTCAGGCACCTCCAGCCCAAGTTCGAGCAATGATCCAAAGGGATCATCCCGTCGACCAAATATTGGGTGATATTAGCAAGGGAGTAACTACTCGTTCAAGATTAGTTAATTTTTGTGAACATTACTCCTTTGTCTCTTCTATTGAGCCTTTCAGGGTAGAAGAGGCCTTGCTACATCCGGACTGGGTATTGGCCATGCAGGAGGAACTCAACAACTTCAAGCGCAATGAAGTTTGGACACTGGTGCCTCGTCCCAAGCAAAATGTAGTGGGAACCAAATGGGTGTTCCGCAACAAACAGGACGAGCACGGGGTGGTGACGAGGAACAAGGCTCGACTTGTGGCAAAAGGTTATGCCCAAGTCGCAGGTTTGGACTTTGAGGAGGCGTTTGCTCCTGTGGCTAGGCTAGAATCAATTCGTATTTTGCTAGCATATGCCGCTCACCATTCTTTTAGGTTGTACCAAATGGATGTGAAGAGCGCTTTCCTCAACGGGCCGATCAAGGAGGAGGTGTACGTGGAGCAACCCCCTGGCTTCGAGGATGAACGGTACCCCGACCATGTGTGTAAGCTCTCTAAGGCGCTCTATGGACTTAAGCAAGCCCCAAGAGCATGGTATGAATGCCTTAGAGACTTTTTAATTGCTAATGCTTTCAAGGTTGGGAAAGCCGATCCAACTCTTTTCACTAAGACTTGCGATGGTGATCCTTTTGTGTGCCAAATTTATGTCGATGACATAATATTTGGTTCTACTAACCAAAAGTCTTGTGAAGAGTTCAGCAGGGTGATGACGTAGAAATTCGAGATGTCGATGATGGGCGTGTTGAACTACTTCCTTGGGTTCCAAGTGAAGCAACTCAAGGACGGCACTTTCATCTCCCAAACAAAGTACACGCAAGACTTGCTAAAGCGGTTTGGGATGAAGGACGCCAAGCCCGCAAAGACTCCGATGGGAACCAACGGACACACCGACCTCAACAAAGGAGGTAAGTCCATTGATCAAAAGGCATACCAGTCTATGATAGGGTCTTTACTTTATTTGTGTGCTAGTAGACCGGATATTATGCTTAGCGTATGCATGTGTGCTAGATTTCAATCCGATCCTAAGGAGTGTCACTTAGTGGCTGTGAAGCGAATTCTTCGATATTTAGTCGCTACGCCTTGCTTCGGGATCTGGTATCCAAAGGGGTCTAACTTTGACTTGATTGGATACTCAGATTCCGACTATGCTGGATGTAAGGTCGATAGGAAGAGTACATCAGGGACGTGCCAATTCTTAGGAAGGTCCCTGGTGTCGTGGAACTCTAAGAAACAAACTTCCGTTGCCCTATCCACCGCTGAGGCCGAGTACGTTGCCGCAGGACAGTGTTGCGCGCAACTACATTGGATGAGGCAAACCCTCCGGGACTTTGGCTACAATCTGAGCAAAGTCCCACTCCTATGTGACAATGAGAGTGCTATCCGAATAGCGGAAAATCCTGTTGAGCACAACCGCACAAAGCACATTGACATCCGGCATCACTTTTTGAGAGACCACCAGCAAAAGGGAGATATCAAAGTGTTTCATGTTAGCACCGAGAACCAGCTAGCCGATATCTTCACTAAGCCTTTAGATGAAAAGACCTTTTGCAGGCTGCATAGTGAGCTAAATATCCTAGATTCGCGGAACTTGGATTGATTTATAGCATACATGTGTTTATGCCTTTGATCATGTTCCTTATGCTTTTTGTTGCTTACTTGTGGTGCTCAAGTTGTACAAACACTCCTCGGACCTCACAAGTCCATGTGCAAGTGATGCACATATTTAGGGGGAGTTGTGTTACAACTTGACCCTTTGAGACTAACCGTTTGCTTGAGTTTGCTTGATTTAGTCTCAAAGGAGGTTTGAAAGGGAAAAGGTGGACTTGGACCATGAAAGACTTCCACTGCACTCCGATGAGAGGGTAACTTATTCCAAGTTCATCTCATGTACTCTTATTGCCTTTGTATTCTTATTTGAAGATTTTGGTGAGGCAATGGGGTTAAAGGGCCAAGATTGATCCCGTTTTGGTGCTTGACGCCAAAGGGGGAGAAAATAAAGGCCAAAGCAATAGATGGATCAGCTACCACTTGAGAAATTTTGAAAATAGTAGAATAGAACTTTTGGTTTGTCAAAACTCTTGTCTCTTGTGTCAAAAGTTGGCCTCTTGTGGGGAGAAGTGTTGATTATGGGAAAAAGGGGGAGTTTTTGAAATCCTTGATAAATTTCTTTTGGAATACCTCTCTTTATGTCTCTACAAGTGGATTTGACTTAGAGATAGGAAATTGAGTTTGATTTGCAAAAACAAACCAAGTGGTGGCAAAGAGTGATCCATATATGTCAAATTTGATTCAAAACAACTTTTGGTTTTCATTTGCATTGATATTGCACTTGTTCTAGTTGCTTTATGTTGTGTTGGCATAAATCACCAAAAAGGGGGAGATTGAAAGGGAAATGTGCCCTTGGGCCATTTCTAAGTATTTTGGTGATTGAGTGCCAACACAAGTGCTTTTGTGTTGATCTATGCAATGTGGTGAACAAAGTGCAAATCAAGTCAAAAGGTATGTTTCTAGACTTAGTACATTGTTTTATGGACTAATGTATTGTGTCTAAGTGCTGGAAACAGGAAAAATTGAATTGGAAATGAGATGGCTTTGTTCAGCCAAAGTCTACTCGGTCTGGGTGCACCGGACTGTCCAGTGGTGCACCGAACAGTGTCCGGTGGTGCACCGGACAGTGTTCGGTGCGCTAGACTGGCTCTGGCGAACAGGCTGCTCTCGGGACTTCGACGGCGGTGTACGGCTAAAATTCACCGATCTGTCTGGTGGTTCACCGGACTGTCCGGTGAGCCGTTCACAGGCGAACTCGTCGCTCTCGTGAGATGATTAACGGCGTACGGCTAAAATTCACCGGTCTGTCCGGTGGTGCACCGGACTGTCTGGTGAGTCAACAGTCAGCCGGGGCAACGGTCGGCTGAGGATTCCGCGCGTGACGCGTGGGCGAGCCAACGGTCACATTGGTGCACCGGACTGTCCGGTGTGCACCGGACAGTGTCCGGTGCGCCAACGGCTCTCACACTCCAACGGTCGGCTTCGCCAAATAAGGAAGGATATCTGCACCGGACAGAGTCCGGTGGTGCACCGGACTGTCCGGTGCGCCAGTTGACAGAAGGCAAGATCTGCCTTCCAGGATTGCTCTCAACGGCTCCTAGCTGCCTTAGGGCTATAAAAGGGACCCCTAGGCGCATGGAGGAGCACACCAAGCATTCCTTGAGCAATCTTGATCACTCACACTTCATTCTTGCGCACTTGTTCGACATTCTAGTGATTTGAGCTCCGTTCTAGTGTGCTAGTCTTTTGAGCTTAAGTCTGGGTCTTGTGTGTGCGTGTTCGCTGTGATCTTTGTGTCTTGTGTGAGTTGCTAATCCCTCCCTTGCTCCGTGTTTCTTTGTGAACTTCAAGTGTAAGGGCGAGAGGCTCCAAGTTGTGGAGATTCCTCGCAAACGGGATTAAGAAAAGCAAGCAAACACCATGGTATTCAAGTGGGTCTTTGGACCGCTTGAGAGGGGTTGATTGCAACCCTCGTCCGTTGGGACGCCACAACGTGGAGTAGGCAAGCATTGGTCTTGGCCGAACCACGGGATAACCACCGTGCCATCTCTGTGATTGATCTCTTGTTGGTTATTGTGTTTTGTTGAAGACTCCTCTCTAGCCACTTGGCGGTTATTGCGCTAACACTTAACCAAGTTTTGTGGCTTAAGTTTTAAGTGTTACAGGATCATCTATTCACCCCCCCCCTCTAGGTGCTCTCACCTGGGAAGGGCCATTCGTCATCGCCAAGGTCTTGAAGCCCGGAACGTACAAGCTGGCCAACAGCCAAGGCGAGGTCTACAGCAACGCTTGGAACATCCAACAGCTACGTCGCTTCTACCCTTAAGATGTTTTCAAGTTGCTCGTATACTTCGTTCACACACCAAGTCTGGTCGTCAAGGAAGGGTCAGCCTTGCTTCGGCAAAGCCCGACCCTCCCTCGGGGGCTAGAAGGGGGCAACCCCCTCTGCGTCAAAATTTTCCTCGAAAAAAGAAAAAAAAAATCTTTTTTGCCAGAATGCCTTTCGTGCTCTTCGACTAATTCAAAAGTGGATCCTGAAAACGACGGAGTACACGTAAGCAGCCAAGGCTGACCGAGCCGAGGGACTCCTACGCCTCCGGGATACGGATACCTCACTCATCACCTTCTGCGATAAGTAACTCGCGCTCGGATAAGTGACTCCGCAGACCGAACAAGTCTTCATGCTCGAGAGCTCCTCTGCCGAAATGATTTTTCGGGCCTTCTCGACTGCGTCGGTAACAGAACCCTATGGACGAGTAAGAGCGCGCGTAAGCGGCAAGGCCGACCGAGCCGAGGGATTCCTACGCCTCCGGGATACGGATACCTCACTCATCGCCTTCTGTGAAAAGCAACTCTCGCCCGCACGAACAATTCTGTTACCGACAAACGAGTCTGGATACTCGAAACAAGAGGAAAAGAAACACAGCTTTACAACACGACGACGGTGTGTTTAGGCCTCGGCGGCCGCAGAAAACATACACACACTACAAGACAACCTGATCCTGCAGGCTCGGACGTCGACAGCCGAAGGGGGCAGCAGCACCCTCGGCATCAACTACACCTTCGGCGGGGTCTGACCTAGCCTCGGACGGCGACGCGGTCGGAGGGCCCCCACTCTGAAGGACGACATCAGCACCACACCCGGGCCATCACCGCCAGGGTCTTCTTCAAGAATCCGACCCGAGCAGGCGGCTCGGCCGGCCACCCCGAGGCCTCGGCCAGCTGTCCCCCAAAGACATCAGCTCGGCTTGTGGCCTCGGCAGCTGTAGCATCCCAAAAACCCTAACCCCCCCCCCTAATCTTTTCCCCCTTCATTTCATTCTTCTCCCCTAACTCTACCCCTAGGTCACCGAATCATATGCATACACTTAAAATGATTTGAGCACCTCACATAGATCATGCTTATCACCCAAGTTCATTTAGAGAATTTTTGTTAGGGGAAAAGAAACAAAAAGACACAAAAGTAGAAAAGAAAAGGAAAAAGAATTAGAATTAGAATTAGAAAAAGAAAAAGGAAATCTCTCTCCCCTCCCTCGGCTGGGCCGATTTCCAGCCCAGCTCACGCGCGCCCGCCTCCTCCCCTCTCTTTCGGCCCAGGCGGCCCATTCCGCGCGCCGCTTCCACCCACTGACACCCGGGCCCCGCCCGTCAGCGCCTCACCGCCCTCTCTCTTGCACGGACTCCTCTCGCTGGCAGCCAGGGCCCACTTGTCAGCTCCTTCTCCCTCGCCCATCCCTCACCAGCGCGATCACCGCCGAGCGCCCCTCGCCTCGTCGCCTCGCCATTAATGCTCGCCAGCCTACGCGACAACCCCGCCGCTGTGCTTGAGCCGACCTCTCACCCCCTCAACCTGCCCGAGCCGTCCCAATCGGCGTTAACGCCATCCCCGCCCTCACGGCAAGCTCGTCGGTGCTTGCCGCCTCCCCCATCCCCCTCCCTCCTCCGAGCGCCTATAAAAGAACCCGCTCGAGCCCCGTCTTCGCCACACAACTCTAGCCATCCCCACTGCCCTCCTCCCCGTGCGGTTCAAGCAAGCGCCGCCGTGCTCCCTGCCTTGCTCCGGTGAGCTTCCTTCCCCCTCTCTAGCTTTTCGCTGTTCAATTAAACTATGGCCGAAGCTCCGCCACACGCTCACGATCACAGGGCACCACCTTGCCTCCCCTATCGTGGCCGGGAACCTCACCGGCGGCTTCGCCGCCGTGGGCATCCGCCACTGCGCCGTGGACCGGCCGCCATAGGCCCCCGCAGGCCAAATTCGCCCCACCCCTGTGACCCACTTCACCCGCCCGTGCTTCGCCACCGCTTCCCCGCCAGAGAACCGGACCGACGGCGGAGAACCGTCGTGGAGTTCGCCGCCGACCGGCCCTGGTCGAGCCTCTCCCCCCCTCCGTTGCCGAGTAACGCCGTCAGCCCCCCTCTCTCCCTAGCTGGTGGGCCCGCGCTACGGCGCCGTCCCCACCCCCGCTTCCTCGCTGCTGGGCCGTTTGGGCCGCAAAAGCGCCCGCGCCCGCGCTGTGTGGGCCGAAATCCCCCCTGGCCCAGTTAGCTGGGGAATTCCTTCTCTTTTTCTTTTCCTATTTCTTTTTCTCATTTTCACATATATAATTAGATGCTAATATTTTATGCACCAAAAATTGTCTAAATAAATTATTAGGGCACAAAAATAATAAAGTATAAAATTTGCACACCCCACAAAGGTCACTATGTTTGATGTATTGTTATTATCTGTGTTTAATTAGCGGAAGAGAGATCCGATCCTCCGGAACTCTTAGCTCCGGAAGAAGGGCAAGAACTCGACCCCTCCAAGATTAACCTCTTGTGCCAGGAAAGCTTCGACGAAGGCAAGTCCATCTTTCCCTTGATGCATTATTTACCTATTTCTCTCTACCACCGCCTAAGCCAGGATTATGGGATGGGAATCGAATTGCATGGTGAGTATGAGTGAGTCTGCATTAACTATTACTGTGATTAAAAGATATGGGGCAAGTGAAAAGGGTATAAGTGGATTGTTTTCCAAAAGAGTGTGATGAAGGGTCTTCACCCTCATCACCTGATGGAGTAGGATGATCAGGGACTCCCTGGTTTAGGGGAGGGCCTAAGGTGTTGGCTCAGCTGGTTTAGGCGTGAGCAGAAGGATCGTCCTCTCATATAAGGACCGGTTTGTCATCTTTCATTACTTGTACTCTCAAAAAGTACAACCACTCGAGGCTGTGTGGGCAGCCACTCAATCTAAACTCGTACGGTCCAACCCCAGGGTTATGAAGGCTGGGGTAGCACCGGGGGGATAAGGAGGGGAATGTTTGTCCGGTCTGGACATGGCGGTGGCCTGACTCCTTCCGGTATAACCGTTAAGGTTCGGACGTACGAGGAAGGAAAGAGATTCGGATTCGGGTCTCATTGGCCATGAGATCGCAGAGCCGGACTAGTGGGTAAAGTGTACCCCTCTGCGCAGAGTCTAAACCTATTCGAATAGTCCGTGTCCACTGGTATGGACGAGTCTGGTATGGTATGACAATTAGTGTTTCTACTACCACCGGGAACTGGGAAATGTGTGTGTATGTTCTGGAAAGAAAGTGGTACCACGGGAGCAGGAAGCTCAGTGGTGGTCAAGCAAGTGTTACTTTTATTTTCTTGGGAAAGCCATAAACAACGAGTACTGCCTTTCTCTGAAAAAGTATGAGTGACTTCAACTCCACCATATAAAGCATGTACCATATAGGTCATTTACTCTTTACGGGAGCCGGGTGGGCTTGCGGAATACCTAGTGTATTCACCCAGATTTATTTATGTTTTTCAGCAGCTGAAGATTTCTTTTCTGCCATGCTTGATTGATGGGGCTGTGTCTTCACCCAGTTCTGCCTGTGGCCTAGGCTATTATATCTTCCACTGCGCTTTATGTTTTTCAGCTCACTTTCGAGCTTGTATCCTTGGTTTGTAATAACATTATTCAGACTCTGTAACTATTTGAAGTAATGAATGTGGTTACTAGCCTCCTGGGACTAGTAATTGTATCACATTTGAGTCCCAAAGGACCGGGACGCTTCAGGTGGTATCAGAGCCTGTAGAACTGGCCGTAGACCGTAGCCCTGACCTTAAAAAGTTGCCTCAACAAGAAAACACCTCTTACCCCCAAGAAACACTCTCCCCTTTCCCCGATATTAACAGACCCTTCTTTTCTTCTACCAGATGGAAGACTCCTGGGTTATTAGGACATCCTATTGCTGAGGGGAAGAAGGATTTCCTCACCTCTTACGGAGTTGCGCGCTACGCATGGGGATCCGTAAGAAGCCCGAATATGTATGGAAGGAATACCTCGAGAATGGTATAGAAAAGTGCTCCATGGCAGTCTACCTGGGAGAAAGCCGAAACTACCCAAACCACCCTCCCTTCCAAGTCAACTTCACCGGACACCGCTTCCCAGACACTTGCCAAAGTGTAGCCCGAAAAGCCCTTAAACAGCTATGCCAAAACTACATCCAAGAGATCTCTGAAACCCCCCTTCGTTATTTCCCACCCAACAACAAAAATACCCCCACCTGGAGGAAAAGACTCCAGGCTCTGTCAGGGAGAGATCCAACCGAGGATGACCCCACCATTGTCTACATGGCCGGATACCTCCACACCCTCGATAACCACTACGATGACCTCTCCTCCCACTGCACCCACCTAAACTCCTGGGTGGAAAGCCTAGAGCGGCAAGTCAGAGAACTTAAACAAGAGAAGGCATCCCTCGAAGAGTGTCTCGACATAGCAGAAGGCGAGGAGGCCAATACCCGTGAGGCTTATCGGACCTTGAAGATGGACTATGACAAGAAACTAAAGAAGCTCGCCCCCAAAAAGAAAATCCAGAAGAAGACCACCAACCGAGGATGCCAAACGGAGAAGAAGAAAAAGAAGACCCCTCCAGCCCCACCTCCCCCCAGGGTAGATGATTGGTCCGACGCCGAGGATCTATCCCTAGCAAGCCTTGATGATCTTCTCAAGGAGTTTGGGGACACCTTAGAGAAGGAATTCGGTAGTACCTCGGGGAACGCTCTCATGTAGCTCCACCTGTAGTAGTCTTATGCTTGTATTGTGCTGGTGTAATGAATAAAATAACTTGGTTGAAAACAATTTGCATGTGCATGTTAGTGACTCTCTTCCCTGGCAGATGGCTTCGGATAAAACCACGCCTACCGCCTCCGGGATTGGAGCAGGGTTTCCCCTGAGAGCTGAAGGGGAAGCCGTTAGAGAGGAAAGTGAAACCCACCTCCCCGCACCCCCACCACTACCCTTAGACCCAAGTTCTAGCCAATCAAACCCGACTCATCGAGGTCCTCACTCGAAATCTAGAAAATCAACGGCCAAATGGTGGAAGACCGCAAGACAGAATGGGGGATTTCCTGAGACTCAAGCCTCCCACGTTCGCCGGATCAAGCAATCCCCTCGATGCCGACGATTGGATGCGCACGATCAAAAGAAAGTTGGAAGCCATCGGTTGCCCAGAAAATCAGCGTGTTCAACTGGCTGCCCATCAGCTTTCCAGGATGGCCTTAGCCTGGTGGGACACCTTCAACGTCACCATCAGAGATGCTACCTGGGAGGAATTTGAAGCAGCTTTCCGGGAGCACCATGTGCCCCAAGGACTTGTGCAGCTCAAGGAAGACGAGTTCCAAGAATTGACTCAAGACGGAAGATCTGTCAGCAATTATGTGCACAAGTTCACGGAATTAGCCCGCTACGCGCCAGATGACGTCAGTACCGAGGGCAAGAAGATGGCCCGTTTCCTGAAGGGACTCAGGCCAGAACTCAAGACAATTCTGGCTAGCCAAGACTTCCTCAGTTTCTCCCACCTGTCCAACAAGTCCATGCAAGTTGAAAGGGCAAAGGAGGAGGAAAAAGGGCATCTCAAAAGAAAGTTCCAAGTCCTCCGGGCTCAGCAGCAAGACCGGCACCAGAAGACTCGATCATTTGGATTTCCACCCAAGGGGCCAAACTTCAGTAGACCAGCTGGACCCACTTCGTCACGATTCAGCCAGCAAAGTCAGAGCTCTTTCCATTCCCCTCAGTGGCAAGCAACCAACCCCCGGCAAATGCGTGTTGGCACTGTGGTGATCCCAGTCACTTCAAGAACAACTGTCCGCAGCTGAAGCCACCAGGACCCGCCTACTCCAACTCGGTGAATGGCCCCAAGAATACCTCAGCATCCGCCCCCAAGGCGCCCTCCACCGTCAGCCAGCAGATCAAGGCTCCGTACCAAGGAAGGGCACGAGTAAATCACGTCGATGCCCAGGAAGCTCAGCAGGCTCCGGGAGTAGTGCTCGGTGAGTTCCTTGTTGAATTTACTCCCGCTATCGTACTTTTTGATTCTGGAGCATCCCACTCCTTCATAGCCACTAGTTTTGTGGAAAAGCATGGCATTCCCTCTACTCCTATGGAGATTCCCTTAGTCACCCGAACCCCAGGGTCCAACCTTCTATGCCAGCTAAAATGCTCCCAAGTCAGAATCCTTTTAAGTGGGGTAGTATTCCTAGCAGACTTAACCATCTTGCCATCCAAAGGAATTGATGTGATCCTAGGGATGGATTGGCTAACTGAGCACAAAAGGCATCATCAGTTGCGCAGACAGGACCGTCCTCCTCATCGACCAGCAGGGAAAGTCAGTCTCTTGTCAGGCACAGCCACCCGCCAGTGACCCAATGATGTTCAACCTAGCAACGGAAAGTATATCAGTAGTAGAAGAATTCATGGACGTATTTCTAGAAGAATTGTCAAGAATGCCGCCAGAAAGAGAAGTGGAGTTCCACATAGATCTGATCCCTGGAACAGCACTCATCGCGAAGAGACCATACCGCATGGCTCCAACCGAGTTAGCAGAACTGAAGCTTCAAATCGCAGATCTTCAGCAAAAAGGGTACATTCGTCCTAGCTCATCACCTTGGGGAGCACCAGTCCTGTTCGTCTCTAAGAAGGATGGAAGCATGAGAATGTGTATTGATTACCGATCGTTAAATGAAGTTACCATCAAGAACAAGTATCCACTTCCTCGGATTGATGACCTCTTCGATCAGCTTCAAGGAGCCAAGTACTTCTCCAAGATAGACCTAAGATCTGGTTACCACCAATTGAGGATCAAGGAAGCAGACATCCAAAAGACTGCATTTGTCACCCGGTACGGGCAATACGAATTCACAGTAATGTCGTTCGGACTGACAAACGCACCCACCTTTTTCATGAACCTCATGAATAAAGTGTTTATGGAAGAGCTAGATAAGTTTGTCGTAGTCTTCATCGACGACATCCTTATTTACTCCAAGAACCGTGAAGACCATATGCGTCACCTTCGGATCGTCCTCGGAAAGCTCAGAGCACACCAACTTTATGCTAAACTCAGTAAATGTGAATTCTGGTTGGAAAAGATAGCCTTCCTTGGGCATATCTTAACCGCAGAAGGGATAGAAGTGGACCCTTCCAAAGTGGAAGCAGTATCAAAATGGAGGCAACCAACCAACGTCAGTGAAGTTCGAAGCTTCCTAGGAATGGCAGGGTATTACCGCCGCTTCATCAAAGGATTCTCCAGCATAGCAAGACCAATGACAGGACTTCTTAAGAAAGACCATAAATTTGTGTGGACCCCAAAATGCGAAGGAAGTTTCCAAATCATAAAGGAGAAACTTACAACGGCACCCGTTCTATCGCTGCCAGATATTCATCAAGATTTTGTCGTCTTCTGTGATGCCTCGAGGCAAGGCTTAGGGTGTGTGCTAATGCAAAACGAGAAAGTCATTGCTTACGCATCACGCCTACTCAAGCCGCACGAACAGAATTACCCCACCCATGATTTGGAATTAGCAGCCATAGTGCATGCCTTGAAGATATGGAGGCATTACCTGATCGGAAACAAATGCCACATTTTCACCGATCACAAGAGTCTGAGGTATATATTCACTCAACCAGATCTCAACCTTCGTCAGCGAAGATGGTTAGAACTGATCAAGGATTATGACCTAGAAATTCACTATCACCCCGGGAAAGCCAACGTGGTAGCCGACGCCCTCAGTCGAAAACCATTCAGAATAAAAGGAACCAATTTTCTAGAAGATTGGAAGAAAGAATCAGCACAGCTAAATGCATGTCTGGGGAACAACGACAGTCTCGAAGTCAAACCAATGCTAGAGGACCTCATCTGCAAAGCTCAACATCTAGACTCAGAGACAACAAGGCTTGTGGAGAAAGCCCGCAAGGAACAACTCCCGGACCTCAAGACAGATGACCAAGGAGTCCTTTGGTTCAAACACCGTCTGTGTGTACCAAAAGGGGAGGCCCGAGAAGTCCTACTCAAGGAAGCCCACGACTCGGCCTACTCCATCCACCTAGGAACTACCAAGATGTACCTGGACCTCAAAACTAGATACTGGTGGAAAGGAATGAAGAAAGAAATAGCTCAGTTTGTGGCTCGATGTGACATCTGCCAACGGACGAAGGCCGAACACCAAAAACCTGCAGGCCTATTACAACCCCTCCCGATACCTGAATGGAAGTGGGAAGAAATAGGCATGGACTTTGTAACCGGACTGCCTCGGACGCAAAAAGGGAATGATTCCATCTGGGTAATAATAGATCGCCTCACCAAGGTAGCCCATTTCATCCCAGTGAAAACTACCTTTGGAGGAGCCACCCTTGCCCGGATTTACCTCAAGGAGATAGTCAGACTCCATGGCATCCCAAGGAAGATAGTGTCAGACAGAGGAACCCAGTTCACATCCAAATTCTGGACAAGCCTTCAGAAAGCTATGGGCACCAAGGTAGATTTCAGTACCGCTTATCACCCTCAGACAGATGGGCAGACAGAGAGAGTCAACAAAGTCCTTGAAGATCTGTTAAGGGCATGTGTGTTAGCTTTTGATAGAAGTTGGGAATCCAGTCTACCCTACGCAGAGTTCTCATACAACAATAGCTATCAGGCCAGCATCAAGATGTCGCCATTCGAAGCACTGTATGGACGGAAATGCCAGACCCCTCTCATGTGGTCCAACGTGGGGGAAAAAGCACTAGAGGGACCTGCCTTTGTCAAAGAGGCGGAAGAGAAAGTTGCACTGATCCGCAGAAGGTTGCTTGAAGCTCAAAGTCAGCAGAAGAGTTACGCAGACAACAGGCGGAGGGAACTCCGATTTGAGGAAGGAGACTTCGTCTACCTCAAGGTTTCTCCAATGCGTGGTGTCAGGAGGTTCCAAGTCAAAGGGAAGCTAGCCCCACGTTTTGTAGGTCCCTATCCCATCATTGGCAAGGTAGGACCCGCAGCATACCGCCTGGAACTACCAGAATCCATGTCCGACATCCACAATGTGTTTAACGTATCCCAGCTCCGCAAATGCCTGCAAGCACCAGAAAGTCACCTCAAAGAAGAGACAGTGCAGATTCAGAAAGACCTTCAGTACCGTGAAAAGCCAGTGAAGATTCTGGACTCAGCAGTCAGAAAGACCCGCACCTCAGAAGTAAAGCTTTGTAAAGTTCAGTGGAGCAGAGAAGGAGAAGAGGAAGCTACCTGGGAGAGTGAGGACTTCTTGAGGAGGGAATACCCTTATCTTTTCCCAAATCCAGTCTAAATCTCGAGGGCGAGATTCCTTTAAGTGGGGTAGGTTTGTAGCATCCCAAAAACCCTACCCCCCCTAATCTTTTTCCCCCTTCATTTCATTCTTCTCCCCTAACTCTACCCCTAGGTCACCCAATCATATGCATACACTTAAAATGATTTGAGCACCTCACATAGACCATGCTTATCACCCAAGTTCATTTAGAGAATTTTTGTTAGGGGAAAAAGAAACAAAAAGACACAAAAGTAGAAAAGAAAAGGAAAAAGAATTAGAATTAGAAAAAGAAAAAGGAAATCTCTCTCCCCTCCCTCGGCTGGGCCGATTTCCAGCCCAGCTCGCGCGCGCCCGCCTCCTCCCCTCTCTTCCGGCCCAGGCGGCCCATTCCACGCGCCGCTTCCGCCCACTGACACCCGGGCCCCGCCCGTCAGCGCCTCACCGCCCTCTCTCTCGCGCGGACTCCTCTCGCTGGCAGCCAGGGCCCACTCGTCAGCTCCTTCTCCCTCGCCCATCCCTCACCGGCGCGATCACCGCCGAGCGCCCCTCGCCTCGTCGCCTCGCCATTAATGCTCGCCAGCCTACGCGACAACCCCGCCACTGTGCTTGAGCCGACCTCTCACCCCCTCAGCCTGCCCGAGCCGTCCCAATCGGCGTTAACGCCATCCCCGCCCTCACGGCAAGCTCGCCGGTGCTCGCCGCCTCCCCCATCCCCCTCCCTCCTCCGAGCGCCTATAAAAGAACCCGCTCGAGCCCCGTCTTCGCCACACAACTCCAGCCATCCCCACTGCCCTCCTCCCCGAGCGGTTCAAGCAAGCGCCGCCATGCTCCCTGCCTTGCTCCGGTGAGCTTCCTTCCCCCTCTCTAGCTTTTCGCTGTTCAATTAAACTATGGCCGAAGCTCCGCCACACGCTCACGATCACAGGGCACCACCTTGCCTCCCCTATCGTGGCCGGGAACCTCACCGGCGGCTTCGCCGCCGCGGGCATCCGCCACTGCGTCGTGGACCGGCCGCCATAGGCCCCCGCAGGCCAAATTCGCCCCACCCCTGTGACCCACTTCACCTGCCCGTGCTTCGCCACCGCTTCCCCGCCAGAGAACCGGACCGACGGCGGAGAACCGCCACGGAGTTCGCCGCCGACCGGCCCCGGTCGAGCCTCTCCCCCCCCCCTCCGTTGCCGAGTAACACCGTCAGCCCCCCTCTCTCCCTGGCTGGTGGGCCCGCGCTACGGCGCCGTCCCCGCCCCCGCTTCCTCGCTGCTGGGCCGTTTGGGCCGCAAGCGCGCCCGCGCCCGCGTGCCCGCGCTGTGTGGGCCGAAATCCCCCCTGGCCTAGTTAGCTGGGGAATTCCTTCTCTTTTTCTTTTCCTATTTCTTTTTCTCATTTTCACATATATAATTAGATGCTAATATTTTATGCACCAAAAATTGTCTAAATAAATTATTAGGGCACAAAAATAATAAAGTATAAAATGTGCACACCCCACAAAGGTCACTATGTTTGATGTATTGTTATTATCTGTGTTTAATTAGCGGAAGAGGGATCCGATCCTCCGGAACTCTTAGCTCCGGAAGAAGGGCAAGAACCCGACCCCTCCGAGATTAACCTCTTGTGCCAGGAAAGCTTCGACGAAGGCAAGTCCATCTTTCCCTTGATGCATTATTTACCTATTTCTCTCTACCACCGCCTAAGCCAGGATTATGGGATGGGAATCGAATTACATGGTGAGTATGAGTGAGCCTGCATTAACTATTACTGTGATTAAAAGATATGGGGCAAGTGAAAAGGGTATAAGTGGATTGTTTTCCAAAAGAGTGCGATGAAGGGTCTTCACCCTCATCACCTGATGGAGTAGGATGATCAGGGACTCCCTGGTTTAGGGGAGGGCCTAAGGTGTTGGCTCAGCTGGTTTAGGCGTGAGCAGAAGGATCGTCCTCTCATATAAGGACCGGTTTGTCATCTTTCATTACCTGTACTCTCAAAAAGTACAACCACTCGAGGCTGTGTGGGCAGCCACTCAATCTAAACTCGTACGGTCCAACCCCAGGGTTTTGAAGGCTAGGGTAGCACCGGGGGGATAAGGAGGGGGAATGTTTGTCCGGTCTAGACATGGCGGTGGCCTGACTCCTTCCGGTATAACCGTTAAGGTTCGGACATACGAGGAAGGAAAGAGATTCGGATTCGGGTCTCATTGGCCATGGGATCGCAGAGCCGGACTAGTGGGTAAAGTGTACCCCTCTGCGCAGAGTCTAAACCTATTCGAATAGTCCGTGTCCACTGGTATGGACGAGTCTGGTATGGTATGACAATTAGTGTTTCTACTACCACTGGGAACTGGGAAATGTGTGTGTATGTTCTGGAAAGAAAGTGGTACCACGGGAGTAGGAAGCTCAGTGGTGGTCAAGCAAGTGTTACTTTTATTTTCTTGGGAAAGCCATAAACAACGAGTACTTGCCTTTCTCTGAAAAAGTATGAGTGACTTCAACTCCACCATATAAAGCATGTACCATATAGGTCACTTACTCTTTACGGGAGCTGGGTGGGCTTGCGGAATACCTAGTGTATTCACCCAGATTTATTTATGTTTTTCAGCAGCTGAAGATTTCTTTTCTGCCATGCTTGATTGATGGGGCTGTGTCTTCACCCAGTTCTGCCTGTGGCCTGGGCTATTATATCTTCCACTGCGCTTTATGTTTTTCGGCTCACTTTCGAGCTTGTATCCTCGGTTTGTAATAACATTATTCAGACTCTGTAACTATTTGAAGTAATGAATGTGGTTACTAGCCTCCTGGGACTAGTAATTGTATCACATTTGTGTCCCAAAGGATCGGGACGCTTCAGCAGCTCAACTCCGGCGTCGGCTCCGCCAGTGGACGACCCTGCCAGGCTCTGGCCAACTACACCTCCTTTTCGAAGCCAACTCTGCCTCCGTCCGTGCTGACACCGCTACCTCTGGCTTCGGCTCATCGAAGGGCGGCCAAGGGGTTTCTTGAACTAAGCAAGAGGGGCCTCAGACAGCAGGGCCGACCGAGCCGAGGGACTCCTACTCCTCCGGGATACGGATACCTCACTCGTCACCTTTGCACGAGGCAACTCAGATAATCGACAAGGCGAGTCTTAGTGCCCAAAATGAAGAAAAGACACGGCTCCGTGCCGAAAATACATACACGTTCAGGCCTCGACAGCCGCAATGAACAAAGCACCGGCACTCAAGGTGCCATTACAAACAGAGCTCTGGTTCCGTCTCCGTGGGAACAAACAACCCCCTAAGATTGGGGGACCCGCGGAGCAATTGAGGGCCGACGGGTGGCTCGCCGCCGCCCGATCCGGCAACAGCGACAACGACCCCCGCCCCGGGCGACGAAGCAACTTCAGCAACGGCTTCGGGGCGGGTGCTACGGCGGGAGGGCTCTTGTTCACCGAGGACGAGAACCAGCCATTCAAGCTGCGAGACGGAGGCCCAGGGGTGCGGGCGGAGTTGGCAATCTCGTCGGTAGAGAAGCCTTCTCCGGCTGCCACCGCCTCAACACCGCGCCAGCGGGCGCCGGACGCCTCAAAGCGCACCAGCAGGTCCTCGCCCTCGCCGGAGCCACCCAGAACATGAGCGCCGCCCTCGCGGCACACGACGCGCTGGGCGACCCACTAACGCGGCTGTCGGCGCGTGGAAGCCTGGACGTGGCTGGCCCGCACGCGGCGCGACCATCGTCCAGACGGAGGATGGAATGCTGCACCCTGGCTGAGCAGCGGCGGTCCGCCTACCCCGGCATGACTGAGGGAGGCCTCCGCGGAGCTGAAAGATGCCTTTCTCCCCCAGACGCCGGGGGAAGAAAAGGGTTACCGACCCACGCAGAGGCGGCCCCCCGACTCGCCTCACCCTCCGCCCCAGCAAGGATGATAAAGATCCTTGAAGCCGAGGGCAGGGCGGAGGCCGCAGCCTGGTTTGCTCATCCCCACCCAGAGGCTGGTGGTCACCTTCTTGGGTGACCACCGGCGAGGGGATGCAGCCAGGCTGCATGATGAAAATCCTTGAAGCCGAACGATGGCTGAGAGGTACCAACTTCCCCGAAGTTGCTTTCCTCCGACGACAAGATGGAAGGATTCTGGGCGTCCCCTGCCCGGTGGCTCGGAAGACGGAGAGACACGATGCATGTGGGGAGCGCGAAGACATGGTTGCCCTCCAAGGGGGTCGCCCCCCTTTTAAAGGCAACTCTCCCTACTTGCGTCCTCAACCATTGCGGGTTGAGTCTTCTCCAACACGCTCCAAGATTCTCCCCCCACGGCGCGGGGGCTGGGTCCCACACGTCATGCAAGCCGGTCCAGGGGAGAAGAAGCCAAACCGCCGCGCGCGGTGCATGCAACCGCCCGACGGTTACAAGCGCTCCTCCACTTTTGCCCAGACCAGCGGGCGAAAGGGCGGGCAGCCATGCAGGCGACATGCGACCGCGCCAAGTGGGCGCACCTCTTCGACTTCCAACGCGCCCAGCATGGAGGACCAGGCCCACGCGTCATGCAACCGGTGCGCCGGTTGCTACGTGTGAGCAACTGCACCGCCACTCACGCCACTACCACGCCTCCTCGATTGCGGGGTCGATACCGCGACTCGAGGCAACCCTGCAGTGCCAGCCAAGCGCGACGGTCAAATGCAGTCAAAATTGGGCTGGCAGTAATGGCGGTGACGGGCGGGCAGAAGCAACGGTCACGTCGTCAGCCAAGCTCACGTCCCATCCAGGGGCAGCGAGGGAGCCCTCTCCCACGACGTGAAGACGGCGCGCCCGTGACCCGTTCCTCAAACGGCTCGCGCATGCGCAACGGCCGCCCCGCGAACCGCTCGCCCCATCGCATTAACTCCACGGCGGGACAGGCGGCGTCTCTGGCAGGGGAAGCAAGCGACGCTTCGCCTTCGCCATAATGACCGCGTCGAAAAAGGGGGATACCCCGAAAAGGACCCTTCTCCGTGAAGGAAACAGGCTCCGAGCCTCCCTACTGATCAGAGGTTCGAAGGCTGGCCCCTCAGAGGGGTTCAACAGCCGCCTCAGAGCACGTGGGCTCCACACCCACTACTGGTCAGAGGTTCGATGGCCGGCCCCTCGAAGGGTTCAACGACCGCCTCAGGCCGCTCGAGCTCCGCACCCACTACTGATCAGGGGTTCGTAGGCTGGCCCTCGAAGGGTTCACAGTCGCCTCAGACACAGAGCGAGGGATGACCATGGGTACGTTCGATACATAACCAAGGCTCGGGCTACGCTCCCGAGGTACCCTAGGACATTTCCGAGACCAGCGGGAGCGATCTTGTAACGGAATCCCATCAGAGGGAGGCATCGAGCCCTCGGACCCCATCGACAGGGGACCAGGTCCGGCAGATCACCCGCAGGTACTTTTGGGTGCGCCTCTGGGCCTCTAGCCGACCCCTATCAAATGGGGCACGGACGTCCGCTCGGATTACCCGCCAGCAGCTCACCGGAGACACCATGTTCGGCGCCACCCGAGGGCAACATGGCGCTTTTCCCCCCTCCTCCTTGCAGAAAGGCGACGCAGGGGCGTATGTAAAAAAGTCGAGTCTGTCCCTGACCGTCCTCTCGCCCTGTGCAGAGGCTCGGGGGCTGCTCTCGCAAACCCGGCTCCGGCCAAACCGTTGACAGCGTCAACATACCAGCCCGAGAACTTGGGACCCGACCGTGCACTCGGGCTACGGCCAGCTCGCATGAGGGAACAACTAGACCAGCCGAAGTGTTGCGAAGCGCATTAAGACCTCGAAGGAGTAAAACTACTCCTCCGAGGCCTCGGGGGCTACACCCGGCGGGTGCGCTCGCGCGCACCCACCGGAACAGAATGCAACCGAAAAAGGCTGGTCCCCTTGCAAAAAATTGCGGCAAAAGCCTCCAAGCGAGTATTAGTACTCCCTTGGAGGCTCGGGGGCTACTGTCGGGGACCATAATTAGGGGTACCCTCAAGATCCCTAAATCTCAGCTGGTAACCCCCATCAGCACAAAGCTACAAAGGCCTGATGGGTGCGATTAAGTCAAGGATCGGTCCATTCAAGGGACATGATCGTGCCCCGCCCGAGCCTAGCCTCGGGCAAGGGAAGCCGACCCCGGAGAACCTCCGCCTCGCCCGAGGACCCCCCTCCAGCAACGGACACACTATCGGCTCGCCCGAGGCCCAGTCTTCACCAAGAAGCAACCTTGGCCACGTCGCCACACCAACCGACCAAATCGTAGGGGCATTCAATGCAAAGGTGGCCTGACACCTTTATCCTGACGCGCGCCCTCCAGTCGATAGAGCCGAAGTGACCGCAGTCACTTCGCCGCTCTACCGACCGGTCTGACAAGAGGACAGCGCCGCCTGCGCCGCTCCGACTGCTGAGCCACCCGACAGAGTGAGGATGACAACAGCCAAGGCTGGCCTCGGGCGTCATAAGAAACTCCGCCTCGCCCGACCCCAGGGCTCGGACTCGGGCTCGGCCCCGGAAGACGGCGAACTCCGCTCCGCCCGACCCAGGGCTCGGACTCGGGCTCAGCCCCGGAAGACGGCGAACTCCGCTCCGCCCGACCTAGGGCTCGGACTCGGGCTTAGCCCCGGAAGACGGCGAACTCTGCTCCGCCCGACCCAGGGCTCGGACATGGGCTCAGCCCCGGAAGACGGCGAACTCCGCTCCGCCCGACCCAGGGCTCGGACATCGGCTCAACCCCGGAAGACGACGAACTCCGCCTCGCCCGACCCCAGGGCTCGGACATGGGCTCAGCCCTAGGAGACGACGGACTCCGCTTCGTCCGACCCCAGGGCTCGGACTCAGCTCTGGCCTCAGCCGACGGTCTCCGCCTCGCCCGACCTAGGGGCTCGGACTCGACCACGGCCACGGGAGACAGACTCGACCTCGACCTCGGAGGAGCCTCCACATCGCCTAACCTAGGGCGCGGACCGACCACATCGATAGGAGGCGCCATCATTACCCTACCCCGAGCTGACTCAGGCTACGGGGAACAAGACCGGCGTCCCATCTGGCTCGCTCCGCCAGATAGGCAATGATGGCGCCCCGCACGCTCTGTGACGACGGCGGCTCTCGGCCCCCTTACGAAAGCAAGAGGACGTCAGCAAGGACTCGACAGCCCCGACAGCTGCCCTCTCGCCAGGCTCCAGCACTCCTCCGACGGCCACGACACCACACGAACCGGGTGCCAAAACCCCTCTGGCTGCCACGATGGCATGTACTTAGGGCGCTAGCTCTCCTCCGCTAGACACGTAGCACTCTGCTACACCCCCCATTGTACACCTGGATCCTCTCCTTACGCCTATAAAAGGAAGGACCAGGGCCCTCTTACAGAGGGTTGGCCCGCGCGGAGAAGGACGGGACGGCGCTCGCTCAAGGCCGCTCGCTCCCACTCCCGCGTGGACGCTTGTATCCCCCTACTGCAAGCGCACCCGACTCAGGCGCGGGGCTAACACGAAGGCCGCGGGATCCACTCTCTCACGTCCGCCTCCCTCCGGCTGCTTCCTTTCCCCCCTTCGCGTTCCGCCTTGCGTCGACCCATCTGGGCTGGGGCACGCGGCGACAATTCACTCGTCGGTCCAGGGACCCCCCGGGTTTCGAAACACCGACAAGGACCGACAAGTTATACGTAGGGATGATCATTTTTAAACCGAAAACCGAATTCGAACCCAAACCGAACCTGAATAGACCGAATTATTGGTCTATTCGGTTTTTGGGTTCGGGTTCGGTTCCTAAATGTGTTATATGTCGGGGTATAGATTCGGGTTCGGTTCCTAACCTTTAAAACCCGAAATGACCGAATAACCCGAAATATAAAAAAGCTCTTAATATGTGATTGTATTATTATATGCTTTATGAACTTATTAGCCAAAAATAATGATATCATCTTAACGATAGTATATATATCTATATATGCTATTTTTTATAGTCACTTGTTATAATAATAGTACTTCCAATTAATTAATCCGTAGATATATTTTAACAAAAGATATTAGCCTCTCTACTATTCGAGTCTATTCGGTGGACCGAATAGATCGAACCGAAATTGTGAGTCTATTCGAGTTCGGTTCCTAAAATTATTTTGAAAATTTTGGTTCTCATTTTTCAGAACCCGAAATTTCATAAATCCGAATAGACCGAACCGAATTACCCTAATAGACCGAATGCTCAGCCCTAGTTCTGCGTACAGTAGCGGTAGAGATGTAGTTATTACTTGTCTAAACCTATATCTATGAAGAAAAAATATGCCCACTAAAAATCTATTATCATGACGGATATAAAATTTTACACAAATTCATACTCATGCAGGTTTCGAGTACCTAACGGGTTTCCCATATCCACTAACATCAATATAAAAAATAATTCATCAAGTAAATAGCAGTCAATACATTAATAAGCCAGGATAAAAGGAACAAATGATAACTAATTTTAGCTTAAACTTTGTTACATGAAATTTATTTCAATTAGAACACATTCAATTAATAATATTATGAGACATATTTATAAGAAATTTTGATTTTAAGGCGGGTTAAACCATGGGTTTGCAGGTATAGGTAGTAGAAGAATAAACTTATACTCACGTATCCGTTGGATTTTTATTTAAACCATTAAGAAACCTATGAATAAAAATATTGATCTAAATCTATATTCTAATAGAGAAAAACCCGCCGATTTTCCAATACCATATCTAGGTAACGGCGCACCAGGTCCGGTTTCCCCAGAGGCTGCGTATAAACCCAATAGACGGGCCCGGCACCAGAAATCGCACAGCACTAGCGTGACAAAGGAAGGAATGATAACGCGGCACGGGCCCAATCTGACCCAACCCAACAACGCTGCCGGGCCCGGTGCCAGTTGCGGCTGGTTTACGCGCAAGTGCAGCGTGCCACTTTTTTCGCCGTCTTCCGCTTTTGCGCTGCCACTCTCTGCCGCCCGCCTTGGCCGCGCCCGTCTGCCGCTTTCCCTTCCACTTTCGTCGCCGGTTCTACGCGTGCGAAGTCACCGGGTCAACAGCAGCACCTACCCCGCGTCCCCGCCTCCTTCTACCTCCAAAACCCAAGTAGGCTTGCCCTCGCGGTCGCAGCTAGCGAACCCTAATGGAGATCGCTGAGGCCCTGCAGGCCTACACGGGCCTCACACCCGCGGCCGCCGCCACCATCCTCGCCCTCATGGTGGCCACCTACCTCCTCGTCTCCTCCCTCTTCGTCGCCCCCGCCCCCGCCCCCGCCCCCGCGCCGCTTCCCAAGCCGCCCCAGCAGCAGCGCGAGGGGGAGAAGGCACAGGAGGAGGAGGAGGAACCGATGCCTTTCGTGTATCCGGACCCCGTGGAGGTGGGCGAGCTCACGCTCGAGCAGCTCAGTGCGTACGACGGCAAGGACCCAGCCAAGCAGATCCTCATTGCCATCCGGGGCCAGGTCTACGACGTCTCCCGCGGGAGGTGAGGATTGCACTCCATTCTGCATCCTCCGATTTGTTAGATACGCTGCCCATCGAACAGAATCTGCTACTGTAACGTCATTTTGTTTCAAGCTGAAAATGTTTATAAGAATCGAATATGTAGTGCTAATTGCACAAACTAGTTATGATGTGGCAATAGCTGATCTACGTTGGACGGTGAGATGGTCTGCATTGAAGTGAAGCTGAAGAGCTTGAGCGGTTGAGCCGCTGCGTCTAGTTAGTTGGTAGATTGTGATTTGCCAAACTAGTGATGCGGATGTTTCATTTGATCCAGATAAGGCTTTAGTCTGATATAAAAAGAACCATGAGGCCTGAGCTTATTAATTCAAATGTGGAGATGGTGCAGCCATAGTGCCATACAACGATATTGGGTGTTACTTAGACCTGTGGGTTATGGTTTATAAGTACATCGTGTGCCAGAGCACATGCTCAAATTGATAACTTGAAAAATGAGGTGCATATATTGTGTCAACGGTCAGTATTGTAGGCTGTAGCTCTATTGTTGTTATGGAGTGACATACAGAGATGCACCAGTATCTAGGATTCTAGGTTAGATGTTTCATGTTTGGTGATAAATATGCACATGTAGGTTAGATCCTTCATGTTTGATGTAAAATATTTTATCAGGTTCAGTATAGATATATATTCTAAAATTTGCCAAGTTTTAAATCTGTTTCGTTAGTTTCCTTGATTGTAATACTAATACTCATAGTGGATAGATATTCCTAGCATCCATCTCATGGAAGCTATCAGTTTAGAATCTAGAATGCAATGTTAGGGAGGACAACACCTTGTTTACCTTCATTATAGAGAACTTGGAATTGTAAAACTAAAATAAGTTTTATGCTTACCTTGTCTGACTGAACTATTTCTGGTGGCTTTGTTGTCGTATAATGTTTTGATGAAATTTTCCTTTGAACTCTCATCGAAGCTTTCTTTTGAAATTACTGTGTCCAAACACCATCATATTTGGCCTACACTGCATTTCAATTCTGCTATGGTATCCCGGCGTGAAACTACCTTTCCTGTTTTCCCCCTTTATCTTCTGCAATACCAATATTTACACATCTGACTGCTCTATGCATCTTGTTCCTTCAGTTCCATTTGTTTGCCCGTTGCTGTGTGGATGATATAATTTATCATGTGCCATCTCACCCCTTTCAGCTCCACATTTGTCTGGAAAGTAGTATTGTATTAATTTGTGGAATCATATATTACTGTAAAAAAACTCGGCCGGTAGGGGAAAGCCCCACTCCACGGTATTATACTGAGAAGAAATCCAAGGTAGCCTCGCCCCCTATAGGCCAGATCTTTGCTCGTGCTTTGAGCCCTCTCAGTCCCTACACGAGGATCTGTCCCCCATAGGTCAATTCATCTCGTGTGCACACAAACCAGGGGAACCAACGAGTGGCCTTTTTTAACCTCGGTCTGAAATTCACTCCTGATTCGAACTCAGGACCCGAGGATTGGATTGCTACTCAGTACACCTAAACCAACTCAGCTAGAGGTTCTTTTGCATCATATATCACTGTAGTTTGGCCACTATTGTTTATCCTGCAGCCTGCAATGAGTAGTGTATATAGCTACTGTCGGGTACCCTTGATTCCTTGCTTTGTTTAACTAGGCTGCTGTTTCAACATGCAACAAGAATATTTGTATTTGTTGAGACTGTCTAGATTCTAGAACTGTTACTGTAGTTTTTCTAGTGGGGTGTTGCTTTTGGCCCATATACTGCCAAGGAATTAGGTATATAGGACTGTGTCCTTCAAATAATATTCCACAAAATGCTTCTATTTGTATTCTAGTTCTCAGATTCGACCTTGACACTTGTGCAATGTGTTCTCACTTCTATTGATGATCATACGAAACATGCTTCATATTTGCAGATGACATATTGAACTAAGGTCTGTTCATCACTTTATGCAGAAGCAGAATGCATGCATTTTACCAGATGCTGCAATTTTCTCTGATAAGTGATAACTATCATACATAGTACATGCCGTGCCCTTGGGCTAGGCCTCTGTTGCAATAACATCTTTCATCATTACCGGATATATAAAATTTGGTTTTCCCCTCTTGTTCACAGAGTAATGATTGTGTTCCCTGATATTTTTTTCCCCCTCAGGCTCTTTTATGGCCCTCAGGGACCATATTCCTTGTTTGCCGGGAGGGATGCAACCCGGGCCCTGGCATTGATGTCATTTGACCCGAACGACCTCACCGGGGATCTGGACGGCCTAAGCGCCGATGAGCTGGAGGTGTTGCAAGATTGGGAGGAAAAATTCAAGGAGAGGTATCCGAGGGTGGGCCACCTTGCCTGTCAAGACGCGGCAGGCAGTGGTCAGACCACCGCTGGGCTTCATCACGAGGAAGGGGACGCCTAAAACTCCACTGGTTTGCCTCGTCGTCCTCTCCTCTGTGTTCTTTTTTTACTTGCTGGATTTCACCCTGTAGATCTGATGTGCGCACTTGTGGGTGACGCTGCTGTCGTCGTCGTTTGCTGTATATGTATGTACGTGTGCCTACTGACTAATGCACGCACCTGCTGTCCCATTTCTTTTGGATCTGTAGCGGCTATAAGGAAATTTTGAGCCTAAAAAAAACTGGAGGCTTTAGGAACAGCCCATGTTCGACTCTTGGTTGTATACGCGTGATTTGTGTCATGATTTGTGGCTTTGTTGTTCATCATATGCAACAACGATCCTGCTGTCAGCTAAAGCAAACATATAATTTGCGGCCCGTGCATAGCTTGATTACTTTTTTGGCCCTGTCGGAGAACAGCATCATAATAGCGTCCATTCTTTTGCCAGATTCCCTCACTTTTGCACACATGATGATGCGTCTGCGGTTGATGGTTGTTTGCGTCGGCTTCTTTCTTTCGTCCCCAGGCTGCGGCATTGCACAGCAAGCTTTGTCTGGTCGGTTTCTCTTGTGGCTGGAGCCTTGGGGGCTCGTAGGATTCTCTCCTCATCCTACGGAGTACTGCCAATCTTGAGCCCTGTGGTAAATGCAGTGTGATGACCGGCACGACGCAGGGTCGGGGTCGTGGCTGGGAAGGGGTGGAGGCGTGGAGCAGAGCGGGAGGCAGGGGAGCGCACGTTTGCTCACATGGCGTGTCCCGGGGAAGCACTGCCACCCCCCCCCCCCCCCCCCCCCCCCCCCCCCCCCGGTCTCCCTTGCTTGGCAGCGGGCGGGCAGGCAGGTAGCAGCGCTATCCGCCGCCGAGTCGCGTCATGTGGCGGCAGGGCTCGGTCCAGTACAATCTGGAGCCCCCTCGCTCCACAAGCCACGCTGCGTTGCCGATGGATGATGGCACGGGCCACGGGCGCTACCACTCGCTCGACCGGCTCAACCACCCCTCTCGTCCTCTTCTTCTCAGCTGTGTTGTGCCCTCGCGCCAGAATCCAAGGCGGTCGCGAGCCAGAGGCCTCTCCTGATTACCGAACAACCGGAGGATTATTATCACGCACCATCCGCCCGTGCCTTCTTCCAGTGGCCGACCTACCGGACGTACTTTCTGGGCATCCCCTCGCCTTCTGGACCCGCGAATTTTCTGGAGAAGTCGCTCCTCCCTCCCAGCGCCACCAGCCTGGTAGGACCTCGCTCATTTGGCAGATCGTGTTGAATCCGGAGGGACCAGGTTCCCACTGTTGCTGCAAAACGACGTGGTAGGCGTCGGATGGATGGCATCAATGCCCGCTGCCCTGCGTCTACTCTGGGGTATCAGGATCGGACGGTATGGCTCTGACATGGACGTCTTTATAATAGATGCATGGATATACGCAGGTGACGAGGCTCTGCTGGTCCATGAAAATGTCGCCGCGCGCGGTGCGTTGTACCACCATTCACGGACAAGAGGTATGTATAGTTTCACCGCACGCACGACGATTTACGTGGTAGTAGTATCATTGCTCTTGTATTGCTATTATTGCGGCCGGCCTTCTGCTCGTCACATATTAGCAGACATTTCTCAATGGCATCCCTAGATTCAAAAGCCTGGTTGGCCACCTTCCACGGACAGGTTGATTGCCTGCGTGGTAGTTGTCGACGTAGTGCATCAGAGTGCACTCTGGGACAGCGCTGGAATGGAACCGCTACCTCCATATCGTCCCAATCGGAATAATCTACGTCTCAGGGAAGAAGCAAAAGTGCCGGCGCCACTGCCTAGCAATGAATTGATGGTCTATACAAGAACTTCTACTCCAGCTCCGTCAATGAGTGGTCTATTGTAGGAGTACGCTAAGGAGATCAGAGGACGTGATTGCCTTGGATTCCCGTCCATGATGGACTGGAGACGCGCGCCCTTCGCTGCCGGCTTTGCGAGACCGGACATGCTAGATCAGTTGTTACGTATCTTAAAGATTAAACCAATTCTTAAAACAACGGTTAAATGAACTAAGAATAGATCATATATATCAAAAAAAATATTATATCTGTATAGCAGATGTTGGGACCTGGTATAGTGGGGATCCAAGCAGCAATGGAGATGACGACAACACGTAACATGGTTTATAAAATGTCTTATCAACCGTTTCGTCGTCCCGTTCGACCGGGGTATTTATAAGCTAAACCAAGGGACTTAACCTAGGTCACCTAATACATCTCTAGGATATTTTGTACAACAATGCATTTTTGGGTGTTTATAATTCTGCGTTACAAATACTCGGTTGTGTACCTGCATGGCTGCATCAACACACCCGGTGTGTGCGCGCATAGCCCTAACTGACTAGCCCTTCTTGATGTGGGGACCATTGCTGTCTCGAAGGCTTCGATGTCCCCCTTAACACCGAACTAAGGCCGAGGGGGGGGGGGTCCTCGAGACATACGGTGGAGTAGTGTGTCCTCCTTGGAGTGAAGGGGTCGAAGTCCTCGAGGCCACCCTTGGGCTAGCGAAGTCCTTGACGGCGTCTCTATGACCTTCAACATGCTCTACATGTCCAAGTTAGGTAGTGGAGTTTGATGTCGTCGAGGTCTCCTAGGAAGTTTCGATGAGGAGCGACATCCTCGACAACGCCTTCACGACCTCCAGTGGATTCGGTAATCGAGGTCATATTCGGCCTTCTCCCCAATAGTAGCCCATGAGGATGAGGCTCAACCTGATGTGTTAATCTCGAAGACTAGAGAATGGTACGAACAATGCCCTTGATCATTGAGTGAGTAGTTTGGGTGTGCGACGCCTTTGCGACTGGTGATTGGTTGATTTGTTTAGGGTTTTTTTGCTATATATATAAGGTGTCACTTGGTTAGGGTTGAATACACACCATTGCTATCTCATGTTTTGTCTTTCTCATTCTCTCCGCTCGATTCATGCTATTAGATATATGCTTTGCCTCTTGTGTTTTATAGTGGTGGCAAAATCCCTCCACGATGGAGTTAACTTTGTAATAATGTCCATGCCATGAACTAATCAGGCAATGTATGTCCAAGTCACTAGAGCTCTGCAAGAATAAGTTGTATCTAATGGACTCGCTCAATCACATCGTGGTTGTTAGACATCCTATAGTCATAATAACGTTCAATGACATATAACTCATGTGTAGGGCTGGAAAATAAGCTCGAGGCTCGCGAGCCGGCTCGAGCTCGGAGTGGCTCGGCTCGGAGCGGCTCGCGAGCCTCGAGCGAGCCGAGCCGAGCTGAGCCAGTATTTTGAGCTCGTTGTGGTAGCGAGCCGAGCCGAGCTGGCTCATTTCGGCTCGCGAGCTTTACCAAATTACTTAATATGTAGAATAATGATGGATATTGAGTAATTTTATAGATAGTCAGTTTGTTTCTTAACGTTTTATGATAAATATATGACAATTAATAATTTAGATTACTCATAATGATGAATGATATCTATATATTTATATTTATATACTAATAATTCACTAGATAATGTAATTATATATATAAGAGTGTGGCTCGCGAGCCGAGCCGAGCCAGCTCGCGAGCCACCTTCGAGCCGAGCCGAGCCTGTCTCCCAAGCTCATGAAATGGGCGAGCCGAGCCGAGCTCGGTCAGCCACCGAGCTGCACCGAGTCGAGCCTGGCTCGGCTCGTTTCCAGACCTACTCATGTGTGGCATCAAAAGTATCAAACTTATGATCGATAGCCTCCTAGAGCTCCTTAGCACTCTTAATATATATGTACACATCACATAGCTTATCCGACAACACGTTTAAGATGAAACTGCTGCAATTACATTATCCTTGCTGACTTTGCCTAATCTTCAACAAGTAAAAGGACCTTTACGATCCAAGACATGTTCATAGCAGTGAGCCACAAATCAAGTTTCATGGACCATCTTATAAAATTTGATCCACTAAACTTCCTTAGGTTTCATCGCATCAACAAAGCTATTACCCATCTTAAAGTGTTTTTAGATTTTTGGATTGATAGACAATTCCACACTTTAAAGATTAAATTAATGCCTAAAGCAACTGCTAAATGAACTAGGGATAGGCACATATGCGAAAACTGTCAAATACTCGGTTGTGCTTACTAGCCCTCCTTGATGTGGGGACCATTGCTGTCTTGAATGCCTTGATGTCCCCCTTAACACCGAACGATGGCCGAGGGGGGGATCCTCGAGACATACGGTGGAGCGATGTGTCCTCCTTGGAGCGAAGGGGTCGAAGTCCTCGAGGCCACCCTTGGGCTAGCGAAGTCTTGACGACGTCTCTATGACCTTCAACATGCTCTACATGTCCAAGTTAGGCAGTGAAGTCTGATATTGTCGAGGTATCCTAGGAAGTTTCGCTAAGGAGCGACATCCTCGACAACGCCTTCACGACCTTCGGTGGATTCAGTAATCGAGGTCATATTCGGCCTTCTCCCCAATAGTAGCCCATGAGGACGAGGCTTAACCTGATGAGTTAATCTTGAAGACTACAGAATGGTACGAACGATGCCCTTGATCATTGAGTGGGTAGTTTGGGGGTGCGACACCTTTGCGTCTGCTGATTGGTTGATTTGTTTAGGTTTTTTGGCTATATAAGGTGTCGTTTGGTTAGGGTTGAATACACACCGTCACTATCTCCTGTTTTGTCTTCCTCATTCTCTCTGTCGATTCATGCTTTTAGATACATGCTTTTGCCTCCTGTGGTTTATAGTGGTTGCAAAATCCCTCCACGATGGAGGTAACTTTGTAATAATGTCCATGTCATGAACTAATCAAACAACGTATGTCCAAGTCGCTGGATCTCTACAAGAATAAGATGTATCTAATGGACTTGCTCAATCACATAGTGGTTGTTAGACATCCTATAGTCATAATAACATCCATTGACATATAACTCATGTGTGGCATCAAAAGTATCAAACTTATGATCGATAGCCTCCTAGAGCTCCTTAGCACTCTTAATGTACATATACACATCACATAGCTTATCAAACAACACGTTTAAGATGAAACTGCTGCAATTACATTATTGAAAGGGAAATGTGCCCTTGGGCCATTTCTAAGTATTTTGGTGATTTAGTGTCAGACACAAGTGCTTAAGCGTAAAATGGTGGACAAAGTACAAACCAAGGATAAAGGTATGTTTCTCAGACTTAGTACATTGTTTTATGGACTAATGTATTGTGTCTAAGTGCTGGAAACAGGAAAAATCCAATTGAAAATGTCTTGGCTCGGGCAGCCAAGAATCTGCTCAGTCTGGGAGCACCGGACTGTCTGGTGGTGCACCGGACAGTGTCCGGTGCGCCAAGCTGGCTCGAGCGAAGTGGCCGCTCTCGGGAATTCACCGGCGACGTACGGCTATAATTCACCGGACTGTCCGGTGAGCCAACGGTCGGCCGCACGATCTGCGCGGGACACGTGGCCGAGCCAACGGCTAGAAGGGGGCACCGGACTGTCCGGTGTGCACCGGACATGTCCGGTGCACCAACGGCTCTCAGGCTGCCAACGGTCGACTGCGCCATTTTTGGAAGGGAATCGGGCATCGGACAGTGTCCGGTGTGCACCGGACTGTCCGGTGCGGCAGTCGACAGAAGGCAAGATCAGCCTTCCAAGATTGCTCTCAACGGCTCCTAGCTGCCTTGGGGCTATAAAAGGGACCCCTAGGCGCATGGAGGAGGATACCAATAGGGCTGGAAAATTAGCTCGAGGCTCGCGAGCCGGCTCGAGCTCGGAGCATCTCGGCTCGGCTCGGAGCGGCTCGCGAGCCTCGAACGAGCCGAGCCGAGCCTCTTCTTCGAGCTCGTTTTTGCAGCGAGCCGAGCCGAGCCGGCTCGTTCTAGCTCGCGAGCCGGCTCGCGAGCCTTGCAAAAATGATCAATTTATGGAATAATAATGAATGTTAGATAATTTTATGGATAATAGCTCATTTTTTAGTCTTTGATGATGAATATATTACAAGTTATAGTTTAATTTACTCATAATGTAGAATGATGATTCTATATTTCAAATTTATATAATGTTAATTCACTAAATAATGCAACGATAAGTACCAGAATATGGCTCGCGAGCCAAGGTCGAGCCGAGCCGAGCCTCTTTCGCCAGCTCGTGGAATGGACGAGCCGAGCCGAGCCGAGCTCGTTCAGGCACCGAGCCGCACCGAGCCGAGCCGAGCCGAGCTCGGCTCGGCTCGTTTCCAGCCCTAGATACCAAGCATCTCCTAAGCATTCCTAAGCACCAAGACATCGATTCCGCGCCTTTGATTCTTTGCGATAGCAATTAGAGCTCTAGTTGAGTGGTGAACTCATTGAGTTGTGTTGTGAGCTCTCGTTGCGACTTGTGTGCGTGGTGTTGCTGTGATTTCTTGTCTTGAGTGCGTTGCTAATCCCTCCCTTGCTCCGTGTTTCTTTGTGAACTTCAAGTGTAAGGGCGAGAGGCTCCAAGTTGTGGAGATTCCTCGCAAACGGGATTGAGAAAAGCAAGCAAAACACCGTGGTATTCAAGTGGGTCTTTGGACCGCTTGAGAGGGGTTGATTGCAACCCTCGTCCATCGGGACGCCACAACGTGGAGTAGGCAAGCGTTGGTCTTGGCCGAACCACGGGATAACCACCGTGCCATCTCTGTGATTGATCTTGTTGGTTATTGTGTTTTGTTGAAGATTCCTCTCTAGCCACTTGGCAGTTATTGTGCTAACACTTAACCAAGTTTTTGTGGCTTAAGCTTTTAAGTGTTACAGGATCACCTATTCACCCCCCTCTAGGTGCTCTCAATTGGTATCAGAGCCGTTCTCTTCACAAAGGGACTAACCGCCCGAAGAGATGGATCCTAAGGGGAAGGGAATCGTGATCAACGACAAAGAGAAGGAATCCTTCGTCAATGAGCCGAAGGATGACAAGCCCACAGACTCCGGATCGGGCCATAGACGGAAAGACGGGAAGAAGAAGACAAGGCGCATCAAGGAAATTGTCTACTACGACGACAGCGATGAGTCTACTTCTTCCCAAAAGGACGACGACCACAACGACTACGAGAGAAGGAAACCGGTCAATTCGAACTTTTCTTTTGATTACTCTCGTATTCCTCAAAGTACAAATGCTCATTTATTATCCATTCCTCTCGGCAAGCCTCCACACTTTGATGGGGAGGACTACGGATTTTGGAGCCACAAAATGCGTAGTCACCTTTTCTCTCTCCATCCTAGTATATGGGAGATTGTAGAGAGTGGAATGCACTTCGATAGTACGGATAGTCCCATGTTCATTAATGAGCAAATTCATAAGAATGCACAAGCTACTACTGTTCTTCTAGCTTCATTGTGCAGGGATGAATACCACAAAGTGAGCGGCTTGGATAACGCCAAGCAAATATGGGACACCCTCAAAATCTCTCATGAGGGGAACGACGTCACCTTGCTCACCAAGATGGAGTTGGTGGAAGGCGAGCTTGGACGATTCGCTATGATAAGAGGCGAGGAGCCAACCCAAACATACAACCGGCTCAAGTCCCTTATCAACAAAATAAGGAGCTACGAAAGCACGCGATGGACGGACCACGACGTCGTCCGACTGATGCTAAGGTCCTTTACCGTTCTTGATCCTCATTTGGTGAATAATATTCGTGAGAATCCCAGGTACACCAAAATGTCGCCCGAAGAAGTCCTTGGAAAATTTGTAAGCGGACGAATGATGATCAAGGAGGCAAGGTACGTGGACGACGCATTAAATGGTCCAATCAACGAGCCTCAACCCCTTGCTCTCAAGGCAACAAGAAGCAAGGAGGCGCTACCTAGCAAGGTAGCACAAATTGAGGCGGCCGGACTTAATGATGAAGAGATGGCCCTCATCATCAAAAGATTCAAGACAGCGCTAAAGGGTCGCAAGGGGCAGCCGAGCAAGACCAAGACAAAGGGGAAGCGCTCATGCTTCAAATGTGGTAAGCTTGGTCATTTTATTGCTAACTGTCCCGACAATGATAGTGATCAGGATCAAGGGAACAAGAGGGAGAAGAAGAAGAACTATAAGAAGGCAAAGGGCGAGGCACATCTTGGCAAGGAGTGGGATTCGGATTGCTCCTCGTCCGACTCCGACAATGAAGGACTCGCCGCCACCGCCTTCAACAAGTCATCCCTCTTCCCCAACGAGCGTCACACATGCCTTATGGCAAGGGAGAAGAAGGTATGTACTCGAAACTCTACTTATGCTTCTTCAAGTAAGGACGAATCTAGTGATGAGGATGAAATAGATTATTCATGTTTATTTAAGGGCCTAGATAGAACCAAGGTAGATAAAATTAATGAATTGATTGATGCCTTGAATGATAAGAATAGGCTTTTAGAAAAACAAGAGGACTTGTTGTATGAAGAACATGACAAATTTGTAGAAGCACAAAAATCTCATGCCTTAGAAGTTAAGAGAAATGAAATGCTTTCTTGTGAATTATCTTCTTGCCATGAGACAATTTCTAGCTTAAGGAGCATTAATGATGATTTGAATGCTAAGTTAGAAATAGCTAGTAAATCTACAACTTGTGTAGAAAATATCGTTATTTGCAATAGATGTAAAGATTTTGATATTGATGCTTGTAGTGAACACATAGCTTCTATTGCAAAGTTAAATGATGAAATGGCTAGTCTTAATGCCCAACTTAAGGCTAGCAAAAGTGATTTTGATAAACTAAAATTTGCTAGGGATGCCTACACGATTGGTAGACACCCCTCAATTAAGGGTGGGCTTGGCTTCAAGAGGGAAGCCAAGAACTTAACAAGCCATAAGGCTCCCATCTCCGCCAAGGAGAAAGGGAAGGCCCCTATGGCAAATAGTACTAAAAGGAACCATGCTTTTATGTACAATGATAAAAGACAGTCTCATAGGAGTTGCAATGCTTTTGATTCACATGCCTATGCTATGTTTGCTCCTAGTTCTTCCTATATGCATGATAGAGATATGCCTAGGAAAAATGTTCATCATATGCCTAGGAAGAGTATTGTTCATGTTCCTAGAAAAGTTATGAATGGTCCTTCTACAATTTATCATGCTTTAAATGCTTCCTTTGCTATTTGTAGAAAGGATAGGAAGATAGTTGCTAGGAAATTAGGGGCAAAATGCAAGGGTGATAAAACTTGCATTTGGGTCCCTAAGGAAATTGTGACTAACCTTGTAGGACCCAACAAGAGTTGGGTACCAAAGACCCAAGCCTAAATTTGCCTTGCAGGTTTATGCATCCGGGGGCTCAAGCTGGATTATCGATAGCGGATGCACAAACCATATGACGGGGGAGAAGAAGATGTTCACCTCCTACGTCAAGAATAAGGATTCCCAAGATTCAATCATATTCGGTGATGGGAACCAAGGCAAGGTGAAAGGTTTAGGCAAGATTGCAATATCAAATGAGCACTCTATCTCTAATGTGTTTTTAGTTGAGTCTCTTGGATATAATTTACTATCTGTCAGTCAATTATGTAATATGGGATATAATTGTCTATTTACAAATGTAGATGTGTCTGTCTTTAGAAGATGTGATGGTTCACTAGCTTTTAAGGGTGTACTAGATGGCAAACTTTATTTAGTTGATTTTGCAAAAGAGGAGGCCGGTCTAGATGCATGTTTAATTGCTAAGACTAGCATGGGCTGGCTGTGGCATCGCCGCTTAGCACATGTGGGGATGAAGAACCTTCACAAGCTTCTAAAGGGAGAACACGTGATAGGTTTGACTAACGTGCAATTCGAAAAAGATAGACCTTGTGCAGCTTGTCAAGCAGGGAAACAGGTGGGGGGCTGTAACACCCACTTTGTAATTGCTAGATAAAATACCAATAGAGAAAACAATTTCTCTCTTTATGCGAGTTTGATCTTTATGCATCATCATAGGTGAACACCATGTCCAAGAACAATTAATAAAAAGATATGCTACTAAATCGTTGCATCATGCTGAATATTTCATTTTTGTGTGCATTTTGTGACAAGAAAAATATTAAAGACCAAAAAGGGAATTTAGAACCTAAAAGAAATTCTTGAATCTAGAAAAAAAAGAAAATAAGAATTTTGTGGATAAAAATAAGTAAATAAAAATATATTATCCCTCCACTAGAAGCTTGAAATTGTACACTTGACACAATGTTGAAATTCGTATTCAAAAGTTCAAATTTGAATTCAAAATAATTATGAAGAAATAAAAAAACAGAAAATAAAAAGGAAAAGACCAAAACCTGGCAGCTGTGCCGACTTCATCCCTTTCGGCCCACAACTACTTTCCCTCTGCGCGGCCCATTAAATCTTAACCCCGCGCGCAGCCCAAACCTCCTCCTTCTACCGCGCGCGCTCTGGCCGATGGTCCCCACAGGTCAGCTGCATCGTTGCCGCCGCAACGAACCGCGAAGACCACGGCGCTGCGTTCGCGAGCGAATCGCCATGGCGAGCCTATAAGCTCGGGAGTCCCTCTCTCCTTCTTGACCACAACACGCCTGCGAACCCAGTACGCCCCTTTTCTCTAATCGCTCGCCCCACCATTGACGCCAGCTGCGTCCCACGCCTCCGCTAGACTAATCCCCGCGCCCGCCGACGGTGTGATCCCTGCTGTGCTCGCGCCCCGCCCCGGAATTTCGGTCGGGTAGCATCGCCGGGACCTAGGTGGGGTGTGCGTGCACCGGCGTCGGGTTGGGAGCATCCTAAGCCGGCGAATTTTTCACCGAAACTTCACCACCGCCGCGGTTCCGCACCCCCCTCCGTGGCCGTGTGCCTCCGCGCCATAATCGCCGGTAAGAAGTCTTCCTATGTGTTCACCTTCGCCTTCTCATCGCGTAGCACCCGTGGGATTCGAGTTTGCGTGTCCGTATGTGGGGGAGGGTGGTCCGGCCATGGAGCGCCGCCGTGGTCGGGCGCCGCTGCTCAGGGCGTTCACTCAGCCATTATGTGGACCGATGGGGGAAGAATGGTCTCGGGCCATTGGATGGTTAATAGACGGTTGCGATTAGGCGTCTAGATACCCCTTCACGCGCCCTAATCCGACCGTTGGATTCATATCTAACAGCTACAGATGGATCGGGGGAATAGCCTTCGCGCGATCCGTTCCTGACCGTTGATCCTCGATCCTGCGGCCCAGAAAACTTACCGGTTCACATTTGATGGCAATCTAATCTGGACCGCACTCTTTAGATCTAACGGCCGTAGTGTCCCCGTACCCCCCCTTCGGCCAACACATTTGTTAAAGAGCCCCTGTAGTTTTACAGAATTAACCCGCCGTCCATGCGGCTGTAGCTCTGTGTCTCTGGAATTTTAGTAGATTAGCCCCTGGGTTCTCTGGAAATAGTGCGCCCAGTCCAGAGATCATTTAAATTGAACAAATGAAATAGAAAATGGATTTTTAATAGGAAAATAATTGCTAGAACTTAATAAATTCATAGAAAATTCATACTTGCTCCAAATCACTCCATTCCAGTTCCTAAAATTTTGTAATATTATTATCTATCACCTAGAGTCTCTGTTTTGTCATGAAAACAGTAAGAAGTTTATTTCTCACTTAATCCTATTTAAAGCACATAAAACCTTTGAAAATGCATAACTTAAAATCTATAACTCAGAAAATTATGATTCCAGTTCCTAGGTTTTTATTTTAATATGTAGAATATCTCTGTGTATTTTGTTTACATGCTTGGTGTAATGTTAATTTTCCCTGTATCCTGTGCTTGTTTGTATTGTGGCGAGTAGATGAGAGCACCTAGAGGGGGGGTGAATAGGTGATCCTGTAAAAACTTCAAACTTAAGCCACAAAAACTTGTTAAGTGTTAGCACGATTATTGCCAAGTGGCTAAGGTGAAGTCTCAACAAAACACAATACCACAAAAGATCAAGCACAGAGATGACACGATGGTTTATCCCGTGGTTCGGCCAAGCCAACGCTTGCCTACTCCACGTTGTGGCGTCCCAACGGACGAGGGTTGCAATCAACCCCTCTCAAGCGGTCCAAAGACCCACTTGAATACCACGGTGTTTTGTTTTTCCTTTCACTATCCCGTTTGCAAGGAATCTCCACAAATTGGAGTCTCTTGCCCTTACAAGTATATGATCACAAAGAAAGCACAGAGTAAGGGAGGGAAGCAACACACACAAATCCACAGCAAAAGCGCACACACACGGCCAAGAATCGAGCTCACAAGACTATCTCAGAGTTCTCACTTAGAACAGAGCTCGAATCACTTAGAAACACAAACGAATGCGCAGAGACTTAGTGTGGATGATCAAGACTGCTCAAAGGTTGCTTGTGTGTCTCCTCCATGCGCCTAGGGGCTCCTTTTATAGCCCCAAGGCAGCTAGGAGCCGTTGAGAACAAATCCGGAAGGTCATCCTTGCCTTCTGTCGTCGGGGGCACCGGACAGTCCGGTGCACACCGGACACTGTCCGGTGCCCGATTTGTTTCCATATCTGGCGCTTCCGACCGTTGCAGACCGTTGGAGATCTGCGAGCCGTTGGCGCACCGGACATGTCCGGTGCACACCGGACAGTCCGGTGCCGTCTTCCGACCGTTGGCTCCGCCACGTGTCCCGCGCAGATTGCGCGGCCGACCGTTGGCCCGGCAGACCGTTGGCTCACCGGACAGTCCGGTGCACACCGGACAGTCCGGTGAATTTTAGCCGTACGCCGTCGGCGAATTCCCGAGAGCGGCCAGTTCGCTCCGAGCCAGCCTGGCGCACCGGACACTGTCCGGTGCACACCGGACAGTCCGGTGCACACCGGACAGTCCGGTGCTCCAGACCGAGCTGAGTCTTGGCTGCACACAGCCAAGTCATTTTCTCCTCTTCTCTCTTCTTCTTCTTTCTGTTTCTAACACTTAGACAAATATATTAGTACACAAAACCAATGTACTAAGGCTTAGAAACATACCTTTATCTCATGATTTGCACCTTGTTCATCCATGTACATAAATTCACAATTAAGCACATGTGTTGGCACTCAATCACCAAAATACTTAGAAATGGCCCAAGGGCACATTTCCCTTTCAATCTCCCCCTTTTTGGTGATTTATGCCAACACTACATAAAGCAACTAGAACAAGTGCAAACTCACTTCAAATAAAATAAATTTAAGTTTTATTCAATTTTGGCATATATGGATCATCCTTTGCCACCACTTGGTTTGTTTTTGCAAATCAAACTCAAATCTCTATCTCTAAGTTAAACACACATGTTGAAGCATAAAGAGAGTCATTCCAAAAGAGATTGATCAAAGATTTCAAAAACTCCCCCTATTTCCCATAATCAATACTTCTCCCCACAAGAAGCCAGTTATTGACAAGAGAGACAACATACGAATTTTGACAAACCAAAAACTCTATTCTACTATTTTCAAAATTCTCAAGTGGTAGCTGATCCATTTATTGCTTTGGCCTTTATTTTCTCCCCCTTTGGCATCAAGCACCAAAACGGGATCAATTTTGGCCCTTTAACCCCATTGCCTCACCAAAATCTTCAATTAAGAGCAAATGGCAATAAGAGTTAATGAGATGGACTTGGAATAAGTTACCCTCTCATCGGAGTGCAGTGGAAGTCTTGCATGGTCCAAGTCCACCTTTTCCCTTTCAATTCTCCTTTGAGACTAAATCAAACAAACTCAAGCATATGGTTAGTCTCAAGGGATCACGTTGTAACACATCTCCCCCTAAACATGTGCATCACTTTGCAACGGACTTGTGAGGTCCAGGGAGTGTTTGTACAACTTGAGCACCATAATAAGCAACAAAATGCAGAAAGAACATGATCAAAAGCATGAATACATGTCTGCTACATTCAATCCAAGTTCCGCGAATCTAAGACATTTAGCTCACTACGCAGCCTACAAAAGGTCTTCTCATCTAAAGGCTTGGTAAAGATATCGGCTAGCTGATTCTCGGTGCTAACATAAAACACTTCGATATCTCCCTTTTGCTGGTGGTCTCTCAAAAAGTGATGCCGGATGTCAATGTGCTTTGTGCGGCTGTGCTCAACAGGATTTTCCGCTATTCGGATAGCACTCTCATTGTCACATAGGAGTGGGACTTTGCTCAGATTGTAGCCAAAGTCCCGGAGGGTTTGCCTCATCCAAAGTAGTTGCGCGCAACACTGTCCTGCGGCAACATACTCGGCCTCGGCGGTGGATAGGGCAACGGAGGTTTGTTTCTTAGAGTTCCATGACACCAGGGACCTTCCTAAGAATTGGCACGTCCCCGATGTACTCTTCCTATCGACCTTACATCCAGCATAGTCGGAATCTGAGTACCCAATCAAGTCAAAGTTAGACCCCTTTGGATACCAGATCCCGAAGCAAGGCGTAGCGACTAAATATCTAAGAATTCGCTTCACCGCCACCAAGTGACACTCCTTAGGATCGGATTGAAATCTAGCACACATGCATACGCTAAGCATAATATCCGGTCTACTAGCACATAAATAAAGTAAAGACCCTATCATTGACCGGTATGCTTTTTGATCAACGGACTTACCTCCTTTGTTGAGGTCGGTGTGTCCGTCGGTTCCCATCGGAGTCTTTGCGGGCTTGGCGTCCTTCATCCCAAACCGCTTCAGCAGATCTTGCGTGTACTTCGTTTGGGAGATGAAGGTGCCGTCCTTGAGTTGCTTCACTTGGAACCCAAGGAAGTAGTTCAACTCGCCCATCATCGACATCTCGAATTTCTGCGTCATCACCCTGCTAAACTCTTCACAAGACTTTTGATTAGTAGAACCAAATATTATGTCATCGACATAAATTTGGCACACAAACAAATCACCATCACAAGTCTTAGTGAAAAGAGTTGGATCGGCTTTCCCAACCTTGAAAGCATTAGCAATTAAGAAATCTCTAAGGCATTCATACCATGCTCTTGGGGCTTGTTTAAGTCCATAGAGCGCCTTAGAGAGCTTACACACGTGGTCGGGGTACCGCTCATCCTCGAAGCCAGGGGGTTGCTCCACGTACACCTCCTCCTTTATTGGCCCGTTGAGAAAAGCGCTCTTCACATCCATTTGGTACAACCTGAAAGAATGGTGAGCGGCATATGCTAGCAAGATACGAATGGACTCTAGCCTAGCCACAGGAGCAAAAGTCTCCTCAAAGTCCAAACCTGCGACCTGGGCATAACCTTTTGCCACAAGTCGAGCCTTGTTCCTCGTCACCACTCCATGCTCGTCCTGTTTGTTGCGGAACACCCACTTGGTTCCCACAACATTTTGCTTGGGACGAGGCACCAGCGTCCAAACTTCATTGCGCTTGAAGTTATTGAGTTCCTCCTGCATGGCCAACACCCAATCCGGATCTAGCAAGGCCTCCTCTACCCTGAAAGGCTCAATAGAGGAGACAAAAGAGTAATGCTCACAAAAATTAACTAATCGAGATCGAGTAGTTACTCCCTTGCTAATGTCACCCAAAATTTGGTCGACGGGATGATCCCTTTGAATCATCGCTCGAACTTGGGTTGGAGGTGCCGGTTGTGCTTCTTCCTCCATCACGTGATTATCTTGTGCTCCCCCTTGATCACACGCCTCCTTTTGATGAACCTGTTCATCGTCTTGAGTTGGGGGATGCACCGTCGTTGAGGAAGAAGGTTGATCTCGTTCATCTTGTTCCTGTGGCCGAACGTCTCCAATCGCCATGGTTCGTATAGCGGCCGTTGGAACATCTTCTTCATCTATATCATCACAATCAACAACTTGCTCTCTTGGAGAGCCATTAGTCTCATCAAATACAACGTCGCTAGAGACTTCAACCAAACCCGACGATTTGTTGAAGACTCTATACGCCTTTGTATTTGAATCATAACCTAATAAAAACCCTTCTACAGCTTTGGGAGCAAACTTAGAATTTCTACCCTTCTTCACCAGAATGTAGCACTTGCTCCCAAATACACGAAAGTACGATACATTGGGTTTGTTACCGGTTAGTAGCTCATACGAAGTCTTCTTGAGGAGTCGATGAAGGTAGACCCTGTTGATGGCGTGGCAAGCCGTGTTCACAGCTTCCGACCAAAAGCACTCGGGGGTCTTGAACTCTCCAAGCATCGTCCTCGCCATATCGATTAGCGTCCTGTTCTTCCTCTCTACCACACCATTTTGCTGTGGTGTGTAGGGAGTGGAGAACTCGTGCTTGATCCCTTCCTCCTCAAGAAACTCCTCCACTTGAAGGTTCTTGAACTCGGACCCGTTGTCGCTCCTTATCTTCTTCACCTTGAGCTCAAACTCATTTTGAGCTCTCCTGAGGAAGCGCTTGAGGGTCCCTTGGGTTTCAGACTTATCCTGCAAAAAGAACACCCAAGTGAAGCGGGAAAAGTCATCAACAATAACTAAACCATACTTACTTCCTCCTATGCTTAGGTAAGCGACGGGTCCGAAGAGGTCCATATGCAGCAGCTCCAGAGGTCTTGACGTGGTCATCACATTCTTGCTGTGATGCGCTCCTCCCACCTGTTTACCTACCTGACAAGCTGCACAAGGTCTATCTTTTTCGAAATGCACATTTGTTAGACCTATTACGTGTTCTCCCTTTAGAAGCTTGTGGAGGTTCTTCATCCCCACATGTGCTAAGCGGCGATGCCACAGCCAGCCCATGCAAGTCTTAGCCATTAAGCATGCATCTAGACCGGCCTCTTCTTTTGCAAAATCAACTAAATAAAGCTTGTCGTCTAGTACACCCTTAAAGGCTAGTGAACCATCACATCTTCTAAAGACAGACACATCTACATTTGTAATTAAACAATTATATCCCATTTGACATAATTGACTAACAGATAGCAAATTATATCCGAGACTCTCCACTAAGAATACATTTGAGATAGAATGCTCATTAGAAATTGCAATTTTACCTAACCCTTTTACCTTGCCTTGATTCCCATCACCGAATATAATTGAATCTTGGGAATCCTTATTCTTGACGTAGGAGGTGAACATCTTCTTCTCCCCCGTCATATGGTTTGTGCATCCGCTGTCGATAATCCAGCTTGAACCCCCGGATGCATAAACCTGCAAGGCAAATTTAGGCTTGGGTCTTAGGTACCCAACTCATGTTGGGTCCTGCAAGGTTAGCACAAATGTCCTTAGGGACCCAAATGCAAGTCCTGTCTCCCTTGCATTTTGCCCCTAATTTCCTAGCAATTATTTTCCTATCCTTTCTACAAATAGCAAAGGAAGTGTTTAAAGCATAATAAATTATAGAAGGTTCATTCACCACTTTCCTATGAGCATGAATAACATTCTTTCTAGGCATATGAGCAATATTTCTCCTAGGCATATGTACAACATTTCTTCTACACATATCCCTATCATGCTTATAAGAAGAACTAGAAGCAAACATGGCATGAGAATCATAAACGTGTGAATCAAAATCATTATAAGCCTTTCTAGCATTTCTCCTATCATTATACATAAAGGCATGGTTCTTTTTCGCACTACTAGCCATAGGGGCCTTCCCTTTCTCCTTGATGAAGATAGGAGCCTTATGGCTTGTTAAGTTCTTGGCTTCCCTCTTGAAGCCAAGCCCATCCTTAATTGAGGGATGTCTTCCAATTGTATAGGCATCCCTTGCAAATTTTATCTTATCAACTTCACTTTTGCTAGTCTTAAGTTGAGCATTAAGACTAGCCAATTCATCACTTAGTTTGGAAATTGAAACTAAGTGTTCACTACAGGCATTAACATCAAAATCCTTACACCTAGTGCAAATTGTAACATTTTCTACACAGGAATTTGATTTACTAGCCACTTCTAGTTTAGCACTCAAATTATTATTAACACCTTGTAAAATAGAAATGGTTTCATGACAGGAGGATAATTCACTAGAAAGCATTTCATTTCTTTTAATTTCTAAAGCATATGATTTTTGTGCCTCTACAAATTTATCATGTTCATCATACAATAAATCCTCTTGCTTTTCTAAAAGCCTATCCTTTTCATTCAATGCATCAATCAATTCATTGATTTTATCTATCTTAGATCTATCTAAGCCCTTGAACAAGCATGAATAATCTATGTCATCATCATCACTAGACTCACTATCACTAGAAGAAGCGTAAGTGGAGTCTTGAGTACTCACCTTCTTCTCCCTTGCCATAAGGCAAGTGAGACGCTCGTTGGGGAAGAGAGCCGATTTGTTGAAGGCAGTGGCGGCGAGTCCTTCGTTGTCGGAGTCGGAGGAGGAGCAATCCGAGTCCCACTCCTTTCCTAGATGCGCCTCGCCCTTTGCCTTCTTGTATTGCTTCTTCTTCTCTCTTTTGTTCCCCTTTTCCTGGTCACTTTCATTATCGGGACAGTTAGCAATGAAATGACCAAGCTTACCGCATTTGAAGCATGAGCGCTTCCCCTTGGCTTTGGTCTTGCTTGGTTGTCCCTTGTGACCTTTAAGCACCGTCTTGAATCTTTTGATGATGAGAGCCATCTCTTCATCATTAAGGCCAGCCGCTTCAATCTGTGCCACCTTGCTAGGTAGCGCCTCCTTGCTTCGTGTTGCCTTGAGAGCAAGGGGTTGCGGCTCGTTGATCGGACCATTCAAGGCGTCGTCCACATATCTTGCCTCCTTGATCATCATTCGCCCGCTAACGAATTTCCCAAGAACTTCTTCGGGCGACATCTTGGTGTACCTGGGATTTTCACGTATATTGTTCACCAAGTGAGGATCAAGAACGGTAAATGACCTGAGCATTAGGCGGACGACGTCGTGGTCCGTCCATCGCGTGCTCCCGTAGCTTCTTATCTTGTTGATAAGGGTCTTGAGCCGGTTGTATGTTTGCGTCGGCTCCTCGCCCCTTATCATCGCGAACCGTCCAAGCTCTCCTTCCACCAACTCCATCTTGGTGAGCAAGGTGACGTCGTTCCCCTCATGAGAAATCTTGAGGGTGTCCCAGATTTGCTTGGCGTTATCCAAGCCGCTCACCTTATGGTATTCATCCCTGCACAAGGAAGCTAGAAGAACAGTAGTAGCTTGTGCATTCTTATGAATTTGTTCATTAATGAACATGGGACTATCCGAACTATCAAAATGCATTCCACTCTCTACAATCTCCCAAATACTAGGATGGAGAGAGAATAGGTGACTACGCATTTTGTGGCTCCAAAATCCGTAGTCCTCTCCATCAAAGTGTGGGGGCTTGCCGAGTGGAATGGAGAGCAAATGTGAATGTGAACTTTGCGGAATACGAGAGTAGTCAAAAGAAAAGTTCGAATTAACCGATTTCTTCCTCTCGTAGTCGCTGTGGTCGTCCTTTTGGGAGGAAGTAGACTCATCGCTGTCGTAGTAGACGATCTCCTTGATGCGCCTTGTCTTCTTCTTCCTCCCTTCCTTCCGTCTATGGCCCGAGCCGGAGTTGGTAGGCTTGTCGTCCTTCGGCTCGTTGACGAAGGTCTCCTTCTCTTTGTCGTTGATCACTATTCCCTTCCCCTTAGGATCCATCTATTCGGGCGGTTAGTCCCTTTGTGAATAGAACGGCTCCGATACCAATTGAGAGCACCTAGAGGGGGGGGGTGAATAGGTGATCCTGTAAAAACTTCAAACTTAAGCCACAAAAACTTGTTAAGTGTTAGCACGATTATTGCCAAGTGGCTAAGGTGAAGTCTCAACAAAACACAATACCACAAAAGATCAAGCACAGAGATGACACGATGGTTTATCCCGTGGTTCGGCCAAGCCAACGCTTGCCTACTCCACGTTGTGGCGTCCCAACGGACGAGGGTTGCAATCAACCCCTCTCAAGCGGTCCAAAGACCCACTTGAATACCACGGTGTTTTGTTTTTCCTTTCACTATCCCGTTTGCAAGGAATCTCCACAAATTGGAGTCTCTTGCCCTTACAAGTATATGATCACAAAGAAAGCACAGAGTAAGGGAGGGAAGCAACACACACAAATCCACAGCAAAAGCGCACACACACGGCCAAGAATCGAGCTCACAAGACTATCTCAGAGTTCTCACTTAGAACAGAGCTCGAATCACTTAGAAACACAAACGAATGCGCAGAGACTTAGTGTGGATGATCAAGACTGCTCAAAGGTTGCTTGTGTGTCTCCTCCATGCGCCTAGGGGCTCCTTTTATAGCCCCAAGGCAGCTAGGAGCCGTTGAGAACAAATCCGGAAGGCCATCCTTGCCTTCTGTCGTCGGGGGCACCGGACAGTCCGGTGCACACCGGACACTGTCCGGTGCCCGATTTGTTTCCATATCTGGCGCTTCCGACCGTTGCAGACCGTTGGAGATCTGCGAGCCGTTGGCGCACCGGACATGTCCGGTGCACACCGGACAGTCCGGTGCCGTCTTCCGACCGTTGGCTCCGCCACGTGTCCCGCGCAGATTGCGCGGCCGACCGTTGGCCCGGCAGACCGTTGGCTCACCGGACAGTCCGGTGCACACCGGACAGTCCGGTGAATTTTAGCCGTACGCCGTCGGCGAATTCCCGAGAGCGGCCAGTTCGCTCCGAGCCAGCCTGGCGCACCGGACACTGTCCGGTGCACACCGGACAGTCCGGTGCTCCAGACCGAGCTGAGTCTTGGCTGCACACAGCCAAGTCATTTTCTCCTCTTCTCTCTTCTTCTTCTTTCTGTTTCTAACACTTAGACAAATATATTAGTACACAAAACCAATGTACTAAGGCTTAGAAACATACCTTTATCTCATGATTTGCACCTTGTTCATCCATGTACATAAATTCACAATTAAGCACATGTGTTGGCACTCAATCACCAAAATACTTAGAAATGGCCCAAGGGCACATTTCCCTTTCAGTAGAAGAACCCGTTGCTGAGGATCCTGGAGTGCAGCAGGTTGAAGTAGCTGAGCAGGAGCTCATTGAAGGCAAGTTGTGCCCTTGACCACTTTTTACCTAATAATGTTCTTTAATATCACTTATCCATGCATAGGTTAATTTTTGATGGGACCCAATAGGTCACCCTAGATTTGTTTATCTCATTACCTTGTTTACCCCTGAATCACTTGGGTAGTTTGCTAATGCTTTACATGGTTTTGGGATAATCATTTATTATATCTATGTTCCAATTATTCTTGTTATTCTGTTTATGTTCATGTTGAGATCATTAATGTTAATTGGAACATAGAGCTTAACTTGAGAACCACGTGCCACCACAAGGGAGGAATGGGACCCCTTGGCTGACTAATTAGGAAAGCTAGTGGAAGACTACCTTACCCGAAAGGGGCAAGGGCAGTAGGGGAGTGGTCAGTGTAGGGAGGTCCCTGGTTGATTTTGCTGCGATGGCGGTCAGCCAGGAACCCTGCATTGGAACTTCCTATAAACTGTAGCGGGTTTTCGGAAGCTAGTGGAACTTTGTAAAGGCCTCGTAGTGTTGCCCTACCGCGCTTCCTAGGTAGAGGTGTATGGGATTCGCGACCCCTTGGCAGATGGGTAACATGACTTGTGGGTAAAGGGTAAAACCTCTGCAGAGTGTAAAACTGGTATACTAGCCGAGCTCACGGTCATGAGCGGCTCAGGACTCTCTGATGTTTAAATTATGGAACTTAAATTCAATTTTGTCATTTGCATTGCATGGGTTTGTTATTAATTTTGTTCTATTACTTCACTTATGGTTTGGTATTTACTTACACTTAGTAACGGCTAATAAAATTTTGACCAACTACTTAAAAGCAATGCTCAGCTTTAACCCCTATCATTGATTAGCCTTACACATCACATGAACTCACACCTTTGTGAGTTTATGTCCACTGGTTCTCCACAACTTGTTGAGCTATGATCATGTGTGAGCTCACCCTTGCTGTCTCACACCCCCCCCCACAGGAGAAGATCAGGTGGTTCAGGAGGAGCCGCCTAACACTGAGGAGTTCGATCTGATCTAGGTGGCGTTTCTCAGTCGACATTGGCGCCGACGATCCTTAGTTCGTTTTATCTTTATTATTTTATTTTATTTTGTAATAAGTCTTCCGCTATGTAATAAATACTCTGATGTTAATGACATTTATCTCTATACACTCTGTTATTATATATGTTGTCTTCTTGGCGCATGTATGAGATGCACCTGGCTTTGTTCCTTAAAGCCGGGTGTGACAGAAATGGTATCAGAGGAAATGTTGACTGTAGGACGAAACCTAGATAGAAATGGACAAACCCTTACCTACTTATCTTACTCTGATTCATTCCATACTTACCTTATCTTGATCCTGTCTCACCTTTTTGCTGTTCTACTCTGATCATTCTTACCTTTTCTACTCTAAGACTAGATGGATTTCACACCTTGGAATCCCTACCCTTATGACATTTTAAGAGATAGGGAACCTAAGACAAAATTAAAACTATTTTCTCTATTAAAAATGTTGTTTGATTGTGCTGGTGCTAAATGCCTGATTTGCTTCTTTGATTGATTGAATTATAGATGGACATCTTAGCATGTACCAACATAAGGTGTTGAATTAGCTCTGGTAGGTAAAATATTAATCTGCTTAGCTAATAAAATTCCCCAAAGTAACCTGAATTGTAAATACCTGCCTTGTCTGCTATTCTCTTACCATATGTATCTAACTCAGATGGTCAATACCAGGCGGGGTGGTGGAATCGACTTGCCTCCTAACCAACACACTCGAAGGATATATAGACAACCTCAGCCACAGCCTGCAGAGATGAATCCTCCCAATCCTCCACCAGGCGGAGTTGACCCACTGGTTGCTGCTCAGATGGCGGTGATGCAGCAAATGGCGGACACAATGGCTGATATGCGTGCCCAGATGCAGCAAGAACGCCAGGAGATGCGTCAGGAAAGAGAAGATATACGACAGGAGTTGCGCCAGGAGCGAGATGAGATACGCCAGGAAAGGAGGGCGCAACAACAGCAGCTGCAACAACAAATGCAACAGCAACAACAGCAGCAACAAGTGCCACTGCCTCCACCACCACCACCAGTTCCACCTCGTGATAAGCACCGGGAGTTTATGAGTCATAAGCCACCTACATTCGCTAGCTCACCTGATCCACTGGACGCGGATGATTGGCTGAAGTCCGTTGAGAAGATGCTGAATATTGCACAGTGCACGGACCGGGAGAAGGTTTTATATGCTTCTGGACGTCTGACAGGTCCTGCTGCTGACTGGTGGGATTCGTATACTGCTGCCCATGATGCTGCAGATGCTATTACTTGGGCGGAGTTTAGTACACAGTTCAGGAACTACCATATTCCAGCTGGTATGATAAAGATCAAGAAGAAGGAATTTCTGTCGCTGAAGCAAGGAAGTATGTCAGTCAGCGAGTACCGCGACAAGTTTATTCAGTTATCCAGATATGCCCCTGAAGAAGTTGCTAAAGACGAGAGGAAGCAAGAGCATTTCATTGAAGGACTTAATGGACCACTGCAGTATGCTCTTATGGCACACACATTTCCATCATTTCAGAGGCTGCTTGATAAGGCACTGGCTATTGAACACAAGCGTGTTCAGCTGGGAGATTTGAAGAGAAAGGCAATATCTCAAGGACAAGGAAGCAGCAGTGTTCGTCCTCGCTACAGTTCACCACAGGGTACACCGACTCGACCAGGAGGACCACGCCCAGTTCAGCAATCACCACTGAGGACTCCACCTCCTCGACAGGCTACCCCTACTGGCACCCCGACGAAGTTTTCAGGACAGAGTCCAGGCACTACTTGTTTCAAGTGTGGGAAGGCTGGTCACTATGCAAATGTCTGCCCACAGAGGATTGCTACTACTCCAGTTCAGAACAGGCAGCAAACTCCAAGTTCTGGCAAGGGATATTCTATTGCCAAGGTTAATCAAGTCAGCGTTGATGCTACTCCAGATGGAGGGGACCTCGTACTTGGTATGTTTTATGTTAATGCAATTCCTGCAACCATATTATTTGATTCTGGTGCTACACATTCATTCATGTCTGCTAGATATGCCAACACAAATGAAATACCACTGCTAAATATGAGAAAACCCATGATAGTAATTACACCTAAAGGGCCTGTTGAGGCGAATCAAATGACACGTAGATTGACATTGACCATTATGGGTAGAGAATTTGGAGCCACTGCTATAATATTAGAGTCAAGCAGTATAGATTTGATCCTTGGTATGTCATGGCTAAGAAAGGCAAAGGTCGTTATAGCATGTGGTAGAGGTACCGTAGAACTCACTACCACTAAAGGAGAAAGGTTTCAAGTTAATATTGCAGTAACCTCCTCACCCATGCGTGCAATGTTCTTTATACCTGAGGAGTTTGTTGGTGACAACATCCGGGTGGTTAGAGATTTTCCGGATGTCTTTCCAGAGGAGTTACCAGGGATGCCACCTGATAGAGAAGTTGAGTTTGTTATTGACCTCTTACCTGGAACCGCCCCTATTTCTAAACGGCCTTATAGGATGTCCGTAGAGGAGTTGAAGGAACTTAAGAAGCAGTTAACTGAGTTACAAGGGGCTGGGTACATTCGTCCGAGTTCCTCACCATGGGGAGCGCCGGTACTGTTTGTACAGAAGAAGGATGGATCGCAGCGAATGTGTGTGGATTATGGATCTCTTAATGATGTTACGGTGAAGAACAAGTATCCGTTGCCCCGTATTGAGGATTTATTTGACCAGATGAGAGGTGCTAGAGTATTCTCGAAGATTGATCTCCGATCCGGTTACCATCAGATGAGGATTAGACCATCGGATATTCCTAAGACAGCTTTCTCGACGCGATATGGATTATATGAGTTCACAGTTATGTCGTTTGGATTGACTAATGCACCAGCTTATTTTATGAACTTGATGAACAAAGTGTTTATGGAGTATTTGGACAGATTCGTCGTGGTATTCATCGACGATATTCTCATTTATTCCAAGAGTGATAGTGATCACGAGGAGCATCTGAGGTTAGTGCTACAGAAGCTACGAGATAATCAACTTTATGCCAAGTTCAGCAAGTGCGAGTTTTGGATTGGCGAGGTGCCATTTCTTGGTCATATTATTTCTAATGGAGGAATAGCAGTGGATCCTGCTAAAGTTAAGGAGATAATGGAGTGGAGAGTACCCACTACAGTTACTGAGATTCGAAGTTTCTTGGGACTTGCTGGATATTATCGGAGGTTTATCGAAGGATTTTCTAAGATTGCTAAACCTATGACCTCGCTTTTGGAGAAAGGAAAAGAATTTAAGTGGGACGAGAAGTGTCAAGACAGCTTTGATCTATTGAAGGAGAGGTTGATGTCGCCACCAGTATTGGTTATGCCAGACCTACAGAAAGGATTTGATATCTATTGTGATGCATGTGGCCAAGGCTTGGGATGTGTGCTCATGCAGGAAGGACATGTGATTGCATATGCTTCTCGTCAGTTACGCAAACATGAATTGAACTACCCCACTCATGACTTGGAATTGGCAGCCGTTGTGCATGCGCTTAAGATTTGGAGACATTACATTATGGGAACCAGGTGCCAAGTATATACGGATCATAAGAGTTTGAAGTATATATTCACTCAAAAGGATCTCAACCTTAGGCAACGCCGTTGGTTAGAGCTTATTAAGGATTATGATTAGGAGATTCACTATCACCCGGGCAAGGCAAATTTGGTTGCAGATGCCTTGAGTCGCAAAAAGCATGTTCATTCAGCTATCGTTGCCCAGCTACCCGATGAGATTGTTGAGGACTTCAGGAGACTTAACCTGGGGATAGTTGCTCATACTGAAGGAGTTACTATTGATGTGGAACCTACTTTGGAGCAAGAGATCCGCAAAGGACAAATTGGTGATGCTAAGATAAAAGAGATTAAGGATCTGATTACTGAAGGTCGAGTTCCGGAATTCACGGAAGATGAGCAGGGCACCGTATGGTTCAAGGACAGGATGTGTGTTCCTGATGTTAAAAGCCTGCGAGAGACTATTTTAAAGGAGGCCCACGACTCGGATTATTCTATTCATCCTGGTAGTACCAAGATGTATCAGGATTTGAAACGGAAATATTGGTGGTATGGATTGAAAAGAGATGTAGCTGCACATGTGGCTATGTGCGATGTATGTCAAAGAGTTAAGGCTGAACACCAGAGGCCAGCTGGATTATTGCATCCACTGAAGATACCCGAGTGGAAATGGGAAGAGATTGGTATGGATTTCATTACTGGATTGCCTCGCACCCAGAAAGGATATGATGCTATATGGGTGATTGTGGATAGATTGACTAAAGTGGCTCACTTTATTCCTGTCAAGACTACTTATAAAGGTTCTCAGCTAGCAGAGTTATATATGGCTCGGATTGTGTGTTTACATGGAGTACCAAAGAAGATCGTGTCTGATCGCGGTTCGCAGTTTACCTCAAGATTTTGGAGAAGCTTTCATGAGAACATGAGCACGAAGTTGAATTTCAGTACAGCTTATCACCCTCAGACGGATGGACAGACTAAAAGGACTAATCAAGTATTGGAAGATATGTTGAGAGCATGTGCCCTTCAGCATGGAGGAAGTTGGGATAAGAGTCTGCCTTATGCTGAGTTCTCGTATAATAATAGTTACCAGGCCAGTCTGAAGATGTCACCTTTTGAAGCTTTATATGGGAGGAAGTGCAGGACTCCTATATATTGGGATCAGACTGGAGAGAGACAGTTCTTTGGGCCTGAATTGATTCAAGAAGCAGAAGAACAAGTTCGTATAATTCGAGAGAATTTGAGGGTGGCTCAAACCAGGCAAAAGAGCTACGCTGATAATAGAAGAAGACCACTGGAATTTGAAGAAGGAGATTATGTGTACCTCAAGGTGTCACCACTTCGTGGAATGAGGAGATTCAAAGTCAAGGGAAAATTGTCCCCTCGCTATATTGGACCATTCTTGATCTTTAGGCGAGTTGGGGAGATGGCATACCAACTCGAGTTACCTGCTAGTCTATCGGATGTGCATAATGTGTTTCACGTGTCTCAACTAAAGAAGTGTCTCCGTGTGCCCGAGGAACAGTTACCAATGGAAGAGCTCAGTGTTCAAGGTGATTTGACTTACACGGAGTACCCGATCAAGATTTTGGATACTTTGACTCGGGTTACGAGAAATAAGGTGATAAAGATGTGTAAAGTACAATGGAGTCACCACGGTGAAGATGAAGCAACTTGGGAAAGAGAAGAAGAGCTTCGCATAGATTTTCCCCACCTTTTCCCTCGTTCTTCTTAAATCTCGAGGACGAGATTATTTTTAAGGGAGGTAGGATTTGTAACACCCACTTTGTAATTGCTAGATAAAATACCAATAGAGAAAACAATTTCTCTCTTTATGCGAGTTTGATCTTTATGCATCATCATAGGTGAACACCATGTCCAAGAACAATTAATAAAAAGATATGCTACTAAATCGTTGCATCATGCTGAATATTTCATTTTTGTGTGCATTTTGTGACAAGAAAAATATTAAAGACCAAAAAGGGAATTTAGAACCTAAAAGAAATTCTTGAATCTAGAAAAAAAAGAAGAAAATAAGAATTTTGTGGATAAAAATAAGTAAATAAAAATATATTATCCCTCCACTAGAAGCTTGAAATTGTACACTTGACACAATGTTGAAATTCGTATTCAAAAGTTCAAATTTGAATTCAAAATAATTATGAAGAAATAAAAAAAACAGAAAATAAAAAGGAAAAGACCAAAACCTGGCAGCTGGGCCGACTTCATCCCTTTCGGCCCACAACTACTTTCCCTCTGCGTGGCCCATTAAATCTTAACCCCGCGCGCAGCCCAAACCTCCTCCTTCTACCGCGCGCGCTCTGGCCGATGGTCCCCACAGGTCAGCTGCATCGTTGCCGCCGCAACGAACCGCGAAGACCACGGCGCTGCGTTCGCGAGCGAATCGCCATGGCGAGCCTATAAGCTCGGGAGTCCCTCTCTCCTTCTTGACCACAACACGCCTGCGAACCCAGTACGCCCCTTTTCTCTAATCGCTCGCCCCACCATTGACGCCAGCTGCGTCCCACGCCTCCGCTAGACTAATCCCCGCGCCCGCCGACGGTGTGATCCCTGCTGTGCTCGCGCCCCGCCCCGGAATTTCGGTCGGGTAGCATCGCCGGGACCTAGGTGGGGTGTGCGTGCACCGGCGTCGGGTTGGGAGCATCCTAAGCCGGCGAATTTTTCACCGAAACTTCACCACCGCCGCGGTTCCGCACCCCCCTCCGTGGCCGTGTGCCTCCGCGCCATAATCGCCGGTAAGAAGTCTTCCTATGTGTTCACCTTCGCCTTCTCATCGCGTAGCACCTGTGGGATTCGAGTTTGCGTGTCCGTATGTGGGGGAGGGTGGTCCGGCCATGGAGCGCCGCCGTGGTCGGGCGCCGCTGCTCAGGGCGTTCACTCAGCCATTATGTGGACCGATGGGGGAAGAATGGTCTCGGGCCATTGGATGGTTAATAGACGGTTGCGATTAGGCGTCTAGATACCCCTTCACGCGCCCTAATCCGACCGTTGGATTCATATCTAACAGCTACAGATGGATCGGGGGAATAGCCTTCGCGCGATCCGTTCCTGACCGTTGATCCTCGATCCTGCGGCCCAGAAAACTTACCGGTTCACATTTGATGGCAATCTAATCTGGACCGCACTCTTTAGATCTAACGGCCGTAGTGTCCCCGTACCCCCCCTTCGGCCAACACATTTGTTAAAGAGCCCCTGTAGTTTTACAGAATTAACCCGCCATCCATGCGGCTGTAGCTCTGTGTCTCTGGAATTTTAGTAGATTAGCCCCTGGGTTCTCTGGAAATAGTGCGCCCAGTCCAGAGATCATTTAAATTGAACAAATGAAATAGAAAATGGATTTTTAATAGGAAAATAATTGCTAGAACTTAATAAATTCATAGAAAATTCATACTTGCTCCAAATCACTCCATTCCAGTTCCTAAAATTTTGTAATATTATTATCTATCACCTAGAGTCTCTGTTTTGTCATGAAAACAGTAAGAAGTTTATTTCTCACTTAATCCTATTTAAAGCACATAAAACCTTTGAAAATGCATAACTTAAAATCTATAACTCAGAAAATTATGATTCCAGTTCCTAGGTTTTTATTTTAATATGTAGAATATCTCTGTGTATTTTGTTTACATGCTTGGTGTAATGTTAATTTTCCCTGTATCCTGTGCTTGTTTGTATTGTGGCGAGTAGATGAGAGCACCTAGAGGGGGGGTGAATAGGTGATCCTGTAAAAACTTCAAACTTAAGCCACAAAAACTTGTTAAGTGTTAGCACGATTATTGCCAAGTGGCTAAGGTGAAGTCTCAACAAAACACAATACCACAAAAGATCAAGCACAGAGATGACACGATGGTTTATCCCGTGGTTCGGCCAAGCCAACGCTTGCCTACTCCACGTTGTGGCGTCCCAACGGACGAGGGTTGCAATCAACCCCTCTCAAGCGGTCCAAAGACCCACTTGAATACCACGGTGTTTTGTTTTTCCTTTCACTATCCCGTTTGCAAGGAATCTCCACAAATTGGAGTCTCTTGCCCTTACAAGTATATGATCATAAAGAAAGCACAGAGTAAGGGAGGGAAGCAACACACACAAATCCACAGCAAAAGCGCACACACACGGCCAAGAATCGAGCTCACAAGACTATCTCAGAGTTCTCACTTAGAACAGAGCTCGAATCACTTAGAAACACAAACGAATGCGCAGAGACTTAGTGTGGATGATCAAGACTGCTCAAAGGTTGCTTGTGTGTCTCCTCCATGCGCCTAGGGGCTCCTTTTATAGCCCCAAGGCAGCTAGGAGCCGTTGAGAACAAATCCGGAAGGCCATCCTTGCCTTCTGTCGTCGGGGGCACCGGACAGTCCGGTGCACACCGGACACTGTCCGGTGCCCGATTTGTTTCCATATCTGGCGCTTCCGACCGTTGCAGACCGTTGGAGATCTGCGAGCCGTTGGCGCACCGGACATGTCCGGTGCACACCGGACAGTCCGGTGCCGTCTTCCGACCGTTGGCTCCGCCACGTGTCCCGCGCAGATTGCGCGGCCGACCGTTGGCCCGGCAGACCGTTGGCTCACCGGACAGTCCGGTGCACACCGGACAGTCCGGTGAATTTTAGCCGTACGCCGTCGGCGAATTCCCGAGAGCGGTCAGTTCGCTCCGAGCCAGCCTGGCGCACCGGACACTGTCCGGTGCACACCGGACAGTCCGGTGCACACCGGACAGTCCGGTGCTCCAGACCGAGCTGAGTCTTGGCTGCACACAGCCAAGTCATTTTCTCCTCTTCTCTCTTCTTCTTCTTTCTGTTTCTAACACTTAGACAAATATATTAGTACACAAAACCAATGTACTAAGGCTTAGAAACATACCTTTATCTCATGATTTGCACCTTGTTCATCCATGTACATAAATTCACAATTAAGCACATGTGTTGGCACTCAATCACCAAAATACTTAGAAATGGCCCAAGGGCACATTTCCCTTTCAATCTCCCCCTTTTTGGTGATTTATGCCAACACTACATAAAGCAACTAGAACAAGTGCAAACTCACTTCAAATAAAATAAATTTAAGTTTTATTCAATTTTGGCATATATGGATCATCCTTTGCCACCACTTGGTTTGTTTTTGCAAATCAAACTCAAATCTCTATCTCTAAGTTAAACACACATGTTGAAGCATAAAGAGAGTCATTCCAAAAGAGATTGATCAAAGATTTCAAAAACTCCCCCTATTTCCCATAATCAATACTTCTCCCCACAAGAAGCCAGTTATTGACAAGAGAGACAACATACGAATTTTGACAAACCAAAAACTCTATTCTACTATTTTCAAAATTCTCAAGTGGTAGCTGATCCATTTATTGCTTTGGCCTTTATTTTCTCCCCCTTTGGCATCAAGCACCAAAACGGGATCAATTTTGGCCCTTTAACCCCATTGCCTCACCAAAATCTTCAATTAAGAGCAAATGGCAATAAGAGTTAATGAGATGGACTTGGAATAAGTTACCCTCTCATCGGAGTGCAGTGGAAGTCTTGCATGGTCCAAGTCCACCTTTTCCCTTTCAATTCTCCTTTGAGACTAAATCAAACAAACTCAAGCATATGGTTAGTCTCAAGGGATCACGTTGTAACACATCTCCCCCTAAACATGTGCATCACTTTGCAACGGACTTGTGAGGTCCAGGGAGTGTTTGTACAACTTGAGCACCATAATAAGCAACAAAATGCAGAAAGAACATGATCAAAAGCATGAATACATGTCTGCTACATTCAATCCAAGTTCCGCGAATCTAAGACATTTAGAACCTAAAAGAAATTCTTGAATCTAGAAAAAAAAAGAAAATAAGAATTTTGTGGATAAAAATAAGTAAATAAAAATATATTATCCCTCCACTAGAAGCTTGAAATTGTACACTTGACACAATGTTGAAATTCGTATTCAAAAGTTCAAATTTGAATTCAAAATAATTATGAAGAAATAAAAAAAACAGAAAATAAAAAGGAAAAGACCAAAACCTGGCAGCTGTGCCGACTTCATCCCTTTCGGCCCACAACTACTTTCCCTCTGCGCGGCCCATTAAATCTTAACCCCGCGCGCAGCCCAAACCTCCTCCTTCTACCGCGCGCGCTCTGGCCGATGGTCCCCACAGGTCAGCTGCATCGTTGCCGCCGCAACGAACCGCGAAGACCACGGCGCTGCGTTCGCGAGCGAATCGCCATGGCGAGCCTATAAGCTCGGGAGTCCCTCTCTCCTTCTTGACCACAACACGCCTGCGAACCCAGTACGCCCCTTTTCTCTAATCGCTCGCCCCACCATTGACGCCAGCTGCGTCCCACGCCTCCGCTAGACTAATCCCCGCGCCCGCCGACGGTGTGATCCCTGCTGTGCTCGCGCCCCGCCCCGGAATTTCGGTCGGGTAGCATCGCCGGGACCTAGGTGGGGTGTGCGTGCACCGGCGTCGGGTTGGGAGCATCCTAAGCCGGCGAATTTTTCACCGAAACTTCACCACCGCCGCGGTTCCGCACCCCCCTCCGTGGCCGTGTGCCTCCGCGCCATAATCGCCGGTAAGAAGTCTTCCTATGTGTTCACCTTCGCCTTCTCATCGCGTAGCACCCGTGGGATTCGAGTTTGCGTGTCCGTATGTGGGGGAGGGTGGTCCGGCCATGGAGCGCCGCCGTGGTCGGGCGCCGCTGCTCAGGGCGTTCACTCAGCCATTATGTGGACCGATGGGGGAAGAATGGTCTCGGGCCATTGGATGGTTAATAGACGGTTGCGATTAGGCGTCTAGATACCCCTTCACGCGCCCTAATCCGACCGTTGGATTCATATCTAACAGCTACAGATGGATCGGGGGAATAGCCTTCGCGCGATCCGTTCCTGACCGTTGATCCTCGATCCTGCGGCCCAGAAAACTTACCGGTTCACATTTGATGGCAATCTAATCTGGACCGCACTCTTTAGATCTAACGGCCGTAGTGTCCCCGTACCCCCCCTTCGGCCAACACATTTGTTAAAGAGCCCCTGTAGTTTTACAGAATTAACCCGCCGTCCATGCGGCTGTAGCTCTGTGTCTCTGGAATTTTAGTAGATTAGCCCCTGGGTTCTCTGGAAATAGTGCGCCCAGTCCAGAGATCATTTAAATTGAACAAATGAAATAGAAAATGGATTTTTAATAGGAAAATAATTGCTAGAACTTAATAAATTCATAGAAAATTCATACTTGCTCCAAATCACTCCATTCCAGTTCCTAAAATTTTGTAATATTATTATCTATCACCTAGAGTCTCTGTTTTGTCATGAAAACAGTAAGAAGTTTATTTCTCACTTAATCCTATTTAAAGCACATAAAACCTTTGAAAATGCATAACTTAAAATCTATAACTCAGAAAATTATGATTCCAGTTCCTAGGTTTTTATTTTAATATGTAGAATATCTCTGTGTATTTTGTTTACATGCTTGGTGTAATGTTAATTTTCCCTGTATCCTATGCTTGTTTGTATTGTGGCGAGTAGAAGAACCCGTTGCTGAGGATCCTGGAGTGCAGCAGGTTGAAGTAGCTGAGCAGGAGCTCATTGAAGGCAAGTTGTGTCCTTGACCACTTTTTACCTAATAATGTTCTTTAATATCACTTATCCATGCATAGGTTAAATTTTGATGGGACCCAATAGGTCACCCTAGATTTGTTTATCTCATTACCTTGTTTACCCCTGAATCACTTGGGTAGTTTGCTAATGCTTTACATGGTTTTGGGATAATCATTTATTATATCTATGTTCCAATTATTCTTGTTATTCTGTTTATGTTCATGTTGAGATCATTAATGTTAATTGGAACATAGAGCTTAACTTGAGAACCACGTGCCACCACAAGGGAGGAATGGGACCCCTTGGCTGACTAATTAGGAAAGCTAGTGGAAGACTACCTTACCCGAAAGGGGCAAGGGCAGTAGGGGAGTGGTCAGTGTAGGGAGGTCCCTGGTTGATTTTGCTGCGATGGCGGTCAGCCAGGAACCCTGCATTGGAACTTCCTATAAACTGTAGCGGGTTTTCGGAAGCTAGTGGAACTTTGTAAAGGCCTCGTAGTGTTGCCCTACCGCGCTTCCTAGGTAGAGGTGTATGGGATTCGCGACCCCTTGGCAGATGGGTAACATGACTTGTGGGTAAAGGGTAAAACCTCTGCAGAGTGTAAAACTGGTATACTAGCCGAGCTCACGGTCATGAGCGGCTCAGGACTCTCTGATGTTTAAATTATGGAACTTAAATTCAATTTTGTCATTTGCATTGCATGGGTTTGTTATTAATTTTGTTCTATTACTTCACTTATGGTTTGGTATTTACTTACACTTAGTAACGGCTAATAAAATTTTGACCAACTACTTAAAAGCAATGCTCAGCTTTAACCCCTATCATTGATTAGCCTTACACATCACATGAACTCACACCTTTGTGAGTTTATGTCCACTGGTTCTCCACAACTTGTTGAGCTATGATCATGTGTGAGCTCACCCTTGCTGTCTCACACCCCCCCACAGGAGAAGATCAGGTGGTTCAGGAGGAGCTGCCTAACACTGAGGAGTTCGATCTGATCTAGGTGGCGTTTCTCAGTCGACATTGGCGCCGACGATCCTTAGTTCGTTTTATCTTTATTATTTTATTTTATTTTGTAATAAGTCTTCCGCTATGTAATAAATACTCTGATGTTAATGACATTTATCTCTATACACTCTGTTATTATATATGTTGTCTTCTTGGCGCATGTATGAGATGCACCTGGCTTTGTTCCTTAAAGCCGGGTGTGACAGAGGCTCTCATCACACCAAAAATGTGATGACAACATCAAGACCTCTGGAGCTGCTGCATATGGACCTCTTCGGACCCGTCGCCTATCTGAGCATAGGAGGAAGTAAGTATGGTCTAGTTATTGTTGATGACTTTTCCTGCTTCACTTGGGTGTTCTTTTTGCAGGATAAGTCTGAAACCCAAGGCACCCTCAAGCGCTTCCTCAGGAGAGCTCAAAATGAGTTTGAGCTCAAGGTGAAGAAGATAAGGAGCGACAACGGGTCCGAGTTCAAGAACCTTCAAGTGGAGGAGTTCCTTGAGAAGGAAGGGATCAAGCACGAGTTCTCCGCTCCCTACACACCTCAGCAAAATGGTGTGGTAGAGAGGAAGAACAGGACGCTCATAGATATGGCGAGGACTATGCTTGGAGAATTCAAGATCCCTGAGCGCTTTTGGTCGGAAGCCGTGAACACGGCTTGCCACGCCATCAACAGGGTCTACCTTCACCGCCTCCTCAAGAAGACTTCATATGAGCTGCTGACTGGTAACAAACCCAATGTATCTTATTTTCGTGTATTTGGGAGCAAGTGTTATATTCTTGTGAAGAAAGGTAGAACCTCTAAATTTGCTCCCAAAGCTGTAGAAGGGTTTTTATTAGGTTATGATTCAAATACAAAGGCGTATAGGGTCTTCAACAAATCATCGGGTTTGGTTGAAGTCTCTAGCGACGTTGTATTTGATGAGACTAATGGCTCTCCAAGAGAGCAAGTTGTTGATCTTGATGATGTAGATGAAGAAGATGTTCCAACGGCCGCGATACGCACCATGGCGATTGGAGATGTACGGCCTCAGGAACAATTGGAGCAAGATCAACCGTCTTCCTCAACTATGGTGCATCCCCCAACCCAAGATGACGAACAGGTACCTCAAGTGGAGGCGCATGATCAAGGGGGAGCACAGGATGATCAAGTTGAAGAGGAAGAAGCACCTCAGGCACCTCCAACCCAAGTTCGAGCGACGATCCAAAGGGATCATCCCGTCGACCAAATATTGGGTGATATTAGCAAGGGAGTAACTACTCGTTCAAGATTAGTTAACTTTTGTGAGCATTACTCCTTTGCCTCTTCTATTGAGCCTTTCAGGGTAGAAGAGGCCTTGCTAGATCCGGACTGGGTGTTGGCCATGCAGGAGGAACTCAACAACTTCAAGCGCAATGAAGTTTGGACACTGGTGCCTCGTTCCAAGCAAAATGTTGTGGGAACCAAGTGGGTGTCTGCAACAAACAGGACGAGCACGGGGTGGTGACGAGGAACAAGGCTCGACTTGTGGCAAAAGGTTATGCCCAAGTCGCAGGTTTGGACTTTGAGGAGACTTTTGCTCCTGTGGCTAGGCTAGAATCAATTCGTATCTTGCTAGCATATGCCGCTCACCATTCTTTCAGGTTGTACCAAATGGATGTGAAGAGCGCTTTCCTCAACGGGCCGATCAAGGAGGAGGTGTACGTAGAGCAACCCCCTGGCTTCGAGGATGAACGATACTCCGACCACGTGTGTAAGCTCTCTAAGGCGCTCTATGGACTTAAGCAAGCCCCAAGAGCATGGTATGAATGCCTTAGAGACTTTTTAATTGCTAATGCTTTCAAGGTTGGGAAAGCCGATCCAACTCTCTTTACTAAGACTTGCGATGGTGATCTTTTTGTGTGCCAAATTTATGTTGATGACATAATATTTGGTTCTACTAACCAAAAGTCTTGTGAAGAGTTTAGCAGGGTGATGACACAGAAATTCGAGATGTCGATGATGGGCGAGTTGAACTACTTCCTTGGGTTCCAAGTGAAGCAACTCAAGGACGACACTTTCATCTCCCAAACAAAGTACACGCAAGACTTGCTAAAGCGGTTTGGGATGAAGGACGCCAAGCCCACAAAGACGCCGATGGGAACTGACGGACACACCGACCTCAACAAAGGAGGTAAGTCCGTTGATCAAAAAGCATACCGGTCCATGATAGGTTCTTTGCTTTATTTATGTGCTAGTAGACCGGATATTATGCTTAGCATATGCATGTGTGCTAGATTTCAATCCGATCCTAAGGAGTGTCACTTAGTGGCTGTGAAGCGAATTCTTCGATATTTAGTCGCTACGCCTTGCTTCGGGATCTGGTATCCAAAGGGGTCTAACTTTGACTTGATTGGGTACTCAGATTCCGACTATGCTGGATGTAAGGTCGATAGGAAGAGTACTTCGGGGACGTGCCAATTCTTAGGAAGGTCCCTGGTGTCATGGAACTCTAAGAAACAAACCTCCGTTGCCCTATCCACCGCTGAGGCCGAGTACGTTGCCGCAGGACAGTGTTGCGCGCAACTACTTTGGATGAGGCAAACCCTCCGGGACTTTGGCTACAATCTGAGCAAAGTCCCACTCCTATGTGACAATGAGAGTGCTATCCGAATAGCGGAAAATCCTATTGAGCACAGCCGCACAAAGCACATTGACATCCGGCATCACTTTTTGAGAGACCACCAGCAAAAGGGAGATATCGAAGTGTTTCATGTTAGCACCGAGAACCAGCTAGCCGATATCTTTACCAAGCCTCTAGATGAGAAGACCTTTTGCAGGCTGCGTAGTGAGCTCAATATCTTAGATTCGCGGAACTTGGATTGAAATGTAGCATATATGTGTCTATGCCTTTGATCATGTTCATTCTGCATGTTGTTGCTTATTGTGGTGCTCAAGTTGTACAAACACTCCCTGGACCTCACAAGTCCTGTTTGCAAGTGATGCACATATTTAGGGGGAGCTGTGCTACAACTTGACCCTTTGAGACTAACCATGTACTTGAGTTTGGTTGTTTTAGTCTCCAAGGAGAATTGAAAGGGAAAAGGTGGACTTGGACCATGCAAGACTTCCACTGCACTCCGATGAAAAGAGTAACTTTTCCAAGTTCATCTTTATACTCTTATTGCCTTTGTGTTCTTATTTGAAGATTTTGGTGAGGCAATGGGGTTAAAGGGCCAAGATTGATCCCGTTTTGGTGCTTGATGCCAAAGGGGGAGAAAATAAAGGCCAAAGCAATAGATGGATCAGCTACCACTTGAGAAATTTTGAAAATAGTAGATTAGAGCTTTTGGTTTGTCAAAACTCTTTTATTGTCTCTTATGTCAAAAGTTGGCTTCTTGTGGGGAGAAGTATTGATTATGGAAAAGGGGAGTTTTTTGAAATCTTGAATCAATTTCTCTTGGAATGACTCTCTTTATGTCTTAACATGTGTGTTTGACTTAGAGATAGAAATTTGAGTTTGATTTGCAAAAACAAACCAAGTGGTGGCATAGAGTGATCCATATATGTCAAATTGAATCAAAACAATTTTGAGTTCTAATCTGAATTGATTTTGTACTTGTTCTACTTGCTTTATGTTGTGTTGGCATAAATCACCAAAAAGGGGGAGATTGAAAGGGAAATGTGCCCTTGGGCCATTTCTAAGTATTTTGGTGATTTAGTGTCAGACACAAGTGCTTAAGCGTAAAATGGTGGACAAAGTACAAACCAAGGATAAAGGTATGTTTCTCAGACTTAGTACATTGTTTTATGGACTAATGTATTGTGTCTAAGTGCTGGAAATAGGAAAAATCCAATTGAAAATGTCTTGGCTCGGGCAGCCAAGAATCTGCTCAGTCTGGGAGCACCGGACTGTCCGGTGGTGCACCGGACAGTGTCCGGTGCGCCAGGCTGGCTCGAGCGAAGCGGCCGCTCTCGGGAATTGATAGTCGCCTAGAGGGGGGGTGAATAGGGCGAAACTGAAATTTACAAAAATAATCACAACTACAAGCAAGGTTAGCGTTAGAAATATAAACGAGTCCGCGAGAGAGGGCGCAAAAAACAAATCGCAAGCGAATAAGAGTGTGACACGCGGATTTGTTTTACCGAGGTTCGGTTCTCGCAAACCTACTCCCCGTTGAGGAGGCCACAAAGGCCGGGTCTCTTTCAACCCTTCCCTCTCTCAAACGATCCCACGGATCGAGTGAGCTTTCTCTTCTTCTCAATCAACCGGGAACAAAACTTCCCCGCAAGGGCCACCACACAATTGGTGCCTCTTGCCTTGGTTACAATTGAGTGATGATCACAAGAACAAGTGAGAAAGAAAAGAATGCGATCCAAGCGCAAGAGCTCGAAAGAACACAAGCAAATCACTCTCTCTAGTCACTATGGAGTTGTGTGGAATTTGGAGAGGACTTGATCTATTTGGTGTGTCTAGAATTGAATGCTAGAGCTCTTGTAGTAGTTGAGAAGTGGAAAACTTGGATGGCAATGAATGTGGGGTGGTTGGGGTATTTATAGCCCCAACCACCAAAAGTGACCGTTGCTGGAACCTGTCTGTTCGATGGCGCACCGGACAGTCCGGTGCACACCGGACAGTCCGGTGCCCCTGCCACGTCACCATTGCCGTTGGATTCTGACCGTTGGAGCTTCTGACATCTGGGCCCTCCTGGGTGTCCGGTGCACACCGGACATGTACTGTTTGATGTCCGGTGCACCGGTATGGGCGATCCTGACGTCTGCGCGCGCTGCGCGCGCATTAAATGCACCGCAGGGAGCCGTTGGCGCCGCAGGGAGCTGTTGCTCCGCTGGCACACCGGACAGTCTGGTGCACACCGGACAGTCCGGTGAATTTTAGCGGAGCGGCTCCCGCGTGAACCCGAGGCTGGCGATTTCCTGGAGACCGCGCTTCCTTGGAGCACCGGACATGTCCGGTGCACACCGGACAGTCCGGTGAATTATAGCGCGCCGGCTTCCGAGAATTCCCGAGAGCGAAGAGTTGGAGTTGGAGTCCTCTGGGCGCACCGGACATTGTCCGGTGCACACCGGACAGTCCGGTGCCTCCAGCCAGAGGTGCCCTCGGTTGCCTCGTTGCTCCTTTGTTGAATCCAACACTTGGTCTTTTTATTGGCTAAATGTGAACCTTTTGCACCTGTATAACTTATGCACTAGAGTAAACTAGTTAGTCCAATATTTGTGTTGGACAATTCAACCACCAAAATTATTTAGGAACTAGGTGTAAGCCCAATTCCCTTTCAATCTCCCCCTTTTTGGTGATTGATGCCAACACAAACCAAAGCAAATATAGAAGTGCATAATTGAACTAGTTTACATAATGTAAGTGCAAAGGTTGCTTGGAATTGAGCCAATATAAATACTTATATGATGCGCATGGATTGTTTCTTTGTTTTTGACATATTGGACCTCATTTGCACCAAAGGTTTTGTTTTTGCAAATTCTTTTGTAAATTCTTTTCAAAGTCATTTTGCAAGATAGTCAAAGGTAAATGAATAAGATTTTGTAAAGCATTTTCAAGATTTGAAATTTTCTTCCTTTGTTCAAATGCTTTTCCTTTGACTAGACAGAACTCCCCCTCAAATAAGGTCTCCTCTTAGTGTTCAAGAGGGTTTTAAGACATCAATTTTGAAAATACTACTTGCTCCCCCTTTAGAACACAAAGAGATACCAATTTTGAAATTTACCATCGAAAATCATCAAATTTGAAAATTAGGGTGGTGGTGCGGTCCTTTTGCTTTGGGCTCATATTTTCTCCCCCTTTGGCATGAATCGCCAAAAACGGAATTATTAGAGCCCAATGAAATACTTTTCCCCCTTTTTGGTCATAAATGAATGAGTGAGGATTATATCAAAGTTGGAGAGATGATGCGGAGCGACGGCGAAGGATGAGTAGTAGAGTGGAGTGGAAGCCTTGTCTTCGCCGAAGACTCCAATTCCCTTTCAATATACCTATGACTTGGTTTGAAATATACTTGAAAACACATTAGTCATATCATATATAAAAGAGACATGATCAAAGGTATATTTATGAGCTATGTGTGCAAGGCTAGCAAAAGAAATTCCGAGAATCAAGAATATTGAGCTCATGCCTAAGTCGGGTAAAAGATTGTTCATCAAGTGGCTTGGTAAAGATATCGGCTAATTGATCTTTAGTGTTAATGTAAGAAATCTCGATATCCCCCTTTTGTTGGTGATCCCGAAGAAAATGATACCGAATGGCTATGTGCTTAGTGCGGCTATGCTCGACGGGATTGTCGGCCATTTTGATTGCACTCTCATTGTCACATAGCAAAGGGACTTTGGTTAGTTTGTAACCGTAGTCCCGCAGGGTTTGCCTCATCCAAAGCAATTGCGCGCAACAATGGCCTGCGGCAATGTACTCGGCTTCGGCGGTAGAAAGAGCGACCGAATTTTGCTTCTTTGAAGCCCAAGACACCAAGGATCTTCCCAAGAACTGGCAAGTCCCCGACGTGCTCTTCCTGTTAATCCTACACCCTGCCCAATCGGCATCCGAATACCCAATCAAATCAAATGTGGATCCCCGAGGGTACCAAAGCCCAAACTTAGGAGTATAAGCCAAATATCTCAAGATTCGTTTTACGGCCGTAAGGTGCGATTCCTTAGGGTCAGCTTGGAATCTTGCACACATGCAGACGGAAAGCATAATGTCCGGTCGAGATGCACATAAATAAAGCAATGAACCAATCATCGACCGGTATACCTTTTGATCCACGGACTTACCTCCGGTGTCGAGGTCGAGATGCCCATTTGTTCCCATGGGTGTCTTGATGGGCTTGGCATCCTTCATTCCAAACTTGGTTAGGATATCTTGAGTATACTTCGTTTGACTAATGAAGGTGCCCTCATGGAGTTGCTTGACTTGGAATCCTAGAAAATACTTCAACTCCCCCATCATCGACATCTCGAATTTCTGTGTCATGATCCTACTAAATTCTTCACATGTAGATTTGTTAGTAGACCCAAATATAATATCATCAACATAAATTTGGCATACGAACAAATCATTGTCAAGAGTTTTAGTGAATAAAGTAGGATCGGCTTTGCCGACTTTGAAGCCATTTGCAATAAGGAAATCTCTAAGGCATTCATACCATGCTCTTGGGGCTTGCTTAAGCCCATAAAGCGCCTTAGAGAGCCTATAAACATGGTTAGGATACTCACTGTCTTCAAAGCCGGGAGGTTGCTCAACGTAGACCTCCTCCTTGATTGGTCCATTGAGGAAGGCACTCTTCACGTCCATTTGATAAAGCTTGAAGCCATGGTAAGTAGCATAGGCCAATAATATACGAATTGACTCAAGCCTAGCTACAGGTGCATAGGTTTCACCAAAATCCAAACCTTCGACTTGTGAATACCCCTTGGCCACGAGTCGAGCTTTGTTCCTAGTCACCACACCATGCTCGTCTTGCTTGTTGCGGAAGACCCACTTGGTTCCTACAACATTTTGGTTAGGACGTGGAACTAAGTGCCATACTTCGTTCCTTGTGAAATTGTTGAGCTCCTCTTGCATCGCCATCACCCAATCCGAATCTTGAAGTGCTTCCTCTACCCTGTGTGGCTCAATAGAGGAAACAAACGAGTAATGTTCACAAAAATGCGCAACACGAGATCGAGTAGTTACCCCCTTATGAATGTCGCCGAGGATGGTGTCGACGGGGTGATCTCGTTGTATTGCTTGGTGGACTCTTGGGTGTGGCGGTCTTGGTGGTTCATCCTCCTTGTCTTCATCATTTGCATCTCCCCCTTGATCGTTGCCGTCATTTTGAGGTGGCTCATCTTCTTGATCTTCTTGTTCAACATCTTGAGCCTCATCCTCAACTTGAGTTGGTGGAGATGCTTGCGTTGAGGAGGATGGTTGATCTTGTGCTTGTGAAGGCTCTTCGGATTCCTTAGGACACACATCGCCAATGGACATGTTCCTTAGTGCTATGCATGGAGCCTGTTCTTCACCTGTTTCATCAAGATCAACTTGCTCTACTTGAGAGCCGTTAGTCTCATCAAACACAACGTCACAAGAAACTTCAACAAGTCCTGAGGACTTATTAAAGACTCTATATGCCCTTGTGTTTGAGTCATATCCTAGTAAAAAGCCTTCTACAGTTTTAGGAGCAAATTTTGATTTTCTACCTCTTTTGACAAGAATAAAACATTTGCTACCAAAAACTCTAAAATATGAAATATTGGGCTTTTTACCGGTTAGGAGTTCATAAGATGTCTTCTTGAGGATTTGATGAAGATATAACCGGTTGATGGCGTAGCAGGCGGTGTTGACCGCTTCGGCCCAAAACCGATCCGGTGTCTTGTACTCATCAAGCATGGTTCTTGCCATGTCCAAAAGAGTTTGATTCTTCCTCTCCACTACACCATTTTGTTGTGGAGTGTAGGGAGAAGAGAACTCATGCTTGATGCCCTCCTCCTCAAGGAAGCCTTCTATTTGAGAGTTCTTGAACTCCGTCCCGTTGTCGCTTCTAATTTTCTTGATCCTTAAGCCGAACTCATTTTGAGCCCGTCTCAAGAATCCTTTTAAGGTCTCTTGGGTATAAGATTTGTCCTGTAAAAAGAATACCCAAGTGAAGCGAGAATAATCATCCACAATTACAAGACAATACTTACTACCGCCGATGCTTATGTAAGCGATCGGGCCGAACAAATCCATGTGAAGGAGCTCCAGTGGCCTGTCGGTAGTCATGATGTTTTTGTGTGGATGATGGACACCAACTTGCTTCCCGGCTTGACATGCGCTACAAATCCTGTCTTTCTCAAAATGAACATTTGTTAGTCCTAAAATGTGTTCTCCCTTTAGAAGCTTGTGAAGATTCTTCCTTCCAACATGAGCTAGTCGGCGGTGCCAGAGCCAGCCCAAGTTAGTCTTAGCAACTAAGCAAGTGTTGAGTTCAGCTCTATCAAAATCTACCAAGTATAGCTGACCCTCTAACACTCCCTTAAATGCTACTGAATCATCACTTCTTCTAAAGACAGTAACACCTGTATCAGTAAAAAGACAGTTGTAGCCCATTTTACATAATTGGGATACGGAAAGCAAATTGTAATCTAAAGAATCTACAAGAAAAACATTTGAAATAGAATGGTCAGGAGATATAGCAATTTTACCCAAACCTTTGACCAAACCTTGATTTCCATCCCCGAATGTGATAGCTCGTTGGGGATCTTGGTTTTTCTCATAGGAGGAGAACATCCTTTTCTCCCCTGTCATATGGTTTGTGCACCCGCTGTCGAGTATCCAACTTGAGCCCCCGGATGCATAAACCTACAAAACAAGTTTAGTTCTTTGTTTTAGGTACCCAAACGGTTTTGGGTCCTTTGGCATTAGATACAAGAACTTTGGGTACCCAAACACAAGTCTTGGAGCCCTTGTGTTTGCCCCCAACAATTTTGGCAACTACCTTGCCGGATTTGTTAGTTAAAACATAAGACGCATCAAAAGTTTTAAATGAAATGCTATGATCATTTGATGCATTAAGAGTTTTCTTTCTAGGCAACTTGGCATGGGTTGGTTGCCTAGATCTAGATGTTTCACCCTTATACATAAAAGCATGATTAGGGCCAGAGTGAGACTTCCTAGAATGAATTTTCCTAATCTTGCTCTCAGGATAGCCGGCAGGGTACAAAATGTAACCCTCGTTATCCTGAGGCATGGGAGCCTTGCCCTTAACAAAGTTAGATAAGTTCTTTGGAGGGGCATTAATTTTGACATTGTCTCCCTTTTGGAAGCCAATGCCGTCCTTAATGCCAGGGCGTCTCCCATTATAGAGCATGCTTCTAGCCAATTTAAATTTTTCATTTTCTAAGTCATGCTCTCTAATTTTAGCATTAAGTTGTGCTATGTGATCATTTTGTTTTTTAATTAAGGCTAGGTGATCATGGATAGCATCAACATTAATATCTCTACATCTAGTACAAATAGAAACATGTTCAACATTAGATGTAGAGGGTTTGCAAGATTTTAGTTCAATGACCTTAGCATGCAACAAATCATTCTTAGTTCTAAGGTTCGAAATAGTAGTATTGCAAACATCAAAATCCTTAGCCTTAGCAATTAATTTCTCATTCTCATTTCTAAGGCTAGCAATGGAAACATTCAACTTATCAATCCTAGCAAGCAAATCAACATTATCATTTCTAGGATCAATGCAAACATGAGAATCAACCTTAGCAATTAATTTAACATTTTCATTTCTAAGGTTGGTAATAGTGTCATGGCAGGTGCTTAGCTCACTAGATAATTTGTTACATTTTTCTACCTCTAGAGCATAAGCATTTTTAACCTTAACATGTTTCTTGTTTTCCTTGATTAGGAAGTCCTCTTGGGAGTCCAAGAGATCATCCTTTTCATGGATGGCACTAATTAGCTCATTTAATTTTTCTTTTTGTTCCATGTTAAGGTTGGCAAAAAGAATACGCAAATTATCCTCCTCATTTTTATCATTATCCTCATCACTAGATGTTTCATATTTAGTGGAGGATCTTGATTTTACCTTCTTTTTGCCGTCCTTGGCCATGAGACACTTGTGGCCGACGTTGGGGAAAAGGAGGCCCTTGGTGACGGCGATGTTGGCGGCGTCCTCGTCGTCGGAGGAGTCGCTTGAGCTTTCGTCGGAGTCCCACTCCCGACAAACATGGGCATCGCCGCCCTTCTTCTTGTAGTACTTCTTCTTTTCTTTCCTCTTTCCCTTCTTGTCGTCGCCCCTGTCACTGTCACTAGACATTGGACATTTTGCAATGAAATGACCGGGCTTACCACACTTGTAGCAAACCTTCTTGGAACGGGATTTGTAATCCTTCCCCTTCCGTTGCTTGAGGATTTGCCGGAAGCTCTTGATGATTAGGGCCATCTCCTCGTTGTCGAGCTTGGAGGCGTCAATTGGTTGTCTACTTGGTGTAGACTCCTCCTTCTTCTCTTCCGTTGCCTTGAAGGCCACCGGTTGCGCCTCGGATGTGGAAGGCTCGTCAAGCTCGTTGATCTTCTTGGAGCCCTTAATCATGCATTCAAAGCTTACAAAATTCCCGATAACTTCCTCGGGGGTCATTAGTGGATATCTAGGATTGCCACGAATTAATTGAACTTGTGTGGGGTTAAGGAAAATAAGGGCTCTTAGAATAACCTTAACCACTTCGTGGTCATCCCATTTTGCGCTCCCGAGGTTGCGCACTTGGTTTACCAAGGTCTTGAGCCGGTTGTACATGTCTTGTGGCTCTTCCCCTTGGCGAAGACGGAAGCGACCGAGCTCCCCCTCGATCGTTTCCCGCTTGGTGATCTTGGTGAGTTCATCACCCTCGTGCGCCGTCTTGAGTAGGTCCCAAATCTCCTTGGCGTTCTTCAACCCTTGTACTTTGTTGTATTCCTCCTTGCTTAGAGAGGCAAGAAGGATTGTTGTGGCTTGGGAGTTGAAGTGCTCGATTTGGGCCACTTCGTCCGTGTCATAGTCCTCATCCCCTACGGATGGTACCTGTACACCATACTCAACAACATTCCATAATCTTTTGTGGAGAGAGGTTAGATGAAATCGCATCAAATTACTCCACATAGCATAATCTTCACCATTAAAAGTTGGTGGTTTGCCTAATGGGACGGAAAGTAAAGGTGTATGTTTAGGAATGCGAGGGTAGCGTAGGGGAATCTTACTATACTTCTTACGCTCTTGGCGTTTAGAAGTGACGGACGCCGCGTCGGAGCCGGAGGTAGATGTCGATGAAGTGTCGGTCTCATAGTAGACCACCTTTCTCATCCTTTTGTGCTTATCCCCACTCCGATGCGGCTTGTGAGAAGAAGATTTTTCCTTCTTCTCCTTGTGGTGAGAAGAGGAAGATCTTTTCTCCTTCCGCTTGGAGGAGTTCTTCTTCTTCTCTCTTCTCTTGGTGCGGGACTCTTCCGATGAAGATGAAGTGCTCCCTTAGCTTGTAGTGGGCTTGTCGCCGGACTCCATCTCCTTCTTGGCGTGATCTCCCGACATCACTTCGAGCGGTTAGGCTCTAATGAAGTACCGGGCTCTGATACCAATTGATAGTCGCCTAGAGGGGGGGTGAATAGGGCGAAACTGAAATTTACAAAAATAATCATAACTACAAGCAAGGTTAGCGTTAGAAATATAAACGAGTCCGCGAGAGAGGGCGCAAAAAACAAATCGCAAGCGAATAAGAGTGTGACACGCGGATTTGTTTTACCGAGGTTCGGTTCTCGCAAACCTACTCCCCGTTGAGGAGGCCACAAAGGCCGGGTCTCTTTCAACCCTTCCCTCTCTCAAACGATCCCACGGATCGAGTGAGCTTTCTCTTCTTCTCAATCAACCGGGAACAAAACTTCCCCGCAAGGGCCACCACACAATTGGTGCCTCTTGCCTTGGTTACAATTGAGTGATGATCACAAGAACAAGTGAGAAAGAAAAGAATGCGATCCAAGCGCAAGAGCTCGAAAGAACACAAGCAAATCACTCTCTCTAGTCACTATGGAGTTGTGTGGAATTTGGAGAGGACTTGATCTATTCGGTGTGTCTAGAATTGAATGCTAGAGCTCTTGTAGTAGTTGAGAAGTGGAAAACTTGGATGGCAATGAATGTGGGGTGGTTGGGGTATTTATAGCCCCAACCACCAAAAGTGACCGTTGCTGGAACCTGTCTGTTCGATGGCGCACCGGACAGTCCGGTGCACACCGGACAGTCCGGTGCCCCTGCCACGTCACCATTGCCGTTGGATTCTGACCGTTGGAGCTTCTGACATCTGGGCCCTCCTGGGTGTCCGGTGCACACCGGACATGTACTGTTTGATGTCCGGCGCACCGGTATGGGCGATCCTGACGTCTGCGCGCGCTGCGCGCGCATTAAATGCACCGCAGGGAGCCGTTGGCGCCGCAGGGAGCCGTTGCTCCGCTGGCACACCGGACAGTCTGGTGCACACCGGACAGTCTGGTGCACACCGGACAGTCCGGTGAATTTTAGCGGAGCGGCTCCCGCGCGAACCCGAGGCTGGCGATTTCCTGGAGACCGCGCTTCCTTGGAGCACCGGACATGTCCGGTGCACACCGGACAGTCCGGTGAATTATAGCGCGCCGGCTTCCGAGAATTCCCGAGAGCGAAGAGTTGGAGTTGGAGTCCTCTGGGCGCACCGGACATTGTCCGGTGCACACCGGACAGTCCGGTGCCTCCAACCAGAGGTGCCCTCGGTTGCCTCGTTGCTCCTTTGTTGAATCCAACACTTGGTCTTTTTATTGGCTAAATGTGAACCTTTTGCACCTGTATAACTTATGCACTAGAGTAAACTAGTTAGTCCAATATTTGTGTTGGACAATTCAACCACCAAAATTATTTAGGAACTAGGTGTAAGCCTAATTCCCTTTCAGGAATTCACCGGCGACGTACGACTATAATTCACCGGACTGTCCGGTGAGCCAACGGTCGGCAGGGCCAACGGTCGGCCGCGCGATCTGCGCGGGACACGTGGCCGAGCCAACGGCTAGAAGGGGGCACCGGACTGTCCGGTGTGCACCGGGCATGTCCGGTGCACCAACGGCTCTCAGGCTGCCAACGGTCGACTGCGCCATTTTTGGAAGGGAATCGGGCACCGGACAGTGTCCGGTGTGCACCGGACTGTTCGGTGCGCCAGTCGACAGAAGACAAGATCAGCCTTCCAAGATTGCTCTCAACGGCTCCTAGCTGCCTTGGGGCTATAAAAGGGACCCCTAGGCGCATGGAGGAGGATACCAAGCATCTCCTAAGCATTCCTAAGCACCAAGACATCGATTCCGCGCCTTTGATTCTTTGCGATAGCAATTAGAGCTCTAGTTGAGTGGTGAACTCATTGAGTTGTGTTGTGAGCTCTCGTTGCGACTTGTGTGCGTGGTGTTGCTGTGATTTCTTGTCTTGAGTGCGTTGCTAATCCCTCCCTTGCTCCGTGTTTCTTTGTGAACTTCAAGTGTAAGGGCGAGAGGCTCCAAGTTGTGGAGATTTCTCGCAAACGGTATTGAGAAAAGCAAGCAAAACACCGTGGTATTCAAGTGGGTCTTTGGACCGCTTGAGAGGGGTTGATTGCAACCCTCGTCCGTCGGGACGCCACAACGTGGAGTAGGCAAGCGTTGGTCTTGGCCGAACCACGGGATAACCACTGTGCCATCTCTGTGATTGATCTTGTTGGTTATTGTGTTTTGTTGAAGATTCCTCTCTAGCCACTTGGCAGTTATTGTGCTAACACTTAACCAAGTTTTTGTGGCTTAAGCTTTTAAGTGTTACAGGATCACCTATTCACCCCCCTCTAGGTGCTCTCAATTATCCTTGCTGACTTTGCCTAATCTTCAACAAGTAAAAGGACCTTTACGATCCAAGACATGTTCATAGCAGTGAGCCACAAATCAAGTTTCATGGACCATCTTATAAAATTTGATCCACTAAACTTCCTTAGGTTTCATCGCATCAACAAAGCTATTACCCATCTTAAAGTGTTTTTAGATTTTTGGATTGATAAACAATTCCACACTTTAAAGATTAAATTAATGCCTAAAGCAACTGCTAAATGAACTAGGGATAGGCACATATGCGAAAACTGTCATATCCATATAACAGATTAGATATAATGTCAAGAATGATCTCATCGTGACTTGCAACAGTGTTTGCTCCAGTTTGATCGACGAAGAGGACATGGAGTCGATAAAGTTCATAGAACATTGTAGTCAGATTAAGAAGCAACCGCGCTAACGAAAAAATTAATTCACTCTAATTAACACATGCAAGTTCTTCACTAGAGAGAGGTTTCGAATACATAGTTTTTTTTGTTGTCGTCCTAGTCAGTCTGATATTAAGGATGGAGACGCGGGAGGTCGTACAACATCGAGAACTCTCTTGCTTAAACAGTACTATCTTAATATTTATCGTCTACTTGTTTATTTTTTAACTAAACCGTGACAAATAAAAAAGAATAGAGGGAGTACTAAGGATAAGGGCCTCGTGGTCGGGAATAACCTCTCAACTTTACAATAATCGTTTATGCGATGCATAACAGCATAAGGGCCTCGTCGTCGGCAACAACATGGCATCGTCACAACCATGCATGCGATTCTTTTTAAAAAAAAAAATTAAAATAAGCCAAGCACTGTCCAGATCAGTTGTTGCATTGGCTGGTATTAGCACGACTGCACGAGTACGGACAGTTCGCGGCTAATCATACAGCCCATCCATACATACACATACACCATGAATGATTGATACACATATATATGTGTTGTAGTATACATGCATGATGTGCATCTCCCAATCATACGGTACGAGTGACTGGACACCCCTGCATATGATGGTGTACATGTACAACTCACCGAGCTACCGCATTATTGGCGGTTGAGTTGTTCTCGCTTGGGCCCTGCATGCGGCGTGCAAAGCTGGCCACGGGAGCACGCGGGCGGCACGACGACATTGCTCGTGCGCAGTTGCACGCACAACGCGATGCTGCTAGTATATGTATATTACTTTCATGTGGGCGGACAGGTTTTTTCTCGTCCGTTTTATCTGTGTATATCAGAGTATAATACGCACGCACACACATAGAGATGGAAAGGGTGGGTTGGCCTAGAAGTTTTCTGGTCTGTACCATTGTTTTCACCAAAGAATTGGATTGCGCAATCTGAACCCAATTTTCTAAACAATCTAAGGGGAAAGATTTCTAGCTGGAGTTCTAGATTGCAGGTTTACTTTTCGTTCGGTCATCTTTTTAGGGTCGTAGGTTGCCTGCACTGCATTAGTGGCTGTTTTTTTTTACCCTCACCAGTCACCATAGTCTTCTTCTCGTCGCTGCGCTAGGCCCGCTCCTTATTAACGAAATACGAGCCCGACATGCCTAAAAGAAACCGAGGAAGACGGTGTGTATAATTCAGCATCACGCACCTCTTTTTGAAAGGGAAAAAAAAATACACAGAAGCTGGTGGCAGCCAAACGCTGCAGTGCACGCTGGACTGGAGTGCAGCCGTCCCGTCCCGTCCTCCTCTGGACCGCGCGCGATGCACGGCACCGGCCGCCGGCCGCACTTCTTCATTCGCTGGACAAAGGACGAAGCACTACGCATGCCACCACACCATGTGGCGACCGAGATTTCCCCGGCGTATCGGTTTGGTAGGCTCGTTGGGTTTAGGGTTTGTTGCGGTGGAGTCGTGCAGGCGTGCAGTCGTATTAGTTACTACTACCTCCTCCCTCCCTAGTACTAGCTGTTTGCAACTGAAAGCGTCTCGTATTGTTTGCGCTTTTTTTTTTGGTTGCTCCACTGCTCTGCTCTAAATCAGAACTCAGAAGTGCTTCTGCGTCCGTACCGGCTCGGAGGCTGCTGACTAGTGACTACTGATACTGACTGAGAGTACCGTTGCACAGATTCTGCAGGCATAGGATCGGGCGAGACGAGCGGAAGAATGGAAGATTAAAGTAATCTCTTAGGAGAGCAGCAGGGCCAGCTGAGCTGAGAGGGCAGGGGGACGGTAGAAAAATACGTAACGGTATGATTAGGTAGGGGGGGGCGTCCCGACCCCGACAGCGAGCCATGTGTGGGTGGAACGGTCGCTCTCCTCCCCCGCCTTTATAAGCGCCTCCGCCGCGCCTTCACTCGCCACCACCACCCTCCCCTCCCTGCCTCATCACCTACTCCGCCTGCGCCTGCGAGCTGTGCTGTTCTGTGCTGCGCAACGGGGAGATCCAATCCACAGAACAGGATGCAGTCCAAGCACCGGGTCTTCGCGGAGGACCTGCTCCTGGCGGCGGCCGCGGAGGGCGAGGACCACTTCGACCGGGTGCCCGACTCCCTGGTGCTCCTCATCTTCAACAAGCTGGCCGACGCGCGGTCGCTGGGGCGCTGCTCCGCGGTGTCGCGCCGCTTCAGCGTGCTGGTCCCGCTCGTGGACGACGCCTGCCTGCGCATCGACCGCGTCATCCCCGCCGACGCCGCCGACGCGGGGGCGCCGCGCCCGCGCGCCGCGCTCTCGCACCTCCTCAAGTCCGTGCTGCTCGCCGTGCTCAAGCCCTTCGCGCACTGCGACGCCAAGTCCGCGTCGCCGCAAAAGCACGCGCAGCAGCAGCAGCAGCACCACTCGCCCGCCCAGGTGCTCAGGAGCTTCAGCAGCATCCGCAGCCTCCGGATGGAGCTCCCGGTCTCCGACGTGGGCACCGACGACGGCGTCGTGCTCAGGTGGAAGGCCGTCTTCGGCAGCACGCTGCAGAGCTGCGTCATCCTCGGCGGCACCAGGGTGGACCGCGCCGCGGCCGCGGCCGCGGGACCGCCGCACGCCCCCTCCTCCGCTCCCCCCTTGGGCGACGACGACGGCGGCAGCATCCCGGAGTCCCTGTACACCAACGGCGGGCTCAAGCTGCGCGTGGTCTGGACCATCAGCTCCCTCATCGCCGCGGCCACCAGGCACTACCTCCTCCGCGAGATCGTCAAGGAGCACCCCACCCTGGAGCGGGTGGCGCTGACGGACGCCGGCGGGCAGGGCACGCTCAGCATGGGGCGCGACCAGCTCAGGGAGTTCAGGGACAGGCCGCTCGCCGCCGCGGCCGCCGCCGCCAACCGCACGCAGGTGCCCGCCTGCAACATGAAGCTGCGCTACGCGCCGCTGCTGGAGCTCTCGGACGGCACCAGGATCCACGGCGCCACGCTCGTGGTCATCAAGCCCGTCGGCGACGCCGGCGGGAAGGACCTCGACGAGCTCGGCGCCGGCGCCTTCGACGGGCCCCTGAGGGAGGCCGTGGCCGCGCTCGGCAAGCGCCGCGCCTACCTGCTCGAGATGAACGGCTTCTAGTCTGTGTGACTCTCTCTGCTCCATGGCAATGAGCATTGTTAATTGGCCAATGGGCAACGGCAACTAGCTAGATTGCTCCTCCGCTCGCTTCACCTCAGCTGTCAGTCAGCTCCTGACGATATCCTTGTGAAAAAAAAACACTAGTATAGAATGGAGTGGGCAGCGCCAGCCAGCCGGCCAGCTTCACAGTGCATTCTGATGCTATCATGAACGGAAATGAAGCAGTCAGTCACATTTTGAATCAACTCTTGTCTGTAAAAGCTCTGAGACGAAACCACAGAGTTGCAACATGGCAATTCGAAGTCTATTCATGTTTTTTTTTTGCGAAACGGAAACGAGAAAATCACACGAGATTTGCCCTTATCCACTCCTGCCCGAAGGCAGCAGTGACGCTCGTTCTGTTCGAGCGATCATTTTAGACCGTATCTCGCAAGAGTAACTTTTAACAATGCGAGCGCTCTTGTCCTTCCTACTGTATTGCCAAGAGTGGTAACTACATGCAGTCTCGTCGTCCTCCTCGGGTCATTTACAGATATAGATGGTCAAACAGACCGTAGGCATGGTACTAGCACTATTAGTCACGTCACTATTAAATACTATTAATAATCGTGCCGTACCGTATCGGTACTAGTGACTAATCAGCGGTCTATTATACTATAGTGCCTAATCGTGTTGTGCCGGCGCTATACGACACTAACACCTAATAATGTTTATGCCAGGCCAGACACTATTTCATTTTAAAAGCTCAAAAACATAGAAGATCTTTAAGATTATACATATAATTTTAAAACTTGAATATTTATAACATTATAAAGTGAATTCATTATGTTTAAAATCATAACAAATAATAATTTTCAATCACGTGCACATATCACAATCGCATCTATATACCATTGGTCGGTGTAAGTAGTGCCTAACCGCGCCGATCATTTAATCGTGTCGTGCTCGTGCCAGCCCATCGTGCCGGGGTGGTGGCCCGAGCACGGCACTAGACTCGTGTCGTTAGGCACTGGCACTATATGAATCGTGCTCGTGTTGTGCCGAAGCACTACAGGCCGTGTCGTGCTTAGTGCCCGCTTATTTAGCGCGACTCATTTGGCCATCTATATTTACAGGTACAACGCCAACTTGCAATTAGAGTATCTCCAAGAGCTTCCCAGAATTCTCTCATAAATCAAGTTTTTTCGGGAAAAAACACAAAAAACATGTCTCCAACAGTTCTCCTAAAACTTACCCAACTTTTTCATAGCCCTTAAAACTCCTTACAAATGTGTGTTTTTTTGGCTCCCATAAATAATCTGCCGCTTTAAGAGATCTGTTGGAGAAATGATTAAAAATATACCTCACTAATTTTTTAGATATCCCTTAAAACTGATTTTGAGGAGTGATTTTCTAGGGAGCTCTTGGAGATGCTCTAGCGTTAGGGATTGGATTAGGAGAAGCTTTGTCAGTCGTCCATGCTTGAATACTAGCTAGTACAGTGTAAGCCGACATCATCATCTGGGTCAGCTTTCTTAATCTATACAGCGCAAACATACTGGACATGTATTATTGTTGATCGATCGACGTACGATCCTCATGAAGATGAGGGCGACGTCAAAATGGCGGTTGGAGAGATGCGGCCCTATCTGGACCGTGTCTCTCGCTAATGCTGGAGACATGTGGGATTCTCGCTCCCAGCTCTACCACCGGCTGCCGGCAGGGCAGCATTGAGATTGACTTATGGATAACAAGAGATTATGAAACATGCGCTGCTGAGTCTGCCTGTGTTGGTAGCGGTTAGAGAAGGGGGTTGGGTTAGCAGCACGAACACATGTGTCTCCAGCTATTTGATTCCGTTGCTTACTGGCCTGTCTGTGCACACGCTACGCTAGCTAGCTAGGTTTTCGTCCACGGATAGTCGGATACCAACTTCTGCTGTTGGTCTCCGTGTCCCGTTTTCGCGTTAGGTGAAGGATGTATGGGTGGACTGTTAGTGGTAGATAGAAGAAGTTGTCTCTTGATTTAGTTGACATTTTCGGTTTTCCTTGGTGTAATGGGGCAGCTCAGCTACGGCCCTGGACTTAATTGGGTATATTCTAGTGTGCGTTCAGTAGGAGCGAGCTAGGGTGAAGGACGGCGACAAGCGAGTTCATAAAAAAGGTAGGGTAAAAGAGAGAGAGAGTTGAGAGTACACTCTTTCTTTCTTTCTTTTTTAATTAAAAAAAGCTGTTTCGTAGGAGTATATATACGGAGTACGTACTACTAGCACATTTCGTTTTCGTTTGGCCACCATTAATTAATGTGCTAACGGCTGTGCTGTTTCTTGGCTGGTATGGATTAGTTTTGCAGCTGGCACACGAAAAAAAAAAGAGACGGTTCTCTTGGGATGGGACGGTGGTTGGGTTAACGGGCCAGTCCCTTCGCGCTGTGCCTGCGTGCATCGTCCCCAGTCCTCTGATGTGATCGCTGATGGCGTCCGTTTCGTGGGCGATGACAAAAAAACAGCCGCTCCGAGACCAGGATCGGGATCGAAATCGGTTTTAGATAAGCTTCGGAGACGAGCGCTAGCATATCAGTTCCACAACTCCGTAGGAGAGTATCTCCCGCACGACTGGCGTACTCAGTACTCTCCCTAACCAATGCACCAAGCAGCTGCGTCCAGTCCACCGTGTACACGGCCGTCCGCTGCTGGAACTTGGAATGGCTGAAGCCTGCCTTGGTGACCAATCAAAGATTTGGTTGGGGCCGGGTCTTTGTTTCCGTTCGTTGTTGCCGCAAGAGTACGTACGCACGTACCTGATCCATGTGCATTTCTCATTCGTCCGCTAAAATCCTTAGTGTAGAGCTTAAACTAAGTTCTATAGTAATAACCTGTCTCAACACACATAGATTAAGATAAATATATGGTAAATGGAAATAAGCCTTAACAGGAGTACTAGTATTCTCTGCAAGGTGTACGTACTACCTTGAAATCCAGCGACACCGCACTACTAGTCTAAAGAGAAATGGATGAACCCTACTCCACTCTACACATAACACTAATACTACTTGTCCGTTAACCTGTCCTGGCATCAACTTCACAAACTTGTCCTCTACTAAAGGGGCAAGCCAGGGGATATTATCAAAATGGAAGCAATCTTGTCCACTACCGGGGACAAGGCCACTGGTCCACAACCGCTATTCATGGGCCTTGTTGCGCCCCTTTATTTTATTTTATTTTTTTGCCTCAAACATTTAGTGTTTATTTACAGATAAAAGAGACCCCGGCCGTCTCTAACGTATCCTCTTGTTGGTGTACTACCAGAGATGCTGTTTATGTAGACACGGCACCAGAGGTCGCTGTCAAGGGAAATTTAAGGGACTTTCTTTCCTTCTTTTTTTTTTACACCCACGAGTGTGTTGTATGTATTTGTATGCTTGAGCTGGCGAGAAAACGTGGACACGCGAAACACCTCCGAGGCCCTGTGTCCCATGCTTCGCCTCTGTTTTGCCACGTACCAGGATTCAGCCGTAAGAGACAGTCAAATGGCACCGGGCCATAGATTGATTTTAAAAAAAAAACCCTGCTAGTGATGTCTCATTTAGCACATCGGAGTCACTGACGACGGACGGATGGAAACGGAAGTATACGCATGACAGTCTTAATGCCTTTTACGAAGCAGCACTTTCAGAGGACGGGACGTAGCAGTACGCGTACCACCACAAGCGCCGGCGCTCTCGTATCTGCAGAGCCGATCGGCCATTTCCTCCATCGTACGTTTATACAAGGAGGAAGCGGCCGACACGTCACTTTGCCTCTCTTCTCATTTAATACAAACTCTTGCACGGGACGGGACATCCAGCGACCTGTCCGCGCAAGCATACATTGAACTGGTGAATAACCTCCGTTTGCACTGCCCATCCGGTTCGTTGCTACTGCTAGTGCTACGCCGCGGCAGCAGTCCGTTCGTTGCTGGTTGCTCTGCCGTCTGCCATCTGGCATCAATGATGGCCGGGCAGACCAACCAGCCTTTGGCGATATAGGATGTGTTTGGTTGCCTGGCTCAGTCTGAGCCTGGTTCAGTAAGAGAACCAGGCTCAGGAGAGCCCGCATATACAGAGTCAACAAACAATGTTTGGTTGCCTAGTCAAAATGAACCAGGCCCATATTATACATTGTTTGGTTCTCATTTTTTTAGCTTGGCCCAATTGGATTGCCGCCAGTTTTCATGTGTAAAATGAAGCTCCAGCCAAATTTCAAAATTTTAAGCGTTATTAAACAAATTACAACAGATTTGAACTAAAAATATGATTTTGACCCATAAATTGAACTAATTACAATCATCTAAATATGATTTACACCCATAGATTACAACAGATTTTGAAAAATACCCCGTCAGGTCTCGGTACAATACTTCTGTCTCGTCACTGTTGGCGTCGCCAAAAGCTTGTACAATTAACCAGGAACACTTGTGATCTTCAATATCGGTCCCAATCTACCATGGAGAAGAGCACAACGTGAACATACCTGCCCTGTAGAGAGAAAAAAATGATTGACGATAGGTAACTATTCTGAACTTCAGACTTACAGGGAGATAAAAAGAGTAGTAAGATGTCTTGTACTTGACAATACGACGGTACCTGTGCAGCAAAAGAAACCTGCATTAGCATCGGCAACGGAGTAATCTAACCAGTGACATGAATAACATACACTTCGATATTATATTTTGCAGCATCATTCCTTGTTGTAAACTGAAAAAATATTGACCAAATTTATGACAGAACACCTCTCAAATTGGACAAAAATGCGTACAGTTATCCATGAGACCAGGATTGATAAATTCAATACATGCTAAATAAATAATACTACATCCGTTCTTTTTTATTTGTCGCGTTTTAGTTTAAGAATGGACTAACCGGCGAGAAGCAACCCGAAATCACATTACGTACAAGCAAGAATTTACTCACCCGGGTCGCATTGCTTGAAGAAATCATCCGCTTATGCAGCAGCGACAAACTAGAACAAGTCACGGCACCATCTGAAACCCACACACACATGGTAGGAAAACTGAAACTTCATTTGTGAAGACTAATTGTTAGGCAGAAAGAGAGAGTCGATCCCACTCAAGTGAGCCAGGATTAACCGGTGGGGAGCACTAGAGGTTCATGCAGAGATCTGGAGATCCTCGTCCTCCTCCCGATCCCACATTGGTGGATCCTCCAACGACGTACGGTGAGGCGCAATCGCCGCTGGTGGGCATCCTCTTCTCTGCGTCGGGCGTACTTGGCGTAGGCTGGGAAGAAGCCAGGGTACCTTACCTTATGATGAATCTGGAACTAGGCGAGAAAATAAATCGCTCTGGAACACGATGTCATCGTGCCTGAAGTGTCACACCGTTGTCGCCCTCCGCGTCGGCTCTAGCCGCATCTCCTCAGGCCCGAACGGGATCAGAGCTGGGTTGGTGTAGTTGAACACGCTGGGCGGGCGGTCGCCGGTCGGGTAGCCCCACCGTGCCAGCGGCGCGGCTGTAGTAGTGCGCCTCGAGGAGCGGCGCCGTCGCGACGTCGTGGAAGGAGGCGGGCGGCTGCGAGTGAACTGGAGAGGCGAGAGGCGAGTGGAGTGAACCCTAGCCGTCGTCTGCGAGCGACGAGAGGGGCGAGAGAGACGAGAGAGCGAGTGGAGTGAACCCTAACCAAAGTCGGGCCAGGCTGCACTAAGAACCTGAAACCTCATGTTTGTACTCAGCCAGGCCCAAATTTGTTTCTGGCTCGCCTCAGCCAGGCTGCCAAGCTGGGCCAGATAACCAAACAAATATACACTGTACGAAACGGGCCTGGTTGTGGGTTGGGCCAGGCAACCAAACACATCCATATTCCCTCTGTCCAGGCCTTCCTCGGCCGGGCACATCAGCACATTCATTCCCCCCAATCACCACCACTCGCTGCGACGGAGGATCCCCTCTCCTTTTGTGCTGGGGCGATCGATCGCCCAGGACACGTCGGTCGATGGATGGAGAAAGAGACCATCGGCGTCGGTCTGGAACGAGACAATGATGGGGTGGACTGGAGCCCACATGACACCTCCTTTTCGGCGCTTCGCCACCCCTGGGAGTGAGTGAGTGACGACGCGCCGGGGCCGGCCGGGAGACAGGCGCCCGCCCTGGCCGCGCGCTTGCCTCGCCTCCCCTCCCGCTGGTCTCCTTCCGACACGCCGGACCGCGCGCGCGGCAGCTGGGACGGCAACGTGGGCAGCCGCACGGCCGCTGGCGTTGCGTGCCGGGGAAATTGTTCCGGCTCCCGGCCTCATCCAGATCCAAAGAGTTAAATGCGGGGAGACGGCGACCGACGCACAAGCAAGCCATACGCGCGGCATGGAGCAGAGTCACAAATTTTAACAGCGAGTTTGAGTTGCGCATTGCAATATACTTTTGCAAAAAAAAATAATAACAATAATAACACAAACGTTGCCTTGCCTGGCAATTCTGAATGACTACAGATGCATCACAGCGAATCAAAATCCCTCCTCTTTTGGGAGCCAGTGCAACACAAGTTCAGCTCGTTTCCGCTATGGTCCTAACTGCTATATGCCGAAAACTGCGGTTACCCAAGCTTCCCGAGCTCCATTTTTTTCTTGATGGCGCGGTGACCATGGTACACGAAAGAATCTATGATGCCAGCAACCGTGAAGATACCTGCCAGAAGCCCACAGCGATGGGTTAGAAATTTAGACTCTTGCTTGTTATCGGTTCTACATACCACCAAAAAAACATTTCCTTTTTTTTTTTTGAGGAAGCTCAAAATAGTCGCAGGTACAGAGTTGTGACAGACCTCCAACAATAGCACATATGTTCGTCAGGAAGTGAAGGAGCGACGTATTTTCCTCAGTAAAATCAACCTGTCAAGGAACAGTCAGACAAACCAGTGACTTTAACATAAGAGGATGACCAATACCTGTACAGATGGAGAGCTTCGCATTTTATCGAAAAGGGACCAACATGATAAGAAAAGTCAAGTGTCGATTCCAAGTAATAAATGCAGTGCCTGCTCTGCGCTTTTAGAGCAACAGGTCGATTCAATATCAAAAGTTGCATGCTATCAATGGTCACAGTGGATGACTCAGGCTGGATACAAAAGGAATGCTTGCCAGCCCTTCTGACTGATACTGATACAGAATGATCAAAGGGATATCGTTCATCACCTTGATTGGTGAAAATTCGTAGAAGAAATATACACCAGGTGGAGGCCTAGGATAGCCAATTGCCTCTCTGAAGTGCTCTGTCACAGAAAACTTCAAAAGAAAACAGAGAATTATTCACAGACTTAGGCCCCGTTTCAATCTCACGGGATAAACTTTAGCTTTCTGCTAAACTTTAGCTATATGAATTGAAGTGCTAAAGTTTAGTTTCAATTACCACCATTAGCTCTCCTGTCTAGATTACAAATGGCTAAAAGTAGCTAAAAAAAGCTGCTAAAGTTTATCTCGCGAGATTAGAACAGGGCCTTATGCTTCACAAGTAGAACTAGGCAAGAAGCTGAGGCTATTTACCTGATTTGAGTGAATCTTGCGCCCCCTGATATCTGTGTAGATTGTTGGAACAACCTGTGCAAAAGATATAATCAGCAAACTGAAGCCACTGAAATCTGTATTGATATATTTTCATGTTCACGTCACAGATTAAACATAACGAATCATATTGAAGAATATGACTAGTAATTTCAAAAAAAAAAACCTTTACAAAATACTGGTACATCCCCGTTAATCCATTGGAGTTATCCTGTATCCACTCAACTCTGGAATGCTTGGAAAAATTAGGCCATGGAAAAGTTGTAGAGCAAAGTGCAATGCAAATTATGATCTGAAGTTTAGTTCAAGTTCCAAAGAATACCCATCAAGAGGATTGATTACACCTGGGAACTCTTCCCCAAAGGACAGCTTATTTATCTTGTGGCTTATCTGTTTCCAGTGAAGTGGGGAATGGACAATTATCAGTTTACGGTTTTGAACGATACTGTAAGTGCTCCGGTAAGGATAAAGAGAATTTAATCTAGCTCTACTTGCATTGTAAGTTTCTGGTTGGAGGTTCAACAGGTCTTGCAGGAAGTTGAATGACTGGTCCAAGCTTTTCCCAGGGGCAAAGTGAAAGTTGCCAGCTACTTTATTCACATTTACAAATCCATGGATGGTACATCCTTCCCCTTGTTCATCTTTTAACCTTTGTACATAGCCCTCCCTCTTGCACTGCAAGTTTGAGTACACTTGATTAAGCAAACATAAGAACAAAGTAAAACTAAAGAACGAGAACCTTCTACATGAATTAGTTGCATACAGCAGAAAACATTAGCAAAGTAATAGGAAGCAACATGCACAAACAAATTAAGGTGGCTTACACACTGTTTGTAGGTTTAAAATTTAAAGAAATGGACACAAGTACATGTTAAGAAAAAGGTGTCTGGTCATTAGTCAATAGGGATATGAATCATAACTCCTATTATTCAGTATCCTTGCCAATAGTACAAACATATAATGACTATGTCACCAGGACTCCAGGAGGTGGTTGCCTCACAATAATTTGTTAGATGATATAGAAACACTGCTCTTCATGAAACATGTGCCCATGCATGTTCTTGGGAAAAATGATAAAGAAACACTCACCTAGAAAGCATAATTAGTGTAAGCATAAGTCAGCTCAAGCTCTAACACACAAGACCTATTGAATATTTCTAATCATGGAGAGACTATCTATTTAGCAAAAAAAAATAATGCTCCCAATGTACCAGATAACCTGACTAAGGACCAAAGGACCAATCATGCATCACAAATTCATGATAGTGGGTTAGTTAAAAGTTAAGACCCATTTGAATGGACATGATTGTGCTACATTGAAAGACAGGCCAAAATTAATAGAGCACACAAATACACAATACCTGATCAATTAATTCTACGTTGTTGACAGCCCACCCTTTCTTTCGATACGCATCACGAACTTCTTCACAGGAGTTGCAACACTGATCATCCGACTGGTGATGTTGCAGGCACAAATATTAGGACTTATTAGATAATGCAATAAAATACTTAAGGAGAAATCTACTGGTGTTTGACTGGAGTGACAGAGAAACCATGAGTAGGGCTGGTAATGGATCACGATCCAAATGTTTCTTCACGATTCGTTTGAGCCCTTAATTAATTTTAGTTCAAAAATTAATAGAAATAGAGCCTGATCCTAATATGATCTGATCCTTACATTTTATAGTGCAAAATTTAGAGTTCGTTACCACCCTAACCATGGGACAAATATGATCAGTGTGAAAATATTGCATGTACAAGTAACATCAATGTAACAATGTCAGAAATGTATACCTCCTCAGCACCATAACAAGATCCGCAGTAAACCTCGTTGTGGTCAAGCCTACCGCCATGCTTCTGTAATGGTCTTTCAATCTATAGAAGAGAAACCAGGATGGGGAGACAGAGTTAGTTCAAGGAAGGACATCTTGCAATAGAAATATTCTTTATTCCACATTTGACAATTAGTGAAGGAAGATGGCCGCCTCTTAATGCCACCACCAAGCTTGAAATCGACATTATACATATTGGTCCCTGTCATCTTTACATTGGTCTCCAACATGTTATATGCCCATGGAGCATCAATTTTGATCCAAGCTGGTCCTCAGTGAGATGCAGCCCTTAGGCAGTCCGTTGTGCTGCATTGAGTACCAGAACAAAGCAGATATTGCATCCAGGGGGGCTGGCACCCTCCTTATCTGGCCATTCATTTCAGTTGCTGGATCGGAGATGGAGACCAATGGCAACTGATGTTTCAGCACCCAGTAAAAACCTCAGACAAGCAACTCAATGTTCTTTGAGATGCAGAATAAACTGTCTACTCAATGGTCTATACTATTGCAGCATAAGTATTCAGTTTTATACAGCATGGCTTCCATTTTTAACTGGTGAATATTCCATCTTCTATAAGTTGCAAACCTCAATGGCCTATACTATTGTGCGGCATAAGTTTTCAGTTTTATATAAAGCATGGCTTCCATTTTTATCTGGTGAAGGTTCCATCTTCTGTAAGTTGCAAACATAAGCTAGTAGATATTCTATAAACGAACACACAAACTAATGCAGGCACGTTTGAAAAGTCTTTTTTTTTTTTTTCGAAAGCGCAGGAGAACTGCGCATCATTTTAATTAGAGAAGAAAAAGATCCAAAATGGATCAAGGTACAAAGCCCTAAGCAGGCTTAAAAACAACAAAAAACACACACAAAACACACACCACTCCCTAGACCCTGTGAAGGTTACGCGCAAGCTCTAAGCCAAAGCTCTGAAGATGCTTGGCACCAGCCAAAATCCAACACCCAATCTCATCAAGGAAGACGCATCTGATAGAGCTTAGCGAAGGGGTCTCCCCTTCAAAGACAGCTTTGTTGCGGTGGATCCATAAACACCAGGCCCCTAAGATAATGATGCTGTTCATGCCCTTTCTCTTGCTTTTATGAATCTTCTTACTTGTTTTTCGCCACCAATCAGCAAAGGAGATCTCATCCCCAGATGGAGAGAGATTACCAACATTCAATCCAAACAGAATGGAATGCCAGAACTGTCTTGCAAAGACACATGTACACAAAATATGTTGTATGGTTTCCTGCTCTTGATCACAAAGTAGGCAAGACACTGGGTGATCCAGACCTCTCTTCTCCAATCTATCTGAAGTCCAACATTTGTTCCGAATGGCCAGCCATAAGAAAAACTTGCACTTAGGGGGAGCCCAAGATTTCCAAAGCCTCTTCCAAGGTTCAAACGTAATAGCTCCCATAAATAAAGCCCTGTAACAAGACCTAGAAGAAAACTGACCAGAGGAAGTATGCAGCCAGGTGTGAATATCCGCCTCCTGAGTTAACACAATAGTGCTAACAGCATCCCAAATCAGCAAAAATTGTTGGATCCCCATCCAGGAGAGAGGTGTCAAGATGTCACGGATCCATTGCTGTCCTCCAAGAGCCTGGGCCACTGTTCTATTGGAGACAATAATTTTATCAACATTGGAAACGACATCAGGAGCAAAATCATTGATGCAGCCGCCATTTATCCATCTATCAGTCCAAAATAAAGTGTTGTTTCCGTTGCCCACCGCAGTAATAACCGAAGCATGAAAGAACTTCCTGACCTGCAACGGCACAGGCAGCAAAAGCCCATGCCAGGTCTGATGTAGATATGGGAGTTTCAGAGCTAAATATCATCACCGGTTTCCGATACATGTCCATAAAATGGGAACCATGCAGAATAGAATTATCATAAAACCATCACAGGTACTGAACAAAAGGAAAGCTCTGGTTCCCATCAGAAATTGCATTCCAACAAACAACGGTATCATGAAACCTTAGCAAATCTGTGGAATCCATCTGAGGCAGATTTCCAACAAAATCAGGTATGCATCTAACGGGTGGTAGGAGATTAACCTTTGCGCAGTAGAAAAATTTCACCTTAGCACTGTGAAGCCAACTTCCATTAGGTAATCACATGCAATGGTCCAGACAAGGATGGCACCAGCCCCCCCTGAGTGCCATATTATTTTTGTGTGATGGTCTGGCAGAATTATGGTTCATGCATACAAACAGTAGCTATCATCTTCTATTGGCTCCACTGTGAAATTTTTCTGAAACTGCAAGTGTATTGTAGACTACCACATGTATTTGTGGGTTATCTTGCCTCCAAGTCTTGACGACTTGGAGCGCTACCTATGAGCCTGAGGCCGGCAGGCCGCCGCGCCCTTGCGCACGAAGCATTGTTTTCAAGTCGTTTGATTAATCGTCCAAGTCGGTTTGGATCAATCGCGATTAATCTGTGGTATTGCGTATCATAGGCTACCATATGTATCTGTGGGTTGTCTTGTCTCCCAAATCTTGTACTCTATATGAACTGTTAAGGGCTCAATGCAATACATCCATCCAATTATACTAATTCTATTCTCCTTCAGTAAGTTCTATGCAATGTGCATAAGCTCACATGAACAACCCTGATAGTCTAAAACATAACCAATAAAATACGCCCAAATGGCTATATTATAGAGTAAGAACTAAAAAACCATCACATTGGCTAAAAGCAAGTCCAATTTGGTAAACTAAACATCATTGCAAAACCAGGACAACACTCATATGCCAGTTCAAGCTAGAAGTGGAACAATATACCTTAGGGGCACCGACTCCGTCTTTTCTTGATTCAATTACATTACCAAGATGATCAATTCTTTTCTTTATTATGTCATGCCTCTGCAAAATGAATGCTTAGCCCATCAGGAAATAGTTTATGTGGTAGAGCTTTGGAAACAACTTACATGATGTAAAACAAAGCACAAAAGCGGAAAGTGGCAAAAATTGTTGCACTGACTATATCATAATGTTGCTCTCCACTAACATCCATCGTATCAACAGCAACTAGAGAACAAGGAAGGGCCGGGAACGTAACATCAAACTGCAAAAACAATTAGGTACATTAACAATCCAAAAATAAAGCAGCATCTTCACATACAGAAAAAAATGGCATATTCTGGACCTGGGCTTCGCCAAATTAGTAATTTGTGAATATTCTCAACTAGCTGCTTGCTTATTGTTATTTCATATTTGGTTGTATAAACACTACAAATAGCTTGTTCACTACCTGCCAAGTTCTAACTGCCAAGAACATAACATGAAGACAATCTGAGGTCAAATCTTTGAGCAAAATAATCCAAATTTGACACAACTAATAGACCATAGACTAAGTTGAAGTGGATGAAAGATGACAAAGAACTTAAGTTTTGATAGCCTACTTTCTAAATACGCAAGAGCTGCTAGAAAATACAAGTTAGAAGGTTTGCAATGGGGAGATAACATTGGTACTAACATTGATATGTAGTCTTTCCCCTCTCGAGGTATCAACAGTGAGCTTACTTTCCGTGGCAGAATATAGATAAAGTCCTACAGGAAAGTTATCAGAATATTAAGTTAGTATACAGTTAATAGACTATTATTCGAGATAAGGAGGCATGGAGCAAGCTACATTGTGAGAGAAGGTACTTGCAGCATCTAACAAGTTAATTTGTTCTTCGTGATTTTAGCATGAAAAAAGTATCCCATAGTATGGGTAAAGGTTATCACACAAATAGCGGCATATAGCAACCATACTTGCAAAAATAAAGGGAACAGGAACCTAGCATCAAAGACAAACACTAAAACGATGGAGCAATTCCAAAAACTAGATGGAACCTGGTCGGGCAAGTTACACAAAAAACTAACTCGTCGCAAGTGCTCACCTAAGGTTGTCTTCAGTGAACCGTGTAAAATAGGGAATTTGCTGTTTGCAGAGTGGGGTTTGAAATAGGGGATGAGATAGATGAGCTGCTCACAATAAAAACAAGCTACAAAACCAACTCCTATCCAGTCTTCTGATGACACCAATTATCATACAACATCAACAAAACCGTCACGAGATCACACGCTGCACAAATTAATACACGTACTGCAATTTTACACCTCCTATATTATACCAAGCGGCTTCTGTCGTACCCGGCTTCCGGTGCAGGTTAACCGGGCCACGAATTTTAACAAAGTATTACTTCCAATTCACACCATAGCATGAAAAGACGCACAATTCATTCCACCACAATCAACTCTCGTTCCGCGCCGAACAAAAAAAAAAGGCACCCGATGGTGCGGCGAGATCAAGCTCTTCCGCAGATATGCAAGCGAAATCGAGGGGGAAATCTGAGGTCAAGAGGGGATGATACATACGGATCTCGGAGAAGAAGAGGAGGAGGATGGCGAGGGAGGAGAGGATGGTGATGAGGCCGCCGGAGAGGGTGCGGCTGTAGAAGTCCTCGTTCACTTTCGGGTAGGCATCCAGGTTTCGCAGCTTGCTCCAGAGCTCCATCGCTTCAGCTCACCGCCGGCGAGACCGCCGGAGCCCTGCGACGAGGAGGAGATCTACGGCGTGGCCGTGGCCCGTGGGCGCCACGAGAAATGGGAAGGGTATATCTGGACTTTGTCGGAGCGAAGGGGACTAATCGGCGATTTTGTTTGGGTCTGCTATCTGTGTTGGGCTGCAAGGCCCACTAGAAGGTGTAATGGCCTAATGGGACAAGAGGGAAGAATTGCTCGCATCTAAGGAATTTGAGGCATATTAATATTACAACCAAGACTAGTGGAGTATGAACTAGTGAAAGGAAAGATCTTCATTCAGATCACATGTTTTTTTATATAGAATTGGAAAAGCGTAGAATGAATGCAGTGGGTTCCAAAATTATAATTGACTGTATTGTGCCATCAGATCTGTGACTGTGTTATGGGGCGCTCGGCTGGGGCTTGGCTGAGCCGAGCAGGCAACAGCGGGTTGTTGCTGCTGCTTGTTACGAGTAGCTGAACAGCTGATATATACAGAAGGATCATCCTCACAATCAACCTTTCCGGAAGAATTAAGATACCTTTGCAGTTAGGCAACAAAAGGATTCTCCAACTTCAAATCCAAAAGCATCCAAAGCAACATCACCAAAAGAGCCAGCTCGCCAACCAGTGGGGTAGCCAAAATTTTTCTTTAGTGGGGCCAACACATATAATTATAGTTATAATATGAATAAATAGAATATATGTATATATACAAAATACAATAGTCACTAGTCATAACAATTTAACACATATATGCTAAGTATACAATAAATATTAACTTATTATAAGCTAACTTGTCTATGCCACACCCGTCTAACCCTTAAATATTGAGAACTAGGAAGTTAACCATGTTTCTCATTTCGGGAACGTTTGTTCTGTTTCGAGAACGTATGAACAATCTCGTTCCCGTAGCATTAAAATCTAATTTTAGTAATGTGTTATGTACCATGTTCTCGTTTTGTTTTTGTCATCGATCCAAAAATCTGGTTACTAAGGTCTAACTATCGCAGTGTAAGCATTGATGGTGCTTTACGCTGTCTATCTATTTATAATCACGACTCATCACCTCCATGTTTATATAACTATCCAATTTATATAACTATATATAGTTGCAACAATTCATACTCTCTATTTATAATCATGACTCATCACCTCCCTATTTATATAACTACTAGTTACGTGCCCGTGCGTTGCAACGACATACAAAATATTTGGCAAAATATTAGTGTAACGATTCTAAGACAACACCTTCTATTATGTGTACCACACATTGTTGGTAGGTCCTGATTGCATATATAATGATGGATAGCCTATTGTTAAATCCTGATTGCGTATCTATTGGGTTTGGTTCCATGACAAGATATTGGGTTGAGTTCGCTTTCTCTTGGAGATTCAGAGTGAGCATGTATTTGGCCTTATTCTTCACTTCAAGTGCTTGTATCCTTTCTTCCATACTCATATTATGAGCATTTTTATTCTTGCTATCCCTCTTGGCTCTCCCAACCTAGCAGAACCATTAGATAATTATGTTTTAGTTAACTTCAAAATTTACATTATATTTGCACATACATATATCGACATAATGCTATAATATACCATGAGCTTGTATCTTGACAATTCTCCAACATCGACTTGTTTTTTAGCCCGTCCAAGCTCTATGCTCTGTACTCTGCTTGTGAAGTTAAATGAACAAAGAGTTTCACCCACGCCATTCTCGTTAGGACTATTTTGAACAAACATCAAAGTTTTAGAATCTCCACCTGTACTGTTTAAACATTGAATTATAAAACTAATGTATAAGATTATAGCATTATATAAACAAAAGATTACATACTTAGTGAGTCTTTTAGAAACTGTGTTAGCTTCAAATTCCTATAATTTAAAACAGCAACGACCTACAAGTGGTCAAAATTGAGTTACAAGACTAAATATAAACTTAAATAAAGAACTAAAATGTAAATACCTAAAGGGTATATGTGAAGTCTTCGTTACAAGAGTGCATATGACATCACCAAGTGTAGAAAGTGAATTGTTTACGTTCTGTGCTTGTTTCAACCTTTCTCCCTGTGCATCTGTCTTTGCTGCCCATTCACTTCCAGCAAGGTCATTTAGCCATACTTTGATCTTTGTACATTCTCCATTCATCAAGTTTTCTCCTTTTACCATTACACAGTGTATACTGAAATTAAAATTCAATTAGTACATAACATATGCCTAGAGAATCATATATGCCATCCATCCTCCATCGGTGGTGGATGAGGAGGGCTCGTGTGTTTTATATTAAGCAAGTTCGTCACTGTAGGCAGGTCTTGTTTCTGTAGGTAGAATTGGTTAGTACAAAACTGTAGTCGATAAAAATCTGGATAGAACAGATAAAATATAAACAATGGCTATTACCTGTGCAGTGAAAATGGTCTCTTGTGTAATAGCCCAAAACAAAAAGGGAAATTTGGATCCATACCATTAAAAGATCACCACTTTGGATCCATACCATTACTATCTCACTTACATGTGGGTCCACATGAGTCAATGACATGTGGGGTCCATGGTATATATCTAAAGTTTGGATCTTTTAATGGTATAGATCCAATTGTTCCAAACAAAAATTATGGATGTAACATGTTTCTTTAGAAGTAATATTCAGTATGCAAAACAACATGGATGAATCTTAAAGCAACATGGATGAATCTAGTTTGTTAAAACAAATAAAGAATCTTCTTGGGGAAACAAATTCTCAGTTTTGAGTGCACCCCACTGATCTGCACCTCAAACGATGCAAAATGGTAAGTACATATGATTGCATAAAACAAGATCACGACTACGAAAATAAACAAGAAAAAATAGCTATTTACACCATAGATCAAACCTCTGCCCATCAGCTAGTGAGAACTGAACTAATATCAGTGAAATAGTTGAATGATTGCTTGCTACAACATGCCTTATTTTGGACTTCAGAGTTATCGACTTACAGTGACTGTTTGGTGAATACCTATATGGTGTTTAGTTATCTTAGTGGTAATTAATCTACTTGAGGATAAATAACAACTTGTGTTTCATCTAGTTTCTAAGTAAATTGAACTTTCAGGTTTTCAAGGAAAAAGAGAGAAGTGACCAACATGCAGTTGCATCTCCTAATTCTTTGGCAAAGGTAATATTTTGTTGACCAATGGCCACTACTTTACAGAAAAAAGACAAGTACTCTAAATAATGTCCTCCCCTATTATAAGGATAAGCGCAAAAACAAACATGATCAAGTAGTCAATGCGAACGACTCTAGATACTCCACCAGCAAGTTGGTGGCTTCTGCATGGCATCTGTAGTTTATGTATTATCTGAATAAGGCAGCAGGATATGCCTCTTTCCGAGACATGTGCCATGAAATCTTATTCTCTGCCTTGTTAGCCTGAATGCAAAGTGTAGCAGCCAAACCAAAGGTCGATCAACACTATTATATAAAAAAGTTAGGTGCCCATGCATCCCTACGAATTCTATTGTATAGGCTCTCCTCTCCCGCTCTCCTCCCCTAGCCGCAGTAAACTTATATCCTCCTGTCCCCCACTGCTGTCAGTGAGAGCTTCGAGCACCTCGACCACTCCCTCCCATCACCGCGGCAGAGCTCAGCCCTCCCCTCTGACCCACTGCCGCAGGGATCTCCCGCGCATCCGGGATGGAGAACGACATCGTCGCCACTATCGTGGTCGGCTAAAGATGAAGTTGTGCTTTATTTGCAGACTTTCAGGTGGCTGCAGACTTTCAGCCAGTGTTCAGGTGATTGTAGACTTTCAGAATTATAGAAGTTCAGACTAAACACGAATTTCACAATTTTAGACTTAATAGAAATTTTAGAATAATCTGTAGGTTTCAGAAGTTCATAAGTTCAGACTTTGTGCTTTCTTTTTTATTATTATTTTTCTTTGTTGTTCCATGCTGTTTCAGAACAACATTTCATATCTGTTAAACACATACCCTCTATAGCGAGGAGGGTGGGCTTCTTCAGCGAGCGATCTGCTTAGAGTTGGCAAACAGCAGCAGAAAATAGGGCTTCTTCATAGGCTCCGTTGCTGCACTAAAATAAACAAACAACGGTAGAAAGCAATGACAAGGAGTTGGCAAAATGAAGAAAATCATCTGTCTAGCGCTAGGAGGCAGAAAATTCACATAACTTCCAACACAGAGCAGGACGACCAATCCGTTCTAGGCCCTGCCATCGCCTCCGCCACATCGTCGCGCCAGAAAAGTAGCAAAAATATGAACTCCAGACCACATACTATATTTGGCTGATTACCTAGAAACCAAACAAAAGTCACAGATTGTTTACATCACAAGTGTAATGCGCGGCAGTGGTGTCGGAGGAGCCACGACCGTGGGCGAGATTCGTGATTCTGGCAGGGCACGACAGGCGTGATGGAGGCGTGCGGGCGGGGACAAGCGAGGATGCGTAGACGGGAGACGGAGGCGGGGGCATGGAACCAAGGACGACGCGGTTGGGTGACATCGACGAGCTGCGCCCCCGCGGAGGTGTGGTGGTGGGGTCGGGCATAAATGCGGTGGATGGAGCGATGGGCACGATGGCGGGATGAGCGGCCATTGCGCGGGGAGCGAGCATGGTTTAGGGGTTGGGGTGTCGTGGGGGCGAAGGCAGGCGGGGGCTCAGTGAAGCATTGTGGACACCCACATTAGGTCCTTATAGAGTAGTAGAGATTACTTACCACGTAGAACTTATCATTTTGGATCTACATCTGGCAAGGGGTCTTCCCTCATGGAGCGGGTTTTGGATCATAGTATGTAGAATTGACATCGGGATTCGTCAAAAGATATTTTGTGTGTCTTCTCTGATACACAAATTCATGTGGAAACATAAAAATTTACCATCAAAGTTTAAATTGGTCACTGATACATCCTTGACATTCTAGAAGGAATGCAATCTATTTTCTGAGCAGTAGTGCAGTACTTACCTAACAGTACCAGGCTTCCACCACCGGTAGTGCGCACATACTTCTCTACCTTAGCAGAGTCCATATGGGCATTGTGGTCTTTATTTAATTTAGTAGGAACTAATAGAATGATGCAGGATATTATTAAATCCATGTGTAACGGATGACACACCTTATGAGGAGGAACCCACCTGGCCGTCTCAGATCAGCAACAAAAGATCACTGGAGAGATCAGTTCAGCATGATACATGGGGACTGAATAGTATATAATTCATGAATAAGTTATGTGAATTTTTCCCATTGTAGTTACAGCTGCAAGTTAGTCGGCTTGTCGAAGGGTTTTACGAATGAAGTTTTTAAGGAATGGTTACCAAAAAACAAATGATTTCTTTTGAAACAACTTTACATTCCACAAACCGCTTATTGATGGAAGACACGGGACATCATTTGCAACTATTTTAAAAGATGGCGGAAGAGGAAATACCTCACTTGCAGGCTATGCCATAAACATAAGGGCTAATGATGTAGGCATTTGACAGTCGGACACTGTACAGGCTCAGACCCGTCGGCTACAAATTTGCTGCGAGGGATCAAGCGCACCTTGAACCAAGCAGAGCAACGTATCATCTGTGTCACAGAAAAAAGCAACACCAAATCAGTAATGCCCAACTCGTTGACGATGCTTCTATGCTCTTGTAAAAATAAACATAAAAAATAAAAAAGCGACATTAGGAGTAGAGTGGTAAGAGTAGCTCCGTTTGCTGGTTATTAATCTTGAATACCTGGTGTGGCGACATGTTCAATGAACACGTAGAGACCATTGGACTTTAGGACTCGCTTTATTTCTATATAGAAACATGGCTCTTAGTTGTTAAAATGAGAAAATGTTGAGCACGTGAAATGCAGATAGAAATACGACGGTAAAGAATCAGGAATTGAGTGTATGTTAATTTTGTGGAAAATAGCCACAACGAGATATAATGTGTTGCATTTTATCTGTGTTTATGTATTATCGAAATCAAAATGAGACCCCATACATGTTGGTGTGATTCGAACGATCTGTCATCATAAAAAAGAAAATAGTCATTATTTTCCCGGCTAATAAAGTTTAACCATTACCTCTCAGTGCCATGTCGATGTTATTTACAGAACACAATACCAGTGTGCCGATCACCACATCTATGGAATTGTCTTCTGCTGGCAAGGCTTCAACAACCTAATAACATTGTGCATCAAATGCAGTTGTTATATTTAAATTGGAAACAAAGTTAACAATGTGAAAATGGACAACACCAATACCAAAAGGTTGGACAAAGACAATACACCTCTTCTGAATGTGAAGCTTGATGATGGGAGTCCAGCAGACACAATAGCAGTCCTTGCCTAATTTTCCATGTGCTTGTTAGAGTCCACTCCAATTACATTAACCCATATTCACTTGCATAGTATTTGAAGTTAGGCCATGTCCCAACACCAAGCTCCAGTATGTTCTTTCCAGCAGGCGACGATTGAGAAAAGGGCTGACACATGGGGGCTAAATAGTATAGAATTCATGACTAATCTGTGTGGATTTTCCCCCAGTGCAATTACAGCATCTAATGAATCCACTAAAAATCATCCACATTAGACTCTCCAGAGAAAACAAGGAAACAACCGAAAAGAATTTCCATGTCTCAAATCTTGTTCCCGGTCTACCAAGGTGAGGTCACCGTACCTCTGGAAATGAAGTGCGACACTTTGCCAAACCGGTCGCGACTGGTGAGACACCACGTGCAGGCTGCAGAATGTTGAGAGGGAGGGAGACGGACCATTTGGGCTTGTTGCCGAGGTCGACGAGCTTCACCTCGTAGGGGTTCTTCTCCTCCACCATGAGCAACACCCTCTGCGAGAATGGGCCTGCCGGCAGCAAGATCCAGTTCTAGTTCCATCCAGACCAGATCAAAGCAAACCACGGTCAGTGAAATGGCTAGGGATCCGGGCGGAATTGTCCGACGGAGGTGTGGGGTGGGGAGCACTCACAGTCGCCAAGCATGCCGGGCTTCCCCGAGGCGGCCTTCACACACACCTCCACGACGGCACGGGCAGGGGTTTGGGAAAGGGCGTCGTTGGTGGGGAGAAATTTGGGGTGTGGCTGCCGGCGTTGAAGGCGGGCAAGGATTTGGGGCGAGATCCGACGTTGAAGGCGGGATGGGCTCGGGCTCTGGCTTCGTTGGCGCTCGCGTCGTAGAAGGCGGCATGGGCTCGGGCTCGGGCTCCGTTGGGGCAAGATCCGTCGTTGGGGAAGCGTGTTGGCGTTCGCAGCCGTTGGGGAAGGACGTTCGCAGCCGTTGGGGAGGCGCGTTGGCGTTCACAGCCGTTGGGGAAGGGCGCCATTGGTGGGGAGAAAACAACGCGTGGGGAGGAATTTGTGGTGCGACTGTCGGCGTTGAAGGCGGGCGAGGATTTGGGGCGAGGGTGGCAGCCGCACTCCGCAGCCGTTGGGGAAGGGCGCCGTTGGTGGGGAGAAAGCAGCGCGTGGGGAGAAATTTGGGGTGCGGCCGCCAGCGTTGAAAGCAGCATGTGGGGGGAGGAAGCTGCGCGTGGGGAGACAGGCGGGGGCACGCCGAGGTGTGGACGCCCTCGCTGTCAACTTAAGGTGTAGTAGAGATATATAGTTGCAGCAATTCAAAGGTTCATTGTAATAGTTCGTTTGGATACACTCGTATCTAACTTAATTCACTTATATTAAAATAGGTTATGATGAAAAATAAACTAAAATTTACTCTAAACCACTCCAAACAAATACCGTGACACCCCACAGCACACATGGATTAAGATGAATATCGTGAGGGCATCCAAATAAGGTCTAAAATAGTGAAAGATAGGGACAATGCATCGCCTTGTACACAAATACTTTAAGTTGTAAGCTCTGTATAGATGAGAACAATGAAGAAAATGAAACCTCATGTATTGATATAGCCCCAAGATGAATGTACACCTTATATCCCCCGCAACTTCGACTTCAATTATCACCACCTCACATTTACAACCGCAGTTCAGCGGCATATTTTAGCATGTACTCTACAATTTTGTTCCTAGGCTTATCTTGCAACTTACAAAATGGCAAAAGTAATTTATGCCTATTATTTCAACAAGCATACACCGACACTAGATGACATCTCTACATGACTAGTTATGTTCTGTGCCAGAAATTAAATCCGCTGGGCTGCCTGCGCCTCCTCATACCTCTCCTTCGCCTCATCAATATCCTCTTTGAGCTTCATGTACTTCTGCAATGAAACATCAGAGAACATTTCAAGCTTCCCTATAAATGTCTCCAAACTTGATTGTAAATCCATAGGGGTAAAACTCCTGTGGACTTCACCCATCTCGCCGTTTGACCTTCCACTACGGGACAACGAGAGAGTTAGCTTTGAACCGCCTCGTTGCTTCTCTTGATGTGGCACGTAACGGTTTATATCAGCAGCAAGGTCCTTAATAGCATCCTCCAAATCCGTTGGTAAATCATCCAACAAATTTATCCAGCTCTCACAGGTTTTAAATATGGGCGCAACAGCATACTTTGTTATTGGATCAGCTTTGATGTTCTTTTTCCTGGAACTCTTCCTCTTCCTTTGTAGTGCCTTCACACACTTGAGTAGCCATGAATTTAGGCTCTGCAAATATGCTTTGTGGGATGCTATCCATTTCTGAAAGTTTGAACATAATGTGTTCAGCTCAACCTGAAGGAGTAGAGTTGCTTGGAACTGTGATTCTGACCGAATTGAGGTCTTCATGTTGCGAGTGCTGGATACTAGTTTAATGATATCGTGTTGATGCCGGTGACACTCAAGCATTGTTGCCCACATGCGAGTCAAACTGCAAATGGGACAAATATTGTATTTGTTGATTTGTTCAATACATGTATCATAAAAAAGACTTTGAAAGGTGCATTGCCCACAGCTCTAAACCAGAGTTCTGTTACATCCTACGACAGTTCATAAGCTAAAAGAACTTTGGCATTGCTGCATCACAAACAGTAAGTAATTACCAATCAACCATGTAACTATAACTAAAAGATAGGCTTAAATGACATCAGGGCCTGGCCAGAGACTGGCCCAGTTAATTCAGGCCTTAGTTACTTATATCATTTATTATGGTGAGACCTGAAGAACACCAGGACCAGACCAGAGCTGGCCCAGTTAAATTCAGGCCACCTAGCGAGACTTTCCATTTATTTTAGGGTCCCATGTTAGCCTAGGTTCCTTAATCAGTTACAAAACGAGCCACAATGCTGCCTGGGCCAAAAAGATATTCAGGACTATATTAAAATGCCAATTGGATTGAACTGCAGGGATAAATATACCTTCCAATTAATTCCTCTAGTTGTGGTTGAAGCTCTTTGTCTCTAAGATCCTCTATGTTCTTCGAAATCATGTCGATTCTCTGAATGGCCACTAAAATTCTGGAGTGCAAATCCTTCACAACAGCACGGGTTTTGTCAATACTCATTTGGCTTTCTCCTCTGGATTCCTGGTGTCTTAGCTGCCTACATTTCTCATCATATTGCCTGCAAACTACACTGCTTGCCTGAAGGAATAGGAATGGAGGAAAACTGTGAAATCAACATATTTTGCCAACGTACAACAAAAGGTATATGGTTCCACAATATACATCAATTATATTATTGTAACTAGATACATTTAAGTTAAACGTTTGTTTAAGCATTTTACTATAGGATAAATGGGTAATGCCCGCTACATAGCCATGTGAAGTTACAGCACAACTGAAGCTCTGTGCTGCAACCTGCAACCATATAAAAAACGTCGGGGGGGGGGGGGGGGGGGGGGGACGTCCTCCCGGTATTATATTAAAAAGAGACCGAAACATGGTTCTGGCCGAGAAAATTTCTGAACCCTGGCCCCCATCAATAGCGGGCCGTCACCGCCCACTTTGCAACGCCCAGCCGGAGGGTGGCGCGCAGAACGTAACCCGGGAGCGGGCGGGGCACAGCGAGAGGATTTTTTTTAACCAAACCAGAAATTCACCCCGAGGGAGATCGAACCCGGGATCTGGAGGTGCTACTCGGAAGCCTTAAACATAAGGCTAGAGGCCCTTTTGCTGCTGCAACCATATCAGTGAGGCAGAACCTCAGTACAAATACATTTTGGGTATTAGTATGATCTATTTGTTCCATCTTGTAGTCATCTTCAAAGTGGAATTTTTACAAGAATTGAGATCAAACATCAACATAGCCTTTTAGTCCCAAGCAAGTTAGGGTAGGCTAGAGTTGAAACCCAACAAGATGCCACCAAAAGGGGAAAGAATTGAGATCAGAGCAGAAAAAAAAATAATCCCATTAAAAGTAAGCTAATATTCTTCAGAGTTGAATAACTGCATAAAAGAAGCAAATCTTTCTTGCTATATATCGTCACACATAATAGAAGTCATAAAGCAGCCAGGTAACAGAAAAGGGAGAAAGAAATTTACCTTGACTTCATCATAAAGCTTTCTCTCCCATGCATACAACCTGTCCAGTGTGGAGGCATGACTGCCTGAATTCATGTATACACCACCAAAGATATTTCCATTGAGACCGTCAGTGTCTTCCTTCGATGTTGTCCCAAGAGGAATTCTAGATGATGAAGAAAGTGAAGACATTGATCTATGCCAGGTAAGGTACTTCACTTCGGCCTGAGGAGGAGCTGTATCACAACATGAGGCATTTCAAAGTCATGGTGGGCGATAGTAAAAGCGCTACTAAGCCTGATCGGTACTGATTGTTGTGGCTGCAGCTGCCGCAAGTCTCTGCAACAGTTACACAACAACTGCAGCCGCAGCCGCAGGCACAGCAAGCATTAGCAAAGCATGTTGACTACTCGCGGCGAAAGGTATAGGCTAACACACTACCTCCAAATCTGCATTAGCTACTTAGCTATTTCAACTTCAACCATATTATACTGCAGTACAAAAAGTGACCACACGGCAATGAGAATACTATTGTTTCCAAAAGTGCCTCCAGCATCTAAGTATATGATACTACTACACAACTAACATATTATTACAATCAATGACCAAACTTATACGCTCCATAAGTACCAAAAATAAGTGGAACTAAACAAAAATTGCATAGTGTCAGACAAACAATACATTGTGCTACAATCATTTATAGGAACTTGTGCCGTATGAGGGGAAGGAAAAAATGTAGTAATTAAAGTTAAGAGTAAAATAACTTACGTTGAGGAAGAGGGACTTCCTCTCTGCAACAAGCAAATAATGTTGCAAAAAAACCTGATGCTGTTGATCCTGGCGCTGCACCAAAGTATCAAGATAACTCCAATAGTAAGTACAATATAACAGATTAATAGATGGAGTGACAAAAAATAATGGACACTAGCTGAAGCTACAGCAATGCTAAGTTGCTAACAAGTAACAAATAAATAGGAAAATTCCATATCATGATGTGCACGCAGCCCAAAACCTTTCTACTTTCCATCTTTCTTTTTGAATCAAAACTCCCAATGCGTGAGGTATGGAACAGTAATGTAAAGAAACCTACTAAAATACAACCTTTTTCTTCTGGTAGTAAAGGGCGGAAATTGACTTTGTCTGCTTCAAGCATCCTTGGGACTTCTTTCCCAGAATCAGATGCCTTGATAAACAAGATCTCAATCTCCTTAATGCAAGAGTTTAAGTCCCTTGCCACATTCCTTACATCATGTAAAGGTTCCTTGAATTTCCCATTCACTTGAAACGCGGCAGTTGAAGATGAAATTTCTTTTGGAGGACTTGTAACAGGCGTTTCGTCACTTTCATACATGCTAATGTCCAGTACCCTCATGTCATGTTTTGGTTTTTCAGCAGGAGAATCAACTCCAGCATGATCTTTTGTTTTTTCAGTAGGAGAATCAACTCCGGCATGATCTTTTGTTTTTTCAGTCTGAGGATCATCTGGCGTGACATCTTTTAGTCTTTCAGTCTGAGGATCAACTGCTCTGTCATCTTTTGGTCTTTCAGGCTGAGAATCAATCGTTTCTGAAACTAAGTCATCTTTAGGAAGCGATGTGGATGAATGATCTGTTGCAATATGTGCAGCGGGTGTATCATTGCGATTCTTGAACATCCGCACTAAAGATTCAGATGTTGGATTGTCAAAATCATCTTCTGACAATGCAAGATCATCCTCTCCACCATTCATAGGAGATTTCTCAACATCTTTGAGATCTGGATGTTTCTTCTGTCCTAGGCGCCGCTTTAGATAATCAGGATAAGCAGGAGACTTCTCCAGTTCCTCTTCAAGTTCTGGGATTCCCTCTTTCTCCCGGAGACGCCTGATATCATCATCATTCTCAAAGTCATGACCAAGTTCCTTGTCATCATGGAATGACATCTGGCTCTCAACAGGTTGGAAAAGGCCAAAGTAATCCCATGGTGGTGTTCCAGGAGGAGCTTCAAACGTTGAACTGTCATCCAGGTCATGGATAGCTTGTCCACGCACAGGGGATGATGTTTCGAGAGTTGCGGTCACAGGTTCAATCACCTTCTCCTTAACAGTTGTCACTGAATTGCCCCCACCTTTCATATGATTGACATGGAAACGTCCTGAAGATAATGGTGAGGGAACTGGGGAGAAAGAGTCACTAGCATGATGTGAAAGGGATGGAGATATGGTCATCGGTTTCTGCATGATTGTAGGAGGCTCTGGAGTGGCAGATGTTGATGTGAACAATGACGAATCTGTCGGCACTTCAGGCTCTACGAATTTTCTCAGAGCAAATCCCGTGTGCCTCAGTGACTGAATATAAGCGAAATGAGTAGCTGCAAAAGCACATCTCCCGTCAAGAGCTTCTCTAACAAATCGTTTTCTTTCCTGGCACAAGACAAGAGCCTTGTCATCTTCGTTCTTTGATCGTGAACCCATTATAGAAGTGCACCAGCCTCAATGACGAACAAAAGCCAAACGTGCATGCAAACTCATGCTACGCACTGCAGATCCATGCTAGTGTTGAGGGAAGATGTTCCATAGGGGAGACGCCAAAGCGGTATCAACTTTCTGCCTGCACTCAAGTATTCAAGAATTTTTGCTATTAGATAATATCCCAGAGTTCAGCGACGCTGGCATGAAAGAAAACATCAGCAACTCTGTATACCCACTGGTGTCAATTTAGCATGTGGTAAAAAATAGCTTACATGTGTAGTGCACAAACTGATCATATCAAAATTTTAAAAAAGATAACACTATAATCTGCAGCACAAAAAGGCAAGTGATGACCCAAAGAGTGGACAAGCCATAACCATATCAAAAGTATCCTACCCAGCTCAGATCATAAAATCTAGGTTCCTCGATGGTTACTGGCTTATAACGTACCGACGCTTAAAAGGAAATTTTGGAAGGTGAAGCCCACGTAACTGAAAAGCACTTCCCAGACCATACCGACATGTAACGGAAAACGGGCTAAATAAGCACCAACTGAAAACAAATCGAATCAAACAACTAGATGTTCTGTTATGGAAATTTCTGTTTTTTCCCTCTAGAATCATCGAGGACGATTATATCGGCACATGAACACAAACTTCCTTCAGTTATCGCAAACTTGAAACGCGGTCCACGGAGAACAGAAAGGTAACCTACGACAATAATCCAAATCGCCACACAAATCTATGGTACAGCAAGTGTACACACTCCAGCCTCGGCATGCCACTAATAGCACCGCAGTTTGTCGTACTCGGAAATCTTTAACGCGTCACCCGGATCCTCCATTAGTAACGGCCGAATCCGAACTGAGTTTAACACTAGGCGCGCCAATTCTCCGGTGAGCGTTGCAGAAACCCAACAGCCAGAGATTCGGACAGCACAAGCTGAAACCGTATCAATCAAGGGCGGTGTCGGTGACTAGGTACATGCCCAGAACCATGGCTGGGGAGCTTTTATCATTCATGGAAATGGTGAGTAAAACTGATCCAGTGACTGCAGTGCCCACCCACCACACACAATTACGCAAAATTCCTCGCGAAGTGAACCAACCATCCACCACGCTCTCCGAGGATACCCTAATAGAACGCCCGTCCTGTACCCTGACTGGACTCACCTTAGCACTAACCATAACCAGTAGTACTAAAATCAGAAAACGACGAACTAAGCCATCAACCCATACCACAGGCACAGACGGGAAGCCGGAAGATCCGGCCAACAATCGTGCCCCCGAATCGCCCGACTCCGCGCACCCCGATTCGCCTAGAAACGCAGAGCAACCGCCCAACGGCACGAGTCCTTGGAGAGCCCGAGAGAGAGAGAGAGAGAGAATAATCACCTCGCTGGACCGGCGGACTAGGGCTCGGCGCTGCGCTGCGGCGTCTGGGCTGGTGAGGAGATTCGCTGCCGGCTGTGCGTCTCGTGGTGAGGGGGTGGCGACCGGCGAGGGAAGGAGAGAAGGGTAGCCGGTAGGGAGGAGGAGGAGAAGAGAAGCTTCGAAGACGGTGGGCACTGGGCAGGGTGTGTGCGGTGCCGACTGCCGACCGATGATAGTTGCGTTGCGAGAACACCAGCGGAAGGATGCAGATAGATGGAACGGATGCGTGTGTGCGTGTGGGCTTGGGGATTCGTGTCGCTGCAGCCGAGCCAGGTTGGGGATATGGTCACTGCGGCCCACGGGTCAGGTGTGGTCGGGCTGGCTCGGCTCATGTCTTGGCTGGGGAGCGGCGCGGGCGCGGCGGTGTGCGCGTGGTGGCTAGCCGCCCGGTGGCCCCCAGCAGGGCGAGGAGGAAACGAGCCGAAAGGCGTCGCGCCGTCGCCTCTTCCCGGTTCTTTTCGCGTGTTTTCTTCTGGGTGGGGGTGCTGCGTGCCATTTGCGTTGCGTTGCGCCCCACTAGCACTGGGGGACTCCCGTGATCTCTCCTCTGGCTCGTCACGTTTTCTGTATCGCCGTTTCACCCCCCGCATCGCAGACCGCGGTAGCTTCTTACATCATCCTGATAGCTAATAATCTACAATTATGGGTTTGAACGACGTCGTCCCTGCTGTGCTCCGGTCATCGGTAAGCACTGATTATGACACGGCACGATGATCAATTGATCATGCCGCGCATGCGACTTGTGAGTGTGACCCTCGTAGTCAGCGCGCGATCACCACCAATTTGACCTGCGGCACGTTCGCCTACGAACGGGGGCGACCGGTCCACTGTTGCCGCCGACCGTAGCACCGATGGCGACGGCGCACCCGAAAGCTACGCATGGGCATGGCTACGCCGCTACAGCCTACGGAGAGGCTATCGGTATTATATTATTATTATGGACCGATTGGTGCACGAGCACGACCGACCAGGTCCGGTCCGGAATCGAGATGCAATGGCTCCACCCGATCGACCAAAGCAACCCGGCCACGCAAGATTCTCCCAGGCTGGACCTGGACGCGGAAAGGACGGCGTAGTATTGTTGGAGCCGCTTTTCGTTCCCAAAAGCACCTTTATCTCCCATGTAGAGAAACGTACGGGTCGGTGCGGGGTTGGCGTCGCCGCTGCGGACGCGTTCACCACTTCACTTGCAGTCTGCAGATGCTTTCCTTCCCCTGCGTGCCTTGCGTTCGTGGTTCGCTCTCTCTGGCCTCTGGGTGGCGTCCGGTGCACGCGGGCGGGGCTGCTGCGTGCACGTGACGGGGGAGGGAGAAGCTAAAGATACTAGGCGGCGGTGATGCAGGCCAGGGGAAATGTTCTTTGGCCGATGCCATGGTACTAGACTAGTGATGGCAGTTGCAGACTTGCAGTGCTGCGTATAAAACAATGATAATAATAACTTTCTCTAAAGCGGAATTGGTACGCCCGGCTGAATTTTTTTTAGAGTACTAGCTACCATTACCAGCAGGCACGGTGATCAGTGCGACCTGATGATCGTCGTCGGCCACCGATCGGCATGGGAAGAAGTTTGGCCTACTTTTTTCCAAATGCGTGGAACCACGTCACACTCCCGTTGGAAAGAAAAAAAGGCAAAGGCGTGTGTGTATTCTCCTCTCTTCTCTGGAACCTACTGTACTGTAGCCCGCACGTACCATTTTGTTGCTACTACATGCTACTAGGCTGGCTGGGGGAGAAAACAAAAGACATGTTGTCGCCACCTGACAAATGTAACGGCAGCTGAGTCATGCCGAGCTGGAGCATGAAATCGAGATCTTGCCCGGCCATAAGAAAACCTTGCAACTCCGACGGACGTAAGGCTGTGCCCAGCGGCCCAGCGGGGTTCGGATGCGAACGCGCATATACCGCCGATGCCACGCCCGTTTGCGCAATATGAAAAGTAGCCGCGTCCGAGACGTCCGACAGGTCGCGGGTGCCTGCGCGAATGTTCCATGTATAGGAGAGAGAACTTGCGAGAATGCGTAGCCGCACGGCCGAACGTTTATTTTGTGCAATAGCATTGTTGGCGTCGATCCCGACACTAATCATTACGTTTAGAACCAACGGCTGTGCTCTCTGCGTAGGCACGGACGGTCCGTGGTCAGAGGTCGGACGGTCCGTGACCTTGCGCAGGGCTCGAATTCCCTGTCTGATGAGCTGGACAGTCCACGCCTATGGACCCGACAGTCCACGCGTACGTAGGTGTCGGGGACCATAATTAGGGGTACCCTCAAGGCCCCTAAATCTCAGCTGGTAACCCCCATCAGCACAAAGCTGCAAAGGCCTGATGGGTGCGATTAAATCAAGGATCGGTCCATTCAAGTGACACGATCGTGCCTCGCCCGAGCCTAGCCTCGGGCAAGGGAAGCCGACCCCGGAGAACCTACGTCTCGCCCGAGGACCCCCCTCCAACAACGGGCACAATGTCAGCTCGCCCGAGGCCCAGTCTTCACCGAGAAGCAACCTTGGCCACATCGCCACGCCGACCGACCAAATCGCAGGGGTATTTAATGCAAAGGTGGCCTGACACCTTTATCCTGACGCACGCCCTCCAGTCGATAGAGCTGAAGTGACCGCAGTCACTTCGCCGCTCTACTGACCGGTCTGACAAGAGGACAGCGCCGCCTGCGCCGCTCCGACTGCTGAGCCACCCGACAGAGTGAGGCTGACAGCAGCCAAGGCCGGCCTCGGACGTCATAGGAAACTCCGCCTCGCCCGACCCAGGGCTCGGACTCGGGCTCAGCCCCGGAAGACGGCGAACTCCGCTCCGCCCGATCCAGGGCTCGGACTCGGGCTCAGCCTCGGAAGATGGCGAACTCCGCTCCGCCCGACCCACGGCTCGGACTCGGGCTCAGCCCCGGAAGACGGCGAACTCCGCCTCACCCGACCCAGGGGCTCGGACTCGACCACGGCCACGAAAGACAGACTCGACCTCGATCTCGGAGGAGCCTCCACATCGCCCAACCTAGGGCGCGGACCGACCACGTCGACAGGAGGCGCCATCATTACCCTACCCCGAGCTGACTCAAGCTACGGGGAACAAGGCCGGCGTCCCATCTGGCTCGCTCCGCCAGATAGGCAATGATGGCGCCCCGCACGCTCTGTGACGACGGCGGCTCTCGGCCCCCTTACGGAAGCAAGAGGACGTCAGCAAGGACTCGACAGCCCCAACAGCTGTCCTTCCGCCAGGCCCCAGCGCTCCTCCGACGGCCACGACACCACACGAACCGGGTGCCAAGACCTCTCCGGCTGCCACGATGGCATGTACTTAGGGCGCTAGCTCACCACCGCTAGACACGTTAGCACATTGCTACACACCCCATTGTACACCTGGATCCTCTCCTTACGCCTATAAAAGGAAGGACCACGGCCCTCTTACAGAGGGTTGGCCCGCGCGGAGAAGGACGGGACGGCGCTCGTGCAAGGCCGCTCGCTCCCACTCCCGCGTGGACGCTTGTATCCCCCTACTGCAAGCGCACCCGACTCAGGTGCGGGGCTAACACGAAGGCCGCGGGATCCGCTCTCTCACGCTTGCCTCCCTCCGGCTGCCTCCTTTCCCCCCTTCGCGTTCCGCCTCACGTCGACCCATCTGGGCTGGGGCACGCGGCGACAATTCACTCATCGGTCCAGGGACCCCCCGGGTTTCGAAACACCGACAGTTGGCGCGCCAGGTAGGGGCCTGCTGCGTGTTGACGAACAGCTTCCCGTCAAGCTCCAGATGGGCAGTCTCCAGCAACCTTTCCAGCCCGGGACGGTGCTCCGTTTCGGGAATCTTGAGTTCATGTCCCTCGACGGCAGCTACGACATGATACTCCTTCCCCTGCCGTGCGACAGCGACAATGGCGGTCGACAACCCGCTCGCCGGCGGGGAAATCGACGACGCCTTCCCCACGTGGTGGAAGGACGACATTCGGGCTTGTCCCGTCCCCTCCCCCGCCGACAGAGGAGGAGGCGGGGCAACCAAGGCCAAGCGGGAAGCGGCACCTCGTTGGCTGTCGAGCGAGTCGACGGTGCCGGCGCCCCAACGGAGGGCGCGTCGGGCATCGGTCTCGCGTCTGAGACGAAGACGAGCGCCGCCTCCCCGCAACACGCCAATCTCAAGCAAACGCACGACGCCAGCACGCTCGTGAAGGACTTGCTGGGCGTCACCCTCGTACCTGAGACAACGGTGCAGTCAGTCCCAGACGCGACCTCGTCACCGACCGTCGACCGAAAGGTACCGACCGATTCCCGTCTCGTGTCTTTCGGATTCGGCCTCGACCCACCAAGCGACTCCGCTTCGGTGAGCACCCTCTTAGAGGCGAGTCCAAACCCTCTGGGGTATCGTGTGCGGTCACCCTGGGACCGGCTGACGGACGTCTCGACCTACGAGCCCTCGGGGTCCGAGGAAGATGGCGAGCCCGACCTCTGTTGGGATTTCTCCGGACTTGGTAACCCCAGTGTCGTGCGGGACTTCATGACCGCATGTGACTACTGCCTTTCCGACTGTTCCGACGGCAGCCGCGGCCTCGACAAAGAGGACCGTGGCCCAAGTCGTGAATGTTTCCACGTCGATCTAGGGGGTCCCGACGAAGGCAACCACCTTGGTATGCCAGAAAACGGTGATCCCCCTAGGCCCGTGCCTCGCGTTGACATCCTTCGGGAGCTAGCTGTGGTCCCCGTCCCGGCGGGGGGTCTTGACCCACAGCTCGAGCAAATCCGCGAGAGGCAGGCCAGGCTCGACGAGGGAGCAGGAACGCTTGTGCCGATCCGCCGGGACATCGGGCGGGAATGGGCGGTCCAACCCCCGGCCGGAGAAGCGCGTCATCTCCCCCAGGACATCTAGCACCGCATCACCGACGACGTCAGGGTGAGGCCGCCGCCGAATTCCAGCGGAGTCGGCCAGAACCTGGCTGCAGCGGCAATACTCCTCCGCGCGATGCCGGAGCCATCAACCACCGAGGGGCGGCGTATCCAGGGAGAGCTCAAGAATCTCCTGGAGGACGCCGCGGTTGGACGGGCCGAAAGCTCTGCCTCCCAAAGGCAGGGGTTCCCCTCGGAACATCGCGCCATGACTTCCCGATCCATGCGGGAAGCCTCGGTCCACTCCGGGCGCACGCGCAACGCAGCGCCTGCAGTCCCGGGTCGCCTCGGCAACGAGCGCCATCATCATAGCCGTCGAGCCCACCTCGACGATAGGGCACGCCGAGGCTACCACCCCAGGCGTGGGGGACGCTACGACAGCGGGGAGGATCGGAGTCCTTCGCCCGAACTACCCGGTCCGCAGGCTTTCAGCCGCGCCATACGACGGGCACCGTTCCCGACCCGGTTCCGAACCCCGACTACTATCACAAAGTACTCGGGGGAGACGAGACCGGAACTGTGGCTCACGGACTATCGGCTGGCCTGCCAACTGGGTGGAACGGACGATGACAACCTCATCATCCGCAACCTCCCCCTGTTCCTCTCCGACACCGCTCGAGCCTGGCTGGAGCACCTGCCCCCGGGGCAGATCTCCAACTGGGACGACCTGGTCCAAGCCTTCACCGACAATTTCCAGGGCACGTACGTGCGCCCTGGGAACTCCTGGGATCTCCGAAGCTGCCGCCAGCAGCCGGGAGAGCCTCTCCGGGACTACATCCGGCGATTCTCGAAGCAGCGCACAGAGCTGCCCAACGTCACCGATTCAGATGTCATCGGCGCGTTCCTCGCCGGCACCACCTGCCGCGACCTGGTGAGCAAGCTGGGTCGCAAGACCCCCACCAGGGCGAGCGAGCTGATGGACATCGCCACTAAGTTCGCCTCTGGCCAGGAGGCGGTTGAGGCCATTTTCCGGAAGGACAAGCAGCCCCAGGGCCGCCCACCGGAAGATGCTCCCGAGGCGTCAACTCAGCGCGGCGCCAAGAAGAAGGGCAAGAAGAAGTCGCAAGCGAACCACGACGCCGCCGACGCGGACCTTGTCGCCGCCGCCGAGTACAAGAACCCTCGGAAACCTCCCGGAGGTGCCAACCTCTTCGACAAGATGCTCAAGGAACCGTGCCCCTATCATCAGGGGCCCGTCAAGCACACCCTTGAGGAGTGTGCCATGCTTCGACGACACTTCCACAAGGTCGGGCCACCCGCGGAGGGTGACAAGGCCCTCGACGACGCAAAGGAGGAAGATCACAAGGCAGGAGGGTTCCCCGAGGTCCGCGACCGCTTCATGATCTACGGCGGGCAAGTGGTGAACGCCTCGGCTCGGCACCGCAAGCAAGAGCGTCGGGAGGTCTGCTCGGTAAAGGTGGCGGCGCCAGTCTACCTAGACTGGTCCGACAAGCCCATCACCTTCGACCAGGCCGACCATCCAGACTACGTGCCGAGCCCGGGGAGATACCCACTCGTTGTCGACCCCATCATCGGCAATGTCAGGCTCACCAAGGTCCTCATGGACGGAGGCAGTAGCCTCAACATCATCTACACCGAGACCCTCGGGCTTCTGCGGATCGATCTGTCCTCGGTCCGGACGGGCGCTGCGCCTTTCCACGAGATCGTCCCCGGGAAGCGCGTTCATCCCCTCGGACAACTCGACCTACCCGTCTGCTTCGGGACGCCCTCCAACTTTCGAAAGGAGACCCTCACGACCCTCACGTTCGAAGTGGTCGGGTTTCGAGGAACCTACCACGCAGTGCTGGGGAGGCCATGCTACGCCAAGTTCATGGCCGTCCCCAACTACACCTACCTCAAGCTCAAGATGCCGGGCCCCAACGGGGTCATCACCGTCGGGCCCACGTACCGACACACATACGAATGCGATGTGGAGTGCGTGGAGTACGTCGAGGCCCTCACTGAATCCGAGGCCCTCATCGCTGGCCTTGAGAGCCTCTCTAGGGAGGCGCCCGACGTGAAGCGCCACGCCGGCAACTTCGAACCGGCGGAGACGGTCAAGTCCGTCCCTCTCGACCCCTGCAACGACGCCTCCAAGCAGATCCGGATCGGTTCCGAGCTCGACCCCAAATAGGAAGCAGTGCTCGTCGACTTTCTCCGCGCAAACGCCGACGTTTTCACGTGGAGCCCCTCGGACATGCCCGGCATACCGAGGGAAGTCGCCGAGCACTCTCTGGATATTCGAGCTAGGGCCCGACCCGTGAAGCAACCTCTGCGCCGATTCGACGAAGAAAAGCGCAGAGCCATAGGCGAAGAGATCCACAAGCTACTGGCGGCGGGGTTCATCAAAGAGGTATTCCATCCCGAATGGCTTGCCAACCCTGTGCTTGTGAGAAAGAAAGGGGGGAAATGGCGGATGTGTGTAGACTACACTGGTCTAAACAAAGCATGTCCGAAGGTTCCCTACCCTCTGCCTCGCATCGATCAGATCGTGGATTCCACTGCTGGGTGCGAAACCCTGTCTTTCCTCGATGCCTACTCAAGGTATCACCAGATCAGGATGAAAGAGTCCGACCAGCTCGCGACTTCATTCATCACACCCTTCGGCATGTACTGCTATGTTACAATGTCATTTGGTTTGAGGAATGCGGGGGCGACGTACCAGCGATGCATGAACCATGTGTTTGGCGAACACATCGGCCGAACGGTCGAGGCCTACGTCGATGACATCATAGTCAAGACGAGGAAGGCCTCCAACCTCCTTTCCGACCTTGAAGCGATATTCTGATGTCTCAAGGCAAAAGGCGTGAAGCTTAATCCCAAAAAGTGTGTCTTCGGGGTCCCCCGAGGCATGCTCTTAGGGTTCATCGTCTCCGAGCGGGGCATCGAAGCCAACCCGGAGAAGATGGCAGCCATCACCAGCATGGGGCCAATCAAGGACTTGAAAGGCGTACAGAGGGTCATGGGATGTCTCGCGGCTCTGAGCCGCTTCATCTCCCGCCTCGGCGAAAGAGGTCTGCCTCTGTACCGCCTCTTAAGAAAAGCTGAGTGCTTCGCTTGGACTCCCGAGGCCGAGGAAGCCCTCGGGAACCTGAAGGCGCTCCTCACGAACGCGCCCATCTTGGTGCCCCCCGCTGCCGGAGAAGCCCTCTTGATCTACGTCGCCGCAACCACCCAGGTGGTTAGCGCCGCGATCGTGGTTGAGAGACAAGAAGAAGGGCATGCATTGCCCGTCCAGAGGCCAGTCTACTTCATCAGTGAGGTACTGTCCGAGACCAAGATCCGCTACCCACAAATCCAGAAGCTGCTGTACGCGGTGATCCTGACACGGCGGAAGTTGCGACACTACTTCGAGTCTCATCCGGTGACTGTGGTGTCATCCTTCCCCCTGGGAGAGATCATCTAGTCCCGAGAGGCCTCGGGAAGAATTGCGAAGTGGGCGGTGGAGATCATGGGCGAGACGATCTCGTTCTCCCCTCGGAAGGCCATCAAGTCCCAGGTCTTGGCGAACTTCATGGCTGAATGGGCCGACACCCAGCTCCTGACGGCTCCGATCCAACCGGAGCTCTGGACCATGTTTTTTGATGGGTCGCTGATGAAGACGGGGGCCGGCGCAGGCCTCCTCTTCGTCTCGCCCCTCGGGAAGCACCTACGCTATGTGCTACGCCTCCACTTCCCGGCGTCCAACAATGTGGCAGAGTACGAGGCTCTGGTAAACGGGTTGTGAATCGCCATCGAGCTAGGGGTCTGACGCCTCGACGCTCGCGGTGACTCGCAGCTCGTCATCGACCAAGTCATGAAGAACTCCCACTGCCGTGACCCGAAGATGGAAGCCTACTGCGATGAGGTTCGGCGCCTGGAAGACAAGTTCTACGGGCTCGAGCTCAACCACATCGCCCGACGCTACAACGAGACTGCAGACGAGCTGGCTAAAATAGCCTCGGGACGAACAACGGTTCCCCCGGACGTATTCTCCCGAGACCTGCATCAACCCTCCGTCAAGACCGAGGACATGCCCGAGCCCGAGGAACCTTCGGCTCCACCCGAGGCACCCTCGGCTCAGTCCGAGGTACCCTCGGCACGGTCTGAGGTACCCTCGGCTCAGCCCGAGGTACCCTCGGCCCCCGAGGGTGAGGCACTGCGCGTCGAGGGGGGACCGAGCGGGGTCACGCCTAATCAAAGCTGGCAGACCCCGTACCTGCAATATCTCCACCGAGGGGAGCTACCCCTCGACCAAGCCGAAGCTCGGCGGTTGGCGCGGCGCGCCAAGTCTTTCGCCTTGCTGGGAGATGGGAAGGAGCTCTACCACCGCAGCCCCTCAGGCATCCTCCAGCGATGCATTTCCATTGCCGAAGGCCAGGAGCTCTTGCAAGAGATACACTCGGGGGCTTGCGGCCATCACGCAGCACCTCGAACCCTCATTGGAAACGCCTTCCGACAAGGATTCTACTGCCCGACGGCGGTGGCCGACGCTACTAGAATTGTCCGCACCTGCGAAGGGTGTCAGTTCTACGCGAGGCAGACCCACCTGCCCGCTCAGGCTCTGCAGACCATACCCATCACCTGGCCATTTGCTGTGTGGGGTCTGGACCTCGTTGGCCCCTTGCAGAAGGCACCCGGGGGCTACACGCACCTGTTGGTCGCCATCGACAAATTCTCCAAGTGGATCGAGGTCCGACCCCTAAATAGCATCAGGTCCGAACAGGCGGTGGCGTTCTTCACCAACATCATCCATCGCTTTGGGGTCCCGAACTCCATCATCACCGACAACGGCACCCAGTTCACCGGCAGAAAGTTCCTGGACTTTTGCGAGGATCACCACATCCGGGTGGACTGGGCTGCCGTGGCTCACCCCATGACGAATGGGCAAGTGGAGCGGGCCAACGACATGATCCTGTAAGGACTCAAGCCTCGGATCTACAACGACCTCAACAAGTTCGGCAAGCGGTGGATGAAGGAACTCCCCTCGGTGGTCTGGAGTCTGAGGACAACACCGAGCCGAGCCACGGGCTTCACACCGTTCTTTCTAGTCTATGGGGCCGAGGCCGTCTTGCCCACAGACCTAGAATACGGTTCCCCGAGGGCGAGGGCCTACACCGACCAAAGCAACCAAGCCAACCGAGAAGACTCACTGGACCAGCTGGAGGAGGCTCGGGACATGGCCTTACTACACTCGGCGCGGTACCTGCAGTCCCTGCGACGCTACCACGCCCGAGGAGTTAGGTCCCGAGACCTCCAGGTGGGCGACCTGGTGCTTCGGCTGCGACAAGACGCCCGAGGGCGGCACAAGCTCATGCCTCCCTGGGAAGGGCCGTTCGTCATCGCCAAGGTCTTGAAGCCCGGAACGTACAAGCTGGCCAACAGTCAAGGCGAGGTCTACAGCAACGCTTGGAACATCCAACAGCTACGTCGCTTCTACCCTTAAGATGTTTTCAAGTTGTTCATATACCTCGTTTTCACACACCAAGTCTGGTCGTCAAGGAAGGGTCAGCCTTGCCTCGACAAAGCCCGACCCTCCCTCGGGGGCTAGAAGGGGGCAACCCCCTCTGCGTCAAAATTTTCCTCGAAAAAAGAAAAAAATCTTTTCTGCCAGAATGCCTTTCGTGCTCTTCGACTACTTCAAAAGTGGATCCTGAAAACGACGGAGTACACGTAAGCAGCCAAGGCTGACCGAGCCGAGGGACTCCTACGCCTCCGGGATACGGATACCTCACTCATCACCTTCTGCGATAAGTAACTCGCGCTCGGATAAGTGACTCCGCGGACCGAACAAGTCTTCATGCTCGAGAGCTCCTCTGTCGAAATGATTTTTCGGACCTTCTCGACTGCGTCGGTAACAGAACCCTATGGACGAGTAAGGGCGCGCGTAAGCGGCAAGGCCGAGCAAGCCGAGGGATTCCTACGCCTCCGGGATACGGATACCTCACTCATCGCCTTCCGTGAAAAGCAACTCTCGCCCGCACAAACAATTCTGTTACCGACATATGAATCCGGATACTCGAAACAAGAGGAAAAGAAACGCAGCTTTACAACACGACGACGGTGTGTTTAGGCCTCGGCGGCCGTAGAAAACATACACACACTACAAGACAACCTGATCCTGTAGGCTCGGACGTCGACAGCCGAAGGGGGCAACAGCACCCTCGGCATCAACTACACCTTCGGCGGGGTCTGACCTAGCCTCGGACGGCGACGCGGTCGGAGGGCCCCCACTCTGAAGGACGACATCAGCACCACACCCGGGCCATCGCCGCCAGGGTCTTCTTCGAGAATCCGGCCCGAGCAGGCGGCTCGGCCGGCCACCCCGAGGCCTCGGCCAGCTGTCCCCCAAAGACATCAGCTCGGCTTGTGGCCTCGGCAGCTCAACTCCGGCGTCGGTTCCGCCGGTGGACGACCCGGCCAGGCTCTGGCCAACTACACCTCCTTTTCGAAGCTAACTCTGCCTCCGTCCGTGCTGACACCGCTACCCCTGGCTTCGGCTCATCGAAGAGTGGCTGAGGGGTTCCTTTAACTAAGCAAGAGAGGCCTCGGACAGCAAGGCCGACCGAGCCGAGGGACTCCTACTCCTCCGGGATACGGATACTTCACTCGTCACCTTTGCACGAGGCAACTCACGCTCGGAGAAGCGGTAAAGATAATCGACAAGGCGAGTCTTAGTGCTCGAAATGAAGAAAAAACACGGCTCCGCGCCGAAAATACATACACGTTCAGGCCTCGACAGCCGCATTGAACAAAACACCGGCACTCAAGGTGCCATTACAAACGGAACTCCGGTTCCACCTCCGCAGGTACGAACAACCCCATGCGACTGGGGGGACCTGCGGAGCAACAGAAGACTGACGAACGGTTTGTCGTCGCCCGCCCCGGCAGCGGCAACGACGACGACTTCTGCCCCGAAGGGCCAAACAGCAGCAGCGATGACCTTAGGGCGGATGCTGCTGCCATGAGGCCCTCGCCCATGCCCCCAACTCGAGAGGCAAGGACGGGCAGAAGGCCGAAGAGTTGGAGGTCGGTCCGTGGGTGGCGCCGGCAAGCTCGTCGGCGGCGGAATCTCTTCCAGCTGTCGTGGCGGAAGGCGGCACCGGGAGCGGCTCCGAAGCCGCTCGGCTCAGAGAGCCGGGCACGCGGCAGCTGCCCATGCCATGAACGGCGGACGCCCTTCCCCCCGATCACTGAGGGAAGGAGCGGGCCGCCGCCCGCACAGGGACCGACCCCAACTCGGCACACTCCCCTCCCCAGCACTGGTGATGAAAATCCTTGAGGCTGAGGGAGGGGCAGAGGCCGCAGCCCGGCTTGCTTTCCCCCGCCACCGAACTGGAGGTCACCGTCTTGGGTGACCGCCGGCGGAGGGGTGCAGCCTGGCTGCATGATGAAAATCCTTGAAGCCGAACGATGGCCGAAAGGTACCAACTTCCACGAAGTTGCGTTCCTCTGACGACAAGACGGAAGGATTGCAGGCGTCCCCCATCCGGGGGCTTGGAAGGTGGGAAGACACGATGCATGAGGGAAGCGCGAAGACATGGTTGCCCTCCAAGGGGGTCACCCCCCCTTTTTAAAGGCGACTCTCCCCACTTGCGCCCTCAACCGTTGCGGGTTGAGTCTTCTCCAACACGCTCCAAGATTCTCCCCCCCCACGGCACGGGGGCTGGGTCCCACACGTCATGCAAGCCGGTCCAGGGGAGAAGAAGCCAAACCGCCACGCGCGCGCGGTGCATGCAACCACCCGGTGGTTACAAGCACTCCTCCACTTTCGCCCAGACCCACGGGTGAAAGGGCGGACAGCCATGCAGGCGGCATGCAACCGTGCCAAGTAGGCGCACCCCTTCGACTCCAACAAGCCCAGCATGGAGGTCCAGGCCCACGCGTCATGCAACCGGCGCGCCGGTTGCTACGTGTGAGCAACTGCACCACCACTCACGCCACTATCGCGCCTCCTCGACTGCGGAGTCAATACCGTGACTCGAGGCAACCCTGCAGTACCAGCCAAGCGCGACAGTCAAATGCGGTCAAAGATGGGCCGGCAGTAATGGCGGTGACAGGCGGGCAGGAGCAGCGGTCACGTCGTCAGCCAAGCTTACGTCCCATCCAGGGGCAGCGGGGGAGCCCTCTCTCACGGCGTGAAGACGACGCGCCCGTGATCCGTTCCTCGAACGGCTCGCGCACGCGCAACGGCCGCCCCACGAACCGCTCGCCCCGTCGCATTAACTCCACGGCAGGACAGGCGGCGCCTCAGGCAGGAGAAGCAAGCGACGCTTCGCCTTCGCCATAATGACCGTGTCAAAAAAGGTACGCCGCGTCATTCGATTTCGTGTCCTTTTCCTTTTCCTCTTTCTCTCTCTTACAACAAGGACCAGGAAAGGGGGATACCCCGAAAAGGACCCTTCTCCGTGAAGGAAACAGGCTCCGAGCCTCCCTACTGATCAGAGGTTCGAAGGCCGGCCCCTCGGAGGGGTTCAACGGCCGCCTCAGATCGATTGGGTTCTGCGCCCACTACTGGTCAGAGGTTCGATGGCCGGCCCCTCGAAGGGTTCAACGGCCGCCTCAGGCCACTCGGGCTCCGCGCCCACTACTGATCAGGGGTTCGTAGGCTGGCCCTCGAAGGGTTCACAGTCGCCTCAGACATAGAGCGAGGGATGACCATGGGTACGTTCGATACATAACCAAGGCTCAGGCTACGCTCCCGAGGTACCCTAGGACATTTCCGAGACCAGCGGGAACGATCTTGTAACAGAATCCCATCAGAGGGAGGCATCGAGCCCTCGGACCCCGTCGACAGGGGACCGGGTCCGGCAGATCACCCGCAGATACTTTTGGGCGCGCCTCTGGGCCTCTAGCCGACCCCTAACAAATGGGGCACGGACGTCCGCTCGGATTACCCGCCAGCAGCTCACCGGAGACACCATGTTCGGCGCCCTCCGAGGACAACATGGCGCTTTCCCCCCCTCCTCCTTGCGGAAAGGCGACGTAGGGGCGTATGTAAAAAAGACGAGTCTGTCCTTGACCGTCCTCTCGCCCTGTGCAGAGGCTCGGGGCTGCTCTCGCAAACCCGGCTCCGGCCAAACCGTTGACAGCGTCAACATACTAGCCCGAGAACTTGGGACCCGACTGTGTACTCGGGCTACGACCAGCTCGCATGAGAGAACAACTAGACTAGCCGAAGTGTTGCGAAACGCACTAAGACCTCGAAGGAGTAAAACTACTCCTCCGAGGCCTCGGGGGCTACACCCGGCGGGTGCGCTCGCGCGCACCCACCGGAATAGAATGCAACCGAAAAAAGCTGGTCCCCTTGCAAAAAAGTGCGGCAAAAGCCTCCAAGCGAGTATTAGTACTCCCTTGGAGGCTCGGGGGCTACTGTCGGGGACCATAATTAGGGGTACCCTCAAGGCCCCTAAATCTCAGCTGGTAACCCCCATCAGCACAAAGCTGCAAAGGCCTGATGGGTGCGATTAAATCAAGGATCGGTCCATTCAAGGGACACAATCGTGCCTCGCCCGAGCCTAGCCTCGGGCAAGGGAAGCCGACCCCGGAGAACCTACGTCTCGCCCGAGGACCCCCCCTCCAACAACGGGCACAATGTCAGCTCGCCCGAGGCCCAGTCTTCACCGAGAAGCAACCTTGGCCACATCGCCACGCCGACCGACCAAATCGCAGGGGTATTTAATGCAAAGGTGGCCTGACACCTTTATCCTGATGCACGCCCTCCAGTCGACAGAGCCGAAGTGACCGCAGTCACTTCGCCGCTCTACTGACTGGTCTGACAAGAGGACAGCGCCGCCTGCGCCGCTCCGACTGCTGAGCCACCCGACAGAGTGAGGCTGACAGCAGCCAAGGCCGGCCTCGGGCGTCATAGGAAACTCTGCCTCGCCCGACCTAGGGCTCGGACTCGGGCTCAGCCCCAGAAGACGGTGAACTCCGCTCCGCCCGACCCAGGGCTCGGACTCGGGCTCAGCCCCGGAAGACGGCGAACTCCGCTCCGCCTGACCCAGGGCTCGGACTCAGGCTCAGCCCCGGAAGACAGCGAATTCCGCTCCGCCCGACCCAGGGCTCGGACTCGGGCTCAGCCCTGGAAGACGGCGAACTCTGCCTCGCCCGACCCAAGGGCTCGGACTCGACCACGGCCACAGAAGACAGACTCGACCTCGACCTCGGAGGAGCCTCCACATCGCCCAACCTAGGGCGCGGACCGACCACGTCGATAGGAAGCGCCATCATTACCCTACCCCGAGCTGACTCAAGCTACGGGGAACAAGACTGGCGTCCCATCTAGCTCGCTCCGCCAGATAGGCAATGATGGCGCCTCGCACGCTTTGTGACGACGGCGGCTCTCGGCCCCCTTACAGAAGCAAGAGGACGTCAGCAAGAACTCGACAGCCCCGACAGCTGTCCTTCCGCTAGGCCCCAACGCTCCTCCAACGGCCACGACACCACACGAACCGGGTGCCAAGACCTCTCCGGCTGCCACGATGGCATGTACTTAGGGCGCTAGCTCACCACCGCTAGACACGTTAGCACATTGCTACACACCCCATTGTACACCTGGATCCTCTCCTTACGCCTATAAAAGGAAGGACCAGGGCCCTCTTACAGAGGGTTGGCCCGCGCGGAGAAGGACGGGACAGCGCTCGTGCAAGGCCGCTCGCTCCCACTCCCGCGTGGACGCTTGTATCCCCCTACTGCAAGCGCACCCGACTCAGGCGCGGGGCTAACACGAAGGCCGCGGGATCCGCTCTCTCACGCCTGCCTCCCTCCGGCTGCCTCCTTTCCCCCCTTCGAGTTCCGCCTCGCGTCAACCCATCTGGGCTGGGGCACGCGGCGACAATTCACTCGTTGGTCCAGGGACCCCCCGGGTTTCGAAACACCGACAGTAGGGACGGCGGAGTTCGCCGGTGGCGCCTAGATCTCGCTCCCGGGATGGACCCGTCGGAGAGGAGAGGTCCTAGACCTTGTCTAGGGTCAGCAGGTCACCCTAAACACCTCTAATCGACGTAGAGCACCTCTAATCGACGTAGAGCCGAAGAGAAGCGGAGAATTTAGGGTTGATGGAGGCTAATATAGGGCTAAACTAGAACTACTACTATGCATAAAGTAAAAAACAAGATGTAAACTGATTATTGATGTTGGGGCAAAGGCGAACACGCTACCCTTCGCTGATGCCTTCGTCGTCCCGCCGCACTGATACAGACCACATCCACAGCGCGCCCGAGCAAGCCGGAGGCGCCGATCGGATGAAGACCGGCGCGGAGGCCCCATCGTCCTCTCCATGGCAAGGTGAAGGATTTGTCCAAGTCTGCTAGTCCCGCGCCCTCACCGCGGTCGGGAGGTCCAGGTGGGATTCGGCCCACTGTGACGGGCCCCGCGCGGATAGGTGTATTACGGGTCGCGTCTGTAATAGCCTTTTCTGTAATGACAGTCTGTAACCTCCACTTGTAGGAATATTATGGGGATAAACCGGGTGCTCGATGGCAGGAACGTCTTTGGTAAGGGACGGGTGGCCGCTCGAGTACCTATAAATACCCCCGTACAGTGCCCGTGAGAGGGCAGATTAACAGAGCTATTGGCATTCCCCGTTGAACTTTGCCAACACCCTCTCCATTTTCCCGTTGGATCTACTTGCCCAGAAAAGCAAGTGCCAACATTTGGCGCCCACCGTTCGTGCTACGAACAAGCAACCCGCAATGCCCCCAAGCGAGCTAGTTCGAAGGCAGCCCCGTCCATCGACGAGGCAACAAAGGCAGTGCTACTGGCTGAGAAAAAAGGCAAGACCCTCGCAGACAACACCCCCCAAGAAGCTTTCGAAGACGAAGCTGTCAGCAAAAGACAGCGCCAAGAGCACCCCACCTCCGAAGGCACCCTATGCACCTGCAGCTCCGGAGGACTACCACAAGCACCACCAGGCTTCGCTCCACCAGAGGACGAAGACGCAATAGAGGACGACGAAGTCATCGGCATCTCAGCCGAGGAACAGCTACAACTGCGGGCCCTGTGCCTCAAGAACCACAACCTCCAAAAGCAAAAAGACATCCTCGAGGCCAAGCACCAACGTGTCACCGCGCAGGCCAAGGTGTGCCAGATGATACGAGACGAGGAGCAGAGAGCTCACGAGCTCGAGCAAGAAATCGCGCTCATGCAGAGCGAAGGCCAGCATGACCTACAGCACGGACCGCCCCTCTAGCAACGTGTCCCAGCCGAAGATCCATTCATACCTTAGCGCGGGCCCTTCACTCCGCACGTCATAGCTTTCCAAGGGATCAACTACCTTGATGAGCGAAGCCCCCTGGCTCCGCAACTCCAAGCATCACCTTGGCATGCCAACTTCAGGGCAGGCACCTACCCCAAGTACAACGGCAGCACCAACCCAGCGCAATACATCATGAGCTACCAAGTCACCGTCGCATCGTTTGGAGGGGACGACGCCACGATTAGAGATGGCAATGGGTAAATACCCACCGGGTATTACTACCCCATACCCATACCCACGACACAAAAATAACCCCATCGGGTCACCCATATACTTTGGTGGGTATGAATTTACCCCCATACCCATGTGGGTATGGGTTACCCATCGGGTCACCCGTACCCACAAAAATTAAACATCTATCAAAATATTATATTATACAAATATCAAGTATATCCATCTAAATACCATTACAAAATTTCTAGCATTATTTAACCATCCATTCAACGCACCAGAGATAATTGGATAAAGTAGTAACACTAGGATAGTACTACATAGCACATTATATGTTCCATTACATGGTCATTAAATTGTCGTTAAGCCTTCTATTACATTATGGCCTAAAAGGTTGTTAAATAGTAAAAAGGATGGATGACTAAAGTCCAAGTTCATGCTTGGGCTAAGTTTATATTGGGTATTTTATACCCATGGGTTAACGGGTATGGGTGAAGGCGGAACGTTCTAATACCCATTTACCCGTTGGGTGAAGATTTTTGCCCAATAATAGACCCACGGGTAGAATATTTAGCCCACATACATACCCTAATGGAGTAAATACCCATCAAGTATTGGGTCGCGGGTACCCATTGCCATATCTAGCCACGATGGCCAAATCCTTCATCATCGCGCACAAAGGCCCGACCCTGACCTGGTACACCAGGTTACCACCTCTGTCCATTAACTCCTAGAAAGGACTCTGAGACAAGTTTCTGCTCAACTTTCAAGGGTACCGACCCGATACCGACGCCCTGGCCGAGCTGTCTCTCTATAAGCAGCAGGAGAAGGAAACTCTTCGCAAGTATTACAGAAAGTTCCTGACTCTCAAGTCTCAACTGCCATCGGTCCACAACCACATCGCAATCCATTATGCCATCAGCGGCCTTCGGGCTGGTGTCCTGTACAGTCACTGCATCAGGGACCCACCTAGGAATTTCCAAGAACTATACCAGCTATTTGAGAAGTATGCCAGGTCCGAAGAGTTACATCAACGAAAGGTTGAATCTCAGAGGAAGCCCAAGGACCCTCCACAGTCCAGCAGAACCTGGACCAGGCCTTCGCAGCCAGACTCCGGTCGGGACAGTAGAAGCCAACAACAGGTGCATAACATAGCCAACCAGCACCCAGCCGGAGAAACCGCCCGCCGTCAGGAATTCCCCCCCCCCAAGGCCGCGACAATGGCACCAGAGGGAGAGGCCAGGGACGGACGCTGCAGCTGCACAGATTCTACTGCCTGTTTCACGGCGAAGATTGCGCGCACCCAACAAGAGATTGTCCAAAAACGAAGGCCACAAAGGATAGGATGTCCAGAGCATAGCCAGCTAACAACGAGCGAGTTGTCGCACACAGATACCACCACCATCAACAACAACCTTATAACGACCATGTCCATCACCCACCCAACAACGCGTACCAACACTGCCAGAAAGTACAAATCCTCCCACCCCTGCCTCCACCTCCGCACCACCCAAATCAACACCACCATAATCACCCCCAAGCACCAAAGCAGGAAGACTTCGCCGAACAACCATATCGTGGAGTCATCCATATGATCACCGGAGGGTCCAGTGTGGACTTCGAAACAAAGCGACAGAAGAGGGACCACTACCGAAGTGTTAACCACGTCGCCTTCACCAGCCCAGTCATACAGACAAGGTGGTCTCATGTGCCGCTCACCTTCGACGCCAGGGACGTTGATCTGCGTAGTGCCCCTCACGTCGATGCCATGGTGATCAACTGCAGCGTAGCAGGCTAGGACCTACACAAGGTCCTGGTCGACAACGGCAGCCAAGCAGACATCATCTTCCTGCACGCGTTCGACCACATGGGCATCAGCCACAGTCTGCTCAAGCCTTTAGACAACCCCCTTTATGGCTTCGGCGGGAATGGCACCTTTCCCGTTGGCAAGATTAAGCTACCCTTGTCCTTCGGTGTAGCACCCAATGCCCAAAGCGAGCAGGTCACCTTCGACATCGTCGACATGGTATACCCATACAATGCCATAATGGGTCGGGGCTCCATCAACAAGTTTGAAGCGGCCATCCACGGACTTCACCTATGCATAAAAATCTTGGGTCCGCAAGGCGTGATCACAGTCTACCGCAATCAGCAGACCGCATGCAACATCGAAAGAGACTTCGTCCCAGGGCAACAAAACGTGCACTGCCTCACGGCACAACGTGAAGGCTGAAAGGGAAATGTGCCCTTGGGCCATTTCTAAGTATTTTGGTGATTTAGTGTCCAACACAAGAACCTAAGTGTAAAAAGGTGGACAAAGTACAAATCAAGGATAAAGGTATGTTTCTCAGACTTAGTACATTGTTTTAGAGACTAATGTATTGTGTCTAAGTGCTGGAAACAGGAAAAATCCAATTGGAAATGCCTTGGCTCGAGCAGCCAAGAGTCTGCTCAGTCTGGAGCACCGGACTGTCCGGTGGTGCACCGGATAGTGTCCGGTGCGCCAGGCTGGCTTGAGCAAAATGGCTGCTCTCGAGACTTCGACGGCGGTGTACGGCTATAATTCACCGGACTGTCCGGTGGTGCACCGGACTGTCCGGTGGGCCGTTCACAGGCGAACTCGTCGCTCTCGGGAATTCATCGTCGACGTACGGCTATAATTCACCGGACTGTCCGGTGAGCACCGGACTGTCTGGTGAGCCAACGGTCGGCCGCGCGATCTGCGCGGGACACGTGGCCGGGCCAACGGCTAGAAGGGGGCACCGGTCTGTCCGGTGTGCACCGGACATGTCCGGTGCGCCAACGGCTCTCTGGCTGCCAACGGTCGACTGTGCCATTTATGGAAGGAAATCGGGCACCGGACAGTGTCCGGTGTGCACCGGACTGTCCGGTGCGCCAGTCGACAGAAGGCAAGATCAGCCTTCCTAGATTGCTCTCAACGGCTCCTAGCTGCCTTGGGGCTATAAAAGGGACCCCTAGGCGCATGGAGGAGTACACCAAGCATCTCCTAAACATTCCTAAGCACCAAGACATCGATTCCGCGCCTTTGATTCTTTGCGATAGCAATTAGAGCTCTAGTTGAGTGGTGAACTCATTGAGTTGTGTTGTGAGCTCTCGTTGCGACTTGTATGCGTGGTGTTGCTATGATTTCTTGTCTTGAGTGCGTTGCTAATCCCTCCCTTGCTCCGTGTTCTTTGTGAATTTCAAGTGTAAGGGCGAGAGGCTCCAAGTTGTGGAGATTCCTCACAAACGGGATTGTGTAAAGCAAGCAAAACACCATGGTATTCAAGTGGGTCTTTGGACCGCTTGAGAGGGGTTGATTGCAACCCTCATCCGTTGGGACGCCACAACGTGGAGTAGGCAAGCGTTGGTCTTGGCCGAACCACGGGATAACCACCGTGCCATCTCTGTGATTGATCTTTGTTGGTTATTGTGTTTTGCTGAAGATTCCTCTCTAGCCACTTGGTGGTTATTGCGCTAACACTTAACCAAGTTTTTGTGGCCTAAGTTTTAAGTGTTACAGGATCACCTATTCACCCCCCTCTAGGTGCTCTCAATTGGTATCAGAGTCGTTCTCTTCACAAAGGGACTAACCGCCCGAAGATATGGATCCTAAGGGGAAGAGAATCGTGATCAACGACAAAGAGAAGGAATCCTTCGTCAACAAGCCGAAGGATGACAAGTCTACCGACTCGGGCTCGGGCCATAGACGGAAAGATGGGAAGAAGAAGAAGACGAGGCGCATCAAGGAGATCGTCTACTACGACGACAGCGATGAGTCTACTTCTTCCCAAAAGGACGACGACCACAACGACTACGAGAGAAGGAAACCGATTAATTCGAACTTTTCTTTTGACTACTCTCGTATTCCGCAAAGTTCAAATTCACATTTGCTCTCCATTCCACTCGGCAAGCCTCCACACTTTGATGGGGAGGACTACGGATTTTGGAGCCACAAAATGCGTAGTCACCTATTCTCTCTCCATCCTAGTATATGGGAGATTGTAGAGAGTGGAATGCACTTTGATAGTTCGGATAGTCCCATGTTCATTAATGAGCAAATTCATAAGAATGCACAAGCTACTACTGTTCTTCTAGCTTCATTGTGCAGGGATGAATATCACAAAGTGAGCGGCTTGGACAACGCCAAGCAGATCTGGGACACCCTCAAGATTTCTCATGAGGGGAACGACGTCACCTTACTCACCAAAATGGAGTTGGTGGAGGGCGAGCTTGGACGGTTCGCGATGATAAGGGGCGAGGAGCCAACTCAAACATACAACCGGCTCAAGACCCTTATCAACAAAATAAGGAGCTACGGAAGCACGCGATGGACGGACCACGACGTCGTCCGACTGATGCTAAGGTCTTTTACCATTCTTGATCCTCATTTGGTGAATAATATTCGTGAGAATCCCAGGTACACCAAAATGTCGCCCGAAGAAGTCCTTGGAAAATTCGTGAGCAAGCGAATGATGATCAAGGAAGCGAGGTACGTGGACGACGCTTTGAATGGTCCAATCAACGAGCCGCAACCCCTTGCTCTCAAGGCAACAAGCAGCAAGGAGGCGCTACCTAGCAAGGTGGCAAAAATTGAGGCGGCCAGACTTAATGATGAAGAGATGGCCCTCATCATCAAAAGATTCAAGACGGCGCTTAAAGGTCGCAAGGGACAGCCAAGCAAGACCAAAGCCAAGGGGAAGCGCTCATGCTTCAAATGCGGTAAGCTTGGTCATTTTATTGCTAACTGTCCCGACAATGATAGTGATCAGGACCAAGGGAACAAGAGGGAGAAGAAGAAGAACTATAAGAAGGCAAAGGGCGAGGCACATCTAGGAAAGGAGTGGGATTCGGATTGCTCCTCCTCCGACTCCGACAATGAAGGACTCGCTGCCACCGCCTTCAACAAGTCATCCCTCTTCCCCAACGAGCGTCACACATGCCTTATGGCAAGGGAGAAGAAGGTATGTACTCGAGACTCTACTTATGCTTCTTCAAGTGAGGACGAATCTAGTGATGAGGATGAAATAGATTATTCATGTTTATTTAAGGGTCTAGATAGAACCAAGGTAGATAAAATTAATGAATTGATTGATGCCTTGAATGATAAGCAGGGGCAGAGCTAGGGGGTTTTATTGGGGTCAACTGACCCCTATAAAATTTTAAAAATACTATACAAATATACTGTTAGCTAGTGTATTTAGATGATGATTAGTAGAACAGACCCCAATAACTTTGTTTTCTGGCTTCGCCCCTGATGATAAGAATAGGCTTTTAGAAAAACAAGAGGATTTGTTGTATGAAGAACATGACAAATTTGTAGAAGCACAAAAATCTCATGCCTTAGAAGTTAAAAGAAATGAAATGCTTTCTTGTGAATTATCTTCTTGCTATGAGACGATTTCTAGCTTAAGGAGCATTAATGATGATTTGAATGCTAAGTTAGAAATAGTTGGTAAATCAACAACTTGTGTAGAAAATGTTGTTATTTGCAATAGATGTAAAGATTTTGATATTGATGCTTGTAGTGAACACATAGCTTCTATTGCTAAGTTAAGTGATGAAATGGCTAGTCTTAATGCCCAACTTAAGGCTAGCAAAAGTGATTTTGATAAACTAAAATTTGCTAGGGATGCCTACACGATTGGTAGACACCCCTCAATTAAGGATGGGCTTGGCTTCAAGAGGGAAGCCAAGAACTTAACAAGCCATAAGGCTCCCATCTCCGCCAAGGAGAAAGGGAAGGCCCCTATGACAAGTAGTACTAAAAAGAACCATGCTTTTATGTACAATGATAGAAGACAGTCTCATAGGAGTTTTAATGTTTTTGATTCACATGCCTATGATTCTTATGCTATATTTGCTCCCAGTTCTTCCTATATGCACGGTAGAGATATGCCTAGGAAAAATATTCATCATGTGCCTAGGAAGAATATTGTTCATGTTCCTAGAAAAGTTATGAATGGACCCTCTACAATTTATCATGCTTTAAATGCTTCCTTTGCTATTTGTAGAAAGGATAGGAAGATAGTTGCTAGAAAATTAGGGGCAAAATGCAAGGGTGATAAAATTTGCATTTTGGGTCCCTAAGACAATTGTGACTAACCTTGTAGGACCCAACAAGAGTTGGGTACCTAAGACCCAAGCCTAAATTTGCCTTGCAGGTTTATGCATCCGGGGGTTCAAGCTGGATTATCGACAGCGGATGCACAAACCATATGACGGGGGAGAAGAAGATGTTCACCTCCTACGTCAAGAATAAGGATTCCCAAGATTCAATCATATCCGGTGATGGGAACCAAGGCAAGGTGAAAGGTTTAGGCAAGATTGCAATATCTAATGAGCACTCTATCTCTAATGTGTTTTTAGTTGAGTCTCTTGGATACAATTTACTATCTGTCAGTCAATTATGTAATATGGGATATAATTGTCTATTTACAAATGTAGATGTGTCTGTCTTTAGAAGATGTGATGGTTCACTAGCTTTTAAGGGTGTACTAGACGACAAACTTTATTTAGTTGATTTTGCAAAAGAAGAGGCCGGTCTAGATGCATGCTTAATGGCTAAGACTTGCATGGGCTGGTTGTGGCATCGCCGCTTAGCACATGTGGGGATGAAGAACCTCCACAAGCTTCTAAAGGGAGAACACGTGATAGGTCTAACCAATGTACATTTCGAAAAAGATAGACCTTGTGCAGATTGTCAAGCAGGTAAACAAGTGGGAGGAGCACACCACAGCAAGAATGTGATGACCACTTCAAGACCACTGGAGCTGCTGCATATGGACCTCTTCGGACCCGTCGCCTATCTGAGCATAGGAGGAAGTAAGTATGGTCTAGTTATTATTGATGACTTTTCCCGCTTCACTTGGGTGTTCTTTTTACAGGATAAGTCTGAAACCCAAGGGACCCTCAAGCGCTTCCTAAGGAGAGCTCAAAATGAGTTTGAGCTCAAGGTGAAGAAGATAAGGAGCGACAACGGGTCTGAATTCAAGAATCTTCAAGTGGAGGAGTTCCTTGAGGAGGAGGGGATCAAGCACGAGTTCTCCGCTCCCTACACACCTCAGCAAAATGGTGTGGTAGAGAGGAAGAACAGGACGCTCATTGATATGGTGAGGACTATGCTTGGAGATTTCAAGACCCCCGAGCGCTTTTGGTCGGAAGCCGTGAACACGGCTTGCCACGCCATCAACAGGGTCTACCTTCACCGCCTCCTCAAGAAGACTTCATATGAGCTGCTGACTGGTAACAAACCCAATGTATCTTATTTTCGTGTATTTGGGAGCAAGTGTTATATTCTTGTGAAGAGAGGTAGAACTTCTAAATTTGCTCCCAAAGCTGTAGAAGGGTTTTTATTAGGTTATGATTCAAATACAAAGGCGTATAGGGTCTTCAACAAATCATCGGGTTTGGTTGAAGTCTCTAGCGACGTTGTATTTGATGAGACTAATGGCTCTCCAAGAGAGCAAGTTGTTGATCTTGTTGATGTAGATGAAGAAGACGTTCCAACGGCCGCGATACGCACCATGGTGATTGGAGATGTACGGCCTCAGGAACAATTGGAGCAAGATCAACCGTCTTCCTCAACTATGGTGCATCCCCCAACCCAAGATGACGAACAGGTACCTCAAGTGGAGGCGCATGGTCAAGGGGGAGCACAGGATGTTCAAGCTGAAGAGGAAGAAGCACCTCAGGCACCTCCAACCCAAGTTCGAGCGACGATCCAAAGGGATCATCCCGTCGACCAAATTTTGGGTGGTATTAGCAAGGGAGTAACTACTCGTTCAAGATTAGTTAATTTTTGTGAGCATTACTCCTTTGTCTCTTCTATTGAGCCTTTTAGGGTAGAAGAGGCCTTGCTAGATCCGGACTGGGTATTGGCCATGCAGGAGGAACTCAACAACTTCAAGCGCAATGAAGTTTGGACACTGGTGCCTCGTCCCAAGCAAAATGTTGTGGGAACCAAGTGGGTGTTCCGCAACAAACAAGACGAGCACGGGGTGGTGACGAGGAACAAGGCTCGACTTGTGGCAAAAGGTTATGCCCAAGTCGCAGGTTTGGACTTTGAGGAGACTTTTGCTCCTGTGGCTAGGCTAGAATCAATTCGTATCTTGCTAGCATATGCCGCCCACCATTCTTTCAGGTTGTACCAAATGGATGTGAAGAGCGCTTTCCTCAACGGGCCGATCAAGGAGGAGGTGTACGTGGAGCAACCCCCTGGCTTCGAGGATGAACGGTACCCCGACCACGTGTGTAAGCTCTCTAAGGCGCTCTATGGACTTAAGCAAGCCCCAAGAGCATGGTATGAATGCCTTAGAGACTTTTTAATTGCGAATGCTTTCAAGGTTGGGAAAGCCGATCCAACTCTTTTTACTAAGACTTGCGATGGTGATCTTTTTGTGTGCCAAATTTATGTCGATGACATAATATTTGGCTCTACTAATCAAAAGTCTTGTGAAGAGTTTAGCAGGGTTATGACGCAGAAATTCGAGATGTCGATGATGGGCGAGTTGAACTACTTCCTTGGGTTCCAAGTGAAGCAACTCAAGGACGACACTTTCATCTCCCAAACGAAATACACGCAAGATTTGCTAAAGCGGTTTGGGATGAAGGACGCCAAGCCCGCAAAGACACCGATGGGAACCGACGGACACACCGACCTCAACAAAGGTGGTAAGTCCATTGATCAAAAAGCATACCGGTCTATTATAGGGTCTTTACTTTATTTGTGTGCTAGTAGACCGGATATTATGCTTAGCGTATGCATGTGTGCTAGATTTCAATCTGATCCTAAGGAGTGTCACTTAGTGGCTGTGAAGCGAATTCTTCGATATTTAGTCGCTACGCCTTGCTTCGGGATCTGGTATCCAAAGGGGTCTAACTTTGACTTGATTGGGTACTCAGATTCCGACTATGCTGGATGTAAGGTCGATAGGAAGAGTACATCGGGGACGTGCCAATTTTTAGGAAGGTCCCTGGTGTCATGGAATTCTAAGAAACAAACATCCGTTGCCCTATCCACCGCTAAGGCCGAGTACGTTGCCGCAGGACAGTGTTGTGCGCAACTACTTTGGATGAGGCAAACCCTCCGGGACTTTGGCTACAATCTGAGCAAAGTCCCACTCCTATGTGACAATGAGAGTGCTATCCGAATAGCGGAAAATCCTGTTGAGCACAGCCGCACAAAGCACATTGACATCCGGCATCACTTTTTGAGAGACCACCAGCAAAAGGGGGATATCGAAGTGTTTCATATTAGCACCGAGAACCAGCTAGCCGATATCTTTACCAAGCCTCTAGATGAGAAGACCTTTTGCAGGCTGCGTAGTGAGCTCAATATCTTAGATTCGCGGAACTTGGATTGAATTATAACATACATGTGTTTATGCCTTTGATCATGTTCATTCTGCATTTTGTTGCTTATTGTGGTGCTCAAGTTGTACAAACACTCCCTGGACCTCACAAGTCCTTTTTGCAAGTGATGCACATATTTAGGGGGAGCTGTGCTACAACTTGACCCTTTGAGACTAACAATATGCTTGAGTTTGCTTGTTTTAGTCTCAAAGGAGGTTTGAAAGGGAAAAGGTGGACTTGGACCATGAAAGACTTCCACTGCACTCCGATGAGAGGGTAACTTATTCCAAGTTCATCTCATGTACTCTTATTGCCTTTGTGTTCTTATTTGAAGATTTTGGTGAGGCAATGGGGTTAAGGGGCCAAGATTAATCCCGTTTTGGTGCTTGATGCCAAAGGGGGAGAAAATAAAGGCCAAAGCGATAAATGGATCAGCTACCACTTGAGAGATTTTGAAAATAGTAGAATAGAGCTTTTGGTTTGTCAAAACTCTTTTATTGTCTCTCTTGTCAAAAGATTGGCTTCTTGTGGGGAGAAGTGTTGATTATGGGAAAAAGGGGAGTTTTTGAAATCTTGAATCAATTTCTCTTGGAATGACTCTCTTTATGTCTTAACATGCGTGTTTGACTTAGAGATAGAAATTTGAGTTTGATTTGCAAAAACAAACCAAGTGGTGGCAAAGAGTGATCCATATATGTCAAATTTGAATCAAAACAATTTGAGTTCTTATTTGAATTGATTTTGTATTTGTTCTACTTGCTTTATGTTGTGTTGGCATAAATCACCAAAAAGGGGGAGATTGAAAGGGAAATGTGCCCTTGGGCCATTTCTAAGTATTTTGGTGATTTAGTGTCCAACACAAGAGCCTAAGTGTAAAAAGGTGGACAAAGTACAAATCAAGGATAAAGGTATGTTTCTCAGACTTAGTACATTGTTTTAGAGACTAATGTATTGTGTCTAAGTGCTGGAAACAGGAAAAATCCAATTGGAAATGCCTTGGTTCGAGCAGCCAAGAGTCTGCTCAGTCTGGAGCACCGGACTGTCCGGTGGTGCACCGGACAGTGTCCAGTGCGCTAGGCTGGCTCGAGCAAAATAGCTGCTCTCGGGACTTCGACGGCGGTGTACGACTATAATTCACCGGACTGTCCGATGGTGCACCGGACTGTCCGGTGGGCCGTTCACAGGCGAACTCGTCGCTCTCGGGAATTCATCGTCGACGTACGGCTATAATTCACCGGACTGTCCGGTGAGCACCGGACTGTCTGGTGAGCCAACGGTCGGCAGGGCCAACGGTCGGCCGCGCGATCTGCGCGGGACACGTGGCCGGGCCAACGGCTAGAAGGTGGCACCGGTCTGTCCGGTGTGCACCGGACATGTCCGGTGCGCCAACGGCTCTCTGGCTGCCAACGGTCGACTGTGCCATTTATGGAAGGAAATCGGGCACCGGACAGTGTCTGGTGTGCACCGGACTGTCCGGTGCGCCAGTCGACAGAAGGCAAGATCAGCCTTCCTAGATTGCTCTCAACGGCTCCTAGCTGCCTTGGGGCTATAAAAGGGACCCCTAGGCGCATGGAGGAGTACACCAAGCATCTCCTAAACATTCATAAGCACCAAGACATCGATTCCGTGCCTTTGATTCTTTGCGATAGCAATTAGAGCTCTAGTTGAGTGGTGAACTCATTGAGTTGTGTTGTGAGCTCTCGTTGCGACTTGTGTGCGTGGTGTTGCTGTGATTTCTTGTCTTGATTGCGTTGCTAATCCCTCCCTTGCTCCGTGTTCTTTGTGAATTTCAAGTGTAAGGGCGAGAGGCTCCAAGTTGTGGAGATTCCTCGCAAACGGGATTGAGTAAAGCAAGCAAAACACCGTGGTATTCAAGTGGGTCTTTGGACCGCTTGAGAGGGGTTGATTGCAACCCTCGTCCGTTGGGACGCCACAACGTGGAGTAGGCAAGCGTTGGTCTTGGCCAAACCACGGGATAACCACCGTGCCATCTCTGTGATTGATCTTTGTTGGTTATTGTGTTTTGCTGAAGATTCCTCTCTAGCCACTTGGCGGTTATTGCGCTAACACTTAACCAAGTTTTTGTGGCCTAAGTTTTAAGTGTTACAGGATCACCTATTCACCCCCCTCTAGGTGCTCTCAAAGGCTTTGAAGAGATCCGCCCAGTCACCAACAAAAAAGTAAAGGCGCAGCTGCAAAGCAACGACGGAACGAAGGCAGTACCCCTCGACTCGGCTACCCTTAAGCAAACGGTCATAATAAGCGAAGACCTGACCTCGCAAGATGAGGACAAACTCATCTCTTGCCTCTCCCGAAATAAGGACGTCTTCACTTGGTCCACCCATGACCTGGTTGGAGTTAGCCGCACCATCATAGAGCACGACCTGGGCATTGACCCTTCGGTGCTCCCAAGAAAGCAGCGACTGCGCAAGATGTCCGATGAGAAGACCGAAGCCGCCAAAGCCGAGGTGCACCGCCTGTTGGAAGCTAACTTTATCGAGCCAATCGCTTACCCTACATGGCTCGCCAACGTGGTCATGGTTCAAAAGGAAAGCGGCAAGTGGCGCATGTGTATCGACTTCACCAGTCTCAACAAGGCCTACCCCAAGGACAACTTCCCCCTGTCACGGATCGATAAAATAGTCGATAGTGCAGCAGGATGCGAAGTCATGTCCCTCCTCTATTGCTTCTCCGGTTACCACCAGATCTACATGAAGGAGGAAGACAAGGCCATCACAAGCTTCATCACACCCTTCGGCACATACTGCTTCATCAGAATGCCGGAAGGACTCAAAAACGCCGGGTCAACCTTCTCCCACCTCACAAAAAGGGTCCTCGAAAATCAAGTAGGCCGCAACATTTTCACCTACATGGACGACATTGTCGTCGCGAGCAAGAACAAAGAGGATCACCTGGCCGACCTCGCTGAAACATTCGCTAATATGCGGGATGCACGACTTTGGCTCAACCCCAAAAAATGTGTTTTCAGGGTCCGCCAGGGGAAAATACTCGACTACCTGGTGTCGCACAGAGGGATCGAGGCCAACCCAGCAAAAATTCAAGCAATCATCAACATGATACCCCCGCAGTCCGCTAGAGATGTCCAGCGACTGACAGGCAGATTGGCCGCCTTGAACAGGTTCATTTCAAAATCCGCAGAGCGCGGTCTGCCTTTCCTCAAGACACTGCACGGTGCAAAAGACTTCGCCTGGGGACCAGAACAAGCGGCAGCATTTGAGTCGCTCAAGCAATATTTGTCCGATTTGGCAACCCTCACTAGTCCCGACCCTTCACTGCCCTTGCTATTATACATAGCGGCCTCACCATGTGCGGTCAGCGCAGCATTGGTCCAAGAGCAGGACAGAGAGGGCACGACCCGGCAACACCCAGTTTACTACATCTCCGAAGTCCTCACGGCTTCCAAGTGCAACATGACTGAGCTAAAAAAATTCATACGCATTTGTCATGGCATCGCGCAAGCTGTGCCACTACTTCGAAGCATTCAAGGTGCGGGTCACTTCGGACAGAGGTCTGGGGGAACTGTTCAGGAACCCGGAGGCTTCCGTCCGAATCGCCAACTGGGCAGCCAAACTCTCTGGGTATCACATCACCTTCGAGCCCAGGATAGCGATCAAGTCACAGGTCCTGGCAGACTTCATCATTGACTGGACAGGACCAGCATGGCAGCAAGAAGGGTCTATAGAGAAAGTGTGGACCATCCACTGTGATGGTGCATGGTGTCACGCGGGGGCAGGCGCCGTGGCAATTATCACATCACCCGCAGGCGTCAAGTACAGATACGCGGCATGCCTCAGCTTCGCACTAGAGTCTGATAGATGCACCAACAATATAGCAGAGTATGAAGCCATCATTCTGGGCCTTCGCAAACTGCGAGCACTCGGTGTCACCACATGCATAGTCAGGACAGATTCCAAAGTAGTTGATGGCCAGGTCAAAAAAGAATACTCAGCAAAAGACCCCACGCTCATGCAATATCTCACAGTTGTTCGCAGTCTCGAGAAGCAAATCAAGGGTTTCACCCTACAACATGTTGACCGCGCCAAGAACGAAGAGACCGACGCACTGGCTAAAGTGGCGGCCAAGGGCGAGGTCTTGCCCTCCGACGTGTTCTACCACGTCATCGACACGCCAGTCATTCCGCAACCCAGAGGGGCTGCAAATAACTCAGGACACCGAAGGCCACCACATCGTCAACCTCATCATGACCGAAGACTGGCGGGCCCCAATCACCCTGTACCTGCAAGGTCACTATCACCCTAACGACCGTAATGAGGCCAAGCGACTAAAACACAGAAGCAGGGACTTCGCACTGGTCGAGGGACAGCTACACAAAAAGGGAATTAGCCAGCCAATGCTAAAGTGCATAACTGAGACTGAAGGCATAGAAATCCTCCGCAAAGTCCACAGCGGAACTTGCGGCTCCCACTCAGAACCCAGGGCCCTCGCTACCAAGGTGATTCGACAGGGATTTTACTGGCCCGCAATAATTTGCACTACCAACCGAGTCACAAGGTCATGTGAAGCATGCCAAAAATTCTCACCTCGCTCGGGCAGCCCCTCGCAATTCACCAAACTTATCGCCCACACATGGCCACTTCAGCGCTGGGGGCTGGACATCGTTGGACCGCTACCTACAGCTCAAGGGATCCTCAAGTTTGCCTTCGTCGCCGTCGAATATTTCACAAAGTAGATCGAGGCCCGGGCAGTATCCACCATAACATCGAAAACCGTACAAAAGTTCTTCTGGCAAAACATTGTTTGCCGCTTCGGAGTCCCGTCCGAACTCACAGTCGACAATGGCAAACAATTCGACAGCCAAGACTTCAGGGATTTCTGTTTTTCCATCGGCACCAAGCCCATCTTTGCCTCGGTATACCACCCAGAGTCCAACGGCGTCGTCGAGCATGACAATGGCAAGATTTTTACCGCTATCAAGAAAAGACTTCTCGACGATAAAAAAGGCAAATGGGCCGACCAACTACCCGAAGTGGTATGGGCCCTAAACACTGCAGAATGTCAGGCAACCGGGTTCACACCCTTTCGCCTATTGTATGGATCCGAAGCCATGACGCCGCAGGAGATTAAAGCATGGATCGCCTAGGACAAGCACATCAGCAGTCCACGATGTTGACGAACGAACTTCTAAAGACCTCATTGATGGAGACCGCGTCCTCGCCCTGCAGACTCTCGACAGATATCAGGCCCATGCAAAGGCCTAGCGCGACAACACAGTCATCCCAAAGGAATTCAACAAAGGAGACCTCGTACTTGTCCGGACCACCTGGACAAAGTCACGGGGCAAGTTGGAGCCGAAATAGGAAGGTCCATTCATTGTCAAGACGAAGGCATCCCTCAGCGCGTACAGGCTGGTAACACCCTCCGGCAAAGATTTAGAGCACTCCTGGAACATTGACATCTCCGGAAATTTTTTTATTTAACCCTCAGGGCCCACGTGCCCTTGTAATTCAGCAAACAGTGTTGTTCCGGCCCACACTCTTTTCCTCCCGGGGGGTGAGGTTTTTAACGAGGCGGAGCCATATAACATCTCAGTAAAAGCCCCTGCAAAAGCAAAAACTCAAGTGCAACATGTCGAAAAAGACTGCTTCGACGGTCTTCGGCATTCGACCAATTCCAGGTCACCGTGACAGGTAGCGTAGACTACCCTCGCGTGCGACAATCCGTGCAAAAGTCACCAACGGGTGCAGCTAGACTAGCACAACAAGTGCGTTAATCGAGGTCTTTTACTAAAAAGACAATCCGCGCAAAAGTCGCCTAAGGGTGCAGCCGGACTAGCACAACAAGCGCGTTAATCGAAGTCTTTTACTAAAAAGACAATTTGTGCAAAAGTCGTCTAAGGGTGCAGCCGGACTAGCACAACAAGTGCGTCAATCGAAGTCTTTTATTAAAAAGACAATCCGTGCAAAAGTCGCCTAAGGGTGCAACCGGACTAGCACAACAAGTGCGTCAATCGAAGTCTTTTACTTAAAAGACACTCCGTGCAAAAGTCGTCTAAGGGTGCAGCCGGACTACCACAACAAGTACGCGATACGAAGTCTCTCGCTTAAAGGGGACCAACAGACCACATCACAATACAAGTTACAGTTACATACACTCAGCGAAGGGTCACTAGACCCACCGCACAAATAAACACAACTATGCCCTCCATTACCACCGGACAACGCGAGGGCACCATACACTATATCGGCTCAACTTTCGGGATGATGCCTGCCTCCATATAATTGAACAACATTATTTTCAATTCCTCACCCTCAAAAAGCTTCCGCAGATCCCCCTCACCAATGCTCGTCCCAATCGGCGAAGACAGTAGCTCTCGTTTCCCAAACCGATCTACTCGAAGACGGTCCCGCTCCATCCCCATCCAAGGACGCCTAACACTTCGTGAAAACTCACCGACACTATGCTTCGACACCATCCTTCGTCACCGGTACTCGGTCCTTGCACCAGGAAGATCAGACACCTCACCAACCTCTCCCCGCGGCGAGGACTCCGCCGCGGCCGCATCTAATGCGACAAAATAATCCAAATCTTCACCAGACGACTCTTTGCTCCAGGAAAACAGACTCCCAAACTCATCATCAAACGAAAAAGACTCAGATTCAGAACCAGGCACATTATCATCAGCAGGCGCTACGGTAGCGGCCGCCACAAAATTCGTAACGCCAGCCGGGGTTGTCTGTGCAGGCCCACACGTCGAAACCTGCGCAGCAACCGAGTTTCAGTATCAAAAAAACAAGATCCCACACCCAACACCCCTAGCACTATCCCACCACATGCGAAGGACCGGCCGACGCCGCCGGGTCTTCGGCAGCTGGCGCAATCACCACCGAAGTATCTTCACCAGTCGGCACGGAGGCCTCCGTGTGTGCCTCACCAGCATCAGTCGGCGCCGCCGGCGACTCCTTAACCCCCGCCTCGCACCCACCGCTAGAGGCGTCGTGCTCTCTAAGTCCTCGAGGTCTTCGACCTCCTCCTCATGCGCCATCTACAAAAATAGCTACACATATTCAAAAAATAATAATAATATCAATCACTAAAAACCCGTACCTGCTCCATCGCCCGGTCGGACCTTTCCCGGACAATATCACGGCCATGAGGGCCCCACATCCTATCATAAAGCGCCCTAGCAGAGCGCTTTAGCACCGGGTCTTCGACCTGGAAGATTCTGTGTTCGATGTCTTCGTCCGAACGGTCAAAGACTTCGAAGTGCCTGCATCCCTCATGGGGCAAGGCATTCACGGCCCCTTCACAGGTGATGAGCGCGACGAAGGACATGAGACCCGTCACAATCGTCGGCAACACCTCCAACTCCTCCTGCAACCTCCTGAGAAAGCGGAGGCCAACTTCTTTACTAGACGCATCAAAGGGGGCGGTACGTGCACCAAGCTGACGGTACGCGTCCACAAGCAATGCATGCGCCAGATCGACCTCTGTGCGGGTCGAGGCCTCCGCCTTGTCCAGGCAGTCGTGCAGGCTACTGTGGTTCGCCTCCGCCTCTGCGGCACGTTGGATGGCAAGATTGGCCTCCGCGCGTGCAAGCTTGGCCTTGGCACGAGCGACCTAGGCCTCCGTGTATGCCCTGTTCGCATCCTCTTTCTCAGCCGCAAGATGGCGGCCGAGGTCCTCCTTTTCAGCCTTCGCAGCCACCAGCTTCTCCTTCAGCTTGCGGGACTTGTTCTCTATGGCTGATTTGTCTCGCACCGCCTCAGTATGCTGCACCCGGAGGCGTTCAATCCTGCCCTCGAGTTGTCGCCTCTCGGCAGCGAACTCTGAGGTCAGGGCGCCCGACGCAACATGTTCGGCGAAGGTAGCCGCCTGGCACAAAAACCGTCAATCACAATCGTATAAGAACAATAAATTGCTGAAGTCCAAGGCGACTTACATGCTGCAGCTTCTGCATTGCATGCTTCAGCTGCTGCGCAACCGAGCCCGCCACGTCTTTGGCGGTGACCGAAGCAATCTCGCTGCTGGCACAAAACTTGGACCAGGAGTCCTGCGAAGACCCCTTTGCCTCGGCAGTCGCCGCGACCGACGCGGCCGCCACTGGCGCTAGGACAACAGCCAGCTGCCCAGCATCAGACCCTGCATCATTATCTTGTCAAAGACCCATTCCCTATAAAAAAACTCACCAAGAAGTCTCTGCCCTGTACGGGCGTCGAACATCATGACACCGCCCACAAGGTAGTCATCCACGCAAACATCCATGGAGACATCAGCCTCAGTAGTCCACTGCGGGGCCGGCGGCCTTCGCTCCTCCGTGGCCTCAGCAGGAGTCGGCTTACCAGAGCCAGGAGCGGCGAGCTGCGCACCCGGCAAAGGTTTGCTGGGGCCGGGGGCGGTGGGTTTCGCAGCCGGCGGTTGCTTGCTACGGCTAGGGGCGGCAGACTTCGCGAGTCCCCGCGCCTTCTTAGCCTCGCGACTAGGGTCCCCGGCCCTAGTGAACGCCCAACGCTTCCACGTCACGTCTTGGCGATCTTTATCCATCACTGCCGATACAACAGCGGCAATATTGCGCCCATAAGGAAAAACCTTCAACTCACGAGCTAGTCTGGATGTAAACATGTCTTCGCCGGCCGCCCGGGGGATCGGAACATTCCTCGGCCAGCGACCCCCGGTAACCTCCAACATCCGCGCCGAAGATTCTCGAAGCTCGGGCGAAGACATCCTTCCCCCGGGGGCCGCGCAAGTTCCCAACAAATCGACTGCAAAGCGGTCGGAGACCCCCAACCCCTCAGCTGCAGTACCTAGTTTTCTCTTTTTAGAGGTCGCAGTCAGCACAGCTCCCCGCGAAGGCCCCTCATCGATCGCGTCGGCCGCCCTCTTTCCCCGGCGGTCGACAACACCAGCGTCGTCGTCTCCCGGATAACCGCCATATGTAAAAGGGAAATAGGGTCAAACCTTTTCCTAAATAAATTTTGATGGTTGAATTTCCCAACACAAATAATTGGACTAACTAGTTTGCTCTAGATTATAAGTTCTACAGGTGCCAAAGGTTCAACACAAACCAATAAAAAGTCCAAGAAAGGGTTCAAATAGAAAGGAGCAAAACCAACCGAAGGCTGCCCTAGTCTAGCGCACTGGACAGTCCGATGTGCCACCGGACAGTGTCCAGTGCACCAGGGAGATCAACTCCGAACTTGCCACCTTCGGGTTTCTGGAAATCACTCTCCACTATAATTCACCGGACTGTCCGGTGCACCACTTGACTGTCCGGTGTGCCAGCGGGAGCAATAGCTACTGCGCCAACGGTCGTCTGCAAAAGCTACAGGAACTGTGAACAGTGCGGACTGCACGCGTAGAGTCAGAGCAGGCGCCAGAAGGCGCACCGGACAGTGAACAGGACCTGTCCGGTACACCACCGGACTATCCGGTGCACCACCGGACTGTCCGGTGGCCCAGCTGTCAGAAGCTCCAACGGTCGAACCCTAACGGTTGGTTGACGTGGCTGGCGCAACGGACAGTGTCTGGTGACGCACCGGACTGTCCGGTGCACCCGTCGACTCTAGCCATTCCCAGCGGCCACTTCGCTGGTTGGGGCTATAAATACCACCCAACCACCACACTTCAAGGCATCCAAGTTTTCTGCCATTGCATTCAATACAAGAGCTCTAGACTTCACTCCAAGACACAAACAAGAGATCAAATCCTCACCCAAGTCCAAAGATCACTCCAAACATTTAGTGACTAGTGAGAGAGAGATATTTGTGTTCATTTGAGTTCTTGTCGCTTGGATCACTTTTCTTCTTCCTCTCTCTTGTTCTCAACTCACTTGTAATCAACGCAAGAGACACCAAGTTGTGGTGGTCCTTGTGAGGGGTCTAAGTGACCCGTTGATTAAGGAGAAAAGCTCACTCGGTCTAGGTGACCGTTTGAGAGAGGGAAAGGGTTGAAAGAGACCCAGTGTTTGTAACCACCTCAACGAGGAGTAGTTTGCAAGAACTGAACCTCGGTAAAACAAATCACCGCGTCACTCTCTTCATTTGCTTGTGATTTGTTTTCGCCCTCTCTTTCGGACTCCATTTTAATTCTAACGCTAACCCCAGCTTGTAGTGTGTGCTTAAGTTTATAATTTTCAGATTCCGCCTATTCACCCCCCTCTAGGCGACTTTCAATTGGTATCAGAGCTCGGTGCTTCATTAGAGCCTAACCGCTCGAAGTGATGTCGGGAGATCACGCCAAGAAGGAGGTCATGACCGGTGAGAAGCCCGCCACAAGCCACGGGAAGACTCCATCAGGAGGGTCCGGCAACAAGGGGAAGGGATCCCCTTCACACACCAAGTCGCATCGGAGCGGCGACAAGAAAAAGAAGATGAAAAAAGTGGTCTACTACGAGACCGACTCTTCATTGCCATCCACCTCTGGCTCCGACGCGCCGTCCGTCACTTATAAGCACCATGAGTGCAAGAAGTTTAGTAAGATCCCCTTACGCTACCCTCGCATTTCTAAACGTACTCCATTACTTTCCGTCCCATTAGGCAAACCACCGGTTTTTGACGGTGAAGATTATTGTATGTGGAGTGGTAAAATGAGGCATCACCTAACCTCACTCCACACTAGTATTTGGGATGTTGTTGAGTTTGGAGTACAGGTACCATCCATGGGGGATGAAGGATATGATTCGGACAAAGTTGCCCAAATCCGGCACTTCAACTCCCAAGCCACTACTACACTCCTCGCCTCTCTAAGTCGAGAGGAGTATAATAAGGTGCAAGGGTTGAAGAGTGCCAAAGAAATTTGGGATGTGCTCAAAACTGTGCACGAAGAAGATGAGGTGACAAAGATCACCAAGCGGGAGACGAACGAGGGGGAGCTCGGTTGTTTTATGCTCAACCAAGGAGAGGAGCCACAAGCCATGTACAACCAGCTCAAGACCTTGGTGAATCAAGTGCGCAACCTCGGGAGCACAAAATGAGATGACCATGAAATGGTTAAGGTTATTCTAAGATCACTCGTTTTTCTTAACCCTACATAAGTTCAATTAATTCATGGTGATCCTAGATACAAGCTAATGTCTCTAGAGGAGGTGATAGGAAAATTTGTGAGCTTTGAGTTGATGATCAAAGGCTCCAAACAAATCATCGAGCGAGGCGCCACCTCAACACTCGAGGTGCAACCCGTCGCATTCAAGGCGACGGAAGAAGAAAAGAAGGATTCTACACCAAGTAGGGTCCCCATCGACGCCTCCAAGCTCGACAACGAGGAAATGTCGCTCATCATCAAGAGCTTCCGCCAAATCCTCAAGCAAAGGAGGGGGAAGGATTACAAGCCCCGCTCCAAGAAAGTTTGCTACAAGTGTGGTAAGCCCGGTCATTTTATTGCAAAATGTCCTACGTCAAGTGATAGTGACAGGGGCGACGACAAGAAGGGAAAGAGGAAGGAAAAGAAGAAGTACTACAAGAAGAAGGGCGGCAATGCCCACGTGTGTCGGGAGTGGGACTCCGATGAGAGCTCCACCGACTCCTCCTCCGACGAGGACGCCGCCAACATCGCCGTCAACAAAGGCCTCCTCTTCCCCAACGTCGGCCATAAGTGCCTCATGGCAAAGGATGGTAAAAAGAAGAAGGTAAAATCTAGAGTTTCTACTAAATATACAACATCTAGTGATGAGGCTAGCTCTAGTGATGATGAGGATGATTTGCTTACACTTTTTGCCAACCTAAACATGCAACAAAAGGAAAAAAATGAATGAATTAATTAGTGATATTCATCAGAAGGATGAACTCTTGGATAGCCAAGAGGACTTCCTTATTAAGGAAAACAAGAAGCATGTTAAGGTTAAAAATGCTTATGCTCAGGAAGTAGAAAAATGTGAAAAATTAACTAGTGAGCTTAGCATTTGCCATGACACTATCTCTAACCTTAGAAATGAAAATGCTAAATTAATTGCTAAGGTTGAGAAATTAAATGTTTGTGATGATTCTCTTGTCAACCTTAGAAATGATAATGCTAGTTTGATTGCTAAGATTGACAAGTTGAATGAATCACTCTCTAGCCTTAAGCTTGAGAATGAAAAACTAATTGCTAAGGCTAAAGATTTAAATGTTTGCAATGATGCTATTTCTAATATTAGAAATGAAAATGTCATGTTACATGCTAAGATTGATGAATTAAATGTTTGCAAACCCTCTACATCTATTGAAGATGTTTCTATTTGTACTAGATGTAGAGACATTAATGTTGATGCTATTCATGATCACCTAGCTTTAATTAAACAATAAAATGATCACATAGCTCAACTTAGTGCTAAAATTAATGAGCATGACCTAGAAAATGAAAAATTTAAATTTGCTAGAAGCATGCTCTATAGTGGGAGACGCCCTGGCATTAAGGATGGCATTGGCTTCCAATAGGGAGACAATGTCAAGCTTAATGCCCCTAAAAGATTGTCTAATTTTGTTAAGGGCAAGGCTCCCATGCCACAGGATAACGAGGGCTATATTTTATATCCTTCTGGTTATTCTGAGGATAAAATTAGGAGAATTCATTCTAGGAAGTCTCACTCTGGCTCTCATCATGCTTTTATGTATAAGAGTGAGGCATCTAGTTCTAGGCAATCCACTCGTGCTAAATTACCTAAGAATAAAACTCCTATTGCATCAAATGAGCCAATTATTTCATTTAATACCTTTGATGCATCTTATGTTTTAACTAACAAATCAGGCAAAGTAGTTGCCAAATATGTTGGGGCCAAACACAAGGGCTCAAAGACTTGTGTTTGCATACCCAAGGTGCTTGTTTCTAATGTGAAAGGACCCAAGACCGTTTGGGTACCTAAGAACAAGGCCTAAACTTGTTTTGTAGGTTTATGCATCAGGGGGCTCAAGTTGGATTATTGATAGCGGGTGCACAAACCACATGACTGAGGAGAAAAGGATGTTCTCCTCCTATGAGAAAAACCAAGATCCCCAAAGAGCTATCACATTCGGGGATGGAAATCAAGGTTTGGTCAAAGGACTTGGTAAAATCGCTATATCACCTGACCATTCTATTTCCAATGTTTTTCTTGTAGATTCATTAGATTATAACTTGCTTTCAGTTTCTCAATTATGCAAAATGGGTTACAACTGCCTTTTTACAGATTTAGGTGTTACTGTCTTTAGAAGAAGTGATGATTCAGTAGCATTTAAGGGAGTGTTAGAGGGTCAGCTATACTTAGTTGATTTCAATAGAGCTGAACTCAACACTTGCTTAATTGCTAAGACTAATATGGGTTGGCTCTGGCATCACCGACTAGCCCACGTTGGGATGAAGAATCTTCACAAGCTTCTAAAGGGAGGGCACATTTTGGGACTAGCCAATGTTCATTTTGCGAAAGATAGGGTTTGTAGCGCATGTCAAGTAGGGAAGCAAGTTGGTGTTCATCATCCACACAAGAACATCATGACGACCGACAGGCCGCTTGAGCTACTCTACATGGATTTATTTGGCCCGATAGCTTACATAAGCATCGGCGAGAGTAAGTATTGTCTTATAATTGTGGATGACTATTCTCGCTTCACTTGGGTATTCTTTTTGCAGGAAAAATCTCAAACCCAAGAAACATTAAAGGGATTCTTGAGACGGGCTCAAAATGAGTTCGGCTTAAGGATCAAAAAGATTAGAAGCGATAATGGAACGGAGTTCAAGAACTCACAAATAGAAGGCTTCCTTGAGGAGGAGGGCATCAAGCATGAGTTCTCTTCTCCCTACACGCCACAACAAAATGGTGTAGTGGAGAGGAAGAATAGAACTCTACTTGACATGGCGAGGACCATGCTTCATGAGTACAAGACACCGGACCAGATTTGGGCCGAGGCGATTAACACCGCCTGCTACTCCATCAACCGGCTTTACCTTCACCAAATCCTCAAGAAGACATCATATGAACTCCTCACCGGTAAAAAGCCTAGTGTTTCATATTTTAGAGTCTTTGGTAGCAAATGTTTTATTCTTGTTAAAAGAGGTAGAAAATCTAAATTTGCTCCTAAGGCTGTAGAAGGTTTTTTACTTGGTTATGATTCAAACACAAGGGCATATAGAGTCTTTAACAAGTCCACTGGACTGGTTGAAGTTTCTTGTGACATTGTGTTTGATGAGACTAATGGCTCTCAAGTAGAGCAAGTTGATCTTGATGAGCTAGATGATGAAGAGGTTCCGTGCGTCGCGCTAAGGACCATGTCCATTGGGGATGTGTGTCCTAAGGAATCCGAAGAGCCTCCACAAGCACAAGATCAACCATCATCCTCCATACAAGCATCTCCACCAACTCAAGATGAGGAACATGCTCAAGATGATGAAATTGAAGATCAAGAGGATGAGCCACCTCAAGAGGAGGGCAATGATCAAGGGGGAGATGACAATGATCAAGACAAGGAAGATGAACAGGGTCCAAGACCGCCACACCCAAGAGTCCACCAGGCGATTCAAAGAGATCACCCCGTGAACACCATCCTCGACAATATTCATAAGGGGGTAACCACTCGATCTCGAGTCGCTCATTTTTGTGAACATTACTCTTTTGTCTCCTCTATTGAGCCACGCAGGGTAGAGGATGCACTTAAAGATTCGGATTGGGTGCTGGCGATGCAAGAGGAACTCAACAACTTCACGAGGAATGAGTGAAAGTCGCCTAGAGGGGGTGAATAGGGCGAATCTGAAATTTACAAAGTTTAAGCACAACTACAAGTCGGGTTAGCGTTAGAAATATAAACGAGTCCGAGAGAGAGGGTGGAAAACAAATCGCAAGCAAATAAAGAGTGAGACACAAGGATTTGTTTTACCGAGGTTCGGTTCTTGCAAACTGAAAGTCGCCTAGAGGGGGGGTGAATAGGCGAAACCTGAAAATTAAAACTTTATCCCCCAACTAGATCCCTTGATTAGTGGTTAGAACAAGATATACAAATATCGGATAATAGAAACTAAGTTCTTGCTTGAAAAGAGTATTGCTAAATAATGCGGAAGAGATAAATCAATACAACTTAATAAGTTATAGAATAACAAAACAAGAACCCTTAGATGAGAAGAACACTAGGACAAGTTCTTTCTTGCAACGTGTTGCTTTACTAAAAGGAAATTTAACTTGAAGCAACACCAAATGATATTAGCAAATAAAGGTGCAAGAAAACTTATAGCAAGAGAAAACAAACAAATCACAAGCAATAAACGCAATAGACACGGGTGATTTGTTTTACCGAGGTTCGGCCCTCGAAGGCCTAGTCCCCGTTGAGGAGTCCACTTAAGGACGGGCCTTTTTCAACCCTTTCCCTCTCTCCCCCGATCACACAAGGATCGGCGAGCTCTTCTTCTTCTCAAAGGATCACTCTCGATCCCACAAGGACCACCACAATCTTTGGTGTCTCTTGCTAGCTTTTACAAGCCTCCAAAACTTTGGAGGAAGTTCGAATGGGAGTCAAAACTCCACGCGCAAATGAACACAAAGATGAAGCACACACTATCTCTCAATGAATCTCACAAGGCACTAGTGCTAAACTCAAATGAGTAGCTCTCTTTTGCTTGCTCTCTCTTTTGTGGCACTTGTGTTGGTTGTAGTGGTCTAAATCTTGTGTATAGGATGGATCAATGAATATATGTGGTTGGGAGGGCTTGAGTATGTCAACTAAATGACTTGGAATGTTGCTTGGGCTCCCTCTACTTGAAGTGGCCGGTTGGGGTGGTATTTATAGCCACCAAACAAAAACTAGCCGTTGGTGAAGGCTGTCTGTCGTATGGTGCACCGGACAGTCCGGTGCACACCGGACATGTCCGGTGTGACTGCCACGTCACCAAATAGCCGTTGGGGTTGGAGCTGGTCGACCGTTGGAGGCTTTGTCCTCATGTGGCACCGGACAGTCCGGTGCACACCGGACAGTCCGGTGCCTCTCTGATCCTCTGCTCTGACTCTGCCGCGTGTACTGTTTACTGTCAGAGTCGACCGTTGGCGCCGAAGTAGCCGTTGCCCCGCTGGTACACCGGACAGTCCGGTGCACACCGGACAGTCCGGTGAATTTTAGCGGAGCAGCTGCCGCGCGAACCCGAGGCTGGCGAGTTCCGGAGACCGCGCTTCCTTGGAGCACCGGACATGTCCGGTGCACACCGGACAGTCCGGTGAATTATAGCGCGCCGGCTTCCGAGAATTCCCGAGGGCGAAGAGTTTGAGTTGGAGTCCTCTGGGCGCACCGGACACTGTCCGGTGCACACCGGACAGTCCGGTGCCTTCAGCCAGAGGTGCCTTCGGTTGCCTCGTTGCTCCTTTGTTGAATCCAAAACTTGGTCTTTTTATGGCTAAATGTGAACCTTTTGCACCTGTATAACTTATGCACTAGAGTAAACTAGTTAGTCCAATATTTGTGTTGGACAATTCAACCACCAAAATTATTTAGGAACTAGGTGTAAGCCTAATTCCCTTTCAATCTCCCCCTTTTTGGTGATTGATGCCAACACAAACCAAAGCAAATATAGAAGTGCATAATTGAACTAGTTTGCAAAATGTAAGTGCAAAGGTTGTTTGGAATTGAGCCAATATAAATCCTTACTAGATATGCATGGATTGTTTCTTTATTTTTAACATATTGGACCACATTTGCACCACATGTTTTGTTTTTGCAAATTCTTTTGTAAATTCTTTTCAAAGTCCTTTTGCAAGATAGTCAAAGGTAAATGAATAAGATTTTGAGAAGCATTTTCAAGATTTGAAATTTTCTCCTTTTGTTTGAAATGCTTTTCCTTTGACTAAACAAAACTCCCCCTCAAATAAAGTCTCCTCTTAGTGTTCAAGAGGGTTTTAAGATATCAAGTTTTAAAAATCCTACTTGCTCCCCCTTTAGAACACAAAGAGATACCAATTTTGAAATTTACCAATTGAAAATCATCAATTTTAAAATTAGTTTGGTGGTGCGGTCCTTTTGCTTTGGGCCATATTTTCTCCCCCTTTGGCATGAATCGCCAAAAACGGAATCATTAGAGCCCAATGAAGTACTTTCTCCCCCTTTGGTCATGAAATGAATGAGTGAAGATTATACCAAGGTTGGAGAGATGATGTGGAGCGACGGCGAAGGATGAGCAGTAGAGCGGAGTGGAAGCCTTTGTCTTCGCCGAAGACTCCAATTCCCTTTCAATATACCTATGACTTGGTTTCGAATACACTTGAAAGCACATTAGTCATAGCATATAAAAGAGACATGATCAAAATGATATATTAAATTAAGCATGATCATAGTTCTATATAACATAGATTGCTCCCCCTGAGTATGTGCATGGAGATGAACACATATTTTGGCCTTAAATGCCAAATGCACATAATTAGGTTAATGAGAACATATCTATATTATACAAAATGTGAAGTGCATTGTGTCATATTATAAGTGTGATGCTCATGACAGATTATGCACTTATGAAAGCATGTTGTAAACATTTCAAGCATTTTCCCTTAAGGATTTCAAAGAGGCTTAAGGACCATCCACCTTTGGAACAAAGGCAGCTTATCCTCGTTACAAGGTTAAGCTTTAAGCTCTTTGACAATTAAATCACTTCATCTAGTTTCAACAAAGATGCACTAAGCAGGAATGAATTTTGGGAAATTAAACTAGGTATGAAGCAGGGATATGCATGGACATGCTTTCTCTTCCTTTTATACAAGATATGCAAAGAATATATAGAAAAGGAAGATTTAGGTACAAGTTTAAATGAAAGGAGATAGTTTTACCTTTTTGTACCTTTACATGGGAACACTCTCTTCATTGTGCATTGTCCTTAGTCTTAGATGCTTAAGACCTATACTTATTGACAATATATGGAAATATTTTGCACAAGAGAGAGTTCTACAACTAGTGATCTTTTCAAGTTATTGTTAGCACATATCAAAAAGGATCACAAGTTGCATAAAAGTATCATGAATTCTCCTTTTAACTTAGTGCATATCAAGAGATATTGATTGATAGAATATGAGGCACTAAGAGGCATGATTGTTAATGAAAGTCATTCAATTGATCAAACAAATAACACATGTGGTCAAAAGAACAACATACGCATTAGATTATCAATTAAGCTTAGGATAGGAGAGTCCAACAAATACTTTATGAGAAGCTCATTCTCATGCAAGAGACTATATGAAATTTCTAAGATAAAGCAATAGTCTTAACATAATCAAGATATAAAAAGAGGCTCCCCCTAAAGATATGCATCAAGTATTTGAATGAATTGAATGGATGCATTTACTTTAAAGACAAATAGAGAGAAGCATTATACATCTTGATCAAGGCTTATTAAATTTTGCAATAAACAACTTAAGCCTAGTATTCTCATAATGAAAGTATTTAGAATACTCACAACCACACCATTGATTGTTTTGTAGAAGTAGGTGGTGTTGTTCTTGATGTTCTCCTCTTTCATTTGAGAGTCCTCCCTTTGCAGTGGCTTCTTTTTCCTTTCAAACTTATTGAAAATACTCAAGAAGGATGTTAGTAATACAAGGGTGTATATAATGATGGATGATTTCTTTTAGATAGGAAATAAGCATAATTCATCATCCATGAGTCACATAGACAAGAAGTAAATTCCTTAACATTAGTGCACTTTTATTTAAAAGGAGGAACATGCACTATTAAACAATTTTCACACTCATAGAAATTTACTTCTTCATATTGAACTTTATTAGCATGACTTAGAAGTGCATCAATATGAGAATGGATATAGTAAAGGCATGAATTAGATTCTAATGGACAAACACATTTATGAAAATGATATTGAATGCACACTTAGTTAATTTAGGTCCAATAAAGAATCTATTTCTCACAAGGGTAGAATATGATCATTTAGATTATATACCCATTGAGATGGGAACCAAACTTAATTAAGAAGATGAGTTCCCATACCTTTGCTTTTACCTTTCTTCCTTTGGGTGAAGATCAACCCATGAGGCTTGTGCACTTTCTCTCTTGTAGATTTTCATAATTGAACTCAAGAGAAATGTTAGTAGCAACACAAGCACTAGTTTCCCTCTTTTGTAATCATTTTTGATAAGGAATGAAAAGCTAGATTAAAACAAGGAAACTTCATAGCATGAACTAGATTATCCATAGACGATGTTATGCTCAATTTTAACTCATAAAACAAGCATAAATAATCCCTTGAGATTAACGGAATAAATCTAATTCATGATATGTAAAGCGATAAATGTGAAAGAATCAAATCCAATATAGGTAAGGAGCAAATCAACATAAATCATTGGATTGATTTTTCTCTTTATGTTAGATTACACGCTTCCAAAGAGAAACTTATTCTCTACAAGTGAGACTACTTTGGGTTAAATAGTCTCACTATTCTAGTTATAGAGAGAGTTTTCCTTTTACAAGTGTCCTAAGGATTTGAATTCCTTACATGACACCTTATTCTTTTAAGAACATGAAATATCCCTCTATATCTAGAATCATGGCAACAACAAGATAATTAGAAGAAGAATATGCCATGACAAACTTGCAACAATTTAAAGCATGTAGATTGCCATAGTATGGAAATGATGAATGTGCAATCTACCATATGAGAGGAAATTCTTCTAAGAATGGTAATATCAAATTAAAGATATTTAAAGAGCTTCAATTTTTCTATGTGACTACACAAGACACATGAGAAATGATATTTTAAATACTTGTACTTAAAAGATAAGTGTTACCATCCTTTGGCTTTCCTTCATGTTGTAGGCCTTGATTTTTCGCATATGATATCTCTTCACTTCCTACAACATAAAATATCTTTCTCGAGATGATATGAGTTTAAGACATAGTAATTTAAAAAAAAAATAACCTTGGGTCAATCATGTATATAGATCATTGAAGATTGATAGCTTGAGTTGATAAGAGTTGAATTCTCTCAAGCACCCCAAAGACTTCATATCATCTTCTTCCCCTACAAAGCTTGTCAAGTATATTTTGGTACCCATCGCTTGATGGGTCCATCACGGTTAGTCAACAAAGATCTAGGAACCCAAAAGTCCTTTGTGTTAGCATTAGGTAAACTCATTACCTTTCTAGCACAAGTTGCAATTTTGGGTTGCCTAGTTACATGAGAAGTAATTGACAAGCTAGGAGTGGAAGATTTACCTATGGGACAATCCTTGCATTGATGTCCCTTCTTCCGGCATGTGTAGCATAGGCGATTTTTAAGTTTTGAAACTTTCTTCTTACCTTGTTTGTTGCTTGCTACATGGTTAGTAAAAACTTTCTTTTCTAACCCTATGCCTTTTTGTTTTAAATGAGGACAAGATCTAAGCAAGTGTCCCTTCTTGGAGCATTTAAAACAAAGTCTATCATCCTTGTTAATAATCAAGCCATTTTTAATGTAGGGACATGACCTAATCAAGTGCCCCTCTTCAAAGCATTCACTACACCTCTTAATGTGGAGTGTGGCTTGATCATTACCTTGGATGTTACCTTTTGTGGAGGCGTGATTGAGGCTTTTGGAGGAGGTGTTGAATTTCATCTTTTGTTTCTTCCTCTTGGCAATCCTCAAATCCTTGACATTTTCTTCAAGGGATGTAGTGCATGCCACGGTTGTTCCCGTCTCAAGCTTCTTCACCATGTGATCACGGTTATCTTGAGAAGGTTGGGCAATGCATTTCCCTTTTAGTTGTGTCAAGCTCTTCTTTAGCCTCTCATTTTCTTCCTTGAGCTTTTGATATGAATCATCATTTGTTCCTGCAAGTTCTAGCTCAAAGGAAGATTTGCTTGTCGACGGACAACAAGCATTAGCACATGGTAATATAGTATCAATTTGAATACATGTGCATGAGTGAGGTTCTTGGGATTTTAAATTTTCTATCACAACCTCATGACCAATGTTTAATATGATATGATCATCCATAAGATTTTCATGAGAACATAGAAGCATATCATATTTATCTTGAAAAGCTAGATTTTCAACTTTTAGCTTTTCTACTTGGTCCTTAAGCAAGGTATTCCTATTTACTAATTGAGCGGTACAATGTAAAGCGTTATCATGCTCAATTGAAACAGTTTCATACCTTTGGACCAAATCAACATGAGAGCACTTTAGCTCCTCATGTTCTTTAGTCAACTCGTCAAAGTGTAGCATTTTCATGGAGAGAACATCTTCTAGCCTTTGACGAGCTTCGCTTTGCTCTCTCGCTCTTTCTAGAAGTTTGAGCATGACCGCCTTATCTCCTTGGCTTAGGCGAGCATAGAGATGCACAAAGCTTCTTTCTTCCTCCTCATCCTCATTTGTGCTTCCGCTATCATTTGCATTAGCCACACAACACATGTGGGAATCGAAATGGGAAGACAAACCTTTTGGAGAGGTGGATTCATCGTTTGGTCTCCAGCGTTCATTTTCTTCTTCTTCCTTGCAAGGGTTAGTATCACAAATACCAAAGGAAGTAGAAGCACAAAATGAACTATCATGTTTGGACTTATTAAATTTGCTTTTAATTCTAGTCCAAATATCATGCATATCACAAATGGGTTTGTCATATTTTATTATGAAGGCATGATAATCTTCTTTGCTAAGGGATTTACTTAAGATGTCATAAGCTAGATAGTTTAAGCGTATACATCTTAAATCTTCTTCGGAGGCATTTTCCCTAGCATAGTTAGGAGGAATAATACTCTTGACTAAAATTTGTTCTAATTGTGGGTCTACCGCTCTAAAAGCATTTATCACTCTAGTAGACCATGAATCATAATTAGAACAATCGGAAAGCAATATCTCAAGAGTTACCTCCTTGTTCTCCTGGGTCTTCTTGTTCTTTTGGGATCTTCTACGAGCCATCACTTCGAGTTGTTAGACTCAAGATGAAGTGCCTAGCTCTGATACCAATTGAAAGTCGCCTAGAGGGGGGGTGAATAGGCGAAACCTGAAAATTAAAACTTTATCCCCCAACTAGATCCCTTGATTAGTGGTTAGAACAAGATATACAAATATCGGATAATAGAGACTAAGTTCTTGCTTGAAAAGAGTATTGCTAAATAATGCGGAAGAGATAAATCAATACAACTTAATAAGTTATAGAATAACAAAACAAGAACCCTTAGATGAGAAGAACACTAGGACAAGTTCTTTCTTGCAACGTGTTGCTTTACTAAAAGGAAATTTAACTTGAAGCAACACCAAATGATATTAGCAAATAAAGGTGCAAGAAAACTTATAGCAAGAGAAAACAAACAAATCACAAGCAATAAACGCAATAGACACGGGTGATTTGTTTTACCGAGGTTCGGCCCTCGAAGGCCTAGTCCCCGTTGAGGAGTCCACTTAAGGACGGGCCTTTTTCAACCCTTTCCCTCTCTCCCCCGATCACACAAGGATCGGCGAGCTCTTCTTCTTCTCAAAGGATCACTCTCGATCCCACAAGGACCACCACAATCTTTGGTGTCTCTTGCTAGCTTTTACAAGCCTCCAAAACTTTGGAGGAAGTTCGAATGGGAGTCAAAACTCCACGCGCAAATGAACACAAAGATGAAGCACACACTATCTCTCAATGAATCTCACAAGGCACTAGTGCTAAACTCAAATGAGTAGCTCTCTTTTGCTTGCTCTCTCTTTTGTGGCACTTGTGTTGGTTGTAGTGGTCTAAATCTTGTGTATAGGATGGATCAATGAATATATGTGGTTGGGAGGGCTTGAGTATGTCAACTAAATGACTTGGAATGTTGCTTGGGCTCCCTCTACTTGAAGTGGCCGGTTGGGGTGGTATTTATAGCCACCAAACAAAAACTAGCCGTTGGTGAAGGCTGTCTGTCGTATGGTGCACCGGACAGTCCGGTGCACACCGGACATGTCCGGTGTGACTGCCACGTCACCAAATAGCCGTTGGGGTTGGAGCTGGTCGACCGTTGGAGGCTTTGTCCTCATGTGGCACCGGACAGTCCGGTGCACACCGGACAGTCCGGTGCCTCTCTGATCCTCTGCTCTGACTCTGCCGCGTGTACTGTTTACTGTCAGAGTCGACCGTTGGCGCCGAAGTAGCCGTTGCCCCGCTGGTACACCGGACAGTCCGGTGCACACCGGACAGTCCGGTGAATTTTAGCGGAGCAGCTGCCGCGCGAACCCGAGGCTGGCGAGTTCCGGAGACCGCGCTTCCTTGGAGCACCGGACATGTCCGGTGCACACCGGACAGTCCGGTGAATTATAGCGCGCCGGCTTCCGAGAATTCCCGAGGGCGAAGAGTTTGAGTTGGAGTCCTCTGGGCGCACCGGACACTGTCCGGTGCACACCGGACAGTCCGGTGCCTTCAGCCAGAGGTGCCTTCGGTTGCCTCGTTGCTCCTTTGTTGAATCCAAAACTTGGTCTTTTTATGGCTAAATGTGAACCTTTTGCACCTGTATAACTTATGCACTAGAGTAAACTAGTTAGTCCAATATTTGTGTTGGACAATTCAACCACCAAAATTATTTAGGAACTAGGTGTAAGCCTAATTCCCTTTCACAAACCTACTCCCCGTTGAGGTGGTCACAAAGACCGGGTCTCTTTCAACCCTTTCCCTCTCTCAAACGGTCACTTAGACCGAGTGAGCTTCTCTTCTCAATCACACGGGACACTGAGTCCCCGCAAGGACCACCACACAATTTGGTGTCTCTTGCCTTGGTTACAATTGAGTTGATCACAAGAAGAATGAGAAAGAAAAGAAGCAATCCAAGCACAAGAGCTCAAATGAACACAAATGTCGCTCTCTCTAGTCACTATTTGATTTGGAGTGATTCCGGACTTGGGAGAGGATTTGATCTCTTTGGTTGTGTCTAGAATTGAATGCTATAGCTCTTGTAAGGTGTTGGAAGGTGGAAAACTTGGATGCAATGAATGGTGGGGTGGTTGGGGTATTTATAGCCCCAATCACCAAACTAGCCGTTTGGTGGAGGCTGCTGTCGAATGGCGCACCAGACAGTCCGGTGCGCCACCGGACACTGTCCGGTGCGCCAGCCACGTCACCCGGCCGTTAGGGTTCAATCGTTGGAGCTCTGACAGGTGGGGTCTTCTGGCTGTCCGGTGGTGCACCGGACAAGTACTGTAGACTGTCCGGTGCGCCTTCTGACGCTGCTCTGACTCTGGCACGCACTATAGCGCATTGAATGCGGTTGCAGTCGACCGTTGGCGCTGAAGTAGCCATTGCTCCGCTCGCACACCGGATAGTCCGGTGAATTATAGCGGAGTGCCCTCTGATTTTCCCGAAGGTGACGAGTTTGGAGCTGAGTTCCCTGGTACACCGGATAGTCCGGTGCGCCAGACCAGGGCACGCTTCGGTTGTCTTTTGCTCTCTGTCGGGGACCATAATTAGGGGTACCCCCAAGACTCCTAATCTCAGCTGGTAACCCCCATCAGCACTAAGCTGCAAAGGCCTGATGGGTGCGATTAAGCCAAGGCTCGGTCCACTCAAGGGACACGACCTCGCCTCGCCCGAGCCCAGCCTCGGGCAAGGGCAGCCGACCCCGAAAGATTCACGTCTCGCCCGAGGACCCCCTCAAGCGACGTACACACCTTCGGCTCGCCCGAGGCCCAGTCTTCGCCAAGAAGCAACCTTGGCCAGATCGCCACACCAACCGACCGAATCGCAGGAGCATTTAATGCAAGGATGGCCTGACATCTTATCCTGTCACGCGCCCTTCAGTCGACAGAGCCGAAAGTGACCGCGGTCACTTCGCCGCTCCACTGACCGGCCTGACAAGAAGACAGCGCCGCCTGCGTCGCTCCGACTGCTGTGCCACTCGATAGAGTGAGGCTGACAGCAGCCAAGTCCGGCCTCGGGCGCCATAGGAAACTCCGCCTCGCCCGACCCCAGGGCTCGGACTCGGGCTCGGCCCTGGAAGACGATGAACTCCGCTTCGCCCGACCCCAGGGCTCGGACTCGGGCTCGGCCCCGGAAGACGACGAACTCCGCTTCGCCCGACCCCAGGGCTCGGACTCGGGCTCGGCCCCGGAAGACGACGAACTCCGCCTCGCCCAACCCGGGGCTCGGACACGACCTCGACCTCGGAAGACCGACTCGACCCCGACCTCGGAGGAGCCTCCGCCTCGTCCGACCCAGGGCTCGGACCGACCACGTCACATGGGGGGCCATCATTACCCTATCCCTAGCTAGCTCAGGCTACGGGTAACAGGACCGGCGTCCCATCTGGCTCGCCTCGGAAAACAGATAATAATGGCGCCCCGCGTGCTCCATGACGTCGGCGGCTCTCAGCCCCTTATGGAAGCAAAGAGTCGTCAGCAAGGACTCGACAGCCTCGACAGTTGTCCTTCCGCAAGGCTCCAACGCTCCTCCGACGGCCACGACATCACATGAATAGGGTGCCAAAACCCCTCTAGCTGCCACAACGGCATGTACTTAGGGCACTAGCTCCTCTTTGCTAGACACGATATCGCACTGCTACACCCCCCATTGTACACCTGGACCCTCTCCTTACGCCTATAAAAGGAAGGTCCAGGGCTCTCTTACGAGAAGGTTGGCCGCGCGGGAGGACGGGACGACGCGTAGAGTCCCTCGCTCTCCCCCCACGCGGACGCTTGTAACCCCCTACTGCAAGCGCACCCGACCTTGGAGCAGGACAACACGGAGGCCGCGGGTTTTCCCCTTTTTCTCCCTCTCTTCTACCCCCCTTCGTGCTCCGCCTCGCGCCGACCCATCTGGGCTGGGACACGCGGCGACAATTTACTCGTCGGTCCAGGGCCCCCCTGGGGTCGAAACGCCGACAGTTGGCACGCTGTGACGGAACCTCCCAAGTCATTAGGCCCACCTACAATTCTCCTTGTCCAACAGACATCAGACAACCCTATAGATGTTCCTGAATCACTTGATAAGATCGGTATCTTTATCCTTACCTTTCCAGGAACGTTTCACCCGTCTGACAGACAGTATGTTCATCGGAGATGCGGAATTGCGGAAGTGATTACATAAACTTTACATTTATTGAAAAGTAAGAGTAAGTTGTTTAATACAGACCAGAGTATAAGCGAGTGCAGGAAAGTATTATTACAATACCTGGGAGGTAAAAGCTCCTCCCATTAAGTTCTTTACATAAAAGTTTTTAAGGAGGACCCGGTCCTCCGGCAGCTTCATTCTTGATTATCTTCACTTTTCACCACCTTGGTACAAAAACAACAAAAGTTTGTTGTTTCCTCACCTAAAAACAACGGGGAATAAACCCTGAGTATGGAATTACTCAGCAAGTCTTACCCGACTAAGGAAAAGACTCTCAAGAGTATGTTGGTTATATGGGAGTCAAGGTAAGGCCTTTCAATAATCAAAGACTCTATTTGCAGAATTGCTTACTAAAGTGGATCCTTAAAATCCAATTTTATTGTCAGGTTAAGTAAAATTACCTGCAGCTAGAGTTCTTTCTACCCTAGTTCAATCACTTGACCTGTACTAGCCAATTTCTTATCAACCCTTCATCTTCACTAGATTGCTACATGTAGGGCAGTGACCAAGTCTTCATAACCGCGAAGGTACGGCGATCCGAATCGATTATACTCAGCTGAGGATCTCCAATCACACGACATATGTAGCACTTAACCCTTGCATATGTCAACCCGCCACCAGGTTTCTTAAGACCAGATCAGGTTCACGCAAACCGAGAGCACAGATACACCACCGTCCAGCCTCTTGCCACGGAGGGTACACGCTACTCTCGCCACCGCTCCACGCCCATTTCGTGTTATCTTATTCTGGCCTTAGTCTGCCCGAGGCAAGGCTTACCCATGACGAGGCATGTGACCAGTTAAAGGGTCCTCGATCATCAAGCCTACATCGACAAGGTCCTTAATCGACTCAGACGGAGACACTACACCGAGACTCTCTTTCTCGTGCAAGTCACCCGCCCGGTCTTAGCTTAATCATTTCACCCCAAAGGTTGGTACCTGGCAGAGGTACATCTTTTCCGATGTTGAATCCATCAAGGCCTTTGACAGATTCACCATCAAGTTTTATTTTGAAAACAACCCTCCCACTTTGCCAAACATCTTTTGTAAAACAAATCCTTTTGTTTTGCTAGAGCAATACTAAGCATAATAAAACCTTTTTTAAAACAGGGTATCAAGGAAGGTAATCAATTCCAAGGAAAGTAATGCAGAAATTGTTTTAAGCAATCAACACCTATCACCTAGTGCATCAAGCAAGTGAGAAAGATTTTAAAACACAAGGGGGTGGCAAATGCACCGGGGCTTGCCTTTGTTTATGGGTGAGTCAGGCTCAGATCCACAAATATCGAAGTAGAAACAGTTCTCATCCTGTGTTTCCAAAGGTGGTGGTACTTGCTCTTCAGTGGCTTCCACTTCTTCGTGTTCTAATCATAACCATACATATGTATAAGAATGGATGCCATGGGGTGCTCATGAGAGTGCAAAGATAATATAAACTTATTATCTCAGTCTTGAATACAACTTTCCTTCACGGTACTCCGAGAACTTAGGGTTTCCGGAGTCAGTAAAGGAGTTCACAGGGCAGGGGGGTGTTTTGGGGTGTAGTGATCAAACAAGGTCCAAATCAATTCAAACTCTACCCAAGGATTCTAAATAATGAGGGGAGTTCATATAAAAATTTTGAACATTTTTGGGATTACCATTTATCTTTTAAAAATCCAGAACTACTATCTAAAACTATTTTAAATACCTTAAAATTCCTGATTTAACCCTAAAATCATGAAACTATTTTTATTAAATTCTAGGGAAAATAAGGAGTCTAGAAAAATTAGTTTCATAATTTTACCATTTTTCTACATTTTTCCAGGGATTTCTAAAGTTCTCCTGAAAAAGAAAAAGAAAAATGCTTAACAGTGTTGGGCTTAAACTGGCCCGAGCAGCCCAACGCCACAGGAAACGCGCGCTCGCGCCCGCGCGCGATGGTAGTTTTGCACAGGGGTCCTCGGAGTTCTGGGTAACTGGAAATAAGTTCCTTTACTGTTTTTATGTGTCACTGACGGTTTACAGAAACACCCTCCAACTTCTATTCCTTTACGCGACACGACCCCGACGACGTTCACGCGCTGAGGAGCTCCGGTGAGCATCCATACCGGCCGAATGGGGCTATTACCGGTGCTCCCGAGCAGCGGACATCACATAAGACCTACCCCGAGCTTTTCCCCCAACCCAATTGCACCTAAGTCCAACTGAGAAGCTCTGGCCACGGTGACCGAGAGTATGGCGGCTAATGTGTTGTGTTCCCGGCGATCAGAGGCGGTTTGGTTCGATTAAAGGGGTCGAGGAGCATCACCAACATGTAAGGATGCTAGAACAAGAACGAGAAGGGAATGAGCAGACCTGGGGAAGGCTGACCGTGGTGAGGTTAGTTCACGGTGGCGGAAACCCGAATTGGGGAGAACTGGAAATTCGCGCGTGCTGGTGGATAATCGAGGGTGGGAGCGGGTGCTATAGCTTGGTGATTACATGGCGCAACTGACCTAGCCCTCAATTTATAGGCTCCGGGGGCGGTGGCCTGGGAATTTCGGATGGCGCGGTGGTGGTCGGAGAGTGAAAAGAGTGCTGGCGTGCGTGAGTGCGTGTCTCCGGTCGTGGCGAGGTCACCGGCGACGATGGGACGGCTATAAGGAGTCACGACGACGCGATAGAGAGACTCGGACACGCGGCAGACACAGATATGGCACAATGGCAGTGAGCGGCTTTATCTACGGCGGTGAGCAAGGGGGAATGAATGGCGGCTAGCCAGAGTGGCTTCCTAGTCACCGGCGGCGAAGATATTTTGACCCCGCGACGTTATCGACTTACCCTGAGCGTGAATCATGACGTCGGCGACGCGAATCACGGCGGGGGGGGGGGTCACCGGCGGTGGGATTCGGTCGCTGAGTTCGATCTGATCTGTTTGGTTACTGTACCATGGTGAACACCTCATCAGAGCAGCCTGTCAGCCAAACTTGGAGCATCATTTTCTCTTAATTTCTAATGACAACAATAGTCAAGCTCTGCAGCAAAATTGTAGAGCACTACTCCATGTACAACTTTGTAATATGATGATGCCACAAAAACCCATTGGATTATGCTTGAATTTAAGCTTGAAGTTGATGGCATCAATCTGTTAGTCTGATTTTCAGACTTATTCATCCTGACAGCCCATCTTTGGTTGAGATTTTCTCCAAATTTCTCATAAGAACATGGCTTGCACTCTTAAGCAAAGTTGTTCTCCTATAATTAGGCTACAATTTTGATGTGGTGACCTAGGGCAAAATCTCTTTTGTTTAGAAGTTACAAGGTCTCAAAGATGAGCACAATACACTGAAATTCAGACTTAGAATAGAACCTAATTGAGGTCCATTTTGCATTTAAGTCCAAAATCCAATGTTTGGCTTACAAGTCCACACATTTGTGAACCAAATGATTTAAAATACTTATTTTACTTGGTTTTTGCACTTTAGTCCAAAAGTGGACTACTTTTGCACATAGGTCCCTAGGGTTTGGTTTTAGGGTTTTCCAGGGTTCCAATTAGGGTTTCTGGTATCCCAGGGGTCTAAGTGCAATTCCACTTAGGTCTTGGGATGATTTGGTGACTCTTCCCTTAAAGCTTTTAAGTTTTCTTCATTTGGGTTAAGTTTTACTCCTTTGAGCCTGATTTAGGGTCAGGTTTTCTATCCAGGGTCCTATTTGCAAAACACCAAAAACAATACACTTGTTTGAAATTGTTACCTAGTGAATGCACTCTAGGTGTGTCAAACATATGCAATGCCAATGCTTATGATGTCATGCTCATGTTTTAGTTATAGTAACACCAGGGGTGTTACATCCTTCCCCCCATAAAAGAATCTCGTCCCGAGATTAAAGGTCCTAGGGTGAGTAATGGAAAAGGAAGTGTGTCACATTTTTATTCCCTTATTTCTGGTACAAGGCAGGGCGGTGTGGGGGTTCATTCCTTTATTCCAAGAACTATATACTTTACAAATTACATGAGGCTAGAAAGCCTGGGAAATTCTTATTTAAAAAGTCTTGAGTTTCCCACGTAGCCTCTTCCTCAGAATGTTGGTTCCATTGTATCTTATAGAATTTGAGAGTTTTTCTCCGGGTAATCCTATCCTTTTGATCCAGAACTCGAATAGGATGTTCCGAGTATGTTAAATCTGGTTCCAGGACAACATCTGTCACTTCAATGCTTCGATCGGGAACCCGAAGACACTTCTTCAATTGCGACACATGGAACACATTATGGATAGCAGACAGAATTTCGGGGAGCTGCAGTCGATATGCCACTGGTCCACATTGCTCAAGTACCGGGAATGGACCAATGTACCTGGGTGCAAGTTTCCCTTTAACCCCGAAACGCGATACTCCCTTCTTGGGTCACGAAGGACTTGTTGGGCGTCACCCTCATACCTGAGACGACGATGCAGTCCGCCCCTGACGTGACAACATCACCACCTGTCGACCAAGAGGTACTGACCGACTCCCGTTTCATGCCTTTTGGATTCGGCCTTGACCCACCAAGCGACCCCGCTTTGGTGGAAGCCTTCATAGAGGCATGCACCAACCCTCCGGGGTATCATATGCGGTCACCCTGGGACCGGCTGACGACCGTCTCGACCTACGGACCCTCGAGTTCCGAGGAAGATGACGAGCCCGACTTTGGTTTGGATTTCTCCAGGCTCGGTAACCCCAGTGCCATGCGGGACTTCATGACCGCATGCGACTACTGCCTTTCTGATTGTTCCGACGGTAGCCACAGCTTCGGCGACAGGGACAGCGACCCAAGTCGTGAATGTTTCCACGTCGATCTAGGGGGTCCCGACGAAGGCAACCATCTTGGTATACCAGAAAACGGTGATCCCCCTAGGCCTGCGCCTCGCGTTGACAACCTTTGGGAGCTAGCTATGGTCCCAGTCCCTGCGGGGGGTTAGGACGCACAGCTCAAGCAAATCCGCGAGATGCAGGCCAGGCTCGACGAGGGGGGCAGGAACACTTGAGCCGCTCCGCCGGAACATCAGGCAGGAATGGGTAGACCAAGCTCCGGCCGGAGAAGCGCGTCATCTATCCCAGGGCATCTAGCTCCGCATCGCCGACAACGTCAGGGCAAGGCCACCACCGGCTTCCAGTGGGGTCGGCCAGAACCTGGCTGCAGCAGCGATACTTCTCCGCGCAATGCCGGAACCATCAACCACCGAAGGGCGGCGAATCCGGGGAGAGCTCAAGAATCTCCTGGAGGATGCCGCGGTCCGACAGGCCGAGAGCTCTGCCTCCCGAAGGCAGGGATACCCCTCGGAGCACTGTGCTGTGACTTCTCGATTCGTGTGGGAAGCCTCGGTCCACACTGGGCGCACGCGCAACACAACGCCTACAGCCCCGGGACGCCTCGGCAACGAGCACCACCACCGCAACCATCGAGCCCGCCTCGACGAGAGGGTGCACCGAGGCTACCACCCCAGGCGTGGGGGACGCTACGACAGCGGGGAGGATCGGAGCCCCTCGCCCGAACCACCCGGCCCGCAGGCTTTCAGCCGAGCCATACGACGGGCGCCGTTCCCGACCCGGTTCCGAACCCCGACTACCATCACAAAGTACTCGGGGGAGACAAGGCCGGAACTGTGGCTCGCGGACTACTGGCTAGCTGCCAACTAGGTGGAACGGACGATGACAACCTCGTCATCCGCAACCTCCCCCTGTTCCTCTCCGACTCCGCTCGGGCCTGGCTGGAGCATCTGCCTCCGAGGCAGATCTCCAACTGGGACGACCTGGTCCAAGCCTTCGCCGGTAATTTCTAGGGCACGTATGTGCGCCCTGGGAACTCCTGGGATCTCCGAAGCTGCCGCCAGCAGCCGGGAGAGTCTCTCCGGGACTACATCCGGCGATCCTCAAAGCAGCGCACTGAGCTGCCCAACGTCACCGACTCGGATGTCATTGGCGCGTTCCTCGCAGGCACCACCTGCCGCGACCTGGTGAGCAAGCTGGGTCGCAAGACCCCCACCAGGGCGAGCGAGCTGATGGACATCGCCACCAAGTTCGCTTTTGGCCAGGAGGCGGTTGAGGCCATCTTCCGGAAGGACAAGCAGCCCCAGGGCCGCCAGCCGGAAGATGTTCCCGAGGCGTTCGCTCAGCGTGGCACCAAGAAGAAAGGCAAGAAGAAGTCGCAAGCGAAACGTGACGCCGCCGACGCGGACCTTGTCGCCGCCGCTGAGTACAAGAACCCTCAGAAACCTCCCGGAGGCGCCAATCTATTCGACAAGATGCTTAAGGAGCCGTGCCCCTATCATCAGGAACCCGTCAAGCACACCCTTGAGGAATGCGCCATGCTTCGACGTCACTTTCACAGGGCCGGGCCACCTGCGGAGGGTGGCAGGGCCCCCCACGACGACAAGAAGGAGGATCACCAGGCAGAGGAGTTCCCCGAGGTCCGCGACTGCTTCATGATCTACGGTGGGCCAGTGGCGAATGCCTCGGCTCGGCACCGCAAGCAAGAGCATCGGGAGGTCTGCTCGGTAAAGGTGGTGGCGCCAGTCTACCTAGACTGGTCCGACAAGCCCATCACCTTCGACTAGGGCGATCACCCTGACTGCGTGCCGAGCCCAGGGAAATATCCGCTCGTTGTCGACCCCGTCATCGGCAATGTCAGGCTCACCAAGGTCCTCATGGACGGAGGCAGTAGCCTCAACATCATCTACGCCGAGACCCTCGAGCTCCTGCAGATCGATCTTTCCTCGGTCCGGGCCGGCGTGGCGCCTTTTCACGGGATCATCCCCGGGAAGCGCGACCAACCCCTCGAACGACTCGATCTGCCCGTCTGCTTCGGGACTCCCTCCAACTTCAGAAGGGAAACCCTCACGTTCGAAGTGGTCGGGTTTCGAGGAACCTACCACACGGTACTGGGGAGGCCATGCTACGCCAAGTTCATGGCCGTCCCCAACTACACCTACCTCAAGCTCAAGATGTCGGGCCCCAACGGGGTCATCACCGTCGGCCCCACGTACCGACACGCGTACGAATGCGACGTAGAGTGCGTGGAGTACGCCGAGGCCCTCGCCGAATCCGAGGCCCTCATCGCCGACCTGGAGAGCCTCCCCAAGGAGGCGCCAGACGTGAAGCGCCATGCCGGCAACTTTGAGCCAGCGGAGACGGTTAAGTCCGTCCCTCTCGACCCCAGCAACGACGCCTCCAAGCAGATCCGGATCGGCTCCGAGCTTGACCCCAAATAGGAAGCAGTGCTCGTCGACTTTCTCCACGCAAACGCCAAAGTTTTCGCGTGGAGTCCCTCGGACATGCCTGGCATACCGAGGGATGTCGCCGAGCACTCGCTGGATATCTGAGCTGGAGCCCGACCCGTGAAGCAACCTCTGCGCCGATTCGATGAAGAAAAGCGCAGGGCCATAGGCGAGGAGATCCACAAGTTGATGGCCGCAGGGTTCATCAAAGAGGTATTCCATCCCGAATGGCTTCCCAACCCCGTGCTTGTGAGAAAGAAAGGAGGGAAATGGCGGATGTGTGTAGACTACACTGGTCTAAACAAAGCATGCCCAAAAGTTCCCTATCCTCTGCCTCGCATCGATCAAATCGTGGATTCCACTGCGGGATGCGAAACCCTGTCTTTCCTCGATGCCTACTCAGGGTATCACCAAATCAGGATGAAAGAGTCCGACCAGCTCGCGACTTCTTTCATCACACCTTTTGGCATGTACTGCTATGTTACTATGCCATTTGGTTTGAGGAATGCGGGTGCGACGTACCAAAGGTGCATGAACCACGTGTTCGGCGAACACATTGGTCGAACGGTCGAGGCTTATGTCGATGACATCGTAGTCAAGACGAGGAAAGCCTCCGACCTCCTTTCCGACCTTGAAATGACATTCCGGTGTCTCAAGGCAAAGGGCGTAAAACTCAATCCCGAGAAGTGTGTCTTCGGAGTCCCCCAAGGCATGCTCTTAGGATTCATCGTCTCCGAGCGGGGCATCAAGGCCAACCCGGAGAAAATCGCGGCCATCACCAACATGGGGCCCATCAAGGACTTGAAAGGCGTACAGAGGGTCATGGGATGCCTTGCGGCTCTGAGCCGTTTCATCTCGCGCCTCGGTGAAAGAGGCCTACCTCTGTACCGCCTCTTAAAAAAAGCTGAGTCCTTCGCGAGCGTGCTGGCGTCATGCGTTTGCTTGAGATTGGCGTGTTGCGGAGAGGCGACGCTCGCCTTCGTCTCAGACGCGAGATCGATGCCCGACGCGCCCTCCGTTGGGGCGCCGGCGCCGTCGACTCGCTTGACAGCCAACGAGGTGCCGCTTCCCGCTTGGCCTTGGTTGCCCCGCCTCCTCCTCCATCGACGGGGGAGGGGATGGGACAAGCCCGAATGTCGTCCTTCCACCATGTGGGGAAGGCATCGTCGATTTCCCCGCCGGCGAGCGGGTTGTCGACCGCCATTGTCGCTGTCGTGCGGCGGGGGAAGGAGTATCATGTCGTAGCTGCCGTCGAGGGACATGAACTCAAGATTCCCGAAACGGAGCACCGTCCCGGGCTGGAAAGGTTGCTGGAGACTGCCCATCTGGAGCTTGACGGGAAGCTGTTCGTCAACACGCAGCAGGCCCCTACCTGGCGCGCCAACTGTCGGTGTTTCGAAACCCAGGGGGTCCCTAGACCGACGAGTGAATCGTTGCCGCATGCCCCAGCCCAGATGGGTCGACGCGAGGCGGAACGCGAAGGGGGGAAAGGATGCAGCCGGAGGGAGGCAGGCATGAGAGAGTGGATGCCGTGGCCTTCGTGTTAGCCCCGCGCCTGAGTCGGGTGCGCTTGCAGTAGGGGGATACAAGCGTCCACGCGGGAGTGGGAGCGAGCGGCCTTGCGCGAGCGCCGTCCCGTCCTTCTCCGCGCGGGCCAACCAACCCTCGTAAGAGGGCCCTGGTCCTCCCTTTTATAGGTGTAAGGAGAGGATCTAGGTGTACAATGGGGAGTGTAGCAATGTGCTAACGTGTCTAGCGGTGGAGAGCTAGCGCCCTAAGTACATGCCATCGTGGCAGCCGGAGAGGTCTTGGCACCCAATTCACGTGGTGTCGTGGCTGTCGGAGGAGTGCTGGAGCCTGGCGGGAGGACAGCTGTTGGGGCTGTCGAGTCCTTGCTGACGTCCTCTTGCTTCCATAAGGGGGCTGAGAGCCGCCGTCGTCACAGGGCATGCGGGGCGCCATCATTACTCGCATGGTGGAGCGAGCCGGATGGGACGCCGGTCTGGTTCCCCGTAGCCCGAGTCAGCTCGGGGTAGGGTAATGATGGCGCTTCCTGTTTACGTGGTCGGTCCGTGCCCTAGGCCGGGCAAGGTGGAGGTTCCTCCGAGGTCGAGGTCGAGGTCGAGCCCCCGGGTCGGGTGAGGCGGAGTTCGTCGTCTTCCGGGGCTGAGCCCATGTCCGAGCCCTGGGGTCGAGCGAGGCGGAGTTTGCCGTCTTCCGGGGCTGAGCCCGAGTCCGAGCCCTGGGTCGGGCAGAGCAGACTTCGCCGTCTTCCGGGGCTGAGCCCGAGTCCGAGCCCTGGGTCGGGCGGAGCGGAGTTCGCCGTCTTCCAGGGCTGAGCCCGAGTCCGAGCCCTGGGTCGGGCGGAGCGGAGTTCGCTGTCTTCTGGGGCTGAGCCCGAGTCCGAGCCCTGGGTCAGGCGGAGCAGAGTTCGCCATCTTCTGGGGCTGAGCCCGAGTCCGAGCCCTGGGTCGGGCGGAGCGGAGTTCGCCATCTTCCGGGGCTGAGCCCGAGTCCGAGCCCTGGGTTGGGTGGAGCGGAGTTCAACGTCTTCCGGGGCTGAGCCCGAGTCCAAGCCCTGGGTCGGGCGGAGCGGAGTTCGCCGTCTTCCGGGGCTGAGCCCGAGTCCGAGCCCTGGTCGAGCGAGGCGGAGTTTCCTAAGACGCCCGAGGCCGGCCTTGGCTGCTGTCAGCCTCACTCTGTCGGGTGGCTCAGTAGTCAGAGCGGCGCAGGTGGCGCTGTCCTCTTGTCAGACCGGTCAGTAGAGCGGCGAAGTGACTGCGGTCACTTTCGGCTCTGTCGACTGGTGGGCGTGCGTCAGGATAAAGGTGTCAGGCCACCTTTGCATTAAATGCCCCTGCGATTTGGTCGGTCGGCGTGGCGATGTGGCCAAGGTTGCTTCTCGGTGAAGACTGGGCCTCGGGCGAGCTGACAGTGTGCCCGTGGCTGGAGGGGGTCCTCGGGCGAGACGTAGGTTCTCCGGGGTCGGCTTCCCTTGCCCGAGGCTAGGCTCGGGCGAGGCACGATCGTGTCCCTTGAATGGACCGATCCTTGATTTAATCGCACCCATCAGGCCTTTGCAGCTTTGTGCTGATGGGGGTTACCAGCTGAGATTTAGGGGTCTTGAGGGTACCCCTAATTATGGTCCCCGACAATACCTTTGACTATTTGCAAAAAGACTTTGAAAAGAATTTCCAAAAGAATTTGCAAAAACAAAACAAGTGGTGCAAATGTGGTCCAAAATGTTAAAAGAAAGAAAGCAATCCATGCATATCTTATGAAAGTTTATATTGGTTTCACTCCAAGCAACCTTTGCACTTACCTTATGCAAACTAGTCCAATTCTGCACTTTTATATTTGCTTTGGTTTATGTTGGCATCAATCACCAAAAAGGGGGAGACTGAAAGGGAAATAGGGTCAAACCTTTTCCTAAATAAATTTTGGTGGTTGAATTGCCCAACACAAACAATTGGACTAACTAGTTTGCTCTAGATTATAAGTTCTACAGGTGCCAAAGGTTCAACACAAACCAATAAAAATTCCAAGAAAGGGTTCAAATAGAAAGGAGCAAAACCAACCGAAGGCTGCCCTGGTCTGGCGCACTGGACAGTGTCCGGTGCACCAGGGAGATCAACTCCGAACTTGCCACCTTCGGGTTTCTGGAAATCGCTCTCCGCTATAATTCACCAGACTGTCCGGTGCACCACCGGACTGTCCGGTGTGCCAGCGGGAGCAATGACTACTGTGCCAACGGTCGTCTGCAAAACCTACAGGAACAGTGCATAGGGCGGACTGTGCGCGCAAAGTCAGAGCAGGCGCCAGAAGGCGCACCAGACAGTGAACAGAACCTGTCCGGTGCACCACCGGACTGTCCGGTGGCCCAGCTGTCAGAAGCTCCAACGGTCGAACCCTAATGGTTGGGTGACGTGGTTGGCGCACCGGACAGTATCCGGTGACGCACTGGACTGTCCGGTGCGCCCGTCGACTGCAGCCATTCCCAACGGCCACTTTGGTGGTTGGGGCTATAAATACCTCCCAGCCACCACACTTCAAGGCATCCAAGTTTTCAGCCATTGCATTCAATACAAGAGCTCTAGACTTCACTCCAAGACACAAACAAGAGATCAAATCCTCTCCCAAGTCCAAAGATCACTCCAAACATTTAGTGACTAGTGAGAGAGAGATATTTGTGTTCATTTGAGTTCTTGTCGCTTGGATCGCTTTTCTTATTCCTCTCTCTTGTTCTCAACACACTTGTAATCAACGCAAGAGACACCAAGTTGTGGTGGTCCTTGTGAGGGGTCTAAGTGACCTGTTGATTAAGGAGAAAAGCTCACTCAGTCTAGGTGACCGTTTGAGAGAGGGAAAGGGTTGAAAGAGACCCGGTCTTTGTGACCACGTCAACGGGGAGTAGGTTTGCAAGAACCGAACCTCAGTAAAACAAATCACCGTGTCACTCTCTTCATTTGCTTGTGATTTGTTTTTGCCCTCTCTTTCGAACTCGATTTTAATTCTAACGCTAACCCCGGCTTGTAGTGTGTGCTTAAGTTTATAATTTTTAGATTCCGCCTATTCACCCCCCCCCCCTCTAGGCGACTTTCAATATGGCAGATGGTTCAACTAAAAAACGTGATTCAAATGAACATTAGAACCGCGAATGTCCCAACTCCGCAAGGTCTCTGTCCTCGGCACGTATCTCCCTACAATCTTTGAGGCCTCAGCCTCCACTTCACGTCCGACCCCGCAGATCCAAGGCGAAGGCAGGACTTCGCACCAACTGATCGCCCAAGGACGGCATCCTGTGAGGGCATACTTCACCAAGTACCCATCCATGCGCCAAGGGCCATAATCCATATCCAATGAATTCTTCAACAAGATCGCGCCCGCTACTCATGCGGACAGTGTAACGAAGGGCCCCTTCGTCCTCATCATCCTCCGCCACCTCGAACGGCAGGAACGCCACATAACAGTGAGAGCACATGATGGTGGCAGGGAGACCAGGAAGATCTTCAACTTCCCCTCCAGAGACATAAAACCAATAGTCCCACCAGTTGCCCCACTTGTTGCGAGCACAAGGGACTATTTCCACAACTTTCGCTGAAGTCTTCCCAGTCCTCGGTGTGACGGTGCAAGATCCAAATTGAGCAATCTTATTTCTTATTTTATTCTTTTGCCAATGCAGACAATAGTTCTTGGTGAAGACTTCCACAGACGGCTGACCACCGTACAACGCAACCGCCCACACATACTTCGCTAGGGCAACAACGGTGTTGGGTGTCAACTGGTGGACCTGCACACCAAATCTCCGCAAAACCTCCACCACAAAACGATGCGTCGGGAGGCGAAGACCGGCAAGAAAAAACGCCTCGAACACAACTAATTCGCCCTCAGGCTCAGGGATCTCCTCGGCGCCCGGAACCCGCCCAACATCGTCACCGAAGTATCCAAGCTGCTGCATCTCCTGCAAGCGAACCAAGGAAATCCTCGAGGTGCCGAACTCCACGGTGTGGCCCAGCTGCAACTCTGTCGCCACCAAACCACTTGGGGTTTCCTCGGACGACGGACCAGCCGACGACGCACTCGCAACAGATGAAGAAAAGACATTGCTACATACCGTCAACGGCGGCGTGCGGTCTGCTTGACGCGGGCCAGGTTTCCAAAGAAGGAGGGCAGGCGAGCGGGTTGGAAAAAGGTAGGGTTTCCACAGTTGGCGCACGCAATGGGTAAGAGATAGCCCTGGCTGTGCTGCCTCCTTTTATAGACAGGATGCGACACTTCAGGAAACCCGTAGTCCAACAGTAACACGTCCATCAACGGTCATTTCAAAAAAACCCATGGGACCACTTCAAGCGAGGGCAGCGTCTCCACCATCTAGCGACGTCTTCGGCACCAGATGACTTCGTCAAACTGGCCCCTCGGAGGGCAAATGTTGGGGCGAAGGCGAACACGCTACCCTTTGCTGATGCCTTTGTCGTCCCGCCGCACTGACGCAGACCACATCCACAGCGCGCCCGAGCATGCCGGAGGCACCGATCGGATGAAGACCGGCACGGAGGCCCCTTTGTCCTCTCCATGGCAAGGCGAAGGATCTGTCCAAGTCTGCTAGTCCCGTGCCCTCACCGCGGTCAGGAGGCCCAGGTGGGATTCGGCCCACTATGACGGGCCCCACGCGGATAAGTGTATTACGGGCCGCGTCTGTAATAGCCTTTTCTGTAATGACAGTCTGTAACCTCCACTTGTGGGAATATTCTGGGGATAAACCGTGTGCTCGAGGGCAGGAACGTCTTTGGCAAGGGACGGGTGGCCGCTCGAGTACCTATAAATACCCCCGTACAGTGCCCATGAGAGGGCAGATTAACAGAGCTATTGGCATTCCCTGTTGAACTTTGCCAACACTCTCTCCATTTTCCCATTGGATCTACTTGCCCAGAAAAGCAAGTGCCAACAATTGATTCGATTGTTGATGATTAATCGGTCGTAGTCCTCTATGTATATATAGATGGGAGGTCTAGACCCGTTACAATCCGTATCACGAGCTAAATCTACGGTTTTAGCTAACAAATCCCGCAAGAAACATGGAACCCTAATTAATTTTGCGCGCGCGGACCGTCCGCACCACCAGTATGGATCGTTCGACCCTAGAGCCGGACCACTCGGCTGTCTATTTTGGCACCCAACAAGCATCCATTCACGAGAAGCCTGAATAGTGTGGTACCGCGATGCAAAATATGCATGCATGGTAGGACATACACTCCACTGGACCCAGCAAATCCAGAGCCATATACTTAGGTATCCTGTCTGATCCAAATAAGCCATTATTTCACTGTCTGGTTAGGCTATCTCCAGCAGCTTATCTATCCTCATATCCATTTTTAAACATCACTCTACGAATCGTATAACATACAGTGTAAAACAATATTTTAGGTGACCATATTTATGAACTGCTAGACACAGTCTAACATAGCGTTGGGTACCTGAAAACATGGTACCCAAAGAAGGCTCAAAGGCCTCCCAAAACTGGTCCACAAACCTGGGTGGCCCGCCTAGTTAACAAATCGACAGGAAGGACCGAAAGGCCGTCCAAGGACGGTTCGCCAAGCCGACTGGCCCGACGAACTAACGTCTGCCAATCAACTTAGCGAGGCGGGACTTCCGACCAACCTGCTCGCCAAGCAACCTAGCGAGACGAGACTGTCGACCAACCTGCTCGCCGAGCAATCCAGTGAGGCGAGGCTACCGAGAAACCTGTCTACCTAGCAACTTAACAAGACAACAGCCGACCTAGTACTATCAAGCTACGTCGACACGATGGGACATCACCGAGCCATGCCCCGACTGTGGAAGCGATATCGTGGGGTCTCTATCAAGCACGATGTCGGATACGTATCCTCGCTGACCAGTGGGACCGAATGACTCCAGCCGCGGAGACCTCACCATCAGAGTCTCTACATTGACCCATACGCCGTGGGGACAGAGCAATACACCATATCAGGCATACGCCTACGCATGATGAAAGGTGATGCTAAGGGGACGACGAAAGATGAAGTCGTACTTAAGACATCCCCAAGCCACGCCATGGGTTGACTCAAAAGAACCCACCAAACACCACCACGTCTAAATCAGAGTAGCTACAGGAACCCACCGGAAGGTGGACGGGACACGACGCCACACCGGAGGTACGAGAATGCATGCCTCGATGGATGACTCCATAGAAGCTACGAGGCCCAGAAGCACGACCCAACAGATAAGACCATAGTGGTTGCGAGGCCCAGAAGCAAGAGGCTGAACTCGACCCTAGTAGGATACTAGTACGCATTGTAACGTCTACCCTTGGGCTATAAGACAGCAAGACAACCGTCATTCAAGCATCATCCCATATCTTTACGACATCACACAAGCACCCAGCTGTAATACGTTCCAAGCAATACCACAATCAGCGCTGTATTGGACTAGGGCTTCGACCTGTCACACCCAGATTTAAAGGATAAAGTCGGGTGCGTCTCATATGTGCGCGAAGGAAGAACATCACATATAATGACAAAGTGTATAGAGATAAATGTCATAAATATCATAAATGTAATTATTATATAGCGGAAGTCTTACAAAATAAAAGATAAAAATAAAGCGAACTATTTATTATTTCCCCGGCGCCACAAAGCTGACCGGGAGACGCCACCTAGATCAACTCGTATGCTTCATTGTAGGGCGGCTTCTCTTCAACCACCTGCTCTTCACCTGTGGGGTTTATATATCGCAAGAGTGAGCCCACAAAATATCATAGCTCAACAAGTTGTGCGGAATAATGTGCATGAACTCACCAAAGATGAGAGCTCATGTGAAGTGTAAGGCTGATCAATAAATAAAGGTTAAAACTGAGCATTGCTTTTATAAGTTGGTCAAAATTTTAGTAGCAGGTACTAAATGTAAGTAAATAACAAACCATAGTAATAGTAAATTAAAATAATAATAAATCCTAATGCAATGTAAATGACAAATTGAATTTAATTCCATAAGTTAATCATGTGAGTGTCTGAGATGCTCATGACCGTGAGCATGGCTAGTATACCAGTTTTACACTGTACAGAGGTTGCACATCTTTACCCACAAGTCGTGTTACCATTTGTTACGGGGTTGATTGGACCCCATACACCTCTACCAAGGAAGCGAGGCAGGGTACCACTACGAGGCCTTTATAAAGTTCCACTAGCTTCAGAAAACCCGCTAGAGTTTCTAGGAAGCTCCATTGCAGGGATCCCTCGCCTGACTGCTATCGCAGCAAAATCAACCCAAGGACCTCCATACACTGACCACTCCCCTACTGCCCTTGCCCCTATCGGGTAAGGTAGTCCTCCACTAGCTTTCCTAGTTAGTCAGCCAAGGACGTCCCATACCATCCTTATGGTAACACTGTTTTCCCAGGTGGTCCTCCATGTTCCAATTAACATAATGATCTTAACATGAACAATAAATAAGAACTGATAATAAAAGTGTGATCATGAATAATGTATATCCCCATACCCAAGACCACATAAAACAATAGCATATACTACCCAAAAATTCAGTGGCAAAACAAGGTATAAAGATAGTCAAACTAGGGGTAACCTATTGGGTCCCATCAAAATAAACCTATGTAGATCATTATTGTCGGGGACCATAATTAGGGGTACCCTCAAGATCCCTAAATCTCAGCTGGTAACCCCCATCAGCACAAAGCTGCAAAGGCCTGATGGGTGCGATTAAGTCAAGGATCGGTCCATTCAAGGGACATGATCGTGCCTCGCCCGAGCCTAGCCTCGGGCAAGGGAAGCCGATCCCGGAGAACCTATGTCTCGCCCGAGGACCCCCCCCCTCCAGCAAGGGGCACACTATCGGCTCGCCCGAGGCCCAGTCTTCACCAAGAAGCAACCTTGGCCACGTCACCACGCCGACCGACCAAATCGCAGGGGCATTCAATGCAAAGGTGGCCTGACACCTTTATCCTGACGCGCGCCCTCCAGTCGACAGAGCCAAAGTGACCGCAGTCACTTCGCCGCTCTACTGACCGGTCTGACAAGAGTACAGCGCTGCCTGCGCCGCTCCGACTGCTGAGCCACCCGACAGAGTGAGGCTGACAGCAGCCAAGGCCGACCTCGGGCATCATAGGAAACTCTGCCTCGCCCGACCCCAGGGCTCAGACTCGGGCTCAGCCCTGGAAGACGGCGAACTCTGCTCCGCCCGACCCAGGGCTCGGACTCGGGCTCAGCCCCAGAAGATGGCGAACTCTGCTCCGCCTGACCCAGGGCTCGGACTCGGGCTCAGCCCCGGAAGACGGTGAACTCCGCTCCGCCCGACCCAGGGCTCGGATATGGGCTCAGCCCCGGAAGACGGCGAACTCTGCTCCGCCCGACCCAGGGCTCGGACATGGGCTCAGCCCCGGAAGACGGCGAACTCCGCTTCGCCCGACCCAGGGCTCGGACATGGGCTCAACCCTGGAAGACGATGGACTCCGCTTCGTCCGACCCCAGGGCTCGGACTCAGCTCTGGCCTCAGCCGATGGTCTCCGCCTTGCCCGACCCAGGGGCTCGGACTCGACCACGGCCACGGAAGATAGACTCGACCTCGACCTCGGAGGAGCCTCCACATCGCCCAACCTAGGGCGTGGACCGACCACGTCGACAGGAGGCGCCATCATTACCCTACCCCGAGCTGACTCAGGCTACGGGGAACAAGACCGGCGTCCCATCTGGCTCGCTCTGCCAGATAGGCAATGATGGCGCCTCGCACACTCCGTGACGACGGCGGCTCTCGGCGCCCTTACGGAAGCAAGAGGACGTCAGCAAGGACTCGACAGCCCCAACAGCTGTCCTCTCGCCAGGCTCCAGCGCTCCTCCGACGGCCACGACACCACACGAACCGGGTGCTTAAACCTCTCCGGCTGCCACGACGGCATGTACTTAGGGCACTAGCTCTCCTCCGCTAGACACGTAGCACTCTGCTACACCCCCCATTGTACACCTGGATCCTCTCCTTACGCTTATAAAAGGAAGGACCAGGGCCCTCTTACAGAGGGTTGGCCCACGCGGAGAAGGACGAGACGGCGCTCGCGCAAGGCCACTCGCTCCCACTCCCGCGTGGACGCTTGTATCCCCCTACTGCAAGCGCACCCGACTCAGGCGCGGGGCTAACACGAAGGCCGCGGGATCCACTCTCTCACGCCTGCCTCCCTCCGGCTGCTTCCTTTCCCCCCTTCGCGTTCCACCTTGCGTCGACCCATCTGGGCTGGGGCACGCGGCGACATTTCACTCGTCGGTCTAGGGACCCCTCGGGTTTCGAAACACCGACAGTTGGCGCGCCAGGTAGGGGCCTGCTGCGTGTTGACGAACAGCTTCCCGTCAAGCTCCAGATGGGCAGTCTCTAGCAACCTTTCCAGCCCGGGACGGTGCTCCGTTTCGGGAATCTTGAGTTCATGTCCCTCGATGGCAGCTACGACATGATACTCCTTCCCCCGCCGTGCGACAGCGACAATGGCGGTCGACAACCCGCTCGCCGGCGGGGAAATCGACGACCCCTTCCCCACGTGGTGGAAGGACGACATTCGGGCTTGTCCCGTCCCCTCCCCCGCCGACGGAGGAGGAGGCGGGGCAACCAAGGCCATGCGGGAAGCGGCACCTCATTGGCTGTCGAGCGAGTCAACGGCGCCGACGCCCCAACGGAGGGCGCGTCGGGCATCGATCTCGCGTCTAAGACGAAGACGAGCGCCACCTCCCCGCAACGCGTCAGTCTCAAGCAAACGCACGACGCCAGCACGCTCACGAAGGACTTACTGGGCGTCACCCTCGTACCTGAGACGACGGTGCAGTCAGTCCCGGACACGACCTCGACACCGACCGTCAATCGAAAGGTACCGACCGATTCCCATCTCATGACTTTTGGATTCGGCCTCGACCCACCAAGCGACTCCGCTTCGGTGAGCACTTTCATAGAGGCGAGTCCAAACCCCCGGGGGTATCGTGTGCGGTCGCCTTGGGACCGACTGACGGCTGACTCGACCTACGAGTCCTCGGGGTCCGAGGAAGATGGCGAGCCCGACATCTGTTGGGATTTCTCCGAACTTGGTAACCCCAGTGCCGTGCGGGACTTCATGACCGCATGTGACTACTGCCTTTCTGACTGTTCCGACGGCAGCCGCGGCCTCGACGATGAGGACCGCGGCCCAAGTCGTGAATGTTTCCACGTTGATCTAGGGGGTCCCGGCGAAGGCAACCATCTTGGTATGCCGGAAAACGGTGATCCCCCTAGGTCTGCGCCTCGCGTTGACATCCTTCGGGAGCTAGCTGTGGTCCCCGTCCCGGCGGGGGGTCCTGACCCACAGCTCGAGCAAATCAGTGAGAGGCAGGCCAGGCTCGACGAGTGGGCAGGAACGCTTGTGTCGATCCGCCGGGACGTCGGGCAGGAATGGGCGATCCAACCCCCGGCCGGAGAAGCGCGTCATCTCCCCCAGGACATCCAGCACCGCATCGCCGACGACGTCAGGGTGAGGCCACCGCCGGATTCTAGCAAAGTCGGCCAAAACCTGGCTGCAGCAGCAATGCTTCTCCGCGCGATGCCGGAGCCATCAACCACCGAAGGGCGGCGTATCCAAGGAGAGCTCAAGAACCTCCTGGAGGACGCCGCGGTCCGATGGGCCAAAAGCTCTGCCTCCCGAAGGCAGGGGTTCCACCTGGAACATCGCGCCGCGTCTTCCCGATTCATGCGGGAAGCCTCAGTCCACTCCGGGCGCACGCGCAACACGGCGCCTGTGGCCCCGGGTCGCCTCGGCAACGAGCGCCATCATCACGACCGTCAGGCCCACCTCGACGACAGGACGCGCCGAGGCTACCGCCCCAGGCGTGGGGGACGCTACGACAGCGGGGAGGATCGGAGTCCTTCGCCCGAACCACCCGGTCCGCAGGCTTTCAGCCGCGCCATACGATGGGCACCGTTCCCGACCCGGTTCCGAACCACGACTACTATCACGAAGTACTCGGGGGAGACGAGACCGGAACTGTGGCTCGCAGACTATCGGCTGGCCTGCCAACTGGGTGGAATGGACGATGACAACCTCATCATCCGCAACCTCCCCCTGTTCCTCTCCGACACCGCTCGAGCCTGGCTAGAGCACCTGCCCCCTGGGCAGATCTCCAACTGGGACGACCTGGTCCAAGCTTTCGCCGGCAATTTCCAGGGCACATACATGCGCCCTGGGAACTCCTGGGATCTTCGGAGCTGCCGCCAGCAGCCGGGAGAGTCTCTCCGGGACTACATCCGGCGATTCTCGAAGCAGCGCACGGAGCTGCCCAACGTCACCGATTCAGATGTCATCGGCGCGTTCCTCGCCGGCACCACCTGCCGCGACCTGGTGAGCAAGCTGGGTCGCAAGACCCCCACCAGGGCGAGCGAGCTGATGGACATCGCCACCAAGTTCGCCTCTGGCCAGGAGGCGGTTGAGGCCATTTTCCGGAAGGACAAGCAGCCCCAGGGCCACCCACCGGAAGATGCTCCCGAGGCGTCAACTCAGCGCAGCGCCAAGAAGAAGGGCAAGAAGAAGTCGCAAGCGAAGCGCGACGCAGCCGACGTGGACCTTGTCGCCGCCGCCGAGCACAAGAACCCTCGGAAACCTCCCGGAGGTGCCAACCTCTTCGACAAGATGCTCAAGGAGCCGTGCCCCTATCATCAGGGGCCCGTCAAGCACACCCTCGAGGAGTGTGCCATGCTTCGACGACACTTCCACAACGCCGGGCCACCCACGGAGGGTGGCAAGGCCCTCGACGACGCAAAGGAGGAAGATCACAAGGCAGGAGGGTTCCCCGAGATCCGCAACTGCTTCATGATCTACGGCGGGCAAGTGGCGAACGCCTCGGCTCGGCACCGCAAGCAAGAGCGTCGGGAAGTCTGCTCGGTAAAGGTGGCGGCGCCAGTCTACCTAGACTGGTCCGACGAGCCCATCACCTTTGACCGGGCCGACCATCCAGACTACGTGCTGAGCCCGAGGAGATACCCACTCATCGTCGACCCCATCATCGGCAACGTCGGGCTCACCAAGGTCCTCATGGACGGAGGCAGCAGCCTCAACATCATTTACGCCGAGACCCTCGGGCTCCTGCGGATTGATCTGTCCTCGGTCCGGGCAGGCGCTGCGCCTTTCCACGGGATCGTCCCCGGGAAGCGCGTTCATCCCCTCAGACAACTCGACCTACCCGTCTGCTTCGGGATGCCCTCCAACTTTCGAAAGGAGACCCTCACGTTCGAAGTGGTCGGGTTTCAAGGAACCTACCACGCAGTGCTGGGAAGGTCATGCTACACCAAGTTCATGGCCGTCCCCAACTACACCTACCTCAAGCTCAAGATGTCGGGCCCCAACGGGGTCATCACCGTCGGGCCCACGTACCGACACGCATACGAATGCGATGTGGAGTGCGTGGAGTACGCCGAGGCCCTCGCCGAATCCGAGGCCCTCATCGCTGACCTGGAGAGCCTCTCTAGGGAGGCGCCCAACGTGAAGCGCCACGCCAGCAACTTCGAACCAGCGGAGACGGTCAAGTCCGTCCCTCTCGACCCCAGCAACGACGCCTCCAAGCAGATCCGGATCGGTTCCGAGCTTGACCCCAAATAGGAAGCAGTTCTCGTCGACTTTCTCCACGCGAACGCCGACGTTTTCGCGTGGAGTCCCTCGGACATGCCCGGCATACCGAGGGAAGTCGCCGAGCACTCTCTGGATATTCGAGCTGGGGCCCGACCCGTGAAGCAACCTCTATGCCGATTCGACGAAGAAAAGCGCAGAGCCATAGGCGAGGACATCCACAAGCTACTGGCGGTAGGGTTCATCAAAGAGGTATTCTATCCCGAATGGCTTGCCAACCCTGTGCTTGTGAGAAAGAAAGGGGGGAAATGGCGGATGTGTGTAGACTACACTGGTCTAAACAAAGCATGTCCGAAGGTTCCCTACCCTCTGCCTCGCATCGATCAGATCGTGGATTCCACTGCTGGGTGCGAAACCCTGTCTTTCCTCGATGCCTACTCCGGGTATCACCAGATCAAGATGAAAGAGTCCGACCAGCTGGCGACTTCATTCATCACACCCTTCGGCATGTACTGCTATGTTACAATGTCGTTTGGTTTGAGGAATGCGAGGGCGACGTACCAGCGATGCATGAACCATGTGTTCGGCGAACACATCGGCCGAATGGTCGAGGCCTACGTCGATGACATCGTAGTCAAGACGAGGAAGGCCTCCGACCTCCTTTCCGACCTTGAAGCGACATTCCGATGTCTCAAGGCAAAAGGCGTGAAGCTTAATCCCGAAAAGTGTGTCTTCGGGGTCCCCCAAGGCATGCTCTTGGGGTTCATCGTCTCCGAGCGGGGCATCGAAGCCAACCCGGAGAAGATTGCAGCCATCACCAGCATGGGGCCAATCAAGGACTTGAAAGGCATACAGAGGGTCATGGGATGTCTCGCGGCTCTAAGCCGCTTCATCTCCCGCCTCGGCGAAAGAGGTCTGCCTCTGTACCGCCTCTTAAAAAAAGCTGAGTGCTTCACTTGGACTCCCGAGGCCGAGGAAGCCCTCAGGAACCTGAAGGCGCTCCTCACGAACGCGCCCATCTTGGTGCCCCCCGCTGCCGGAGAAGCCCTCTTGATCTACGTCGCCGCAACCACCCAGGTGGTTAGCGCCGCGATCGTGGTTGAGAGACGAGAAGAAGGGCATGCATTGCCCGTCCAGAGACCAGTCTACTTCATCAGTGAGGTACTATCCGAGACCAAGATCCGCTACCCACAAATCCAGAAGCTGCTGTACGCGGTGATCCTGACACGGCGGAAGTTGCGACACTACTTCGAGTCTCATCCGGTGACTGTGGTGTCATCCTTCCCCTTGGGAGAGATCATCCAGTCCCGTGAGGCCTCGGGTAGGATTGCGAAGTGGGCGGTGGAGATCATGGGCGAGACGATCTCTTTCGCCCCTCGGAAGGCCATCAAGTCCTAGGTCCTAGCGGACTTCGTGGCTGAATGGGCCGACACCCAGCTCCCGACGGCTCCGATCCAACCGGAGCTCTGGACCATGTTTTTCGATGGGTCGCTGATGAAGACGGGGGCCGGCGCAGGCCTCCTCTTCGTCTCGCCCCTCGGAAAGCACCTACGCTACGTGCTACGCCTCCACTTCCCGGCGTCCAACAACGTGGCTGAGTACGAGGATCTGGTAAACGGGTTGCGAATCGCCATCGAGCTAGGGGTCCGATGCCTCGATGCTCGCGGTGACTCACAGCTCGTCATTGACCAAGTCATGAAGAACTCCCGCTGCCGTGACCCGAAGATGGAAGCCTACTGTGATGAGGTTCGGCGCCTGGAAGACAAGTTCTACGGGCTCGAGCTCAACCACATCGCCCGACGCTACAACGAGACTGCGGACGAGCTGGCTAAAATAGCCTCAGGACGGACAACAGTTCCCCGGACATATTCTCCCGAGACCTGCATCAACCCTCCATCAAGACCGAGGACACGCCCGAGCCCGAGGCACCTTCGGCTCCTCCTCAGGCACCTTCGGCTCCTCCCGAGGCACCCTCGGCCCAGTCCGAGGTACCCTCGACACGGTCCAAGGTACCCTCGGCTCAGCCTGAGGTACCCTCGGCCCCCGAGGGTGAGGCACTGCGCGTCGAGGGGGAGCCGGGCGAGGTCACGCCTAATCAAAACTGGCAGACCCCGTACCTGCAATATCTCCACCGAGGAGAGCTGCCCCTCGACCAAGCCGAGGCTTGGCGGTTGGCGCGGCGCGCCAAGTCTTTCGTCTTGCTGGGAGATAGGAAGGAGCTCTACCACCGCAGCCCCTCAGGCATCCTCCAGCGATGCATTTCCATCACCGAAGGCCAGCAGCTCTTGCAAGAGATACACTCGGGGGCTTGCGGCCATCACGCAGCACCTCGAACCCTCGTTGGAAACGCCTTCCGACAAGGATTCTACTGGCCGACGGCGGTGGCCGACGCTACTAGAATTGTCCGCACCTGCGAAGGGTGTCAATTCTACGCGAGGCAGACCCACCTGCCCGCTCAGGCTCTACAGTCCATACCCATCACCTGGCCGTTTGCTGTGTGGGGTCTGGACCTTGTTGGCCCCTTGCAGAAGGCACCCGGGGCCTACACGCACCTGTTGGTCGCCATCGACAAATTCTCCAAGTGGATCGAGGTCCGACCCCTAAACAGCATCAGGTCCGAACAGGCGGTGGTGTTCTTCACCAACATCATCCATCGTTTTGGGGTCCCGAACTCCATCATTACCGACAACGGCACCCAGTTCACTGGCAGAAAGTTCCTGGACTTCTGCGAGGATCACCACATCCGAGTGGACTGGGCTGCCGTGGCACACCCCATGACGAATGGGCAAGTGGAGCGGGCCAACGGCATAATCCTGCAAGGAATCAAGCCTCGGATCTACAACGACCTCAACAAGTTCGGCAAGCGGTGAACGAAGGAACTCCCCTCGGTGGTCTGGAGTCTGAGGACAACGCCGAGCCGAGCCACGGGCTTCACACCGTTCTTTCTAGTCTATGGGGCCGAGGCCATCTTGCCCATAGACTTGGAATACGGTTCCCCGAGGGCGAGGGCCTACACCGACCAAAGCAACTGAGCTAACCGAGAAGACTCACTGGACCAGCTGGAGGAGGCTCGGGACATGGCCTTACTACACTCGGCGCGGTACCAGCAGTCCTTGCGACGCTACCACGCCCGAGGGGTTAGGTCCCGAGACCTCCAGGTGGGCGACCTGGTGCTTCGGCTGCGACAAGACGCCCGAGGGCGGCACAAACTCACGCCTCCCTGGGAAGGGCCGTTCGTCATCGCCAAGGTCCTGAAGCCCGGAACGTACAAGCTGGCCAACAGCCAAGGCGAGGTCTACAGCAACGCTTGGAACATCCAACAGCTACGTCGCTTCTACCCTTAAGATGTTTTCAAGTTGCTCATATACTTCGTTCACACACCAAGTCTGGTCGTTAAGGAAGGGTCAGCCTTGCCTCGGCAAAGCCCGACCCTCCCTCGGGGGCTAGAAGGGGGCAACCCCCTCTGCGTCAAAATTTTCCTCGAAAAAAGAAAAAAAATCTTTTCTGCCAGAATGCCTTTCGTGCTCTTCGACTATTTCAAAAGTGGATCCTGAAAACGACGGAGTACACGTAAGCAACCAAGGCTGACCGAGCCGAGGGACTCCTACGCCTCCGGGATACGGATACCTCACTCATCACCTTCTGCGATAAGTAACTCGCGCTCGGATAAGTGACTCCACGGACCGAACAAGTCTTCATGCTCGAGAAGCTCCTCTGCCGAAATGATTTTTTGGGCCTTCTCAACTGCGTCGGTAACAGAACCCTATGGACGAGTAAGAGCGCGCGTAAGCGGCAAGGCTGACCAAGCCGAGGGACTCCTACGCCTCCGGGATACGGATACCTCACTCATCACCTTCCGTGAAAAGCAACTCTCGCCCGCACAAACAATTCTGTTACCGGCAAATGAGTCCGGACACTCGAAACAAGAGGAAAAGAGACGCAGTTTTACAACACGGCGACAGTGTGTTTAGGCCTCGGCGGCCGCAGAGAACATACACACACACTACAAGACGACCTGACCCTGTAGGCTCGGACGTCGACAACCGAAGGGAGCAGCAGCACCCTCGGCATCAACTACACCTTCGGCGGGGTCTGACCTAGCCTCGGACGGCGACGCGGTCGGAGGGCCCCCACTCTGAAGGACGACATCAGCACCACGCCCGGGCCATCGTCGCCAGGGTCTTCTTCGAGAATCCGGCCCGAGCAGGCGGCTCGGCCGGCCACCCCGAGGCCTCGGCCAGCTGACCCCCACCTGCACCCTCAACCATTGCGGGTCGAGTCTTCTCCAACACGCTCCAAGATTCTCCCCCCACAGCGCGGGGGCTGGGTCCCACACGTCATGCAAGCCGGTCCAGGGGAGAAGAAGCCAAACCGCCACGCGCGCGCGGTGTATGCAACCACCCGGCGATTACAAGCACTCCTCCGCTTTTGCCCAGACCAGCGGGCGAAAGGGCGGGCAGCCATGCAGGCGGCATGCAACCGCGCCAAGTGGGCGCACCTCTCCGACTTCCAACGCGCCCAGCATGGAGATCCAGGCCCATGTGTCATGTAACCGGCGCGCCGGTTGCTACGTGTGAACAACTGCACCGCCACTCGCGCCACTACCGCGCCTCCTCGACTGCGGAGTCAATACCGCGACTCGAGGCAACCCTGCAGTGCCAGCCAAGCGTGACGGTCAAATGCGGTCAAAATTGGGCCGGCAGTAATCGCGGTGGCAGGCGGGCAGAAGCAGCGGTCACGTCGTCAGCTAAGCTCACGTCCCATCCAGGGGCAGCGGGGGAGCCCTCTCTCACGGCGTGAAGACGACGCGCCCGTGATCCGTTCCTCGAATGGCTCGCGCATGCGCAACGGCCGCCCCGCGGACCGCTCGCCCCGTCGCATTAACTCCACGGCGGGACAGGCGGCGTCCCTGGTGGGAGAAGCAAGCGACGCTTCGCCCTCGCCAAAATGACCGCGTCGAAAGAGGTACGCCACGTCTTTTGACTTCGCATCCTTTTCTTTTTCCTCTTTCTCTCTCTTACAACAGGGACCGGGAAAGGGGGATACCCCGAAAAGGGCCCTTCTCCGTGAAGGAAATAGGCTTCGAGCCTCCCTACTGATCAGAGGTTCGAAGGCTGGCCCCTCGGAGGGGTTCAACAGCCGCCTTAGAGCACGTGGGCTCCACACCCACTACTGGTCAGAGGTTCGATGGCCGGCCCCTCGAAGGGTTCAACGGCCGCCTCAGGCCACTCGGGCTCCGCGCCCACTACTGATCAGGGGTTCGTAGGCTGGCCCCCGAAGGGTTCACAGTCGCCTCAGACACAGAGCGAGGGATGACCATGGGTACGTTCGATACATAACCAAGGCTCAGGCTACGCTCCCGAGGTACCCTAGGACATTTCCGAGACCAGCGGGAATGATCTTGTAACGGAATCCCATCAGAGGGAGGCATCGAGCCCTCGGACCCCGTCGACAGGGGACCGGGTCCGGCAGATCACCCGCAGGTACTTTTGGGCGCGCCTCTGGGCCTCAAGCCGACCCCTATCAAATGGGGCACGGACGTCCGCTCGGATTACCCACCAGCAGCTCACCGGAGACACCATGTTCGGCGCCACCTGAGGGCAACATGGCGCTTCCCCCCCCCCCCCCCCCCCCTCCACCTTGCGGAAAGGCGACGCAGGGGCGTATGTAAAAAAGTCGAGTCTGTCCCTGACCGTCCTCTCGCCCAGTGCAGAGGCTCGGGGGCTGCTCTCGCAAACCCGGCTCCGGCCAAACCGTTGACAGCGTCAACATACCAGCCCGAGAACTTGGGACCCGACCGTGCACTCGGGCTACGGCCAGCTCGCATGAGGGAACAACTAGACCAGCCGAAGTGTTGCGAAGCGCACTAAGACCTCGAAGGAGTAAAACTACTCCTCCGAGGCCTTGGGGGCTACACCCAGCGGGTGCGCTCGCGCGCACCCACCGGAACAGAATGCAACCAAAAAAGGCTGGTCCCCTTGCAAAAAAGTGCGGCAAAAGCCTCCAAGCGAGTATTAGTACTCCCTTGGAGGCTCGGGGGCTACTGTCGGGGACCATAATTAGGGGTACCCTCAAGATCCCTAAATCTCAGCTGGTAACCCCCATCAGCACAAAGCTGCAAAGGCCTGATGGGTGCGACTAAGTCAAGGATCGGTCCATTCAAGGGACATGATCATGCCTCGCCCGAGCCTAGCCTCGGGCAAGGGAAGCCGACCCCGGAGAACCTATGTCTCGCCCGAGGACCCCCCTCCAGCAAGGGGCACACTATCGGCTCGCCCGAGGCCCAGTCTTCACCAAGAAGCAACCTTGGCCACGTCACCACGCCGACCGACCAAATCGCAGGGGCATTCAATGCAAAGGTGGCCTGACACCTTTATCCTGACGCGCGCTCTCCAGTCGACAGAGCCGAAGTGACCGCAGTCACTTCGCCGCTCTACTGACCGGTCTGACAAGAGTACAGCGCCGCCTGCGCGTTCCGACTGCTGAGCCACCCGACAGAGTGAGGCTGACAGCAGCCAAGGCCGACCTCGGGCGTCATAGGAAACTCCGCCTCGCCCGACCCCAGGGCTCGGACTCGGGCTCAGCCCCGGAAGACGGCGAACTCCGCTCTGCCCGCCCAGGGCTCGGACTCGGGCTCAGCCCCGGAAGACGGCGTGGAAGACGGCGAACTCCGCTCCGCCCGACCCAGGGCTCGGATATGGGCTCAGCCCTGGAAGACGGCGAACTCCGCTTCGCCCGACCCAGGGCTCGGATATGGGCTCAGCCCCGGAAGACGGCGAACTCCGCTCCGCCCGACCCAGGGCTCGGACATGGGCTCAGCCCCGGAAGACAGCGAACTCCGCTCCGCCCGACCCAGGGCTCGGACATGGGCTCAGCCCCGGAAGACGGCGAACTCCGCTCCGCCCGACCCAGGGCTCGGACATGGGCTCAACCCTGGAAGACAACGGACTCTGCTTCGTCCGACCCCAGGGCTCGGACTCAGCTCTGGCCTCAGCCGATGGTCTCCGCCTCGCCCGACCCAGGGGCTCGGACTCGACCATGGCCACGGAAGACAGACTCGACCTCGACCTCGGAGGAGCCTCCACATCACCCAACCTAGGGCGCGGACCGACCACGTCGACAGGAGGCGCCATCATTACCCTACCCCGAGCTGACTCAGGCTACGGGGAACAAGACCGGCGTCCCATCTGACTCGCTCCGCCAGATAGGCAATGATGGCGCCCCGCACACTCCGTGACGACGGCGGCTCTTGGCCCCCTTACGGAAGCAAGAGGACGTCAGCAAGGACTCGACAGCCCCAACAACTGTCCTCTCGCCAGACTCCAGCGCTCCTCCGACGGCCACGACACCACACGAACCGGGTGCTTAAACCTCTCCGGCTGCCACGACGGCATGTACTTAGGGCACTAGCTCTCCTCCGCTAGACACGTAGCACTCTGCTACACCCCCCATTGTACACCTGGATCCTCTCCTTACGCTTATAAAAGGAAGGACCAGGGCCCTCTTACAGAGGGTTGGCCCGCGCGGAGAAGGACGAGACGGCGCTCGCGCAAGGCCACTCGCTCCCACTCCCGCGTGGACGCTTGTATCCCCCTACTGCAAGCGCACCCGACTCAGGCGCGGGGCTAACACGAAGGCCGCGGGATCCACTCTCTCACGCCTGCCTCCCTCCGGCTGCTTCCTTTCCCCCCTTCGCGTTCCACCTTGTGTCGACCCATCTGGGCTGGGGCACGCGGCGACATTTCACTCGTCGGTCCAGGGACCCCCCGGGTTTCGAAACACCGACAATTATGATTAATAAGAACATGACTGGGTAAAAAGAGGTGATCAAGGGCACAACTTGAGTGGGATTACAAAAACGAGGTATCTAAAAAAAACCTTGACCATTTCATGGTTGTCCCATTTTGTGCTCCCGAGGTTGCGCACTTGATTGACCATCGTCTTGAACCGGGTTTACATGGCTTGCGGCTCTTCTCCTTTGTTGAGGACGAATCGACCGAGCTCTCCTTCGATCGTCTCACGCTTGGTGATCTTGGTCACCTCATCCCCTTCGTGCGTCGTTTTGAGGACGTCCCAAATTTCTTTGGCATTCTTTAACCCTTGCACCTTGTTATACTCCTCTCAACACAAGGAGGCGAGGAGTATAGAAGTTGCTTGGGAGTTGAAATGCCTAATTTGGGCAGCCTCGTTTGAGTCATAATCCTCGTCGCCCACCTATGGTGCCTGCGCTCCAAACTCAACAATATCCCATATGCTTTGGTGGAGTGAGGTTAGATGGTGCCTCATTTTATCACTCCACATACAATAATCTTCACCATCAAAATATGGTGGTTTGCCTAGGGGTACCGAAAGTAGAGGAGCGCGTTTAGGAATGCGAGGATAGCATAGAGGCATCTTACTATACTTACGCTCATGGCGCGTCGATGTTGTAGACTCGGCGCCGGATGTGGAAGGTGATGAAGAGTCGGTCTCGTAGTATACCACTTTCTTCATTTTCTTTTTCTTCTTATCACCCTTCCTTAGTGACTTGATGGAGGAAGAGGATTCCTCCTTGTACTTGTTGTCGGACTCCTTTGATAGAGTCCTCCCCGACCCTATTGGCTTGTCGCTGGTCACGATCTCCCTCTTGGCGTGATCTCTAGACATCACTTCGAGTTTGCTAAACTATTAATGAAGCACTGGCTCCGATACCAATTGAAAGTCGCCTAGAGGGGGTGAATAGGAAAAACTTGAAATTTATAAACTTAAACACATACTAGGGCCGTGGTTAGTGTTAGAATTAAATCCGAGTGCAGGAGATTGTTTCTCTTGCCATGAGTTGCTCAAATGATGCAGATGACGTTTGGGAGCAAACTCAAATCAATATTAGCAAGGAAACTTTAGAGAGAGGAAATGGGGCAAACAAATCAAGCGAGAATCAAAGCGAGTGAACACGGTGATTTGTTTTATCGAGGTTCGGTTCCAAAGAACCTAGTCATCGTTGAGGAGGCCACAAAGGCCGGGTCTATTCCAACCCTTTCCCTCTATCAAACGGTCACTTAGATTGGATGAGCCTTCTCCTTAATCAATCGGGTCAATAAGACCCCGCAAGGACCACCACACACTTAGGTGTCCCTTGCTAGCTTTATAAGCACTTAGAAATAAGAATGAGAAAGGAAGAAAGGCAATCCAAGCGACAAGAGCAACAAAAGAACACAAAAATACCCTCTCTCAAGTCACTAATGGAATTGAGTTGATTTGGAGGCTTGGAGAGGATTTGATCTCTTGTATTGAATGTTGAGTTCAGAATGCTTGGATGGTTTTGAATGGGGTGGTTGGGGGTTTATAGCCCCCAACCACTTCCTAGCCATTGGCTGACTTTGCTGGCGATAGGTACACCGGACAGTCCGGTGGCGCACCGGACAGTCACTGTTCACTATCCGGTGTGCGCCACGTCAGCACGCCCGTTAGGGTTTGGAGCAGGTCGACCGTTGGAGTCGTTGTCCTGTCTGCACCGGATAGTCCGGTGCCCTCACTCCTGCGCTCTGACTCTGCCACACACTGTTTACGCGCATTGTTCACTTTTGCAGTCGACCATTGACGCCAGTTAGCCGTTGCTCTACTGGCTCACCGGACAGTCCGGTGAATTATAGCAAAGCAAGCCCATTGAATTCCCGAGAGTGGCCTATTCGTTGGGCGCCTGGCCTGGTGCACCGGAAAGTGTCCGGTGTGCCATTTTTCAGCACACTCTCAAGTCTTGCTCCAAATGAATTTGAGTCCCCAACTTTATTTCTTTATTGGTTTGTGTTGAATCTTATGCACCTAAGATAAATGATATCTAGGCAAACTAGTTAGTCCACGTGGTTTGTGATGGACGTCAACCACCAAAATCGATTATTGGGAATGATTTAGCCTATTTCCCTTTCATGAACTTTAGAGAGGAAAGAGGGAAAACAAATCAAACGAAAATCAACACAAGTGAACACAGTTATTTGTTTTACCGAGGTTCGGTTCCAAGAACCTAATCCCCGTTGAGGAGGCCACAAAGACTGGGTCTATTTCAACCCTTTCCCTCTCTCAAACGGTCACTTAGATCGAATGAGCCTTCTACTTAATCACTTGGGTCACTAAGACCCCGCAAGGATCACCACATACTTAGGTGTCTCTTGTTAGCTTTACAAAGCACTTAGATGAATAAGAATGGGGAAGGAGAAAGCAATCCAAGCAACAAGAGCAACAAACGAACACAAATAATACTCTCACAAGTCTCTAAGCACTAGGGTTGATTTGAGAACTTGGAGTGGATTGAATGCTTTAAATGTGTCTTTGAGTGTTTGGCTTTGCTCTTGCAAAGAATGTGGAGTTTAGAATACTTGGATACCATTGAAGAACGTGGTTGGGCGTATTTATAGCCTCCAACCACTTCCTAGTCGTTGGCTGTTTTTGCTGGCGATGGGCACACCGGACAGTCCGGTGGTGCACCAACAGGTACTGTTCACTGTCCGGTGTGTGCCACGTCAGCATGTCCGTTGGGGTTTGGAGCTGTTGACCGTTGGAACCCTTTGTCCTTTAACTGCATAGGACAGTCTGGTGGCGCTCCATACATGTCCGATATGTTCTGACTTTCTGCTCTGACTTCTGACTTGCACCGTTCCCTTTTGCAGTCGACCGTTGGCGCCAGGTTACCGTTGCTCCGTTGGCTCAATGGACATGTCCGGTGCATACCGGACAGTCCGGTGCACACCAGACAGTCCGGTGAATTATAGCAGAGCGTGCCATGAGAAAACCTGAGAGGGGCATGTTCGCTTGAAGCTCGGCCTGGTGCACCGGACACTGTCCGGTACGCCACTTGGCAGCACACTCTCAAGTCTTGCTCCAAATTTATTTGAGTTTCCAACTTAATTTCTTTCTTGGTTTGTGTTGAACCTTATGCACCTGAGATATAAGACATCTTGGCAAACCAATTAGTCCATGTGGTTTGTGATGGTCGTCAACCACCAAAATCGATTATAGGAAATGATTATACCCATTTCCCTTTTAATTATCATTATATTTTTATTCATATTATTGTTCTCTTTATTAAGTGCACAACCAAATAAAACTCTAACATGATGATGGCTTATTTGGATTTTTAATAAGGGATTATTCCCTCTTAACTACGATTAAGCTCATGTCTCAAAAAGTAGATGGCAAATTATATAAGGAGATCAACTCTTTTATAAGTCTTATAATTTGGGTATTACACGATCTGACTAGTATAACTAACTCGTCTTAGATCCATCCTTAAGTCCACGTAGCTTTTCATTCGGAGTGAGTTCACGCACTCGCGCCGATTATAAATCCTACTGTCCCTTTTTCCGGAAACCAGGACACATAGGCCTGTTTGTTTCGGCTTCTGGCAGCTTCTGGCCACCAAAAGCTGCTGCGGACTGCCAAACTCTCAGCTTTTTAGCCAGCTTCTATAAAATTCGTTTGGGTAAAAACCATTCAAAATCAACATAAACACATAATCTGTTGAGTCGTTGTAATAGTAGTAATCCGTCACTTTCTAGATCCTGAGCCCTATGAACAACTTTATCTTTCTCCACACGTAATTGTAATAATATTCAGATTCTCCCCACAGCCAGATTTTCAGAAAAGCTGGCCAGAAAAAAGCTGAACCAAACAGGCCCATAGTGTAAGCAGTTTGGTGCTTGCGCACGCTACATCTCGACAAGCAAGATGTCAAAGGACTAAGCTCTAGACTTAGACTCACATGAATTGACTACCTTGATAAAAAAAATTGCTACCAATTGTCCATTGGCAATGGAACCCAATGGGCTACAGCAAGCAGACCAGGGACGTAATGTCGCTGTTGCCGGCTGCGAGGTCCGTTGAACACGCGCGGTTGCTGGCTTTCCAAGCGCGCCAAGGAATTAGCAAAAAAAGGCCGTCGAATCCCCTTATTCTGTCCCGGCCCACTGCAAGCGATCCACCACTGCACAAGGGAGCCAGCGTCGACGTTCACTAGTGACAATAAAAGCCCAGTGGGCTGAGTCGCCTGCTCCAATAAGCTTCCCTGGTGAATACACGGCCCGGCAGCCCGCAACATGTGGTCCACTGTCTCACTGAACGCGCGATTATATATTTACTAGATATATGCCTGTGCGTTGCTACGGAATCAATATATCCATTTACAAACATAGTTGTTTCATAAATTAAATTATTTGAAAGGAATCAAAGTTATATGATATGATCATTTTAGAATTTGCATGATTAAGAGAGCTAGCACAATCAGATAAGGACATGAACACATATGAAATTTTACCAGTTATATTTACCAATCATCCATGAAAATTTAAAATGGCAAAGATGTCATATATAGAAAGCAAAAAAAAAACAAGAAACTACCAATATACTCACTATCGAAAACTTCACACAAACAACATCATACCCCATACATCAACTTCCTTCTTCAACTCCACATTCACTTCCTGTCTGCCATGCTAGAATTAAGAAACACCTTCAGCACAAAGCACACAAACAAATCAAGTAATCTAAGTCATTGGGTTAGTCATTAGTGTTTACTGGTACAACGAAAAACCGTGCCATCATGCTTGGTGACTTGCGCAGTAGCCATCACGACTATCGCAACACACGAGCCAAAGAGCATGTACAATGGCCATACGCTGCAACGGCACACAAATTATTTGATCAAATGTACAACATAAATTCTATACCAACAACCTCGCATAGTGGAAAACATCACATAATAAGTGGAAAACATCACATAATAAAATTAGTGTTGCGGTTTAGATCAGGTAGGACATACAGTTGCTATTTGTACTAAAATAAACTCTCTACATCACCATAGCCAGAAGACCATCCACCCAGTCCCACTTGCCACTGCTCTCCATCTCATCTTCCTCCCACATTGCAAGCTTCCCGCGCACTCGCTTACCTACGAACCACACCTTCCCATCGCCTCCGAAAACTTTGACCTTATTGTTACCCCCGGCAGCAGTGGCCGGTATGGCGCCTCCCTGCGAGGCAGCCTCGCATAGGCCAGTGAAGCAGCGGTACATATTGGGCGGCATGCGCCCAGCTTCCTCCCACTCCATGGTGGCCAGATCTAGGCAGAGTATTAAGACCGTGGAGCACGGCGCGTCCATGGCGAAGGAGGACCTGAGCCCGCCGATCATAAGGACCCAGCGGCCGCCGGCCCTAGCCAGGAGCCGGGGACGCTTGAGGACCTCGAAGACGTCTCCCCACGTCGCTCACTCCACGGGCGCCCAGCCCCCCATGAGCATGGCAAGCGGGCAGGAGAAGAGCTTCCACTGGCTGCGCCACGACGTGCCGACGTCGCAGAGCGCGAAGACGGCGTTGGAGGCCAGTATGGGGCTCCACGGCTTGGACGGCAGAGAGAGGGGATGCTTCATCCACTTGGCGGATCCGAAGGGGGTGTAGGATAGCGCGGCGAGCTCGGTGAGGACGAGCACCGTGCCGGCGGGGCCGGCGAGGACGGTGCTGTGGCACGCCCAGGCGGATCCGAGCTAGGGCAAGAGGGCCGTGTCGACAACCTCGACCTCAAGAACGTCGGCCTGGCGGGGATGTTCCCGTCGTCGCTCCCCTCGCTCGCGGCGCTGCGCGACCTCAGCCTCCAGGGGAACAGCCTCTCTGGCGCGCTCCCGTCCTTCCGGGGCATGGTGTCCCTTCGGCGGCGACGGATCCGAGCTGGGGCAAGAGGGCCGCGTCGACAACCTCGACCTCAAGAACGCCGGCCTGGCGGGGACGCTCCCGCCGTCGCTCCCCTCGCTCGCGGCGCTGCGCGACCTCAGCCTCCAGGGGAACAGCCTCTCTAGCGCGCTCCCGTCCTTCCGGGGCATGGCGTCCCTTCGGCGGCGACGGATCCGAGCTGGGGCAAGAGGGCCGCGTCGAAAACCTCGACCTCAAGAACGCCGACCTGGCGGGGACGCTCCCGCCGTCGCTCCCCTCGCTCGCGGCGCTGCGCGACCTCAGCCTCCAGGGGAACAGCCTCTCTAGCGCGCTCCCGTCCTTCCGGGGCATGGCGTCCTGAAAGGGAATTAGGCTTACACCTAGTTCCTAAATAATTTTGGTGGTTGAATTGCCCAACACAAATATTGGACTAACTAGTTTGCTCTAGTGCATAAGTTTTACAGGTGCAAAAGGTTCACATTCAGTCAATAAAAAGACCAAATGTTGGATTCAGCAAAGGAGCAGCAAGGCAACCGAGGGCACCTCTGGCTGAAGGCACCGGACTGTCCGGTGTGCACCGGACTGTCCGGTGCGCCCAGAGAACTTCGACTTCAAACTCTTCGCCCTCGGGAATTCTCGGAAGCCGGCGCGCTATAATTCACCGGACTGTCCGGTGTTCCAAGGAAGCGCCGTCTCCGGAACTCACCAGCCTCGGGTTCGCGCGGCAGCCGCTCCGCTAAAATTCACCGGACTGTCCGGTGTGCCAGCGGAGCAACGGCTCTCTGCGGCGCCAACGGCTCCCTGCGGAGCATTTAATGCGCGCGCAGCACGCGCAGTCGTCAGGCACGCCCATACCGGTGCACCGGACATCAAACAGTACATGTCCGGTGTGCACCGGACACCCAGGAGGGCCCAGAAGTCAGAAGCTCCAACGGCCAGAATCCAACGGCAATGGTGACGTGGCAGGGGCACCGGACTGTCCGGTGTGCACCGGACTGTCCGGTGCGCCATCGAACAGACAGCTTCCAGTAACGGTCACTTTTGGTGGTTGGGGCTATAAATACCCCAACCACCCCACATTCATTGCCATCCAAGTTTTCCACTTCTCAACTACTACAAGAGCTCTAGCATTCAATTCTAGACACACCAAATAGATCAAGTCCTCTCCAAATTCCACACAACTCCATAGTGACTAGAGAGAGTGATTTGCTTGTGTTCTTTCGAGCTCTTGCGCTTGGATCGCATTCTTTTCTTTCTCACTTGTTCTTGTGATCAATCTCAATTGTAATCAAGGCAAGAGGCACCAATTGTGTGGTGGCCCTTGCGGGGAAGCTTTGTTCCCGTTTGATTGAGAAGAAGAGAAAGCTCACTCGATCCGTGGGATCGTTTGAGAGAGGGAAGGGTTGAAAGAGACCCGGCCTTTGTGGCCTCCTCAACGGGGAGTAGGTTTGCGAGAACCGAACCTCGGTAAAACAAATCCGTGTGTCACACTCTTATTTGCTTGAGATTTGTTTTGCGCCCTCTCTCGCGGACTCGATTTTATTTCTAACGCTAACCCGGCTTGTAGTTGTGATTATTTTTGTAAATTTCAGTTTCGCCCTATTCACCCCCCCTCTAGGCGACTATCAATTGGTATCAGAGCCCGGTGCTTCATTAAGAGCCTAACCGCTCGAAGTGATGTCGGGAGATCACGCCAAGAAGGAGATGGAGACCGGCGACAAGCCCACTACAAGCCAAGGGAGCACTTCATCGGAAGAGTCCCGCACCAAGAGAAGGGAGAAGAAGAAAAGCTCCTCCAAGCGGAAGGAGAAAAGATCTTCCTCTTCTCACCACAAGGAGAAGAAGGAAAAATCTTCTTCTCACAAACCGCATCGGAGTGGGGACAAACACAAGAGGATGAGGAAGGTGGTCTACTATGAGACCGACACTTCATCGACATCTACCTCCGGCTCCGACGCGGCATCCGTCACTTCTAAACGCCAAGAGCGTAAGAAGTATAGTAAGATTCCCCTACGCTACCCTCGCATTCCTAAACATACACCTTTACTATCCGTCCCATTAGGCAAACCACCAACTTTTAATGGTGAAGATTATGCTATGTGGAGTAATTTGATGCGATTTCATCTAACCTCTCTCCACAAAAGATTATGGGATATTGTTGAGTATGGTGTACAGGTACCATCCGTAGGGGATGAAGACTACGACACGGACGAAGTAGCCCAAATCGAGCACTTCAACTCCCAAGCCGCAACTATTCTCCTTGCCTCACTAAGCAAGGAGGAATACAACAAAGTACAAGGGTTGAAGAACGCAAAAGAGATTTGGGACCTACTCAAGACGGCGCACGAAGGTGATGAACTCACCAAGATCACCAAGCGGGAAACGATCGAGGGGGAGCTCGGTCGCTTCCGTCTTCGCCAAGGGGAGGAGCCACAAGACATGTACAACCGGCTCAAAACCTTGGTGAACCAAGTGCGCAACCTCGGGAGCACAAAATGGGATGACCACGAAGTGGTTAAGGTTATTCTAAGAGCTCTTATTTTCCTTAACCCCACACAAGTTCAATTAATTCGTGGTAATCCTAGATATCCGCTAATGACTCCCGAGGAAGTTATCGGGAATTTTGTAAGCTTTGAATGCATGATTAAGGGCTCCAAGAAGATCAACGAGCTTGACGAGCCTTCCACATCCGAGGCGCAACCGGTGGCCTTCAAGGCGACGGAGGAGAAGAAGGAGGAGTCTACACCAAGTAGACAACCGATTGACGCCTCCAAGCTCGACAATGAGGAGATGGCCCTAATCATCAAAAGCTTTCGGCAAATCCTCAAGCAACGGAAAGGGAAGGACTACAAATCCCGTTCTAAGAAGGTTTGCTACAAGTGTGGTAAGCCCGGTCATTTCATTGCAAAATGTCCTATGTCAAGTGATAGTGACAGGGGTGACGACAAGAAGGGCAAAAGGAAGGAGAAGAAGAGGTATTACAAGAAGAAGGGCGGCGATGCCCATGTTTGTCGGGAGTGGGACTCCGACGAAAGCTCAAGCGACTCCTCCGACGATGAGGACGCCGCCAACATCGCCGTCACCAAGGGCCTCCTCTTCCCCAACGTCGGCCACAAGTGTCTCATGGCCAAGGACGGCAAAAAGAAGGTAAAATCAAGGTCCTCCACTAAATATGAAACATCTAGTGATGAGGATGATGATAAAAATGAGAAAGATAATTTGCGTATTCTTTTTGTCAACCTTAACATGGAACAAAAGGAAAAATTAAATGAGCTAATTAGTGCCATCCATGAAAAGGATGATCTCTTGGACTCCCAAGAGGACTTCCTAATCAAGGAAAACAAGAAACATGTTAAGGTTAAAAATGCTTATGCTCTAGAGGTAGAAAAATGTTTCAAATTATCTAGTGAGCTAAGCACTTGTCATGACACTATTGCCAACCTTAGAAATGAAAATGCTAAACTAATTGCTAAGGTTGATTCTCATGTTTGCATTGATCCTAGAAATGATAATGTTGATTTACTTGCTAGGATTGATGAGTTGAATGTTTCTATCACTTGCCTTAGAAATGAGAATGAAAAATTAATTGCTAAGGCTAAGGATTTTGATGTTTGCAATGCTACTATTTCCGACCTTAGAACTAAAAATGATATGTTGCATGCTAAGGTTGTTGAACTAAAATCTTGCAAACCCTCTACATCTAATGTTGAGCATATTTCCATTTGTACTAGATGTAGAGATATTAATGTTGATGCTATCCATGATCACCTAGCCTTAATTAAAAAACAAAATGATCACATAGCATAACTTAATGATAAAATTAGAGAGCATGACTTAGAAAATGAAAAATTTAAACTTGCTAGAAGCATGCTCTATAATGGGAGACGCCCTGGCATTAAGGACGGCATTGGCTTCCAAAAGGGAGACAATGTCAAAATTAATGCCCCTCCAAAGAACTTATCTAATTTTGTTAAGGGCAAGGCTCCCATGCCTCAGGATAACGAGGGTTACATTTTATACCCTGCCGGTTATCCTGAGAGCAAGATTAGAAAAATTCATTCTAGAAAGTCTCACTCTGGCCCTAATCATGCTTTTATGTATAAGGGTGAGACATCTAGATCTAGGCAACCAACCCATGCCAAGTTGCCTAGAAAGAAAACTCTTAATGCATCAAATGATCATAGCATTTCATTTAAAACCTTTGATGCATCTTATGTTTTAACTAACAAATCCGGCAAGATAGTTGCCAAGATTGTTGGGGGCAAACACAAGGGCTCCAAGACTTGTGTTTGGATACCCAAAGTTCTTGTATCTAATGCCAAAGGACCCAAAACCGTTTGAGTACCTAAAACAAAGAACTAAACTTGTTTTGTAGGTTTATGCATCCGGGGGCTCAAGTTGGATACTCGATAGCGGGTGCACAAACCACATGACTGGGGAGAAAAAGATGTTCTCCTCATATGAGAAAAACCAAGATCCCCAACGAGCTATCACATTCGGGGATGGAAATCAAGGTTTGGTCAAAGGTTTGGGTAAAATTGCTATATCTCCTGACCACTCTATTTCCAATGTTTTTCTTGTAGATTCTTTAGATTACAATTTGCTTTCCGTATCCCAATTATGTCAAATGGGCTACAACTGTCTTTTTACTGATACAGGTGTTACTGTCTTTAGAAGAAGTGATGATTCAATAGCATTTAAGGGAGTGTTAGAGGGTCAGCTATACTTGGTAGATTTTGAAAGAGCTGAACTCGACACATGCTTAATTGCTAAGACTAATATGGGTTGGCTATGGCATCGCCGACTAGCCCATGTTGGAATGAAGAATCTTCACAAGCTTCTAAAGGGAGAACACATTTTAGGACTAACCGATGTTCATTTTGAGAAAGACAGGATTTGTAGCGCATGCCAAGCCGGGAAGCAAGTTGGTGTCCATCATCCACACAAAAACATCATGACTACCGACAGGCCACTGGAGCTCCTACACATGGATTTATTCGGCCCGATTGCTTACATAAGCATCGGCGGTAGTAAGTATTGTCTTGTAATTGTGGATGATTACTCTCGCTTCACTTGGGTATTCTTTTTACAGGACAAATCTTATACCCAAGAGACCCTAAAGGGATTCTTGAGACGGGCTCAAAATGAGTTCGGCTTAAGGATCAAGAAAATTAGAAGCGACAATGGGACGGAGTTCAAGAACTCTCAAATAGAAGGCTTCCTTGAGGAGGAGGGCATCAAGCATGAGTTCTCTTCTCCCTACACTCCACAACAAAATGGTGTAGTGGAGAGGAAGAATCGAACTCTATTAGACATGGCAAGAACCATGCTTGATGAGTACAAGACACCGGATCGGTTTTGGGCCGAAGCGGTCAACACTGCCTGCTACGCCATCAACCGGTTATATCTTCACCGAATCCTCAAGAAGACATCTTATGAACTCCTAACCGGTAAAAAGCCCAATATTTCATATTTTAGAGTTTTTGGTAGCAAATGTTTTATTCTTGTCAAAAGAGGTAGAAAATCTAAATTTGCTCCTAAAACTGTAGAAGGCTTTTTACTAGGATATGACTCAAACACAAGGGCATATAGAGTCTTTAATAAGTCCTCAGGACTTGTTGAAGTTTCTTGTGACGTTGTGTTTGATGAATCTAACGGCTCTCAAGTAGAGCAAGTTGATCTTGATGATATAGGTGAAGAACAGGCTCCATGCATGGCGCTAAGGAACATGTCCATTGGGGATGTGTGTCCTAAGGAATCCGAAGAGCCTTCACATGCACAAGATCAACCATCCTCCTCTATGCAAGCATCTCCACCAACTCAAATTGAGGACGAGGCTCAAGATATTGAACAAGAAGATGAGCCACCTCAAAATGACGGCAACGATCAAGGGGGAGATGCAAATGATGAAGACAAGGAGGATGAACAACCAAGGCCGCCACACCCAAGAGTCCACCAAGCAATACAACGAGATCACCCCGTCGACACCATCCTCGGCGACATTCATAAGGGGGTAACTACTCGATCTCGTGTTGCACATTTTTGTGAACATTACTCTTTTGTTTCCTCTATTGAGCCACACAGGGTAGAGGAAGCACTTCAAGATTCGGATTGGGTGATGGCAATGCAAGAGGAGCTCAACAATTTCACGAGGAACGAGGTATGGCACTTAGTTCCACGTCCTAACCAAAATGTTGTAGGAACCAAGTGGGTCTTCCGCAACAAGCAAGACGAGCATGGTGTGGTGACTAGGAACAAAGCTCGACTCGTGGCCAAGGGATTTTCACAAGTCGAAGGTTTGGATTTTGGTGAAACCTATGCACCCGTAGCTAGGCTTGAGTCAATTCGCATATTATTGGCCTATGCTACTTACCATGGCTTCAAGCTTTATCAAATGGACGTGAAGAGTGCCTTCCTCAATGGACCAATCAAGGAAGAGGTCTATGTTGAGCAACCTCCCGGCTTTGAAGATAGTGAGTATCCTAACCATGTTTATAGGCTCTCTAAGGCGCTTTATGGGCTCAAGCAAGCCCCAAGAGCATGGTATGAATGCCTTAGAGATTTCCTTATCACTAATGGCTTCAAAGTCGGCAAGGCCGATCCTACTTTATTCACTAAGACTCTTGATAATGATTTGTTTGTATGCCAAATTTATGTTGATGATATCATATTTGGGTCTACTAACAAATCTACATGTGAAGAATTTAGTAGGATCATGACACAAAAATTCGAGATGTCGATGATGGGGGAGTTGAAGTATTTTCTAGGATTTCAAGTCAAGCAACTCCAAGACGGCACCTTCCTTAGCCAAACGAAGTATACTCAAGATATCCTAACCAAGTTTGGAATGAAGGATGCCAAGCCCATCAAGACACCCATGGGAACAAATGAGCATCTCGACCTCGACACGGGAGGTAAGTCCGTGGATCAAAAGGTATACCGGTCGATGATTGGTTCATTGCTTTATTTATGTGCATCTCGACCGGACATAATGCTTTCCGTTTGCATGTGTGCAAGATTCCAAGCCGACCCTAAGGAATCACACCTTACGGCCGTAAAACGAATCTTGAGATATTTGGCTTATACTCCTAAGTTTGGGCTTTGGTACCCTCGGGGATCCACATTTGATTTGATTGGTTATTCGGATGCCGATTGGGCAGGGTGTAGGATTAATAGAAAGAGCACATCGGGGACTTGCCAGTTCTTGGGAAGATCCTTGGTGTCTTGGGCTTCAAAGAAGCAAAATTCGGTCGCTCTTTCTACCGCCGAAGCCGAGTACATTGCCGCAGGCCATTGTTGCGCGCAATTGCTTTGGATGAGGCAAACCCTGCGGGACTACGGTTACAAATTAACCAAAGTCCCTTTGCTATGTGATAATGAGAGTGCAATCAAAATGGCCGACAATCCCGTCGAGCACAGCCGCACTAAGCACATAGCCATTCAGTATCATTTTCTTCGGGATCACCAGCAAAAGGGGGATATCGAGATTTCTTACATTAACACTAAAGATCAATTAGCCGATATCTTTACCAAGCCTCTTGATGAACAATCTTTTACCCGACTTAGGCATGAGCTAAATATTCTTGATTCTAGGAATTTCTTTTGCTAGTCTTGCACACATAGCTCATAAATGTACCTTTGATCATATCTCTTTTATATATGCTATGACTAATGTGTTTTCAAGTGTATTTCAAACCAAGTCATAGGTATATTGAAAGGGAATTGGAGTCTTCGGCAAAGACAAGGCTTCCACTCCACTCTACTACTCATCCTTCGCCGTCGCTCCGCATCATCTCTCCAACTTTGGTATAATCCTCACTCATTCATTTTATGACCAAAAGGGGAGAAAAGGACTTCAATTGGGCTCTAATGATTCCGTTTTTGGCGATTCATGCCAAAGGGGGAGAAAATATGAGCCCAAAGCAAAAGGACCGCACCACTACTTAAAATTTTAAATTTGATGATTTTCAATGGTAAATTTCAAAATTGGTATCTCTTTGTGTTCTAAAGGGGGATCAAGTAGTATTTTCAAAAATGATGGAAAACCCTCTTGAACACTAAGAGGAGACCTTATTTGAGGGGGAGTTTTGTTTAGTCAAAGGAAAAGCATTTGGAACAAAGGAAGAAAATTTCAAAACTTGAAAATGCTTTGCAAATCTTATCCATTTACCTTTGACTATCTTGCAAAAGGACTCTGAAAAGAATTTACAAAAGAATTTGCAAAAACAAAACTCTCGGTGCAAATGTGGTCCAATATGTCAAAAACAAAGAAAACAATCCATGCGCATCATATAAATATTTATTGACTCAATTCCAAGCAACCTTTGCACTTACATTATGCAAACTAGTTCAAATATGCACTTCTATATTTGCTTTGGTTTGTGTTGGCATCAATCACCAAAAAGGGGGAGATTGAAAGGGAATTAGGCTTACACCTAGTTCCTAAATAATTTTGGTGGTTGAATTGCCCAACACAAATATTGGACTAACTAGTTTGCTCTAGTGCATAAGTTTTACAGGTGCAAAAGGTTCACATTCAGTCAATAAAAAGACCAAATGTTGGATTCAGCAAAGGAGCAGCAAGGCAACCGAGGGCACCTCTGGCTGAAGGCACCGGACTGTCCGGTGTGCACCGGACTGTCCGGTGCGCCCAGAGAACTTCGACTTCAAACTCTTCGCCCTCGGGAATTCTCGGAAGCCGGCGCGCTATAATTCACCGGACTGTCCGGTGTGCACCGGACATGTCCGGTGTTCCAAGGAAGCGCCGTCTCCGGAACTCGCCAGCCTCGGGTTCGCGCGGCAGCCGCTCCGCTAAAATTCACCGGACTGTCCGGTGTGCACCGGACTGTCCGGTGTGCCAGCGGAGCAACGGCTCTCTGCGGCGCCAACGGCTCCCTGCGGAGCATTTAATGCGCGCGCAGCGCGCGCAGTCGTCAGGCACGCCCATACCGGTGCACCGGACATCAAACAGTACATGTCCGGTGTGCACCGGACACCCAGGAGGGCTCAGAAGTCAGAAGCTCCAACGGTCAGAATCCAACGGCAATGGTGACGTGGCAGGGGCACCGGACTGTCCGGTGCGCCATCGAACAGACAGCTTCCAGTAACGGTCACTTTTGGTGGTTGGGGCTATAAATACCCCAACCACCCCACATTCATTGCCATCCAAGTTTTCCACTTCTCAACTACTACAAGAGCTCTAGCATTCAATTCTAGACACACCAAATAGATCAAGTCCTCTCCAAATTCCACACAACTCCATAGTGACTAGAGAGAGTGATTTGCTTGTGTTCTTTCGAGCTCTTGCGCTTGGATCACATTCTTTTCTTTCTCACTTGTTCTTGTGATCAATCTCAATTGTAATCAAGGCAAGAGGCACCAATTGTGTGGTGGCCCTTGCGGGGAAGCTTTGTTCCCGTTTGATTGAGAAGAAGAGAAAGCTCACTCGATCCGTGGGATCGTTTGAGAGAGGGAAGGGTTGAAAGAGACCCGGCCTTTGTGGCCTCCTCAACGGGGAATAGGTTTGCGAGAACCGAACCTCGGTAAAACAAATCCGTGTGTCACACTCTTATTTGCTTGAGATTTGTTTTGCGCCCTCTCTCGCGGACTCGATTTTATTTCTAACGCTAACCCGGCTTGTAGTTGTGATTATTTTTGTAAATTTCAGTTTCGCCCTATTCACCCCCCTCTAGGCGACTATCACGTCCCTTCGGCGGCGACGGATCCGAGCTGGGGCAAGAGGGCCGCGTCGAAAACCTCGACCTCAAGAACGCCGACCTGGCGGGGACGCTCCCGCCGTCGCTCCCCTCGCTCGCGGCGCTGCGCGACCTCAGCCTCCAGGGGAACAGCCTCTCTGGCGCGCTCCCGTCCTTCCGGGGCATGGCGTCCCTCCGGCGGTGAAAATGGCGAAGAAGGCGCGACAATCCTGAGAGGCAGAGGCGTGATGCGAAAATCCTGTCGTTCGCGTGCGGGCCGGGTAGGGAGGGGGCAGTCTACACTCCTCTCTTAATAGTTAGTAGAGATTTCTCACCGAAGATGACAAGCGATCCAGGGAGTCTTCCGTAAGACAAGATCGACTTCCTTTTGCACTTGTTCCATTTGTTGAATGAAACACCCCTTCCTACGGTGAGTGTTGGTGGGTGAGGGAAGGGATATTTTGATTGATGAGAGCTGATGACTGCATGCGTCTACGCCTCGGCCACCAATACAATGAGGTGAGGACATCCAAGCATGGCGACGGTGAATAGCATAGGTGAAAAAAGGATCACGCTGCCCTAGCCCAAATCCTCCTTCGACCCGGCGTGCTTGATTTGCAATCCAGTCGTACGTAATTATGGGTAACTAATCTGCGTAAAAGGCATTCCTCTTCCTCTCATCAGTCTATCTATTTCCGCACACGTGGCAAACTGGCATCTGTGGGAACAGGAACGGAACAGCGGTATCTCCGTGTCCGAAGTGCCCAAATTCATCATAGGCTGTTCCAGGAAACATCCAAGGCTGCTGGCTGCTGCTGCTGCTGCCCAATTTCAGTCTGGCCAACGATGTTCATGTTTTGGACCTGGTTCTTCTTGCCTCTACGCCCTACGCAGAAAACCTAACAAGACGACCGGCCCAACTCTGGACTAGCTAGGAGCACTGCACAAGCACATCTTTTCTCTCGTTCAAAGATGGAAGAGAAACACGCGCGCCGTCTTAGTTTTATGCCATCTTCTGCCGCAGTCTGCTCTCTCGCGTACCCTATTTTCTATGGCAGCGGTTTTTGTCCTATATATATATATATTAACCGGCGGGTGCTAAGCTAAGACCGCGCCTAAGCATGGTCAATTTCTTATAAGCGGTCGACGTGACCGCGCCACCTCGATACCTACTGTCGTTTATTCTGACCGTGTAGCATACAGGCAGGCAGGCGAGCGAGGCGGCCCAGTTTTAACAAAGACTAATGAATCAAAAGGTGCTTTTCAGATAAGCAAAGACTCCATCGACCAAATAAAGGAGACCGATACCGACGCCATATACTAGTTTATATATATGTTTACTGTATATACTATGGCACAAAAATTCGGCCACGTCTCTAGCACTAACACACACACACATAAAAAAGGACAGAGAGTCCGTTTAAAATTTTTAATTTCCAAAGGCTATTCGTTGAATGAGTTTGGCTTGGCCTTGGCCGTCCGCTTCGTGGTTTGACGTTTGGCCTTGACACTGCCGGCACGGCAGGCATAGTGTGTGTGTGGTATTTGTCCACGAGTACAATGCATACAATGCACCAAACTTATTGGTGTCGTCGTCGTCTTCTCGACATTATTCTATTATATATAGTTTCTTAAGATATGGGCGATAAGCTAGCACACAGTAAATGGCATTGTCATGCTATTTCGAGCGTTCTTTAAGTGATTCCAGAGTTAGGTTTCAGTGCCTCTCATGCCAGCGTGATTTTTTTAAGGATTAGTTTGGAAACCCATTTTTTCAAGAGATTTCTATTTTTTCAAGGTAAAATGAACTAATTTTCCTGAGAAAATGAAAATTCCTTGAAAAATGGTGTTCTCAAACAAGCCCTAAAAAAAAAAGAAACCCATACTTGACTTTACCTTTCATGCCATCTATTACTATATAATATATCTTTATTTACTGACCATTACCTTTAGTTCACGAAAATATCAATGCGTCCGGAGTCGATTATCCTTAATAAAACAATCCGGTTACGAAAAAACTGGTTGTGAGAAAAGCTTTGCCTTTGCGAAGGGGCGGCATCAGCTGAATGCATGCAATATGTCAACATGTCACGATATGTAAGCGGATGGGAAGACACACGTAGATAGACCCAACTGCACGCTTTTTTTTTCTATCCTTGGGTCTCTTGGCCCTCGGTTGTTAAACGTGTACCGGTTCACTGTGGCCACACTTCTATACTTCTTTTTTCTTCTCCCGTGTTATCAGGGACCGCGGCGCCATAGTTTATGTAGTACTACTCCGGAAACGACTACTGCATTTAGAGCGGCGTGCATAAAATAAACACCTTTTTTTTTGTATACGCAAGTCAATGAATAAGCCAAGATCCGGACTGCTGAAGCCGAGTGCGTCGCATGCACCCCCCCTTCTCCGTCTCTCACACAGTCACACACACATCGCTGCCATGCAAGCAGCCAATGAGGCGGCGATACCCGTCCCCGTTCTAGAAGAGGCAAGAGCACGTTAATAATAATAAAAAAAGGGGCTGGGCGCTGGCGTGCCCCTGTCTTCCTCTAGGTTTCTTTTCTATTGTTTTGAGATGGACCGGTGTTGTGGTGTAGTATAGGTGTTCAAAGTGTTTGTAAATACGGAGCGGAGCATAGTATAGTATACGGGTAAATCAAGAGGTTAGGGTAGCCGCTCCGGATAATAAAATGCGGGCATGTCTAGCTCAGCGGGTTGTGCTGTACGGGGGGTAGAAAAGTCGTCGGAGCTCTCTGCTATCTATCTATCTGTCTATCTATATATCTAAACGGAGTGATGAGCTGCAATAAACTAAGTCATCCTGTGTGCCTGGTAGCCTCTGGTTTAGCGTCTCTGACTTTGCTGGCCCCAGGCCCCGCCCGCAGTTATGGTTTTCATGTGCGCCGATCGGTTTCCGAATTGATATATAATTCCATGGCTGTCATTTTCGCCGGACAGAATATATAATATAATATGATATAATGTGGACGTCCATTCCCCTTCCTCTCGGAATTTCCTTTCGGTCATCCATTTTTCTACCGCCGCCCCTGCTACGTCTATCCATTTCTTTACCGCGCCGTTGGATTGGACGGCCAAATCAGCCGCTAGCTATACACTAACCAGCCAAGCCAAGCACGGGAGGAGGGATGCATGGGCATGGCGTGCCAATGCCATCGCGCCGGCAGCGGCCGATTGGGGGTGGCCTGGCCTCCTCCAAATCACGACACGCCGCGCGTAGTACAAACTGGCAGCAGCGGGCGTGGTAGATGGGTCCGGCGATCCAGTCGCCGGTGGCCGGGGTTAGTTTTAACTAAGACCGAGTGGGGGCGCGGGAAACGTAACAGCTGAGCTCACGTCCGTCCTCCGGGGTCCTTAAAAAACAAAGCTCGGCGGAAAGCTAAGCTAAGCTAAGCACGCATAAGGAGGGATTCCTTCCCGCCCCAACTTGGTCTGCAGCATGTGCGGGTCTTTTAAAAAAAAGAGAGATTTTTTTTAATATGACGTTCAAATCTACACTCATTTCTTATATATGGCATTCGAAATCATGAGTTTTCTTCGTTGCCATCGGTTTAAGTGTGCCACTGCCGAGGTCAATAGTTGTACAGGTCTAGAACGGCGTCCGTATTCTTTTAAAATACCGTTTTTTGCACTCTTCTTGGTAGTCTCCATAATGGCGAGGCCTGAGAAGCCTACAGGGCCACAACGGCGCGGGATAGGAGCATTCGGCGTTACTTTGTTTTTTTTTCTTGCAGCGATATGCGCACGCAACTAAACGGATATTTTGACGGGATCTAACGGCAATGGCAGCTAAAGGAACCGAAAATATAAAACCAGTGGGCAGTGGCATTGAGATGAGCTCATATTTTTAAACGGTACATAAGGAAAAAAAATAAGAATTTTTCTCTTAAAAAAACCAGGCATGCGATTGGGATTCCTCCATCGGAACACGGTAGAATTCTCTCGTTTCGGGGGACTATTGGGAGGCGCGCCGCGCGCGCGAGCAGCTCCAGTTGCCCTCCTTCCAAGCAACGGAGGCGATTCCACTGGCCTCGCCAGGGAAACGCATCAATCAGGTCAAGCCCAGCTGCCAGGGCAAGGATAACCTCTCCCTTAAAATAATTAGTATCACTATAATATTCGTATCACTCAAAGAATTTTAAATTTAACTAAATCTATATAAATTATTAGTAATACTTGTTTTTAAATAAATTTGTTGTAAAAATAAATTCAGCGAGCAATTTAAACAATACGAGTCATATACAATAAATAATAAACTTTTTTATATATTTGATCAAAAGAATGTCGACTATTTTATAACTAAAGAAATACCAGTCCTACCTTTTTTGTCATTATTATTATTATTATTATTATTATTATTATTATTGTTGTTGTTGTTGCTGCTGCTGTTGTTATTGTTATTGTTATTATTATTATTATTGCTGCTGCTACCACTTCTAAGCTCTAACTTGTTCCGTTCTGGAAACAAGATTTTGAACCGGTCCGGCCGAAGAGAGGGATATTTAGGTAGGTAAATAAATACTCCTATAATATAATTAGCCCAAGCTGTGAGATTAATGACGGTGCTCAGGCAATAAACAAATACGCGCCACACAACGTCCGTGGCCACTTGTACGCAGCTCAGGCTCCGGCAGTGTTGAGTTGGGGGGCTCAGAAGAAGGCGCGCAGAAATTTCTCGTCAGGTCGCCCGTCGGTGGGCGCGGGCACGTGACAGCGATACGCCCGGAGGCCAAGATAATCTTTGCATCGTTCTCGGTCTCGGTTCTGGAGAGTTTTATATGGCCGCGAGGTGTCAATTATTATGGAGTTCTCTCTCCCGCCCCATTCTCTCTTCGTGATGCAGATGCTCCTCTGCTTGCCTTGCCCTGGCGTGGTGTCTAGACGTCTAGTCAAGTACGCTTCCGAATTAAAAGCGCTCTGGCCTGCAACCTGCTGTCTGCTCCGTCCTCCCACGGCCGGCCGCCTGCCCGCGTCTTCTTCGCCACCCCTCTTCTCCGGTCCCGCACCTGCATTTCTTGACCCCTTCCTCCACCGCAGCCAAACAATGTCTCCGGCGCCGAGTTCGCATCACTCGCAGATCAATTCGAGGTAACTAGCTGCGGGCCGGGTTCGCCTGTGATCACTGCACCTGCGCGGTTCAGTTTGGAAGGCGGCGCCTGATTTCGTCGTCTTTTTTTTTTTTCTTGCGGGGAATCTTGGCAGGAAGGAGAAGCGGATGAGGAAGGTGGACACCTTCGCGCCGCACAACGATGGCCACCAATGGAGGAAGTACGGCGAGAAAAAGATCAACAACACCAACTTCCCCAGGTCCGGCCGGATTCTACATGTTTTGTTTGTTTTCCTTTACCGGGGGTGGCAAATCTATCCTCGCCAGCGAAGAACCCGGCTTTTATTAGCCACCCTCCTTTGACTTGAATGTTTGGTAACTTCCTCCCATTCTCCGCATCCACTATCGGCGGGCCAAATCCCAGCAAATGTTCGTTTTTACTCGCTCACAGGTTCTTGTCCCGCTGCAGGTATTACTACAGATGCACGTACAAGGACAACATGAACTGCCCGGCCACGAAGCAGGTGCAGCAGAAGGACCACAGCGACCCGCCATTGTACGCGGTCACGTACTACAACGACCACTCGTGCAACAGCGCCTTCCTCCCGCTCTCCCCCTCCGAGTTCCAGCTGCAGACCTCGTCCGGGAAGGCCGTCTCCATCTGCTTCGACTCCTCGTCCGGGACGGCGGCGGCGGCGGCGGCCGCCACCACCAATGCCAGCGGCGGTTCGCCCTCTTCCAGCGCGGCGGCGGCGGCGCGGCGAGGCACGCCGCCGGAAGTCAGCAACCCGCCCGTGCTGCGGCGGTCGGAGACGTACCCGTGGGGCGCCGGCGCCGTGGAGCAGAAGCCGGCGTCCTGCAGCACCGAGTGCCACGACGCCTTCTCGGCTGGCGCCGCCGCCGTGCCGGAGGAGGTGGTAGATGCAGGCAGATTTGGATCTATCAGGTTCTTCCATTTTTTGTAAATTGATCACTCAGTGGAAGGCAATTGATGCCTTTACTTCGACAAACTAATATGATACAGCCATACAGATGTCTTCTTTTCTTCTTCCTTCTTTTTATTCCTTTATTACATGCCGAAGCTTACTAGATATTCGCATGTTACTTTTGTTTTCTTGATTCGAAATCGAAATACCAATGCTAATTTTAATCCAACACTTCGTTCCTGCAATGGCTTGCTCGTCGATTAACGTATATATATATATATTCAGGATATCATTTATATATGTATTGAAACAGAGAGAAAATAAATTAATGTTCCTATGAAACTCCCGGCAATGAGAGGGGGATAAAAATCTGAACACAAGTTAAAAAAAAATGGAAGAAAAACTAGACAAAGTAGACCCCGCCCCTTCTGTCTCTCTATTTTGCAAAGAGGGTGATTCAAAGTTTGTGTATGTTAAAAAGAACGTGCAAATGCCACCCCCTCAAGAATATGAGTATATGACCATCGACAAGCAAGAGCTGTCGGCACAATTGTCTCCCTGCAAACAATATCAACAATATTTTGTGTGCTCCACGGCGGTTGGAGTAACAATTCAGGGCTTAGCAAGGGAAATAGAATAGAGAGGATTGAAGGAACTGAAATACTCTTACTATTCTGTATCTGTACTAACTATTAAGAGTCTATTGTAGACCGCCCCCGCCTCCCCTCCGCGCGCAAGTGATGCCTCTCCTCTTCCGACGCCCCTGTCACATCCCACCCGCCCGCCCGTGACGCCTGTCTCCGCGTACCCCGCATCCTCCACCGCCCGCCCGTGACGCCTGTCTCCGCGTACCCCGCATCCTCCACCGCCCGCCCCGCAATACTCCTCAACCATCCGACGCCATCCATGCCAGCTTCTCTGGATCCCCCACTGCTCGCGCATGGGCGCCCGCCCTCGCTCCCGCTTGGCTCTTCCCTGCCCGTCCTCCCTGCCTCGGCGCCGCCCTCGACCTCGACCTCGCTTGATCTGCCTGCTCCCGCCGCGCCCATCGTGATCTGTCAGCCGCATCCGCGAAACGCTCCACCTACGCCACCGACCTCCACCTCCTTTCCCATCGCCATTCGCACGCCGCGTCCGCCCTCCCCCCCCGCATGCCCCAGCTGCATCCCTCCCAACAACCTCCACATGCCTGCTGATCCGTGCGGTGCGCTCTCGATCCGTGCAGAGCACAGGTGGTTGGATGGCCGCCCGTGCGCAACTACCGGAAGAATACCCTCGCCGCCGTGACCACCTCCAGGAGCAAGGCGCCGGCGGAGGAGGCCGCGTCCGGATCTAGGCCCATGTGGATGAAGGTGAGCATGGATGGCGCGCCCTACCTCAGGAAGGAGAAGGCCGCGTCCGGAGCTACGAGGACCTCTCCCTGGCACTCGAGAAGATGTTCAGCTGCTTCATCGGTCATCGCTGGTGAGTGGTGTTCGGTTCTATGCCTCTGTTCCATGCTTTTCCCTCTTGTATGTTGCATTCACGGACATTTTTCGAAGCTTGTCGATTGGATCCGTTGTGATGTACTAGGATTTAATACTACAAATAAGTAGGAGTTTGAATAATTTTGTCGAATAAAAGTTGCTTTCTTGAAACAAAGATTCATAAGACTTGTATGAAGATAGCATTCATACATCGATGTGTTATGCATGTATAATCATAAACAAACACCAGGCACAATACAAAACATACGGTCATTTTGTGCACAGCGAGATATTTCTGCTTATCATGCCATGAACTCCACCTGACTTGGCTGCACTGCTCTTTTTTTATCATAGTTCCGTGTAGCTCTACTAACGGACAAGTAATTGGGACACACGCACAGTTTTCACGGCCTAACAAATAATCATTAATGTGTGAACAGAAACTAAATGCCATACAAATCACTGAACAGTTTTTGCATAGTATATCTTTTTTCACAAGGATATTTACTTAGCCTGTGATTTTAAAGGTCAAAGTGGTCTGCATAAATCATCGAGCAAAGGCAGGCTGACTAATGGCTCAAAGGTGGATGCCCTCAAAGATCAGGAGTATGTCCTTACATATGAGGATAAGGATGCAGACTGGATGCTTGTCGGTGATCTTCCCTGGGAGTAAGTACCTTTATATTGTCATATATTACTTTCAATATAACTATAGACCTTGCCCTTAACCCTAGCCTCTGTATGCTTAAATCATAGAGTAGATTACCTTCGGGGTTGGAGGAGCTCACCATTAGGGCGGTTCTTTTGCCTACCGACAAAGAGGAACGGCGGTGTCCTCACAGTCTCACACAGGGGCAGTGAGGTGTGGTGGCAGGCTTCCCTTCACTAATTGCGAAACAGAATAGATCAGATCAGTGTTTTCGTGTGGGGAAGAGTTGGTAACAACGAACATTGGGTCCCGTACCGGTTGCTCTTCCCCTTTTATATGCACGGTGCGAGAGGGAGCCACAACCAATAGGTTGTTACGCCCCCTGATCAAGGCACATTATGACAGGATAGGATCGACTCGGTCCATAACTGAATCGATTGGGATCAAGCCAACAAAGTTTAGTTTATTTGTTGTTAATGTTATTGACATATTATATGGCTATGAAAGGAATACCGTTCACATTATTTCTCCACTTGTGAATGCATTACGTTATACCATCAGTAGCTCGTTGTAGTGTTAATTTTTCCTCAACTAGCTACGTTATGCCAGAGGAGCAGCAGGTGAATGAGAGCTTCTTGCCCAGCCGTTTTCGCAATTTCCGGCAGTGATTATTGAGAGCACCTAGAGAGGGGGGTGAATAGGTGATCCTGTAACACTTCAAAAACTTAAGCCACAAAACTTGGTTACTTGTTAGCACAGTAATATGCCAAGTGGCTAGAGAAGGATCTCAACACAACACAATAACCAAGAGATATCAATCACAGAGATGGCACAGTGGTTATCCCGTGGTTCGGCCAAGACCAATGCTTGCCTACTCCACGTTGTGGCGTCCCAACGGACGAGGGTTGCAATCAACCCCTCTCAAGCGGTCCAAAGACCAACTTGAATACCACGGTGTTGCTTTGCTTCTCTTAATCCCGTTTGCGAGGAATCTCCACAGCTTGGAGCCTCTCGCCCTTACACAAGATGTTCACGAAGAATCACAGAGCAAGGGAGGGATTAGCAACTCACACACGACACAAAGATCACAGCGAATACGCACACGCAAAACCCAGACTTGAGCTCAAGAGACTAGCACACTAGAACAGAGCTCAAATCACTAAAATGTCGAACAAGTGCGCGAGAATGAAGTGTGAGTGATCAATGATGCTCAAAGGATGCTTGGTGTTCTCCTCCATGCGCCTAGGGGTCCCTTTTATAGCCCCAAGGCAGCTAGGAGCCGTTGAGCACAAGTTTGGAAAGCCATTCTTGCCTTCTGTCATCGGGGGCACCGGACGGTCCGGTGCACACCGGACACTGTCCGGTGCCCGATTTCCTTCCTTAAATAGCGAAGCCGACCGTTGGCAGCCTGAGAGCCGTTGGCGCACCGGACATGTCCGGTGCACACCGGACAGTCCGGTGCCGTCTTCTAGCCGTTGGCTCGGCCACGTGTCCCGCGCAGATTGCGTGGCCGACCGTTGGCCCGGTCGACCGTTGGCTCACCGGACAGTCCGGTGAATTTTAGCCGTACGTCGCCGGTGAATTCCCGAGAGCAGCCACTTCGCTCGAGCCAGCCTGACGCACCGGACACTGTCCGGTGCACCACCGGACAGTCCGGTGCTTGCAGACTCAGCAGATTCTTGGCTGCTCGAGCCAAGACATTTCCAATTGGATTTTTCCTGTTTCCAGCACTTAGACACAATACATTAGTCCATAAAACAATGTACTAAGTCTGAGAAACATACCTTAATTCTTGATTTGTACCTTGTCCACCTTTTTACACTTAGGCACTTGTGTTGGACACTAAATCACCAAAATACTTAGAAATGGCCCAAGGGCACATTTCTCTTTCAATCTCCCCCTTTTTGGTGATTTATGCCAACACAACATAAAGCAAGTAGAACAAGTACAAAATCAAATCAAATAAGAACTCAAAATTGTTTTGATTCAATTTTGACATATATGGATCACTCTATGCCACCACTTGGTTTGTTTGCAAATCAAACTCAAATTTCTATCTCTAAGTCAAACACACATGTTAAGACATAAAGAGAGTCATTCTAAGAGAAATTGATTTAAGATTTCAAAAACTCCCCCTTTTTCCCATAATCAATACTTCTCCCCACAAGAAGCCAACTTTTGACAAGAGAGACAACAAAAGAGTTTTGACAAACCAAAAGCTCTATTCTACTATTTTTAAAATCTCTCAAGTGGTAGCTGATCCATTGATCGCTTTGGCCTTTATTTTCTCCCCCTTTGGCATCAAGCACCAAAACGGGATCAATCTTGGCCCTTTAACCCCATTGCCTCACCAAAATCTTCAACTAAGAGCAAATAGGCAATAAGAGTATAACGATGAACCTGGAAGAGTTACTCTTTTCATCGGAGTGCAGTGGAAGTCTCGCATGGTCCAAGTCCACCTTTTCCCTTTCAATTTTCCTTGGAGACTAAAACAACCAAACTCAAATACATGGTTAGCCACAAAGGGTCAAGTTGTAGCACAGCTCCCCCTAAATATGTGCATCACTAGCAAACAGGGCTTGTGAGGTCCAGGGAGTGTTTGTACAACTTGAGTACCACAATAAGCAACAATATGCAGAATGAACATAATCAAAAGCATAAACACATGTATGCTACATTTCAATCCAAATTCTGCGAATCTAAGATATTGAGCTCACTACGCAGCCTGCAAAAGGTCTTCTCATCTAGAGGCTTGGTAAAGATATCGACTAGCTGGTTCTCGGTGCTAACATGAAACACTTCGATATCCCCCTTTTGCTGGTGGTCTCTCAAAAAGTGATGCCGGATGTCAATGTGCTTTGTGCGGCTGTGCTCAACAGGATTTTCCGCTATTCGAATAGCACTCTCATTATCACATAGGAGTGGGACTTTGCTCAGATTGTAGCCAAAGTCCCTGAGGGTTTGCCTCATCCAAAGTAGTTGCGCGCAACACTGTCCTGCGGCAACATACTCGGCCTCAGCGGTGGATAGGGCAACGGAGGTTTGTTTCTTAGAGTTCCATGACACCAGGGACCTTCCTAAGAATTGGCACGTCCCCGATGTACTCTTCCTATCGACCTTACATCCAGCATAGTCGGAATCTGAGTACCCAATCAAGTCAAAGTTAGACCCCTTTGGATACCAGATCCCGAAGCAAGGCGTAGCGACTAAATATCGAAGAATTCGCTTCACAGCCACTAAGTGACACTCCTTCGGATCGGATTGAAATCTAGCACACATGCATACGCTAAGCATAATATCCGGTCTACTAGCACATAAATAAAGCAAAGAACCTATCATGGACCGGTATGCTTTTTGATCAACGGACTTACCTCCTTTGTTGAGGTCGGTGTGTCCGTCGGTTCCCATCGGCGTCTTTGCGGGCTTGGCGTCCTTCATCCCAAACCTCTTTAGCAAATCTTGTGTGTACTTCGTTTGGGAGATGAAGGTGCCGTCCTTGAGTTGCTTCACTTGGAACCCAAGGAAGTAGGTCAACTCGCCCATCATCGACATCTCGAATTTCTGCGTCATCACCCTGCTAAACTCTTCACAAGACTTTTGGTTAGTGGAACCAAATATTATGTCGTCGACATAAATTTGGCACACAAAAAGATCACCATCGCAAGTCTTAGTAAAAAGAGTTGGATCGGCTTTCCCAACCTTGAAAGCATTAGCAATTAAAAAGTCTCTAAGGCATTCATACCATGCTCTTGGGGCTTGCTTAAGTCCATAGAGCGCCTTAGAGAGCTTACACACGTGGTCGGGGTACCGTTCATCCTCGAAGCCAGGGGGCTGCTCCACGTACACCTCCTCCTTGATCGGCCCGTTGAGGAAAGCGCTCTTCATATCCATTTGGTACAACCTGAAAGAATGGTGAGCGGCATATGCTAGCAAGATACGAATTGATTCTAGCCTAGCCACAGGAGCAAAAGTCTCCTCAAAGTCCAAACCTGCGACTTGGGCATAACCTTTTGCCACAAGTCGAGCCTTGTTCCTCGTCACCACCCCGTGCTCGTCCTGTTTGTTGCGGAACACCCACTTGGTTCCTACAACATTTTGCTTGGGACGAGGCACCAGTGTCCAAACTTCGTTGCGCTTGAAGTTGTTGAGTTCCTCCTGCATGGCCAACACCCAGTCCAGATCTAGCAAGGCCTCTTCTACCCTGAAAGGCTCAATAGAAGAGACAAAAGAGTAATGCTCACAAAAATTAACTAATCTTGAGCGAGTAGTTACTCCCTTGCTAATATCACCCAATATCTGGTCGACGGGATGATCCCTTTGAATTGTCGCTCGAACTTGGGTTGGAGGTGCCTGAGGTGCTTCTTCCTCTTGAACATCCTGTGCTCCCCCTTGATCATGTGCCTCCACTTGAGGTACCTGTTCGTCATCTTGGGTTGGGGGATGCACCATAGTTGAGGAAGACGGTTGATCTTGCTCCAAATGTTCCTGAGGCCGTACATCTCCAATCGCCATGGTGCGTATTGCGGCCGTTGGAACGTCTTCTTCATCAAGATCAACAACTTGCTCTCTTGGAGAGCCATTAGTCTCATCAAATACAACGTCGCTAGAGACTTCAACCAAACCCGATGATTTGTTGAAGACCCTATACGCCTTTGTATTTGAATCATAACCTAGTAAAAATCCTTCTACGGCTTTGGGAGCAAATTTGGAATTCCTACCCTTCTTCACTAGAATGTAGCATTTACTCCCAAAAACACGAAAATACGATACATTAGGTTTGTTACCGGTTAGCAGCTCATACGACGTCTTCTTGAGGAGGCGGTGAAGGTAGACCCTGTTGATGGCGTGGCAAGCCGTGTTCACGGCTTCCGACCAAAAGCACTCGGGGGTCTTGAATTCTCCAAGCATAGTCCTCGCCATATCTATGAGCGTCCTGTTCTTCCTCTCTACCACACCATTTTGCTGAGGTGTGTAGGGAGCGGAGAACTCGTGCTTGATCCCCTCCTCCTCAAGAAACTCCTCCACTTGAAGGTTCTTGAATTCGGACCCGTTGTCGCTCCTTATCTTCTTCACCTTGAGCTCAAACTCATTTTGAGCTCTCCTTAGGAAGCGCTTGAGGGTCCCTTGGGTTTCAGACTTATCCTGCAAAAAGAACACCCAAGTGAAGCGGGAAAAGTCATCAACGATAACTAGACCATACTTACTTCTTCCTATGCTCAGATAGGCGACGGGTCCGAAGAGGTCCATATGTAGCAGCTCCAGGGGTCTTGATGTTGTCATCACATTTTTGGTGTGATGAGAGCCTCCCACCTGTTTCCCTGCTTGACAAGCTGCACAAGGTCTATCTTTTTCGAAATGAACATTGGTTAGACCTATCACGTGTTCTCCCTTTAGAAGCTTGTGGAGGTTCTTCATCCCCACATGTGCTAAGCGGCGATGCCACAGCCAGCCCATGCAAGTCTTAGCCATTAAGCATGCATCTAGACCGGCCTCTTATTTTGCAAAATCAACTAAGTAAAGCTTGCCGTCTAGTACACCCTTAAAAGCTAGTGAACCATCACATCTTCTAAAGACAGACACATCTACATTTGTAAACAAACAGTTATATCCCATATTGCATAATTGACTGACAGATAGCAAATTATATCCAAGAGACTCTACTAAAAATACATTAGAGATAGAGTGCTCATTTGAGATTGCAATTTTACCTAACCCTTTTACCTTGCCTTGATTCCCATCACCGAAAATTATTGAATCTTGGGAATCTTTATTCTTGACGTAGGAGGTGAACATCTTCTTCTCCCCCGTCATATGGTTTGTGCATCCGCTGTCAATAATCCAGCTTGAACCCCCGGATGCATAAACCTGCAAGGCAAATTTAGGCTTAGGTCTTAGGTACCCAACTCATGTTGGGTCCTGCAAGGTTAGCACAAATATCCTTAGGGACCCAAATGCAAGTTTTGTCTCCCTTGCATCTTGCCCCTAATTTTCTAGCAACTATCTTCCTATCCTTTCTACAAATAGCAAAAGAAGCATTTAAAGCATGATATATTGTAGAAGGTTCATTAACTTTCCTAGGAACATTAACGACATTTCTCCTAGGCATATTATGAATAACATTTCTCCTACCAACATTTCTATCATGCACATAAGAAGAACTAGAAGCAACCATGGCATGAGAATCAAAGGCATTATATACATTACAACTCCTATAAGCATTTCTAGGTTGTCTTCTATCATAGTACATAAAGGCATGGTTCTTTTGCACACTACTAGCCATAGGGGCCTTCCCTTTCTCCTTGGCGGAGATGGGAGCCTTATGGCTTGTCAAGTTCTTGGCTTCCCTCTTGTAGCCAAGTCCATCCTTAATTGAGGGGTGTCTACCAATCGTGTAGGCATCCCTTGCAAATTTTAGCTTGTCAAATTCATTCTTGCTAGTCTTAAGTTGGGCATTAAGACTAGCTAATTCATCATTTAATTTGGAAATTGAAACTAAATGATCACTACAAGCATCAATGTCAAAATCTTTACACCTATTACAAGTTTCAACAATTTCTACACAAGAATTAGATTTACTAGCTACTTCTAGTTTAGCATTTAAATCATCATTAAAACTTTTTAACTTAGCAATAGTTTCATGACAAGATAATTCACTAGAGAGCATTTCATTCCTCTTAATTTCTAGAGCAAGAGATTTCTGTGCTTCTACAAATTTGTCATGTTCTTCATACAACAAATCCTCTTGTTTTTCTAAAAGCATATTCTTGTCATTCAAGGCATCAATTAATTCATTAATTTTGTCTACCTTGGTTCTATCTAATCCCTTGAATAAGCATGAGTAATCTATCTCATCATCATCACTAGACTCATCTTCACTCGAAGAAGCATAAGTACTAGTATGAGTGCTTACTTTCTTCTCTCTTGCCATGAGGCAAGTGTGACGCTTGTTGGGGAAGAGGGATGACTTGTTGAAGGCGGTGGCGGCGAGTCCTTCACTGTCAGAGTCGGAGGAGGAACAATCCGAATCCCACTCCTTTCCGATATGTGCCTCGCCCTTGGCCTTCTTGTAATGCTTCTTTTTCTCCCTCTTGTTCCCTTGGTCCTGATCACTATCATTGTCGGGACAGTTAGCAATAAAATGACCAAGCTTACCGCATTTGAAGCATGAGCGCTTCCCCTTGGCTTTGGTCTTGCTTGGCTGCCCCTTGCGACCTTTAAGCGCCGTCTTGAAGCGCTTAATGATGAGGGCCATCTCCTCATCATTGAGTCCGGCTGCCTCAACTTGTGCCACCTTGCTTGGTAGCGCCTCCTTGCTCCTTGTTGCCTTGAGAGCAATGGGTTGAGGCTCATGACTAGGACCGTTCAACGCGTCGTCCACGTATCTTGCCTCCTTGATCATCATTCGCCCGCTTACGAACTTCCCAAGAACTTCTTCGGGCGACATCTTGGTGTACCTGGGATTTTCACGTATATTGTTCACCAAATGAGGATCAAGAACGGTAAATGACCTTAGCATTAGGCGGACGACGTCGTGGTCCGTCCATCGCGTGCTCCCGTAGCTCCTTATTTTGTTGATAAGGGTCTTGAGCCGGTTGTATGTTTGTGTCGGCTCCTCGCCCCTTATCATCGCGAACCGTCCAAGCTCGCCCTCCACCAACTCCATTTTGGTGAGCAAGGTGACGTCGTTTCCCTCATGAGAGATCTTGAGGGTGTCCCAGATCTGCTTGGCATTGTCCAAGCCGCTCACCTTGTGATACTCGTCCCTGCACAAAGAGGCTAGCAACACAGTAGTAGCTTGTGCATTTTTATGAATCTGTTCATTAATAAACACAGGGCTATCCGAGCTATCAAATTTCATTCCACTTTCCACAATCTCCCAAATGCTTGGATGGAGAGAAAACAGGTGAGTACGCATTTTGTGGCTCCAAAATCCGTAATCCTCTCCATCAAAGTGAGGGGGCTTGCCAAGTGGAATGGGGAGCAATTGAGCATTTGAACTATGCGGGATGCACGAATAATCGAAAGAAAAGTTTGAGTTAACCGTCTTTCGTCTATCGTAGTCGTCGTCGTCCTTTTGGGAGGAGGAAGATTCGTCGCTGTCGTAGTAGACAATTTCCTTGATGCGCCTTGTCTTCTTCTTCCTCCCGTCTTTTCTTTTGTGGCCCGAGCCTGAGTCGGTGGGCCTGTCATCATTGGGCTCGTTGACGAAGGACTCCTTCTCCTTGTCGTTGATCACCATTCCCTTGCCTTTAGGATCCATCTCTTCAGGCGGTTAGTCCCTTTCTTGAAGAGAACGGCTCCGATACCAATTGAGAGCACCTAGAGGGAGGGGGGTGAATAGGTGATCCTGTAACACTTCAAAAACTTAAGCCACAAAACTTGGTTACTTGTTAGCACAGTAATATGCCAAGTGGCTAGAGAAGGATCTCAACACAACACAATAACCAAGAGATATCAATCACAGAGATGGCACAGTGGTTATCCCGTGGTTCGGCCAAGACCAACGCTTGCCTACTCCACGTTGTGGCGTCCCAACGGACGAGGGTTGCAATCAACCCCTCTCAAGCGGTCCAAAGACCAACTTGAATACCACGGTGTTGCTTTGCTTCTCTTAATCCCGTTTGCGAGGAATCTCCACAGCTTGGAGCCTCTCGCCCTTACACAAGATGTTCACGAAGAATCACAGAGCAAGGGAGGGATTAGCAACTCACACACGACACAAAGATCACAGTGAATACGCACACGCAAAACCCAGACTTGAGCTCAAGAGACTAGCACACTAGAACGGAGCTCAAATCACTAAAATGTCGAACAAGTGTGCGAGAATGAAGTGTGAGTGATCAATGATGCTCAAAGGATGCTTGGTGTTCTCCTCCATGCGCCTAGGGGTCCCTTTTATAGCCCCAAGGCAGCTAGGAGCCATTGAGCACAAGTTTGGAAAGCCATTCTTGCCTTCTGTCATCGGGGGCACCGGACGGTCCGGTGCCCGATTTCCTTCCTTAAATAGCGAAGCCGACCGTTGGCAGCCTGAGAGCCGTTGGCGCACCGGACATGTCCGGTGCACACCGCACAGTCCGGTGCCGTCTTCTAGCCGTTGGCTCGGCCACGTGTCCCGCGCAGATTGCGCGGCCGACCGTTGGCCCGGTCGACCGTTGGCTCACCGGACAGTCCAGTGAATTTTAGCCGTACGTCGCCGGTGAATTCCCGAGAGCAGCCACTTCGCTCGAGCCAGCCTGACGCACCGGACACTGTCCGGTGCACCACCGGACAGTCCGGTGCTTGCAGACTCAGCAGATTCTTGGCTGCTCAAGCCAAGACATTTCCAATTGGATTTTTCCTGTTTCCAGCACTTAGACACAATACATTAGTCCATAAAACAATGTACTAAGTCTGAGAAACATACCTTAATTCTTGATTTGTACCTTGTCCACCTTTTTACACTTAGGCACTTGTGTTGGACACTAAATCACCAAAATACTTAGAAATGGCCCAAGGGCACATTTCTCTTTCAATTACAGCTAAGGTATGGTTTTAGCACATCCTTTCGGAAGATTGAGTCAAATCAAGTGGAGGCACGACGGTTTGCACTTGTTTGGAATGAGATAATAAGCAAGTTTCGGGAGGAAGACATTGTTAGTGATCGTGAGGTTGGTTGTTCTATCTATTTTTTCACCATTTGATACCTACTGCTATGAACCATACTTGACACTTCAAAGCTGACAAATTCTACTTTACCTGGTTTGCATTTTTAACGTGGGGAAGATAGTAATGCATACAACAAAGGGAAGACACTTGTTTTTAGCAAGGTACCCTTACCTGATTATCGAGCAGATCTGGACGACAGGCATGGATCAACACAAAAGGAGGTACTGTGTGTCTGATTGATAGTTTGTAATAACATCATTATATGGGTCCTCTTCTTGATCAATGCTTATATTTTTACTGGGGCAGATTAAGATGTCTAATCAGATAGAGGCGCGAGTCGAAGACCTTTTGTCCAGGTCAAAGTGGAACAGCAATTCTGCAAGCACATCTTCTGTCTCAACGAGACAAATTTTCCCTGGCGCATCCTCATCTGTAGTTGAACCAGCAGCACCAATTGATAAAGAAAAGCTCAGTTCCCAGCTTAGGGAGTTGTAGAATTCAAGGAAGGTAATGTCAGTGACCATGCCCCCTCCATTTCCCTCCTTAAAAAGTATCGGTAAGCATTCTTCAGGGATCCCACCATCCATTTTTTATTTCAGACGACAGCAAGTGCTAGATCACTGCAATCTTTTAGGGAGCAATTACCTGCATTCAGCATGAGAGAGGGGTTTCTGAAAGCAGTCGCAGCCAATCAGGTAAGTTGTCTCCAATGTTGTGTTCTTGTTGTTGTATCCATAATCTGAACGTTCTATATGCACAACTCGTGGTTCATTTCCTTAGCCGCCAATATCTCTACTACCTATTAAGGCTGTAAGGGGTAGCCTGCCGTTCTGCCGTTAGACAATCTCAGCCACTCGTTCTACTATTCTATAATCTAAGCCGCATGATCACGCGCCATCGTCCGCTCTCACCAACCAGCCCCGTAGACAGCTCACCCCATCACTTGAAAGGCCGAAACCATCGCTCCTCCCCCGAATCCAGAGCAGACCATGCGTCCAGGCTCTCCTCCACTGTGTCGCCGCTACCCGCCTCGAGGTTTGTCGGAGCGGGCCATGCGCCCGGGATCTCCTCCGCTGCATCGCCACCACCCGGTCCCTCGATTCACGTTGCGCACAAACGACTCCCCCCGCCCCCGCCCCCCTCCAACCAACCCCCACTCCGATCGCGGCGAAATCATCGCGAGCGGGCTCTATTCCAGTTAATTAGTCAGCGCGCACACCAATCTCCTTACCGGCAACGAGGAAGGGAACAATGAAGTGGAAATAGTGGCTGACAGCAGTGAGGACGATGAGGCAAATAAAGGAGTGGAGACGGCGTACATCCTCCTTATCAGGTGCCATGCGAGGGTGAAATGGGATCTGCAAGCCTACATGGGCTTTGATTGTTCTTTCCTTCTTTTTTCAATTACATCGGTTTGATTCAATCTCAGTACCTAGAAATGAATTTGCGAAACTGATGAGCCATCATGTGGTTTTTCCTACGTGTCGTGACACGGTCTCTGTAGAATCTGACATTCCTATTTACAGTACATGTACTTACTGATCGACTTTGATTCAGATGCTTGATATTTTTAACGCTGACAAAATTTACCAGGTCTCGTGAATCCTTCTAAGCTCCTGGCCAGCATTGACGAACAGATAGCGAAAGCTAGAGAGGAGCCATCCAGGAGAGAAATCATGGAGAAGATAAAAAATGGTTGCTGGCTTGCGAGGAAGAAAAATGGCTCGAGGAGTACAATATGGTAGGTACAAATGTGGGTCTGGATACATCGAATGCTAATTTCAAATGTGGAAGACAGATAAAGAGCAGGCAAACTATATTGAATGGGAGAGGATAAAGCCTATCAACAAATGAGAGGTGATTATTTTATCGTCGTGGAAAGGTGACGATAAGCAGCAGTGGCGGCTGCTAGAAAGAGCCCCTCATGGCCACATCCAATTCTAAGATCGAGTCTTACTTGTAGTTCACCACAGATAACGATTAGCCTCTGTTTTAACAGTGACTATTAGTTTATTACCATGAACTGCTAGATGAATCAATTCTGATAAGTGTTGGAGCACAAGAGTTGAATTCAAGTGTACACAATGTACTTCAAAGTGGCGAACAATCTATATGACATCATTTTTACAAGGTTCGTTGGGTGCTGCAAAGTTCAGGGATATGCAAAGTGGTGACAACGATGCTATTTGGTTGATGCAAGTGTGTTCTCTATTTGTTAGTATTTTGCTTACTATTGGATTTGTCTGTGAAATTAGTTATTAGAAATATGAATATAGATTGGATGCCTTGGTTGTTGCGCTTCTCCAGTTGAGAAATTTCTTACTCTATTGTCACATTCTTGGATGTATGGATATGCAAGGATCTGTATCAGTTCCTTGCTCTATTGTCTGCTTGAATGTTAGTATATTCTATTTATTTGAACTGTAGGATCTTTTTGTGTCATCTTGTTCTACCCGGTAACATACTACATCTTTTATTATCTTATGCCTACTTTGTAATGCATTGTGTTTTGATCCTTTCATTGCCTCATTTCACTATCAAGAGGCCCTCAAAGTTTGTTTGCATGATTTATATTGAACATTGGTCTTAATATGTATTTTGTCAATGCTATTTTATTTTACATGCTGAATTTACCATTATTTCTTATCATCTTTGCACATTGTGCTATCCTTATTGCTTGTACCAAAGCAGACAATAGTGGTTCCTTTCATGGGTTCTATATTTGTTTTTCCTGGGTGGTAAGCCATGATATTTCTAACGCTTCTATGCTCTGCTTGTTGCAGAACTCATTTGACTGACAGACGGTGTCAACAAAGGTGTTATGCAAATGCCGAACACCAACACTAGAAAATAAGGATGGGGAAATAATTGTTCTTGAAAAACTAAAAGATGGAATGACAAGGTAAGATATGCTAAAGAGAAAACATGATGCGGCTAAAAGAAATAGCCCTTTGGACTTTATAATGCAAAACTTTATTTCACAAACAATCATTTCCTTGTTGAACATATGTTGTTTGAGATTTTGGTTTAGTGCATTATTTATAGGTTGAGCATTTAAGGTAGCAAGAAAATTGATATTATTCATAAATATCATATCTCTACTTCTATTACTAAGGGGCAAAGGAGGGCGTGCATAGGGGCGAGGCCATGCCCTTGTCCCGGTGCCCCCTCGCCCCGTCCTCCCGATTGTTGTCCCCGCCCGCTCGTCCCCCCAGAAACCTCGTCGTTGCCCTCCTCCACGACCTTTGCGTCGTCAATTCCACCTGTTTGGCTCGGGCGCTCGGCCTTTCCATTCCGTTCCATCATTCTTCTCGTACACGACCGATTGCGACCCTTGCCCTCGTCTCCCCATGCCACTGAAAATGCCTCGCCTCCGCAGCCGCCACCCGCGACTACCCGTCCTCCCCGCACCACCTCAGGGACGTGTTGGTCGACGATGTGGTGGGAGCATGCTAGACCTGCTCCTCAGGCTCCTCTCGGCGTGCGGCGGGGTCTAGCCCACCTCATTGGTCCCTCGTCTTGTGACCTTCTCTGAGGACAACTCTGAGGGCCGCGCTGACTTGCTCTAGGGGCGCGACCTCACGCGCTGCCACACCAACGATGTCGCCGTCGTCCAGGCCAACCAGAATGAGGTGCCCATGGACCTTTTCTCATAACAGTATAACACACATTTTTACATAAGTTATCATGATATTATATATTTCCGTTGCAACGCACGGGCACTCATCTAGTTCAATAATAAGGATATTTGAATAGTAAGGCCGGGGATTGACAAAGATTAAATCTCTGTCCATTTAATTTTGACTACGTAGAATTTAATCCCCTTCAATGTACCTCTAACTATCTAACTAAACAAGTAGAATTTAATACCCTTCAACCAATCCCTAACTAAATAAGTCCTAGATAGAATTTTAGCCTTTTTATCCCCTCTATTTCTCTTGTTTCCAAATAAATTCTCGTCACGAACAACGTAGACAAGAACCACACGTTTTAAGGACACAACTCCGACTTAGAGGGTGTTTGGTTACACCCCGCTAAAATTTAGCCCCTGTCCCATCGAATGTTTGAACCTCCGTTCCGGGTATTAAGGGCCTGTTTGTTTACCCCCAGATTATATAATCTTGATTAAATAATTCTAAGAGGCAAACAAACAGTCCAGCTTATTTGCCCAAATTATATAATCTAACCTCTTGGATTATGATAATCCATAAGCAAGTGAGGAGGTGCTTATTTTAGATTATTTTTTTCCCGCTTCCCCACTACCCTTTCAAGTTTCCTAGAATACCAATGCCATTATAATCCACCGAATCGTTTTTGCGCCTATCCGGCATCCAGCGACCAGCAAATCCAGCATAATTCCTCCTCGACTCCTCCTAACCCTAGCCGCCAGGCTCCAGGTGCCCTTGTTTGGTTCGACCTAGTACAAATGTAGAGGACATTCTTGTCTTTCTCATACAAAAGAATCCTATTAACAACTCAAATAATCTGGGTAAACAAAAAGGACTACTCAGATTATATAATCCAGATTATATAATCCTCCAAAAATAATCCAGATTATATAATCCATGGGGGTAAACAAACAGGCCCTAAATGTAGTCGGATTATAAAACTAATTTGTCAGCCGAAGATTAAAAGACGAGACGAATCTAGTCCAGTTGGTTGGGTCTATATTTCATACTCCTATTTAAAAGTCAAACACTTGATGTGACCCGGGCTAAACTTTAGCAGGAGCAACCAAACACCCCCTTAATATTTTGTTTGTATCTGTAGTTCATATATTAAACTAAAATAATTTCAATATTTAAATTTAATTTCAGCTGTAAACAAAATATTTTGTTTAAATTTTAAACATATCTCTAACTATGCATATCTAAATACATAATAATAACTCTAACTACGCATCTAAGGTTTCTCTCGAGTCATGGATACTTGGCTCTAAATACATATACACTTTTAGAACTAAAAGCATAACCAAATAAAACGGAAAGTCAAAATTTTGAATTTTAACCTGTAGATTCTAAAATTTAGAGCATCTCCAAGAGACTAACTAAGTAGCTTGTCAAACTAAATTTTAGCTAATTAATAGTATAATAGCTCTCCAACAGAGTAGCCATTTAACTTGCTAAGCTATCTGGCTCTCTAAATTAACTCCCTCACTAGCCAAATTTAGCTAGCAACTCTCGCTAGCCAAGCTAAATTACATTTTGGAGAGTCTGTTGGAATGAGATGTTATATAGAGAGTTTAATATTTATATAGAGATAAATAAAGAGTCAAATAAAGAGTAAAAAATAAAGAGTCTCTTGGAGATGCTCTTACAATTCGTCGGTTGGCCATGCATAGACTTTTGTAATATATGGTTTGACTTAGACAAATTAAGGCGTTAGACCCATTGGAACAAAAGAAAAATTGATGAAATTTTTAGATGATTCAAATCATATTAGATATCAAACCCTTTGAAACAGTGGATTGGATTCTACGGATGTCTTATACTGTTTCGAACCTAAGACCAACTCCAGCAGCCTCACACTTCGCATCCGTATATTAGGTAGGCTTGATCACGGATGAGTGATTCTTTTGCACGGTGCGTTCCAACAGACTCCGTATTTACACTCCATATGCAGACTATGATAGCTGGGTCCCGCGAGCACAGACTTTCATTTCTCAGACTTGTGCGGAGAGGAGAGAGAAGATGTGGGGAAGGGGAGTGCAGGTACACGGTGTGCTTTTTAGAGAGACGGATACAGAATCCGCTGGACTGATGAATAGTGCGCGGGCGCGTAAATTTGGCGGATACACGTCCATATACGGAGGCTGCTGGAGTTAGTCTAAGTCCTCAAATGAGGACGAAGAGACAACCAAATGACGAAATGATAAGGACAAAGTTTGGAGAGCATTAATCACTTCCTCGGCGGACGAGAATTGAGTGGAAATTATGCACTTGATGAAAGATGAATGGTTCATCACCCTACATCATAAATGGTCATTTAATTTTTTATTCCGAAAACTCACACACCAAACATGTGATATGATTTCTCTCTTCAACTTCTTATCCTCTCTTCAGCTCAATTTTTATTTCCCTCCTCTAACCAAACAAGAAATTAGAACTAAAAGTCAAATTTCCACCTTAATTCCTTCAATCAACTCCCAAAAGTAATTCCCACGCCTCTTTCATTGTAGTTTCTAAACACACCGCTCTGAATTGCTTAAACACCAAATGATATACAATAATTACTTCATTTGTCCTTATATAACTTGACGTTCTAGAATCTTTCACAGAGACTAACACAAAAGCCAAACGACCTAAATACTTCTCAAAGAGTAGAGATATAGATGTACTGAAAAAAGAAAGGTGTATTGAAAAGGAGAAATTTGTACTGAAAAGCGAGAACACAAGAATTTTTTAACATAAAAATCTGAACATATAAGATCATCTATTTTGGGATAGAGGTAGAGTCTAAGCAAGATACGGCATCAATAATTACCAACTACATCCTCTCTCTCTCATGTTTGGTGTTAGGGGTTATTTGGATCAATAGACGTCTAAACTAAACTTTAGTCCTATGCAATCTAAACAACATAACTAAATGGTGGACCGATTTGTAGATTAGTCTAACTAGCTTCTAGTCTATTTTTTTTTCAAAGTATATAACTAAACTTTAATTGGCTAAAGTTTAACTATAGTCAATAAATTTTAGTTGGTCTAACAACTAATTTAAGTGATCCAAATAATGTCTTACTCATTCTCGAGGTGCATTTTTCTTTTTTTCATTTCTTTATCTTTCCTTTTAATCCTAAACTAAGGCGGTAAGGCCCACTACAGAACAACAAAAAAATGGAGGATTATAAACGATTGGCCACAATAGAAAAATGTTCTATAGAATCATCTCGAACAAAGGATTAGATTACTAGAAATCATATAATTCCCACGGAATGACTTGTTCCGTAGCAATTTTAGAGGAATTCTATCCGGAGGTTAAACCTTGTAAAATATTTTCTGTGTCGTGTTCTTTTCTCGAATTTGCATGTTTTGTGCTTGCAGTTCATTGTGTTTTATAGAGCATTCAAATCCTATGATTTTTCGGATAATCTAATCTTTTGTCATCTTTACGTAGTCGATGACATATAAAATGTTAGGTTAATGACACTTGAGTTAGTGACCGGTGGTTTAGAACCATTCGTAAATATGGCAAAATGTTAAATGTGCTTGATTTTTCTATCATACGTTTTTAGAATAATGTATTCTGAAGAGACTTTAATGTAGACCGTAGCTTTGTTTGGGCTACGACAAAACACTGTGGCGCCAAACCCACTAACCAACCCAACAAAACAACACTACTAAATTGGAAAAAAGTCTACATACCCCCTCACATCTAGAGGGTAGTCTACTTGATCCCCTCACCTTTAAAACCATATGTTTAACCCCTCAACTTTGCAAAATGAGCAAATAACCCCTTGGAGAGTTTAGTGAGTGGTTTTGTTGATTTGGTATTGCTACTATGGCTATAGGTGATGCAAGTGGTGTGTTTACTGCTAACGTGGCATTGCCACTGTGGCACCAGTTTTATCTATTTCAGTTCTGTGATCTATAAGTATCTCAAGATGCTGGACAAGTTCCTCATGGTCGATATCTATAAGAACATGCACCTATCTGAGGTGCTCTACTATCTTCTCGTGCCGAAGTCAAACGATGATGATGCAGCGGAGGCTAACGACGCTCACATCACTCACCACGAAGACCGCTACGACATCGAGAAGCAGTAGGTGGACATCGACAGCGATGCCAACGAAGAGTCGAAACCATCCACCGACTGCGACTATGCGAAGCAGGTGCTCCTCATCGTGTCGAGCATGGCATCTAGGCTCAGCACCGGTCGCATGCGCTATGTGAAGAGGCTAATCGCATTCGACATTGTTGGGAACCTGCCTGCCTGGGCAAGTTGATCCAACGGGGTAGTGGAAAGTGTGTTTGCAAAGTTTAGCATGGAATGCCAAAAGCTTCGTTAATCTCCCATGTGTGGGCACTGTACGGGGGTATTTATAGGTACTCGAGGGGCCGCCTGTCCCTATCAAAGACGTTTAGACCCTCGAGTACCCGGTTTATCCCCAGAATATTCCCCCGAGGGAGGTTACAGATAGTCATTAAGGTAAACCTTATTACAGACACGTCCCTTATCGCACTTGTCCTCGCGCTGCCCATCACTATGGGCCGAATCACACATGGGCCTCCCCTGGTGGTGACAGCGCGGGAGGTCCGTAGACATCAGCATGGCCTTCGTCTTGCAACATGAGAGTGAAGGGGGTCGCACATGCCTCCGTCATGGTCGACGCCCTTGGCTTCTAGTGTACTCTGTGGATGTAGCCTTCGTCTGCACGATGAGAGGACAAAGTCGTAGAGCGAAGGGTGGCGTGTTTGCCTTCGCCCCAACATTTGCCCTCCGAGGGACTAGTTCGACTAAGTCAGCTGGTGCCGAAGATCGCCGCTAGATGGTGAAGACACTGCCCTCGCTCGAGGTGGTCCCTCGGGGTTTTTTGAAATGTGACCGTTGATGGACGTGTTACTGTTGGACTGGATGTTTCCTAAGGCGTCGCATCGTGCCTATAAAAAACCGACCGCGGCCGGGCCTGTTTTTGGCTTGCGTTTGCGCAGTAGAAACCTTAGCTTTTGTAAACTGCTCGCCTGCCCTCCTTGCTCTCTCGCTTCAGAAATCTGGCCCGCATCAAGCAGACCGCACGTCGCCGCCGACAGTATGTTGCAATGTCTTCTTCTTCGTCTGCTGCGAGTGTGTCGTCGGCCGTGCCGTCGTCTGAGGATACTTTGAGCGATTTGGCGGTGATGGAGTTGCAGCCTGGCCATACTGTGGAGTTCGGTACTTCAAGGATTTCCTCGGTCCGCGTGCTGGAGATGCAGCGGCTTGGTTACTTTGGTGATGGCGTCGGGTGGGTTCCGGGTGCAGAGGAGATACCCGAGCCTGAAGGCGAGTTGGTTGTTTTTGAGACCTTTTTTGTCGCCGGTCTTCACCTCCCGACACATCGCTTCATGGCGGAGGTGTTGCGAAGGTTCAAAGTGCAGGTCCACCAGTTGACACCGAACGTCGTGGTTGCACTGGCAAAGTATGTTTGAGCGGTTACTTCCTACGGCGGGCAGCCGTCTATGGAGGTCTTCATCAAGAATTATTGTCTGCATTGGCAGAAAAGGAAAATATGAAATAAAATTGCATAATTTGAATCGTGCACCTTCACACTGAGGACTGGAAAGACTTCGGCTGAAGTCATGGAGATAGTCCCTTGTGCCAGGAACAAGTGGGGCAACTGGTGGGATTTTTGGTTCTATGTGTCTCCTGGTGATGTTGAAGACCTGTCTGGCCTCCCTTCGGCCATTCTGTGCTCACACTGTTATGTGGGGTTCCCTCGATTCGAGGTGGCGAAGGATGACGAGGATGAAGGGGCCTTTTGGTATGCTGCCCGATTGAGTAGCAGGCGCGACTTGGTCGAGGAATTTATCGGCTATGGAGTGTGGCCCTTGGCACACAGCTGGGTACTAGGCGAAGTATGCCCCTGCCGGATGCCAACCCTGGGCGACCAGTTGGTGCGAAGTCCTGCCTTTGTGGTGGATTTACGCGGTTGGAACCCGGCCGCATTTGTGCGCGAAGTGGAGGCCAAGGCCGTGAAGATTGTGGAAAGGTATGTGCCGAGGACGGAGACCCTAAGGAGTTGGGATATCCGCGATTTAAATGTTAGGTTGAACCGTGTTTTTGATTTGAACCGTTTGTCGTATGCCGGCTACCCGGGGGATGACGATGCTGATGATGCTATCCGCCGAGGAAAAAAGGTGGTGACAACGACCGACGAAGGCCCTTCGTGGGGAACAGCGCCGAGCGCGGCCGCCAAGAAGAGGAAATTAGGTACAATGGCTGAGGGATTGAGGGCTTCCGAATGTTTTGTTGTGGATTTGTTGGAGGCTTGCGCGGTTCCCAGGGAGACGATGTCTTCGCCCGAGCTTCGAGAATCTTCCGCGCGAAGGCTAAAGGTAACCGGGGGTCGCTGGCCTAGAAATGTTCCGATTCCCCAAGCGGTCGGCGAGGACATGTTTACATCTCGATTAGCTCGTGAGATGAAAATTTTCCCTTACGGTCGGAATGTTGCTGCTGTTGTATCGGCAATGATGGAGAAGAATCGTCAAGACGCGCCGCAGAAACGCCGGGCGTTCGCCAGGGTTAGGGACCCGTGGCGCGAAGTCAAAATGGCGCGGGCGAGCGCAAAGCCTGCCGCCCCGGCGCCAGCATGCCTCCACCCGGCGCGCCCGGCGCCAGCATGCCGCTGCCTGCCACGCCCACGCAAGAGCGAAGGCCTCCCTCGCCACCGCGTGTTGCTGAGACAACGGTGGGTGGCGCCGAAGTCTCCATGGATATTTCCGTGTAGGACTACCTTATGGGCGGGGTCGTGATATTCGACGCACACATAGGGCGGGGAGTTTTTTTGAATGGAGTCTAGGTTTCTGACGTGACCATGGTGCAGGTGCAGAGTCCGGGCAACTGACTGTTGTCCCGGCGCTGACGTCGGCTGGTCCGGTTGTCGTGGCAGCCGGGGCGAAGGGGTCTTCGCATGACCCATGGTCCAGGTTTTGTGCCAGCGGCGAAATTGCTTCGGCCGTTGCCGCGAAGGACATGGCTGGCTTAGTTGCGCGACAGCTGAAACACGTGAGTAATCTTTGCCTCTTAGAGTTTGTTTTTCTTTTATGGCCTCGAATTTACTGTCTTTTGTGCCAGGCAGCCGCCTTCGTCGAGCACATTGCGTCGGGGGCGTTGACCTTAGAGTTTGCTGCCGAAAGGCGGAGACTCGAGGGGAGGATTGAACGCCTTCGAATGTAGCATACTGAGGCTGTTGGAGACAAGTCGGCCGTGGAGAACAAGAGCCGCAATTTGCTGGAGAAGCTGTCAGCGGCGGAGGCTGAAAAAGAGGACCTTGCTGCCGGCTTGCGGTGGAAAGGGAAGATGCGGACAGGGCCCATGTAGAGGCCCAGGCTGCCCGTGCCGAGGCCAACCTCGCCCTCAAGCGCGCTACCGACGCAGAGTTGGGGCACAGGAGTCTACGTGGCTATCTAGATAAAGCGGAGGCCTCCACCTGCACTGGGGTCGACCGAGCACACACGTTGCTCGTGGACGCGTATCGGCGGCTTGGTGCGCATACAGCCCCTTTTGATACGTCTAGCGAGGAGGTGGGCCTCTACTTCCTCGGGTGGCTTCAGGAGGAGCTGGAGCTACTCCTGTCCATCATGACGGGCCTCATGTTCTTTGCCTCGCTCATTACCTGCGAGGGGGCTACGAATGCTTTGTCCCGTGAGGGATACAGGCACTTCGAAGTTTTTGACTGGGCCAACGAGGACTTCGATCGTGGAATTTTCTAGATCGAAGACGAGGTGCTAAAGCGGTCCGCTAGGGCGCTTTACGATAGGATGTGGGGCTCTCATGACCGCGATACTGTCCTAGAGAGGTCTGACCGGGCGCTGGAGCAGGTGTGTGACGTTGTTTTTTAATATGTATTTATATTTTATGCTATTTCTGTAGATGATGAATGATGAAGAAGTCGACGACTTCGGTGGCCTAGAAAGCTCGGAGACCCGTGCAGAAGATGCGAGGATGGGGGTTGAAGAGCAACCGACGCCACTGACCGGCCCTGTTGAGGACCCTACGACGGCCACTGTGCCGGCTGGTGAAGACACTCCAGCGACAGCTGCGCCGGCTGACGAAGACCCTGCAGTGCCGGTTGCTCCTTCGCAGGTGGCGGGGTCGTGTTAGGGGCGTTGAGTTTAGGACTTTATTTTTGTGATACTGATGATATTAATGCGCAGGTTCTGACGTCTCGACCTGCGCAAGCAACCCTTACTGATGATATTAATTTTGTGGCGGCTGCGAATGCAGTGCCTGTTAATGAAAAGTTGTATGGTTCTTAAACTGGGTCTTGGTCATTTGATGGAGGTGAGTTTGGGAGCCTGTTTTCGTGGACTAAAGAGTCTTCGAATGAGGATTTGAATTATTTTGTTGTGTTGGATGTGGCCGCAGCGGAGTCCGTGCCGCGGCTTGAAGTGCGCGAAGCGTCTGATCCCCTGGCTGGTGCGATAACCGAGAAGCACTGCCGGCGAAAGGTGGTGTCGAAGCATAATGTTGGCGAGATGTCACGAAGTGGTAGGCGTTGACGGATGGGGATGGAACGAACCCGTCTTTGGGTAGATCGGGGTGGCCAACGAGATTTGCTGTCCTCGACGTCCGGGATGTGTATTGGGGAGGGGGATCTGCGGAATCTTTTTGAGGGTGAGGAGTTGAAGATGGTGTTGTTTAATTTTCGTGTGGCAGGACTTATCCCGAAGGCTGAGCCGATATAGCATGTTTGCTCCCCTCGCTCTCGTGTTGCGATAGTGAGCGAAAATGTGCCCTCCCCCGGCTCGAAATAGAGAGGGAGGGCAACAAAATGCGATTTGTATTATTTGTGCAATGGGGTCGGTGGCCCTTCGCTGTGTGTATGTAAACTATGACGACATTGCTTGTTGTGAAATGAGATGGGGAGTTCGCTTGCCACGGCAATGCATGGGTGCTTATGACACGTACTTGGTTGTGTCTGTAGGTGGTTTTTGTTTGACCGTGTCATATAGCAGAGACTTCGCACCTTTAGGGTGATCGTAACAGACTTTGCGCCATTAGGGTGATGTTTGCGTGTTTGCATGTCCAGCTGCACCCTTAGGGGGCCTTTGCTCGGATGACTTGTCGTAAAGACTTCGTATGGCGCACTTCTAGTGCATATCCGGCTGCACCCTTGGGCGGCTTTTTGCTCGGATTCGTCTTTTAGTTAAGACTTCGTATCGTGCACTTGTTGTGCTTGTCCGGCTGCACCCTTAGGTGGCTTTTGCATGGATTTGTCTTTTAGTAAAGACTTCATATCGTGCACTTGTTGTGCTTGTCTGGCTGCACCCTTAGGCGGCTTTTGCATGGATTTGTCTTTTAGTAAAGACTTCGTATCGTGCACTTGTTGTCCTTGTCCGGCTGCACCCTTAGACGACTTTTGCATGGATTTGTCTTTTAGTAAAGACTTTGTATCGTGCACTTGTTATGCTTGTCCGGCTGCACCCTTAGGTGGCTTTCGCACGGATTTGTCGCACGCGAGTGTACTCTAGGCTACCTGTCACGGTGACTACGTATATGTCGAATGTCAAAGACCGTCGAAGAGGTCTTTTTCGACACTTATGGTAATGATGCTTGCTGGAGTTTTTTGTGGGGGCTTTTCGTTGGTATATTACATGGCGCCGCCTCGTTAAAAACCTCACCCCTGGGAGGAAAAGAGTGTGGGCCTGAATAACATTGTTTGAAGGATTACATAGGTGCTTGGGCCTTGGATTTTAAACGAAATTTTTTTGGAGATTGTCGATGTTCCATGGGTGTTCTAGGTCTTCGCCGGTTGATGTTGCTAGTCTGTAAGCATTTGGGGATGCCTTTGTCTTGACTATGTACGGCCCTTCCAACTTTGGCTCTAGCTTGCCTCGAGACTCTGTACTGGTGGTCCTTACGAGTACTAGGTCCCCTTCGTTGAATTCCCTTAGGACGACGGTGTTGTCACGCCATGCTTTGGTCTGGACCTGATACTTGTTGAGCGCCTGCAGGGCGAGGACGCGGTCTCCGTCGATGAGAACTTTGGAGGTTGGTTCGTCGATGTCGGGGATGGCTGATTCGTTTGTTTGGGGGGGGGACCCATGCTTTAACTCTTGCGGTGTCATTGCTTCGGATCCGTACATCAGGTGGACAGGTGTGAACCCGGTTGCCCGGCACTCTGTCATGTTCAACGCCCTTACGACTTCGGGTAATTGGTCTGCCCATTTGCCTTTTTTGTCGTCAAGGAGCCTTTTCTTAATGGTGCTAAAAATCTTGCCATTGACGTGTTCGATGACGCCGTTGGACTATGGGTGGTAAACGGAGGCGAAGACCGACTTTGTGCCGTAGAGCTGCAGAACTCCCTAAAGTCTTGGCTGTCAAACTGCTTGCCGTTGTTGACTGTTAGTTCAAGCGGGACTCCGAAGTGGCAGACGATGTTTTGCCAGAAACAAAGCCGTAGGCAGTGGCCCTGGCCTGGCCTGGACAAAGCGGCAGACTGCCCTGGCCTCGATCCACTTTGTGAAATATTCGACGGCAATGAAGGTGAACTTTAAGTTTCCTTGAGCCATAGGCAGTGGCCCGACTATGTCCAACCCCCAACGCTGAAGTGGCCATGTGTGGGCAATGAGCTTAGTGAATTGCGAAAGGTTTCCTGGGCGAGGAGAAAACTTTTGGCATGCCTCGCATGACCTGGTGGCTCGGTTGGCCGTGCAAAGTATCACGGGCCAGTAAAATCCCTGACGAATCACCTTGGCTGTGAGGGCCCGGGCCCTAAGTGTGAGCCGCAGGTTCCACCATGGACTTCGCGGAGGATTTCTAGGCCCTCGGTTTCGGTTATGCACTTCAGCATAGGCTGGCTGATGCCCTTTTTGTACAGCTAGCCCCTAACTATTATGAAATCCCTACTCCTGTGTTTCAGCTGTTTGGCCTCATTGCGATTGGTTGGGTGGTTGTGGCCTTGTAAGTACAGTGTTATCGGGGCCCGCCAGTCTTCGGCCATGATGAGGTTGACGATTCGGTGGCCTTTGGCGTCTTGAGTTATTTGCAAGCTCTCGAGTTTATGGACAACTGGTGTGCCGATGACGTGGTAGAACACGTCGGAGGGTAGAGCCTCGCCCTTGGCTGCTGCCTTGGCCAACACATTGGCCTCTTTGTTCTTGTTGCGGTTGACGTGCTGCAAGGTGAAGCCCTTGAATTGTTTTTTGAGGCCGCGGATGGCGGTGAGGTATTGCATGAGCACAGGCTCTTTTGCTGAATAATCTTTTTCAATCTGGCCAGCGACGACCTTGGAGTCTGTCCTGATGATGCAGGTGGTAACACCGAGGACCCACAATTTGCAAAGTCCCAGGATTACGGCCTCGTATTCTACAATGTTGTTGGTGCACCTGTCGGACTCTAGAGCAAAGCTGAGGCGCACGACGTATCTGTACTTGACACCGACGGGTGAGATGATGATCGCCGCGGCTCCTGCCCCCGCATGGCACCATGCGCCGTCGCAGTGATTGGTCCAGACCTTTTTCGAGTGCTCTTGCTGTGGCCCCATGGGTCCTATCCAGTCGACGATGAAGTTCGCCAAGACTTGTGACTTGATTGACGTTTTGGGCTCGAATGTGATGTGGTACCCGGAGAGTTCGGCTGCCCATTTTGCAATTCTGGCGGATGCCTCCGGGTTCCTGAACAATTCTCCCAGACCTCTGCCCGAAGTGACCCGTACTTTGAATGCCTTGAAGTAGTGCCATAGTTTGCGTGAAGCCATGACCACTGCGTATGAAATTTTCTTGAGTTTGGTCATGTCGCATTTGGAGGCGGTGAGGACTTCGGAAACGTAATACACTGGGCATTGCTGATTTTTTTCCATCTTTGTCCTACTCTTGGACTAATGCTGCGCTGACTGCGCATGGGTAAGCTGCAATGTAGAGAAGCAGTGGCAGCGAAGGGTCAAGGCTTGTCAGAGTTGCTAAGTCAGACAGGTGCTGTTTGAGCGATTCGAAGGCCGCTGCTTGCTCTAGGCCCCAGGTGAAGTCTTTTGCACCACGCGGTGCTTTGAGGAAAGGTAGGCTTTGCTCAGCGGACTTAGAGATAAATCTGTTCAGGGTCGCCAGTCTTCCTGTCAGCCGCTGGACGTCCCTGGTGGACTATGGAGGTGCCTTGTTGATGATCGCTTGGATCTTGGTTGGGTTGGCCTTAATCCCTCAGTGTGATACTAAGTAACCAAGTATTTTCCCTAGCGGACGTCGAAGACACACTTCTCAGGGTTGAGCCGGAGTCGTGCGTCGCGCATGTTTGCGAATGTTTCTGCGAGGTCGCTGCTTTTTCGGGCGCACCGAGGGGTCGATGTCCAGGCTGTGCTCGATGATAGAGCGACTGACCCCAACCAGATCGAGGGTGGACCAAGCGAAGACATCCTTGTTTCGGGAGAGACAAGAAAGGAGTTTTTCCTCGTCTCGCAAGGTCAGGTCTTCGCTTATTATGACCGTTAGTCTCGGCGTTGCCGGTTCTAGGGGTACCGCCTTTGTTCCGTCGTTGCTTTGGAGCTACGCTTTGACTTTTTCGTCTTCGATCGGGTGCTTGCTTTCGAAGCCTTCGTGCTCTGCCGTGAGGTAGTGTACGTTCCGTTGCCCTAGAACGAAGTCCCTTTCAATGTTGCGCGCTGTCTGCTGGTCGCCGTAGACGGTGATCACGCCTTGCAGGCCTAGGATTTTCATACAAAGGTAGAGTCCATGAATGGCAGCCTCAAACTTGTTGATCGAGCCCCGACCCATTACGACATTGTATGGGTAGACCATGTCGACAATATCTGAAGTGACCTGCTCACTTCATGCATTGGGTGCTACACCAAATGACAGGGGGAGCTCTATCTTGCCGACAGGGAAGGTGCCCTTGCCGCCGAAGCCGTATAGGGGATTGTCTGCAGGTTTGAGTAGACTGTGGCTTATTCCCATGCGATCGAAGCGTGCAGAAAAATGATGTCAACTTGACTGCTGTTGTTGACCAGCACTTTGTGTAGGTCCCAGCCTGCTACCCAACAGTTGATCACCATGGTGTCTGCATGAGGAGCGCTGCGCAAGTCAACGTCTCTGGCGTCGAAGGTGAGCAGTACATGGGACCACTTTGTTTGCACCACTAGGCCAGTGAGAGCGACATGGTTCACACTTCGGTAGTGGTCCCTTTTCTACTGCTTTGTGTCGAAGTCCACGCTTGATCCCCAGTGATCATGTGGATGATTCCATGATATGGTGGTTCGGCGAAGTCTTCCTGTTTGGGTGCTTGTGGGGGGTGGTTGTGTGGAGGATTTGGGTGATGCAGATGCGGTGGTGGTAGAACCTGCACCTCTTGATGGTGCTGGTAAGCGTGGTTGGGTGGATGCTGGATTTGCTCGTTGTGGTAGGGTTGTTGGTGATGCTATGTGTGCGTGACGAGCCTCTGGTTGTCGGCTGGTTGTGCTCTGGACATTCTGTCCCTGGTGGCCTTGGTCTCTGGACAATCCTTTGTTGGGTGCGTGCAGTCCGTGGCCTCTTCCTCTTGTGCCGTTACTGCGGCCTTGGGGGGTATTCCTGACGACGGGTGGTCTCTTCGGCTAGGTGCTGATTGGCTATGTTGTGCACCTGTTGATGATTGTGGTTGTCCTGGCCGGAGTCTGGCTGCGTTGGCCTAGTCCAGGTTCTGCTGGACTGCGGAGGGTCCTTGGGGTTCCTTTGAGATTCAACCTTGTGTTGATGGAGCTCCTCAGACCTGGCGTACTTCTCAAATAATTTGTATAGCTCTTGTAGATTCTTGGGTGGATCCCTGATGCAATGACTATATAGGACGCCTGCCCGAAGACCACTGATAGCGTAGTGGATTGCGATGTGGTCATCAACTGATGGCAGTTGCGATTTGAGCGTCAAAAATGTCCTGTAGTACTCGCGAAGGGTTTCCTTCTCTTACTGCTTGTAGGGATAACTCGGCTAGGGCGTCTGTATCAGGTCGGTACCCTTGGCAGTTGAGCAGGAATTTGTCACGGAGCCCTTTCCAGGAATCAATGGACAGTGGCAGTAACCTGGTGTACCAAGTCAAGGTCGGGCCTTTGAGTGCGATGATGAAGGATTTGGCCATTGTGGCGTCGACCCCTCCGGACGATGCGACGACTACTTGATAGCTCATGATGTATTGAGCTGGGTTGGTACTACCGTTGTATTTGGGGTAGGTGCCGACCCTGAAGTTGGCAGGCTAGGGCGATGCTTGAAGTTGTGGAGCCAGGGGGCTTCGCTCGTCGAGATAGTTGATCCCCTGGAAAGCTACAACGGGTGGAATGAAGGGACCGCGTTGTGGTATGAATGGGTCTCTGGCTTGAATGTACTGTTGGAGAGGCGCTAGCGGTGCGAGGGGTCCGCGTTGTAGGTTGTATTGGCCTTCACCTTGCATGAGCGCAATCTCCTGCTCTAGCTCCCGAGCTCTCTGTTCCTCATCTTGTATCATCTGACACACCTTGGCTTGCATGGTGACTCGTTGGCGCTTGGCTTCGAGGATTTCTTTCTGCTTCTGGAGGTGGTTGTTTTTGATGCGCAGAGCTCGCAGCTTTATTTGGTCTTCGGCTGAGATGCCGATGACTTCTTCATCCTCTATGGTGTCTTTCGCCCTCTGGTGGAGCGAAGCCTGGTTGTGGTGCTTGTGGTGCACCTTCAGAACTGCAGGTGTGTATAGTGCCGTCGAGGGTGGGGTGGTCTTAGCGCTATCTTTTGCTGTTGACAGCATCATCTTCGAAGGCCTCTTGGGGGGTGGTGACCGCAAGGGCCTTGCCTTTCTTTTTCGCCAGTAGCGCTGCCTTCGCCACGTCGTCAATGGATGGGGCAGCCTTCAAATTTGCTCTCTTGGGGGCCATCGTGGGTTGTTTTTCGTAGCACAAACGATGGGCACCAAATGTTGGGAACCTGCCTGCCTGGGCAAGTTCATCCAACGAGGTAGTGGAAAGTGTGTTTGCAAAGTTTAGCATGGAATGCCAAAAACTTCGTTAATCTCCCGTGTGTGGGCACTGTCCGGGGGTATTTATATGTACTCGAGGGGCCGCCTGTCCCTATCAAAGACGTTTAGACCCTCGAGTACCCGGTTTATCCCCAGAATATTCCCCCGAGGGGAGGTTACAGATAGTTATTAAGGTAAACCTTATTACAGACACGACCCTTATCGCACTTGTCCTCGCGGGGCCCATCACTATGGGCCGAATCACACATGGGCCTCCCCGGTGGTGACAGCGCGGGAGGTCCATAGACATCGGCAGGGCCTTCGTCTTACAACATGAGAGTGAAGGGGTCGCACATGCCTCTGTCACGATCGGCGCCCTTGGCTTGTTCTGGTGTGTTCTGTGGATGTAGCCTTCATCTGCGCGATGAGAGGACAAAGTCGTAGAGCGAAGGGTGGCATGTTCGCCTTTGTGAAAGCTCTCTCGTGAGTTTTGGTGTTTGGATGACAACCCAATTAAAGGACTAACAAGTGTGTTAAGTGTTGAACAGATGCTGAATGCAAAGCTAACAGGGTTCAACACAAGTAAACAGGTGTGATGGTCCAAAGACAGAATTATCTATAGATATTGGACATCACAAGAAAGATGGACATTGTTTAAGTGAGACTTGATGTGCATAACTTGGAGACAACTGATCAAACCAAGGATGGAAGCAAGAAGAGCTTCGAGGTACCGAGTGCACGGGAGAAAGTCAAGGAGACCAGGAACCCAAAGCCAGGGGTGAAGAAGAAGACTTGCGGAATCAGGGTTGATCGAGTTAAGAAGAGTTATGGTGCATCAAGGAACACTACATAAGGACATGACTTACAACCAATGAGGTAACATCTACAGTTATGTGGTGTAAGTCATAAGGCTCAAGACCAAGCTCAAAAGGGAACAAGGTCACTAGAAGGAGAACAAATGTCAAAATCAGAACCGGAAGCAGCCCAAAAGAGCTAAGTGCACATTGACCTTTAGTTTGGGTTGTTCCTATGTTTGGAAATATTCTATGTGACCTTTGCAGGATGTTGGAGCTTAGAAATGACAATCTAGATCAAGTCAAGCTAACTTAATGATTTATGAGTCCAACATCAATCTCAAGTATGCCAAATGCTAAAGAAGCGAAAATCAAAGAGAAGGTCTGTTTCTAGACTTAGTACATTGGTTTTTGTGTACTAACATATTTGTCCAAGTGTTAGAAACAGAAAGAAGAAGAAAAGAAGAGAAAATACAAAGGAAAAAGACTTGGCTGGAGCAGCCAAGACTCTGTGCAGTCTGGGTACACCGGACTGTCCGGTGGTGCACCGGACAGTGTCCGGTGCGCCACGCTGGCGTCTGTCAACTGGCCGCTCTCGGGAATTCATCAGCGGCGTACGGCTAAAATTCACCGGACTATCCGGTGGAGCACCGGACTGTCCGGTGAGCCAACGGTCGGCCGCGCAATCCGCGCGTGACGCGTGGCCGAGCCAACGGTCTGATGGGGGCACCGGACTGTTCGGTGTGCACCGGTCAGTGTCCAGTGCGCCAACGGCTCCAAGTCTGCAACGGTCGAATGCGCCATATTTGGAAGGAGATCCGCACCGGATAGTGAACAGTTGATGTCCGGTGGTGCACTGGACTGTCCGGTGCGCCACCCGACAGAAAGAAAGTTTTGCTTTCCAAAATGGATTCCAACGGCTCCTAGGCCCCTTGGGTCTATAAAAGGGACCCCTAGGTGTAACACCCACTTTGTAATAATATGAATAGAGAAACAATTTCTCCTTATGTCAGTTTAACCTTTGTGCATCATCACATGTGTACACCCTAGGTAAAAACAAATAATTAATAACATAAAAGCCACTAGAATCATGCATCATGCTGGTGTTTATATGTTTGTGCATTCACTCATGGAAATAATGAGACAAGAAATACATTAAAGTCCCAAAGTGGAATTTAGAATATAAAATAAAATCTAGGATTTAGAAGTGGAGAAAGAAAAGAAATACCACATAAAACATAGGAAATAAATATATACATAAAAATATTTCCTTCATCCCCAAAATTTAATTTGACACATTTTATACATGTGCAAACCTATAACTGAAATTCAAAGTTGAATTTGAAATTCAAAAGGGAAAGGAAAATCTAAATTTGAAAGAGAGAAAAACAAAAGAAAAAGGGAGAGATCACTTACCTGGGCCACGGCTGCAATTTTGGCCCATCCGTGAAAACCCTCTGCGCAGCCCACTAACCGCGCGCGCCTCTGATGTCTCTCTGACACGTGAGCCCCGAGTGCAGGCCTCCTTAGCGTGCCCCGCGCTGGTTGCTTCGGCTGTCATGCGGGCCCCGCTTGTCTGTCTCCCTCCGCGCGCGCATTACCTCCCTCGTGGCTCGCGCTTGCGCCTCTGCGTCGTGGGTCCGGGCGTATCGGCCTCGCACATTTTGAGCACCCTTTGACACGCGGGCCCGGTACCCTGACAGTCTTCTTCTCGCAGCCGCACGACGTGGTCCGAGCCCCTCGCCGTGGAAAACGGATCCTTCCCCTGCGAATTCGTCCTCACCGTTGCATCCTTGACCGATTCAGGTGTATAAGGTTCACGCCCTTCCGTGCATGTTGAGTCCCCTGGATCAAGAACTAGCGCCGTGCTATACAAAGAAGGCGGAAAGCGGAGAGAGGGGGAGAGGGTGTCGATCCGCGCCACTGCCGTAGACTTCACCCTAGGCCAGCTTCCCAGTCACGGCGAACTGCCCCGGGTGCATCAGCGGGCCCCGCCGCGTGTGTTGGACCGACTTCCGGGGTGGATTCGCTTGCCCATCGTCGACAATTGCTCGCCGTCGTTGGCATTTCAACAAGAGATCGTGGTCGCCGTGGGTAGCTCGCCGTCGTGAATAATTCTCGGTATGGATCCCTCGATTGCACCCGCCTTCGTTGTCGCAAGATTTAAGTCCGGTCGAATTTGGGTGTGGTGCGCGTATGCCGGGGATTCGCCTGGTGGCGGCGGCGCCGCCGTAGGGTGTGGATGGGGCCATCGGGACCTATGCTGGGCGAGGGAGAAAGCTGGTGACCGTGGATCTCGGGATGGACGGTTGGGATGGCTCTGCGCATATACCTTTTCGCACTGGTTAACCAGAGCCGTTGATCGGTGCGTGAACGGGTGAGATCGTGCCCTCGCGTTTATGTTTGCGGATCAATCGTGGGCCGTGGGATCTGGATCCTGTGGTTCTCGAAGCATACCGGTTCGGTATAAGTTAAATCTAATCTGGGCCCTCGGTTGGGAATCGAACGGCCGTGATCACAAGATAACCCTTTGGCCAGCGTATTATGCAAAAGAAACCCTCTGTTATTTTAGTATCAACCCGCCGTCCATAGTCACTATACCCTGTGTCTTAGGAAATTTACACCGAGAACCCTGTGCTTCATAGAAAATGAGGCCCAGTCCAGTAGTGAATTAAATGGATTAAATGAAATAGAAATTGGATTTTTAATATGAAAATAAACCCTAGAACTTGTTTATTCCATAGAAAATGCATATGAACTCCAAATCACTCCATTCCAGTTGCAAAAATTTGGTAATATTATTCTCTTTCACTTAGAGTATCTGTTTTTACATGAAAACAGTAAGGATTTTAATTCCTCACTTAATCCATTTTAAATACATAAAACCTTTGAAAATCCATAACTTAAAATCTATAACTCGAAAAATTATGATTTCTGTTCCTAGAATTTTATTTTAATGTGTAGATTATTACTGTGTATTTTATTTATATGTTTGGTGTAATATTAGTTTCTCTATATGCACTGTGCTTGTTTGTATTGTGGCGAGTAGAAGAGCCTGTGACTGAGGATCCTGGTGAGCAGCAGGTTGAAGTAGCTGAGCAGGAGCTCATTGAAGGCAAGTTGTGCCCTTGACCACTTTTTACCCAATAATGTCCTTTAATATCATTTACTCATGCATAGGCTAATTTTGATGGGACCCGATAGGTCATCCTAGATTGTTTATCTCATTACCTTGTTTACCCCTGAATCACTCGGGTAGTTTGCTATTGCTTTACATGGTTTTGGGATAATCATTTATTATATCTATGTTCCAATTCTTTTTGTTATTCTATTTATGTTCATGTCAAGTTCATTAATGTTAATTGGAACATAGAGCTTAACTTGAGTAACACGTGCCACCACAAGGGTTTAATGGGACGCCCTTGGCTGATTAACTAAGAAAGCTAGTGGAGGTCTACCTTACCCGAAAGGGGCAAGGGCAGTAGGGGAGTGGTCAGTGTAGGGAGGTCCTTGGTTGATTTTGCTGCGATGGCGGTCAGGCAAGAACCCTGCATTGGAGCTTCCTATAAACTGTAGCGGGTTTTCTGAAGCTAGTGGAACTTTGTAAAGGCCTCGTAGTGTTACCCTGCCTCGCCTCCTCGGTAGAGGTGTATGGGAAGTCACGATCCCTTGGCAGATGGGTAACATGACTTGTGGGTAAAGGGTACAACCTCTGCAGAGTGTAAAACTGGTATACTAGCTGTGCTCGCGGTCATGAGCAGCTCAGGACTCTCTGATGTTTAAATTATGGAACTTAAATTCAATTTTGACATTTGCATTGCATGGGTTTATTATTAATTTGTTCTATTACTTTATTTATGGATTGGTATTTACTTACACTTAGTAACTGCTAATAAAAGTTTGACCAACTACTTAAAAGCAATGCTCAGCTTTAACCCCTGTCATTGATTAGCCTTACACATCACATGAACTCACACCTTTATGAGTTTATGTCCACTGGTTCCCCACAACTTGTTGAGCTATGATCATGTGTGAGCTCACCCTTGCTGTCTCACACCCCCCACAGGAGAAGAGCAGGTGGTTCAGGAGGAGCCACAAGGCGAGGAGTATGATCTGATCTAGGTGGCGTTTCTCAGTTGACGTTGGCGCCGACGATCCTTAGTTCGTTTTATCTTTATTATTTTATTTTGTAATAAGTCTTCCGCTATGTAATAAATACTCTGATGTTATTGACATTTATCTCTATGCACTCTATTATTATATATGTTGTCTTCTTGGCGCATGTATGAGATGCACCTGGCTTTGTCCCTTAAAGCCGGGTGTGACACTAGGCGCCTGAAACATTCACACAAGAGCATCCAACAATAGCATACATCACTCGCATATTTCTCACTCTCCCTCTTGTGTGAATCTCTCTAGTTTGTGTAGAAGGCAAAACTATAAGCCTTTAGATAGCGGAGGAGTGCTGCTAAGAGCTAGAGCATAGTCTTGAGCATAGTCTTGAGCATATCTCATGGTATTCAGGTAAAAAGGGAAAGGTATGGATAATGAAACTATGCAATTTCATTAAAAAAATCTTGAAGTTTCATTGATTGTTGATTACAGCTATGTTCTTACCTTTGAATAGGCAGTATCTTGGTTTAGGTGCTCTATACTTTAAAATGTTGTTTCTCTTGGTGTACCTAAGAAAATTCTTCTCAATAATGGTGTGCTTAGACAATTGAGCTTCATATGCATGATCTTGTCGCTTTAAATAATAGTGTGCTTAGACATTGAGCTTTATATGCATGATCTTGTCATTTTCAATTGGTGCAATGATCATCATGTGTGAAGCATGCCTAGGTTGCTTGTGAAATGTTATACTCCTTGAGGCATGCATTGTTGTATTAAGTCAACTATTCAATTGGTATCCCTTTGTGATAAAATTGATAAAGTATGCCTTGACCAAGATATGTTGTGATCCCCTCTAGTTCTGAGGAAGCTAGAATGTGCAAAGTGCAAGTCATTCAAATACTTGATGCACAACTTTAGGGGGAGCACACATAACTTGTGTCTTTTGAGACTAATTGTTTCTTGAGTGATCTTGTATAGTCTCAAGGTGAAAAAGGGAAGATGAGCAGGAAATGAAGCAATCAGGACTTGGGTATCTCCATAAGTCAAGTATTTGGTATCTTAAGTTGTGAGTACTTGCATATTTATAGATTGCTCATACTCTATAATTTTTGGTGATACTAGATGCTCATTTTTAAAATATCATGGAACTGTGATAGTAATGATCTTTCAATTGATAACCTTGGAAGTATGCTTAGATTGATATCTCTTGGTTATCACTAGAATAGAAGCTTCATCTTGTGCCACAATACTATAACTTGCTCTAAGCTTGGTGTCTTAGCAACTAGAAAAGGTTAGGATAAAGGATCAGGCACAAGTGTGGAGGAGCTCCATAGAGATTAATCTTTCAAGATGGAAAGTACACCACAACATGGTAAAGGTACAAAAGGAAGTATTGATCTCTTGCGTGTATGTATCTTAATTTTCCTCCAATACTTGTGGTGCATATGTTTAATGAGTAAGGGGGAGTATTGTTAGTGTGTTTTACCTGCTTAATACCCTGCTGTCCCTTGACATCATCCTATGCTTTTGCTCAAATATGGTTTTGGTGTTTGATGTCAAAGGGGGAGAATTTTATGCATTAAAGCTTAGGTTTCCTCGACTTCCTTTGATCTTAAGGAAGGATGTGTTAGTTTGTGCTGTTGATAATTCTTATCATATGATTCTGTGTGTTGCATGGTGATGATGCAAAACTAGTGCCTCAGTTGACATGAATCAATTGGCATCTATTCTGTAATTGATATTCATGTAGTCTGTAATTGATATTCATGTAGTTCTGGTGCTTTAAAATTGTTTTAATTTGGTATCTTAATGTGAAAAGTGGTAGGTTGATATTTCTATGGTATAAATATTCAATTGGTGTTTAACTCTGATTCTGTGCATCTATGTGTCATACGCATCACGGGTTAATTAGTGACACAATGCATCCCACATGTGCTAAGGTGTAGTAATGCTTCGAATTAGCCTAAGTATGTGCAATTTGGCATATAAGGCCAAATTTAAGATTTTGGTGTAAGCACATATTTAGGGGGAGCATTGTATAAACTTAGAATTCAAAAATTGTGCTTTAAATCTTATTCTTATGTAAGCTTTAATTGTGTTGCCATCAATCACCAAAAAGGGGAAGATTGAAAGCTCTCTCGTGAGTTTTGGTGTTTGGATGACAACCCAATTAAAGGACTAACAAGTGTGTTAAGTGTTGAACAGATGCTGAATGCAAAGCTAACAGGGTTCAACACAAGTAAACAGGTGTGATGGTCCAAAGACGGAATTATCTATAGATATTGGACATCACAAGAAAGATGGACATAGCTTAAGTGAGACTTGATGTGCATAACTTGGAGACAACTGATCAAACCAAGGATGGAAGCAAGAAGAGCTTCGAGGTACCGAGTGCACGGGAGAAAGTCAAGGAGACCAGGAACCCAAAGCCAGGGGTGAAGAAAAAGACTTGCGGAATCAGGGTTGGTCGAGTTAAGAAGAGTTATGGTGCATCAAGGAACACTACATAAGGACATGACTTACAACCAATGAGGTAACATCTACAGTTATGTGGTTGTTGGGGACTTGTTCTCAAATGCTTCGGATTAAGAACAAGGCAACATAAAAAGTGTTAAATGATAAAGCCCTTCGTCCTTTGAAACATTATTTCCCTTCGAGATATAATGTGTTCCGGACGAAGGTCACAAACAACATATCTTCGTAAGCACAATAAACTATGACGAAGAACTTACATGCAACATAAAAAGTAATATAAACATTTAAATATTATCACAACGTTATTTCTATTTTATTATCATATAAAAATAGAAATGACTTCAAATTACAAGTGTACCTTCGGATTGCAGGAAGGCAAAAGTACAAGGATGACGGAAAGCAAATGCCAAGTCAGCGTGAACAGTACGGGGGTACTGTTCATCTATTTATAGACACAGGACACAGCCTGTGAAGAATTACAATTATGCCCCCGTAAAAGTTTACAACATTGACTCAGACCTTTATGGATTAAAAGGCCATTCTATCTCTAAGTCGGTTTGTAATTACGAAGCTTCATGAAGAGGAACCTTCGGTCGTCTCCTGGGGACAACTTCAGCCGAAGCTGCTTCTTCATACAAGACCTTCGGCGCAACGAAGCATGGCCCAACAGTAGCCCCTTTCGCGGCGCTAGATTGTTTTTCGTAACGAGCTTGATCCGTGAAAAAAGCCTCCTAAGCTTCGGGAAGCCGAAGGTCCAAAAAACACCTTCCCTGAGCTCGTTGCCGAGAAACGATTCAGTTTCCGAGCGCGTGTCAGGCCCACCTTGCAGAGTTACTGTTTGGTCTCTGCGGTCCACCGCGCAGCGAGTGCAAGTGACTGTCCGCCTGGTGTAAAAATCCTGGCGTTTCGCCTTCTTACCTGCAGCACTATATAAACAGGCGGGTAGGTGTGAAGTTACCACAACGTTCATTGCTATTTGCACTGTTTTGCTGCCAAAATTTTTAACCATAGCCGAAGCTTGACTCTCGGAATCGAACGAAGGTCCAACTCGAAGTCTGCTTCGTCAGAAGGAAAGGCTTCGGGAGAAAAAAGTATTCAATTTCCACAAACTCAGAATTAAATGGCCAGAGTACGATCTACCGCCAGGGTTGAGCGTGAAGGAGACGAAGCTGAAGGTTCGGAGACTGTTCCCATCTCCGAAGCAATGCAACGATCCGGACTGGTAACTTCGGAGGAAATCCCCACTGTTGAAGCAGAACAAGCAACTGCCGAAGCAGAAGATGAGAACATTGAAGAAACTGATCCCGAAGATGATTATCGCATTGCCATGCCAAGTAAGCCCAGCCACATGGACTTCGGAAAGTCGACCGTTTCGAAGGCTGATCTCTCCAAGATGGTAAAGTCAGGTTATTTCAGTGAAAGTCAGAAGAAGCTACTTCGCTTCGGGGGAGAAGAAACTACCCCGAAGCCAGAGAAGGATGAGATAGTCATTTTCAAGAGCTTTCTAAAGGCTGGGTTAAGATTCCCCCTTCATGGGATTATTGCAGATGTATTGAAGAAGTTTGGTATCTACTTTCACCAGTTGACTCCTAACGCTATCGTTAGGCTTAGTGTTTATATCTGGGCCCTCCGAAGCCAGGCGGTGGAACCGTTTGCCGACAGCTTTTGTCGAGTTCATGAGCTACATTACCAGACGAAGGCTAGAAAAGACGGATTACATGATAACTTTGGTTGCTACAATTTTGCCTATCGGAAAACCACAAAGTTTCCTGTTATTAGCTACCGAAGCAAATGGCCGGCAGGCTGGAAGTCAGAGTGGTTTTATGTGAAGGTTGACGAAGACAAAGAGAAGTTGGTACAAAGCCCACTTGAATTGATCTTCGGAGAAACAAGACCGCGATGCCACATGACATTAGAAGGTCCCACCTGGGCTGCACTGGGTGAGTTTAAAATTATTTCAGAGCATATCAGTACCAGGGACCTAGTTCAAGAGTTCTTGGCCTTCAGGGTTTTCCCTACTTTAAAAGAATGGAAAATGCCGAAGCTGGAAGGGGAGAAGAAAAAAGGGGAACTTGTCCGGCTTCCTTACCATTTCAAGTTCAAGAAATACTTTAAAAAACCTTGCCAAGAGTGGCTAGACACAGTTGAAGTAATGTGCAATGAAATTCTTGGGAATTACTCGAAAAAAGAAGATCAATTGATGACTGCGGCCTTCGGCACCCGTCCGAAGCGAAGGCTGAATCGAGTGCTGGACGCCCTGGGTTTTGAGTACCCTGATTATGAAAATCTGGGCAAAGGTGCCGGGGGCCAAAAAAGGAAAAGGGGAGCCGAAGCTTTAAATGAAGATGAGGAAGAACCACCAAAAAAGAAGAATGTTCCGAAAAAGAAAGTTTCATCTTCGAAGCGAAAAGTATCCGACGAAGAAGGGACTCCTGCATCACCCTCTACCACCGACGTGGAGGAAATCTTAAAGGTAATGACTGAACCCCTGCCCGCGAAGCTAAGTCCATTAGGGCCTCAACTGACGAAGCTTTTTCGAAAGGTGGAGGAGCCCGAAAAAACGAAGAAGATAACCAAAACAAAGAGACAAAGAATTATTGCAGTGACCGAAGTCATTGACAAGACGCCACCGAGGTCTTCAACTCGGAAAGCGCCAGCGGTTGAGGGCACAACAAATGTCGAAGTCGCACCTTCGGAGGTCGCGGCTACCGAAGCCGCTTCGGCCGAAGATTTGAACTTGGAAACTACAATTGAAGACATCGACAAAATACTGCTAGACATGGCCGCAGAAGAAGCTACCACTGCTGCCGAAGAAACCATGGCCACAGTGCCTGGGAAGGGAAAGGAAATAGCCGAAGATACTTCGGAGGACGAAGCCTTCATATTTCAAAATTTAGTTGGGCAAGAACTGTCGAAGGCCGAAATAGAAGAGCTTAAAGAATATGCCAAATCTTGCGGATATAAGCCAGGAGCTCTTCTTTTCGGAGGTATCAACGATGAAAAATTGGACTGCATCCGGGATCAAACTGGAGCTAAGGTCATCAGTACTCTATCAAAGAGTATCGGTTTTCCGAAGCTGGAAACGGATATCAGCCGCTACCGACGACAACATATCGTTGGTAGCTTATTTTATTCCAATTTCAAGGTAAACAACTTTTCTCTGACTTTTATTGTTTTTAATAATGAAAATGTTTCTAACGAAGGTTGCTTATGTGCAGAGCATGCTACTGAGCAAAGCTTTGAGAATGCAGCAAGATTTAGAGGATAAGAAACACGAAGTCATAATTGAAAATTTAGAGAGCAAAATAAAAGAGCAATCAGCCAGTATTGAAAAGAAAGACTTCGAACTCCAAACAACCGAAGGCTTATTGGCAGAAACTGAAGCTAAAGTAGCAGAATTGAATACGAAGCTTCTCTGCCAATCAAAACAATTTGAACAAGAGAAGCAAGAGCTTAATTCAAAATTTGAGGCCGAAGTCCAAAAAAACTCAGATTTGAAAAAATCATTGACAAGCCTTCAAGACAAATGTTTGGAATTTAGTAACAACTGTATTCAACAATTAAAAAAGATCTTTTATTCAGTTGGAGCCAGCAGTGGAAAGTTCACTCCTTCAGCTGAAAATTTGCCAAGAACCTTCGAACATATTGAAGCTGAAATTGATGAGCTTGACGAAGTTATAGCCGGGCACGGTGACTTCTGTGCCTGGGTAGCTTCTCGGGGCACTGCTGCAGCATTTCTGAAGGCTGGCTGTGATCATGGAAAAATCGTCAACAGGCCCAATTTCACTCTATCTCCATCAATTCTAGATGATATTCCTGACCTCGCCCGAAGCATTTCAAACAGATTTATAAAAATGATATGGACAAAAGGCGGGCGAGAAAAGGCTGGAGACGAAGCTCGAAGTCATCTTGAACCAGTAAGAAATCATACCTTGTGCCTACCTTCTCCTTCAAGCTTGATTTTTACTCACAATACCTTGATTCATGTAGGATAACGAAGCTGAAACTGATGCTTAAAGAATATGCCGCCGAAGCTGAAACCCGGTGAAGATTAGTAGGAGTAGACTGTAGAAAAAACTCAAGAGACTTTCGTAATAACTTTTGTAAATACAGCTAAACTGCTCTTAATGAACTTTGTTCATACCTTGTAATATATCCTTACCCTTCCATTGAGGCGCTTTGATGTGGACGAAATTAGTATTTTGAGCCGAAGGCGAAAAAACACCTTCCCTTCTTTTCGTACACAACGAAGCATAAAAGACCGCTTCTTCTTTTTTGCCGAAACCTTTCTTTTTTGTACACAACGAAGCATAAAAAACCGCTTCTTCTTTTTGCCGAAACCTTTCTTTTTTGTACACAACGAAGCATAAAAAACCGCTTCTTCTTTTTGCCGAAACCTTTCTTTTTTGTACACAACGAAGCATAAAAACCGCTTCTTCTTTTTGTCGAAACAACCACTTATGCCATGATGATGATTATCCTATATATGCCTGAATGTTTATGAATGCAAATGCTATGATGTAATGTGATGTGCGAATGAATGTCCAAACACATATCCGAAGGCATACCCTTAGCCATTATTTCCTCAGAAACAATCACACATCAGCTCTGCATTCCCTTAGGAACGACTTTGGAGCTTCTTCGCCTTTTACTTTCGGCGGAATCAGCGTTGACTTTTCGCTGTAAGCTCTGCATTCCCTTAGGAACGACTTTGGAGCTTCTTCGCCTTTTACTTTCGGCGGAATCAGCGTTGACTTTTCGCTGTAAGCTCTGCATTCCCTTAGGAACGACTTTGGAGCTTCTTCACCTTTTCAGTTTTCGGCACTCGATGGTGCGTTCTCAGCTTTTACATTTACATTCCTTGGGGGATTTTGCTCTTATAGAACTAAAAAAGGAAATTACATGTGATGGCCCCATTAAAAACCTTTCTCCCCCTTTAGAAAGGAAAAGGGTGCCATGAAAAAGAAAAAACATAAAAAAGTTACATCGAGTTACACATAATATCGCCGAAGCTCATCCGCATTCCAAGATCTTGGAATGTCGTTGCTGTCCATGTCCTTCAATCTGTATGAACCAGGTCTTGACGAAGATGCTACTAAGAAAGGCCTGTCCCATTTCAACTGTAACTTGCCCACTGTGTCTGGGTTGGCCACTCTCCGAAGCACCAAGTGTCCCGGCTCAATATTCTTTAGCCGAACTTTTCTATCTCGCCATTTGACTGTTTCGGCTTGGTATTTATTGATATTCTCCACAGCTTGAAGCCTGATCCCTTCTAAAGCATCTTTTTCCACAAAACAAGCATCTTCAGGACCTGATTCTGCCGAAGCTACTACTCTTATTGATCCAGTTTTAGCTTCTTCCGGAGTTATTGCTTCGTCACCGAATAATAACTTGAATGGAGTAAAGCCTGTAGACCTTGATGTTGTTGTATTGTGGCTCCACACCACTTTGGTTAACTGATCTGGCCACTTTCCCCTGGGTTGATTGAAGATTAACTTCATTATTCCTGTCATTATAATGCCGTTGGCTCTTTCAACGAGCCCATTTGACTCCGGATGCCTGACTGATGCAAAGTGGATCTTCGTACCAATTTGATCACAGAAATTCCTGAAAGCTTCGGAGTCGAACTGTGTTCCATTATCTACAGTGATGGCCTTCGGTACCCCGAAACGACAAACAATGTTCTGCCAGAAAAACTTTTGGACAGTAGCCGAAGTTATTGTGGCTAATGGCTTTGCCTCAATCCATTTAGAAAAATACTCCACAGCCACTATAACATATCTTAAATTCCCTTGAGCCAGTGGTAATGGACCTAACAAGTCAAGGCCCCACCTTTGCAATGGCCAGATGGGTTGTATGAGCTGTGTTAAAGACGAAGGTTGTTTTTGATCTCTTGCACATTTCTGACAACCTTCGCACTTTTGAACTAATTCCGCTGCATCCGAAGCTGCCTTCGGCCAATAAAACCCTTGGCGGAAAACTTTTCCAAGTAACGGCCTAGATCCAATGTGAGATCCACACAGGCCTGCATGTATTTCTTTCATCAACTCTATACCTTCGGTTCTAGATAAACACTTGAGCAGCGGAGCACAAACTCCATGCTTATACAACTCCCCTTCTATCATGACATATGGACGAGCTCTTGCCTCTATCCTCCTGTTATAAGCTTCATCATCTGAAAGGAATTTACCCTGAAGGTAAGAGATGATCTCTGTTCTCCAATCTTCGCTATAAACAGGAGATATATTGAGGACTGCTCTTTCAAGGAGTTCCACTGAAGGTGCCTTTATTATTTCGAAAAACACATCCGAAGGTAACGGCAGCCCTTGTGCTGCTGACTTAGCTAGCAAATCAGCGTGCTCATTTTGTCCTCGAGGGATATTTCTGACAGAAAATCCTTCGAAGGAAGCTTCGATTCTTCGGACCGTGTCTAAATATTTTTCAAGCTTCGGATCTTTAGCCTTGCAACTCTTGTCGATATGACCCGAAACAACCTGAGAATCAGTTTTAAGGATGGCCCTTCTGATTCCCATTGCTTTTAATTTCCGAAGGCCCAAAAGCAGAGCTTCGTACTCAGTAATATTGTTTGTACAGCTGAAATCAAGTCTTGCCGCATAACAAGTTTTAACTTTGGATGGTGAGACCAACACAGCGGCTGCTCCTGCTCCGAAGGTTCCCCAAGATCCATCGCAAAACACTGTCCACACTTCGGCATCTTTATTTATTTCTTCATCCTGAGCCCCTGGCGTCTAATCGGCAATGAAATCTGCCAACGCTTGAGACTGGATCGAGGATCTATGCACATAATCAATGCAAAATTCATTGAGCTCTGCAGCCCATTTTCCAATACGTCCAGTAGCTTCTCTATTTCTCATAATATCCTTCAATGGCTGCGAAGAAGGAACAATAATATTGTATGCTTGAAAATAATGCCGAAGCTTCCTGGATGCCATCAAAACAGCATATAATACCTTCTCCAATTCTGTATAGTTTTTCTTTGATACACTAAGAACTTCAGATACAAAATACACTGGAACCTGCTTCTTGACTTGGCCATCAAGCTTCTCCTGAACAAGTGCTGCACTTACCGCTGAGTGCGAAGCTGCCACGTATAACAACAAAGGAGCCCCTGGCGCTGGTGGAGTTAACGTTGTTAAATCTATCAAATATTGCTTCAGCTCTTCAAAGGCTTTTTGTTGGCTTGGTCCCCATTGAAAGACTTCGGCTGATTTCAGCACTTCGAAGAATGGTAAATTTCTTTCTGCTGATCTGGATATGAATCTATTCAGAGATGCCAGCCTCCCTGTCAATCTTTGTGCCCCCTTTCTTGTAGTTGGTGGCTCCATTCGAACTATAGCTTCAATTTTATTTGGATTAGCTTCAATTCCCTTTGTTGAAACCAAGCATCCAAGAAATTTCCCCTTCTTTACTCCGAAGACACATTTTTCTGGATTCAACTTTAAGCCAGCTTTTCTGAAACTAGCGAAGGTCTCCTGCAGATCAGCAATATGATTTTCTTGTTTTGTGCTTTTTACAATGATGTCATCAACATAAGTTAGCACATTTCTGCCTATCTGAGACTGGAGGACCTTCGCAGTCATTCTGCTAAAACTTCCTCCAGCATTTTTGAGTCCCTCAGGCATCCGAAGATAGCAATATGTGCCACTTGGAGTTATGAAGCTAGTCTTCGGCTCGTCCTCCTTCTTCATCCAGATTTGATGATAGCCTGAATAGCAATCCAGCAAACTCATAAGCTCTGATGAAGCTGCTGCATCGACTAAGGAATCTATCCTTGGCAATGGAAACTCGTCCTTCAGACAAGCCTTATTGAGGTCAGTAAAATCAATACACATTCTCCATTTACCATTGGCCTTCTTCACCATAACAGTGTTAGCCAACCATTCTGGGTATTTCACCTCTCTAATAACTCCAGCACTGAGGAGTCTTTTGACTTCATTCCGAGCACCTTCGGCCTTGTCATCAGACATCTTCCGAAGTCTCTGCTTTCTGGGTCTAAAGGATGGGTCAACATTGAGCGAGTGTTCAATAACATCCCTATTTACGCCGCAGAGATCATTAGCTGACCATGCAAAAACATCTTTGTTGTTGAACAAAAACCTTATCAAGGTTTTCTCCTGCTCTTCGGATAATTGAGAGCCCAACAGCACCTTCTGCTCTGCTATGTCCTCACATAAGAGCATGGGCTTCGGCTGATCTGCTGAAGCTGCTTTCTCCCTTCTGAATTTGTACTGTTCACAAGCTTCAGCTCCATCTATGTTATGGATTGCTTTGGAGTCAGTCCAGCTTCCTTCGGCCCTTCTGGCAGCTTCCTGACTTCCATGAATAGCGATGGGTCCTTGATCCGAAGGTATCTTCATGCAAAGATAGGCAGGATGAAGGATTGCTTCGAAAGCATTGAGGGTGCCACGGCCAATAATTGCATTGTAAGGATACTCCATGTCAACAATATCAAACACAATTTGCTCAGTCCTTGTGTTGTTAACAAATCCGAAGGTCACTGGCATGGTAATCTTCCCAAGTGCTACAATCTGCCGCCCTCCGAAGCCACAAAGAGGGTGCGTAGCATCATGGATCTTGTCTTCGGGCTCTTGCATTTGTCTGAAGGCCTTAGCAAATATGATATCAGCTGCACTGCCTGTATCAACTAAGACATTGTGGACCAGAAATCCTTTGATCACACAAGAGATAACCATAGCATCATTGTGTGGGTAATCCTTGAGTTGAAGGTCCTCTTGGGAGAAGGTAATAGGAATGTGAGACCATCTCGACTTGATGAAGGGTCCTTGCACCCCAACATGTTGTACTCTTCTCTGTGCTTCCTTCTTCTGCTTCTTGTTGGCTGGCTCTGAACATGAACCGCCTGTTATCGGAAACAGCAGCTTCGGAGCCGAAGCAGCTCCAGCTTGATTGTTGAATGAAGCCATCAGCTCAAGAAAGTGGAAGTGAGTTCACCGGAGGTGGGCGCCAATGTTGGGGACTTGTTCTCAAATGCTTCGGATTAAGAACAAGGCAACATAAAAAGTGTTAAATGATAAAGCCCTTCGTCCTTTGAAACATTATTTCCCTTCGGGATATAATGTGTTCCGGACGAAGGTCACAAACAACATATCTTCGTAAGCACAATAAACTATGACGAAGAACTTACATGCAACATAAAAAGTAATATAAACATTTAAATATTACCACAACGTTATTTCTATTTTATTATCATATAAAAATAGAAATGACTTCAAATTACAAGTGTACCTTCGGATTGCAGGAAGGCAAAAGTACAAGGATGACGGAAAGCAAATGCCAAGTCAGCGTGAACAGTACGGGGGTACTGTTCATCTATTTATAGACACAGGACACAGCCTGTGAAGAATTACAATTATGCCCCTATAAAAGTTTACAACATTGACTCAGACCTTTATGGATTAAAAGGTCATTCTATCTCTAAGTCGGTTTGTAATTCCGAAGCTTCATGAAGAGGAACCTTCGGTCGTCTCCTGGGGACAACTTCAGCCGAAGCTGCTTCTTCATACAAGACCTTCGGCGCAACGAAGCATGGCCCCAACAGTGGTGTAAGTCATAAGGCTCAAGACCAAGCTCAAAAGGGAACAAGGTCACTAGAAAAAGAACAAATGTCAAAATTAGAACCAGAAGCAGCCCAAAAGAGCTAAGTGCACCTTGACCTTTAGTTTGGGTTGTTCCTATGTTTGGAAATATTCTATGTGACCTTTGCAGGATGTTGGAGCTTAGAAATGACAATCTAGATCAAGTCAAGCTGACTTAATGATTTATGAGTCCAACATCAATCTCAAGTATGCCAAATGCTAAAGAAGCGAAAATCAAAGAGAAGGTCTGTTTCTAGACTTAGTACATTGGTTTTTGTGTACTAACATATTTGTCCAAGTGTTAGAAACAGAAAGAAGAATAAAAGAAGAGAAAATACAAAGGAAAAAGACTTGGCTGGAGCAGCCAAGACTCTGCGCAGTCTGGGTACACCGGACTATCCGGTGGTGCACCGGACAGTGTCCGGTGCGCCAGGCTGGCTTCTGTCAACTGGCCGCTCTCGGGAATTCATCGGTGGCGTACGACTAAAATTCACCGGACTGTCTGGTGGAGCACCGGACTGTCCGGTGAGCCAACGGTCGGCCGAGCCAACGGTCGGCCGCGCAATCCGCGCGTGACGCGTGGCCGAGCCAACGGTCTGATGGGGGCACCGGACTGTCCAGTGTGCACCGGACAGTGTCCGGTGCGCCAACGACTCCAAGTCTGCAACGGTCGAATGCGCCAATTTTGGAAGGAGATCCGCACCGGATAGTGAACAGTTGATGTCCGGTGCGCCACCCGACAGAAAGAAAGTTTTGCTTTCCAAAATGGATTCCAACGGCTCCTAGGCCCCTTGGGTCTATAAAAGGGACCCCTAGGCGCCTCAAACATTCACACAAGAGCATCCAACAATAGCATACATCACTCGCATCAATTCTCACTCTCCCTCTTGTGTGAATCTCTCTAGTTTGTGTAGAAGGCAAAGCTATAAGCCTTTAGATAGCGGAGGAGTGCTGCTAAGAGCTAGAGTATAGTCTTGAGCGTATCGTTACTTTGCCGGAGTGCTGTCAAGAAGATTGTAAGCAGCCGCGGCTTTGTTGTAACCCAACTCAACATAGTGGAAGGCTCTATCTGTCATACTGACAGATCTGAGCAAACGGAGGAAGGAGTTGAAATAGACTCCAAGCCCAGGTGTGGCTAACTCCAACGAGGACTAGGCAAGCATCTCAGGCTTGGCCGAACCTCGGATAAATCCCTGTGTCTGTGTGCTTCGCTCTGTATTGTGTGCTGTCTCCCTGTCGTATCTACTCTTCATATCTGCACTTCAATACTCATATGTGGTACAAGTTATATTTGAAGTGCAGGACATTCTGAGACAGGATCTTCTATTCCGCTGAAACCTACTCGAAGGGTCTTTTCATTCCACTGCGATCTAGTCTTCAAGTAGAGTAAGAATTTTAGTTTTAAAGTGATTATTTTTATTTGCCTATTCACCCCCCTCTAGGCGACATCCAGATCCTATTCCCGGGCAAAAAGAACTTTCAATTGGTATCAGAGCTAGGCCTCTCCAGTGTGGGCTTAGCCGTCCGGAGATGATGATGTCGTCGTCACAAGAGGTAACTGTAGAACTTCTTAATTCTGATGGCTCTAACTATGCATCCTGGTCTTTTCATTTATATAATACTTTTAGGAGTTTAGGTCCTAAAGTAGAGCAAATATTTGATGCTAGTGTTTTGCCCATTAACATTGATATGAAAAATCCATCTGAGCATGATCTAAGATGTCTGCGTCAAAATTATCAAGCCTATGACATCCTAGTCAATTCTAAAAGGGAAATAGGCTTACACCTTTTCCTAATTAATTTTGGTGGTTAAATTTCCCAACACAAATAATTGGACTAACTAGTTTGCTCTAGATTATAAGTTTTACAGGTGCCAAAGGTTCACAATAAACCAATACAAGTCAAAAGAAAGGGTTCAAACAAAGGGAGCAAAAGACAACCGAAGGCAGCCCTGGTCTGGCGCACTGGACTGTCCGGTGTGCCACCGGACAGTGTCCGGTGCACCAGGGAACTCCAACTCCGAACTCGCCAGTCTCGGGAATTCTGGGAGCCACTCCGCTAAAATTCACCGGACTGTCCGGTGCTACACCGGACTGTCCGGTGTGCCAGCGGAGTAACGGCTACTTCGCGCCAACGGTCGTCTGCAAACCGCATTCAATGCGCTACAGTGCGCGCCAGAATCAGAGCAGCATCAGAAGACGCACCGGACAGTGTACAGTGACTATCCGGTGCACCACCAGACTGTCCGGTGGCCCAAAAGACAGAAGCTCCGAAGGTCGAACCCTAACGGTCGGGTGACGTGGCTGGCGCGACAGCAGCCTCCACCAAACGGCTAGTTTGGTGGTTGGGCTATAAATACCCCAACCACCCCACCATTCATTGCATCCAAGTTTTCCACCTTCCAACACATTACAAGAGCTATAGCATTCAATACAAGACACACCAAAGAGATCAAATCCTCTCCCAAGTCTCTAGTTCAATTCCAATCAATAGTGACTAGTGAGAGAGTGACTTGTGTTCATTTGAGCTCTTGCGCTTGGATTGCTTCTTTTCTTTCTCATTCTTTCTAGTGATCAACTCAATTGTAACCGAGGCAAGAGACACCAATTGTGTGGTGGTCCTTGCGGGGACTTTGTGTCTGAAAGGGAAATGTGCCCTTGGGCCATTTCTAAGTATTTTGGTGATTGAGTGCCAACACAAGTGCTTAAGTGTTAATCTATGCCAATTGATGGACAAAGTGCAAATCAAAAGGAAAGGTATGTTTCTAAGACTTAGTACATTGTTTTGGGGACTAATGTATTGTGTCTAAGTGCTGGAAATAGGAGAAATCAAATTGGAAAAGGGATGGCTTTGTTCAGCCAAAGACAGCTCGGTCTGGGTGCACCGGACTGTCCGGTGGTGCACCGGACAGTGTCCGGTGCGCCAGGCTGGCGACTGTCAAATGGCTGCTCTCGGGAAGCGATCAACGATGTACGGCTATAAATCACCGGACTGTCCGGCGGTGCACCGGACTGTCCGGTGAGCCATTCACAGGCGAAGTCGTCGCTCTCGGGAAGTGATTAACGGCGTACGGCTATAAATCACCGGACTGTCCGGTGGTGCACCGGACTGTCCGGTGAGCCAATGGTCAGCCGGGCCAACGGTCGGCCGAGGTTTCCGCGCGTGACGCGTGACCGAGCCAATGGTCACAAGGGGGCACCGGACTGTCCGGTGTGCACCGGACAGTGTCCGGTGCGCCAACGGCTCTGGATCTTTAACGGTCGGCTGCGCCACAGAAGGAAAGAAATCCGCACCAGACAGTATCCGGTGGTGCACCAGACTGTCCGGTGCGCCAGGCGACAGAAGGCAGGAATTGCCTTCCTAGAATGCTCTCAACGGCTCCTAGCTGCCTTGGGGCTATAAAAGGGGCCCCTAGGCGCATGGAGGAGTATACCAAGCATTCTCTAAGCATTCCTAAGCACCAAGACTTCAATTCCACACATTCGATTCTTTGTGATAGCAACTAGAGCTCCATTTGAGTAGTGTACTCTTCGGGTTGAGTTGAGAGCTCGTGTTGCGACCTGTGTGCGTGTTGTTGCTCTGATTTTGTGTCTTGTGTGCGTTGCTCATCCCAACCTTACTTCCGTGATTCTTTGTGAACATCTTTGTAAGGGCGAGAGGCTCCAAGCTGTGGAGATTCCTCGCAAGCGGGATATAGAAAAGCAAAGCAAAACACCGTGGTATTCAAGTGGGTCTTTGGACCGCTTGAGAGGGGTTGATTGCAACCCTCGTCCGTTGGGACGCCACAACGTGGAGTAGGCAAGTGTTGGACTTGGCCGAACCACGGGATAAACCACTGTGTCATCTCTGTGTTGATCTCTTTGTGGTTATTATGTTTTGCTAAGACTCCTCTCTGGCCACTTGACTTTATTGGTGCTAACTCCTAATCAAGTTTTTGTGGCACTAAGTTTCAAGTTTTACAGGATCACCTATTCACCCCCCTCTAGGTGCTCTCAATTGGTATCGGAGCCGTTCTCTTCAAGAAAGGGACTAATCGCCCGAAGAGATGGATCCTATGGGCAAGGGGATTGTGACCAATGATAAGGAGAGGGAGTCCTTCGTCAATGAGCCGAAAGATGATAAGCCTACCGACTCGGGCTCGGGCTACAAACGAAAAGATGGGAAGAAGAAGAAGACAAGGCGCATCAAGGAGATCGTCTACTACGATGACAACGACGAGTCCTCTTCTTCCCAAAAGGACAACGACGACAATGACTACGAGAAAAAGAAAACGGTCAATTCGAACTTTTCTTTTGATTACTCTCGTATTCCGCAAAGTACCAATGCTCATTTACTCTCCATTCCACTTGGTAAACCTCCTCACTTTGATGGAGAGGACTACGGATTTTGGAGTCACAAAATGCGTAGTCACTTGTTCTCTCTCCATCCAAGCATATGGGAGATAGTAGAGAGTGGAATGAAATTTGATAGTACTGATAGTCCCATGTTCATTAATGAGCAAATTCACAAGAATGCACAAGCTACTACTGTTCTTCTAGCTTCATTGTGCAAGGACGAATACCATAAGGTGAGCGGCTTGGATAACGCCAAGCAGATTTGGGACACCCTCAAGATCTCACATGAGGGGAATGACGTCACCATGCTCACCAAAATGGAGTTGGTGGAGGGTGAACTTGGGAGATTCGCAATGATCAGGGGCAAGGAGCCAACCCAAACGTACAACCAGCTCAAGACCCTCATCAACAAAATAAGGAGCTATGGAAGCATGTGATGGACGGACCACGACGTCGTTCGTCTAATGCTAAGGTCTTTTACTGTCCTCGATCCACATCTTGTGAACAATATTCGTGAGAATCCTAGGTACACCAAGATGTCGCCCGAGGAGATACTTGGAAAGTTCGTAAGCGGGCGGATGATGATCAAGGAGGCTAGATACGTTGATGATGCGTTGAATGGCCCAATCCAAGAACCTCAAACCATTGCTCTCAAAGCAACGAGGAGCAAGGAGGCGCTACCTAGCAAGGTGGCGCAAGTTGAGGCAGCCGGGCTCAATGAGGAAGAGATGGCCCTCATCATCAAGCGCTTCAAGACAGCGCTAAAGGGTCGCAAGGGGCATCCTAACAAGAACAAGACAAAGGGGAAGCGCTCATGCTTCAAATGTGGTAAGATTGGTCATTTTATCGCTAATTGTTTCGATAATGATAGTGACCAGGAACAAGGGAACAAGAGGGAAAAGAAAAAAAGGCGTACAAGAAGGCTAAGGGCGAGGCACACCTTGGCAAGAAATGGGACTCGGATTGTTCGTCGTCCGACTCCGACAACGAAGGACTCGCCGCCACCGCCTTCAACAAGTCATCCCTCTTCCCCAACGAGCATCACACTTGCCTCATGGCAAGGGAAAAGAAGGTAAGCACTCGTAATACTAGTACTTACGCTTCCTCAAGTGATGAAGAATCTAGCGATGATGAAATAGACTATTCATGTTTATTCAAGGGCTTAGATAGAACTAAGGTTGATAAGATTAATGAGTTGATTGATGCCTTAAATGATAAGAATAGATTATTAGAAAAGCAAGAGGATCTTTTGTATGAAGAACATGATAAGTTTGTAGAGGCACAAAAATCCCTTGCTTTAGAAATTAAAAGGAATGAAATGCTCTCTTGTGAATTGTCTACATGTCATGACTCTATTTCTAGCTTAAAGAGCATAAATGATGATTTGAATGCTAAGTTAGAAATAGCTAATAAATCAACATCTTGTGTAGAACATGTTGCAATTTGCAATAGGTGTAAAGATTGTAATGTTGATGCTTGTAGTGAATACCTAGTTTTAATTTCTAAATTGAATGATGAAGTGGCTAGTCTTAATGCCCAACTTAAGACTAGCAAAAGCGAATTTGATAAGCTAAAATTTGCAAGGGATGCCTACACGATTGGTAGACACCCCTCAATTAAGGATGGTCTTGGCTTCAAGAGGGAAGTCAAGAACTTAACAAGCCATAAGGTTTCCATCTCCGCCAAGGAGAAAGGAAAGGCCCCTATGGCTAGTAGTGCTCAAAAGAACCATGCTTTCATGTACCATGATAGGAGACATTCTAGGAATACTTATAGAAGTTATGATAATTTTGATTCTCATGCCATGATTGCTTCTAGTTCTTCTATTATGCATGATAGAAATTTGGCTAGGAAAAATGCTATGCCTAGAAGAAATGTTGTTCATGTTCCTAGGAAAGTAAACAATGAACCTTCTACAATTTTTCATACTTGCAATGCTTCCTTTGCTATTTGTAGAAAGGATAAGAAGGTGATTGCTAGGAAGTTAGGGGCAAGATGCAAGGGAAATAAAACTTGCATTTGGGTCCCTAAAAACATTGTGACTAACCTTGTAGGACCCAACAAGAGTTGGGTACCTAAGACCCAAGCCTAAATTTGCCTTGCAGGTGTATGCATCCGGGGGATCAAGCTGGATTATCGACAGCGGATGCACAAACCACATGACGGGGGAAAAGAAGATATTCTCTTCCTACGTCAAGAACAAAGATTCCCAAGACTCAATCATATTCGGTGACGGGAATCATGGCAAGGTGAAAGGGTTAGGAAAGATTGCTATCTCATCCGAGCACTCCATTTCTAATGTATTTTTAGTTGAGTCGCTTGGATATAATTTGTTATCCGTTAGTCAATTATGCAATATGGGATATAACTGTTTATTCACAAATGTAGATGTGTCTGTCTTTAGAAGAAGTGATGGTTCATTAGCTTCTAAGGGTGTATTAGACGGCAAACTCTATTTAGTTGATTTTGCAAAAGATGAGGCCAGTCTAGATGCATGCTTAATTGCTAAGACTAGCATGGGCTGGTTGTGGCATCGCCGTTTAGCTCATGTGGGGATGAAGAACCTTCACAAGCTTCTAAAGGGAGAACACGTGATAGGTCTAACTAATGTAACTTTCAAAAAAGATAGACCTTATGCAGCTTGTCAAGCAGGTAAACAGGTGGGAAGCTCTCATCATACCAAAAATGTGATGACCACATCAAGACCTTTGGAGCTGCTACATATGGACCTCTTCGGACCCGTCGCCTACCTAAGCATCGGGGGAAGTAAGTATGGTTTAGTAATTGTTGATGATTTTTCCTGCTTCACTTGGGTATTCTTTTTGTAGGATAAATCTGAAACCTAAGGGACCCTCAAGCGCTTCCTAAGGAGAGCTCAAAATGAGTTTGAGCTCAAGGTGAAGAAGATAAGAAGCGACAACGGGTCCGAGTTCAAGAATCTTCAAGTGGAGGAGTACCTTGAGGAGGAAGGTATCAAGCACGAGTTCTCCGCTCCCTACACACCACAGCAAAATGGTGTGGTAGAGAGGAAGAACAGGACGGTCATAGACATGGTGAGGACGATGCTTGGAGAGTTCAAGACCCCCGAGCGGTTTTGGTCGGAAGCCATGAACACAGCTTGCCACGCCATCAACCAGGTCTACCTTCACCGCCTCCTCAAGAAGACTTCGTATGAGCTTCTAACCGGTAACAAACCCAATATTTCGTATTTCCGAGTTTTTGGGAGTAAATGCTACATTCTAGTGAAGAAGGGTAGGAATTCCAAATTTGCTCCCAAAGCGGTAGAAGGGTTTTTATTAGGTTATGACTCAAATACAAAGGCGTATAGATTTTTCAACAAATCATCGGGTTTGGTTGAAGTCTCTAGCGATGTTGTATTTGATGAGACTAATGGCTCTCCAAGAGAGCAAGTTGTTGATCTTGATGATGTAGATGAAGGAGACGTTCCAACGGCCGCAATACGCACCATGGCGATTGGAGATGTGCGGCCACAGGAACAAAAGGAGCAAGATCAACCTTCTTCCTCAACAATGGTGCATCCCCCAACTCAAGACAATGAACAGGTTCATCAAGAAGAGGCGTCTGATCAAGGGGGAGCACAAGATGATCATGTGATGGAGGAAGAAGCACAACAGGCACCTCCAACCCAAGTTCGAGCGACGATTCAAAGGAATCATCCCGTCGACCAAATTTTGGGTGTCATTAGCAAGGGAGTAACTACTCGTTCTAGATTAGTTAATTTTTGTGAGCATTACTCTTTTATCTCTTCTATTGAGCCTTTCAGGGTAGAAGAGGCCTTGCTAGATCCGGACTGGGTGTTGGCCATGCAAGAGGAGCTCAATAATTTCAAGAGAAATGAAGTTTGGACACTGGTGCCGCGTCCCAAGCAAAATGTCGTGGGAACCAAGTGGGTGTTCCGCAACAAACAAGACGAGCACGGGGTGGTGACAAGGAACAAGGCACGACTTGTGGCAAAAGGTTATGCCCAAGTCGCAGGTTTGGACTTTGAGGAGACTTTTGCTCCTGTGGCTAGGCTAGAGTCCATTCGTATTTTGCTAGCATATGCTGCTCATCATTCTTTCAGGTTGTTCCAAATGGATGTGAAGAGTGCTTTCCTCAACGGGCCAATCAAGGAGGAGGTGTACGTGGAGCAACCCCCTGGCTTCGAGGATGAACGGTTCCCCGACCACGTATGTAAGCTCTCTAAGGCGCTCTATGGACTTAAGCAAGCCCCAAGAGCATGGTATGAATGCCTTAGAGACTTTTTAATTGCTAATGCTTTCAAGGTTGGGAAAGCCGATCCAACTTTATTCACTAAGACTTGTGATGGTGACTTATTTGTGTGCCAAATTTATGTCGATGACATAATATTTGGTTCTACTAACCAAAAGTCTTGTGAAGAGTTTAGCAGGGTGATGACTCAAAAGTTTGAGATGTCGATGATGGGCGAGTTAAACTACTTCCTTGGGTTCCAAGTGAAGCAACTCAAGGATGGCACCTTCATCTCCTAAACGAAGTACATGCAAGACTTGCTAAAGCGGTTTGGGATGAAGGACACCAAGCCCGCAAAGACTCCGATGGGAACTGACAGACACGTCGACCTCAACAAAGGAGGTAAGTCCGTTGATCAAAAAGCATACCAGTCCATGATAGGTTCCTTGCTTTATTTATGTGCTAGTAGACCGGATATTATGCTTAGTGTATGCATGTGTGCTAGATTTCAATCCGATCCAAGGGAGTGTCACTTAGTGGCCGTGAAGCGAATTCTTAGATATTTAGTCGCTACGCTTTGCTTCGGGATCTGGTATCCAAAGGGGTCTACCTTTGACTTAATTGGATATTAAGACTCCGATTATGCTGGATGTAAGGTCGATAGGAAGAGTACATCAGGGACGTGCCAATTCTTTGGAAGGTCCCTGGTGTCATGGAGTTCTAAGAAACAAACTTCCGTTGCCCTATCCACCGTTGAGGCCGAGTATGTTGCCGCAGGGCAGTGTTGCGCGCAACTACTTTGGATGAGGCAAACCCTCTGGGACTTTAGCTACAATCTGAGCAAAGTCCCACTCCTATGTGACAATGAGAGTGCTATCCGCATAGCGGACAATCCTGTTGAGCACAGCCGCACAAAGCACATTGACATTCGACATCACTTTTTGAGAGACCACCAGCAAAAGGGAGATATCGAAGTGTTTTATATTAGCACCGAGAACCAGCTAGCCGATATCTTTACCAAGCCTTTAGATGAGAAGACCTTTTGCAGGCTGCGTAGTGAGCTAAATGTCTTAGATTCGCGGAACTTGGATTGATTTATAGCATACATGTGTTTATACCTTTGATCATGTTCCTTATGCATATTTTTGTTTACTTATGATGCTCAAGTTGTACAAACACTCCCCGGACCTCACAAGTCCTTTTGCAAGTGATGCACATATTTAGGGGGAGATGTGCTACAACTTGACCCTTTGAGACTAATTGTGTGCTTGAGTTTGCTTGATTTAGTCTCAAAGGTGGATTGAAAGGGAAAGGTGGACTTGGACCATGCAAGACTTCCACTGCACTCCGATGAGAGGGTAACTCACTCCAAGTTCATCTCTATATTCTTATTGCCTTTGTACTCTTATTTGAAGATTTTGGTGAGGCAATGAGGTTTAGGGGCCAAGATTGATCCCGTTTTGGTGCTTGATGCCAAAGGGGGGGAGAAAATAAGGCCAAAGCAAGAAATGGATCAGCTACCACTTGAGAATTTTGAAAATAGTAGAATAGAGTTTTTGGTTTGTCAAAACTCTCTTGTTGTCTCTTTTGTCAAAAGTTGGCCTCTTGTGGGGAGAATAGTTGATTATGGGAAAAAGGGGGAGTTTTTGAAATATTTGATCAATTTCTCTTGGAACAACTCTCTTTATATATCAACAAGTGTGTTTGACTTAGAGATAGGAAATTGAGGTTGATTTGCAAAAACAACACCAAGTGGTGGTAGAGAATGATCCAAATATGCCAGATTTGAATCAAAACAAATTTGTGTTTTCATTTGCATTGATGTTGCACTTCTTTAGTTGCTTTTTGTTGTGTTGGCATAAATCACCAAAAAGGGGGAGATTGAAAGGGAAATGTGCCCTTGGGCCATTTCTAAGTATTTTGGTGACTAAGTGCCAACACAAGTGCTTAAGTGTTAATCTATGCCAATTGATGGACAAAGTGCAAATCAAAAGGAAAGGTATGTTTCTAAGACTTAGTACATTGTTTTGGGGACTAATGTATTGTGTCTAAGTGCTGGAAATAGGAGAAATCAAATTGGAAAAGGATGGCTTTGCTCAGCCAAAGACAGCTCGGTCTGGGTGCACCGGACTGTCCGGTGGTGCACCGGACTGTGTCCGGTGCGCCAGGCTGGCGACTGTCAAATGGCTGCTCTCGGGAAGCGATCAACAGTGTACGGCTATAAATCACCGGACTGTCCGGTGGTGCACCGGACTGTCCGGTGAGCCATTCACAGGCGAAGTCGTCGCTCTCGAGAAGTGATTAACGACGGACGGCTATAAATCACAGGACTGTCCGGTGGTGCACCGGACTGTCCGGTGAGCCAACGGTCAGCCGGGCCAACGGTCGGCCGAGGTTTCCGCGCGTGACGCGTGGCCAAGCCAACAGTCACAAGGGGGCACCGGACTGCCCGGTGTGCACCGGACAGTGTCCGGTGCGCCAACGGCTCTAGATCTTCAACGGTCGGCTGTGCCACAGAAGGAAAGAAATCCGCACCGGACAGTGTCCGGTGGTGCACCGGACTGTCCGGTGCGCCAGGCGACAGAAGGCAGGAATTGCCTTCCTGGAATGCTCTCAACGGCTCCTAGCTGCCTTGGGGCTATAAAAGGGGCCCCTAGGCGCATGGAGGAGTATACCAAGCATTCTCTAAGCATTCCTAAGCACCAAGACTTCAATTCCGCGCATTCGATTCTTTGTGATAGCAACTAGAGCTCCATTTGAGTAGTGTACTCTTCGGGTTGAGTTGAGAGCTCGTGTTGCGACCTGTGTGCATGTTGTTGCTCTGATTTTGTGTCTTGTGTGCGTTGCTCATCCCAACCTTACTTCCGTGATTCTTTGTGAACATCTTTGTAAGGGCGAGAGGCTCCAAGCTGTGGAGATTCCTCGCAAGCGGGATATAGAAAAGCAAAGCAAAACACTGTGGTATTCAAGTGGGTCTTTGGACCGCTTGAGAGGGGTTGATTGCAACCCTCGTCCATTGGGACGCCACAACGTGGAGTAGGCAAGTGTTGGACTTGGCCGAACCACGGGATAAACCACTATGCCATCTCTGTGTTGATCTCTTTGTGGTTATTGTGTTTTGCTAAGACTCCTCTCTAGCCTCTTGGCCTTATTGGTGCTAACTCCTAATCAAGTTTTTGTGGCACTAAGTTTCAAGTTTTACAGGATCACCTATTCACCCCCCTCTAGGTGCTCTCAGTGTCCCGTTTGATTGAGAAGAGAAGCTCACTCGGTCTAAGTGACCGTTTGAGAGAGGGAAAGGGTTGAAAGAGACCCGGTCTTTGTGACCACCTCAACGGAGAGTAGGTTTGCAAGAACCGAACCTCGGTAAAACAAATCATCGTGTCACACTCCTTATTTGTTTGTGATTTGTTTTCGCCCTCTCTCTCGGACTCGATTTTAATTCTAACGCTAACCCCGGCTTGTAGTTGTGCTTAAACTTTGTAAATTTCAGATTCGCCCTATTCACCCCCCTCTAGGCGACTTTCAATTGGTATCAAAGCCCAATGCTTCATTAGAGCCTAACCGCTCGAAGTGATGTCGGGAGATCACGCCAAGAAGGAGATGGTGACCGACGACAAGCCCGTTACAAGCCACGGGAAGGCTCCATCGGGAGAGTCCCACAACAAGGGGAAGGATAAGGAATCCTCCTCACAAAAGTCGCATCGGAGTGGCGACAAGAAAAAGAAGATGAGGAAAGTGGTTTACTACGAGACCGATTCTTCATCGCCATCCACCTCCGGCTCTAACGTGCCGTCCATAACTTCTAAGCGCCATGAGCGTAAGAAGTTTAGTAAGATTCCCCTACACTACCCTTGTATTTCTAAACGTACTCCATTACTTTCCGTTCCATTAGGCAAACCACCGGTTTTTGACGGTGAAGATTATAACATGTGGAGTGACAAAATGAGGCATCACCTAACCTCACTCCACACTAGCATTTGGAACGTTGTTGAGTTTGGTGTACAAGTACCATCCGTAGGGTATGAAGACTATGATTCGGACGAAGTGGCCCAAATCCAACACTTCAACTCCCAAGCCACTACTATACTCCTCGCCTCTCTAAGTCGAGAGGAGTATAATAAGGTGCAAGGGTTGAAGAGCGCAAAGAAAATTTGGGACGTGCTCAAGACCACGCACGAAGGAGACGAGGTGACCAAGATCACCAAGCGGGAGACGATCGAGGGGGAGCTCGGTCGCTTCATGCTTCACCAAGGAGAGGATCCGCAAGCCATGTACAACCAAGTGCGCAACCTCGGGAGCACCAAATGGGATGACCATGAGATGGTCAAGGTTATTCTAAGATCCCTCGTTTTTCTTAACCCTACACAAGTCCAATTAATTCGAGGTGATCCTAGATACACGCTAATGTCTCCTGAGGAAGTAATAGGCAAATTTGTGAGCTTTGAACTTATGATCAAAGGCTCCAAAAGGATCATCGAGCAAGGCACATCCTCCTCCATGCCCGAAGCACAACCCGTTGCATTCAAAGCAACGGAGGAGAAGAAAGAAGATTCTACTCCAAGTAGAATCCCCATCGACACCTCCAAGCTCGACAACGAGGAAATGGCGCTCATCATCAAGAGCTTTCGCCAAATCCTCAAGCAAAGGAGGGGGAAGGATTACAAGCCCCGCTCCAAGAAGGTTTGCTACAAATGTGGTAAGCCCGGTCACTTTATTGCAAAATGTCCTATTTCTAGTGACAGTGATAGGGGCGACGACAAGAAGGGGAGAAGAAAGGAAAAGAAGAAGTACTACAAGAAGAAGGGCGGCGATGCCCATGTTTGCCGGGAGTGGGACTCCGACGAGAGCTCCACCGACTCCTCCTCCGACGAGGACGCCGCCAACATCGCCGTCAACAAGGGACTTCTCTTCCCCAACGTCGGCCACAAGTGCCTCATGGCAAAGGATGGCAAAAAGAAGAAGGTTAAATCTAAATCCTCCACTAAATATGCCACCTCTAGTGATGAGGCTAATTCTAGTGATGATGAGGACGATTTGTTTACTCTTTTTGCCAATCTTAACATGCAACAAAAAGAGAAGTTAAATAAATTGATTAGCACCATTCATGATAAGGATGAACTCTTGGATAGCCAAGAGGACTTCCTAATTAAGGAAAACAAAAAGCATGTTAAAGTTAAAAATGCTTATGCCCTAGAGATTGAAAAATGTGAAAAATTAACTAGTGAGCTAAGCACTTGCCATGATTTAATTTCCAACCTTAGAGCCGAGAATGCTAATTTAATTGCTAAGGTTGATTCAAATGTTTGTGATGATTCAATTTCCAATCTTAGAAATGATAATGCTAGTTTACTTGCTAAGATTGAAAAATTGAATGCTTCTCTTGCTAGCCTTAGGATTGAAAATGAAAAATTGATTGCTAAGGCTAAAGACTTAGATGTTTGCAATGCTTCCATTTCTGATCTTAGAAGTGAAAATGACATTTTACATGCTAAGATTGTTGAACTAAAAACTTGCAAACCCTCTACATCTACCATTGAGCATGTTTCTATTTGCACTAGATGTAGAGATATTAACATTGATGCTATTCATGATCACATGGCTTTAATTAAACAACAAAATGATCATATAGCAAAATTAGATGCTAAAATTGCCGAGCATGAGCTAGATAATGAAAAATTTAAATTTGCTTGTAGTATGCTTTATAGTGAGAGACGCCCTGGCATCAAGGCTGGCATTGGCTTCCAAAAGGGAGACAATGTCAAACTTAATGCCCCTCCTAAAAGATTATCTAACTTTGTTAAGGGCAAGGCTCCCATGCCTCAGGATAACGAGGGTTACATTTTGTACCCTGCCGGTTATCCCGAGCATAAGATTAGGAGAATTCACTCTAGGAAGTCTCACTCTGGCCCTAATCATGCTTTTATGTATAAGGGTGAGGCATCTAGCTCTAGGCAATCAACTCGTGCTAAATTGCCTAAGAAGAAAACTCCTAGTGCATCAAATGAACCTAGCATTTCATTTAAAACTCTTGATGCATCTTATGTTTTGACTAACAAATCCGACAAAGTAGTTGCCAAGTATGTTAGGGACAAACACAAGGGATCAAAGACTTGTGTTTGGGTACCCAAAGTTCTTGTATCTAATGTCAAAGGACCCAAAACTGTTTGGGTACCTAAAATCAAGAACTAAATTTGTTTTGTAGGTTTATGCATCCGGGGGCTCAAGTTGGATCATCGATAGCGGGTGCACAAACCACATGACAGGGGAGAAAAAGATGTTCTTCTCCTATGAGAAAAACCAAGATCCCCAACGAGCTATCACATTCGGGGATGGAAATCAAGGTTTGGTCAAAGGATTGGGTAAAATTGCTATATCACCTGACCATTCTATTTCCAATGTTTTTCTTGTAGATTCTTTAGATTACAACTTGCTTTTTGTTTCCCAATTATGTAAAATGGGTTACAACTGTCTTTTCACGGATACAGGTGTTACTGTCTTTAGAAGAAGTGATGATTCAGTAGCTTTTAAGGGAGTATTAGAGGGTCAGCTATACTTAGTTGATTTCAATAGAGCTGAACTCGATACTTGCTTAATCGCTAAGACTAACATGGGTTGGCTCTGGCATCGCCGACTAGCCCATGTTGGGATGAAGAATCTTCACAAGCTTTTAAAGGGAGAACACATTTTGAGACTAACAAATGTGCATTTTGAGAAAGACAGGATCTATAGCGCATGCTAAGCAGGGAAGCAAGTTGGTGTTCATCATCCACATAAGAACATCTTAACGACTGACAGACCACTAGAGCTCCTCCACATGGACCTATTCGGCCCGATCGCTTACATAAGCATCGGCGGGATTAAGTACTGTCTAGTTATTGTGGATGACTATTCTCGCTTCACTTGGGTATTCTTTTTACAGGAAAAATCTCAAACCCAAGAGACCTTAAAGGGATTCTTGAGACGGGCTCAAAATGAGTTCGGCTTGAGGATCAAGAAAATTAGAAGCGATAATGGGACAGAGTTCAAGAACTCACAAATCGAAGGCTTCCTTGAGGAGGAGGGCATCAAGCATGAGTTCTCTTCTCCCTACACACCACAACAAAATGGTGTAGTGGAGAGGAAGAATAGAACTCTATTGGACATGGCAAGAACCATGCTTGATGAGTACAAGACTTCGGATCGGTTTTGGGCCGAGGCGGTCAACACCGATTGCTACGCCATCAACCGGTTGTATCTACACCGAATCCTCAAGAAGACATCTTACGAACTCCTCACCGGTAAAAAGACAAATGTTTCATATTTTAGAGTCTTTGGAAGCAAATGTTTTATACTTGTTAAAAGAGGTAGAAAGTCCAAATTTGCTCCTAAGGCTGTAGAAGGCTTTTTACTAGGATATGATTCAAACACAAGGGCATATAGAGTCTTTAACAAGTCCACTGGACTAGTTGAAGTTTCTTGTGACATTGTGTTTGATGAGACTAACGGCTCTCAAGTAGAGCAAGTTGATCTTGATGAATTAGATGATGAAGAGGCTCCGTGCGTCGCGCTAAGGAACATGTCCATTGGGGATGTGTGTCCTAAGGAATCCGAAGAGCCCATTCAAGCACAAGATCAACCTTCCTCCTCCATGCAAGCATCTCCACCAACTCAAGATGAGGATGAGGCTCAAGATGATGAAGAAGAAGATCAAGAAGATGAGCCACCTCAAGATGACGACAATGATCAAGGGGGAGATGCAATTGATCAAGACAAGGAGGATGAGCAAGTTCCAAGGCCGCCTCACCCAAGAGTCCACCAAGCAATCCAACGAGATCACCCCGTGAACACCATCCTCGGCGACATTCATAAGGGGGTAACCACTAGATCTCGTGTTGCACATTTTTGTGAGCATTACTCTTTTGTTTCCTCTATTGAGCCACACAGGGTAGAGGAAGCACTTCAAGATTCGGATTGGGTGATGGCGATGCAAGAGGAGCTCAACAACTTCACAAGGAATGAGGTATGGCATTTAGTTCCACGTCCTAACCAAAATGTTGTAGGAACCAAGTGGGTGTAACACCTCAGGTGTTACCATTGCTAGAGCACATCTATGCACTGGTGACTGTGATCACATGTGGTAGAAACTTAAGGAGCAAAGTGTAAGAGCGTTAGAGGCTAGGTTTTAACCAAGAGAGGTGAATGACCAAAAACATTACCCTAGTTGTGTGCAACTACCACTTTGGACAAGGGGGGGAGTAAACCCTAGACCCCTCTTGAACCCTATCTTCCAAAGCCATGGTTGAAAGGGGGAGAGAATAAGCAATTGTGCAAACCATGAGTTAATCTTTAACCAAACTTTAAGTAACCTCATAACCAGCAATTATGGGGAGGAAATATTGCAAAAAGACCCCTGGAGAAACCCCAAATCAAATCTCCAAGTAGAGTGAAAGCTAGAGCTCTCTAATTCCCTCTAAGTCAAAAACTACACCTACACTAAAGATCAACCGTGTTCACCTTGAAGATGGCACCAAAACCACCTATGTTCTATACCAAAAATGTGGCATACCACCTAGGGCACCCACTGGAAAAAACTGAGCCTGAGACCCTGACGTTTGACATGCCTTGGCATGGCTTTTGTCGCGAGGTGGGTAGAGTCACATACCTGATTTGGCGACCGAAGATCTCCCTACCTAGGCCATATCTGCCATGGCAACTCACGGATGAGAGACAGCCCTAGGTGCCAGGAAAAGACTCGCGCCGGATTTTTGCCAAGATTCGCACGTTTGCGACTTGGGTGAGCTGTGGAACAAGGGCAGAAGAAAACTTACACGTGTTCGACGCGCTCTGCGCACCCCAGAGCACGCCTGCGCCCGACCCCGCGCCGCGCCGAGCCGCGCCCGTATCCCCTGTGTGCGCCGCGCCTATAAAGCCCACTCAAGCGTCGACCACACTTCTCCGCGCACGCTCAAACCTCACCGGAGCTCAACTCACCGTCGTTTTCCCGTGCACGGCGTGTCCGCGGCCACCTGAGCCCCTGCCATCGTGGACCGGCTAGCCCAGCCTTTCCCAACCCCGTCCGACCCTCGGAGACGAGTGAGCACACCTCGGTGAAGCTCCCTGAGCGAGGAATCGAAGCCTGCTTCACCGGAGAGGCCAATCCACGGTCGCCGGAGTTCACAACCCCGCCGGAGTGCGTGGACCAGGTAATCCACTGAACCATTTTCCGATTCCTTGTGCACATAGTCTCTACGTCACCGCGTGGAGCTCACCGTGCCCTTGGATTGAACCAGATCGCCGTGATTTGGCCGGCACACCCGCCGCTGACGAGAACACCTGCCTGCGCACGTGGACCGAGCGATTCCGGCCATCCCTGCCGTCGAGTCGTACATTGCTGTGACCGCCAGAGCCTCCCGAGCCAACCCCGCCCCTCGTCGGACCTATCTCGCCGCCGGTAAGCCGCGCCGCTGTGGCGGAACCGCCCGAATTATTCCAGCTTAAGTGCCTAAGTCACGCATACAACTGCACCGTGTACAAAGGGGGCATAGGGTAACCGGCGGAGTTAAGCACTTCCCACAGCCACCCTTTTCTTTCTTGCGGGCACTGTTTAAACCTAGGGAAGGACCGCGAGGGAGAAGGAAAGAAGTCTGGGGGGTTTTGTGAAATGTCAGAGACCCAAATGAATAGTAGCGCGGGGGTATAACTGAGAGAGTTAGTTTGGAAATACCCCAGGGTCCTCGGTGCAAACTGCTTTTCCAAGAAAACTTTTATTAAATTTGATTTTAAATTTGAACAGAAACTTTAATAATTCATAACTTCTGTTTAGTTCACCCAAATTTGGTCAAACCAATTTTGTCAAACTGTAAATAATGTAAACTACTTAGGAAAAATATAAAACCCCTATGTACTTGTCACACCCGGGTTTCGGGGCACCAAGACCCGGGCGCGAACATAAACACCAGGTATGCTGGGACCAAGTCTCACACATATGATGTATAGTGGCACAGAATCGAATGTCACAACTTTATATATAACAGGAGTTCTATACAAAATAAATAATTACATTATAAGGAGACAATGGTCCAGCAACCCAAAGTTGACTGGGAGACGACGGCCTAGACTTCTCACGAACACTTTGAAGCATCCTCCAAGCGCCTCATCCTGCGGTACCTGATCTTGACCTGTGGGGTGTGTGAGACAGCAAGAGTGAGCTCACATACGTTCATCGCTCAACAAGTTGTGGGGAATAATGTGCATGAACTCGCCAAAGGTGGGAGCTCACGTGAAGTGTAAGGCTTACCAAAGAAGATGGTTAGAGCTGAGCATTGCTTTTAAAGTTGGTCAAAATTTTATTAGCAATTACTAAGTATAAGTAAATACCAACCCAATTAAGTAATAGAACAAAAGTAATAACAACATCACCTGCGATACAATGCATATGACAAATTGAATTTAGTTCCATAAATTAATCATGTGAGTGTCCGAGCTGCTCATGACCGTGAGCACGGCTAGTATACCAGTTTTACACTCTGCAGAGGTTGTGCATCTTTACCCACAAGTCATGTTACCCATCTGCCAAGGGATCGCGACTTCCCATACACCTCTACCGAGGAGGCGAGGCAGGGTAACACTACGAGGCCTTTACAAAGTTCCACTAGCTTCAGAAAACCCGCTACAGTTTATAGGAAGTTCCAATGCAGGAATCCCTTGCAGGACCGCCATCGCAGCAAAATCCTCCCGAGGGCCTCCCTACACTGACCACTCCCCTACTGCCCTTGCCCCTTTCGGGTAAGGTAGTCTTCCACTAGCTTTCCTAATTAATCAGCCAAGGGGTCCCATTCCTCCCTTGTGGTAGCACTGTTTTCCCGGGTGGTTCTCCATGTTCCAATTAACATAATGATCTTATCATGAACAGTAATTAGCAACTGATAACAAAAGTATGAATAATATGTATCTCAATGCCCAAATCCACATATAGCACTAGCAAGTACTACCCAAAGATTCAGTGGTGAACAAGGTATAAAGATAGTCAAACTAGGGTAACCTATTGGGTCCCATCAAAATTAACCTATGCAGATCATTATGATTAATTAGAACATGAGTGGGTAAAAAGAAGTGATCAAGGGCACAACTTGCCTGGCACTTGAGATTCCAGGTACCAACTTGCTCTTCAGGTGACTCATAACCTCACGCTAGTCGTAGCAATACAAACAAATATGGTATAGACAAAATTAACATTACACCAAACATAAGAACAGACTGAATAAGAATGATCTACGCGTTGCTACGAGACTAACGCAACTTGAACGGATCAAATCGGAGTTAAAACGGAGGAGTTATAAATTTCCTAAGGTTTTATATATTTGATACAAGATTAATTAGGATATAAGTTTTGATGTGAGTTTTATGTCAAAACAGAGGTACTGTTGATAAAAAAAACATTATTATAGAATTATAGGGACTGGAATGGATCAATTTGGACTTACTATAAATTTTCTAGGAATTAATCAAGTTTCTGTAATAAATTTTATACTAAAAAATTCATTTTCCTAATGATTTCTCGGTTTTGTTAACTTTCTAGACAGCGCACCAATAACAGAGAAGTGCAGGGGCTTCCGCGTAAAATGCCCTAGACACAGCGTAACCCACAGATGGATGGCGGGTTGAATACTGGGAACCAGGGGGTCTATTTTGTAAATGTCGCGAGGTCGAAGGGGTATCGGCCACCATGATCCGTCCGATCCACATTAGACGGCCCCGATTAGATCACCTTAACATTCGAATCGGTATCCACTGCTGGCGGTCGGATCCGCGATAGACGGCCCAGATCAGAAGGCTATATCACCCGACTGTTATGCGCTGAAGATCGTCGATTACGCCTTCTACGGTCAGGATTTTATGAGACGAAAGGGTACGCCAAATCAGATCGTGGCCACCCAAATCTAATCCGACGCTCAGCATCTAATTCGTCAAGATCTAATCCTAGCCGTTCACCACGATCCGACGGTGCACGAATCCCGGCCGATCCCCGCCCAACTCCGGCCGCCGGGGGGGACATTCCGCGCGCGGCGGCGCCATGTCCGGACAACACACGCCCGACGAATCCTACCGCTACTCCCTAATCCGCCATATGGTATGCGTAGCGAAGAACATTGTGAAGCAATAGAAGGCATGCTCACCGAGGATGGCGCACGCAAGAACCCCGTCCACAGTGACTTGCGGCTTGACAGGGTCGTCGTGCTCCGGTGAGCGATTCCCAACGGTGTGCCCCCCTCCGAGGTCCACAGATCACTCGCGCAGGTTCTGGGTACTCCGGTTATGATCCCCGGTCCCTCCTACGGCTCCAATCGACGGCGAATGGGTGGAAAGGCATGGCGGATCTCACTCTTCTCTCGATGGCGTAGTTCGGTATGCAGTGGATGCAGGGGGGGTCGCGGCTCGATTTTATAGTCCAGGTCAAGAACGGACTCGGTCAGGTTGGTCCCGAGATTCTAGCGCGGATTTGGTTGGCGAGATCCGTCGAGCTCGGGTAGGTGGTTGCGTCCAACGGCGCGAGGATGACGGAGTCCGCACGACGGCGTTCCACTGACCAAGAGGGCCCAATCATCAGTGTAGCTGGGCGCGCGCGAAGGTCTGACCGGGCAGGCCCACAGACCAAGCGGAGTCACGCGTACACGCGCGGCAACGGAGCGTGCCCGAGTCCCACGGCGAAGGAAGGGGGAGACCCTGACAGCGCGGCCCCGCGTGGAAGTGGGTGGCGGAATGGCTGAGCGCGCGCATGGCGTATGCATGAGGCTGAATGGTGGGGCCCACGTGTCGGCGCTATTTGCAGGAACAGGGTTGCGCAGATGAGAAGCAAATGGGCCGGCACGGGGAGGATATGGCCCATGGCGCAATGAGGTCTTTTTTTTCTTTTATAAATTTTCTGCTTGGTTTGAGATAATCAAATTCAAATTCTGGTTTGAAATTTGCACACACACAATTTGAAATGCTCAAGCAAATAAAACTCCAGCATGAGATGCAAGATAAATTTTATTTATTTATTGGTCACATGACTATTTTAATATTCTCCATTGATTATAAAAGAAAGGCCCTAACAATTTCCAAAGGTAAAACAAAATTCTAAATTCTTATTACAAACTTATTTATTTATTTATTTTTCTTCTACCCATTTTTTGGGCATTACAAATCCTACCCCCCTTAAAAATAATCTCGTCCTCGAGATTTGTAAGAAAAGGGATATAAAAGGATTGGTTTGTGATTCGGGTTTTAGTCTATATTAGGTTTAAGATCCGGAATTTCATATATTTTTATAAACAATAGTGGGTGATTAGGAAGGCCTAGGTATATATGGGTATAGCCACTTTATTATGCAGGATGAATGATATCTTTAAAGCATATATAGTTTTGGGTAAGAAGGAGTGGGGTAAGAAAAGACTCCATCCAAGATTGCGGATCTTGACTCATCTTGGTGACCTCACTTGATCCTTGAAGACTTGAGTGGGTGCTCATCCTTTCTTGATGAAGTTGATCATCTTCTCCGGTCTTGTCTCATTGATTAGGAGTTAGTGTATATTATCGGGCTGGGGAATATGTTTAAGATAAATATTGTGGGATAGACTACACGATGTAAGTCAACAGTTTGTTTTAGGTGGGGGTTGATATACAATCCGTCATGACTCTACTGGTTTAGTTAGATCTTCTGCTCATGGTTGAGTTGGTCTACTGTGTTAAGTCAACACCTGGCTAGTAGGGTCTAATCTCTTCTACCAGTATCACTAATCTATTTAAGTGGACCACATTAGGTTAGTTTAGTAGATGGCTATAAGTTAAATGAGATTAGTTAGAATATGGTCTGGTTGTTTTGTTTCTGAATGGTTTGGGTCGGTTACGTAACCTATTATGTAGGTCAAGTTGTTTGGTATGGTTGAGTTGATCTAAGTCACCAATTTAGGCTTAGGTGAATTAGGAGTATGATCTTATCCTTTGTACCAGTATTGAGTAGTTCACACTAAATTAGATCATAGTAGATTAGATAAAATCTAGATTAGATTGGTATAACTAGCTTGACTAGATAAAATCTAATTAATTTGCTTTAGATCATGGTTGTTGCTAGGGTGGGGTAAATATGCTTATTAGGACAAGATGAATCCATAAGGATAAGGTAGAATCTTTTGAGGTCAGTTAGATCTATTAGGATAAGATAGAATCTTTTCAAGACAAGATGAATCTATTAAAGTAATAGAGTATCTTTTAAGATAAGATGGATCTATTAAGTTAAATATATTTTAATTAGGATAAGTTAGGATCTTTTGGGATGAGATGGATCTGAGTGTAGGATAGAATCTTTTTAGATGAGATGGATATTGTTAGGCTAGATACTTTAATGAGGAATGATCTAGTTTGTCCAGTTATCTTGATGAGCGTTTTTTTTATATGTATATGCAGATGTAATTGTGGACATTACTCCACAACCCATCACACTCAAACAAAGATCCAAATCAGACATATATCATAAGAGCAAACATTCAAATACATAGAAAAATAGTTTTATTTTTTGTTCCTAAGAGTAGGTCTCCTATTCCTAAAAGTCACTTTAGGCACAGGATTTCAAAGTGTGAAATCCACATTTGTCTTTAGAAAAGAAAAGATAAGAATAATCAGAGTAAAGCGGAAATAGATGAGAAAAGATTAAGATAAGTTTAGAAAGAATCAGAGTAGCAAAGGTAAGTAGACAATGGTTGTCCAGTTCTATCTAGGTTTCGTCCTACAGTCAACATTCCTCTGATACCACTTCTGTCACACCCGGGTTTCGGGGCACCAAGACCCGGGCGCGAACATAAACACCAGGTATGCTGGGACCAAGTCTCACACATATGATGTATAGTGGCACAGGATCGAATGTCACAACTTTATATATAACAGGAGTTCTATACAAAATAAATAATTACATTATAAGGAGACAATGGTCCAGCAACCCAAAGTTGACTGGGAGACGACGACCTAGACTTCTCACGAACACTTTGAAGCATCCTCCAAGCGCCTCATCCTGCGGTACCTGATCTTGACCTGTGGGGTGTGTGAGACAGCAAGAGTGAGCTCACATACGTTCATCGCTCAACAAGTTGTGGGGAATAATGTGCATGAACTCGCCAAAGGTGGGAGCTCACGTGAAGTGTAAGGCTTACCAAAGAAGATGGTTAGAGCTGAGCATTGCTTTTAAAGTTGGTCAAAATTTTATTAGCAATTACTAAGTATAAGTAAATACCAACCCAATTAAGTAATAGAACAAAAGTAATAACAACATCACCTGCGATACAATGCATATGACAAATTGAATTTAGTTCCATAAATTAATCATGTGAGTGTCCGAGCTGCTCATGACCGTGAGCACGGCTAGTATACCAGTTTTACACTCTGCAGAGGTTGTGCATCTTTACCCACAAGTCATGTTACCCATCTGCCAAGGGATCGCGACTTCCCATACACCTCTACCGAGGAGGCGAGGCAGGGTAACACTACGAGGCCTTTACAAAGTTCCACTAGCTTCAGAAAACCCGCTACAGTTTATAGGAAGTTCCAATGCAGGAATCCCTTGCAGGACCGCCATCGCAGCAAAATCCTCCCGAGGGCCTCCCTACACTGACCACTCCCCTACTGCCCTTGCCCCTTTCGGGTAAGGTAGTCTTCCACTAGCTTTCCTAATTAATCAGCCAAGGGGTCCCATTCCTCCCTTGTGGTAGCACTGTTTTCCCGGGTGGTTCTCCATGTTCCAATTAACATAATGATCTTATCATGAACAGCAATTAGCAACTGATAACAAAAGTATGAATAATATGTATCTCAATGCCCAAATCCACATATAGCACTAGCAAGTACTACCCAAAGATTCAGTGGTGAACAAGGTATAAAGATAGTCAAACTAGGGTAACCTATTGGGTCCCATCAAAATTAACCTATGCAGATCATTATGATTAATTAGAACATGAGTGGGTAAAAAGAAGTGATCAAGGGCACAACTTGCCTGGCACTTGAGATTCCAGGTACCAACTTGCTCTTCAGGTGACTCATAACCTCACGCTAGTCGTAGCAATACAAACAAATATGGTATAGACAAAATTAACATTACACCAAACATAAGAACAGACTGAATAAGAATGATCTACGCGTTGCTACGAGACTAACGCAACTTGAACGGATCAAATCGGAGTTAAAACGGAGGAGTTATAAATTTCCTAAGGTTTTATATATTTGATACAAGATTAATTAGGATATAAGTTTTGATGTGAGTTTTATGTCAAAACAGAGGTACTGTTGATAAAAAAACATTATTATAGAATTATAGGGACTGGAATGGATCAATTTGGACTTACTATAAATTTTCTAGGAATTAATCAAGTTTCTGTAATAAATTTTATACTAAAAATTCATTTTCCTAATGATTTCTCGGTTTTGTTAACTTTCTGGACAGCGCACCAATAACAGAGAAGTGCAGGGGCTTCCGCGTAAAATGCCCTAGACACAGCGTAACCCACAGATGGATGGCGGGTTGAATACTGGGAACCAGGGGGTCTATTTTGTAAATGTCACGAGGTCGAAGGGGTATCGGCCACCATGATCCGTCCGATCCACATTAGACGGCCCCGATTAGATCACCTTAACATTCGAATCGGTATCCACTGCTGGCGGTCGGATCCGCGATAGACGGCCCAGATCAGAAGGCTATATCACCCGACTGTTATGCGCTGAAGATCGTCGATTACGCCTTCTACGGTCAGGATTTTATGAGACGAAAGGGTACGCCAAATCAGATCGTGGCCACCCAAATCTAATCCGACGCTCAGCATCTAATTCGTCAAGATCTAATCCTAGCCGTTCACCACGATCCGACGGTGCACGAATCCCGGCCGATCCCCGCCCAACTCCGGCCGCCGGGGGGGACATTCCGCGCGCGGCGGCGCCATGTCCGGACAACACACGCCCGACGAATCCTACCGCTACTCCCTAATCCGCCATATGGTATGCGTAGCGAAGAACATTGTGAAGCAATAGAAGGCATGCTCACCGAGGATGGCGCACGCAAGAACCCCGTCCACGGTGACTTGCGGCTTGACAGGGTCGTCGTGCTCCGGTGAGCGATTCCCAACGGTGTGCCCCCCTCCGAGGTCCACAGATCACTCGCGCAGGTTCCGGGTACTCCGGTTATGATCCCCGGTCCCTCCTACGGCTCCAATCGACGGCGAATGGGTGGAAAGGCATGGCGGATCTCACTCTTCTCTCGATGGCGTAGTTCGGTATGCAGTGGATGCAGGGGGGGTCGCGGCTCGATTTTATAGTCTAGGTCAAGAACGGACTCGGTCAGGTTGGTCCCGAGGTTCTAGCGCGGATTTGGTTGGCGAGATCCGTCGAGCTCGGGTAGGTGGTTGCATCCAACGGCGCGAGGATGACGGAGTCCGCACGACGGCGGTCCACTGACCAAGAGGGCCCAATCATCAGTGTAGCTGGGCGTGCGCGAAGGTCTGACCGGGCAGGCCCACAGACCAAGCGGAGTCACGCGTACACGCGCGGCAACGGAGCGTGCCCGAGTCCCACGGCGAAGGAAGGGGGAGACCCTGACAGCGCGGCCCCGCGTGGAAGTGGGTGGCGGAATGGCTGAGCGCGCGCATGGCGTATGCATGAGGCTGAATGGTGGGGCCCACGTGTCGGCGCTATTTGCAGGAACAGGGTTGCGCAGATGAGAAGCAAATGGGCCGGCACGGGGAGGATATGGCCCATGGCGCAATGAGGTCTTTTTTTTCTTTTATAAATTTTCTGCTTGGTTTGAGATAATCAAATTCAAATTCTGGTTTGAAATTTGCACACACACAATTTGAAATGCTCAAGCAAATAAAACTCCAGCATGAGATGCAAGATAAATTTTATTTATTTATTGGTCACATGACTATTTTAATATTCTCCATTGATTATAAAAGAAAGGCCCTAACAATTTCCAAAGGTAAAACAAAATTCTAAATTCTTATTACAAACTTATTTATTTATTTATTTATTTTTCTTCTACCCATTTTTTGGGCATTACAGTACTACAGAAAACTTTAGGGTTCTGATTTAATTATTGTTTTGACCAAAAGCTAAATAATAGGGATAAAAATAGTTGCACTATTTGACTGGAGTTAGAAAAATTTGGAGAAGTTTATATCCACCTACTAACCTGTTTAAAAATGCTAAAACTCTCTGTCCAACCCATTAAGTTAGTTTTTGCCTTTTATTTTATAATATGCTTAAAGTTAAGAAAAATAGAAAAGGTGATTTAAATAATGAACCAGAGGGCATCCCTATTTTTGTTAGAGTACTTATTCAATGTAGTTTACTAGAAAAATCTATTATACCCTGGTTTAGTATGAAATAAGTAGGATCCCTTTTATTTTAAGAAAACAAGGAAAACTTAGAAAAACCCTAGAAAAATAACCCCACGGAGAGAACACCCCAAACCTTGGGATAACTAATGTTTTGTTATTATGAACATAGGAAAAATACAAAATCTGTTGTTTGATATTTTTCAAATGGCAAGTTAGTTATAAGCACCTTTTTGGCATAAAACTTTAAGAAATCACAACTAAATAACCACCAATTAACCTTCTGTGATTTTTGGCACAGAAGCTTATTATTACTGTTAGATACCAACAAAAATAACCCTTAGAGCAGAACCTACTCCTAATTAAGAGTTGTAGTACAAAGTGGCCCATTTTACACAACTTTTGTCATTTTTGTCTAAAGCATAGCCTTTTTATTTTAAACCCCAAATTCTTAGAATAGGCTATAGTGACCCATAGCAGCCCACTGTAATTTTTGCAGAATTTTTGGAAAAAGTTAACTCATTGTTGTAGTTCAAACCTACACTAGAATTCATAAATAGAAAATAAAGAAAGGGAAAATGAATAATGGAAATTAGTGTCATCCTAAAACCCTTTGTGATTTGTCCACTAAAATGTGTAAAGGAAATACCAACCCACTATGCTTACCCTTAACAAAACCTAAACCTAGAGTGATAAGCATAAACTGCTAAAAGCCACGTATGAGCAAGAAAACCCTAAGATACAGATTAACTTAGTTCTTCTTCCTTAACATAATGTTATTAAATCTTGCATAATCATGACATACATATTCATTGCATTTCAATAGACTTTAACCTCGCTGACGGAGAGTACGTCCTCGTGCCGGAGCAAGGAGCTGCTCATGAGGTAGCCCCGGATCCAGCACCAGAGCCTGCACCAGAGGATCTGCCTGCCCCAGCTTTGGAAGGCAAGCCCCGGTTTTATGCATAACCTGTTATTTATGCTATTTTACTATACTTAATGATTGTAGGATTGAATGTGCACTTAAGTGTAGGAGTTGTTTGAAACCCTAGTTGCATGATCTCAGGAATCCTTTTGAGATGGATACTAGTATGCTAGGTCGAGTAGCTGCTTTACTAATTAGGTATCTCGGTAGAAGTCGAGTGATTTTTCTAGCACTCGCGCGAGGTCAGAAATTGGTTGTATCGATTTTGATATCATAATGATGTTGGTCTGTGGACAACGGTCCATGGGGATGCGTTGTCTACGAGACAGAAATTGGAATAAGGATTAAGGTGTGGTACCGTGTGTCAAGCGTTTGAACGTACTAAACACATACTGAGAAATATGGTAAATCGGTAAGCCTAGTACCTGAGTGAACCTGCCCGCAGATTGCCCTCCTCACGCGACCTAAGACGTGGTCTCCCATTCCGGTTATGGTGGGTACAAGTGCGGTCACTGCACGACGGCAGTCGGGGTCAGTGAGGCATTGTATGCCAAGGCGGTGAGCCCCTTTCTGTTGCCAGGGGATCGATGGGGACGGTTGATGTGTGTGGGGACGGAGTGCCTCGCCACGTCGTGTGTTTAGGTTTACCTTGCAAGGATAAAAACTCGATTCGAATCGTCTGCTTCTCGCAGCTAATGAGACTGCTTGATCCATGCTGCTACATTGAGTAACAAGTGGAAATATGATGAGATGATACAAGATGTTGATTGCTAAAAATGTTTGCTACTATGTATGAGTAGATAGTGCTATTTAGCCTTAAGAGAGTCATACTTAAATTTGACAAAGTTAAAACTGGATTTAGAAACTCAGCTAGTGCTTTTGGCAACCAAACCCCACGGCCAAACAGCTGCATGTCTAGAGGTAGAGGAGTAGACTCCTCACACCGGGTAAGTCTAGCTGAGTATTAGTATACTCCGCCTTGCTTGTGGCATAATTTTTACAGGTTCCTTGGAGGACATGGTTGCTGGAGTGACTTGGCCGTCCGCCTTGCCACCGGGTTGGACTGTCGAGTGGGACCCTACCTCGGTTGAGGAGGAGCATGAGGAGTGATGGGATAGGCTTCCCCATCTCTCTGTTTATTTACCGTTAGTTTTATTCCGCTGCACTTCGAACAATGATGACTACCTTTGCAAAACTCCGATGGTGATGTAATAATTTAATACTCCTTAATGTATGGTTTTATGCTTTATTGTATTTGCTCTGTGACTCACCTTCGAGTGAGATTGTGGTACTTGATCCTGTCAGTGGCCTCGTCGGACTAGATCCGAGGGATTGACGGATTATTCCCATTTAAGTGTGGTCTAGCCTCTAAGGCGGGACTTAGGCACTTAAGTCGGAATAATTCGGGCAGTTTCCGCCATAGTGGGTCTTCCACAACAAACAAGATGAGCATGGTGTGGTGACAAGGAACAAAGCCCGACTCGTGGCCAAGGGATATTCACAAGTCAAAGGTTTGGATTTCGGTGAAACCTATGCACCCATAGCTAGGCTTGAGTCAATTCGCATTTTACTTGCCTATGCTACTTACCATGGCTTCAAGCTTTATCAAATGGACGTGAAAAGTGCCTTCCTTAATGGACCAATCAAGGAAGAGGTCTATGTTGAGCAACCTCCCGGCTTTGAAGACAGTGAGTATCCTAACCATGTTTATAGACTCTCTAAGGCGCTTTATGGGCTCAAGCAAGCCCCAAGAGCATGGTATGAATGCCTAAGAGATTTTCTTATTGCTAATGGCTTCAAAGTCGGAAAAGCCGATCCTACATTCTTTACTAAAACACTTGCAAATGATTTGTTTGTATGCCAAATTTATGTTGATGATATCATATTTGGGTCTACTAACGAATCTACATGTGAAGAGTTTAGTAGGATCATGACTCAAAAATTCGAGATGTCTATGATGGGGGAATTGAAGTATTTCTTAGGATTTCAAGTGAAGCAACTCCAAGAGGGCACTTTCATTAGCCAAACGAAGTACATTCAAGACATTCAAACCAAGTTTGGGATGAAGGATGCCAAGCCCATCAAGACACCCATGGGAACTAATGGGCATCTCGACCTCGACACGGGAGGTAAATCCGTCGATCAAAAGGTATACCGGTCGATGATAGGTTCCTTACTCTATTTATGTGCTTCACGACCGGATATTATGCTTTCCGTATGCATGTGTGCAAGATTCCAAGCCGATCCTAAGGAAGTTCACCTTAGGGCCGTAAAACGAATCTTGAGATATTTAGTTTATACTCCTAAGTTTGGCCTTTGGTACCCCAGGGGATCCACATTTGATCTAATTGGGTATTCCGATGCCGATTGGGCAGGGTGTAAAATTAATAGAAAGAGCACATCGGGGACTTTCCAGTTCTTGGGAAGATCTCTGGTGTCTTGGGCTTCAAAGAAGCAAAATTCTGTCGCTCTTTCTACCGCCGAAGCCGAGTATATTGCCGTAGGACATTGTTGCACGCAATTGCTTTGGATGAGGCAAACCCTTAGGGACTATGGTTACAAATTGACCAAAGTTCCTCTTCTATGTGATAATGAGAGTGCAATTCGCATGGCGGATAATCCCGTTGAGCATAGCCGCACTAAACACATAGCCATTCGGTATCACTTTTTAAGGGATCACCAACAAAAGGGGGATATCGAGATTGCATATGTTAGCACCAAAGAACAATTAGCCGATATCTTTACCAAGCCATTAGATGAACAAACTTTTACCAAACTTAGGCATGAGCTAAATATTCTTGATTCTAGGAATTTTGAATGATATTTTGCACACATAGCTCATATATATATACCTTTGATCATCTCTTTCATGTGCTATGACTAATGTGTTCTTTCAAGTCCATTTCATGCTAAGTCATAGATTGAAAGGGAAAAGGGGTCTTCGGCGAAGACAAGGCTTCCACTCCACTCCATCGAATCATTCATCCTTCGCCGTCGCTCCGCACATCTCTCCAACTTTGGTATAATCTTCACTCATATATTATTTGCCATATGGGGAGAAAGTAGTTAAAAAGGGCTTATATTTCACTCACAAGTATCTGTTTTTGGCGATTCATGCCAAAAGGGGAGAAAGTATGAGCCCAAAGCAAAAGGACCGCACCACCACCAATTTCAAAAATGTAGTCTTTCAAATTTGAGTTATGAAAAGAATTTTTCAATTGGTATCTTGTTTTTTATATAATTTCAAATTGGTATACCCTCTTCAAAATTAATATCTAAAACCCTCTTGAACACTAAGAGGAGGATTTCATTAAGGGGGAGTTTTGTTTAGTCAAAGAAAAAAGCATTTGAAACAAGGGGGAAAATTTCAAATCTTTGAAAATGCTTCTAAAAAATCTTATTCATTTACCTTTGACTATTTGCAAAATGACTTTGAAAAGATTTCACAAAAGAATTTGCAAAAACAAAACTTGTGGTGCAAGCGTGGTCCAAAATGTTAAAAATGAAAAGAAAGCTATCCATGCATATCTAGTAGAAATAGTTATTGGTTCAATTCTAAGCAACCTTTGCACTTACATTATGCAAACTAGTTCAATTCTGCACTTCTATATTTGCTTTGGTTTGTGTTGGCATCAATCACCAAAAAGGGGGAGATTGAAAGGGAAATAGGCTTACACCTTTTCCTAATTAATTTTGGTGGTTGAATTGCCCAACACAAATAATTGGACTAACTAGTTTGCTCTAGATTATAAGTTTTACAGGTGCCAAAGTTTCACAATAAACCAATACAAGTCAAAAGAAAGGGTTCAAACAAAGGGAGCAAAAGATAACAGAAGGCAGCCCTGGTCTGGCGCACTGGACAGTGTCCGGTGCACCAGGGAACTCCAACTCCGAACTCGCCAGTCTCGGGAATTCTGGGAGCCACTCCGCTAAAATTCACCGGACTGTCCGGTGCTACACCGGACTGTCCGGTGTGCCAGCGGAGTAACGGCTACTTCGCGCCAACGGCCGTCTGCAAACCGCATTCAATGCACTACAGTGCGCGCCAGAGTCAGAGCAGCGTCAGAAGACGCACCGGACAGTGTACAGTGACTGTCTGGTGCACCACCGGACTAATCAGTGGCCCAGAAGACAGAAGCTCCAACGGTCGAACCCTAACGGTCGGGTGACGTGACTGGCGCACCGGACTGTCCGGTGCGCCCGTCGACAGCAGCCTCCACCAAACGGCTAGTTTGGTGGTTGGGGATATAAATACCCCAACCACCCCACCATTCATTGCATCCAAGTTTTCCACCTTCCAACACATTACAAGAGCTATAGCATTCAATACAAGACACACCAAAGAGATCAAATCCTCTCCCCAGTCTCTAGTTCAATTCCAATCAATAGTGACTAGTGAGAGAGTGACTTGTGTTCATTTGAGCTCTTGCGCTTGGATTGCTTCTTTTCTTTCTCATTCTTTCTAGTGATCAACTCAATTGTAACCGAGGCAAGAGACACCAATTGTGTGGTGGTCCTTGTGGGGACTTTGTGTCCCGTTTGATTGAGAAGAGAAGCTCACTCGGTCTAAGTGACCGTTTGAGAGAGGGAAAGGGTTGAAAGAGACCCGGTCTTTATGACCACCTCAACGGGGAGTAGGTTTGCAAGAACCGAACCTCGGTAAAACAAATCATCGTGTCACACTCCTTATTTGTTTGTGATTTGTTTTCGCCTCTCTCTCGGACTCGATTTTAATTCTAACGCTAACCCCGGCTTGTAGTTGTGCTTAAACTTTGTAAATTTCAGATTTGCCCTATTCACCCCCCCTCTAGGCGACTTTCAAATTCCCTTAGCAAGGATGTTTGTTTTGCTGTCATAGGTAGTAATAGTGATGTTCTTGTCAATGCACATGATCTATGGACAAGAATTAAAATAAAATATTCTAAGTCAAATTGTACTACTTCTACTCCCTATGTTGCTTGTGGTACTAACCTTTCAAAGGGAAAAAGAAAAACGATGGCAACCAAACGATGAATCCACCTCACTGACAGGTTTGTCTTCCACTAGTTATACATGTCTTGTTGCTAACAATGATGGTGGAGACGAAAGTGATGATGGGGAGGAATATGAGGAGGTTAGCGAGGATGAGTCCTCATCATCACAAGGTACATTTTCCTGTATTGCGTCCACTGATAATAATGACAGGGAAAATGAGACCGATGATGTTAAAGAAGAGGAGATTCGCCGTTTCTACACCCATCTCAACAAAGAAGACAAAGCGCTCTTGATTAAGCTATTGAGAAGGAACAAGGAACAAGGCGAGACGCTTCTCAGGCTAGAGGAGACCCTCATCAAAACCAACAACAGCTTGGAGATGATGACCAAAGAACATGAGGAGCTAAAGTGCTCTCATGATGATTTGGTCCAACGGTATGATTCAGTTTTAATTGAGCAAAGAAATAATGATGATGTTTTATCTTGTGTTGCTCAACTTAAAATGGAAAATGTCATGCTTGAGAGGCAAGTAGAATTGCTAAGTCATGATAAACTTGCTCTTACTGAAAAATATGATTTATTATCTTGTTATCATGATAATCTCTTGGATAGACATATCATGCTTGATGTTGCTCATGAGGTTGTAATTATGTTGGTGTTTCGAAACCTGGGGGGTCCCTGGACCGACGAGTGAATTGTCGTCGCGTGCCCCAGCCCAGATGGGTCGACGCGAGGCGGAACGCGAAGGGGGGAAAGGAAGCAGTCGGAGGGAGGCAGGCGTGAGAGAGTGGATCCTGCGGCCTTCATGTTAGCCCCGCGCCTGAGTCGGGTGCGCTTGCAGTAGGGGGATACAAGCGTCCACGCGGGAGTGGGAGCGAGCGGCCTTGCGCGAGCGCCGTCCCGTCCTTCTCCGCGCGGGCCAACCCTCTGTAAGAGGGCCCTGGTCCTCCCTTTTATAGGCGTAAGGAGAGGATCCAGGTGTACAATGGGGAGTGTAGCAATGTGCTAACGTGTCTAGCGGTGGAGAGCTAGCGCCCTAAGTACATGCCATCGTGGCAGCCGGAGAGGTCTTGGCACCCAGTTCGCGTGGTGTCGTGGCCGTCGGAGGAGCGCTAGAGCCTGGCGGAAGGACAGCTGTTGGGGCTGTCGAGTCCTTGCTGACGTCCTCTTCCTTCCGTAAGGGGGCTGAGAGCCGCCGTCGTCACAGGGCATGCGGGACGCCATCATTACTCGCATGGCGGAGCGAGCCAGATGGGACGCCGGTCTGGTTCCCCGTAGCCCGAGTCAGCTCGGGGTATGGTAATGATGGCGCTTCCTGTTGACGTGGTCGGTCCGTGCCCTAGGCTGGGCGAGGTGGAGGCTCCTCCGAGGTCGAGGTCGAGCCCCCGGGTCGGGCGAGGCGGAGTTCGTCATCTTCCGGGGCTGAGCCCATGTCCGAGCCCTGGGGTCGGGCGAGGCGGAGTTCGTCGTCTTCCAGGGCTGAGCCCGAGTCCGAGCCCTGGGTCGAGCGGAGCAGAGTTCGCCGTCTTTCGGGGCTGAGCCCGAGTCCGAGCCCTGGGTCGGGCGGAGCGGAGTTCGCCGTCTTCCGGGGCTGAGCCCGAGTCCGAGCCCTGGGTCGGGCGGAGCGGAGTTCGCCGTCTTCTGGGGCTGAGCCCGAGTCCGAGCCCTGGGTCGGGCGAGGCGGAGTTTCCTATGACGCCCGAGGCCGGCCATGGCTGCTGTCAGCCTCACTCTGTCGGGTGGCTCAGTAGTCGGAGCGGCGCAGGCGGCGCTCTCCTCTTGTCAGACCGGTCAGTAGAGCGGCAAAGTGACTACGGTCACTTTGGCTCTGTCGACTGGTGGGCGTGCGTCAGGATAAAGGTGTCAGGCCACCTTTGCATTAAATGCCCCTGCGATTTGGTTGGTCGGCGTGGCGATGTGGCCAAGGTTGCTTCTTGGTGAAGACTGGGCCTCGGGCGAGCCGATAGTGTGCCCGTCGCTGGAGGGGGGGTCCTCGGGCGAGACGTAGGTCCTCCGGGGTCGGCTTCCCTTGCCCGAGGCTAGGCTCGGGCGAGGCACGATCGTGTCCCTTGAATGGACCGATCCTTGACTTAATCGCACCCATCAGGCCTTTGCAGCTTTGTGCTGATGGGGGTTACCAGCTGAGATTTAGGGGTCTTGAGGGTACCCCTAATTATGGTCCCCGACAGTAGCCCCCGAGCCTCCAAGGGAGTACTAATACTCGCTTGGAGGCTTTTGCCACACTTTTTTGCAAGGGGACCAGCCTTTTTCAGTTGCATTCTGTTCCAGTGGGTGCGCGCGAGCGCACCCGCCGGGTGTAGCCCCCGAGGCCTCGGAGGAGTAGTTTTACTCCTTCGAGGTCTTAGTGCGTTTCGCAACACTTCGGCTGGTCTAGTTGTTCCCTCATGCGAGCTGGTTGTAGCCCGAGTGCACGGTCGGGTCCCAAGTTCTCGGGCTGGTATGTTGACGCTGTCAACGGTTTGGCCGGAGCTGGGTTTGCGAGAGCAGCCCCCGAGCCTCTGCACAGGGCGAGAGGACGGTCAAGGACAGACTCGTCTTTTTACATATGCCCCTGCGTCGCCTTTCCGCAAGGAGGAGGGGGGAAAGCGCCATGTTGCCCTCGGAGGGCACCGAACATGGTGTTTCGGGTGAGCTGCTGGCGGGTAATCCGAGCGGACGCCCGTGCCCCATTTGCTAGGGGTCGGCTAGAGGCCCAGAGGCGCGCTCCAAAAGTACCTACGGGTGATCTGCCGGACCCGGTCCCCTTTGACGGGGTCCGAGGGCTCGATGCCTCTCTCTGATGGGATTCCGTTACAAGATCGCTCCCGCTGGTCTCGGAAATGTCCTAGGGTACCTCGGGAGCGTAGCCCGAGCCTTGGTTATGTATCGAACGTACCCAGGGTCATCCCTCGCTCTGTGTCTGAGGCGACTGTGAACCCTTCGAGGGCCAGCCTACGAACCCCTGATCAGTAATGGGCGCAGAGCCCGAATGGCCTGAGGCGGCCGTTGAACCCTTCGAGGGGCCAGCCATCGAACCTCTGACCAGTAGTGGGCGTAGAACCCAATCGATCTGAGGCGGCCGTTGAACCCCTCCGAGGGGCCAGCCTTCGAACCTCTGATCAGTAGGGAGGCTCGGAGCCTGTTTCCTTCACGGAGAAGGGTCCTTTTCGGGGTATCCCCCTTTCCCAGTCCCTGTTGTAAGAGAGAGAAAGAGGAAAAGGAAAAGGATGTGAAGTCGAGTGACGTGGCGTACCTCTTTTGACGCGGTCATTATGGCGAAGGCGAAGCGTCGCTTGCTTCTCCTGCCTGAGGCGCCGCCTATCCCACCGCGGAAGTAATGCGACGGGGTGAGCGGTTCGCGAGGTGGTCGTTGCACGTGTGCGAGCCATTCGAGAAACGGATCACGGGCGCACCGTCTTCACGCCGTGAGAGAGGGCTCCCTCGCTGCCCCTGGATGGGACGTAAGCTTGGCTGACGACGTGACCGCTGCTCCTGCCCGCCTGTCACCGCCATTACTATCGGCCCATTTTTGACCGCATTTGACCATCGCGCTTGGCTGGCACTGCAGGGTTGCCTCGAGTCGCGGTATTGACTCCGCAGTCGAGGAGGCGCGGTAGTGGCGCGAGTGGCGGTGCAGTTGCTCGCACGTAGCAACCGGCGTGCCAGTTGCATGACGCGTGGGCCTGGACCTCCATGCTGGGTGTGTTGGAGTCGAAGGGGCGCGCCCACTTGGCACGGATGCATGCCGCCTGCATGGCTGTCCGCCCTTTCACCCGCTGGTCTGGGCGAAAGTGGAGGAGTGCTTGTAACCGCCGGGTGGTTGCATGCACCGCGCGCGTGGTGGTTTGGCTTCTTCTCCCCCTGACCGGCTTGCATGACGTGTGGGACCCAGCCCCCGCGCCGTGGGGGGGAGAATCTTGGAGCGTGTTGGAGAAGACTCAACCCGCAACGGTTGAGGACGCAAGTGGGGAGAGTCGCCTTTAAAAGGGGGGCGACCCCCTTGGAGGGCAACCATGTCTTCGCGCTCCCCTCATGCATCGTGCCTTTCCACCTTCTAAGCCCCCCAGATGGGGGACGCCCGCAATCCTTCCGCCTTGTCATCAAAGGAACGCAACTTCGTGGAAGTTGGTACCTTTCGGCCATCGTTCGGCTTCAAGGATTTTCATCGTGCAGCCCGGCTGCATCCCCTCACCGGTGGTCACCCAAGACGGTGACCACCAGCCTCTCGGTGGGGAGGAGCAAGTCGGGCTGCGATCTTGGTCCCACCCTCAGCCCCAAGGATGTTCATCATCCTTGCTGGGGCGGAGGCCAGGCTGAGCTGGAGCTCTACCTCCCGCGCGGGCCGGCTGGTCACCTCCTTTTCCAGCTTCTGGTGGTGGAAACCATCCTCCAGCCTTGCAGAGGAGGCGTCCTCCAGCCATGTCGGGGAAGGCGAACTATTGTTGTCCCCCCCCCCCATTGAGGTCGTCGGCGCCGCCCACAGACCGGCCCCCGGCTCTTTGGCTTTGATGTCTATTTCGCATCCCTTGAGTAGGGACGCGAACGAAAGCCTTCCGGTGGCCGCATCCGTACTGGGATCATGGCTGCTGCTGTGGGGTTGGAACCGGAGTTCCGTTTGTAATGGCACCTTGAGTGCCGGTGTTTTGTTCAATGCGGCTGTCGAGGCCTGAACGTGTATGTATTTTCAGCATGGAGCCGTGTTTTTTCTTCATTTCGAGCACTAAGACTCGCCTTGTCGATTATCTGAACCGCTTCACCGAGCGTGAGTTGCCTCGTGCAAAGGGGACGAGTGAGGTATCCGTATCCCGGAGGCGTAGGAGTTCCTCGGCTCGGTCGGCCTTGCTGTCCGAGGCCCCTCTTGCTTAGTTAATGGAACCCCTCGGCCGCCCTTCGATGAGCCGAAGCCGGAGGTAGCGGTGTTAGCACGGACGGAGGCAGAGTTGGCATCGAAAAGGAGGTGTGGTTGGCCAGAGCCTGGCCGGGTCGTCCACTGGCGGAACCGACGCCGGAGTTGAGCTGCTGAGGCCACAAGCCGAGCTGATGTCTTTGGGGGACAGCTGGCCGAGGCCTCGGGGTGGCCGGCCGAGCCGCCAGCTCGGGTCGGATTCTCGAAGAAGACCCTAGCGGCGATGGCCCGGGTGTGGTGCTGATGTCGTCCTTCAGAGTGGGGGCCTCCGACCGCGTCGCCGTCCGAGGCTAGGTCAGACCCCGCCGAAGGTGTAGTTGATGCCGAGGGTGCTGCTGCCCCCTTCGGCTCTCGACGTCCGAGCCTGCAGGATCAGGTTGTCTTGTAGCGTGTGTATGTTTTCTGCGGCCGCCGAGGCCTAAACACACTGTCGTCGTGTTGTAAAGCTGCGTTTCCTTTCCTCTTGTTTCGAGTATCCGGACTCATTTGTCGGTAACAGAATTGTTTGTGCGGGCGAGAGTTGCTTTTCACGGAAGGTGATGAGTGAGGTATCCGTATCCCGGAGGCGTAGGAATCCCTCGGCTCGGTCGGCCATGCCGCTTACGCGCGCTCTTACTCGTCCATAGGGTTCTGTTACCGACGCAGTCGAGAAGGCCCGAAAAATCATTTCGGTAGAGGAGCTCTCGAGCATGAAGACTTGTTCGGTCCGTGGAGTCACTTATCCGAGCGCGAGTTACTTACCGCAGAAGGTGATGAGTGAGGTATCCGTATCCCAGAGGCGTAGGAGTCCCTCGGCTCGGTCAGCCTTGGCTGCTTACGTGTACTCCGTCGTTTTCAGGATCCACTTTTGAAGTAGTCGAAGAGCACGAAAGGCATTCTGGCAGAAAAGATTTTTTTCTTTTTTCGAGGAAAATTTTGACGCAGAGGGGGTTGCCCCCTTCTAGCCCCCGAGGGAGGGTCGGGCTTTGCCGAGGCAAGGCTGACCCTTCCTTGACGACCAGACTTGGTGTGTGAACGAGGTATACGAGCAACTTGAAAGCATCTTAAGGGTAGAAGAGACGTAGCTGTTGGATGTTCCAAGCGTTGCTGTAGACCTCGCCTTGGCTGTTGGCCAGCTTGTACGTTCCGGGCTTCAGAACCTTGGCGATGACGAACGGCCCTTCCCAGGGAGGCGTGAGTTTGTGCCGCCCTCGGGCGTCTTGTCGCAGCCGAAGCACCAGGTCGCCCACCTGGAGGTCTCGGGACCGAACCCCTCGGGCGTGGTAGCGTCGCAGGGACTGTTGGTACCGCGTCGAGTGTAGTAAGGCCATGTCCCTAGCATCCTCCAGCTGGTCTAGTGAGTCTTCTCGGTTGACTCGATTGCTTTGGTCGGTGTAGGCCCTCGCCCTCGGGGAACCGTATTCTAAGTCTGTGGGCAAGATGGCCTCAGCCCCATAGACTAGAAAGAACGGTGTGAAGCCCGTGGCTCGGCTCGGCGTTGTCCTCAGACTCCAGACCACCGAGGGGAGTTCCTTCATCCACCGCTTGCCGAACTTGTTGAGGTCGTTGTAGATCCGAGGCTTGAGTCCTTGCAGGATCATGCCGTTAGCCTGCTCCACTTGCCCATTCGTCATGGGGTGAGCCACGGCAGCCCAATCCACCCGGATGTGGTGATCCTCGCAGAAGTCCAGGAACTTTCTGCCGGTGAACTGGGTACCGTTGTCGGTGATGATGGAGTTCGGGACCCCAAAGCGATGGATGATGTTGGTGAAGAACGCCACCGCCTGTTCGGACCTGATGCTGTTTAGGGGTCGGACCTCGATCCACTTGGAGAATTTGTCGATGGCGACCAACAGGTGCGTGTAGCCCCCGGGTGCCTTCTGCAAGGGGCCAACGAGGTCCAGACCCCACACAGCAAACGGCCAGGTGATGGGTATGGTCTGCAGAGCCTGAGTGGGCAGGTGGGTCTGCCTCGCGTAGAACTGACACCCTTCGCAGGTGCGAACAATTCTAGTACGTCGGCCATCGCCGTCGGCCAGTAGAATCCTTGTCGGAAGGCGTTTCCAACAAGGGTCCGAGGTGTTGCGTGATGGCCACAAGCCCCCGAGTGTATCTTTTGCAAGAGCTCCTGGCCTTCGGCGATGGAAATGCATCGCTGGAGGATGCCTGAGGGGCTGCGGTGGTAGAGCTCCTTCCCATCTCCTAGCAAGACGAAAGACTTGGCGCGCCGCGCCAACCGCTGAGCTTCGGCTTGGTCGAGGGGCAGCTCTCCTCGGTGGAGATATTGCAGGTACGAGGTCTGCCAGCTTTGATTAGGCGTGACCTCGCTCTGTTTCCCCTTGACGTGCAGTGCCTCACCCTCGGGGGCCGAGGGTACCTCGGGCTGAGCCGAGGGTACCTCGGACCGTGCCGAGGGTACCTCGGACTGGGCCGAGGGTACCTCGGACTGAGCTGAGGATACCTCAGACTCAGCCGAAGGTGCCTCGGGCGGAGCCGAAGGTGCCTCGGGCTCGGGCGTGTCCTCGGTCTTGACGGAGGGTTGATGCAGGTCTCGAGAGAATATGTCCGGGGGAACTGTTGTTCGTCCCGAGGCTATTTTAGCTAGCTCGTCCGCAGTCTCGTTGTAGCGTCGGGCGATGTGGTTGAGCTCGAGCCTGTAGAACTTGTCTTCCAGGTGCCGAACCTCATCGCAGTAGGCTTCCATCTTCGGGTCGCAGCAGTGGGAGTTCTTCATGACTTGGTCGATGACGAGCTGCGAGTCACCGCGAGCGTCGAGGCATCGGACCCCTAGCTCGATGGCGATTCGCAACCCGTTTACCAGAGCCTCGTACTCAGCCACGTTGTTGGATGCCGGGAAGTGGAGGCGTAGCACGTAGCGTAGGTGCTTCCCGAGGGGCGAGACAAAGAGGAGACCTGCGCCGGCCCCCGTCTTCATCAGCGACCCATCGAAAAACATGGTCCAGAGCTCCGGTTGGATCGGAGCCGTCAGGAGCTGGGTGTCAGCCCATTCAGCCACGAAATCCGCCACGACCTGGGACTTGATGGCCTTCCGAGGGGCGAACGAGATCGTCTCGCCCATGATCTCCACCGCCCACTTCGCAATTCTACCCGAGGCCTCTCGGGACTGGATGATCCCTCCCAGGAGGAAGGATGACACCACAGTCACCGGATGAGACTCGAAGTAGTGTCGCAACTTCCGCCGTGTCAGGATCACCGCGTACAGCAGCTTCTGGATTTGTGGGTAGCGGATCTTGGTCTCGGACAGTACCTCACTGATGAAGTAGACTGGCCTCTAGACGGGCAATGCATGCCCTTCTTCTCGTCTCTCAACCACGATCGCGGCGCTAACCGCCTGAGTGGTTGCAGCGACGTAGATCAAGAGGGCTTCTCCGGCAGTGGGGGGCACCAAGATGGGCGCGCTCATGAGGAGCGCCTTCAGGTTCCCGAGGGCTTCCTCGGCCTCGGGAGTCCAAGCGAAGCACTCGGCCTTCCTTAAGAGGCGGTACAGAGGCAGCCCTCTTTCGCCGAGGCGCGAGATGAAGCGGCTCAGAGCCGCGAGACATCCCATGACCCTCTGTACGCCTTTCAAGTCCTTGATTGGCCCCATGCTGGTGATGGCTGCAATCTTCTCCGGGTTGGCTTCGATGCCCCGCTCGGAGACGATGAACCCCAAGAGCATGCCTCGGGGGACCCCGAAGACACACTTTTTGGGATTAAGCTTCACGCCTTTCGCCTTGAGACATCGGAATGTCGCTTCAAGGTCGGAAAGGAGGTCGGAGGCCTTCCTCGTCTTGACTACGATGTCATCGACGTAGGCCTCGGCCGTTCAGCCGATGTGTTCGCCAAACACATGGTTCATGCATCGCTGGTACGTTGCCCCCGCATTCCTCAAACCAAACGGCATTGTAACATAGCAGTACATGCCGAAGGGTGTGATGAATGAAGTCGCGAGCTGGTCGGACTCTTTCATCCTGATCTGGTGATACCCTGATAGGCATCGAGGAAAGACAGGGTTTTGCACCCAGCAGTGGAATCCACGATCTGATCGATGCGAGGCAGAGGGTAGGGAACTTTCGGACATGCTTTGTTTAGACCAGTGTAGTCTACACACATCCGCCATTTCCCCCCTTTCTTTCTCACAAGCACAGGGTTGGCAAGCCATTCAGGATGGAATACCTTTTTGATGAACCATGCCGCCAGTAGCTTGTGGATCTCCTCGCCTATGGCCCTGCGCTTTTCTTCGTCGAATCGGCACAGAGGTTGCTTCACGGGTCGGGCCCCAGCTCGAATATCCAGAGAGTGCTCGGCGACTTCCCTCGGTATGCCGGGCATGTCCGAGGGACTCCACGCGAAAACGTCGGCGTTCGCGCGGAGAAAGTCGACGAGCATTGCTTCCTATTTGGGGTCGAGCTCGGAACCGATCCGGATCTGCTTGGAGGCGTCGTTGCAGGGGTCGAGAGGGACGGACTTGGCCGTCTCCGCTGGTTCGAAGTTGCCGGCGTGGCGTTTCACGTCGAGCGCCTCCCTAGAGAGGCTCTCCAGGTCAGCGATGAGGGCCTCGAATTCAGCGAGAGCCTCGGCGTACTCCACATCGCATTCGTACGCGTGTCGGTAAGTGGGCCCGACGGTGATGACCCCGTTGGGGCCCGACATCTTGAGCTTGAGGTAGGTGTAGTTGGGGACGGCCATGAACTTGGCGTAGCATGGCCTCCCCAGCACTGCGTGGTAGGTTCCTCGAAACCCGACCACTTTGAACGTGAGGGTCTCCTTTCAAAAGTTGGAGGGCGTCTCGAAGCAGGCGGGTAGGTCGAGTTGTCCAAGGGGTTGAACGCGCTTCCCGGGGACGATCCCGTGGAAAGGCGCAGCGCCCGTCCGGACCAAGGACAGATCGATCCGCAGAAGCCCGAGGGTCTCGGCGTAGATGATGTTGAGGCCGCTGCCTCCGTCCATGAGGACCTTGGTGAGCCTGAAGTTGCCAATGATGGGGTCGACAACGAGTGGGTATCTCCCCGGGCCCGGCACGTAGTCTGGATGGTCGGCCTGGTCAAAGGTGATGGGCTTGTCGGACCAGTATAGGTAGACTAGCGCCGCCACCTTTACTGAGCAGACCTCCCGACGCTCTTGCTTGCGGTGCCGAGCCGAGGTGTTCGCCACCTGCCCGCCGCAGATCATGAAGCAGTCACGGACCTCGGGGAACCCTCCTGCCTTGTGATCTTCCTCCTTTGCGTCGTCGAGGGCCTTGCCACCCTCCGCGGGTGGCCCGGCCTTGTGGAAGTGTCGTCGAAGCATTGCACACTCCTCAAGGGTGTGCTTGACAGGCCCCTGATGATAGGGGCACGGCTCCTTGAGCATCTTATCGAAGAGGTTGGCACCTCTGGGAGGTTTCCGAGGGTTCTTGTGCTCGGCGGCGGCGACAAGGTCCGCGTCGGCGGCGTCGCGTTTCGCTTGCGACTTTTTCTTGCCTTTCTTCTTGGCGCCGCGCTGAGTTGACGCCTCGGGAGCATCTTTCGGTGGGCGGCCCTGGGGCTGCTGGTCCTTTTGGAAAATGGCCTCAACCGCCTCCTGGCCAGAGGCGAACTTGGTGGCGATGTCCATCAGCTCGCTCGCCCTGGTGGGGGTCTTGCGACCCAGCTTGCTCACCAGGTCGCGGCAGGTGGTGTCGGCGAGGAACGCGCCGATGACATCTGAATCGGTGACGTTGGGCAGCTCTGTGTGCTGCTTCGAGAATCGCCGGATGTAGTCCCGAAGAGACTCTCCCGGCTGCTGGCGGCAGCTTCGGAGATCCCAGGAGTTCCCAGGGCACACGTACGTGCCCTGGAAATTGCCGGCGAAGGCTTGGACCAGGTCGTCCCAGTTGGAGATCTGCCCCGGGGGCAGGTGCTCCAGCCAGGCTCGAGCGGTGTTGAAGAGGAACAGGGGGAGGTTGCGGATGATGAGGTTATCATCGTCCGTTCCACCCAGTTGGCAGGCTAGCCGATAGTCCGCGAGCCACAATTCCGGTCTCGTCTCCCCCGAGTACTTTGTGATAGTAGTCAGGGTTCGGAACCGGGTCGGGAACGGTGCCTGTCGTATGGCGCGGCTGAAAGCCTGCGGACCGGGTGGTTCGGGCGAAGGGCTCCAATCCTCCCCGCTGTCGTAGCGTCCCCCACGCATGGGGTGGTAGCCTCGGCGCGCCCTGTCGTCGAGGTGGGCCCGACGGCTGTGATGATGGCGCTCGTTGCCGAGGCGACTCGGGGCCGCAGGCGCTGTGTTGCGCATGCGCCCGGAGTGGACCGAGGCTTCCCGCATGAATCGGGAAGTCGCGGCGTGATGTTCCGAGGGGAACCCCTGCCTTCGGGAGGCAGAGCTTTCGGCCCATTGGACCGCGGCGTCCTCCAGGAGATTCTTGAGCTCTCCCTGGATACGCCGCCCCTCGGTGGTTGATGGCTCCGGCATCGCGCGGAGGAGTATTGCCGCTGCAGCCAGGTTCTGGCCGACTCCACTAGAATCCGGCGGCGGCCTCACCCTGACGTCGTCGGCGATGCGGTGCTGGATGTCCTGGGGGAGATGACGCGCTTCTCCGGCCGGGGGTTGGACCGCCCATTCCTGCCCGATGTCCCGGCGGATCGGCACAAGCGTTCCTGCTCCCTCGTCGAGCCTGGCCTGCCTCTCGCGGATTTGCTCGAGCTGTGGGTCAGGACCCCCCGCCGGGACGGGGACCACAGCTAGCTCCCGAAGGATGTCAACGCGAGGCACGGGCCTAGGGGGATCACCGTTTTCCGGCATACCAAGATGGTTGCCTTCGCCGGGACCCCCTAGATCGACGTGGAAACATTCACGACTTGGGCCGCGGTCCTCGTTGTCGAGGCCGCGGCTGCCGTCGGAACAGTTGGAAAGGCAGTAGTCACATGCGGTCATGAAGTCCCGCGCGGCACTAGGGTTACCAAGTCCGGAGAAATCCCAACAGAGGTCGGGCTCGCCATCTTCCTCGGACCCCGAGGGCTCGTAGGTCGAGTCGGCCGTCAGTCGGTCCCAGGGTGACCGCACACGATACCCCAGAGGGTTTGGACTCTCCCCTATGAGAGTGCTCACCGAAGCGGAGTCGCTTGGTGAGTCGAGGCCGAATCCAAAGGACGCGAGATGGGAATCGGTCGGTACCTTTCGGTCGACGGGCGGTGACGAGGTCACGTCTGGGACTGACTGCACCGGTGTCTCAGGTACGAGGGTGACGCCCAGCAAGTCCTTCGCGAGCGTGCTGGCGTCGTGCGTTTGCTTGAGATTGGCGTGTTGCGGGGAGGCGGAGCTCGTCTTCGTCTCAGACGCGAGATCGATGCCCGACGCGCCCTCCGTTGGGGCGCCGGCGCCGTCGACTCGCTCGACAGCCAACGAGGTGCCGCTTCCCGCTTGGCCTTGGTTGCCCCGCCTCCTCCTCCGTCGGCGGGGGAGGGGACGGGACAAGCCCGAATGTCGTCCTTCCACCACGTGCGGAAGGCATCGTCGATTTCCCCGCTGGCGAGCGGATTGTCGACCGCCATTGTCGCTGTCGAGCGGCGGGGGAAGGAGTATCATGTCGTAGCTGCCGTCGAGGGACATGAACTCAAGATTCCTGAAACGGAGCACCGTCCCGGGCCGGAAAGGTTGCTGGAGACTGCCCATCTGGAGCTTGACGGGAAGCTGTTCGTCAACACGCAGCAGGCCCCTACCTGGCGCGCCAACTGTCGGTGTTTCGAAACCCGGGGGGTCCCTGGACCGACGAGTGAATTGTCGCCACGTGCCCCAGCCCAGATGGGTCGACGCGAGGCAGAACGCGAAGGGGGGAAAGGAAGCAGCTGGAGGGAGGCAGGCGTGAGAGAGTGGATCCCGCGGCCTTCGTGTTAGCCCCGCGCCTGAGTCGGGTGCGCTTGCAGTAGGGGGATACAAGCGTCCACGCGGGAGTGGGAGCGAGCGGCCTTGCGCGAGCGCCGTCCCGTCCTTCTCCACGCGGGCCAACCCTCTGTAAGAGGGCCCTGGTCCTCCCTTTTATAGGCGTAAGGAGAGGATCCAGGTGTACAATGGGGAGTGTAGCAATGTGCTAACGTGTCTAGCGGTGGAGAGCTAGCGCCCTAAGTACATGCCATCGTGGCAGCCGGAGAGGTCTTGGCACCCAGTTCGCGTGGTGTCGTGGCCATCGGAGGAGCGCTGGAGCCTGGCGGAAGGACAGCTGTTGGGGCTGTCGAGTCCTTGCTGACGTCCTCTTGCTTCCGTAAGGGGGCTGAGAGCCACTGTCGTCACAGGGCATGCGGGACGCCATCATTACTCGCATGGCGGAGCGAGCCAGATGGGACGCCGGTCTAGTTCCCCGTAGCCCGAGTCAGCTCGGGGTATGGTAATGATGGCGCTTCCTGTTGACGTGGTCGGTCCGTGCCCTAGGCTGGGCGAGGTGGAGGCTCCTCCGAGGTCGAGGTCGAGCCCCCGGGTCGGGCGAGGCGGAGTTCGTCGTCTTCCAGGGCTGAGCCCATGTCCGAGCCCTGGGGTCGGGCGAGGCGGAGTTCGTTGTCTTCCGGGGCTAAGCCCGAGTCCGAGCCCTGGGTCGGGCGGAGCGGAGTTCGCCATCTTCCGGGGCTGAGCCCGAGTTCGAGCCCTGGGTCGGGCGGAGCGGAGTTCGCCGTCTTTCGGGGCTAAGCCCGAGTCCGAGCCCTGGGTCAGGCGAGGCGGAGTTTCCTATGATGCCCGAGGCTAGCCATGGCTGCTGTCAGCCTCACTCTGTCGGGTGGCTCAGCAGTCGGAGCGGCGCAGGCGGCGCTGTCCTCTTGTCAGACCGGTCAGTAGAGCGGCGAAGTGACTGTGGTCACTTCGACTCTGTCGACTGGTGGGCGTGCGTCAGGATAAAGGTGTCAGGCCACCTTTGCATTAAATGCCCCTGCGATTTGGTCGGTCGGCGTGGCGATGTGGCCAAGGTTGCTTCTTGGTGAAGACTGGGCCTCGGGCGAGCCGATAGTGTGCCCTATCGCTGGAGGGGGGTCCTCGGGCGAGACGTAGGTCCTCCGGGGTCGGCTTCCCTTGCCCGAGGCTAGGCTCGGGCGAGGCACGATCGTGTCCCTTGAATGGACCGATCCTTGACTTAATCGCACCCATCAGGCCTTTGCAGCTTTGTGCTGATGGGGGTTACCAGCTGAGATTTAGGGGTCTTGAGGGTACCCCTAATTATGGTCCCCGACAAATTACAAACTTAAATTCATGTGAACCTCATTCTTGCACAAGTGCACATCTAGATAAAATATCATCATGTGCTAACCCCTATCTCTCAAAAGGAAGCGAATGTTTGAATGAGCAACAAGTTGTAGGGTCAAAAAGGAAATTGCTTGGAAACAAGAAACAAAGACAATTAAGGTGAAGACGCCTTGCTCGACCTCCTCAAGATATCTACGAACACGTGGTGAAGAAGCTTGAGGAAGGAGAAACCGCAGCAAGGGTCAAACTCCCTGAGAAAGATGTTCCTAAAGCAATAAGTGAAGAAATCAACATGAGCTTGGAAAAAGGTAAAGATTCAATTAGTCATGTTGTTTGCACTGACCATTTCTCTATGTCATCCAAGAACAAAAAGAAAAAAGGGAAAAGGAGGTGCTTTAAGTGCAATAAGTCAGGACACCTCATTGCGTCGTGTCCATACAATGACAAGGATGAAGGGATAAGGAGATGCTTCGGATGCAATGACAAGAACCATACGATCACTTCTTGTCCACTAATAATAAATCAAGCACGTGCACTCTCTGGGATGATCCCCACCAAGAAAGAAGACAAACAACAAGTGTCATGTCAGGTTAAGCGACGTTTCTGCTACAAGTGTGGTGAGCAGGGTCATCTATCCAAGGTATGTAATAAAGGTAAGGTTCCTAAGCAAGTAAATTTGTCTCAATCTTATTCGCTTAGGAGACCCAAATCATACACTTGTGCTAGAACAATAATGAGATCACCTAGAACTAGCACAAAGGCTATTTGGGTACCAAAGGCACTTTTAGTTGAACATCATGGACCCATCCCAAGATGGGTACCAAACTGTGCCAACTAGATCCTGCAGGTGCCTCGAGATGGACTGGAGACCATGGGAGAGATTAAGACGGTTAATTCAAACTCTATGCTTAAGCTGTTAATTTTTATTGTCTATTCATTGACCCAAGGTTGAATTATTGTGCAACACTAATCCCATGTTCATCTCAAGTGAAATGAGTTGTAGAGGTCCTTAATCATTATTGGTGAATCAAGCAAAGGACCTTGATGAGAATCGGCAATGAGCTCTCCAAAGGACGGTACCCGTGCATTTTAAGTACATTATTGCAAATCAGTATTGCGCTGAAGTTTGATTATTGCATCTGTCCTCGGAGTAGTTATGCTTTTGAGATTGCTTGTGTTGAATACTTTTTGATCATTGATTCATGATTTCAAAGATCACATTGATGTCTGCTTAATCATGATTGTGTGTTCTATATGTTATATCTTTTGAATCATTCAATAGGTAGCTTTTCAATCGATATATTCACTATGATTAACTCTTTTTGTGTTAATAGATAAACATGTATCCTTTTGTAAGACATGCTATTGTCTTTAATAACTAACCTATGTGCAAGCATGACATCTTGTTTAGTCCATGCTTACCCAATTTTGGTACTGTGTGTATACCAAATCCATGTTGTGCCACTAATGCACCTTCTTGAGTAATGAGGTGCATGAGCAAAAGGAGCACTCAATTGGTGACAACAGGTGCTCTCACTCTACACAACCTAAAAGAATGGATCTCATGGTATTCAGGTAAAAAGGGAAAGGTATGGATAATGAAACTATGCAATTTCATTAAAAAATCTTGAAGTTTCATTGATTGTTGATTACAGCTATGTTCTTACCTTTGAATAGGCAGTATCTTGGTTTAGGTGCTCTATACTTTAAAATGTTGTTTCTCTTGGTGTACCTAAGAAAATTCTTCTCAATAATGGTGTGCTTAGACAATTGAGCTTCATATGCATGATCTTGTCGCTTTAAATAATAGTGTGCTTAGACATTGAGCTTTATATGCATGATCTTGTCATTTTCAATTGGTGCAATGATCATCATGTGTGAAGCATGCCTAGGTTGCTTGTGAAATGTTATACTCCTTGAGGCATGCATTGTTGTATTAAGTCAACTATTCAATTGGTATCCCTTTGTGATAAAATTGATAAAGTATGCCTTGACCAAGATATGTTGTGATCCCCTCTAGTTCTGAGGAAGCTAGAATGTGCAAAGTGCAAGTCATTCAAATACTTGATGCACAACTTTAGGGGGAGCACACATAACTTGTGTCTTTTGAGACTAATTGTTTCTTGAGTGATCTTGTATAGTCTCAAGGTGAAAAAGGGAAGATGAGCAGGAAATGAAGCAATCAGGACTTGGGTATCTCCATAAGTCAAGTATTTGGTATCTTAAGTTGTGAGTACTTGCATATTTATAGATTGCTCATACTCTATAATTTTTGGTGATACTAGATGCTCATTTTTAAAATATCATGGAACTGTGATAGTAATGATCTTTCAATTGATAACCTTGGAAGTATGCTTAGATTGATATCTCTTGGTTATCACTAGAATAGAAGCTTCATCTTGTGCCACAATACTATAACTTGCTCTAAGCTTGGTGTCTTAGCAACTAGAAAAGGTTAGGATAAAGGATCAGGCACAAGTGTGGAGGAGCTCCATAGAGATTAATCTTTCAAGATGGAAAGTACACCACAACATGGTAAAGGTACAAAAGGAAGTATTGATCTCTTGCGTGTATGTATCTTAATTTTCCTCCAATACTTGTGGTGCATATGTTTAATGAGTAAGGGGGAGTATTGTTAGTGTGTTTTACCTGCTTAATACCCTGCTGTCCCTTGACATCATCCTATGCTTTTGCTCAAATATGGTTTTGGTGTTTGATGTCAAAGGGGGAGAATTTTATGCATTAAAGCTTAGGTTTCCTCGACTTCCTTTGATCTTAAGGAAGGATGTGTTAGTTTGTGCTGTTGATAATTCTTATCATATGATTCTGTGTGTTGCATGGTGATGATGCAAAACTAGTGCCTCAGTTGACATGAATCAATTGGCATCTATTCTGTAATTGATATTCATGTAGTCTGTAATTGATATTCATGTAGTTCTGGTGCTTTAAAATTGTTTTAATTTGGTATCTTAATGTGAAAAGTGGTAGGTTGATATTTCTATGGTATAAATATTCAATTGGTGTTTAACTCTGATTCTGTGCATCTATGTGTCATACGCATCACGGGTTAATTAGTGACACAATGCATCCCACATGTGCTAAGGTGTAGTAATGCTTCGAATTAGCCTAAGTATGTGCAATTTGGCATATAAGGCCAAATTTAAGATTTTGGTGTAAGCACATATTTAGGGGGAGCATTGTATAAACTTAGAATTCAAAAATTGTGCTTTAAATCTTATTCTTATGTAAGCTTTAATTGTGTTGCCATCAATCACCAAAAAGGGGGAGATTGAAAGCTCTCTCGTGAGTTTTGGTGTTTGGATGACAACCCAATTAAAGGACTAACAAGTGTGTTAAGTGTTGAACAGATGCTGAATGCAAAGCTAACAGGGTTCAACACAAGTAAACAGGTGTGATGGTCCAAAGACGAAATTATCTATAGATATTGGACATCACAAGAAAGATGGACATAGCTTAAGTGAGACTTGATGTGCATAACTTGGAGACAACTGATCAAACCAAGGATGGAAGCAAGAAGAGCTTCGAGGTACCGAGTGCACGGGAGAAAGTCAAGGAGACCAGGAACCCAAAGCCAGGGGTGAAGAAGAAGACTTGCGGAATCAGGGTTGGTCGAGTTAAGAAGAGTTATGGTGCATCAAGGAACACTACATAAGGACATGACTTACAACCAATGAGGTAACATCTACAGTTATGTGGTGTAAGTCATAAGGCTCAAGACCAAGCTCAAAAGGGAACAAGGTCACTAGAAAAAGAACAAATGTCAAAATCAGAACCAGAAGCAGCCCAAAAGAGCTAAGTGCACCTTGACCTTTAGTTTGGGTTGTTCCTATGTTTGGAAATATTCTATGTGACCTTTGCAGGATGTTGGAGCTTAGAAATGACAATCTAGATCAAGTCAAGCTGACTTAATGATTTATGAGTCCAACATCAATCTCAAGTATGCCAAATGCTAAAGAAGCGAAAATCAAAGAGAAGGTCTGTTTCTAGACTTAGTACATTGGTTTTTGTGTACTAACATATTTGTCCAAGTGTTAGAAACAGAAAGAAGAATAAAAGAAGAGAAAATACAAAGGAAAAAGACTTGGCTGGAGCAGCCAAGACTCTGCGCAGTCTGGGTACACCAGACTATCCGGTGGTGCACCGGACAGTGTCCGGTGCGCCAGGCTGGCTTCTGTCAACTGGCCGCTCTCGGGAATTCATCGGTGGCGTACGACTAAAATTCACCGGACTGTCTGGTGGAGCACCGGACTGTCCGGTGAGCCAACGGTCGGCCGAGCCAACGGTCGGCCACGCAATCCGCGCGTGACGCGTGGCCGAGCCAACGGTCTGATGGGGGCACCGGACTGTCCAGTGTGCACCGGACAGTGTCCGGTGCACCAACGACTCCAAGTCTGCAACGGTCGAATGCGCCAATTTTGGAAGGAGATCCGCACCGGATAGTGAACAGTTGATGTCCGGTGCGCCACCCGACAGAAAGAAAGTTTTGCTTTCCAAAATGGATTCCAACGGCTCCTAGGCCCCTTGGGTCTATAAAAGGGACCCCTAGGCGCCTCAAACATTCACACAAGAGCATCCAACAATAGCATACATCACTCGCATCAATTCTCACTCTCCCTCTTGTGTGAATCTCTCTAGTTTGTGTAGAAGGCAAAGCTATAAGCCTTTAGATAGCGGAGGAGTGCTGCTAAGAGCTAGAGCATAGTCTTGAGCGTATCGTTACTTTGCCGGAGTGCTGTCAAGAAGATTGTAAGCAGCCGCGGCTTTGTTGTAACCCAACTCAACATAGTGGAAGGCTCTATCTGTCACACTGACAGATCTGAGCAAACGGAGGAAGGAGTTGAAATAGACTCCAAGCCCAGGTGTGGCTAACTCCAACGAGGACTAGGCAAGCATCTCAGGCTTGGCCGAACCTCGGGATAAATCACTGTATCTATGTGCTTCGCTCTGTATTGTGTGCTGTCTCCCTGTCGTATCTACTCTTCATATCTGCACTTCAATACTCATCTGCGGGGGGGTCAGGACACACAGCTTGAGCAACTCCGCGAAATGCAGGCCAAGCGGTGGATAAAAGAGCTACCCTCGGTGGTTTGGAGTCTGAGGACAACACCGAGCCGAGCCACGGGTTTCTCGTCGTTTTTCCTGGTCTATGGGGCCGGGGCCATCCTACCCACGGACTTAGAATACGGTTCCCCGAGGGCAAAGGCATACGACGACCAAAACAACCAAACCAGCCAAGAGGATTAATTGGACCAGCTAGAAGAGGCTCGGGACGTAGCCTTGCTGCACTCAGCGCGGTATCAGCAGTCTCTGCGACGCTATCACGCCCGAAGGATTCAGCCCCGAGGCTTCCAAGTTGGAGACTTGGTGCTTCGGCTACGACAAGACACCTAAGGACGCCACAAGCTTACTCCTCCCTAGGAAGGGCCATTCATCATCACCAAAATATTGAAGCCCGGGACATACAAGCTAGCCAACGATCAAGGTGAGGTCTACAGCAACGCTTGGAACATCGAACAACTACGTTGCTTTTACCCTTAAATGTTTCAAGCCGTTCATGTATCTCGATTCCTTTACATATATAAATAAAGTCTAACCGTCAAGGAAGGATCGGCCTTGCCTCGGCAAAGACCGACCCTCCCTCGGGGGCTAGAAGGGGGAACCCCCTCTGCGTCAAAATTTTCTTTCTGTGTCACCCTTTTCTTTCCTCGAAAAAGTTTTCTACCAAAATGACTTTCGTGCCTTTCGACTATATCGATAACGGAATCCTAAAACGAACGAGAGAGACCTCGAATGGCAAGGCCGGTCGAGCCGAGGGACTCCTACGCCTCTGGGATATGGATACCTCACTCACCACCTTCCACGAAGGGTAACTCACGCTCGAATAAGTGATTCCACTATCAAACAAGTCCTAATGCTCGAAACGAGAGGAAAGAAACGCAAGGGCACTCGTGACTTCAGATCTGCTGCACGCGAAAACACTGAATAAACCAGGGACAACCCTAAAACGATAAGGCCGGCCGAGCCGCGGGAACTCCTATGCCTCCGGGATACGGATACCCCACTCACCACCTTTTTGTCTGGGATGCCTCGGGTTCTAACGGAGATGCCGCGAAAAAAGCAAGCCGAAAACACGACTCAAGAGCAACACAACTTTAGACATCCAAATGTTCGGGCCTCGGCAGCCTCAGAAAACATACACATACTTAAATAATCGTTCTACACAGGTTTAGGCGTCGGAAGGGGGAGGAGCAGCACCCTCGACGTTGTTTCCACCTGTGGCAAACGAAGCAGCCTCGCTAGCAGGGGTGGCAGAATGTGACACGGTGGAGAACGTCCACCAGCTCGGGCCTTTTTCGCGTCTTTTTTCTGCTTATCCTTCTCCGCGGCGAGCCTACGCGCGGTTTGGCCCGCCACGTCCTCCAGGACCAGTGGCCGGGAGGTTTTAAAGTTCCTCAACCCCTGGGGACGAGCAAAAATCCCAAGGGTAAGAGCTAAAAACGTAAGAAACAAGGCACAAAACAGAATTCGAAATCAAAACGGTTTTTTCCGTTCCATGAATGGCTCGCGCACGCGCAATGGACACCCTGCGAGTCGCCCGTCCCGTCGCATTAACTCTCTGGCAGGACATGCGTCACCCCTGGCAGGCGAGCGGGCACCGTTTCGCCTCCATCATGATGACCACCTCAAAAAGGTGTGCCACACTGTTTTAGTTTATTTCTTTTCTTCCTTTCCCCTCTCTCTCTCTCCGCAGGGATCGGGAAAGGAGATATTTCGAAAGAGTCCTTCTCAGCAAAGGAAACGGGCCCTGAGCCCTCTACTGATCAAGGGTTCGAAGGCTGGCCCCTCGGAAGGGTTCGACAGCTGCCCCAGAGCATGCAGAGTTAGGGATGACCCTGGGTACGTTCATTACATGGCTGAGGCTCGGGCTATGCTCCTGAGGTACCCTAGGACATTTCCGAGACCAGCGGGAACGATTTGTAATGGAATCCCACCGGAGGGAGGCACCGAGCCCTCGGACCCTATCAAATGGGTCCAGGTCCAGCAAATCACCTGTAGGTACTTTTGGAGCGTGCCTCTAGGCCACTAGCCAACCCTTATAGAATGGGACTTAGGCGTCCACTCAGATTACCCGTTAGCAACTCACTGGAAACACCATGTTCGGTGCCCACCGAGGGTAACATGGCGTGTTCTCCCCCTTCCTCCTTGCAGAAAGGCGACGAAGGGGCGTGCTATAAAAAGCCAAGACGGTCCTTGATCGTCCTCTCGCTCTGTGCAGAGGCTCGGGGGCTGCTCTCGCACCAGGCTACGGCTAAATTGTTGACCGTGTCGACAAACTAACTTAAAAACACGGAACCTGACTATGCACCTGGGCTGCGGCCAGGCCGCATGAGAGAACAACAAGGCCGACCAAGTAATAACAAGAAGAGCATTAAGAACTCAGAGGAGTCAAACCACTCCTCCGAGGCCTCGGGGGCTACACCCGACGGGTGCGCTCGCGCGCACCCATCGGAACAAAATACTACTAAAAAAGACTAGTCACCTTGCAAAAATCCGGTAGAACCTCGAAGCGAGTGCCTACACTCCCTTTGAGGCTCGGGGGCTACTGTCGGGTACCATAATTAGGGGTACCCCCAGTACTCCTAAACATGGCTGGAGAACATCTTTAAAACAAACCATAAAGACTGGTAAGCACGGTTCAAGTCAAGGCCTCGTCTACCAAGGGACGCGGTCCCGTCTCACACGAGCCCAGCCTCGGGCAAGAATAGTAGTCCCATACGGATTCACGGCTCGCCCGAGGGTCCCCTCAGGCAGTGGGCGCACCCCCGGCTCGCCCGAGGCAAAACTCGGGTAAACTTTGTCGTATAGCGGCCTTGGCCAAACCGCCTTGCCACCGACCGTATCACGTGCGCATTTAATGCAGGGATCACCTGACACCTTATCCCGACACGCGCACCGCAGTTGGCAAGATCGAAATGACCGCAGTCACTTCACCCTTTTACTGATCGTTCTGATAGGATAATGACACTATTCACCCTGTTCCGACCACTGTGCCAACCACCGAGGTAAGACTAACAACAGTAAGTTACCGCCTCTCCTGAGTTCAGCCTCGGGCGCAATAGGGAGTTCTGCCTCACCCGACCCCAACCTCGGCCTCGGGAGGAATCGTCACCATGCCTGACCCAGGCCTCGGCATCAGCCTCGGCCTCGGGAGGAGGTCTTCGCCTCACTCGACCTAAGCCTCAGCCCCGGCCTCGGGAGGAGATCTTCGCCTCGCCCGACCTAGGCCTCGGCTTCGGGAGAAATCACCGCCGTGCCTGAGACAGCCTCGGACCGACTACGCGAACAGGGAATACAACACTATCCTTCCCCTAGCTAGCCACCTCAGGCTACGAAGGAACAAGACCGATGTCACGTCAAATTACTCCAGTAACAGGTAATGATGATCCCCGGCATGCGCCCATGACGTCGACTGTCCTCAGCTCTCTACAAAGTTAAAGAAACGTCAGCAGGACACAAACTTCAAGGCCACCTCGATGACGAGGCCATACCGCCGGCCACGGCGCTATAGAGCTCGGCTTCAACTCGGCGGAGCCGGCCGCGCGGCTACAGGGGTCAGGACCTGGGGCCGCGCCGCCGGCCACGCTTCTACAGGGCTCAAGCACTTCTCCGCCGTCCACATTAGCGCATAGCTACACCCCCATATGTACAGCTGGGTCACCTCCTTGTACCTATAAAAGGAGATGCCCAGGGCCTTCCCAAGGCAAGCTTTGAAAGCTCACCCGGACGGCTCATACAACATCAACAAAAAACACTTCAGGGCAAACCTTCTCTCCACAACACTAGACCTCTCAAGAGACCTGGGATCCATTCCCTCTCTCGCAAAGCTTGTATCCCCTACTACAAGCACCCCGGTGCAAGATAATATAAGCCTCATCCTCCCTCTGCTGGAAGTAGGGCCTTCTTAGCCCGAACCAGGATAAACATTGTGTTTCATCTTGCATCAATCCATCCGGGCAGGGACACGCAGCATAAAATTCACTAGTCGGTTGAGGGTCCCCCGGGTCCGAAACACCGACAAAATGGCAATACAACGATGAGTCCCAATCATCATGTTACATGAGTATAGGATCAAAGTTATTCTATTCAAATGTCTGACTATAGAATATAACTATAGAAAACTAATTGATGGTGCTTTCTCATCATAATTATTATTGTTTTACCAAAGGAGTGACTAAATTCATCGAACTCTATAAACAGTTGTAGTGTTGAACCAATGAGTTGGGTTTGATGACCTCCCTTAAGTGACTAGAGGGGGTTTCATAGGCGTGGACTGGTCCGAAGGGCATCAGATCACACACTTGTAACAATGGTTAAAATGACTAGTTCTAACACATGTTGTACACAATTATCGGTGTGTCTCATCAGACCATGTGAATTGGTGAAAGGGAAATGTGCCCTTGGACCATTTCTAGTCGTTTTAGTGATTAAATGCTTAACACACCACATTGGACTAACCACTTTGATATGAGCATGAACATAGGGTTTAGCAAAATCAAGTTGAAGGCAACAAGTCCATATGAGCTAAATTGAAGGATTAAAAGTGTAACTTTGAGCAAACCAACATAAACATGAGATTTAAGTGTATGGATAAGTTGCATACACCCTACTCTATGTTTATATCACTTTGTTTTGGCTACTAACTTAGTTTTGCAAAGTAAGTGTCTTTTGGACTTAGTTTCGAGCATATTGCAGATCTTGATGACACCGAGGAGAAAAGGTATGTTTCCTACACTTAGTCAATTAGATTAAGTACTAACTAAAAGTAGCCTAGAGGGGGGAATAGGATAAACCTAAAAAATTATCACCGCAAATTTCGAGATAATGTCAAATCAATAGTTGAACTAGTGTTCAACTGCTAGAGCCAAGTTGAACCACTCTAAACCAGTCCAACTGCTAGAGTAAATCTAGGCTTCAGACTATGCGGAAATACAATGAGAGATTCCTTTAGAAGGGGAACGCAAGGGATTAAGGGATAAACCAAGTGTGGATGGTGAGAAATACAAGAGCGAATCCACCACGAGATCCACATGCAGAACAACTCTATATGCCTATCTTGCCAACTAGAAAACACAACCACAGATCCAAGCAAGAGCATAAGACACAAGATTTTATCTAGAGGTTCGGCCACACCACAAAGGTATCCTACTCCCCGTTCACGAGCCCACAAAGGCCCGGGTCTTTTCCAACCCTAATCCTCCACAACCTGACCACAAAGGTCAAGGGAAATCTTTTCTCAAATTTGCTCACAAGAGCAGGCGATAAAAACTTCTTGGGGCCATCCATAACTTTGGAGACTCCCAAGAAACCTCATTCTGTCAAGGAACTCGAAGGTTCTAAGAACAACAAGTTCGCATAAGAGGTGTTTGCAATAAGCTCAAGAGATGAGAAAGAGAGGGGAGAGGAAAACCAAATCTGAAGGTCACAAGCACAAACCTCACACCAAAGGGGCTCCATCAATCAATCGATTTAAGAGCTAGAACGGTGAGAGAGAGAGAGGGAGAGTGCTTTGTCTCAAGTTAGGTGAGGAATGATTGTGGGGAGTGACTAGGGTAAATGAGGAGAGAGGTATGTGGGGTATTTATAGAGTCTCATCGAAATGAGCTGTTGGGCTGAACTTTTGTGCACAGGGCCGGTTGAACTGCCCTCAACCCCTAGTTAAACTAGTTTTGACCAAGTTCAAAATGGGTAAGTTTGATAGTGTTCAAATGGTCCACGACCAATTGAACCACCCAAGGGTCGGTTCAACCGCCTCTTGGTCAAACAGACTGCAGACAGGAAGTAAGACTGGTCAGCTGACCCTGACACCGGTTGAACCGTTCCTAGGGCTAGTTCAACTGGTATTGACTAGAGAGGTTTGGAGAGAAACCCAAGTTGAACTGGCCCTGAGGCAGGTTCAACTGAATTCGACAAGAGAGTTTCTCAGTTGAAGTCAAGTTGAGCTATTCTCGAGAAAAGGTCAACTCAACTAAAGTCAAGTTCAACTGTTCTGAAGAAAACCTCAACATAGCTGAGGTCAAGTTCAACTGTCCTGAAGACAAGTCCAACTTAGCTGAAGTCAAGTTGAACTTTTTTGAAAGAATGTTCAGCTGCTTCTCAACAGGAAGACTCTCTGTCTCTCAAACCTAACATCAGTTGAACTCATAGAGTGTCCAAAGAATTTCGTTTTCAAAATAGCTTTTGAATTTAGAGTCTTGAGCAATATCAAACACCATTACCTATGCGAAAGCTACCAACAAAGAAATAAATCCTACGACTCAAGAAATATAGAAAGTTTTACACGATCGTCGCATGGAAACTTGTCAAGGCACCACTTGATGTATTTCCTTTATCCTTCATACTTCCTTTTTTCTTTCTCAATTAAAGTTGTTACTCCTTTTATCTTTACTAACATTGAATATACACTAGGAGCAAACTTGTTTTGAAACCTTATCTGTTTTGTCATTTAATCACCAAAACCCTCAATTGGGGTTGATTACGCTTACACTATGTTTGTCTAAGTCGTAGGGAACCTACCAAGAAGAATCAAAAGAAGTTTGTGCTAAACTGGGCAGCATCGGACAGTCCGATGTGCAACGGATAGCCCAGTGGCCTGTACGACCAAACTCCCTGGCCTCGGGATTTTTGCTATAATTCACTGAACGGTTCGGGCCCCATGACTGGAAGGTCTGGTGATCCCAGACAATGGCTACTTTGGTGTCCCTCCTCGGTGCCCAACTGTCATTTAGGGTCACTAGACGGTCTGGTGCCCCAGAAAAGGAAATTGAAGCAATCACCTGATTTTGTGGTCATTTCTATGCACTGTCTGGTGTGCCACCGGACGGTCCGGTGCACACATAGACAGAGAAGTTTTGGAGCTTCCAAATGAAGCTCCAATGGCTCCTAGGACCCTTCCGGCTATAAAAGGGACCCAAGGCGCCTCCATTCGGTACATAACTATCTTGAGGGCACACCAACATTCTGACACTCTGTGACCGCGTCTTCTAGTGATTTGAGAGAGATTCTAGTGCCAATTTTTAGTTTATATTGTGTGATCTTGTTCTCACGCTCTTGTCTTTGCTTCTTGTGCGTGTGTTGTCGCGTTGTGCTTTTGTGTGCTTGTTCTTTCTCCCTCCTTGAAAGGGAAATGTGCCCTTGGGCCATTTCTAGTTGTTTTGGTGATTAAATTCTCAACACACCACATTGAACTAACACTCTTCATATGAGCATGAGCAAAGGTGTTTGGAAAGCAAATTGAAGCAATCAAGTCCAAAAGAGCACAAACATGGACCCAAAATATGCAACTTTGTGGAAAATGGTATAAGTGGGAGGTTTGCACTTTTAAATATGTTGCATTGATCCTTTACAATGTTTCTAGCACTTGTGTTTGTGCTATAACACATTTTAGAGAAAAGTACTTTTTGGGCATGAGATTGGGCATATTGTAAATCCTTTTTAAATGAGGTGAAAAAAGTATGGTCCTCTCACTTAGTCAATTGTTTTAGTTGCTAACTATGTTTGTCTAAGTGATATGGAACCTCTCAAAGAGATTCAAAAAGAAGAAAAGGAGTTTGGCAAAAAAAGAGCCAAACTTGGGCCAGACTGGGCTTCACCGGACATGTCTAGTGCTAACCAGGTCAGCTAGCCACTCTCGAGTATTCACTGGGCTCACTAGTTATAAATCAACAGACAGTCTGGTGTGCACTGAACATGTTTGGTGCGCCAAGCGACCAACGGCTTGTCGCCCGCGCCAATGATCGACATCGTGATCGCCGTTAGCCATGTTAGCACACCAATGGACAGAAGGGGTCACCGGATAGTCCGGTGCACCACCAGACACTTTGGTGCCAACCCAAAAAGGAAGGCGACCAATCAACCAATTCAACAACCATTGCAGTCGAGGCTGTTCGATGTGCACCTATAGGATTAAGGACACCAGCTAGAGGGGTGAATAGACGGTTTTAACTAAAATCAAAGACACTAGAGGAATTTAATCAATATGACAAGAGATATAAATTCTCTAGCTATTATAAGTATGCAACTAATGGGAAACAACAATATCGAAGCTAGAAATGAATGACAATTAACTAATCACTAGCTACTTGCAATTGAAACAAGTAAGAGAGAAAAAGAGACACCAGAATTTTTCCTGTGGTATCGGTGATTTGCCGATCACCCCTAATCAACATTGAGGTGGACTCCAAGTTCTCACTTGCTCCTCTATCAAGACATGACTTGATATTTGAGCCAAGTAAACAAGGAATCGCTCAATACCTTGGTTCCACTAGCATCGCCTTTGTCACTCCGGCGAGGTAGGCGCGAACCCCTCACAAACACCACCGCGACTCCTCCACAATCTTACACAGAGCTCGATGGAGACACCACCAAGCCGTCTAGGAGGCTGCAACCTCTAAGAGTAACAAGTAGATGACTCTTGCTCGGTGTATCCCCTAGTGCCTCAAGGATCACCAATTGATGCAAATACACTAGGAGCACTCAATCTCTCACTAGAATGCAATCCTAAGCAAAGATTGTGCGAGAGTGAGATGGAAGATCACAAATGTGCTCAATGTGTGCTAGAAATGGCCAAGAGAGATGTAACACACGAGCACCCTTTCTATTTATGTGCCCCCAAACATATCTAGCCATTATGTGCAAGCAGCACACTTTCTATGCACACGTGAACGATCCGCGCCCTTAGGTCGGACGGTTCGTTGTACCAGTAATAGTTATATTCCTGTTTGAAATTTGTCAAAGCTATCAGAAAAAAGGCAGGTTCAGACAGTCCACCGCCCATGACCGGATGGTCCGAGACCTAGCAACTTAACGCACCCGAGCACTGACCATACAACTTTAACACAGGCGGACGATCCGCCCTCCAAGACTGGACGGTCCGCCACTCGGGAGTCAGTAATGTCTAGGCTGAAACCCCGGACAGTCTGTAGTACAAACCTCCAAAAAAACATAGTCCCTGTCCAATTCCATTTTGCCACCTTCGGACAGTCCGTCGACCCCGGCCGGACGGTCCTCACAAGCACTAAGGGACTTGTGCAAACTTGCAACCCCTCTGGTTAGGACTGCAAATGGTCTGGCCCCAAGGCCTAGACGGTTAGTAGTACAAAGGATAAAAAACACCCTGAGGGATACCACTTCTGCCGGTCCACTGAGTGAGTCGCAGACAGTCTGGCCTCCTAGCCCAAATGGTCCGCCGAGCACTGAACAAACTAACTTTTCAAACACACTTTTGAAAAATTTTAACTTTCAAAATCAGAAGCGCTATTAGTCCTCATGCAAATGCAACCACTAGATGTTATATGAGGCACTAAATGTTACACAAACAAGTGTCATTGACCACTCTTGATAGTACGACTATCTAGCCTACTAGTCCGGTCAATTTCTTCTCTAAACACCTGTTGACCGGCAAAAAACAAAACCTATGTTATACCTTGCCTTCACTTGATCTACAACTAATGCTTTAAGTCTCCAACACTTTCAATAAAGCTCTTTCCCTATGGTCCAACCTACATTCTTATTTCTCCAAGAATTGTTAGTCCACATATGGTTGTTATTAATTACCAAAACATCACTAAGGAGCCTAGATGATTCACAGCACTGGACAGTCTAGTGCATCCAAGGACAGAAGGCAATATGGAGATTCCAAACGAAGGAGCCTTGGTCCCTTGGGGCTATAAAAGAGGCCCTTGGGCGCCTCTACCAGCACATCAAGCATTCTAAGAGCACACTACAACTTCGAGACTCTGCGACCACGTCATTCAGTGATTCGAGATAGATTTGAATGTGTTTCTTACCTATAACTCTATTGTTTTGTTGTTGCGCTCTTGTTGCTTTCGTGCATGTTGTTGCTGCGATTGTGCTCTTGTGTGCATGTTCTTACTCCCCCTTGCTCCGGTTTAGACTGTGATCATTTGTGTAAGGAGTGATAGACTCCAACCTGTGGATATTCCTTACAAACGAGATATCGAGATGTAAGGAAGAATCGTGGTACTCAAGTTTGGTCTTTGGATCACTTGAGAGGGATTAAGTGGAACCCTCATCCATCAGGACGCCACAACGTGGAGTAGGCAAGCATATTACGCTTGACCGAACCACGGGATAAAAATTATCGTGTCTCTTGTGCCATTTAATTACTTCATCGCAATTTTTTTTCTCTTCGAAGTTCCAAACTCTCACTTGTGATATTGCTATAAGTCTAAACTATATCTTGATAGAGCAGTCAAGTGAAATGAACTTCTCTCTTTCTCTCTACTTCCAAACTTGGTTTTATTTACTCTAACTCAACTATTAGACAAAGTTTGTGTTGTTTTGAGCAAGTTTTGTAGGATGAACTATTTACCCCCCCTCTAGGTGCTCTCGCTCCCTTACTCTAGTCTTGATTGTGACCATCTTTGTAAGGCCATGAGAGACTCCAATTTGTGGAGATTCCTCACAAATGGGACAGTGATATAAGGAAGAAAACCATGGGACTCAAGTTGATCTTAGTGATCACTTAAGAGGGGTTGATTGCAACCATTATGTGAAGGAGGATATTACAACGTGGATGTAGGCTTTGGCCGAATGACAGGATGAATTGTCGTGTCTTGTCTCATTTACTCTATTCTCACTTGTGATATTGCTCTAAGTTTAATTCATATCTTGATAGAGCAATCAAGTGAAGGGAACTTGTCTCTCTTCTCCCTCCCTCAAACTTGGTTTAATTTGCACTAACTCTAACTTTTATACCAAGTTTGTGTGTTTTAAGCCATATTTTGCAGCATCACTTATTCACCCCCTCTAGATGCTCCTCAATTGGTATTGGAGCTGGTCTCTTCTGTTGGGTCTAACAATCCAAAAAGATGGCTAGCGACGACGCTAAAGGGAACGACAAGGTGACCGACAAGAAAGAGACAATTAACAATGATCCTAAGGGAGACAAGCCTACCGACTCGAGCTCAAACAACAAGAAGAAGGGTGGGACGAAGAAGAAGCGCATCAAAAATATCGTCTACTACGACAACGATGCTTCTTCCTCTTCTTCGCACAAGGACGACAATGACTCTTCTTTAAAGAAAAAGACAGTCAAACAAAACTACTCTAAGGCGTATTTTAATTATTCACGTATTCCTTACAAAGTTAATGCTCATTTACTTTCTATTATTCTTGGTAAACCTCCCCAATTTGATGGGGAGGATTATTCTTGGTGGAGTCACAAAATGCATAGTCATTTATTTTGTCTTCATCCTAGCATTTGGGATGTAGTAGAAAATGGAATGCATGGTGTAGATAGCGATGATGAGAACTACAATGCTATCTACTACTGTGCTTTTAGCTTCTCTATGCAGGGAAGAATACAATAAAGTTAGTGGCTTGGACAACACAAAAGAGATATGGGACACCCTCAAGGTCGCTCATGAGGGGAACACTATGACGATGATCACAAACGCAGAACTCATTGATGGTGAACTTGGGAGGTTCGCTATGAAGAGGGAAGAAGAGCCAACTAAAACGTACAATAGGCTCAAGTCTCTAGTGAACCAAATAAGGAACTATAGAAGCACAAGATGGACGACTCATGACGTCGTGCGTCTAATGCTAAGTCATTTATCGTTCTTAATCCTAACCTTGTGAACTTGATTCGAGAAAACCCCAAGTACACCAATATGACACCCAAGGAGATCCTTGGAAAATTTGTGAGCGGGTGCATGATGGCTAAGGAGGCAAGGTACATAGATGATGTCACCAACGGGCCTCTTTCTCGACACTACGAGCCACAATCCGTTGCTCTCAAAGCGACGACCAACAAGGAGGCACTCCCAGACAAGGCGGTGCAAATTGAGGCGGTTGGCCTTAATGAGGATGAGATGACGCTTGTAAGAAATGCTTCAAGACCGCATTCAAAGGGCACAATGAGTGACCCAACAAGAACAAATCAAGGGGAAAGCGCACATGCTTCTAGTGTGGTAAGACTGGTCATTTTATTACACAATGTTCTGATAATGATGATCAGGCACAAGAACAGAGCTCCAAGGGGAAGAAGAAGTTTTATAATAAGAAGAAAGGTGAGGCGCACATCATCAAGGAGTGGGATTTAGGTTGCTCTTCATCCGACTCCGACGATGAGGGACTCACCGCCTCTGCCTTCAACAAGTCCTCCCTCTTCCCCAATGAGTGCCACACATACCTCATAGCTAAGGAGAAGAAGGTAACTACACATGACACTCCTAAGTACACTTCTTCTAGTGATGAGGATTCCAATGACAATGATATTGATTATAGTGATCTTTTTAAGGGCTTGGATAGATCTAAAGTAGATAAATTTAATGAATTAATTGATGCTTTGAATGATAAGAATAGATTGCTATAAAAGCAAGAGGATTTGCTCTATGAGCAACATGATAATTTTATAGAAGTAGAAAAATCCCTTGCTTTAGTCATAAATAAAAATGAATTGCTATCGTTTGAGTTATCTTATTGCCATGCTTCTATTTTCTAGCCTTAAGAGTACAAATTTGATTTGAATGCTAGAATAGAAAGGTTGAGTGTTGCAAGTTCATCTTTGGAGCATGTGTCTATTTACAATAGATGTAAGGATTCTAATATTAATGCTTACAATGACCATGTCTCTACAATCTCAAAGTTAAATGATGATATCATGAAGCGCCCCAATCCTCTGGGACTCAAATGTGATACAATTACTAGTCCCAGGAGGCTAGTAAACACATTTATACATCAGATGATTCCAGATCTGCTTAAATGAGACAAACCTATAAAGCTGGCGATCAACTTTAAGAGTTGGTCCACAACTCGGAACATATCATCAGTGTCACACCCGGTTTTGGAAGGCAAACCAAGCGCGAACTATGTACGTGCCAGGATCAGAACTCACGTACACAGCGATTACATAAATGAACATCAATGCACATTGCTCGAATAATAACTTAAAAAAAGTATTAACTTAATTACATCACAGAGTCATAGACATCCACATAGTCATCAACTTAACAGATAAATCAAAGTGCTAGCGAAACGCGGTACAGATGAGGCCTTCACAGGCAACTGACTGGGGGTTGCCGCCAACCCACACCTAGAATTCGTCGTAGTCTTGGAACTCCTGGAAGTCTCCTTCCACGACTTCGCCTTCTCCGGAGCAGTGGTTACAATGCGGACAACCTGGTGTTTTGTGGTAAAGCAAGGATGAGTACACATCAACGTACTCAGCAAATGTCCTGTTTGGCTGAAGTGGTCTAGCTTTATGTGGGGTTAGGCTCAAGCAGTTGCTTTTAGTTGGTCAGGTATTTATCATTAGTAGAAGCCAGATTTTAGCATTAACCAATCCCATGAACCATTTCCTCATCGAGGAACAACATCATCATATTCGAACCAAAACCATAACATAATCCTTGTATCTCGAACCATCTGTATCTCTAATCAAAGAGGATCCCAAGGCTGCTCTTAACCGTGAGCACGGCTGATATATCAGTTTCACTACCCTCTGCAGAGGTCGCACACTTTACCCATGAGCCATGATTCCCTTTCTGCCCGGGGAGAGCTAATCCCCATTGATCACTTCCTAGGTGGTCCGGCAGGGTATCACTACGTAGCTGTTACAAAGATTCCCTAGAGATCGTAGCCGCCCGTTAGGTTTCTCCAGTTTGATAAACACAGTACCCCTCCCCGCAGGAGAGTGACTAACAAAAGCAAAACGAAAGAACCTCGGCACTCAGCCTCGGCAGAGCAAGCACTGTGCCTGGACCCCATTGACGGCACGACGGCGAAGCAACTACACCTCTAGTTCCTCTAATTAATTAGCTAAGGGCACCCCATTTCACCCTCATGGTTGCACTGTTATCCCGGGTGGTCTCTCAACGAACAGGTCCTTACGGAGAGGTACTCAGGAAACAGCCTGAGCCCCCTAGAGTATCACAAGATCATCAACATCATCAGGATAACAGTATCATAAATATTCACATCATGTTCATTGATTAAGTTAAGGCAGTAGCAGAATGCTAACCATAATAGCCCATAAGGTCATCAAGGATAAAGTAAAGTGTAAAGCTAGTCAATCCTTAGGTTTCAAGTAAGTAATGCGGGGTAGTAAGTTATAAGTGAATAGGACATAATGGGTCAGAGGACACTTGCCTTCACCAAACTGCTGATCAGAAACTTCCTCTGCAACTCCCTCGGGAAACACAGACTGCTCGTTGTCTACGTAAAGTAATCATTCACACTATTCACTTGGGAAGTAACAAACAAAAGCAATATACCAAACATATGCAGCAGAGAGATCACAAGTTCATAATGGAAAAGGGATAGGCACTCTGGTATTCCCTAGGTCTAGGGTAGAGGACTATACAAAAGGATTCATTATCCACTAATCAGGTTTAAGTTAGTGGTGGGGTTAAATCATTATCTGGTTTTAAGTTCCTAAACTTAGGTGTTTAAGTCTATAAACTTAAGTGCTCCAACTTTTATTAAAGTCTACCAACTTCTAATTATCTCAAATAAGGTTCCAATAACCTTAATCCTATCCTAATGATCAAGTATTAATTGGGACATAGAAATAGCAGGGAAACATTGCATAAACAGATAGATAATAATATTATGAACATTTTGCAATTTGAAGCACCTAATTTGGAGTTCATATGACAAAGTTATGAATTTTACAAGATTAGGGATTAAAATTATGCCTTAAATACTTATTTTGGATTAAATAAAAGGTCCGAGGACCTAACTGCGAAGATCCAGGGACGGCGGGTCAATTTACAGAAAACCGGGGGTCTCTTTAAGAATTTGCGCGGGCGAAGGGGTATCGGGCTTTTATAGCCGTTGGATCTCAGATCAACGCCCGAGATTAGATCGCGAGCGGGCGCGCGAGCGCGCGGCGGCGTGAGCGGCTGACAGGCGGGGCCGGGCGGGCAGCGCGGGCGCGGGGCTGACAGACGGGGCCCAGCGGCAGAGCGGGGCGCGGGCGGGCTGACAGGCGGGGCCCAGCGGCAGAGCGGGGCGCGGGGGAAACGGCTCTGGGCCGTTGGATCTTGGGCGAACGGCTAGGATTGGACTCGGTCTATTTAAAACGGGGCCGCCCGATCTGAGATGGACGGCGGGGATGGGGCGGCTGGCTTCTGTCTCCTTCCCCAGCCAGCTGAGGTGGCGGCGCCCGTCCCCGCGGCGGAGGAGCTCGCCGGAGACGAGGGGCGCGGGGGCCCTGCGGGTCCTTGGGGCGATCTGAATGGCCGGGGAGGTTGGGGAGGGCGCGGGGAACCTTTTGGTGGGGACTAGGTCAGGACAGGGGCACCGGAGGGGGGCGGTTCACGGCGAAGCGGCTCGGCGGCGGCGTTAAGCAACTCCGACGAGGAATTAAGCGCGACAGAGTGCAATAGAGGGGAAGGGAGAGGGCATGGGAGGTTCCTTACCTCAAGGCGAACCCCGGGGACTCCTCGGGGGTGACGGAGACGCGGCGGCAGCCCGAGTCGACGGTGGCGGACCTCGGCGGCTGCGCAGCGAACGGCGGGTGCGCGCGGGCAGAGGGAAATAGGGAGGGGAAGGGGAAATTGGAGCGCGTCCCGGGTTGCGGACGCCGGGGTGAAGCTCACCGTGGCAATGGACACGGCGGAGCTCCAACGGCGGCCGGGAAACGAGCTCGGGACGGCGGGGATTCGTGGCGGCGGCGCTCTGGCGTGCGCGCAGCGAGGGAGAGGTGGAAGAGGGGTCTGTTGGTGCGCAAATGAGGGAGGGGGAGAGGGCGAGTGGGGCTCTGGGCTCAAGTGGCCGGGGGCGGGGCAGTTGCGAGCTCCACGCGCGACGTGGGCGCGGAGAAGGCGGCCGCGCGGCTCGGGCGTCGGTTACGCGGGGACGGAGGAGCTGACAGCTCGGGCCCGCGAGCAGAGAGAGAGGGGAAAGCGAACGCGGGCGCGGGGAACGGTTGCGCTGACGGGCGGGCCCGCCAGGGCAGAGAGAGCGGAGGAAGCGGGCGCGCGCGGGATTGGGCCGGCTGCGCTGACGGGTGGGCCCGCCAGGGCAGAGAGAGGAGGGGGGGGGGGGAGGCGCGCGCGGGATGGGCCAATTGGGCCGAAAGGCCGAGGGGGCGGGGGTTTGGGCTTTTTCCCTTTTTCTTTTATTCCAGCAATTGTTTTCCCTTTTCTTTTTATTTTCTCTACTTGATTCAAATTCAAATAAGCCACAAATTCAAATTAGACTTTCTAAGAATTATGCACCAAACAAAAGTGAAATCTAGGGTTCAACATGATGCAGCAATTCATACTCCCTTGGAGTTTGAGCTAATAGACTATAGTTACAAATAAAATAACCACTTTTCTCCCATAGAAATGAGAAAGAGAAGATTGGGGAAGGATGAGAAAAGGGAAGTAACACCTGAATTTGTGAATATGAGCAAAGAAATTTTATACCCCCAAATTCAGGGTGTTACAAACCTATCCCCCTTAAAAGAATCTCGCCCCGAGATTCAGGGTTGGTCAGCAAAGAGTTCAGGGTATTTGGCCTTCAGATCATCTTCTCGTTCCCAGGTTGCTTCTTCCTCCGAGTGGTGACCCCATCTGACTTTGCACATTCTGATGGTGCTCCTCCGGGTGACTCTGTCCGCAAACTCCAGAATCTGCGTTGGCTTCTCTATGTATGTCAGATCCTCCTTCTTCATGATCATCAGTCCCTCTGGCACATGGTACCTGCGGAAACTCTCGCTGAATTCTTCCCAGGTGATGGCTTCGGGGTCAGCATGGGTGGCGAGGTAGGACTCCCACCAGGACTGGGCTGCTCCCCTTAGCTGACGGGGACCATACAGAACCTTCTCCCTGTCGTTACATTGAGCGGTGCGCAGTTCCCTTTCCACTGCACGCAGCCAGTCTTCTGCATCCATGGGGTCGGCAGAATGGGCGAAGGTAGGAGGGTGCCCTCTCATGAACTCACCACGCTTATCCCGTGGCATCTGGGGCATCTGCACTTGCAATTGGGGTTGGGGTTGCTGTTGAGCCTGCTGCATGGCTGCCAGAGTCTGCCCAATGGCCTGCACTGCCTGAGTCTGCATCAAGAACATCTGCTCCACTGACATCGGGGGTGGCGGGGGAGGCTGCCTCTGTTGTTCTTCCTGCTGGTCATGCTGCTCTTGCTGAGCACGCCTGTTGCATCGGCGCCTGTTGTCAGACATCCGTGGAAGGCATTCATACATCAGCGTTGATCTTTCAACCCTCCAGCATAAGAAAAGGAAATACAGAATTCTTCATGACACTGAGTGAACAAAGAGCTTCACTGATCCTCATTATGATTCAACACAGCTTCTCAGATAGAAAGGAAAGTAGAAGTAAATGGCTTCCCAACTAAATAACTGACTTTATTAACATTATAGCTAGGCCAAACTGTAGGGGAAACCCACAGGTTGGCAACAGTCATTACAAAGATTCGAATCCAGTACAAGTTCATCATAACAAGCATGCAAGCAACTGATAAGCAAACTAAGCTAATTGGAAGCAACTGGTAAGCAAACTAAACTGACTATCTAAGACTGAGACATCTGATTTAAGGATTATTACAAACTTCGACGCTAACGATCTAAGGATCCAGATCTATTCTGGTCTTACAGGCAGGGGAACCATAAGTGTGGTGACCACGTGGCGGCGAGCGGTAAGGGTGCTGAGTCCCAACAGGAGCGGGAGAACCACCCTCCTGGTGATGGCGCTCTGCCAGCTCAGCACGCAACTCCGCAATCTCCGTTCGAGCCCTGCTCAGCTCGTCCAGAGAGTGATCCAGCTCAGTGTTAAGCACTGCGACTAGGTTGACTGTGCTGCTCAACCTAGGGTTAGCCTCACCAACAGGTGAGACAACCACACTCTCTGTGCTGCCAGTAGGGCGGCGGGGGTAGTACCGAAGGTTAAGACCGTCGGCCACGCCACCGAACAAAGAACAGTACTGAGAGAGTGCACGTCGTGCTGCATCCTGCATAGCCGCCTCTGCAGTGTCCCTCTCGGAGATGGAGAAATGCTCCAAAACGGCCTCCGCACCCCGGAGGTCATCCTCCGGACGGCGAACTAGGCAGGTAGCCTCCCAGCGGTCCGGGTACCTCCCGCGACTGTGCTGGTAGACTACACAACGATACTCGATCGACCAGGTGTGCCGGTCAAAAGCCTGGCGCAGCAAGGTGTCGAGTGCGTCGTGGAAGTGACAACCGCGGGCGGCGTCACGGGTGATGGGTCGGGCGACCCATCCTTCCGCCTCCTGCGGCTCAGAAGACTCCGCGCTGTGGTCTGAGTCGTCGTCGTCGGGGTCTCCTCCAAGACCTCCTCCAACAGCCGGGGCGTCCCGCGGTGGTGCAGGGGGTGCCTCCAACTGGGCAACAGAGGAACGGGGCCTCACGGACTCCACCTCTTGCTGGGATGGGGAGGAAGAGCCCTGCTGCTCTCTGTGCTGCCGCCGGCGTTCCTGCTCCTCACGCAGGCGATGGTGCAGTCTCTCCAGGTGACTCGACTGACCGGACACGGTGCGGTGCAGAGGACGCTCCGCAAGTCGAGACGGCAGGAAAGGAATCACCGACTTACGTGCAGTGTGTCTAAGACGAGCCATCTACAAAAGACACCGTAAGCATAAGAGTAAGAGCAGAACTAATATGACAAGTGAATAAACCATAGACAGAACAAGATAAAAATTTTAACAAGGTATAATATAGTATATATATGTAGTAAAACATAGGGTTGGTCGAGGTGACCGACTTTTGAAGTAACATCAGAGGTCAAGGTGAAGGGGGAAGGTCAATAGTCCTTAGTACGACCAGTGCTACTCTAGGTCAGCGGTCCTACAGTCAGCACGGCTTTGATACCACTTATGTCACACCCGGTTTTGGAAGGCAAACCAAGCGCGAACTATGTACGTGCCAGGATCAGAACTCACGTACACAGCGATTACATAAATGAACATCAATGCACATTGCTCGAATAATAACTTAAAAAAAGTATTAACTTAATTACATCACAGAGTCATAGACATCCACATAGTCATCAACTTAACAGATAAATCAAAGTGCTAGCGAAACGCAGTACAGATGAGGCCTTCACAGGCAGCTGACTGGGGGTTGCCGCCAACCCACACCTAGAATTCGTCGTAGTCTTGGAACTCCTGGAAGTCTCCTTCCACGACTTCGCCTTCTCCGGAGCAGTGGTTACAATGCGGACAACCTGGTGTTTTGTGGTAAAGCAAGGATGAGTACACATCAACGTACTCAGCAAATGTCCTGTTTGGCTGAAGTGGTCTAGCTTTATGTGGGGTTAGGCTCAAGCAGTTGCTTTTAGTTGGTCAGGTATTTATCATTAGTAGAAGCCAGATTTTAGCATTAACCAATCCCATGAACCATTTCCTCATCGAGGAACAACATCATCATATTCGAACCAAAACCATAACATAATCCTTGTATCTCGAACCATCTGTATCTCTAATCAAAGAGGATCCCAAGGCTGCTCTTAACCGTGAGCACGGCTGATATATTAGTTTCACTACCCTCTGCAGAGGTCACACACTTTACCCATGAGCCATGATTCCCTTTCTGCCCGGGGAGAGCTAATCCCCATTGATCACTTCCTAGGTGGTCCGGCAGGGTATCACTACGTAGCTGTTACAAAGATTCCCTAGAGATCGTAGCCGCCCGTTAGGTTTCTCCAGTTTGATAAACACAGTACCCCTCCCCGCAGGAGAGTGACTAACAAAAGCAAAACGAAAGAACCTCGGCACTCAGCCTCGGCAGAGCAAGCACTGTGCCTGGACCCCATTGACGACACGACGGCGAAGCAACTACACCTCTAGTTCCTCTAATTAATTAGCTAAGGGCACCCCATTTCACCCTCATGGTTGCACTGTTATCCCGGGTGGTCTCTCAACGAACAGGTCCTTACGGAGAGGTACTCAGGAAACAGCCTGAGCCCCCTAGAGTATCACAAGATCATCAACATCATCAGGATAACAGTATCATAAATATTCACATCATGTTCATTGATTAAGTTAAGGCAGTAGCAGAATGCTAACCATAATAGCCCATAAGGTCATCAAGGATAAAGTAAAGTGTAAAGCTAGTCAATCCTTAGGTTTCAAGTAAGTAATGCGGGGTAGTAAGTTATAAGTGAATAGGACATAATGGGTCAGAGGACACTTGCCTTCACCAAACTGCTGATCAGAAACTTCCTCTGCAACTCCCTCGGGAAACACAGACTGCTCGTTGTCTACGTAAAGTAATCATTCACACTATGCACTTGGGAAGTAACAAACAAAAGCAATATACCAAACATATGCAGCAGAGAGATCACAAGTTCATAATGGAAAAGGGATAGGCACTCTGGTATTCCCTAGGTCTAGGGTAGAGGACTATACAAAAGGATTCATTATCCACTAATCAGGTTTAAGTCAGTGGTGGGGTTAAATCATTATCTGGTTTTAAGTTCCTAAACTTAGGTGTTTAAGTCCATAAACTTAAGTGCTCCAACTTTTATTAAAGTCTACCAACTTCTAATTATCTCAAATAAGGTTCCAATAACCTTAATCCTATCCTAATGATCAACTATTAATTGGGACATAGAAACAGCAGGGAAACATTGCATAAACAGATAGATAATAATATTATGAACATTTTGCAATTTGAAGCACCTAATTTGGAGTTCATATGACAAAGTTATGAATTTTACAAGATTAGGGATTAAAATTATGCCTTAAATACTTATTTTGGATTAAATAAAAGGTCCGAGGACCTAACTGCGAAGATCCAGGGACGGCGGGTCAATTTACAGAAAACCGGGGGTCTCTTTAAGAATTTGCGCGGGCGAAGGGGTATCGGGCTTTTATAGCCGTTGGATCTCAGATCAACGCCCGAGATTAGATCGCGGGCGGGCGCGCGAGCGCGCGGCGGCGTGAGCGGCTGACAGGCGGGGCCGGGCGGGCAGCACGGGCGCGGGGCTGACAGACGGGGCCCAGCGGCAGAGCGGGGCGCGGGCGGGCTGACAAGCGGGGCCCAGCGGCAGAGCGGGGCGCGGGGGAAACGGCTCTGGGCCGTTGGATCTTGGGCGGACGGCTAGGATTGGACTCGGCCTATTTAAAACGGGGCCGCCCGATCTGAGATGGACGGCGGGGATGGGGCGGCTGGCTTCTGTCTCCTTCCCCAGCCAGCTGAGGTGGCGGCGCCCGTACCCGCGGCGGAGGAGCTCGCCGGAGACGAGGGGCGCGGGGGCCCTGCGGGTCCTTGGGCGATCTGAATGGCCGGGGAGGTTGGGGAGGGCGCGGGGAACCTTTTGGTGGGGACTAGGTCGGGACAGGGGCACCGGAGGGGGGCGGTTCACGGCGAAGCGGCTCGGCGGCGGCGTTAAGCAACTCCGACGAGGAATTAAGCGCGACAGAGTGCAATAGAGGGGAAGGGAGAGGGCATGGGAGGTTCCTTACCTCAAGGCGAACCCCGGGGACTCCTCGGGGGCGACGGAGACGCGGCGGCAGCCCGAGTCGACGGTGGCGGACCTCGGCGGCTGCGCAGCGAACGGCGGGTGCGCGCGGGCAGAGGGAAATAGGGAGGGGAAGGGGAAATTGGAGCGCGTCCCGGGTTGCGGACGCCGGGGTGAAGCTCACCGTGGCAATGGACACGGCGGAGCTCCAACGGCGGCCGGGAAACGAGCTCGGGACGGCGAGGATTCGTGGCGGCGGCGCTCTAGCGTGCGCGCAGCGAGGGAGAGGTGGAAGAGGGGTCTGTTGGTGCGCAAATGAGGGAGGGGGAGAGGGCGAGTGGGGCTCTGGGCTCAAGTGGCCGGGGGCGGGGCAGTTGCGAGCTCCACGCGCGACGTGGGCGCGGAGAAGGCAGCCGCGCGGCTCGGGCGGCGGTTACGCGGGGACGGAGGAGCTGACAGCTCGGGCCCGCGAGCAGAGAGAGAGGGGAAAGCGAACGCGGGCGCGGGGAACGGTTGCGCTGACGGGCGGGCCCGCCAGGGTAGAGAGAGCGGAGGAAGCGGGCGCGCGCGGGATTGGGCCGGCTGCGCTGACGGGTGGGCCCGCCAGGGCAGAGAGAGGAGGGGGGGGGAGGCGCGCGCGCGGGATGGGCCAATTGGGCCGAAAGGCCGAGGGGGGCGGGGGTTTGGGCTTTTTCCCTTTTTCTTTTATTCCAGCAATTGTTTTCCCTTTTCTTTTTATTTTCTCTACTTGATTCAAATTCAAATAAGCCACAAATTCAAATTAGACTTTCTAAGAATTATGCACCAAACAAAAGTGAAATCTAGGGTTCAACATGATGCAGCAATTCATACTCCCTTGGAGTTTGAGCTAATAGACTATAGTTACAAATAAAATAACCACTTTTCTCCCATAGAAATGAGAAAGAGAAGATTGGGGAAGGATGAGAAAAGGGAAGTAACACCTGAATTTGTGAATATGAGCAAAGAAATTTTATACCCCCAAATTCAGGGTGTTACAATCAGAGTGGGGCTGAAGCAGCCCGATATATGTAGCGAAGCAAATCAGTGGTCCAACGGCCACATGCAAGGTTGGGAATAGGCGTAACTCTTACCCAATCAACGATCTTCTTCTCTGAAAAACAACAAATAATCAAGGGTGAGTACTTACATACTCAGCAGCCCACCTTCAACCACGAAATGGGGAAATTAGATATAATGCATGGAATATGTGGAGCTCAGGATATTTTGCAGAAAGAGCAATATTCGATGCAGGGTTATTTTGTAAAACATTTTGTATTTTTCAAAGCACATCCTCTCCCAAAGGAGCAGGAAGTTTTTTAATATAGAACAAAATCCCCTTGGACTAAACCATCCAGGAATCTCAGCAGTTTCCCACTGGTTTTCATTTTCAAAAACAGCTACTAGACTTCCCGTCCACCATAGCTCACGGCTCAATCGCCGGACCTTTTAAAACCACTTCTCGAAAGCATTTTTGGAAAACAAAACACTAATTGCCAAATCCAAGCCATGACTCATCCATATCCGTGGACACGGACTATTCGAATAGGTTTTTAAACTCTGCGCAGAAGTGTACACTTTACCCACTAGTCCGGTTTCTACAATCCCACCGTCGTGAGATCCGAATGTCGAATCTCTCTCTTTCCTTGCACGTCCTTACCTTAACAATTATACAAGAAGGAGTCAGGCCACCACCATGGCCAAACCGGACAAAACATTCCCCTTTCTTATCCTCCCGGTGCTCCCCAGCCATCATAACCCTGGGGTTCAGACCGTACAAGTTCAGATTGAGTGACTGCCCATACAGTCTCGAGTGGTTGTACTTGATAAGAGTATAGGTAAGGAGTGATGACAAACCGGTCCTTAGGTGAGAGGGACAATCCTTCATACTCACACCTAAACCAGCTGAGCCATCACCTTAGGCCCTCCCCTAAACCAGGGAGTCCCTGATCATCCCACTCAAAGGTGATAAGGGTGACAACCCTTCATCATACCCATTTTGAAAAACATTTTCTTTTGAAAACTCACACCTTTTCTCAAATCATTTGTGACAAAGATATCAAGGAGTATAAATATTGCTTGCGGCAAAAGGCTGGGTGGCCATAATAACTTGTCTCAAAATCATATCATGCATAAAATAACAGGCTGAGGGTTGTGGTTGAAAAAACATAGGTAATTTATGCATCAAAGGGATCCAGTGAGCTTGCCGTTGCTTAACCAACGAAAGGGTGAGAGCTCGCGGAACTAGCTTCTGGCTCCACCGCCTAGCGTAGACTTGCAAATCTAGCCTTCACGAGATGGCACGAATGCTCCGATAACTATGCAACATGAACAAGCAAACATACAAACCAGAAAGTATATAAACAAATATTTAGTATAGTGGTCAGAATGACGATATATGGATGAGTAGAGTCTTGAGCAAATCTGTGTCATGTGGTGTTGTCATATTACTGGTGGCAGAGTGGAGGTGCTTACCAGAAGGGTGGATTGGAGGCGAAGCGACACTATGCGCGTAGCCGGTAGAGCGGAGTAACTGAGTGGGTGGGGTGTTTGCCTTGGCTGAGGGTGTTGAGTGTGTGGAGAGGGAGAGGGTAGCTAGGTGTATTTATAGTTGGGTGTATGTGGTGTAGTACAGTAGAGTTCACTGTTGGTGAGAATAGTGACGAACAAATCGTCTGACTTAGTCTGAACTGGGAAATTATAGGCAGAATATGGGACAAGAGTATTTTGGTAGTTTTCTAGGATATGAACCATGCTTAAGGGATGACATGGTTGGATAGGGAATAATTTTATAAGAATTTAGAAACAAGAATTATTGGAATCTGAGTTTGGAAGCCTTGTTCGAAAGAATCTCAAAGTTAAGCATGCTCAACTTGGAGAAATCTGGGATGGGTGACTAGATGAGAAGTTCTTACTGGAAGAAAAATCACAGTCACTGGAGTTCGTATGACTGAAATATTGGTCTACCAGGTCTTAGGTGAACTGGACAGCATGATGTATGAGTAGTTGAAATTTGGGGTGGTTGGATGACCGATGAATAGTAACGATGAATAGTGATGATGGAATAGTCACAATACATATCATCGATGAATAGAACGATGACGATTAGTAACAGTGAATAGTAACGATGATGAATAGTAGCGCTGAATAGTAACGATGAATAGTGACGGTGAATAGTAATGGTGCATAGTTCGTATGAACGAACGATGAGCGATGAATAGTGACTATGAACGAACGAAGAACGATGAATAGGAACTATGAACGAATGGACGAACGATCGAATGATCGGACGAACGAACGATCGGAATTTCAGCAGCATAACGGCTGAGCAAAGATTATTTGGACGAACGAACGATGAATAGGGACTATGAACGAACGAAGAACGATGAATAGGAACTATGAACGAACGAAGAATGATGAATAGGAACTATGAACGAATGGACGAACGATCGAAGGATTGAACGAACGATCGGAATTTCGGCAGCATAACGACTGAACAAAGATTATTTGGACGAACGAATGAACGAACCATAAACGATCGGACGAACGATTGAACGATCGGACGAACGAACGAACAAACTAAGAACAGGTGGACAAACGATCGAAGAACGACCGAACGATCCTTGTGCTAGTGTGTGCTTGTGTGGGAGGTGGAGTGGGCGTGTGTGTGGGGGGGGAGGGGAGTTGCCATGAAATGGCTTGGGGTGGCTTGAGAGGAGGCCCTTGCCCCTCTATTTATAGGCTAGGTGGGGGATTAGGGGGGAGGCGAGGATTAGTGAGAGGATGCGAGGATTAGTGGGAGATAAGCATGTATTAGTCTTGTATAAGTGAGATTAGCTTGTAGAGCTCAGTGTATGACGCCGGAGGCATACATATATGTATGAGCATGAGGAAAATTATGAAGAAAATATTTGTAGGGACTTTAATTTGAATTTTTGGGATGCTACATATCACTAAACTCTATGGTCAACTTAAAATTTGCAAAGATGAACGTGATAAGGTAAAATTCGCTAGGAATGCCTACACCATTGGCAGACAACCCTCTATTAAGGATGGACTTGGTTTCCATGGGGGAGCCAAGGACACAAAGAGCCATAAGGCCCCCAACTTCATTAAGGAGAAGGGGAAGGCACATATGGCTAGTAGTTCACATTCTTCACATGATAGAAAGAATCATTCTTATTTATATGCTCATGTTAAGAATGTTTCTCATAATGCTTGTAATGTTTATCATGATGCTTGTTGTGATCGTGCTATGCCTGCTATGCATCACGATGCAATTTATTCTTCATAAGCCTTGACTGCATCTTCTAGTTATTCACAGGTGATATCAGCAAGGGAGTAATGACTCGATCTTGTATTGCTAATTTTTGTGAGCAATACTCCTTTGTCTCTTCTATTGATCCTTTTAGGGGTAGAAGAAGCATTGCATGATCCAATTTGGGTGATGGCCGTGCAGAAAGAGCTCAACAACTTCAAGAGAAATGAAGTCTGGAGCCTGGTGCCACATCCAAAGCAAAATATTGTGGGAACCAAGTGTGTGTTCTACAACAAGCATGACGAGTATGGGGTGGTGACAAGAAACAAGGCTTGACTTGTGACAAAAAGTTATGACCAAGTCACAGGTTTGGATTTTGATGAGACTGTTGCTCCTGTAGCTAGGCTAGAATCTATTCACATTTTATTAGCCTATGCTGCTCACCATTCCTTTAAGCTCTTTCGAATGGATGTAAAGTGTGTCTTCCTCGATGGTCCAATCAAGGAGGAGGTGTACGTGGAGCAACCCCCTGACTTCAAGGATGACCGGTATCCCAACCATGTTTACAAGCTCTCAAAGGCGAGGTTTTCTTATTTCTAATCCTTTCAAGGTTGGGAAAGTTGATCCTACTCTTTTCACTAAGACTTGTAATGGTGATTTGTTAATATGTCAAATATATGTCGATGACATAATAATTGGTTCTACTAATTAAAAGTTTTGTGAAGAGTTTAGTAGGGTAATGATGCAGAAATTCGAGATGTCGATGATGGGCGAGCTGACCTACTTTCTCAGATTTCAAGTAAAACAACTCAAGGAAGGCATCTTCATCTCCGAAACGAAGTATACGCAAGACATCCTCAAGAAGTTTAGGATGAAGGATGCAAAGCCCATCAAGACACCGATGGGAATAAATAGACACTTGGACCTCAATGCATGAGGTAAGTACGTAGATCAAAAGGTATATCGGTCTATGATAGGATCTTTGCTTTATTTATGTGCAAGTAGACTGAAAATTATGCTTTTCAGTTTCATGTGTGCTAGATTTCAATCCGACCCTAAAGAATGTCACATTATGGTTGTGAAGAAAATTCTAAGATATCTGGTTCATACGCCTCATTTCGGGCTCTAGTATCCTAAAGGATCCACCTTTGACCTAATTGGATATTCGGATTCCGATTATGTCGGGTGCAAGGTACATAGGAAGAGTACATCAGGGACATGTCAGTTTCTAGGGAGGTCCCTGATGTCTTGGATTTTAAAGAAACAAAATTCCGTTGCCTTATCCATCGTCGAGGGCGAGTATATTGCCGTAGGCCAGTGTTGCGCACAATTATTTTGGATGAGGCAAACACTCCGGGACCTTGGCTACAACCTGAGCAAAGTCCCACTCCTATGTGACAACAAGAGTGTGGTCCGCTTGGCGGATAATCCTGTTTAGCACAACCGCACAAAGCACATAGACATCTAGCATCACTTCCTGAGATACCACCAGCAATGAGGAGATATCAATATTTGCCATGTTAGCATCGATCACCAGCTAGCCGATAACTTCACCAAGCCTTTATTTGGGAGGAGGTTTTGTGAGTTGCGTAGTGAGCTCAATATATTAGATTCATGGAACTTGGATTGATTTGTAGCATACATTGTTAATTTATGCCTTTGATTATGTTCCTTAAGCTTTATTGTACATTATTGCTTATTTTGGTGCTCATGTCATAGAATTCCATCCTCGGACCTCACAAGTCCTTGTGCATTGATGCATATGTTGAGGGGAGGATATGCTACAACTTGAACCTTTGAGACTAATGCTTTTGTTTGAATCGAGCTTATGTAGTCTCAAAGGAGGATTGAAACAGAAAAGGTGGATTTGGACAAAGGAAAAGGCTCCGTTTCAATTTCCCTTGGTTTTCATTGCCTTTTGTTCTTCATTTGCTACTTTTGGTGAGGCAATATGGTTTCAAGACCACTAGTTTCTCGGTTTTTGTGCTTAATGCCAAAAGTGGAGAAAATTAAGGCTAGAGCAACAAGATCAACCACCATTAAGAATTTTAAAAGATTTTGAGCTTTTAAAATGTCCTTTTGATCAAAACCCACTTGATTGCAAAAAGGAGCTCTCTTATTGCAAAATCTACTCTCTTTTGCAGGGATGGTTTTCTTATGAAAGAAAGGGGATTATTTGGGAGTTTAATCAAAACAAGTGTTTTAAAATGATTTGTTGTGCAAAACCAAGAGTTTTAACTTAGAAGTTAGAAAACTGAGTTTGATTGCAAAATTCAAAACAAGTGGTGGCTAAATAACCCAAATATGCCAAATCCTATCTATCTTCAATTGGTTTTAGTTTGGACTTCAATTTGCTATCTTTATCTCATATTTGGTTAAAAGTTAGTCAATTTTGAGTTGCTTTAGGTGTGTTGGCATAAATCACCAAAAAGGGGAGATTGAAAGGGAAATGTGCCCTTGGACCATTTCTAGTTGTTTTGGTGATTAAATTCTTAACACACCACATTGGACAAACCACTTTGATATGAGCATGAGCACAGGGTCTAGCAAAAGCAAGTTGAAGGCAAAAAGTCCATATGAGCTGAATTAATGGGCCAAAAGTGTAACTTTGAGCAAACCAACATAAACATGAGGTTTAAGTGTTTGGATAAATTGCACATACCCTACTCTATGTTTCTAGCCCTTTGTTTTGGCTATTAACTCAGTTTTGAAAAGAAATGCCTTTTGGACTTAGTTTTAGGAATATTGCAAATCCTGGTAAAACCGAGGAGAAAAGTTATGTTTCCTACACTTAGTCAATTAGATTAAGTACTAACTATGTTTGTCTAAGTCGTAGGGAAGCTACCAAGAAAAGACAAAAGAGTTGAAGGAGTTTGGCTCAAAAGAGCCAAACTTGTGTTGAACTAGGAAACACCAGACGGTCCGGTGCCATCACCGCATAGTTCGGTGTGCACCGGACAACCCGGTGGCCTGTACGGCTAAACTCCCCAGCCTTGGGATTTTTGCTATAATTCACTGGATGGTCCGGGCCCCCATCACCGGGCAGTTCGGTTCCCTGTCAACTACTACTTCGACCTCCCTCCTTGGTGCCCAACGATCATCTGGGGTCACCAGACGGGCCGGTGCCCCCCCACAAATGGAAATCAAAGCAATCACGTGATTTTGTGGCCGTTAGTGTGCGTTGTACGGTGTGCCTTGCACACGCAGACAGGGAAGTTTTGGAGCTTCCAAATGAAGCTCCAACGGCTCCTAGGCCCCTTGGGTTTATAAAAAGGGACTCTGAGGCACCTCCATTTAGTACCTAAGTATCTCAAGAGCAAACCAACATTCTTACACTCTGCGACCTCACCTTCTAGTGATTTGAGAGAGATTCGAGCGCCAATTTTGAGATGTTCTTGTGTGATATTGCACTCACGCTCTTGTCTTTGCTTCTTGTGCGTGTGTTGCTGCGTTGTGCTTTTGTGTGTGTGTGTGTGTGTGTGTGTTCTTTCTCCCTCCCTTACTGTAGTCTTGATTGTGATCATCTTTGTAAGGTCGTGAGAGACTCCAATTTTTGGAGATTTTTCACAAACGGGATTGTGATATAAGAAAGAAAACTGTGGGACTCAAGCTGATCTTAGTGATCACTTAAGAGGGGTTGATTGCAACCCCATTCCAAAGGAGGATACCACAACGTGGAGGTAGGATTTGGCTAAACCACAGGATAAATTGCATGTCTTGTCTCATTTACTTTATTGTGATTTTTCCTCTTCCTAAGTTCTCTATTCTCACTTGTGATATTGCCCTAAGTTTAGTTCATATTTTGATAGAGCAATCAAGTGAGGGGAACTTGTCCCTCTTCTCCCTCTCTCAAACTTGTCTCTTAATTGGTCCGACGGATGCCGTCAGAAAGTTAGACGGTCACAAATTTTGCACAGAGTTATTATAATGGCTAGTTGGACGACTGGGAGTTATAAATAGCTTATCAACTAGGTCATATTAGTTCTCTTGTCCAATTTAATAGTTAAAATAACCTATTTGAAGTGTGAGAAAGAGGCATTGCAATTGAGGGTATTGTATTGAGAGTTGTGAATTGCTTGATTAGTGGCCTTATCAGTGCATAAGATAGTAATCACTGTGCACTCAATGACCTTATTGAGCTTTGTAGAGTCAAGTGAGTTTGTTTTCATTACTCTTGATGATTGATGCCACCTAAACAGTTCGGTGGTGACAAGAGCGCGGTGATCGTCCGAAAAGCTTATGGGTGCCCTGACTCGGGATTGTACACAATGTTTCACTGTGATGGAGCGACGAATAACCATATCATAAAGAGCATTTGGTCTCAAGGGGCAACACTCTTGCGCGAATGCTTCAACAAAAATTAGTGGGGATGATTGACTCTCTGAGACTTCAACAAAATATTGAAGAGTTTTATAACCCTTGTTTTACTATACACATTTATATTTATGAAATTTACTTTAAGTATTTACCTTCTTATATTTGCCACGACAATATAGGATTGAAAACTAGGATGTAAAACCCCTTCTATTTTTTTATTTGTCGTGATTTAGTTCAAAAATAAACTACTGAGCGACAAATATTCGAGAATGGAGAGAGTATTAAGCACTTGATTGAAGTTGGTCTTGCAATTAGAGATTAATTCATGTACTCTCTTCGTTCATAAATATATGACACCGTTGACTTTTTTAAAAAACTTTGACCACTCATCTTATTCAAAAAGATAACAAGTTATTATTTTTTATTTGTTTTATTACTTAAGATAGTTTGTGCTTGACTTAGAATTTTAAATTTTTGAATAAATATTTTGAATAAGACGAGTGGTCAAAGTTTTCGAAAAAGTCAACAGTGTCATATATTTATGAATGGATGTAGTAGAAATTATTAAAGAAGGCCAATTCATCTCTTTTTTAGTCATCATGATCCTGTCCACTAGAATCCGTGCAAGTTAAACTGTCTTAAATTTAACTAACTATAGAAAAGTGTAACGATATCTATGACATGAAATAAACATATTATGTAAATACTACCGTGATGTTACTAATTCATAAATTTTGACAACGCATTCAAAAAAATATAGTCAAAATTTAACTTAAGATAAAGTAAATGCATGTTATGTAGTAATGTTGAACCTGCAACTATTTAAATGCTTAATTTTTTCTTGCATGAGTTTTTGATCAAACAAAATCCATAAATGTGCATACATGATTGCATTCTATATCAGTACCATTATACATTGGTTTGAAATTTTCATGCATCGGTTTAGGCGAAGTAAACCGGTAGAAAAGGAAGACACGGGTTATTGAAAGAGCCCGTCTTTTTCCCAGGGTAAACCATGGTTTGACCCCCAAAAAACGGATAGAAATGACAAAGGGGCAAGGGGCATGAAGCAGAAGCTTCTGTGCCTCACCTCTCATGAGGGTAAAATGGTAATGTTTCGGAGAAAGCCAGGGTTTCTTCGGAGGCTTTATTTATCGTTTATCCACGGAACTTCCGGTGCCGGCGGCGACCACTTGTGGCGATCCATCCCTCACCATGTCGTCGGAGAAGGAGGCGGCGCTCGCCGCCGTGCTCGACGACAGCCCAACCATGTAAGCACCCTTCCCTTATCCCGCGCCTTCTGTTGCAAGACCCACTTAGTAGACACCGTAGCAGTACAGTTCGGTGGTAACCGCTCCATCTATCATTTAGAAATTGAGACTCGGGAGATTGTTGATCTGGTAATCCCGAACGTCAGATCGTGATTTGGCTCCCCAGTCTGTAGTAACTCGGGGGGCGTAGATTTGTCCCCGTATGCGGAGATTCTTAGGTCTAGATCCTACTTTATAGTGAATATAATAATGCATTATGATAGACTGTTCTTCTAAGCATTTGAGGCTAGTAGTTTCTATGGGAAATTTGGGCTGCTGAATTGGTCAACTCATACTAACTAACCCGATGCACAAAGAATCATCTGAGCTTAATGAATACTGAGATATGGTGCTTGTAATCATTGAGGTAGGTTGTTTGGCTATAACAAGTTTGGGGTTGAAAATGACAAAAAAGGGTTCAAGTACCTGCATTGTGTACATTCCATAGAAAAGACTTCGGGCAAGTGTATTAGTCCCTGATGTTTGTTGCATCTGCAGATTTGACAAGATCATCAAAAAGGAAATACCTTCTACTGTGGTTTATGAGGACGAGAAGGTATTGCATAATGTTTTCTTTATATTCAGTTGGATTGAAAAACATTTTCTTAGATGATTTGTTGGTTGCTTTGCTTGCAATTATTCCATTATATGCTTTATGTTTAAGACACGACACTATTAAAATTAATTTCGTGATAAGTGATAAGTGATAAGCATGTGAAATTGTGTTGTCGGAAATTGTGAGGGGTTGTTCTCAATAATTGGTAAAATGCTGTTGGTGCCTATTTGTTGAATTGATATGCTGGAGAAATGTTAGTACCTCTGTGCTATGCGTATGCAAGTAATCCCTTAAAACTTGTTTTAGTATGTTGTAAGAATATTCAATTATTAGGTGGACTATGTGCTGATGTGTGCATATTTAGATATTGATGATTAACATTTTGTTAATGAAATGGAAAACTGGGTGACTGACTGAGCCTTACTGCTTAGAACTTAAGCCTCTGTCTCGTTGTTTGTTTAATATTTAGGCTGCTTCCGAAATTGATGAACTTTACTATTTGATAGTAGAAAGCATATTATGTTAAGGAAAACTGTAACAAATCAGATCTGCATATTCATTTGTTTTCTAAGCTTTATACCTTCTATACAAAATTATCCTATTCGAATGAGAACAAACAACCTGGTCCTTTGCCGAGTAGCCGTCCTTGTAAATTATCATGTTACAGGAGTATGTGAATCGAAGATTCTATGTTGTCAATGGCTACTGTGCTAGATTTCTAAATGGCAACTGTGCTGAGTGAACTGAGCGCTTAGTTGAATTCTGCTGTTTGCTGCTTTGTGTGAATGCCTAAACTAAACCTTCAGCCCAGTATGTGGTTCTTATTTTGCTACAGATTATATAATGCCCGGGGGACTGTCTTACCCCCGCGTCGAGTTTTTTTTTACTACAGATTAGAGTATTTGTAATCTATGAAGCACATCGATCTGATGTTTTGGTTCCAGGTACTGGCTTTCAGGGACATAAACCCTCAAGCTCCAACACACATTCTCATCATCCCCAAAGTCAAGGATGGACTAACTGGCCTGGCAAAGGTAGAGTTTACTGCTCATCAGTTACAGTGTGCTGTACTTGTCTAAAATCTGTAATCCTCATAAGCCAAAAGAAATACATTTCATCTTGGGCTATTTCCCCACTTCATAGGCTGAAGAGAGGCACATAGAGATACTTGGCTATCTCCTCTATGTTGCCAAGGTTGTTGCGAAGCAGGAAGGACTTGAAGATGGCTATCGCGTTGTCATCAATGACGGCCCAAGTGGATGTATGTGCAACTGAATGAATGCCCTTAAAAGCACATTCTCTGCCCCTTTGGCAACTCCCGTACTAACCATCTGCGGGTTTCTTCGATTGCAGGTCAATCTGTTTACCACATCCACGTTCATCTCCTCGGAGGCAGGCAAATGAACTGGCCCCCAGGCTAAGAATATCTTGTGATTGATCAGTGTTAATGGCAAGGACTGCTACTCCATTTCTCTAGAATAATCCCTGTAATTTCCATAAAAGCTAGTGCGCTGACCTTGTGCTATATTTGTGGAATTACCGGAAGCATGCTGCTGTGATCTATGAATGAACACAAGAAACTTGTAACTGGTACTCCTATCATGGATTGACTTGTCCTTATTGATCAGCTGATGGGGGTTGTCCACTGGCCTTGCTGATCTTCACAATCTTCTTGCCAGTCTTTCTATTTTTTTTTAATCTAAGAACAATAGCTTCGATACCTGCATGGCTGCATTCGTTTCGTTTATATTGGTTTAACAGCAAGGTTGTCGAAATAGCCAAATCCAAATATAGTATTAGAAGGGCGCATACTTGAAGCACGTCATTAGGTCAGATCGCGTGCTTGAAGCAGCTTAGCAGCCTACGTGAGTGAAGGCTTATCTCTTTTGTAGTTTAGTTACTGCATTACTGGGAGTGGGACCTTAAACCTAAACGTACGGTATAAGTGTGATTTGACAACCAAGCTTAGGTCTATTTGGTACATTTTTTTTCTTGAGAATATATATTCTTGGTCTTGTTGTCATGAGAATCTGAATATCACAGGGTTTGCGTTTGCGTTTGTAGGAAGATGGAGTCACCAACATTGATTTGAGACCATGCTTAGATGCATTCCCCCCCACCCACAGAATCTAGATTCGTGGATAATCTAAGTATCACGAGAATTTGGATACCGCGGAGTTTACGTTTGGAGGAGGAAGAGGAAGAGGAAGAGGAAGAGGAAAAGGAAAAGGAAGAAGAAGGAATCGCGAACTATACGTTCACATTGATTTGAGGGATTTTCAATTCTCACAAGTGAAGCTTTTGGATGTGAGAATACGTTTCTGACGGTTAGAATCTAGCCAGAAACCGATCCAAACAGCCTATAGCACACTGAAATGAATCGTTATGTACGGACTCCTTTTTCTGTAACCATACAAGATGAATGTTTAACTGGAACTAGCGAGTGTGATAAAAAGTTCCTTATCGGCGGAAGGGGCAGATATTTTTCGGTTCTGTGACGGCTTTCCGAGTTTGGTGGATTGTGTCGAGAGAGGGACACCAAAGACGGCTACGGCCAGTCCCCAGTCAGCCTAGCTTCGCTCGCTGTTCGTTCATCCTGATAGCTTGAAACCGTCATGGCCATGGGGCTTCCCGGCCTCCGCTGCTGCCGCCTTCCCGCTCGCGGGTCGCTCACTCCACCCTGTGCCGCCCTCGCTCGCAGGCCCCTCCCGCGGACCTCGGCTCTCCGCTACTCCTCCCTCGAAGCCCAAGGTATTTTCTCCCACCTTTGCTTCATAATCTCCTCCGTTTTCGATTTTCTTACCGAATGCCTAGCGCTCAAACGACAAGTACAATTTTCGTGTTTTTTGTTGGTATGAACTATCGATCATTTGACAACCCGCTAACAGCTGGGGACACTATTGGGGAGGAGGTCCTGCGCATGTTCCTTGAGGAGAGGCAACTGCACGGCGATTTCGTCACCAAGATCTCTGACATTGTCTGGAGGAGGAATGGCGGCAATGTTGATGCGGTTGAGGCGACCACAGACCAAGGCAGTGCTGTAGATGTTGCTCAGCCTGAAGACGTGAGTTCTGCTAGTCATGATGTCTGTATTTTCGACTTTAATAACAAAGATTAACGGATCGAATTTGGGATGTAGGTGCGGGAAGATGTTGTGGAGGAGGGAATGTTGAGACTAGCGGCAACCGGAGGTTGGGTGTCCGGTGACAGCAGCCCTCCTTTGAGCAAGAGGCTTTCAGCTAAGGTGTGACATCCTTGCTGTTCACTGCCCACTGTTCAGGATCGTGAGGATGCTATTGCAATAGTAGCTGATGGAGAAATGGAAATGATTTTCAAATGATGACAGGATTGGCAGAATGAGAGCGACAAAAGGAAGGAGCTGAATCTTTTGAAATATGAAGCAGTATGATTCCTTTTCAGCGTTCTTTTTCCCCCCATTTTCTATGCATTGCTTAGAAGTGTAATTACATGTCCACCTACTAATACCCTCGTTTTTCCGGCAGCTCAAGGATGAATTGCTGCTCTTGACCACAGGGATTGGAGCAGCATGTAGTTTATACTGTCTCCTGGTTTTCTCTCTCGAGGTACGTCCTCATATCAAAAGAAAGAAACAGAATTTAAATGTTTCCGTGTCTAATCTAAAACTCTTGTAGCAACTGATGTTTACCCACAAAACAACAGCTTTGTTGCCTGGATAATAAAATGCATTACCATAAATATGTTCCTGCATAATTGGCTGAACTGGGTTATGTCAGGACCTTGCATCATATTTGTGTTAGTTTTTGATTCATGCCTAGAGCGCACCAAACATACAGCCTGATGTATGTATTTTTTTCTTGTATCAAGTGTTCTTTGGTAAGTGATTTATTAATTATTTCATCATTAATTGGACATCCAGACACCTAGCGAAGACCATCAGGTCTACCTTTTCTTTAAAAAGATTTAATGTTAGTGAACATAAAATAATTTAAGGGTGCCTAAATGTGAGTAACTAATGCGATTAAATCATCAATTTTCTTATCGAACAGACTGCTGTCAGCTATGCTTTGGGGGTTGGTTTCAGGTAAGCAAGCCCTTCACAGCTTAGGAGTTTTTTTTGCTCATGATTTCAGCTGAAGTTTTAACAAGTGCTTCAAGAATTCTGAAACTTGTTGCTCCATGTGGAATAGCTGCTTGTATCTTCAACTTCTGTGTCAACATGCTGATAACCTATCAAAGCAAGATATTCCACAAGTTTTTCTAAAGAAGAAAGTGAAGAAGTAGGTTTCAAGATTCCACCTGCAGTCTGTATCCCATTGTTCGATTCCTCACATTTTGATTGTTTAAATAAATATGCCTATTTACGCAAATGCTAGAATTGGCATTACAAGTGAAGATTTGAAGAATACAATAGAGAAGACATTGGGTGGTGGAGGAGTAGCTCTTTCATCCCCAAGGCTTGTGATTCCTGCCGTGATTTTTGGATTGTCAGCTTTATCAGACCACTTCAAAAATAGTTTTTTCAGTTTTGAGGTGAGAGCACCACTCTGCTACTGTCCAGACGTCATTTAATTGGCATATTATGCCAGTATATGTCGTCACGTTATGAACACACATTTCAGAACTCGTTTCTCCTATTATAATAACTATGCTTATTATATTCTAATATGAAGAGCTGTTATAATAAATACCTTAGTCTAGAGTATATTCTTCCACACATATTTCCTGAATGACTAACTGTCTTTATGCAGGTTCTTCCAGGGATGATGGGTTTCCTCGCATACAAGGCTGCAGCTTTGGTTCAGGTCTACAGAGATAACGAGGATCTCCGCTTGATACTTCCTGAGGAAGAGGATGCTGACAGTGAAAGCACTTGATGCATACAAATTAGAGATTGTGTTAACCTGTTGATAAAAACAGAACAGTCTGATTTACTGAATCATGCTTCAGTTCTGAAAAAAAATCTCTTAAGGATATCCTAAAATTCGTTTGCTTGAACAGCCTAGTGCCAGGAGTCCAGGACAGCTCACTACTATTAAAATGAGATGTAAAATTACCTGATAATGTCATAATTTTTCACAAACCAAACAACTTCAACTCGTCATAGCAAGGCTTCTCATTGTTAACCCAGACAAGAGAGTTTTTTTTTACTATTATGATACTCATAAGAAGTGGCTTCTCTACAATAGTATTAATAGTATTAATAGATTGGAATTCTCTATAATGATATTTGTAAGTGAGGAACATCTCCAAAACGGTATTTTTTTTGAAGTAAAGGTACTGTAGGAAGGTCCTACAGTAATATTATTAAATCAAAAGAACTAAGTTTAGGGAGACAAAAGAATATTACAAAGAAATAAAAGGGAGAGTGAGAAGGGGAAGAATTATAGCCCTAAATTGAGTAACCAAGATGCAATATCTTCTTTAAGATTAGGCTTGACTCTATGGCACAACGGTGCAATTTCACTCCTAAACATCGCCTTGCACTTAGAAACCGAAGGGTATTTCACCGGTACTTATTGTATTTTCTTATTTTCTTTTCTACCATCGAAAAAGAGCACCATTCCTATAGTTTTATTGGTGCACACTCAAGATAATTGCTCCTGTATGCCTCGCAAAGATGGAGGTGCTTATTACAATAGACGTGCTTAGGTCGTGATGCTAGTGGCCAACGGCGAGATGGTGCTCATGATCATAGACTTGCTGTGGTCGTCGTCGCGCGCCACAGGACGAGTGTTGACACCTTTTTAGGGCGTCAATCACTCAACACGAACCAGCGGCCAGTGGCGAAGCCACCAGGGGGGCCGGGGTGGGCCTGGCACCCCCAACGGCCCGACCAAATTAGACCAATAATGTATCCAAGAGCCCACTATCTTGCTGCCAGTTTATTATTTAGTAGTCTGAAACCCTTAATTTTTTTATAACATCACCGTTTTTCATCATTATAAATTTGATGTGTTTAATGTTGCAATTGATCAACAACTGAATGAGATAGAAGATCGATTTGGTGGCCAAGTGACAGACCTTTTATCACTTTGTGCTTCCTTGAATCCAATACTTGGCTCTTTTGACATAGAAAAGGTATCTCTCTAGTGGAAAAGTATTATCCTGCAGATTTCTCAAATCAAGAAAGAATGTAATTAGAGTGCCAATTGCCACATTTTCAACTTGATGTTTGCAACCATCCAGAACTAAAGGGTTTATCATCTTTGGCTGATTTAACAAGTGGATTAGTTAAGCTGGGTAAAGATTCTTCTTATCCGATGGTAGATAAATTATTGAGATTACTCTTGACCCTCCCTGTGTCAACTGCAACCTAAGAGAGCCTTTTCGGCTATGAAATTTGTGAAGACACGTCTTCGAAGCAAAATAGGAGATGCCTATTTATAGGATTATCTGTTGGTTTATATTGAAAGGGAATTAGCGGCAATGATTAGTTCTGATGATATTATCAAGGCCTATGATCTAGCTAATACACGTAGAGCTAAATTCAAAATAACAGAGATGTAATTTTATTTTGTTTGACAAAATAGATGCTATTTTATTATACTGTTTTTGTAATGAAGATTATAAATCAATATATGCATTGTGGTTGGTACTCTTGTCATTTTTAAATTGTGTCCTTGCTGGTTTGGTCGCTTGGAGGCTAAGCCTGCCCCCTCTGTCTTTTGATTCTGGCTTCGCCCCTGCCAGCGGCGGTGCTCTCTGCACAGGGGCGGACGGTCCGCGGCCAGGGGGCGGATGGTCCGTGGCCTGGCGCGAGGCTAGGGTTCCTGCCTAACGGTCGGACAGTCCGCGCGTGCGCAGGGGCGGCGGAAGATCGCCGGCGGCGCCTGGATCTCGCTCCCGGGAGGGACCCCGTCGGGGAGGAGAGATCCTAGGTGATGTCTAGGCTCGGCAGGCCGACCTAGACTCCTCTAATCGACGTAGAGTCGAAGAGAAGCGAAGAATTTGGGGATTGGAAGGCTAAACTAGAACTACTCCTAGGAAATAAATGTGAAATAGAAGTGTTATTGATTCGATTGATGATTACAAATCAGTCGTATACCTCTCTATTTATAGAGGAGGGGGGCTGGACCCTTTACAAACTAATTTCCAAGCTAATTCCACGAATCTAGCTAACAACCATAGCACAAAACTCGGAACCCTAAACTGCTCTGCGCACGCGCGGACCGTCCGGACCACGGACCGTCCGGCCTCAGGGCCGGACCGTCCGCCGCTGCGGCCGGTGCCCAACATATGCCCCCTTGCCTTTTGGTGGAGCTGAGCAAACCAAAAGCAACTAACTCGATGTGATCACATCGGTTCTCTTAGGCATCTTGCCACATACTAGGGTGGTACTGTTTGAGGAAACGCCCATTCAAAGCCTTGGGTAAATCCTCGCCTTGTAATGTTTGTAGTAAATAGGTGTTATCAGGCATTACCTGTTTTACTTTATAAGGACCCTCCCAGCTTGGCGATTGTTGGGGCGAAGGCGAAGACACTACCCCTCGCTCGAAGCCTTCGCTAGTCTCGCTACATCAACCCCTCGCTCGAAGCCTTCGCCAGTCTCGCTACCTCAACGGAGGCAAAACGACTGGCAGCTCCCACCCTTCGTCGAATACGTTGCAAGGCGAAGGCCCACGACGAGGTCGCCCCGTCCCGCGTCCTCGTCGAACACGAAGGCCCATGTGGAATTCGGTCCATTGTAACAGGCCCCGCGCGGCCGGTTGTATTACGGGCCCGATTTGTAAACGCTTTTATGTAATGACGTTCTGTAACCCTGCTTTATGGGAATATTCCGGGAATAACCTAGGCGCTTGAGGGCACATGCGTCCTTAAACCGAGATGTTGGACGCTCATGCGCCTATAAATACCCCCGTACAGTGCCCTTGAGGGGCTAGATTAACAAGAGCAATTGTTGCCTCCAATCAAACCGTGTTCCCACCTCATTCAACCCCCTGTTGGAAACAATCGGTCCGGGAACGCGAGTTCCAACATTGGCGCCCACCGTTCGTGCTACGAAAAATCACCCGCGATGGCACCCAAAAGAGCTAACTCGAAGGCAGCCCCATCCATCGACGAAGCAGCGAAGGCAGCCCTGCTAGCTGAGAAAAAGGGCAAGGCCCTCGCCGACAACACCCACCAAGGAGCTGGTGAAGATGAAGCACACAGCAAGAGACAACGCAATGACCAACACACTCCAGAAGGCACCCTTCGCACCTGCAGCTCCGAAGGGCAGCCACAAGTGCCACAAGTTCGGTCTTAACCGAGTATTCGGTTCGGTTCTTTCGGTTTTTTAAAATTTCGGTTTTCACAAACTAGGAACCGAACTATTGTCTACAGAAGTGAGAACCGACGGTTCGGTTATCTACACTTTCGGTTCGGTTTTCGGGCATGACCGAGCAGACCAAGAGTGTACCTGGGCGCCGCTAGCCAACCTGACTAGGTGAGTTCAGGCATCAGCAGCAAGCAGCATGTCGGCTGCACTTTCAGGTTTCAGCACTGACACAAGCAATAATACAAATTTAAATAGAACAGTTCACAATACATAAGTGTATGATTCACAATTAGACATAGACCGACGAGCTAACAACATAGTCTTCACAGAGTTAACAAGGACATAAGTCTTCGGTAAGACATAGCAGGCTGCACAGCAGCAAATTCTCTGAAGTTTAAAGCACAATAACAGTAGTCAGCACATCCTGTTCATCGGCAAGACTCCGTTGCGATTGTGAGCTAGGACCTTTCAGATTTTAAGCGCTACACAAACACGCAACTAGGACTCCAGGAAGTGGGGCGCGTGACCGTGGGGCATGCCGGCAAAGGCAACCAACAAGGCGATGAACAGCACTACAGTAGGCACTCAGGCAGAGACAACAACGCATTAGACAGTATTCATTAAAGACTCGAAGTTTCACAAGAGGATTGATCGCTTTGGGAAGAAAACTCTAGTACCAGATAGATAGCAGTCATCGAAGTTTGACAAGAGGCGTCGTGAGCTGCCGGCTTCGGATGCAGCCAATGACAGTGAGCCGGCGAGGAGGCGACGACCGACGGCGAGGGCCGAGGGAGAGTCCTCTGGGCACTAATGTGACGAAGCTAAGTGACGAAGCGCCGCCGCCACTCCTTGGGGCTGGAGACTGGAGGTGGAGAAGCTAGGGTCGGCGGAGACAGATACGGGGTGGACGGATATGGGTTGGGCTGATTGCCTGATTCAGTGCATTATTGTGCCGTTCGGTTTGATCGGGTACCCGACTAATGTAACCGAATAACCGAATAATATACCGGTTTCTACCAACTAGGACCCGAACATGAACCCGAGAACTGGTATTTCGGTCTGATCGGTCTCGGGTTCGGTCTGATCGGGTTCGGTTTTCGGTCTCGGGTATTTTTGCCCAGTCCTAGCAGCCAGCAGTAGGTACACAACATTGCCAACCAGCATCCCGCTGGTGAGGCCCCTCGCTGCCAAGATTATCCCCCAGGGCCACGGCGGAGGGACCCGCGGCCGAGGCCGAGGCCGGGCGCAGCAACCGCGTAGATTTTACTGTTTGTTCCACGGCGAAGACTGCGCGCACCCAACAAGGGACTGCTCGAAGACGAAGGCCACTAGAGACAGGATGTCTCGGGCGTAACCAGCCGACAACCCAAGAGTTGTCGCGCACACATATCAACAACTCCCACCACCATACAACCATGGCCCCGCTCAGCACCCACCCAACCACGCATACCAACATCAGGAGGTTCAAATCGTGCCTCCCCCACCCCACCTCCGCACCCGCAACAGCCAAACATCCATCACCCCCACGCACCAAAACAAGAAGACTTCACTGATCAGCCGTATCGTGGAGTCATTCACATGATCACTGGGGGATCCAGCGCCGACTTCGACACAAAGCGGCAGAAGAGGGACCACTACCGCAGCGTCAACCACGTCACCGTCACCGGCCCAGTCGTGCAGACGAAGTGGTCCCATGTGCCGTTGACCTTTGACGCCAGAGACGTCGACCTGCGCAGCGCACCCCACATTGATGCCATGGTAATCAACTGCAGCGTGGCAGGCTGGGACCTGCACAAAGTCTTAGTGGACAACGGCAGCCAGGCGGATATCATTTTCCTCCACGCCTTCGACCGCATGGGCATCAGCCACAACTTGCTCAAGCCTTCGGACAACCCACTGTATGGCTTCGGCGGCAAGGGCACCTTTCCTGTCGGCAAAATAGAACTACCCCTCTCCTTCGGCGTAGCACCCAATGCCCGAAGTGAGCAAATTACTTTCGACATTGTAGACATGGTGTACCCGTACAATGCCATCATGGGTCGTGGCTCCATCAACAAGTTTGAAGTAGCCATTCACGGACTCTATCTGTGCATGAAGATCCCGGGTCCACAAGGCGCAATCACAGTTTACGGCAACCAGCAGGCCGCGCGCAACATAGAAAGAGACTTCGTTCTAGGGCAAAGGAACGTACACTGCCTCACGACGCAGCGCGAAGCCCCCGAGTCAAACAGCCCGATCGCTAAATATCATGAAAAGGCACAGCTGCAGAGCAACGATGGGACCAAGACTGTCCCCCTTGACCGGTCAACGCCCAAGCAAACGGTCATCATAAGCGAAGACCTCACCTCGCACGACGAGGAGAGACTCCTCTCCTGTTTGTCCAAAAATAAGGACGTCTTCGCCTAGTCCGCCCTCGACCTGGTTGGAGTCAGTCGCTCTATCATCGAGCATAGCTTGGGAATTGACCCTTCGGTGAGACCGAAGAAGCAACGGCTACGCAAGATGTCTGATGAGAAGACAGAAGCCGCCAAGGCCGAGGTACACCGCCTGCTTGAGGCCAAGTTCATCGAGCCAGTCGCCTACCCTACGTGGCTCGCCAACGTAGTCATGGTGCAAAAGAAGAACGGCAAATGGCGGATGTGTATCGATTTCACCAGCCTCAACAAAGCCTGCCCCAAGGATAATTTCCCGCTGCCTCGGATCGACAAGATCGTCGATAGCGCGGCAGGCTACGAAGTCATGTCACTCCTCGACTGCTTCTCCAGTTACCACCAAATTTATATGAAGGAGGAAGACAAGGCCAGCACCAGCTTTATAACACCCTTCGGCACGTACTGCTTCATTAGAATGCCGGAGGGTCTCAAGAACGCTGGGTCCACATTCTCTCATCTCACCAGAACGGTGCTCGAGAGCCAAGTCGACAGAAACATATTTACGTATGTGGACGACATCGTTGTTGCCAGCAAAACCAAAGAAGACCATCTGGCTGACCTCGCAGAAACATTCGCGAACATGCGAGACGCACGACTTCGCCTAAACCCCGAAAAGTGCGTCTTCGGCGTTCGCCAGGGAAAGATACTGGGGTACCTGGTGTCGCACCGCGGAATCGAAGCCAACCCGACCAAAATACAGGCCATCATCAACATGACGCCCCCACAGTCAGCCAGAGAGGTCCAAAGACTGACCGGCAGATTGGCCGTCCTCAACAGATTCATCTCCAAATCCGCAGAGCGAAGCCTACATTTCCTCAAAACACTACGCGGCGCAAATGACTTTGCATGGGGACCAGAGCAAGCGGCGGCCTTTGCTTCACTAAAGCAGCATCTGTCAGAACTAGCAATTCTTTCAAGCCCCAACCCCTCGCTGCCCCTGTTGCTCTACGTCGCGGCTTCGCCGCACGCGGTCAGCGCAGCGCTGGTTCAGGAGCAGGACAGAGAAGGCACGACCAGGCAATGTCCAGTTTACTACGTCTCCGAAGTACTCACAGCATCCAAATGCAATATGACAGAATTGGAAAAAATTGCCTACGCAGTAGTCATGGCTTCGCGCAAATTGCGCCATTATTTTGAAGCATTCAAGGTGCGGGTCACCTAGGAAGGGGACTCGGCGAATTATTCAGAAATCCGGAGGCGTCAGTCCGGATCGCCAAATGGGCAGCCGAGCTCTCCGGCTACCATATCACCTTCGAGCCCCGGACAGCCATCAAGTCACAAGTCCTGGCAGACTTCATCGTCGACTGGACCGGGCCAATAACGCAGTCGGACATGTCTGCGGAAACGGTGTGGACCATCCATTGCGACGGCGCATGGTGCCATGCGGGGGCAGGCGTCGCTGCAGTCATCACCTCACCCGCAGGGATCAAGCACAAATACGCCGCACGCCTCAGCTTTGCTTTGGAGTCTGACAGGTGCACCAACAATATAGCAGAGTACGAAGCTATCATCCTCGGCCTTCGCAAGCTAAGGGCACTTGGCGTCACTACCTGCATAGTCGGAACAGACTCCAAGATAGTTGCCGACCAAATCGAGAAAGATTATGCAGCGAAGGACCCCGCACTTATGCAGTACCTCGCAGCTATCCGCAGTCTCGAGAGACAATTCAAGGGCTTCACCTTGCAGCATGTAGACCGCGCCAAGAATGAGGAGGCCGACACGTTGGCCAAAGCAGCCGCCAGGGGCGAGGCCCTACCCTCGGATGTATTCTACCATGTCATCAGCACACCAGCCGTCCGCAGCCCAGAGGGCCTACAAATAACCAACGACAGCGAAGGCCACCGCATAGTCAACCTCATTATGACCGAAGACTGACGAGCACCAATAACCCTGTTCCTGCAAGGATACTACCATCCAGCTGATGTCAACGAGGCCAAGCGCCACAAACACCGAAGCCGGGACTTCGCCCTCATCGAAGGCCAGCTTTACAAGAAGGGGGTCAGCCAACCCAAGCTCAAATGTGTCACCGAAACCGAAGGCGTCCAAATCCTGCGCGAAGTCCATAGCGGGACCTGCGGCTCTCACGCAGGGCCCAGGGCCCTAGCTGCCAAGGTGATCCGTCAAGGATTCTACTGGCCCACCATGATCTGCGCCGCAAACCGGGTCACAAGGTCATGCGAAGCCTGCCAGAAATTTTCTCCACGCTCGGGAAGCCCTGCGCAATTCACAAAGCTAATCGCACACACGTGGCCCCTTCAGCGCTGGGGCTTGGACATTGTCGGGCCACTACCCACGGCCCAAGGGAATCTCAAGTTCACCTTCGTCGCCGTCGAGTATTTTACCAAGTGGATCGAGGCGAGGGCGGTATCCACAATAACATCGAAGACTGCACAGAAATTCTTCTGGCAAAACATTGTTTGCCGATTCGGAGTCCCGTCCGAGCTCACAGTTGACAATGGCAAGCATTTTGACAGTCAAGACTTCAGGGATTTCTGCTTCTCCATTGGCACCAAGCTCGCCTTCGCCTCAGTCTACCACCCACAATCCAACGGCGTCGTGGAGCGCGCCAACGGCAAGATTTTCACGGTGATCAAGAAAATGCTCCTCGATGACAAGAAGGGCAAATGGGCCGACCTATTACCTGAAGCAGTCTAGGCACTAAACACGACCGAGTGTCGGGCGACTGGATTCACTCCTTTTCGCCTCCTATACGGATCGGAGGCCATGACCCCGCAGGAAATCAAACATGGGTCCCCGCAGACAACCGCTTCAGCAGTACCCGACGTCGACGAGCCAACTTCCAAAGACCTCATCGACGGAGACCGCGTCTTTGCCCTGCAGGCCCTCAACAAATATCAAGCCCAAACGAAGGCCTGACGCGACCACGCGGTCGTCCCAAGAGAATTCAACGAAGGGGACCTCGTACTCGTCCGGACAACCCGGACTGAGTCACGGGGTAAGCTGGAACCAAAGTGGGAAGGACCATTTATCATCAAGACGAAGTCATCTCCTAGCGCGTACAGATTAACAACTCAATCTGGCGAAGACCTGGAACATCCTGGAATATAGACAGTCTTCGCAAATTTTTTGTTTGAACCCTTGTAGTTCGCCAAACATTATTATTCCGGCCCGCACTCTTTTCCTCCCAGGGGGGTGAGGTTTTTAATGAGGCGAAGCCATGTAATATACAAGCAAAAATCCCCCGCAAAAACTAAGCCAATGTCGAAAAAGACCGCTTCAACGGTCTTCGGCATTCGACTACACCAAAGTCACCGCGAGGAACAGCGCTGGCTACCCTCGCGTGCGACACTCCACGCAAAAGTCACCTACGGGTGCAGCCGGACTAAGCACAATAAGTGCGCAAAATCGAAGTCCTCTCCAAAGGACTCTCCGCGCAAAAGTCGCCTACGGGTGCAGCCGCACTAAGAACAATAAGTGCGCAAAATCGAAGTCCTCTCCAAAGGACTCTCCACGCAAAAGTCGCCTACGGGTGCAGCCGGACTAAGCACAATAAGTGCGCAAAATCAAAGTCCCCTCCAAAGGACTCTCCGTGCAAAAGTCGCCCAAGGGTGCAGCCGGATCCTCCGTGCAAAAGTCGCCTACGGGTGCAGCCGGACCAGCACAGTAAGTGCCCAAAATCGAAGTCCTCTCCAAAGAACTCTCCGCGCAAAAGGCACCCACGCGTGCAGCCGGACTAACACAGCAAGCGCGCAAAACCGAAAGCATTTCCCAAAAGGTTCCCCGCGCACAAGTCGTCTACGGGCACGACCGGGTCAACGAAGACACACAGCCTCATACAAATCACGGGTACATACATACAGCGAGGGCATCACACGTTACATTGGCTCAACCTTAGGGATAATGCCCATCTCCCTGTAGTTGAACAGCATTATCCCCAGCTCCTCACCCTCAAAAAGATTCCGCAATTCCCCCTCACCTACACTCGTCCCAGCCGGCGAGGACAACAATTCTCGTTTGCCAGCCCCGTCCACACGAAGACGACTTCCCTCCACTTCACTAACCCTTCGCTTCGCGACCGCCCTTCGCCGCCTACGCCCACCACCCGCACTAGGAATAACTTCAGCACCTACCACATGCGGAGAAGCCTCCTCCACAGCCACATCCAGAGCCACAAAATAATCCAAGTCCTAATCCGAAGACTACTCCGTCCACACAACCGAATCCCCAGAATCACCAGACCCAAAAATCTTAGACACAGAATCATCTGAAACATCTTCACCAACCACGGTCGAAGCCGCCACAAAATCACCACTGTCAGTAGCGGTTGCGTGCGCAGGCCCAAAACCTTGAACCTGCGCAGCAACCAAGGTTCAGTAAAGACGCAGACAAAACTCACACACTCCCCCGCACCTATTTAGCTACTTAGCCACCTGCGAGGGCCCGGCCGCGGCCGTGGGGTCTTCGGCTGGCGGCTCGTCCGCCACCTCTAGGGCACCTTCGATTGTCGGCGCAGGGGCCGACAGAGGGTCTTTGCCGTCGGTCATGGCAGGAACGGCCACGGTCGAGGGGCCTTCGCCGGCGTCCAAGGGCAGCACCGGTTTGGCCTCCGCAACCTCGGGCGGCGCGCCGACCAGACTTCCGAAGTCCTCAACGTCCTCGGCACGCTCCATCTGCAGCAACAGCACATTCACTCAGCAAAAACTACACATACCCACACGCAGCCAACCACACAAAAATAATAACCTTTACCTGCTCCCTCGCCCGGTCGGAGCGTTCCCTGACAGCCTCCTGACCATGTGCCCCCCACATCCTATCAAAAAGGGCCCCACTGACTGCTTCATAATGGGGTCTTCGGCCTTGAAGATCTCACGCTCAAAGCTCTCGTCTGCCTGGTCGAAAACCTCATAGTGTATGTAGCCCTCGCGGGACAACGCATTCATGGCCCCCTCGCAGGTAACGAGGGAGGCAAAGGATATGAAACCTTCCACGATGGTTGGGAGTACCAGCAACTCCTCCTGCAACCATTCGAGGAAGCGAAGGCCTGCCTCCCGGTCGGGCACTTCGAAGTCAGCAGTACACGCGCCCAGCTCGCGATACGAACTCACGAACTGTGCGAGCGTCCGCTCAAACTCGAAGCGCGTGGATGCCTCGGCCTTATCCATGCGGCCGCGCTGGGCATTGAACCTCGCCTCCCACTCCTCGGCGCGTTGGCTGGCGAGACTTCCCTCCGCCCGCACCACCTTGGCCTCAGCCTGCGCAGCCTGCGCCTCAGCGATGGCCTGGTTCGCCTCCCTCCTCTCTTCTGCCAGCTGGCGCCGAAGGTCTGTCTTCTTGGCCTCCAAGGCGGCCACCTTCTCTGCCAGCCGGCGGCTTTTGCTCTCCGCGCCGACTTCTCCCGGACGGCATCCGCATGCTGTGCCCGAAGTCTCTTGACTTCGGCAGCCATGTCTGCAGTCAGGACGCCAGATGCAACGCGGTCGGCGAAGTCAGCCGCCTGACAAAAACACATGAGACCCAAACCTTCATGGAAACAACAAACATCGAAGTCCAACTCAACTTACTTGACTTAGCTGCTGCGACAGCTGCTGCGACAGTTGCTATGATGCCTCCCTCAGCCGTTGGGACATGGTGCCCGCCACATCCTTAGCGACAGCGGCTGTCAGAATCTCGCCGCTCGCGCAGAAGGCGGCCCATGGGTCCTGCGCGGCCCCCCTCGCCCTTACCTCCGCCGACGGCAAAGCGGTTGCCACCGAAGGCAGGACAACAACCATCTGTCCCTCGCCAGACCCTGTAACGCAACATATCACCGGTCAGAAGGCCCCCCCTCAAAAAAAAACTTATCGACAAAATAGTCCTCCACGCTGATGGTCGTGCCGAAGTCGGTAACACGCTTCCCCGGCGAGGGCAGCTCCCGTCCCTTCGCAGCTTCGACCGGGGGAGACTTGGTCACGCCAGCGGTAGCTGTCTTCGCGCCCGCCGACGGCTTGCTGGACCCAGGCACGGTCGGCTTCGCAGTCGGCACCGGCTGGCTGCTGCCGAAGGCAACAGCCTTCGCGCTCCCCCGCGCTCTCTTCGCCTCACGCCTCGGGTCCGCCATCCTGATGACCGCCCGGCGCTTCTGCGCAGCGTCCTAACGGTCCTTGGTCATCACTGCCGACACAACAGCAGCAATATTCCGTCCGTAAGGGAAAATCTTCAAGCCACGAGCTATACGAGACGTAGACATGTCTTCGCCTTCCACCCAGGGGATTGGAACATTCTTTGGCCATCGACCCCCGGTAACCTCCAGCATTCGCGCCGAAGACTCCCGGAGCTCGGGCGAAGACATCCTTCCCCCGGGGGCCGTGCATGTCCCCATCAATTCCACAGCAAAATTATCAGACACCCCCATTCCTCCCACTATAGCACCTAATTTCCTCTTCTTAGCGGCCGGGGCAGCCTCCTGCGAAGGCCCTTCCATGGTCCCGCCCATCGGTTTCTTCCCACGGCGGTCGGCAGCGTCCACACCGGGATAATCACCGTACGGCAAACGGTTCAGCTCAAAAACCCGGTTCAATCTGTCGTTGGGCCCGCGGATATCCTAGCTTCGTAGGCCCTCGGTCCTCGGCACATAACGCCCCACGATCCTTGCCGCCCCGTCTTCTGCTTCACGCACGAATGTGGCGGGATCTCGGCCACGCAAATCCAGCGCGAAGGCAGGACTTCGCACCAGCTGCCCGCCATGGGAGGGCATCTCGCGAGGGCATACTTCGCCCAACACCCAGCCATGCGCCAAGGGCCACACCCATACCCGACAAATTCCTCAACCAAATCGCGCCTGCTACTCATGTGGGCATCGCAACGAAGGGCCCCTTCATCTTCGTCATCCTCCGCTACCTCAAATTGCGGGTATGCTACATAGTGATGGGAGCACATGACGGCCACGGGGAGCCCTGGGTGGTCTTCGACTGTGCCTTCTGAAACGTAAAACCAGAAATCCCACCAGTTACCCCACTTATTGCGGGCGCAGGGAACCAACTCCACAACCTCCATCGAAGTCTTCCCGGACTTCGACGTGAATGTGCACGATCCAAACTGTGCAATCTCATCTCCAATTTTCCTCTTTTGCAAGTGCAGACAGTAATGTTTTACGAAGACTTCCACTGCGGGCTGGCCACCATACGAAGTCGTCGCCCAGACGTACTTCGCCAGAGCCACCACGACATTCGGCTGGTGGACTTGGACCTCGAACTTCCGCAGGACCTCCGACACGAATCGATGTGCGGGCAGACGAAGCCAGCAATGAAAAAAGCCTAAAAACGACTAACTCGCCTTCTGGCTCGGGGATCTCCTCCGCCCCCGGGACACGCCCCACTCCACCGCCAAAATATCCAAGCTGCTGCATGTCCTGAACACGGACCGAGGAAATCTGCGACACACCAAACTCCACTGTATCACCAGGATGCAACTCCTCCGCCACCATATTGCTCAAAGTATCTTCAGACGATGCGCCGGCCAGCGGTGTATCGGTAGCAGATGAAGAAGAGGACGGCATAGCTACGTACCGACGGCGACGGCGGGCGGTCTGCTTCACGCGGACCAGTTCTCCGACGAGCAGGAGCAAGGAGGGCAAGCGAGCAGACGAACGGTTTCAAAAAGGAGGCTAGGGTTTCGCGGCGCGCAGAAAGAGTACCTGAACCACGTCGTCTCGCCCCCCTTTTTATATACACAGGACGCGACGCTTCGGGAAACCCGCAGTCCAACAGTACCGCGTCCATCAATGGTCACATCAAAAAACCCGTGGAACCACTTCGAGCGAGGGCAGCGTCTCCACCATCTAGCGACGTCTTCGGCACCAGATGACTCAGTCGAACTGATCCCTCGGAGGGCAAATGTTGGGGCGAAGGCGAAGACACTACCCCTCGCTCGAAGCCTTCGTCAGTCTCGCTACATCAACCCCTCGCTCGAAGCCTTCGCCAGTCTCGCTGCCTCAACGGAGGCAAAACGACTGGTAGCTCCCACCCTTCGTCGAACACGTTGCAAGGCGAAGGCCCACGACGAGGTCGCCCCGCCCCGCGTCCTCGTCGAACACGAAGGCCCATGTGGAATTCGGCCCATTGTAACAGGCTCCGCGCGGCCGGTTGTATTACGGGCCCGATTTGTAAACGCTTTTATGTAATGACGGTCTGTAACCCCGCTTTATGGGAATATTCCGGGAATGACCTAGGCGCTTGAGGGCACATGTGTCCTTAAACCGAGATGCTGGGCGCTCAGGCGCATATAAATACCCCCGTACAGTGCCCTTGAGGGGCTAGATTAACAAGAGCAATTGTTGCCTCCAATCAAACCGTGTTCCCACCTCACTCAACCCCTTGTTGGAAACAACCGGTCCAGGAACGCGAGTTCCAACAGCAATCATTTCCCAAACTTCCGGTCTTTATTCCTTAGAGGCAGTATAGTCTTCCACACCAGGTCCTCTACTTGAAATGACTTTGCTTTGACCTTCTTGTTGTAGGCCCTGGCTACCATGATCTTGTCCTTTTCTATTGCTCCCAAAGCTATCATCCTCTTGTCGGTCACCTCATCAATATTATCCATCATTGAATTATAATAATCAATGATGGTTAGATCATTTTGTCTGGCGAACCTGACAGCATTCAAACTTATTTCCACATGCAACACTTCTTCTTGCCCACAGACCAGCTCAAAAGGAGATACTTTAGTAGCACTATGTTTAGATATTCTGTGAGCCCATAAAGCTTCGGACAAAATCTTATGCCAATGTTTAGGATTATCGGATATCTTCTTTTTTATCAAGTTAATTAATGTCCTATTACTAGACTCGGTCTGTCCATTGGCCTGAGCATAATATGGAGATGAATTAAGCAACTTAATTCTATATAATTTAGCAAATTCACGTACTTCTTTTGACATAAAAGAAGTTCCTTGACCTGTAGTTAAAGTTTGGGGAATGCCGAATCTATGAATGATATGCTCAGTTATGAACTCAATTACCTCCTTGTGTGTCATGTTCTTCAGAGCAACGGCTTCAGTCCATTTGGTAAAGTAATCAGTGGCAACTAACACGAACCGATGCCCTTTTGATGATGAAGGATGAATTTCTCCTATAAAGTCTAATCCCCATCCTCTGAAAGGCCAAGGCTTGATGATAGGATGTAATTCGGCTGCAGGGACCAACTGTAGGTCGCCGAATTTTTGACACATTTGGCATTCTTTGTAGTACTTGAAACAATCAGCTATCATGTTAGGCCAATAAAAACCAGACCTTCGCAACAACCACTTCATCTTTGGAGCCGATTGATGGGTACCGCAAATTCCTTCATGTACTTCGGCCATGGCTAATATAGCATCATCTGGGCCCAAGCATTAAGTACGACGTCGTTGACTGTTCAGTGGTAGAGTTCATCACTCATTAAAACATACTTGAAAGTTGTACGTCGAATGTTCTTATCTGTCCTGATATTGGGATTTCGTAAATAATTAGTTATGGGTGTCCTCCAATCACTTGCATCGGCTTTATTATCAGCCGAATCAATTAGGAGAACTTCCCTGGTAACTCCGGACAGTCCAGAGTCTCTACTCGGACGGTCCGCGACCTGGGGAATTGGCCCTGCACCAGTTATCAGATTTTCAGTGTTGTGAAATCTCCCTCGCTTTATCCGATAACCTGATGCATCTTGTGCCAATTTGTTAGCTCTATGATTCTCAACTCTAGAGATATGTCGAATATTGAATTCGTCAAAAGAATGAATTATGTCTTAATATTTTTCAAGGTAACTATTTAGAGTGCCATCAAAACATTTATATTCTTCTAACACCTGTTGGACGACCAGCTGAGAATCACCAAATGCCTTCACATGTTTTACTCCCATACAATTTAAAAGTTCCAAGCCGAACAAAAGGGCCTCATATTTGGCTTGATTGTTAGTGCAATAAGTTTTCAATCGGCTAGAGAAGTCGAAGGAGACATCACTTGGTAAAACAAGTACTATGCCAATTTCTTGCCCTTCATTGCAAACCGATCCATCAAAATATAAAGTCCAAGGAGTAATAGTGAGGTATGACATGTCTAGTTTATGAGTATTAGTAATTCGATGTTCTACAATAAAATCCACTACGACCTGGCCTCTCATAGATTTCAATGGTCCATAGGCCAAGTCATATTCTATGACTGCATAAGCCCACTTACCAATTCAACCACTCATAATTAGGTTATGCAACATGTACTTGATCACATCGGCTTGACCAGAAACAGTGCAATGACTAGACAGTAAATACCATCTACACTTGGTGCATGCATAAAACAAGCATAAGCATAACTTCTCAATAAAAGTGTACCTCGTTTCAGCATCCACCAACCTCCGACTTAGATATGTCACCACATGCTCCTTTCCTTCAGTTTCTTGTATTAGAACAGCCCCAATGACTTTATCTTCAGCTGCAATATATAATCGGAATGGTACTCCTGCTCGTGGTGCTTTTAATATGGGAGCCAAAGACAAGTATTTTTTAATGAGATCAAATGCTTCCTGCTGCTCTGCCCCCCAAGCAAATTCGGCATCATTCTTAAGCCGAAGGATAGGGGTGAAGGCATCAATCTTCCCGGCTAGGTTAGAAATAAACCTTCGTAAATAATTCACCTTGCTGAGAAACTTCTGCACTTCGACCTTACAGGTCGGAGGTCCCACATTCCGAATAGACTTGATTCGGTCAGGATCTATCTCTATACCATATTCATGGATGACAAATCCTAAAAACTTACCAGCCGACACTCCAAAATCACATTTACGTGGGCTCATTTTCAAACCATATCGACGCATTTTATCAAAGGCTTTGCGCAAATCAGCTACATGAGAACTAAACTCAGCCGATTTGACTACAATATCATCAATATAGACTTCCACAGTGTTTCCCAACAACTCATGGAAGATCAAATTTATAGCCCTCTAATAAGTAGCACCAACATTTTTCAGACCAAATGTCATGACAACCCATTCAAATAAACCAATGAAGCCTGGACATATAAAGGCCATTTTAGACGCATCTTCTTCGGCCATAAAAATCTGATTATATTCGTCATTACCATCAAGAAAGCTAATAATTCTATTCCCTGATGCATTATTGATTAATGTGTCGGCTATGGGCATGGGATACTCATCTTTAGGAGTTGCTCTATTTAAATTGCGAAAATCAATGCATACTCTAAGCTTACCTGACTCCTTCTTCTCCACCGGCACAATATTGGAGACCCATTCTACGTATCTGCCAGGTCTAACAAAATCAGCTTCTAGCAGTCGGTGGATTTCGTCCTTGATTCGTGGGAGAAGATCTGGACGAAATGTTCTAGCTCTCTGCTTGAAAGGTCTGAAACTGGACTTAATGGGCAACCGATGCTCTATGATCTCTCGACTTAATCCTGGCATCTCAGTGTAATTCCAAGCAAAGCAATCTGAATATTCCTTCAATAGACCGATCATCTCATTTCTAGGATCGGTCTCCAGGGTTTTGTTTACAAAAGTCGACCTTGGAGTTTTACCATCTCCTATGTCAATCTCCTCCAAAGGATCGGCCGATGTAAACCCCTGTCCTAGTTTATCAAGATCTCTGAATTCCTCTATCATGTCCCCCACAGAGGAATCAGATGATCTTTGTGTGATAGCGGACTCTCCGGTCTCGGGGGCCGGATTATCCGTAATACTGTCTTTACGCTGTGGTAGATGTTCGGTCTTAAAGTCCGAACCGTTTTGTGAAAGACCAGACCATCCGGCCTTAGAAGCCGAACTGTCCGTGACCAAGGACTCATGAATTTTATGTGTAATCATCATTTAAACTTTATTTAGGATTTAGCCGATTCTCCATCGGCTCTAGCATTACAGGAATGAAACCCTTCTTATCTATACTTATAAACTGATAATCAGAAAAATCTACTCCTGTGAGACATGTAGCAGTCTCATAAGTCCAGAGTACAGGGGCATCGGCCACAACGATACAGGCCGATACATCAGCATGTACTTGTTCTATATCATCGCCTACCCATTGTATTAACATTTGATGTAATGTAGAAGGTATACATTGGTTGGCATGAATCCAATCTCTGCCTAGGATTAGCCTATAATTTCCTTCTAAATCAGCGACGAAGAATGCAGCAGCAAGGGTCTTAGTCCCGATGGTTAATTCAACGGATGTGACTCCCCTGGCTTTGATCGAACTATCAGTTCCAACACCGCTGAGGGTCATGTTGGTCTTGGCAAGTTCGTCATCTTGTTTACCTAATTTTCTATACAATGAATAAGGCATTAGATTTACAGTCGCCCCTCCATCTACCAATATTTTAGCAATCGGTATTCCATCAATGTGACCGCGCACGAAGAGCGGTTTTAAATGATTTACCAATTTCTTTGGTTTAGTAAAGGCGGCTTCTTTAGGACCAAAATCAAACTGGGCAACAACAGGTTCATCGTCGTCGACAATAGTACAATCGGCAGAAAATGTAATAACATTTACATCCATACCTGGGCGCTCTGGAGAAGCTTCATAGTCGATCAGGTCTTCTCCCAGTAGGTCGTCCTCCTCCATTGGTGTTGGCACATTGTCGGAGGCGTCCTGGTGTGGTGCGGACGGTCCGGACTCAGGGGTCAGACGATCAATGCCTGGTGCAGATTGTCCGGCCATGTTAGCCAGGCTATCTGCCATACCGCAGGGTGCTGCACAAGTGTTGTTTTATTTTCTATTTTTGTGGCCGTTTACTTTTCCTCAATGGTCTTTGGTCTCCATTTCTTTTGTGGTGGAGGGTACTATGGATGTGTGTCATTGAATATCTTTTCCGCCTCCTTTTCTTGGCTCTCTTTTGCTCTTAGGCGCTGAAAGGGAAATAGGGTCAAACTTTTTCCTAAATGATTTTGGTGGTTGAAATGTCCAACACAAATAACTGGACTAACTAGTTTGCTCTAGTTGATCATTTCACAGGTGCATAAGTTCATCTACAACTATTCTAAATCGATTGTCCGGAATACCATAGATTATTCCGGACAGGAGAAGCTTTTTGGAAAAATAGACTAAGCACGGACCGTCCGGGCCCTTGCGGCGGACCGTCCGCGACACCAAGGTGACCCTCGGACAGGAACACTGCATAAAAGCAAGTCTACACTACGGACCGTCCGATGGAAAAGCAAGCACCGTCCGAGACCAAGCGCGGACCGTCCGGTCAGCGCAGAATCGAAAAGCCCGAAGGTAACAAGTTGAGCAAAAGAAATTATAGAGCTGGCACGGACCGTCCAGGACCAAGGGCGGACCGTCCGCATGGTGTCACCGAGGCAGATAGCCGTTGATCTAGCGGTTGATCTGTCAGAAGTATCCGTTGAAGATGTCAGAATCGACCGTTGGAGGATCGCAGACCGTCCGGGCCCTAGTCGTGGACCGTCCGCCAGTGCAATTTCTGGCAGATGCGCCCCAACGGCTATATGGGTGGTTGAGGGCTATAAAAGCCACCCCAACTAGCCCATTCACAGGATTGATTGATCCATTTCATACACAAGAGTTGAGTATTCACTCCTATCTACTAGAGCAACACTTCTATACACATCAAAGCCTCACAAGTGCCACAAAAGAAAGATCAAGCAAGAAAGAGCTACTCGTGTGCGTTTAGTGATAGTGCCTTGTGAGAATTATTGAGAGAAAGTGTGTGCTACCTCTTGTGATCATTTGAGCGTGGAGTTTTGACTCCCATTCATTGTAAAGCTAGCAAGAGCCCCTTATCTTTGTGGTTGGCCTTGCGGAGACTTCGGTCTCTTGTTGACAAAGAAGAAGAAGAGCTCGCCGGTCTTGGTGATAGGTGGACAGAGGGAAATGGTTGAAAAAGATCCGTCCTTAGCGGACTCCTCAACGGGGACTAGGCCTTCGAGGGCCGAACCTCGGTAAAACAAATCACCCGTGTCTCTTGTGTTTATTGTTTGTGGTTTGTTTGTTCTCTCCCTCTCTAAGTTCTCTTGCACTAGTTGTTGCTAATATTATTTTGTGTTGCTTCAAGTTAAATTCTCATTTAAAGAAGCAACGCCTTGCAAGAAAGAACTTGTGTTATCTCTCCTTCTTTATCTAAGTCCTCTTGCTCTATACTCCATAAACTTATTAGTTGTATTGATTTGCTAATTCCGCATTCTTTGAAAGCAACACTCTTTACAAGCAAAGGACATAGTTTTACACTCCGATAATTGTGCATCTTGTTCTAACCACCAATCAAGGGATCTAGTTTGGATTTATAATTATAATTTTCAGGTTTCGCCTATTCACCTCCCTCTAGGCAACTTTCAATTGGTATCGGAGCTAGGCACTTCATATTGAGTCTAACAACTCAAAGTGATGGCTCGTAAAGGATCCCAAAAGAACAAGAAGACACCTCCGAAGGAAAACAATGAGGTAACTCTTGAGATATTACTTTCCGATTGTTCTAATTATGATTCATGGTCTACCAGGGTAATAAATGCTTTTAGAACCATAGATCCACAATTAGAACAAATTATAGACAAGAGTATCATAACCTCTAGTTATAATAGAAAAAATATTTTCGAGGAAGATCACAGATGTATTCGCTTAAACTACCTAGCTTATGACATATTAAGTAAATCTCTTAGCAAAGAAGATTATCGTGCCTTCATAATGAATTATAATGAATCTATTCATGATGCGCATGATATTTGGACTAGAATTAAAAATAAATTTGATGAGTCCAAACATGATGGTTCATTTTGTGCTTCTACTTCCTTTGGCCCTTGTGAAACTAACCCTTTGAAGGAAGAAGAAGAAAGTGAACATTGGAGACCAAACGATGAATCCACCTCTCCAAAAGGTTTGTCTTCCCATTTCGATTCCCACATATGTTGTGTGGCTAATGAAAATGATAGCGGAAGCACAAATGAGGATGAGGAGGATGAAAGAAGCTTCATGCAACTCTACGCTCGTCTAAGCCTAGAAGATAAGGCGGTCATGCTCAAACTTCTAAAAAGAGCGAGAGAGGAAAGCAAAGCTCGTCAAATGCTAGAAGATATTCTCTCAATAAAAATGCTAAGCTTTGACGAGTTGACTAAAGAACATGAGGAGATAAAGTGCTCTCATGTTGATTTGGTCCAAAGGTATGAAACTATTTCAATTGAGCAAGATAACTCTTTATATTGTATCGCTCAATTAGTAAATAGGAATGCCTTGCTTAAGGACCAAGTAGAAACGCTAAAAGTTGAAAATCTAGCTTTTCAAGATAAACATGATATACTTCTATATTCTCATGAAACTCTTATGGATGATCATATCATGTTAAACATTGCTCATGAGGTTGTGATAGAAAACTTAAAATCCCAACAACCTCACTCATGCACAAGTATTCAATTTAAAACTATATTACCATGTGCTAATGCTTGTTGTTCATTGTCACACCCGGTTTTTAGAAGGTAAACCGAATGCGAACCATGTACATGCCAGGATCAGTTATTCACGTACACAACAGTTACATAACATGGACATCATCACACAGTGCTCAAATAGTATTAAAAGGGAAATAATAGTCGATTACATCATACGTCTGAGACGTCCATATAGTTCTTACAATAAATCAAAGTGCGGAAAAGAAACGTAGATAACGCGGCCTTCACAGGCAGCCGACTGGGGGTTGCCGCTAACCCACACCTAGAACTCGTCGTAGTTTTGAAACTCCTGGAAGTCTCCTTCCACAGCTTCATCTTCTCCTGAGCAGTGGTTGCAATGCTGACAACCTGGGGGGGTTTGGTGTGTAGAGCAAGGGTGAGTACACATCAACATACTCAGCAAGCATCCCGTTTGGCTGTAGTGGACTAGCTTTATGTGGGGATAAGTCAAGCAGTTGCTTTTAGTTGGTCAGGTCATTACTTACTAGTAGAAAGCCAGGTTTTAACATTAACCCAAGTTATTAGCCCAATGTATCCTTTCCAAACGGAAAGAATACCACTTTCCAGCACCATAATCATAATCAGAATCATCAATCTCATTGCCACCTGTACCAAAATATCTCTGATCAAGTATCACTAATCTCTGGAGCTCCCTTGGCCGCTCATAACCGTGAGCACGGCTGATATATCAGTTTCATAACACTCTGCAGAGGTTGCGCACTTTACCCATAAGCCGTGATTCCCTCTCTAGCCCGGGCTTGCAAGACCCTTATTCACTCCCAAGGTGAATGGCTAGGGATTCACTACGAAGCCTTTACAAAGATTCCCCGGGGCTGTAGCCACCCGTTAGGTTTCCTAAATGTACCGCACTCCTCCCCAAGGGACAAATCAACCTTGGCAGAGCGAGCCGCATACACCGAGCCCCATTGACGGCACAACGGCTAAGCGAACTACACCCCGGTTCCTCAAATTATTCAGCTAAGGGCGTCCCATTCCACCCTCATGGTTGCACTGTTTTCCCGGGCGGTCATCCATTGAACAGGTCCTTACGGAGAGGCACTCGAGAAACCGCTCGAGTCCCCTTGAAGGTCACAAATATAATCATAAATAAGAAGGGGAAAACAGCGTATCATAGATAATCACATCATGTTCATTGATTAGAGTTGAGCAATAGCATCAGACTAAGCAGTAATAATCCGACCCAAATAGGTAAACAAGGACATGGATAACAAAAACTAGTCAATCCTTGAGTATAAATGTGTAATGCGGGAGGTGAATTAAAGAATGAATAGGACAGAGATAGGTCAAAGGACACTTGCCTCCACCAACCGACTGCTGCTCAGGGGCTTCTCCTGCGAATTCCTCGGGCTCTTCGACCGGATCGTTCTCTATGCGATTGCAAGCATACATACATCCACATATTTAATACAAAAGAACAGTACACCATACCAGGGAACAAGTAAAGTGAATATGCATCAAGTATGACATTCCATATCGCATTCATTATGATTAGAAAGAAACGGGAAAGGGTCTCGCAGGGGGTTAAAGCTTATGCACTAATGATTAGTTACAACTGGTTCTTAACAAAAGAATTCTGTTATATACACTAATGGAAACCTAGTCATTTTAAGTTGATCAACATTGCACTAGATAAACAATTAACTAAATGAATCAACTAGCGCAACGAAATTCTAAATTAAGCTTCCTATTTCAATAACATGAACAATGATTAGCCTACCTAAAATAAAATAACTATGATAACAGAAAGTAAAACAAAATAAATAAAATAATATAAAAAAAATAAAAATAAAAATAAAAAAGGGGGGGCGGTTGAACCGGCCCGGGGGGCGGTTGAACCGGCGGCTGGGCCGGCCGAGCAGGGGCGGCCGAGCGCGGGGGGGGGGGGGGGGGGGGGCGGCTGAGTCGAGGCGGTTGAACCGGCCCGGGGGGCGGTTGAACCGGCGGCTGGGTCGGCGGGCGCGCAGGGGCGGGGGCGCGGCCAGCGGCCAGGGCGCGGCCAGGGCGCGGCTGGGGGCGCGGCCGAGGCGCGGCCGGGGCCGGCTGGGGCGCGGCCGGGCGCGGCCAGGGCGCGGCTGGGGCCGGCTGGGGCGCTGCCGGGGGCGGGCGGTTGGGGGCGCGCCATGGCCGGGCAGGGCGGCCGAGCAGGGGGGCGGCCGGGGCGGGCGGTTGGGGGCGCGCCATGGCCGGACGGGGAGGGGGAGAGGAGGGGAGAGGGAGGGGAGAGGGGAGAGGGAGGGGAGAGCCTCACCGGAGACGGGGACGGGGCGGCCGAGCGGCGGGGGCGCAGGGCGGCCGAGCTTGGCAGGGGCGGCGGCGGCTAGGGCAGGGGAGGGAATGGGAGAAAGGGGAGGGAGAGAGAGGGAGTTGGGGGGAAAAAGGGAGGGGGGGCGGCTAGGCCGACTAAGGCCCAAGAGGGGGGGCGCGCGAGGGCGGCTGGGCCGGCCAGGGGCGGCTGGGCCGGCCAGGGGGCCCACGGCGCGGGAGAGAGAAAAGGGAGGAGGGAGAGAGAAAGAAAGAAAAAGAAAAAGAAAAAGGTTATCTCCCTTTCGAAATTCGTTTTTCCTAGATGAATGCATCCACGTTCTCAATCAATCCAAAAGAATGCATGGTTCGGCATGGTGCATCAAACAACATAAAGTATTTAGGGTTTTCTTTACACGGGAATTCCAAACCGAATCCCGCTAACTTTGGAAAAGGTCAAGGTCTAGCGAGGGGAAAAAGAAAAAGAAAAGGTAACGCCCGAATTTGGCGAGTGGAGAAAAGAAAAAAAATTCAACTGCAAAATTCGGGGCGTTACAAACCTATCCCCCTTAAAAGAATCTCGCCCTCGAGATTCAGGGCTGGCTAGCAAAGAGCTCTGGGTACTTAGCCATCAAATCATCTTCACGCTCCCAGGTTGCTTCTTCCTCAGAGTGGTGATTCCATCTGACTTTGCACATTCTGATGGTCTTCCTTCGAGTGACTCTATCTGCAACCTCAAGGATCTGAGCTGGCTTCTCAACATAGGTCAAGTCCTCCTGGACTTCCAGACCTTCCACTGGCAACTGCTCTTCTGGCACACGCAAGCACTTCTTCAACTGAGACACATGAAAGACATCATGCACAGCTGACAAATTCTCTGGCAGACTGAGCTGATAGGCCACTTCTCCACGCTTTGAGAGGATCTGGTACGGACCAATGTAGCGGGGTGCTAGCTTGCCCTTCACTCCGAACCTTCTGACTCCTCTGATCGGTGACACTTTCAGATAGACAAAGTCTCCGACTTCGAAACTCAGCTCTCTTCTTCTTGTGTCTGCATAGCTTTGCTGCCTTGATTGCGCTATCTTCAGATTCTCTCGGACCATCTTGATGTTCTCTTCGGCTTCAAGCAGAATGTCTGGCCCAAACACTTGCTTTTCTCCAGGCTGATCCCATTGCAACGGAGTTCTGCAACTCCTTCCATAGAGCGCCTGAAACGGTGACATCTTCAAACTAGCCTGATAACTGTTGTTATAGGAAAACTCTGCATAAGGCAATCGCTTGTCCCATCCGGACTGATCTTGCAGTGCACAGGCTCTCAACATGTCTTCAAGAATTTGATTGGTTCTTTCGGTCTGGCCATCTGTCTGCGGATGATAAGCTGAACTGAAATTCAGATGTGTGCCCAAAGCTTCATGCAACTGCTGCCAGAAATGAGAGGTGAACTGCGTTCCTCTGTCTGACACTATCTTCTTTGGCACACCATGAAGACAAACGATCCGAGACATATACAACTCTGCCAGAACTGCACTGTTGTAGCTGGTCTTGACAGGTATGAAGTGGGCTGACTTGGTCAAACGGTCCACTACTACCCAAATAGAATCGTAGCCGGCTCGAGTGCGAGGCAATCCGACTATGAAATCCATACCGATTTCATCCCATTTCCACTGAGGGATCTGCAATGGTTGCAACAATCCAGCTGGTCTCTGGTGTTCGGCCTTGATCCGCCGACAACTATCGCACATAGCCACATGCTCTGCGATTTCCCTCTTCATTCCGTACCACCAGAATTTCTTCTTCAGATCCTGATACATCTTCTCACTGCCAGGGTGAATCGAATAGGCTGTCTCATGAGCTTCCTTGAGAATCAACTCCCGAATAGACTGGACATTGGGAACACACAAGCGGTCTTTGAACCATACCACGCCTTCTGCATCTTCTCGAAAATCTTTGCCTCTGCCATCTAGAATCAGTCGCCGAATCTCACTGATCTTTTCATCATTCTTCTGCGCTTCTTTGATTTCTCGCTCCAAGGTAGGTTCCAACTCAACTGGTCAAACAGATCTTCTATTCTGGGCAAGGGATACTTGTTCTTGATCGTGACTTCATTCAAAGCTCGATAATCGATACACATCCTCTTGGTGCCATCTTTCTTCTCCACAAACAAGACAGGGGCGGCCCAAGGCGAGGTGCTTGGCCGGATGTAACATTTCTCTGACAGCTCATCAATCTGCTTCTTAAGCTCAACCAACTCTGGTCCGGATATTCTGTAAGCTCTCTTAAAGATAGGGGCGGTTCCAGGAAGAAGCTCTATGGCGAATTCAACTTTCCGCTCTGGTGGCATACCCGGTAAGTCCTTTGGAAACACATCTGGGAATTCAGACACAACCTTGATACTCTCAATTGGGTCTGCTTCACTGCTATCGACAGCCATCTGATAACAACTTCCTTTCTTCAGATCAGGCGGGACTAACTCGGTCACCACTTCCTCTCCTAGTGGGGACACCAACTTGATTGTCCTTTTATCACAACTGATAACTGCCTGATACTTATCTAGCCAATTCATCCCTAGGATGACATCTATTCCCTGAGTACCCATTACTATAAGGTTAGCGGGAAACGCTATCCCCCTTATTTCCACACTTACATTCAAACATATGCTATCAGCTCGAATTCTACCACCGGCTGAGTCAATTTGAATGGGGGTTGACATGGTAGTAATTGGAAGATTATGTGCTTCTACCCATGATGCAGTAATGAAAGAATGTGTTGCTCCAGTATCAAATAACACTTCTGCAATATGGGAATCGACTGGGAACATACCTACTGTCATGCCGGGGGTCTCCTGAACTGCTTCAGCCTCCAAGTGGTTCAGTCTTCCATGATTATAGCGCTGCTGAGGGCGGTTGCCTGCTCCAGACTGAGACACATTCTGCTTTGCTGGGGCATTGGGGCCTGACTGCTGCTGGGCTGCCTTCTTCGGACATTGCATCACCCAATGGCCTTGCTCTCCACAGTGGAAACATGCTCTGTTTCCAACCTGAGCTGGTGCTGCCTGACTGTTCTGCTGGTTTGCTGGGGCAGGAAGACGAGGTGTATGCTGATTCTGCCTCTGAAACTGACCTCCTGATTGATTGCTCTGACGATTCTGGTACTGATGCTGAGGATACTGCCTTTGGAACTGCTGATACTGCTGACGCTGCTGATGCTGCTGAGGTGGACGCTGGTTCTGCCTGAACTACTGAGGTTGATTGCCTGAGAAACGAGGGCGGCTGCTGCTTCCAGGCTGGGGTCCACTGATCTTGCGCTTACGATCCTCCATCTCCTTACGCTTCCTTTCTGTCATGATTGCTCTGTCAATCAGGTGCTGGAATGTCGGGAAGGTGTGATTCATCAACTGATACTGCAGGGGGTCGACCAAGCCTCTCAGAAAACGGTACTGTCGCTTGGCGTCAGTGTTGACATCTTCGGGAGCGTAGCGATACAATTGCAGAAACCTGTCTCGATACTCACTGACAGATGATGACCCTTGCTTAAGGGCCAGGAACTCCTCCTTCTTCACTGTCATCAGACCTGCAGGCACATGGTACTGACGAAAGCTACCTCTGAACTCTTCCCAGGTGATGGCATCAGGGTTGGCATGGGTGGCGAGGTAAGACTCCCACCATGATTGGGCTGCTCCTCTCAACAGACGGGGACCATACAAGACTTTCTCCCTGTCATCACACTGAGCGGTATGCAACTCCCGCTCCACGGTGCGCAGCCAATCTTCAGCATCCATGGGGTCAGAAGAGTGAGCGAATGTTGGGGGATGACCTCTCATGAATTCAGCACGCTTGTCTCTGGGCATCTGGGGCATCTGAGGCTGGGGTGGTGCTTGCTGCTGTTGCTGCTGAATGGCGGCCAGAGTCTGACCGATGGCCTGAACTGCCTGAGTTTGCATCAGAAACATCTGCTCGATCGACATCGGGGGCGGGGGCGGCAGCTGCTGTTGCTGGGGCGCCTCATCCTGCGGAGCGGCTTGCTCCTGCTGAGCACGCCTTCCTCCTCTGCGCCTGTTCTCTGACATCTGCAGAATGCGACCACACATCAGAACTGATCTGGCAAATCTTGCAGCATGAGAAAAGAGTATAGAATTCTCCAACAGCACTGAACAGATGAGCATCTTCACTGATCTCCAACACAGACCACACAGCTTCTCAGATAAAGAGGAAAGTAGAATAAAGGGTTTCCCAACTATATAACTAACTCTATTAACATAATAGGTAAGCCAAAATGCAGGGGATACCCACACTCTGGTGACAATCATTACAAAGATCCAAACCAAACATAGTTCATCATGACAAACATAAATGCACAGGATATAGCAAACTACCCTGTCTAACTAAGACTAACTAAGACCGAGATTAACGCTAAGACTGAAGCTTCTATGTATATATATTTCGTATTAATTACAAGATCCAACTCTAACGAGCTATGGTTCTAGATTTATCTTGGTCTTGCAGTCGGGATTGCCATAAGACTGGTGTCCACGCCGAGGTGAGCGGTACGGGTGCTGAGTCCCAACGGGGGCGGGGGAACCATCATCCAAGTGACGACGCTCCGCGCGCTCAGCCCGCAGCAGGGCGATCTCAGCACGAGCCCTACTCAGCTCGTCTAATGCATGGTCCAGCTCCGTGTTTAGCACGGCGGCTAGGTTGACTGTGCTGCTCAACCTAGGATTGTCCTCACCAGCAGGTGAAACAATCACGCCTCCTGTGCTGCCAGATGGACGGCGGGGGTAATACTTCAGGTTGAGGCCGTCAGCTACCCCACCGAACACCGAGCAGTAGTGCGAAAGCGCACGCCGTGCAGCATCCTGCATGGCTGCCTCAGCTGAGTCCCGCTCAGAGATAGAATAGTGCTCTGAGCAAGCCTCCGCGCCCTGGAGACTGTTCTCCGGACGGCGCACCAAGCAGGTCGCCTCCCAGCGGTCCGGGTAGACCCCGCGACTATGCTGGTAGGCCACACAGCGATACTCGATGGACCAAGTACGCCGGTCAAGTGCCCGACGTAGCAGGGTGTCGAGCGCGTCGTGGAAGTGACACCCGCGAGCAGCGTCGCGAGTGATGGGTCGAGCAACCCATCCTTCCGGCTCATGGTCAGCAGAGAAGTCGATGTCGCGGCTCAAGCTATCGTCGCCACCTCCGTCGTCTGGGTCTCCTCCAGCAGCTACTCCAGAAGCTGGGACGCCCAGTGGTGGTGCAGGGGGCGCCTCCAGGGGAAGCACAGGAGAGCAGCTCCTCACAGACTCTATCTCCTGCTGGAGCAAGAAAGAAGAGCCCTGCTGCTCCTGACGTCGACGTTCCTGCTCCTCATGTAGGCGGTGGTGCAGTCTCTCCAAGTGGCTGGACTGTCCGGCCACGGGACGGCGAAGCGGACGCTCAGCAAGGCGGGAGGGTAAGAAGGGGATGACGGACTTTCGTGCAGTGTGTCTAAGACGAGCCATCTACAAAAGACATCGCAAGCAAAAGGGTGAGAACAGAATTAATATGACCAGCAAGTAATGAATCATAAATAAATGAAGGATCAGAATAAAACATAATTTTCAGCAAGGTATAATATATAGTAGAACATAGGTTCGGTCGGTATGACCAACTTTTGAAGGGATATCAAAGTCAAGGCAGTGACAGAGGTCTATAATCCTTAGAACGACCATTCTACTCTAGGTTAGCGGTCCTACAGTCAGCACGGCTCTGATACCACTTATGTCACACCCGGTTTTTAGAAGGTAAATCGAATGCGAACCATGTACGTGCCAGGATCAGTTATTCACGTACACAGCAGTTACATAACATGGACATCATCACACAGTGCTCAAATAGTATTAAAAGGGAAATAATAGTCGATTACATCATACGTCTGAGACGTCCATATAGTTCTTACAATAAATCAAAGTGCGGAAAAGAAACGTAGATAACGCGGCCTTCATAGGCAGCCGACTGGGGGTTGCCGCTAACCCACACCTAGAACTCGTCGTAGTCTTGAAACTCCTGGAAGTCTCCTTCCACAGCTTCATCTTCTCCTGAGCAGTGGTTGCAATGCTGACAACCTGGGGGGGTTTGGTGTGTAGAGCAAGGGTGAGTACACATCAACATACTCAGCAAGCATCCCGTTTGGCTGTAGTGGACTAGCTTTATGTGGGGATAAGTCAAGCAGTTTCTTTTAGTTGGTCAGGTCATTACTTACTAGTAGAAAGCCAGGTTTTAACATTAACCCAAGTTATTAGCCCAATGTATCCTTTCCAAACGGAAAGAATACCACTTTCCAGCACCATAATCATAATCAGAATCATCAATCTCATTGCCACCTGTACCAAAATATCTCTGATCAAGTATCACTAATCTCTGGAGCTCCCTTGGCCGCTCATAACCGTGAGCACGGCTGATATATCAGTTTCATAACACTCTGCAGAGGTTGCGCACTTTACCCATAAGCCGTGATTCCCTCTCTAGCCCGGGCTTGCAAGACCCTTATTCACTCCCAAGGTGAATGGCTAGGGATTCACTACGAAGCCTTTACAAAGATTCCCCGGGGCTGTAGCCACCCGTTAGGTTTCCTAAATGTACCGCACTCCTCCCCAAGGGACAAATCAACCTTGGCAGAGCGAGCCGCATACACCGAGCCCCATTGACGGCACAACGGCTAAGCGAACTACACCCCGGTTCCTCAAATTATTCAGCTAAGGGCGTCCCATTCCACCCTCATGGTTGCACTGTTTTCCCGGGCGGTCATCCATTGAACAGGTCCTTATGGAGAGGCACTCGAGAAACCGCTCGAGTCCCCTTGAAGGTCACAAATATAATCATAAATAAGAAGGGGAAAACAGCGTATCATAGATAATCACATCATGTTCATTGATTAGAGTTGAGCAATAGCATCAGACTAAGCAGTAATAATCCGACCCAAATAGGTAAACAAGGACATGGATAACAAAAACTAGTCAATCCTTGAGTATAAATGTGTAATGCGGGAGGTGAATTAAAGAATGAATAGGACAGAGATAGGTCAAAGGACACTTGCCTCCACCAACCGACTGCTGCTCAGGGGCTTCTCCTGCGAATTCCTCGGGCTCTTCGACCGGATCGTTCTCTATGCGATTGCAAGCATACATACATCCACATATTTAATACAAAAGAACAGTACACCATACCAGGGAACAAGTAAAGTGAATATGCATCAAGTATGACATTCCATATCGCATTCATTATGATTAGAAAGAAACGGGAAAGGGTCTCGCAGGGGGTTAAAGCTTATGCACTAATGATTAGTTACAACTGGTTCTTAACAAAAGAATTCTGTTATATACATTAATGGAAACCTAGTCATTTTAAGTTGATCAACATTGCACTAGATAAACAATTAACTAAATGAATCAACTAGCGCAACGAAATTCTAAATTAAGCTTCCTATTTCAATAACATGAACAATGATTAGCCTACCTAAAATAAAATAACTATGATAACAGAAAGTAAAACAAAATAAATAAAATAATATAAAAAAATAAAAATAAAAATAAAAAAGGGGGGGCAGTTGAACCGGCCCGGGGGGCGGTTGAACCGGCGGCTGGGCCGGCCGAGCAGGGGCGGCCGAGCGCGGGGGGGGGGGCGGCTGAGCCGAGGCGGTTGAACCGGCCCGGGGGGCGGTTGAACCGGCGGCTAGGCCGGCGGGCGCGCAGGGGCGGGGGCGCGGCCAGGCGGGCGGCCAGGGCGCGGCCAGCGACCAGGGCGCGGCCAGGGCGCGGCCAGGGCGCGACCGGGGCACGGCCGGGGCCGGCTGGGGCGCGGCCGGGCGCGGCCAGGGCGCGGCTGGGGCCGGCTGGGGCGCGGCCGGGGGCGGGCGGTTGGGGGCGCGCCATGGCCGGGCAGGGCGGCCGAGCAGGGGGGCGGCCGGGGCGGGCGGTTGGGGGCGCGCCATGGCAGGACGGGGAGGGGGAGAGGAGGGGAGAGGGGAGAGGGAGGGGAGGGCCTCACCGGAGACGGGGACGGGGCGGCCGAGCGGCGGGGGCGCGGGGCGGCCGAGCTTGGTAGGGGCGGCGGCGGCTAGGGCAGGGGAGGGAATGGGAGAAAGGGGAGGGAGAGAGAGGGAGTTGGGGGGAAAAAGGGAGGGGGGGCGGCTGGGCCGACTAAGGCCCAAGAGGGGGGGCGCGCGGGGGCGGCTGGGCCGGCCAGGGGGCCCACGGCGCGGGAGAGAGAAAAGGGAGGAGGGAGAGAGAAAGAAAGAAAAAGAAAAAGAAAAAGAAAAAGAAAAAGGTTATCTCCCTTTCGAAATTCGTTTTTCCTAGATGAATGCATCCACGTTCTCAATCAATCCAAAAGAATGCATGGTTCGGCATGGTGCATCAAACAACATAAAGTATTTAGGGTTTTCTTTACACGGGAATTCCAAACCGAATCCCGCTAACTTTGGAAAAGGTCAAGGTCTAGCGAGGGGAAAAAGAAAAAGAAAAGGTAACGCCCGAATTTGGCGAGTGGAGAAAAGAAAAAAAAAATTCAACTGCAAAATTCGGGGCGTTACATTCATTGACAAGCAAATCCTCCTTTGAGCTAAAATTTCTAGGAACAAAAGATAATACATGTCAAGAGCTCAAAGAAGAAAATGAGAGGCTAAAGATGAGCTTGACACAACTAAAAGGGAAGTGCAATGCTTAAACTTCTCAAGATAACCGTGATCACATGGTGAAGAAGCTTGAGACAGGGACAACTGAGGCATGCACTAAATCCCTTGAAGAAAATGTCAAGGACTTGAGGAGGGAACAAAAGAAGAAAATCAATACCTCTGCCAAAAGCCTCAACCGTGCCTCCATACAAGGTAACATCCAAGGTAATGATCAAGCCACACTTCACACTAAGAGAAGTAAGAAGTGTAGTGAATGCTTTGAAAAGGGACACTCGATTAGGTCATGTCCCGATATTGAAAATGGCTTGATTATTAACAAGGATGATAAACTTTGTTTTAAATGCTCAAAGAAGGGACACTTAATTAAGTCTTGTCCCTATTTGAAACAAAAAGGCATAGTGTTAGAAAAGAAAATATTAACTAACCATGTAGCAAGCAAGAAACAAGGAAAGAATAAATCTTCAAGACTTGAAGATCGCCTTTGCTACATATGCCGAAAGAAGGGACATCAATGCAAGGATTGTCCTATTGGTAACTATCCCACTTCTAGCGAGTCAATTATTTCACATGCAACTAGGCAACCCAAAATTACAACTTGTGCTAGAAAGGTAATGAGTTTACCAAGTGCTAACACAAAGGACTTTTGGGTTCCTAGATCTTTATTGACTAACCTTGATGGACCCATCAAGAGATGGGTACCAAAATATGCTTGACAAGCTTTGCAGGAGAAGGAGATGATATGAAGCTTTGGGGTGCTTGAGAGAATCAATTCAATTTTTATTAACTCAAGCTATCAATCTTCAATGATCTATACATCCAAGATTGACCCAAAGTTATTTTGAATTGTTATGTCTAAAACTCATATCATCTCGGGGGAAGATATCGATGTTGTAGGAAATAAAGAATTATCCTGTGCGGAAAATCAAGGCCTACAACATGGAGGAAAGCCAAAGGATGGTAACATTTATGCTTTTAAGTGCAAGTATCTTAAAATTATCATTTCTTATGTGTCTTGTGTAGTCACATAGAAAAAGGAAGCACCTCAAGTATTTTTAAAATTGTTTCACCATTCTTTGAAGAAATTCCTCTCATATGGTAGATTGCATGTTCATCATTTCTATATTATAGCAATCTACATGCTTTAAATTATTGTAAGTACCTCATGGCATGCTTTACACTAATTATCCTATTATTGCCCTGTTCTAGATTTAGAGAGATATTCCAAGCTCTTAAAAGAATAAGGTGTCATGTAAGGAATTCAAACCCTTAGGACACTTATAATGGGAATCTCTCTTTAACTAGAATAGTGAGACTAATGTTTTTGCCCAAATTGATCCAAATAGTATCACATATAGAGAATAAGTTTCTCTATGGAAATGTGTAATCCAACATGTCAAAGAAAATCAATCCAATGATTTATGTTGTATTTCTTCTTGCTTAAATTGGATATGATTCTTCTACATTTATCGCTCTCCATGTTATGAATTAGATTTATTCCCATAATCTTGAAGAATTAACTATGCTTGTTTTATAAGTTAAAACTGAGCATACATCGTGGAATAATCTAGTTCATATTATAAAGTTTCCATGCTTTAGTAATCCACTTTTCATTCCTTATCAAAATGATTACAAAAAGGGAAACCAGTGCTTGTGTTACTAATGACATATCTCTTGAGCTTACTTATAGAAATCTACAAGAGAGTAAGAGTATAAGCCACAAGCCTCAAGGGTTGCTCTTCACCCAAAGGAAGAAAGGTAAAAGCAAAGGTATGGAAACTCATCTTCAAATATAGTTCCCATCATGGTTATTTACTCTAAATTATCATATTCTACCTATGTGAAGAATAGATTCTTTATTGGACTTAAATCAGCTAGATGTGCATTCAATCACGTTCTCATAAATGCACTTGTCCATTAGAATCTAATTCATGCCTTTGCTATAGCTGTTCTCATATTGATATGCTTTTAAGATGTGATAATAAATTCAATATGAAGAAGTAAACTTCCTTGATTGATCAAAATGTTTAAAAGGTACATATTCCTCTTTTCTAATGATGTGCACTAATATTAAGGATTTTACTTCATGTCTGTGTAACTTGTGGATGATGAATTGTTTATATCTCTTATCTAAAAGAAATCATCCTTCATCTTATACTCCCTTGAGCTATTAACATCTCTCTTGAGTATTTTCAATGAGTTTAGAAGGAAAAAGAGATAACCACAAAGGGAGGACACTCAAATGAAAGAGGAAGACATCAAGAACAACAACACCAACTTGGACAATAAGATCTTCAAAACAATCAATGGTGTGGTTGTAAGCATTCTAAATCTTTTTCATTATGAGAATACTAGGCATAAGTTGTTTATTGCAAATTCTATAAGCCTTCATCAAGATGAATAATGCTTCTCCCTATTTGTCTTTAAAAATGAGTGCATCTATCCAATTCTTTCAAACTTTGATGCATATCTTTAGGGGGAGCCAATTTCTATATCTTGATTATATTGAGACTAACACTTTATCTTAGTAATCTCACATAGTCTCAAGTACGAGAATAAGTTTCTCATGAAGTATGCTACTACATTTCAATCCAACTTGGTAAAGTAATATCATCTTTATCAAAGATTGTAACTTTTACTGTTAAAGTAGCATATTTACTGGATTCTCCTGGTTTAAGCTTGTTTGATAATCTAATGCATATGTTGCTCTTTTTGATCATCAGTTATTTGTTTGATCATTGAATAACTTCCATTAACACTTATGTTTCTTAGTGCCTCATATAATTTCAATCGATATCTCTCTTGACATGCACTAAGTTAAAAGGAGAATTCATGATACATTTGTACAATTTGTGATCTACTTGATATATAGTGACAATGCCTTAGAAAAGGATCACTAGTTGTAGAACCCTCTCTTGTGCAAAATATTTCCATACACTGTCTTGAATATAGGTCTTAAGTAACTCAGACTAAGGACAAAGCACAATGAAGAGAGCGTGTCTATGTGAAGGTACAAAAGGGTAAAACTACTTCCTCTCATTTGCACATGTACCTAAATCTTCCTCTTCTATACATTCCTTGCATATCTTGTATAAAAGGAAGAGAAAGCATGTCTATACATATCCCTGCTTCATACCTAGTTAAACCTCCTTTTTGTTAAAACTAGGTGAAGTGATTTTATTGTCAAAGTGCTTAAAGCTTAACCTTGTAACGAGGATAAGCTACCTTTGTTTCAAAGGTGGAGGGTCCTTAAGTCTCTTTGAAATCCTTAAGGGTAATTGCTTAAAATGTTTCCAACATGCTTTCATAAGTGCATAGTCTATCGTGAGCATCACACTTTTATTATGACACATTGCACTTCACATTTTCTATGATATAGATATGTTCTCATTAACCTAATTATGTGCACTTAGCATTTAAGGCCAAAATCTGTATTCCGCTCAAGGCACATATTTAGGGGGAGCAATCTATATTATATAGAACTGTCTAAGCTTAATTGACATATCCTTTTAACCATGTCTCTTTCCTTTGGTACATTTACATATCTCCTATCTCTCTTACGCCAAGGCAAAGACTAATATGTTTCCATGAGTATCTTGTGTATTAAGTCTTAGATTGAAAGGGAAATGGAGTCTTTGACGAAGACAAGGCTTTCACTCCACTTTATCGGTATTATTTACCCCTCGCCGTCACTCCGCATCACTCTCCACTTTGGTATAATCTTCACTCTTATTACTCATATCATTGGGGAGAAAGTAAAAGGGCTCTAAAGACTCCGTTTTTGGCGATTAATGACAAAGGGAGAGAGAGTATTAGCCCAAAGTAAAAGGACCGCACCACCACACCAATTTCAAAAAATTTCGAAACAAGTCTAAATTGTTAAATGTCTTCAATTGGTATCTTTCAAATTAGTATTCCTCTAAGAAATTCTATCTCAATTGGTATCTATATTTTAAGGAGGAGTTTTTCAAAAATTGGTATCTAAAATATTTTGATCTTCCTTCAATTAGTAAAACCCTCTTGAACACTAAGAGGATAATTTCATTAAGGGGGAGTTTTGTTTAAAGTCAAAGGAAAAACATTTGAAACAGGAGGAGAAAATTTCAAATCTTGAAAATGCTTCTCGAAATCTTATTCAAGTACCTTTGACTATTTGAAAAAAGAATCTGAAAAGATTTTTCCAAAAGAATTTGCAAAAACAAAACAAGTGGTGTAAATGTGGTCCAAAATGTTAAAAGAAAGAAAGCAATCCATGCATATCTAGTGTAAGTTTAAAATTGGTTTAATTCCAAGCAACCTTTGCACTTGCCTTATGCAAACTAGTTCAATTCTGCACTTATATATTTGCTTTGGTTTGTTTTGACATCAATCACCAAAAAGGGGGAGATTGAAAGGGAAATAGGGTCAAACCTTTTCCTAAATGATTTTGGTGGTTGAAATGCCCAACACAAATAATTGGACTAACTAGTTTGCTTTAGTTGATCATTTCATAGGTGCATAAGTTCATCTACAATTATTCTAAATCGACTGTCTGGAATACCGTAGATTATTTCGGACAGGAGAAGCTTTTTGGAAAAATAGACTAAGCGCGGACCGTCCGCGACACCAAGGTGACCCTTGAACAGGAACACTGCATAAAAGCAAGTCTACACTACGGACCGTCCGATGGAAAAGCAAGCACCGTCCGAGACCAAGCGCGGACCGTCCGGCCTCAAGCATGGACCATCCGGCCTTAGGCACGGACCATCCGGTCAGCGCAGAACCGAAAAGCCCGAAGGTAAAAAGTTGAGCAAAAGAAATTATAGAGCTAGCGCGGACCGTCCAGGACCAAGGGCGGACCGTCCGCATGGTGTCACCGAGGCAGATAGTCGTTGATCTAGCCGTTGATCTGTAAGAAGTATTCGTTGAAGATGTCAGAATCGACCGTTGGAGGGTCGCGGACCGTCCGGGCCCTAGCCGCGGACCGTCCACCAGTGCAATTTCTGGCAGATGCGCCCCTGAAAGGGAATTAGGCTTACACCTATTTCCTAAACTAGTTTTGGTGGTTGAATTGCCCAACACAAATCTTTGAACTAACTAGTTTGCCCAAGTTTATAAGTTCTACAGGTACCAAAGGTTCACCATAAGCCAATAAAAAGATCAAGAGAAAGGGTTCAAACAAAGGAGCAAGGGACAACCGAAGGCACCCTGGTCGGGCGCACCGGACTGTCCGGTGCACCAGGGAAGATCAACTTCAAACTCTTCACCTTCGGGAATTCTCAGGGCCGGTGCGCTATAATTCACCGGACATGTCCGGTGTACACCGGACAGTGTCCGGTGCTCCAAGAGGACGCGGCTCCGAACTCGCCACTCTCGGGAATTCGCATCGGCTGCTCCGCTATAATTCACCGGGCATGTCCGGTGTACACCGGACTGTCTGGTGTAACTGCGGGGCAACGGCTACTTCAGGCGCCAACGGCTACCTACAGCGCATTAAATGCGCGCCAGCGCGCATAGAGGTCAGGCACGCCCATGCTGGCGCACCGGACACCCTACAGTGCATGTCCGGTGCGCCACCGGACATCCAGGCGGGCCCAGCGTCAGAGCTTCAACGGTCGGAACCCTAACGGCCTGGTGACGTGGCTGTCGCACCGGACATGTCCGGTGTGCACCGGACTGTCCGGTGCGCCATTCGACAAACAGCTTCCACCAAACGACTAGTTTGGTGGTTGGGGATATAAATACCCCCCAACCACCCCACATTCAAGTCATCCAAGTTTTCCACTTCTCAACCACTTACAAGAGCTAGGCATTCAATTCTAGACACACTCAAGTGATCAAATCCTCTCCAATTCCACACAAGGCTTTAGTGATTAGCGAGAGTGATTTGCCGTGTTCTTTTGAGCTCTTGCGCTTGGATTGCTTCTTTCTTTCTCAATTGTTCTTGTGATCAAAACTCAATTGTAACTAAGGCAAGAGACACCAATTGTGTGGTGGTCCTTGCGGGGAAGTTTTGTTCCCGGTTTTAATTTGAGAAGAGAAGCTCACTCGGTCCGAGGGACCGTTTGAGAGAGGGTAAGCGTTGAAAGAGACCCGGCCTTTGTGGCCTCCTCAACGGGGAGTAGGTTTGCGAGAACCGAACCTCGGTAAAACAAATCCACGTGTCACACTCTTCATTCGCTTGCAATTTGTTTTGCGCCCTCTCTCTCGGACTCGTTATTATTTCTAACGCTAACCCGGCTTGTAGTTGTGATTAATTTTGTAAATTTCAGTTTCTCCCTATTCACCCCCCCTCTAGGCGACTTTCAATTGGTATCAGAGTCTGGTGCTTCATTAGAGCCTAACCGCTCGAAGTGATGTCGGGAGATCACACCAAGAGGGAGATGGAGACCGGCGACAAGCCCACTATGAGCCACGGGAGCACTTCATCGGAAGAGTCCCGTACCAAGAGGAAGGAGAAGAAGAAGAGCTCCTCCAACAAAGGGAAGGGGAAGGAGAAGAAATCCTCTTCCCACAAGTCGCATCGGAGAGGAGACAAGCACAAGAGGATGAGGAAAGTGGTCTACTACGAGACCGACACTTCATCAACGTCAACCTCCGACTCCGACGCGCCGTCCGTAACTTCTAAGCGCCAAGAGCGCAAGAAGTATAGTAAGATCCCCCTACACTATCCCCACATTTCAAAGCGTACTCCTCTGCTCTCCGTTCCATTAGGCAAACCACCGGTTTTTGACGGTGAAGATTATAATATGTGGAGTGACAAAATGAGGCACCATCTAACCTCACTCCACACAAGCATATGGAATGTTGTTGAGTTTGGTGTACAGGTACCATCCGTAGGGGATGAAGACTACGACTCGGACGAGGTGGCCCAAATTCACCACTTTAACTCCCAAGCCACCACTATACTCCTCGCCTCTCTAAGTCGAGAGGAGTATAATAAGGTGCAAGGGTTAAAAAGTGCGAAGGAAATTTGGGATGTACTCAAGACCGCGCACGAGGGAGACGAGGTGACAAAGATCACCAAGAGGGAGACGATCGAGGGGGAGCTCGGTCGCTTCATGCTTCACCAAGGGGAGGATCCACAAGCTATGTACAACCGCTTGAAGACCTTGGTGAACCAAGTGCGCAACCTCGGGAGCGAAAAATGGGATGACCATGAGATGGTCAAGGTTATTCTTAGATCCCTCGTATTTCTTAACCCTACACAAGTTCAATTAATTCGAGGCGATTCTAGATATAAGCTAATGTCTCCCGAGGAAGTTATAGGAAAATTTGTGAGCTTTGAGCTAATGATTAAAGGCTCAAAGAAAATCATCGAGCAAGGCACTTCCTCCACAACCGAGGCACAACCGGTCGCATTCAAGGCGACGGAGGAGAAGAAGGAGGAGTCTACTTCAAATAGACAACCCATCGACGCCTCCAAGCTCGACAACGAGGAAATGGCGCTCATCATCAAGAGTTTCCGCCAAATCCTCAAGCAAAGGAGGGGGAAGGATTACAAGCCCCGCTCCAAGAAAGTGTGCTACAAATGTGGTAAGCCCGGTCATTTCATTGCTAAATGTCCATTATCTAGTGATAGTGACAGGGGCGACGACAAGAAGGGGAGAAGAAAGGAGAAGAAAAGACATTACAAGAAGAAGGGCGGCGATGCCCACGTGTGCCGCGAGTGGGACTCCGACGAGAGCTCCACCGACTCCTCCTCCGACGAGGACGCCGCCAACATCGCCGTCACCAAGGGTCTTCTCTTCCCCAACGTCGGCCACAAGTGCCTCATGGCCAAGGACAGCAAAAGGAAGAAGGTTAAATCCAAATCCTCCACTAAATATGAGTCCTCTAGTGATGATAATGCTAGTGATGAGGAAGATAATTTGCGTACCCTTTTTGCCGACCTAAACATGCAGCAAAAGGAAAAATTAAATGAATTGATTAGTGCTATTCATGAGAAGGATGATCTCATGGACTCTCAAGAGGACTTCCTTATTAAGGAAAACAAAAAGCATGTTAAGGTTAAAAATGCTTATGCTCTACAAGTTGAAAAATGTGAAAAATTGTCTAGTGAGCTAAGCACTTGCCATGAAACCATTGACAACCTTAGAAATGAAAATGCTAGATTAATTGCTAAGGTTGATTCTCATGTTTGTGATGTTTCAATTCCTAATCTTAGAAATGATAATGATGATTTGCTTGCTAAGATTAAGGAATTGAATGATTCTCTTGCTAGTCTTAGGATTGAAAATGAAAAATTAGTTGCTAAGACTAAAGATTATGATGTTTGCAATGTTACTATTTCTAACCTTAGAAGTGAAAATGATATATTACATGCTAAGGTTGTAGAATTAAAATCTTGCAAACCCTCTACATCTACTGTTGAGCATGTTTCTATTTGCACTAGATGAAGAGATGTTGATATTGATGCTATTCATGATCATATGACTTTAATTAAACAACAAAATGATCATATAGCAATATTAGATGCTAAAATTGCCGAGCATAACTTAGAGAATGAAAAGTTTAAATTTGCTAGAAGTATGCTCTATAATGGGAGACGCCCTGGCATTAAGGATGGCATTGGCTTCCAAAGGGGAGACAATGTCAAACTTAGTGCCCCTCCTAAAAATTTATCTAACTTTGTTAAGGGCAAGGCTCCCATGCCTCAGGATAACGAGGGTTACATTTTGTACCCTGCCGTTTATCCCGAGAGCAAAATTAGGAGAATTCATTCTAGGAAGTCTCACTCTGGCCCCAACCATGCTTTTATGTATAAGGGTGAGACATCTAGCTCTAGGCAACCAACCCGTGCTAAGTTGCCTAGAAAGAAAACTCCTAGTGCATCAAATGATCATGGCATTTCATTCAAAACTTTTGATGCATCTTATGTTTTGACTAACAAATCCGGCAAGGTAGTTGTCAAGTTTGTTGGGGGCAAACACAAGGGTTCTAAGACTTGTGTTTGGGTACCCAAAGTTCTTGTTTCTAATGCCAAAGGACCCAAAACCGTTTGGGTACCTAAAGTCAAGAACTAAACTTGTTTTGTAGGTTTATGCATCCGGGGGCTCAAGTTGGATCATCGACAGCGGATGCACAAACCACATGACAGGGGAGAAGAAGATGTTCTCCTCCTACGAGAAAAACCAAGATCCCCAACGAGCTATCACATTCGGGGATGGAAACCAAGGTTTGGTCAAAGGTTTGGGTAAAATAGCTATATCTCCTGACCATTCCATTTCCAATGTTTTTCTTGTAGATTCTTTAGATTACAATTTGCTTTCCGTATCTCAATTATGTCAAATGGGCTACAACTGTCTATTCACTGATGTAGGTGTCACTGTCTTTAGAAGAAGTGATGATTCAATAGCTTTTAAGAGAGTGTTAGAGGGTCAGCTATACTTGGTGGATTTTGATAGAGCTAAACTCGACACTTGCTTAATAGCTAAGACTAACATGGGTTGGCTCTGGCACCGCCGACTAGCCCATGTTGGAATGAAGAATCTTCATAAGCTTCTAAAGGGAGAGCACATTTTAGGACTAACAAATGTTCATTTTGAGAAAGACAGAATTTGTAGCGCATGCCAAGCCGGGAAGCAAGTTGGCACTCATCATCCACACAAGAACATCATGACAAGTGACAGGCCACTGGAGCTCCTACACATGGATTTATTCGGCCCGATCGCTTACATAAGCATCGGCGGGAGTAAGTACTGTCTAGTTATTGTGGATGATTATTCTCGCTTCACTTGGGTATTCTTTTTGCAGGAAAAATCCCATACCCAAGAGACCTTAAAGGGATTCTTGAGACGGGCTCAAAATGAGTTCAGCTTAAGGATCAAGAAAATTAGAAGCGACAACGGGACGGAGTTCAAGAACTCACAAATAGAAGGCTTCCTTGAGGAGGAGGGCATCAAGCATGAGTTCTCCTCACCCTACACACCACAACAAAATGGTGTAGTGGAGAGGAAGAATCGAACTCTCTTGGACATGGCAAGAACCATGCTTGATGAGTACAAGACACTGGATCGGTTTTGGGCCGAGGCGGTCAACACCGCCTGCTACGCCATCAACCGGTTATATCTACACCGAATCCTCAAGAAGACATCCTATGAACTCCTAATTGGTAAAAAGCCCAATATTTCATATTTTAGAGTTTTTGGTAGCAAATGCTTTATTCTTGTTAAGAGAGGTAGAAAATCTAAATTTGCTCCTAAAACTGTAGAAGGCTTTTTACTAGGATATGACTCAAACACAAGGGCATATAGAGTCTTTAACAAGTCCTCAGGACTTGTTGAAGTTTCTTGTGACGTTGTGTTTGATGAAACTAACGGCTCTCAAGTAGAGCAAGTTGATCTTGATGAGATAGGTGAAGAACAGGCTCCGTGCATCGCGCTAAGGAACATGTCCATTGCGGATGTGTGCCCTAAGGAATCCGAAGAGCCTCCACACGCACAAGATCAACCATCCTCCTCCACACAAGCATCTCCACCAACCCAAAATGAGGACGAGGCTCAAGTTGATGAAGGAGAAGATCAAGGAGATGAGCCATCTCAAGATGACGACAATGATCAAGGGGGAGATGCCAATAATCAAGACAAGGAGGATGAAGAACCAAGGCCGCCACACCCAAGAGTCCACCAAGCAATCCAACGAGATCACCCCGTTGACACCATTCTCGGCGACATTCATAAGGGGGTAACTACTCGATCTCGTGTTGCACATTTTTGTGAGCATTACTCTTTTGTTTCCTCCATTGAGCCACACAGGGTAGAGGAAGCACTCCAAGATTCGGATTGGGTGATGGTGATGCAAGAGGAGCTCAACAACTTCACTAGGAATGAGGTATGGCATTTAGTTCCACGTCCTAATCAAAATGTTGTAGGGACCAAGTGGGTCTTCCGCAACAAGCAAGACGAGCATGGTGTGGTGACAAGGAACAAAGCTCGACTTGTGGCCAAGGGATACTCCTAAGTCGAAGATTTGGATTTCGGTGAAACCTATGCACCCGTAGCTAGGCTTAAGTCAATTCACATATTATTAGCCTATGCTACTTACCATGGCTTCAAGCTTTATCAAATGGACGTGAAGAGTGCCTTCCTCAATGGACCAATCAAGGAAGAGGTCTATGTTGAGCAACCTCCCGGCTTTGAAGACAGTAAGTACCCTAACCATGTCTATAGGCTCTCTAAGGCGCTTTATGGGCTCAAGCAAGCACCAAGAGCATGGTATGAATGCCTAAGAGATTTCCTTATAGCTAATGGCTTCAAAGTCGGCAAGGCCGATCCTACTTTATTCACTAAAACTCTTGACAATGATTTGTTTGTATGCCAAATTTATGTTGATGATATTATATTTGGGTCTACTAACGAATCTACATGTGAAGAATTTAGTAGGATCATGACACAAAAATTCGAGATGTCTATGATGGGAGAGTTAAAGTATTTTCTAGGATTTCAAGTAAAGCAACTCTAAGAGGGCACCTTCATTAGCCAAACAAAGTACACTCAAGACATTCTAACCAAGTTTGGAATGAAGGATGCCCAGCCCATCAAGACACCCATGGGAACAAATGGGCATCTCGACCTCGACACGGGAGGTAAATCCGTCGATCAAAAGGTATACCGATCGATGATTGGTTCATTGCTTTATTTATGTGCATCTCGACCGGACATTATGCTTTCCGTATGCATGTGTGCAAGATTCCAAGCCGACCCTAAGGAATCACACCTTACGGCCGTAAAACGAATCTTGAGATATTTGGCTTATACTCCTAAGTTTGGGCTTTGGTACCCTCGGGGATCCACATTTGATTTGATTGGTTATTCGGATGCCGATTGGGCGGGGTGTAAGATTAATAGAAAGAGCACATCGGGGACTTGCCAGTTCTTGGGAAGGTCCTTGGTGTCTTGGGCTTCAAAGAAGCAAAATTCGGTAGCTCTTTCAACCGCCGAAGCCGAGTACATTGCCGCAGGCCATTGTTGCGCGCAATTGCTTTGGATGAGGCAAACCCTGCGGGACTATGGTTACAAATTAACCAAAGTTCCTCTTCTATGTGATAATGAGAGTGCAATCCGCATGGCGGATAATCCCGTTGAGCATAGCCGCACTAAACACATAGTCATTCGGTATCATTTTCTTAGGGATCACCAACAAAAGGGGGATATCGAGATTGCATACATTAATACTAAAGATCAATTAGCCGATATCTTTACCAAGCCTCTTGATGAACAAACTTTTACCAAACTTAGGCATGAGCTCAATATTCTTGATTCTAGGAATTTCTTTTGCTAATTTGCACACATAGCTCATAAATACACCTTTGATCATGTCTCTTATATATATATATGCTATGACTAATATGTTTTCAAGTGTGTTTCAAACCAAGTCATAGGTATATTGAAAGGGAATTGGAGTCTTCGGCGAAGATAAAGGCTTCCACTCCACTCTACTACTCATCCTTCGCCGTCGATCCGCCTCACTCTCCGTCTTTGGTATAATCTTCACTCATATGTTTTATTTGCCAAAGGGGAGATAGTAGTTAGCATAAGGGCTTATATCTCACTCAAAGTATCCGTTTTTGGCGATTCATGCCAAAGGGGGAGAAAGCATGAGCCCAAAGCAAAAGGACCGCACCACCACCCCAATTTTAAAATTAATGATTTTCAATTGGTAAATTTTAAATTAATATCTCTTTGTGTTCTAAAGGGGGAGCAAGTAGTACTTTCAAAATTGATATCCTAAAACCCTCTTGAACACTAAAAGGAGAATTTATTTGAGGGGGAGTTTTGTTTAGTCAAAGGAAAGGCATTTGAAACAAGGGGAGAAAATTTCAAAACTTGAAAATGCTTCGCAAAATCTTACTCATTTACCTTTGACTATTTTGCAAAAGAACTTTGAAAAGGGTTTACAAAAAGAATTTGCAAAAACAAAACATGTGGTGCAAGCGTGGTCCAAAATGTTAAAAATAAAGAAACAATCCATGCATAACTAGTAAGTAATATTTATTGGCTCAATTTCCAAGTAACCTTTGCACTTACACTTTGCAAACTAGTTCAATTATGCACTTCTATACTTGCTTTGGTTTGTGTTGGCATCAATCACCAAAAAGGGGGAGATTGAAAGGGAATTAGGCTTACACCTATTTCCTAAACTAGTTTTGGTGGTTGAATTGCCCAACACAAATCTTTGAACTAACTAGTTTGCCCAAGTTTATAAGTTCTACAGGTACCAAAGGTTCACCATAAGCCAATAAAAAGATCAAGAGAAAGGGTTCAAACAAAGGAGCAAGGGACAACCGAAGGCACCCTGGTCGGGCGCATCGGACTGTCCGGTGCACCAGGGAAGATCAACTTCAAACTCTTCACCTTCGGGAATTCTCAGGGCCGGCGCGCTATAATTCACCGGACATGTCCGGTGTACACCGGACAGTGTCCGGTGCTCCAAGAGGACGCGGCTCCGAACTCGCCACTCTCGGGAATTCGCATCGGCTGCTCCGCTATAATTCACCGAAAATGTCCGGTGTACACCGGACTGTCCGGTGTAACTGCGGGGCAACGGCTACTTCAGGCGCCAACGGCTACCTGCAGCGCATTAAATGCGCGCCAGCGCGCGTAGAGGTCAGACACGCCCATGCTGGCGCACCGGACACCCTACAGTGCATGTCCGGTGTGCCACCGGACATCCAGGCGGGCCCAGCGTCAGAGCTCCAACGGTCGGAACCCTAACGGCCTGGTGACGTGGCTGTCGCACCGGACATGTCCGGTGTGCACGGACTGTCCGGTGCGCCATTCGACAGACAGCTTCCACCAAACGGCTAGTTTGGTGGTTGGGGCTATAAATACCCCCCAACCACCCCACATTCAAGTCATCCAAGTTTTCCAATTCTCAACCACTTACAAGAGCTAGGCATTCAATTCTAGACACACTCAAGTGATCAAATCCTCTCCAATTCCACACAAGGCTTTAGTGATTAGCGAGAGTGATTTGCCGTGTTCTTTTGAGCTCTTGCGCTTGGATTGCTTCTTTCTTTCTCAATTGTTCTTGTGATCAAAACTCAATTATAACTAAGGCAAGAGACACCAATTGTGTGGTGGTCCTTGCGGGGAAGTTTTGTTCCCGGTTTTGATTTGAGAAGAGAAGCTCACTCGGTCCGAGGGACCGTTTGAGAGAGGGTAAGGGTTGAAAGAGACCTGGCCTTTGTGGCCTCCTCAACGGGGAGTAGGTTTGCGAGAACCGAACCTCGGTAAAACAAATCCGCGTGTCACACTCTTCATTCGCTTGCGATTTGTTTTGCGCCCTCTCTCTCGGACTCGTTATTATTTCTAACGCTAACCCGGCTTGTAGTTGTGATTAATTTTGTAAATTTCAGTTTTGCCCTATTCACCCCCTCTAGGCGACTTTCAGCCCCAACGGCTATATGGGTGGTTGAGGGCTATAAAAGCCACCCCAACCAGCCCATTCACAGGATTCATTGATCCATTTCATACACAAGAGTTGAGTATTGACTCCTATCTACTAGAGCAACACTTCTATACACATCAAAGCCTCATAAGTGCCACAAAAGAAAGATCAAGCAAGAAAGAGCTACTCGTGTGCGTTTAGTGATAGTGCCTTGTGAGAATTATTGAGAGAAAGTGTGTGCTACCTCTTGTGATCATTTGAGCGTGGAGTTTTGACTCCCATTCATTGTAAAGCTAGCAAGAGCCCCTTATCTTTGTGGTTGGCCTTGCGGAGACTTCGGTCTCTTGTTGACAAAGAAGAAGAAGAGCTCGCCGGTCTTGGTGATCGGTGGAGAGAGGGAAAGGGTTGAAAAGACCCGTCCTTAGTGGACTCCTCAACGGGGACTAGGCCTTCGAGGGCCGAACCTCGGTAAAACAAATCACCCGTGTCTCTTGTGTTTATTGTTTGTGGTTTGTTTGTTCTCTCCCTCTCTAAGTTCTCTTGCACTAGTTGTTGCTAATATTATTTTGTGTTGCTTCAAGTTAAATTCTCATTTAAAGAAGCAATGCCTTGCAAGAAAGAACTTGTGTTATCTCTCCTTCTTTATCTAAGTCCTCTTGCTCTATACTCCATAAACTTATTAGTTGTATTGATTTGCTAATTCCGCATTCTTTGAAAGCAACACTCTTTACAAGCAAAGGACTTAGTTTTACACTCCGATAATTGTGCATCTTGTTCTAACCACCAATCAAGGGATCTAGTTTGGATTTAGAATTATAATTTTTAGGTTTCGCCTATTCACCCCCCTCTAGGCGACTTTCAGGCGCTGTAATTTTTGCTTTTAGGACCGTGTCAATCCCGCTGGGTACCATCGAGGCATGGAGTATTTTGGATCGGCTATTTTGAAGGCAGCCGTATCTTCTGTTTTATTCGTGTTGGTCGATTCACCAAAAATCATCGGCTCTTCGCTTTCTTTCTGTATGACGACATTCGTTGTACCTATTTTGATGATGTCCTTTTTTGTCGTTCTTTCAGTTGCTGTAGGCATATGCCCCCCTGCCGGATTGGTCAGCCTTGGAGGCCGAGTAGTCCGATAATCTTGTTGGGCCTGTGCCTGGTGACCGGATTGAGCAGCGCTCAATCGGTCTTGTACTGGTGGTGCCAACCTATTGAATACAGATGCTTGGGGTGCCCCCAAGCGGGGTACTGTGGCATCCCAAATGAATATGGTGGCATGCCCCACATTTGATTTGGAACATATGGTGGAGGTATGTATGTGTATCGATATGGCATAGGTGGATATGGGGGTGGAGGTGTCCATGTAGGTATGTTAGGTCTCAATTGTACAGTATGACCTTTCATTTCTTCCGATTGGTGGTGTGGTCCAATCAGCCTTACCTGACGTTGCTCATGAATGAGTGAATGGAGTCGCTTTGCTGGCCAGTCACTGGGGCCGGCCTTCTTTTTCACATATTTGGACAACAATTGATCGAAAGTCGGGCCAGATTTGACCAGCCGACCAGCTGCTTTAAATGTATTTGTTTTCTACGTACCTATCTCTGGTACGTGGTTGTTGCGGGTCCTGAGTGTAGCCGGACCGTCCGCCAGAAGTCTTCGGACCGTCCGGAGAAGCTTCGGACCATCCGCGTCTAGATGGCGGACCGTCCGTGATGCGCAGCACAGGTTCCCGCACCTGTCTCCCTGTCTGTGCTTGCCCCCCAGTGCCAGAGGCTGTGATGGTCACCTTCAGGGTCTCTCCTCCATCAGGAGTCTTTTCTGCCACTACTTTTCTGCAAGAAATTTTATTATTTTCATCGGCCTCCCGTGCGTTGCCGATGATGATTTCTTTGCCTTTTCCCTTATCGGCTGTGCTGGGCCGACTTAGGACCCTTTTGCCCTCAAAGTCGATCATGTTCATCGGAAAGGGCTCTGTATCCACCTGCATTTCCTAAAATTTCAATCGTCCCTCGTTAATGGTCGATTGAATCTGTCGTCAAAACACATTACAATCATTAGTGGCATGAGAAAATAAGTTATGCCACTTACAGTATGCACGATGTTTTAGCTCGTCGGCGGATGGAACAGTGTGATTTATTTTAATGTTGCCATTTTTGAGTAATTTATCAAATATTTTATCACACTTACCAACATTAAACGTAAACTTAACCTCCTCTTGCCGTTTCTTTTGAACCGACTGCAAGGAGGAGCAAGCCGAAGATTTGGCCTATTTTGGCCAAACCATTTCAGCCGTGTATACCTCTGCTGATTCGTCATCCGAGCTGCTTTGTTCGCACTCTACTATATGCACATTGTGACGAATTGTTTTAGTAGCTTCTTTGCTCTGGCTCTCACAAGCCAAAGCTCTTTGATGTAATTGTGCTAGCGTAAAGAACTGGATACCTTCTAATCTTTCTTTTAAATAATATTGTAGTCCATTAAAGGCTAATCCTGCTAGCTGTTTTTCCGCTAATTGTATTTAGAAACATCGGTTTCTTGTATCCCGGAATCTCCGGATATAGTCATTAACTGATTCGTCTTTCCCCTGTCGCAAGGCTACTAGGTCTACCAAATCTAACTCATAGTCACCAGAGAAAAAGTGGTCATGAAATTTTTGTTCTAAATCCCCCCATGATGAAATGGAATTAGGAGGCAATGTGGCGTACCATGCGAATGCTGTTCCTGTCAAGGATAACGAAAATAAATGCACGTGGAATGCTTCTGTGTCGGCCAATTCTCCTAATTGTGCTAGAAACTGGCCAATATGTTTGCGTATGCTTTTCCCTTGATCACCCGAAAATTTTGCGAATTCGGGTATCCTGGTTCCCTGTGGGTATGGGTGATGATCAAATCGGCTGTCATAAGGTTTCTGATATGATTGCCCCCCAGGACCATGCTTACTCTGAGCTTATCTCGGAACGCCCCGGCTATTTCCTCCCTCACTATATCGATGGCAGCCGGTGCGAGACTACCGTCTCTCTGGTCAAACATAGGTGGGGTTGGCTGGATATTAGCGGGTTGTCTTCCCCCACTGGTTTGAGCTATGTGGTGCATTGTCATTTACCCTATATGGCTCATGGGATTGATCGTTCCTTTCCGGCCTTCTAGGCGGGGCCAGAAAGCTTTCTTGGGCTTTGGATTTTGTATTAATGGGCTGATGCATTGCATAGTGTGATGGGAAGTGTTGCTGGGACGAGTGAGGATTCAGGTAACAATCCTCCTCAAAAGACTCATGCGCGGACCGTCCGGACATATACCCGGACCGCCTGTGATTATATGCGGACCGTCTGTCGTTGTATGTGGACGGTCCGACTGGGTAGTTTAGATTCTGTGCCATATGTGGTGGCTCAGGTGCATGTCTCGGTAACTCATTAAAAATGGGCCCGGCTGTGGCTGGCCCGGACGATCCGCGCTCACGGGCGGACGGTCCGGACATGTGTAGATCGGCTGATTTACTGCCGATTTGCGGTTGCTCAGGATATGTGTCCTTCGGCATCCCATAAAGGGGTTGTGACTGGTCGTGACAACTTATAGTCGATGTATTACACGTGTTACCCCTAATTCAACCTCGTGCGATGGAAAATTTGCAATACTATATTTATCAAATGCACGTACTAGTCTCCTATAATCATTTTGCATACCCCCTATGATATTCTGCATTTGTTCTCGCTGTTCATCTACATAATTTTTAAGAGATTGTAGCTCGTTTGTATTACTTACATTGGGTATATCTGGTGTGGGTCGAAGCTGTAACACCTCAAAATCTCATTTTGAGAAATATGTAAAATTTTCCCCTGATGTTGAGTTAAAATATATTTTTCATAAGAATTATCTTACCTTTGAAACTATACATCCTAAAACAATGTTTCCAGAAAAAAAGAAAGAAAGGAGCTCAGTAATAATTTGTTCCTTTGATAAATCATATCTTCTAGACTTTACTCTTAAGGATCTTTTTAAAACTAGAACTAAATTTCTTAAAATACATATTTTGTGTGCACATTTAAAAGCATAAGCATAAATAAATGAGATGAGAAATAAATAACATAAAATTATATTTTGCATGCAGAGGTGTTGTTATAATGATGCATATGAAGGTGAATCCTGAACCTAGATTCGAATTTGAATTCAAAATAATTGCATCATGCTAGAATTTTGGATGAGCATTTAAAACATATAATTGAATTCAACTTTGAAAACTAGAATTTTAAAAAAAAGGGAAACAGAAAACATAAAAGAGAAATAATTTCCCCCTTACGCTTGGGCCTATTCCTCAACCGGCCCATAACTACACCTTCTCTCCTAAACACGCCTGCGTGGGCTGCCTGGCGGCCCAGCTAACAGCATCCGCGCGGCCAGTGCCTCCTTTGGCGCATTGCCACTGCGCCACGGGCCCCACTTGGCAGCCTCACCCCACGCACCAACCTGCACTGCCTCTGGCGTGTGGGTCGCGTCCGTCAGACTCGTCGCCTACCCAGCCGTAACAGCTCCGCTTATAGCTCGCCGAAATTCCGGGGTTTCATTCGCAGATCCACAAACATCGCATCATGGACTCGTTCCCAATCTTCTATAAATTCTTGGCTGCCGCTCACGCCTGTCGAATCCCAAGCCTGATCCCGGAGGGAGGTCCGCCGTCCGTCGCCATGGGGGGGGTAGAACATGTGCCGCTGCAGGCGAATCCATTGGGCGTTGTTGTTCGGGGCCTGGGAATGTGCCAGGGAACTTCGCGGTGCCGTAAGGATGCAGAACGGTGGGGACTTCGGTCTCGGTACCACGTAGAACAAGGGCAGTCCCTCGCCGGAGTGCACGTGCTGCCGCACGCCGTGGCCGTAGTCAATGGCGCTGCGATTTACGGTAAGACTACTCCTTATGCATTCGCCATCTCATAAGGTTTGTGTTGGGGCCCTCTGTTCCGCCCTAGGGGAACTGGACGTCGAACCGGGAACGCTCACCGGCGTTCTCTGCCACGGCGCATTGCCGTTGCCGCATTCAGCCGGTGTGGGGAAGACAGCAAGTTGACCTTCGATCTGCTGATGAACGGTTTAGATCGGTTTGGCGATACCTCTTCAATGCCCTGGATCCTGGCCGTCTGATCAAATATCGGTGGTTGCGATTAGGCGCGCGCATACCCCTTCGGTAGGACCATCCCGAGTCGTCCGATCTAGATCCCGTGACCCAGATTCAATCTCGGATGCTTTAAATATGTGCTGTTGATCTCTAATCCAACGGCGCATGTCGCATACCGGTTCGGGGTGACTGGGATCTAATATGAACCGCCCAGATTAGATCGTGTGGCTCACACGAGTTGATACCCCTTCCCCGAGCGACTTTTGCATAAAAGACCCTAAGGAATACTGAAACTAACCCGCCGTCCCACGCTGTGTAAAGGTTAATACGATTAGGTCCTGAAAATTGCACAGAGCACCTTGGGAGACTTCAAAATATTGTCCACCATCCACAGTTCATTGCATTAACTGAAACAATTTCGAGATAATGATTATTAATATAAAAATAAATCCACAAACTTGTTTAATCCGTATTTAATTCATTCTAACTCCAATTTGACCCATTCCAGTTGCATTAAATTCATATTAATATTGTTTATCATCTAGTAACTTTGTTTTGTCATGAGATATAGGTTAAAATGTTGCACTTAGTCTATTCTATATTTAACCACGTAGATCTTCGGAAAATCATAACTTTATAAACGTAGCTCTGAATTTAGTAGTTCTTGTCCCTACGATCTCGTAGCAACGCATAGATCATTAATACGCAAGTTGTTCTTATGTTTGATGTGATGTTAATTTTGTCTGCACCATGTTTGTCTGTATTGCTACGTTTAGCAGTGAGGACACGTGTCACCTGAAGATCATCCTGGTACCTGGAATCTCAAGTCTCAGGCAAGTTGTGCCCTTGATCACTTCTTTTTACCCAGCCATGTTCTGATTAATCATAATGATCTGCATAGGTTAATTTGATGGGACCCAACAGGTTACCTAGTTTGATTATCTTTATACCTTGTTCACCACTAAATTTCTGGGTAGTACTTGCTAGTGCTTTATGTGGTTTTGGGTATGAAGATACATTATTCATGATCATATTTTTATTATCTGTTTATTATTACTGTTCATGATAAGATCATTATGTTAATTGGAACATGGAGCGACCACCCGGGAAAACAGTGCTACCACAAGGGAGGAATGGGACCCCTTGGCTGATTAATTAGGAAAGCTAGTGGAAGACTACCTTACCCGAAAGGGGCAAGGGCAGTAGGGGAGTGGTCAGTGTAGGGAGGCCCTCGGGAGGATTTTGCTGCGATGGCGGTCCTGCAAGGGATTCCTGCATTGGAGCTTCCTATAAACTGTAGCGGGTTTTCTGAAGCTAGTGGAACTTTGTAAAGGCCTCGTAGTGTTACCCTGCCTCGCCTCCTCGGTAGAGGTGTATGGGAAGTCGCGATCCCTTGGCAGATGGGTAACATGACTTGTGGGTAAAGATGCGCAACCTCTACAGAGTGTAAAACTGGTATACTAGTCGTGCTCACGGTCATGAGCAGCTCGGACCCTCACATGATTAATCTATGGAACTTAAATTCAATTTGTCATATGCATTGCATCGCAGGTGATGTTGTTACTTTTGTTCTATTGTTTAATTGGGTTGGTATTTACTTATACTTAGTAATTGCTAATAAAATTTTGACCAACTTTAAAAGCAATGCTCAGCTCTAACCATCCTCTTTGGTAAGCCTTACACTTCACGTGAGCTCCCACCTTTGGCGAGTTCATGCACATTATTCCCCACAACTTGTTGAGCGATGAACGTATGTGAGCTCACTCTTGCTGTCTCACACACACCCCCCCCCACAGGTCAAGAGCAGGTACCACATGATGAGGCGCTTGGAGGATGCTGTGATGTGTTCGTGAGAGGTCTAGGCCGTCGTCTCCCAGTCAACTTTGGGTTGCTGGACCGTTGTCTCCTTATAATGTAATTATTTATTTTGTATAGAACTCCTGTTATATAGTAAAGATGTGATATTCGATCCTGTGCCACTATACATCATATGTGTGAGACTTGGTCCCAGCATACCTGGTGTTTATGTTCGCGTCCGGGTCTAGGTGCCCCTAAAACCCGGGTGTGACAGAAGCGAAGCTAGATCCGTCGCCCGTTGTCGAACGACTTTATTGTTCATGTCCACCTTGAAGTTGGCCAGGAACTTTGCTCTCGCCTCTTGAATTAGCTGCTCCTTATGCTCCTCGAACTGGAGCTGTTCGTCAGCCGGCAAGGTTTTTCAAGTCGGCTCTATAATGTTGCTGGGGGAGACTTCAGAACTATCCCTTGAACCGACCATTGAGGGCCAATTTGATGGGTCTAGATGTGTTTTTTTCCAGCGGAGTCGTCAAAAAGTATGTTGACACATTTTTAGGGCGCCAATCACTCAACACGAACCAGCGGCGGTGCTCTCTGCATAGGGGCGGACGGTCCGCGGCCTGGCGCGAGGCTAGGGTTCCTGCCTGACGGCCGGACGGTCCGCGCTCTGGGGCCGGACGCTCCGCGCGTGCGCAGGGGCGGCGGAAGATCGCCGGCTGCGCCTGAATCTCGCTCCCGGGAGGGACCCCGTCGTGGAGGAGAGATCCTAGGTGATGTCTAGGCTCGCCAGGCCGACCTAGACTCTTGTAATCGACGTAAAGTCGAAGAGAAGCGAAGAATTTAGTGATTGGAAGGCTAAACTAGAACTAGACTACAACTACTCCTAGAAAATAAATACGAAATAGAAGTGTTATTGATTCGATTGATGATTACAAATCGGCCGTATACTCTTTACAAACTAATTTCCGAGCTAATTCCACGAATCTAGCTAACAACCGTATCACAAAACTCAGAACGCTAAACTGTTCTGCGCACGCGCAGACCGTACGACCCACAGGCGCGGACTGTCTGAACCGCGGACCGGACCGTCCGCCGCTCAGACTGGTGCCCAACAACGAGGATCGTCGCTGACGTGCTGCTGCACGACGTCGTGGCGTCGTGCCGGCAAGTCGTCGTCTGCTCTGCAGCCTTGCTCCTCGGACGCCACGGCGCAGGTGCTGGAGCCTCACGGTCCCATCTGGGGCATGAAGGTGATGACGTGTGCGTCCATGACAGGCCCTAGCGAGTGCGGGAGTAGGGTGGTGATGGACGGAGCCTGGCCACAACCACGAGCAAGAGCACCGGGGCCACGGAGTCCGCACTAGCCATCGTGGAGAAGCTGCTCGTGCCGCCTCGACCACTCCCAGCGAGGCTGCCGGCGAAGAGGAAGCCCATGCTCTTCGCGAGTTTTTTTTTTTCTACTCCTTACACTTGTCTACATTAGTACTAACAGATTAAGCTTCTCTATAACAACGCTTACAAACGAGAAACATCTCTAAAATAGCATTTCACTCTTATTTTATTATTTTTTTGTTTTCTTATTTTCTATCATTTGAAGGACATGGTGCAAAGAGTAAAGCATCCTGCATCTCAATCAAACCGGCCCACACGCTAGCTGTGGGCCTGTAGCCCATGGAGGTTCGTCTCGGCGGCAGCAGTGCCAGCCGGTTGCCGGCCGAGTCAATGTTGGAGTACTGAGTACCTACTTCCTTTGCACCGAAGGTTCTTCTCACGCACCTTCTTTCCTTCCCCTCCCCAACTTCGACCCTTCCCCTGTCCATCTCTCCTCTTTTTTTGGGTTTCCTCGCGTTTAAAGCTTCGAGGCCGAATCGACCTCCAGTTTTCGAGACGACTCGTCTCCCTCTTTCAATAAGTTCGGCAGGGTAGGACGGCTTCTTCCACTGCGCCTTCACCTTCGCCTGCGCTGCCGGGGCTCGTCGGTGAGTTCGATTTTTCTCTCCGCCTTTCTGAATCTGTTCGTCTCGTGGTAGGGGGTAGAGCTGAAGGGTCGAGCTTTACACGCGTCGAACAATACGGTAATTCGAAACGTAAGAGAACTAGGGTTTCGGACTTTGGGAGAGCAGCTTGGTTGGATTGCTGTTGCTGCATTCTTAAGGGGGGTTTGATGGACGACTGATTGGCAGCGTTGCGTTGCCCTGTGCGGATTCTCTGTGTTTTGCTCAAGCAAAGTTATAAACCTTACTGTTTAAGTTTTGTGAGACCATGAATTGTTTGGGCATGACGTTTCTGGGCTGCTTCCGGTGTTCTTATGCAACCACAGGACCTTTGAGACTCCCAACAGAAATAGGTTACAAACTCAAACAAGTAGGCTCTCCAAATTTTCATGACATGTATTTTCCGTAGAATCAATCCTCTGTTGGGTTGTTCTTTCAATACAACAGTGCCACCTCGCAGACTCTAATGAAGGCAAGCTTATGGTTGGATGGTTGCACATGAATGCATGATGCGCTGTATGCTACTCCCTCCGTTCTATTTTATTTGTCGCGGTTTAGTGCAAAAATGAACTAGCGGCGACAAGTATTTGAGAACGAGGTAGTATTTTGTATTATGGTTCTGCTGCAGCAAATGGAAGTAATAAAGTTTATCTTCTCTCTTTTTATTTTTGCAGCATGGTTTTTAAATCGGGTTTGTAAGTTTTAGATCTTCATGTCAACTACCAATCTGAGGCGGCGGCTCCATCATGGAGACGTTGATGGAAGGAAAAACGAGCATGTTGACATATCCAGTGCTGATTCCCTCAATGAACCTCTATTAGGGAAGTCCAATGATGACAACTTTGGATCAGAGGTTAGTCTGTTTTCTGGTTCACAATTGTCTCGATATTTTCCTACAGTTTGTTACATGAGTGCAGGATTCTATATTTGTTGGTAATGTGTCAGTAAACTTTTGGGACTTTTATAGGTGTATGATCCTAGAAAACAGGATCTGTGGGATGATGATAGGAAGAAAGAACAACTACACTGGTCATTTCTTTTCTCAAACTTGATTACACAATGGGCACAATGGTTAGGTAATTTCCATTTTAGCCACTACTTTGTTAATACTAAATTCATCAATGCATGACATTAGTAGTCAATAGTCGTTCTTTTCAGTTCCTGATTTTATATACCTTGTGATACAATTTACTGACCAGCCCTTCAATCCTTTGTAGCTCTTAGTGTAGTGTCTAGGTTTTATAGCTATTTAGCAACCTATACACCATGCCAACTCTCATACTTGACATTCTACGTCTACGCTAATATGCCTGTCTTCACGTACCCAACATGTATGCATTTCTATTCACTGCTAAACAAATACAAAAATGTGCTATTTGGTAGCATCCCTCTGTTTGAACTAACTACTGGCGGCGTGGACTTGGCTGTGATTATGGCAATAGCCGATAGGAGTTCAGTTGGACCCTAAACCTTTTTCCCCAAAATGATATATCTATTTAATGTATACAAAACATTGTTCATATTTGACACCTCCCCTTCCAAGACAGCCAATGTTCCATGACAAGATCACTGCTGATTGTCCACTGGTTGAATGCAAACAGATCGGTCCTGTTTTTGTGCATCCAAATATATAATTTAGTTTGGTTGCAGATATGGAGATCAAGAGGTAGTGGATGCAGCTGCTCTTATGCTTTTCTTCTCATTGTTTGCTATTGCCATTATCTTTTAGAAGTAGTGTAAAAGTTTCTGTCTTTTTCCTTTTCTTGAGAACCTATCACAAGTAATTCTAGCAATGTAACACAGCTAACTAAGCAGAATAATGAGTAGATTTTCATAAGTAAGAAGTCGATTACATTGCTGGAAGTTGTAAAAACTGAAAACAATATATTCACAGGGCACTCTTCAGTGGGTATAACAATTTGTAGCATCAGGATGTAGCGGGTCATTTTGTTCACACTTTGACGTTTCTAGTTAGATAGTATATGTTACTACTATTTCATGAATACTGTTCTTGTGATAAATTAGTGCTTTTTCTTGCAAAAAATGATATTCTTTTCTTACTATTTTCCTTGCAGCAAGCATTATTGTGAGCTCAGGGTCTATCTTTGGTAGATTATCCCCCTTCTCTTCAGAGAACCAAATAAATCCAGTATATCTTAGCCCTTTACAGGTAATGTAGAGAAAGGTATATAAGATTGCAGTTATTAGTTTATAATGTATTGAACCTTCAACTTTCCAGGAACAAAGGTTGGATACTTTAAGACACAGATTGCAAATCTCTTTTGATGGCTCCCGTATTGAACATCAAGTGTGTATTACTTATGTAGATTGGTTTTCTAGGTTGACATCATCTCATGAAGTAAATTGATTAATAATTTATGGGCTTTACCATTATTAGGATGCCTTGAGGCAACTCTGGCGTTTAGCTTATCCTGCTCGTGAGATTCCACCGCTCAAATCTGAATTATGGAAGGAGATGGGTTGGCAAGGCAACGATCCATCTACTGATTTCAGGTCCTCTTGTAATTTGATCGTTTAAGGAGAATGTGCTCATGGAGAAAATTAACCCAGTTGATAAACACATCTAATACTGATCGCATTTATGCAGGGGTGGTGGACTCATATCGTTGGAGAACCTCATCTTTTTTGCTAGGAACTACCCTGTATAGAACTTAGATCTGATACCTTTTTCTGTTGTCTTCCTAATTTTTTGATTTTTGACCATTCACCTGTACACATTCTCGTGCAGAATTCATTTCAGATGCTTCTGAACAAAGTACAAGGGCAGAGATCAGATTGGGAGTACCCTTTTGCAGTTGCTGGTATCAACGTTTCATTCATGCTGGTCCAGATGTTGGATCTGAAGTCAAGTAATTTCCTGTTCCCAATTCCCCTTTACACATATCTGCGGATTTCACATTTTGTTGTTTGAACTGTCATATTTATGCAGGTGTTCCATCTTCTAAGTATGGAATTCGTTTCCTTGAATTGCTTGGACGTGATGAGAACGCCTTTGACCACCTGTACTGTGTGGCCTTTCGGTTGCTTGATGCTCAGTGGCTTGTAAAACGTGCCTCCTATATGGAATTCAATGTTAGCATATTGAGTACATTGATCCTTCTCTGTTTGTTTTAAGACAGTGGCATTTTTACTTATTTGGCTTTGTTGTACCAGGAGGTCTTGAAATCAACAAGAACTCAGCTGGAGCGGGAACTGGTTCTAGATGATGTGCTGGAGGTGAAGGACCTGCCGTCCTACACTATGCTGGATGAGTAAGCTAAAGCCGAGCTGTTGAACTTGGACGCTGGAGAATTGACTAAGCTGGTCTGATGGCTAATAGTTATCTAGCGTATGCTGATGTCTGATCCTAAATGCTTAGGCGGCCCACATGCCTTTTTACATTGCCGCTTATTTTTCTTGTTGTATACTGAGGTCTTATGAGGTGTTATATATGATTCCTTTGTAAATATTGTGTTTGTTATATGTTATCCTTTTGGACATGCTGGTTCCAAGGAAATAAAGCAATCGATCTCGTATTCATTTTCAGCTGTTTTCTATTGGAACGGTGGAGCATTAGCTGACCTCGCTTATCTTTTGTTTCAAAAAAAATCTACAGTACAAACAGAACACATTTTGTTTTGTTTATAGTTTATTTACATGTTTCCTAGACGAATCACTTTTCTCAGAAGTGATCATTACAAAATATGCGTGAAACTTTAAAATGTCGAACGAACCAACCAGATGTTATGGTCTCCGACGTGTTGTTTTTTGACACTATAGATTGCTATTTTTGTGTGTTACATAATGACTTGGTGTGGGATAAGACTGCACGAAATGCTCCTCGGCCCGAATCGGTTCGTTAATTTTTTCATGAGCTGAGCTAATATCTTAACTCAGTTAGTGAACGAGTCAGCTCGGTTTGTTAACAATCTAGCTCGCGAGCTAAACGAGCTATTATATTTTAGCAAAACGAAACTATATGTATATCATTTACGTAACAATTGATAAACAAGTTATATGTACGTGTGGTGTCTATGGTCTATGTATTAAACTAATGATTGATGAACTGCGTTTATGTTTTAAATTAGTCTATGTAAATATAACTGTGGGTTTAAACTGATGAACATATGTATGAATTATGAATTGATAAGTTGTGTTAATTTGATGTTACATTGATGTGTTCGGCTCTAGTAAAATCATAACTAAAATTGTTCTACATTAAGCTATAGTTATACCAAACAAACCTAGGACCGGGTTTTTTCGGCTTTCAGGGCGAATTTTGGCTGTTAACGTTTTGTTTCTTAGTTCGGTTTGATGAGAATCGCTTATGTGAAAATAATCAAAATCAATGGCAAGTCATCGCGACAAGATGAATTCTTGGTTTACTAAATCCAAAACCGTGCAGACCCCATCATTCTCAGCAGCTCCGCGGTATCTAGATTCTTGTGGTAGCTAAATTGCCTAGAAATTTAGATTCTTAGATAAGATCTTCAGAAAAAGTTGTCTCAAACACCTAAAATCTTCTAAAATTAAGTAAAAGCTGATTGGCTGACTTTTGTTGGGCTGTTGCTGTAGGCTGCAGCGATTGCTGGTCTCTAATCCGGTTCACTGTTATTTTGGCTGCTGCAGTCTACGTGAAGAGAGCATGAGCATGAATCTGGGGGCGATGTCCAATGGTAGTAGGTTTGATATATACCACCTCATCTTGAGATGTTCCAGATCTAGCTAGTAGTACAGGAGGGCGAGGAGAGGACCATGGCATGCCCTTTGGATCATGCAAGCGTCAAGCTTGTGGTTGCACCTTCCGGTAATCCGGTAGACACCGGTGGTTGCGAAATAATCCTAGCTGTGGTGCCATGCCAGTTCAAACCCAACAGCGCCAACGCCCCTCGCCATCCATCTTCGATCTACGCACCTAACAAGGGATCCAGCAGCTTCCGCGTTCTGGTCTAGCTGTTCAACAACCAGATCCGCCTCGTGCCAATCTCAACGCGTTCCGGGGAGCCGGCCCTTTAGCCGGATCAGCTGATTGATTAGCTTTTCTAGGCTAGCTGTGTGACCTGTGTCCCTTTTGGCTTGGAGAGATGAGCACAATGGGAAATTCTAGGTTAACAGCCAATGCGAACGGGGGACGACGCAGGTAGGTTTGCGGCGTTTGGCTGTGAAATCTGGTGGCGTTTGCTGTTTTCCATGGTGTTCACAAGCTCACTGTGTCTGTGGCTATGTTTGTTTCACTTCTAAATTATATAATTTAAATTATACTATAAAGATAAGAGATTAAATATCGTTTTAGTATCACAAATAAGGCTACTCAATTCTAGCTTATTTTAACTTATTTGTAGTCATAAAGTATATTTTACTCTTCCACTCTTTCATCATAATTTAACTTAGCATTTTTCGGTTCGCTCTCAATACATTTGAATTAAGTGAGATTAGATATGTTTTAAATCTTAAGCAGGTTAAATTTCTTCTTATTTTTAATCCATATATAATGGAATAACCGAACAAGGAACAAATGTCCAGTTCGTGTTCGTTCCATTATATGGTCACCCCAGCCAGATCCATCCACCATCCACTGCATTGAATGAGATGAAATATGCTTATATGCGGAAATTACAACAAACTTCACCGGTAGTTTGGTTTAGGGGCGTAAATAACTCGGTTTAAAAAATTAAGCCGTTGCAGCTACCAACGTACAGAGGACAGATCACTCGTCCTCCTCCTAGGTCCGGGCGTCGGGCCAGCCCCATCACGCATAGCGACAGCGGTAGAGCGAGCCCAGTCCGAAACGGAAGAAACCAAGCGCAAACCAACGCCGAAGCCGAACCAGCAGAGGCAGAGGCGCAGACGGTGAGACGGACAGGCACAACTTCACTGGCTTCTGCTACCGTGCCGCTCCTCCGGCTCCCGCTACAAAATATTTCACGGGAGCCCCTGCTCTCTCCGATTCCGGCGTCCACTCGTCGCTCACGGAAATCGCTCGGAGCCCGACGCCGCGAGATCACCGGCCGGCCTCGCGCTCGACACGGGAGAGGCGAGGCGGTCGAGTGGCCCACCCTAAGCCGCTCTGACAGTGAGCAATGGCGGCCGCGTCGAGGAAGGAGGAGGAAAGGAACGAGCGAGTCGTGCGGGGGCTCCTCAAGCTGCCACCCAACCGCAGATGCGTCAACTGCGACGGACTCGTACGTGCTCTTTTTTTCCCCGCATTGTTCCATCCATGTGGCCCGCGGCGCGCGGCTTCGTCGCCGCTCCTGGTCTGCCGGCGACGCTCAGTGTTTGCTCACTTCCCGGCTTCTGTGACTCTGATCCAGGGGCCGCAGTACGTGTGCACCAGCTTCTGGACCTTCGTCTGCGTCTCCTGCAGCGGCATCCAGTGAGTGCCGCCTTGCCCTTTCCCGCGCCTACTACCGGATTCCGTACACCAGGGTTGTTATCAGCATTCTCTGTTGTTATTCTATCACGTCTGTTGGGATGGGAATGTGATTTGCAATGCGCGTTTATTCAAACAGCCTTGCTGGTACCTGCTTCCTTGCTGGTTTCAGTTCAGTGCCAAGGCAAGCTTGTGGAGACTGCATTCTTTTTCCACCCTAATGCGAATAGACGTTGCTGTGCCAAAACTTCCAAATTCGAGTTATTCTGAAGAAGATGACTTAGCTAGTCGGATTTGCGCATGCTGATGTTCTGATCTCTTCTAGTACTATTATCCTCACACACACTGATCTATTATGCACTTGTAGCCGAGAGTTCACGCACCGTGTGAAATCCGTCTCCATGTCAACGTTCAGCACGCAAGAGGTCGAGGCTCTCCAGAAGGGTGGGAACCAGGTGAAGACATGCATCCACTGAGTTTGTTCTTTGAGGCTAGAGGATGCCCTTTTGGTTCATCTCGTAACACTTCAGCTGATTGATACAGCGTGCCAAGGAATCATTCCTGAAGGATTTCGATACCCAGAAAATGAGGCTACCTGATAGCAGGTAAAGGATATTTCAACCACTTTTATGCGTGCATTTTTTTTACTTATCAAACACATGCTCTAACTATAAGTCTATAACCTATTGTTGCAGCAACTCCGGCAGTCTTAGGGACTTCATAAAAGCTGTCTATGTGGAGCGAAGGTATGCTGGCGGTAGATTTTCTGAAAGGCCTCCAAGAGACAAACAGGTAAATTTTGATGGATCTTTGAAGTCTAGTTGTTATCCTCACTGAGAATTGTCCTTTGTCGGTTCAGTGGCTTCAGCAAGCCTGCTGCTGTATCTGTAGATGTCACGAATACTTAAGGAGGTGTACCTGTGATTAGAGTTCACTTACAATATGTTTTATTCATTAAGTAAAGCCTTCTTATCATGTACCTTTACTAGCATATCTTACAGATGCATCTTTCTGAAGTACGTAGTAAATTATATTACATCTTTGCAGAACCAAAAGGCCCATGAAGAAGAGCATAGAAGGCCAAGTTCCTACCATTCATTTTCACAGAGCCCACCTTATGATTATCAGTATGAAGAGGGGCGCAATGGCAAGCGATCTGCATTTCTAAGTAGGAAGCCTGGTTCAGATAAGGGGCATCAGGGGAAGATTTCTGGATTTTGTTACAGTTCACATAGCTTGCATCAGAGAATGTCTCGGGATGGATTTACTGGTGAGAATTCTGTATCGAGGACTTCTAACTGCTCAGGGCCCAGCATTAGTGACACAGTTAGAACTGCACCACAATCACCTAATTTTCCTGATAGTGGATGTTTCAGCCCCCCTGTGGTACAAGATCAATCAAATGTACAGAGTTCTTGTGGACTCACTAGTTCACAGGTAGGTAGAAATATCTTTTTTCAAAACCATCAACTCTCATTCCTATTGCATTAATTAAATATTCTACTCTTTCCTGCAGAGAGCTGTATCGGCAGGAGACCTAGATTCTATCTCTCTTAAATCAGGCAAATCAAGCTTATCTGATTTGATTTTTGAGAATGATAATGTTCACCGAACTGAAAAATCCTCAAATTCCGCTGCTCCAAGTTTCATAGCCTTTTCTGATGCTATTAGTGCTCCAAATCAAGCTAGCTTTGATTCCAAAGCTTCTCAGGAACACCATGCCACTACCATGGATCAATCTGTAGATCTATTTTCAAATACGCTTACTGAAACTCCATCTGCTGATAAGGTGATACCAGCAGCTCCTTCAATGGACAATGCTGGGTGGGCCACATTTGATACACCTCCAGAACAAAAGCAGCCTGCATTCACTGGGCTTTCTTATGTTTCTGCTACAAGCATCGATAAACAAGCTCTTAATCATGATTTGTTTTCATCTGAATCAAATGATGAGCTAACATGGTTCCGGAGCTCTAAGGATGATGCTTCGGTTACCAATCATAATCAGTCTACTGCTACATCTCTTGATACATGCAGTTCTGAGGTGAGGAACATTTTCGTTTTTTATGTCAACATGTGTTTGCAATAAAATGAAGTTTGCTCCTTGTAAAGTATGACACACTTTTTTGGAATAGTTGAAATCATTCTCTCTTCTGAAAACGTTAATGGCATTATAAAGTTCCAAATAGGCTTAGGCCTTGTTAGGGAGGGCCTCATAAAACTGCTCTGCCTGCTAGGGTATATTCTGCACTATAGCTAGGAGCTGCTTCTCTCTCTTTCAGAAATTAACTAGAAGCCGGCAAAGCCAGAGCCAAGAGAAACCATGCCAAACAAGGCCTTAGTCTTATGCTTCATATCTTCTGTTTGAATTCTTTACTTTCTCTTCCTCTCCAGCCTTGGAGTATCTTCGATGCCTCCAGTGGTAGCACCCAGTACACTGTCAAGGGAGATCTATCATTAATGACTTCTAGATTGCAAGAGCCTAAAGGAACAATGAACGAAAATAGCTCTCAGGTTGGTAAATCATGAATAAATGAGTTACTTTTTGGCTGTTGAAATTTTGTTAGGTTATCTCAGCTTCTAACTCTTACCGTGGTTGCTTTTTTTTTCAGCTTTGGCATTCATTTGATGATGCTAATGGGATCGTTTGTGCTCAGCCACGAATTGATGACCACAGCAATACAGCAAGCATTTCTCTATCAACCAGCAATCCATTTATGTGCTCTATAGTTTTAAAGGTATACTTTTTCCCTCCCTTTTTGCATGGTATAAATAATCCAGCATTAAGCATATTTTCCTTCCAAGTAGGAATCTTATGATGATGATTCCCACAAAGTATTGATGGGTGAATTGACACCTAATACATTGATTGCTGCTTCCTCAGAGCCATCTCTGGTATCTTCCATTCAGTGATATGGCTTCTGTAGTTCCTATGCTATTGAGCTTTTGGTATACAGATTCTCTCTACTGATTTATTTGGGTTTATACATTACTCTTGTTTACAGGGAGGACTCTCTACTGAGCAGATGCCATTAAATCCATTTGACCTTCCATTTGACACTCAGTCGGGGACTCCTGATCTGGTATCTTAATGCTATTTCTTCCTTCCATTGATAAAGTTTTTTTTCGGACTGATAATCTTTTTATATGCTCACCTTCCACGAATGGTTTCTCTAGATGACTCCTGTACCAGTAGAATTTTGCAAACCGTATAATGCATCGCTATAATGTTATGTAAAGCATTCCGCCGCTGTGCAACATAAGTGTTGTGTCTGATAGAATCTGCAAACCCGTAACAATCTAGAACACTGTTGATAGATGTTTTCAACGTCAGGAGGTCATAGTCATGGGATATCAGCATAAACATCATGTTGTCAGAGACCTGATAGTATGTAAACTTATACAATATCTCAATTGATGGTGGCTCTTGAAGTCCAGCCAAATTTCAGAATTCTATTTTATTTGCACTAGTCATTTCTGAGAACTACACTACTACATAAATAGGTTTGGCTGTAACCAGGATTAGATGATATCCCATTACTGAGGACAGAATAATTTTACCCATGGCCCTGTGCTGAGGACCAAATAATCTACAACGCTGTTTTAACTATGGCCGATAGCCTATTCGATGCTGTAGAACAGATCATGACATAACCTTAAAGTTCAGTCGTATTCCGACTCCCAACCTGCCGTCTGTATCAAGTGATGGCCAGCATGATCAACTTGCCACTTACATCCTGGACTATACTTGCTACCAATTTTCTCACATGCTCCAACCTTTTGCAGTTCATGGACGTAAGTTCATTGCAAGTGGCCTTGCCTAGCCCAGATCTGCCAGCCTTCCTTGATGGTTTACCTGAAAGATGGTTCTCCAGCAGCTCTTGTGCTTATGTTCCGTCAGCGTCAGCGTCACATGGTATGCTCTCCTGGATCTACCAATGATTATATTTCTACCGTTCACAGCTTCACATCAAAACCACCGGATATGACTGGAACAACCTGTGCGTATTCAGGTGGACTGCCGTGCCTTGTCGAGCGGGGCCCCAACTCTTCCTTGCGGTGAGTTGCTCCCCTCTGCTGCATGCTTTATTGTAAACCAGCTGAGCTGCTATCTGCTGATATCAGCTTTCCCGCCGGTCCAGGAATATATCAGTTGGCACTTTATCAGCTGGAAATCCTTTTGTATAGAGGGCATCACAGTGAAAATAATCTGCGTCTTGGACTTGGCATGTTCCTTTGGTTTGGTGATCTTAGAGCTAGGAATCTTTTCTGTGCGAACCCGGACACCTTGCAATGTGACCAGAGGAGGTGGGGAATATGATAAGCGTCCCCAGGACCCACTGGAGGAATGTTTAGTAATTGTGAGTTTCTGTTGGAGGAATGTGTGTATTCTTTCTCGGTTCATGTACTCTAAATGGATAGGATTATTCAGCACTACCGGGCATCCTCCCGGACTCCCGGTACATTTCTTTCTGATAGTTACAACGATACGGATGGCTTCATCCAGTTATTCAAGTTGTTCAGGTACATGTACATCTCCTCCGGATATTGCTTCAGGACATCAACATACATGGGTATGTCGGCTGGGTGGGAACTATACAACAAGGACTGCGACGCCGCTGCTCAATCAACGGAACAAGTGTGAAAAGCGTGACAGCTGACCTGCTGCAGGTGATGTGAGACGTGAGTGAGCTGCTGGTAGCAAATATGGAATCTAGAAGAGAACTGGGACGGAGAGGGAGGGCGCAAGTAGATATGAATTTGGGAGGTGAACAATATTAAGCGAGGGGACAGAGCATGGAAGAGGGGCTTTTACTCATTGAGACCTTCTTTTGGCAACGACTGCTGTGCAAGCAATCCTTCTGTGCAAGCGTGCAAGCAAACCATCTGATCCATTAGATTATAATCCAACCACAGATACAACCATAGTTTGTTAGGGGTTTTTTTTATAAAGATTATTGAGCTAGTGGTGGAAGGGTTTAAGTGTTAAATGTGACTTACGGTTGGATCACGATCTAACGGATTAGATGGTTTGCTTGCACGTTTGCACAGAAATACTGCTTGCACAACAGTCGTTGCCTATTCTTTTTATCCCTAAATCATGATGATTAGAAAGAATTGTAGAGGATTAAGGAGAATTTTAACATGCAGAGGATTTAAATCCCCTCAATTCCTCCCCAGCCCCTTGGTTTGGTTTGGGGCCAAAATGAATAAAGCCTTATTCATAATAAAAGTAAGAGTTGCAATGATAGGTAACGGTAGGTTATGACCAGCAAACCGTGTATACGATCATACAAAATATTATATAGATTCTACTGTTTATATATCGAAGTTCAAAATAGAAAATATAATGGAGATAGCCTTAGCGGGGAAAAGGAACACTCCAAGCTTGGAGGTGTCCATTGTTACATATCCCCTCCTCTAAAATTCCAACTTTGACACTCTTTTGAGTAACTTCGACATTGCTGTGCACATACAAAAAGATAAAAATGTATATTTAATTTTTCCTCCTTGGACTCCGGAAACGCTTACATTCTAAGATTTAGATTTTGCCCTAAAAACTTACTCACTCAGTTCTTTTTTTATTCGACGGGGTTGACTTATTTAAAACTTCAATCACTCATCTTATTTTAAAATTTTATGAGCTATGTTATTTGTTTTATTGTTGAGATTAGCTTTTAAGCACTTTGCATAATTTTTTTGAATAAGATGAATGATTGAAGTTTTTTTTAAATCAATTGCGTCAAATAAAAAAGAAATGATGTAGTACCATTTTAGCATTCCAAGTTGATCTGAAATGGATGAGGATTTTTATGGTGCTACCATATTAAAGACATGTACAACTCTGAGACGATGGAACGGTTTTCTAAATACAAGAAACAGCAGGGTACAACCCTCCTAAATCATATGCCCTAATATAACTACATGGCTGTGTGTAGATTTCTTAATGACAGCAATTATCTTAGCGGTTATCAAATGAGACTAGCTATTAGATATAGTGTGACAGATGTCGATGCTGAAGTAAAGAGAGAAGAATCTGGCATCGATGTGAGTATGCGACCCATTGTATGGGCTGCTGCTGAAACCAGAAAACATAATATTGAAACCAGTATATTATAAAAAATGTTTTTTCACAAGTTGTTTCAACCTCGATATCATTGTGCACAGTCTAATAGCTGTTTTTATATAATTTATTCTCTCCGTTTTTTTATATATTGTGTTTTGGTTCTAAAATAAACTAACATATGATAAATATTCGGAAGGTAGTATCTCTTAGAGGTGTTTGAATGTATTAGAGCTAATAGTTACTTAACTAAAAATTTGTTAGTAGAAATAGCTAGCTAACTAGTAGCTAATTTATTAAAAATAGGTAATAGTTGAAATATTAGCAAGGATATTTGGTTGTCTCTAACTAATTTTAGCCATTAACTATTAGTTCTAGTACATTCAAACACTTTTGATACATAGTGTCATGAATAGTGTCACATAAATCATGCTACCTCTGTGTCAATCTAACTTAAAAAAATCTTATGATATCAAAAGTTTTTTTCACAAGACAATATCAATAGCTTTTTGACGAGGGAGTATAAAGTTAATATTTAACTGGGGAAGATTTAGTTCATTTTGGCCTCTGTATCTTCACCGTTCAGCAGTAGTACACTGAAGAGGCAAATCTTGATTGTGAAGCTGTAAAGTGAAATTAGAACTAGCCAATTCTAAACGGCATATGCAAAATGCAACGCAACAGCCAAAGGACAAAGGCGACCTAGTCGTCCGGACGAGAGTGTTCGATTGAGTGAATTATTTCGCTTGAGACTTTTGAGAGTTGAGACGATTCTGTTCCTCCGTGCATATGTTTTAGATCTATATTCAAATAAAATTTGTTTCAGAGAAATAGTGTGTTCACATAATAGTTAATGTATGCGTTATAGATTCATCATTTATATATTTAAATATAGATATAAAAACTAAAAGCTAAAATGACTATTATTTTAAAATAGTGAGTACTATTGTACCTATAAGTTATTTTGAATTTTTCTGATTCATATTTTTTTTGTTGTATGTCTAAATATATTAGAAATTATACATTAAAACAGCAAATGATTTATAAATTCAGGATAAAAGCAGTAGAAAAGAACATTAAGATTTAATACTATTAAGTATCTTCTTCGTGTCTAGAATTAAGATGATTCTACGCAACACTATTGTATCATCAACTAGTGTATATATATTATGACTTTAATGATTTATTATTTGTTTTATGTTATGACATATTTTTTTTCTTATTTAATAATAGAAACAATTATAATTTGTTAATTGTCGTTTTACCGGTATAAATATAATTTATTGTTTTTAATAAGCCTGATACTATAAAAATCACAATAAACTAACACTCTTATGTTAATATAAAATATATGCAATAACCATTAATGAAAAGGAAATTAAAATTTAGACATCTAAAATATTAACAAATCCTTTATTAAATACACTATAGAATATATTTGTCGTGTGCTCATTAGATGTGAAAAATATTAATACTTTTATTAATTCGGTTAATAAAGATAGTTTAGCATAACTCTAAAAATTAATTTATTTAAAGACGGTACGACCAGTACGGGTTCAATTTTCTCGAAGGGTACCTACGGTTTCGGTTTTCTCAAAGGGTACCTACGGTTTCAGTTTTCTCAAAGGGTACCTTTGTCAAGCTAAGCGATTTTATGGCACGTATGCTGTGACAGTTTTTTAATCAAAGTTTTGATGCAGCTGTAGTCCTCGAAGGGTGATACTAGATGCAAAACAATGCTGAGATAGGGTTCGAACCGTATGAAACCGAGTTGGAACTAAAAGTTGACAGTACTACACTTGAAAGGGGAAAAATGTCTACTGCTTCTAGACTTCAAGCTCCTCTGCACTCCGAACAGTGCGACGAGGATGACGTGTTGGCAAGAGAAAACGCTGCAGAACAGCGCAATTACAGCTTCTCGGGCCATTCGATTGTCGAAGAGGAAAGTGGGGAAAAAAGGGTAGTACTACGAAGTATGAACTATCAAAGGCCAGCCACCGGCGACGCCGCTACAAGGACGGCTGCGCGGCCGCCCGGCGCATCCTGCTGCCCCAAGTCTCCCCGCCGGCGCGCCCGCGCCGCTCCGCCGCGCGCCACTGCAGCCCGGTCAGCTGCGTCTCCCAGTCGGCGAACCCGGCGCGGCGTGCCGCGCGGTACCCGGCGTCGCCGAAGTGGGCGCCGCAGCGGAGCTGGATGTCGTAGCCGCGCCTGCGCTCGGGGTCGGACAGCACCTCGTAGGCCTCCCGCGCCGCCATGAAGCGGTCGGCGCCGCCGGGGCACGCGTCCGGGTGCCACCGCCGCGCGGCGCGCCGGTACGCCGCCTTGATCTCGTCGGGCCCCGCCGTCTCGTCGACGGCGAGCAGCTCGTACATCGTCGCCGCCATCGCGGGCGCGGGCGCGGCCACTGCCGATGCCGCGGCCGAAACCCGCACCCGCGACCGTGGCTGGCACCTCGCCCCGCCGAAGCAGTACCCCACGCCAACGGGCCTCGCGCTCACGGAGGTCATCTTCTTCCTTCCCCGCTCTGCTGAGCTAAACCACCGGAGACGGCCCGGAAAGCGATGCGTGAACGTGTAAGCTAGCTACCTACCAATGTGGATGAAGCAGAAAAGCAGTCGCGTCTCGCTCTGGCTCTGCAATCGTGGTGCCGAATGGCCGGGGACGTGCCCGTTTATATAGCAGCTGGACAGCGTGAGCGACGAGGTCTCCTCTGTGTTTCTGGAAGGGACGGTGCTGCGGAGGCGGGAGGGATAAGCGAAGGGCGTCATCGCCCACGGGAACCGCGGTCCGCGGGCTGTCTGGTACGATTACGCGCTAATCACCTTTACGTGAGTTAACCCCCAGTTTGTCGTGATTACTGTTGGCACTTCTTGTGTGCCGCGGTTTGACTGCTGCTGGAGTACTTCTGGAATCTGGACTGGGCATCTAGAAAGACGAGATGGCGCAAGCGCGCCAAGGCCCAAGAGGGGGAGATTGACGTGCTGGCGCTGCGCCGTGTGCGTCCTTTCTGGAATTTCCCTTTTGCCCGTGGAGTGGAGATCTACTACTCGTTTACTTGCCAGCCGCTGTGAGGTCGTCTTCAATGTCTAGCTATTTTATTAGGGCCGGTTCGTTTCTACAGGAATATACCAAGAATTGTTTCTATTGATTAAAACTTATATAAATTAGAGAAGCGATCTAGGTAGAAATTGTTCCGGTCTTCTATTCCGTGTCAACCAAACAGACCTTTAGTTAGATTCACTCTCTTTGCTACGTGGATAAAAAATATGAGAAAAACAAGAATATCTAGCAACGAGCAAATATATATGATATTTTATGTATTTAAAAAACTGAGTATATTACGTGTGTGATTAAGTATCAATGATTAGATAAATTATATTTTTATTTTTATCTTAGTTCTATCAGCTAGCTATTTAATACAACTATTGTGGATGCCATGATATAGGAAACAGTAGTGTCTCTCTGGCAGCAGGCAGGCTTTGGCTCTTCCTGACATATGTTAGGCTGGCGCCATGTCAGCCTCGCGTCGCTGATGCAGCCGTGGAAGGATAGAAGCGAGGAAGAAGAACGGATAGAAACTATGAAACTGGAAAAGATGGGAAAACTTTGTTCATTTCCTTCCTGTGCGAAATATCAAGTCAGCTAGTATTTATTACACGCATGCCTCATCAGGCGGCCCACTCTTTCCCTGTCACACGGACATTGGGCCTACGCACCCGTCGGCCCAATGGCTGCCTTGATTCCTGAAGCGCTGCCTCATCTTCAGTCGAGCGACGAACAGGGTCGCTGACAGTCCCCCTCCCTTGAGAGGCCGCTTGACCCCAAGCGGCAGCTGCTGGAAACCGAGCACGCAAGGAGTCTTCATCTTCCCAAGTGGCCAAAGCTTCATCAGACTGTGACCAGCGAACGTGAACTTGTGGTACTTGTCGCCCACCGCGGAACACCACACGCCGATTTAAAATCTGCACAGGCACCTGGAGATGGCCCAGATCATCAGGAAGAGTAGCACTGACCAAAGGTGGAGGCACCCCCAAAGCACGCTTGAGTTGAGACACATGAAAAACTGGATGTATCGCAGCAGTAGCAGGCAGCTGCAACTTGTAGGCCACCTTGCCAATGCGTTGAACGACAGTATAGGGACCAAAATACTTGAAGCTCAATTTATGGTTAGCCCTTGTTGCCACCGAGGTTTGGACATAAGGCTGAAGTTTCAAGAAAACTGAATCACCCACTTGAAACTCGCGTTCGGACCTGCCCTTATCAGCCTGATGTTTGATACGTTGTTGCGCCCGCAGCAGATGCTGGCGAATGACCTTAACCATAAGCTCTCTGTCTGTCAGCCAAGTCTGGAGATCAACCGACACTGAAGCATCTGCCACTGTAATTCCAAAGTGGCGTGGAGGATGGCCATAAAGCACTTCAAATGGAGAACGTCCCAATGAAGAGTGGAAGCTAGTATTATACCAATATTCCGCCAAAGATAACCACGATGACCACTTGGATGGGCAAGCATGGACGAAACTGCGAAGAAATGTCTCAAGGCATTGATTAATACGCTCAGTCTGTCCATCTGTTTGTGGATGGTAGGAGGAGCTCATCTTCAAAGTGGTGCCTGAAAGCCTGAACAAATCTTGCCACAAATGACTTGTAAACACCCTGTCCCGATCCGAAATTATGGATGTGGGCATGCCATGAAGTTTGTAAACTGAATCCAAGAATAATTGTGCCACCTTAAAGGCTGTGAAGGGATGGGACAATGGTAGAAAGTGGGCATATTTGGAAAAGGTGTCAATCACCACCAGTATTGTATCAACATTAGCTGATTTGGGAAGTCCTTCAATAAAGTCGAGACCAATGACTTGCCAAGACTGCTCCGGCACCGGAAGGGGTTGCAACAGCCCCGGGTATCGACTCCTGTCGGCCTTAGCTTGTTGGCACACTGAGCAACAAGCAACATATGACTTAATCTGAGCTTTCATCCCAGACCAGGCGAACAGCTGCTTGATTCTTCTGTAGGTTACTGGAAATCCCGAATGGCCCCCCATTGGACTGTCATGCAGCGACGAAACGATTGTAGTCTGTAGACGTGAATCAGCACCAATCCACACTCTCCCTTTATAACGAAGGAGGCCGGAATGTAAGGTGTATGGCCCTGTGCTGGACTTGTGAGGAGCAAGCTGAGCAAGTAATTTCTGTGCCTGGTCATCATTTGTATAGCTGTCGACCACTTGGAGCAGCCATTGAGGCTTGCAGGACGACAGGCTGAACAGAATATCGTCCGAAGCAGGTGGTCTTCGTGATAAAGCATCTGCTGCCCCATTTTCCACCCCCTTTTTGTACACCACGCGGTATTGAAGACCAAGCAACTTTGAAAACATTCTCTGTTGCCATGGAGTACTCAGCTTCTGCTCTGTGAGATGTGACAGGCTACGGTGGTCTGAATATATAACAAATTCAGAATGCTGAAGATACTGCCGCCACTGATCCACAGCTAAAATGATAGCTAAATACTCTTTTTCGTAGGTGGACAGCCCTTGATTTCGAGGACCCAATGCTTTGCTGACAAAGGCCAAGGGATGTTCTTGCTGTAACAACACAGCTCCAATGCCTGTTCCCGACGCATCTGCTTCGATGGCAAAAGGCTTATCAAAGTTGGGTAATGCCAAAACTGGTGCCGTCGTTAGGGACTGTTTCAATGCAGAGAATGCCTGCTCATGAATATGGGTCCAAACAAATAATTCCCCTTTTTTCAGAAGATTGGTCAGTGGCTTGGCAATAAGGCCAAAATTCCTTACGAATTTTCTGTAATATCCCGCGAGACCTAAAAATCCTCGAAGCTCTTTGCAATTAGTAGGTACTGGCCATGCTTGAACCGCCTTCACCTTTGCTGGATCAGTAGCAACACCTTGAGTACTGATAACATGACCAAGGTAAGATATCTGCTGCTGGGCGAAGGCACACTTAGAGAGCTTAATATGCCACTGGTCCTTTTGCAGCAGCTGTAATACCTGGGACAAATGAAGGAGATGGTCTGTCCAAGTCCGACTGTACACTAATATATCATCGAAAAAGACTAGTGCACATTTCCTCAATAATGGTGCCAATGTGGAATTCATTGCCCCTTGAAACGTTGCTGGAGCTCCAGACAACCCAAACGCCATGACTCTAAATTCAAAATGGCCATGGTGAGTTTGAAAAGCCGTCTTATGTTGATCTCGAGGGTTCATGCGGATTTGGTGGAATCCAGCTCGCAAGTCCAATGTCGAAAACCAGGTTGCTCCATGTAGCTCATCCAGAAACTCATCAATAACTGGTACAGGAAACTTGGTTTTGACTGTAAGAGCATTCAAATGTCGATAGTCCACACAAAACCGGTAAGTGTTATCTTTTTTCTTGACAAGAATAACAGATGAAGCGAATGCACTCTTGCTGGGCTGCACAATACCAGATTGTAACATCTCTGAAATCTGTTTTTCTATTTCATCCTTCAAGGCTGGGGCATATCGATAAGGTCGCATCTGGACCGGACTAGCGCCTGGTAGCAACTCAATCTGGTGGTCACAATCTCTGGCAGGAGGCATGCCAGTGGGTAATTCAAAGACTGGCGCATAGTGCTGAATAAGGTCCTGAATATCTGCAGGAAGGCCCTGAAGAATCAATTGTTCTTTGTCTGGTAACTCCAACAAACTGCAGACCTGAATAACTGAGCTGTGGAGCACTGATGAAGCCAAACCACTCAGTGTTACCATAGATGTTGGCAAGGATATGCGAAGCCACTTCTGTGACCAATGCACTACCATAGGGCTATGAGCCTCTAACCAGTCCATGCCTATAATGAGATCATAAGTAGGTAATGGCAACACCTTCAATGTCGAAGAAAATGATACTCCACTGATTGACCATTTGGCATTCACCAATTCATAAGCACAAGATAACTTTGAGCCATTGGCTACCTGTACGTTGACAGGTCTGTCCATCAGTGTAACGCCAGCCAACTGTGCTGCCACTGCTTCACTGAGGAAAGAATGAGAACTCCCTGAGTCCAACAAGGCTAAAATCTCCATTCCTGCTATATGACTCATGAATCGCATGGTGCGAGGAGAGTTGCCATTCTCGACTGCTGCTTGAGACAGGGTCAGCATGCACAACTTAGCCTCTTGTTCATCATCTGAGGTAATCAATTCTGGTTCGGCTACAGGCACCATGTTCCACAATTCTTCCACTAGATGCAGTTGTACTGTGTCAGCACATTTATGTCCTCTTGAATACTGCAGCCCACACTTGTAACAAAGACCCTGTGCCTTGCGATATGCATATAGCGAAGCCAATTTGGCCTCAGTGCTGGTGTTACCAGGTTTTTGATCCTCCTGCTTGCTGTTCAAGGGTGGTTTAGAGTCTCTAGCAGCAGACGAAACTCCAGAGTATGCACGCCGTGAGTCCCTCTTTCTTAATAAATCCACAGCCTCCTCCTGTAACTGTGCCAGCACTGCAGCAGAATCGAAATCCTGAGGTCTTTGTAACATCACCACTGCCTTGATGTCGTCCTTAAGACCATCAATAAACTTCAATGTATAGTACAATGGGTCCGATTGATTCTGATAGGCAGTCAATTGGTCGACCAGTTGTGAAAATTCTTCAACATAAGCTGAAACCGAGGACAACTGTCTGATATGGAATAGTTGCCTCAAAAGAAACTGGTGCTGATTCTTGGCGAAACGTTCCTGAATCAAGGTGCCAAATTCTTCCCAAGACAGGTAAGGCAGCTTGGGTTCAATAGACTGCAACCACCTGGCCGCAGGCCCTGTAAACTGCATGGATGACACTTTGATCCACATGCTATAATCCACATCATACATGCGAAAATAAGCCTGACAGCGCGACTGCCACAATTTGGGATGTTCACCATCAAACGATGGAACCTGGAGCTTTGGTAGATTTCCCAAATACTGACTGGATGATGACTCAAAGGATCGACCCACATCTCTAGGTGGAGGGTGATTGTGAGTAGCAAATGTGTCGAACGATGGATGATCATGAGAAGAAGTCCAATCGTTCATACCAGGAGCCTGATGATGGTTAGGCCCGATCGAAGTTCCTCCACCTTGATCTCGATGCCGATGGGCCTCGCCGTGCGTCCCCACCTGCTGAACTGGAGGAGGACGATCTTGTGTAGACGAGTAGTGGCCGAGAATCCCTGGCTTGGTGCCGCGATCCTCGAACGCCCCTCGCTCCAGAAGACGGGTGAGTTTGGTGAGCTCCGACCGCATAGCATCGACAGAAGATTCGATGCGTGGTTTCCATGATTCAAACGCCTGTGTGGCGTTCTCCAAAGCCGTAACCCTGGTGGAAGCCGCCGCCGCCATCGCATCCAAGCGCTCCATCGCCACTGTCTCAATCGCCGCCACCTGAGCGTCGACCTGCGTGGTGAGAAAACTTGGGTGGCCTTCGCTGGTGTCCAACTTCGTCGATATAGCCGAGATGTTGTTGGTGTTCGCGCTGACCGCTTTCTCCAGCTGGGTCCAACGGGCATCCTGTGTCTCCAGGCGATCGCATAGCTGCTGAAGCAACTTGGATTGAGTCGCGATCGTCTTCGATTGGGTCTCGATAGATTTGGACTGCGCTGCAATCGCCGCGGCCACGCTCGGATCCTCCGCTCCTGCCATCCTCGCGCGCCGGGTGAAGTGCGGATGCGCCGCCAGGACAGAACTAGAATCTGATACCACTTGTCAGCCTCGCGTCGCTGATGCAGCCATGGAAGGATAGAAGCGAGGAAGAAGAACGGATAGAAACTATGAAACTGGAAAAGATGGGAAAACTTTGTTCATTTCCTTCCTGTGCGAAATATCAAGTCAGCTAGTATTTATTACACGCATGCCTCATCAGGCGGCCCACTCTTTCCCTGTCACACGGACATTGGGCCTACGCACCCGTCGGCCCAATGGCTGCCTTGATTCCTGAAGCGCTGCCTCATCTTCAGTCGAGCGACGAACAGGGTCGCTGACACGCCAGTGCAGCTTTTAGTGCGGCCAAGAGGGAGCCTTCCGAGTCGGGAGCGAGGCGAGAGGGAGCCGGCGGGCAACCCTAAGACTAGCTTCAACGGTTCCCGCGAGACGCCCCCTCCGCTTGATTTAGCGTGTACAGTACCACGCCAGAGCTGCTACAGTGATAGCGTATGTTACAGGGCTTCACCAGATGTAGGGAGAGCGAGTCGGCCCCCTGCCCTCGATCAACGTGCGCAACAGTGTATTTTCAGTAGAAAATATATTGATAAGGGTGATGTATAAGTAAGTAAAACAATATTTTATGGTGGTAGTGGGTATAGGGGGAGTATTTAGGGGGAACCGCTGTAGAGCGTGGAGATATAGGGGAGAAGAGAACGCTGACGTGGCATGTGAATGGAATATAGAGGGAGAAATTTAGGGGGGACCGCTGAACACAGTCTAACACCGCTGGCGCGACGATATCGTCTGATTCTCGTCTGTGTCGGAGCCACTGTTTATAAAACCATTTAGCCTACAAAAACCGCTATCCACCAGTAACGGTTTACCGGTGAAAACCGGTAAAAACCGACTGTTTGACTAATTCAAATCATGAATTCTAACTGGTTTAGCGGTGAAAAACCGGCGAGAAACCGCTTTAAACCGTCAGTTAACCGCGAAATAAACCGGTTTTTGTTGTTTTTACAAAAAATAAAATTTTTTAATAAGATTTATTTGTAGTTTGCTCAATTCACATTGCACAGTACATATTAATTGATCTACACGACATATATTCACCGAAATAGCATACAACATACATATGCAACCATAAACTCCAGTTCTCATGTAACAAACAACCAACAAAACTTCGCAATACTCAAATACAAGTTCTTTTATAACTCTGCAACGAGGCAACGACACATAGGTCGATTTATTTCACAATACTCACATGTTCATCTCGAGTCATAGTAATAGTACTTAGGCATGTTGGAAGTATCATGATATTGTTCCAATCAGTCATAGTGATAGTGATAGGTCTATACAAAAGACATAAGATACATTGTCGAGAAAACAAGAACGGCAAACAAATACTTATCCACAAAGCAAAAAAACATACCGATATGTGTGTTTGGTGTTTGTATATTGCATGTGCACCTCACCAAGTGTTGAACTTTTCTCCTGATCAGCAAATTTTAGGAACACATACAGAAGAAATGGAGCTAAGGGTTCTAGAGTCTTGTCCAGACGGATATTTATTAGAAGAACTAAAGCTACTTGATCCACGGAATCCACTTGACAGGAAATGAAACCGAAATTGACCACCAAATGCCTAAACTTGACTTGAGCTACGGGTTTCATCTTCATATATAGCATATTACATTTTCACATATAGCATATAACATTAAACAGAACTAATATATACCTAAATTGATCATTAAATACTTAATTGTGGCATTAAATCCGGTTTTCCGGTAAAAATTGGCGGTTTACAGGTCTAAAATAATGGTTTACCGGTCTAAAAAACGGTTTACCGGCGGTTTTCGGGTTTTATGATATTTTTCAAAATTTTCAAATTTGGAATGAATTTAAGAAAAACAGGTAGTTAACCGAAATCGCACCCGACGGTTTCAATAAACTGACCGGTTTACCATAGGTGGGCGAGGGGCGGGCGACAGGTGGACGACGCGTTGGCAGCGGCGAGAGGGAGGGGGCGATAGCGTGGTGATGGCTTTTGATTAGTATATTTGGTCACATCAGCGCCGTGTGCTAGTTGTTTATAATCGTTTGAAGTCAAAAATTCATAAAAATGCAAAATATTATAAATTCCATCCCAATTCATTTGTGAATTCAAAAATGCAAAATATTATAAATTGCAAAATATTGTGCGCTTTGTAATTTTAAATTTAATAAAAAAGTATTATGTTGTGTGATTTGAAAGTGTTGAAATAAATCTGTGTTAATTCCTTAATTTTGAAATAGAAAAGCTGATGTGCTTGTAGGATGAGGCTATAGGGTGTGCACTGGAAGAGTTGATGTGACAGGGATAATAGAGAAATAGTGCACTGGCATCAGCTTTATACTCTAGCATATAGCTAAAGTTGTTTAGTTTGTTTTTATCTAGTTAGAAGTATTAAATATAATTTAGTTATAAAATTAATTATTCAGATGGTGATTGAACGACAAACAAATCTATTAAATTTAACTAGTCTATGATTCATCCACATAATATTTAAACATTTTCTAATTATATATAAAATAGTTTTAATAAATTCGTATTGCTGTATTTATATCGTTTCTGTAATTAGTTTTATGATTAGACTATATTTAATAATTATAATTGACATTCAACATCTCACCGGGAGTCGTTTGCACCAGGCACCAGCCTTCTAGATCGTGATTAGGCCTGGCCGGTGTGACTGCATGCGTGGCTAGCCTTTGGCCTGACAGCGTCGAATCTGATGAGTGGAAGACCTTGCCATCGTGACGACGACGTGTTTCTAGACGAGGTTCGTCCATGGAGCGGTCGCTTATCGGCTACTCTGACTTGCCGTGTAAGCTCATACGTACGTATGTCTCAACATCGATTGATCGATTAGCCCACTTTTGTTGCCGCGTGTCTCTGTGCTCTTCGCCTCATTTAAAAAAGACTCTTTTTTTTTTTGCTATTAGAAGAGGCGGCCGGGTCCTTTTTCATGAACAGAGTTCCACAATAACCCATGACCGTACATGTGGTGGTGAGACCAATCCGGAAGAAACAACCAACAGAATTCAAAACGGTTCAACTAATCACGGTACAAGGACGAGCAGCTCGATCGCCACTAATGTACGTTTGCAGCAAATCAACGATCTCTGGAACTTGCATTACAGCCATACACTTGTGTGGTCACGTGGATAGCATCAAGCGCGAGTATCGTGTGCCCGCATTGTTCTACGTACACGGCTTTACTGTGATATTCTTAAACAAACGTGAACCACATAAATGGCAATGATAATGATTCACACTCGAGTATCAACGATAATAGGTTTGAATTGGCCGATATCAGTTTAAAAGGTGGTATCCGATTATAATTGGACTTAAACAAACATGATTTAATGTTATCAGTTACTTATCATGTTACAAATATGTGAACCAAACGACACATAAGTACTAACTATGTACGTGCCTTTGCGTTGCCACGAGACAGGGAGCGGCGTCTAGGCTGCAAATATAATTATTGTTTATTTCTAAACACTAAGGTACATGTCTATATGGTCTAGTGGTTAGCCCTAAATTTCTGGAGCACAGGGGTGTGGGTTTGAGTGCTCGCTTTGCACTATTTTTACGGACGCTGGACGTGGGGAGAGTGAAGCCATGGTAGCACCAGGTGTCCACTTTAAGTTCTTAATAGAGTAGTATAGATTGGTTCCACTCCATTAGGTTTCTGACTTTTTCCATTAAACTTTTTGAAACAACATCGATGCCATCAAAATCATAACGAAATTAGATCTACTAGAAAATGATGCGCCCATACGGGCGCTCTATCGGGTGAATAGTCACAACGTCCAAACGTGGCCGCTCGTATGAAGCCTGGACGTGCGCCCAAACATATACATATTCTCAAAGCGAACAAACATTTAGACCATCATCAGAGCACTAAAATAATTCCCCGACAAACTTCACAACATTGGTAATAGGTCAACAAAGTAGCCCAAACTGGGGAAAGGGAACAATTACATGCTAGTTGTTAGTTGTTAGGTGATCATACCAAAGGTTTCCTACAAGTTTGCTGGATATGATAAGTTGTTGAATTAAGGAGCATGATTTGAAGCCCATGGTAGAAAATGTTCATGAGTGGTTCCTCTAAGGAAATGCTGGAAATGGCTCAATGATGCTAGAATCAACCAATTATACATGGTCGCCATTTTACTTGTTTTCACTTTATGAATCCAAATGGAATCACCTTTCTCAAAATAAGGTTGTTCCCCTATAAATTGCCATCTCTCTGGATGTTGCAATATGATAAGTGAAAGTCGCCTAGAGGGGGTGAATAGACGAAACCTGAAATTTATAAACTTAAACACACACTAAGACCGGGGTTAGCGTTAGAAATAAATCCGAGTGTGGAAGATTGTTTCTCTTGCTATGAGTTGCTCAAATGATGCAGATGACGTTTGAGAGCAAACTCAAAACAATATTAGCAAGAAAACTTTAGAGAGAGGAAAGATGGAAAACAAATCAAATAAAAATCAACATAAGTGAACACGATGATTTGTTTTACCGAGGTTCGGTTCCAAAGAACCTAGTCCCCGTTGAGGAGGCCACAAAGGCTGGGTCTATTCCAACTCTTTCCCTCTCTCAAACGGTCACTTAGACCGAGTGAGCCTTCTCCTTAATCAATCGGGTCACTAAGACCCCGCAAGGATCACCACACACTTAGGTGTCTCTTGATAGCTTTATAAAGCACTTAAGAATTAGAATGGAAAAGGAACAAGGCAATCCAAGCAACAAGAGCGCAAATGAACATAAATGATCCTCTCTCAAGTTTCTAAGTACTAGAGTTGATTTTGGAAACTTGGAGTGGATTGAATGCTTTGAATGTTTCTTTGAATGGTTGGCTTTGCTCTTGTATTGAATAAGAAGTTCGGAATACTTGGATTGCTTTGAATGAGGTGGTTGGGGGTATTTATAGCCTCCAACCACTTCCTAGCCGTTGCAGTTCCTGCTGGCAACGGACACACCGGACAGTCCGGTGGTGCACCGGACATCCACTGTTCAGTGTCTGGTGCGTGCCACGTCAGCACACCCATTGGGGTTTGGAGCAATTTGACTGTTGGAGCCGTTGTCCTGTAGCTGCATCGGACTGTCCGGTGCCACACCGGACATGTCCGGTGACCTCTGACTCTGCGCTCTGACTTTTGTCGCGCACTGTTCACTTTTGGAGTCGACCGTTGACGCGCAGTAACCGTTGCTCTGCTGGCTCACCGGACATGTTCAGTCCACACCAGACAGTCCGATGAATTATAGCGAAGCGCGCCCAGCAGAATCCTGAGAGTGGCCTATTCACGGGTGCCTGGCCTGGTGCACACCGGACAGTGTCCGGTGCGCCACTTGGCAGCACACTCTCATGTTTTGCTCCAAATTTGATTGTGTCCCCAACTTGAATTCTTTCTTGGTTTGTGTTGAACCTTATGCACCTGAGATAAATGACATCTAGGCAAACTAGTTAGTACACATGGTTTGTGATGGACGTCAATCACCAAAATCGATTATAGGAAATGTTTAGGTCCATTTTCCTTTCAATCTCCCCCTTTTTGGTGATTGATGCCAACACAAACCAAAGCAAATATAAAGTGCAGAAATGTGACTAGTTTGCATTTATGATGAATATGCATATGTTACTTAGAATTGAACCAATTGAAAGACTTTATGCATGTGTCTAAAATGAATGGATTGCTTTTCTATTATTTAACATTTTGGACCACATTTGCACCACTTGTTTGTTTTTTTTTGCAAATATTTTGGAAAAATATTTTCAAAATCTTTTGCAAATAGTCATAGGTATAAGAATATGATTGCAAGAAGCATTTTCAAGATTTGAAATTTCTCCCCCTGTTTCAAATGCTTTTTCTTTGACTAAATGAAAGCTCCCCCTGAAGAAATTCTCCCCTTAGCTTTCAAGAGAGTTTTTGAAACGATTTTCCCTTTTTGAAATGGATGCCAAATGAACTTATACCAATTGAAATCTCTATTCTTATTTGAAATTTTGAAGCCAAATGAGATACCAATTGAATATTCATTTAGAGGGTACCTAAAATACCAATTGAAAATTTTTCATACTCATGAAGTCAAAATAAGATACCAATTGAAAAATACTTCCTTTTGAAAAATCTTGATACCAATTTGAAATATACACTAAATTTTTTTAAAATGGTGGTGCGGTCCTTTTGCTTTGGGCTTAATACTTTCTCCCCCTTTGGCATTAATCGCCAAAAACAAAGAACTTTGAGAGCCCTTTACAGTTTCTCCCCTTTTGCGGTCTAATATGTTCTCCCAAATGGTAAAATAAGTATGAGTGAAGGGTTATACCAATTGAGAGTTACATGAGTAACGACAAAGGATAAATGATACCATCAGAGTTGGAGTGGAAGCCTTGTCTTTGCCGAATACTCCATTTCCCTTTCAATCTAAGACTAATCATAAAAGTATACTTGAAAGAACATTAGTCTTAGCCTTGGCACAAGAAGAATAAGAAATATGTATTTGTACCAAATGAAAGAGACATGATCAAAGGTATATAAATGAGCTATGTGTGCAATGTTTAAATCAAAGTTCCGAGAATCAAGTATATTTATCTCATTCCTAAGTTTGCTAAAGGTCTTCTCATCTAGTGGCTTGGTGAAGATATCGGCTAATTGGTTGTGGGTGCTAACATAAGCAATTTCGATATCCCCTTTTGTTGGTGATAATCAGCATCGGAATACCCAATTAAATCAAAGGTAGATCCCCTGGGGTACCAAAGCCCAAACTTAGGAGTGTAAACTAAATACCTCATGATTCTTTTCATGGCCCTAAGGTGAACTTTCTTAGGATTTGCCTGGAACCTTGCACACATGCATACGAAAAGCATAATGTCCTGTCGTGAAGCACATAAATAGAGTAAAGATCCTATCATCAACCGGTATACATTTTGATCTATGGATTTACCTCCCGTGTCGAGGTCGAGATGTGAAAGTCGCCTAGAGGGGGGGTAAATAGGCGAAACCTGAAATTTATCAACTTTAAACACACACTAACGCCGGGGTTAACGTTAGAATTAAATTTAAGTTCAAAGAATGTTTCTCTTGCTAAGAGTTGCTCAAAGAATGTGGATGACGTATGGGAGCCAACTCAAATCAATAGTAGCAAGGAAACGTTAGAGAGGGAAAACAAATCAAACAACAATCAAAGCGAGTGAACATGATGATTTGTTTTACCGAGGTTCGGCTCCAAAAAACCTAATCCCCATTGAGGAGGTCACAAAGACCAGTTCTATTTCAACCCTTTCCCTCTCTCAAACGGTCACTTAGACCGAGTGAGCCTTTTCATTAATCTCACGGGTCACTTAGACCCCGCAAGGACCACCACACACTTAGGTGTCTCTTGCTTCGATTATAAGTCTCTTGAGAATAAGAAGGGAAAAAGAAAAGGCCAAACCAAGCGATAAGAGCAACAAAAGAACACAAGTGATCCTCTCACAAGCCCTAATGCACTAGAGTTGATTTTGGAGCTTTGAGTGGATTGATTGCTTTGATTGTGTCTTGGAGTGTTGGGCTTTTGCTCTTGCAATGAATGAGAACTCAGAAATGCTTGGATGGGAGTGAATGAGGTGGTTGGGGGTATATTGCCTCCTAACCACTTCTAGCCGTTGGCTGATTTCTGCTGGCGATGGGCGCACCGGACAGTCCGGTGCGCCACCGGACAGTCACTGTGCACTGTCCGGTGCGTGCCATGTCAGCGCAACCGTTAGCGTTTGGAGCTGGTCGACCATTGGAGCCTTTGTCGTCTTGCTGCACCGGAAAGTCCGGTGCCACACCGAACAGTCCGGTGCCCTCTGACTTCTGCGTGGCACTGTTCATCACTGTTCACTCTGCACAGTCGACCGTTGGCACATAGGGAGCCGTTGCTCCGCTGGCTCACCGGACTGTCCGGTGGCTCACCGAACAGTCTGGTGTATTATAGCGGAGCGTGCCCCTGGATTCCCGAGAGTGGCCTGTTTGAAGTTGTATGGCCCTGGTGCACCGGACAGTCCGGTGCGCCAAAACCAGCACACTTTAAGTCCTTTGCTCCATTTTTAATTGGGTCCCTAACTTGATTTCTTTATTTGTTTTGTGTTGAACCTTATGCACCTGTAATATATGATATCTAGACAACCTAGTTAGTCCATGTGTTTGTGTTGATCATCAACCGCAAAATTAATTATTGGAAATGGTTAACCCGATTTCCCTTTCAGTCTCTCCTTTTTGGTGATTGATGCCAACACAAACCAAAGCAAATATAACGTGAAGAAATGTAACTAGCTTGTATGGAAAATGTGCATAGGTTACTTGGAGTTAAACCAACTTGAAAGTATCACTAAATGTACTTGGATTGCCTTTTCTTTTATTTAACATTTTGGACCACATTTGCACCACATGTTTGTTTTTGCAAATCTTTTGGAAAATCCTTTCAAATTCTTTTGCAAGTAGTCAAAGGTATAGGAATAAGATTGCAAGAAGCATTTTTAAGATTTGAAATTCCTCCCCCTATTTCAAATGCTTTTCCTTTGACTAAATAAAAGCTCCCCCTGAATGAATTCTCCCCTTATCTTTCAAGAGGGTTTTTGAAATAGATACCAATTTAGAAATTGACTTTTAAAGATACCACTTGGAAGATCAATTGAAAAATTCATTTTGATCAAGTACCAATTGAAATACTTATTTGGGAAATAAAATTTTGAAAATGGTGGTGGTGCGGTCCTTTTGCTTTGGGCTTAATGCTTTCTCCCCCTTTGGCATTAATCGCCAAAAGCGAAGAACTTGAGAGCCCTTTTGCATTTTCTCCCCCTTTGGGGCTTAATACTTTCTCCCACATGGTGAAATAAATATGAGTGAAGGGTCATACCATTGAGAGTTCGCGGAGTAACGACAAAGGGTAAGTGATATCGTCAGAGTTTGGAGTGGAAGCCTTGTCTTTGCCGAATACTCTTTTTCCCTTTCAATCTAAGACTAATCATAGATATATACTTGAAAGCACATTAGTCTTAGCCTTGGCACAAGAAGAATAAGAAATATGCATTTGTACCAAATGAAAGAGACATGATCAAAGGTATATAAATAAGCTATGTGTGCAATGTTTCAATCAAAATTCCGAGAATCAAGTATATTTAGCTCATTCCTAAGTTTGCTAAAAGTTTTCTCATCTAGTGGCTTGGTAAAGATATCGGCGAATTGGTTGTGGGTATTAACATAAGCAATTTCGATATCCCCTTTTGTTGGTGATCTCTCAGAAAGTGATACCGAATATCTATGTGCTTAGTGCGGCTGTGTTCAACGGGATTATCCGCCATGCGGATTGCACTCTCATTATCACATAGGAGAGGGACTTTGCTCAATTTGTAGCCATAGTCCCTAAGGGTTTGTCTCATCTAAAGTAATTGCGCACAACAATGGCCTGTGGCAATTTACTCGGCTTCGACAGTGGAAAGAGCTACTGAGTTTTGTTTCTTTAAAGCCCATGACACCAGGGATCTCCCCAGAAACTGACAAGTCCCTGATGTGCTCTTTCTATCAATTTTACACCCTGCATAATCGGCATCAGAAAATCCAATTAAATCAAATGTGGATCCCCTGGGGTACCAAAGCCCAAACTTAGGAGTGTAAACTAAATAGCGCATGATTCGTTTCACGGTCCTAAGATGAACTTTCGTAGGATTTGCCTGAAACCTTGCACACATGCATACATAAAGCATAATATCCGGTCGAGATGCACATAAGTAGAGTAAAAATCCTATCATCGACCGGTATACCTTTTGATCTACGGATTTACCTCCCGTGTCGAGGTCGAGATGCCCATTAGTTCCCATGGGTGTCTTGATGGGTTTACCATCCTTCATTCCAAATTTCTTAAGTATGTCTTGAATGTACTTAGTTTGGCTAATGATGGTGCCCTCTTGGAGTTGCTTGATTTAAAATCCAAGGAAATACTTCAACTCCCCCATCATTGACATCTCGAATTTTTGAATCATGACCCTACTAAACTCTTCACAAGATGACTTGTTAGTAGACCCAAATATGATATCATAAACATAAATTTGGCATATGAACAAGTCTTTTGCAATAGTTTTAGTGAAGAGAGTAGGATCAGCTTTACCGACTTTGAAGCCATTAGTGATAAGAAAATCTCGCAGGCATTCATACCATGCTCTTGGGGCTTGCTTGAGCCCGTAAAGCGCCTTTGAGAGTTTATACACATGGTTAGGATACTCACTATCTTCAAAGCCGGGAGCTTGCTCAACATAGACCTCTTCCTTGATAGGTCCATTGAGGAAGACACTCTTCACGTCCATTTGATAGAGCTTGAAGTCATGGTAAGTAGCATAGGCAAGTAATATACAAATTGATTCAAGCCTAGCTACGGGTGCATAGGTTTCATCAAAGTCCAAACCTTCGACTTGTGAATAACCTTTGGCCACAAGTTGGGCTTTGTTTCTTGTCACCACACCATGCTCATCTAGGTTGTTACGGAATACCCACTTGGTACCTACAACATTTTGATTAGGACGTGGAACCAAATGCCATACCTCATTCCTTGTGAAATTGTTGAGCTCCTCTTGCATTGCCACCACCCAATCCAAATTTCTTAGTGCATCCTCTACCCTGTATGGCTCAATAGAAGATACAAAAGAGTAATGTTCATAGAAATGAGCAACTTGAGATCTAGTGGTTACCCCCTTGTGAATATCACCAAGAATGGAGTTGATGGGGTGATCTTTTTAAATTGCTTGGTGGACTCTTGGGTGTGGCAGTCTTTGATCCCTTATTCCTTGATCATCTTCCTTGTCTTGATCGTCTTCATCTCCCCTTGATACATGTCCTCCTCTTGAGGTGGCTCATCCTCTTGATATTCATCTTCATCATCTTGAGCCTGATCCTCGTCTTGAGTTGGTGGAGATGCTTGCATGGAAGATGATGGTTGATTTTGTGCTTGTGGAGGCTCTTCGGATTCCTTAGGACACACATCCCCAATGGACATGTTCCTTAGCGCGACGCATGGAGCCTCTTCATTATCTAATTCATCAAGATCAACTTGCTCCACTTGGGAGCCATTAGTCTCATCAAACACAATGTCACAAGAAACCTCAACTAATCCAGTGGATTTGTTGAAGACTCTATATGCCCTTATGTTTGAGTCATAGCCAAGTAAAAAGCCTTCTACAACTTTAGGAGCAAATTGAGATTTTCTACCTCTCTTAATAATAATAAAGCATTTGCTCCCAAAGACTCTAAAATATGAAACATTGGGCTTTTTACCAGTGAGGAGTTCATATGACGTTTTCTTGAAGATTCGGTGAAGATATAACCGGTTGATGGAGTAGCAGGCGGTGTTAATCACCTCGGCCCAAAACTGGTCCGGTGTCTTATACTTATCAAGCATGGTTCTTGCCATGTCCAGTAGAGTTCTATTCTTCCTCTCCACTACACCATTTTGTTGAGGCATGTATGGAGAAGAGAACTCATGCTTGATGCCCTCCTCCTCCTCAAGAAATCCTTCAATTTGAGAGTTCTTGAACTCCGTTCCATTATTGATTCTAATCTTTTTGATTCTCAATCCAAACTCATTTTGAGCCTGTCTCAAGAATCCTTTTAAAGTCTCTTGGGTTTGTGATTTTCCCTACAAAAAGAATACCCAAGTGAAGCGAGAATAATCATCCACAATAACAAGACAGTACTTACTCCCGCCGATGCTTATGTAAGCGATCGGGCCGAATAGATCCATGTGGAGTAGCTCGAGTGGCCTGTTAGTCGTCATTATGTTCTTGTGTGGATGGTGGACTCCAACCTGCTTTCTTGCTTGGCATGCGCTACAAATCCTATCTTTCTCAAAATGAACATTGGTTAGACCTAAAATGTGTTTTCCCTTTAGAAGCTTGTGAAGATTCCTCATCCCAACATGGGCAAGTTGGCGATGCCAGAGCCAGCCCATATTAGTCTTAGCAATTAAGCAAGTGTCTAGTTCAGCTTTATTATCATAAAAATCAACCAAATATAGCTGACCATCTAACATTCCCTTAAATGCTATTGAATCATCACTTCTTCTAAAGACAGTAACACCTATATCAGTAAATAGACAGTTGTAGCCCATTTTGCATAATTGAGAAACAGGAAGCAAATTGTAATCTAATGAATCTACAAGAAAAACATTGGAAATATAATGGTCAGGGGATATAGCCATTTTACCCAAACCTTTGCCCAAACCTTGATTTCCATCCTAGAATGTGATAGCTCTTTGGGGATCTTCATTTTTCTTGTATGAGGAGAACATCCTTTTCTCCGCTGTCATGTGGTTTGTTCACCCGCTATCGATTATCCAACTTGATCCACCGGATGCATAAACTTACAAAACAAGTTTAGGCCTTATTCTTAGGTACCCAAACGGTCTTGGGTCCTTTCACATTAGAAACAAGCACCTTGGGTACCCAAACACAAGTCTTGGAGCTCTTGTGTTTGCCCCTAACATATTTGGCAACTACTTTGCCTAATTTGTTAGTTAAAACATATGAGGCATCAAAAGTTTTAAATGAAATATCATGCTCATTTGATGCTTTAGGAATTTTCTTTTTAAGCATTTTAACATTAGTGGTATGCCTAGAGCTAGAAGCCTCATTTTTATACATGAATGCATGATGAGAAACATTGTGAGGTTTCCTAGCATGAATCTTCCTAATTTTATGTTCGAGATAGTTTGCAGGATATAAAATGTAACCCTCACTATCCTGAACCATGGGAGCCTTACCCTTAACAAAATTAGATAATTTCTTAGGGGCATTAAGCTTGACATTACTTTGGTTCCCTTGTTGGAACCCAATGCCATCCTTAATGCCAGGGTGTCTCCCATTATAAAGCATACTACGAGCAATTTTAAAATTTTCATTTTCTAGTTCATGCTCGGCAATTTTAGCAGTTAATTTAGCTATGTGGTCATTTTGTTGTTTAATCATGGCAAGGTGATCATCCATAGCTTCAATATTAACATCTCTACATCTAGTACAAATAGTAACATGGTCAATAGTAGATGTAGATGGTTTGCAGGCATTCAATTCCTCAATCATAGCAGTTAATTTATCATTCTCAATTCTAAGACTAGAAATTGAATCATTGCATACATTTATTTTTTCAATCTTAGAAACTAAACTAGCATTCTCAGTTCTAAGACTTGAAATTGAATCATGACAAATGTTAAGCTCCTTAGATAAGTTTTCACATTTTTCTACTTCCTGAGCATAAGCATTTTTTAACTTAACAAATTTTTTTATTTTCTTTAACGAGTAAGTCCTCTTGGCACTCCAAGAGATCATCCTTCTCGTTAATGGTCTCAATTAACTCGTTCAATTTTTTCTTTTGTTCCATGCTAACGTTGGCAAAGAGAGAAAGTAAATCATCCACATTATCGCTAGAGCTACCATCATCACTAGATGTAATATATTTGGGGTTGGCTCTAGAGAGTACCTTCTTCTTCTTGTTGTCCTTAGCCATGAGACACTTGTGACCGATATTTGGGAAGAGGAGGCCTTTGTTGATGACGATGTTGGTGGCATCCTCGTCAGAGGAGGATTCAGTGGAGCTCTCGTTGGAGTCCCATTCCCGGCACATGTGTGCATCGCCGTCCTTCTTCTAATAGTATCTCTTCTTCTTCTTCTTCCCCTTCTTGTCTTTGTCCCTGTCACTTTCACTAGAAATTGCACATTTAGCTATGAAATGACTGGACTTACCACACCGGTAGCACACCCTCTTGGAGCGGGGCTTGTAATGCTTCCCCTTCCTTTGCTTGAGGATTTGGCGGAAGCTTTTGATGATGAGCGTTATCTCCTCATTGTCAAGCTTGGAGGCGTCGATTGGAAGCATACTTGGTGTAGACTCCTTCTTTTCTTCCATCGCTTTGAATGCAGCGGGTTGCATCTCGGGTGTAGAGGTGGTGCCTTACTCCAAGTTGACAATGTGTTTGGAGTCTTTGATCATAAGTTCAAAGCTCACAAACTTGCTAATAACTTCTCGGGAGACATCTGTTTATATCTAGGGTCTCCACGGATTAGTTGCACTTGAGTGGGATTACGAAAAACAAGTAATCTAAGAATAACCTTGACCATGTCATGGTCATCCCACTTGGTGCTCCTGAGGTTGCGCACTTGGTTCACCATGGTCTTGAGCCGATTGTACATCGCTTGCGGCTCTGGTCCTTTGCTGAGGACGAATCGACCGAGTTCTCCCTCGTTCGTCTTGCGCTTGGTGATCTTGGTCACCTCATCCCCTTCGTGCGTCGTTTTGAGGACGTCCCAAATTTCTTTGGCGCTCTTTAACCCTTGCACCTTGTTATACTCCTCTCGACATAAGGAGGCAAGGAGTATAGAAGTTGCTTGGGAGTTAAAGTGCCTAATTTGGGTGGCCTCGTCTGAGTCATAGTCCTCATCCCCCACCTGTGGTGCCTGCGCTCCAAATTCAACAATGTCCCATATGCTTTCGTGAGGTTACATGGTGCCTCATTTTATCACTCGACATACAATAATCTTCACCATCAAAATATGGTAGTTTGCCTAAGGGAACAGAAAGTAGAGGAGCGCGCTAGGAAATACGGGGATGCATAGGGGCATTTACTATACTTCTTGCGCTCATGGCGCTTAGAAGTAGTGGATGACTCGGTGCCAGAAGTGGAGGGTGTTGAAGAGTCGGTCTCGTAATAGACCACCTTCTTCATCTTCTTTTTCTTCTTGTCACCCCTCCTATGTGACTTGATGGAGGAAGAGGATTCCTCCTTGTACTTGTTGCCGGACTCCCTTGAGAGAGCCTATCCCGAGCCCGTGGGCTTGTCGTTGGTCACGATCTCCCACTTGGCATGATCTCCAGACATCACTTCGAGTTTGTTAGACTCTTAATGAAGCACTAGCTCTCATACCAATTGAAAGTCGCCTAGAGGGAGGGTGAATAGGCGAAACCTAAAATTTATAAACTTAAACACACACTAAGGTCGGGGTTAGCGTTAGAAATAAATCTGAGTGCGGAAGATTGTTTCTCTTGCTATGAGTTGCTCAAATGATGCGGATGACGTTTGGGAGCAAACTCAAAACAATATTAGCAAGGAAAATTTAGAGAGAGAAAAGATGGAAAACAAATCAAATGGAAATCAACACAAGTGAACACGATGATTTGTTTTAACGAGGTTCGGTTCCAAAGAACCTAGTCCCCATTGAGGAGACTGTCGGTGTTTTGGGTCCGACCGCACACCCAGGGTTGCCCCTCAAGATGTTTTTAGGAGTAGGACGGTGTCGCCGACTGTAGCTAAATGGTTCGTGCCGGATGCACGAGGAGCAATGGACAATGTTTACAGGTTCGGGCCACTTTGAGATGCGTAACACCCTACGTCCTAGTGAGTATGCTTTATGTGGTGGATTACAAGGAAGCTCTTCAAAGCTAGGACGTAAAGAGTTGGGATGGATGGCTGAGCGGTGAGATCGATCGTTTTGAAGGGGTGCCCCCTAGGCCTTATATATTCGACCGTGGGGCAATACATGCAGATATGATAGCAATGCGCACCTAAGAGATAATGAACTGATCGAGTCTATCTTACTATAATTCTGCCGACTTATCCTCGCCTGGTTCCATTGTACGGGGCTCCAGCGCAGGAAAGTCGGGTCTCTGTTGTGGTCGCTTTGCTCAACGTTGTTGGGGCCATCCAGGCTCGCGCCGATCCGGCCTTACATCGATCTGCTTCACTGGTCGTTCTTCCCCAGGCCCACGAAGGGATGACCTTACGATTTATTGGGCCCTTGGGCCTTTCGTGAGGTCTTTTATCCTTCTAGTGGACCCGGGGGATATCTGTCCCCCACAGAGGCCACAAAGACCGGGTCTATTCCAACCCTTCCCCTCTCTCAAATAGTCACTTAGACCGAGTGAGCCTTCTCCTTAATCAACCGGGTCACTAAGACCCCACAAGGATCACCACACACTTAGGTGTGTCTTGCTTGCTTTACAAAGCACTTAAGAATTAGAATGGGAAAGGAAGAAGGCAATCCAAGCAACAAGAGCGCAAATGAACACAAATGATCCTCTCTCAAGTTTCTATGCACTATTGTTGATTTTGGAAACTTGGAGTGGATTGAATGCTTTGAATGTGTCTTTGAATGGTTGGCTTTGTTCTTGAATTGAATGGAAAGTTTAGAATACTTGGATTGCTTTGAATGAGGTGGTTGGGGGTATTTATAGCCTCCAACCACTTCCTAGCCGTTGGCTGTTCCTGCTGGCGATGGGCACACCGGACATCCACTGTTCAGTGTCTGGTGCGTGCCACATCAGCACGCCTGTTGGGGTTTTGAGCGATTTGACCGTTGGAGCAATTGTCTTGTAGCTGCACCAGATAGTCCGATGCCACACCGGACATGTCCGATGACCTCTAACTTCTGCGCTCTGACTTCTGCCGCGCACTGTTCACTATTGTTCACTTTTGTAGTCGACCGCTGACGTGCAGTAATCATTGCTCCGCTGGTTCACCGGACAGTCCGGTGAATTATAGCGGAGCGCGCCCGGCAGAAACCCGAGAGTGGCCTGTTCGTGGGTGCCTGGCCTGGTGCACCGGACAATGCCCGGTGCGCCACTTAACAGCACACTCTCATGTTTCGCGCCAAATTTGATTGTGTCCCCAACTTGAATTCTTTCTTGGTTTGTGTTGAACCTTATGCACCTGAGATAAATGATATCTAGGCAAACTAGTTAGTCCATGTGGTTTGTGATGGGCGTCAACCACCAAAATCGATTATAGGAAATATTTAGGTCCATTTCCCTTTTAATAAGAGTTTCCCTCTGGAACCTGCAAGAAGGCAAATCAAATCTTATGAATATATAAACACCACAAGGAAACAAAACTGTGAAAAAGAGACAGGTGCGTTAAAGTAACAGGAGCACTGCAACATAACATTTACATGTGTATACAAATATGGGGGAACTATATGACCTTTCCTATAGGAAAAGGTCCATCCTAAATACCTAACAATTAACAGGCCTATCAATTCGAATTTAGTGCCCTTAGCATAAGTGTTTCACGATAATGGTAAAAATCTAACAAAGTAAAATAAGGAAATCATTTCAGAGTGAGTTGGAACTTGGAATTATACTTTAGCTGCATCTTTAGGATTATTCTTTACTGGTGCGTAAGCAATCCATGTATCCATCACTTAATCAAGTCATCACGACACGATAATAAGTATACAATAATTACGGGATGATCTATGAATAATCTAGTAAAAAGATAAATAGTAGTTTTTACTCTAAAAATTATATATAAAAAGTAAAAAACATGAATGTCTTTCAGCGCTGACTGAGTTAAGGTTCGAATATGAATCACGAACGGTCGAAAGCTACACTGTTTGTGGTTCTTCATCTTATTTTTAACTAATATGCAAGCTTTCTAACTAAAGAAGAACCGAACAAGGAGCGAGGGAAGCATCTGAGCTCATCGACAGACAATACTATCAATTTATGGGGCACAAATGGAATATCCATGGGCTGGAAAAGGATATCAATTTAAGTTTTAAGTAGTCAATATATGTGGCGCTTCAACTGAATAATAAGAGGTATCAGTGAATGAATTCCTAAACAACTGAACCTTGCCTCCAGAACTTCATCGTTGCGATCAGTCAAGATGACCTCTTTGCAGAAACGGCTTCACAATATGCCAATAATGCATACAACAAGTCATAATATAGTCAATTTTCATACAACCAAACAAGGAACATGCAATTTTGCAATGGTGCTAACAAGCAAGTAAACCAAACATAGAGCTTTTAAGCAGCAGGTCACCAAATTTGCTTGTACAGGTATCACCAAACAAGAAACACCAAGACAAGAGCCCTGATCAAAAGACATTTGTCGAAGTAAAACTTTAATTTATCTTTCAAACACCATCAATAACATGAGCTAATTTCAGCAAGCAATGTAGGTAAGCACATACCCTCATAACAGCAACCCACGTAGTCTGTCTATATCAGCAGTAATGGCCCAAAAGATCATCGGAGAATTTATCAAGGAGGACCAACCAGAGATGGGAAGGCGGAAATTAAAAACTAAGCCAATAGCTACTCACATGTCCACGGATACATTACAGGCAAGCAACTCTAATGGCATGAACTACATCAAAGCACTCATAAAAAATTTGATGTAGCTAACTTTATGCGGCAGGAAAAAACAATGGACCATCCATGTGATGCAAGAAAATGTTATCGTAATTCCTTACAATGTGTGCAGTGTTGATAAAAACATTTATGAGCCGTTGATCCTGGAATGAGATTGTGCAGACCTCTTTTGTGCCCATCATTGAGTTTGTCGCAGTTCTTTTATATTAGTATACAAATTTTAAGTACAAGATATTTTTATTTGTTAATATTCAATTTCTATTCCAAATAAATTTTGGTGGTGACTTATATATGTTGAGTCAACATTAATTGGAAAAGGTAATGTTAACTTTTCTTGGAAACGATATAAACTTCTAAAGTTCACTTAAAGCAATTTACCTTGTGGATTATATTGCTTTCTTTCACAAACTGCCAAAATTCTACTATGTTTATGTTATCGATGTCAAGAGAAAACAAGAATTGGTTTGTGGTCATAGAAGACACAGTGCTACCATCTTGATTGCTGATCAGAACATGTGCGGAAGACCTTGTTAAAACTGGCAAGGTCTGGATGTATCATCAATTCCCAGCTCCCAAAACATTGTAAAATCTATTAAGGTATTCATCTAGGTGGGAAAGGACTGCTTTCAGGTACAGTCCAAAAGGAAAATGAATATCTGTAAATGCAGTCAGGAGAATGAGAAACAGATGATAAAGTTTGTTTCCTGAACAGCACAACTTCACCTGTAAACAACACATGGCAGAAAAATGCTAGAATTCTAGTTTTTGGCCCAAGTAAACACCAAAAATATCAATTTAGAAAGCATGCTCAAGTCATGTATGGATTGAATGTTGCTTTCAAAATGAAAATTCTAAACCTGAACGAGATGAAACCATATATGGAATCTTATAATGTGCCATACACCCCATAGGCAAGCTAAGCTAACTCCACTAAAAGACCCCCTTTGTTTAGGCCCCTTTATATGCCAAATAAATTCCTAAATCCCCCTTTTGTGCTTTGACAATAGTATTGAATGAACATCAGGCACACAAAATACAGAGCTATATGCCATTTATGTTCCAACAAAAATCATAATTAATGGACAGCATGGAATGTAGATGTTTATGTTCATTGAATGAAACACAAAGCAATACATTTGCAACTAAATATAATGACCTATGGCACAAGGCAAAATACTATTTGCCAGATTGTGATGGAAAGGTTAATGAAAGGTGAGAGTAACCTGAGAAGATGTGATCTTTGACTTGTATATCTTATTCAAGGAATCAACTAAGTTGTGAGCTTCATCTATGATGACAAAACTGTTATTTAGATTAAGGACAAGTGATTATCTAGCAAAATTGAGTAACAAAGATTGATAAGGAAGCATATATTATAGAACTATAAATCTATAGAGCAAGTGAAACTGGGGTAAATCTAGGGACTTGTGTATCATTTTTTCAGACATTCTTCAGAGGATCCATGCCTTTCTCATTTTGTTTGACCAAATTCAAGCAAACAAAAAACATAATTATGGGGCCATAATCCGAGTGAATAAGCTAAAAAATGGATTCAGACGGAAGAAATACTTAAGTGGGAAGAGCCTTCAATCGGGGAGGTCCTAAATTTAGCTGGCATGTGAATCAATAGTATGGCCTGCATTGCAGTAGGCAGTTTGTGACCAATTTAAAATACAAGTAGCAGCTCACATCACTAAAGCAACCAAAGTCCAAAAATCCAAAACGAAATAAAAAGAAAGAGGATATGAGCAAACTGACCAATACAACAACTAATCCATGGATGCAAATAAAGGTGAATTACAGCCTAAGCACAATGTCAGTAGAAAAATGCTACAGCCAAAACCTAGCTTGATATCATATTTCATGGTAAAAGAACACCAATAGTTACCAACCCTTCAAGTTCAGCGAAATCTATTCAATTCTACAAATGAATCAAGTAAAATTAGAATTTCATGAAACTAAACATATCAGCAGTTTATTTGGCAACGTTTGGTCCCTGATATGATCATAGACCTTGAGGATGGCGACATAGGGCTTCTGATTGTTGTCCTCAGATGTGACAAGCACAGGTTCTCATGCACAATTGAACCCACAACAATCACTGTGGGGGACAAATATCCCCCGGGTCCATTAGAAGGCAAGAAGGCCTCGTGATAGGCTTTAGGCCTATTATCTCACAAAGCCATCCCTTTGTGGGCCAGGGGAGAACTGCTGGTGGAATGGGACGACACGAGAAAGAAGAAAACTCAGCCCCAGGCGGCTCGTTGGATTTGAGCGCTATCCGCACACCGATCCGATTTTCCCGCGTAAGGCGACCTTGAATATCGGAGCAAACTAGGGATAGGTCGGCAGAATTATAGGAAGATAAGTTCAGTTGGTTCACTATTGTTTAGGTACTCGTCATCATCCTATGCGCATGTAGTGCCCCACGGTCGAGTATATAAGGCCTAGGGGGTATCCCATCATTTCCATCGATCGACCATCTACTCAGCTCACTAGCTTTTCTCCATAAAGGAGACTTCCCATGTAACCCACAACATAAAGATCCACGCCAGGAAGTAGGGTGTTACACATCTCAAAGCGGCCTGAACCTGTAGAAAATCGCTTGTCGTCTCTCATGCATCTCACACGAACCATTGAGTTACAATCAACAACACCATCCTACCCAAAAGAACCGTGAGGGGTAACCCCGGGTGTGCGGTCGAGCTCCAATCATCGACAGCTAGCGCGCTAGGTAGGGGCTGTGTCGTTGATCCAAGCTAGCTCAATGGCTGTCACTTCTCAGTGCAAGATTGCTCTTCGCCCTGGATCCGTATTCCGCTTTGGGACCATCTTGTCCGTGGTAGATGAGAGGGGAATTCTGCACCGCATAGCGGATACACCAGAGAAGAAGCTTTCCTCAGAAATCCCCGAGAAAGCCAGAACAAGACAGTGGATGGCGCAACCTCCTGTGCCCCAGACGAAGACTACCTCCTGCAAGTCAAGAACCGGGAATTCATGAAGCGCCCCAGATCCTCTGGGACTCAAATGTGATACAATTACTAGTCCCAGGAGGCTAGTAAACACATTTATACATCAGATGATTCCAAATCTGCTTAAACGAGACAAACCTATGAAGGTGGCAATCAACTTTAAGAGTTGGTCCACAACTCGGGACATATCATCAGAGTGGGGCTGAAGCAGCCCAATATACGTAGCGAAGCAAATCAGCGGTCCAACAGCCACAGGCAAGGTTGGGAACAGGCGTAACTCTTACCCGATCTCCTTTTTCTGAAAAACAACAAATAAGCAAGGGTGAGTACAAACGTACTCAACAGCCCACCTTCACCTGTGGAATGGGGAAATCAGATATAATGCATGGAATATGTGGAGCTCAGGATATTTTGCAGAAACAACAATATTTTATGCAGGGTTGTTTTGTAAAACATTTTGTATTTTTCAAAGCGCATCCTTTCCCAAAGGAGCATGAAGTTTTTCAATATAGAATAAAATCCCCTGGACTAGACCATCCAGGTATCTCAGTAGTTTTCCACTGGTTTTCATTTTCAAAAACAGCTACTGGACTTCCCGTCCACCATAGCTCACGGCTCAACCGCCGGACCTTTTAAAAACCACTTTTCTCAAACGCACCCTTTTTTAAAACATAAAACTAATTGCCATACCACACCAGACTCGTCCATTCCAGTGGACACGGACTATTCGAATAGGTTTGAACTCTGCGCAGAGGGGTACACTTTACCCACTAGTCCGGCTCTGCGATCTCATGGCCAATGAGATCCGAATCCGAATCTCTTTCTTCCTCGCACGTCCTAACCTTAACGGTTATACCGAAAGGAGTCAGACCACCGCCATGCCCAAACTGGACAAAACATTCCCCCTCCTTATCCTCCCGGTGCTCCCCAGCCTTCATAACCCTGGGGTTTGGACCATACGAGTTTAGATTGAGTGACTGCCCATACAGTCTCGAGTGGTTGTACTGATCATGGGTACAGGTAGTGAAGGATGACAAACCGGTCCTTATATGAGGGGACAATCCTTCTGCTCACACCTAAACCAGTTGAGCCATCACCTTAGGCCCTCCCCTAAACCAGGGAGTCCCTGATCATCCCACTCACAAGGTGATGGGGGTGAATACCTTTCATCATACACATTTTGAAAAGCATTTTCTTTTGAAAACTCACACCTTTTCTCAAATCATTTGTAACAAATATATCAAGGATTGATTGCGGCAAGCGGTTGGGTGGCCATAATAACTTGTCTCAAAATCATATCATGCATAAAATAACAGGCTGAGGGTTTTGGTTGAAAAATCATAGGTAATTTATGCATCAAAGGGATTCAGTGAGCTTGCCATGCTTATCCAGCGAAGGGGGAAGGGGAGAGCTCGCGGAACTGGCTTCTAACTCCACTGCCTGGTGTAGACTTGCAGATCTGGCCTCCACGAGATGGCACGAACGCTCCGATAACTATGCAACATGAATAAGCAAACATACAAACCAGCAAGTATACCAACAAATATTTAGTATAGCGGTCAGAATAGCGATATATGGATGGGTAGAGTCTTGAGTAGAATCTGTGTCATGTGGTGTTGTGATACTACTAGTGGCAGAGCAGAGGTGCTTACCAGGAGGGTGGACTGGAGACAAAGCGACACTATGCGTGTAGCCGGCAGAGCGGAGTAACTGAGTGGGTGGGGTGTTTGCCTTGGCTGAGGGTGTTGAGTGTGTGTGGAGAGGGAGAGGGTAGCTGGGTGTATTTATAGCTGGGTGTATGTGGTGTAGCACAGTGAAGTTCACTGTTGGTGAGAATAGTTACGAATGAGTTGTCTGACTTAGTATGAACATGAGAGTTATAGGCAGAATATGGGACAAGAGTATTTTGGGAGTTTTCTGGAACATGAACCATGCTTAAGGGATGACATGGTTGGATAGGGAATAGTTTGATAAGAATTTAGAAACAAGAATTATTGGAATTGGAGTTTGGAAGCCTGGTTCAAAGTAATCTCAAAGTTAAGCATGCTCAACTTGGAGAAACCTGGGATGGGTGACCAGATGGGAAGTTCTCACTGGAAGGAAAATCACAGTCACCGGAGTTCGTATGACTGGAATATGGGTCTGGCTGGTCTTAGGTGGACTGGACAACATGATGGATGAGTAGTTGAAATTTGGGGTGATCGGATGATCGATGAATAGTAACGATGAATAGTGACGACGAAAAAAGGTGCCATAGATATCGTCGATGAATAGTAACAACGCTGCCAGTAACGATGATGAATAGCGTTGGTGAATAGTAACAATGGTGAATAGTGTCGATGAATAGTAATGGTGAATAGTAACGATGGCGAATAGTAATGATGAATATTGATTGTGAATAGTTCGTATGAACGAATGATGAATGATGAATAGGAACTATGAACGAACGGACGAACGATCGAATGATCGGACGAACGAACGATCGGAATTTCGGCAGCATAACCGCAGGACAAAGATTATCTGGAAGAACGATGAATAGGGACTAAGAACGAACGATGAACGATGAATAGGAACTATGAACGAACGATGAACAATCGAATGATCGAACGAACGAACGATCGGAATTTCGGCAGCATAACGGCAGGAAAAAGATTATTTGGACGAACGAACGGACGAACGATCGAACGAATGGACGAACGAACCATGAACGATCGGACGAACGATCGAACAATCGGATGAACGAACGAACAAACTAAGAACAGGGGGACGAACGATTGAAGAATGACCGAACTATCCTTGTGCTAGTGTGTGGTTGTGTGGAGCATGGAGTGGGAGTGTGTGGGGGGGGGTGGAGAGAGTTGCCATGAAATGGCTTGGGGTGGGATGAGAGGAGGCCCTTGCCCCTCTATTTATAGCCATGGTGGGGGAATTAGGGGGAGGGATGAGCGGATTAGTGGAAGGATGAGAGGATTAGTGGGAGATTAGCATGTTTTGTCTTGTATGAGTGTAATTAGCTTGTAGAGCTCACCGTATGACACCGGAGGCATACGTATACGTATGAGCATGAGGAAAGTTATGAAGAAAATATTTGTAGGGACTTGAAAAATGATTCTGAAGGTACTTCTCAAGAGGAAAATACTTGGAGATATATCGGTGGAATATTTGGACATTATTTCTGGAAAGAAATTGAGGGGGGGGGGGTTACTGGGGAAATATCTGGGCAGTATTTCTGGAAAGAATTTGAGGGGGATCACTGGGGAAATATTTGTAGGATATTTTGAGGAGGATTTTGAAGATAACATAGACCACTATATTTTATTTGTTGATATCAACTTGCAAACAAACATTTTGAAACGAAATTTAAAATTCATTTTGAATTTAGAGCGAGTTTGAGAAAATTTCAAGATTTGAATTTTTGGGATGCTACAAATCTACCCCACTTAAAATGAATCTCGTCCTCAAGATTCAGCTTAGAAGGGTTATGGGTATAGCTTTACTTCAGCTACATATCTTCACTTTGCAGACTCTTCGAGGAGATGGAACTTCAACAAAATCTGGCCTTGGAGGAGCATCTGGTTGACGATTGCAAACGTTGATTCTGGCTACTCAAAGATCATCTTCAGGCTTCTAGGTTTCGCTTGGCAACTAGCTTATTGAGGAAGCATTGATGCCAACACACAAACCTTTCTCTTGTGAACTCCCACATGGATTCCTTCCTTGATTGGTCTTCAGGTGCTTCATCAACAGAACTTGGGTGACCACTTCTCATCTAGAAACTTATAAGCTTTGATGATTTGGTCCTCCACAAGCTTGCTACAGGCCTTCTTCTTTTTCTCCAATGTAGGAACTTTACTGGAACACTACCCCACTTAAAAAGAATGAGGGTAGAACACTTGAATCTTAGGGGTTTGAACTCCTTGAAGTACCACATAACAAGGGTGTTACGGGGCCTTCTTCTGTTGTTGCTGCTTGAGCAGGCTGCGGAGAGATGACTGACACAGGGTTGATTCTAGGAGAACCTTCTTCTTGTCTTCTCTTCACTATCTTCTTTTCACTTTTCACTGCCTCTTTCTTTCTCTTTGCTCTTCACACTGGAGGATTCTATCAAAGAGTATTACCATCATACAGAGGAGGAAACCAAAGACAATGAACCATGTACAACAGTCTTCAACCCAAGAATCACCAAGCATTATGATCTTAGGGGCGAGGGAGTGGAAAATGGAGTTGCTTACGATTTGGCAGAGGGGATATTATCTGGTGTGTGCTTTGCTTTGAGCGAGATGGAAGTTGAGGGAGCTGGTGGGGAAATTTTAAGGCGAGCAATATGCGAGGTGGTGCTCGGGTGCGGAGTGGCAGTGATGGAGCATGTGCCACGCGGCAGCAAACACGACAAGGGGAGGGGGGACAGTGTTGCTGGCGGTAATGGCGGTGGGTGCGCTACAAAGGGGGGTGGGGCGGTGGTGGTGCGCATGGAGGCGGGCACGCATGCGGGGGCACGGGTGAGTGGTGGGGTCATTGACCCTGATGTTTGTGGTCTCTGGTTCCAAGAATCATTACCTCTCTGTATGGTAATAACTCCTTTTGTCCTCCTTTTCTGTTTACTTTGACTTAGGGGCAGTGCTTTGATTCTCACGGTCGGTCCTTTTGACTGAGTGGCTGGGCTGGTTTCTTCTGTAGCTTATTCCAGGCTTCAAGGGTAAGCTTCCCGGTATCTTCTTGGGTAAGGTGCTTTTCTCTTGAGATGGGTTAAGATGAGAATGAAAGCATAAGGTGAGGATTAGCTCTAATTTGTTATCTATGTTTTTAGAGAAAACCTTTCTTAAAAAGAAAGAAAACACACAAGCTCAGCAATGATAAGCACAAATAAATCAAATGTTTTGAATAAGGGAAGAATAGGGTTTTTCAAATCACGAACTACTCGGATTCGGGGGCTAAGCATAACTACTATTGCTCGGCTCCTAAACTGAGAACTATGCTTAAATGCGACTTATGAGCACTAACGTTAAAGCATCACATATGCACTCAAAAGAGGAGAAAACATTAAGCGAAATTCATTTTGAAATTCCCTAGGGGGCCACACAATTAGAGTTTTTCAAAACACGGGGCTACACGATTACCTCTCATACATGCAGGGCTCTAGCCAAAGTGAAGAAAAACTTCACTACCCAATGCATGCAGAGGACTGGGCATAACTAACTCAGATCTAGCAGCTTCTCTTCTGGCAAGGCTGGCGCACAACTTCAATCTGAGGCATCTCCTGGATGGGTCAAGAGGGAGCTCATGTTGATGACTTCTTCTGGCGGCGACTGAGATGGCAAGACGGGGTTGAACTCTTCTTCGAGCAGGACTGGCTCTTGTAGCTCCTTAGAGGGCGGCGGTGCTGGCGGGGGCTTGCAGCTTCTTCCTTGATCTCACGGGACGGTGCTGGAATCTTCTTCATGGTGAGGGGCTTAAACAACTCTGGCACGAGATCTTGGGGGGACTTGGGGTGCTCTTGCTTATCCATAGCCTCAGGGGAGACTAGATTTCCTTCCAAGACTATGGTTCCTTCTGGGAGTTCCCAAGCCTTCTTTTCTCCTCTGATATATACCGGGTGACCTTCGAGAATCTGAAGATCTTCAGCTCTCATGGACTGAATTGGGTTGGATGAAGCGGGCTCTTGGATCCGCAGGGCTCTATGTTGGTTATGGATTACCAAGTAGGCCTCCATTAGCTTCTGGACGTGCTCATCCTTGGCTTGCTTCAGGGCTTCAACAGCAAGGACTTCACGACTTTCCAAGGCAGCTACACGGGCTTGAGCTATGGTGAGATCCACATGGAGCTTACGGTTGCGCTTCTCTGCATCTTCTGCTCGGGCAATCATCTGACGGAGGTGCCAAGCCAAGAAATCATACTGGGCATCCAGGGTGAGCAGGTATGCAGTGAGGTACACGACTGTGGGGTCGTCCTCAAGCAGCTGCTGCACTTCCAATTCATGCATCCTGGACATCCAAATGGGACGGTTTCTCTGAAAGGGCGGAAAGAATCTGAGCGGGGTGTTGGCCACTTCTTCTTCATAAATTTGACATAGGGCCCTCAATACCTTGCAAGCGACGACTTGGCAGGTGTCTTTGAATCTGTGCCCAGCAGCAGTGACACTCCATTCCACATGGTGCGTACTGGATCCAATGTATATAGTCACGACACACTTCTCTGTGCCATGCTCGATGAATTCACGACCATCATACTCTGGCTGGCTCCTGATTCCAAGGCGAACTGTGCATGCTCTCAGAAACTTGGGGAAACCATCTTCATTCTGGCAAAATGTAACACCCGGTTTTAAGGGGACAAAGCCGGGTGCATCTCATACATGCGCCAAAGAAGACAACATATATAATCACAGAGTGTATAGAGATAAATGTCACAATAATCAGAGTACTTAATACATAGCGGAAGTCTTACAGAATAAAAGATAAATATAGCAGGATCCAAAATCTATCCTTGGCGCCAGAAAGTCAACTGGGAGACGCCACCTAGATCGAATCAAACTCCTCGATGTGTGGTTCCTCTTGAACCACCTGTTCTTCTCCTGTGGGGGGGTGTGAGACAGCAAGGGTGAGCTCACACATGTTCATCGCTCAACAAGTTGTGGGGAATAATGTGGCATGAACTCACCAAAGGTGGGAGCTCATGAAGTGTAAGGCTTATCAAAGAAAATGGTTAAAGCTGAGCATTGCTTTTAATGTTGGTCAAACTTTTATTAGCAATTACTAGATGTAAGTAAATACCAAACCATAATAAATAATAGAACAAAATTAATAACAAATCCCATGCAATGCATATGACCAATTGAGTTTAGGTTCCATAATTTAATCATGTGAGGGTCCGAGCCGCTCATGACCGTGAGCACGGCTAGTATACTAGTTTTACACTCTGCAGAGGTTGCGCATCTTTACCCACAAGCCGTGTTACCCATCTGCCAAGGGGTCATGAATCCCATACACCTCTACCAAGGAAGCGAGGCCGGGTAACACTACGAGGCCTTTATAAAGTTCCACTAGCTTCAGAAATCCCGCTACAGTTTATAGGAAGCTCCAATGCAGGGTTCTTGCCTGACCGCCATCGCAGCAAAGTCAACCCAAGGACCTCCCTACACTAACCACTCCCTTACTGCCCTTGCCCCTTTCGGGTAAGGAAGACCTCCACTAGCTTTCCTAGTTAATCAGCTAAGGGCGTCCCATTAAACCCTTGTGGTAGCACTGTTTTCCCGGGTGGTTGCTCCATGTTCCAATTAACATAATGATCTTATCATGAACATAAATAACATAACAGAATAATTGGAACATGGATGTAATGAAATATTAACCCGAAAACCATATAAAGCAATAGCATAACTACCCAATTGATTCAGGGGTAAACAAGGTAAACAGGATAAACAAACTAGGGTGTCCTATTGGGTCCCATCAAAATTAAACCTATGCATTGAATAGTGATAATAAAGAATATTATTAGGTAACAAAAGTGGATCAAGGGCACAACTTGCCTGGCACTTGAGATTCCAATTACCAGGGTGATTCTTCAGATCATCGAGACCTCACGCTAGTCGTAGCAATACAAACAAACATGGTATAGATAAAATTAACATCACACCAAACATAAGTACAAACTAAATAATAATGATCTACACGAGGCTACAAGATCGCGGGAACGAGAACTACTAAGATCAGAGTTACGGTTAAGGAGTTATGATTTATAAAAGATCTATGTGATTTAACTATCACATTATATTATAATTTGATTATTATAATTCATATGAGAGGTTATTCTATAAGTAATTATCTCAATTTTAATCTAAGTTATGAATTGACCATAGATCATATTTTATTAGATTATAATGATAAGCGGTTTAACAAGTCTAACTAACATAAGTTAAATACAGATCTAATTATAAAATAATGATACATGGTATAATAAATGTTGTTACTGCATAGTAAATATTTATACGAAACTAACACAACTGGAACGAGTCAAATCGGAATTAAAATAAAGAGGTTATGAATTTATGAAGTTTTAAGTGTTGGATAACAGATTAATTATGATATTAATTTTAATATGGATTTCATGTCAAAACAGTGGCACTAATTGATAAACAACCATATTATAAAACTATAGGAATTGGAATGGATTGGTTTGGACTTCATATGAATTCTCTATGATTTATACAAGTTCTAGCAATTATTTATACACTAAAATAATCTATTTCTAATTTATTTTCTTTGGTTTTCTGTCCTCTGAACTGGGCGCCAAATACTGAAGAGTACAGGGGCCCAGGCGCAAAAGGAACTGAGACACAGGCGGCATACCCCGCGGACTGCGGGTTGATTTCGAAAAAGATCAGGGTCTCTTTAGCAAAAATTACAATTGAAAGGGTACTGTGCAATCCGAGCCGTCCACTCGGCAACAGAGCACCAGGATTAAATCAAGGCATACGCGAAATGGTACGTGACGACAAGCGTAGGATGTGAGATCTACGGCTGATATTCTATGCGCGAAGGGGTATGGTTGCAAGTAATCTGGATCGTCCATCGGAGAACTAACGGCACAAATCCCACAATCCCCAGATCTAATCGTGGACGTTGAATGAGATCTAACGGCCACAGTGCCTTCTCTCATTCATCTCTAATCCTGGCCATCCATTTAAATCAGACGACCAAGAGGTCATCTCCCAAAATGGGCACACGCGTGCGGCGGCGCCGCCCGTGCTCGTGGCAGCGCATCGCCGGAGCGACCCACGCCGGTAGCGAGAGGCCCCAATACCCGCTTCCGAACGCCCCTAGCCGATCCCGAAGTTATTGCGAACATGGTACAGACGGATTTACCGGGGATTGCGCGGAGATGATCCCTGACCACGGATGATGGCAGATGGCTTGTTGCGGCGAGCAATCCCGAGTCGGTCTGCCCTCGATCCGGCCACGGAAGATTACTACCACGAGCGGCTTGCACCGGAGAACTCCACTGCAGCGACCCAACGGCAAATGAGCGGCGATTCATAGGCGTTGTCGCGGCTGCGGCAAGGAGATCGTTCCAATCCGGAGCAGCGGCGAGGAATTGAAGGTCATAGAGGCTCTCCTCGGTCCAGGCGACACTAATCGACCACAACTCAAGGACGGGGCGCAGGCGTAGCTGGGGTTCCTTCACCGGCGAAACCTTCCCACACCCGCTTCTCTCTCTCTGTTATACGGCGAGGTGTGTGTGGGTAGAGGACGCAGCGAGATCGAGTCAAAGCCGCGGTGACAGGGCTCTGGTCTTATACCCCGGAGGCGAGGGTGCAACCGACACGGCCAACGCAAGCGGGGCGGTGGGATCCGGTCAAGCCTGGAGCTTCCACGCGCGAGATCTGCGGCGTCCGGTGCGCACCCGCCCATCCTGGCGAAGAAGATGAACAGGGCACGGCCAACGCTACAGAGAAACGCGCCGGGCGCGAGCCACTGAGCAGCGGGCCCACCACGCCACCGCTGCGCTAGATCGCGATGCCGACGGAGCAGGAATTGGTTGAGATTGAACGTGTTGTGCGTGGATCTGCGGAGGCGGGCGCAACGACTGCTTTGAATCTTTCCTGGGGTCTGCGAGCAAAAGAAGCGGCACACGATTTCCACGGCGCCATACGCGCGCGATCCGTTGATCCGTTGAGAGGAAGGAGCCCGGACATCGCAGAATCAGTTGCGCACGGTAGTTGAGCTCAGCGCGGATTTGGGGAAGAAGGGCGGGAGAAACGTGGCCAGCGCGGACGACTGATCAACGACCGAGAAGCTGTACGTGGAGGGAACGCGAGTGGCCGAGATCCACGGCGGAATCGACGGAGTCCGCAGAGCTCACGGCAAGCTGTTGACTGGGTGAAGCGCACGATGAGGGGAAAGGTCTATAGGGAACGCGTGTGATTCTGTTGGGGGAGGAAGAAGCTTCTGGCGCATGGGTTGAAGGACTGGTCAGTGGGGCTCGCCTGTAAGTGTAACGGCGCTAGTGGACTATGCGCGAGTGGAGGAGAAGGGAAGTGGGCCGCTGGTGGGGACAATCGGCCCAATGGCCAAACTCGTTTATTCTTTTCTCTTTTTTTCTGTTGTTGATTTTCTTTCTTTTCTTTTATTTTGACTTCTTTTCAAATTCAAATGTAAATCTGACACTGTGGTAAATTTGTCTTCAAACTACCTTGCACATTTAAAGTACTAACTCTGAAAATATTCTTCTAGGTATATTTTATGTAATTCTCTTATTCCTCTATTTCTTTTCTGACTTCCCTTTTAGCTTTTTTTTTCTTTCCAAATCCTATAATCGAATTTGAATTAATTCCCTAATCCTCATTATTAATGTGCCTTTAGTAATATTATCAGTATTATTAACTATACAAGCAAAGCTCCTACATGAGACATGATTTATTTTAGTGGTCTTAATCATTTGTTTTTTTTCTCATATATGGTTTTTACCATGTGATGATGAGTATGAGGCAAGGCATAGGTTGAGATGTACTCGCTTATTTTATTTTATCTACAAATTGGGTGTTACAAATCCTACCCCCTTAACAGAAATCTCGTCCTCGAGATTTGTAGGGAAAGGGTGTATAACCATATTGTCTCAACACATATGCACAAACAAAAACCTCAGCATGATGCATACTTTATTAGTAACACTTGGGTCGGTTAGACCTTATTATTCCTCCTAAAATAGTATCATACCATTTTATAACTAAAGTAACATTTAGATCTTACAAATAGTAATAATTTATATATATGTTTATGTAGCTTGGTGGAGCTCGTGGTGGTGGAGGAGGTTGTTGTTGTTGTCGTTGTCTCTCCAACCGTGCTTGCCTTATTTCTTGATGTATCTCCAGACGGACCTGACGTATTTCCTCACGTTCTTGTCTTATCTGATTTTGCATTTCGGTCACCATGTCTGTCAATTGTTGTATTACCAGCCTTTGGGTGGTAACCACTTGATCGATTTCGACAGGTGGAGGATTTGGAGGATTCATTTCTGTTTGTTGTTGCCAGATAATCCTTCCCTCCTGGTATTGACCATCGAAGTTAGAGACATATGGTAAAATAGTTTTGCAAGGGAATTTATTCGATAAGCAGAATGAATAAGCTAGTAGCTAGTTATGATATGAAGATCCTTTAATAGGGCTTAATCTTTGTTTTATATCAAGATTGGGATAACTAGTCATATAAGGTGAATGCCCAAAGGTATGATAGGATTTTGTCAAGATGAGATAGATTACTTGATGTAGGTCAAAGGGTTCGTTTGATGTTAGGTGGGGATAGATAATTATACCATTCATCATGACTCTATGGGTTGGGTTAGCTCATGGTTGTTATTCTAGAGTGGAATAAATATATTAATTCGGGCAAGATGAATCCATATGGATAATGTAGAATCTTTTGAGGTCAGTTAGATTTATTAGGGTGACGTAAGATCTTTTCAAGATAAGAGGAGTATCTTTTAAGATAAGATTGATCTATTTGGATAGGATAGATTCCTTTAGGTTAAGACGGATCCATTGTAGTAAGAGAGAGTCTTTTGAGATAAGATGGATCTATATAAAATAGATACACTTTAATGAAGGATAATCTAAGTTGTGTAGTTACCTCGTAAATTTTATTTATGTCTATATGTATATGCAGAAGTAATTGTGAACATTACTCCACAACTCATCACACTCAATCAAAGATCCAAATCAAACAAGTATCATAAGAACAAGCACTCAAGCGTATAGATCCTATAAAAATAGTTTTATTTTTGTTTCTAAGAGTAGGTCTCCTATTCCTAAAGGTCACTTTAGGCACAAGATTAAAGTGTGAAATCCACATTTGTCTTTAGAAGGAAAAGGTGGGAATGATCAGAGTATAGTGGAAATAGATGAGAAAAGATTAAGGTAAGTTCAGAAAGAATCAGAGTAGCAAAGGTAAGGTTAATCAGAGTAGAACAGTAGAAGATGAGACAGGATCAAGATAAGTATAGAAAGAATCAGAGTAAGATAAGTAGGTAATGGTTATTTCCATTTCTATCTAGGTTTCGTCCTACAGTCAACATTCCTCTGATACCACTTCTGTAACACCCGGTTTTAAGGGGACAAAGCCGGGTGCATCTCATACATGCACCAAAGAAGACAACATATATAATCACAGAGTGTATAGAGATAAATGTCACAATAATCAGAGTACTTAATACATAGCGGAAGTCTTACAGAATAAAAGATAAATATAGCAGGATCCAAAATCTATCCTTGGCGCCAGAAAGTCAACTGGGAGACGCCACCTAGATCGAATCAAACTCCTCGATGTGTGGCTCCTCTTGAACCACCTGTTCTTCTCCTGTGGGGGGGGGTGTGAGACAGCAAGGGTGAGCTCACACATGTTCATCGCTCAACAAGTTGTGGGGAATAATGTGGCATGAACTCACCAAAGGTGGGAGCTCATGAAGTGTAAGGCTTATCAAAGAAAATGGTTAAAGCTGAGCATTGCTTTTAATGTTGGTCAAACTTTTATTAGCAATTACTAGATGTAAGTAAATACCAAACCATAATAAATAATAGAACAAAATTAATAACAAATCCCATGCAATGCATATGACCAATTGAGTTTAGGTTCCATAATTTAATCATGTGAGGGTCCGAGCCGCTCATGACCGTGGGCACGGCTAGTATACTAGTTTTACACTCTGCAGAGGTTGCACATATTTACCCACAAGCCGTGTTACCCATCTGCCAAGGGGTCATGAATCCCATACACCTCTACCAAGGAAGCGAGGCCGGGTAACACTACGAGGCCTTTACAAAGTTCCACTAGCTTCAGAAATCCCGCTATAGTTTATAGGAAGCTCCAATGCAGGGTTCTTGCCTGACCGCCATCGCAGCAAAGTCAACCCAAGGACCTCCCTACACTGACCACTCCCTTACTGCCCTTGCCCCTTTCGGGTAAGGAAGACCTCCACTAGCTTTCCTAGTTAATCAGCCAAGGGCGTCCCATTAAACCCTTGTGGTAGCACTGTTTTCCCGGGTGGTCGCTCCATGTTCCAATTAACATAATGATCTTATCATGAACATAAATAACATAACAGAATAATTGGAACATGGATGTAATGAAATATTAACCCGAAAACCATATAAAGCAATAGCATAACTACCCAATTGATTCAGGGGTAAACAAGGTAAACAGGATAAACAAACTAGGGTGTCCTATTGGGTCCCATCAAAATTAAACCTATGCATTGAATAGTGATAATAAAGAATATTATTAGGTAACAAAAGTGGATCAAGGGCACAACTTGCCTGGCACTTGAGATTCCAATTACCAGGGTGATTCTTCAGATCATCGAGACCTCACGCTAGTCGTAGCAATACAAACAAACATGGTATAGATAAAATTAACATCACACCAAACATAAGTACAAACTAAATAATAATGATCTACACGAGGCTACGAGATCGCGGGAACGAGAACTACTAAGATCAGAGTTACGGTTAAGGAGTTATGATTTATAAAAGATCTATGTGATTTAACTGTCACATTATATTATAATTTGATTATTATAATTCATATGAGAGGTTATTCTATAAGTAATTATCTCAATTTTAATCTAAGTTATGAATTGACCATAGATCATATTTTATTAGATTATAATGATAAGCGGTTTAACAAGTCTAACTAACATAAGTTAAATACAGATCTAATTATAAAATAATGATACATGGTATAATAAATGTTGTTACTGCATAGTAAATATTTATACGAAACTAACACAACTGGAACGAGTCAAATCGGAATTAAAATAAAGAGGTTATGAATTTATGAAGTTTTAAGTGTTGGATAACAGATTAATTATGATATTAATTTTAATATGGATTTCATGTCAAAACAGTGGCACTAATTGATAAACAACCATATTATAAAACTATAGGAATTGGAATGGATTGGTTTGGACTTCATATGAATTCTCTATGATTTATACAAGTTCTAGCAATTATTTATACACTAAAATAATCTATTTCTAATTTATTTTCTTTGGTTTTCTGTCCTCTGAACTGGGCGCCAAATACTGAAGAGTACAGGGGCCCAGGCGCAAAAGGAACTGAGACACAGGCGGCATACCCCGCGGACTGCGGGTTGATTTCGAAAAAGATCAGGGTCTCTTTAGCAAAAATTACAATTGAAAGGGTACTGTGCAATCCGAGCCGTCCACTCGGCAACAGAGCGCCAGGATTAAATCAAGGCATACGCGAAATGGTACGTGACGACAAGCGTAGGATGTGAGATCTACGGCTGATATTCTATGCGCGAAGGGGTATGGTTGCAAGTAATCTGGATCGTCCATCGGAGAACTAATGGCACAAATCCCACAATCCCCAGATCTAATCGTGGACGTTGAATGAGATCTAACGGCCACAGTGCCTTCTCTCATTCATCTCTAATCCTGGCCATCCATTTAAATCAGACGACCAAGAGGTCATCTCCCAAAATGGGCACACGCGTGCGGCGGCGCCGCCCGTGCTCGCGGCAGCGCATCGCCGGAGCGACCCACGCCGGTAGCGAGAGGCCCCAATACCCGCTTCCGAACGCCCCTAGCCGATCCCGAAGTTATTGCGAACATGGTACAGGCGGATTTACCGGGGATTGCGCGGAGATGATCCCTGACCACGGATGATGGCAGATGGCTTGTTGCGGCGAGCAATCCCGAGTCGGTCTGCCCTCGATCCGGCCAAGGAAGATTACTACCACGAGCGGCTTGCACCGGAGAACTCCACTGCAGCGACCCAACGGCAAATGAGCGGCGATTCACAGGCGTTGTCGCGGCTGCGGCAAGGAGATCGTTCCAATCCGGAGCAGCGGCGAGGAATTGAAGGTCATAGAGGCTCTCCTCGGTCCAGTCGACACTAATCAACCACAACTCAAGGACGGGGCGCAGGCGTAGCTGGGGTTCCTTCACCAGCGAAACCTTCCCACGCCCGCTTCTCTCTCTCTGTTATACGGCGAGGTGTGTGTGGGTAGAGGACGCAGCGAGATCGAGTCAAAGCCGCGGCGACAGGGCTCTGGTCTTATAGCCCGGAGGCGAGGGTGCAACCGACACGGCCAACGCAAGCGGGGCGGTGGGATCCGGTCAAGCCTGGAGCTTCCACGCGCGAGATCTGCGGCGTCCGGTGCGCACCCGCCCATCCTGGCGAAGAAGATGAACAGGGCACGGCCAACGCTACAGAGAAACGCGCCGGGCGCGAGCCACTGAGCAGCGGGCCCACCACGCCACCGCTGCGCTAGATCGCGATGCCGACGGAGCAGGAATTGGTTGAGATTGAACGTGTTGTGCGTGGATCTGCGGAGGCGGGCGCAACGACTGCTTTGAATCTTTCCTGGGGTCTGCGAGCAAAAGAAGCGGCACACGATTTCCACGGCGCCATACGCGCGCGATCCGTTGATCCGTTGAGAGGAAGGAGCCCGGACATCGCAGAATCAGTTGCGCACGGTAGTTGAGCTCAGCGCGGATTTGGGGAAGAAGGGCGGGAGAAACGTGGCCAGCGCGGACGACTGATCAACGACCGAGAAGCTGTACGTGGAGGGAACGCGAGTGGCCGAGATCCATGGCGGAATCGACGGAGTCCGCAGAGCTCACGGCAAGCTGTTGACTGGGTGAAGCGCACGACGAGGGGAAAGGTCTACAGGGAACGCGTGTGATTCTGTTGGGGGAGGAAGAAGCTTCTGGCGCATGGGTTGAAGGACTGGTCAGTGGGGCTCGCCTGTAAGTGTAACAGTGCTAGTGGACTATGCGCGAGTGGAGGAGAAGGGAAGTGGGCCGCTAGTGGGGACAATCGGCCCAATGGCCAAACTCGTTTATTCTTTTCTCTTTTTTTCTGTTGTTGATTTTCTTTCTTTTCTTTTATTTTGACTTCTTTTCAAATTCAAATGTAAATCTGACACTGTGGTAAATTTGTCTTCAAACTACCTTGCACATTTAAAGTACTAACTCTGAAAATATTCTTCTAGGTATATTTTATGTAATTCTCTTATTCCTCTATTTCTTTTCTGACGTCCCTTTTAGCTTTTTTTTCTTTCCAAATCCTATAATCGAATTTGAATTAATTCCCTAATCCTCATTATTAATGTGCCTTTAGTAATATTATCAGTATTATTAACTATACAAGCAAAGCTCCTACATGAGACATGATTTATTTTAGTGGTCTTAATCATTTGTTTTTTTTCTCATATATGGTTTTTACCATGTGATGATGAGTATGAGGCAAGGCATAGGTTGAGATGTACTCGCTTATTTTATTTTATCTACAAATTGGGTGTTACACAAAAGCTGGTTTGGCAGTGGACCTCCATCTGACTTCTGAGAGAAGGAAAGGGGGAAAGCATTTTTGAAATGAAGGGATGAGAGCACGAATTTTCTTTAAGAAAATAGTTTTGACTCCAAAACTCTTGGATCAAGGCTAAGGGTTATGTCCTGCGGCCAACCTAACAGCTCTGATACCACCTGTAGCGCCTCAGATCCTCTGGGACTCAAATGTGATACAATTACTAGTCCCAAGAGGCTAGTAAACACATTTATACATCAGATGATTCCAGATCTACTTAAACGAGACAAACCTATTGTCTGGTACCGTAATTAGGGGTACCCCCAACACTCCTAAACACGGCTGGGAAACGTCTTCAGAACAAACCATAAAGACTGATAAGCACGGTTCAAGTCAAGGCCTCGTCTGCCAAGGGACACGATCTCGCCTCGCCTGAGCCCAGCCTCGGGCGGGAACAGTAGTCTCGGACGGATTCACACCTCGCCCGAGGGCCTCCACAGGCAGTGGGCGCACCCTCGGCTCGCCCGAAGCCAAGCTTGGGCAAACCTTGTCATGCAGCAACCTCGGCCAAATCACCTTACCAACCGACTGTATCGCATGCGCATTTAATGCGGGGATCGCCTGACACCTTATCCTGACACGTGCGCCTCAGTCGGCAAGGTCGAAGTGACCGCAGTCACTTCGCCCTTTCACTGACCGTTCTGATAGGAAAACAACATTGTTCGCCCCGCTCCGGCTACTGTGCCAACCGCCAGGGTAAGACTAACAACAGTAAGTCACGGCCTCTCCCGAGTTCAGCCTCGGGCACAACAGGGAGCTCCGCCTCGCCCGACCCCAGGCCTCAGTCTCAGCCTCGGCCTCGGGGGAAATTCTCCGCCTTGCCCGACCTCAGCCTCGGGAAGAGTCACATCTGTGCCCGACCTCAGCCTCGACCTCGGGAGGAGTCGCCGCCTCGCCCGACCTCGGCCTCGAGACCGACTACGCTACAGGGGATACATCATTCCCTACCTCTAGCTAGCCGCCTTAGGCTATGAAGGAACAAGACCGGAGTCACATCTGGATTACTCCGGCAACAGGTAATGATGGTTCCCCTCATGCGTCCATGACGTCAATAGCCCACAAGCTCTCTACGGAAGCAAGGAAACGTCAGCAGGATCCATGCCGCACCGCCAGCTGCGCTTCTACAGGGCTCAAGCACTTCTCCATCAGCCACGTTGGCACATAGCTACACCCCCATTGTATAGCTGAACCATCTCCTTGTATCTATAAAAGGGGGAGTCCATGGCCTTCCTAAGGGAGGCGGACAGAGGCAGGCAGAGTGGGAGAGACGCGGAGGAGGCTAACTCAGACAACTCAAGGCCGAACCCTCTCTCTCTCTCGCTCTCGCTCAGCTTGTAACCCCTACTACAAGCACCCCCGGTGCAAGATAATACAAGCCTCATTCCCCCTCTTGTGTTCCATCTTGCATCAACCCATCTGGACAGGGGCACGCGGCACAAAATTCACTAGTCGGTCCGGTTGAGGGTCCCCCGGGTCCGAAACACCGACACCTATAAAGGTGGTGATCAACTTTAAGAGTTGGTCCATAACTCAGGACATATCATCAGAGTGGGGCTGAAGCAGCCCGATATACGCAGCGAAGAAAATCAGTGGTCCAACAGCCATAGGCAAGGTTGGGAACAGGCGTAACTCTTACCCGATCTCCTTTTTCTGAAAAACAACAAATAAGCAAGGGTGAGTACAAACATACTCAGCAGCCCACCTTCACTCGCGGAATGGGGAAATTAGATATAATGCATGGAATATGTGGAGCTCAGGATATTTTGCAAAAACAGCAATATTTTATGCAGGGTTGTTTTGTAAAACATTTTGTATTTTTCAAAGCGCATCCTTTCCCAAAGGAGCATGAAGTTTTCAATATAGAATAAAATCCCCTGGACTAGACCATCCAGGTATCTCAACAGTTTCCCACTGGTTTTCGTTTTCAAAAATAGCTACTGGACTTTCCGTCCACCATAGCTCACGACTCAACCGCCGAACCTTTTAAAAACCACTTTTCTCAAACACACCCTTTTTTTTAAAACAAAACACTAATTGCCATACCACACCATACTCGTCCATTCTAGTGGACACGGACTATTCAAATAGGTTTGAACTCTGCGTAGAGGGGTACACTTTACCCACTAGTCCGGCTCTACGATCTCATGGCCAATGAGATCCGAATCTGAATCTCTTTCTTTCCTCGCACGTCCTAACCTTAACGGTTATACCGGAAGGAGTCAGGCCACCGCCATGTCCAAACCGGACAAAACATTTCCCCTCCTTATCCTCGCAGTGCTCCCCTGCCTTCATAACCCTAAGGTTTGGACCGTACGAGTTTAGATTGAGTGACTGCCCATATAGTCTTGAGTGGTTGTACTAATCATGAGTACAAGTAGTGAAGGATCACAAATCAGTCCTTATATGAGGGGACAATCCTTCTGCTCACACCTAAACCAGTTGAGCCATCATCTTAGGCCCTCCCCTAAACCAGGGAGTCCCTGATCATCCCACTCACAAGGTGATGAGGGTGAATACCCTTCATCATACACATTTTGAAAAGCATTTTCTTTTGAAAACTCACACATTTTCTCAAATCATTTGTAACAAATATATCAAGGATTGATTGCGGCAAGCGGCTGGGTGGCCATAATAACTTGTCTCAAAATCATATCATGCATAAAATAATAGGCTGAGGGTTTTGGTTGAAAAATCATAGGTAATTTATGCATCAAATGGATCCAGTGAGCTTGCTGTGCTTATCCGGTGAAGGGGGAAGGGGAGAGCTCGCGGAACTGGCTTCTAACTCCACTGCCTGGCATAGACTTGCAGATCTGGCCTCCATGAGACGGCACAAACGCTCCGATAACTAAGCAACATGAATAATCAAACATACAAACCAGCAAGTATACCAACAAATATTTAGTATAGTGGTCAGAATAGCGATATATGGATGGGTAGAGTCTTGAGTAGAATATGTGTCATGTGGTGTTGTGATACTACTAGTGGCGGAGCGGAGGTGCTTACCAGGAGGGTGGACTGGAGACGAAGCGACACTATGCGTGTAGCCGGCAGAGCGGAGTAACTGAGTGGGTGGGGTGTTTGCCTTGGCTGAGGGTGTTGAGTGTGTGTGGAGAGAAAGAGGGTAGCTGGGTGTATTTATAGCTGGGTGTATGTGGTGTAGCACAGTGAAGTTCACTGTTGGTGAGAATAGTGACGAATGAGTCGTCTGACTTAGTATGAACAGGAGAGTTATATGCAGAATATGGGACAAGAGTATTTTGGGAGTTTTCTGGAATATGAACCATGCTTAAGGGATGACATGGTTGGATAGGGAATAGTTTGATAAGAATTTAGAAACAAGAATTATTAGAATCGGAGTTTGGAAACCTGGTTCAAAGGAATCTCAAAGTTAAGCATGCTCAACTTGGAGTAACCTGGGATGGGTGACCAGATGGGAAGTTCTCACTGGAAGGAAAATCACAGTCACCAGAGTTCGTATGACTGGAATATGGGTCTGGCTGGTCTTAGGTGGACTGGACAGCATGATGGATGAGTAGTTGAAATTTGGGTGATCGGATGATCGATGAATAGTAACGATGAATAGTGGCGACAAAAAGTACCATAGATATCATTGATGAATAGTAACAATGATGAATAGTGTCGGTGAATAGTAACGGTAAATAGTAACAATGGTGAATAGTGTTGATGAATAGTAACGATGATGAATAGTAATGGTGAATAGTAACAATGAATAGTGATGGTGAATAGTTGTGTGAACGAACGATGAACGATGAATAGTGACGATGAACGAACGATGAACGATAAATAGGAACTATGAACGAACGGACGAACGATCGAATGATCGGACGAACGAACGATCGGAATTTCGGCAGCATAACGGCAGGACAAAGATTATCTGGAAGAACGATAAATAGGGACTATGAACGAATGATGAACGATGAATAGGAGTAGGGCTGGGAAAAAAGCTCGGGCTCGGCGAGCCGGATCGAGCTCGTCGCGGCTCGGTCAGGCTCGAGCCGGCTCGCGAGCTGCCGGCGAGCCGAGCCGAGCCGGTTTAGCAAGCTCGACAAAATCTCGAGCCGAGCCGAGCCAGCTCGCACAAGCTCGTGAGCCGGCTCACGAGCCAAGCCCAACAGTAACAGCGTAAGTGCAGCCCAATAGGCCCAATAGGCCCACAGCGTAAGTGCTGAACTCTGAAACGCCTAATGCCTAAAGCTCAAGCGGTCAAGGCGTCAAGCCGCCCCACCCAAACCTAACCCTAACAGCTCATGCTCGGCGGCGGTGCCTCGGCGGACGGCGGTGCTCCACTGCTCCTCAGTCCTCAGCTCCACGGCGGTGCTCCACTGCTCCTCGACACGCGCTCGTGCTCGGCGGCGCCCGACGCTCGTGCTCGGCGGGGCTCGTGCTCAGCGGCTGGCGCGAGCGCGACCGTGAGTCCACGAGACCGCGACCGCGACCACTGATGCCCTGACGTAGTGAAGGCTGACAAGTGACAACGCCAGGCGGGCGCTACCGCGAGTCCGTGCCGCGACTGCCGCTGGCCCGCTGTGCGGTCGTGCTGCTGCTGCCGTGCGGTCCGGCGTTCTGTAGACGACACCCCGCCACGCGCGGACGCACACGCGGCCACACCGACACGCCGCGTCGCCGCCTGCCGCCACCTGCCACCCGCCTGGCTGCCTCCCTCTGCCTGGCCGGTGGCCGCTGGCCCGCTGCCTGGCCCAGTGCCCTAATCTGCCATCTGTCGGCTGCTCTGCTCATCCACCGCTCGCCTGCACGACCGGTTCCTCATCCACCGACCACCGGTGAGCATCGTCAATTCTCATCCACCGCTCGAGTTGCAGTTAACACATTATGTAGTTTGTTCAGTTTGTTCAGTTTTATCTTGCAGACTTGCAGTTGCAATTAACACATTATATATTCTTGATCATAAATTGCTAGGTTATGGAATCTGGTGTGCAAGGGAAGGGGGTGAAACAAAGTAATGAGATAGATTCAGAAAGCAATTCATTTGACAAGAATGATGACATGTCTGAGGATGAAATGACTGTCCTAGGTGGGAGAGAGATTGATGTTGTGGAATCAAATAATGATGACAAAAGAAAAGCCAAGAAAAGGAGTAAGGGGGTGAAAGTAAAGGATAACAACTCTAAATCCAAAGTGTGGGAAGTTTTTGATAAAGTGACTATTGGAGATGCATCCGAGGATGGAAAGAAGACATTAAAGGCAAAGTGCAAGTATTGTAAGAAAATGTATGCCTACATGCAAGGGTCAACGACATCAACATTATCGAGGCATATGAAGAGTTGTGGGGCATATTCAAAGCATTTGGAAAAGAAACTAGATCAATCTCTTCTCAACTTTGCTCCTTCAAATGCAGGTGAATCAGGTTCTGGTCTCCCTACTATCACATCCCCTAGAGATTATAATCATGAGCAAGTTAGAAAATTAATTGCCAAGATGATTATAGTTCATGAGTACCCATTTAGAATGATTGAGCATACATGGTTTAACATTGTCATGAAGTATTTGAATCCACAATATGAGTTCATTGGTAGGAAAACCATTAGAGCAGAATGCTTGAAAGTGTATGAGTCTGAAAAAGAAAAACTATCAAAGGCCCTTAAAGGAGTGGATTATATTTCATTGACTACTGATCTATGGACTTCAAATCAAACATTATCCTATATGTGTTTGGTTGCACACTACATAGATAGTGATTGGAAAATGCAATGTCGTGTGCTGAATTTCTTTGAATTAGATCCTCCACACAAAGGACCTGTGATAGGGCAAGCAGCCTATGAGTGTGTTACAACATGGAAAATAGAGGATAAGATTATTTCTATCACTTTAGATAATGCTGCAAACAATGATGGTGCTATCCGTGGTTTGAGGGCTAGATTTGCAGCTAGACAAGGTAATACATTCAGTTCAAAATATTTTCATGTGCGTTGTTGTGCACACATTATTAATTTGGTTGTCAATGATGGAACTACTGCTTTGGCTTCTTTGATAGACAACCTAAGGTCAATTGTGAAATACATTAAGAAATCCCCATCTCGTATGCATAAGTTTGTAGAGATTTGTAGATCTCTTGCATTGCAAATTGGAGAGGGCTTGAGTCTTGATGTGTCAACTAGATGGAGTTCAACATACAAGATGTTGCATACTAGTATAGCTTACAAAGAAGCAATTCAAACTTATGCTGATGCTGATTTGAATTATAAATGGGAACCTACAGAAGAGGAATGGGATTTATTTGTTGCAATTGAGCCTATTCTTGCCTCATTAGCTAAAGTAACCACTTCATTGTCAGCTTCTACATATCCTACTGCAAATCTTTTTTATCCTCACATTGTGGATGTCAAGATTGCATTGAGGGCAGCAATGAGTTCTAGTAGTTTGCATTTGAGAAAAATGGGTACTGCGATGATGGAGAAGTTCAATAAGTATTGGGAAGAAAAAAATAATGTTATGGTGATTGCTACGATTCTAGATCCTAGGTATAAGATGAGGTATATCGAGTGGTGCTTTGGTAAAATCTTTGATGGTGACCAAGTTAGATTTGAGATAGATGAAGTTCAAGGTGAGTTAGAAAAACTGTTTGAGGACTGTGAGCTGCAACATAGAGAGAGAAAAGCTGCTCAAAACAAAAATAGTGCTAGATCATCTTTGGCTAATGATAGAACTTTAATCTTGCCTTCTGCATCATGTGAATTTCAGTCATTTTTATCATCCACTGAAGCCAACCCATCAAAGAGTGAGTTGCTTATCTATTTAGATGAGATGAATGTCAGTCTAGCAGACAAGGAGTTTGATTTGTTGAGCTGGTGGAAGGTTAATTCACATAGGTTTCCGGTTGTCTCAAGGATGGCAAAGAAATTCTTAACTGTACCAGCAACGTCCGTCTCTTCAGAGTCTACTTTTAGCACAGGGGGTAGAACTTTAGATGATTATCGGAGTTCTCTCAGCCCTTCTATGGTGGAGGCTTTGGTATGCTCCTCTAGCTGGATTCGAGGGTCGCATGATGGAAGCATGACATATGTGGTTAGTTGCTCTTTTATTATTTATTAGAGTGCATTTCTTATGTTCTTTTCAGATTTTGAGTGAAATTTGTATTTTTTTTCAACAGGTACATGATGATGAGGACGACATAGAGACAATCTCATTTCCAAAAAGCTTTGTGCAAAGCAACTAGTAATAGTACTTATGTATATTTGTACTTGTACCATTATGGCTTGTAGTTGTAGACTTGTACCATTCAGGTGTGTAATGATAATGAAAGTGCTGGACTGCTGGTTGCTGGATGCTTTTGGAGTTTTGGTGGAATGGTGGATACAATTATACAAGATTACAAGCAGTGAAGTTGAAGTTGCTGGATGTTTTGTCCTTTTGAAATATGCAAGTTGATGAGTGCTTTTGACTTTTGGTTGATATATGTAATATGTTGCTGGAGACCTGGAGTGTTGGTTGATACTTGATACTTTGATAGCATATGCTTGTTGTCGTTGAATACTTGACTGCTTGGCTGCTTGTATTTTTATATCCGTGGTGTAATATGTTGTCAAACCCTCAAAGTAATTTCCTTTTATATTGCTTGGCTGGTTGTATTTTTATCAAAGGAATTTCCTTTTATAATGCATTCACCAGTCATGCAGATTTTGTGTATACTTGTTTTGTATTTCTATTGATTCCTGTCAGCTGATATGTGTGATGGGCGGACAGGCTCGCGAGCCAGCTCGAGCCGGCTCGCGAGCCGTACCCGAGCCGAGCCGAGCCTATTCTGGTAGCTCGACATACTGGCGAGCCGAGCCAGGCTCGAGCCTTTTCACCACCGAGCCGCACCGAGCCGAGCCGAGCCTGGCTTGGCTCGGCTCGTTTCCAGCCCTAAATAGGAACTATGAACGAACAATCGGAATTTTAGCAGCATAACGACAGGAAAAAGATTATTTGGACGAACGAACGAACGAACGAACCATGAACGATCGGACGAATGATCGAACAAACTAAGAACAGGGGGCGAACGATCGAAGAACGACCGAACGATCCTTGTGCTAGTGTGTGCTTATGTGGAGCATGGAGTGGGCGTGTGTGTGGGGGGGGGGGTGGAGAGAGTTGCCATGAAATGGCTTGGGGTGGGATGAGAGGAGGCCCTTGCCCCTCTATTTGTAGGCATGGTGGGGGGATTAGGGGGAGGGATGAGAGGATTAGTGGGAGGATGAGAGGATTAGTGGGAGATTAGCATGTATTTGTCTTGTATGAGTGTAATTAGCTTGTAGAGCTTACCGTATGACACCGGAGGCATACATATACGTATGAGCATGAGGAAAGTTATGAAGAAAATATTTGTAGGGACTTGAAAAATGATTCTGAAGGTATTTCTCAAGAGGAAAATACTTGGAGATATATCAGTGGAATATTTGGACAGTATTTCTGGAATGAAATTGAGGGGGGTTACTGGGGAAATATCTGGGCAGTATTTCTGGAAAGAATTTGAGGGGGATCACTGGGGAAATATTTGTAGGATATTTTGAGGAGGATTTTGAAGATAATATAGACCACTATATTTTATTTGTTGATATCAACTTGCAAACAAACATTTTGAAACAAAATTTAAAATTCATTTTAAATTTAGAGCGAGTTTGAGAAAATTTCAAGATTTGAATTTTTGGGATGCTACAATTCACTTGCCTGAAGAACCCTGTTGTCCACTTCGCCTACAAAGGAGTGGACACGGATTACAAGAAAGAAAGAAGCAAGTGTTCCTAAAAGAAGGACGGAAGCTCGTCAAGCTATCCTTCCGACACCTTCACCCTCAAAGAAGGATGGAAAGGAATTCACCACTGCAGCAACTCCTTTCTACCCCGACGTCCTCTTCATCGGGGGAAGATTGGAATCATCTCCCATCTTCGATGACGAGCCAACCATGCCAGGGGAAGAGCCTCCCCAGCAAGAATCTTGACGATGGAGGAACAGACACCAGAATATTTGGCGACATCACGAAGCTGGGGAGCGGGACCCAGCACAGCCCGTATCTCGAGATGAAGTCTTAGAAGTGGGAGAAACTCCCAACGAATGGGTCTTTAGAGAAAGGAGGAATTCTCGGCGACATGATCGCCGGTAAGCTCAAGACCGAGATCGAGAGCAAGCTGAGCAGGTTGCAAGGTTACGCCGAGAGAACCCTCTCTTCGCTTGAAACCTGAACCCTAACTTTGCTCATGCAATGAACACGCCAAGTGAAGTCGGAGGAGTGTTGGCTCAGATAGCTGATGGCCTCCCATGGACTCCGGATGCTGAAGGCTATCAGCGACTGCTCACTCGGGCAGCTAATCACCTTCTACCCCTCGCTCATCCCTCGGGTGACCTACGACATACCATCAATAGTCGGTGGGACGCACGGAGCTCCATCAACGCTTCACGCGACCGACGACATGAGAACAAGATAAGACGCTGGGAGGAGTATGATCGGGACCATGGCATCCCGGCTTGAAGTCACGCCACTCGAGTTGAGTCGGCTACAGCCTCAACCAGTGGCCCGATCTAGGGACGGTCGAGACGACACATCATTGACTCCCCTTCCCAGGACCGACACCATGAATGTCGACAAGAAGACACATGTGGAGTATCTGCGCTTACTCCGTGTCTCAGGGCCATCCAGTGGCCTCCAAACTTCAAAGTCTCCAATGTCGACAAATACGAGCCTAAGCAAGACCCGGGAAGCTGGTTGGTCGTTTATACGACCGCCGCCCGGGCCGCTGGGGCAACCGAAGACGTGATGCAACATACTTGTCCATCATCCTCGGGCAATATGCATTACAGTGGCTGCGACATCTGCCGCAGCACTACATCGATGATTGGAGCGACTTCAATCGGCATTTCATCGCCAACTTCCGGTCCCTCTCCAACAAGCCAGCGCAGCCATGGGACCTCAAATCCATCAGGCGCTGGGGCGATGAAACACTTCAGTCATATCTCAAGAGGTTTCAGACCACGAGAAATCGTATCCCTGAGGTAACTGAGGCAGCAGTGATTGAAGACTTCTACCAGCGATCTAATGACTTGGCCTTCGTCCAAGCCATACTGCAGAAAGCACCGACCACCTCCGAACAACTGTTTCGAGAAGCGGACCTCTACATCACCGCTGATGAGCGAGCCTAGGACCTCATCGGGGCAGCGAAACCTGCACCACCAGCACCGCGGCGCGACGCGAACCAGCAACCCGATAGACGTTGGGAGAAGAGGCCTCGTGAGGAAGTCCATGCCGCCGGACCACCCGTCGCTCGTGCCCGAGAGGCACCCCGTGGAGGCGCATGGACATTGAACGACATCCTCGACGCCCAGTGCTTGTACCACAAGGACATGCGCCACACCTTGCAGAACTATAGAGACTTCAAGCACTCCGTCGGGAATGGTCGACCGTTCCTGCCTCTACCACCTCCCCCACCACGAGGAGGACCTGGCGAGCCCGGGCAGCCTCAGCAATAGGAAGGGGGAGGGGGTGTGGCATTCCCACGCATTGATGGGGAGGTCAACGTCATCTTGAGGGGATACAGATCGCAGGAGAATAAAAGGAAGCAAAAGCTCAATGACCGGTAGGTCTTGGTGGCAACCACCAGTGCTCCAACTCCATATCGGTGGTCGGAGTACACAATCACCTTCAGTCGAGCGGATCAATGGCTTAACTTCGACCATCCTGGCAAGTACCCGCTCCTCGTCGATCCGGTGATCCGAGAGAGCAGGGTAAAGAAAGTACTAGTGGACGGGGGAAGCAACATCAACGTTACCTTCCCCCGGACGCTCCTGGGCTTGGGGGTTGCACTCAAAGATCTCATCGAGTCAGACACCCCTTTCTTCAGCATTGTGCCGACCGAAGGAGAGTACCCGCTCGGGCAGATCTACATGCCCGTCACCTTTGGAACTCCGGAAAACTACAGAACCGAGTTCCTAAGGTTTGAGGTGGCGAGTTTCAACCGCGGATACAACGCCATCATCGGCAGGCCGGGAATGGCAAAATTCATGGCCATTCCGCACTATTCATACATGATATTGAAGATGCCAGGACCACAAGGAATCATCACCGTGCGTGCTGACTTCCAAGGCATCACAGAATGCTTTCGGGGAGCTATTCAGGCAGCCCTCACCACTAGGCCACCGACGACTTCCTCCGTGCAGGCAAACACAAAGCCTGAGGAAGACCTCGCAATACCCGCGAATGAAGCTCAAGCCGTGACCTCTATGCGGCCGATTGAGGAGGCAAAAGGATCAACCTAGGGTTCGTTGATGAACGCAAGACCGCCATCATCAGCTCCAGCCTCGATGGCAAATAGGAAAGTGCGCTCGTTCGATTCCTGCAAGATAACCGAGACGTATTCGCATGGCAACCTGTGGATATGCCAGGAGTCCTGAGAGAACTAGCCGAGCACAAATTAAAAGTCTATCCTCAAGCAAGGCCGATTCGACAGAAATTGTGTCGTTTCACGCCTAATAAGAGAGAAGCTATTCGCACTGAGTTGGCTCGCTTAGTGGCGGCAGGGTTCATTAGAGAAGTGCTGCATCCTGAGTGGCTAGCAAATCCTGTTCTTGTACTCAAAAAGAATAAAGTGGATTGGCACATGTGTGTCGACTATACCGATCTCAACAAACACTGTCCAAAGGATCCCTTCGGGCTCCCTAGAATAGATCAGGTGGTTGATTCAACCTTTGGATGCTCTATGTTGTCCTTCCTAGACTGCTATTCTGGATACCATCAGATCAGCTTGGCAAAAGAAGACGAGGAGAAAACTGCGTTCATCACCCCATTTGGAGCTTTCTGCTATACCTCCATGTCATTCGGCCTCAAGAACGTAGGAGCGACCTACCAGAGAGCTATTCAAACATGCTTAGCCGATCACTAGGGCAAGCGGGTGGAAGCTTATGTCGATGATGTGGTGATCAAAATAGAAAACTCAGAAAACTTCATTGAAGATTTGCAGCTGGTCTTCAACAGCTTGAGGTGATACCGGTGGAAGCTCAATCTAGAAAAGTGTGCCTTGGAAGTACCAGCAGGAATGTTACTCGGATTCATTGTCAGCCACCGGGGAATTGAAGCCAACGCAAAGAAAATCGAGGCCATCATGAGAATGGAAGCGCCGCGATCATAGAAAAAGGTACAAAGGCTTACTGGATGCATGGCAGCCCTGAGTAGATTCATATCAAGACTAGGTGAGAAAGGCAAGTCATTCTACAAATTGCTCAAAAAGGTGGACAAATTTCAGTGGACCATAGAGGCATAGGAAGCCTAGAGGCACTGAAAAAGTTTCTGACCACACCACCAGTACTCTAGCCACCACGCCGAGCCATGCCAAATTAGCCGGCAGAAGATCTATTGTTATACATCTCCTGCATGACTCACGTGGTAAGCACCGCGTTAGTAGTCGAGCAGGTGGAAGAAGGACATACATACTCGGTGCAGCATCCGGTCTACTTCATCAGCGAAGTTCTCGGGCCCTCAAAAATGAAGTATCCCCAAGTTCAGAAACTGCTATACGTGGTACTTCTAACCGCTCGCAAGCTCCGTCACTACTTTGATGACCACAAAGTCATAGTAGTCATTGGATTTCCAATAGGGGACATTCTCCACAACAAAGAAGCTATCAGAAGGATAGCCAAGTGGGCATGTGAGCTGGGAGCTCACGACATAGAGTTCCGACCTCGCGCGGCAATAAAGACTCAAGCACTAGTTGACTTCATGTCAGAGTGGACTGAGCATCAGGTCCCAGACAACCCGGAGACTACCGAAGTATGGAGAATGTACTTTGATGGCTTGCTGTAGTTGCAGGGAGCAGGTGCAGGGATCCTCTTCATTGCTCCTAGAGGTGAACAACTCAAGTATGCACTCCAGTTACTATTTCCATCATCAAATAATGCGGTAGAATATGAAGCACTGATCCATGGGTTAAACATCGCCGTATCACTGAGCATTAAGAAGCTGATGGTATATGGGGATTCGCTAGTGGCCATAAGCCAGATAAATAAAGACTGGGACTGCTCGACTAATTCTATGGGCAAGTACTGTGCAGCCGTCCGAAAATTAGAGGACAAATTCGAAGGGTTGGAGTTCCATCACGTGGAAAGAGACCACAACGTGGCAGCAGACGCGTTGTCGAAGCTGGGATCCGGTCGGGCCCAGGTCCCGCCCGAGATCTTCATCCAAGAAGTATCACGCCCGAGTATTCTCTCAGATCAGACGGAAGAGTGCAACACCTTGAGCCAACCAGAGTTGGACCCCAATGACTGGAGAGAGCCTATCATCAGATACATAAAAAATGAAGAGGAACCGGATGACAAGGCAGTAGCAGAACGCATCGCAAGACAGTCAGCCTGCTACACCCTTATAGAGGATACACTTAACAGAAGAGGCGCGATGGGAGTCCTCATGAAGTGCATTCACTCGGCTATGAGGAAGCAACTGTTTGATGAAATCCATGCCAGGCAGTGCGGAGTACATGCTGCATCCAGAACTCTGGTTGGGAAGGTTTTCAGATCTAGTTTCTATTAGCCAACAGCGAAGAGCGATGCCACCGAGTTAGTCCAGAGATGTGAAGCTTGCCAATTCTTATCAAAGCAACAACATTTACCTATATAGCAGCTGCAGACCATCCCTATAACATGGCCATTTGCATGCTGGGGCTGGACATGATCGGACCCTTGAAGAAAGCTCAGGGAGGTTATACTCACGTGCTGGTTGCCATTGACAAATTCACAAAATGGATAGAGTATAAGCCTATTGCCTCTTTAACCTCGTCCAAGGCAGTGAAATTCATACAAGACATAATATTTAGGTTCGGGATACCAAATAGCATCATAACTGACCTAGGATTCAATTTCACCAGTTCTGAATTCTTTGACTTCTGTGAGCAACGGAGCATCCAGATTAAGTATGCATCAGTAGCGCATCCATGAGCCAATGGCCAAGTAGAAAGAGTCAACAGAATGATACTGGAAGCGCTCAGGAAGAAAGTGTTTGACAAGAGTGAAAAGCTTGCAGGAAAGTGGATCAGAGAGCTGGTAGACGTGGTTTGGAGCTTGAGAACTCAACCTAGTCAAGCTCTGCATGGAAATACCCCGTTCTTCATGGTTTATGGGTTAGAGGCAGTGCTGCCAGCCCACCTAATATTCGGGGTGCCGAGGTTGGTTTTTGAAAACATAGCTGAAGCAGAAGCTACCATGCTAGAATATATTGATGTGCTAGAGGAAGAACGATTGAACACAGTAATTCAGTCGGCTAGGTACCAGCAGACCTTGAGGTGCTATCATGATAAAGCCGTGTGACACCGGTCCTTTGCAGTGGGAGACTTGGTCCTTCGCCGAATTCTAATGGGGGAAGGACGACACAAGTTGTCACCACTATGGGAAGGGTCATTTATTGTATCAGAGGTCACTCGGCCAGGATCATACCGGCTTACTGAAATGGATGGCGCAGAAGTGGGGATCTCATGGAACATAGAGCATCTCAGAAAGTTCTATCCCTAGTGAGGCCTCTAGAATTCTCGAAGAAACATTGTACTCTATAATTGGGGGACTTCATCATCAATAAACTTTTTGTTTTCAAAGGCATTCAGACTCCTGACTTTCAACCAACTTCAATTTGATCGGACTTGAAATCAGCAATCTTACTCGACTTAGGGTGACCACTATACCCTGCTACCAGAGCAATCGGCTTAAGTCAGCAACGACTTAAGTCAGTGCGACATGCTCACGCTTACTCGACTTAGGGTGACCACTATGCCCTACTGACGGAGCGATCGACTTAAGTCGGCAACAACTTAAGTCAGTGCGACATGCTCACGCTTACTCGACTTAGGGTGACCACTATACGCTACTAACGGAGCAGTCAGCTTAAGTCGGCAATGACTTAAGTCGGTGCGACATGCTCACGCTTACTCGACTTAGGGTGACCACTATACCCTACTAACGGAGCAATTGGCTTAAGTCGGCGACGACTTAAGACAGTGCGACATGCTCACGCTTACTTGACTTAGGGTGACCACTATACCCTACTAACAGAGCAATCGGCTTAAGTCGGTGACCACTTAAGACGGTGCGACATCCTTACGCTTACTCGACTTAGGGTGACCACTATACCCTGCTAATGGAGCAATCGACTTAAGTCGACAACGACTTAAGACGGTGCGACATGCTCATGTCTACTTATCTTAGGGCGACCACTATGCCATACCAGTCAGGTGATCGGCTTAAGTCGGAAAACGCCTTAAATCTAGCATGGCACACTTGCTTTCACGACTGTTCAGGGTGACTGCTATACCCTAGCAGCAAAACAATTAACCCTTTAGGGAAAAAGAACGTTTTACTTGCTGGCACCAGGGGCACGTTCTAGCACCTTGCCCGCAAAATATTCAAGTTCTAACACAACCATCACATGCAAATAAAATTCATATTACATCGAGTGTTTTGCAGGACATCACTGCATCGAGAGGTCTTTGCTAGCAATGTCTTTCACAGGAGCGACAAAAGAAGAAGGATGACTTGAAGCATCGAACGGAGCCTTGACATCAGCGACAATATCATCAGGCACCACGACGCCGGGCCTCCTCATCAGGATCCGTCAAACACGAACGGCTTTGTCCATAGCCTTGTTGCGCTGAGCCTTCAAGATGGTGCAGCTGTTCTCTAAAGCTTTAACAGCCGCTTGGGTGGCCTCTAGCTCCTGTGCGACAAGCTTCTTAGAAGCGCGCAGATCTTTTATGGTGGAATCCTTGGCTGATAGAAGTTGTCCAAGTCGCAAAACCTCATCTTGGGATATCTACAACTCATGACGGTGATGATCCAGGTCGGACATGGTAAAGCGATGACTCCTCTCCAGGATAGTCAATGAGTTGCTAGCGTCACGATATAGCCTATCCAGATTGTCGCGGGAGGCAACAAGTGCTTGTTCCTCCTCCTATAAACATGAAGCGACATTCAGTACCAAGGCAACAACAATAAAGTAGGGTTAGCCAAGGAAATTTACCTCATGTGCCATCTTCTCAAAGTCAAGCTAGGTGTTAAGAGAGGAATTCAAAGGACGTGCACCATCTAGAAAGGCAGATGTCTGGGCCAGGTCGGACTGACTCTGAGAATATTTCTCCTCAAGGTCAGAACACCGTCGAGCCATATCCGACAGCGTAGCTGAAATGGGATGCATGACTAAGAACAAGTTGATCAATAAAAACAGCTAGGGAAGCTATGAGATCACTAACCAGCGTTCGATGCCTTCAAGTCATCGATCTGCTTCTGGAGCAGCAATGGGTTCCACTGCATTAGAGACAAAGCTTGTTCGAGAACAGTGGCACCGTAGGATCTCAGTTGGGAAGATACTCCATCAACAAAAGCCCGTGACCATAGACAGATGGCAGAAGAAAGATAATTCGCTAATATGAACAACATAGAGTAGGAGACCGACTCACCTAAAGATTGGAGAGGAACAGTGGTAGACCCAAGGCAAGGGGAGCTGTGGCACGGCTTGAGGAAGGAAGATCAGCAGGAAAAATTTGAAGAGCATTATCTAGAATGGCCTCAACCCCACCAGCAGACAGCAGGCCTCTCATGTCTAATTCGCCAACGTCTAAGGTGACTTGTCCAGCTAAAGCTACAGAAGCACATGTTGCCGTCGCCCCATCCGACCGAGGTGGGGACGACCCAACGTGGACATCCATGGAGGCATGGGAAAGAGAGCCCACCTGAACACCCTCGGGGGCTGGGTTGTAGCTTGCCCACAAGAGTTGGATCACTACCAGCAACATCCTCTGCGGCTGGGTTACTGCTGGCACCACCCTCGGGAGCTAGGTCTTTTGTAGTAGCCACCTCTAGGGCTGAGGGCTCCTCAGCCACCTCCATGGGAGTCGGGTGACTCAGACCAGCATCTCGGCATGAAATACTGCCCTCCAAAGTCGACGGTGCGCGAGACACAGCTCGGGTTACCTCTTGCCCAGCGGAATCAAGCAAGGAAAGCCCACCGTCTGGGACCTCTGAACAGACGGTCGGGATGTCATCTGCAGGTGGCTCTGATAGCATGTCTTCGAGGACGACTTCCTCTAGTACTTGATCAAAGTCTGATATTGAAAGCCCCTGAAGACTGACAAGGGCCGACAGAGCTGGAGAAGGAATATCACTACCCCCCTCGCTACCTCTATAGTGTCGGCTGTTCTTGCGGATCAGCAGGACTTCTTCTTCTTCCTCTTTGTCCTCATCAAATAGGTAGATAGCAGCCTGTGCATGATCACAACCCTTGGCATCAACTTCAGGAACAATTTCTATCGGGATATCATCAGGAACTAGCACAGAAGGGCCGGTATCGTGACCCAAGCACGATAGTCGCCGAAGCCACCTCTTTTTCTTCTTCTCCTCGACAGGTGCAGTTGGGCGTTTCGCTCGACGTGAACGCTTTGGGCGAGCACCTTCAGGTTTCCGAGTTTCCACTTCTTCACCAAACTCCTGCCCAGTTGTGATAGCCATTGGCTCGGTGCGGGTAGAGTCGGATGATTCCCCTGCCAGCAGGCTAAGCACAGCATCTATCTCAGCGTCATCAGCGATGGATGGCATCCCGAAGTGAGTCTGCTTCTCATCTTCAGGAAGGTTCTAAAGTGAGGTGATTAAGGCTTCGATATCTGCTGGAGAGGGTCGCACTCTATGACTCGGGCAACCATCATGAGCAGGAGGGTTCGATACAAACTTAGAAAATGGCCTAAGTGGCGGTAGGTTCCATGCAGAATAGGCCACAGGAGCACCAACATTCGAGACTCTGCCTCTCAGGATCATGTTTAGTCGACTCAGCAGATCTCTAGTAGGGATTCTTCTGTTCGTGACCTGAGTGGAGTCGTTGACACTGCTGTACAAATAAGCAGGGTAAGCCCTATCCTTTAAGGGTTGAACGTTCTTGAAAATGAAGTCAGCAACTACAGCTTCAGCAGTTAGACCTCTATCCTTCAGCAAGCGGACCTCAGCAAGCAGCACTTTAGCTTCTGTTATCTCCAAAAGGGTTGGGGATTCTATCCAACTTGGTGCGCGGACATCTGGCTGCCTCCCTGACCGAGGGGGAGGGACTTGCAGTGATTCTCCACAATGAACCACTCATGGCGTCATTCCTTAATGTTGTCCTTGAGAGGAATGTCGAGGTACTCTGTTTTCCTCCCCCGACGAAGCTCCAGACTTGCACCGCCAACAAGCTAGAGCTGTCCCCTAGCCATCCCGGGCCGATAGTGATAAAGGTATTTCTAGAGACCAAAATGGGGAAGAATCCCGAGAAAGACCTCACACAGATGAACAAAAATGGAAATTTGAAGAATGGAATTGGGGTTCAGATGTGTTAAATTCAGTTCATAGAAGTCAAGGAGACCATGGAAAAAGGGAGAGATGGGAAGAGCAAGTCCGCAAATGAGGAAAGGGACGTAAATGACGGATTCATGGGTATCCTCTGTCGGAACGATGATGTTGTGGCAAATCCGCCAAGAGCAGAGCTCTTTCAGAAGCAAAACCCCAACGTCAACAAGATAAAGGAGGTCAGATTCTGAGATGACGGACATGTGGTTACCCGCGAATGGCAGCTGGCTGTTGGGATCGATATGCGGGATGATTGCAGCAGCGGTGCTCTGCCTCTTCCGCTTCGGTGCCATCGCAGTCTTGCTGGTGGAACGAGCAGGATCGAGATCTCAGGGAAGCAGAGGAATGATTCAAGGTGAAAAAGGGAAGTTAGGGCTCAGAAATCAAAAAAGCACGTCGGCATGAGTATAAATAGGGTTTCCCGGGTCGAGCACTATTTCTAAAAGTGATAGGTCCCTACTCGGGAAAGCAAAATTTCAGACACGACTCGACGGTTGCCTCTAAAACGCTGGCAGCGTCAAACATGACTCGGCGGTTACCTCTAAAACGTCGGCAGCGTTAAACATGACTCGGCGGTTACCTCTAAAACACCAGCAGCCTTAAGCAACACTCGACGGTTACCTCTAAAATGCTAGTAGCCTCAAGCATCGCTTGGCGGTTACCTCTAAAAACGCCGGCAGCGTTAGGCATATGGATGAACTGTCAAGCGTGTAAATAGAAAGGCAGCAAAAGCAATGGTCACTGGAAGCACCTAAAGTTCTTCATTACATATTGGAGGGGCTTTTCACAAACTCAAAAGCCGACTCATTATGAGTCAGCCTTTTCCCCTTTTTTACTACACTACAATACCTTACACTACATTACTTACATTACATTATACTACTAACTACTACTACATTATTCTACTACTACTACTGCTACTAATTATCTATACTAATATTTAAACAAATGGCGCTTTGCCACTAGCCTTGCCGCCGCCACTGCTGCCACCGTCGCCACCGTCGCCGTTGCCGCCGTTGTCACCTTCGCCGCCCTTGCCGCTGTTGTCGTCACCTTCGCCGCCATCACCGTCGTCGCTATCGCTGGCACTGCCATCGCCTTCGTCGTCGCCGTCGCGACTGCTCCCTTTCTCGGACGAGTCGGAAGAGTTCTCCTCGTCCGAGGAGACCTCTGACTCATCCGAGCCTTCGAGCCCAGCACGCTCGATGGATCGGATGTACGTTCACACCTCGGCGGCTATCCCCTGGGAGTCGTCCGAGTCATCGGACGACACCGGGGGGAAGCATAGACCAACGACCCCTCGGACTCGAAGGAAACCTCCTCCTCCGAGTACTCAGAGTTGCCAAAGTCCTTCGAGGGAGGACTTGGTTCATGCTTCCGTTTGTCGCCTGAGCAACGGGGCGAACCTCAACCCTTTTTGTCCTTGCCCATGGTCAGATGGAAGAGAAGAGGGAGTTAGAAGAAAAGCAACAGGTGATCGAAGGATAAGTGAAGAGAACGATGGTGCAAGCAGGCTATTTATAGAGGCTGGGAGTGATCGTCCACTTCCTACCACGCTCGCCGAACAGTCGCAAGTATTCAATAAGCAATTCAAGCTGCCTGAAAATGAGTCAGGCAACAGGCGCCGCTTCGCGTAACATGACACCGTTTGGACCAAGGTCAACTGCTCGGACGGTATGATTACACCCCACGATCACATCAAGTTACTACTCCAGGATAGTGTGCTAAACGCTCTACGTACCAAGACGCCCCTTGGTCACACCCATTGGGGGGGACGACCAGGAATTTTCATGGGATTTTATGAAGAAGTCATATCCATACAGTATACACAATGAATGTACTGAGACAGAAGGAAGAGATCGGTAGAGATCAAAGGAAATCCAAATATAGCTACTGAACTGCAAGTCTAGTCAGTAGAGGCATTGAAGCGCGGAGTGGAGTGAAGACCAGCTAAGAGCCATCTACCAAACGTCCAATCTATCACCGACCAAATAAATTGCAGACCTAACAAGGAGTGGGCAGACAATATTATTTGAATTCGCAGGAACATGAGGTGAAGATAGAATGCCGATTTCTAAAGCATAAGATGAAGATCTTTGAGTGGATTGTTTTCAAAAATCCACTCAAAACTCGGAGGCTATACCCATTGGGTGCACCTCCGGTGCGCCCAATAGATTTTTAATCCCATGAGAAAGAATGCTGATTTCTAAAGCACAAGCTGATGACAGAATGCTAATTTCTAAGGCACGACATGAAGACCTTCGAGTGGTTTGTTTTCAAAAACTTACTCAAAGTTTTGAATGCTGATTTCTAAAGCACAAGCTAATGACAGAATGTTGATTTCTAAGGCACGAAATGAAGACCTTCGAGTGGTTTGTTTTCAAAAACCTACTCAAAGTTCCACATGCTGACTTCCAAAGCACAGCATGATGACAAGATGCTGATCTCCAAAGCACTGAATGAGGACCTTTGAGAAGACTGTTTTTACCGAAGTCACTTAAAGTTCAGGAGCAACACTCAATAGGTGCACCTTCGGCGTGCCCATCACCAGAATGGAAATCAAGCCACAAAATTGCAAGCTGGACCTAGAATCTTTGGGCTGATTATTTCAAAATCAACTCAAAGATTGGGGGCTTATGGGGGACAGATATCCTCCGGGTCCACTAGAAGGCAAGAAGGCCTCGCGAGAGGCTTTGAGCCTATTATCTCGCAAGGTCATCCCTTCATGGGCCAGGAGAGAACTGCTGGTGGAATAGGCCGACGTGAGAAACAAGCAAACTCAGCCCTAGGTGGCTCGTTGGATTTGAGTGCTATCCGCAGCACCGATCCGATTTTCCCGCGTAAGGCGACCTTGAATATCGGAGCAAACTAGGGATTGTAACACCCCAGGTGTTTATCGTCTGCTCGACCACGAGTGCGGACTTTAACACGTGATAGCGGTGAATAAAAGTATCTCTGTCTTAATATGTTTTGTCTATCGCGATTTTAATATCGCATCTGTTTCTGTCTATTTAGACTCTTCCTAAAATTTTTGTGAATTTCGGAACGTAATTGTTCTGAAAGCTTGCGAGTCCTGTGCCTATTTAAAATCCATTAATTACGCGATACAAGTCTAGAAACTTCACCCAGTCTTGTGATTTTTGTCCCGGGCAAATTAATTTGAACTCGTGACAAAAGTTTTAATGTAAAATTTAATCGGACCACACTCGGAATCCAAGAAAAACCAGGCACAGGATTGTTACTTAAATTGTTCTCCGATTGAATATTCGGATACCAGGCGAAATTTGTTTAGGTTCAACTAAATCAGACGTCGACTAAAATATGGAATCTAATTTCGTATGGTTTAATCCGTTTATATCTCGCTCCCATGACAATGCTGACGTCATCTCCGGGGGATTCCGATTGCGATGCCGCATTCAGCTCGCACCGTTTAAAATTTATTTATTTCTAAAATGTCGGGCCTAGTGCCGGTTTAACTTAACCGATTGAGACGAACTAAAATTGTCGCTTAAGTATTTCGCTAGTGTAAGGGACCATAATTAGGAGTACCCTCAAGACTCCTAATCTCAGCTGGTAACCCCCATCAGCACAAAGCTGCAAAGGCCTGAGGGGTGCGATTAAGTCAAGGATCGGTCCACTCAAGGGACACGATCTCGCCTCGCCCGAGCCCAGCCTCGGGCAAGGGCAGCCGACCCCGGAGGATTTACGTCTCGCCCGAGGACCCCCTCCAGCAACGGACACACCTTCGGCTCGCCCGAGGCCCAGACTTCACCAAGAAGCAACCTTGGCCAAGCTGCCACACCGACCGACCATATCGCAGGAGCATTTAATGCAAAGGTGGCCTGACACCTTATCCTGACGCACGCCCTTCAGTCGACAGAGCCGAAGTGACCGCAGTCACTTCGCTGCTCCACTGACCGGCCTGACAAGAGGACAGCGCCGCCTGTGCCGCTCCGACTGCTGTGCCACTCGGCAGAGTGAGGCTGACAGTAGCCAAGTCCGGCCTCAGGCGCCATAGGAAACTCCGCTTCGCCCGACCCCAGGGCTCGGACTCGGGCTCAGCCTCAGAAGACGATGAACTCTGCTTCGCCCGACCCTAGGGTTCGGACTTGGGCTCAGCCCCGGAAGACGACGAACTCTACTTCGCCCGACCCCAGGGCTCGGACTCGGGCTCAGCCCCGGAAGCATCGCCCGACCCTAGGGCTCGGACTCGGGCTCGGCCCTAGAAGACGACGAACTCCGCCTCGCCCGACCCAGGGCTCGGACTCAGGCTCAGCCCCGGAAGACGACGAACTCCGCCTCGCCCGACCCTAGGGCTCGGACTCAGCCCTGGCCTCAGCCGACGGTCTCCGCCTCGCCCGACCCAGGGGCTCGGACTCGACCTCGGCCTCGGAAGACAAACTCGACCTCGACCTCAGAGGAGCCTCCGCCTTGCCCAACCCAGGGCTCGGACCGACCACGTCACAGGAGGCGCCATCATTACCCTACCCCAAGCTAACTCAGGCTACGGGGAACAAGACCGGCGTCCCATCTGGCTCGCCCCGATAAACAAGTAATGATGGCACCCCGCATGCTCCATGACGACGGCGGCTCTTAGTCCCCTTACGGAAGCAAGGAGACATCAGCAAGGACTCGATAGCCCCAACAGTTGTCCTTCCGCCAGGCTCCAGCGCTCCTCTGACGGCCCCGACACCACACGAACCGGGTGCCAAAACCTCTCCGGCTGCCACGACGACATGTACTTAGGGCGCTAGCTCTTCTCCACTAGACACGTTAGCACACTGCTACACCCCCCATTGTACACCTGGATCCTCTCCTTACGCCTATAAAAGGAAGGTCCAGGGCCCTCTTACAGAAGGTTGGCCGCGCGGGGAAGGACGGGACGGCGCTCGCGTAAGCCTCTCGCTCCCTCCCGCGTGGACGCTTGTAACCCCCTACTGCAAGCGCACCCAACCTGGGCGCGGGACAAACACGAAGGCCGCGGGATTCCCCTTTTACGCCTGTCTCCCTCCGGCTTCTTCCCCCCTTCGCGCTCCGTCTCGCGCCGACCCATCTGGGCTGGGGCACGCGGCGACAATTTACTCGTTGGTCCAGGGACCCCCCGGGGTCGAAACGCCGACAGTTGGTGTGCCAGGTAGGGGCCTGCTGCGTGTTGACAAACAGCTTCCCGTCAAGCTCCAAATGGGTAGTCTCCAGCAACCTTTCCAGCCCTAGACGATGCTCCGTTTCCGGAGTCTTGAGTTCATGTCCCTCGACGGTAGCTACGACATGATACTCCTTCCCCCGCCGCGCGACAGCGACAATGGTGGCCAACAATCCGCCCGCCGGCGGCAGAATCGACGACGTCTTCCCCACGTGGCGGAAGAACGACATTCGAGCTTGTCCCGTCCCCTCCCCCGCCGACGGAGGAGGAGGCGGGGCAACCAAGGCCAAGCAGGAGGCGGCACCTCATCGGCTGTTGAGCGAGTCGACGGCGCCGGTGCCCCAACGGGGGGCACGTCGGGCATCGACCTCGCGTCTGAGACGAAGACAAGCACCATCTCCCAGCAACACGCCAACTCCAAGCAAACGGACGATGCCAGCACGCTCACAAAGGACTTGCTGGGTGTCACCCTCGTACCTGAGACGACGGTGCAGTCTGCCCCTGACGCGACTTCGCCACCGCCTATCGACCAAGAGGTACCGACCGACTCCCATCTCGTGCCTTTTGGATTCAGCCTCGACCCACCAAGCGACTTCGCTTCGGTGGATGCTCTCATAGAGGCGAGTCCAAACCCTCTGGGGTATTGTATGCGGTCACCCTGGGACCGGCTGACGGCCGTCTCGACCTACGGGCCCTCGGGTTCCGAGGAAGTTGACGAGCCCGACTTTTGTTGGGATTTCTCCGGACTTGGTAACCCCAGTGCCATGCGGGACTTCATGACCGCATGCGACTACTACCTTTCCGATTGTTCCGACGCTAACCGCAGCCTCGGCGACAAGGACTGCGGCCCAAGTCGTGAATGTTTCCACGTTGATCTAGGGGATCCCGGCGAAGGCAACCATCTTGGTACGCCGGAAAACGGTAATCCCCCTAGGCCTGCGCCTCGCATTGACATCCTTCGGGAGCTAGCTGTGGTCCCCGTCCCCGTCCGCGAGATACAGGCCAGGATCGACGAGGGAGCAGGAACACTTGAGCCGTTCTGCCGGGACATCGGGCAGGAATGGGCAGGCCAACCTCCGGCCGGAGAAACGCATCATCTACCCCAGGGCATCAAGCACCGCATCACCGACGATGTCAGGGCAAGGCCGCCACCAGCTTCCAGTGGGGTCGGCTAGAACCTGGCTGCAGCGGCAATACTTCTCCACGCGATGCCGGAGCCATCTACCACCAAGGGGCGGCGTATCCAGGGAGAGCTCAAGAATCTCTTGGAGGATGCCGCGGTCCGATGGGCCGAAAGCTCCGCCTCCCGAAGGCAGGGGTACCCCTCGGAACATCGCGCCGCGACTTCCCGATTCATGCGGGAAGCCTTGGTCCACACCGGGTGCACGCGCAACACAGCGCCTGCAGCCCCGGGACGCCTCGGCAACGAGCACCACCACCGCAACCATCGAGCCCGCCTCGACGAGAGGGTGCGCCGAGGCTACCACCCCAGGCGTGGGGAACGCTACGATAGCAGGGAGGATCGGAGCCCCTCGCCCGAACCGCTCGGCCCGCAGGCTTTCAGCCGAGCCATACGACGGGTGTCGTTCCTGACCCGGTTCCGAACCCCGACTACCATCACCAAGTACTCGGGGGGAGACAAGACCGGAACTGTGGCTCACGGACTACCGGCTGGCCTGCCAACTGGGTAGAACGGACGATGACAACCTCGTCATCCGCAACCTCCCCCTGTTCCTCTCCGACACCGCTCGAGCCTGGCTGGAACACCTGCCTCCGGGGCAGATCTCCAACTGGGACGACCTGGTCCAAGCCTTCGCCAGCAACTTCCAGGGCATGTACGTGCGCCCTGAGAACTCCTGGGATCTCCGAAGCTGCCGCCAGTAGCCGGGGGAGTCTCTCCGGGACTACATCCAGCGATTCTCGAAGCAGCGCACCGAGCTGCCCAACGTCACCGACTTAGATGTCATCAGCGCGTTCCTCGCCGGCACCACCTGCCGCGACCTGGTGAGCAAGCTGGGTCGCAAGACCCCCACCAGGGGAGCGAGCTGATGGACATTGCCACCAAGTTTGCCTCTGGCCAGGAGGCGGTTGAGGCCATCTTCCGGAAGGATAAGCAGCCCTAGAGCCGCCCACCGGAAGATGTCCCCGAGGTGTCAACTCAGCGCGGCACCAAGAAGAAAGGCAGGAAGAAGTCGCAAGTGAAACGCGACGCCCCCGACGCGGACCTTGTCGCCGCTGCTGAGTACAAGAACCCTCGAAAACCTCTCGGAGGTGCCAATCTCTTCGACAAGATGCTCAAGGAGCCGTTCCCCTATCATCAGGGGCCCGTCAAGCACACCCTTGAGGAGTGCGCCATGCTTCGACGCCACTTTCACAAGGCCAGGCCACCTACGGAAGGTGGCAGGGCCCGCGATGACGATAAGAAGGAGGATCACAAGGCAGGAGAGTTCCCTGAGGTCCGCGACTGCTTCATGATCTACGGTGGGCCAGTGGCGAACGCCTCGGCTCGGCACCGCAAGCAAGAGCGTCGGGAGGTCTGCTCAGTAAAGGTGGCGGCGCCGGTCTACCTAGACTGGTCCGACAAGCCCATCACCTTCGACCAGGGCGATCACCCCGACCGCGTGCCGAGCCCGGGGAAATACCCGCTCGTTGTCGACCCCGTCATCGGCAACGTCAGGCTCACCAAGCTCCTCATGGATGGAGGCAGCAGCCTCAACATCATCTACGCCGAGACCCTCGGGCTCCTGCGGATCGATCTATCCTCGGTCCGGGCAGGCGCTGCGCCTTTTCACGGGATCATCCCCGGGAAACGCGTCCAGCCCCTCGGACAACTCGATCTACCCGTCTGCTTTGGGACACCCTCCAACTTTCGAAGGGAGACCCTCACGTTCGAGGTGGTCGGGTTTCGAGGAACCTACCACGTAGTGCTGGGGAGGCCATGCTACGCCAAGTGCATGGCCATCCCCAACTACACCTACCTCAAGCTCAAGATGTCGGGCCCCAACGGGGTCATCACCGTCGGCCCCACGTATCGACACGCGTACGAATGCGACGTGGAGTGCGTGGAGTACGCCGAGGCCCTCGCCGAATCCGAGGCCCTCATCGCCGACCTGGAGAGCCTCTCTAAGGAGGCGCCAGACGTGAAGCACCATGCCAGCAACTTCGAGCCGGCGGAGACGGTTAAGTCCGTCCCTCTCGACCCCAGCAACGACGCCTCCAAGCACATCCGTATCGGCTCCGAGCTCGACCCCAAATAGGAAGCAGTGCTCGTCGACTTTCTCCGCGCAAACGCCGACGTTTTTGCGTGGAGTCCCTCGGACATGCCCGGCATACCGAGGGATGTCGCCGAGCACTCGCTGGATATCCGAGCTGGAGCCCGACCCGTGAGGCAGCCTCTGCGCCGATTCGACGAAGAAAAGCGCAGAGCCATAGGCGAGGAGATCCACAAGCTAATGGCAGTGGGGTTCCTCAAAGAGGTATTCCATCCCGAATGGCTTGCCAACCCTGTGCTTGTGAGAAAGAAAGGAGGGAAATGGCGGATGTGTGTAGACTACACTGGTCTAAACAAAGCATGTCCGAAAGTTCCCTACCCTCTGCCTCGCATCGATCAAATCGTGGATTCCACTGCTGGGTGCGAAACCCTGTCTTTCCTCGATGCCTACTCAGGGTATCACCAAATCAGGATGAAAGAGTCCGACCAGCTTGCGACTTCTTTCATAACACCCTTCGGCATGTACTACTATGTTACCATGCCGTTCGATTTGAAGAATTGAAAGGGAAATGTGCCCTTGGGCCATTTCTAAGTATTTTGGTGATTGAGTGCCAACACATGTGCTTAATTGTGAATTTATGTACATGGATGAACAAGGTGCAAATCATGAAGTAAAGGTATGTTTCTAAGCCTTAGTACATTGGTTTTGTGTACTAATATATTTGTCTAAGTGTTAGAAACAGAAAGAAGAAGAAGAGAGAAGAGGAGAAAAGACTTGGCTGTGTGCTGCCAGAGACCCAGCTCGGCATGGAGCACCGGACAGTGTCCGGTGCGCCAGGCTGACTCGGCTCGAACTGGCCGCTCTCGGGAATTCGCCGACGGCGTACGGCTAAAATTCACCGGACTGTCCGGTGTGCACCGGACTGTCCGGTGAGCCAATGGTCGGCCGGGGCCAACGGTCGGCCGCGCAATCCGCGCGGGACACGTGGCCGAGCCAACGGTCGGAAGACGGCACCAGACTGTCCGGTGTGCACCGGACATGTCCGGTGCGCCAACGGCTCCAGATCTGCCAACGGTCTGCAACGGTCGGAAGCGCCAGTTAAGGAAAGAAATCGGGCACCAGACAGTGTCCGGTGTGCACCGGACTGTCCGGTGCCCCCGACGACAGAAGGCAAGGATGGCCTTCCGGATTTGCTCTCAACGACTCCTAGCTGCATTGGGGCTATAAAAGGGGCCCCTAGACGCATGGAGGAGATACACAAGCAACCTTTGAGCATTCTTGATCATCCACACTCAGTCTCTGCGCATTTGTTTTGTCATTCTAAGTGTTTCGAGCTCCGTTCTAGTGAGAACTTTGTGATACTCTTGTGAGCTCGATTCTTGGCCGTGTGTGTGCGCGTTTCGCTGTGGATTTGTGTGTGTTGCTTCCCTCCCTTACTCTGTGCTTCTTTGTGATCATATACTTGTAAGGGCAAGAGACTCCAATTTGTGGAGATTCCTTGCAAACGGGATAGTGAAAGGAAAAACAAAACACCGTGGTATTCAAGTGGGTCTTTGGACCGCTTGAGAGGGGTTGATTGCAACCCTCGTCCGTTGGGACGCCACAACGTGGAGTAGGCAAGCGTTGGTCTTGGCCGAACCACGGGATAAACCACTGTGTCACCTCTGTGCTTGATCTCTTGTGGTATTGTGTTTTGTTGAGACTTCGCTTTAGCCACTTGGCAACTATTGTGCTAACACTTAACAAGTTTTTGTGGCTTAAGTTTTAAGTTTTCACAGGATCACCTATTCACCCCCCCCCCCTCTAGGTGCTCTCAATTGGTATCAGAACCGTTCTCTTCACAAAGGGACTAACCGCCCGAAGAGATGGATCCTAAGGGGAAGGGTATCGTGATCAACGACAAAGAGAAGGAATCCTTCGTCAACGAGCCGAAGGACGACAAGCCTACCGACTCCGGCTCGGGTCATAGACGAAAGGAAGGGAAGAAGAAGAAGACAAGGCGCATCAAGGAGATCGTCTACTACGACAGCGATGAGTCTACTTCTTCCCAAAAGGACAAAGACCACAACGACTACGAGAGAAGGAAACCGGTTAATTCGAACTTTTCTTTTGATTACTCTCGTATTCCGCAAAGTTCACATTCACATTTGCTCTCCATTCCACTCGGCAAGCCCCCACACTTTGATGGAGAGGACTACGGATTTTGGAGCCACAAAATGCGTAGTCACCTATTCTCTCTCCATCCTAGTATATGGGAGATTGTAGAGAGTGGAATGCACTTTGATAGTTCGGATAGTCCCATGTTCATTAATGAACAAATTCATAAGAATGCACAAGCTACTACTGTTCTTCTAGCTTCTTTGTGCAGGGATGAATACCATAAAGTGAGCGGCTTGGATAACGCCAAGCAAATCTGGGACACCCTCAAGATTTCTCATGAGGGGAACGACGTCACCTTGCTCACCAAGATGGAGTTGGTGGAGGGCGAGCTTGGACGATTCGCCATGATAAGGGGAGAGGAGCCAACTCAAACTTACAACCGGCTCAAGACCCTTATCAACAAAATAAGGAGCTACGGAAGCACGCGTTGGACAGATCACGACGTCGTCCGCCTAATGCTCAGGTCTTTTACAGTTCTTGATCCTCATCTCGTGAACAATATTCGTGAGAATCCCAGGTACACGATGATGACGCCCGAGGAAGTACTTGGAAAATTCGTGAGCGGGCGGATGATGATCAAGGAGGCAAGATACGTCGACGACGCGTTGAACGGACCACTCCACGAGCCACAACCCATTGCTCTAAAGGCAACGAGGAGCAAGGAGTCGCTACCTAGCAAGGTGGCGCAAGTTGAGGCGGCCGGGCTCAATGATGAAGAGATGGCTCTCATCATCAAGAGATTCAAGACGGCGCTAAATGGTCGCAAGGGGCAGCCAAGCAAGACCAAGACAAAGGGGAAGCGCTCATGCTTCAAATGCGGTAAGCTTGGTCATTTTATCGCTAACTGTCCCGATAATGAAAGTGACCAGGAAAAGGGGAACAAAAGAGAGAAGAAGAAGCAATACAAGAAGGCAAAGGGCGAGGCACATCTAGGAAAGGAGTGGGACTCGGATTGCTCTTCGTCCGACTCCGACAACGAAGGACTCGCCGCCACTGCCTTCAACAAATCGGCTCTCTTCCCCAACGAGCGTCTCACATGTCTTATGGCAAGGGAGAAGAAAGTGAGTACTCAAGACTCCACTTATGCTTCTTCTAGTGATAATGAGTCTAGTGATGATGATGACATAGATTATTCATGCTTGTTCAAGGGCTTAGATAGATCTAAGATAGATAAAATCAATGAATTGATTGATGCATTGAATGAAAAGGATAGGCTCTTAGAAAAGCAAGAGGATTTATTGTATGATGAACATGATAAATTTGTAGAGGCACAAAAATCATATGCTTTAGAAGTGAAAAGAAATGAAATGCTTTCTAGTGAATTATCTTCCTGTCATGAAACCATTGATACCTTAAGAAATGTTAATAATGATTTAAGTGCTAAACTAGAAGTAGCTAGTAAATCCAATTCCTGTGTTGAAAATGTTACAATTTGCACTAGGTGTAAGGATTTTGATGTTAATGCCTGTTGTGAACACTTAGTTTCAATTTCCAAACTAAGTGATGAATTGGCTAGTCTTAATGCACGACTTAAGACTAGCAAAAGTGAATTTGACAAGTTAAAATTTGCAAGGGATGCCTATACAATTGGAAGACATCCCTCAATTAAGGATGGGCTTGGCTTCAAGAGGGAAGCCAAGAACTTAACAAGCCATAAGGCTCCCATCTTCGTCAAGGAGAAGGGGAAGGCCCCTATGGCTAGTAGTGCAAAAAAAACCATGCCTTTATGTATAATGATAGGAGAAATGCTAGAAATGCTTATAATGATTTTGATTCACATGTTTATGACTCTCATGCCATGTTTGCTTCTAGTTCTTCTTATAAGCATGATAGAGATATGCGTAGGAGAAATGTTGTACATATGCCTAGGAGAAATATTGCTCATGTGCCTAGAAAGAATGTTATTCATGCTTCTAGGAAAGTAGTGAATGAACCTTCTATAATTTATTGTGCTTTAAACACTTCCTTTGCTATTTATAGAAAGGATAGGAAAATAGTTGCTAGGAAGTTAGGGGCAAAATGCAAGGGAGACAGGACTTGCATTTGGGTCCCTAAGGACATTTGTGCTAACCTTGCAGGACCCAACATGAGTTGGGTACCTAAGACCCAAGCCTAAATTTGCCTTGCAGGTTTATGCATCCGGGGGTTCAAGCTGGATTATCGACAGCGGATGCACAAACCATATGACGGGGGAGAAGAAGATGTTCACCTCCTACGTCAAAAATAAGGATTCCCAAGATTCAATTATATTCGGTGATGGGAATCAAGGCAAGGTAAAAGGGTTAGGTAAAATTGCAATTTCTAATGAGCACTCAATTTCAAATGTGTTTTTAGTTGAGTCTCTTGGTTACAATTTGCTATCTGTTAGTCAACTATGCAACATGGGATATAATTGCCTTTTTACTAATGTAGATGTGTCTGTCTTTAGAAGATGTGATGGTTCACTAGCTTTTAAGGGTGTACTAGACGGCAAGCTTTACTTAGTTGATTTTGCAAAAGAAGAGGCCGGTCTAGATGCATGCTTAATGGCTAAGACTTGCATGGGCTGGCTGTGGCATCGCCGCTTAGCACATGTGGGGATGAAGAACCTCCACAAGCTTCTAAAGGGAGAACACGTGATAGGTCTAACAAATGTTTATTTCGAAAAAGATAGACCTTGTGCAGCTTGTCAAGCAGGTAAACAAGTGGGAGGAGCACATCATAGCAAGAATGTGATGACCACATCAAGACCTCTGGAGCTGCTGCATATGGACCTCTTCGGACCCGTCGCCTATCTAAGCATAGGAGGAAGTAAGTATGGTCTAGTTATTGTTGATGACTTTTCCCGCTTCACTTGGGTGTTCTCTTTGCAGGATAAGTCTGAAACCCAAGGGACCCTCAAGCGCTTCCTCAGGAGAGCTCAAAATGAGTTTGAGCTCAAGGTGAAGAAGATTAGGAGCGACAACGGGTCCGAGTTCAAGAACCTACAAGTGGAGGAGTTTGTTGAGGAGGAAGGGATCAAGCACGAGTTCTCCGCTCCCTACACACCACAGCAAAATGGTGTGGTAGAGAGGAAGAACAGGACGCTAATCGATATGGCGAGGACGATGCTTGGAGAGTTCAAGACCCCCGAGTGCTTTTGGTCGGAAGCCGTGAACACGGCTTGCCACGCCATCAACAGGGTCTACCTTCACCGCCTCCTCAAGAAGACGTCATATGAGCTACTAACCGGTAACAAACCCAATGTATCTTACTTTCGTGTTTTTGGGAGCAAGTGCTACATTCTAGTGAAGAAGGGTAGAAATTCTAAGTTTGCTCCCAAAGCTGTAGAAGGGTTTTTATTAGGTTATGATTCAAATACAAAGGCGTATAGGGTCTTCAACAAATCATCGGGTTTGGTTGAAGTCTCTAGCGACGTTGTATTTGATGAGACTAATGGCTCTCCAAGAGAGCAAGTTGTTGATTGTGATGATGTAGATGAAGAAGATGTTCCAACGGCCGCTATACGAACCATGGCGATTGGAGACGTTCGGCCACAGGAACAAGATGAACGAGATCAACCTTCTTCCTCAACGACGGTGCATCCCCCAACTCAAGACGATGAACAGGTTCATCAACAGGAGGCGTGTGATCAAGGGGGAGCACAAGATGATCACGTGATGGAGGAAGAAGCGCAACCGGCACCTCCAACTCAAGTTCGAGCGATGATTCAAAGGGATCATCCCGTCGACCAAATTCTGGGTGACATTAGCAAGGGAGTAACTACTCGGTCTCGACTAGTTAATTTTTGTGAACATTACTCTTTTGTCTCCTCTATTGAGCCTTTCAGGGTAGAGGAGGCCTTGCTAGATCCGGATTGGGTGTTGGCCATGCAGGAGGAACTTAACAACTTCAAGCGCAATGAAGTTTGGACGCTGGTGCCTCGTCCCAAGCAAAATGTTGTGGGAACCAAGTGGGTGTTCCGCAACAAACAGGACGAGCACGGGGTGGTGACGAGGAACAAGGCTCGACTTGTGGCAAAAGGTTATGCCCAAGTCGCAGGTTTGGACTTTGAGGAGACTTTTGCTCCTGTGGCTAGGCTAGAATCAATTCGTATCTTGCTAGCATATGCTGCTCACCATTCTTTCAGGTTGTACCAAATGGATGTGAAGAGCGCTTTCCTCAACGGGCCAATAAAGGAGGAGGTGTACGTGGAGCAACCCCCTGGCTTCGAGGATGAGCGGTACCCCGACCACGTGTGTAAGCTCTCTAAGGCGCTCTATGTACTTAAACAAGCCCCAAGAGCATGGTATGAATGCCTTAGAGATTTCTTAATTGCTAATGCTTTCAAGGTTGGGAAAGCCGATCCAACTCTTTTCACTAAGACTTGTGATGGTGATTTGTTTGTGTGCCAAATTTATGTCGATGACATAATATTTGGTTCTACTAATCAAAAGTCTTGTGAAGAGTTTAGCAGGGTGATGACGCAGAAATTCGAGATGTCGATGATGGAAGAGTTGAACTACTTCCTTGGGTTCCAAGTGAAGCAACTCAAGGACGGCAGCTTCATCTCCCAAACGAAGTACACGCAAGATCTGCTAAAGCGGTTTGGGATGAAGGACGCCAAGCCCGCAAAGACGCCGATGGGAACCGACGGACACACCGACCTCAACAAAGGAGGTAAGTCCGTTGATCAAAAAGCATACCGGTCAATGATAGGGTCTTTACTTTACTTATGTGCTAGTAGACCGGATATTATGCTTAGCGTATGCATGTGTGCTAGATTTCAATCCGATCCTAAGGAGTGTCACTTGGTGGCGGTGAAGCGAATTCTTAGATATCGGGATCTGGTATCCAAAGGGGTCTAACTTTGACTTGATTGGGTACTCAGATTCCGACTATGCTGGATGTAAGGTCGATAGGAAGAGTACATCGGGGACGTGCCAATTCTTAGGAAGGTCCCTGGTGTCATGGAACTCTAAGAAACAAACCTCCGTTGCCCTATCCACCGCTGAGGCCGAGTATGTTGCCGCAGGACAGTGTTGCGCGCAACTACTTTGGATGAGGCAAACCCTCCGGGACTTTGGCTACAATCTGAGCAAAGTCCCACTCCTATGTGATAATGAGAGTGCTATCCGAATAGCGGAAAATCCTGTTGAGCACAGCCGCACGAAGCACATTGACATCCGACATCACTTTTTGAGAGACCACCAGCAAAAGGGAGATATCGAAGTGTTTTATGTTAGCACCAAGAACCAGCTAGCCGATATCTTTACCAAGCCTTTAGATGAGAAGACCTTTTGCAGGCTGCGTAGTGAGCTAAATGTCTTAGATTCGCGGAACTTGGATTGAATTGTAGCATACATGTATTCATGCCTTTGATCATGTTCTTTCTGCATTGTGTTGCTTATTATGGTGCTCAAGTTGTAAAAACACTCCCTGGACCTCACAAGTCCGCTGCAAAGTGATGCACATGTTTAGGGGGAGATGTGCTACAACTTGACCCTTTGAGACTAACCATATGCTTGAGTTTACTTGCTTTAGTATCAAAGGAGAATTGAAAGGGAAAAGGTGGACTTGGATCATGCAAGACTTCCACTGCACTCCGTTGAGAGGGTAACTTATTCCAAGTCCATCTCATTAACTCTTATTGCCATTTGCTCTTAATTGAAGATTTTTGGTGGCAATGGGGTTAAAGGGCCAAAATTGATCCCGTTTTGGTGCTTGATGCCAAAGGGGGAGAAAATAAAGGCCAAAGCAATAAATGGATCAGCTACCACTTGAGATTTTGAAAATAGTAGAGTAGAGCTTTTGGTTTGTCAAAACTCTTTTATTGTCTCTTTTGGCTTCTAGTGGGGAGAAGTAGTTGATTATGGGAAAAAGGGGGAGTTTTTGAAACCTTTGATCAATCTCTTTTGGAATGACTCTCTTTATGCTTTAACATGTGTGTTTGACTTAGAGATAGAGATTTGAGTTTGATTTGCAAAAACAAACCAAGTGGTGGCAAAGGATGATCCATATATGCCAAAATTGATTCAAAATAAATTTAAGTTTTATTTGAAGTGAGTTTGCACTTGTTCTAGTTGCTTTATGTTGTGTTGGCATAAATCACCAAAAAGGGGGAGATTGAAAGGGAAATGTGCCCTTGGGCCATTTCTAAGTATTTTGGTGATTGAGTGCCAACACATGTGCTTAATTGTGAATTTATGTACATGGATGAACAAGGTGCAAATCATGAAGTAAAGGTATGTTTCTAAGCCTTAGTACATTGGTTTTGTGTACTAATATATTTGTCTAAGTGTTAGAAACAGAAAGAAGAAGAAGAGAAGAGGAGAAAAGACTTGGCTGTGTGCTGCCAGAGACCCAGCTCGGCATGGAGCACCGGACTGTCCGGTGTGCACCGGACAGTGTCCGGTGCGCCAGGCTGACTCGGCTCGAACTGGCCGCTCTCGGGAATTCGCCGACGGCGTACGGCTAAAATTCACCGGACTGTCCGGTGTGCACCGGACTGTCCGGTGAGCCAATGGTCGGCCGGGGCCAACGGTCGGCCGCGCAATCCGCGCGGGACACGTGGCCGAGCCAACGGTCGGAAGACGGCACCGGACTGTCCGGTGTGCACCGGACATGTCCGGTGCGCCGCCGCCTCCAGATCTGCCAACGGTCTGCAACGGTCGGAAGCGCCAGTTAAGGAAAGAAATCGGGCACCGGACAGTGTCCGGTGTGCACCGGACTGTCCGGTGCCCCCGACGACAGAAGGCAAGGATGGCCTTCCGGATTTGCTCTCAACGGCTCCTAGCTGCCTTGGGGCTATAAAAGGGGCCCCTAGGCGCATGGAGGAGATACACAAGCAACCTTTGAGCATTCTTGATCATCCACACTCAGTCTCTGCGCATTTGTTTTGTCATTCTAAGTGTTTCGAGCTCCGTTCTAGTGAGAACTTTGTGATACTCTTGTGAGCTCGATTCTTGGCCGTGTGTGTGCGCGTTTCGCTGTGGATTTGTGTGTGTTGCTTCCCTCCCTTACTCTGTGCTTCTTTGTGATCATATACTTGTAAGGGCAAGAGACTCCAATTTGTGGAGATTCCTTGCAAACGGGATAGTGAAAGGAAAAACAAAACACCGTGGTATTCAAGTGGGTCTTTGGACCGCTTGAGAGGGGTTGATTGCAACCCTCGTCTGTTGGGACGCCACAACGTGGAGTAGGCAAGCGTTGGTCTTGGCCGAACCACGGGATAAACCACTGTGTCACCTCTGTGCTTGATCTCTTGTGGTATTGTGTTTTGTTGAGACTTCGCTTTAGCCACTTGGCAACTATTGTGCTAACACTTAACAAGTTTTTGTGGCTTAAGTTTTAAGTTTTCACAGGATCACCTATTCACCCCCCCCTCTAGGTGCTCTCAAGAATGCGGGTGCGACATACCAAAGGTGCATGAACCACATGTTCGGCGAACACATTGGTCGAACGGTCGAGGCCTACGTCGATGACATCGTAGTCAAGACGAGGAAAGCCTCTGACCTCCTTTTCGACCTTGAAGTGACATTCCGATGTCTCAAGGCGAAAGGCGTAAAGCTCAATCCCGAGAAGTGCGTTTTCGGGGTCCCCCGAGGCATGCTCTTGGGGTTCATCGTCTCCGAGCGGGGCATTGAGGCCAACCCGGAAAAAATAGCGGCCATCACCAACATGGGGCCCATCAAGGACTTGAAAGGCGTACAAAGGGTCACGGGATGCCTTGCGGCTCTGAGCCATTTCATCTCATGCCTCGGCGAAAGAGGCCTGCCTCTACACCGCCTCTTAAGGAAGGCCGAGTGCTTCACTTGGACCCCTGAGGCCGAGGAAGCCCTCGGGAACCTGAAGGCGCTCCTCACGAACGCGCCCATCTTAGTGCCTCCCGCCGTCAGAGAAGCCCACTTGATCTACATCGCCGCTACCACTCAGGTGGTTAGCGCCACGATCGTGGTTGAGAGACGAGAAGAGGGGCATGCATTGCCCGTCCAGAGGCCAGTCTACTTCATCAGTGAGGTACTGTCCGAGACCAAGATCCGCTACCCACAAATTCAGAAGCTGCTGTACGCGGTGATCCTGACGCGGCGGAAGTTGCGACACTACTTCGAGTCTCATCCGGTGACTGTGGTGTCATCCTTCCCCCTGGGGGAGATCATCCAGTGCCGAGAGGCCTCGAGTAGAATTGCAAAGTGGGCGGTGGAAATCATGGGTGAGATGATCTCGTTCGCCCCTCGGAAGGCCATCAAGTCCCAGGTCTTGGCGGACTTTGTGACTGAATGGGTCGACACCCAGCTCCCGACAGTTCCGATCCAATCGGAACTCTGGACCATGTTTTTCGATGGGTCGCTAATGAAGACTAGGGCAGGCACGGGCCTGCTCTTCATCTCGCCCCTTGGAAAGCACCTACGCTACGTGCTACGCCTCCACTTCCCGGCGTCCAACAATGTGGCCGAGTACGAGGCTCTGGTCAATGGGTTCAGCATCGCCATCGAGCTAGGGGTCCGATGCTCGCGGTGACTCGTAGCTCGTCATCGACCAAGTCATGAAGAACTCCCACTGCCGTGACCCGAAGATGGAAGCCTACTGCGATGAGGTTCGGCGCCTAGAAGACAAGTTCTACGTGCTCGAGCTCAACCACACCGCCCGACGCTACAATGAGACTGCGGACGAGCTGGCTAAGATAGCCTCGGGGCGAACAACGGTTCCCCCGAACGTCTTCTCACGAGACCTACACCAACCCTCCGTCAAGACCGACGACACGCCCGAGCCCGAGAAGACCTCGGCCCAGCCCAAGGCATCCTCGGCTCGGCCCGAGGCACCCTCGGCTCTGCCCGAGACACCCTCGGCTCAGCCCGAGGCAACCTCGGGCCCCGAAGATGAGGCACTGCGTGTCAAGGAGGAGCGAAGCGGGGTCACGCCTAATCGAAACTGGCAGACCCCGTACCTGGAATATCTCCATCGAGGAGAGCTACCCCTCGACCGAGCCAAAGCTCGGTGGTTGGCGCGGCGCGCCAAGTCGTTCGTCTTGCTGGGGGACGGGAAGGAGCTCTACCACCGCAGCCCCTCAGGCATCCTCCAGCAATGCTTATCCATCGCCGAAGGCCAGGAGCTCTTACAAGAAATACACTCGGGGGCTTGCGGTCATCACGCAGCACTTCGAGCCCTTGTTGGAAACGCCTTCTGACAAGGCTTCTACTGGCCGACCGCGGTGGCCGACGCCACTAGAATTGTCCGCACCTGCAAAGGGTGTCAATTCTACGCAAGGCAGACCCACCTGCCTGCAGACCATACCCATCACCTGGTCGTTTGCTGTGTGGGGTCTGGACCTCGTCGGCCCCTTGCAGAAGGCACCCGGGGGCTACACGCACCTGCTGGTCGCCATCGACAAATTCTCCAAGTGGATCGAGGTCCGGCCCCTAAACAGCATCAGGTCCGAACAGGCGGTGGCGTTCTTCACCAACATCATCCATCGCTTTGGGGTCCCGAACTCCATCATCACCGACAACGGCACCCAGTTCACCGACAGAAAGTTCCTGGACTTCTGTGAGGATCACCACATCCAGGTGGACTGGGCCACCGTGGCTCACCCCATGACGAATGGGCAAGTAGAGCATGCCAACGACATGATCCTGCAAGGACTCAAGCCGCGGATCTACAACGACCTCAACAAGTTCGGCAAGCGATGGATGAAGGAGCTCCCCTCAGTGGTCTGGAGTCTGAGGACAACGCCGAGCCGAGCCACGGGCTTCACACCATTCTTTCTAGTCTATGGGGCCGAGGCCATCTTGCCCATAGACTTAGAATACGGTTCCCCGAGGGCGAGGGCCTACGACGATCAAAGCAACCGAGCTAACCGAGAAGACTCACTGGACCAGCTGGAGGAGGCTTGGGACATGGCCTTGCTACACTCGACGCGGTATCAGCAGTCCCTGCGACGCTACCACGCCCAAGGGGTTCGATCCCGAGACCTCCAGGTGGGCGACCTGGTGCTTTGGCTGCGACAAGACGCCCGAGGGCGGCACAAGCTCACGCCTCCCTGGGAAGGGCCGTCCGTCATCGCCAAAGTTCTGAATCCCGGGACGTACAAGCTGGCCAACAGTCAAGGCGAGGTCTACAGCAACGCTTGGAACATCCGACAGCTACGTCGCTTCTACCCTTAAGATGCTTTCAAGTCGTTCATACACCTCGTTCACACACAAAGTCTAATCATCAAGGAAGGGTTGGCCTTGCCTCGGCAAAGCCCGACCCTCCCTCGGGGGCTAGAAGGGGGGAACCCCTTTGCGTCAAAATTTTTCCTCGGAAAAAGATCTTTTCTGCCAGAATATCTCTCGTGCTTTTCGACTACTTCGAAAGTGGATCCTGAAAACGACGGAGTACACGTAAGCAGCCAAGGCTGACCGAGCTGAGGGACTCCTACGCCTCCGGGATACGGATACCTCACTCATCACCTTCTGCGATAAGTAACTCACGCTCGGATAAGTGATTTCGCTGATCGAACAAGTCCCAACGCTCGAAGACCCTTCTGCCGAAACGATTTTTCGGGCCATCTCGACTACATCGATAGCAGAATCCGGTGGACGAGTAAGAGTACACGTAAGCGGCAAGGCCGACCGAGCCGAGGGATTCCTACGCCTCCGGGATACGGATACCTCACTCATCACCTTCCGTGAAAAGTAACTCTCGCTTGGACAAACAACTCTATTACCGACAAATAAGTCCAGATACTCGAAGCAAGGGGAAAAGAAACGCATCTTTACAACACGATGACAATATGTTTGGGCCTCGGCGGCCACAGAAAACATACGCACACTACAAGATAACTCGATCCAAAAAGGCTCGGACCTTGACGGTTGAAGGGAGCAGCAGCACCCTCGGCGTCAACTACACCTTCGGCGAGGTCCAACCTAGCCTCAGACGGCGACGCGGTCGGAGGATCTCCACTCTGAAGGACGACATCAGCACCACACCCGGGCCATCGCCGCCAGGGTCTTCTCTAGGAATCCGGCCCGAGCAGACGGCTCGGCCGGCCTCCCCGAAGCCTCAGCCACCTGTCCCCCGAGGACATCAGCCCGGCTCATGGCCTCGGCAACTCAACTCCGACGCTGGTCCCGCCAGTGGACGGCCCGGCCGGGCTCCGGCCGACGAAGTCTTCTTTTCGAGTCAACTCCGCCTCTGTCTGTGCTAACACGGCTACCTCCGGCTTCGGTTCATCGAAGAGTGGCTGAGGGTTCCTTTAACTAAGCAAGAGAAGCCTTGGACAGCAAGGCCGACCGAGCCGAGGGACTCCTACGCCTCCGGGATACGGATACCTCACTCGTCACCTTCGCACGAGGCAACTCACGCCTGGTGAAGCGGTTCAGTTAGCCGACAGGCGAGTCACAGTGCTTGAAATGAGGGAAAACACGGCTTCACGCCGAGAGATACGTACATGTTCAGGCCCCGACAGCCACAATGAACATACGCCAGCAGTCAAGGTGCCATTACAAACGGAACTCTGGTTCCGCCCCCGCAGGTACGAACAACCCCCCACGTTGGAGGGCCTGTGGGCGATAAAACCCCTAGAAACTCGCCAGCGCCCACTCCGGTAGCAGCGACAACGACCTCCGCCCCGGGCGGTGAAACAGCTGCAGCAACGGCTTCCGGGCAGATGCTGCGGCTGAAGGGCTCTCGCCCGCGAAGGATGAGAAACAGCCATTCGAGTCAGGGGACAGAGGTCTAGGGGAGCAGGCGGAGTAGGCAATCTCGTCGGCAAAGAAACCTTCTCCGGCTGCCACCACCTCAACACTGCACCAGCGGGTGCCGGGCGCCCCAAAGCGCACCGGCAGGTCCTCGCTCCCGCCTTCGCCGAGGCCGCCCCAGAACATGAGCGCCGCCCTCGTGGCACACAACGTGCTGGGCAACCCTCTGGCGCGGCTGTTGGCGCGAGGAAGACCCGGACATGGTCGGCCCGTACATGGCGCGACCATCGCCCAGACATGGGACGGAATGCTGCACCCTGGCTGGGCAGCAGCAGTTCGCCTTCCCCGGCATGGCTGGAGGAAGCCTCCGCAGGGCTGGAGGATGCCTTTTTTCCCCAAACGCTGGGGGAAGAAAAGGGTTACCGGCCCACACGGAGGCAACCCCCCACTCGGTGCGCCCCTCCGCCTCAGCCCGGATGACGAAAATCCTTGAAGCTGAGGGCGGGGCGGAGGCCGCAGCCCGGCTCGCTTCCCTCCACCAAACTGCCCATTGGTGGGGGAGTGCAGCCGGGCTGCCTGACGAAAATCCTTGAAGCCAGACGACGGCTGAAAGGTACCAACTTCCGCGAAGTTGCGTTTCCCCAACGACGACAAGGCGGAAGAACCACGGGCGCCCCCCATCTGGGGGCTCGAAAGGAGGAAAGACACGATGCATGAGGGGAGCGCGAAGACATGGTTTCCTTTCAAGGGGTCACCCCCCCCCTTTTTAAAGGCAACTCTCCCCACTTGCGTCCTCAGCCATCGTGGGCTAAGTCTTCTCCAACATGCTCCAAGGTCCTCCCCCTACGACACGGGGGCTGGGTCCCACGCGTCATGCAAGCTGGCCCAGGGCAGAAGAAGCCAAACCACCACGCGCGGCGCGCGCAACTGCCCAGCGGTTACAAGCATTCCCCCACTTTCGCCCAGACCAGCGAGTGAAAGGACGGACCGCCATGCAGGCGGCATGCAACCGCACTGAAGGGGCGCACCCTTTCGACTTCGACGCGTCCAACATGGAGGCCTAGGCCCACGCGTCATGCAACCGGCGCGCCGATCGCTACGTGCAAGAAACCGCACCGCCACTCGTGCCACTACCGCGCCTCCTCAACTGCGGAACCAGTACCGCGACTCGAGGCAACCCTGCGCATGACCCAACAGTGCCAACCAGGCACATCGGTCACGGGCCAGTCAGCTGCAGGAGAAGGCGCGACGGTCGATGCGGCCAGAAATGGGCCGACAGTAATGGCGATGGCAGGCGAGCGAAAGCAGCGGTCAAGTCGTCAGCCAAGCTCACGTCCCCTCCTGGGACGGCGGGAGAGCCCTCTCCCACGGCATGAAGACGGCGCGCCCGCGTCCCGTTCCTTGAACGGCTCGCGCACGCGCAACGGCTGCCCCGCGAACCACTCGTCCCGCCGCATTAACTCCGCCGCGGGACAGGTGGCACCTTTGGCAGGAGAAGCGGGCGACGCTTCGCCTTCGCCATAATGACCGCGTCCAAAAAGGTACGCCACATCATTCGATTTCATATCCTTTTCATGTTCCTCTTTCTCTCTCTTACAACAGGGACCGGGAAAGGGGATACCCCGAAAGGGATCCTTCCCCGCGAAGGAAACGAGCCCCGAGCCCCCTACTGATCAGAGGTTCAAAGGCTGGCCCCTCGGAGGGGTTCAACAGCCGCCTCAGAGCGCTTGGGCTCCGTGCCCACTACTGGTCAGAGGTTCAAAGGCCGGCCCCTCGGAAGGGTTCAACGACCACCTCAGGCCACTCAGGCTCCGCGCCCACTACTGATCAGGGGTTCGTAGGCTGGCCCTCGAAGGGTTCACAGCCGCCTCAGACGCAGAGCGAGGGATGACCCTGGGTATGTTCGACACATAACCAAGGCTCGGGCTACGCTCCCGAGGTACCCTAGGACATTTCCGAGACCAGTGGGAACGATCTTGTAACGGAATCTCTTCAGAGGGAGGCATCGAGCCCTCGGACCCCGTCAAAAGGGGACCGGGTCCGGCAGATCACCCGCAGGTACTTTTGGAGCGCGCCTCCGGGCCTCTAGCCGACCCCTAACAAATGGGGCATGGGCGTCCACTCGGATTACCCGTTAGCAGCTCACCGGAGACACCATGTTCGACGCCCTCCAAGGGCAACATGGCGCTTTTTCACCCCCTCCTCCTTGCGGAAAGGCGACGCAGGGGCATATGTAAAGAAGTCGAGTCTGTCCTTGACCGTCCTCTCGCCCTGTGCGGAGGCTCGGGGGCTGCGCTCGAAAACCCGGCTCCGGCCAAACCGTTGACAGCGTCAACATACCAACCCGAGAACTTGGGACCCGACCGTGCACCCGGGCTACGGCCAGCTCGCATGAGGGAACAACCAGACCGGCCGAAGCATTGCAAAACGCATTAAGACCTCGAAGGAGTCAAACCACTCCTCCAAGGCCTCGGGGGCTACACCCGGCGGGTGCGCTCGCGCGCACCCACCGGAACAAAATGCAACCGAGAAGGCCGTCCCCTTGCAAAAAAGTGCGACAAAAGCCTCCAAGCGAGTATTAACACTCCCTTCGAGGCTCGGGGGCTACTGTCGGGGACCATAATTAGGTGTACCCTCAAGACTCCTAATCTCAGCTGGTAACCCCCATCAGCACAAAGCTGCAAAGGCCTGATGGGTGCGATTAAGTCAAGGATTGGTCCACTCAAGGGACACGATCTCACCTCACCCGAGCCCAGCCTCGGGCAAGGGCAGCCGACCCTGGAGGATTTACGTCTTGCCCGAGGACCCCCTCCAGCAATGGGCACACCTTCGGATCGCCCGAGGCCCAGACTTCACCAAGAAGCAACCTTGGCCAAGCCGCCACGCCGACCGACCGTATCGCAGGAGCATTTAATGCAAAGGTGGCCTGACACCTTATCCTGACGCGCGCCCTTCAGTCGACAGAGCCGAAGTGACCGCAGTCACTTTGCCGCTCCATTGACCGGCCTGACAAGAGGACAGCGCCGCCTGCGCCGCTCCGACTGCTGTGCCACTCGGTAGAGTGAGGCTGACAGCAGCCAAGTCCGGCCTCAGGCGCCATAGGAAACTCCGCTTCGCCTGACCCCAGGGCTCGGACTCGGGCTCAGCCCTAGAAGACGACGAACTCCGCTTCGCCCGACCCTAGGGCTCGGACTCGGGCTCAGCCCCAGAAGACGATGAACTCCGCTTCGCCCGACCCCAGGGCTCGGACTCGGGCTCAGCCCCGGAAGACGACGAACTCCGCTTCGCCCGACCCTAGGGCTCTGACTCGGGCTCAGCCCCAGAAGACGATGAACTCCGCATCGCCCGACCCCAGTGCTCGGACTCGGGCTCGGCCCCGGAAGACGACGAACTCCGCCTCGTCCGACCCAAGGCTCGGACTCAGGCTCAACCCTAGAAGACGATGAACTCCGCCTCGCCCGACCCTAGGGCTCGGACTCAGCCCTGGCCTCAGCCGACGGTCTCCGCCTCGCCCGACCCAGGGGCTCGGACTCGACCTCGGCCTCGGAAGACAGACTCGACCTCGACCTCGGAGGAGCCTCCGCCTCGCCCAACCCAGGGCTCGGACCGACCACGTCACAGGAGGTGCCATCATTACCCTACCCCAAGCTAACTCAGGCTACGGGGAACAAGACCGGCGTCCCATCTGGCTCGCCCCGATAAACAAGTAATGATGGCGCCCCGCATGCTCCATGACGACACCGGCTCTCAGCCCCCTTACGGAAGCAAGGAGACATCAGCAAGGACTCGACAGCCCCAACAGCTGTCCTTCCGCCAGGCTCCAGCGCTCCTCCGACGGCCACGACACCACACGAACCGGGTGCCAAAACCTCTCCGGCTGCCACGACGACATGTACTTAGGGCACACTTTAGGCGTTTCCTGTAGTGTCCTCTGCGCGCCGTAGCCGAGCTCCCTCTCCTAGGGCCGACTGTTGTGTGCCCCTACTGCACGCCGTTCTCCCTCCGGTCGTCCGGGCGTGCTTGTGCAGCCACGGTCCGCTCGGCCGCCCATCTCTCAGCCATGGCCGTCCCTCTCTGCTCGCCTCCTACTTCTCCTTCGTCGGGGGCTCGCTGGTGCCGTTCCTTGGAAGATTCGCGCTCGCCCATGTCCCCCTTGTTCCTAGCACCCTCAGTCGTCGCAGTTTCCCCCATGGCATGGCGTCCCCTCGGTTCTTGGTCTTGGAGCCTGTCCTTGGCGCCCGGGGTTCCCCAGGTCCGGTCGTCGCCTTGCTGGTCATGCGCCTGGAATCCTTGCTGGCGCTCAGCCCGACGCGTGCGTGATGGTTGCGATGAAGACGCTGTGTGTGCTGGTGTCCGAACTCGTCCTGGCCATGGTGCTTGGCTTCTCCAGCCACGCGTGGCACGTGCTCCCTGTCAGCGTCGTTTTCTGCTCTACCATTGACACAACATCGTCTGTTGTTGCTAGTTGGTGCAACGTTGCTGTCCTTGTAACTTTGGCGAGGACCTTCCCTATTCGCTTCGCCACAGCGCCCAGACCCCATCTTCTGTGTCATCAACACTAGAGTCTCGTAGTCCCTCCTTCGATCTCGCTGCTCGTTGATGCGTTGCACATTTGTGGCGAGGTGAAGTTAGGTGAAGACGAAGCTAGCAACGTGAAATTCACCAAGTACTCGATGAGAAGTCTGAATTAGAAATTAGCGTGGTTCTTGCGGAGTTCGCGTCGGATTTTATTAATGAGAGATATTAGGGTGTTCGGGAAAAGAAGAAAGTGACATTTCGATACGTCGCTCATCAGGTGTTTGATCGAAGACTTTATTCAGATACTATCGACGTTCTCGCAAGCCTGAGTCGGACTTCCTTTGGATGGGAAATCCCTGATGTTCGAGAGAAGCAAGGCATGTAAGCGCTCTCTTGGGGCTTAAAAAAGCACTTGAACCCGATGTTCATCGTCATTCTTACAAATATCGGGTCGATTCGGTCATGGTAAGCCGGTTTATTGTTTATGTTATTTGGGGTTTATGAGTGGAGTAATTAGATATATGGTAATCATATTTTGATTCGCTATTCTAGCTAATTAATTTGATAAATGAATTAGAGGGATATTTATCATGATGATTATTCTATTTGTAGCTTAAACGCGTCGTGGGTGTACTTGATGCATGATAAAGGTTGTAATTGTAAGCTACTTGGTTACCGCCGTAATTATGAAGTAGTCGCGAGGTGTGGTAAAATATAGGTTTGAGGTACACTTGCTAGAGCGAACGATTAAATATCGTATTTAACTCGTAGGCTATACAAGTTAATCCGATGAAATGGCTTAGAAGCTAGTTATAGAGTTTCTATTCATATTCGGATGTTTAGACATCCAAGGTTAGTGAGTTAAGTTTTAATAACCAATTAATGCTTTGCTAGTAGTCATTTTAATTAGTTGATGGGTTATACAAAGTCGTCCGGTCAAGTGGTTTAGAAAGTTGATGTGCTCCTATGCTTATTCCCACAATTAGGTGTGAAAGGGAAATAGGATCAAACCTTTTCCTATAAATAATTTTGGTGGTTGAATGCCCAACACAAATATTGAACTAACTAGTTTGCTCTAGATTATATATTCTACAGGTGCATAAAGGTTCAACACAAACCAATAAAATATCAAAGTTAGGGTTCAAAAGAAAGGAGCAAAAGAAACCGAAGAGAACCCTGGTCTGGCGCACCGGACTATCCGGTGCACCAGGGGCCGTATAGTCTGAACTCTTCACCTTCGGGTTTCTCAGGCGCCGCTCCGCTATAATTCACCGGACTGTCCGGTGTGCCACCGGACTGTCCGGTGCACCAAGAAGAGCAACGGCTAACAGCGCAACAATCATCTGCAAAAGTGTGAACAGTGTGTGAACAGTGTGTGCAGAAGTCAGAGCAGGCGTTAGAGGCGCACCAGACAGTGAACAACACATGTTCGGTGCAGCACCGGACTGTCCGGTGCGACATGAAGTCAGCGCTCCAATGGTCAGAATCTTTAGAACCCTAATGGTTGGGTGATGTGCTGGGCGCACCGGAGAGTGTCCGGTGGCGCACCGGACTGTCCGGTGCGCCCTTCGACATACAGCCTCCCCAACAGCTATGTGGTGGTTGAGGGCTATAAATACCCCCCAACCACCACCACTCCAAGCATTCAAGTTTTTCAGACATCTCATTCAATACAAGAGCTAGTGCAATCAATACAAGACACAATTCAAAAGAATCAAAGCCTCTCCAAGTCCCAAATTCACTCCAAACACCTAGTGACTAGAGAGAGTGTTTTGCTCGTGTTCTTTGAGCTCTTGTTCTTGGATCGCTTTTGTGACGGAACCTCTCACGTCATTAGGCCCACCTACAGTTGTCCTTGTCCAACAGACCTCAGACAACCCTATAGGTGCCCGTGAATCACTTGACAAGTTCGGTATCTGTTTTTCTTACCTTTCCCAAGAGTGTTTTACCCGTCACACAGACATTACAAATCATTGGAGGTACGAAAATGCGGAAGCGGTTACATAAACTTACCTTTATTTAAAAGTAAGATAGAGTTATAATATTATAGACCAGAAATATAATATATGATTGCTGAGTATTATTATTACAAACCATGGGAGGCAAAAACCCCTCCCGATAAGTATCAAACAAAAAGCTTTTATGGAGGATCCTTTCCTCCCGCAACTTTACTCCTGGTGCTCTTCCTTTGGTACCACCTTAGAACAGAAGCAACAAAAGTTTATCGCTTCTTCACCTAAAAACAATAGGGAATAAAACCCTGAGTATGGAATTACTCAGCAAGTCTTACCCGACTAAAAAAAGACTCTCAAGGGTATGCTAGTTATAAGGGAGTCAAGGTAAGGTTTCTCAATAATCAATGACTCTGTTTGCAGAAATGCTTACTAAAGTGGATCCTTAAAAATCCAGTTTTATTTGTCAAGTTAAATAAAATTACCTGTAACTAGAGTTCTTTCTACCCTAGTTCAATCACTTGACCTACACTAGCCAATTTCTTAACCATCCTTCGTCTTTACTGGATTGCTACGTATAGGTCAGTGACCAAGTCTCCATAACCGCGGAGGTACGGCGATCCGAATCGATTATACTCAGCTAGGGATCTCTAATCACACAACAAATGTAGCACTTAACCCTTGCATATGTCAACTTGCCACCGGGGTTCTTAAGACCAGATTAGGTTCACGCCAACCGAGAGCACAGATACACCACTGTCCAGCCTCTTGCCATGGAGGGTACACGCTACTCTCGCCATCTCTCCACTCCCATTGTGTGGTATCTTATTCTGGCCTTAGTCTGCCCGAGGCAAAGCTTACCCATGACGAGGCATGTGACCAGTTAAAGGGTCCTCGGTCATCAAGCCTACATCGACACGGTCCTTAATCGACTCAGACGGAGACACTACACCGAGACTCTCTTCTCATGCAAGTCACCCGCCCGGTCTCAGCTTAATCATTTCAAACCTAAAGTTTGGTACCTGTCAGAGGTACATCTTTTCCGACGTTGAACCCATCATGGCCATGATGGATTCACCATCAAGTTTTATTTTCAAAAACATCCCTCCCACTTTGCCATATCATCTTTTGTAAAAACAAAACCTTTTGTTTTGCTAGAGCATGACTAGGCATAGTAAAAACTCTTTTGTAAAACAGGGATTCAAAGGAAGGTAATCAATTCAAGGAAGGTAATGCAGGAATTGTTTTAGCATTCAACTCCTATCACCTAATGCATCATGCAAGTGAGAAAGCTTTTAAAAGAATCAAGGAGGTGGCAAATGCACCGGGGCTTGCCTTGGTTTATAGGTGATTCAGGCTCAGATCCACAGATATCAAAATAAAAGTAGCTGCCCGCCTGATGTTCTTCAGGTGGTGGTGGCGAAGTCTTCTCTTCTTCTACTTCAACTTCTTCTTCATTTTCTAAATATAACCATACATAATAATGAATACCCATGTAATGCTCATGAGAATGCAAAGATAATAAAGGTTTATTATCTAAAGTCTTGAATACAATTTTCCTTCACGGTTCTCTGAGAACCTAGGGTTTCGGGAGTTAGTAAAGGAATTCAAAGGGCAGGGGTAGGGTTTTGGGGTCTAAGTATCAAACAAGGTCGAAATCATACCAAATTCTATACAAAGCTTCTAAATAATGTATAAAGGTCATCTAAAAAGTTTGGGAATTTTTGGAATTATTATTGATTTTCTAAAAATCTAGAAATAATGTTTTAGGCTATTTCAAATGCTCCAAAATTCCCTGTTTGATCTAAAAATTATGAAACTATTTTTATTAAATTCTATGGAAAATTAGGAATCTAGCAAAATTGGTTTGACATTTTTACCATTTTTCTATAATTTTTTAAAATTGTTTTAGTTTTGGCAGAAAAAGAAAAGGAAAAAGCTGTGAACAGTCCTGGGCCGAATTCAGCCCAGGTGGCCCAGCCTGCACAGGAACAGGGACACGCCTACGCCCGCTCGCGCGCGCACGACGACTTTGCAGAAATACCCCCGATAATCTGAAGAATGCGCTAAGAACCCTCAGCCACTATTCAATGTCTCGCTGACACTTGCAGAAACACCCTCGCACTTCTATTTCTTCTCCAAAAACACCCCTGGCCATGGCGCGCTCGCCGTTCGTCCCCGACGCGGCCTGTACTAGCCATGGCCCGCGATGGCGGCCAAGTCTAGCTATCGGGGAGGCATAACCGACCTAAGGCGACTCCAGAACACTTACTAATTTTAGTTTGAATACTTCGAGAATGGTCTGCCCATGTGCACGGCGGAGACCGTGACATCAAGCTTGCGTTCCCGTACTTGAATTTGTCCAACGGTTGCCACGGCAAGCTTCACAAGCATGCAGAGTGTAGCATCCCAAAAATTCAAATCTTGGAATTTTCTCAAACTCGCTCTAAATTCAAAATGAATTTCAAATTTCATTTCAAAATGTTTGTTTGCGAGTTGATATCAACAAATAAAATTATAGTGGTCTATATTCTCTCTAAAATCTCCTCAAAATATCCTACAAATATTTCCCCAGTGATCACTCTCAAACTCTTTAAGAAATACTGCCCAAATATTCCACCGATATATGTCCAAGTATTTTCTTCCTCAGAAATACCTTCAGAATCATTTTTCAAGTCCCTACAAATATTTTCTCCATAACTTTCCTCATGCTCATATGTATACGTATGCCTCCGGTGTCATACGGTGAGCTCTACAAGCTAATTACACTCATATAAGACAAATCCATGCTAATCTCCCACTAATCCTCTCATCCTCCCACTAATCCTCTCATCCCTCCCCCTAATCCCCCCACCATGGCTATAAATAGAGGGGCAAGGGCCTCCTCTCGTCCCACCCCAAGCCATTTCATGGCAACTCCCTCCCCCCCCCACGCCCATTCCCACTCCACTTTCCACACAAGCACACACTAGCACAAGGATCGTTCGGTCGTTCTTCGATCGTTCGTCCACCTGTTCTTAGTTTGTTCGTTCGTTCGTCCAATCGTTCATGGTTCGTTCATCCGATCGTTCGATCGTTCGTCCGTTCGTTCGTCCAAATAATCTTTTTCCTCTCGTTATGCTGCCGAAATTCTGATCGTTCGTTCGTTCGATCATTCGATCGTTCATCATTCGTTCATAGTTCCTATTCATCATTCGTTTATCGTCACTATTCATCATTCATCGTTCGTTCATACGAACTATTCACCATCACAATTCATCGTTACTATTCATCGATCATCTGATTATCCTAAATTTCAACTACTCATCCGTCATGTTGTCTAGTCCACCTAAGACCAGCCAGACCCATATTCCAGTCATACGAACTCCGGTGACTGTGATTTTCCTTCCAGTAGGGAACTTCCCATTTGGTCACCCATCCCAGATTTCTCCAAGTTGAGCACGCTTAACTTTGGGATTCTTTCAAGCTAGACTTCCAAAAAGAAAGGCGAACCATGTTTGTATGGATACGTCTTCAATCCTATAAAACCTGACCCAAGATACCACAGTCCACTTGGACCAGAATACCATAGCATCCCAGCTATTTAGGTCCCGCCTTACTGTTGTCTGATGTGACACAATAGGTAGGAACAGTTTCCACCAACATAAACCTCTGCCCAAGAAAAGCCCAAAAATAATTCCTCGCACCCCGCTCAAAAATACATTTTTGATTTTCCAAATATCTTTAAATATTCAAATTCTAGAATATTCCTTTCCTTTTCTTTTTCTCCCTATGATTATAAAATCCAAAACTCCTCCATCTAAACTCAGATTTCAGTTATCGGAGCGTTCGTACCGTCTCGTGGAGGCCAGATCTGCAAGTCTACGCCAGGCAGTGGAGCTAGAAGCCAGTTCCATGAGCTCCCCTTCCCCCTTCGTCGGATAAGCACGGCAAGCTCACTGGATCCCTTTGATGCATAAATTACCTATGATTTTTCAACCACAACCCTCAGCCTGTTATTTTATGCATGATATGATTTTGAGACAAGTTATTATGGCCACCTAGCCGCTTGCCGCAATCAATACTTGATATATTTGTTACAAATGATTTGAGAAAAGGTGTGAGTTTTCAAAAGAAAATGCTTTTCAAAATGTGTATGATGAAGGGTTTTCACCCTTATCACCTTTGAGTAGGGATGATCAGGGACTCCCTGGTTTAGGGGAGGGCCCAAGGGTGATGGCTCAGCTGGTTTAGGTGTGAGCAGAAGGATTGTCCCCTCATATAAGGACTGGTTTGTCATCCTTCACTACCTGTACTCATGATAAGTACAACCACTCGAGACTGTGTGGGTAGTCACTCAATCTGAACTCGTACGGTCCAACCCCAAGGTTATGAAGGCTGGGGAGCACCGGGAGGATAAGGAGGGGGAATGTTTTGTCCGGTTTGGGCATGGCGGTGGCCTGACTCCTTCCGGTATAACCGTTAAGGTTAGGACGTGCGAGAAAAGAAAGAGATTCGGCATTCGGGTCTCACGACGGTGAGATCGCAGAAACCGGACTAGTGGGTAAAGTGTATCCCTCTGCGCAGAGTTCAAACCTATTCGAATAGTCTGTGTCCATTGGTATGGATGAGTCTGGTGTGGTATGGCAATTAGTGTTTTGTTTTCAAAAAAAGGGGTGCGTTTGAGAAAAATGGTTTTTAAAAGGTCCGGCAGTTTAGCCGTGAGCTATGGTGGACGAGAAGTCCAGTAGCTGTTTTTGAAAATGAAAACTAGTGGGAAACTGCTGAGATACCTGGATGGTTCAGTCCAGGGGATTTTGCTCTATATTGAAAAACTTCCTGCTCCTTTGGGAGAGGATGCGCTTTGAAAAAAATACAAAATGTTTTACAAAACAACCCTGCATAAAATATTGATGTTTCTGCAAAATATCCTGAGCTCCACATATTCCATGAATTATATCTGATATCCCAATTCCATAGGTGAAGGTGGGCTGCTGAGTACGTTTGTACTCACCCTTGCTTATTTGTTGTTTTTCAGAAAAAGGAGATCGGGTAAGAGTTACGACTGTTCCCAACCTTGCCTCTGGCTGTTGGACCGCTGATTTGCTTCACTGCGTATATTAGGCTGCTTCAGCCCCACTCTGATGATATGTCCTGAGTTGTGGACCAACTCTTAAAGTTGATCGCCACCTTTATAGGTTTGTCTCGTTTAAGCAGATCTGTAATCATCTGATGTATAAATGTGTTTACTAGCCTCCTGGGACTAGTAATTGTATCGCATTTGAGTCCCAGAGGATTGGGGTGCTTCAGGTGGTATCGGAGCTGTTAGGTTGGCCGCAGGACGTAACCCTTAGCCTGATCCAAAGGTTTTTGAGTCCAAACTATTTTTTTTAAAAAAAATTCTTGCTCTCATCCCTTCATTTCAAAAATGCTTTCCCCCTTTCCTTCTCTCAGAAGTCAGATGGAGGTTCGCTGCCAAACCAGCTTTTGCCAGAATGAAGATGGTTTCCCCAAGTTGTTGAGAGCATGCACAGTTCGCCTCGGAATCAGGAGCCAGCCAGAGTATGATGGTCGTGAATTCGTCGAGCATGGCACAAAGAAGTGTGTCGTGACTGTATACATTGGATCCAGTCCGCACCATGTGGAATGGAGTGTCACTGCTGCTGGGCATAGATTCAAAGACACCTGCCAAGTCGTCACTCGCAAGGCATTGAGGGCCCTGTGTCAGATCTATGAAGAAGAAGTGGCTGATACCCCGCTCAGATTCTTTCCACCCTTTCAGAGAGATCGTCCAGTCTGGATGCCCAGGATGCGTGCATTGGAAGGGCAGCAGCTGCTTGAGGATGACCCCTCAGTCGTGTACCTCACTGCCTACCTACTCACCCTGGATGCACAGTATGATTTCTTGGCTCGGCGCCACCGTCAAATGATTGCCCGAGCAGAAGATGCAGAGAAGCTCAACTGTAAGCTCCAAGTGGATCTCACCACAGCTTAAGCCCGTGTAGCTGCCTTGGAAAGTCGTGAAGCCATTGCTGTTGAAGCCCTGAAGTAAGCTAAGGATGAGCATGTCCAGAAGTTGATGGAGGCCTACTTGGTAACCCATAACCAACGTAGAGCCCTACGGATCCAAGAGCCCGCTTCATCCAACCCAGTTCAACCCATCAGAGCTCAAGACCCCTAGATTCTTGAAGGTCACCCGGTCTCTATCAGAGGAGAGAAGAAGGCTTGGGAACTACCGGAAGGAGCCATAGTCTTGGAAGGAATTCCAGTCTTTCCTCAGGCTATGAATAAGCAAGAGCACCCCGAGTCCTCCCAAGATCCCCCGCCAGAGTTGTTTGAGCCCCTCACCATGAAGAAGATTCCAGCACCGTCCCGTGAGATCAAAGAAGAAGCTGCAAGCACCCTGCCAGCACCGCCGCCCTCTGAGGAGCTACAAGAGCCAGTCCCGCTTGAAGAAGAGTTCGACCCCGTGCTACCATCTCAGTCGCTGCCAGAAGAAGTCATCAACATCAGCTCCCTCTTAACCCATCCAGGAGATGTCTCAGATTGAAGTGCGCCAGCCTTGCTAGAAGAGAAGCTGCCTGGTCTGAGTTAGTTATGCCCAGTCCTCTGCATGCATTGGGTAGTGAAGTTTTTTCTTCACTTTGGCTAGAGCCCTGCATGTATGAGAGGTAATCGTGTAGACTCGTGTTTTGCAAAACTCTAATTGTGTGGCCCCCTAGGGCATTTCAAAATGAATTTCGCTTGATGTTTTCCCCCTTTTGAGTGCATATGTGATGCTTAACGTTAGTGCTCATAAGTCGCATTTAGCATAGTTCTTAATTCAGGAGCCAAGCAATATTAGTTATGCTTAGCCCCCGAATCTGAGTAGACCGTGCTTTGGAAAAACTCTATTCTTCCCTTATTCAAAACATTTGATTTGTTTGTGCTTATCATTGCTGAGCTTGTGTGTTTTCTTTCTTTTTAAGAAAGGTTTTCTCTAAAAACATAGATCACAAATTAGAGCTAATCCTCACCTTATGCTTCCATTCTCATCTTAAGCCATCTCAAGAGAAAAGCACTTTACCCAAGAAGATACCGAGAAGCTTACCCTTGAAGCCTGGAACAAGCTACAGAAGAAACATGTCCAGCCGCTCGGTCAAAAGGACCGACTGTGAGAATCAAAGCACCGCCCCTGAGTCAAAGTAAACAGGAAAAGAGGACAAAAGGAGTTATTACCATACAGAGAGGCAAAGATTCTTGGAACCAGAGACCACAAACATCAGGGTCATTGACCCCACCACTCACCCGTGCCCCCCCCGCACGCGTGCCCGCCTTCATGCGCACTAGCACCGCTCCACGCCCCCTTTGCAACTCACTACCGCCACCCATACCCCCTTTTGCAGCGCACCCACCGCCATCGTCGCCGGCAACAGGCCCCTGTTCCCCTTGTCGCACCTGCTGCCTCGTGTCACCTGCTCCATCACTACCACTCCTCACCCCCCGAGCACCCCCGCTCGCCTATAAAACCCCCCACCAGCTCCCTCAACTCCCATCTCGCTCAAAGCAAAGCACACTCCAAGTAAATCCCCTCTGCCAAATCGCAAGCAACTCCAGTTTCCACTCCCTCGCCCCTAAGATCACAATGCTTGGTGATTCTTGGGTTGAAGACTGTTGTACATGGTTCACAATCTTTGGTTTCCTCCTCTGTATGATGGTAATACTCATCGATAGAATCCTCCAGTGGGAAGAGCAAAGAGAAAGAAAGAGGCAGTAAGAAGAGAAAAGAAAAAGCGAAGAGAAGATAAGAAGAAGGTTCTCCCAGAATGAACCCTATGTCAGTCATCTCTCCGCAGTCTGCTCAAGCAGCAGTAGAAGAAGGCCCCGTAACACCCTTGTTATGTGGTACTTCAAGGAGTTCAAATCCCTGAGATTCAAGAGTTCTACCCTCATTCCTTTTAAGTGGGGTAGTGTCCCAGTAAGGTTCCTGCTGTGGAGAAAAAGAAGAAGGCATGTAGCAAGCTTGTGAAGGACCAGATCATCAAAGCTTATAAGTTCCTGGATGAGAAGTGGTCACCCAAGTTTTGTTGATGAAGCACTAGAAGACCAATCAAGGATGGAATCCATGTGGAAGTTCGCAAGAGGAAGGTTTGTGTGTTGGCATCGATGCTTCTTCAATAAGCTAGCTGCCAAGCGAAACCTAGAAGCCTGAAGATGATCTTGAGTAGCCAGAATCAGCGTTTGCAATCAGCAACCAGATGCTCCTCAAGGCCAGATCTTGTTGAAGTTCCATCTCCTCGAAGAGTTGCAAAGTGAAGATATGTAGCTGAAGTAAAGCTATACCCATAACCCTTCTAAGGCGAATCTCGAGGACGAGATTCCTTTAAGTGGGGTAGATTTGTAGCATCCCAAAAATTCAAATCTTGGAATTTTCTCAAACTCGCTCTAAATTCAAAATGAATTTCAAATTTCATTTCAAAATGTTTGTTTACGAGTTGATATCAACAAATAAAATTATAGTGGACTATATTCTCTCTAAAATCTCCTCAAAATATCCTACAAATATTTCCCTAGTGATCACCCTCAAACTCTTTCAGAAATACTGCCCAAATATTCCATCGATATATGTCCAAGTATTTTCTTCCTCAGAAATACCTTCAGAATCATTTTTCAAGTCCCTACAAATATTTTCTCCATAACTTTCCTCATGCTCATACGTATATGTATGCCTCCGGTGTCATACGGTGAGCTCTACAAGCTAATTACACTCATATAAGACAAATCCATGCTAATCTCCCACTAATCCTCTCATCCTCCCACTAATCCTCTCATCCCTCCCCCTAACCCCCCACCATGGCTATAAATAGAGGGGCAAGGGCCTCCTCTCATCCCACCCCAAGCCATTTCATGGCAACTCCCTCCCCCCCCCCCCACACGCCCACTCCCACTCCACTTCCCACACAACCACACACTAGCACAAGGATCGTTCGGTCGTTCTTCGATCGTTCGTCCACCTGTTCTTAGTTTGTTTGTTCGTTCGTCCGATCGTTCATGGTTCGTTTGTCCGTTCATCCGATCGTTCGTCCGTTCGTTCGTCCAAATAATCTTTTTCTTGCCATTATGCTGCCGAAATTCCGATCGTTCGTTCGATCATTCGATCGTTCATCGTTCGTTCATAGTTCCTATTCATCGTTCGTTCATCATCACTATTCATCGTTCATCGTTCGTTCATACGTACTATTCACCATCACTATTCATCGTTACTATTCATCGATCATCTGATTACCCCAAATTTCAACTACTCATCCATCATGTTGTCCAGTCCACCTAAGACCAGCCAGACCCATATTCCAGTCATACGAACTCCGGTGACTGTGATTTTCCTTCCAGTAGGGAACTTCCCATCTGGTCACCCATCTCAGATTTCTCCAAGTTGAGCACGCTTAACTTTGGGATTCTTTCAAGCCAGACTTCCAAAAATAAAGGCGAACCATGTTTGTATGGATACGTCTTCAATCCTATAAAACCTGGCCCAAGATACCACAGTCCACTTGGACCAGAATACCATAGCATCCCAGCTATTTGGGTCCCGCCTTACTGTTGTCTGATGTGACACAGTAGGTAGGAACAGTTTCCACCAACATAAACCTCTGCCCAAGAAAAGCCCAAAAATAATTCCTCGCACCCCGCTCAAAAATACATTTGTATTTTTGATTTTCCAAATATCTTTAAATATTCAATTTCTAGAATATTCCTATCCTTTTCTTTTTCTCCCTATGATTATAAAATCCAAAACTCCTCCATCCAAACTCAGATTTCAGTCATTCTTGTTTCTAAAATTCTCGTCAAACTATTCCCTATCCAATCATGTCATCCCTTAAGCATGGTTCATATTCCAGAAAACTCCCAAAATACTCTTGTCCCATATTCTGCCTATAACTCTCCTGTCCATGCTAAGTCAGACGATTCTTTCGTCACTATTCTCACCAATAGTGAACTTCACTGAGCTACACCACATACACCTAGCTATAAATACACCCAGCTACCCTCTCTCACCGATTCTAATAATTCTTGTTTCTAAATTCTTATCAAACTATTCCCTATCCAACCATGTCATCCCTTAAGCATGGTTCATATTCCAGAAAACTCCCAAAATACTCTTGTCCCATATTCTGCATATAACTCTCCTGTTCATACTAAGTCAGACGACTCATTCGTCACTATTCTCACCAACAGTGAACTTCACTGTGCTACACCACATACACCCAGCTATAAATACACCCAGCTACCCTCTTTCTCTCCACACACACTCAACACCCTCAGCCAAGGCAAACACCCCACCCACTCAGTTACTCCGCTCTGCCGGCTACACGCACAGTGTCGCTTCGCCTCCAGTCCACCCTCCTAGTAAGCACCTCTGCTCCACCACTAGTAGTACCTCAACACCACATGACACAGATTCTACTCAAGACTCTGCCCATCGATATATCGCTATTCTGACCACTATACTAAATATTTGTTGGTATACTTGCTGGTTTGTTGTTTGCTTGTTCATGTTACATAGTTATCGGAGCGTTCGTGCCGTCTCGTGGAGGCCAGATCTGCAAGTCTACGCCAGGCAGTGGAGCTAGAAGCCAGTTCCACGAGCTCCCCTTCCCCCTTCGCCGAATAAGCACGGCAAGCTCGCTGGATCCCTTTGATGCATAAATTACCTATGATTTTTCAACCACAACCCTCAGCCTGTTATTTTATGCATGATATGATTTTGAGACAAGTTATTATGGCCACCTAGCCGCTTGCCGCAATCAATACTTGATATATTTGTTACAAATGATTTGAGAAAAGGTGTGAGTTTTCAAAAGAAAATGCTTTTCAAAATGTGTATGATGAAGGGTTTTCACCCTTATCACCTTTGAGTAGGGATGATCAGGGACTCCCTGGTTTAGGGGAGGGCCCAAGGGTGATGGCTCAGCTGGTTTAGGTGTGAGCAGAAGGATTGTCCCCTCATATAAGGACTGGTTTGTCATCCTTCACTACCTGTACTCATGATAAGTACAACCACTCGAGACTGTGTGGGCAGTCACTCAATCTGAACTCGTACGGTCCAACCCCAGGGTTATGAAGGCTGGGGAGCACCGGGAGGATAAGGAGGGGGAATGTTTTGTCCGGTTTGGGCATGGCGGTGGCCTGACTCCTTCCGGTATAACCGTTAAGGTTAGGACGTGCGAGAAAAGAAAGAGATTCGGCATTCGAGTCTCACGACGGTGAGATCGCACAAACCGGACTAGTGGGTAAAGTGTATCCCTCTGCGCAGAGTTCAAACCCATTCGAATAGTCTGTGTCCACTGGTATGGATGAGTCTGGTGTGGTATGGCAATTAGTGTTTTGTTTTCAAAAAAGGGGTGCATTTGAGAAAAATGTTTTTAAAAGGTCCGGCGGTTTAGCCGTGAGCTATGGTGGACGGGAAGTCCAGTAGCTGTTTTTGAAAATGAAAACCAGTGGGAAATTGCTGAGATACCTGGATGGTTCAGTCCAGGGGATTTTGCTCTATATTGAAAAACTTCCTTCTCCTTTGGGAGAGGATGCGCTTTGAAAAAAATACAAAACGTTTTACAAAACAACCCTGCATAAAATATTGATGTTTCTGCAAAATATCCTGAGCTCCACATATTCCATGCATTATATCTGATTTCCCCATTCCACGGGTGAAGGTGGGCTGCTGAGTACGTTTGTACTCACCCTTGCTTATTTGTTGTTTTTTAGAAAAAGGAGATCGGGTAAGAGTTACGACTGTTCCCAACCTTTCCTGTGGTTGTTGGACCGCTGATTTGCTTCGCTGCGTATATCAGGCTGCTTCAACCCCACTCTGATGATATGTCCCGAGTTGTGGACCAACTCTTAAAGTTGATCGCCACCTTTATAGGTTTATCTCGTTTAAGCAGATCTGTAATCATCTGATGTATAAATGTGTTTACTAGCCTCCTGGGACTAGTAATTGTATCACATTTGAGTCCCAGAGGATTGGGGCGCTTCACAGAGCTACTAAAACAGTGCTTGAGTTGGGCAGAGTCTTACCAGAGCGGGCTGGCCACGGACGAGCTGTCCACGGTGGCGCGACGACCCAATTTGGGGGAAGAGGGAGATTCTCCGGCTATGGTGGCTAATTGAGGGTGGGAGCAGGTGCTTTGGCTTCGCAATTAAGGGACGAAGAGCTGTGTTCGGTTGATTTGAACGAAGGGGGTGAGAGTGCGGTGAATTTATAGGATCAGTGAGCCACCGCCATGGCCACAGTAATAACCATCACCGGCCTTAGCTGGCGATCAACGACGGCGTTGAGCGCTATCCTTTCCTACGAGCTTGCCACGTCCCGCCTCAACAGTAACGCGGTCAAATCGGTGAGGGCGTGGATGAACGGAGAGGAGCGGCGCCGGTAACCAGATATGACCAGAATGATTAGCGGCCACGTGGCGGCTGGAATTATTACACTCCCCCGCGGCGATCTTATCCGGATCAAGAATATCTTTGCGAGGAGATGCTCGCCGCTCGCCCAACCCAACCCTGGCGCAAATCACGGTGCGGATTGGTCGTCGGCGGCGAGGTTTTGAAGCTTATCCCCTCAGGCACTGTACCATGGCGAGCTAAATGCAGTTGGTCTGATAGATCAACTTCAAGGCAAATTTTCTCTAATTTTCTAATAACAACTTTATCATCCCTCTGCACCAAAGTTAAAGAGTTACAAACCAGCTACATTTCGACTATAGGAACTGAACTCAGTTAAGCACTAGATCTTACATAATTTCAATCCCAAAGCTCGACCAAGAACACTGATGGTCATTTTTCAGTCAGCAACCCGACTGACAGCCCAACTTTGGGTGCATTTTTCTCCAATTTCTTCATAACAACCATGTTTACTCTCTTAAGCAAAGTTATTCTCCTTTGATAGGTCTACAATGTTGATGTGGTGATCTAGGGCAAAATCCTTCTTGTTTGGAAGTTACAAGGTCACAAAGATGAGCTCAAAACACTGAATTTCAGACTTAGCTTTAGAACTCAAATAGGGTCCTTTTGCAAATAGGTCCAAAATTCAGGGTTTAGCTTGCAAATCTTCATGATTGTGAACCATATGACTTAAGATACCTTACTTTCATAGTTTTTGCACTTTAGACCAAAAGTGCACTGATTTTGCACTTAGCCCCCCTAGGGTTTAGGTTTAGGGTTTTCCAGGGTCCTTTTTAGGGTTTTTGGTATTTCAGGGAGGTGAATGTAATGTAGATCCATTCTTAGTAACATTTTATGACTATTTCACTTAAACTTTAGGGTTTTCTCTTTTTGGATTTTGTTTTACCCTTCTGAACCCCATTTAGGGTTAAATACCCTACTCTAGGGTTTTATTTGCAAAAAGTCGTCTCAATACAACTTGTTTGAAATCTTTACCTAGTGAATGCATTCTAGGTGTGTCAAACACATGAAATGCTAATGCTGATGATGTTATGCTCAAGTTTTAGTAACAGTAACACCAGGGGTGTTACAGCTTTCTTCTTCCTCATTCTTGTTCTCTAAGTGACTTGTAATCAAAGCAAGAGTGTGTAGTGGTCCTTGCGGGGTCTAAGTGGCCCGTTTGATTAAGAAGAAAGCTCACTCAGCCTAGGTAACCATTTGAGAGAGTGAAAGGGTTGAAAGAGACCCGGTCTTTGTGACCACCTCAACAGGGACTAGGTTCTCAAGAACCGAACCTCGGTAAAATAAATCACCGTGTCATCCGCTTTATTCCTTGGTTGATTTGTTTTCGCCCTCTCTTTCGGACTCGGTTTTATTTCTAACGCTAACCTCGGCTTGTAGACTGTGCTTAAAGTTTGTAAATTTCAGATTCCGCCTATTCACCCCCTCCTCTAGGCGACTTTCAATTAGTATCAAAGCCCGGTACTTCATTAGAGTCTAACCACTCAAAGTGATGTCGGGAGATCACGCCAAGAGGGAGATCGTAACCGGTGACAAGTCCACAAGCCACGAGAAGGCTCCATCGAGGGAGTCCAGCAACAAGCTTAAGGAGGGATCACCTCCTCACAAGTCGCATCGGAGTGGCGACAAGAAAAAGAAGATGAAGAAGGTGGTCTACTACGAGACCGATTCTTCGTCACCATCTACCTCCGGCTCCAACGCGCCATCCGTCACTTCTAAGCGCCATGAGCGCAAGAAGTATAGTAAGATGCCACTTTGTTATCCCCGTATTTCTAGACACACTCCTTTACTTTCCGTCCCACTAGGCAAACTGCCAGTTTTTGATGGTGAAGATTATTGTATGTGGAGTGATAAAATGAGGCATCACCTAACCTCACTCCACGCTAGCATATGGGACACTGTTGAGTTTGGAGCGCAGGTACCATCCCTGGGGGACGAAGGCTACGACTCGGACGAAGGCGTCCAAATCAAGCACTTTGACTCCCAAGCAACTACTATACTCCTTGCCTCCTTGTGTCGAGAGGAGTATAATAAAGTGCAAGGGTTGAAAAGTGCCAAGGAGATTTGAGACGTGCTCAAGACCGCGCACGAAGGAGATGAGGTGACCAAGATCACCAAGCGGGAGACGATCGAGGGGGAGCTCGGTCGGTTCGTCCTCAACCAAGGAGAGGAGCCACAAGCTATGTACAACTGGCTCAAAACCTTGGTGAATCAAGTGTGCAACCTCGAGAGCACCAAATGGGATGACCATGAAATGGTCAAGGTTATTCTAAAATCACTTGTTTTTCGCAATCCTACACAAGTTCAATTAATACGTGGTGATCCTAGATATAAGCTAATGTCTCCCGAGGAAGTGATAGGAAAGTTTGTGAGCTTTGAATTGATGATCAAAGGCTCCAAACAAATCATCAACTTGGAGCAAGGTGGCACCTCCACACCCGAGGTGCAACCCATCGCATTCAAAGCGACGGAGGAGAAGAAAGAAGAGTCTACACCAAGTAGGCTCCCCATCGACGCCTCCAAGCTTGACAACGAGGAAATGGCGCTCATCATCAAAAGCTTTCGCCAAATCCTCAAGCAAAGGAAGGAGAAGGATTACAAGCCCCATTCCAAAAGGGTGTGCTACAAGTGTGGTAAGCCCGGTCATTTTATTGCAAAATGTCCTATGTCTAGTGATAGTGATAGGGGCGACGACAAGAAGGGAAAGAGGAAGGAGAAGAAGAAGTACTACAAGAAGAAGGGCGGCGATGTCCACGTGTGTCGGGAATGGGACTCCAATGAGAGCTCCACCGACTCCTCCTCCAACGAGGACGCCGCCAACATCGCCGTCAACAAGGGCCTCCTCTTCCCCAACGTCGGCCATAAGTGCTTCATGGCAAAAGACGGCAAAAAGAAGAAGGTAAAATCTAGAGCCTCCACTAAATATACAACATCTAGTGATGAGGGTAGCTCTAGTGAAGATGAGGATAATTTGCTAACACTTTTTGCCAACCTTAACATACAACAAAAAGAGAAATTAAATGAATTGATAGGTGCTATTCATGAGAAGGATGAACTCTTGGATAGCCAAGAGGAATTTCTTATTAAGGAAAACAAGAAGCATGTTAAGGTAAAGAATGCTTATGCTCAGAAGATAGAAAATTTGACTAATGAGCTTAACATTTGTCATGACACCATTTTCAACCTTAGAACTGAGGATGCTAGTTTTATTGCTAAGGTTGAGAAATTAAATGCTTGTGATGATTCAATTGTCAATCTTAAAAATGAAAATGCTAGTTTAATTGCTAAGATTGATAAATTGAATGAATCAATTTCTAGCCTTAAAACTGAGAATGCTAGTTTAATTTCCAAGGCTAGAGATTTAAATGTTTGCAATGATTCTATATCCAATCTTAGAAATGAGAATGCTATTTTACATGCTAAGATTGATAAATTAAATGCTTGCAAACCTTATACATCTAGTGTTGATCATGTTACTATTTGTGCTAGATGTAGAGACATTAATGTTCATGCTATTCATGATCACATTGCTATGATTAAACAACAAAATGATCATATAGCTAAACTAGATGTTAAAATTGTCGAGCATGAACTAGAAAATGAAAATTTTAAATTTGCTCGTAGCATGCTTTATAATGAGAGACGCCCTAGGATTAAGGATGACATTGGTTTCCAATAGGGAACCAATGTCAAGCTTAATGCCCCTAAGAGATTGTCCAATTTTGTTAAGGGCAAGGCTCCCATGGTTCAGGATAACGAGGGTTACATTTTATATCCTGCTGGTTATCCTAAGCACGAAATTAGGAGAATTCATGCTACGAAGTCTCATTCTGTTTCTCACCATGCTTATTTGTATAAGAATGAGGCATCTAACTCTAGGCAATCTACCCATGTTAAATTGCCTAAAAAGAAAACTCCTACTGCATCAAATGAACCTAACATTTCATTTAAAACTTTTGATGCATCTTATGTGCTTACTAACAAATCAGGCAAAATAGTTGCCAAATATGTTGGGGGCAAACACAAGGGCTCCAAGTCTTGTGTTTGGGTACCCAAGGTGCTTGTTTCTAACATAAAAGGACCCAAGACTGTTTGGGTACCTAAGAACAAGGCCTAAATTATTTTGCAGGTTTATGCATCCAGGGGCTTAAGTTGGATCATTGATAGCGGATGCACAAACCACATGACAGGGGAGAAAAGGATGTTCTCCTCCTATGAGAAAAACGAAGATCCCCAACGAGCTATTATATTCAGGGATGGAAATCAAGGTTTGGTCAAAGGACTTGGTAAAATTGTTATATCACCTGACCATTCTATTTCCAATGTTTTTCTTGTAGATTCTTTAGATTACAATTTGCTTTTTGTTTCTCAATTATGCAATATGGGCTACAATTGTCTTTTTACAGATGTAGGTGTTACTGTCTTTAGAAGAAATGATGATTCAATAGCATTTAAGGGAGTATTAGAGGGTCAGCTATACTTAGTTGATTTCAATAGAGCTGAACTTGACAGTTGCTTAATTGCTAAGACTAATATGGGTTGGCTCTAGCATCGCCGACTAGCCCATGTTGGGATGAAGAATCTCCACAAACTTCTAAAGGGAGAGCACATTTTGGGACTAACAAATGTTCATTTTGAGAAAGACAGGGTTTGTAGTGCATGTCAAGCAGGAAAGCAAGTTGGTGCCCATCATCCACACAAAAACATCATGACAACGAACAGGCCACTGGAGCTACTTCACATGGATCTATTCGGCCTGATACCTTACATAAGCATCGGCGGGTGTAAGTACTGTCTAGTAATTATAGATGATTATTCTCGCTTCACTTGGGTATTCTTTTTGCAGGATAAATCACAAACCCAAGAGACCTTAAAGGGATTCTTGAGACGAGCTCAAAATGAGTTCGGCTTAAGGATCAAAAAGATCAGAAGCGACAATGGGACGGAGTTCAAGAAATCACAAATTGAAGGCTTCCTTGAGGAGGAGGGCATCAAGCATGAGTTCTCTTCTCCCTACACATCTCAACAAAATGGTGTAGTGGAGAGGAAGAATAAAACTCTACTAGACATGGCAAGGACCATGCTTGATGAATACAAGACTCCGGACCGGTTTTGGGCTGAGGCGATTAACACCGCCTGCTACTCCATCAACTGGCTCTACCTTCACCGAATCCTCAAGAAGACATCTTATGAACTCCTCATCGGTAAAAAGCCCAATGTTCCATATTTTAGAGTCTTTGGTAGCAAATGTTTTATACTTGTTAAAAGAGGTAGAAAATCTAAATTTGCTCCTAAGGCTGTAGAAGGCTTTTTACTAGGATATGATTCAAACACAAGGGCATATAAAGTCTTTAACAAGTCCACTAGACTAGTTGAAGTTTCTTGTGACATTGTGTTTGATGAGACTAACTGTCGGGTACCATAATTAGGGTACCCCCAACGCTTCTAATCATGACTGGTAAACACCCTCAGACCAACTGACGGGCGCGGTTCAAGTCAAGGCTTCGTCTACCCAAGGGACGTGATCTCACCCGAACCCAGCCTCGGGCTGGAGTAGTAGTCCCATACGAGTTCACGCCTCGCCCGAGGGCCTCCTCAGGCAGCGGGCGCCCCCTCGGCTCTCCCGAAGCCCGGCTCGGGCAGGCTTCGTTGTGAAGCAGCCTTGGCCAGACCGCCTCACCAACCGACCGCTTCGCAGGCGCATTCAATGCAGGGGACGCCTGACGCCGTATCCTGACACACGCGCCTCAGTCGGCCAGGCCGAAGTGACCGCAGTCACTTAGCCCCTCTTCTTTACTGTCTGATGTGACAGGAAAATAGCGTCGCTCGCCCTGCTCCGACTGCCGTGTCAACCACCCAGGCAAAGACTGACAACAAGTCACGATCAACCACCGAGTTCGGCCTCAGGCACAATAGGAAGCTCCGCCTCGCCCGACCTCAGGCTCCAGCCTCGGGAGGAGGTCTCCGCCTCGCCCAACCCCTAGACTCAGCCTCGACCTCGGTCTCAGGAGGAATCGCGTCCTCGCCCGACCCCGGCCTCGGCCTCAAGAGAAGTCTCCGCCTCGCCCGACCTTGGGCTTGGACCGACCGCGCCAATAGGGGATAAATAATTACCCTATTCCTAGCCTGCTCAGGCTACAAGGAACAAGACCAGCATCCCATCTGGCTTACCCCAGCGACGGGTAATGATGGTGCCTCGCGTGCACCATGACGTCGGTGGCTCTCAGCCCCTTACGGCAGCAAGGAGACGTCAGCAGGATCCTTGCCGCACTGCCAGCTGTGCTCCTACAGAACTCAGGCGCTCCTCCGACGGCCACGCCATCACGTGTACAGGGCCCAAGCTCTCCCCCGACAGCCACGTTGGCATGTACGCAGGGCTTAGGCACTCCTCTGTCGGCACATAGCTACGCCCCCCGTTGTACGTCTAGACCCTCTCCTTGCGTCTATAAAAGAGAGGTTCGGGGCCATCCTGAGGGGGGTTCGCACGGGGGAAGGAGCGGGCGAACGGGCTCCCGCTCTCTGTCTCTCTCTCCCTCACGCGACGCGCTTGTAACCCCTACTACGAGCGGCACCCCTGGTGCAGGATAATACAAGGCTTGTCCCACCTCTTGTGTTCCATCCCGCGCCAACCCATCTGGGCAAGGGCACGCAGCAATTTCATTCGTCAGTCTAGGGACCCCCCCCCCCCCCCCCCGTCCGAAATGCCGACAGTTGGCGCGCCAGGTAGGGGCCCACTACGTGTTAACGAACACCTTCCCGTTGAGTTCCAAATGGGGAGTCTTCAGCAACCCCTTCCGCCCAGGACGGTGCTCCGCTTCGGGAGTCTCGAGTTCATGTCCCTTGACGGTAGCTATGACATGGTACTTCTGCCCCCGCAGCGCGACGTCAACAACGGTCTCCGACACGCCCGGCGGCGGCGAGCTCGGTGACAGCATCTCCCCATGGCAGAAGAGGAGCGCTCCGGTCGTCCTCGCCACCCTCCTCGCCGGAGGAGGCGAAGACGAGGCAACCATGGCCACGCAGGAGGCGGCACCTTGTCGGCTGTCGCACCAGAGCGAGTCGACGACACCAGCACTCCCTCGGGGGACATGTCGGGCATTGTCCTCGCACCTGAGACGACGGTGGGTGTCACTCCCACGCGACGTGTCAGCCCCAAGCGGACTGATGACGCCAGCACCCTCGCAAAGGACTCGCTGGGCGTTACCCTCGTACCTAAGATGACGGTGTGCTCCGCCCCCGACGCGACCTCACCACCGTCCATCGACCAAGAGGTACCATCCGTTTTCCATCCCGTACCTTTTCGATTCAGCTTCGATCCACCTAGCGACCCCGCTACGGTCAACGCCTTCGTAAAGGCATATCCAAACCTTCCGGGGTACCACATGTGGTCGACCTAGGACCGACTGATAGCCGACTCAACCTTTGGACCGGCGGGTTCCGAGGAAGAGGACGACCCCGACTCCGGTTGGGATTTCTCTGGCCTCAATGACCCCGGTGCCATGCAGGACTTCATGACCGCATGTGACCACTGCCTCTCTGGTTGTTCTGACGATGGCCATGACCTTGACGACGAAGGTTATGGCCCAAGTCATGAATGTTTCCACGTCGATCAGGGAGATCACAACAAAGGCAACCACCTCGGTATGCCGGAGGTTGACAATCCCCCTGGGCCCGCATCTCGCGTTGACATCCTGCGGGAGCTAGCTGTGGTCCCAGTCCCTACGGGGGGTCAGGACATACAGCTCGAGCAAATCCGTGAGATGCAGGCCCGGGTCGACGGGGAAGCAGGCCAGCTTATGCAGCTCCGACAGAACATCGAATAGGAGTGGGCAGGCCGAACACTCACCGGAGAAGCCTGTCATCGGGCCCAAGACATCCGGCACCGCATCAACGACAGTGCTAGGGCAGCGCTGCCCCCGGCCGTCAGCGGGTCTGGCCAGGACCTAGCTGCAGTGGCGATGCTACTTCGAGCCATGCTGGAACCATCCACCACCGAGGGACAGCGCATCCAGGGCGAACTCAAGGATCTCCTGGAAGGCGCCGCGGTTCGACGAGCCGAGAGCTCCGCCTCCCGGAGGCGAGCTGACCCCTCGGAGCATCACGTGGTGTCCTCCCGACGCATTCGGGAAGCCTCGGTCCATCCCGAGCGCATGTGGGACGAGGCGCCTGCCGCCCGGGATCGCCCCGGCAACGAGCACCACCATCTCGACCATCGAGCCCGCCTCGACGAGAAGGTGCGCCGAGGCTACCATCCTAGGCGTGGGGGACGCTGCAACAGCAATGAGGATCGCAGTCCTTCGCCCGAACCACCCGGTCCGCAGGTCTTCAGCCGGGCCATACGACGAGCGCCGTTCCCTGCCCGTTTCCAAGCCCCGACTACCATCACCAAGTACTCGGGGGAGACGAGGCCGGAGCTGTGGCTCGTGGACTACCGACTGGCATGCCAGTTGGGAGGGGCGGATGATGACAACCTCATCATCCATAATCTACCCCTTTTCCTCTTCGACGCCGCCCGAGCCTGGCTGAAGCATCTGCCTCCTGCGCAGATCTCCGACTGGGACGATCTGGTCAAGGCTTTCGTGGGAAACTTCCAAGGCACGTACGTGCGCCCTGGGAACTCGTGGGATCTCTAAAGTTGCCGCCAGCAGCCGGGGGAGTCCCTCCGAGAGTACATCCGGCGGTTTTCGAAGCAGCGCACAGAGCTGCCCAACGTTACCGACTCGGATGTCATCGGGGCTTTCCTCACCGGCACCACTTGCCGACACCTGGTGAGCAAACTGGGGCGCAAGACTCCCACCCGTGCGAGCGAATTGATGGACGTCGCCACCAAGTTCGCCTCGGGTCAAGAGGCAGTCGAAGCCATCTTCCGAAAGAACAAGCAGCCTCAGGGAGAGCCAAAGAAAGATGCCCCCGAGGTGTCCGCCCAAGATGCAAGCGAAGCGCGACGCCGCTGACGCCAATCTCGTCGCTGCGGCCGAACACAGGAACCCTCGGAAACCTCCTGAAGGGGATGGCGCGTTCGACAAGATGCTCAAGGAGCCGTGCCCCTATCACCAGGGGCCCGTCAAGCACACCCTCGAAGAATGTGTCATGCTCCGATGCTACTTCCATAAGACCGGGCCTCCGGCGGAAGATGGCAAGGGCCATGACAACAACAAGAAGGAGGGCGACAAGGAAGAGGAGTTCCCAGAGGTCCACAACTGCTTCATGATCTATAGCGGGCAGGCGGCGAAAGCCTCGGCTCGACACCGCAAGCAGGAGCGCCGGGAGGCCTGCTTGGTGAAGGTGGCAGCGCCAGTCTACCTAGACTGGTCCGACAAGCCTATCACCTTCGACCGAGGCGACCACCCCGACTTCGTGCCAAGCCCAGGAAGGTACCCGCTCGTCGTCGATCCGATCATCGGCAATGTTAGGCTCTCCAAAGTCCTCATGGACGGAGGTAGCAGCCTTAACATCATCTACGCCGAGACCCTGGAACCCTTGGGGGTCGACAGGTCCGAGGTCCGGGCTGGTGCGGCACCCTTCCACGGGATCGCGCTCGGGAAGCGAATCCTACCCCTCGGACGGATCGACTTACCCGTCTGCTTCGGGACTCCTTCTAACTTCCGAAAGGAAGCTCTCACCTTCAAGGTTGTCGGATTCCGAGGAACCTACCATGCGGTGTTGGGAAGACCATGCTACGCCAAGTTCATGGCCGTCCCCAACTACACCTACCTCAAGCTCAAGATGTCAGGCCCGAACGGGATCATCACCGTCGGATCCACGTACCGCCATGCGTACGAATGCGATGTGGAGTGCATGGAGTACGCTGAGGCCCTCGTCGAGTCCGAGGCCCTCGTCGCCGACCTAGAACACCTCTCCAAGGTGGCACCCGACGCGAAGCGGCACGTCGGCAACTTCGAACCAGTTGAGGCGGTCAAGTCCGTCTCTCTCGACCCCAGCAACGACGCCAGCAAGAAAGTCTGGATCGGCTCCAAGCTCGACCCCAAATAGGAAGCAGTGCTCGTCGACTTTCTCCGTGCGAACGCCGAAGTCTTTGCGTGGAGTCCCTCGGACATGCCCGGCATACCGAGGGATGTCGCCGAGCACTCACTGGACGTCAGAACTGGAGCCCGACCTGTGAAGCAAACCTTGCGCCGTTTTGACGAAGAAAAGCGCAGGGCCATAGGCGAGGAGATCCACAAGCTACTCGCGGCAGGGTTCATCAAAGAGGTATTCCATCCCGAATGGTTAGCTAACCCTGTTCTTGTATGGAATAAGGATGGGAAAAGGAGGATGTGTGTAGACTACACTGGTCTAAACAAAGCATGTCCGAAAGTTCCCTACCCTCTACCTCGCATCGATCAAATCATGGACTCCACTGCTGGGTGCGAAACCCTGTCATTCCTCGATGCCTACTTAGGCTATCACCAAATCAAGATGAAAGAGTCCGACCAGCTCGTGACTTCTTTTATCACGCCTTTTGGCATGTACTGTTACACTACAATGCCATTTGGTTTGAGGAATGCAGGTGCCACCTACCAGAGGTGCATGAACCACGTGTTCGAAGAACACATCGGCAGAACGGTCGAGGCTTACGTCGATGACATCGTTGTCAAGACGAAGAAAGCCTCCGACCTCCTCTCTGACCTTGAAACGACATTCAAGTGTCTGAGAGCGAAAGGCGTGAAACTCAATCCTGAGAAGTGTGTCTTCGGAGCCCCCGAGGCATGCTCCTGGGATTCATCGTCTCCGAGCGGGGCATCGAGGCCAATCCGGAGAAAATCGCGGCCATCACCAACATGGGACCGATTAAAGATTTGAAAGGAGTACAGAGGGTCATGGGATGCCTTGCGGCTCTAAGCCGCTTCATCTCACGCCTTGGCGACAAAGGCTTGCCTCTGTACCGCCTCTTAAGGAAGGCCGAGCGCTTCACTTGGACCCCCGAGGCTGAGGAAGCCCTCGGAAACCTTAAGGCGCTCCTTACAAATACACCCATCCTGGTGCCCCCGCTGCAGGAGAAGCCCTCTTGATCTACGTAGCCAGGACCACTCAGATGGTCAGCGCCGCGATCGTAGTCGAGAGACGAGAAGAAGGGCATGCACTGCCCGTCCAGAGGCCAGTCTACTTCATCAGCGAAGTGCTTTCCGAAACCAAAGTCCGCTACCCACAGATCCAGAAGCTGCTCTACACAGTGATTCCGGCACGGCGAAAGTTGCGACACTACTTCGAGTCTCATCCGGTGACTATGGTGTCATCCTTCCCCCTGGGGGAGATCATCCAGTGCTGTGAGGCCTCGGGTAGGATAGCAAAGTGGGCGATGGAGCTCATGGGCGAAACGCTATCATTCGCTCCTCGGAAGGCCATAAAATCCCAGGTCTTGGCAGACTTTCTGGCTGAGTGAACTGACACCCAGTTACCGACAACTCCAATCCAACCCGAGCTCTGGACCATGTACTTCGATGGGTCACTCATGAAAACAGGGGCAGGCACTGGCTTGCTCTTTGTTTCACCCCTTGGAAAGCATCTCCGCTACGTCATTCGCCTCCATTTTCCGGAATCAAACAACGTGGCCGAGTACGAGGCTCTGGTTAACAGGTTGCGCATCGCCATCGAGCTAGGGGTCCAGCGCCTCGACGCTCGTGGCTACTCGCAGCTTGTCATCGACCAAGTCATGAAGAACTCCCACTGTCCCAACCGGAGGATGGAAGCCTACTGCGACGAAGTCCGGCGCCTGGAAGACAAGTTCTACGGGCTGGAGCTCAACCACATCGCCCGACGGCACAACGAGAATGCGGACGAGCTGGCGAAGATAGCCTCAGGGCGGACAACGGTTCCCCCGGACGTCTTCTCCAGAGACCTCCATCAACCATCTGTCAAGATCGACGACACGCCCGAGCCCGAGGAAGCCTCGGCCCAGCCCGAGGTACCCTCGGCCGAGCCCGAGGTACCCTCAGCCATCGAGGAAGAGGCCTTGCCCATCGAGGAGGAACAGAATGGGGTCACACCAGATCTGAACTGGCAGACCCCGTACCTAGAATATCTCCTCTAAGGAGAGCTTCCCTTCGACAAGACCAAAGCTCGGCGGCTGGCTCGGCACGCCAAGTCATTTGTCTTGCTAGGTGATGAAAAAGAGCTCTATCACCGCAGCCCCTCGGGCATCCTCCAACGATGCATATCCATCGCCCAAGGACAGGAGCTGTTGCGAGAAATACACTCGAGGGCTTGCGGCCACCATGCAGCACCTCGAGCCCTCATGGGAAATGCCTTCCGACAAGGTTTCTACTGGCCAACCGCGGTGGCCGACGCCACTAGGATTGTACGCTCCTACCGGGGGTGTCAATTCTACACAAAGCAGACGCATCTGCCCGCTCAGGCCTTGCGAACGATACCCATCACCTGGTCATTTGCTGTGTGGGGTCTAGACCTTGTCGGTCCCTTGCAAAAGGCACCCGAGGGCTTCTCGCACCTGCTGGTCACCATCGACAAATTCTCCAAGTGGATCGAGGTCCGACCCTTGACCAGCATCAGGTCCGAGCAGGCGGTGGCGTTCTTCACCAACATCATCCATCGATTCGGGGTCCCAAACTCCATCATCACCGACAATGGCACGCAGTTCACCAGAAAAAAGTTCTTGGACTTCTGCGACGACCACCACATCCGTGTGGACTGGGCCGCCATAGCTCATCCCATGACGAATGGGCAGGTGGAGCGTGCCAACGGTATGATTTTGCAGGGACTCAAACCGAGGATCTACAACGACCTCAACAAGTTCGGCAAACGGTGGATGAAAGAGCTACCCTCGGTAGTCTGGAGTCTGAGGACGACGCCAAGCCGTGCCACGGGTTTCTCGCCATTTTTCTAGTCTATGAGGCCGAGGCCGTCCTCCCCACGGACTTAGAATATGGCTCCCTGAGGACCAGGGCGTACGACGACCGAAGCAACCAGACCAGCCGAGAGGACTCGCTGGACCAGCTCGAGGAGGCACGGGACATCGCCTTACTACATTCGGCACGGTACCAGCAGTCGCTGCGGCGCTACCATGCCCGAAATGTCTGGCCCCAAGGCTTCCAAGTAGGAGACTTGGTGCTTCGTCTGCGACAGGACGCCCGAGGGCGCCACAAGCTCACTCCTCCCTAGGAAGGGCCCTTCATCATCGCTAAGATTTTGAAGCCCGGAACATACAAGCTGGCCAACGACCAAGGCGAGGTCTACAGCAACGCTTGGAACATCCAACAGCTACGTCGCTTCTACCCTTAAGATGTTTTAAGTCGTTCATGTACCTCGTTTACATACACAAAGTCTAACCGTCAAGGAAGGGTCGGCCTTGCCTCAGCAAAGCCTGACCCTCCCTCGGGGGCTAGAAGGGGGAACCCCCTCTGCGTCAAAATTTTCCTCGAAAAAATTTTCTACCAAAACGACCTTTGTGCTTTCGACTTCCGTATCGATAGCGGGATCCTAAGAATGACGAGAGTACACGTAAGCGGCAAGGCCGACCGAGCCGAGGAACTCCTACGCCTCCAGGATACGGATACCTCACTCATCACCTTACGCGAGAAGTAACTCGCGCTCGGATAGGCGATCCTGCTGCCGAACAAGTCCAAACACTCGGGTAGAAAACGACTTTCGTGCCTTCTCGACTGTATCAATAACGGAATCCTACGACCAAATGAGAGTGCACGTAAGCGGCAAGGCCGACCGAGCCGAGGAACTCCTACGCCTCCGGGATACGGATACATCACTCATCACCTTCCGTGAAAAGTAACTCTGGCTTGGATAAACGATTCTGCTTCTGACAGACAAGTCGTGATGCTCGGAACAAGAGGAAAGGAGACATAGCTTTTTAACACGATGATATAGTGTTTAGGCCTCGACGGCCGCGAAAAAGCATGCGCATGCTACAGACAAACTGTTCGTGTAGGTTCAGGCATCAGCAGGGGAGCAGCAGCACCCTCGGCGTTGTTTCCACCCTCGGCGGAACCTGGCCCGGCCTCGGACAGTGACCCGGGCGAAAGGACCTCCACCTAAGGGAGGGCGCCAGCAGATGTCTTGGCCAAGCTCCAGCTGCTACTGCCGCATCTTCCTCGGCCTGGGAAGCCGCCAGCTCTCGGGCCGACGAAGCCTCTTTCCGAGCCGACTCCGCCTCTATCCACGCTAACACCGCTGCCTCTGGCTCCGGCTCATCGTAGAGCAGCCGAGGGTTCTAAAAACTAAGCAAGAGAGGCCTAGGGCGGCAAGGCCAACCGAGCCGAGGGACTCCTACGCCTCCGGGATACGGATACCTCACTCATCACCTTCCGCGAAAGGCAACTCACGCTCGGATAAGTGGTTCGGCTAGCCAACAGGCAAGTCCCAGTGCTCGGAATGAGGAAGAAACACAACTTTATACTTGAAATACCCAAATGTTCAGGCCTCGATAGCCACAAAGAACAGCACATATACTTGGGGTAACTATGCTACATAGACTTAGACGTTGGCAGAACCCTCGGCGGTTCTCCCGACCTACGACAAATGTCTAAGTACTCGAAGCGGTTACATTTTGCTCCGGCAAAAACCCGGTATATCTCCTTACGAACGGGACTCTGGTTCCGCTCCCGCGTGTATGAACAACCTCCACACCAGGGGGCCCGCGGGATGACGAACTCCAAGCGGTTCGCCGGCAGATCCCCACTCGAATCCTCGAGGACCGGCCAGTGCCGGTCCCCACAAGGACCAAGCGGCAGGAGGCAGCATCGGGAGCGGCGCTAGAGCCAGCTGGGCCAGCGAGCCGGACACGCTGCAGATGATGACGTCTACGGCCGACCGAACCCACGTTGTCGAGGTCCTCCCCCTCAGCGAAGGCGGTGACAGCAGTCACCGACGTATGGCGCTACCGTTGCCCAGGTGGAGGACGGACGGCTGCGCCCTGGCCGGGCAGCAACGATTTGCCTTCCCCCCGCGTGGCTGGAGGACGTCACCTCCGCAGTGCTAGAGGATACCCTTCTCCCCCAAACATTGGAGGAAGAAGCGAGTCGCCGGCCCACACGGGAGGCGAAACCCGGCTCAGCTCGCTCTCCACCTCAGCCTGCACGACGAAAATCCTTGAAGCCGAGCGATGGCTGAAAGGTGCCGATCTCCACGAGGCCGCGCTCCTCCAACGACAGCAAGAGTAAGGCAACGCTGGAGCACCCCATCCGGGGGCTCGAGAGGTGGAAGGGCGCAATGCATGAGGGGAGAACGAAGGCATGGCCACGGCCCGGGGGATCGATCCCCCTTTTATAGGCAGACCTCTTCACTTGCACCCCTTAGTGTCACGGGCGAAGTCTCCACTAACATACTCCAGGGTTCTCCCCCTACGACATGGGGGCTGGGACCCACACGTCATACGAGCTGATCCGAAGCGTGAAGAAGGCGAACCGCCACACGCGAGGCATGTAACCGTCCCGCGGTTACAAGCGCTCTCCCATCTTTGCAGAAACCGATGGTCGAAAGGGTGGACCGCCACGCGACCGGCTTCCAACTGCACCATAACTGTGCGCCCTTTCGGCTTTGACCACCTCCAGTGGACCAGCGCAAAGGAAGCGGGCCCATATGTCATGTAACCGGCGCGCCAGCTACGACGTGCAAAGAGCCGCACCACCACTCCCGCAGAATACCGCGCCTCCTCGACTGCAGAACCAGTACCGCGACTCGAGGCAGCGCTGCGCATGACCCAATAGTGCCAATTAAAGGCAACGGCCACGGGTCAGTCAGCCGTGGGGGAAGGCGCGACGGTTGGCATGGCCAAAAGTGGGCTGGCAGTAACTGCAGCGGTAGACGAGCGGAAGCAGCGGTCAAATCGCCTGTAGGCTCGCGTCCCCTCCTGAAGCGACGGGAGAGCCCTCTCCCACGGTGTGAAGACGATGCACCCATGCCCCGTTCCTCGAACGGCTCGCACGCGCAATGGGCGCCATGCGAATCGCCCGTCCCGTCGCATTAACTCCCCAGCGGAGCAGGCGCCACCTCTGGCAGGCGAGGTGGGCGTCGCTTCGTCTTTGCCATAATGACTATGTCAAAAAAGGTGCGCCACCTTATTTAAATTCATATCCTTCCCCTCCTCCTCCTCTCTCTCTCTTGCTACAGGGACCGGGAAAGGGGATGTTGTGGAAAGGATCCTTCTTAGCGAAGGAAGCGGGCCCCGAGCCCTCCTACAGATCAGGGGTTCGAAGGCTGGCCCCTCGGAAGGGTTTCGACAGCCGCCCCAGAGCGCTCGGGCTCCGTGCTCATTACTGATCAGGGGTTCGTAGGCTGGCCCCTCGGAAGGGTTCGACAGTCGCCCCAGAGCACGCAGAGTGAGGGATGACTCTGCGTACGTCCGATACATGGCCGAGGCTCGGGCTACGCTCCTGAGGTACCCTAGGACATTTCCGAGACCAGCGGGAACAATTTGTAACGGAATCCCACCAGAGGGAGGCATCGAGCCCTCGGACCCTGTCGAAGGGGTCTGGGTCTGGCGAATCACCCGCAGGTACTTTTGGAGCGCGCCTCCGGGCCACCAGCCGACCCCTAACGAACAGGGCACGGGCGTCCACTCGGATCACCCATTAGCAGCTCACTGGAAACATCATGTTCGGCGCCCTTCGAGGGCAACATGGCGCTTCCCCCCCCCTCCTCCTTGCGGAAAGGCGACGCAGGGGCGTATGATAAAAGTCGGGAAAGTCCTTGATCGTCCTCTCGCTCCGTGCAAAGGCTCGGGGGCTGCTCTCGCACCCGGCTACGGCCAAAACTATTGACAGCGACAACAAACCAGCTTGATAACTTGGAACCTGACCACGCACCTGGGCTACGGCCAGACCGCATGAGGGAACGATCAGACCAGCCGAGGCACCACGAAAAGCATTCAGACCTCAGAGGAGTCAAACCACTCCTCCGAGGCCTCGGGGGCTACACCCGATAGGTGCGCTCGCGCGCACCCACCAGAACAAAGCAAAAACCGAGAAAGGTCGGTCCCCTCACCGAAAATGCGGCAAAAGCCTCCAAGCGAGTACCAACACTCCCTTCGAGGCTCGGGGGCTACTATTGGGTACCATAATTAGGGGTACCCCCAACGCTCCTAATCATGACTGGTAAACACCCTCAGACCAACTAACAGGCGCGGTTCAAGTCAAGGCTTCGTCTACCCAAGGGACGTGATCTCACCCGAACCCAGCCTCGGGCTAGAGCAGTAGTCCCAAACGAGTTCACGCCTCGCCCGAGGGCCTCCTCAGGCAGCGAGCGCCCCCTCGGCTCTCCTGAAGCCCGGCTCGGGCAGGCTTCGTTGTGAAGCAACCTTGGCCAGACCGCCTCACCAACCGACCGCTTCACAGGCGCATTCAATGCAGGGTACGCCTGACGCCGTATCCTGACACACGCGCCTCAGTCGGTCAGGCCAAAGTGACCACAGTCACTTCACCCCTCTTCTTTACTGTCTGATGTGACAGGAAAACAGCGCTGCTCGCCCTGCTCCGACTGCTGTGTCAACCACCCAGGCAAAGACTGACAACAAGTCACGATCAACCACTGAGTTCGGCCTCAGGCGCAACAGGAAGCTTCGCCTCACCCGACCTCAGGCTCCGGCCTTGGGAGGAGGTCTCCGCCTCGCCCGACCCCTGGACTCGGCCTTGACCTCGGTCTCGGGAGGAACCATGTCCTCGCCCGACCCCGGCCTCGGCCTCAAGATAAGTCTCCGCCTCGCCCGACCTTGGGCTCGGACCGACCGCGCCAACAGGGGATACATCATTACCCTATTCCTAGCCTGCTCAGGCTACAAGGAACAAGACCGGCGTCCCATCTGGCTTACCCCAGCGACGGGTAATGATGGTGCCCCGCGTGCACCATGATGCCGGTGGCTCTCAGCCCCTTACGGCAGCAAGGAGATGTCAGCAGGATCCTTGCCGCACTGCCAGCTGTGCTCCTACAGGACTCAGGCGCTCCTCCGACGGCCACGCCATCACGTGTACAGGGCCCAAGCTCTCCCCCGACAGCCATGTTGGCATGTACACAGGGCTTAGGCACTCCTCTGCCGGACACGTTAGCGCATAGCTATGCCCCCCGTTGTACGTCTGGACCCTCTCCTTGCGTCTATAAAAGGGAGGTCCAGGGCCATCCTGAGGGGGGGTCGCGCGGGGGAAGGAGCGGGCGAAGAGCTCCCGCTCTCTGTCACTCTATCCCTCACGCGACGCGCTTGTAACCCCTACTATGAGCGGCACCCCTGGTGCAGGATAATACAAGGCTTGTCCCACCTCTTGTGTTCCATCCTGCGCTAACCCATCTAGGCAGGGGCACGCAGCGATTTCACTCGTCGGTCCAGGGACCCCCTGGGTCCGAAACGCCGACACTAACGGATCCCAGGTGGAGCAAGTTGATATTGATGAATTAGATGATGAAGAGGCTCCATGCGTCGCGCTAAGGAACATGTCCATTAGGGATGTGTGTCCTAAGGAATCCGAAGAGCCAATTCAAGCACAAGATCAACCGTCATCTTCCAATCAAGCATCTCCACCAACTCAAGATGAAGAATAGGCTCAAGGTGAAGAAGAAGAAGATCAAGAAGATGAGCCACCTCAAGAGGAGGACAAGGATCAAGGGGGAGATGAAATTGATCAAGATAAGGAAGATGATCAAGAAGTACAGGGTCAAAGACCGCCACACCCAAGAGTCCATCAGGCGATTCAAAGAGATCACCCCATGAACTCCATTCTTGGTGATATCCATAAGGGGGTAACTCCTCGATCTCGAGTCGCTCATTTTTGTGAACATTACTCTTTTGTGTCCTCCATTGAGCCATACAGGGTGGAGGATGCACTAAGAGATTCGGATTGGGTGTTGGCAATGCAAGAGGAGCTCAACAACTTTACGAGGAATGAGGTATGGCATTTGGTTCCACGTCCTAATCAAAATGTTGTAGGTACCAAATGGGTATTCCGCAACAAGCAAGATGAGCATGGTGTGGTGATAAGAAACAAAGCCCGATTGGGGGCCAAGGGCTATTCACAAGTCGAAGGTTTGGATTTCGATGAAACTTATGCACACGTAGCTAGGCTTGAGTCAATTCGTATATTACTTGCCTATGCTACTTACCATGGCTTCAAGCTTTATCAAATGGACATGAAGAGTGCCTTCCTCAATGGACCTATCAAGGAAGAGGTCTATGTTGAGCAACCTCCCAGCTTTGAAGATAGTGAGTACCCTAACCATGTTTACAAACTCTCAAAGGCGCTTTATGGGCTCAAGCAAGCCCCAAGAGCATGGTATGAATGCCTGCGAGATTTTCTTATCACTAATGGCTTCAAAGTCGGTAAAACCAATCCTACATTCTTTACTAAAACTGTTGCAAATGATTTGTTTGTATGCCAAATTTATGTTGATGATATCATATTTGGGTCTACTAACAAATCTACTTGTGAAGAGTTTAGTAGGATTATTGTTCAAAAAATCGAGATGCCAATGATGGGGGAGTTGAGATTTTTCTTAGGACTCCAAATCAAGCAACTCCAAGAGGGCACCTTCATCAGCCAAACCAAGTACATTCAAGACATTCTTAAGAAGTTTGGAATGAAGGATGCCAAGCCCATCAAGACACCCATGGGAACAAATGGGCATCTTGACCTCGACACGGGAGGTAAATCCGTAGATCAAAAGGTATACCGGTCGATGATAGGTTCTTTACTCTATTTATGTGCATCTCGACCGGATATTATGCTTTCCATATGCATGTGTGCAAGGTTCCAAGCCGATCCTAAGGAAGTCCACCTTAGGGCCGTGAAGAGAATCATGAGGTATTTAGTTTACACTCCTAAGTTTGGGCTTTGGTACCCTAGGGGATCCATCTTTGATTTAATAGGTTATTCTGATGCCGACAGGGCAGGGTGTAAAATTGATAGGAAGAGCACATCAGGGACTTGTCAGTTTATGGGGAGATCCCTAGTGTCTTGGGCTTCAAAGAAACAAAATTCAATAGCCCTATCAACCGCCGAAGCCGAGTATATTGCCGCAGGTCATTGTTGTGCGCAATTACTTTGGATGAGACAAACCCTCAGGGACTATGGCTATAAATTGAGCAAAGTCCCTCTCCTATGTGACAATGAGAGTGCTATCCGCATGGCGGAGAATCCCGTTGAACATAGCCGCACTAAGCACATAAACATTCGGTATCATTTTTTGAGGGATCACCAACAAAGGGGGGATATCGAGATAGCCTATATAAACACCAAAGATCAATTAGCCGATATCTTCACCAAGCCATTAGATGAGAAAACTTTTAGCAAACTTAGGAATGAGCTAAATATCCTTGATTCTAGGAATTTTGATTGAAACATTGCACACATTGCTCATTTATATACCCTTGATCTTACCTCTTTCATGACTACGACTAATATGTTTCCAAGTGTATTGTTATGCTAAGTCGTAGATTGAAAGAGAAATGGAGTACTCGACGAAGACAAGGCTTCCACTCTGTTGGGGGCTTGTTCTCAAATGCTAAGAGTTAAGAACAAGGCAACACAGAAAATGTTAAGTGTTAAAAATCCTTCGTCCTTCACCACATTATATCCTTTCGGGATATAAAGAATTTCGGACGAAGGTTACGAAGGACGTACCTTCGTAAGCATAATAACAAGGGACGAAGTATTCATATAAATCATGAGGTATAAAATAAACATTTAAATGTCAACATAGAATCATTACGAATATAAATGATTTCAAATTTCAAATGTACCTTCGGTCCTGAGGAAGGTGAAAATACAAGTGCGATGCGAAGGAAAAAATGACAGGTTCGCGTGAACAGTACAGAGGTACTGTTCATCTATTTATAGGCACAGGTCACAGCCTGTGACAAATTACAATTATGCCCCTTACAAAAGTTTACAACATTGACTCAGACCTCTATGGATAAAAAGGTCATTCTATCTTTATGTCGGTTTGTAACGCCGAAGCTCCATGAAAAGGAACCTTCGGCCATCTCCTGGAGACGACTTCAGCCGAAGCTGCTTCTTCGTGTAAAACCTTCGGCGCACCGAAGCACGGCCCCAACAGTAGCCCCTTTCGCGGTGCTAGATCGTTTTTCGTAACGAGCTTGACCCGTGAAAAAAGCCTCTTCAGCTTCGGGAAGCCGAAGGTCCAAAAAATACCTTCCCTGAGCTCGTTGCGGAGAAACGATCCGGCTTCCGAGCGCGTGCCAGGCCCACCTTGCAGAGTTACTGTTTGATCTTTGCGGTCCACTGCACAGCGAGTACAAGTGACTGCCCGCTTGGTGTAAAAATCCTGCCGCTTCACCTCCTTACCTGCAGCACTATATAAACAGACGGGTAGGTGTGAAGTTACCACAGCATTCATTGCTATTTGCACTGTTTTGCTGCCAAAATTTTTAACTATAGCCGAAGCTTGACTCTCAGAATTGAACGAAGGTCCATCTCGACGTCTGCTTCGTCAGAAAGAAGAGCTTCGGGAGAAAAGAAAAAAGAAAAGTATCTAACTTCCCCGAACTCAGAATCAAATGGCTAGAGTGCGATCTACTGCCAGAGTTGCACGTGAAGGAGACGAAGCCGAAGGTCCGAATACTGTGCCCATCTCCGAAGCGATGCAGCGTTCCGGACTGGTGACTGCAGAAGACATGCCCGCTGCTGAAGCAAACCCGACAGCTGCCGAAGGAGAAGAAGAGAATATTGAAGGGACTGATCCCGAAGATGACTATCGCATTGCTATGCCCAGCAAGCCCAGTCACCTGGATTTTGGGAAATCAACTGTTTCAAAGGCTGATCTTTCGAAGATGGTGAAAGCAGGTTATTTCAATGAAAATCAGAAGAAGCTACTTCGCTTCGGGGGAGAAGAAACCACCCCGAAGCCAGAGAAGGACGAGATTGTCATCTTCAAGAGCTTTTTAAAGGCTGGGCTGAGATTCCCTCTTCACGAGATTATTGCAGAGATACTGAAGAGGTTTGGTATCTACCTTCACCAGTTAACTCCTAACGCTATCGTTAGGCTTAGCGTTTATATTTGGGCCCTCCGAAGCCAAGCAGTGGAGCCATTTGCCGACAGTTTCTGTCGAGTTCACGAGTTACATTATCAAACAAAGGCCAGAAAAGATGGGCTATATGATAACTTCGGCTGCTACAATTTTGCCTACCGGAAAACCGCAAAGTTTCCTGTAATTAGCTACCGAAGCAAATGGCCAGCAGGCTGGAAATCAGAATGGTTCTATGTCAAGGTTGATGACGACAAAGAGAAGCTTGTGCAAAGTCCAATCGAGCTGATCTTTGGAGAAACCCGACCCCGCTGCAACATGACACCAGAGGGTCAAACACAACAGGCAATGGATGAATTCGGAATTATTGCAGAGCATATCGGTACCAGAGATCTGGTTCAAGAATTCTTGGCATTCAGAGTCTTCCCTACTCTAAAAGAATGGGAAATGCCAAAGTTAAAGGGGGAGAAGAAGGAGGGGGAACTTGTCCGGCTTCCATATCACTTCAAATTCAAGCAATACTTTAAGAAGCCCTGCCAAGAGTGGTTGGACACAGTCGAGGTGATGTGTAATGAAATTCTGGGGAATTATTCCAAAAAAGAAGATCAACTAATGACAGCGGCCTTCGGCGCCCGTCCGAAGCGAAGGCTGAACCGAGTGCTTGATGCCCTGGGCTTCGAGTACACTGACTATGAACGGCTGAACAAGGGTGCTGAGGGCCAAAAAAGAAAAAGAGTGGCCGAAGCTCTGGACAAGGGTGAAGAAAGGCCAGCAAAAGAGAAGAAAATTCCCAAGAAAAGAAAAATATCAACTCCGAAGCGAAAATTATCCGAAGAAGAGGGGACCCCCACACCACCTTCTACCAGCGACGTGGAGGAAATTTTAAAGGTAATGACTGAACCCGTGCCCACGAAGCTAAGTCCACTAGGGCCTGAACTGACGAAGCTTTTTCGAAAGGTGGAAGAGCCGAAACAAACGAAGATAACCAAACCAAAGCGGCAAAGAATTATTGCAGTGACCGAAGTTATCGATAAGACGCCGCCGAGGGCGTCAATTCAGAAAACGGCAGCTGCTGAAGACACAACAAACGTCGAAGTCGCACCTTCGGAGGTCGCGGCTACCGAAGCCGCTACAGCCGAAGATGTGAACTTAGAAACTACTATTGAGGACATTGACAAAATTTTGGAAGACATGGCTGCAGAAGAAGCTGCCATTGCTGCTGAAAAAACCATGGCCACAGTGCCTGGGAAGGGGAAAGAAATGGCCGAAGATACTTCGGACGACGAAGCTTACACATTTCAAAATTTAATTGGGCAAAAACTGTCGAAGGCCGAAATGGAAGAACTTAAGGACTATGCCAAATCTTGCGGCTACAAGCCAGGAGCCCTTCTATTTGGAGGCATTGATGACGAAAAATTGGGCTGCATTCGAGACCAAACTGGAGCTAAGGTCATCGGTACTCTATCAAAGAGTATCGGTTTTCCGAAGCTAGAGACAGATATCAGCCGCTACCGACGACAACATATCGTCGGCAGCTTATTTTATTCCAACTTCAAGGTAAACAACTTTTCTCTGACTTCTATTGTTTTTAATAATGGAAATATGCCTAACAAAGGTTGTTTATTTGCAGAGCATGCTTCTGAGCAAAGCTCTGAGGATGCAGCAAGACTTGGAGGACAAAAAACACGAAGCTATAATCGAAAATTTAGAGAGCAAGATAAAAGAACAATCAGCTATCATTGAAAAGAAAGACTTCGAGCTCCAATCAACCGAAGGCTTGCTGGCAGAGACTGAAGCTAAAGTATCAGAGTTGAATTCAAAGCTTATCGGCCAATCAAAACAATTTGAACAAGAGAAGCTAGAGCTTAATTCGAAGCTTGAAGCCGAAGTCCAGGCCAACTCAGACTTGAAGAAATCATTAACAAGCCTTCAAGACAAATGCTTGAAATTTAGCAATAATTGTATTGAACGATTAAAAAAGATATTTTACTCTGTTGGAGCCAGCAGCGGGAAATTTAAGCCTTCAGCGGAAAATTTACCACAAGCCTTCGATCATATTGAAGCTGAAATCGAAGAACTTGACGAAGTTATAGCCGGGCACGGTGACTTCTGTGCCTGGGTAGCTTCTCGGGGTACCGCTGCTGCGTTCCTGAAGGCCGGCTGCGAGCATGGGAAAATCGTCAACAGGCCCAACTTCACCCTGTCTCCATCAATCCTGGACGATATACCTGACCTCGCCCGAAGCATCTCAAATAGATTTATAAAAATGATATGGACAAAAGGCGGGCGGGAGAAGGCTGGAGACGAAGCTCGAAGTCATCTTGAACCAGTAAGAAATGATACTTCGTACTTACCTTCTCCTTTGCACTTGATTTTTACTCACGATACCTTGATTTATGTAGGATGACGAAGGTGAAGATGATGCTTAAGATATGTCGCCGAAGCTGTCGCCGAAGCTGAAGCTTAATGAAGATCAGTAGAAGTATACTATAGGAAAAAACTCAGGATACTTTTGTAACAACTTTTGTAAATACAATTAATCTGTTCTCAAGGAACTTTGTACATACCTTGTAATATATTCTTAGCCTTCTACTGAGGCGCTTTGATGTGGACGAAATCAGTATTTTGAGCCGAGGGCGAAAAAACACCTTCCCTTCTTTTCGTACACAACGAAGTATAAGAGACCAATTCTTCTTTTTGCCGAAGCTTTTCTTTTACATAACGAATCATAAAAAACCACTTCTCCTTTTTGCCGAAGCTTTTCTTTTACATAACGAATCATAAAAAACCACTTCTCCTTTTTGCCGAAGCTTTTCTTAGACATAACGAACCATAAAAAACCACTTTGGTATATAAATGCTATGAATGAATGCTTATGCATGCAAATGCCATGATGTAATGTAATGTGCGAATGAATGTCCAAAACATATGTCCGAAGCCACACTCTCAGCCATTATTTCTTTAGAACCAACCACACATTAGCTCTGCATTCCCTTAGGAACGACTTTGGAGCTTCTTCGCCTTTTACTTAGGCGGTATAAGCTCTGCATTCCCTTAGGAACGTCTTTGGAGCTTCTTCGCCTTTTACTTAGGCGGTATCAGCGTTGACTTTTCGCTGTAAGCTCTGCATCCCCTTAGGGACGTCTTTGGAGCTTCTTCGCCTTTTACTTTCGGCGGAATCAGAGCTCTGCATCCCCTTAGGGACGTCTTTGGAGCTTCTTCTCTTTTTTTTCAGTTTCGGCACTCGATGGTGCGTTCTCAGCTTTTACATTTACATTCTTTGGGGGATTTTGCTCTTATAAAACTAAAAAGGAAATTACAGATGATGGCCCCATTAAAAACCTTTCTCCCCCTTTAGAAAGGAAAAGGGTGCCATGAAAAAGAAAAGAAAAAACATAAAAAGTTACATCAAGTTATACATAAAATCGCCGAAGCTCATCCGCATTCCAAGATCTTGGAATTTCGTTGCCATCCATGTCCTTCAATCTGTACGAACCAGGCCTTGACGAGGATGCTACTAAGAAAGGCCCTTCCCATTTCAATTGTAACTTGCCCACTGTATCTGGGTTGGCCACTCTCCGAAGCACCAAGTGTCCCGGCTCAATATTTTTTAGCCGGACCTTTCTATCTCGCCATTTGACTGTTTCAGCCTCGTACTTATTGATATTCTCCACGGCTTGAAGCCTGATCCCTTCTAAGGCATCTTTTTCCACAAGACAAGCATCTTCGGTACCTGATTCTGCCGAAGCTACCACTCTTATTGATCCAGCTTTAGCTTCTTCCGGAGTTATTGCTTCGTCACCGAATAATAACTTGAATGGGGTAAAGCCTGTAGACCTTGATGTTGTTGTATTGTGGCTCCACACCACTTTGGTCAACTGATCTGGCCACTTTCCCCTTGGTTGATTGAAGATTAACTTCATTATTCCTGTCATTATGATGCCGTTGGCCCTTTCAACAAGCCCATTCGACTCCGGATGCCTGACTGATGCAAAATGGATCTTCGTTCCAATTTGATCACAGAAATTTCTGAAAGCTTCGGAGTCGAACTGCGTTCCGTTATCTACAGTGATGGCCTTCGGTACCCCAAAGCGACAGATAATATTCTGCCAGAAAAACTTTTGGACAGTGGCCGAAGTTATTGTGGCTAATGGCTTCGCCTCAATCCACTTGGAAAAATACTCCACAGCTACTATAACATATTTTAGATTCCCTTGGGCCGGTGGTAATGGACCCAACAAGTCAAGGCCCCACCTTTGCAATGGCCAGATGGGTTGTATCAGCTGTGTCAAAGACGAAGGTTGCTTTTGATCTCTTGCACATTTTTGACAACCTTCGCACTTTTGAACTAACTCCGCTGCATCCGAAGCTGCCTTCGGCCAATAAAATCCTTGGCGGAACACTTTTCCAAGTAACGGCCTGGATCCGATGTGGGATCCACACAGGCCTGCATGTATCTCTTTCATCAACTCTATACCTTCGGCTCTAGATAAGCACTTGAGCAGCGGAGCGCAAACTCCATGTTTGTATAATTCCCCTTCTATCATGATATACGGACGAGCTCTTGCCTCTATTCTTTTATTGTAGGCTTCGTCATCTGAAAAGAACTTACCCTGAAGGTAAGAGATTATTTCAGTTCTCCAATCTTCGCTGTAAACAGGAGAAATGTTGAGGACTGCTCTTTCAAGGAGCTCTACTGAAGGTGCCTTTATTGTTTCGAAGAACACATCCGAAGGTAACGGCAGCCCCTGTGCTGCAGACTTGGCTAGTAAATCAGCATGCTCATTTTGCCCTCGAGGGATATTCTTGACAGAAAATCCTTCGAAGGAAGCTTCGATCCTTTGGACCGTGTCTAGGTATTTTTCAAGCTTCGGGTCTTTAGCCTTGCAACTTTTGTCAATATGACCCGAAACAACCTGGGAATCAGTTTTAAGAATCGCCCTTCTGATTCCCATTGCCTTTAGTTTCCGAAGACCCAGGAGCAGGGCTTCGTACTCAGTTATATTATTTGTGCAGCTGAAGTCAAGTCTTGCTGCATAGCAAGTTTTAACCTTGGATGGTGAGACCAACACAGCAGCTGCACCTGCTCCGAAGGTTCCCCAAGAGCCATCACAAAACACTGTCCATACTTCGGCATCTTTATTTGCTTCTTCGTCTTGAGCCCCTGGCGTCCAGTCGGCAATGAAATCTGCCAATGCTTGAGACTGGATTGAGGATCTATGCACATAAGCAATGTAAAATTCATTGAGCTCCGCAGCCCATTTTCCAATACGCCCAGTAGCTTCTCTATTTCTCATGATATCCTTCAACGGCTGTGAAGAAGGAACAATAATGTTGTATGCCTGAAAATAATGCCGAAGCTTCCTGGATGCCATTAAAACGGCATACAATACCTTCTCCAGCTCTGTATAATTTTTCTTTGAGACACTAAGGACCTCAGATACAAAATATACTGGGACCTGCTTCTTGACTTGTCCATCAAACTTCTCCTGGACAAGTGCCGCACTTACTGCTGAGTGAGAAGCTGCCACATATAACAACAGAGGAGCCCCTGGCGTTGGTGGAGTTAATGTTGTTAGATCTATTAAGTATTGCTTCAGCTCTTCGAAGGCTTTTTGTTGACTTGGGCCCCATTGAAAGACTTCAGCTGACTTCAGCACCTCGAAGAATGGTAAGTTTCTTTCTGCTGATCTGGATATAAATCTGTTGAGAGATGCAAGCCTTCCTGTCAATCTTTGAGCCCCCTTTCTTGTGATTGGTGGCTCCATTCGAAGTATAGCTTCGATTTTATTTGGATTAGCTTCGATTCCCTTTGTTGAAACCAAGCATCCAAGAAATTTACCCTTCTTCACTCCGAAGACACATTTTTCTGGATTCAGCTTTAGACCAGCTTGTCTGAAGCTGGCGAAGGTCTCCTGCAGATCAGCAATATGATTTTCCTGCTTCGTGCTTTTTACAATAATGTCATCGACATAAGTCAACACATTTCTGCCTATCTGAGACTGGAGAACCTTCGCTGTCATTCGGCTGAAACTCCCTCCGGCATTTTTGAGCCCCTCAGGCATCCGAAGATAGCAATATGTACCACTTGGGGTTATGAAGCTAGTTTTTGGCTCATCTTCCTTCTTCATCCAAATTTGATGATAGCCTGAGTAGCAGTCCAGGAGACTCATGAGCTCTGAAGAAGCTGCTGCATCGACTAAAGAGTCTATCCTTGGCAGCGGGAATTCATCCTTCGGACAAGCCTTGTTGAGATCTGTGAAATCAATTGTAACACCCGGATTTTAGGGGTCCAAAACCCGGGTGCTAACATAAACACCAGGTATGCTGGGACCAAGTCTCACACATATGATGTATAGTGGCACAGGATCGAATGTCACAACTTTATATATAATAGGAATTCTATACAAAATAAACAATTACATTATAAGGAGACAACGGTCCAGCAACCCAAAGTTGACTGGGAGACGACGGCCTAGACCACTCACGAACTCATCACAGCATCCTCCATGAGCATCATCCTGCAGTACCTGTTCTTGACCTGTGGTGTGTGTGAGACAGCAAGAGTGAGCTCACATACGTTCATCGCTCAACAAGTTGTGGGGAATAATGTGCATGAACTCGCCAAAGGTGGGAGCTCACGTGAAGTGTAAGGCTTACCAAAGAAGATGGTTAGAGCTGAGCATTGCTTTTAAAGTTGGTCAAAATTTTATTAGCAGTTACTAAGTATAAGTAAATACCAAACCCAATTAAATAGTAGAACAAAAGTAACAACTTCACCTGCAATGCAATGCATATGACAAATTGAGTTTAAGTTCCATAATTTAATCATGTGAGGGTCCGAGCTGCTCTTGACCGTGAGCACGGCTAGTATACCAGTTTTACACTCTGCAGAGGTTGCGCATCTTTACCCACAAGTCGTGTATCCCATGTCGCCAGGGTTTGCAAGGCCCTTAGACACTTCCGAGGTGAATGGCTAGGGATTCACTACGAGGCCTTTACAAAGTTCCACTAGCTTCCGAAAACCCGCTACAGTTTATAGGAAGATCCAGTGCAGGAATCCCTTGCAGGACCGCCATCGCAGCAAAATCCTCCCGAGGGCCTCCCCGCACTGACCTCTCCCCTACTGCCCTTGCCCCTTTCGGGTAAGGTAGTCTTCCACTAGCTTTCCTAATTAATCAGCCAAGGGCGTCCCATTCCACCCTTGTGGTAGCACTGTTTTCCCGGGTGGTTCTCCATGTTCCAATTAACATAATGATCTTATCATGAACAATAAATAACAACTGATAACAAAAGTGTAATCATGAATAGTGTATCTCCATACCCAAAACCACCTATAGCACTAGCAAGTACTACCCAGAAAGTTCAGTGGTAAACAAGGTATAAAGATAGACAAACTAGGGTAACCTATTGGGTCCCATCAAAATTAACCTATGCAGATCATTATGATTAATTAGAACATGGCTGGGTAAAAAGAAGTGATCAAGGGCACAACTTGCCTGGGCCTTGAGATTCCAGGTACCAGGATGATCTTCAGGTGATACGTATCCTCACTGCTAGTCGTAGCAATTCAAACAAACATGGTATAGGCAAAAATTAACATTACACCAAACATAAGAATAAAAGACACATTAATAATATACATATTAAAATAAGATCATAGGAACAGGAATCATTAATTTTGGAGTTATAGATTTTTAGTTATGAGTTTCGGGAGTTATTTAGCGCCTAGCACAGACTAATTCAAAGGAACAATTTTAATTCAAGTTTTATGGCTAAACAGTGTTACTAGTTGATAGATAATACTAAAACAAAATTGTTGCAATTGGAATGACTCAATTTGGAGTTAAAATAAATTAACTATTAATTTTACAAGTTTCTAGCATTTATTTTCACATTAAAATCATTTTCTAAATTTATTTTTCTGATTTTTCCATCCCTCTGGACCGCGCATCAAATTACGTAAAGTATAGGGGCCCCTGCGCAAATGTTCTCATCACACAGAACCCCACCCGCATGGACGGCGGGTTCTATTCTAAAGAAGGGTGGGGTTTCTTTTGCAAAAAGGACGGCCGAAGGGGTATAAAGCAATCTAGGTCGTTTGATCTGAAATCTAAGGCCACGATTAAATCTGCCCTAATATAAACTGGTGAGCTATGGAGACCATTGGATCGAAGTCGAAGGGCCCAGATTTGGTACAACAAGCGCCAACTGCACCCTCATCTAAGCCCTCCACCATGAATCCAACGGTCAGGGCAGCCCCCAACACCTCAGCCGGACGCCGTGGGATGGACGGCAAGATGCCCATCTTCAACCTTCCGCACGTGAAGCTCCCGGGCGGCGGCATCCTCCCTGTTCCACATCTCTCTTTCCTGGATTAGTTCAGCCCGCACGCACGACGAGGCCCGGTGCTAAACGATCGGAAGAACATGGGGAACCAATAGCATAGCTTCTTACCAGATCGGACCGTACACAACACCGGCCACGGCGCGAAGCGGGTCGGCCGCGGGGTGTGGTCAGGCGAGCACTTCGCCCGGGCGCAGCGACCCCAAATACACGCGACGACGGCGACCAATTCTCTGGTTCACCCACTGCTCTTGTGACTCCGGCGAGTCCGCGCGGTCTTCAACGTGCGACGAAGTACTCCGGTCCGGCCAACACCGCACCCACAGGGAGATTCTGGGCGTACAGCGTGCGGCCTCGCCGAACTCCTTCCCCGCGGCGGTGGATCAGGGCATGGTAGGCATCTTGACGGTCGAAGGGATAGGCCGTATATATACACCTGAGAGGATTCCGCGATGACCGAGGAAATCGGCGCCCACGCGAGGTTTGTTGCCAGAAATCTGATTCCATAGCCGGATGCAGAGTTGGGAGATGATCCTGCCGGTGGGGCCCACATGGCATTGAAGCGACGGAGCGCAGGCGCGCGGGAGTCACGCGGAGCAGCCGTGGAGGGGAAAATGGGCTGGGTTTGCGCTGAAGAGTGGAGTAGAGAAGGGGGAAATGGGCCATAAGCATGGGATTAGGCCCAGGTAGCGCATCAGTCCCCTTGTTATTTTATAATTCTTTCCAATTTCATATTAGATTCAAATTCAGGTCTCAAATTAAATTCAAACAAAGTTCAGATTTAAAGTATATTTTAGTGCTCAAACAAAAACCCCAACCTGTTATATTTGGTTTATTGTATTTTATATATCTATTATTTACTTAGCCAAATGAAATATTCCCATATTATTCCCTTGTTTAGTTAAAGGCTCAAAAATGTGCCATGCACACCATCATTTTTTTTAGGGAAATAAAATTTATTTTGTAGATTATATATGTTAAGAAATAGTTTATTCCTAATTCTTTTATATATCCTAATCCAAAGGCAATTTAGTTTATCTAAGGATCTTTAATTATAAATATATTTTTTTAACATATTCATTTTGGGAGTAGAAACTTACAAATTATGATTATTTTTAAGGAAATGAGTTTTGATTTAAAACCTTTGGGAAATTTTCCTTGTCTTCACAAAATTGAATTTTAGGGTGTTACAAATCCTACCCCCCTTAACAGAAATCTCGTCCTCGAGATTTGTAAGGTAAAGGGGTGTATACTCATATTGTTCTCGGAACATATGCACAAACAAAGAAATCTCGACATGATGCATAATCCTTTATCAAAACATGGGGTCAATAGACCTTATTGTTCCTTCTAGAATAATATCATATCATCTACTAACTAAAGTAACATCTAGATCTTACAAATCATCATAATCTATATCTATGTAGCTTGGTGGGGCGGGTGGTGGTGGTGGAGGTTGTTGTTGTTGTTGTCTCTCCAACCGTGCTTGCCTTATTTCTTGGCGGGCCTGACGTATTTCCTCGCGTTGTTGTCTTATCTGATTTTGCATCTCGGTCACCAGGTCTGTTAATTGTTGTATTACCAGTCTTTGGGTAGCAACCACTTGATCGATCTCAACAGGTGGAGGATTTGGAGGATTCATTTCTGTTTGCTGTTACGTGATAATCTTTCCTTTCTTGGTATTGACCATGAAAGTTAGAGGCACATGGTAATAGTTTTGCAAAGGAAATTATTCAATAAGCGGAATGAATAAGCTAGTAGCTGGTTATAATCTGAGGATTCTTTAGTAGGGCTTTAATCTTTGTTTTATGTCCAAATTGGGGTAACCAGTCGTATAAGGTGATTATCCAAGGGTAAGATAGAATCTGTCAAGATGAGAGATATATATGGGTGAGATAGACTACAAGATGTAGGTTAAAAGTGTGTTTTAGAGGGGAATAGAGAGGTTATACCATTCATCATGGCTCTAGGTTAAGTTAGCTCATGGTTGAGTTGATCCAATGTGCTAAGTTAAATTAATACATGGCTAGTAGGGTCTAATCTCTTCTACCAGTATCACTAATATGTTTAAGTAGACCACATTAAGTTAGATAACATTAGACCACACTAGATCAGGTCACATTAGGTAAGATAAAATCTAGATTAAATTGGATATGACTAGATTGGACTAGTTTAGGTTAAATAGACCTACTAGGGTAGGATAAATATTATTAGGATATGTTAGAATCTTTAGAAGTTAGTTAGATTTATTAGGACCAGATAAAATCTTTTTAAGGTAAGATGAATCTATTAAGGTAATAGAATATCCTTTAAGATAAGATGGATCTATTACACAAGATTGAATCTAGGTTAGATTGGTATGACTAGTTTGACTAAATAAGATCTAATTAAGTTGCATTAGATCATGGTTGTTTAATCTAGGGTGGATAAGTATGCTTATTAGGATAAGATGAATCTTTTGAGGTCAGTTAGATCTATTAGGCTGAGATAAAATCTTTTCAAGATAAGATGAGTATCTTTTAAGATGAGATGGATCTATTAAGATAAGGAAGAATCTTTTAAGATAAGATGAAGTGGTTAGAATGAGATCTTTTAGGATAGGATAAATCTCTTAAGCTAGATATGTTCCAATGGGGACAGTCTAGGTTGTCTAGTTACTTTATAAATATATTTTTATACCTATGTGTATATACAGATGCAATTGTGGACATTACTCCACAACCCATCACACTCAATCAAAGATCCAAATCAGACAGGTATCATAAGAACAAGCATTCAAGCATATAGATAACTTTAAAGATAGTTTTGTTTTTGTTCCTAAGATTAGGTCTCCTATTCCTAAAAGTCACTTTAAGCACAGGATTTCAAAGTGTGAAATCCAAGTTTGTCTTTAGAATGAAAAGGTAAGAATAATCATAGTAAAGCGGAAATAGATGAGAAAAGATTAAGATAAGTTTAGAAAAGAATCAGAGTAGCAAAGGTAAGTAGATAATGGTTGTCCAGTTCTATCTAGGTTTCGTCCTACAGTCAACATTCCTCTGATACCACTTCTGTAACACCCGGATTTTAGGGGTCCAAAACCCGGGTGCTAACATAAACACCAGGTATGCTGGGACCAAGTCTCACACATATGATGTATAGTGGCACAGGATCGAATGTCACAACTTTATATATAATAGGAATTCTATACAAAATAAACAATTACATTATAAGGAGACAACGGTCCAGCAACCCAAAGTTGACTGGGAGACGACGGCCTAGACCACTCACGAACTCATCACAGCATCCTCCATGAGCATCATCCTGCAGTACCTGTTCTTGACCTGTGGTGTGTGTGAGACAGCAAGAGTGAGCTCACATACGTTCATCGCTCAACAAGTTGTGGGGAATAATGTGCATGAACTCGCCAAAGGTGGGAGCTCACGTGAAGTGTAAGGCTTACCAAAGAAGATGGTTAGAGCTGAGCATTGCTTTTAAAGTTGGTCAAAATTTTATTAGCAGTTACTAAGTATAAGTAAATACCAAACCCAATTAAATAGTAGAACAAAAGTAACAACTTCACCTGCAATGCAATGCATATGACAAATTGAGTTTAAGTTCCATAATTTAATCATGTGAGGGTCCGAGCTGCTCTTGACCGTGAGCACGGCTAGTATACCAGTTTTACACTCTGCAGAGGTTGCGCATCTTTACCCACAAGTCGTGTATCCCATGTCGCCAGGGTTTGCAAGGCCCTTAGACACTTCCGAGGTGAATGGCTAGGGATCCACTACGAGGCCTTTACAAAGTTCCACTAGCTTCCGAAAACCCGCTACAGTTTATAGGAAGATCCAGTGCAGGAATCCCTTGCAGGACCGCCATCGCAGCAAAATCCTCCCGAGGGCCTCCCCGCACTGACCTCTCCCCTACTGCCCTTGCCCCTTTCGGGTAAGGTAGTCTTCCACTAGCTTTCCTAATTAATCAGCCAAGGGCGTCCCATTCCACCCTTGTGGTAGCACTGTTTTCCCGGGTGGTTCTCCATGTTCCAATTAACATAATGATCTTATCATGAACAATAAATAACAACTGATAACAAAAGTGTAATCATGAATAGTGTATCTCCATACCCAAAACCACCTATAGCACTAGCAAGTACTACCCAGAAAGTTCAGTGGTAAACAAGGTATAAAGATAGACAAACTAGGGTAACCTATTGGGTCCCATCAAAATTAACCTATGCAGATCATTATGATTAATTAGAACATGGCTGGGTAAAAAGAAGTGATCAAGGGCACAACTTGCCTGGGCCTTGAGATTCCAGGTACCAGGATGATCTTCAGGTGATACGTATCCTCACTGCTAGTCGTAGCAATTCAAACAAACATGGTATAGGCAAAAATTAACATTACACCAAACATAAGAATAAAAGACACATTAATAATATACATATTAAAATAAGATCATAGGAACAGGAATCATTAATTTTGGAGTTATAGATTTTTAGTTATGAGTTTCGGGAGTTATTTAGCGCCTAGCACAGACTAATTCAAAGGAACAATTTTAATTCAAGTTTTATGGCTAAACAGTGTTACTAGTTGATAGATAATACTAAAACAAAATTGTTGCAATTGGAATGACTCAATTTGGAGTTAAAATAAATTAACTATTAATTTTACAAGTTTCTAGCATTTATTTTCACATTAAAATCATTTTCTAAATTTATTTTTCTGATTTTTCCATCCCTCTGGACCGCGCATCAAATTACGTAAAGTATAGGGGCCCCTGCGCAAATGTTCTCATCACACAGAACCCCACCCGCATGGACGGCGGGTTCTATTCTAAAGAAGGGTGGGGTTTCTTTTGCAAAAAGGACGGCCGAAGGGGTATAAAGCAATCTAGGTCGTTTGATCTGAAATCTAAGGCCACGATTAAATCTGCCCTAATATAAACTGGTGAGCTATGGAGACCATTGGATCGAAGTCGAAGGGCCCAGATTTGGTACAACAAGCGCCAACTGCACCCTCATCTAAGCCCTCCACCATGAATCCAACGGTCAGGGCAGCCCCCAACACCTCAGCCGGACGCCGTGGGATGGACGGCAAGATGCCCATCTTCAACCTTCCGCACGTGAAGCTCCCGGGCGGCGGCATCCTCCCTGTTCCACATCTCTCTTTCCTGGATTAGTTCAGCCCGCACGCACGACGAGGCCCGGTGCTAAACGATCGGAAGAACATGGGGAACCAATAGCATAGCTTCTTACCAGATCGGACCGTACACAACACCGGCCACGGCGCGAAGCGGGTCGGCCGCGGGGTGTGGTCAGGCGAGCACTTCGCCCGGGCGCAGCGACCCCAAATACACGCGACGACGGCGACCAATTCTCTGGTTCACCCACTGCTCTTGTGACTCCGGCGAGTCCGCGCGGTCTTCAACGTGCGACGAAGTACTCCGGTCCGGCCAACACCGCACCCACAGGGAGATTCTGGGCGTACAGCGTGCGGCCTCGCCGAACTCCTTCCCCGCGGCGGTGGATCAGGGCATGGTAGGCATCTTGACGGTCGAAGGGATAGGCCGTATATATACACCTGAGAGGATTCCGCGATGACCGAGGAAATCGGCGCCCACGCGAGGTTTGTTGCCAGAAATCTGATTCCATAGCCGGATGCAGAGTTGGGAGATGATCCTGCCGGTGGGGCCCACATGGCATTGAAGCGACGGAGCGCAGGCGCGCGGGAGTCACGCGGAGCAGCCGTGGAGGGGAAAATGGGCTGGGTTTGCGCTGAAGAGTGGAGTAGAGAAGGGGGAAATGGGCCATAAGCATGGGATTAGGCCCAGGTAGCGCATCAGTCCCCTTGTTATTTTATAATTCTTTCCAATTTCATATTAGATTCAAATTCAGGTCTCAAATTAAATTCAAACAAAGTTCAGATTTAAAGTATATTTTAGAGCTCAAACAAAAACCCCAACCTGTTATATTTGGTTTATTGTATTTTATATATCTATTATTTACTTAGCCAAATGAAATATTCCCATATTATTCCCTTGTTTAGTTAAAGGCTCAAAAATGTGCCATGCACACCATCATTTTTTTTTTAGGGAAATAAAATTTATTTTGTAGATTATATATGTTAAGAAATAGTTTATTCCTAATTCTTTTATATATCCTAATCCAAAGGCAATTTAGTTTATCTAAGGATCTTTAATTATAAATATATTTTTTTAACATATTCATTTTGGGAGTAGAAACTTACAAATTATGATTATTTTTAAGGAAATGAGTTTTGATTTAAAACCTTTGGGAAATTTTCCTTGTCTTCACAAAATTGAATTTTAGGGTGTTACATCAATACACATTCTCCACTTGCCATTGGCCTTCTTCACCATAACAGTGTTAGCTAGCCACTCTGGATACTTCACTTCTCTGATAACTCCTGCACTGAGGAGTCTTTTTACTTCATTGCGAGCCCCTTCGGCCTTGTCATCAGACATTTTCCGAAGCCTCTGCTTTCGGGGTCTGAAGGATGGGTCAACATTGAGCGAATGTTCAATAACATCCCGATTTACTCCACAGAGATCATTAGCTGACCATGCAAAAACATCTTTGTTGTTGAATAAAAACCTTATCAAGGTTTTCTCCTGGTCTTCAGATAATTGCGAGCCCAATAGCACCTTCTGCTCTGCTATGTCTTCACACAATAACATGGGCTTCGGCTGATCCGCTGAAGCTGCCTTCTCCCTCCTGAATTTGTACTGTTCACAAGCTTCAGCTCCATCTATATTATGGATTGCCTTGGAGTCAGTCCAGCTTCCTTCGGCCCTTCTAGCAGCTTCCTGGCTTCCATGAATAGCAATAGGCCCTTGGTCCGAAGGTATCTTCATGCAGAGATAAGCTGGGTGAAGAATTGCTTCGAAGGCATTAAGAGTACCACGGCCAATGATAGCATTGTAAGGATACTCCATGTCAACAATATCAAACACAATTTGCTCAGTCCTTGTGTTGTTAACAAATCCGAAGGTTACCGGCATGGTAATCTTCCCAAGTGCTACAATCTGTCGCCCTCCGAAGCCACAAAGAGGGTGCGTAGCATCATGAATCTTGTCTTCAGGCTCTTGCATTTGTCTGAAGGCTTTAGCAAATATAATATCAGCTGCACTGCCTGTATCAACTAGGACATTGTGGACCAGAAATCCTTTGATCACGCAAGAGATAACCATGGCATCATTGTGAGGATAATCCTTAAGCTGAAGGTCTTCCTGAGAGAAAGTAATTGGAATGTGGGACCATTTTGACTTGATGAAGGGTCCCTGCACTCCAACATGCTGCACCCTTCTCTGAGCCTCCTTCTTCTGCTTCTTGTTAGCCGGCTCTGAGCAAGAACCGCCTGTTATCGGGAGCACCAGCTTCGAAGCCGAAGCAGCTCCAGCTTGATTGTTGAACGAAGCCATCAGCTCAGAAAAGTGGAAGTGAGTTCACCGGAGGTGGGCGCCAATGTTGGGGGCTTGTTCTCAAATGCTAAGAGTTAAGAACAAGGCAACACAGAAAATGTTAAGTGTTAAAAATCCTTCGTCCTTCACCACATTATATCCTTTCGGGATATAAAGAATTTCGGACGAAGGTTACGAAGGACGTACCTTCGTAAGCATAATAACAAGGGACGAAGTATTCATATAAATCATGAGGTATAAAATAAACATTTAAATGTCAACATAGAATCATTACGAATATAAATGATTTCAAATTTCAAATGTACCTTCGGTCCTGAGGAAGGTGAAAATACAAGTGCGATGCGAAGGAAAAAATGACAGGTTCGCGTGAACAGTACAGAGGTACTGTTCATCTATTTATAGGCACAGGTCACAGCCTGTGACAAATTACAATTATGCCCCTTACAAAAGTTTACAACATTGACTCAGACCTCTATGGATAAAAAGGTCATTCTATCTTTATGTCGGTTTGTAACGCCGAAGCTCCATGAAAAGGAACCTTCGGCCATCTCCTGGAGACGACTTCAGCCGAAGCTGCTTCTTCGTGTAAAACCTTCGGCGCACCGAAGCACGGCCCCAACACACTCCACTCTATCGGTATCATTTACCCTTCATCGTTACTCACTCTCCAATTTGGTATAAATCTTTCACTCATATGTTGTTTACCAAAGGGGGAGAAAATATACAAAAGGGCTCTCAATGTCTCCATTTTTGGCGATTAATGCCGAAGGGGGAGAAAGTATTAGCCCAAAGCAAAAGGACCGCACCACCAACCAATTTTAAAAAAAATCAAATTAGTATCTTAATGTGTTTTCAAAAGGGGGTGAAAGTTAATAGTGTTTTTCAAAAGTTGGAAAAACCCTCTTGAACACTAAGGGGAGAATTTCATTCAGGGGGGTTTTGTTGTAGTCAAAGGAAAAGCATTTGAAACGGGGGGGAAATTTCAAATCTTGAAAATGCTTCTTGCAATCTTACTCATATGACTTTGACTATTTGCAAAAAGGATTTTGAAAAGACTTTCCAAAGGAATTTGCAAAAACAAAACCATGGTGCATGCGTGGTCCAAAATGTTAAATAAAAGAAAGCAATCCATGCATATCTAGTGAAATTATAAATTGGTTTAACTCTAAGTAACCAATGCACTTACATTATGCAAACTAGTTCAATTCTACACTTATATGTTTGCTTTGGTTTGTGTTGGCATCAATCACCAAAAAGGGGGAGATTGAAAGGGAAATAGGATTAAACCTTTTCCTATAAATAATTTTGGTGGTTGAATGCCCAACACAAATATTGAACTAACTAGTTTGCTCTAGATTATATATTCTACAGGTGCATAAAGGTTCAACACAAACCAATAAAAGATCAAAGTTAGGGTTCAAAAGAAAGGAGCAAAAGAAATCGAAGAGAACCCTGGTCTAGCGCACCGGACTGTCCGGTGTGCCACCGGACAGTGTCCGGTGCACCATGGGTCGTACAGTCTAAACTCTTCACCTTTGGGTTTCTCAGGCACCGCTCTACTATAATTCACCAGACTGCCCGGTGCACCAAGCGGAGCAACGGCTAACAGCGCAACTGTCGTCTGCAAAAGTGTGAACAGTGCGTGAACAGTGTGCGCAGAAGTCAGAGCAGGCGTCAGAGGCGCACCGGACAGTGAACAGCACCTGTCCGGTGCAGCACCGGACTGTCTGGTGCGACATGAAGTCAGCACTCCAACGGTCAGAATCTTCAGAACCCTAACGGTTGGGTGACATGGCTGGCGCACCGGACAGTGTCTGGTGGCGCACCGGACTGTCCGGTGCGCCCTTCGACAGACACCCTCCCCAACGGCTATGTGGTTGTTGAGGGCTATAGATACCCCCCAACCACCACCACTCCAAGCATCCAAGTTTTTCAGACATCTCATTCAATACAAGAGCTAGTGCAATCAATACAAGACACAATTCAAAAGAATCAAAGCCTCTCCAAGTCCCAAATTCACTCCAAACACCTAGTGACTAGAGAGAGTGTTTTGCTCGTGTTCTTTGAGCTCTTGTTCTTGGATCGCTTTCTTCTTCCTCATTCTTGTTCTCTAAGTGACTTTTAATCAAAGCAAGAGACACTAAGTGTGTAGTGGTCCTTGTGGGGTCTAAGTGACCCATTTGATTAAGGAGAAAGCTCACTCGGTCTAGGTGACCGTTTGAGAGAGGGAAAGGGTTGAAAGAGACCCGGTCTTTGTGACCACCTCAACGGGGACTAGGTTCTCAAGAACCGAACCTCGGTAAAACAAATCATCGTGTCATCCGCTTTATTCCTTGGTTGATTTGTTTTCGCCCTCTCTTTCAGACTCGGTTTTATTTCTAACGCTAACCCCGGCTTGTAGATTGTGCTTAAAGTTTGAAAATTTCAGATTCCGCCTATTCACCCCCTCCTCTAGGCGACTTTCAAGGTGTCTTAGACTAATAATACTAAGTTTGTTAGCCTTTTAGTATTGAACGTTAGCTAAGGAAGGTAGAGTGTGGGTATAGCTTATCGTTTTTCGTGATGTTGTAAGTTAAATCTCGTAAAACTAGAAGATCGTTATTGTTGTGTTTAGTCAGCTATAGGTGTCTAGTGTTTGCGTAAGAGTGTGTCGATGTCTTGCCCCTAAGTATTTGATTCTTTTTTCTATATCCTCTGGTTTACTTTATGTTCATTCATATGCATTATGCATATCATTTAGGTACGATAATTAATCACGTGATGCGGAGAAAAAGAGCCAAGTCGACCCCAAGCGCGGGCTACTCCGCATGGTGGTGCTGATGGACGAACCTGCCTGATCAAGTGCTAGAACAAGGATGATCGTCAAGTGGTCGCCACCTAACAAACACTAACCTAGTGTTTATTCCATGCTAGCCCCGGTGCATTTGCCACCTCCTTGTGTTTTAAAATCTTTATCACCTTGTTTGATGCATTAGGTGATAGGAGTTGCGTGCTAAACCGTTGATGCATTTCCTTCCTTGGAAAATTGATTACCCTTCCATACTCCCTTTTATAAAAAGGATTTTTATGATGCTTAGCCTTGCTCTAGAAAAACAAAATGTTTTGTTTTAAAACAAAAGATGATGCTTCAAATTGGATGGGAAGTTAAAACTTGATGGTGGATTCATCACGGCCGTGATGGGTTCAACATCTGAAAAGATGTACCTCTGCCAGGTACCAAACTTTGGGTTTTAAATAATAAAGCTGATATCGGACGGGTGACTTGCACGAGAAGAGAGTCTCGGTGTAGTGTCTCCGTCTGAGTCGATTAAGGACCGTCTCGATGTAGGCTTGCTGATCGAGGACCTTTTAACTGGTCACATGCCTCGTCATGGGGAAGCTTTGCCTCGGGCTGACTAATACCAGAAAGGCCAACACACAATGGGAGTGGAGAGTTGGCAAGAGTAGCGTGTACCCTCTGTGGCAAGAGGCTGGACGGTGGTGTATCTATGCTCTCGGTTGGCGTGAACCCGGTCTGGTCTTAAGAAACCTGGTGGTGAGTTGACATATGCAAGGGTTAAGTGCTACATATGTCATGTGATTGGAGATCCTCAGCTGAGTATTAATCGTTTCGGATCGTCATTACTTCTCGGATATGAAGACTAGGTCACTACCCTACACGTAGCTATCCAGTGAACTGAAGGGATGATAAAAGATGGCTAGTATAGGCCAAGTGCTTGAACTAGGGTAGAAGGAACTCTAGATTCAGGTAATGACTTAACTTGCTAATAAAACTGGATTTTTAAGGATCCACTATTAGTAAGCATTTTTGCAAACAGAGTCTTGATTCTTGAATAGCCTTACCTTGACCCCCTCAAGCCAGCATATCCTTGAGAGTCTTTTCTTTAGTCAGGTAAGTCTCGCTGAGTAATTGCGTACTCAGGGTTTTATTCCCTGTTGTTTTTCAGGTTTTAACTTTGTGTTGTTGTTGGTGGTGTTAAGTGCCGGTGGGCTCGGCCTTCTTATAAGTCTAAGTAACTCTTCTATACTTCTTATTGAGGATGGTCACTTAAGCTAGCATATACTTCAAACTTACAAAAAGTTTTGCAATATTTAAAAGTGAAATTCTTTTGTAACTACTCCGATTTTGTAACTTGTATACTCCTTGTAATAAGATTCTGCTGCAAGATGTTGGTGTGTGATTTGTGTTTACTTAATCTCGCGATCTTGGTTGTAAGTGGTTTATCCGGTGTCCTTGGGGCACTCGGATGGATCCTGTTAAGTTATCTGGTGCACATGCATAGCTATCTGAGGTCTTTGAGACAAGGGCAGGTGCATGTGGGCCCGATAACTTGGGAGGTTCTGCCATAGGGATAGGTCGGCAGAATTATAGGAAGATAAGTTCAGTCGGTTCACTATTGTTTAGGTACTCGTCATCATCCTATGCGCATGTAGTGCCCCACGGTCGAGTATATAAGGCCTAGGGGGTACCCCATCGTTTCCATTGATCGACCATCTACTCAGCTCACTAGCTTTTCTCCATATAGGAGACTTCCCGTGTAACCCACCACATAAAGATCCACGCCAGGAAGTAGGGTGTTACGCATCTCAAAGCGTCCTGAACCTATAGAAAATCATCTGTCGTCTCTCGTGCATCTCGCACGAACCATTGAGTTACAGTCAACAGCACCGTCCTACCCAAAAGCACCATGAGGGGTAACCCCGGGTGTGCGATCGGGCTCCAAACACCGACAATCACCCATTGGAAAGAAAACAATATGTGCCTCTCAAAACCCCAAAAATCCCAAGAGAGCAAAAATCTGGAAGCGAGAAACAGAGGAGAAGGAGGCTTACTAGCTCGAAGCTGTTGTCGTGGTACTCAAAGGAAGCATAGTGCTTCTTCTACTTCTTCCCCTTGCTAGTGCTCTTGATCGGTTCCCCTATAGCTACAGGCACCGCCTTCGTGTTCTCCTCGTGAGGATCCTCTGCCTACGGCTCCACCTCCTCAGGCTCCTCATCCTCGCTCCCCAGATCGTGGTAGCGTCTAGGCCATCCCCGGCGGCAGTGGGTCTTCGTTTCGGCCACATGTTCGCAGTGCTCCACCTCCTCACGGTGCGACCGGGACCAATGCACGGAGGTGGGGCTCGCGATGGCCGTGGGGGAAATAGAGGGAGGTGGAGGAGAGGGGCTGGCAGCGGCAGGGGTAGTGGCAAAAGGAGCGGGCGGAGGAGGAGGCCTAGAGCGTGCTCATGGCAGCTAAGCACAGGAGAAGAGGGACGGTGTGGGAGAGAAGTGGAGAACACAGAACCGTTCAGGCGCTCACAGCTCTACTGGATGAATGCTTCAGGTCCGTGATCAACATGGCCACGCGTCGACACGGTGATGGCTGGAAACCCGCGGAACACGGACAGAGCTTCAAAAGGGGTCAAGTTTTTAAGGAAGTAGATGCCATGGTATACGCCCGTGGGTATCGCGGCCCCACCTGCAAGCCTGTGTGTTTTCATATTTCCACTCTTTGCATCTATCGTATTCGTTACCTATTAGTTTCCTGCTAGCTCTACATCGTCTCCTTCGTGCAATCCATCTCCTAAAACCCTAGCATTCGTGGGGCAACTGCGACTGGAGCCACCGTCCAACCGACCATAGCGGCGCTACACCGACGCACTGACGAAGCAGTCATGACAGTGAGTAAGATCTAGGGTTCCAACAACAATGGACAAAAACGACACCATGCATGCTACACCTCGCTCCCCAAATCAGTGAGCATTTGTACCTCTCCTTCGTCAACTGATAGCATAGCATGGATTTGTGCTTGTTTGACTTCGGTAAAAGAGAATTGGTCCACTGATAGGTTGTTTTTTTATTTTCAGTTTCACTCTGTTTTACTGAAACCTAGTACACAGTAGAGGTTAAAGTCAAAGGTTTCGTTAGTACGGACCCAAATGGTAGGAAAACGTACACTAAAGGCTTCAACCGGGATTGGGTACTTGATAGCGAAAGCTTTACAATGGAATTCATTCCATTGAGTTTAGCTACTAAGATGACATGGGGAGAGGATCAAAACCTGTGCTCTAGATGTTTGAAAAAAAATTGTGGTGAGGATGTTAGAATTGTTGGTGGCGCTCACCTTAGCGATATGTTTCAAATGTACCAAGAAGAGAAGCACATGACCATCGAGACCTGCAGCCGCGCCCCTCTTGTCCTCGCCAAGCCGTCGTCGCGAACCTAGTAGTTCGGTACGTGGCACTTCCTCCCTTTATGTGTGGATACCTCGAAGGTGCTGTATCTGGAGCACTGTGACGAACCATGCGAGGACGTGAAGGATGTCGATGACTGCACGACACTGCTCGACGCACATCGAGACGACTTCCGCTGCCCTGCGCGTCTAGTGGTAATACTATGACCTATAACAACAGTAGTTCTTAGTTCATGGGGTCCAAAATTTTGTGTTATGCTAGTGTAGCCTCCACATAATCCTACAGATCATCCTGTGAACTGCCTCGAGGGGGGCGCTCGATGTGGCAGTTGGAAAACCGAGGCTACACCATTGTGTAGTGGGGCAGGTATAAATTGTCATTTGCTTCGACGCTAGGTTATAGTCATAAGAAGTGATGGAAATATGATCAGTCTTAACCTATCCTAGAAGACAGTTTAGCTACGTTAACCTCTAGGGCTACTATTGAGAATATGTAAAAAGTACCTAAATATATTTTTATATGGAGAGCTAGCTTGTGAACCCAACTCGGTCCATCTCGGACCCAATAAGCAACTCGAACTCAGCCTCAAACCTGGACATAGTTCTTGGGAACTTGCATCAGGAAAGGCCTAGAGGATAGGATGACATTTTATCTACCAATTTTTTGTTGTAACTGTAGTATTAGACATATGAGAGATTTATGGATTAGGATAGATCTAGATAAGGGTCTTATCCCGTTTTCTTATAACTGACTCATGTGGTGCAACAATATTTTTTGCTAATCATGAATTAATTAGACTTAAAAATTTGTCTCATCATTTAGAGCATGTTTGGATCGCTGCCTAACTTATCACACTTTGCCTAATTTTTGTGTCTAAGATTAATTCTTCAATTCGAACGACTAACCTTAGACAAAGTGTGACACGGTTAGCCAAGAACCAAATAGACCCATAGTCTTCATCTATGCCATTAATTTTTTTATTTAGATTATATTTAATACTCGTATTTGATATTCAAGCATTTAATGTGTCACGGACCAAAATTTAGTCCATGAAACCAAACACACTCTAGATGACTTTGCTAAATAAAGAAACCACACTGGGGACAAAATTATGGTGGCTGCATGAGAGTTTAGTATAAAAACTTTAGTTAGATACCCATGCATAATATATTGTTTTTATATATCATATAGGTAGAGCTTATTTAAATGGGATAGTTAATAAAACACGTTTGAATACTGATATGACATATTTTCTTAATCAACACATTCTCATAATCAATCAGAAGTATCCACAAACTTTTTGTCAATTTAATAATTAAGTAAATCATGATAGGAGCATAGAAACAATATGGATCTCAATTAGAAATAACTCAACCAGGCAAAGGATAGCCATCATTTTTCTGATATAGATTACACATTGTCAAACCTAGTTGCAACTATATGAACATCCAAGCTCCCTCTTCCGTGTCATTTCCTGAAAACAAATCAGGGATGCATATGTTCTAGAGGTTACTTTTGCAATGAGTTCGTCATGCGTCCTAGTCTCGACAACCACGCTAGAGTTTGAGGACAAGATCCTATTACAGTTCTAACATGTTAATACTTTGTTGTTCTTAAGGTTGCTTTTGCAATTTGTTCGTCACGCATCCCAGACTCAACACTCACGCTAGAGTTTGAGGACAAGATCCTATACAATATCTAACAAGTTAATCATTTGCACAATATTTTATTAAATAAATCCAACCACAAAAGCATACGACACCAGAAGTTATCTACGCACTTAGCCAGTTGTCCAACTACCAATCTATGATACATTATGTCTTAAAGCAAAAAAACTCACAAAGGGAATAGGAGGAGGAGGATAAGCAAACATGTGTTTTGCAAAGTTGCAACACGATGTGTGGAGTTCAGGATCTCATAGTAGAACACTAAAAAGTTAAGCCCAAGCCTTATGGGTGTTTCGGAGCGATCTACAAGAACAATATCCTACAAACCAAAAGCCAACGCAATTAAATCACAGCTAACGATATATGAACGATCATTCTATCAACATGTTCACAAAGCCTAAATCAAGCATCTTTCCTCTCTACAACGAAACTTAAACTCGACAAGGTACCTGCAAAACCATCACAAGAAGAAACTCAACACACGATAATTCGTAAATTGAAGTCAACAGGACGCATATGTACTCGGATGGATCTACATTCTACAATACAGTAGGAGGCCAGGCCAGCTATAGGCCAAAAGTTGGTAGGTCCAGGTAGAGGAGGATCTGTGGTTGTAGCACCAGCACAAGGTCTAGAGCTATCTCACACCGAGGTTATTGTGGAAGGTCCACTTGAGGAGGATCTGCTGGAATCGACGGAGCGCTCCTCGAGGAGACAGGAGCAGATAAGGGCGTCGATGGGGGAGCCCTTGAGGGCTATGATGCCGAGTGTCGGATAAGACGACTAGAGGATGAGGCTGTCCCGAGTGAAGATGAGAAGCTCCTCTAGCATGGTGGCGATCCTACCTCTACCTATAGATCTGACTGATGAATCATCATCAATTTCATATTATATGGTATGTAGCATGTATGGATTTGCTGAATTTGATAAGGGGGAGTGCCCCTGAATCTAGATAGGAGTGATGTCGGGGAAATGATCCCCGGTCCCTGGGACTCGTCGGTCAGTTAGCGCGCTAAGGAAAGTTCCCCTAATCATTGGGGTCCGTCAGTCAGTTGGAAGAGTCAGGTGCGCCAACCCTAAAAGAACCCACCCCTGGTCGAACTCTCGCGGCACCGAGCCTGGGGTCGGACGTGGTGGAGACTGACAAGGGAGACCGGACGTGTCGGAAAGGAACCACTCGAGTGGATCCTGCGCCTAGCCCTAGACTAACCCACAATAAATGACTGGTCGCATTAACCACGCTTGACACCAAGCTACAGCGTGGGCACCGGTCCACTTTCCACTCATGACCCCTCGGAACGCATAGCTCTCATGACCTACGAGCTCCCAGACTATGGCGCATTAATGGCCTGTGTGCCCCTTGGTCTACGGTGCACTTATGGCCTATCGGATTAGGCCTGAATGCATAGACCTCCCACAGGGCACTACACGATGGGCCATGTTGAGCCTCAGGCTATGGAGGCCACGGGTCGGTGTAGCTAGGATGATGATGCCTGGGACCATCACCAGCCCCACGTCATCCACCACAATAAATATGAGCCAGTCAGGCAGCTCGAGGCCCTAATAAAACACTAGTTTTACCCTTACCTTACAGCTCCTTCCTAGGGAAGCCACCGTTGGCCGACCCCTCTCCCAGCCTATAAAAGGAAGAGGCCGACCTCCAGACAGGGGGATTGATCGACCAGAAGGAGAGAGCTCTTGAAGACAATCGAACGCCTTCAAACGGAGACGAACCCATAAGGACGAACATGAGGAGGAGGAGTGCCAACGAGGACCTCGAGGTTGGAGCCCCACCAAGCCAAGACTTATCTAGGACTCCACCTTACAGCTTCTAAGCTCCACTTCCACCCCGATAAAGAGATCTAGGAGTATCTCCTCCCTCTCTCGACTGCTTGTAACCCCTACTATGAGTTTGATCATCAATGGTGTCGATAGCACAAGCCACCGATGATAGGAAGTAGGGATGTTCGGCCTAAACTAGTATAAATTTACTTGTCGGAGCGAGGTACGAAACACCGACATTTGACGCACACCAGGTGTCTTGCGTGTTTTGTGACGGGAACATCCAAGCTCTATTTGGCTAGTGATGATGGCGGTGCAGTCTGGACTCCTAGGACAGACATTCGCTTTGGGAGTCTGGATTTCATCTCAACGAAGAAGGAGAGATGACTAGGGCCTCAGAAGCCTTGTTTCCCTTGGCAAGCGACTTGCCTGACGTAGCTGGAAGTCTCGGCGACCTCTGACTCGACCCACCATAGGAAAACCGTGGATCGTAGGGCCCACCACGACCCGATCGTACTGAGGTAGTGGGAGTACTACACCGCATCTAGGACTCATCCCTCAATATCCTCTTGTTAGGGGTCAGAAGACAGACTCACGTCCCCGCCTAGCGAGTCAAGTTGCAACCCTAGTTAGGAATGCCTCGCAGCTAACACCGCGAGAGATCATTTCCCCACGTGGGGGCCTAGGCAAGACCTCACCCAGCATCATGGAGCGCACTACTGTGTCGGCCCCGCCTCAGCTCAACCCGCCTCCCTAAGAGCTGTCATCAGGCCCGAGCCTTTCACAGAGCGAGCAGCACCACACGAAAAAAAGACAAGGGAGCCTAGGGGGATGGGGTGACCATGCCATGTGGTGGGGCAATAGCTAGCCACGGTGATAAAAAAGCCACCATCGCATTGCCTGGTTTATGGCAGGGGCACAGCGTAGCGTTTCCCCCGCGCGAGCCAAAATGTCACAGCTACTGCAGCGCTTCTAGACAAGCTCCCCAAGGCAGAAACACCAAGTGAATGGAAGCTCGACCAAGAGATTCAGGACCACCTCATTCTTGTTATGCGGCAACAAGTCGAGAGCTCCATGTCCAGGTGCCGCGAAACAAAGACCAACCGCTACACCATGTCTACACCAACGACAAACATACCACATCGCAACGACCCCTCGAGCTCGAAGGATGTGTGGCACGGGTCCCACCTCGCTAGTCCCAAAAGCCAGATCAAAGCGCGCGGAGCACGCCTAGCCACGAGACTAGGGAGGAGGGATGTGATAGGTTGGGTGACTTCTGTCGGTACAAACAGCGCCGCGGAGGCCGTTTGGACCCCGATGGGAGACGAAACTTGAGCCTGCTGCCACCGAGGCCTCGAGCCTTCAACCATCATATCCTTCAAGCACCGGTGTCGCAAAGGTACAGGGTGCCCACCAATATCATGAAATATTTGGGAGATTCGATCCCTAGTCTCTGGTTAGGGGATTATCGATTGGCGTGCCATGCAGAAGAAGCGAATCACGATGACTTCACAATCCGCAATCTCCCCCTATACCTGGCAGACTCGGTGTAGGCGTGGTTGGAAAACTTGAGGCCTAGCTGCATTCACAACTAGGCCAACCTCGAAGAGATTTTTGTGGGGAACTTTGAAGGCACGTATGTTCGCCCTAGCAACCGGTGGGACCTCAAGAACTGCGACAAACACCTGATGAGACCTTGAGAGACTACATCCGACGCTTCTCATGGCAATGCAACAAACTAACAAACCTTGCTGACACTGACGTCATCAACGCATTCATTCCGGGAACCATGAGCAAAACTCTGGTGCATAAGCTAGGGCGCAAGAGGTCGTGAACCACGAAAGAGCTCCTGGACATCACAACCGCTCACGCGTTAGGAGAAGACGTTGTGGGAGTGACCTTTCATCTTCCCGGGCAAAAGGCCAAGCATGGCAAGGACTCCAATGGGGGCCTTGGAGGGCGCCCTAATAAAAGAAAGAAAGACAGAGGCACGACAAAGTGCTAGTGGCGGCGGTGGGTCAGAAGGGAAAGGGACCGCTGACCAAGGAAGGCATCAACCATTTCGAGAAACTGCTCGAAGCCATGTGTTTGAACCACCGCTACCCTGTTTGGAATGCCTAATGGGCTGCGGGTTGCGGAGAAGGTTCCTAGGTGGAGGAACACCGCCTAAGACGAGAGGAGAACCCAGATAGGGCGGTGAGAGAAAGAAGGCAAGAGTCGCCTTCCCAAACGAGACCGGATGCCTACTGATCTTCGCAGGGTCGGATTACTACACGCCAAGAAGACATCGGAAGTTGGAACGACGCGAAATACTCTAGGCTCGGCAAGCGTCTCTGGTTTCCCTCGACTAGTCTGACTAAGCCATCACCTATGATCGTGCCAACCACCCAGATCATATCCCTCGACCTGAGCGATACTCACTTATTGGCAATCCCATCGTAGGGTCGGTACAACTTATGAAGGTGTTGAGGGATGGAGGTAGCAGGCACAACATCCTTTACTCTGCTACACTTGAAGCTATGGGCTTAAATCGGGACCACCTCCGACCGATAGGAGGGCCCTTCCTGAGAGCACCTAAAGGGGGGTGAATAGGTGATCCTGTAAAAACAGCTCAACTAAACAAACTTGGACTAATATTTGATTAGTGAAAGCAAGAGCCAAGTTCGAATGAGGAGTATGAGAGGAGTAAACTTCTTCACTTAATTTCTCTTCACTAAGTGAGTATTAAATAGAGCAATTTTGTAAGTGAAGTGAATAGATAGAAAATCACAGTAAGATAAAGATAAGTGACACGATGATTTTTGTCCCATGATTTAGTCAAGTAGAATACTTGCCTACTCTGCGTTGTGGCGTCCCAACGGATGAGGGTTGCACTCAACCCCTTTCAAGTGATCCAAAAATCAACTTGAATACCACGGTTCTCTTTATCTCAACAATATCCCATTGTGAGGAATCTCCACAATTTGGAGTCTCTCACGCCTTACACAAATGATCTCAAATGAACACAAGAGTAAGGGGGGAGAAACGCACACAAGAACTAGATTTACAGCAACAACGCGCACACGAGTCAAGAAAGAGGACACGAAACAACACAAGGGAGTCACAGCTTAAAGAAGTGCTCAAATCTCTATCACAATGAAACAATTGTGTGCTTGCGAAGTCTCGGCGTTGTAGGATGTTCATTGGTGCTTGGTGTGGAGCTCCATGCGCCAAGGGGTCCCTTTTATAGCCCTAAGAGACCTAGGAGCCGTTGGAGCTTCATTTGGAAGGACCTGGTTGCCTTCTGTCCATGGGTGCACCGGACTGTCCTGTGCACACCGGACAGTGAACAGTGCAACGACTATGAAACGCGTGATTGGCTGCTTTCCTGTTCTGGGGGCACCGGACTGTCTGGTGCTCCTGTTGACCGTTGGCGCCCGACCGTCGTGGCAGCTAGCCGTTGGCTGCTGGCACACCGGACTGTCCGATGCTATGCACGGATGATTCAGTGAATTATAGCCGACGCAGGATGAGCTGACAGGTGTACCCAAACAATCGAGGGAAGGTAAGAACTCAGATGCACAACGAAACAAACAGGGGGAACTGTAGCTTCTCGTTAAGCGTGTCCCATCCTTCTACATGACGATGGTATTTATAGGTCCGTCCGGGGGTAGGTGGTCCAAAGTACAGCCCTACCCTGGCTACCAACTACATCCAGGGAATATCTGAAAGGGAAATGGCCTCAACATTTTCTATAATCAATTTTGGTGTTTGATGACCATCACAAACCTTATGGACTAACTAGTTTGCCTAGTTGATATATTTACCAGGTGCATAAAGTTCATATACACAAACAAAGAAAAAGACCTTGGGAAATTCTACAAGTTTGGAGCAATATAGACTTGCTGCAGCCTAAGGCGCACCGGACAGTGTCTGGTGCCCAGGCTGGAGCACTTCACGAATTGGCCGCTCTGCGTTATCAGGTCACACTGGACTGTCCGGTGTGCCACCGGACTGTCCGGTGCACCAAAAGGACAGACGACTTCAACGGTCAATAGCTCCAAACCCTAACGGTTAGTTGACGTGGCATGCACCGGACAGTAAACGTTACTATGTTCGGTGCACCGCCGGACTGTCCAGTGTGCTCATCGACAGAGAAGTCAACCAATAGCTAGAATAGTGGTTGGGGCTATAAATACCACCTAACCACCACCATTCAAGTCATCCAAGCATCCCACTCTCTTCATTCAATACAAGAGCAAAGAATACAGTCCAAAGACACATCCAAAGCTTCAAATCCTCTCCAAGTGCCAAAATCAAGTCAAGTGATCTAAAGTGTTTAGTGACTTGAGAGATGGTGATTTGTGTTCCAATTGTTGCTCTTGTTGCTTGGTTGCTTTCTTCTTCTCCTTCTAATATTTCCAAGTGTTTTGTAAAGCAAGCAAGAGACACCTAATTGTGTGGTGATCTTCGCGGGCTCTTTGTGACCCATGAGATTAAGAAGAATCACTCGACCGGTCTAGGTGACCGATTGAGAGAGGGAAAGGGTTGAAATAGACTCGGGCTTTGTGGCCTCCTCAACGGGGAGTAAGTTCTTTAGAACCGAACCTCGGGAAACAAATCGACGTGTCCACTTGTGTTGATGTTCACCATTCGATTTGTTTCTTCCCTCTCCTCTCTCTCTAAAGTTCTCTTGCTCACATCATTTTGAGTTTGCTCCCAAAGTTATCCGCGTTAATTGAGCAACTCATAAGCAAGAAGAACTATCTTCCGCACTCCGTATTCACAATTATTTGTTTCTAATCCTAACCCCGGGTGAAGTGCGTGTTCAAAGTTCATAATTTTCAAGTTTCACCTATTCACCCCCTCTAGGTGACTTTCAATTGGTATCAGAGTCTGATACTTCATTAGAGTTTAACAACTCTAAGTGATGTCGGGAGAACATGCCAAAAGGGAGATGGTCACCGAAGAAAAGCCCACATCTTCGGGAAAGAAGAATGAAGAAAGGACTCCGTCGAAGGAGGCCGACGACAAGCACAAGGAGCACAAGGAGGAATCCGTCGGCTCCATCAAGTCACATAAGGAGGGTGACAAGAAGAAAAGAAAATAAAGAAGGTGGTCTACTACGAGACCGACTCTTCCTCACCCTCAACCTCCAACGCCGAGTCTACATCTTCTAGGCACCAAGAGCGCAAGAAGTATATTAAGATCCCCCTTCGATATCCTTGTATTTCTAAACACGCTCCCCTACTTTCCGTTCCACTAGGAAAACCACCATATTTTGATGGTGAAGATTATTGCATGTGGAGTGATAAAATGAGGCACCATCTAACCTAACTCCACGAAAGCATATGGGATATTGTTGAGTATGAAGCGCAGGTACCATAAGTGGGCGACAAGGATTACAATTTCGATGAGGCCGCCCAAATAAGGCACTTCAATTCCCAAGCCACCTCTATACTCCTTGCTTCCTTGTGTCGAGAGGAGTACAACAAGGTGTCAGGGTTTAGGAGTGCCAAAGAAATTTGGGATGTTCTCAAGATGGTGCACAAAGGAGATGAAGTGACAAAGATCACCATGCGCGAAACGATCGAGGGAGAACTCGGTCAGTTCGTCCTCGATAAGGGTGAAGAGCCGCAAGTAATTGACAACCGGCTCAAGACAATGGTGAACCAAGTCTGCAACCTTAGGAGCACCAAGTGGGATGACCATGAAATGGTCAAGATTATTTTAAGAACACCTAACTTTCATAATCCCACTCAAGTACAACTAATCCGTGGAGATCCTAGATATAAATAGATGTCTCCCGAGGAGGTGATCGGCAAGTTTATGAGTGTAACACCCTAAAGTTCAATCTTATGAAAATAAGGAAAATTCCCCAAAGGTTTTCAATCAAAATACCTTTCCTTAAGAATATTCATAATTTCAAAGTTACTACTCCCCAAAATTAGTATAATTTTTTTATATACCTAGATAAACTAAATTATTCTTGGATTGAAATTATAAGAATTATGATTAAAACTATTTCTTAATATATAATCTACAATATAAATTATATTTCACTAAAATTCATAAGATGTGAACTATTCTCTATTTTATGATTGGAATCATGTATAAAATAACTAAAACAAAAATATATAAAAAATAATATAATGTTTTTCATTCATGCTGGTGTTTTATTTATGCATCTAAAAGAAAAGTTTGGAATTCAAACTTGAGCTTGATTTGAATTTAAAATAGAAATCAAAAAATAAGAGAAAAGAAAACGAAAGGGAGATTACCTGCAACTCGGCCGAATTCCTAACCCTCAGCCCACTAACCAGCGTCCTAGTCAATGACCACTGGGGCCCACTCCTCGGTCCTCACCGTGGCTTCGTGCGTGCTCCTAGAGTCCCTAACCGGTGGGCCACGGTCTCTGCACGTGGGCCAGGGCTGCCAGCCTCACTTCAATTCCCCCGTCCAATAGGCTCTCGTTGTCAGTAGGCCCTGCATGTCAGGCCTATCTTCTCCATGGCCGCACCCACCTGTCCGAAAACCACGCAACTCCAAACAAACCCCGTGACGAGCTCTGAACAACCTCCACGGGATCTTTGGGGCCGTCGCGACCGTTTGGCTGCGCCTCTGACCTATAAAATCTTAGCCCCGTGACCTCCTTAGGTTATAGGCTCAGACTGACCTCGCGCATCTTTGCCAGAAACATAGGAGGGGAATGTCATCGCGGGTGAGGGTCCACCGTCGTGAACCTGCTCGGTTACGGCATTGGGGCACAGGTGACCCCTCTTTGCTAGAAACATAGGAGGGGAACATCACCGCGGGTGAGGGTCTGCCATCGTGAACCTGCTTGGTTATGGCATTGGGGCATAGGTGACCGTTCGGGGGTGATATAGGGGGCACTTGGTGAGGGGACACGCGGTCGCTGGGACAGTGTAGTGACTGGAGCCTAGCCAATTTCTCATTGCCGACTGGGTTCCGCCGTGAAACCCTGCATCATCGTACCCTACGCCCATGTTTGCAATAGCACATGTATCGTGTAGCCCTATCCAATTTGGTTTTGTCGCTCGGGGTTGGCCGGTCACCGTCGCGCTCGCGTACTCTTCGTCGTGGAGTCGTGGCGGCGCCGCCGGCTGGTAGTCGTTGGGTGAGAAGATGTGTTGCAACCGTTGGATCGCAACTGACGGGTGGGATTGAATCGGTCGGATACCTCTTCGGTATATTAAATTTGGACCCTTGATCGAAAAACGAGCGACCAAAAATAGATCTAGGCACTTTTAGTTCTGGGCCGCTAATCGTTTGTTAGGTGGCCTAGATCATATACCGGTTCGGTAAACAATTTTTTATCTGTTCCATCAGATTATGATCTGACGGCCAGTGTGCGACGATACCCCTTCGATGACCGATTTGCTAAAGAGTCCCTCAGAATAATAGAAATCAACCTGTCATCCTTCTATGTTGTAAGACTACTACACGTGGGTTCCTGTTATTTGCAAATTAAACCCTGGACTTTGTCAAAATAGTGCCTGCAGCCTAGAATCCTTGGGAAATTCAGAATTTATTTTAAAAAAAAAGGATTTTTAGTACAAAAATAAATCTAGAAACTTGTATAATTCATATTTAATTCATTTTAGCTCCAAATTGATCAATTCCAGTTGCAATAATTTTGTTTTAATATTGTTCATCATCTAGTACCTTTGTTTAGCCATGAAACTTGAATTAAAATTATTCATTTGAATCACTCTTTTCTAGGTACCAAATAACTTCAGAAAATCATAATTAATTCATTTTAACTCTGTTTTAATCCGTTCAAGTTGTGTTAGCTTTGTATAAATATTTACTACACAGTAGCAACATTGATTATATGATATCCCATACTTTTATAATTAGGTAACCAAATTGGTTAATCTATGTTTTCTGGATTAGCTTTTTCTAATATTAATATTGTATCCTGATCTTATGGTTATCTTTGGCCTAAAAGATGATTTATAATCAAGTAATGACTTAGATTAAAGTTGAGTTAATTATTCTCTCATATGACGTATACTAATCAATTTATAATATAGTTTAATAGTTAAATCACATAGATCTCCCATCAATTGTAACTCCTTAATCATGACTCCGATCTTACTAGTTCTCGATCCCACGATCTCGTAGCGACGTGTAGAATATTATTATGCAGTTTGTTCTTATGTTTGGTGCGATGTTAGTTTTGTCCATGCCATATTTGTTTGTATTGCTATAACTAGCGTGAGGTCACGAGTCACCTGAAGATCATCCTGGTACCTGGAATCTCAAGTCCCAGGCAAGTTGTGCCTTTGATCACTTTTATTTACCCAATAATGTTCTTTATAATCATTTATTCATGCATAGGCTTAATTTTTATGGGACCCAATAGGTCACCCTAGACTGGTTATCCTTTTACCTTGTTCACCCCTAAATCATTTGGGTAGTTTTGCTATTGCTCTATATGGTTTTAGGTTTAATATTACATTATGTACATGTTCCAATTATTCTGTTATTTTATTTATATTCATGTCAAGATCATTATTTTTAATTGCAACATGGAGCTTAACTTGAGAAACATGTGCCACCACAAGGGTGGAATGGGACACCCTTGGCTGACTAATTAGGAAAGCTAGTGGAAGACTACCTTACCCGAAAGGGGCAAGGGGAGTAGGGGAGTAGGCGTGTAGGGAGGTTCCTGGGTTGATTTTGCTGCGATGGCGGTCAGACGGGGATTCCTGCATTGCTTTTCCTAGAACTGTAGCGGGTTTTTGGAAGCTAGTGGAACTTTGTAAAGGCCTCGTAGTGGATCCCTAGCCATTCACCTCGGAAGTGTCTAAGGGCCTTGCAAACCCTGGCGACATGGGATACACGACTTGTGGGTAAAGGGTACCACCTCTGCAGAGTGTAAAACTGGTATACTAGCCGTGCTCGCGGTCATGAGCAGCTCAGGACTCTCGCATGATTAAACTATGGAACTAAATTCAATTTGTCATTTGCATTGCATGGGATTTGTTATTAATTTTGTTCTATTATTATTTTGGTATAGTATCTACTTATACTTAGTAATTGCTAATAAAATTTTGACCAACTTTAAAAGCAATGCTCAGCTACAACTATCCTCTTTGGTAAGCCTTACACTTCATGAGCTCCCACCTTTGGCGAGTTCATGCACATTATTCCCCACAACTTGTTGAGCGATGAACGTATGTGAGCTCACTCTTGTTGTCTCACACCCCCCACAGGTCAAGAACAGGTACCACAGGATGAGGCACATGGAGGATGTTGTGATGTGTTCGTGAGAGGTCTAGGGAATCGTCTCCCAGTCAACTTTGGGTTGTTGGATCGTTGTCTCCTTTTGATGTAATTATTTATTTATTTTCTACAGAACTCCTATTTATAGTAAAGATGTTACATTTGCTCCTGCACCATGATTCATCATATGTGTGAGACTTGGTCCCAGCACACCTGGTGAATATGTTCGCGCCCAGGTCTCGGGTCCCTAAAACCCAGGTGTGACAATGAGCTTTGAACTTATGATCAAAGACTCCAAACATATTGTCAACTTGGAGCAAGGCACCACCTACACACCCGAGGTGCAAGCATTCAAGGCAATGGAAGAAAAGAAGGAAGAGTCTACACCAACAAGTAGACTCCCAATCGACACCTCCAAGCTTGACAACGAGGAGATGGCTCTTATCATCAAGAGCTTCAGACAAATCCTCAAGCAAAGGAAGGGGAAGGACTACAAACCCCGCTCCAAGAGGGTTTGCTATAGGTGTGGTAAGTTCGATCATTTTATAGCTAAATGTCCATATACAAGTGACAGTGACAGTGACGATGACAAGAAAGGGAAAAGAAGATGGAGAAGAAAAGATACTACAACAAGAAGAAGGGTGGCGAGGCACACATGGGACGGGAATGGGACTCCAATGAGAGCTCCACCGACTCCTCCTCCGACGGGGACGCCACCAACATCGTCATCAACAAAGGCCTTCTCTTCCCCAATGTCGGCCACAAATGTCTCATGGCCAGAGACAGCAAAAAGAAGAAGGTACATTCTAGAGATACCCCAAAATACACTACTTTCAATGATGAGGGTAGCTCTAGTGAAAATGATGATGATTTAACTTCTCTTTTTGCAAACCTTACCATGGATAAAAAGAGGAAAATTAATGAATTGGTAAAAACCATTAACGAGAAGGATGAGATCTTGGAATGCCAAGAGGACTTGCTCGTTAAGGAAAATAAAAAGTTTGTTAAGCTAAAAAATGCTTATGCTCTTGAAGTAAAAAAATTTGAAAACTTTTCTAAATAGCTTAATATTTGTAATGATTTAATTTCTTGTCTTAGAACTGAAAATGTTAGTTTAATTGCTAAGATTGAAGAATTGAATGCTTGCAAACCCTCTACATCTACCATTGAGCATGTTACCATTTGCACTAGATGTAGAGATATTAATGTTAATGCTATGAATGATCACATTGCTATGATTAAAGAACAAAATGATCACATAGCTAGATTAAATGCTAAAATTGCCGAGCATGAGCTAGAGAATAAAAAATTAAATTTGCTCGTAATATGCCTTTATAATGGGAGACGCCCTGCATTAAGGATGGCATTGGCTTCCAACATGGGAGCCAAAGCAACATCAAACTTAATGCCCCAAGAAACAAGCTTTCTAATTTGTAAAGGGCAAGGCTCCCATGGTTCAGGATAGGGAAGGTTACATTTTATACCCTAAGAACTATCCTGAGCATAAGATTAGGAAAATTTATGCTAAGAAATTTTATTCTGTTTCTCATCATTATTTTATGTATAGTAATGAGGTTTCTAGCTCTAGACATACAACTCATATCAAAATGCCTAAGAAAAAGATTGCTAATGCATCAAATGAACATAACATTTCATTTAAGACTTTTGATGCATCTTTTGTGCTTACTAACAAAGCAGGCAAGGTAGTTGCCAAATATGTTTGGGACAAACACAAGAGTCCAAAGACTTGTGTTTGGGTACCCAAGGTGCTTGTTTCTAATGTAAAAAGTGTTGGATCTTTTATGGGCTTGGCCCATTTATTGAATAAACTCTATGGTGTGTAATGGTGGAGAATACAATAGTACCATATTGGAAGTCCAAGGGTCTTTGGCTTGACTATATGATGGGAATTATTCCACCTAATTTGAGAAGTCAAGAAACGACAAGGGCATGCCACACGCGCGCGCGCGCGCCGTCCACCGTCGGCGGTCGGGCCAGGCTCGAGCCGGGCGTGGCGTGGCGTGGCGTGGCGTGGCGAGGCAGGCAGGCGGTGAGTGGGTGAGGCATGGTGTGGTGTGGTGTGGTTGTGTTTAATTTTTAGCACTCATTAACCATGGGAGTATGACCGTCTCTTGATCAGCCACATGCGCGAGACCTTTCTCCTTCAGCTTCCCATCAGCCGCATGCGACCCTTCTCCTTCAGCTTCCCTCCGCGAGAGGTTAAGTAGGGGAGAAACCCCTGTCTCTTGGTACACGTGAACAGAACTCAGAAACTCAGTCCAGCCGCAAGTGTGGGTATTTCCATCTCGTAACTCTACGCGCACAGAGAAGCGAGGAGGGCAGGTGCCTCCGAAGCTCTTGTCGTTCGAGACCTTGCACGGGGGATCAGCAATTAAGTTTTTGGGGAGCGTCTACGCGACTGGCCCAACGTCCGTAGTTGTCTTATTCACTGGTTCCTGGCGTCTTCATCCCTTACGGCATGACAAGTGAAGTTGGACAAGGATCTAGATCCTCGGAGCGCATGGGAGGGTATGATCAATTCAGCTCCTTACTGTTTTACGTTCTGTAGATTACATGTATTGTCCATCTCTACTGTTTCATATATAACCATGAATTTATCTCATCTGTTCTATCATATGATATCATTACATGTTTGATATCTGTTCATGCTAGTAATATGTTATATTTGTTTGTTTTAAAATTTACAGTCATGCTGTTTATATTGCTATATGTTTATTTTCAATTGTTCTGTCAGTTTATATGCTTATTATATTTATTATGATTCATATGTTTTATATTCTCATGATCCATATTGTTATGGATATATTTGATATCATGATTAATCATCTTTTATATGTCATCATCATAATGTTAATTTATGGAATTAAAATAACATGGAAATGCCTAAATTTCTAACAATCCAAAAACCTAATGTTAGGCATTTTTCTGTCAGAGGTTTTGCTGCTGTGTTAAAGACTGATCCTTTTGATGGTAAAAACTTCTTGATTTGGAAAGCTAAGATGGAATTGTGGCTTACTGCAATGTCTTGTTACCATGCCGCTGAGGGCAAACCCGCCAACTTACCTCCTGAGGATGAGGCTAAGTTTAAGGCTGATGACAACCTCTTTCGAGGAGCAGTGATTAGCGCACTTGATACAAAATTCCAGAAAAGCTATATCATCCTTCCCACAGGGAAAGAGCTGTGGGATGCACTTTTTGGAAAGTTTAGAGTTACTGACGCTGGTAGCGAGCTGTATCTCATGGAGCAGCTATATGACTACAAGATGGTTGAGAACCATTCTGTAGTGGAACAGGCTCATGAGTTTCAGGCACTAGCTAAGGAACTTGAACTTTTTTCTTGTCCTTTGCCTGACAAGTTTTGTGGCTGGCGGTATAATCGCCAAGTGCCACCTTCTTGGAAGGACTTTGCCACATCTCTCAAACATAAGAGACAAGAGTTCAATGTGGAAGAGCTCATTGGTACTCTTGATGTTGAGGAAAGGGCTAGAACAAAGGATAATGGAAAAGGTGTTGAGATCTCTACTGCTAATGTGGTGCAAAAGAGAAACTTCTGCAAGTTTAACAAGAAGAAAAAACCAGAACAAACAAGAGAAACACAAATAAACCTGTTCAAACAGCACAGTTTAAAAAGAAGAACAACAATAACAAGGGAAAGAAAGGATGCTTTGTCTGTGGCAGTGATCAACATTAGGCAAGAGAGTGTCCTGATCGCAAGTTCACACAGGACAAGAAATCAGCTAATGTTGTAACCACTGAAACTAGAGATGGAACATCTGGTATGGTAATTCTTTACCATTTGTTCTTTCAGTTTGTAATTCACCTGAGTGGTGGATGGATAGTGGTGCAAACATTCATGTGTGTGCTGATGTCTCTATGTTCTCTTCCTACCAGGTCAGGAGGTCTGGCGCCTTGTTAATGGGAAATGGGTCACGTGCTCATGTTCTTGGTGTTGGTATGGTCACTCTGAAGTTTACTTCGGAAAGACGATGCCATTGAAGAACGTGCAGCATGTGCCCTCTATCAAGAAGAATCTCGTTAGTGCTTCTATGCTATGTCGAGATGGATACAAAGTTGTTCTTGAGTCTAATAAATGTGTTGTGTCGAAACATGGTACATTTGTTGGTAAAGGATATGACTGCGGAGGCTTGTTCCACTTATCACTGCATGATGTGTGTAATAAACTGGTGAGTTCTGTTAATTTTTCTGATGAGTCAGATTTATGGCATTCACGTTTTGTCATGCAAGCTTTGGCTGTCTTACGCGGTTAGCAAAATCTAAATCTAATTCCTAAATTAACTTGGTCAAAAAGTCTAAGTGCCATGTGTGTTGAATCAAAACAACCCCGCAAGCCTCACAAGGCTGCTGAGGCGAGGAATTTGGCACCTCTAGAACTTGTTCATTCTGATCTGTGCGAGATGAATGGAATTTTGACCAAAGGTGGTAAAAGATACTTTCTCACTTTTATAGATGACTCCACCAGATTTTGCTATGTGTATCTCTTAAAAACAAAAGATGAAGCGTTTAATTATTTTAAGACCTACAAAGCTAAAGTTGAGAACCAACTTGAGAGGAAAATAAAACGGTTAAGGTCTGATCGAGGTGGAGAATATTTCTCTAATGTGTTCGATGAGTTCTGCGTGGAACATGGTATTATTCATGAGAGGACACTGCCATTCTCACCACAAATCCAATGGGATTGCTGAAAGGAAAAACCGCACTCTAACAGATTTGGTGAATGCCATGTTGAGTACAGCGGGATTATCCAAGGCATGGTGGGGTGAGGCGATTTTGACAGCGTGTCATGTCCTGAACAGAGTTCCAACAAAGAACAAAGAGATCACACCATTTGAGGAATGGGAAAAGAGAAGATTAAATCTCTCATATTTGCGATCTTGGGGTTGCTTGGCTAAAGTGAACGTGCCAATCAACAGAAAGCGTAAACTTGGGCCTAAAATTGTTGATTGTATATTCCTTAGGTACTCTTTTCACAACACTGGGTATAGGTTCTTAATTATAAAATGATGTGCCTGATATGTATGTTGATACTATCATGGAATCAAGAGATGCAACATTTTTGAGCATGAGTTTCCCATGAAGAATACACCTAGTGATACAAGTCATGAGACTATAATTCCCCATGAGCACGAACTGTCTGTTTCTATAGATCATGCTGAGGATTCTCATGTGCACATCCCTGAGGAGGATGACACTATAGTCACTCGAAAGGGCAAGAGACAGAGGGTTGCAAAATCCTTTGGTAATGACTTTATAGTGTACCTTGTGGAAGACACACTAACTACCATTAGTGAGGCATATTCCTCCCTGATGCTGACTTATGGAAGGAAGCAGTAAGGAGTGAGATGGAATCTATTATGTCTAATGGAACTTGGGAGGTCGTTGACCGTCCTTATGGTTGTTAACCTATAGGCTGCAAATGGATCTTCAAGAAAAAGCTTAGACCTGATGGTACAATCGAGAGGTACAAGGCAAGGCTTGTGGCTAAAGGATATACCCAAAGAGGGTGAAGATTTCTTTGATACCTATTCCCACATTAATAGATGTGGCAGCCTCTTATGGTCTTATCATTCATCAGATGGATGTTAAGACAACTTTTCTAAATGGAGAGTTGGATGAGGAGATCTACATGGATCAGCCAGAAGGGTTCATTGTGGATGGTCAAGAGAACAAGGTGTGTAGGTTGATAAAATCATTGTATGGCCTAAAACAAGCACCTAAGCAATGGCATGAAAAGTTTGATAATACTCTTACAGCTGTTGGTTTTGCTGTAAATGAATCTGACACATGTGTATATTATCGGTATGGTGGGGGTGAGTCTATTATGATGTGCCTTTATGTTGATGACATCTTGATCTTTGGATCAAATCTCAATGTGATTGAGGAAGTTAAAAATCTTCTATCGAGCAATTTCAAATGAAAGATTTGGAAGAAGCTGACGTCATTCTAAACATCAAGCTTGTTAGAGAAACTGATGGTGGGGTAATTTTGTTACAATCCCATTATGTGGAAAAGGTATTGAGTCGCTTTGGTTTTTGTGATTGTATCTACTCCAACACCTTATGACCCTAGCGTGCTATTGAGAAAGAATCGAAGAATAGCAAGGGATCAATTGACATACTCCCAGATCATTGGCTCGCTCATGTACCTTGCAAGTGCAACAAGGCCAGACATCTCATATGTTGTGAGTAAGCTGAGTCGGTTTGTGTCAAACCAGGAGATGATCACTAGCGTGCTCTTGAGAGAGTGTTGTGGTATTTGAAAGGTACTATGACATGCGATATTCATTATACTGGAAACCCAAAAGTGATGGAAGGCTATTGCGATGCCAACTGGATTTCTGATGCTGATGAGCTTTATGCCACAAGCAGATATGTGTTTCTGTTTGGAGGTGGCACTGTTTCCTAGAAGTCTTGCAAGCAGACTATCTTAACAAGTCTACAATGGAAGCAGAACTTGCAGCATTAGACACTGCTGGGGCTGAGGCCGAGTGGCTCCGTGATTTCCTATTGGATTTATCGGTAGTTGAAAAACCGATACCGGTTTTCCATGAACTGTGACAACTAAACGGTGATTACAAAGGTTAACAGTTTCTAGGAATAACATGAAGTCTACAAGGCATGTTAAGAGGAGATTAAAATCTATCAGAAAGCTGAAAAACTCCTTAGTTATAACGGTGGATTATGTCCACACATCGAATAATCTGGCAGATCAATTCACTAAGGGTCTGTCATGCAATATGATAGAAAGTGCATCGCGAGAAATGGGTATGAGACCCATGTGAAATCTACTCTAGTGGTAACCTGCTCTATGTGATCGGAGATCCCGTAAAGTAGAGTGGAGAAACAAGCTAGGAGTAGATTGTGAGGAAAGATCCCTTCCTTTAACTCATTTTGATGCACATCTTTCCTATCTGTAAGGCAGGATGGTATTTACTTAATGTATTCCAAGAGTCTTATAAAGGTGAGATGTTGTCCTACAGAACATCTTCTGAGGAATACACCTATATGAGTCAGACTGCTGGTCACAGTCTATGGGACTTGGGTAATCCCTAAATACTCATGAAAGGCACTGAAGTGTGACTTATATGCTTCTAAACAGCGGGAATGCCCTTTTGCAGCCTAGTATCAGCAAAGGATTTGAGCGAATCTCATTTCGCACAAAACTGTCAATTCAAGGCTTAGTCTATTGTTCAGTTGTGAATGAGTGAAACTCTTATTCTAGATGGATGTTCAACTTAATAGTCTCCATCAAAACACTGATATATCAAAGGATTGTGATTCTGATACTTCATCATTACAAACCGAAGAGTTTGGTGGGGATTGTTGGATCTTTTATGGGCTTGGCCCTTTATTGAATAAACTCTATGGTGTGTAATGGTGGAGAATACCAATAGTACCATATTGGAAGTCTAAGGGTCTTTGGCTTGACTTATATGGTGGGAATTATTCCACCTAATTTGAGAAGTCAAGAAACAGACAAGGGCGTGCCAAACGCGCGCGCCGCCGCCGCCGCTGGCGGCGGGGCCGGCTCGAGCCGGGCGTGGCGTGGCGTGGCAGGCAGGCGGTGAGCGGGCGAGGCATGGTGTGGTGGGTTGTGTTAATTTTTAGCACTCATTAACCGCGGGAGTATGCCCGTCTCTTGATCAGCCACATGTGCGAAACCTTTCTCCTTCAGCTTCCCATCAGCCGCATGCGACCCTTCTCCTTCAGCTTCCCTCTGCGAGAGGTTAAGTAGGGGAGAACCCCTATCACTTGGTACACATGAATAGAACTCAGAAACTCAGTCCAGCCGCAAGTGTGGGTATTTCCATCTCGTAACTCTACGTGCACAGAGAAGCGAGAGGGCAGGTGCCTCCGAAGCCCTTGTCGTTCAAGCCTTGCACAGGGAATCAGCAATTAGGTTTTTGGGGAGCGTCTACGCGACTGCCCAACATTCGTCGTTGTTTTCTTCACTGGTTCCTAGCGTCTTCATCCCGTACGGCATGACAGGTGAAGTTGGACAAGGATCTAGATCCTTGGAGCGCATGCTAGGGTATGGTCAATTCAGCTCCTTACTGTTTTACGTTCTGCAGATTATATGTTGTCCATCTCTACTGTTTCATATATAACCATGAATTTATCTCATATGTTCTATCATATGATATCATTACATCTCTGATGTCTGTTCATGCTAATAATATGTTATATTTGTTTGTTTAAATTTACAGTCATGCTGTTTATATTGCTATCTGTTTATTTTCAATTGTTCCATCAGTTTTATATGCTTATTATATTTATATGATTAATATGTTTTATATTCTCATGATCCATATTGTTATGGATATATTTGATATCATGATTAATCATCTTTTATATGTCATCATCATAATGTTAATTTATGGAATTAAAATAACATGGAAAATGCCTATATTTCTAACAAAAAAAACCAAGACCGTTTGGGTACCCAAGAACAAGGCCTAAATCTGTGTTGTAGGTTTATGCATCTAGCGGAACAAGTTGGATAATCGACAGCGGGTGCACAAACCATATGACAGGGGAGAAAAGGATGTTCTCCTTATATTAGAAAAATGATGATCCCAAAGAGTAATCACATTCGGGGATGGAAATCAAGGTTTGGTCAAAGGTTTGGGTAAAATTGTTATATCTCCTGACCATTCTATTTCTAATGTTTTTCTTGTAGATTCTTTGGATTACAACTTGCTTTCTATGTCTCAATTATGCAAAATGGGCTGCAACTGTCTTTTTACTAATGTTGGTGTTACTGTCTTTACAAGAAGTTATGATTCAATGGCTTTTAAGGGAGTGTTAATGGTCAGCTATATTTAGTTGATTTCAATGATAACAATGCTAACTAGACACTTGCTTAATTGCTAAGACTAATATGGCTGGCTCTGGCATCGCCGATTTGCTCATGTTGGAACGAAGAATCTTCACAAGCTTCTAAAGGGGAACATAGTTTAGGACTAACCAAAGTTCATTTTGAGAAAGACATGATTTGTAGTGCATGTCAAGCAGGGAAGCAGGTTGGAGTTCATCATCCACACAAGAACATCATGACGACCGAGAGACCGCTTGAGCTACTCCACATGGATCTATTCGGCCCGATTGCTTACATAAGCATCGACAGGAGTAAGTATTGTCTTATGATTGTGGATGATTATTCTCGCTTCACTTGGGTGTTCTTTTGCAGGAAAAATCTCAAACCTAAGAGACCTTAAAGAGTTTTTTGAGACGGGCTCAAAATGAGTTCGGATTGAGAATCAAGAAGATTAGAAGCGACAATGGAATGGAGTTCAAGAACTCTCAAATTAAAGGATTTCTTGAGGAGGAGGGCATCAAGCATGAGTTCTTCTCCCTACACACCTCAACAAAACGGTGTTGTAGAAAGGAAGAATGAAACTTTTTGGATATGTCAAGGACCATGCTTGATGAATACAAGACATTGGATCGGTTTTGGGCGAAGGCGATAACACCGCCTTCTACTCCATCAACCGACTCTACCTTCACTGAATCCTCAAGAAAACATCATATGAACTCCTCACTAGTAAAAAGCCCAATGTTTCTTATTTTATAGTTTTTGGGAGCAAGTGCTTTATTCTTATTAAAAGAGGTAGAATTCTAAATTTGCTTCTAAAGCAGAAGGCTTTTTACTTGGTTATGACTCAAACACAAGGGCATATAGAGTCTTCAACAAGTCCAATGGATTAGTTGAAGTTTCTTGTGACATTGTGTTTGATGAGACTAATGGCTCCCAAGTGGAGCAAGTGATCTTGATGAATTAGATGACGAAGAGGCTCCATGTGTCGCGCTAAGAAACATGTCCATTCCAGATGTGTGTCCAAAAGAATCCGAAGAGCCTTCATAAGCACAAGATCAACCATCATCTTACATACAAGCATCTCCACCAACTCAAGATGAGGAAATGGCTCAAGAGGAAGAGGATCAAGATCAAGACGATGAGCCACCTCAAGAGGAGGACATTGATCAAGGGGGAGATGAAGATGATCAAGACAAGGAAGATGATCAAGAGATTCAGGATCAAAGACCACCACACCCAAGAGTCCACCAAGCAATTCAAAGAGATCACCCCGTCAACTCTATTCTTGGTGACATCCACAAGGGGGTAACCACTCGATCTCGAATTGTTCATTTTTGTGAACATTACTCTTTTGTGTCTTCTATTGAGCCATACAGGATAGAGGATGCACTAAGAGATCCAGACTAGGTGGTGGTAATGCAAGTGGAGCTCAACAACTTCACGATGAATAAGGTATGACATTTAGTTCCACGTCCTAACCAAAATATGTAGGTACCAAGTGGGTATTCCGTAACAAACAAGATGAGCATGGTGTGGTGACTAGGAACAAAGCCCGACTTGTTGCCAAAGGATATTCAGAAGTCGAAGGTTTGGATTTTTATGAAACCTATGCACCCATAGTTAGGCATGAGCCAATTCTAATATTACTTGCCTATGATACTTACCATGGCTTTAAGTTGTATCAAATGGACGTGAAAAGTGTCTTCCTCAATGGCCCTATCAAGGAAGAGATATGTTGAGCAACCTCCCGGCTTTGAAGATAGTGAGTATTCTACACATGTTTATAAGCTCTTAAAGGCGCTTTATGGGCTCAAGCAAGCCCCAAGAGCATGGTAATGCCTGAGAGACTTTCTTATCACTAATGGCTTCAAAGTTGGAAAACCTGACCCTACTCTCTTCACTAAAACAAATTCTAAAGACTTGTTTTATGCCAAAGTTATGTTGATGATATTATCTCTGGGTCTACTAACAAGTCATCTTGTGAAGAGTTTAGTAGGATTATGATGCAGAAATTCGAGATGTCCATGATGGGGGGGTTGAAGTATTTCCTTGCATTCCAAATCAAGCAACTCCAAGAGGGCACCTTCATCTGCCAAACTAAGTATATTCAAGATATACTCAAGAAGTTTAGAATAAAGAATGCCAAACCCATCAAGACTCCCATGGGAACAAATGGACATCTCGACCTCGACACAGGAGGTAAATATAGATCAAAAGATATACCAGTCGATGATAGGATCCTTACTCTATTTATGTGCTTCACGACCGGATATTATGCTTTCAGTATGCATGTGTGCAAGGTTCCAGACTAATCATAAGGAAGTCCACCTTAGGGCCATGAAAAGAATTATGAGATATTTAGTTTACACTCCTAAGTTTAGGCTTTGGTACCCCAAGGGATCTACCTTTGATCTAATTGGGTATTCTTATGCTGATTATGCCAGATGTAAAATTGATAGAAAGAGTACATCAGGGACTTGTTAGTTTCTAGGGAGATCCCTGGTGTCTTGGGCTTCAAAGAAACAAAATTCAGTAGCTCTATCAACCGCCAAAGCTGAGTATATTGCCGTAGGACATTGTTGTGCACAATTACTCTAGATGAGGCAAACCCTTAGGGATTATGGCTACAAATTGAGCAAACTCCCTCTCCTATGTGACAATGAGAGTGCAATCCGCATGGAGGATAATCCCGTTGAACATAGCTACACTAAGCACATAGACATCCGGTATCACTTTCTGAGAGATCACCAGCAAAAGGGGATATCAAAATTGCCTATGTTAGCACCAACAACCAATTAGCCGATATCTTCACCAAGCCCCTAGATGAAAAAGACTTTTAGCAAGCTTAGGAATGGACTAAATGTCTTAGATTCTCGAACTTTGAATGAAATCTTGCACACATTGCACATTTTATACCTTTGATCA